>OZ026517.1:67357074-69894464 GCA_964019695.1 Loripinus fragilis
ACAGCCTGTGGCTAGCATAATGCCTAACTGATAACTTAGTCAGGGCCCTTAGGGACAAAAAATAGGTCCCGTGGGAATTGTGTGCCGATTTATGGTGACCTATATCAAAACCTTCAGTGGAGTCTTACCTTTAATCAGGGGTAACAACCTACGTCATAGCGTGGGTGTTGTAAACACGTAGTATGACGCCATCTTTGATTTGCAAGGTTAGTTTTTCCTTTCGTAAATGTCGTACAAATTAGTGTCTGTCAAAACTAAGCAGTGCAGGCGGTGCCTAACATCACACTTGAACAGAATATACAATGGTCACGTCCAGAAATGCCGTTGCCTTTGTAAACATTCACCCACAAAAATCGAAGTGGGTGACTGCTAAAATTATCCTCGCGTCTCCCGCTTCGATTCTTGTGGGTGAATGATTACAAAGGCAACGGCATATCGGGGCGTGACCGTTATATATTCTGTTCAAGTGTGATGTTAGGCACCGCCTGCACTGCTTTGTTTGTACAGACACTCATTTGTTTAATTTTACGAAGGGGAAAACTGACCTTGTAAATCAAAGATGGCGCCGTACTACGTGTTTACAACATCAATGCTATGACGTAGGTTGTTACCCTTGTTTAATTAAAAGGTGGTCACCCATCTCAAATCCGCGTCTGGGGCTAGTTATGACGTCATAAATATGGCGACCGTAATAATAAACTGCCCGTTAATAAAAGCTATAGTTTGTGTTGGTATGGTCATATTTATCCAACACAAACGCTTTTTTTTAACATAATATCAATTATTTTAGTCATATTATGGTTACATCAATGCTTTACCTGACTTTGACAATGAATTATTTATCGATAACTAGATTTTGCATGCAAAATACCGTAGATTTCCTATAAATACCCAGCTTATCGGGCCACCTTTAGACTGATGGCTGAGAATGTTATTGCTCCCCTGGGGAATTTTGCAAGCTTATCCTATCTAAAAGAAGATTCCAAGCTGCGTCTTTTAATAGATGTTTGCACTATGTTCGCCGAGGCGTTAGTCTCTGACAGCCTGTTACATATGTTACCAGATTAAATTTAGAAATAAAAAGAAAATTAAAAGTTTGAGCTACAGAAAGATTGCTAATTATTTAAATTACTCATATGGTCTGCATATTGTCAACTTAAGCTACATATAAATTAGTTTGGGGCAAAATTACAGCTTCCTGTGGTGTTATGTACGTTACTTTAATTAGATTACCCTTTAAACATGAAACTTGTGGCCAATATCATTTACTTTTAGCTGATATGTGCATTTTCCAAAATGTTTTGATTATTTTGTACTAACAAGCTCATTTTGGTTAAAGAAAATCCAAAGTTTGCTTTTATACTTTAAATATAGTGTCTTATACGTGCAATTAAACAACCTAAAGGCTATACCCAATTTTAAGGAGCAGAATTTGGTAGGCATCATTAAAGTAAAAATATATGAAAACATTTGCTGCTGTTGGATATCTTGCATATTTGAAATTTTCTTGCTCATATTATTAAAATTATAGAATTTGCAGGTTTTACAACAAGATTGAAGCACTTGTTAAAGGTTGTAGCATATGTTACATGACATAATTAATGAGCAAGGACATTTACTTGATGTAAGAGATGATATTTCAGGATAAAATGAATATATTTCGCATGTTTTCCTAGCTAAAGTCTCCAGCCTCTGGTGCTTAAGTCTTAGGATTTGTTGATTATTAAGCCCCTGTACCTTTGTTACAGATGTTATGAATATTTGTTTTCAATATTTCCTAATATGAATAATTCTAAAATAAAGATACATCCTAGAGAAACATAGAAAATAATCGTTTCACATTTAAACAGTACAATTTAGCAAATGTCCCTTTCTAAAGAAAATATTCTAAACCAATCCTTATCCAAGTCATATACAATATCGATTATTATTTCTGCTTCTCTGGTAAAATAAGTGTCCTCATCTCATAAAAAAAACAGAATAATCATCAAACAAGATTTTGACTGCAAGCTGAGTATTGATCTGCTCCATCCCAAACACTTTTAGATATACTCTATCGTATGTACCAATTCAAGGTGCATCGAATAGGAGATGTTTGCACACTGTAAGCATGGGTGTTAGCCTGTAACAGCGTGTTACATATGTCACTTTATCAATTTGAGAGTAAGAAAAGTGAAAGTTTGAGCTTTAGAAAAAAAGACTTAAAAACTAGCTAATCAATGAACATTCTAATAGTCTGCAAATTACTGGATGACTTTACTATATATGACAGCTGTTCACGGCTACATGTTGTATTATGTGCGTTACATGAACTTAATTATAATTTAAAAGTGGTAATTTTGGCTATCATCATTTAGTTTAACGACTGCTCTGAGTCGGTTTCAAACCGTTTTAGATTATCATTATAATTTTACTCTTAATTCAATATTTCGGCAAAAGGCCATTATCAAGAAAACACGCACTTCATTGTCAACTACAAGATGGTGGAATAGAGACTATGTAGTTGACATTGAAGTGCATATTTTTTCTTGATAAAGGCCTCTGGCCGAAATATTGAATTAAGAGTAAAATTATCATATGTGTTTAACATTGTTCCCTATGGAATATAAATGAATATCGTTTTAGATTAGGTTTAACAAACCTACACTCAATTGACGAATACAAATACCAAAGTTTGCTTTTCTATCTTAAATATATTGTGAGCTAATGCACAATCCTACTCCCAGTTTTGCAGAGGAGCAAATTTTGTTTTTGCCGCTTAAATAAAACATATATAAAACAATCGCAGAGTGTTGATATCTTACATTTTCTTAAACAGTCTTGCTCATATATCATCAAGTTTCTAAGATCAGAACACTTATAAAAGATGTCAATGTGGCATTGGTGATGTCACAACCAGGGCTCTGATCGAATTCCATGCACTTTCAGGTGCTGATATTAACTAGTTTAATGTCAGGAAAGAGCAAGAAAACATATTGGCAGGCATTTAGCTATGCTAGAGACTCTATCCACGAAGCATTCTTTCACCTCGGCTCAGTGCCCTTAGAAAGCTCTGTGGCGGATGCACTAGAGTAATATATTTGTAAAATGTACTGACTTCTTAGCTCTCGTCTGTGATGTCTAACTGTGAGTTTGTTACTTACCCATTGGTATCCTGGGTCAGGTGTGGTACTTGATTGTATCGATTCCTGATCATTGCCATCTTTCTTACTTTGTATTAGCCAGTTACCGATATTTTTCGACTCACTGCGTTGACATAGTGGATATTTGGGAGAGAAAAATAGCTGAATTGCAAAAACTACCACTTCCAAGAGCTGTGTTTCTCGAAGGTGTCAAACGTGCGCAGTACCAGTGCATCATTTGGAAAACCTCATCTGTCATTAATCCTGACAAATCATTGCCTGACAATTATGGTTAGAAGCGGGACTGTGATAAATACTGTCCCGTTATGATGACATTGCCCATGTGCGGATCCAGAGGGGGATAGGGGGTCCGGTCACCCCCCCCCCCCCTGGAAAATAACAAGTATGTACATGGGTTTCTAAAGAAATTAGCATTTTGACCCCCCCCCCCCTGGAAAAAGTTTGACACCCCCCCCTGGAAAATAATGGACCCCCTCTGGATTCTTGGTAAAGTATAAGTATAGTTTTCTCAGCAATAAAACCATTGGACCCCCTCTGTAAACTGTAACATAAGCTGAGGACTAAATAAGACTGACAAATATCTCTGGATCCGCGCATGTTTCCTCCTGCCTCCTGCCCCCGAAACCTCTCTGCAGCTGATAAAATGTAGTTGCAGCATGTCTGTATGCGAAACAGCTCGGTGTAAGTACAAAGTAAACCATTTATATTGTACTGATTTGTGTTGCCGTGCCGTCAATATGCTTATGCCTTTTGAACAACTATTTTCATGTGGATTCAGATATTTCTTTAGCCGTATCAACAAGAATGCCTTATTGTCCGATTTTGACCTTTGAAGTCGATTCTACCTATAGGCATGCGAAAGATAAATCAGATTGTAACAGTTTTCTATTGGCCGTGCTATCGAAGTAAAATGGGTAACTTGTAGAGGGTTTATCCTTTTTTCCATATCATGAACTTACTACTAAGTAGACTCTTCTAATGTTTGATCCTTCAGGGGTCAAAATCGGACTATAATGAGTTTGGTTGATAGTGTATGCAAATGATTATTACTACTATCTTTTCTTTGAGTGTATGATAAGCAGCTACAGATAAGCCAAAAGCTTTTGAGCGTGACTCTATTTACAATATTGATATGTTGTACTAGAAAAAAAGGTTTTCGGGCATTTTTTTACATTTACTATTAAAGCTTTGACATACACATATGTTCTACCCGGACTGGCTCATTTTACGTATTCTGCATCAATCGTTTGAAATAGAAAGACCCAAAGGTCATTGGTCAGAGGTCGTGGTACATCTAAATATATATAAGCATAAGAGTTTATATTTACACCGTTCATTATCGCGTTTTTCATTCACTCAACTGTCTTTTTATTCGTAAATCGTGACGGCATTTACGTCCCACCCTCGAACTGTCTTCACACTAACTGAATATATTTTGTATGTAACGATTTAAAAGAGTTTATATTCAGTCATGATAAGGCTGACAATTTGTTAAAGGAATATTTCCATGCGTTGGAAATGGACAAAACGCATATATATGTGGTATTTACATATTAGGCGTCATTTCAATGACGTCATCTTTTTGTTCTGATGCGAAAACACTATGGGCGACATGTTAATTTTAATTATTAACCTCCTAGGATTAAATTTGGTGCATTTCGACTGAAATTGGCAAACAAAATGCAAGAAAGTCCTGATCGCCATAGACTACAATGGACATACCGTTTAATTTGCACTGATACAATATACGTTATTTTGATGACGTCATAATGACGTCCAGACGTAAAACCCAGATGGGTGACCAGGTGATTTTCATTAGTTATCCCCTAAAGTTTGATTTGGTATAGGTCACCATAAATCGGCATCAAATTCGCACGGGAGTCCCGATCGCCCCTGACTAACTATAGTTTTGTGCTTAAATGAAACCCTTACATTAAGTGCATCTCAGAAAATTAAATATTTTGAAAATATTGCTTAATTATGCCAGGACTTTATGGTTCAGGGGGTGGGGGTATTTTTGTGAACAAATTTTATTTCACAGAAAGCCAAAGTTTCGTGGAGTAGTCACCTAAATACATGTTAATGTAATGTTTGCGGCATGAAACTTGAGACGAAAGTGATGCACAGTTTTTTAGCGTAAAATCGTAATAGTTTCTTACACATCAGATTTAACCTATAATTTTGGTGCTTAAAAGAACCGTCTCATTGCGACGGTTCTTTTGAGAACCCTCAACATATGTTTTGGTTGAGATATGAGACATTTAATGTTTTTGTAAGCATTCATAACTTAAGCCCTGATATATGCCATTGCAAATTGATATTTACCTACAGGTTTTTACAAAATAAGTTTTAAATAAGTTTTTATATTAAAGTATTTTTGAGCATTTTGACAGCGTTCCCCCCCCCCCCGTGACCAAACATGCCGTTTTTATATGATGTGTGAAATGTAAAAATACAACTGTATGCAAAAACTTTAGTTTGGTCATGGGGGGGAAAGCACTTTTTTAATTTCTATATGTTGAATAGCAAAAACGGAGTTTTCAACCCATATTTTTCACTTGGTAATTGTCTAATGAGAAAACGGCTTTGTGGATAAGTCGAGGGCTGAACCTACTATCTTTTTCATAGAAAAAATATCATTTTCTTTTAAACTTTTCTCTGGTCATTTTTATGGGCAATCCTTCATTAAGACTGCCGGAGGTCCTTTTTATTATCCAAATACATATAGTCACCAAAATTTGATTAGACAAAACATTTTAATATAAAGTTTGGTCATGTGCACAACGTAATTGTCTCTGCCAAGTGCTAAATATTATTTATTTAAAAAAAGTTTACAAACGACAACAATCTTGTCATTTGAGTAAACATTTTGATCGAAAAAATGTGTTGTCAAATTTAGCAGAACACAGTTCCTATCTATCTATCTTACTTCAAGTCAAAGATAAAAAAATGTTTTAAATTTAAAAAATCTGATTTCGTATCTTTATATTCGTCATTAGCAACAATTTACCTATCTCTGAAAAATGAATCAAACTATTTGCATTGATACTTAAGTAATTTTTATCAGTCACCTCTCATGATAACTGCATTGCTGCACGTTGCCTGATAAACATGGTCTATCTCACAGCATGTATCTTTATCAGGTCATGATGACGTTGCATTTTTTGAATGACGTCGCTAATGACGCTGAATCAACACAAAAATGAAAAATATGTCATAATTGCTAGTTTGAAGAGTGTTCAACAATGGGTTAACTGGTAAATAGAATACCAGGCTCCCGTCTTTTGATATCAAGTTTACCAGGCTCTGCTTTGAGAACACATGTTGAATGGCTTGGCAAGCCTCGGAATGTCAACACGCGTTCTCAAAGCCTTGCCTGATAAACTTGATATCAAAAGACACTCACCTAGTATTCTCTATAGAAATTTGATTTTTATAGAATGAACATGCAAACAATGTACAAATGGACAATTAATGTATCTTCATTGTCATCTGCTGTAAGAATTGGCAACAGAGTTTAGTAAATTATGATTTAACTTTATTTTCTTTTGATTATTATATGCAGTTTGGTATGTTCGAGACCCTTTCAAGTGGTATTGTGGATGCGTTTCCAGGAAGTCTATCTAAACGTAAAACATTGGTGACTGCAGCTTTGTCTGTGGGTATGTTCCTGCTTGGACTTCCTTTCACCACAAATGTAAGTCTCATTACAGCCCTGCATTCCTTACATATAGATCTGAAAAATCAAGGGATGTACCTTTGTGATCAAATTTGGTTACTGGTACCATCAGACTGCTCTGATGAAACTATAGTCCGTCTATGATAATTATTGTTAATGCATGAGCGAGTGATGTGGCTTGGTGGGCTAATGAAATATATTCTATATAAATAGATTTCATTTGCTCTTACAGCAAGTTCTCAGATTTACATACATGCTTTTTTGGCTCAACCATTTCTAATATGTACAAATAGACTAGCTACTAGTCTGATATCATATTCTTTTTTATAAATGATAATTTCATTTTGAAATAATAATTTCTTTAATCTCCCTCTTTTCTCGATGATGGCAATATTTGTGATTAGGTGTGGATATCAGACTAGTATAATACACTTTCCTCGCAGTGGCCCTAGTGGAAATGATTGGCATTTATTGCTCTGCTAATGTTCCATATCTAATCTTCAATCTTGCTAAAGTGTTGGTTCTCTGGCAAATTGCTTATATAACAGTACTTTGAAAGGCAGTGTGTAAAGTGTCAGACTCAGAAGACTTCATTCATTTAAAGTAGATTCAACATCATTTTGAATGAAAATAAGTTGGATAAAATCCGGGGATATAAGGAAAGAGACAATCTCAAATCTGTATGTTGTATAAATATATCAGTTAACTTTGCACACTGCGAAATTGTGCATGATTTTTGTCTGCTTTTATTTTAATCATTAAAAAAAATAGGAATTATCAAACATCGGCGTCAAACAGTTTGGATGCATATCTTTCCTGACGTTTCATCAGTGCCTGATCCGGGTCCAAACTGATTGCACAAATTATCAACAGACGACACTAGTAGTTGCTCTCTATACTCAAACAGTGCAGACCCCGATGGGATGCTTACTTCACTGTAAGATAGAAAAAGAGACAAATATTCTTGCATAGATATCTATTCGTATAGCTGTTTACACCCATTGTCAAATGAACGAAAATCCATGTTCAAATCAGGAGATTCACGTGCTGTTTGAACATGGGTCTTAACTTGAAAATACTTAAAATGAGCCCTGCATTATTTGCATGACGTTATATACGGAACGCATTGCGGACCAGACTGATCATTTCGCCGATGTTTTTGTTCGCGAAAACGTTGCGTACGGTTATGATGTAATGACGTTTGAAAGTACACAGCCGACGCCATTTTGTTTAGAGAAATCCAATGTGAGAAAATGGACAATTTAGTGATTTAGCAGCGTTTTCAGTGCGAATTGAGCTGGAATAAGGTAAAATATGCAAGAATAACGATCACACATGTTTGTTTCTTTGCATTAACACTTGCCGGGTCCCTCGGATGATGTTGAACACTCGGCCTATCGGCCTCGTGTTCAAACAGCATCCTCGGGACCCGGCAAATGTTAATGCATGAAAAAACATGTGTGATCCCTATAAACAGTGCAGACCCAGATGAGATGCATATTGTAGTGTCTTATCAATGTCTACACTGTTTGTTTTTCGATCTCTTGCTTATTTAAGCCTAGCGTACCATAAAAGTGAATCAAACTGTGTAGACAAAACCAAAAAAATGGTTGTGCATTCAATGAAGACTCCGATCAGCCTGGGCATCTGCCTACTTTGATCAGCGTATTCATTGGTTGCTGCACAACAAACCCACTAAAGAGACCGAACAAACCTTGGAAATAAATGAGATAATTTTCCATGTTTTTTGTTGGCTGACGATTTTATTTCAAATCATTCTATTTGAAAAAATGATGTATCAAACAATTATGATCCAGATCAGTCGGACTGTCCCAACATTTTGCCGGGCCTAATATGGGTCCAAACTGTTTTCAAAGGTCATGATACAACTTTAGTTGGCGCAGCGTTAAATTTACAAAGACAACTTTTAACAGACTTAAACACAGTCCCCAACTTTGAAATGTTGAAAGGTCTTCCGTGTTTGCGTCTGTTTGTCCAATAAAAAATAAGTTAGGGTTTTGAAATTTCATAAATGGATTCCTCATCAAAAATAGCTGACCCATTGTTTTTTAGTCTGATTTATCTCTCTTTGTTGAGTTATACCCTGTTTAAAGGGTCAGAATGAAATTTTGTAATCAAGAATTACAGAACTCAAACTTGGTCTGCTGATAGAAGATAATGAGTGGATAAATAAATGACTAGCTCGTAACACTGTCATGTTTCGATTTTAAAAGGGGTCACTTGAAGATCAAGGTTTTGCGGGTTCGAGCCTCACCGGAGGCACTGCGTTGTGTCCTTGAGAAAGACATTTTATCCTCTGTTTAGTACTGGTTCAACCCAGGAAGACCCGTTCCGACATAACTGAAAGATTGTTGACTGGGGGAACGTAAAAACACATCAGCCAAAGAAAGACATGCCTTTTGTTTGTCATGAACTGTTTCCAAACTGCTCGAAAAGGTTACCAGCATTTATGGAGTTTTAAAAGTGGCCTACTGTAGGATGCTTGCTTTTAGCAAGATTTGAGTCCAGATCAGACCCGACTTTTCTCAGTCCTGATCTGGATCCGAACTGCCGGCAAAAGTTACGATGCTGACGTGTATAGAAGTTTTAAAAGGGCATGCTAATGTTAAACACAGTTTTAGTCCAGATCAGAACCGACGTTTGTCGTTCTGATCCTGGTTCAAACATTACCTGACCACAATGGCATGTATTCTTTCGCACTCGTGAAAAAATGTCGAGGAAATGAAATGGGCTTAAAGCCTTTGTCGCAAGAAAATTATCTTCAGGGTTTGCTCCCATGTTAGGCTAAATTTAGCATACTCAGCTACAGAGACTGGGAGCGCAGTGGCTCAGTGGCAGTAGCGTGCTTGGCTTGAGACCGAGGTGTTGCTGGTTCGAGCCTCTCTAGCGTCACTGCGTTGTGTGCTTGAGCAAGACACGTTAATCCTTGCTTAGGACTGGCTCAATCCTATAAGACATGTTTTGACATACAATGTAGCTGAAAGATGTTGACTGGGACATAATGAATCAAACCAAAGAAACAAAAACTGCAGACAATAACTTCCCACCTAGTACACAATGTCGGGCCACCAACGGCCCACCAGTGATACGCCATCTCAATGGCCTATCGATTGTGGGCCGTTGGTGGCCCGACGTTGTCTCAATGGCCTATCGCTGGTGGGCCGTTGGTGGCCTGACGTTGTGTGCTAGCTGGATACAGTATTAAAATTTTGCATGTAACTTTAGTACATGTAAGTATACTTCCCAGAGGGTAAATAACAAGACTCAGTCACTGAACAGACTGCGCAAATGTATGTACTTGCAACTTTTTGAAGATGGTTTTGTGGAATCCCTTTCTTGCATAGGGAACCTATAATCCAACAACAGCTGTGTTGGAATAAGTGTGTGAACTGGGAGGTATTTATGGCTTATCAGTAGGTGATCAGTTTGTGGTTATAGTAAAGCCATTAAAACTTCAAGTGGCTGGTTCTACTGCTGTAATTAATGACCCACACCTCAGAATTCTGTGGCAAGCTTAGTTGAAAGAAGCTAGACCTTGATGTCAAAGAGAGAAGGATATGAGACTGGCTATATGAAATCAATTAAAAATGAATGAAACGTAAAGTAAAATTGACAAACACATCAAGGTCTAGGAGCTAGACTAATGTACAAACTTTATATGTTTTAGAAGAAAGAAGTAAATTTTTTAAAGGATATTATCACACGTCACGTCAAGGAGTGATATAAGTTCATGTATTAATATCGATATACCACTAGTGGTTCACATAATTAGTTACCTTATGTAATGTTGTCTATACATAAAAACGATGCGTACATAATAAAACAAATCTTAACATTTTCAAGCCAAAAATGTGACTTGAAAGTAATTGTAATGTCAACTGATAAATAGAATCTGACATACATACCCCTGTATTATTGAATTTATTAATTTCGTTGCGAAAAAGTAATAGAATGATCTGCAAGACTTGCATTTCTCATTTCCCTAACTCATTTGATAATGTTATAAACACATGTACTCATGTAAGATCCTCTTTATGTCAAATGGATAGTATTCACTGGTATACTTTTATGAGATAAATTTAGATTTTGCATAGCTGTTCATTATCATAATCTCAAATAAACACCGGGCCACCTAGCGCAGTCTGTAACATGTCTGGCAACAGATAAAAGTCTGACTGCTGATCCAGGGGTCGTGAGTTCGATCCAGGCCCGGTCCCATACTTTCGTGGAGATTGATCATGAAATAATTTCTACGGTCATTCTCCTCCCTTCCGCTGAATCATTCAAAAAGGGTTGTTGTCAGTTACAAGCGAAAGTATGTGCATTAAGTACTGGTTAACTGCTTGTTCAAGCTTTGCCCAGGAAAAAGTGTGGTTAGGTGAACTGACCGTCCCGCCATGACCATAGCTGTTGACTTGGGAGGTAAAGCAACAAAACAAACAAACAAACAAATAATATCAAAATATTTTTCTTCAAGAATTATACTAAATCAAAAGAATAATGAAATGCTTTTTTACAACAATGCATTTGGAAATTTAATAAAAACTAATTTTTGCAAAATCATTTGAGTGCGTTCTTGTCAAAATTTACACCATCAGACAGTCGGTAGGTATTATGTCAGATATTTAAAAATGTGTAGAAACTTACAACAAATTGTCTCGTATAAACTGACCTTCTTATTACTACTATAGCACTTAAGCACTATAAATAAGCTCTATTTACCCACCATTATTTGGCCAATGTCAATTTATACCAAACAAAACGTGTTAGGTGATTGTAAAATTAATATGTTTGAAAACAATTACAAGCCAGGCATGATTTTAATTTATATTCTAAGTAAAATAGAAGACTACCATACCTGACCTGGAACATCATTTGGGAAAATGGACAAAAACACAACGCACAAGACAGTCAGGAAGTCCGCCCTTTCCCAGCATGTGATCACATGGCTGCAAGGAGCATAACAAAGATAAACATGAAACATAAACAACAAAAAGTCTCCACAAAAAAGCACTATCTTGGAATGGTCAGCAAAAAATCACTGGATTGCTTAAACATTTTTTACTGTACCCAACCTCACTCTCAGTTCGATGTTGATCAATACACATTGATGGTTGGTTCTCAATAAAACATTCCCTAACTTATCAATGTTTTGATTTTTTCAGGCTGGCATATACATATATCAGCTGATTGATTGGTATTCAAGTTCTATATGCATGTGCTTAGGAGGCAGTCTTGAGTTCTTCGCAGTGGCATGGTACTATGGTAAGTTGGCAATTAATACTCGTATAGTATATATCTAACAGTACTATATTCACCGAAGCCATTATGGACATCTCAAACGACAAACAAAAATAGTAATTTGGAGTACCATAACTTTTGGTGTTTAAAACTAGTTTTATGTGTTGTGTTTACACATGCTACCATTGTATATTATAACACATTTTTGTATTTCTAGTATAGTTAATTGGGATGGTCATGACTTTTGGACCTTAAAAAGATTTGATGTGTTTATCTAGTAGTACTAGTATTAAGGTTCTGTCCTTTCTTGATATAACTTAAAAGGAAAGCCATTGATACGCACAACAATACTTTGATAGACAGGAATCATATGTAGGTTACTGTTCTTTGAGAGTAGTACCAACTTGCACTATCAAAATAGTGGCCACTGTTGTCACCTATGAAAGAACCATTTTACAGGATAAAATATAGCTAATTAAACTGGTCAGACTGAAAGCTGTGCAGTTGTTAACGTTAATTGCTCATTCTCTATTGTTTTACAGGAGCAGAGCGATTCAGTCGAGATATGAAGCTAATGCTGGGCTACAGAGTACCTGTTTTTCTTCGAGTATTGTGGTGCTTCGTTTCACCTGCAGCATTCTTTGTAAGTGTCACTCAATATTATTTCACACTTCTGAAGGTGTCTTCAACTGAAAAAATACACATACAAATTATACCATAATGAGTAGTAAAATAAAAATTTCGAAGATCAGGAAAGTCTGATAAACTTCTCTTGGTTAGATTGCAACGACCTCCGGCATGGGTGAAAATTCTTAGTACTACTTCTGAATTCAGGATTTTGAGGCCTACTTTCGACAGAATAAGTTCCCTCAAAAAACTGTAATTGGCAGATTATTAGAGCTCTTTGATTTATTTTTCGGTTGATGTAGTTACAACTACATCATCATACCTTTACAAGCATTTGTGTACTTGCATATTTCAACAGCTGATTTACCCATCACAAAGTATTTTAGAAGGCTCAGACCAAATATTAGGTCTTTGACCCCCACTAGGTAGCCTCACATGCATGAATGAAAATGATGCTAGTATGCAGAGATGAAAAGTACCAACATCTTACGAACTTGGTCAATTAATTGAATCATTTATAGGAGAGATAAATTCAATTTTTGGAAGGCTCATTTAATCATGAATTCTTTGGGTCTCTTGCAAAGAAAGTGAAGGCCGAATTCGCCCTTAACTTTGCATGAGACCTGAAGTATTCATGATTCCACGAACCTTCCAAAAATTGAATTTTTTGCTTATTATTTAAATTTTATTATAGATATCTAAAATATAAAAATTATCTTTAATTTATGAATTAAAACAGTTTTGTATTTAAAGTATAATCATATTAACGGGTTAGTTGGAGTGTAATATGGAAAAGCGGGAACAGCCAGCATGTACGTATATACACAGACAGCCAATGGAGCAAACAAGAAGCTTGTTTTGCATGTGCGACTCGGGTGTGGCTTGCTGTCAATCACAACACCAGGTTCACTTCTGGCGAATGAAATTGATGTTCCAAGCGAATTGCATGGGCAAGTGAGCTTGGCAGCTATAATTCATGAGGCTATGAACAGTTTCAAAAATCTAAAGATTCATTAATGAAGGATTGCTTATAAAATTTTAATATTTATCTATATTTCAGGTTATATTCTTGGTGGTTTTAATACAGTATCAACCAGTAACCTACCTTGGTTATGTCTACCCTGACCATGTCGTCTATATTGGTGTGTTAATATCCTTGATTCCAGTAGCACCATTACCAATTAGTATGTTGATGTCTCTCCTTCGTACACGTGGATCTTTATCTGAGGTAAATATGAGCCGTGTCATGTGATTTCCAACAATGTGGCATTTTGACAAGTGTAGACTCAGACCAGCCTCTGCAGCCTTCTTTTAAGCTTAGAAACTCCAAATGGTGTTCAGTCTGTAGCTTAACACTCATAGATTATTCAAGCGACAAGCAAATGCTCTGATCAGACTGCGCGTATATGCTGGCTGGTCTGAGCTTTTGCGGGTCGCACATACCACATTGTTGTAAATCTCATGTCACGGCTCATATGTCTGTGTGCAGCATGTTTTTTTCCTCCACTAGTTTGATTAATTTTAAAAATAAAACAAGCACATTCACATGAATACAATGTTCTGTTTATCACTGCAAAAAGTAAAATCACAATTCGTCCAAACAGTGAGCTAACTGTAATTATTAGATAGTTAAATATAATTGAATCTTTGTCCTAACAGTATGGAAATAAGCTTGTCGTTGGTGATTTCTTGAACTGGCAATGATTCTATCCATATACTCTCTGTATTGTATGTAATCATCAGTGTATCTTCTTAATGTATTTAACTTCCCAAACATGTCACTTCTGTAGGTGTGAATGGTTTAGACTATGATTGTTTATGCCGTTGTACTACACTGTGGTCATTCCACTAAGGCAATTGGGATTTCGTCACTTATTCCCGTGTTAAGGTGACTTTCTCATCATGTTCAATGTCTTCATTTAATCACTGATAAACGCCCCAAAATGCTTGGGTTCATTGATTTTTGTTAATCAAATTCACATTGTAACTTTTAGCTTTAAAATGATTGAAAACTTGAACGTTTGATATCTAGGCATGAAATTACTAATTACGAGTTTGTCATCATGGCTGATGAATCAATGACAAAACATTATAATTAGCACCAAACACATTTAAAATCAGATTTTATCTCTGTCGTTGGCAAAACACAGAGGTTGTTAACTAGAGGATACAATCTTGAGGCAAACTTATTCGAAAGTTCTCATTTTTGTCACCCTTTATTTGAAGGTAATTTTACAATAGGCGGTAGTAGTATGACAACAGTGTACTTACTTTCACAACAACGTTTCATTATCTATTATGATTTTAATACATTATGCATCTAGCATTAAATGTGAATTTAATAAGAGTTGGTAGTATTTAAAAGGAATAAATGTTTATTAGTATATGTTCACAAAAAGCAGGTATTTAAATTTTTTAAACTCCAATTCTATTTCAAGGGAATAAACATGTAGAAAGTGTAAATTTTCGTTTACTGTATTACTCATTACAGTTTTGTTGTACCACTTAAATTGGCAATTACTGTTAAGTTTCAATTACACAAGTAAAGTTGTGCCTGTGTTGGGCCCAAACTGCTTGCAAATGTTATCAGTAGAAGACTTTTGACAAAAGTCGTCACTTGTACGAAAAGAGTTAACTTTATCCTACTTATATAGCATACTGTATCAACATTTATCAGTTACCTCTCATATTATCTGCATTGTTGCACGCTGCCTGATAAACGTTGTCTATGTCTATCTTACGTTATGTGCCTTTATCAGGTCATGATGACGTTGTCCTTTTTGAATGACGTCGCCAATGACGCTGAATCAATACAAAAATCGACAATTACTGCATAATCGCTAGTTTGAAGAGTGAAACAAAAGGGTAAACCGATAAATAGAATACCAGGTTTGTGTCTTTTGATATCAAGTTTACCAGGCTCGGCTTTGAGAACGCATGTTGAATTGCTTGGCAACAGTAGGAAATTCTATTTCTGGTAAACTTGATTTCAAAAGACACTCACCTAGTATTCTCTATTTATTGTTATTATTTGTGTTGCTTATATCTTACAGAGATTGCGTACATTAATGACACCAGAGAAATGGGGACCTGGAGACAAGAAGTACCAAGTAGTATACGAGACAATGGAGAGGCCTAGAGCACATGGATTCGTCGATTTCCTTAGCATGAACCTTCTTGGCCAGTGGAGCGGAAACACATATGAAGAGAGACAGCAGGCACCGATGCAAATGAATTTATGAGCTAAATCAAAAGGGTGATCAAATGTAGATGGACTCTAGTGCTAGTTGTAATTAATTAATCATGACAAACATTAACAGACTACAAGAATAAAATATCATGCATTTTGTTGAAAACCGATACTTTATTTTTTACTCTCTTGTACAGTAAAACCTGTCTTAAGCGGCCACTCAAAAATAGACAAAACAAGCGATATCACTTAATGCAGATCAAAAGTATTGCAGAATGCTCCATGGGGAAATCTGTCTTGAAACCAATTTTTGTTTTTTTTAGTGTATCTTAAGACAGGTTTTAATGTATGTGATGTTATCTTGTGTTTTTGTCAGTTTCCCATATGGTGTCCTGGGTCAGGTTTGTTACTTAATTGTAGCCATTCCTGTATTTGCCTTCTTCGTTACTTTACTTACTTTGAAAGAGTATTCCATAGGTTTCGTTCAAAATATTGAACAAGAGTTCTCCTAAATAGTGTCACTTTTATTCATTCTAATATGTTCATCAAAACATTTCCATTATTAGCATAAATAGTATTTGTATTTTGATGTATGTACTCTTATAATAAAGTTTCTTTTGTTGGGGTCTCAATGGGGTATCCCGGAAATTAGAAATGAATAACAGTTTAGCCAAAAGAAATGCGTTAGTAAGCACTAAGTGCAATTATAAATAAACAAAAGGATTTGTCAATTAAGATTTTTTTAAAATATTTGTTATCTAAAGGGAAAAAATATCGCGAGTAAAATATTAATTAAGGTTAATAAAATGATGTGAAGGGGAGCTACATGTATATTATTGTTATTTGAAATCACAAAAACTAAGAAATGTGACTGCTATCCCATATTTATTTCATGGGTTAGATTTTCTCATCACTACCCATCAGCCTGTCACAATTTTCTTCAGATTCGATAATCAATAATTTCAGATTAGCTCAATAAGCCAAACAGTTTATTATTAGATCAGATGTTTACAATATTGTACCTACATGTGTCGGACATACATGTATATATAACGTGTCCTAGAGAGTTATCAAAACAATAAACAGATTTATGGCACAAATTGTCTAATCTGTAAACCCCATTGAGGCCTTCATTCGTTTGAATAAGCCACTTTCTTGGCAGTAATGCATTGCATATGTGAAGTGATAATTTCACACTGCAGTATTTGTTATCATTACTGTATTCTCCATAATTAACTCATACACTACAGCTAAACCTGTCTTAAGCGGCCACTCAAAAATAGGAAAAACAAAGGTCTTAAAGACAAATGGTAGCTTAATGCAGGTCGAAAGTATTGCAGAATGCTCTCTTGGAGCATTCTGCAATACTTTTGACGTGCATTAAGCAATAATCGGTCTTGAAAATCAAACTTTGGTCTCCTTTAGAGTGGCTGCTGATGACAGGTTTTTACTGTATATAAAGTGCACATCTAGAATGTCAGCAGTGCTTTTTGAATCCCATTGCATTCTGAATGGCCAAAATATTGGCCAATTCCAGTGCATTATTGGTTTAGCAAATAATATATGAGCAGGAACATGAATTAGCGGTCCTTATTGCATTTTTAAGCAACGAAGGCTCATGAGAATCTACACATATTTACAGAGCCATCTGAGCCGTCCATGCTAGCATACACAAAACATGGTTGCAGATAAACTCATTCTTATATTTAGACCTGTAGCCCTGCTGTATATATCTACATGGCATTAATTAGAGATTATGTGCAAGTGTGATAGGTACCGAAATGTTATGTCCTGGATGATTGCTTTTAGGGTATAGTCTGTGTTAAACCATCTACATGTATTTATAAAATGTATTTCTTGCAAAAATCCTAGGCCATCAAAATAAAATTCCTAAGTGCAATGTGCATTTTAGGGTGATTATGGTAAATTGTCTCAAACAATCATCCTTTATAAGGAAATCAAGCATCTGCTAGGGCATTTTGACGCTTTTTATACTGTCTTACATCAGTTTTGGTATATGAGAGGATCTAACATGAGCGATCATGTATTATTGAATTTATTAAACGAGCCAAGTATGTTGTCACTTTTCCCAATGAGTTAAATAATACAGGAGTACGAATTTTAGATTCTATTTATCAAATGACACAAAAAATATTAGAAATCAAGTATTTCGGCATATAAAGGTCAAGGTTTTGCAATATATATGAGCCACGGCATGAGTATTCCAACAAGTTGTATGTGCAACTAGTAAAGGCTCAGACCAGCCTGCGTATATGCCCAGGCTGATCAGTCTTTACTTGTCGCGTGAATATTCTATGGTTGTTAAGCTACTGAATGAACATCATTTGGATTTTCTAAGCTTTAAAGGAGGCTGCACAGGCTCGTCTGAGTCAACACTTGTCAAAATGCCGAATTGTTGGCAATCACGTCACAGCTCAATTATGAGACATTGTTATTGCCATCATAGCATCACATTACTCGAGTGGTTCATGTCATGATATCACTCTCACACTCTACGTCATACGATAGAATAAATTCACGATTCACTGGACATATCAAGCAGTCACATATTTGAATTTCAAGTTAAAATGTAGTTACCTCCCTGAAGATTATTTTGTCTTGGAATACAGTGCAGACTCTGGTGAAACACATTCTCTGGCCTTTCATCTGTGTCTTCAGTTAGGCAAAGTGAAAATTGGTGTTGACCATTCCCAGTATAAAAAGCCTTAAATGTTATGATTTTATTCAATCTAAAGGGGGAAGAAACATTGGAAGCAATGTGAATTGTAAATGGAAGTCCAAACTTAACTATGCACTCTGCTGCAAACCTGATCAAAATCGGATGAAAACTAAGAAAGTTACATGTGTTTGCGTAGAAGAGAATCAGAAGCTATGGGAGACAGGCATTGTAGACTGTGTGACTTCAGATAGCCCTTAACAGAATAACTAGTTTCCTGCTATAAATTTTAACTGTATCATTACAGATTTTCTGTTGGAAAAAGTTTATTTTGAAAAAAAAAAATCTTTTTTTAAAGTTTGCAATGGAATGGAGATTTTATTGGCTTTTCAAAATTTACATTGACATTCGTTGGTGAGGTGAGGTACATGTTTATGCCCTCCAGTATTTTTACTGGATGTTCCAATTCGGTACTTCTTTTGTGGTGTCTTGGGTCAGGTGTGGTACTTGATTGTATCGATTCCTGATATTTGCCTTCTTCTTTTGATATATATACAAAATGGCGGCCTCCATATGCTCACTAGAATTCAGCAACTGCCTTGGCTAATTCCGCGAAATTCTGTGGAATCAGACCACTGATGTTCATCAAGGATCTACTTTGATAATGGGGGCTATAACGTGATGCTGACGTTAAATAACGTGACGCTGACGTCACAGAAACCATGTTAACACAATAACATGTTTGGTTGCAGCATAACAAACGGTTATAAATGAAGTTTATGTTTATTTTTCAATAAAATATCGCAGTTCTGTTGAATAAACGTTTTGGGTAATCAGACAAATGGATTTTACTAGGACTGAATTCATATGCCAAGAAATTAATTTTCCTTACCCCTTTTCCCACTAACAAAATGGATCGTTTACATATATAGTACTACGCATAATGCTCCTTACGTAAACCTTAGGCATGATTCAATTCTCGAATTGTGACAGACTTTCCCGAATGTAGAAGTCAGAAGTTTGGTTTTCAGATTGCTATTTAACTTTCCTATTTTACATCTGATTTTGATCGTGTTTGCGGGGGATGGCATGGTTAAAAAAGGGCTTTTGATTTAGATTCACTTGCTCTCAATGTAGCTGTGCCCTTAATGATGTTGTATATATCTATTTTGTATATGAATGTACTGTTAACCAGCATACTTGTTTTTTCAGTTATAATAAATAAGGAAAAAAGATACTGCTATAAGTGTGGCTCATGATCAGGAGCTAGCTGATCAGGACCTACAATGTTTTAAAAAGGCAATTCAGATTCAAAAGGTCAAGGTTGCAACAGATGCCTGTTGACTAATCTTGTCATTTCCTTTAACCCTTTTCTCCATAGGCTATTTTTAGATAATGACATCATTTTTTTTAGACAACATTGAAAAAATTCAAGATATAATAAAGTTTTGAATACTTTTGAAATTATAATCGAAAATAGAGCGTTTGCTCCAAAATGCTCCATTTTCTATAATATTTTCAAATACTAAGGCGTCAAAAGGCGCTATTATGCATTAAATCATCAAATGCAAAAGGTCACCACAGTGGTTTTATTGTGATCTAGTCTTTCATTGTATGCATAAAGATCAGAATTTTCAGCTTAACAGCTGTTTTCTCATTTTGCATCAACGTAATTCCTTTGATTTCCTTTGATTCATCACAGCAGTCCAACAATTAGGGGATAACTGTATTCAAAATTTTCATTTGCGGAGGTATATCGTCGGATATACAGTCAGAAATTTAGTTTTACGGCAACGCGTAAGCGGAACCGTAAAACGTAATTCCCGAACGTATATCCGATGATAAACCTTCCCAAATGAAAATTTTGAATACGGTTATCCCCATTCTAATGCGCTATTAACATTTTCCCTTTAAAAAAGACAGTGAAAATGTACTTTGTTGCTCCTACGTCCAGCGGCTGCTAGTTGCATAAAACCGCTTGCCAGCTGCATATAAACACTTGTCATCCAATGAAAAGCAACGTTACGTAATGACGTCGGGTTTGCGAAAATTTATTGCAGGATATACTGGCGACAGTATATAGCAGGATATACTGTCACAAATTTATGGTGTTATCCAATCAGATGGGGCGTTGCATTTGCAAGTGCATTAGAATGTTATTTTGTAATGACATAGGCTTTCTTTATAAGCATAACAGTCTGTTTTCAAATGGCAGCATGCAGAAACAGCCTTAATTACTACACAACCCACACATCTACCTTGGCAACTACATTTCTCTTTTCCTTTGATAAATGCCCAACAGAAGCAACTATCATCAGCAAGCCACGTAACCCTATGGTATTTTGTTTCTTAACCCTTTGTACACTGGACACCCCATTAGTGAGTAGTTTGCAAACAGTGAAGACACAGATAAAATGCTGCAGAGCGCAGCATTTTATCAGGGTACACACTGTTTGTTAATACAAATTTGATCTTCAGAGTTAGAAAATATTTTTTGTTAATTATAACCTGTGACCCCTCACTGTATACAATGAGCCTCCTTGAGCAAATCAAACTTTCAACCACGCAACTAGCAATATACTCCCATGAAACATCTCAAGATAAGCTGTCAGAAGCATAAAATAGACAGTCTATTATTACATCCAGGTGCATGACAAACTACATGAAAAGTTGTTCATTTCTGCATGCTCATTTCTTTTAATAAATGAAAGTGGTTGACGATTTGTTTATAAAAAGCTTATGGTGAAAAACTCTTTTATTGAAAAGACAGATGTTGTCCGTACATATTGGAATTGCCTCTTAGAGGCAATTCCAATGTGTACCTACAACATATGTTACTGAAATAAGAAAAAAAAAACGATTTGAAAATTTACATTTTCCATGTATCATGACCATTGTCTTTACCTCTTTTAAACATTCCAAACTGCCAATCAGTATTAAAATTCCTGTCATTCTACTGCAAATTGTTTACATTTGCATGACAGCTATATCTCGCAATAGGAGTTCATAAACTACCTCTTTGCTAACCTGCCAGTTGCGTGGTTGTAATTGAAAAGTCCATTGATCTACAAAGGGTTACTACAGATGCTGGCAGACCTCAGTTATCAAATCTTTTTAAATAATCACAGCAGCCACCAATGCAAACTTTAATATAAACTAGTCTTTCATTATAAGTATGAAATACCACAAGTATTATTTCATTATCACAATTCATTTTCAGATGCAAAAACCGGTGACTGCATTTTATTTTCAAATGCCAAACTGGTACATTTTATAGCATTATCTCAGGAGGTATTTAGGAATAATATTTTAATAGGATATGTTTTTAAATGTAGAGTTTGTCTTTGAATATATAAAAGCTTTTTTTTTATTTATTTATTCAGGCAACTTTGATTTCTACAAAAACATCCTAAATTATTAGGAGGTGTGTTCAACAAACTAAAAGAGACAGCATGGCAAATACTGTAAACCTTCATCAGGCAGCTCCTTTAGGAGCAACTTGATCTGGATTTACACATTTTACAGATGTTATATAAAATTGCCTGAGTAATAAGTATAAATACAGTGCATGATGCCAGGGCACTTGGCGAGTAAATTTGTAAAAATGTATTGAAAATATTTAGCCTTAACATGTTGAAAATTTAATATGCTGTACTTATTTCTGATTTTTTATCCAGTCCATGTGCATGTTTGTTTGGCAAAACCCCGTAGCGCAATGGGCAGCGAGACCTATTGGGTCCTGAGTTTGGTCCTAGTCCAGCCCCATACTTTCATGGAGAATGATCATGAACTATTTTCTACCTCCCTCCTGGTCTTTCCACTGAATCGAGATGGCACGCCTACCAAACGATCCAATGCTCAACATCTGATTAAGTATGAAAAACAGCTGCTCTATGAAGAAAAAAAATGGCGGAATGCAATGCAACAGCCTATGGATTCCTACATTTGGGGTATAAATACGAGCTCAGAAAGTAATCTTGTTAGGTCATATTTACTTTTTGCATGATAAACACGTTCAGTCGAATTCTGGTACACGTATTTAACGCGGAAAAGTAAATCTGACAAAACGAGAGAATTGTCTGACCTGAAATTTATACCACAGACATACGAATGCATAGGCTCTATGTTGCATGACATTCCCCGATTTGGTTCTCTTCTTGGAGGAATTATTTTTATTATACGAACAAATGTTGAGCATTGGATGGTTTGGTAGGCGTGGATTGGCTGTTGTCAATTACAAAAAAAAGCATGTGCACTGAGTACTGATTAACACTAAACTTGCCCAGGGAAACATAGTGGAAAGGCTAGCTGATAAACATATAGATGTTGCCTGGGATGTTAAACCACAAACATTAAAAACAAAAATGTACATGACATGTTTGTTGGTATTTAAATAAAGGATTCATCAGCTAGTAATATCTATCTTGTGGAATATGACTGTTCTGATATAAGAAATTTTGGGCTGTTTTTTTTTGCACACCGGATATGGTCATCTGAGATTTTAACCTAGGATAGATAATATTAGCTTACCAATGTAATCTTACCCATGCCGTGACGTGAGGGCTGTACATTGGTTGTATTGGAACTCACACACATGGTGGTCAAGTGATGTTATTGTTATGTTAATGTGACATCATCACGTCATGTCACATCTCAGCGAATTCAAGGGGAGCGCAGTGGCTCAGTGGTAGAGTGCTTGACTCGAGACCGAAGGGCCGCGGGTTCGAGCCTCACCGGCGTCACTGCGTTGTGGTCCTTGAGCAAGACACATTTATCCTAGCTTAGTACTGGTTCAACCCAGGAAGACCGTCCCGCATAACTGAAAGATTGTTGAGTGGACGTAAAGAATCAAATCAAACAAACAAAATCAACGAATTCAGGAACTTCTGAGAGCCTTTTTTAAACATAAAATGCAGTATTTAATGGTGTGCCAGAAAAAGAATCCATTATTCGTGTGAGGATGGGATAGAAAAATTCGTCCCTCGCGATAACCGTTTGTCATCACTCGGCAAGCCTCGTGATGCCAAACGGTGATCATAGGGACGGATTTTTCTATCCCACCCTCACACTCATGATCGATTCTTATAATCTTATTTTAAAAATTGAATATTGAAAGCTGTATAAATTCAGAACAAATCATGGTTTTCTGTTCTGACTCTAATAATCTGTGGTAATAAATAGTCATGCACCTGGATTTACTGGAAACAAGGAGGAAGTAAAACATGGTGATTTATTCATCAGACCAAGGCCAACTGTAAAGTTACTTTTGCTTTCCCACCTTAACTTACCAAATCAAAATGAGAAGTCATTCAGTTGGCCATTTTTATTCACAATATGCACCAACAGTTTTGATTAATCTGCGAAATCTGTTCAAACTACATAACAGATATACAATAAAAGGATATTGCTCTCACATAAATGTATTTATAACTGTTAAAATACTACTTACCCAAACTATCTCGACAAATAGTGCAGGGCTAGATCAGACTGCTCCCAGCCGTCTGATCTAGCCCTGCATAGTTTGCTGTTCTGAAAAACATCACCTGCTGAAGCTCTCGAATTTGAGGACATTAATTTATTTAACAATTGTTTTCTAATCATGAATAAAAATCTTGGGTTGTAACCATGTATTATAAATACGCATATTTATGATATATTTTTTTTAAATCCTATATAAAATCTTACAGTTAGGCGTATTTTGTAAGGAAATGCATTTTGATGATTAAGATAAAAAAAAATATTTCAAAATCATAAATGAAAAGTACAGGTTCACACGCGTTTTTTATTTTGGTTGGTTGGGTGAGGGAAAACATAAATAACTTATCTTAGCTCCAAGTTTTAAAAGTTTGAAAAACATATACCAAACATTGAAGTATAAGGTCAATGTTTGTAAGTTTCATTCTTGTGAATTTTCTCACAATAAATAGATTAGATTCAACCTTGTTTGTTTTATTTATTAGACGAGGTTCCATACACATTGTGTATTGAGCATGTATTGTGAAATCATGTCATCAAGGTTTACAACAAGATAAGAGTCAAAATTCTGTTCAGCCAGTGGCAGATCCAGAGGGGTTCACCCTGCACCCCACCCCACCCCCTCATTTTTAAATATCCAATGCAAATGAAATAATTTGATCTCAGTGAGACCAAATTATTTCATTTTCATGGGGTATTTAAGAAAAATGAGATAAAATAAGCAATGTGAACATCTCATACCTTTATACTACACACTCGCTTTCCAGAAATCCTGGATCCGCCTCTGATCAGATGCAGTGACTTATAAGTATTACTATGTTATTAATCAAGTGATTTCATATTGGCCCAGTTACAGGACCGAGGTCAGCTGTATGTGCCTCGTATTACCCAATGGCAACTGTATTGGACCCCAGTTATAATTCCAAGGTCTTCTGACCACTAATTGGGCCAATACGAAATCACTGGATTAATGACAGAATAGAATTGCCAGAAATATTCAGACAGATGGAAGGATGAATGAACTTGCCTAAAACGTGAAAACGGTTTTATTGAACTTTTAGGTCACTGTAAAGGTGGCACCTCACGAATGCGTAAATAGGACTGGTCTCCTTTAGACATGGGTAAAACCTGAAAATGATGTGTGATTTTATTCCAAGGTAACTGTATCATTGTACCATAACACCTTAGTAAAGACTAATCATTTAAACTTTAAAATGCCAGCCAAACAACTACATTTGAAAGTGTCTGTTTATTGTTTAATATAAGTATAGACGCAAACAGTGTGGACCAAGATCAGATGCAGTCTGATCTGGATCTACACTGTTTGTTAAAGAGGCCTCAAAATGTTTCAGCAGACAACAAAAACATACGACTTTTTGCAAAATGCGCTTTAAGGGCTAATACATGTGAGGTCAATGTAAGGACGGTCAGATATTTCATGAAATGCATGCACGTTTGCGCGGCCCAAAAAGCTTATTACAACTCTTAACCAAATTGTAAATAAAACCTGATTTCCCATCAAAGTAGCGGAAGAAATAGCCTGAACAATGCCTAGATATGAATCGTAAAGTTGCCGCCTTTACAGTAAGGGAAAAATCTATTAATATACAGAAGTGTTTTTTATAAAAACATGATGCAAACACACAAAAAATAGCTGTTTATTAAACAAACTTTATAAGACACAATGTGAAGGCATTTTGTTACACAGTTATTTTAACTGTACAAAATCATTGGAAAATAGCCCTTTGAGCATGATTTGTTGTTTGCGTTGATGCTTTATGTCCCAGACAACAACTGTTGAGTCATATTGAGATGATTACTATATTTCTGGGTTGAACCAGTACCAAGCACAGGATAAAATGTCTTGCTTAACAACACAGTGCATTATTTTGTGAGTCTCGAACTAGCAACCCATCGATTTCAAGTCTAACTCTCTATCACTGAGCCAGTGCATTCCTCCGTTAGAGCATGAGCAAACTACAGAAGCACAATTACGCCGTGGAGCAAATGCTCCATTTTCCATAATATTTTCAAAGGTATTCAAAACTTTACTTAAATTTTTCATGAATTTTTTTCAATATTGTCTTAATATAGAAAATGATGTCATGATCAAAAAAAGCATATAGAGTAAAGTGTTAAGGTGGTACCAAACATGAATGGGTTTGTTGATCAACTACTGAAAAAAAAATGACCATACCAGGTACTTTCCCAATGACCCTCATACTATTGTATTTAGATTAGCATATGCGGGAAGTATGATTATCTCTAGACAATGTTACATGTTGATTTAATTTGAGATCATTTAAATGCCCAGCTTATCTACAAGTTAAATCCCAATATAATTAAAACTTAATGATTTATTCCAAGAAAAAGACAAGTTATCAGTAGATTTTCTAAAATTTGGTACACCAATTGCCTGCCAAAAAGGCATAGGCAAACAGCACAGGCCAAGATCAGACTGCTTCTTCAGATGCAGTCTGATCAGGGCCTTTCCTTTTTGCTATTTTAACAGGCTTTTTGTAAAGTCCAGCCCTCATAACCAATAGAGAACATGAAGAGAAAAGTGTTCAAAATGTTAGCCCTTAATGCGCCAATCGCAACAAAAGTCGTCTGCTTTTCTCATCTGCTGTAATGTTTAAGAAGCCTCTATGGCAAACAATGTGGACCCAGAACAGACTGCTCCCATAGGAGCAGTCTGTTCTGGGTCCACGCTGTTTGCTTCTATACTCAATTTGTCAGTAACCCTAGACAATTATTTGCAGCAGACGACTTCTGCAGATGACATTTTCAGATGTATTTTTGTTGGCGCTTTAAGGGTTAGAACATTTACCTAATCATGAGACTAATTGACATACCGAGATTAAATTTTATCCTTAATAGGGAACTTGTCTTAATGATATATTGATTTAAAATTATGTGGATAATAAACAATCAACAACAATAGTATAAAACCCTTTTGAGCCTCTAGCTCATATGATTTAAACACAATTATAACTGATAAAGGTGTTTAAATTGCACCAAATAATATCCATTTAGCTAAATTTGTATTAACAACAAATACTGCAATCTATTTGCTTTTGCGTATCAACAAAGTATGTTGATTATATAGAGGATATTCCAATTTTTGCCATGATGGTGACATTCGTTGTATAAAGTTTTGTGAAATTATATTTCATGAGTGGTCGAGCCATAAATGAAATGTACATTTTTTTCTCTTTACGAGCGTTATCTTGTTACAGGTGAAAATTCGATTTTCTAGCTAGTCTCTGTAGCTGAGTAGGCTGGTTTGAAACTTGCTTTTTCGGAAACCCCGAAGACAGGTTTTCTTGCGACGAGGCCCATATATGTATGATGATGTTACATAATGTGTATGTCTTCTAACATTGAAACCACAGGAGCAGAACGAGCCAGAGATACAAGCACTAAAAAGAGATTAGCACACCTTAACAATTCAAGTTTGGTGCCAAACTAGTCCTTATAATCTAATTAAATGCCATTATAGCATCCCTTTATCACATTCACTACTTCGTTGTTATTGACAAAATATTGTGTTTAATTTTAAACATAGGTCAAACATATTTTATAAAATTGTAAATATTTTCTTACCCATCAATTTAAACATACGTTTCGGATGCTCTCATTGAGACGATCTTTTTGAGTACCCACAACATATGTTTTGGTTGAGAAATAAAAAGTTATTTTTTAATTACACACTCTCATCTGGGGGCTGTACCCAGTCAAAGGTGGTATTGTCCTTTCCTTTCAAGGCTAGATCAAGTTTGATTCAGTTAAAGAACAAAAGTAAAATGATTTCAATTTTATAAAACAACACAAGAATTCCTGCTTTTGTTGTATACCAACAACAAAGGTACAGACCAGCCTAAACAGTTTTGGAGTCTGATCAGTGGCTTTGAGTATATGGGTGACAATTTTTTTTCCAAATCCTTAACTTTATAAATTTAAATTTTCAAACTTGCAGTATGCCGACAAATTATTAACAATTTCAAGCTTAAAGTGGTCAATCGTCTTTAGATCATCTGAAAATAAATCAAAGTTATTATAATCCATATAATTCAGCATTTTGAGGCTGACTTTCTGTAGAAAGTCAGCCTCAAAATCCTGAATTCAGGTAATTTCCTGAAACGTTCACCCAAGGGTTTAAGCTGTCTCTTATGTATTATAGCTTTACATACTACATACAAAATTTCAAGAGGCTATGTAGCTGAGCAGGCAGAGCCATACTAATAAATTTAAAGCTTAAAGTGGTCAATTGTCTTTGGATCAACTGAAAATAAATCAAAGAAGCTATCATAATTGTATAATTCTGCATTTGAGGCTGACATTCTGTAGAAAGTCAGCCTCAAAAACCTGAATTCAGGTAATATCCTGAAACTTTCACCCAAGTGTTTAAGTTGCCTCCTATATGGGCCTTGACGCAAGAAAACCTGTCTTCAAGGTTTGCAAACAACACAGGTGCAGACCAGCCTGCGCATCCGCGTAGACTGATCAGCGCCTTTATCGAGAAGTATCATATCTAGACTTGCTACGAGCGAAATTTCAATTTTCTAGCTAATCTCTGTAGCTGTGGAGACTGGTTTGAAACTCGCTTTGTCGGAAACCCCGAAGACACGTCTTCTCGCAAGGAGGCCCATATATTACAACTTTACATACTATATACAAAGTTTCAAGATTCATGTAGCTGAGCCAGTAGAGCCATACTTAGAAACAAACTATCAAAACAGATTTATTTTTTTATGTATCAAAGTGGCATAAGAGGTTTTGGTTTAGCAGGAGAGAAACCATCTGTATTGCCGTCTTCATTGTGCTTGAATCGTGGAAACTTGTGATCTAATTCTAAACCTGTAAACCATCCAAAAAGAAACAATACAATAATTAAAGAGGAAGCCAAACTGGAGTCTTGTCAAGTTACTATAAATACCTGCTATATACTCTATACTTGGTATTGCTATATCACAGTATTTGGTCACCAGTTCTTGCCAGAATTTGATCTTATATTTTACTATAAATACCGGCTATATACTCTATACTAGGTATTGCTATTTCACAGTATTTGATCACCAGTTCTCCCCAGATTTTAATCATATATTTTATTTAAATACCTGCGTTATACTCTATACTTGATAGTGCTTTATCACAGTATTTGGTCGCCAGTTCTTGCCAAAATTTGATCATATATTTTACTATAAATACTGGCTGTATACTCTATACTAGGTATTGCTATATCACAGTATTTGATCACCAATTCTCCCCAGAATTAGATCATATTTTTTACTATAAATACCTGCTTTATACTCTATACTTGGTATTGCCATATCACATTATTTGGTCGCCAGTTCTTGCCAGAATTAGAACACATTCACTATAAATAACTGCTATATACTATATACTTGGCATTGCTATATGACAGTAGTAGGTCACCTGTTCTGTCAGAATTCGATCTTATATTTTACTATATATACCTGCTATATACTCTATACTTGGTATGGCTATATCACAATATTTGGTCACCAGTTCTCCCCAAAATGTGTTCATATGTCTATTATGGTCTGGATCATCTTCTGGGTGGTAGAAGAATGAACCCCACATTGATGACAACACATATGACTCCTCTTCAGGGTCTACATCTAGGTTTACCTAAAATATAGGACGCAAACTGGTTTAGGGAGCGCAGTGGCTCAATGGTAGAGTGCTTGACTCAGGACCAAAGGGCTGCCGCTTCGAGCCTCACCGGCCTCACTGGGTTGTGTCCTTCAGTAAGACACATATATCCTTGTTTAGTACTGGACCCGTCCCGAGGTACCTGAAAGTTTGTTCACTGGGACGTAAAGAATCAAATCAAACAAAAGCAAACTTGTTTAGAAACTCAAACTATGGGGATTTATAAACATGTCCTTTGAGGTTAATGAAAATATAACTGATGTTAATTATGCCAGTAGAATGTGATTTAGTGTCAGCCAGAAATGAATGTAATGCCAGCAGAATGGAATGAAAAGTAGTTTAAGAAAAAAGTAGGGAAAAGTAGGAGCAAATCAGAAAAGTAGGGAAAGTAGGGCCCCAGAATGGAATTGAAAGCCAATGGAATGGCATTTAATGCCAGAAGAATAAAATTTAAGGCCAGCAGAATGGAATTTAATGCCTGATAATTAAAATTAAAGTAGAATGGAATTTAATGCCAAAAGAATATAATTATATATAAGTTGAAAGGAATTAAATACCAACAGCTTAAATTTAACATCTGTAGAATGGAATTTAATACCAAAAAATATAATTTTACTGCCAGTTAAAAGGAATTTAATACTAATAGAATGTAATTTAATGTCTGTAGAATGGAACTTAATGCTATAGAATGGAAATAAATGCCTGAAGAATGAAATAATTGCCAGCAGATTCTCCAATCCTGTTGGAATGATCCCTTATTCTTTACAATCCTGATATGATGAAAACATATAAAATATATATTTACTTTTACCAGTTTTAGGGAGTGCAGTGGCTCAATGATAGCATGCTTGACTCGAGACTGAGGGGCCGCTGGTTTGAGCCTCACCAGCATCACTGCGTTGTGGTCTTTGAGCAAGACAAATTTATCCTAGCTTAGTACTGGTTAAACCCTGGAAGACCCGTCGCCAAAATATCTGAAAGATAGTTGATGGGACGTAAAGGATCAAATCAAACAAACAAAATCATCCCAATTTCAGATGTCAAGTATCAAGTAAATGATGCATTTCATTTCAGTGCTACATACTTACTTTTCTTACAATTTTTCTGTTTTTCTCATCTGGTTCCCAGTAATGGTGGGTGTTGTCATGTGGATGGTACCCTTCAGCCTCCATTTCTTCTATGACCAAGACCAGGTCCCAGCTGGTCATTGTTTTTGTGGGAAATGCATCTGAACACAGACTATCACCAAAATATACAACCTGAAACAAGTGTTTAGGCCGACTTGATCTCAATAAAATAAATTAGCAAACTTTCTAACATCACATCTTTATCATGGTATTCATGAACCAAATTAAAGGTCTTTCTGGGCTTCTATGCTTTTCTGTGTAAGGTGATGCAAGAAAAATAGGACTCCTTTGAATATTTTCAAGTAAACAGCATGAAAACTATAGGATCTTAACAAGGATTTTCCTCATTTAAGAAATAAATTCCATTTTTAGAATATACATGGAATCATGGATATTTTGGGTCTCTTGCAAAGTTAACAAGCCCGCTTCACATTAACTTTGCAAGAGACCCAAAGTATCCATGTATAGACAAAAAATTGAATGTATTGCTTACATTTACATTTTATTACAGGGATACAGACTAACCTTTTTTCGCCAGGAACAAGCTGGGCCCCTAAAACAAAATAATTGGGGGCCCAGCTCAATACTAAGGGGCCCAGGATTTGGCTGAAAATTAAGCTCATTTTAACACCATTTCCAAGCATTTGCTTTACTCATAGCTGAAGTCAGAGACGCTCAAAATTTGTATTCCTCAATTATTTACCATATAAACAGTATTTGGAATCAGCTGAATGAAGATTTGTAAACTTATAACAGCTAATGTCAGATTTGACAAGACTTCATACCTTTACATACTACCCTTTTTTCAGGGGCAAGTTGGGCCCCTAAGCATTTAGTTTTAGGGGCCCAGCCCAAAATTTAGGGGCACTGGGCTACTGGGCCCCTGTTAGTCTTTTTCCCTGTTATTATAAATATCTAAAATAAAGAAGTTATTTATAATTCATGAAAAACACTTTTGTATTTTAATATGTAATTTTATTAATGGTTTTGTTGAAGTATAAAACAGAAAAGCATAACACTGCCAGTGTGAACACGGACAACCAATGGAGCAAACAAGAGACTTGTTTTGCATGTGCTACTCAGGTATGGCTCGCTGTCAATCACAACACCAGTGTCACTTCTGGCGAATGGATTAGATGTTGGAAGCGTATTGCGCGGGCAAGTGTCAGAGTTTGGCAGCCGTCAATCAAATTTATGTCTTTCATGAGGCTATGAACGCTTTGCAATTATCTAAAGATTTATTAAAGGCTTTTAAAATATCTTGCTTTAAAAATGTCAATATTTGAAAATGGTTTCAAAAAGCTAAGGGCAAACTTTTTTATGCAAGATTAGACATTTGTCCTTAAACAAATAAGTTTGAAAAGACATTATATTGTGTTAACAAATAACTTAATAAACTGGTTAATATTTTGGTTGAAAATTATTTAAAAATAAAGATAAATAGGCTGTTAACAGTACCTTTGGGTTTGGACTTCCAGTATGAGCAGATATAAACTTTTCTAAACCTTCATGGTTTCCACTAGAATACACATGGTGTTCCTTTAGGTCAGACCACTCCACAGTCTCTACTTCATGTATACCATCTTAATGTATAAGAAGAAATAATTAACGACTTAATGATTAACAATATATAGTATGGATAGATATAAACTTTTCTAAGCCTTCGAGATTTCTACTAGAATAAACATGGTTGGAATACACATGGTGTACCTTTAGATCAGACCACTCTATTGTCTCCACTTGGTGAATACTATCTGAATGTTTATGATTACAATAAATGACTTTATGATTTACTATATATACTGAACCACACTTCTAACGCAAAATCAAACTGAACTTAAAATATTACATACATTGTTTCATCCATTGTAACGCAATTTTATCAAAACATAAAACACTAATTTGTGAAAATGAAAGTAGATCTTCATCAGTCAATCATTCCCTTTCAATCATAACCTGATTGGGTAAATGTCTGCCATAACCCCTGACCGGTACAATGAGTTCGGCAAGACCTCATATATTAATTAAAGTTACATTCCTGAAACATTTTGCGTTGGAAGTGTGGGTCAGTATATAATATGGATAGATATTAACTTTTCTAAGCCTTTGTGAATTCCACTAGAATAAACATGGTTAGAATACACATGGTCTTCCTTTAGGTCAGACCACTCCACAGTCTCCACTTCATGTATACCATCTGAATGTATATGAAGAAATAATAAACTACTTAATGATTTACAATATATAGCATGGATAGATATAAACTTTTCTAAACCTTCATGATTTCCACTAGAATAAACATGGTGTTTCCTTAGATCAGACCACTCCACAGTCTCCACTTCATGTATACCATCTGAATGTTTATGAAAACAATAAATGATTTAATGATTACAATATATAGTATGGATTAATATAAACTTTTCTAAGCCTTCATGATTTCCACTAGAATAAACATGGTTAGAATACACATGGTGTTCCCTTAGATCAGACCACTCCACAGTCTCCACTTCATGTATACCATCTGTATGTATATGAAAAAAATAATAAATTACTTAATGATTTACAATAAAGTTATAGTTTAGGTAGATATAACCTTTTCTAAACCATGATGATTACCACTAGAATAAACATGGTTAAAATACACATGGTATTCATTTAGGTCAGACCACTCTACTGGACCCACTTCATGCATACAATCTGAAACATAAAAATGACCTAAAACAAGAGTGCATATTTAGAGATTAATACATGGCCACTGCCCTGTTACCAGGCATATCAGCCCGGTGTCTTTGGCCATTTAGGCGGGAGGGCAAATATAGAGTTTTAGGCAGATATGCCTGGTAATATGTCGGCAGCCTCATTTTAAACATTTTATTACATGTTTACGTGTGTGTCCTTACGTCGTGGCGACTTGAATTACGTCATTAATGATGCTGATGGTGCATGTGAGGGCCGATATGGGTGCATGTGAGGGTAGATATTGGTTCACCTGAGGGCTGATATGTGTTCACATGAGCGTGCTGTTATGGGTTTGGTATGATGAGCAGTAACAGCCCCGGTGACTAAGCATTTTGTTACTATTTTTAATTAAACATGTTATAATTGAAAATTATTTTTTCTTATTTCTCAACCTACACATATGCGGTAGATACTCAAAAGAACCATCTCAATGATGTTTCGTTCAAACTGTTTGCAAGGTTATAAGCAGACAACTCTAGTGCTAACACTTCTGTTTGTCCTCTGTTGATAACCTTTGCAAACAGTTTGGATCCAGATCAGGACTGACAGAATATACTCTGATAGCATTTTTGAAAGTTTTTTTTAAACAAAAATTTGAAAAAAATCCAGCATATGACAACAAAGGCATGAAATTTTACACAAACTGCAAAGAGTTAATACTAAATAGCCCTTAAAATGCAATCACAACAAAAGTCCTCTGCTTTTGTCGTCTGTTGAAATGTTTTTGAAGCCTTTCGGACAAACAGTGTAGTCCAAACTGTTTGTCTCTATGCTTAACTTTGTTAAATAGTGTTAGCAAAAATTTGCAGCAGACGACAAAAGCAGACATAGTTTTCAGATGAATTTTTTGCTGGCGTTATAAGAGATAACATATATTGATATAAATGGATAACATACCAAGAGAGAGGAAGGGTTTCTTTTCTTTGAAGAAGCCAGGCTTTCTTGCATTGGTTACAACAATATTGAAGTAAGACCTCCACTCTGCTCTGAAGATAACAAAAAATAGCCAGCACATGAGATTTTGGTACTTATTGCATATGCCACCACTGAATGCTCAGACCACCCTGCACACCCATCTACTGTAAAACACACTTTATTTTGAAAATAAACAAGAAATATCTTTTAAAAAGATAAGTGGCGCAGATAAAATGGATTGGTGTTTGGTGCAAAATACTTTTTCAGAAGCTAGATATTATCTTAACAAAAAGAAATATCTTTGGGCAATAAATGCAATTACCGGCAAAGCTGTGCATGTTGTGGATTATAAATTCGAGATATAGCAGGAGGTTTACCTTATACAGGTATGAAGATTCTGGTGACACAGCAATAATAATGTGCTCAATGGGTTTTGGAATAGACTTCGTTTTTGCATGTCTACGATTTTTTCCAAGGTCTACACCCAAAAGCAAGTGTTTGCTTCTGGTGTAACAAAATGCGAAGATTGTTTATATTTATAATAGTTATCAATCAAACACAATAGTAACTACTGAATATTTCACACCCAAAAATAGTATTCACTTTGATTATGGGTATTTTTCACTATCTTATGTCAGTATTTCCATAATCTACACTTTCTTAAATAAATGATTGTTTATTTGAGCTGGACTGTAGATTTACATATCACGCCTGACCTTGGCCTTTGGGATCACTAATAATAAGCAGCAAAGTATATGCAAATGACTTATCCAATGAAATGGCCAGATATTTTTATATTGCCCAATAGATTTTTAGATAAATAGGTCTAAAACAAGACTATATGTGTCAGAACTATGTTCTGCCACTAAAAAATTGGCAAATTTAAACGTATGGCATATCGATGTAGCTAAGATTTGGCAGTTTCCTAATTTGAGGAACTTCAAAAAGATATATATTCAAATGAGCTAACCTTTGTGAGCAAATTATTCCTTTAAGTGCAACCCTTCTTATGGAGGGTTCTATATTCCACTAGGATCAGGCCGCGTAGTGCAGTCGCTAAAGTGTCTGATACCTGTCTGACTGCTAATCCAGGATTCACAGGTTCCATCCCGGCCCGGTACCATACATTTGTGGAGATTGGTCATGAAGTAATTTCTACAGCCATTCTCCTCCCTTCTGCTGATTCAAGGGTTGTTGTCAGGTACAAGCGAAAGTATGTGCACAAAGTACTGGGTAACAACTAAGTCAAGCTTGTCCAGGAAAAAAGAGAGGTCAGGTGAACCCTGAACTGACCCTCTCTATATGACCATAGCTGACGACTGGGATGTAAAGAATCAACCCAACCAAAACAATATTACACTAGGAAAAAGACACTACCAGCCTAAAAACTAGTTTATTGATACAATACTGAAAAACCATGTGGCAGTAAGTATTGGAATACATAGAGGATCTAACATAAGTGCTCATGTTTTATTGAATTTATTAAACGAGTTGAGGAATAGAGATAAAATGCCAGTCTTGCTGAGCATTTTATCTCTTTTTCGCAAGGAGTTTAATAAATTCAATAATACGAGGGTCATCCAATAAAGAATGAGACTTTTGCTATAGCGCAGTGAATTTACATGCCAGACTTACGAAATCTCATTCAAAGCTAGCACGTCTTTTTGGCTATTCACATGTACCATATTCGACGTGTTACATAGTTCCAATTTTTGTTGCTAGGCAACATAAGAAGACTAGGTGAATACGCGTGGACAGCTCACTAAAGGTGGTCACCATGGCAACAGATTAAGATGTTCAGTTAATTTTTCTAGTAATACTTGTATATGCTCATGCTCATGTCTATAACCAATAGGGAAAAGAAATGCCCAGGAGTCTTCAGCTGTTACCATGGAAACAAAGCTTAAAAATCAAGTTTCACAGAAAAATCTGGTATTTTTCGCTGCCCTCTTGACTTTAAAAGTTAATATCAAATAGTCTAAGGCAATTAAAGCGAACAGGGTTTTGTTCATGTAACCTTAATTATAACCAGATGCACACAAACATGCCTATCGTAGGATATACATTGCTAACTTAGTTACCATAGCAACGCAAAGTAGTGTGTTTATAAAAAAATCGAGTAAATTGGTTGCTAAGCAACCAAATCAAAGGATATATATATTTGGTTATTCTTTTATAGAAAGTTGTGCAACACTAAGACTGTTCAGTTGAAGAAATAATATACAGAAGTTAAATTCTTTCTGTGATTGAAAATAAACGACTTTGAATGACCATAGGTATGCGAAAATTAGTATAAACGCGGCCATGCATCTTCAAGTCCTTCCATGAAACATCCCGTTACTATGGCAACTGATCAATTACAAACATATTGTTGGTATTTCTGAATTGCCAAGATGTCATACTATATCATTATGGTTAATTTTAACTAAATGCACACACAGATTTTCAGACTTTGAAGAAAGTCTCATTCTTTATTGGATGACCCTCGTACAATAGCACAAATGTTAGATTCTATTTATCATATGACATTCAGATGACTTTGAAATCTCATTATTGCCATAAAAATGTTATAATTTTGTTATTATGTATGCAACGTTGTGGTGGACGTCATAACATTCCCAAAAAATATCAATCGCATGGCCTTATTTCACCCCCAGATACAATGTCATATGATAAATATTTTAGGCTTATCATTCCTGCATGCACAAGCATATTTTTAAGAGAGTATTTAAAGAAAAGTAAGATTTCTTGAAAGTAATTCTTTAAAATACCATTATCAAGACTAGTTTTGAAGTTTCAAGAACTGAATAAAAATAAACAAAATAATTCCACTGGGATAATACTGGCTTCTACGTTACCCTAACTTTTAATGAAAGATGTATCTTGACCAGCCCAGGTTGCTTATAGTCTAGAAAAGGCCATTAAAGATAGCTGAAATGACTACAGGGTTCATACAGACTGGACAAAACGAAATTCCCTGACATTTCCCTGACTTTTCCCTGACGGCATTCCAAATTTCCCTGACATAACTGTACACGCTGTAGAAACTTGGTTTTATTCAAATCTTTGTGTATAGCTACAGTGAACATGCAGCTCTGTTTTCATTTTAGAGTGTTTATTTTGAATTATGTCAAGTTTTTATTCAAGCTTTTCAGCATGATTATAGTACTATAGTGCCAACGAAGAGTGACAGTCACGTGGCATTTTGTTTACAATTGCTGAGTATATAAGTACAATGCTACCCATAAAATATTAACTTGAGTAGTTCACGGTTGAAGATACTGTAGTGTAGCGGTTATGTCTACGGCGTTGGACGCAGGCGTACCAGGATCGAACCTATTTAGAGGTTGTTTTTTTTTTCTTCATATTTTTACTAGGCCCAAAAGGAACAGGCGGCATTATTTTAGCTTACTGTAAATTCGGAAGTTTTCGCGAGGTTTTATTTTCGCGAAACTTCTCACATGCAAAATTTCGTGAAAATAAATTTATCGCGAAATGGCGATATCACTCTGTTGTTTACTTGCCCTAGTCACAAATTTTGACGACGCAAATATGTCTTTTAACGCTCACATTCGCGTGTATTTCAAAATTTACAGTAGCTTGTGTTGTTACAGAAGTTTTTATATATGTACCTTATACATGTTAAAGGGATAAAAAATAAAATAATAATAAAAAAAAATAAATAAAAAGAAAAAAAATAAGACCTGAACAGAATTATAAAATCAGACCTCCCCCCTTCCCCCCTCCAAAAAAAAATAAATAAATAAAAAAGAGCAGCCAGTGAGATTCGAACCTAGAAAATGTTCTTTGTGGTTTCGTAATCCTCCTCGCTACCACTTGAGCTATCTCGATTTTCTAGATAAATTGTGTATTTATCCTGTCACGAAAGGTAAGTCCCATAACTGTAAACAAAACATGACGTCACTTCTACTCTTGGCTGGCAGAATAATAAATAGCTATAGGTTTTCAACATAGAAATTTACAGATTGTCAAAGTACTAAAGCTGCTGTCTTCTTTCAAAAATTTGGATGTTGACCTCTAATTTAAACCCTCCCCTACAGTCACCAAAATGCAACCAGTATATAGAGGAAAGCAAAGCATTATTTGCAGGATGTGGAATATTGCTTTGTAAAAGCCACAATAGAAAATGTTTTTTGAGAAAATTTCACTAAACCCTGAATACAAAAACTGTTGACAACAGACAATGCATGACAGATGACACACATGTTCTCACTTTGAGAATCAAGTTAACAAGAGGCTTAATGAGCCTAAACCGCTCACCTGACTTAGGCTGGGCTGTTGAAATCGTGGTTTCAGAGAAGATTTTTTTTAATAATATTTTCATGTGTCTATAGGAGCAAATGACCCCCGGGTCACGAGGTGTGGCAGCAGCCAATTCATACCCCCAGGACATGGTTGGCAGGATTAACGTAGTGAATTACTATGCATTGATATATAATTAAATATAGAAGCTGTATCATTCATGGTTTCACGCAGAAGATCTTTTTAAAAAAAATATCCACATTACAAGTCTATGGAAGCTAATGACCCTCAGGGCTTGGACAATTTGGACTCCAGGGGAATGGTTGGCATGATTAATGAAGGGGACCACCAGACATTACTATATACTAAATATATATGCTGTGGCCCTCATTGTTATAGATGAGAAGATTTTTTTAAGTTTTGCAATTATATGTCTATGAGAGCTGTTGATCCACAGAGGCATGGCCAGTTTGCACCCAACGGGCAAAATTTGATGGATTTATGTAGGGGACCACTAGACATTGCTACATACAAAAAAATATTATAGCTGTATGCCTAGTGGCTTCAGAAGATTAAATGTTTTCCCCTATTACAACCCTATGTGAGTTATTGGTACACAGGGCGTGGCCAGGGACTTGCTGTTGGTAAGCACTAGACATTGCTACATGCTACATATATATGGTTTCAGAAAAGAGCATTTTTAAGTTTTCCCGTAATAGGTCGATGGGAGCTATAACTCCCCAGGGTGTGACCAGTTATGACCACAAGGGCTTGATTGGCAGGATTTATGTAGGGCATCACTTGACATTGTTACATACATGTACTAAATATAAAAGCAGTGGGCCTCATGGTTTCATAGAAGCTTTTCCCATTATAACTTAAGTCTATGGGACATTTACATTGCCATCACCCATGGCAACCCCAGTTCCAGTCCAATCAGCCCCAAAACCGTATACCACCTTTCCCCTCGCTAATGATGCTCTACATGAAATTCAATCACATTTGTCCAACTGACATTATAGATCAACTTCTTTGAAAATATGAACAGACAATGACAATGGAAGAAGAGATGGATGGATGAGGGACGCCAGACAATTCCCATACTAATAACTCACTGCCTTCCGCTCAGCTGTGCTAAAAAGGCAGCTGAGGAGGCAAACGGTGCCGTATCCTTCCATCTTATGTTTAAAGCAATTTAGAAGTGTTAAGAAAACTACCCTTGATATTTTCTTTTTCTCATCATTTGATACAAGCTGGATTTTGTAAAATTCCCTGACATTTCCCTGACATTTTTGGAAATATTAATTTTCCCTGACACACACTAAAATTCCCTGACAATTCCCTGACCTTGAAAAAATTTAAATTTCCCTGACATTTCCCTGGCGCGTATGAACCCTGGCCTAGTTCAAAAACTAGTTATCAAGATATTATCTTATTAATAGGACATGGTCACATTATTCAAGCTGTCAGCTGTATGTGTAGCACATGAACTCGATGCTAAAGGGGGGTGTTTAAACATGAACATTTACATTTTCAAAGCATGCCTTTAGTGAATCTTAAGATTTTGCAACCGTTCATGGTCTCATGAATTACACGAATTTAATTGACAGCTGCCAAGCTCACTTGCCTGTGCAAAATGCTTCGAACATCAAACTCATTCACTAGAAATGATACTGGTGTTGTGATTGACAGCAAGCCACACCTGAGTCGCACATGCAAAACAAGCTTCTTGTTTTGTTTATTGGCTGTCCATGTTCACACTGGCTGGACTGCTTTTCCATTTTGCACTCCAACAAAACCGTTAATACGATTAAATATTAAATACAAAAATGTTTTATCTCATAAATTATAAATAATTTCTATAGATTAGTTATTTATAATAAAATGTAAATATAAGCAATAAATTCAATTTTTGAAGGATCATGGAATCATAAATATTTGGGGTCTCTTGCAAAGTTAAGGTGAAGCCCTTTGCGCTTCACTTACTTTGCAAGAGACCCAAAGTACTCATGATTCCATAACTTTCCAAAAATCGAACTGATTTCTTAATAAAACCTACCCTAGCACAGCCTCTGCAGTGAGAGAAGCAAAGTCTATATGTGATGAGGTTGTAAGGAATACACATTTATTCTGTTGCTGAAGGTCCTTCAACCATTGTTTAACTCCCTCACTACATGAACGGTAGTACTTCCCTGGTTCTTTCTTTAGATGAGGGAAAAAATAACCTGAGTTTTCTGAAATCAAAAAAGCAAATCCTTTGAATAAATGGATAAAGCATGGTTTATCATGCATTAACATTAGTCAAGTCCTGAAATAATATTAAAAGCACAGGGAGTAACATGAGGTTTTAAATACTTGAAGAAGACCTGGAGAAGGTTGATGCATTGAAAAATAACGGTTGATTGCTATTATTGTATAAAGTCATCGTGTCATAGTCAACATATGGTTGGCATTTACTGAACAAATGGCATTGTGTCCTGATCTGAGCAAGAAAATTGCCTCATTTTTTGCATTTTTTCATTTACATATACCATACTAGCCCGTGGGAAAGATAAAAAACAAACAGCCTCACGTCGATTGTGATGTCATTGTAATGTTAAAATTACTTCACCATATCGCATTTCGGCGTATTCAATATTTTCTGGAAGCCTTTTTTGTGTTTTTCCAATATGAAATGCGGTACTTAGTGGTGAGCAAGAAAAAGAATCCATTATTCGTGTGAGGATGGTGTAGAAATCCGTCCCTCAGGATCACTGCTTGTCATCACTCAGCAAGCCGTGTGATGCCAATCGGTGATCCTCGGGACTGATTTTTCTATTCCACCCTCATACACATGATGGTACTTGTATTATATCATCGGTCCCGGCTAATCCTAGTTTTACTGAGCACAGCTGCCATTGTGTTGATGTATTAATGCACTGGCACAATTTTACAATGTATCGTGAAGAAAAAGCCCTTTGCAGGGGCGGATCCAGGATTTCTGGAAAGGGGATTCATATGTATAAAAGTGTGGGAGGTTCGCTTTGCTAATCTTATTCCTTTTTTTTTAAATATTCCATGAAAATTAAATAATTTGGTCTCCAAATTATTTCATTTTCAGAGGATATTTAAAAACAGGGGGCCCGGAAGGGGGTTCAAACCAGGAGATTCAAACCAACCACCTAAACTTCCTCTCCATCTACCACTGCTTTGTACAAACCTGCAAAAGCTTGGAACCTATACATTTGTGTCAGACCATCAAGTATATCTGGCCATAGTTTAGAACGGTAGTTGGTAAGTGGCCCTCCATTCTGAAATGTGAGAATGGTAGAAAACATTATTAAATCCCATAAAAGAAAATCTTTGAAAAGAAAAGAAATCAAATAATTCTTATAATTCTTTAGCCAGCTTATTAAATTTTTGTAATTATTGCATATGCAACTGCAAGTAGCCTCGGACCCAGTACAAAGGGACTGGTAACTGACTGAAATACAAAGTCATATTGTGGTGGCTTTATTTTAGCACTATTTCAAAGTACTACGGCCAATAAAATTGATTCTGAACTTACCTGAGATTATAAGAAGTTATCCACGGTGTGTGAAGTTGAAATTGTACAAGTTACAGTAAATAAAATTAAAGTTTTATCATCTTTTTAGGTTGATTTCTGACGATTTTCTGCTAAAAGTGTCAGAAAGAGCTACAAAGGGTACCTTGGTTTCTTGCTGATGTTCATCAAGACAGATAAACTTTCAATAAATATAACAATACAGTCTTAAGGTTAGTGTATTGAACCATTCCTTTTTGAAGAAAAAATCACATATATGCAGATAAATAATGGAGATATATTTCTTTAATCTTCAACGTACTTCAGATTTGAAAGCTCAGCCTCAACAACGTACTTCCAATAGATACATTTACCTGTATGTGAGTGACCAGTCTGTGTATACTGGGTCTGAGGAGTAGCCAAGGCTCAGATGAGCCCACACAAAGAACCTTGGCTTCTCCCATGCACATTTGAGATTAGTACCAAAATCGGTCATCGATAAATAGAGGATCTTACATGAGTGCTCATGTTTTATTGAATTTATTAAACGAGTTGGGGGAAAGAGATAAAATGCGAGGCTTGCCGAGCATTTTATCTCTTTTTCGCAACGAGTTTAATACATTCAATAATACAAGAGCACGAATGTTAGATTCTATTTATCATATGACAAATACTTTGAAATCTCATTTCTGACGTAAAAACGTTATACTTTTGTCATTATGTACGCAACGTTGTTATGGACGTCATAGCGTTTCCCGTAAATCGATAAACCACTAGTGGTTTACAGATTTTATTGCATGGCGTTATTTCACTCCCAGACACGACGTCATATGATAAGATGCACTATGCACCAAGTGGCTCAGAAAAGCTTGTTTTGTTCGTTTGGTTTGAGGCTTTACATCCCAGTCAACAGCTATGGTCAGGTTGAGACGGTCAGTTCACCTAATCATACTTTTTCCTTGGCAAGCTTGACTAAGCCGTTAAACATTACTCCAGCACATACTTTTGCTTGTAACTGACAACAACCCTTCTTGAATCAGAGGAAGAAGAATGACTATAGAAATTATTTCATGATCGATCTCGATGAAAGTATGGGAACGGGCTGGGATCAAACTCGTGACCCCTGGATCTGCAGTTGGGCTCACTACTGATTGAGCTATGGTGCTCGGTAGAAAAGCATTATTGCATTAGTGAATATATTCACACATTTGTTTATAAAAAAAAAAGTCTGATATATTGTTATCAGTCCCATCTATCCGTCCATCCATGGTAACACCACTTCCTTTTCATTTTTAAATGGAGGGAGCTTATAGATAGAAAAATGAGTGTTATTGTGAGTAGAATAAAACAAAAGATTACAGATAAGGTCGAGGTCAAGCAAACCTAAACATTATCCACAGCTCATAACATCCTCTTTTGCCTTTTACTGAAGGTTTTCATATTTTGCAAAATAAAAGATTAACCCTTAAAGCTCCAAGAAATAATGCATCTGAAAATTTAGTCTGCTTAAGTAGTCTGCTGCAAATAACTGCCCATTATTACTGACGAATTAAGTAAAGAAGCAAACTGTGTGGACCCAGAACAGACTGCTCCTATAGGAGCAGTCTGATCTGGGTCCACACTGTTTGCCATAGAAGCTTCTTAAACATTTCAGCAGACGAGAAAAGCAGAAGACTTTTGTTGCGATTGGCGGATTAAGGGTTAATTACAACAAATGCTCCAGATCACTGCTCTCACCTTGATGTCAAAGGTCAAATATACTAAAACTCAGTTCTATAAACAATTATTGTAACACAAAATCCTTTTTCATTTTTGACAGTGGTTGTTTTCATATTAATTAGCAAAATTATTGCTTATTGTGTGTAGATGTCAAGGAAGGTTACAGATCATTGCTATGACCTTCAAACAGGTGCCAAAGGTCAAATATACTTGAAATCAGTTTTACCGCTCTCTAAATTTTAGGGGAACAAAGACAATATTGGGGAACAGGGAACATATGAAAACATTTTTTCTTTTAGCAGAAGAAGGGAGCAAGCCAATTTATTTCATCGGAACAAGTATCTCCTGGGAGGTTCTCGGTAATTAAACTCGATTTTTTATCTTTTTCACAGTGATTTTCGGTGATAACTTTTTTATTATTAATTATAGCAAACTGCGTTCGTGATGAAAGTTGTGGAGAAAAAATAGCGCCGATTTCTCCAAGAGATCTGAAGTTTGTGGCACAAACATATTTTTGTGTACATAGATGAAGATTTTGCAATAAATTGAATTCAGTCAAATTGTCTAAGTCTTTTATTGACAGGTAAATTTCGTAGAGGCGTGACAGAAAGGGTTCGTCTCAAAAGAATATTCACAAGAGGTGTATATACAATTATTCAACGGTTGTTTATAGCATAATCCTGCTGTATGTAGGCTCAGAATGTACCGTGCATATTCAGAATCTACTATGAGCATGATCCTTTGTAGGTACAGAAGGTGTGATATCGCATGACGCGCCATTTTTTCTCATATGCATGTGCTCCTAAATAGACAGTTTCGAGATGACCAAACTAGCTTAACGCATGAGCGAATCAGGCGCGATTTCCAATATATTTGAACAAGCCATCCGTCGCCTTTCTTACTGAATCGGGGCGGTGCAATGTAACTTTTTGACTGACATATTTGACTTAGTTTATTTGGGGTTTTTATAAAATGCAGTTAATTGCAGCATCTATGACGTTGGAACCGCTTGGAGAAGTTGGCGCTAATTTTTCTCTACAACTTTCATCGCGAACACAGTTTACTTCAATCAATAATAAAAACGTTATCGCCGAAAATCAATGTGAAAAACATAAAAAAATCAAGGTTACCTGATTGTCAAGGTCATCCACCATACGACTACATGCCAACAATGCTGGAATATCAAAGTAATTCTCCCAGAAAAAGAAATTTTCATCAGCTTAAATGAAAAAAAAAACATTGAGCCGTGACAGGTGATTTCCAACAATGTGGCATTTTGACAAGTGTAGAAGCAGATGAGCCTATGCAGCCTCCTTTAAAGCTTAAAAACTCCAAATGCTGTTCGGCCAGTAGCTTAACAGTCATATAATATTCCAGTGACTAGCAAAGGCTCTGATCAGACTGTGTGTATGCGCAGGCTGGTCTGAGCCTTTGCTGGTTCCACATACCACATTGTTGGAAATCTCATGTCGCGGCCCATATACAGAAACACTGAAAACTCAACAAGTTTACAACATTTTCAGACCTAAACTCTAAATCTCTATCTACATGTATTTACAAAGAAAATAAATAGCCAGTGGCATGCAAGTTCCATCCCATTTTTAAGCATGCCTTATTAAACTTTTTGCATGTTGGAAACTTTCATACGTTTTTGACCTCTGCTCAACTTTTAAAAAGAAATCTTTCAGGAATATGTCAGTTTGTCAAACATTTTGTATCCAGATCAACCCTAGCATTTTGTCAGGTCTGATCTGCCACCCAAACTGTTTTCAAAAGATATCAGCAGAGGAGAGTTTTCTATTAATTGTACATGCAGCCACCCCCCAACCTAATCCTTTAACCACATTTACCCTTTTTTGAAAAAAAAAACACTTTAGATCCAGATCAGCTTCTGAAGAAGCCATCTGATCAGACTCCAACTAACTGTTTTCCTCTCAGATAGAAAATGCATGCTTACAAAATGGAATGTATCAGGGTAATAGGATAAAAATTGGGGAGAAGTATATAGAAATCTTCAGCACAACAAGGGTTAAGTCTCTCTTGAAATGGATAATACGTACACACGCCTCCAGACAAGAGTGTGTAATTGATATTTTTTCTTCATTTCTCAACAAAAACATATTCTGTGGGTACACAAAAGAACCGTCTCAATGAGACTACCTCAAACACATGTTTATTTTGATGTGTGACCAGGGTAAGAAAATACTTAAAATTTCATGCTTTAATACTAACCTACATTATTTGTGTGAGCTGTTGAGGTTATGTGGAGATGGTGTAGATGTGTAGGATCGTCTGAGTCTTTGCTGTTCACCAATGTGGTAAGTTAAAAATTTCTTTGACTGGATCATTTCTTTTTATTCAAAGTTCAATAGAACATTGTGCAAACAAATAGTATAGACCCTGATCTGTGGCCTGGGTCTTCACTATTTAGCGTTCTGTGGCGTCTGGTCTGGGTCTGCACTATTCGCCTACGTCCCACAAAAAGAATGTCAGGCTTATATGCGTTAAATAGTAGTTCAGAAGAACCCTGAAGGAATATCTACTTGACTTGTGATCACTTACTCAACCAACTGCTTCTTGAGTGGGTTCCCCGGGTTCCAAAACCTATAGTCACATGATTTTTCAGGGGGTGGCTGGGGTCAAGAACCGATGTCCCCCTCTCTGGATCTGCCGTATTGTTACTTACCTGCTTTAGATCTGACAGCATCTCTGGCATGATGAAAATGTTCCCAAATCAGAGAATCACCATAAATATTGACTAGTTCTTCCTGAGTAAGTATTCTGCTCCCATGACAACCTCTGAAAAAAAGAAAGCGACAAACTAAGACCATAGGTCCAGAAAAGCAATTTTTTTTAGATTAAAATTCAGGCATTCAGGTAAACAAACAAGTAGCCCAATGGGCAACGATCGCTCACCATGGAGCCAGCATAATGTTTGGAGAAACCATAATTTACGATGCTCAAAGGCAGATAACTCTGAACTTGAAACAGTGACCAGGAATTAATTCAAAAACATAAGATATTATGCCGGTTCTAGTTATCTGCAAGTATTAAAAAGATCTGAAAAAAAAATTGCATTGGAAACCTGGTGAAAGTGTACTTTTCAAATACTCAAGGGCAGCTAGCTCCGTAGTCAGTTGTGGGATCTGACCGAAATTCAAACTCATCCATACTTTTATGTAAGTCCTGGTTACCTACAGGAATGAAGAAAATCAAATGAAAAATGAAGACCTGTGCTAGAGTGGTCACAACATTACCTAGTTATATTTTAGATGCTCAAGGGCAGCTAACTCTGTAGCTGGTGGATGGGTGTGGCAGAAAATCAAACTTATTCAAAATTCTATGGAAGTCCCTGTTACCTACAAATGAGGTAGATCCATTCAAAAATGAAGGTGCTAGAGTGGTCACAACAGATCTCCCATTGTAAGTCTATGCAGATTTTTTATGATGCTCAATGGAAGTTAACTCCACTGTCTAAAGTTGGTTCTACTTTAAATTAAACTCATCCAAGCTTTTATGGTTGTCCTTGTTACCTGAAAGAATGGAGAAGATCCAATAAAAAATGAAGGCGCTAGAGTGGTCACAACATTATCAATCAATTTTTAAGATGCTCAAGGGCAGCTAACTCCATGATAGGTGATGGAATCTTGACTGAATTCAAACTCATCCAAGCTTTTATAGTTGTCTGTCTTATCTGCAAAAATGAATATGATCTATTATAAAATGAAAGCACTATAGTGGTCACAACAATTCTCCCATTATAAGTCTATGCAGATGTTTAAAGACGCTCAAGGGCAGCTAACTCCACAGTCGCAGGTCTGATCTGGCTAAATTTTGAACCCATCTAAGTTTTTATAGTTGACCTTGTTACCTGCAAGAATGAAGAAGATCAAATAAAAAATGAAGGAGCTAGAGTGGTCACAACATTATCCATCAATTTTTAAGATGATCATGGAGAGCTAACTCCATAATAGACATTTTTACCCACAAAGCGCACTGCTGATAGCGGATAACTGATTGCGGATTAAATTTTAGGGAACATCTCAACATTCATTTTGATGCCAAAATTACTAAAACACCGACTCAGGATTTATACAATGATGTACTGTATATACACACTGGGTTTGCGGCTATCATGAGCTCAACTTTTTACACAGAACTGTTTTTATGCCCCCAAATGACTTTTGGGAGGCATATAGTAATCGCACTGTCCTTGCCTCCGTCGGTCCGTCCGTCCGTCAGGCCTTCTGTCCCAATTCCTGTACGGTGCACATCTCCTATATTCTTTGAGGTAGGAATTCCAAATATTTGGTGTGGATGCATATTGAGATAACAAAGTGTCTCCTAACATTTTCATGTAATTGTGACCTTGACCTGGACCTCTGACCTAGTTTTAGAATGATCGTTTCCGGAGCATATCTCCTATATTATTTGAGGTAGGAATCCCAAACTTGGTATGTGGATGCATCTTTGGATGAAAAAGTGTCGCGCGCCATCCTTGGGTCCCTATGACATTGACCTTGACCTCTGACCCAGTTTCTAGAAACTGATTTGAGTCTTGTGCATATGTTCTATATTTTGAGGTAGGAATTCCAAATTTGGTGTGTAAATGCATCTTGGGATGGCAGAGTGTCACGTACCATATTCAAGTCACTGTGACCTTGACATCTGAGCTAGTTTTAAGAACTTTTGAATTATGGAGCACATCTCTGATATTCTTTGAGGTAGGAATTCCAAATTTGGTGTGTAAATGCATCTTGGATGGCAATTTGGTGTGTGAATGCATCTTGGAATTGCTGATTGTCCAGTTCCATTTTCAGGTCACTGTGACCTTAACCTCTGACCCAGTTTCTAGAATTTGCATCAAGTCTGGTGCAAAATTTCCAAATTCTCGGAGGTAGGAATTCCAAATTAGGTGTGTTGATGCATCTTGGGATGGCAGAGTGTCGTGTACCATTTTTTCGTTCACTGTGATTTTGACCTCTGACCTAGTTTTAGAATAATTGTGTATGGAGCATTTCACCTTTATTATTTGAGCTAGTGATCCCTAATTTTGTGTGTGGTTGCATCTTGGTTAGGGAGAGTGACATGTGGTAAATGTGTTTTAGGTGCGTACTTCTTTCGTTATCACAAGTCAATCACCATCAAGGTGAGCTGGGCTGGCCAGGACCTTGCTTGTTCGCCAGAAACAGGGGAAGGTAGTTTATTTATTCAAACTGTATTACCACTGTATTGGAGGTCAGCAATTTAATACATTGCGACAGTCAGTATGCCTGGAAGAAAACCAAATCACCGTTTAGCTATGTTTTCCACTTTAATTGCATCAGGATGGAGGAGACCTCAGCCTCAGAATCTTTCGTCTCTAGCCCTTCTGCTTGTTTTCAGCTAGGCCCACCTTGGCTCAACTTGAGGTACGCTTTAGTTCTAACTCTCTGTGAGCCATTTTCTTTGTTTCATGAAATCATTGATAATTTTTTTCTCTGTGATAATACTTTGCATATGTTAGAAATCCTCTATTCGAGCTTAATACGTTTGTGTTTCGAAAAAAACCCAGCAGAATCCAGAACAAAGATTTGGCGTCATAACGTATTTAGGCAACCAGTAGCTTCCGCTGCTGTCCGTTCTTTCGCGGTGATTCTGTTGTGAATTCTCATAACTTTACAACCAGAGTTTGATCAAATTTTGCATACGTATACATGTCAACATTGTCCAAACACTGGCATGCGTAACAGTTATGTTTGGCTGACAAGGTTTTGCCGAGCATCAGTCAGGCGGGTTATGGTCAATTAGTATAAATGCTCATAAATCTTAAACCGCATGGTATATTCTGATCAAATGTTGCATTCTCATTACTTATTCATTTTAATGTAACATTGTTCAGACATTGTAACATTGTTTGCTGTATGCAAAATGGTGACGGCGCTTTGCCAAGCATCATTTTTGCCGGTCGAGGTATTTAAGTGAAAATGCTCAATAATGTTTAAGGGCCTGTTAAACATATATTTTGATCATTTTTTTCAAACTTATCCTTGACACTGGTATAATATAATCAATTTGAATCTTAAACAATAGCTGAGAAGCTGATGCTGTGTAAAGTGGTGTTCTTGTTTTAACTCTGGTAGTCATATTGTTCAGCTGATCAGAACCGATCAAGAAAATTTACCATATGACCTTATAATAAACCTTAGTGTGATTTGTGGCTCGGGAGAATATGCCATTTAAAGATAATTCTTATCTACAGCTCTGGCAGCCGGTTTGTTAGGCGGAGCAAAATCATTTATGCATGTTTTGTTAGAGAGCATTGTGAGGAACATTTCAGCGAAATTATTTTGCATTTGTAGTGCTGTTTGATATAACCTTAGTTTCGAAATATTCATTTCTCATTGAAGAAACACTCACCCTACAAGTCTCTTTAGCTGAAATTTACTCATATATCATGATTTTAAACTCAAATAAGATATATGATATTTTGGACCCCTATACTAGAATATTGTAAAATTATTTCACTCCCAAATTCAAAACTATCCCTTTCTCAACCAGTCACACCAAGGAAGAAAACTAATGCGAATCTCAGGCGAAATTTCTGTGAACCGCAACTGCAATATATCCCCAATGATGATCTTGCTTTCTTCAGTCTTGGCCCAGTCAGAGCAGTAAAATCTGATTTAACTTTAAAATTCTGTCTCTAAGATATACGTTCTCCACGGGTCGTGCACATTACGGTCAGTTGATTTTATACTGTAGTGTTGCTCTCATTATGTGTGGGAGTTTTGTGTTTTGTCCTTGTTTTACTATGCAGTACTTTGTATCATTTCTAGTTTTGCAGTCATTGCGCAAGGGAAGAGAGAGCTGATTGCTTTATTTTAATTGTCTTCTTGCTGTCATGCAACTGTAAGTGTTCAGTGTCTTTTCCTCACGGTGTGGTTGGTTGATCTGCAGTGTGTGACTGTGGTATTTTCTGGACTCTTAGTTTTAAGAATTGCGCTCAGTATCGCCGCCTTCCCGATGTTATTGTTAAATGAGTTGAACACTGTTAACTGGTAAGTATTTATTGAAGACTCCAGCTACCTGTGGAATGGAATTACATGTGACATAATATCTGATTGATATATAAGTATAACACTTTCCTAGGTGTTTCTTAAGTATAGAAAGAAATTAAAGTGTAGAGACAAATGAAAAGAAAGAACTACTTAGTTCCAAACCATTAAGACTAATATGGCGATGCATTTACCATGGTTTTCTTTAAAAAAAAATAAAAAAACAACAACTGAAAAATGATGAACTGGAACATAGATCAATGTATTCCAAATAAAAAAAAATTGAATGAAAAATATAAAAAAAATATCAGTGTATATAAAGTTTCTGTATCTCCTACACCGTCACTCAAGTATTTCGCAGTTCCATTTCACAAACAAAAGCCAAACATGGAAACAGTCCCTTAACCAAGTCCCTTTCCAGTTTTCAAGACTTCAATAAGTCAGTGGAAATCAGCTCCCGCTTTAGTCAGACAATCGGAAATCTGGTTACTAGTTTGTACCCATGTAACTGAAATATCTCCAGCACTGAAACTTTCTTTGATGCTTGCCAAGTCCATACGTAAACGTTTCTCAGATATGAGTTTAGTAGAATGTATATTCTGACAAAGTGATTTGTTGTCAGTATAGCATTTGATCATGATATATTGTCCAGCCTCCACATTGAACATCTCATGAAGAATACTTCTTACAAAATAACAAGCATCAAGTCCTTCTACCAGAGACAGTGCTTTGGCTGCCAATGTACTTTTAACGACTCTTTTTATCTTTTTGGCACCCCAAGATATTTGGCACAAACTCCCATACTTGCCTTTCAAGAATATCACATATCCTCCAGCACTTGAGAAACAATCTGATAAATTTGCATAGGAAGCATCAGAGAAGAGTAATAATTCCATGCCCTCTATGTTTTCTAAACAAGGAAACATTATCTTATACTGATTATAATTTGCTTTTCTGACCACTTTGTTTATTTTAGAACCACGTTTTGATTCACTCAGATCACATAGGGTGACAAATCTAGAACATCAAAACACAAATCAGGTCTACTCTGAGTAGCTATCCAGTGCAACTGTCCTACAATCTCAGGATAAATATCATTCTTAACATCTCTAGACTCTACAGTTTTGTCAACTTGCTTAAGTTCCTCAGTATAGTCATGCTGCTGAAGGTTAATCTGACCATTATCTTGTTCTATATCAAGACCAATGTACCTAAACTTATTATTCATTTCTTTACCGAAGTGAAACTTTAATCTTAGTGGTGCAATCACCTCCTTTTGGAAATTGACACTGCCAGCCCAAAGAAAATCATCCACATGCATTAGAAAAATTCCTTCTAGTTTGCCTTCGCGATGCCAGTAAAATGCAGGGTCAAGCTTAGATTGCTCACATTTCAACTGAACATACACACATTTGTTCAATTTCCACACAACAGATTTATTAGATGCACACTCTTTGGGTGGCTGTACATAGATTATTCTATCTATCTTTTGTCCTTGTAAAAATGCAGCTTTAATGTCTATAGAATGAATATCATAATTCTGTGTAGCGGCAGCTGCAAGAAATAATCTGAGACTTTCTTTGTGAACCGTAGGTGAATCAGAGTTTACATCACACTCTTCCTCAAAACCACTTACTACTAATCTGGCTTTAACATTACCTACACCTTTTGTCTCTTTTTCAGTAATAACCCATCTGGTAGACATTAACTTTTGTCCTGAATAAGGAATTTCATCGTATACACCGAATTGTTTCCAGTTTTCAAGTTCTAATTGCTTGGCACATTTCACTTCATTTTCATTATGTCTCGAAACATGAACAATGACAGAGTTAACTTCATTAACCGGCTCAAACTTTTGCCACTCTTCAATATTCTTCGCGAAATCTATACCTGAAGGTGTATCCTTGTTTTCATCCTGAATATTTAGATATGCCCAGTTCTTCCCTGAAGCTTTACCACCTTTACTAAGAACTTTTGCCTTAACCCATGTGTCACTATCTTTAGCATAATATTTTATGTTCTCACCAATGCTTGGTATCTTTGGTTTTTCTTTGGGTCTAACTATTTCAGCATTCTGTTGAATTTGTACTTCAGGTAAGATAGGAACAGGATCTATTTCTGGTTCCTCCTCTAGATTTAATGGTTCATGTTCCTTTTCAGTTTCATTTTCTGATTCCGAATCACTTTCATTTGCTACTAAGCTTGTTTTAGACAGTCTATCACTTTCACTTTGTTCTTGATTACTTGCCCCTTTGTTCCCTTCAACACTGAACTCAGTACCACACCTTATAAGTCTACAGGGAGGTACACAAACATAAATGCTTCCATGCCTAACAAACACTATTTTGCCATCTTGACCAATGACAGTTCCAGGCCCTTTCCATTGATTTTCATCATTTCTCTTATAGTACACATGGTCACCTTGTTGATAACATTCACCAGATGCTCTAATCTTATGACGCAGTGCTCTTCTTACTCTTTCTGACGATTCTGCTTGTATGAATGCACGCCTACTAGAATGTAATGCATTAAGATGTTTTGCAAAGTTCTTACTGACAGTAGTGTTCTCTAAAGCAGGAGGTTTGTCATTAATAACTTTAGGCATATTTAGATTTGACCCAAACACAAGCTGATATGGACTCCACCCATAAACCATTGATAAGCTATTTTTTGCATTCACTGCCCATACTAAGGCTACTTCCAGATTCAGATTAGGTGTTGAAATGAGTTGAACTCTATTAACTGGTAAGTATTTATTGAAGACTCCAGCTACCTGTGGAATAGAATTACATGTGACATAATATATGATTGATATATAAGTATAACAGTTATAACTCACAATAGCCTTTAGATTAAAGAAAAATGGGCTAAATATCGCTTTTAAATCTGGAAGTGGGCTTACAAATATATTCATTCTAAAACATAGTTGACGCCACAATTATGTGCATCCAATTTCATGAGCACCACAAATCATCACATATATGACTGTGGATGTTTTCAAATGCCTTGGAAAAGTCTGATAACTTCAAAAAGACCGTAGCTGAATTTCACAACCGGCTATTGACACAAAATCACATTAAACCACATTGTCCACCATGTTAAAAACGGGGTACTTCTAATTCAATTAAGTCTTTGCATGCTGGGTAATTTTGCATGCTTTTTTGAAGTCTACTCAGTTCAAAACATAATCCAGAATACCACCAGAATGTCAAATAGTTAAAAAGTTCAAGTTGTCGGTCTGATCTGGCTCTAAACTGTAGCTGAAGACACAAATCGCCACCAGCGCGAAAAGAGTTAATCTCGTCAGATACATTGGCAAGAAAATGGTACAACATCTAGAGCTCACGAGAAAAAAAGGCATTCGAGATCGCCATTTCAAAAAAGTGAATTCAGCATCCAAATTATGTACAGCTGCTTGGCACATGTACATATAGGTTATTCTACATATTCTATATACGTCCGCTGAGGTAGGGTACATGTACATGTAGGATATTCCACGTAACGGGAAAATATCGGTGCAGCAATCAATATTTAATGGAAGAATCTCATATTCTAATGTGTCCTAGACAGTATGGGTGAAATTTATAAGGACAACGGCCCGACTTTCTTTCCGCCATAAATCGGAGGATACAGTCATGACTGTAAAGCATGTGAAGTGATGAGCACAGGTTATTGTATCAACACGCAAAGACAACGGACAGACTCTGCAATACAGTGTCCGACAATTTAAAACTGCAAACGCATAGACCATACCGATGTACATGTACATTTTGTATGTAAAGTTATCCTGCGTATTCTGAGAAAATCCCCCAATATCTTAACCAGAGCATGAAATATAGCGATTGTGTTTTGTGGTCAATAATACCTTTCACCCCAAGATGTCTTGTTTACTCGGAGGTTGTTATATGTAACCAAGGGCAGAATGTGGGTCTTAAATATGAAGTTTTCTAATCGCTGAAAGCACATGAAAATAGTGGCTGAAATATTTGTAATTCCCAGAAACATGTCATTTGCAGTTAAGCGGTCATCACTCTTAAATCACATTAGATTCAGTGACGGTATATACAGCAGAACATTCTATAAACACAGCCTTTTCATAATGCACTAAAGCGTATAAGACAACATATCTGCATAAACGTTTGCTTGGTAAAAATTAAAAAGTTGACCGCATATGCACAATACACTGCACCCATAAAGTCACCGCATATGCACAATACACTGCACCCATAAAGTCAGTGTCAGGTGTTAGCGTAAGGTGTCAGTCTGTGGGTAAAAATGTCTAATAGGTGATGGGATCTTGACAAAAGTCAAACTCATTTAAGCTTTTATAGTTGTCCTTCTTATCTGCAAGAATAAAGAAGATCCATTCAAAATTGAAAGCACTAGAGTGGTCACAAGTTTCTCCAATTATAAGTCTATGGGGATTTTTCCAGATGCTCAAGGGCAACTAACTCATAAGTCCTTGGTCGGATCCTGCAGAATTTCAAACTCATCCAATCTTTTATGAGTGTCCTTGTTAGATGAAAGAATAAAGAAGATCAATTTTTAAGATACTCAAGGGGAGCTAACTCAACATTTCTCTGATTATAAGTCTATGGGGATTTTTCCAAACGCTCAAAGGTAGCTAACTCATAAGTCCCTGGTCAGATCCTGCTGAATTTCGAACCCTTGCGATATGTTATGGGTTTACTTGTTGCCTGCAAGAATGAAGAAGATTCAATCAAAAATGAAGGAGCTAGAGTGGTCACAACATTATTCATTAATTCTTAAGATGCTCAAGGGGAGCTAACACCAAAATGTGTGATGGGATCTTGACGAAATTCAAACTCATCCAAGCTTTAATAGTTGTTCTTATTGTATGCAAGAATGAAGAAGATCCATTCAAAATTGAAAGCACTAGAGTGGTCACAACATTTCTCCCATTATAAGTCAATGGAGATTTTTCCAAACACGCAAGGGCAGGTAACTCATAAGTCCCTGGTCGGATCCTGCTGAAATTCAAACCCATCCGAGATATTATGGGTTAACTTGTTGCTTGCAAGAATGAAGAAGATCCAATCAAAAATGAAGGAGCTAGAGTGGTCACAACATTATTCATTACTTTTTCTGATGCTCAAGGGCAGCTAACTCCGAAGTCAGTAAAAGAATCTTGCCGAAATTCAATGTCATCCAAGCTTTAATAGTTGTCCTTATTGTATACAAGAATGAGGAAGATCCATTTAATATTGAAAGCACTAGAGTGGTCACAACATTTCTCCCATTATAAGTCTATGGGGATTTTTCCAAAGGCTCAAGGGCAGCTAACTCATAAGTCACTGGTCCGATCCTGCCGAATTTCGAACCCATCCGAGATATAATGGGTTTACTTGTTGCCTGCAAGAATGAAGAAGATCCAATCAAAAATGAAGGAGCTAGAGTGGTCACAACATTATTCATTAATATTTTGGAGGCTCAATGGCAGCTAACTCCGAAGTCAGTGATGGAATCTTGCCTAAATTCAAAATCATCCAAGCTTTTCTGGTTGGTCTTGTTATCTGCAAGAATGAAGAAGATCCATCCAAAAATGAAGGTACTAGAGTGGTCACAACATATCTCCCATTATAAGTCTATGGGGATTTTTCCAAAGGCTCAAGGGCAGCTAACTCATAAGACCCTGGTAGGATCCTGCCGAATTTCGAACCCATCCGAGATTTTATGGTTGCACTTGTTACCTGCAAGAATAAAGAAGAACAAATCAAAAATGAAGGAGCTAGAGTGGTCACAAGATTGACCCCATTATAACCCTGGGGGAGCTATCTGTTGCCATGAAAACCAGAGTTCTGATCCGATCTGGCCCAAAACCTAATGCAGTCAATCCCCCACCCCTATAATGCTTCTGATGAAATTTGATTATGATTGGCCAGCTGATTTCAGAGATATTCATGTTTCAAAGTGTGCTCCATTGTAAAATATCATTTAAAAATTAATTGTTTATGGATGGATGACAGCCATCTAATTTTCCCAATAGCTTGTGAATAGGTGAACTAAAATTTGGAAAACATCTTTCATCCTGTAACTCATCGAAAAAGTTGAAAAACAAGGGTGAAAGTTCAAAATTTCCCAAATCCTTGACTTTTGCAATTCAAGTCTTAAAACAAGCAGTGCCCCTACAAAATTTGGCAATTTCAAGACTAAATAGTCAATTATCGGGAGTCAGCTGTTTTTACAACAACTGATATTAAATCAGAGAAGCTTTGATGATCTGCCTTATTCAGGATTTTGAGGCTGACTTTCTACGGAAAGTCAGTCTCAAAATCTTGAATTCAGGAGTGATCCTAAAAACTTTCACCCATGTTAAAAGGGTCACTGTCTGACACTTATTCTCCAAAATAATGTATCATTTATTATCAGTATTACCTCAGTATTTTCCCTTTATGTGAGATCTTGATTATATTGCCTCTATCAGCATCCACAAACAGGCCTTTGCATCTACAAATATGTAACAGAATAATGTAGTTGCTGATAAACAAAATATTTGAGGGTAAAGTTGTGGAGAATATCTATAGAAGGATTCAGCAAGACAAGGGTTTTAGTGTTCTGGCCCCGAGGTTATAGAACTTTTTGTCATGCTCAACTCAACTGAGTATGAAATTTCAACTGCTAATAATAACTAAAATGCTGAAAAATAAAGACATTTCTTGCTTTCAAACTCTCAGATGTTGTATTCATCATGCTAATAAATGTTGAAATGCTAACAATTGTTGGCATTTTAAGATTTATAAGCATGATAAATTTCACGCTCAGTTATGTTGAGCATGATTTTTTTTTATAACCTCGAGACCAGGTGATTTTTATATCCCATATCTTTAATCTTTATAAAAAAAAAATATTGCCAAATGGGTAAAATCAAAAATTGTTTTACCAATTTCTATATACCTCTTCAAGATCTTTATTTGTTCAAGTTGATTCTTTATGTACCAGTTAACAATTTTCCAGCCATGTTGGAATGCTTCCTGGATTGTAGGGTACTAAGTAGAGTTTAAAGTGTCTTGCTCAAGGACACAACACAGTGCCTCTGGTAAAGCCCCAACCAACAACCCTTCAATTTCAAGTCAAACACTCTACCACTGAGCTACTGCGCTCGACTTCCAGGTCTTGAAAATCAGTAATTTTAATTAAGTCAGGCCTTTAGTTAAGAGTGCTTAACTAAACATTAATTTTCTTATTTCTAAACCAAAACATATGTTGTGTGTACTCAAAAGAACCGTCTCATATTTAACATATGTTAAAACTGATGGGTAAGAAAATATTCATATTTTTTGCTAAAAAATTATGTTGATCTAGACCTACATGTATGTTAAGTGCCCAGGGAGTTAAGTGTTTTATCATACTTACATAAAGTCTTTTCTAGAAGATGGGTCATGTTTTAAGTCAGCACTGTATCCTCTTTTATTGACCAAATACTCTGCTAGACTGTCATAGGATAACTGTAACAGAAACATAGAAAATCCTACATTAATTAAGGCCAAATAAAAAATATAGAAATGCCTTTCAAAATGCATAAAATTATATTTTTTCCAGAATAGAAAAATATTTTAAAAAATATGTGAACCTACCCTACCTAAATTTTCAGAACCATTACCTGAAACAAACTTATCTTTTGATTTCTATTGCAATTGAATTTGGTGAAACAACCATCGAAAATATTTTGCATAATCTTTTTTTAAGCTGAAGTACTTAGATTAAGATTATAACTCTTTTCCCACCAGTTTATCATATGCTCTCTTGTCGGCTTATGTTCTTAGATATTCTATATTGCAAACAATATGGACCCAGATCTGCTTCCAAGGGAGCAGTCTGATCCGGGTTCATAGTGTTTGCTCCCATGATTGAATCTAGTCTGAAATGAACTATGTAAGGCAGACAACATTTTCAGAACAAAAAATATTGGCAGGATAATGGTTAACCTTTTGTATAGGGAAATCTCTAAACAGGTACTTTTATGAATTCAGTACTGTATCAAGGTCCACACTGTTTGTCAAGGTAAAAAAGATCTTCAGACAAAAAAAAATACAATATTTTTGTTAAAATTATAGCCTAACACCCATAGATATGTACAATGGACTATCCCAAGTTTGTTTAATCAAACCGGAAGAAAGAATCCATTTGTCTGTATACAAAGAGTTCATTACAATTACCTTAGTTCGATTTGATTCTTTACGTCCCATCAACAATCTTTCAGTTTTAAGGGACGGGTCTTCCTGGGTTGAACCAGTACTAAGCTAGGATTAATGTTCTTGCTCAGGGACACAACGCAGTGACGCCTGTGAGGCTCGAACCCGTGGCCCTTCGGTCTCGAGTCAAGCACTCTTCCACTGAGCCACAGCGCTCCCACAATTACCTTAGTGAGGTTGACCAGGTTGAACTTGGCAAGAGTGTGGTCAAGGTCAAATCCATAAGCATCATAATCTTGGAGACAAAACATAGCTTCTTCGTCATCTGCCATTGCTTGTACTAGTTGATTCTGTCTAAAGTATTCCTCTGCTGAATAACATAAGCCTAAGGCCAAATAAAAAATACCTGTGTTTAGGGTAACCCAACCCTACCTAAATTTACTGTTGAAACCTAGATTTTTCCAGGTTTTCTGGGAAAAAATATAATTTTATGCATTTTGAAAGGCATTTTTGCCTCTCAAAATGCATAAAATTATATTTTTTCCAGAAAAAAAAATGATTAGAAAAAAATATGTGAGCATAACCCTTACCTAAAATTTTCAGACCCCTTATCCGAAGCACACTTATTATTTATTTAGCCTAATCAAACACTAGTAAGTAAAGTGTGAGCTCAACTTTTTAAAAAAATCAATCAATACCCTCTTTTGTAAACAGTGTACGTCCAGATCAGATGGCTTCAAATGAAGCCAGCTGATCAGGAATTGCACTTAACATTCACATAATGATTCAGTATTAATATGAAATAATAAAATTATACCACTGGATTGATTGGAAAGCCGAAGTTTGTCCTTTACTCATGGCCTACTAGTACCATCTGTTGATAACCTATTCAAACAGTTTGGACCCAGATCAGGCCCGACAAAATGTCTTGCCTGATCTAGATATAATCTGTTTAATACTCAGATGGTATTCCTGAAAGAATTTTTCCAAAAAGCTGATTTTGAAAAAAATCAACAGATGACTTAAAAAGCATGAAAAATTTCCCAGGGACAAAGGAAAGTTTTCAATGCAGTAAAATAAATTAAACTCTGAAAGCACCGATTAAAAAACAAAAGTCGTCCGCTTTTCTCGTCTGCTGCAATGTTTAAGGAGCCTCTATGACAAACAGTGTGGACCCAGATCAGAATGCTCCTAAGTCCTATAGGAGCAGTCTGATCTGGGTCCACCCTGTTTGCTTCTATAATTAAATGTGTCAGTAATGTTAGGCAATTATTAGCAGCAGACCACTTTAGCAGAGGTCATTTTTCAAATGTATTTTTTCTTGGGGCTTTAAGGGTTAATACAGTGGAACAAGTGACATTGGGATTTGCTTTTTGTCTGCCATTAACAACTTTCAAACACCAATAACTATTGATATTAGTCTCTTAACCCTTTTCATGCTGACTATTTTTATATACTACACACCTCCCAAAGTTTAATCTGGTTAACCTGCAGCATTCCAGTTGTCATGTATTGCGGGGAATTTGCCAATGAGAGGAAAAACTGCATCCTGATCAGACGGTTTTGCCAGAAGCTAGCTAATCTGGATATTATTTGAACAAAATGTGACATTAAATATTGGGCCTTAACAGTAAATCCATTCTGTATATTTGGTTCTGTGCCTACAAGATAATTCTAATTATGATATGGGGTTGTGTCTAGGAGTGAAATAATGCTATGCAATAAAATCGATAAACCATTAGTGGTTTACTGATTTTCTGGAAACGTTATGACGTCCATAAAATGTTGCGTACATAATTACAAAATTATTATGTTTTTACGCCAGAAATGAGATTTCAAAGTAATCTTAATGTCATATGATAAATAGAATCTAACATTCGTGCTCTTGTGTTATTGAATGTATTAAACATGTTGCGAAAAAGAGGTAAAATGCTCGACAAGCCTCGCATTTTATCTCTTTTCCTCAACTCATTTAATAAATTCAATAAAACATGAGCACTCATGTAAGATCCTCTGTTTATCAGCAGTGTTTCCTAACCATGTGTAGAAAGACCCTGGTCTCACCTGACAAACCAGAGTAAGGGATTAAACTTAGAATTTGTTCATTATTTTCAGAACCTCGGAGATCAGAACAGCTATTTGCCAAATTAGGCCTTTCTATCCGAGATATGTCTAAGCATTTTGTAACTATATTAACATTTTCTTGAGAGGTCTATTGTTTACCTGTTTCTTAACTTTCTGTCGCTGTCTGTAACCTAGATCGTCTCTGATGATTTAGTTTGACACGCTGTGGATTTCAATTCTACTTTCGTTTTTACATCAGCTGACCTACTGGTATCCTGCATCCGTACGAGCCTAGAAGTAATACAGGTACACAGCGAGTAGGGCGGTTCCGGGCGGATTTGATTTGAAAATTCGGAATAAGGCAGAACATATTCTATCGGGTATCTCGGAATACCAAGTGCAGATAAAGCTGTGATCTGTGGCTTCACTGATGGTTCATGTGGGGAATCCATGTCCTTGCAGAGTAGGAGCATGTTTGTTTCTTCATAATGAAGAGAGGATTGACCTTAAGCAACCTGCTACCAAAAGATCATCAATCCTCCTAGGGGACTAATGGCCATCAAGATAGCACTGGAATATATCAAGCTGGAAATCGAAAGAATAGATATCAAAAAGATTATGCTCTTTTCTGACTCTCACTCTGCAGTGGGAATTTGGGAAGCAAAACACTGGCAAGATTATTTATACTATAATAAAGAAAGTAAAATAATAAAGATATAAAAACCTACCTGACTTTCTTATTAATAAAAAGCTCAGTTGCAGACAGTATATTTCCTTAATTTAATCATATTATCATCTTTTGCCAAGAGTCAGACTTTTGTCTCGCAGTTTTCATATATTTTTTAGAGCCCGGGTCATTAGCCCGTGTTCATCTAACTCTGCATGCCTACAAGTGTAGTGCTGGAAGTTACTGCATTTGAGCCTTTGGACATACCATATTATTTTTTCTTTTATCATCTGTGCACAGTCCAGTCTCCGTACTTCATGAGCCTGCAGTAATACTTTAACCATTCTATTGGTATTTGCTCGAAGCAGGGTGTTTAAACTTACGGGTAAAACGCATTATTCAAATGTTTCCTTTCGGGTTGGTAGTATTGGATCAGTACTGGTTTATCGGCACTGGTTTTTACCAGTAGTCCGGTACTGGCTTTTACCGGTAAACTCCCCTACAGCGGGTCATATCTGAAAACACGTGTTTCCCAAGGGAAGTAATTATCGCTATACTGTTGGGGAGTTTTTTTCAGTACCGGTTTTTACCAATATTATTCAAGACACGATGCGCAAGTTAAAGAAAAAAATCAAAGCACTGAGAGTACTGATGGGGACGGCTGTATTTAAGCGTTCAAGTCTTCAAATAGGGAGATTTTTAGTTTGATACCTTTTGTACAACCTGTGATTTAGCTAACAAGAATGGTTAACTAAAACCTTACAACAAAAAAGCCAAACAAGGACCAAGAAAAAAAATAGAAGAAACAATAAACAATTAATCAACATCAAAACCACTTCCTTAGAACTGGCAGCATCAAAATTTGAAACCACTTGGTTCCTATGTAAATTGTCATTTCTTATTTGTATCTACATCACACGGAATTAGATATGAATTGATGTACTGCCATATAACGGATACGGTAAACAGTTTTATTATAGACTATTAATGGTTATGCATACGTATCTACAATATCAGACTATAGGTACTTAATTGCTGAAGGAATAGGACTTACTCTCATACTTTAGTATCACCGTCCATTTGTATGTACATATGGTCAAATTAAGATACTATTCTTTCTCAGCTTTTGACTTTAGCAGAATCCATCTAGAGTGAAGATCTGTCCAGTAAAATTAATTTAGGCACCAAGTGGTTTCTGCTGCTGTCAGCTCTGAGACAGTGTTTCAGTGTTGACATAATGTCGGGATCATATCTCTTGTATTATTTGAAGTAGGAATGCCAAAATTCGTGAATTCATGTATCTTGGGGTCACGGAGCGTCGCGTACCCTACCTTAACATATGCCCTCAGATCTAGAAAAATCGTGTCACGAGCATAAATCCTATATTATATGATATAGGAATCCCGAATTTGGTTTGTGGACACATCCTGGGGGTCAGGGAGTGTCGAATATCATTCAGTGTCACTGTTACCTTGCTTTCTGGCCTCAGTTTTAGAAAAAAAATATCGTAAAAATGGGCTGTCCAATGTTGTCAAATAACGTTCCATAATTGTGTCGCATGCTAGATCCATTATCATAACATATCTTGTTCACGATAGACTATAAATGGCCATGCATAAGCCGGGTACTTAAAATCAAGCCACATAAAAAGAGTAGACCTATACGCGATGGAAGCACGTTTTAAATGGTAAACAATTACAGCTCTGACGTTTATATCTCAGAGCTTTGAACCATTGTAAATGGACAGGCTCTAGAAGTTATAAATTGAAGCATGCAGTAGGCATGAATACATATTATAATCAGGTTAAACGACCGCCAGCTTTTTTAGGCTAATACTTGTTTCATAATTATTATTACCTGCGTGGCCTCAGCGAAAGCAGGTCTAGTAGTAGGTCCACTCCGTCCGTTCGTACTCACGAATGGACTCTCGTTGGGTACTTTAAATTTCCGAAATTTCTTGGTACTTTAAATTTCCAAAATCAATTACGGAATAAACCTCATTTGCATATAAAGGGAGCTAATGCCTCGGTTACATTTGCCTTATGACGAGTATACGATGCCCGTACGATGTCCGAATCACCGTTTCCGTACCGCCTCCGCAGGGAGACCTTGCGATCATCGTACAGATTTACAGGCATCGTGGCCTCTACGATTTTGTTTAACTCCGCACAATGACAAATTTGAAAAAATCGTAAACCCGTAGCCCGTAGACACATCGCAGTGACATCGTACGATCCCCGTACGGGCACCGCACGATGATCGTGAGGACAACGCAGGGTTTTAGATTGTCATCTTGGCCCAAAAATGATCGTACACTCTTGCGATAGTCGTAAGGAGCCCGCAGGGTCGCCGTACGATGCCTTTGCAGGGCCCATAAAATCGTATGGACATCGGACGGTCATCCTGCGGTAACCCTAAGGCGATGGCACGATGATCGTGCGTTCGCCTTGCGACTTGTCAACAATTTCCCGGAGACTTATCATTAGCTGTTTGTTTCATTTCAATATTTGTCTTCAGGTGATGTTTCTTATATCCACCACTCAGTGTGACTCAATATGGACACAGTTCAGTTTGCTGATGGAAGCAGTCTAATCATGAGCGGATCCAGAGGGGGGGGGGACAGGGGGTCCGGACCCCCCCCCCCCCCCCTGGAAAATCACAAAAATATAGTTTTTTTATCAATACTGGTCCAGATCCCGTAGAAAATCTCAAAGCTAAACATGTACCAAGCCAGCATTACATGACGGGCCAGCATCGGTCTGCCAGCGAAACGCCATTTAAAATGACGTTTCGCTAGCGGGCCAATAATGACCCCCGCTTTTAGTGGTATTTGGATCCTCTCGCCCTTATCAAGTAAAAAAAGTTGAGTTGGACCCCCTCTGACATAACTTTCTGGATCCGTGCTTGCTAATCAGGGCCCATAGAGTATGTTTCCATGATAAAATTATCTGAAGAGCAATTCAAAATATGCACCTAACGTGAAATGCATATGCATTTTCAGTATATAAAATGGTGGTTGGATAAGGGGTTTAATTAATTAGATAAGATTAAAAAAAAGTCCAGATATTTTTGTGATTTATAACTCTGGGATTTGAATTTGAGTATTACTTCAAGGAATAAAATCTCGAAGTGAGAAGATGTGACTAGTTCGAACATTGAAATTTGAATGAATGAATGTTCTACAAAATGTATTTTACTGAAAACGAATGGCAAATGTGCTGACCAGGCCGAGTGGAAGAAAGCGCATTCTGATCAGTACCTTTGCTGTTCGCATGCAACGACTTCATTTTTGCTTATGACGCAGATTTTATGTGTTGCTGGCCGTAGAGTGCCTTTGAATGATTTAACTGAATAAAACCATAATAAGCGTTTTAGTCTACGCTGATACAATAAAAGCATCTTTATATTTTCAATTTAAGTGCTACTTTTCGAATTTTAAAAGTGTACTATAAAAAAGTGGTTGCAATATTCTGTGATTTAAACTTTATGAAAACTGCAGAACTTAGAAATCGACATTAAAATATACACAAAGGTATCACGCTGTTTCATACCTTGGGACCATGTTCAACTAAAACACTAGCCTCTTCACATCACGATTTGTGATCACATGACTTTGAAACATAGTTCAAATGGAATGCAAAAATGAACATGGATAACCGTTTGAATCCATGCACATAATTACACGACAATTGCACAGTCAGCGTACCGACTCCTTGCGACTTCCGCAAGGTCATCGTACGGGCATCGTGCGATTTATATAGGGAGGTCGTGAAGATAACATGATGATTGTACGATAACCTTGCGGTTGTCGTACGATATCCGCAAGGTCTCTGTAAACTTTTGTTCTAGTTTGTCGCCGAAAGAAATCGTAAGGTGATCGTAAGCAATGTAAACACATACGTCGTAGCTTTTAGCCGCCTACGATGCCGAAAAAATCGTAGAGAAAATCGTAGACAAATAAATCGTACGACGACCGTAGCAAATGTAACCTAGGCATTATAAACTCAAAATGAAGTTTATTCCGTTAAACTTTTCTGGGATTTGTTGGGTACTTACGCTTTATTGGCAACCAACAAGAATCCATTTGTAAGAGAGTCCGTCTTTCCGTCTGTCCATCCATCCGCAATACTTTTAGGGTGCCTAGTTTTTGTAATCTGTAACTCCAAAAGTTTTCATTCATTTTTATTAAAACTTTGCATAGTGATTGTTCACATATAGAAGATGTGCACCTCCTATTTTGTGCATAATTCATGAATATCAAGTTTCTTTTTTTTGAGGGGCGTTGCTCTTAGACATATTTTCTGTCCAGAATGCTAAGATGGTGTCTGGTCTGTGTAATCTGTAACTCAAACACTTTTCATTCCTTTATATTCAAACTTTGCATAATGATTGTTCACACATTGAAGATGTGCATCTCTTATTTTGTGTTCATTTGAAAAATATTTTCTCAATTTTTGACGGGTGTTGAACTTAGAATTTTTTTCACTCCGAAATGGCTTTGGGTGTATAGTTTGTGTAATCTGTAACTCCAACAGTTTTCGTTCCTTTATATGAAAACATTGCATGATGATACGATTGAACATGTGCATCTCTGATTTGGCGCACATTCCCAAAATATTTTGTTTCGTGTTTTGGGGTCTTGAACTTAGGTATTTTTTACGTTCAAAATGCTTAGATGGTGTCTAGTTTGTGTAATCTGTAACTCCCACAGTTTTCATATCTTTATTATTCAAACTTTGCATAATGATTGATCATTCATGCATTGAACATGTGTACCTCCTATTTTTTGCACATTTGAAAAATATTTTCCGTTGAACTTGGACATTTTTCCATCCAAAATGGTTTGGGTGTCTCGTTTATGTAATCTGTAACTCCAGCAGCTTTCATTCTTTTATATTCAAACTTTGCATTATGGTTGTTCCCACGTTGAACATGTGCAGCCTATATATTGTGCACATTTGATAGTATATTTGGGAGTTTTGAACTTAGACATTATTATGTACTCTCATGTTTTTCTTCATACGTAGGCTTGGACCCAGCATCTACTGTCTACCCCCAAAATATATCGGGAATATCAGCCAGACCCCAAAAAATATTTGTAATTTTGGGCTACCCAAAATAATATCCCCATCCTGCACATTGACTTTAAGAAAACCCCTGAAATCCCTGAAATGTATAGAAATGACCTCTAAAACCAGTCCAATTTTGTTATGATATATCCACAAAATCTTCATACCCCCCAAAATAATGATATTTCTGAAACCCCCCAAAAATATTGAAATTCAAGATTTTGAACCCCCAAAAATGGTCCCAGCCTACGTATATATATGAAAATCTCAGCCCCCCCCCCCTCCCCCCCCCACACACACATTCTTGGGGCATCAGGGTGTGAAAAGCGGACGTTACAAAAAATAAGATTAAGAAAGTGGCACCAATTACAATTAAAGTATAATAGTGAGCGTGCATCAAAGTGGTCTTAAATCATCATTGCCGACCCTGTGAGCTGAGAAGAAACAGAAAAAAAATAATATAAAATTATGCTGTTTCGAATCAAACATGATTTCGTGTTAACCCGTAGTAATGTTGTAGATGCGCAACCTGATTTGTTGAGTCTTCTCTCGATATAGAATCATAGGTCTAGATTAGCAAACAATTCCAGCGTAATAGTGAGAATGTTTTCTTGTCCATCAGTTTTAATATTTGCTTTGGGTACTCAAAAGATGAGACAGTTCCATTTTGATTATCCACAACATATGCCTTGGTAGAGATTTAAACATATGTTTGGATGCTTTAAAGAACCGTCTTATTGAGACAATTCTTTGAGTACCCGCAACTATGTTTTGGTTGAGAAATAGAAACTGACCACCGCCACCGCCGATGGGCCGAAATATGTGTTAATGCATTGATGGTGAGGGTTCAAAAAGCTGCTATATGCATTTTTAAAAAAAAAAAGCTAATGCTTGTAAAAAATAAACTTGGCTTCACTAGAAAAATATGACCTCAAAATGCATTAGAATCGCTTTTACGGACATTTTGAATTAGAAATATTTCTTTAGGGAGGCCCTATCCCCAAACGAGAGGGGTCGTTTCTCTCGTGCTCCCCCTCCCACCCCTACACACACACACACACACACACACACACACACACACACACACACACACACACACACACACACACACACACACACACACACACACACACACACACACACACACACACACACACACACACACACACACACACACGTGCCTTTGACACTCGAAAGACGCATACTACATTTCAAGATCGTACCATTTTTCAAAAGTCGACAACGACCCTTGAGTCAGTTAGCAGCCTATATTGATGAAAGCATAGGCAGCATTATACCTCCATGAAACGACATTTTCTTGATAAAAGTTTTATTGAGGATTTTCATAACCTTGAAGTGAGCATTGAAATAACGCAACGATGGTTGCACCCCGTTGTTGTATTTACTGGTGCAGACTCGCCAGAGCCTTCGCTGCTCGTATAAATAGGACACAAGTCGTCATTTGAGCCAACGCAAAAAATTTTGGTACAGTGACGAAGGCTCAGTTGAGCCTGTGCGAATGTGCAGACTCACCAGAGCATTCGCTGAAGTCATATATGACAGCGAAAGCGCATTTCGGGCCAGCAAGAGAGTTTGGTACTTATTAGATTGTCGAGTGACAAAAGGCTCAGGTGAACCTGTGCAGCCTTGTGAATATTCATCAGAGCCTTAACTCGCTGCTCGCATAAATGACACACACACCGCCGATCGAGCATGCACATGGGATTCTGATACTACTACGAAGGCTCAAGCGAGCCTGTGCAAATGTGCAGACTCACCAGAACCTTCGCTTCTGGAACACAGATTTCCATTTGAGCCACCACATGATATTTTGGAACTGTGATGAATCATTAGGTGAGCCTGTTCTTTAGAGCATTTTCTGCTTGCAAAAATGACACCGAAATCGCCATTTGAGAGAGCACGAGATTTTGACACTTATCGCATTGTGAAGTGACTACGGCTTTGGCGAGTCTGCATATTTGCGCTGACAGTTTTGTCTGAGCCTTCGCAACAGTATTAAAATGTCGCGTGTTTGATCAAATGGTGATTGGGTTGTCGCTAATACGAGCAGCGAATGCATGACGAGTCTGCACATTTGCCTGAGACACTCAACAATGCGACTGCGAAGGCGAGTCTGCACATGTTTGCGCGGAGTCGCCCGAGTCTTCGTCACTGGACAATGCGTTAAGTACCAAAAGGTCGTGTTGACTCAAATGGTGATATGGTTTACATTTATGCTAGAAACGAAGGCTCCGTGAAGTCTGCACATTGTACAGTCAACAGGTTTAGATTTTATTTACCTTTTGGCTTTTGCATTTTCCAGGGTGCATTAAATGGGAAAATGTATTAAATTGTAAAAATTAAATATTAAATCACAGCTGGGATATCAATAATCAAACCTTATAACAAATATTAATGCAATTGGACAAGTCTGAGAGGTTCAAACACAAGTATGTAGTGCGTAAGACGACTTAAAATCATATCGCTAAACGACCGCTAACTTTTTTAAAAAGCCAATTCTTGTATATGTATCAACTGGTTCCCTGCTCAAGTGGTCGCTAATTATATAAATTTATTATTGCGCGATAATAATTTACATATATTTATGATTGGTTTTTTGAAATCGAGCAGATAAATCTCAAATACTGTAGATCTAGACCTATTTTTAAAAAGACAAAAAACAACAACGACAATAAAAAACACGAAACAAGTTTGAACTATTTTTACGCGGAAGCTTCTTAATAGGTGTTGTTAGGATCGTATTAATCCCTTATCATGCGGCTTGGTAATGCCCTGTTTTGAATACAATGTAGATCCATATCAGCCGGCTTCTCAGAAAGTAACTGATCCAGAATCAACTGTTTACCACTCTGCCTCTAAATCAACCATTTAACCTGATACTTTGCAACACATATGCTGAAAAATTGGGATTAATGGTAACATATTGATGTGTTCAACAGTGCAAGAGCAAATTACGACGTGTGGTCAAAACGCTATTGTTAAAATTGGGGAACGGACTAACATCCGTCCCCAAAAAACACTCAAAACGAAAGTTGCAAATACTAAATGCAGACTTTTCGCCACAATTTTAATGCATCCTGCAGGACTCTCATGGTTTAAAATCATGCGTCCTTTGTGAGAAGCATGCGTCTGAGACCCAGGACGCGCAGGTAAAAAAAATCACTGCATATTGTCGAAATTTATGAAACAGACTATAATCGTGTAACGCGCATTTGATACTGGAAACCATAACGGCTTGAATAAAAAAATACAAAGATTTGCTTTATATAATGCTGTTAAAGTCCTTTAGGATATAGTGAGTTATCTTATATTGCACTTATTTACTATGTGCAATTAAGCAATGCATGTAAAGAATGGTAGTAAAGCAAATTAGAAAAGCTGTTCAGCGGGAGTTGACCTATATTCATGATCAATGTTCATTATTAGGACTAGTGCACAGACTGGTTCTCGGCCATTTACATGGAAAATTTTCAAGTTAAATTGCATCTATAATAAGATCGCGTGGTCAGTCTGAGTATTAACCAATGAGAGCATTGTTTTCTATCTGGTGTGATGAATATTACAATTTAAGAATACTTCTGATTGGTGAAAATTTGCATAAATTGTAGATCTAAAGCGATATTAGAACGGCGGCCTTTTGGCCGCCGTAATAAAAAGTTCGCGCATCTCACATATAAGCAAATAGATTATAAATAAGAAGGGTACGGCAGCACTGAGGGGACATGTGAAAAAAATTATTTATCTCGTTCCCACGACATAATTATCTCGTTCCCACGACATAAGATCTCATGCCCACGACATAAGATCTCGTGCCCACGACATAAGATCTCGTGCCCACGACATAAGATCTCGTGCCCACGACATAAGATCTCGTGCCCACGACATAAGATCTCGTGCCCACGACATAATTATCTCGTGCCCACGACATAATATCTCGTTCCCACGACATAATTATCTCGTTCCCACGACATAATATCTCGTTCCAACGACATAATCCGCCAATCAGGTTAGCTTATACTTTTAATGGATTCATGATGGACGCCATGCATTCCGAGACTGTGGCTTATTTGATAACTAAATACTAAAATAAAGGATTATGTTACAGAGATATACAGTATGTATTGAAACACGAACATTCGATTTTTTAAGATTAAGACATCTTCAACTTCAAAGGGGAAACTATCACTGCGTACACGCAGCTGTTAATAGCTTTCTAGATCAGGACAACTTCATGGCATCGCAGGATGTGGTCACGTTGTAATGAATATATGGAATCAACATCAAAATGAAAGATGATTGATTGATACTAGTTACACTATTTGGATCCAGCCAGGGTAGTTTCGAGATTTGTGAGGCAAAATCAATGAGAAGATGTGTTCACCATGCATGCAGACCAAAGTTCACATGGCATATAGACGGTTTGTGTATCAACGGTGCATATGTGGATTTTCTCGCAAAATTATACGGTCAAATGTTTATCAGACCAACAATGACCCAAAAAATCATTGGTGGCTACTTTTTAGATGTTAAAGCTACTGGTGGGTGCCCTCTAAAAAGAAGGACAGACTACGGAACAGAAATCGGACATAACAGTTCGAAGGCAGTACTTCTTTTGTGGATCTTTGTCTTACAAGTTTTTGTTTTGCTTTCGTGCACGTCTGTTTTTTGATGGCTTGTGGTCACCTGCTGGGAAAGGGCTGACCTCTTGGCTCTCGTTTGTGATGTCTAATAGTGAGTTTGTTACTTTCCCATTGATATCCTGGGTCAGATGTGGTACTTGATTGTATCGATTCCTGATCTTTGTCCTCTTCCTTACTTTTATATACATGTAGCAGTATTTTGAACATTTCTAAGGCGCATCGATACCATACATATATGGTATAAGTACAAGTCACCAAATCATGAGAGCTGGTGGGGATCTTAACGAAAGGAACACATGCAATTTTTGACTGAATTGTTTAAGCACCTACTGTACTAGACATCGGGAGTTTCACTGGAGACATTTTGTATAGGAATCTTGTATTGTTCTGTTTCAAATCATTAATTTAGGTAAGGTTTACAAATCACAAATTTCTGTTTATGATGAATGCTAAATATATTTCGTCAAGTGCGGTGAAAATCAATATTATCATGAGTGCGTAGCACAAGTGTATCTGCTGATATTTTCACTGCACGTTTTGTATTTACCGAAAATATCTCTTGCTTTTATGCATTTTATACTCAGGAGAATTAAAGAAAGCAAACTTAACTTTCTGGTCGTTTCCTGTCCGGTTTGTAAATTACCCGAGTATCATTGGGTTTTCACCATAGTTTACACCTAGAAAATGGCCTAAAAGAACATTTTAACGAATGAAACTAAAGACGTCAGCCTTTTAAGAAAGTCTTTCAAGTGCGTAGGGCTAAGTATTGGCGTAATGTGCAAACTAACGATAGCCCAGCCAAAAGGTGACGTCATTTGCTTTGAAATTGACGTCATAACGCCAGTAGTGTTATGTCTGAAAAACACTTTTCATTAAGAACCGTTTTGAAAAAGTTCCAGTCCCAGAATTAATTAAAAAAAAAACTTGTTTGGCTACAGTGAAAAGATATGTAGATGATATTTTTGTATACAATTTCAAAGCTTAAAATATTTTTTTGCACTTATGACGTCATACATTATCATAAATGATGTCATATTTATGATGACGTTTAATAATGTGCCTGTCTTCCAAAAGTGAAACAAAAGGAGTTAGAGTCTCTAAAGATCCATCGCAGACTGCACCTCCATGTGTTGCAGCCACCTGTGAAGTTTCATGACGTAGTTCCAAACGGTAAACCTGAGACCAAGAGAGATATTTCAAAAACTGAGGCACCTTTCTTGTTAGAGATACCTTGCCTTTATTTGACGCACAGGCCTATGAAGTTGCATGCTATAATTACAAATGGTACTTGAGATATGATTCGGAAAAGGCTCTCAGACCAAGGAGATGGACTGCTGGTATGAAAGACCGGTGGTGACTTCATACTTCACACTTTGAAACATAAACTTACTTTAATTAATGGAAGACAATGGAAATTGACAATTTACAGTTCATACTCCATGGTTCATACTTAACGCTTCTAACTTCATACTTCAAAGTTTACCCTTCAAACATTACTCTTCAGACGTCATACTTCTCACTTCATAGTTCGGACATCATTCTTCACACTTCATTGTTCATACTTCATAGTTCAGGCTCTACACTTCATTCTTCACACCTCACAGTCTCTAATCTTTAAACACTTGACTGTGACGTATTACTGATTAACATATAGAGTGTTTTTGCTATGGTACGTTTGATAAAGTATGAAGTCTGACATGTGAAGTCAGAACTACTAAGTGTGAAATATAAAATGTGAACTGTGAACAGTGAAGTGTAAACTATAAAGTATGAACTGTGAACTTTGAAATCTCTCACTTTCTGTTGTCTTCCATACATTAAATAACGTTTAGTTTAGAAAACTATGAAGTGTGAAATATGAGTGCTCGTATGAACTAAGACCTTTGAAATGAAGTATCACACATACACACACACACACACACACTCTCTCTCTCTCTCTCTCTCGCTCTCTCTCTCTCTCTCACACACACACACACACACACACACACACACACACACACACACACACACACACACACACACACACACACACACACACACACACACACACACACACACACACACACACACACACACACACACACACACACACACACACACACACACACACACACACACACACACACACACACACACACACACTAACGTTTAAGAAAACTATAAAATGGTAAGTATCACGTCTGAATTGTGAAGTATGAACTCATCACTGGGTTTCGCAGTTTTCATATTAAATGCTTCAATTGATTCCATTTTTATTTCATTCAGTACCATATGTGCGCCCCAACGCAATGCACACTGTACCCAGTCTATGTAACAGTGAAGATCATCTTTGTCAAGCTTCATCAGATGACATACAATTGTGTGCAGAAGAAGCAGAATTTCGCCCTATCATTCCATGTGACGAAGATATCTACTCTGCATGCATATCCATCATGAAAGATAAAAACTGGGTGCCAGCATCTGATGCCCAAGAAGCAACAGACATATATTATCAGCTTAAACAATTAAGGAAACACATTAGGATTTCAACTGCATAAAAAATATAGAAAGACAAATCTTCCAGTGAAACGGGTATTGGTCAGCTATTTTCTAACATTGAATTGTATTTGAAGAAATATCAAATATTTGAAGAGAATAGTGGCCTGCGGTTTGAGTCTTTTCGGGTTTTTTCCAACGTTTACTGAAAATGATAGGTTTAAAACCAAATCACGAACATAAATGGATTTACTTTGGAGGTCGATTAATGGTATTTAATGTTCAGATCACTATGATGAATGTTATATGATGGTCATGCTTAATACACGATTTTTCAATACATTCTGAAAAAGAAGCATGTATACAATCTAAAGGAAACTACATTCTGTGATTTACAGTAGAAATACCGACCTCTTGTGACTGGGGCTTGGGACTATGGACGGAAGTACTTATATAAGTGACACTCATCTATTGATGAGATGGTAGGGGCCTGATGCTTTGGCTTTTGTCGGGCCCACCGGGGTTTACCTGTTGGATTTCCTTTGCTCTGGTATTCAGTTTTATTTACTGTAGAGTATTTATCTTCGCTTTATCTCCTTTTATATCTTGATTTATATGTTCTAGGAGACGATGCATTTATAAGTTAGGGATCTTTCAGCCAAACCAAACATCTATGTGTCTTGATCCACATCTGAACTAAGGGTGAGGTTGGCGCAAGGTGAAACCGGTTTAAGCCCTCTTGTTTAATATATTTACTGACCGTTCCAGGGCGGTACTTCTTTTGTGGATCATTTCTGTTATTTCTGTCTTGTTTTTGGTATGTTATTTCTGTCTTGTTTTTGGTATGCTTTCGCGCGCGCCTGTGTATTGATGTCTTGTGGGCACCTGATGGGAAAGGGCTGACCTCTTGGCTCTGGTTTGTGATATATAATTGTGAAGTTGTCACTTTCCCATTGGTATCCTGGGTCAGGTGTGGTACTTGATTGTATTGATTCCTGATCTTTGCCCTCTTTCGAACTTCATAGCATTTCACCAACCTCTAGTGACAGGTACTGGTGCTTAGGGTAGTGTACTGACCTCTAGTGGCAAGTACTGGAACTCAGCTTAATATTACTGACCTCTACTTGCAGATACTACGACTAATATTAGTAGTACTGACATATTGTGACAGTAACTGTAATTCAGTGTATAAGCACTGGCCTATAGTGACCTGTACTGGGACTCTGGGTAGCAGTACTGTCCTCTGATGACATTTACTGAGCTCAAGGCAGTAGAACTTACCTCTAGTGACAGGGATTGGGGAACTCAGTACAATAGTACAATAGTACTGACATCTCATAACAGTTACTATGACTCTAGAAAAGGTGACAATTAATGACAGGTACTAGGATTCAGGGTATTATACTGACCTCTTGTGTCAGGTTTTGGGACTCTAGCACTGACTTCAAGTTAGAAGCACTGGGAATCAGCGTAGTATTAGTAGTTTCAACCTCTAATGGCAGATACTTTCAGGGTAGCAGTGCAGGCCTCTAGTGACAGTTACAGAACTCTGGGCAGTAGTTCTGAGCTTAAATACAGGCATTGCTTCTAGAGTCATCTTGTGACAAGTTATAGTACTCTGGGTAGTTTACTTACCTCTAGTGGCAGTTACATGTACCAGAACTCTGGGAGGTAGTTTTGAACTCTGAGGAAAGTACTGGTACTTAGTTTTTTAGTACTGACCAATTGTGACAGGTACTAGGGTTCAGGGTAGTGTATTGACCTCTAGTGACAGTAACTGGAACTCTGGACAGCAATATTGACTGCTAGTTGCTGGTATAGATACGCAGGCTACAAGTACTGACCACATGTGACATGTACTGATATCTAGGATAGTGTAATGACATCAAGTGAAAATGTACTTAGACTCAGCTTAGTGTACTTAAATATCTGTTTTTTTGCACTCTAAAAGTGGTGCCACTCACTAGGGGCAATGTCAGGCAGATCAAAGGCAACTTTTAAGGAGATGATTATGAAATTAGATCCCATGAAGGGATTATGTTCGCGGTGCCGTGGGTTGGTCTGTAGTGTGTGATTGTGGCATTTCCTGGTCTAGTGACAGGTACTGAGATCCAGGGCAGTGTATTTACATCCAGTGACAGGTACTGCGAATCAGACTCTAATGGTAGCTACTGGACAGTAGTGCTGACCACTTCTGACAGGTACTATTGCTCTGAAAAGTGTTCTGACATCTAGTGTCAGGCACTGAGTTACGGGTTAGTGTACTGACAACTAAGTACTGGAACTCTAGGCAGTAGTTGTACCTCTAATGGTAACCAGGGTATTAGTACCGGCAATTACAGTGTCTCAGGGTAGTGTACTGACATCTAGTGACAGGTACTGGGACTTATAGTATGAACCACCTTGTGACAATGAAAGGAACTCTTGGCAGTAGTATTGACCGCTAGTGCCATGTGCTGGTACTCAGGGTGTGAGTGCTGACATAGACTAGCTCCTAGTCTGATTAATAATAGTTTGATTTTTTTCTGTAAAGTTAGAAACTGTTTGGCCCTTTTTGATAGCGCGTCTACGTTTTACACACCTTGGCTTAAATTTATGTTAAAATTGAGACAACAGAGTAGACTAGCCATATGGTGTACGTCTTAGATTTTATAGATTTCCCCTTTTGTATATATTTTCATTTTAACGACTAGAAACCAGGCTAGTGCTGACCACTTGTGACAGGTACTGAGACTGATGGAGAGTACTGATATCTAGTGACATATACTGGAAATATAGTGATCTCAAGTGAAAGGTACTTTGACTCAGATGACAGTAACTGGAACGCTTGGCAAATTATGTACCGCTTATGACAAGTACTGGTACTCCAGTCATAAATTTTCTGCTGTAGAGACAATAACTAGAACTCTATGCTGACATCTGGTCACAAACGTCAGTGCCCATACTGTTAGTACTGACCTTGGCCTGTAGTATGTGATTGTGACATTTCCTGGTCAAACTCACTTGTTGAACAGATACGTCAATCGCTAATAACAGCTACTGGTGCTCAGGATGTTAATACTTGCCACTTGTGACAGGTACTGAGATTTAGCTGTGAAAACATCTAGTGACAGATACTGAGGCTCTGAGTAGATCTTAAGTGACAACTATTACAGTATACTGTAACTCAGGATGATATAAGTAATATCCTCTTGTGACCCACAATTCCAATACCTGCCACCAGATGTCACTACTACTGCTCAGAGCCCTAGTAATTGCCACTTGTGGGCAGTACTATAACACGGGTCCCCGTAGCTACCACTAGAGATCGTTAGTACTGACCAGTGCCCATGTCCTTGTCTTCATCATGAAAATGAAATATATAAATATGAGTTTTAAGCATCTGTCCGTCCATCCGACCAACAATATCTAACCTCTGGCATGTGTAACAGCCATTTTTGATTGACGAGGTTTGCTGATCATCATATTGGCCGGTTGTGGTCAGTTAATGAAAATGCTCATAATTCCTGAACTGCATGGTATACTTAATTACTTAAACATTTTTAAATTTGCAGATAAAATGACAAAGAAAAGAAAATATATAAAGAAAAAAAATGGTCATGCCAGGATTTGAACCACTGTGCGCCAGGCTGTTGGATTACAAGAAAGCCTCCTGGACCACCACATATGAAATACACACTAGTAGCGGGGCGGATATGTAACAATTTTGAGAAGAATCGTGCATTTTATGATAAAGCATGAAACTTGGTACATGGCTAGTTGATAACAATAAAAAAAAAATAAAGTGCAGTGCCACGCTGAAAATGTCCTCTAATGGCCGCCATCTTGTTTTTCCAAATGGCCGCCTTTTTCAACTTGATCATACTCACTTACTATTATTCATTATAATCTCATTATTTATTTGCAAACATCCTGTTTTCTTCAGTTAATTTTACTTAAATAGCCATCCGTTATATCTAAATACCTTAAAATCATCTTTCAATTTAAAAAAAATCAAGATTGAGGCTGTATTCTAAAGATGGCCGCCAATTTTATATCTAAAAAGTGCAGTTGTATATCAGAACTCTACAAAGTTATAAATTTTGATGCAAATTACTTCTAGCAAGTAGAAATATTCCCGTTAAACAAGTTACTTACTTATCAGCATGGCCTTTAAGTTGCTTATGGTTCCAACATGGTATTAAAGATGGCTACCAATGTGCAAATAATAACATAATATCTGCTTTCATTTAGAACTGGAAGTATATAGTTTGAATTTATGCAAACGATTTTCAAGAATAATTGTATTTAATGGCTTTGGATAAAAAAGAGAGCATCCAACATGCCATCCAAGATGGCTGTCAAAGTAGAAATGTTACATGGACATCATTTATAGTGGCCGCCATCTTGTTTTTTCCAAAATATGCAGTCTATTTTAAACTGAATTATTTTAAGCTCATACATTTTCAAGCCAATATGTTGTCTTCATTTATTTTCACTTATTTTGCAGTCAATCATACTAATTTGCCTAGAAATTGGCATTCGGGCTTAGAAAACACAAGATTTAGGACATAGTCTGAAGGTGGCTGTCACATGTTGCATCCTCAACAACTGTGGTATACCAACTTGACAAATTATGAATTTCCACGCAAAATTTTTATGCAATTAAGTAGAAATAGCTACACAAACCAGGGGCGAACTTATCAGATTTCTTTTTTATTTTAGCTTATTATAACATGGTATTCAAAATGGCGTTGTATTTAGTTTAGAAAAAAAGAAATGTATTTTTACTTTCAGTAGGAAAATATTTTGAGGCTGTTTGAAGTTATGAAAATGATTTTCAAGAAATAATTCCAACCTGTCATCCACAATGGTTGCCAATTTTGTTTTAGACGCTTATACAGATGTTGCTATAAAGTGTGTTCTATATGATATTGATTTGATCAAACTGAGATACAAAGAATTTTTGTATCTATAGCAAACTAAAACTGTCTTTTGTAGTATGGCCTTTGCTTTTTTCTTTGATCTTTGCTGATGTTTACATCAGACACCCTAGAATAACGACAAAGGAGGAGCTTAAAACCGTACTCTAACTTCCAATTTTAGTTAAACAGCGATGTAGACGGTAACTATCTAAATAGCAACAAATTTACACGTAGGTAAATGTAATATAATTGACAGCTTAGGCCGGATGCAGGGAGGAGCGAATGTTAATTTCGTCAGGTGTCAGTGTTACGATGCAGAATAGATGGAACAACTGAATCAGTAATGGTTGCGTATACGCACAAATACGCAAAGGTTTAGGTATGCACCTGGTCACCTATTCGAACCATGATACGGTACCTTTTCTACTAATAGTCCCAATAAAAGGTCGGTTTGTCTGAGATGGAATTCATTGTGTCTATATTTATCAATGCTTGCACGATTTCGTTACTTTTCTTGAATATCTTGGAAATCTTGTGCATTTTTCAATATATAAAGGATGAATTTCCCATTCTTGTTAGGGGACATTTTAAACATACCATTGAAAGGTTCGATATAGAGACGCTATTCATTATCATAAAAGGTACGTGAAGTTATATTTTTACTGTGTTGAAATTGTACATGACAGGGCGATGGCGATTCGTGTTATTGCATTGAATCGCGATGTCTCTAGCATGTCACATTGTATTGAAATAATAAGTCACTCATTTTCTACTTTGTCGTCTGTTGAATCGGCCAGCATTCGGTGTATGAGTTCTTTCGGGTGTTATCAATAACGTCCCGTTTTTTTGGTGAAAATAGCGATTGTTAAGCACTTGCGTATGAAGCTACGCACATGCGTAATGCCTAAAAATCTGCTGGAACCATTCTTGCGGCTATAGTAAAAGCTGTCCGGATGGACTCGTCGGGTTATTTCGGACAAAATTAGTCACAGGTCATGTCGGGCTTGCACATAAAACTGTAATGGTATGCTGAAGATTTACCAGGGACTGATAGGTGAAAAACAATTTTAGCAGCTAGATTTTAAGTTGTTGTGATTTTATATGGCGTTGTTGGAAAGACGATTTAACTGCCAGTGATAGTCGACTTTCTGTAGCGACCTGTATGTGTCACCTCGAGTTATATCTGACGCATATAAGAATAAGGGTTAGGTGCATACACTACAACACACTTACATAAATAAGGTGATAGCTGACATGTATGTTTAGAGATTAGGTAGGTGTAATGTTACACCAAAGTAAATGTAAAAATATTTGTTACACCAAAGTAAATGTAAAAAATATTTGTTACACCAAAATAAATGTAAAAAAATATTGTATGGTTTTACACACATAAAACAGCAGAATGTAATCTCTCAATATTGATGTAAATATGTTTGCCGAGAGGTCATAATTAGTTGTTTACAACTGATACGTTATACATGTACGAAATTAGCGCGTGGGCAGGGTGATGTCCGACGTAAACGTCCAAACGTTACGTCGGCACCACACTGTTCAACCTTTTCCTGGAATTTTAAGAGAATTGGTATCAGTATTTGTAAACCTCGAAACTATCTAGATAACGTGCCCTTGAGGGGAAAAAGGGCCACGGGATCTTGATGTTTCGGCTGCAATAGCCTCTCAACCAGGGTGACGTTACGACAGTGTATTGGAAATTTTGTTACGTATGGGTTTGTTCGTTTGGCATAAGAGGTATTGTTTAGCGCTGACATAGGCCAGTCACTAAAATTACTTCTCTGTTATATAATTTTGAGTGTGGATATTTAGAAGTGCCGATCCATCCTAACCGCATGGGAGCCGTTAGACATACACCCACGGGTGAGGGCTAATCGCGCGCTTGTATGGTTAGGCTGTAATTTAAAAGAGTAAGACCACTGAAATTATTTCTATTTTTGTGAACTTCAAACGAACAACTCCATTATTGACGCAACAGAGTGATTCTGAGATTCTAAAAGTAGATTGTTTTTTGCAGAATCGTCTCTTCTGTCCCCTCCTAAGTTGGAGGCTGAATGTTGGTGAGCCAAATGATTGATACCTGAGGGCACTTATTAGCTGTTCCCCTCAGGCCACGACCAGCGTGGATCATGACCAATTGTTACATCCAACCACGTAGAATAGCCCGAGTTGGGAGCCAACCGGCTTGAATTGTTATAAGTGAATCTGACATCCCAACGTGGGGATACGATCAGGGACCGTTGTATAGGAAGAACCACTTATACTAATCTTGACGTCTAGAACAACGATCAATATTATGCGCAAGAAATACTATGCGAAACCAGTGACGACCAAAGTACAGGTTCAATCACCTCAGCGCCGATTGTCTGTAGTAGACAACGTGCGGCTAAGAAGACATAGTGTTCGCGAGACGCGTGAAATATCAACAGTTATAGTGTTGGCGGGACGTGTATAATCTCGAGATTTCTCGTCAATACGAGAACTGAAATATTAAAGGGCCCAATTTTTTTTCCTATGAGAACTTAAGTTATATGTTAATCATATTCTTTACGTCTTTTATTTCTGACTAGTTGACGTACATCTAGAGCAGGACACTCCAAGATTGATTCTAATTGAAATGATCTTGGAGTAGCAACTTGCCCTAGTATAGGATGGTCAATTAGCCAGAAATAACAGCGTAGGTGGTGTCATTGTATATTAATGTGTTGTTGATGTTTTCTTAGTACATAAAGTACTGAAAAGTTTTTTCTAGTTGTGTGCATTATTTTTCCCTGGTAGCATCGTCATCGCATAAAGGAATTTTCCAATAAGATTTCCCCTCTTCCTTCCTGACCGGCTTTATGTCGTAACAGTCAGTAACACGTGTTTATTTGCGCCTGCGCCATACTACAAGCTAAATAAATGATTCTTCCTCGGCTTTCTGTTTAAACCGCTCGGTGGGCTATGCCCCCTCGCGGTTTAAACAAGAAAGCCTCGGAAAAGAATCCTTTATCTTTTACTTGTAGAATTGTCATGGCGCAAAATAACATTTGTTTACATCTGATTTTAGCAGAAAATCTTATAAATATGTATTGTAGTATGGCCGGTGTTTTTTTCTTTGATCTTTGCTGATGTTTAAATCAGACAACCTAGAATAACGACGAAGGAGGAGCTTAAAACCATACTCTAACTACCAATTTAAGTTAAACAGCGCTGTGGGCGGTAACTTTCTAAATAGTGACAAAATATCACGTATGTAAATATAATATAATTGACAGCTTAGGCCGGATGCAGGGCGGAGCGAATGTAAATTTCGTCAGGTGTCAGAAACACGTGTTTATTTGCGCCTGCGCCATACTACAAGCTAAATAAAGGATTCTTCCTCGGCTTTCTGTTTAAACCGCTTGGTGGGCTACGCCCACCTGGCGGTTTAAACTAGAAAGCCTCGGAAGAGTATCCTTTATTTATTACATAGAGATATCAAAGTTTCTTTTTGACCTTTCTCCTTCTCATCAACTTACCATGGGCTTAAAAAGACTAAACATCTCCTAAAACTGTTTACGATTTTTTTAAAAATGTATTTAGACCACAGTCCTCCGTTTTCACACACATCAACTTTTCGACTTGCTCTTGACAAATGGCGTACTTGCTGCAGTCAGCCTTATTATGTTGTGTTGATGATGTAGCTGGCACTATCACATCTACTTGAAAGTAATCAAAGTTTATACTATTCTGAAGTCAATCCAATATATAATGTTGCAGACATCTTAGTTTCTAGCCAAAGCTCCCCTCACTAATTGCTTACTAGTGAGTCGGGCATTTGGTTCCATAATAGCTCAGTCCAAAAACCATTTCAGTCTAACTAGGTGTAACCAAAGCTGTTTTGCTTATCTAAGTATGTAGGGGTTTAAAATGATGATGTTATTTCGCTCTGTGTTTACAGTGATGGTCTTTTGCAGCCCAGGGATCTTCAGCTAGGTGTCCCAGACCGTATATTCTGTCGAATCCTTGCCCTTGCTGCATCATTTTTTTTTGCTTTTCGTGATTTATTGTTCACTGTGTTTATTCATTGACTAGCTAAAAGTTCGTCATAGAAACTGTTCCAAGGTAGCAGTGCTGTTGTGGTTCTCATTTTATTATTATTGGTGTAAATGTGATTTGTATATACTTTTTATATACATGTATGTGAATGATTTTGGTTATGTTAAGGTAGCCTAGTGACTACCTTCAAGGGGAGAGCTATACATTACGAGGGCCATCCAATAAAGAATGAGACATTCTTTATAATCTGAAAAACTGTGTGTGCATTTAATCAAAATTCACCATAGTAATGGTATGACATCTTAGCAATTCAGGAATATAAACAATATGTTTGTGATTGATCAGTTGCCATAGTAACCGAATGTTTTGTGGAAGGACTTGAAGATGCATGGCCGCGTTGATATTAATTTTTGCATACCCATATTCATTCAAAGCCTTTTATTTTCGCTTAAAGATATAATTTAACCTCCTTATATCATTTCTTCTACTGAACAATGTTAATGTTACGTAAAATGCTATATAAGAAGAATCAAATATCCATATCCTTTAATTTGGTTGCCTAGCAACCGATGTACTCGATTTTTTATAAACACAATAATTTGCTTTGCTATGGCAACTATGTTAGTGACGGATATTCTACAAAATGTATGGTTATGTGCAGCTCTTTATAATTAAGTATACATGAACAGAACCCTGTTCATTTTGATTTCATTCAACTATTTGATATAGCCTTTTAAAGCCAAGAGGTCAGAGAAAAATATCATATATTTCTTGAAAACTTGATTTTTTAACCTTTGTTTCCGTGGTAACAGCCCAAGACTCTGGAAAATTACTTTCACCTATTGGCTAAAGACAGATTGCATGAACATATATAAGTAGTAGCAGAAAAATAATAAACAAAACATCTTAATCTGTTGCCATGGTGACCACATTTACTGAGCCGTCCACGCATGTTTACCTTGTCTTCTATTGTTGCCTAGCAACAAATGTTGGAATTATGATACACGTCGAATATGGTACATGTGAAAAGCCAAAAAGTCTTTATAGCTGTGAACCAGATTTCAAAAGCCTAGCATGTAAATTCACTGCGCTATAGAAAAAGTCTCATTCTTTATTGGATGACCCTCGTACCACTGTATACTATCTATCTGTATATTTAGTTTTCAACATTTTGGTTGTGTAGGAAGAATGTTAGCTCTGATTGTACTATTTACTGGTCATTGCTTTGATTTTACCTAGTATATAAGCCAAAATGGGAATAACATGTCTGGAATGACGCAGGCCAACAGTCGCTAGGTGAAGAAGTGTAAAAAGAATTATGAAGTTACTCAAATTCGAACTCTTTGGAATGCAGAAGGCATGACAGAGGAAATCCCAGTTGAAGGTCTAGCCAGCTGATCAGTACAGGAGTTATCACAAAAGCATTAGCAGGATATCTTCTGTCAAAGCAGACAGATCATCAGCAATTGTCATCGAGATACTTTATTCTACATGTATTTAGGAAACTGGCACATTCGAGGTGTTTGACCTAATTGGCAACATAATCTTGAGAGTAAGTACAACTTTCTGGTAGGAGAGCAAAATTGACAGTATGAACATAGGCAAAGGGGGTGCTCTGAACAGAGGCTTGAAGTTAATTAAGCTATTAATAAGGGTATTTGGGTGCATATTGGAGACACATATCAGACAGAGAGTTGAGATTGACGAGATGCAGTGCAGATTTATGTCAGGCTATGGTGGCATTCCAGTTGCTATCTTCATTTTAAGCCAGCTATAGAAGTTGCTTTTGAATTCTAACAAGCCATTCTACATCACTTTCATTAACATAGAGAAGGACAGCAGGTATGTAGTGTGACTGCTTTTAAATGAACGAGTAGCTGGTGCGACTGATGCATGGCATGATCAAGTTTGCAATTGTCGCAGTGAGAAGTTTTTTGGTGTTGATGTTCATCGTGGCTTTGTTCTGACTCCACTGCTCTTGTTATGTAAGAGGCTCTAATCACGAAATATATAAATGCTATTGGACAAAGATGATCTGGTGATCAAGGCTGATTCCATGGAGATATTGCTGGTGAAACTGGGTGCATGGAAGTATTGGAAGGAGAAGGCTCTTCATGTGAACATAATGTATGAAGTCATATAAAGTGGTCCCTTGAGCTCAAGTGCACCAAATGCCTGTGGCACAATACTACTTAATGATGGAAGATGGAGGTGGCAGCACCAGATAAAAATTTGAGGTAGGATTTCGGTAACCATATGGACACTCTAAGCTAGAGACATCCTCGAGCTGCCTGCAGTCATACATTGCAAATGTACATGGCAGAAGCTCAGTAAACTTCTAAACCTTATGATCAACTAACATCTGCTGCCTTTTGATTCGAGACAGGTAGTTAACATGCATTCATTGTGTTTTTGTTGAGTGGATATTTCCAGCACATCCAGGCTCTTCCTTGATTATGAACAGTTCACTAGCATGATACATCCTAAGTGATGTCGAAAACGCCTTATAGCAAAAATGTATATATTTATTTAGAAAGAATTGCAGAAAGAATTTGGCGGTCAACTTGGATGCCATGCTTGAATTAACAGTTGAGAAAATTTCAAAATTACATATTATATATATGAAACGAACATTCGTTGCAATTTTAACAAATTTCACTCATACAAATCTCAAAGATATATTTATGTATTAAAAACAAAAACAATAAAATGTTTCTTCTTTGGCAGCCATCTTGGATGCCATATTGTATCAAAGCTCTCTTATAAATTGTTCACAAATAACAAAGTCACATTTTGAGCCTGTCTATGATTGGAACAACTTGAATTTGATGCAATAAACTGAATAAAGTTCATTATATGATATTTTCATAAAGCAAGCTTGATTTAACATATAAAAATGGCGGCCATATTTTAAATGGCCGCCATCTTGGATAATATGCCCATCTACATGTGATTTCAGATAATTACAAATGATCTATTGTTAAAATACACACTTCCACCATTTTTAGAGAAAAAAATTTATTGCAAAATGATATCAAGCTTAAGCGGCTTTACATGAAAACAGGTCGCCATTTTGAAATTCAAGATGGCGGCCGTCAAGGTGCATTTCTGGCTTGGCACTGACCCTCAAAGATTTTGTTAATTACTAATCTGGCCATGTACCAAGTTTCATGCTTTTATCATAAAGTGCATGATTTTTTCACATATCCGCCCCACTACGAGGGTTGGTCAAAAATAACTGAGCCCTACCTCATAACATTTGAATCAAGTAAAATGGACATAAACTTAGATGATATTTCATTGTAGGTATATGTCATCTTTTTAATCACCTAATTTATTTCTGTTGGTCGGCTTATTGTAACGAATGCTAGGCAACAGAATATGACCTGTCAAAGGGGTGCGTTCACGCTGTGAGACATCTAAGTCTAAGCGTTGCTATGGAAACAGTAATGTTAAAGCAATGCTTTATTCACTGTTGTCTGATATCTTTAACATGTACCTATTCATTTTCACAGAACAGAAACCATCTGACCACAAATAAAAGATGCTGTGATAGTTTGATTTCAGAATTTATCAATATTTTACATGCCTGACGTTCCATAATTTACCCCATCCACGTTCATATTTACACAATTTTAATAAAAAAAACTTAAAATATTAGCCTAATAATGCTTAAAGGTACTGCAAACACAAACCAACCCTCAGACATATTAAGTTCCTTGATTTAAATTGACAATTTTGTTTCCATGATAACACAATTCTCGTGTATTTGAAAATTTGTTGAATTTTTGCATTTTTTGTTGCTAGGCAACGCATACAATCAATGTTCACCTAAACATTAACGAACTAAGTGTAATGAAAAGACAATATGATTTATGTAATTCAAATAAATGTCAAATATATCTTTCACAAAAACTATCAAGCACGCAAGCTTTTTAAATACATACTGTATATTCCTGGTGGCTGAGATCGTGAACGCATCGTTCTGTCTGACGATCTTTAGTTGCCTAGCAACCATAATGGAAACTTTACTAATATAATTCTTTGGGGTCAAAACATCAACAACATATGATACTTATAGAAAATAATCACATTTGTTATCTACAATGCCAAACTAAAATGTTATGAGGTAGGGCTCAGTTATTTTTGACTGACCCTCGTATAGAGCATTTTTACCTATATACCCTTTACCTGTTCTCCTCAGATTAAAATTGCTGGATCCTTAAGTCTGCACTATGTTGTATGAACCTTGGGTAACTCGTCAGAGTAAAATAGCATGACCAGTGGGTCTGCACTATATTGCACGACCCTTGGGGCTGCACTATAGTCACTATGTGAGTCTTACAGGGCCCTTGATCTGCACTATAATCTTGCACGACCCTTATGATATAAACCTTAGAGCAATTTATCTATATACCCTTTACCTGTACTCGTCAGATTAAAATTGCACGACCATTGGTTTGCTAATCAGATTAAACCTGCAGTGGAAGTCTAAATAAACTATAAAAAAGCAATTTCAGATATATACCAGTAAACTATGACTCTAATCATATATACTTGTTTGCAGGTTTTAGATATTAATGAAAGAGAAGTTATTGATTCTCTTATTGCGTGTTCTAAAGATGAAGGAACTAGTTGTGAGCATAAATAGCAAGAGCGTTTGACACAATGGAATAGAATGGCACTAAAATGTTATTATTTTCCCATAGCATGAATTTAGTATAAATAATTTGTATTGTTTTCTGCCAAATTTAACATATTTGCAATAAAGCATATACACTGCTCAAAATATTTAAAGGAACACTGCATATTTTGCCATTGATCACAATACAAAGTCACTAATAGTATGACTCATAATGAGAGTTGGATTAATAAGGCAAAAACATGTTTCTCCTGTGATAAGTTTGGTTACCCATCAAGGATGATGCTTGTTGATAAAAATGAAATAATCCCTTTCTAGAAATCTCCATGGAATGCTTTATGTAAAAATGGAATTTTGTTAATAATACCCATTTTTTTGCAAAACCAAAATTTAAGAGGATGTTTCAATCAAGAACCACATAAGCATTGTTTCTGTACAGTCAATAGCTTTCAATGTTGCAGAAATCAATAGGTTACACTATTAACAAATTCAGAAGATTCTACAGACTTCCAGAAAAATCGTCATTTTCAAGAAAATTAATTACAAAATTTGAGCCGTGAACTAAAGCAGCAATTGTTTTATCAAAAACTTTTTCTGGTCCAAAACTTTGACTATCGTACAAATGGCAAAAGAAACTGGCATTCTGCCTTATAGTCTAGTAAAATACATTACTTGTCTATTGGACAGGGGTTAACATTATCACCTATGGAAAATCATCAGGTGTTCCTTTAAATATTTTGAGCAGTGTAAATATACATGTTAAATGACTACTTGGAAGAAAACAAAACTTATCTTTATTGTAAAAGTTCATACCAGATAAGGGCTTGTTTAGAATAACATACAGTGCCTCTTGTCGATAAATGTTCAGTGTAATTGATAAGAACATAAACACTGTGCTCGTTAGGATGCAGAAAATCACTTAGTTAGTCAGATTTTCTTTCAATTTAAACAAAATAATTGTATTACTTATAAAGTGTAGATTTTATTTTCTTGTCCTTTGGGATCATGGGTTTCATTGTGGAACTTTGAAACAATTAGAGGGTCACTGATGAAGCCTAAATGGCAGAAACTAGCTAGTCTGGCCCAGGAAATATGCTCACTCTTTCAGTTCTTTGGTGCAGTTTTTTGCTTCCAACGGATACCCTTTTAAGAACATATTTGAAATTATAGTTTTAAATAATTCAAATACCATGATAATTTTAAAAATCACCCTAAACAACAATAGTATTTGTAAGTAAGCTGCATGACATTCTTTGGTGACATCAATTTATGCATTTGTAAAAGCACAATAGAAACTAACAGTTGAAGAAAATGCATTTCCTAAAACAAGTCATAATCACTCATAAAGACAGGAACAGTTAATATATTGGCATAACCGTCGTATTCATCCACTAGGTTCGGATGATGAAATTTAAGCCTTGGACTTTGGTCAAACCAAAGACAGGGTATGGTATCTAATCCTTTCACAAATCCTAATAAAGTCTGCAATCCATCTGATTCATCTGAAAGAAGAAAAAAAGGCAATTAGACTTAAATAGGGAAAATTGATATACGAAGGATGTTCCGAAAGTTATGATCCTGGCGTGATATCTCTGTTACCAGCAATGCAGCATGGCTGAAAATTGTACCAAATAATAATATATTCTTTGTCTACCACCACTTGACAAGTATTATGTAACTTAAAGGAGGGACCAGAAAACTACCCAAAACAGTCATACCTTCAATGCACTTATCTATCAAGTAGACTGTGCATATTAGAGACATCATAATTCAGACAATAGCAGTCTCAGCAATTCGTTTTCATGGCTGCTCAATATTCATTCATAAGCCAACATGTCCTATACATATGGCGACTTTTCTATATGATCTGGTTTTCCTAAGCCCTTAAATGTATGGCTATGCAACTGTCAGCTATAATCAAATTTTGACCATTTGAAGTTTGACCGGCCCAAACTGCCATATCAATAGCTGTGTTAAAGGTAAAAAAAAACATTGAGGCAAACTCAGATGAACTTACCTTTGTCTGAAGCCATTATGAATAGTCAGTATTGCCAGAGACTGATAGTAACCCACATAAGAAAATTCAAACGAGACCACAAATTAGGTCAATATTCGGAGGTATAAAAATTTGCATGTGTATATCTAAAAATAAAAACCCAATCAATTGTCCAAAGGTGCACTACATCGTAAAATGAATGCAATATGGGGTTTAATTGAGCACAAAGCATCCATCTGAAACCAATAACAATTTTAAAAATTCTTATTTAAAATCAATCATTTTTTTGGTAAATAATGAAACTTTTTACAATAAGATATTTTGTAATCACAATAATAATGGTCTTAAATATTATGCTGATATTAGGTTCGGGATGTTTAGTCCAACTTGATAGACAAAAATATAAAATTCTTAGGAATAAAAATTCTGCAATGTATTAAAGATGACGTGGTTGTCAATTTCAATGGCGTCATAAGAATTGCGCAATGTGCTATAAATATTGATTTGACACGACCTATCGCCATTCTAACATTTGAATTGACATTATAATTTACAAAAAGGAAAACTACAATGCAGGTTTACTTTGTGGTTTTAAAGATGCCGGGCTTGAAATATTCAGATTCAAATATTATTATAATTCTATAACATGAAAACGAGTGGGCGATATATAATATGCCGTAATAATAAGACAAAACAGTACAGTGAGAAAATATTAGCATCATTATAAAGGTAAAAGGACAGTTCTTTTGCATGGTGCATAGTATGCCTCTCAAAAATGTCTCTGGACAAAGCTTCAAGGTAAAGATCAGAACATTTGGAACGTCCCTCGTAAAATATAATGTCATGAATACTCGTATTGGGTTCTGGCAATTAGCAGTAATCAATTTTAACTGATGCAAGGGGGCTTAAATTGAGAGTTGACGCCTTATCTACTAATAATCACAAACATATACTATGAAAACGAGTATGTCATGTACAAAGAGCTACGTACATTAAGGGGCTATTTTAGCCCCCTCTGAAGCTAAAAATGAAAATTGTTTTTCACCAGTTTCTTCCCATTAGCCCAAGTGTAACAGTCTGGTACTCATTCGACTTTTACCGTTAAGGACTATAGTAACAAGAGGGTCCATGGACCCAAGACCGCTCACCTGAATCCTTGTCAGGAGAAGATGATGTTTACCACAAAATATAAATCCCATTCTCCAACACTTAAGTCAATCTTGGATATCACTCAGATCATAACCAAAGCCTATCAAGTTCAATCAAATTATACTTATCTGCACAGTTTCAATGTCTGACATTTTACCCAACCAAAAAAGCCAGGGGTGTGCATAATGTCAAACATTTTAATGTCATAATGTGATGTCCACCATCAGAAAAAATGTTTTTACATTTTATCCCCATACAGGAGCCAATGGTGTGTAAAAGGGCAAAACATTTGTATGCATGGTGTCATATGCTTCATTCTAATTGATTTGATTATGCAACACGAATACTTTCAGAAAAGAAAACAAATCAACCTTTTGAGTGTAAGTGTAAGAGTAAAACATTTGCTAATATGTTATTGTAAGCTGCTTTAATTTGATATGCAATATGACCATATTCTGAAATAAAATTGAATTTTATTTTATATGGGGGGATTTTTGGCCCCAGGGGCAGAATTTGAAAAAAATATATTTCTTATCTGGAGCTCTGGCAGCCCTTTTGTTCAGCGGAGTGGGACCATTTGTGCGAAATATTGGTTTCAAGTTGTTTAGTAAATGTAAGCTATACCAAAAGGGATTGGAGTGTACCTGCCATCTCTTTTGATCTAAACTCACACGTTTCGTGCACAGTGTAAGTTTAGAGAACACAAAATAAAGAGAACCTACAGCATTTGGGTTAATTTGGAGGGGGGCACCCGTCATTTTTCTCAATATAACTACAAATGTTTAGAAAACAAAACTAAAAGAACCTACAAAAGTTGGGTCAATTTGGAGGGAACCACCAGTCTTATTTCTCAATATAACTACAAATGTTAAAACCCTATTCTCGGAAAAGATAGCTAATGAGCCATCCCATAACATTCTGGTACTTATTGACGGACCAACCTACCCTGTTCATATATATACATACAATGTATGGAAGTAGATGAGTGAGACACAGACCAAAAGCTTGGCATCTAGCCACTTTGAATAGCTAGGCATGCTGTGACTTAGCGCATCAGGTGTGATAAATAAGTTTTACTTTCTCATGTGCTGCTTAAAAACATGTTAACAAAATGCATAAAGAGGCAACCTAAATTAAGCAGGAACAACAAAGCCAGGTAAAGACACATTTCTAAAAATGTGAAAAATAAAGTAAGGACAAAAACTAAGCCAAGCTATTCAATCTGAGGAATCACCGTAAAAAGTATAAAAGATAAATAATAATTAAAACAAAAACATTGAGGGGATAACTGTATTCAAAATTCTCATTTTGGGTGGTTATCGTTAGTCAGATTTTCTTTCAATTTAAACAAAATAATTGTATTACTTATAAAGTGTAGATTTTATTTTCTTGTCCTTTGGGACCATGGGTTTCATTGTGGAACTTTGAAACTATTAGAGGGTCACTGATGAAGCCTAAATGGCAGAAACTAGCTAGTCTGGCCCAGGAAATATGCTCACTCTTTCAGTTCTTTGGTGCAGTTTTTTGCTTCCAACGGATACCCTTTTAAGAATATATTTGAAATTATAGTTTCAAATAATTCAAATACCATGATAATTTTAAAAATCACCCTAAACAACAATAGTATTTGTAAGTAAGCTGCATGGCATTCTTTGGTGACATCAATTTATGCATTTGTAAAAGCACAATAGAAACTAACAGTTGAAGAAAATGCATTTCCTAAAACAAGTCATAATCACTCATAAAGACAGGAACAGTTAATATATTGGCATAACCGTCGTATTCATCCACTAGGTTCGGATGATGAAATTTAAGCCTTGGACTTTGGTCAAACCAAAGACAGGGTATGGTATCTAATCCTTTCACAAATCCTAATAAAGTCTGCAATCCATCTGATTCATCTGAAAGAAGAAAAAAAGGCAATTAGACTTAAATAGGGAAAATTGATATACGAAGGATGTTCCGAAAGTTATGATCCAGGCGTGATATCTCTGTTACCAGCAATGCAGCATGGCTGAAAATTGTACCAAATAATAATATATTCTTTGTCTACCACCACTTGACAAGTATTATGTAACTTAAAGGAGGGACCAGAAAACTACCCAAAAACAGTCATACCTTTAATGCACTGATCTATCAAGTAGACTGTGCATATTAGAGACATCATAATTCAGACAATAGCAGTCTCAGCAATTCGTTTTCATGGCTGCTCAATATTCATTCATAAGCCAACATGTCCTATACATATGGCGACTTTTCTATATGATCTGGTTTTCCTAAGCCCTTAAATGTATGGCTATGCAACTGTCAGCTATAATCAAATTTTGACCATTTGAAGTTTGACCGGCCCAAACTGCCATATCAATAGCTGTGTTAAAGGTAAAAAAAAACATTGAGGCAAACTCAGATGAACTTACCTTTGTCTGAAGCCATTATGAATAGTCAGTATTGCCAGAGACTGATAGTAACCCACATAAGAAAATTCAAACGAGACCACAAATTAGGTCAATATTCGGAGGTATAAAAATTTGCATGTGTATATCTAAAAATAAAAACCCAATCAATTGTCCAAAGGTGCACTACATCGTAAAATGAATGCAATATGGGGTTTAATTGAGCACAAAGCATCCATCTGAAACCAATAACAATTTTAAAAATTCTTATTTAAAATCAATCATTTTTTTGGTAAATAATGAAACTTTTTACAATAAGATATTTTGTAATCACAATAATAATGGTCTTAAATATTATGCTGATATTAGGTTCGGGATGTTTAGTCCAACTTGATAGACAAAAATATAAAATTCTTAGGAATAAAAATTCTGCAATGTATTAAAGATGACGTGGTTGTCAATTTCAATGGCGTCATAAGAATTGCGCAATGTGCTATAAATATTGATTTGACACGACCTATCGCCATTCTAACATTTGAATTGACATTATAATTTACATAAAGGAAAACTACAATGCAGGTTTACTTTGTGGTTTTAAAGATGCCGGGCTTGAAATATTCAGATTCAAATATTATTATAATTCTATAACATGAAAACGAGTGGGCGATATATAATATGCCGTAATAATAAGACAAAACAGTACAGTGAGAAAATATTAGCATCATTATAAAGGTAAAAGGACAGTTCTTTTGCATGGTGCATAGTATGCCTCTCAAAAATGTCTCTGGACAAAGCTTCAAGGTAAAGATCAGAACATTTGGAACGTCCCTCGTAAAATATAATGTCATGAATACTCGTATTGGGTTCTGGCAATTAGCAGTAATCAATTTTAACTGATGCAAGGGGGCTTAAATTGAGAGTTGACGCCTTATCTACTAATAATCACAAACATATACTATGAAAACGAGTATGTCATGTACAAAGAGCTACGTACATTAAGGGGCTATTTTAGCCCCCCTCTGAAGCTAAAAATGAAAATTGTTTTTCACCAGTTTCTTCCCATTAGCCCAAGTGTAACAGTCTGGTACTCATTCGACTTTTACCGTTAAGGACTATAGTAACAAGAGGGTCCATGGACCCAAGACCGCTCACCTGAATCCTTGTCAGGAGAAAATGATGTTTACCACAAAATATAAATCCCATTCTCCAACACTTAAGTCAATCTTGGATATCACTCAGATCATAACCAAAGCCTATCAAGTTCAATCAAATTATACTTATCTGCACAGTTTCAATGTCTGACATTTTACCCAACCAAAAAAGCCAGGGGTGTGCATAATGTCAAACATTTTAATGTCATAATGTGATGTCCACCATCAGAAAAAATGTTTTTACATTTTATCCCCATACAGGAGCCAATGGTGTGTAAAAGGGCAAAACATTTGCATGCATGGTGTCATATGCTTCATTCTAATTGATTTGATTATGCAACACGAATACTTTCAGAAAAGAAAACAAATCAACCTTTTGAGTGTAAGTGTAAGAGTAAAACATTTGCTAATATGTTATTGTAAGCTGCTTTAATTTGATATGCAATATGACCATATTCTGAAATAAAATTGAATTTTATTTTATATGGGGGGATTTTTGGCCCCAGGGGCAGAATTTGAAAAAAATATATTTCTTATCTGGAGCTCTGGCAGCCCTTTTGTTCAGCGGAGTGGGACCATTTGTGCGAAATGTTGGTTTCAAGTTGTTTAGTAAATGTAAGCTATACCAAAAGGGATTGGAGTGTACCTGCCATCTCTTTTGATCTAAACTCACACGTTTCGTGCACAGTGTAAGTTTAGAGAACACAAAATAAAGAGAACCTACAGCATTTGGGTTAATTTGGAGGGGGGCACCCGTCATTTTTCTCAATATAACTACAAATGTTTAGAAAACAAAACTAAAAGAACCTACAAAAGTTGGGTCAATTTGGAGGGAACCACCAGTCTTATTTCTCAATATAACTACAAATGTTAAAACCCTATTCTCGGAAAAGATAGCTAATGAGCCATCCCATAACATTCTGGTACTTATTGACGGACCAACCTACCCTGTTCATATATATACATACAATGTATGGAAGTAGATGAGTGAGACACAGACCAAAAGCTGAGCATCTAGCCACTTTGAATAGCTAGGCATGCTGTGACTTAGCGCATCAGGTGTGATAAATAAGTTTTACTTTCTCATGTGCTGCTTAAAAACATGTTAACAAAATGCATAAAGAGGCAACCTAAATTAAGCAGGAACAACAAAGCCAGGTAAAGACACATTTCTAAAAATGTGAAAAATAAAGTAAGGACAAAAACTAAGCCAAGCTATTCAATCTGAGGAATCACCGTAAAAAGTATAAAAGATAAATAATAATTAAAACAAAAACATTGAGGGGATAACTGTATTCAAAATTCTCATTTTGGGTGGTTATCGTTAGTCAGATTTTCTTTCAATTTAAACAAAATAATTGTATTACTTATAAAGTGTAGATTTTATTTTCTTGTCCTTTGGGATCATGGGTTTCATTGTGGAACTTTGAAACTATTAGAGGGTCACTGATGAAGCCTAAATGGCAGAAACTAGCTAGTCTGGCCCAGGAAATATGCTCACTCTTTCAGTTCTTTGGTGCAGTTTTTTGCTTCCAACGGATACCCTTTTAAGAACATATTTGAAATTATAGTTTCAAATAATTCAAATACCATGATAATTTTAAAAATCACCCTAAACAACAATAGTATTTGTAAGTAAGCTGCATGACATTCTTTGGTGACATCAATTTATGCATTTGTAAAAGCACAATAGAAACTAACAGTTGAAGAAAATGCATTTCCTAAAACAAGTCATAATCACTCATAAAGACAGGAACAGTTAATATATTGGCATAACCGTCGTATTCATCCACTAGGTTCGGATGATGAAATTTAAGCCTTGGACTTTGGTCAAACCAAAGACAGGGTATGGTATCTAATCCTTTCACAAATCCTAATAAAGTCTGCAATCCATCTGATTCATCTGAAAGAAGAAAAAAAGGCAATTAGACTTAAATAGGGAAAATTGATATACGAAGGATGTTCCGAAAGTTATGATCCAGGCGTGATATCTCTGTTACCAGCAATGCAGCATGGCTGAAAATTGTACCAAATAATAATATATTCTTTGTCTACCACCACTTGACAAGTATTATGTAACTTAAAGGAGGGACCAGAAAACTACCCAAAAACAGTCATACCTTCAATGAACTGATCTATCAAGTAGACTGTGCATATTAGAGACATCATAATTCAGACAATAGCAGTCTCAGCAATTCGTTTTCATGGCTGCTCAATATTCATTCATAAGCCAGCATGTCCTATACATATGGCGACTTTTCTATATGATCTGGTTTTCCTAAGCCCTTAAATGTATGGCTATGCAACTGTCAGCTATAATCAAATTTTGACCATTTGAAGTTTGACCGGCCCAAACTGCCATATCAATAGCTGTGTTAAAGGTAAAAAAAAACATTGAGGCAAACTCAGATGAACTTACCTTTGTCTGAAGCCTTATGAATAGTCAGTATTGCCAGAGACTGATAGTAACCCACATAAGAAAATTCAAACGAGACCACAAATTAGGTCAATATTCGGAGGTATAAAAATTTGCATGTGTATATCTAAAAATAAAACCCAATCAATTGTCCAAAGGTGCACTACATCGTAAAATGAATGCAATATGGGGTTTAATTGAGCACAAAGCATCCATCTGAAACCAATAACAATTTTAAAAATTCTTATTTAAAATCAATCATTTTTTTGGTAAATAATGAAACTTTTTACAATAAGATATTTTGTAATCACAATAATAATGGTCTTAAATATTATGCTGATATTAGGTTCGGGATTTGCTACATTTGCTAATATGTTATTGTAAGCTGCTTTAATTTGATATGCAATATGACCATATTCTGAAATAAAATTGAATTTTATTTTATATGGGGGGATTTTTGGCCCCAGGGGCAGAATTTGAAAAAAATATATTTCTTATCTGGAGCTCTGGCAGCCCTTTTGTTCAGCGGAGTGGAGCCATTTGTGCAATTTAGGTAGAAGGCATCATGAGGAACAATTCTGTGAAATTATTTTGAATTTGGACCAGTTGTTCAGGAGGAGATGTCGTTTAAATGTATTTCTTATTTGGAGCTCTGGTGGCCCTTTTGTTCAGCCGAGTTAAACCATTTGTGCAATTTTGGTAGAAGGCGTCATGAGGAACAATTCTGTGAAATTATTTTGAATTTGGACCGATGGTTCAGGAAGAGATGTCATTTAAAGTTATTTCTTATCTGACACTCTGGTGGCCCCTTTTACAGCAGAGTGGAACCTTTTGTGCAATTTTGGTAGAGGGTATCATGCAAGAGGAACAATTCTGTCAAAAAAAAAATAATTTTGGACCAGTGGTTTAGGAGATGTCATTAAAAATATTTCTTATCTGGGCCCTGGAGGCCCTTTTGCTCGTTGGAACTATTTATGCAATTTTGGTAGAGGGCATTATTGAAAACATTTATGTGAAGTAATTTTAAATTTGGACTAGTGGTTCAGGAAAGAGATGTTGTTTAAAGAAAAAGATTACCGACGAAAGGACGCACGACACACGAAGACCAATCAGAATAGCTCACCTTGAGCCTTAGGCTCAGCTGAGCTAACAAAAATGGCCACCAAAATAGGCTAAAGTTAGGAAAGTGACCATTTTTGACCAAATTTGAGACATTTGACAGAGAAAACAACATAGAGCACTGACAAGCAAATACCAAAAAGATATTTAAACTGATGATAAGTATTATCACGAAACACAAGATATTTTTTTTTTTTTGTATTTATCTGCTGATTTCCAATTCTTTAAACATCCCTCTCCCAAAGCCTAAAATTTGAGCCAAAATGGCAATTTCTCTTTTTTAAGCCTATTTCGTCAGCCATTTTGTTACCATAGTAACGGTAATAGTTAAATAAATGCCAGAATTATACACTTGGGTTATTTGGCTATTGTCAGGCCCACTAGGTTGTACCTGTTGGATTTCTTTTGCTCTGGTTTTCAGTTATATTTACTGTTGAGTCCTTATCTTTGCTTTATCTCCTTTTTATACCTTGATTTATATGTTCTAGGAGATGATGCATCGATAAGTTAGGGGTATTTCATGCAAACCAAACATCTATGTGTCTTGATCCACATCAAGCGTGAGGTTGGCACACCATGAAACTGGTTTAAGCCCTACAGTAAAATAGTTTTACTGACCATTCCAAGGCAGTGCTTCTTTTGTGGATCATTTATGTAATTTTTGTCTTGTTTTTGTTATGCTTTTGTGAGCGTCTGTTTATTGATGCCTTGTGGTCACCTGCTGGGAAAGGGCTGACCTCTTAGTAAGTAATGGTGCAAAGATCAGGAATCGATACAATCAAGTACCACACCTGACCCAGGATACCAATGGGAAAGTGACAAACTCACAGAAGACACCACAAACGAGAGCCAAGAGGTCAGCCCTTTCCCAGCAGGTGACCACAAAGCACATATAAACAGACACGCACAAACCATAGCAAACACAAGACAGAACAAAAACATAAAAGATCCACAAAAGAAGTACCGCCTTGGAACGGTCAGTAAAATATTTTACTGGAGGGCTTAAACCGGTTTAACGGCGCCAACCTCACCCTTGAGCTCTCGTTTGTGATGTCTAACTGTGAAGTTGTCACTTTGCCATTGGTAGCCTGGGTCATGTGTGGTACTTGATTGTATCGATTCTTGATCTTTGCCCTCCTTCTTACTTTTATTCTTTTAATAAACCAATCAGAAGAAATTGGTTAAAAGCAATTGTCTTTTTTGTAGGTTCTCTCTATTTCTAAATTGACCATTCTTTCTAGATTAATCGTTGTGTCATTTCGCATTGGTAGAATTTAACTCCTTCTTGTAATAATGACATTCTTTCGTATTATGGTCGTAAAAATCGTTGGGCTAGGCAGAAATCAGAATAAGTCAGTGCTAAGGGATGTGATGGTTGTGATATAATTCACGTTTAGAGGTCAGTGCCATCAGAGATTAACTTTAAAATAATTTTAAAAAGGCCATATCAAAAATACCGCACATCTTAGATATGGATACCAGGCCAGACTATAATAGAAAAAATAACGACCAGGGTGTTGTTGTTTTCATTTTGACAGACAGACAAAGGAAATAGCGAAAGCCTGATACTAAAAATTCAGGATAATTGACCAAATTCAATTATCAGAAAATGTTATAATTCTATGCATCTCTTCTGGTGATAAATTCGACAATGAGGCCACAGGAGCTAACAAACCCTTAGAATAGAAAAAGTAGGCCCATATTTACTTTTATATTTTACAGATACACGCCTTCTTTTCTAAAAAGTACTTTGTGACTAGTTCCTGTTATTGAGGTTTATTCCAGTTTGGCGATGTAGTGACTCTAATAAGACATCCACGAACCTGACCATGCACAATGTGTAGCCTAGTATGAGTCGAAATAACTCAGGACGCCATTTTATTTCAAGGGCTATCTTGTTTTTCTTAAACATTGGAAATGTTATCAGGATATTATGTCTTCAATGGCTTTGATATCTGTAATTATACATGTATTAGGTTAGCAGGTTAATATGTTTTAAGCTTATATTGACGTCTTTGCGCCTGGCATTATTTTCTTAAGTTTCGTTTAGCGTTATTTCCTTTTTTTGCAGATGTTATTTCGTCTTTTCAATTTAGTCCTTTTCATTTGGCGTCTTTTCGTTTTATCGACTGGTATTATTTGGTATCTATACATATACCGTAAAAATAAATGTAACCACCATCGTTTGTGTCTGTGACCTTTCAATTGATTCAAAAACTATATTCTGTGCTATTGCATTGATGCTGATAATGACCCCAACAATAACGGGTAAAAATTTAACCATTTAACACTGGAGAAATGTTGGTTTCAAGTTGTTTAGTAAATGTAAGCTATACCAAAAGAGATGGAGTGTACCTGCCATCTCTTTTGATCTAAACTCACACGTTTCGTGCACAGTGTAAGTTTAGAGAACACAAAATAAAGAGAACCTACAGCATTTGGGTTAATTTGGAGGGGGGCACCCGTCATTTTTCTCAATATAACTACAAATGTTTAGAAAACAAAACTAAAAGAACCTACAAAAGTTGGGTCAATTTGGAGGGAACCACCAGTCTTATTTCTCAATATAACTACAAATGTTAAAACCCTATTCTCGGAAGAGATAGCTAATGAGCCATCCCATAACATTCTGGTACTTATTGACGGACCAACCTACCCTGTTCATATATATACATACAATGTATGGAAGTAGATGAGTGAGACACAGACCAAAAGCTGAGCATCTAGCCACTTTGAATAGCTAGGCATGCTGTGACTTAGCGCATCAGGTGTGATAAATAAGTTTTACTTTCTCATGTGCTGCTTAAAAACATGTTAACAAAATGCATAAAGAGGCAACCTAAATTAAGCAGGAACAACAAAGCCAGGTAAAGACACATTTCTAAAAATGTCAAAAATAAAGTAAGGACAAAAACTAAGCCAAGCTATTCAATCTGAGGAATCACCGTAAAAAATATAAAAGATAAATAATAATTAAAACAAAAACATTGAGGGGATAATTGTATTCAAAATTCTCATTTTGGGTGGTTATCGTTAGACATATTGAAAGAAAATTTAATTTTTTTTTCGGTGACACGTTAGTGGAGCCAGAAACGTGACCTCTAAACGCATATCAGACGATATACCTCACCAACTGATCATTTTGAGTATGGTTATCCCCATTCTAATGCACAAGTAACATTTTCCTTCAAAAAGACAGTGACAATGTAGTATGTTGCGCCTACAGCCTGTAGCTGCCAGCTGCATAAAACGACTTGCCAGCTGCATAAAACCACTTGTCAGGCATTGAAACGAGACATTGCATCAAGCCGTCGCAGGATATACTGTCGCAATAAAGAAATGAGTATGATCAGGAAATAGCACAATTACTCACTGCATACTAACCCACGGCATTGGGAAGAAGAACCACAGAATGCCAACAGTCACAAGACATCAGGAAGCCAATTAAAGTAAAGCAACCAGCTCTCTCTTCCTCAAGATGATTGCAAACTAGAAACGGCACTTAAGTAATGCATAACAAAACAAGGACCAAACACAGAGCCCCCACAATCCAATGGGAGGAACATTAAACAATGAATCATGTACGTGAATAAATCCCTTCTCACAGACAGAATTGTAAATAAAGTTGTAAACAAAAAGGTTGTAAACAAGTTAAGAGCTGATACTGTCCTCCTCGGTAAAGCTGGGAAAATGTTAAAAAGATTCAGAATGTGGTTAGCCTTTCGCCCCAAAATTGTGGTGTTTTTTTTTATTTTTTTTTCAATAGAAATACAACGTTCAAAATTGCATAATCTTTGGCATCCGTTATGTATGTCGCTTTTCATCTCTATACCAAAGCACAGTGGAAGCCCAGATGCACTTTAATAGTTTCAAAAATAAGCTGACACAACATGTTGAACTATAATATTATCCATTTGATGATATCTCTACTTTGCTGTTTCACTCTTTGGAATAGTACAAAGTAAGTAAGGGTGCAAAGATCAGGAATCGATACAATCAAGTACCACACCTGACCCAGGATACCAATGGGAAAGTGACAAACTCACAGCAGACACCACAAACGAGAGCCAAGAGGTCAGCCCTTTCCCAGCAGGTGACCACAAAGCACATATAAACAGACGCGCACAAAGACATAGCAAACACAAGACAGAACAAAAACATAAAAGATCCACAAAAGAAGTACCTCCTTGGAACGGTCAGTAAAATATTTTACTGGAGGGCTTAAACCGGTTTAACGGTGCCAACCTCACCCTTAATTCAGATGTGGATCAAGACACATAGATATTTGGTTTGCATGAAAGACCCCTAACTTATCAATGCATCATCTATTAAAACATATAAATCAAGATATAACAAGGAGATAAAGCAAAGATAAGGACTCAACAGTAAATAAAACTGAATACCGGAACAGAATAAATCCAACAGGTAAACTCCGGTGGGCCCGACAAACAGCCAAAGCATCAGGCCCCTACCATCTCATCAATAGATAAGTCTTTAAGTCGGAACCATCATAGAGTCTGAAGTCCGACCCACCGGCATGCAATTATAGAGAAAATCTTTTCAAGTTTGCACGGATTTCAAATTTTGTACAAATGTGAAATCTATGCAATTTTGAACAGATTTTTTTTTAAAATTCGAGTGTACACTGACCAATTGCATAATATGTAGCGGGAATCCCAAAACACATTAAACGTTTTGAAAGTCTTTTAAGATTTGACTCCACAGAGATCTATTGATGAGATGGTAGGGGCCTGATTGGCTGTTTGTCGGGCCCTCCAGGGTTTACCTGTTGGATTTCTTTTGCTCCGGTATTCAGTTTTATTTACTGTTGAGTCCTTATCTTTGTTTTATCTCCTTGTTATATCTTTATTTATATGTTTTAATAGATGATGCATTGATAAGTTAGGGGTTTTTCTTGCAAACCAAATATCTATGTGTCATGATCCACATCTGAATTAAGGGTGAGGTTGGCGCAGTAATACCGGTTTAGGCCCTCCAGTAAAAGTATTTTACTGACCGTTCCAAGGCGGTTCTTCATTTGTGGATCGTTTTTGTTAGTAACAGGTATGCTTCATGCTGGTGTGTGTTGTGCTGTGGTGTTTGTTCCTTGTAGCCTTGTGATCACCTGCTGGGAAAGGGCTGACCTCTCGGCTGTCATGTTTGTTGTTTTTTGTCACTTTCCCAAATGTGTCCTGGTCCACATCAGAATTAAGGGCAATGTCGGCACCGTAAAACTGGTTTAAGCCCTCCAGTAAAATATTTTACTGGCAGCTCCAAGGCGGTACTACTTTTGTGGATCTTTTATGTTTTTTGTTCTGTCTTGTGTTTGCTGTGTCTTTGTGCTCGTCTGTTTATATGTGCTTTTTGGTCACCTGCTGGGAAAGGGCTGACCTCTTGGCTCGTTTGTGGTGTCTGACTGTGAGCTTGTCACTTTCCCATTGGTATCCTGGGTCAGGTGTGGTACTTGATTGTATTGATTCCTGATCTTTGCACCCTTACTTACTTTGCTTATTGATTAACGTACTATACATAAAATTTATATAATGCAATATACCGACTTGATTTTATTTTATGACAATGCAAGGTTGAGCTTTTAAAAAATGTGTTATATTTTTCTGATTTACACAGTTTTTACTTCTTTGGCTATATATCAATGAATTCTTGTTGCAGCATTTTATTGATATTCATTTTTTATGCTTGCTCTTGTAAATGTATATTTTGTCTATACTTTTTTGTTATAGCTTTTGCCTTTCTTAGTGTTCCTCAGATTAATAATCAAGACTCATATTATTAACCACCTTGTTCAGAATGAGTATTTTTAAAGATCTTTTAGTTTTGCAAAATCAAGTCTGTTTCCATGGTAACCAACACGCTGTAATTTTAATGTTATCTAAAAATACTGAAGCGACTGCTCTTATATATGGCCAAATTCATTTAGATGATACAGTTGCTTTAACTAAATATATTGACAATATCATTAGGTGTGCACTTTATTGTTACCCCACCCACTTTTCTCTATAAAGGCCACTGATACCTGGTGTTTAGTTTGAACCTTCATATGACAGTTAAGTGTGCATGTAATAAAACAAAACCAATCGATGTGTTTGTATGACTATATTGTTTTGTTTTAAGCCTTAAAGGGATAATTCACACTTTTTTTTTTCAAATGCGTTTATTATAGAGTTTACAGTATGGCAGGAATAATTCCTCATTAAATGTTTGTGAATGCCCTTCTATTAGCCTGTAATTAATCACTTTTGCTTCTTAATGGGAGTCTGGTCATTCTCAGGTCAATGATCTCTACACACCAAAACTGGAATCACTTCAACCTGCTTACACACCATCAAAGCAGAATTACAAATCAGTCAAAAGGCTAAAATAACAATGTTCAGAGTAATGCTTTTAGCAGTGTGTGCATTGATGAGTATATTTTGATACTTGACCCATATTTGATAGTTAGTTCTAAAATTTAAGTCTTAAAGCACTAATTATTACTATAGCAGACGACATATTTTGTAACAATTTTCTTCATTTTACTAACAAATGATACTTATTGAAAAACAAAATACTTTTCGTTTGACAGTTGTTACATTTTAATTTGCATTGATTTGGCTGTTGATTGTAATTAAAACGGAATACCCATTATCCAATATTAAAATAAAGAAATTGACTGAAAGGTGCCACTTCAATCGTTTGGCAGACCAGCATATTGGGGTTAACTCAGGTTAATGTATGCCAATAGCTGTAAGATGGCTGCTCCCAGAAGATTAGATAAATGGCTATAAAAGCTTCTGTTATTAACTAACCAGATGGATAAATGATCTGTGAAAATAAAATTAGTCCATAACGAAATATTTATTTGTGAAATGTTAAAAAGCATGAACATACGCTTTAACATAAAAACTAGGGGTTATGCCGTGAAACCGGCTTAAGCCCTCCAGTGAATATTACACTGACCGTTCCAAGGCAGTGTTTCTTTTGTGGATCTTTTTTGTTAGTTATGCTTCTTGTTGATGTGTGTTGTGCTGTCACGTCTATTCCGTGTTGTCTTGAGGTCACCTGCTGGTAAAGGGCTGACCTCTTGGCTGTTGTGTGTGCTGTGTTTTGTCACTTTCTCAAATGTGTCCTAGTCTCCATCAGATTTAAGGGTGAGGTTGGCGCTGTGAAACTGGTTTAAGCCCTCAAGTAAAATATTGTTCTGACCGTTCCATGGCGGTACTTCTTTTGTGGATATTTTATGTTTTTCTGTCTTGTGTTGGTTATGCTTTTGTGTGCGTCTGTTTATTTGTGCCTTGTGGACACCTGCTGGGAAAGAGCTCACCTCTTGGATCTCGTTTATGGTGTATAGCTGTGAGTTTGTCACTTTCCCATTGGTATCCTAGGTCAGGTGTGGTACTAGATTGTATCGATTCCTGATCTTTGCACCCTTACTTACTTGAAATAGTGAACAATTTCATAACAAGTAACGCATTTTGACTAAAATATCACGTTTATGCCTATTTCAGTTCAAAAAGTCATTTAAATTGACCATATTTGACGATACCAGAAACATACTGTTTACAGAGGATAATGCTAGCAATGCCTTGAAATAAATCTTTGACATATATTATTTTATATTTAGGGTATTTAGGTATGTCAAGCTTAAAGGTTGGACTTTTATTTAAGTTTATTCAAGTTTAGAAACGTTACATACCTTTTGGGACACCCTGTATATAGCCATAATTAAAACCATTTTTTTAAAAAAAATACTAGACAACAAAAATGATACAGGATCCAATAGTTGCATGGCTTGCTAAAATCTGCGATTTTGACAGAACATTCATTAAATTTTGCTTGTTCAAGTTTATGATGCCGTACATGACAGAACGAATACAATGAAATATGCGCCCAGCGAATATTCAGAACAACTTTTGCATGAACCCAGATAAATCTGAGTGTACACTGAATGGGTACAGGTAGTTACAATTTCAAGGAATTAGAGTTTTCCATGCATTCATCAAAAATATTCGCTGGTTGGACAAGTCGTTTTGTTGGTTTTGGCATGCACTGTCTGTTGCAGAAGGCAATGTGTACGGTCTAGTTTTAACCCCATTTGCCAGAATTAACATGTCGTCTGTTTTCTCATCTGCTGATGTGCTTTAGTTGCATTTATTGCTAAAAATATGGACCAATAACAGACTGCTCCTACGGTTCATGGTGTTCATAATGTTTGATTCCATGTTTAAAGTGGTTTTAGAGTCGTTTAAATATATGCAGCAGACATAATAAGCAGATGACATTTTCAGGACAAAGCAAATCATGAAATCAGAAAGGGAAATCAATTGAATAGATCGACCAGTAGATGGATCAGTTTGATGGTACCCAAATTGATATTGAGTTGCGTTACCATATTAAATTCAGATCAGCTTTTGTATGGTCATGTTCACAATGTGGATCGTTTGATCCAGCATATGTTAGAACAGTTCTTAAATAAATCAACAGCTTGTTTAACATGGCAAAACGAACTTACCTTTTATATATCTAGCATTGTTATCTAACACATTGTAGGCCTAACAAAAATGGCGAAGGTCAGTAATGGCTCATTTTCATTGGATAAAGATGTCGTGGGAACGAGATAATTATGTCATGGGAACGATATATTATGTCGTGGGAACGAGATATTATGTCGTGGGAACGAGATAATATGTCGTGGGAACGAGATAGTCATGTCGTGGGAACGAGATCTTATCTCGTGGTAACGAGATCTTATCTCGTGGGAACGAGATAATTATGTTGTGGGAACGAGATCTTATGTCGTGGGAACGAGATAAATAATTTTTTTACATGTCCCCTCAGTGCTGCCGTAGAAGGGGCACACTAGCTAAAAAATGAAAATTAATTTTTGATTTGATAAGATTCAAAGCGCGGACCATGTTTCCCGCCAAAATTACGTTTTTTAACTATTGTGAAAGTACAATGTACAAAACGACCTAATCACTGATATCAGTTATGGGTTGATGTGCCCTGCTATAAAATAGACTAAGTGCAGTGGAAATCAGGCCCCGAGGTTATAAACCTTTCTCTCATGATCAACTAAACTAAGCATGAACAGTATCCCTTCAAAAATGTTAAAATGTCATCTATTGATGACATTTTAACATTAATTAACAACAAAAGTATATCTTAGAAGTGTTTAAAAAAACAATAAAAAAAACTCTAGTGTTCAGCATTTAACTTTTTGGGGGCAGTTGGAAATTTCATGCTCAGTTGAGAACCTGAGCATTAAAAAAGTTTAAAACTGAAAATTTTAAGTGTTAATTTTTCGATGGTATTTCTACACGTACTGACGAACTATAGCACTCGTGGCATGCTAAATTTTGAACTGATCGAGCCAGCTCAGACGAAAAAAATCTCACATTTTTTTGGTCATATTTTGACACAAATGTACCGACGAACTGTAAAACTACATACAGCACAAAGTCGGGCATGCTAAATTTTGAACTAATCTAATCGGCCCACACGAAAAATTACATTGTTTTTCTTTTTTTTTTGTCTTGTTCGTATCGAATAACCGACCAGTGAATGCTCATGTGAGCCTATGCATTGGCGCAGTTTTGCCACAACCACTACATAACCCCCCCCCCAAAAAAAAAAAAAAAAAAAAACGAAGATAGTCTGCTCACATGGATGGCTGCGCATTGAATTTACGTAGGGCAAGCGTTCCTTTTCCCCATGGTACGGTTCTTGTTCCATGTTATCTGTGCTGACCTGAACCCAAAACTACAATGCCTTCTTAAAATTAAGTACCACCTTAGCCTAGTTAAGCATGATATTTTAATGTCTCATATTACTGTAGTATAGCCCTTCAAATGGAACACTTTTTTCGGCAATAACATCAAATCTAAAATGGGAATTTTAATTTAATTCAAAAAATATATTTTAACCAAAAAACCCTAGCCAAAATATCTTTTTTGAAGTTTGTATATGTTTTCATAAATGCTGTGATAGGATGGAATTTTAACATTCTTAATGTTTTATGCCAAATAGCATTCCCTTTTAGTACCTTGATCGATACGGATCAATGACTATCAGTTGAACATAAGCCATGTATATATTATACAATTATTGACTTCAATGAGGTAGACATAAGGATTTATCTACCCAAAAAAGTGATTATTCACCGAGGCCGCTAGGCCGAGGTGAATATCACTTTTAAGGGTAGATAAATCCTCATGTCTACCGAAATTGAAATCAATAACTGTTTTGTTATATGACTTCGACTAAGATTGAAAAATTTCTACTTTCACTTTTGTTGTTAAAGTCACCTAAGGACTTTCTAACAAGTTTTATCAACTGTTATTAAAATACTTTAATGTAGTATTTTGAATTTTGAAATGTATATTAATTCTCTGAATGTGGAATGTAAAATTTAATCATACAACTTTTTTTAGATTTTGTTTATTCAAACAAAGATAATGGAACAAACAAAACAAAACAAAACAGTTGTTAAAATTCATGAAAGTCTTTAGTTTACCTGTTGGGATGTGTAAACAGTAAATCATGTCAATTTCATGCAGCACATGCTAGTTTTATACTCATCATGCTATTTTTAGCTCTCTAGAGGGTGATATTTCAGAAGTGTCAAAAATATTAACTTCTGGAAACTAGTTCGAGCTGGTTTTCATCCTATATCACCTTCTGGGCCAGTTCAGACCAGTTTTCAGGTAGACATAGAGATTTATGAAGACAAATTGGGCCAATCAGGAGACAGGATTCTCTCCAGTCATATAACAAAGGCCAATATTGACCTCAGACGGATTAAAGGTCAGACGAGTCTACTTAGGAGCACGAGAAAGGTAAATAAGATTGTAACGGTTGTTTTCTCACCAAATACTAGCTGCTCATGCTATCGAAGTAACAAATTCCAATAAATATGTAACGACATGCCCAATGCAACATCTAAAGGCTTAGTCGAGCTGTCAACGTCTTAAATTGCAGATATTCCGTGGAAAGTTTCGGAGTAAGAATCCCTGAGTTCGAGTCCCAAAGTTGTTTTTTTCTTTTTAGCATATCTTTTTGTTCTTCGAGAAAACTTGAATTTCCCATGTTCTACGCGAAGGTTTATTTCTATTTGTCGCGTGCTCAATTCATTTGCAAACAAATCTATTCATTCAACGCAAAGCAAACACAATCCCCATGCAGTCCAGATGCGACAGATCCATAACTTTTGCAAACAGGTGAAGGAAGATGGGCTGACAATATCACTGAACCAGGCAAAGAAAAGGACTTCAACCAAGGCAAGAGTACCATCACAGTGAGCGGCTGATAAAGCGAGACCAGACAAGAGGAGAAACCTGAGCCGTCTAGAACTGGACGACTTTGAAGTACATTGAGCATGTTTTTTGATTAAAGGAGATCGCGATAGAGGAAGAACATGAGCCAGTGGTGATTGATCTTGCATTGGAAACCGACTACAGCTCCGATACTGACACTGCCAGCAAGAAGGAGGGCATGGGAAATTAAATGTATCTTACAAAATTAAATACATACCGTGATGAAAAAAAAAATATAAAAAGAGCTAAAACACACACACGCGCGCGCACACACACACGCGCGCAATAAAAGTAAAAAAAAAATGTCTGACCTAGACTCGAACTCGCATTGATTTCTTTCACCTTATAAAACAAAAAATAATGTAGTGCTGCTTTCCTACTGAGCTACAGAGAACGTTGACTGAAAGATGGAAAGTTACCTATATAATGTATTGTGTATTATGTAAACACCCATGATACCGCTTTATAACAGTTTCTACCAGTTTCCCCTTTCACGTGCTGTAAATTCGAATAGTCTGATCTTTGATCCGTCTGAGGTCAAAATTGACCTATACTAATATAAGACAAGTTACAACAATACATCGGTGAATTTTAAATGTAGCTGCATTTATTGGCTTGCGTCGATGTTTATCATCCTAGTCAACAATATTTCAGTTATCTGACCATGTCACAAAGACGGTGACCCAAACGAAAGGCTACATCTATAGATGTATACTGCCCAAAATGCCCTCTTACTTGGAAGCCCTTGGCCTAGTTACTCTATGAATGGGTCTGCCTATTGATCTCACCACTCCCATATGCTTGATGTTATGACAACAGGCATATTTTTCTATCATAGTGGTAAAAGTTGAATATCATAGTGGTAAAAGTTGAATATAAAATGAAATTTAGTATAGCGCAATAAAAGTAAAAAAAAAAAAATGTCTGACCTAGACTCGAACTCGCATTGATTTCTTTCACCTTATAAAACAAAAAATAATGTAGTGCTGCTTTCCTACTGAGCTACAGAGAACGTTGACTGAAAGATGGAAAGTTACCTATATAATGTATTGTGTATTATGTAAACACCCATGATACCGCTTTATAACAGTTTCTACCAGTTTCCCCTTTCACGTGCTGTAAATTCGAATAGTCTGATCTTTGATCCGTCTGAGGTCAAAATTGACCTATACTAATATAAGACAAGTTACAACAATACATCGGTGAATTTTAAATGTAGCTGCATTTATTGGCTTGCGTCGATGTTTATCATCCTAGTCAACAATATTTCAGTTATCTGACCATGTCACAAAGACGGTGACCCAAACGAAAGGCTACATCTATAGATGTATACTGCCCAAAATGCCCTCTTACTTGGAAGCCCTTGGCCTAGTTACTCTATGAATGGGTCTGCCTATTGATCTCACCACTCCCATATGCTTGATGTTATGACAACAGGCATATTTTTCTATCATAGTGGTAAAAGTTGAATATCATAGTGGTAAAAGTTGAATATAAAATGAAATTTAGTATATGCAAGTGCTCGTACATCTGGGATCCTATTCGTATTTTCATGACTGTATTTCTAGTTGTACGCTCACACATACAGACACATTAGCAAAACATACAGATAGGTAGAAGCAGGCAGAACCACAGTACTCTGTTGGGCATGAAACGCGTAAATAACCCATTATCCGTAGAACTATATATGCAGCTTGGGTTGCCTCGTAAAACGCACCATTTAACGCTACGAAAAAATCGTCTGCTGAAATTTCTAATGGATATTTTATAGCTGAGCAAATACTACGATATCTATCCAAGGTATATTGCACTGACAGTACAAGAAAGGGTACTAAACGGGTATTCTCATTCCAACAAAAACTAAGTTATTTATTTTTACATGATATCAGAGCAGTAAGATTGATATCATCCTCCGCCATTTAAATCTAGTTAGGGTTTTGCTATTTCTATGCGCATTTTTTTGGCAAATTTTCAGGGTGAAGAAAGCTTTCAGTAAAATTTTAAAAAACGAAAAATTTTGTTCCATATGAGGTGCAATACTACAGTACCAGGCTCGGTGCACAGTATGTCATTGTGATCTACAGTGTACATGAAACAATTTGAAACGTTGCTTTTCGTATCCTAAAACATTACTTAACTAAAATAGAACTTAACTTTAAGGAGGGATTGTAATTTTGGGCCTTGGACATATGATAATGGTATTTATATCGCTGACTCTTGGAAAGAATCATTTTTGCATATGGATGTATGATTGTCGGTAGTTCTCTAACTGTTGAAATTGTTGTTAACTAATAAGGATTCTTAGCCAAAGATTAATCCCAACATTGTTCTTTTTTTGTTTTTTGCTTTGTTCTAAGAACACATATATCTGCTGTTTTCACTGGAAATGTCTGAGCAATATAAGGAAAATAAGTAAAACATGAAACACTGAGCGAATGGTAAATACATATAGATGAGCAGTGAATGCTCAGACAAGCCTGTGCTTCTGCGCAGCATCTTCAGAGCCTTCACTGCTCACAGGCATTAGATTTTGATAAGGAAAATACCATCATACAGGTCATTAGTTAAGAGTGCGTAACGAAAATTTAATTTTCTTATTTCTCAACCAAAACATATGTTGTGGGTACTCAAAAGAACCGTCTCAATGAGACGGTTCTTTTGAGCACCCAAACATATGTTAAAACTGATGGGTAAGAAATTATTTACATTTTACGCTGAAAATTTTCGTTTATCTAAACCTGTGCTCATATATGTGTGCGTTTAGTACTTTTAATCCATGAGATGAGCCATTTTGTCAAATTTGATTGTTATTCTCTTATCTCCGTAAAGCAATGACCTAGGACCGACAGATAGCCATTATTTTTGAAAAGGATTAACTACATTAAAATGCTGTTTGTGGTACTAAGTTTCTCTGCCATACTGACAAATTATCATACTCATGGTTTTATTGTTGCTCCCGCGGACGCTCCAGGAGGTGTAACACCAATTGTTCTTAATCATTCAAAACTTGGACAAATTATCGGTAAAACAGTAAGAACTAGTTTCTATGGCGCGACTGGAAAAGTTGATGCATTCCTTGGAATACCATTTGCCGAGCCGCCAACGGGCGAGCGAAGGTTCCGTAAGCCAGTACCTTTGGATCAACTCCCAAGCCCATTCAAAGCACAGAAGCTGGGTCCAGCATGCCCACAAGATTTGGTGATCATGGACGGCTGGGTACCTGGACGAAAATACATGGATGAAGACTGCCTGACACTAAATGTTTATGTTCCAGAGAAGGCTTTGACACAGGGTCACTCAAGTAATTATAGTGTCATGGTTTGGATCTATGGTGGAGCTTATATTATAGGTCAATCCAGCATATATTCTGCTGAAAATCTAACCTTAGTAGGTGACGTCATCGTGGTGACATTTAACTACCGCCTTTCCGCTTTGGGATTTCTGAGTACCGGAAGTATAAAGTACCCCGGAAATGTTGGATTGTGGGACCAGTTAGTTGCTTTACAATGGGTACGTGATAATATAGCAGAATTTGGAGGCAATCCAGATAGTGTGACAATATTTGGAAATTCTGCTGGTGCTGCAAGTACACTTTTGCATTCACTAGCTCTTCCCAGCAGAGGTCTCTTCCGGCGCTTGATTGCACAAAGCGGAAGTCCAATATGTCCTTGGAGTTTCCAGTTTGACCCACAGACATATGCCCGAAGAATGGCCAATAATCTTGGGTGCAACCAGACTGATTTAGATGCTGCTGTGGATTGTCTACAAAAGAAAGACTTCATGGAAATATCTAACAACACAAGAGTGGGCACACAGGCAGAAAATCTGTTCCGAGCAGAATTCGTTCCTACAATAGATGACGTTTTCTTACCAAAGGATCCTAGACAGTTATTTAGAGGAAATGTCGATCATTTCCGTCACCTAGACTACTTAGTTGGCGTCAGCAGTAATGATGGCGCCGTGTTTCCAGCAATAACCAAACCAGCTGAATTTCACGTTTCAAGTCAATATTTAGATGGTTCTTTTATACCGGATCTTGTCCGAGACTTGCATGGGAACGTCAATCAGCTGCTCCTTGACTGGTTTATTTATATATATACAGACTGGCGTGATCCGAAAAATGACAATTTCACCACTGCCAAATTTCTTGAACTCTCGGGTGATTACAGTTTCTTCATGCCTGCTCTTGAGACACTTTATGCTCATGCAGAGACGCCAAAATTGAGTAACTCATTCCTTTATGAGTTCGACTTGCGACCGTCATATACATCAACTCCTGCCTGGGTCGAGGGCGCTAATCACGGTGATGAACTTCCGTTTGTATTCGGGTTTCCTGACTCCATGGCTGACAGTATGAATTATCATACACATGTTCCTGATCGCGAGAAAGAAATATCCAAGAGCATGATGATTATGTGGAGTAATTTTGCCAAGTCAGGGTAAGTACAGCCTCTAAATGACTTACTGTCCTGCCAGCCAAGAGTGACAGTGACGCCATGTTTTGTTTAAAATGTTATCAGGGGCTTAGAATCAATAGATCACTTGTGCATTAATCCTATCCACAGGATAGGATTAATACACAAGTGATCTATCGATTCGCGCGTTAGCTCAAGTGCGGTGTACAAGTTTATGTTTTGATTAACAATTATAAACAAAATATTACGACACTGTCACTCTTGGTTGGTACGACAGTACTGTCAAACCAAAGGCTATGGTGTATAGTTGATAATTTTCTTAAAACTTGCATAAAACATGTGTCCCGAGTGAATCGTCCTAGCGACTTTTTGTTTGAGTACCCATTTCAGCAGTTCATTTTGATTTCATTTGTTTTATCTCTGTGCGTCTCGACACCAGATAAATTTTTATGATTTTTTTTTCTAATGCTGTTGGTTATGATTTGTTGGAAGCATAGTTAGGCTTTTATTACCATTAACAACGATAGTGTGGCACATTATAGTGCCTTTGCGTCATGTCACACACATAGTGAGAAAGTTATTAGACTCGAAGTAAAAGTAATTATACATGTCTATAAATGACTTCACTGCCTTTGTTGCGGTGACATCTAATTATATGTTATTGTATCCTCATGGGCATCGTAGCCTTTTGGACTTGGTTTAAAACTCTTTCTCATGATCTTGTGCCGTATGCATCATTAATCAAATCACCGGTCTCAATTGTTCAATACCACTGGACGCTACATTTTTGACATTGGCACGTGAGCTTAATTCGTGTCTTTTGTGGGCACAAAACGGTAGGTCAAACTGGCCAGCTTGTCTAATACTGAAGCCAAGTCTAAATTAAGGAAGAAGAGCTCACTTCAGATTTACAAATGTCTATTACGTAATATTTACATTTCCATTGCGAGTCTTTAAATGAACCTTTACATTTGAGATGTCATTCATACCTTCATTGATGGATCGATTTAAGCCACGCCCACATAGGCATACAGGCCATTTGGGCGGCCCAACGTCAACGAACTACAATAGCGTTGTTCGTTTACTGACATTTGTGTGTCGATGAACACGTATCGCCATGACGTTAAGCGCGGACATTTGAGTTTTGGCAATTTCAAAACTTGATACTTGACTGATATTCTAACACACCTCGCCTATACACAGTATGTAAACTGAAATAAACATCATGTACGCGTTCCTCCTAGCTCACGCCTTATACATTATGAATTACAGCACTCGTGCGTAACCAGTTGTCGGAAATCGAAATGTGATAGTTGTTGGTACAGCTGTAATTGCGAGGGCCCACCTATTAAAATTCATTTTCCATAGATCTAAGTAACTGTTACAGTTACAACCATGTTATCATGTATACATGTGAATTCCAATTCCACTAAAACCGTGCAATCTGGCATTTAAGCTCGTTTTCGACACAGAACGGCTCTGATGTGAGCAAGTCGTTTTTTAACAAAGCAAAATGCAAAGGAGGAAACCGTTAAAATCATGGAATAAAATGGAATAAAATAGATAAAATGGCTTTTCTTACCTTGTTCGAATGTGTATTGCTGTATCGCTAACAATATAAATCGAAACGTGTACATGTACCTAAATACACGCATTTTCCGACTACTGGTTACGCACGATTGCTGTTATTCATGTTTATAAGGCGTGAGCTAGCGGAGGAACGGTACAGGATGTTTATTTCAGTTTACATACTGTGCTATAGAGCCAGTGCTAAAAACGTGTCATATCAAACGATAATGTCACAGTTTTGAAAGCGCGTGGAAAGCGCGCATTAGTTGTCGTCAATTGCTACTGCAAAATGACGTTAGTCGTGGCGTTAGATGGTGTAACACCGTTTTTACGCTTGAACGACGTTACAAATAGATGTGTACATGTAAACGTATGCGACACAGTCCCCCTATTGGCGGGATTTTTTCAGTGCAATGGCGGAAAATTGGAAGAAGCGGAAGACTTCAAATGTGTTTTTTTCGTTTATTGTGTGTTAGAATGGAAATAAATCAGCTCTAGTCCAGTTGGTTGGTTGTGTTGCTTTACGTCCCAAGTCAACAGCTATGGTCATTGCGGGACGGTCAGTTCACCTAACCACACTTTTTTCCTGGGCAGGCTTGAACAAGCGGTTAACCAGTAATTCGTGCACATACTTTCGCTTGTAACTGACAACAACCCTTCTTGAATAAATCAGCGGAAGGGAGGAGAATGACCGTAGAAATTATTTCATGATCAATCTCCACGAAAGTATGGGACCGGACCGGGATCGAACTCGCGACCCCTGGAACTGCAGTCAGACACGCATCTGTAGCCAGACACGTTACCGACTGCGCTACGCGGCCCGGTACGTGAATTGTAGAGTAATAATTAACTGTTTGTTGGTAAGTTGTAAAAAGACTAATCACTCGCGCTGCGCGCTCGCAATTTGATCTTCTTTACAACTGACCTCCAAACAGTGAACTATATCACAACAATTCACTGCTAGAGATGATCTTTTTCTTAAAAATAAAATGTAAATATTAGTAAAAATTCAATTTTCGGAGATTTCTAAAGTGACGCAAAATGTTAACTGAATATAATGTATATATTTCCAGGAACCCAAACAGCCCTGCTCCTGTACCTCATTCTACAGTATGGCCAGACTTTAATAAACAGACTCAACAGTATCTACATATACAAGCGAACAAGCCGACGGTGGGCTCACATATATTTGCGGAAAGGCCATCATTTTGGCTTCATTTGTTGCCGCAGTTATTTTCAAAACTGGCTCAATAAAACCTTACACTGACCTTCTTAACAATCTGCACTCTCATCTACTTATTATTCAGCTATTAGGTCACTGTATAGCCACGTGGTATGCTATGTCCCGTTCTCTTGTAAAGATAACGGAGATGGGACTGAATCAGTTGGGGGCGTGGCTAGACAGTAGTAGCTGTACACTTATTTTTTACGTTACGTTACGTCATGAAAATATCTTCACTATGACTGTGATCTTGTATTTAAAAAAAATAACATTAAAATAAAATGACAACAAAAAATTATGACGCGAATTCGATTTATTATAATAACAAGCATTAACAAAAATTTAAGAAAGCAGAGCTTGTATGCTTTAGTCCCCGCATACTACATCACAATCAAATCTTCAATACATGTTGTCAATAACCAGCACCCGAGATTTTGGCACTTATATCACCCTTACCAACATGAGCACGAAGCATCTCGTGATGTGCAAGGTCTACACTGATGTAGGTGGTATAAAATAGTTGTACCATGTGTGTCCACCTGTACGTACAAGCATAAGATAGTCCACTCGCTAAAGCTCGAGGATTATTTCTCCACGTAAAGGCGGACAACCTATGGTGTATCTATAAATTATCACACTTGTGCAAATGCATCTAATAAACTGACGTATCCAGAGGAGCTATGGTTCTAAATTTTGGTCTAAATTTTCATCCACATCAATAATTTGTGTATGCAAGATACGATTAATTCTGAAATCTAGGGCAATGGCCCGCGACGAGGGCACTGGCCCACGAAGAGACAAATCCTGTACGTCTTCAGGGTTTCTGAAAAAGCGAGACTCAAACCAGTCTCCAATTCTACTACCTAGAAAATTGAAATTCCGCATGTAGCAAGTTTGGATACGAAACTTTCCAAAAAGTGAATAACAAAGATGCTGACCAGTCTGCGCGGAAGCGCAGACTGGTCTGCGCCTCTGTTGTTCGCAGACCATGAAGACAGGTTTTTTCGCGTCAAGGGCCTTATAATATTCGAAATCTATCCATTTGATATCAGAGTATGCCTTATATTATCCACTTGAGCTTGAAGCTTGGTTCATAATACTTCTCTGCCATCAAAACCAAACCTCACAATGTTTAGGCCTATACTACCATTATAATGCTTTTAACAGAGTTAAAAAGCATGTCATGTGCTTGTAGGCGCACCAGGGGGGGGGGGGGGGGGGTACTCTAACTTTTTTTCTACATACGTAGGCTCGGACCCAGCATCTACTGTTAACCCCCCAAAAATATCAGGAATTTCAAGCCTCCCAAAAAAATATTTGAAATTTTAGCAACCCCAAAAAATATCCCCCCATTCTGTACTTTGCCCTTAAGAAAATAACCTTAATAAAATGCATAGAAATGACCCCTAATTGTGGGTCATTTTGTGGTGACCCCCCAAAAATATCCACAAAATCTCCATACCCCAAAAATATTCATTTTTCTGAAAACCCAAATAAATATTGAAATTCAAAAATTTTGTACCCCAAAAAATAACCTGAGCCTACGTATGTATAAAAATTTCAGAGTACCCTCCCACCCCTGGGGTAGGCGCCTGTGTTTCAACCATAGTATACTTTATATGATGAGGAACTGGTAACATATTTCCATCATGGTATGTTTATACACTCAAGCAAACTTATTAAACGAACACCTGATGTTTTCAATACAAGATACAAGTGTGTCATATGAAAACAATTTGAAAAAAGCAATCCTACTTCCTAACTTTTACAATATTGTTTGTACAATAATCATGCAAAACTTCATTCAAAATCAAACAAGGTTAATGTTATAACAAGTCGGGTTAAAAATCAAATGGCACATATTTCATCAAAATTCTTAGACAGCTCACGCGGGCTGTGTACGAATTTGACCAAGAAAGTTTTGAGGAATAACATCCTTTCCATGCCAATCGGAAAAGAAATACTAATTATATTGATTATTGTCAGAATTGAACCACATACACGTATCGCTCTCGAAATCCTGTCCTAGTGATGTATTCTCTGACTTTAATTTGGTGGGTGTCATGTTTAACTGAATCGTTATCACAACTTTTTTTTTTACTTCATTTTTAATGAAATTTCGGCATGAATATTAAGAAGATGTTTTGAAAGCCAGACCTGGATTGTTTTTAAAAAACTATATTAAAATAGGGCACCCATGGAACATCACCAGGGCGTTCTCTTTACGCAAACGCAATGCATTGCAGTAGACGAAAGTTTTGTTCAGAACCCTGATATCGTATACAGTAAAACCTGTGTAAAACGGCCACTCTCAAAAAGACCAAAATTTAGGTTTCAAGACCAATTATCTCTTAATGCAGGTCAAAAGTATTGCAGAATGCTCCAAGGGGGAGCATTCTGCAATACGTTCGACCTTCATTAAGCTACCTTCTGTCATTAAGATCTTTGTTTTGTCTATTTTACATATGTTTTCCCTGTAGCCTCAATAGATAGCCTCGCATGTACGTAAAAAGAACTACTAGAGGCATATGCGAGAAGAACCATTGCCTATACCATTGCCTATATACGAACCACATAATGAGAAAATATGAGCCGCGACACGAGATTTCCAACAATGTGACATTTTGACAAGAGTAGACTCAGACTAGCCTGTGCAGCCTCCTTTTAGGCTCAGAAACTCCTAATGGTGTTCAGTCAGTAGCTTAACACTCATAGAATATGCAAGCGACTAGCAAATGCTATGATCAGACTGCGCGTATGCGCAGGCTGGTCTGAGCCTTTGATGGTTGCACATACCACATTGTTGGAAATCACATGTCGCGGCTCATTTATGTTTGCTGTATGCGAACAAAAATATGTAGTCACTTTTTGATAACCGTGCGCAGCCGCGCAGGCTGATTGGCGCCATTGCTGCTCGCCACCTACATAATACACGTTATAATATGCATGCTTGTTGCATTTAAACGTTCAGGACACAAGCTTTTTTGTAGCTTAATGAGCAGGCTAGGTTAAAGCATACTTGGCAAATCGCGAAGATGTGTTTTCTGGCGACTATTCTCATATATTGCATGCATGCATTGGTGTAATGACATTGATACCATTGGCAGCCATGCCATTGTCCATCTGTGAAACCACTGTCAGACATAATGCTTCAAACTATTTACAGCCTTTTTAACCATTAACAACCCTTCTGTAACATTGGCAGAACAATTCATTGTCAAGCAAATTAGGCATACATATAACATGTAGTCTACGAAACCCAAAACGACTATCTTTTCAAACTGCCTCTGTTTGTTTTCAATTTGCCTCTCTCTATTCATTGTTTCAGTTTTATACTGTATTTTATACTATTGCCAATTCTCTAGACCGGCTATAAACTTAGCCGTCAATGGCACCCCCCCTCCCCCCCCCCGCAAAAACTGACTATCATTAGTAGTCAATGGTTGTCAATCGTATTTGCCTTCCACTGTTATCAGTGGAAAACTTGTGACTGCGGATGGCTTTGACATGGCATTGGTTCCATTGGTAAAGATCCAAGTGGATACAATGTTTGCTGCCTTGCCGAAAGGAACATATAGGAAATGCAAGACATCGAATGTGTGAAAGTACACAAAATATGAGCTGGCACATGAGATTTTGGTACTTATTTCATCAGTAATCAGCAAATGCTCAGATGAACCTGCTCATCCCCTCCGTCAGCACAGAGCTTTCACTGCTCGTAGGTATGTGTCAAAGATAAAACCTCTATCCCCATTAGATGGTCACGCATCATAATTATAGCATTTTCATGATCATGCACCCAAATCGCATAAGCTTCTATAGTTGAACACGTACATCGAAAATGAGATGCAGAAATCACTCAATATTCTGACTCTAATTTTAAACAAGTACATTAAAACATACAATAATAATATATATGATAAAACTAGACAAAACAAAAGTCTTAATGGAAAACGGTAGTTTAATGAAGGCCGAAAGTACTGCAGAATGTTCCAAGGAATACTTTTGACCTGTATTAAGCGATAATCAGTAAGGAAAACCAATTTTTTGTGTTCTTTTTGGGTGGCCGCTTAAGACATGTTCTACTGTATTAAAACGATAACCATACACACTTTATTACAAAACGCACAAGTGCATATGGAAAACATAATTTATATTTGTCTGCGTTTTTGCGGATTAGCGATGTGTATGGAAATTTAAAGAAATATGCTTTAACGGCTCCTGCTACTAAATACTTCCCACATTGAAATCTGTTCAAAACTTTGCATACAGATTGTTTTATGCATGGGCTATCTATTTCTGAAATAAAAAGGATATGTCACCGAGTTCAGTTTTTCATAATCTTACATGGGAGTTTGCAGCATATTACCAATTTTCTGAACAATGTAAGATTAACACTAGTCCTAATTATAAATCCAAAACAGTTAAAATCCTCAGCAAGATTCTATCTTTTAATTATAATTCTTGTTCATGACCCCAAACATTCTAGAAAATGTGCAAATTTATTTGATATCCAAAGCCATGACACAATACTGCAGGATATATTTTAGAAATTCCTTGAAAATAGGAGTTTTTTTGGAGTAAATTATATTAAAAAACTGACAATGAAAATCTCAATAATTTATTTTTAATTCATGGACGATCATAATACCTTTTAGATATGTCAGTCACACTTTAGGCGCATGCTATACATTATTAAATAAGGAGGTAATTAAAGAGTGTTTTGAGTTTAACCAGTTTGAACATGAATTTATAGCATTAAACATCAATCAAATGTTAGGTATATGCAAGAGCAGTCACCATATATACACTGCAACTATCAATAACAATAACAATACTATAAATAATACTAATAATAGATAGATAATAATTTACTTAATACTACTAAAATTATAATAATAATCAAATAAAATTAATAATTTACAAGGAATCAGGATAAATGAATCCCTGATTCATAAATACCTTTTTTATTTTATTTTTGCTAGGCTTAATTGACAATTAAACCTTAAGTAGTCTTATTTTTCTTAAATTTTTCCGAATTGATATTATGGAATTACAGCGTAAAACTGATTGATCAGCTGTCTTTAGCAGAAACCAGCAGAAATGGATCTGCACTGTTTCAATTTCAGTTATATTAATACAGATGTACCACGACATCTGAGTAATTACATTTAGATCATTTCATTTCAACAGGTTGACGCGGAACATGTAACATAAGCTGGTAGGGCTGGAACATTTCCGTGTGTCAAAACATTATAGTAGAATGTAAGTGAACACCTAACACCACGATTTCTAGAAATATTTCAATAAAGAAAATAAAGTCTTTGTTTATCTATAGCAATAAACTACAGTGAAAAATAAAACAAAAGTTATCCATGCATTTATACATTCCTGGATCTTAAAATAGTCAAACGTACTTATTTACATTGAAGAAAAGAATGTAACGGAAGTTTTAATTGACACGTGTAACATAATTTTACATATAGTAAAATATGTTTTAATGGACATTTGTATTTGCATATTAGGATGCAAAATAAAAAAAAATCACAGTCAAATATGTTTGATTAGCCAGATGTTATAGCATAGACACAGTCAAATCAGTATTTTACGAGATATGTAATTGCATAAAAGAATTAAACATACTTTTAACATAAAGTTAAATCTGCCATAATGTCAACGTTTGCACAAAAGACGCATCTTAGGAGTTACGTACAGTAAAATCTGTCTTGATGCATAGATGTATTCAATTCTGTCGTAAATGAGATATGTAAAGTACTTGAATTAAAAGAATACAAAATAGATTTTACATGATGCAACAGAAGTTCTATATACAGTCATACCAGTCCAAATTATGCATATGCATTGCATAACAGGATAAATAGAAGTTTTACAGTTTGTCAAATAAATCTCTTTGGGCAAGTGTACTTACATAAAATGGTGCAACAGAAGTAAGTGAGTATGACCAGGAAATGCCACAATCACACACAGCATACCATCCCATTGCACTGTGAGGAAGAGACACAGAGCACTACCAGTCACATTTTATTAAAAGACAATTAATGTGAAGCAACCACAGCGAGATAATTGCAAAACTAGAAATGACACAAAGTAATGCACAACAAAACAAAGATAAAACATCTCCCACAAAACAATGGAAGCAACAATAACCAATTAATTAACAACAATAGAACCACCACCTTAGAATGGACAGCAGCCAAAGCCACTGAAGGCGTAAATTAATTTTACTGACAAAATCTTGCAAACAGTCACACCTGTCTTAATTATGCACATGTATTTGCAAAAAAGGATATAGTAGAAGTTTTAAGTAAAGTCAGATATGACAATTTGGGCAAGTTGTCTTACATAAAAAGATGCAACAGAAGTTTTGTATTCAGTCTATTCTGTCCTGATTTGAAATATATGAAAATATGCAACACATAAAGATGCTTCAAAATTTTATATGCAGTCAAATCGGTCTTCATGAACATATGTATGTGCGTAAAAAGATGCAAAAAAGTATACATGCATATTTATGTCTGTCTTATTGAGCCTATGTAGTGGCATAAAAGTATACAGCAGAACATTTTCATACATGAATAGCCAAATCTGTCCTGTTATATACCAGGATTAACCACATTACCTTTTCACAACAACTGAAAAATGAAAATTTTCATTCAAGCACATGAAAACTGGTATGAATAATATCCTGTATTTATTCAGCTTATCTTTTGAATAATGATAATAATAATAATAATAATAATAATAATAATAATAATAATAATAATAATAATAATGTGAAAACATTAACAAGATCTCTTAATCTGTATACAAGTGATTGAAATGAATACACACACATCCATTATAAAGTAAAGACGCATGTTGTGTGATTTCAATTATAATTTTGATGTCAAATTGCGAAAAGTGTGTATCTTTCACTTCTCATTATGGAGCAGCCTGACAAGGGTCAAAAGTGTTTGTCTGCAACTTGAAAAAACATCAATGTTGTGAGTACAATATGCAATAGACGTCATCAGCGGATGCCATTTTATTATTATTCATGTGGTTAAGGGATTGAATCAAAAATTCAGACTCCATTACTATTTAGCATTTTAGTGGCATAATGTACATGCGCCAAATTTCCCATTCCAACAAACATAACTAGATTTAATTGTACACTTCTCTTTATAATGTTGAAATTATTGTAATTTCAAGGCTATCCAATATTATGGAACGTTTATTAATCAATGATGCGCTGATCATTTCATTAGATTGTAATGTCGCCAATGGTTTGTCAAGGCATTACAAGGTGGTATTCCCCTTTCATTTTCATCATTTTATGTCAAATGGAAGTGTGATTCGACAATAATACAAAACAGTATTCAATGCTACTATAAATAATCACAGTACATGCTATGATATATAACATGAACGTAAGTAGCTGATACCAGCTTACAGTTTGTCTGGTGCTTAAAACATTAATAAATCATCTGGCATGTTACTTAATGATGCACCAACACTGCAATTCATCCGAGTGGATAAGTTCTTATAATATGAAAATTTGACTTGACAATGATACAAAATAATATTAAATGCAAGTCTAAATATTAACATTACATGGCGGTGTACAGAACTTAAATGTAAGAACCTCCTAACATGCTTCCAGTTAAGCTCGTAAGTTTTCACTGTAAAGTTTTTCTGTCTGTCATTAGGTTATCTATTAGCAGGGCTCACAGTTGCAAAATATATCATAATTTAGAACCTCAGCTGAACTGAAATTGTCATACATTAGAGAGTGTTTTTTTCAACTGATAAATGAATACCCTTTTTATTATTCACACAGACATACCAAGGAGCACAAAATAATAATATAATAGCACGCATTTTCTTGTAATAAGTTGGACGTATGGGTATCTGTTCCACCTAGGCTGCTTGGTACGAGTCCCTCGTAGTTCTCGTCAATTATATACTAATGAGCGTTATAGCATTACATTTCAAGATACCATCTGCTGAAATTGAAATGTAGCTCTTTTTAAACCTGAATCTGTCCATGCATAACAGCACCCTTTAGCACACATAAGGAGGAGTCTTTCGCCACTATGATCTTAAGGTAGGGGAATGACTGTTTGATAGTCTGTTGCAAAATCACTGACTCTGAAAATCCCCCAACCATGACAACTGCAGACACATTGGTCAGTTTATCTTTCTCTAGAAAACGACTGACTTGTTTCACAATATCCTCACACTGTTCTTTAAACAGTTCATTGATTACAGCCGCTGTGAAGACGAGTTTATTTTCTGAAGCTGTCATACCAAGATGTTTCAATACTTTGTTGTCTTCCAGTTTCTTGGCTGTCTTGGTCTGATAAATCTCAATCAAGGGAGTTGGAATTGTAACTGTCACCGACTCTTCAGAGTCCACCTGCAAGGATCGCTTCAACTTTTCAAACTCTTGCATCAGTTCTATGAAGTGTCCGAGGTGATTCTCTGCAAATTTCTTGAATGCACCAGCACCAAATATGTCCTTAAGAAGCCTTTCAAAACCAGTGGTTACTTTCATTCCACCCAAATGACGAGCATAGGCCATGGATATTTTCTTTGGGCTATTAGCTCTATCAACTTCGATTGCCACGATATCAACTGTTTCTCCTACAATAAAAGCTAAGACTGAAGATGGCATGTTATACTCATGCATACCATATACTGTTCGCTTACCATAATAATGCTATGGATTACTCCATGCAATGATGGTACTTAGTGCATATGAATTAACTCATTTATGTCTAATGGAATTTCCCACCTTTATCAACTGAACGAATCTATTTGGAATTCAAGGGTTGTTGGGTCTAAATTATCAATGTCATTCAAATGTTAAAAGTATATTCGGTAAGGAATAATAGTACAGAATCTGATCAGACGCCACGTTCTGTGGCGTCTGATCTGGTTCTGCACTTTTTTGCCATTGTCCCATAAAAAGGATGCTAGGCATAAATGGGTTAAGGCAAACATTAAACATCTACGTGCTGCTATCAATTTGGGCTACGTGTCTAGCTTTTGGTCTAATGATCAAATTAAATTGCATGCCCAATCTGGAATACACTTCTGAATCTTCAAACATATGTGTTGGTTTTTGTATTCAACAATGAAAAAATGGGATGTCTGTTTATCACAGATCAATTAAAAGTCAGTTGATCATTTAAGAAACGAACGCACTATGTACATATGCAAATTTAGGCTCCACGCTTCCAGCCTTCAAAACTGGTACTATAATAATACCAAAATATAGTATATAGGGTGAGGATTTGGCTGTTGGGGTATATTAATTTCCAAAGTGGCTGTGGTTTTTGTCTGGCTTTTCATTCAGGTGTTCACTGTTTGTCAAAGTACCCATTTATGGGTTAAGTTTATAAAAGGGTTTTAGTGTTGATATTTTCTATATAGTTCGCCCCTTCAGGAAAACAAGGTTCTTGCAGTAAGCAGAATACAGCCTAAGTCAGTGCTTTGCGGAATGTGAGCTGTTGTACGCCCCATTAACTCTCATGAACAGACTCGATGATACCAAATCTATTATTTTCAAAGGTAGGTACTCTGTATTTCAAAACCAGATCCGTTTTTCTAAAAAACATTGGTTAAATTTATTTGTTCCAGTTGTCAAAGAATAGTTTTCTTGCGAATTAAAAGTACCACTATAAAGTTACTCATTATATATCTAGAGTATCCTGTGTTTAAATACTTTAAATTTTGACATTTTGTGAGTGTTTTATCTTCTGGAAACTTTGCGTTTCGTGAAAATAAAGTATCCTGAAAAGGCCAAATCACTCTTTCGTTAACTGATGTAGGTAAATCAAACCCAAGTTTTAATGTTGCAAACATGTGGTTAAACGCTTATGGCGACAAAAAAAAATCTCGCAAAATTATCAAATTTACAACAGTGCTTACCTGCCGCGTCTATTATGATATACTGTGCCCCTGGCTTCCTAAGGTTGTAATGACCTTGAACTTCAGCCTCGTATTGGGAATATATTACTGCAGCATCGGCTTCCAATATCATGGTCAGCCTCTCTGGTGGTATTCCAGCCTGAAATTAAAGATAAATGTATCATACAAATAATAGGTCACTGTATCGCCACGTGGTATGCAATCTCTTGGAAAGCTACTGCCGATGGAATTCGACTATGGACATTGAGTCTGAGCGACGATGTCAAGTGATATGTCAATAAAAATGATTCAGTCACGTGCTAGATGTAGATTGGTTTGTTCTCTCCACGCCTACTGTGTAAAGTTATTAACACTTCAAACTGTCTGGAAAGCAAAGCCTACCTGTGTGTAATATATGCAACACGTCATGCAGTGCGGTATTTTGGGCATTTGTGGTGTCAAATATCACATATACAGAGCCTTCATCATTCTTATTCAGACAGACATTTCCAACTGTCTCGGTGACATAATCTCTTAATTGTCTGCAAATAGATTTGTCATTTTAACTTTGCCTGCTGGTGCTATTACCCTTGCATACAATTTTAGCAGAACAGTTTGTCCGGAACAGGTAACACAAAAAGGTTGCCGCCAATAACCTTGCAAACAGTTTGAACCCAGATCAGACCAGACCAAACGTCTGTAGCTGTCTGATGAGTTCCTAAAATAGTCTTTATGTTGACAAAACTATGCAAACTTATCCAGCATGCAACGAGTTACTAGCTTCTATAAATAATTATGCAGTCAGTCGGTGTCAAAAAACTTTTTATCTGGAGCTTGAAAAGGCTTAGAAATAAATACTGCTTTGATCTAAACCCTCAAAATATCGATCATGACAAATTGCACTGTACACTTTTGTGATGTATTGCTTGGATTTCAGAGAGAAAATAGACCTTGATATTTCATATGAATCATCTACCAGCAGACAAATCACATGAAATGTCGTTCCTTATTTGATTACTAAAACAGCAACAAACTTTAAAAGTGTTGTTTGTTTTTGTGGACAGGCAAATTTCATAAGAAATGTGTGATTACTGCAAGCATTATCTTTCTACACAGACCCAGGAAAGAATTTATTGGATACATGATACCCTGGAGACTGCATATAATGCTGCTGAATAAGGCTATACGAGGCAGTTAAAACTGTGCACCAAGCTACACAACACGGACCCTGATATTTGTGATCTATGGCACGCCAAAAGTAGCTATTTTCGGAGCAATGACACGTTACATATACAGTGACCTTCTCTTTACACACAGGTAGGCGTTGCTTTCCTCAATATTTGAATCCAATCAGGATCGACCATGTGACTTTGTGATGAGCTGCTGACAATTAATCGTTGTGATCGCGCTCGTGAATCGGTTTGTCCACGGTCGTGTTCCAACAGCAGTAACGGAGATAGGAATCAGTTGGGAGCTTGGCTAGAGAGTGACATAATAACTCAATAATATAAGAACTACTTATTAGATACAGATACACAGTAAAGATGCTAAAGACAGGCCTTTAGTTGAGGGTACGTAACAATCTTTTCCTTTTTATTTCTCAACGAAAACATATTGCGGGTACTCAAAAGAACCAACTCAATGGTTCTTTTGAGCACCAAAAACACATGTTAATAATGATTGGTAAGAAAATATGAACAATTTTAAGCTGAAATTTTTGTTTATCTAAACCTATGTAAAGACAAGTACAATCAAGACTACAAGAGTCAGAAGACACAACATGCAGAAATATAAAGGGCAATATGACTGTTAAGGAAGAAAATGACGATAAATGGCCCCAGTTCTTAGATATATCTGCACGATTTAAATAACCAATCATTTTTAGACACCATTAAGACATTTTTACAAAGAACAACAGTATAGTAAAATCAGAAGTGGCCCCAAAGTACAAGGACTCTAAGACAATTGGCCCCTGACTCTTTATGACAATAGCTCTGGAAACATTGTCCCTTTACCTTACTTTTCTAAAGGTGGGCCTTATTGGTATCAGTTAGGAATAGTCGAAAGTGTTTCAGATGTACACACCAATGGTAGAAATACATGCAATTTGGAAATAGTATACTGTGTAGTAAGGCGACAGTTTGAGCCATCGTGGTTTGAGTTAATAAGAGTCAATCATACCTGTCCTGCAGACTCAGACATAAATTGTTTCGTTGTTCTGGAGTAGACAGCTGGAACAGTGATGATCCAGTGAATATCTCTGACGTCAACGGGAGCTGAATATTGTCGTCTCATGTCAGCAATGATGTCATCCTTTAACCAGCCAATCATCAGCGCCAGAACTTGTTTGGCTGGTAGCCGTCTTCCAGTGATATCAAGAAGCTCCATGTGCTTGGTTCCCTAAAAGAAAGTAAATGATTCGTATATTGGTTCCAGGGTAATACAGACTAAATTTTGTCTTGACATCATGGAAGCCTCTTCCTGGTATACTGGACAAAACCATGTATATGTTTAAAGGGTAAATGTTGGATTATAAGGCAGACAAAAGGGCTGTATTTAATAGTTAAGTGGGCCATTATTAGTCAATAATGAATGAATTGAGAATAATTCATTTGCACAAAATTTTGGACGTACTATTTCATTGATTCTATTAATTTGCTCTGTGCATGTTGGGCTAATAAAAAAGACCTTACATATGTATACTTTTTCAATAAAATTTGCCTTCCATGTATGTTGTCCACATTTAGTGGCCAAAAAGTCAAAGCACATGATCGCCAGGGTTTCTCATTGTCGGTTATTGGAAGACATAGGTCCAATTTACATTTCTATGGTATCTAATTTTAGAATCCACCAACAGTATTTAATATTTATTTACAGGCCTCCAGATAAGAGTGCCTACCAGAAAATCATTTTTCTTATTTCTCAACCAAACCATATGTTATGGGTACTCAAAAGAGCCTTCTCGATGAGACGGTTCTTTTGAGCACCCAAAACATATGTTTAAACTGATGAGTAAGAAAATAATCGCAATTTTACGCTAGTTTTTTGCTTAACTGGCCCTATGAGTAATATGTACTTTCCATGTTGAGCGTATGCTAATGTGATCACAAGGAATTGTTCATCGTCAGCAAAATGATTGAGCTATCAGAGTTTATAATGATCATAATTGTGCTCTGCATATTGACTACCGTGACTAAATGGTCAATATTGGATCTAACTTGGCATTAACTATCAGAATGATACTTCAATGATCCAAAGTCCAAAGTCGTATTCGAGACACATTCATTTGACAAAATGTACATATCTATGGGGTTTCATGAATGTATTTAATATAAGTTAAAAGAAATGTTTGAAATTGGAGGGTTATCTAATTTCCCCTTTTTGTCTTGGCTAAGCTCAGTGCCTAAAATCTTATCAATATTAATCTGTTTGAGAAAAGTTTTCAAAATATTCAAATGGTTTCTGAGTTATTCATGACGACAATCGAATGGACAGATTGACATAATGAGTATAGTGCGTTCCAAAGTTTCTCAGGTTGTGCAGTTATGAGTAGATTTCACTAATTTCTTTTACAGTGATGCCCTTGTATTACATGCAGTCCAAGTCAATATCGATTGTGACTTCCACGTGACCTCCAAGAACAGCAACACATACACGACATCTCTCGGGCATACTGGACAGAATGCGCGGAGCTTACACCCGATATTGACTTGGATTCCATATAAAAAAAAACTCGAAATGAAAGGGTTTCCTTATTTTTGGTTCTGCATATATGTAAACCACTATTTATTTTTATAGTGGTTAATCGATTTTGATATATGGCGTTTTATCACTCCCATGCGCGACGCCATGTGATAAAAGGTTACCTTATTAATCAGTTTATGAAGTTCCACCTTAAACCTGCTGAACAGGTAATAGTTTTTATTTCTTCCATCTTTAACAAGCATAGCGTACTTCTTTTCCGCGTCACAGCCAAACGCCTTCACGCTACTGCCATCTGGTGATAGCAAAACGGACGTGCGCGTCTTGTAGGATGTTATTGAACCGGATATCCAGCGCTTTACTGTTATTTTGTCAGGGTCTGCCAGTACATCTTCTGTCAGTGAATATGCCCATCCTGAACAGGCTGTTCCAAAGTCAATGGACGCCACAAACTTTTTTCTCTCCGTCTGAAATATTTCAAAATGAAAGGTGCATTTATATTTCGTAGGCGTCTGTTATTGATGCCTTGTGGTCACCTGCTGGGAAAGGATTGATGTCTAATTGTGAAGTTGTCACGTTCCCAGTGGTATCCTGGGTCAGGTGTGGTGCTTGATTGTATCGATTCCTGATCTTTGCCCTCTTCTTACTTTTACTAGTGCACGGACATAAGAACTTCCATGGGATTTTTTAAGAAATAAGTAAACAACTATGATATCCTTAAATACTATGCCCTGTGTTATATCAAAAGTTAGAGAGTCCTCATTTCATCTTCCAAAACATTGTCACAAGATTCGTCGCCAGCTCCACAACTACACACTTCAGTACAAAAGAGTGTGTTGCTTTTACAGTTGCATGTCCGTGGCATGCAATGTGTTTTTATGTACATTCACAAATGAGACGCAACAATGTGGTATATGCGACCAGCAAAATCTCAGACCAGCCTGCGCATATGCGCGGTCTGATCAGCACATTTGCTTGTCGGATGAATATTCTGTGGATATTGCGCTATGACCGACCATCATTTGGGGTTTCTAAGCTTAAAAGAGGTTGCACATGCACGTCAGAGTCTACACATGTCAAAATGCCACATTGTTGGAAATCACATGTCGTGGCACATTTTAATAATTGTATATTTGCATCATTGTAGTCATTACATAAGAGAATCTTTCAGCTTCCTCTTTCAATAAATCTTGAAAATTTGAGCCGCGACATGAGATTTCCAACAATGTGGCATTTTGACCTGAATAGACTCAGACGAGCCTGTGCGACCTCCTGTTAAGCTTAGAAACTCTAAATGATGGTCGGTCAGTAGCTTAACAGTCATAGAATATTCAAGCGACTAGCAAAGGCTCTGATCAGACTGCGCGTATGTGCAGGCTGGTATGAGCCTTTGCTGGTCGCACATACCACATTGTTGGAAATCTCATGTCGCGCCTCAGGCGTTTATGAAAATGCAATATCAGCTTTTTTGCTGACAAAGGACCTGACAATGGACTCTCAAATGTTTATAACAATGATGACTTGACTTCAGTTTAAATTTTTGATAGGCGTCATATGGATGACGTCAAAACTGTTGTCTGTCATGGTTCCCAAAGTGCCAACAACCATGTTTATCTTCAGCATAAATTCAAGAAGCAAATTATAATAGTCGTTTGAGATCTTCGGAAAACAAACTTCAAGGTATTGGAAAACAACAAATAAAAGTAAGGAAGAAGGCAATGATCAGGAATCGATACAATCAAGTACCACACTTGACTCAGGGCACCACAATCCTGACTTAGTACTGGTCCAACCTAGAAAGACATGTCCCTACATAATTGAAAGAGTGTTGATGGGATGTAAAGAATCAAATCAAATAAACAAACAAACCAGGACACCACATGGGAAAGTGACAAAAACACAAGAACACATCACATACAAGAGAGCCAAGAGGTTAGCCCTTTTCCAGCAGGTTACCACAAGGCTGCAATGAACAGACACGACAGCATGACAAACACGAAACATTAATAACAAAAAGGATCCACAAAAGAAGCACCGCCTTAGAACGGAGTCTGTATTCTGTGTTTGCTTGTGCTTGTAATATACTTATAAAAACAAAACGAAGTCACTCGCCAATAACTGGTAATTGGTATACCTGAACTTGGTCTAAACTGTCTGAGGGTGGACGCACGTGCAACACGTTTCTGTGTAGGCGATCGGCACCCCTCAGATAATGTCTTGGCGGAAGTGGTGGCAGCGTCCTCGTCTGCTGAGAAGTCCGTTTCCATTTGTTAACATGAGGTCGCGGTGCTCTTTCGGGCGAGTCCGCTCCTTCAAGTCCGCCTCGTTCCGCTAACTGTGGTTCGGAGAGGCTGTGCTGTGGCGAAACATTTTGAACGAAAATATGCTCGGGTGGAGGGGCTTCCAAAATCACATTGTCCTTCGGATGAAAGAAGCCGCTTGGTGAGTGCTCCTGTAGTAACTGTGGTGCTGAGTTTCTGTGGGGGATTGGAACTCTTTCGGAAACATTCGTGCTAATTACAGGAGCGGACAGGCGCTGTGGTTTCGAAGCTTCTAGATCAGTGATAGTGCTGTAATGTTTACTGTTTTCTCTATGGAAGCTTTCAAACTTCGCCTGAAAATATAGCACACCACGTTAAATAGGCATCGACGCGAGAAAGTGTATATCAGACTGCAAGGATGCGCATACAACAAAGTGAAGTTCTTGAAGCCCATTTAACATCAATCTGTTTGGAAGCTTCTTTAAAATCCTGTATATACGTGTCATTCTGGGCTTTTGTGAGGTAAGCACGGCCAACTTTATATAAAAAAGGCATTTAATTGTTTTAGAAAAAGTTTGCTTAGAGGTAAATATAAAACAATTAGCTAAAGTAAGAAGTGAGTAATACAGATAATCTGTCAACTATGTTACCTATCTTTCTTTAAAACATTAACTGCTGCAAAAAAAAAAAAAAAAAAAAAAAAAATCCAAAACACTTAAAAAGTAGGATGGCCATCAATAATATTGTGTAAACATTTTCAAGTTTTTTGCTTCCAGAAAGGAAAATACTTGTAAGAATGAGTTGGCATATGTTTTGTCATTCCTTTTACCACCATCCCTGTTACCACAAAGAGTAACAGTAATGACATTTTAAATATGATTAAATATATAAAATATTAAAAGTGGTTGTGTTTGACCAGTCATAATTCTTTCAAATTATCTGATTTGAATATGCCGTTTTTTCTACAGATTAGTTTTAGTGTATATAATAACCAGTAGCGTTGTTGACCGTGGTAACAGGGATGATATATATCCACAGACCACCGCACACCGTTTTAATTTTGAATCATATTTTTTGTGTTTTCAAGAACATTTGAATGTTACCGAAACAAGCAATATTTACTGCAGTGATGCTTATATGTAAGTGTTCAAACTACAATTTTTTTTTTATTTTTTGAAGTTGGTGGTTGCAAGTAAATAGAATTTATTTTGATATTTCAACATCAATTCAGCTGTCTTTCCTGTGACTGAATGTCATTAAAATTTCATTCATGTTAGTAAGGAAAATAATGTTGTAATTCATGATACTAAATGTCATTTCTGTTACTAGTCTACTTTTGCTCAATATATAAATAAACCAATGTTCTGTTGTTACATTTAGTTACCACTTTGAAAGTTGGTGCCAACGCAGCACCAATTGCCGAAAATGAAGATGCTAACCCTAAACTTCCTCAAAATAGAGCTGATGGTATTTATCAAAGAACATGTTTCTTCAATAAGATGAATTATTTATTACATATCAGTACGAAATATATCTTCCTCATAGCAAATTTGTAAACTTGGAGGTCTAGAAAGGATTTTTTAGAATAAAAAAGGAAAACAACTAGGATAATACTTTATAAGGTTTCTTGTTGTGGTTACAGGAATTACATTTTAAACCAGGACATCCATCAAAATAAGTGAACATGTATTCTAATGCACTTGCAAATGAAACGCGACGTCTGATTGGATAACGTCATAAATTTGCGACAGTATATCCTGCGATATACCGTCGGAAACCCGACGTCATTACGTAACGTCGCTTTTCATTGGCTGAAAAGTGAATTTATGCAGCTGGCAAGCGGTTTTATGCAACTGGCAGCCGCTGGACGTATAGGCGCAACAAAGTACATTTTCACTGTCTTTTTAAGGGAAATTTTAATAGAGCATTAGAATGGGGATAACCATATTCAAAATTTTCATTTGGGGCAAGGTATATCGTTGGATATACGTTCTGAAATCACGAAATTTCCGACCGTATATCCGACGATATACCTCCCCAAATGAAAATTTTGAATACAGTTATCCCCTAATAGTTATAAAATTCTCTTGTCTAAATGAATAGTTTATTGATGCTAGTTGTTCAGAGTTAAGATTTAAATTTAAAAAAAAAAATGTTATTCTAATGCACTTGCTTTTGTAACGCGACTACTGATTGGATAACGTCAAAAATTTGCGACAGTATATCCTGTAATATACTGCAGGAAACAATTTGACGTCATTAATTACGTCATATTTCGTTGGATGACGTGCGGTATTACGCGGCTTGCAACGCTCAAATTTGAGACGAAACTGCAGAAGTGCATTAGAATAGGGATAACCATATTCAAAATATATGCCGTAAAACTAAGTTTCCGACCGCATATCCGACGATATACCTCCCCAAATGAAAATTTTGAATACAGTTATCCCCTAATTTTTTGCACACAAAAATGCCCAAATTCCTTCGTTGTTGTGGCATGGCTCTTAAACGATCATGTTTTTGTACATTCTTTTATCATTTCTATCGGATACATGTATACTCCAAAAATAATTTTTCTTGTACACGAAAACGTGGACGTAATAGAAATTAATTCTATTTTTCAATGATTACTTATCAAATAATCTGGAAAAACGGATCCTTCAGAAATACAGAGAATTTTCAATACAGTGAGCCACTTTAGTTCCGCACCACTTTTTCAGGGCACATAATTTTGACAAAAATGCTGGAATCGAACATTCTTTACGATAATTTACTTATTGACATTTTATCTGTTTGTTGACATCAAAAATATCAGAATCACTCATGCGAAACATTCTGCTAAGTAAAATGCAACTTTGACAAAAATGCACGTGCAACCTTAGCGTCTATATTTTCTATTTGAGTTTTGCGCAAGGTATTATCCATGGTGATCGTTGTGACAGAAAAACACAAAAAACAATTATTTCATTCAAGTAAACCCCCTTTTTCGGTTGTTGAATTTAATTACACAGTTACTTTTTGAAGAAATGCTCGTTTTGACGTCATATTAAAGTCATTTACAATAATCAAGCAAATTTTCCTTCCCAAATTGTTTTGTTATGAGTCACTTGTTGACATAGAAGTATCAAAACACTAAAACGTCTTATCATTGAAACGTCTTATAGCCTTGGTAGTAGTGATGTCATCACTAGCTTCAACACCATGACGCCATTTAATTCGTTATTTTTTACGAAAATAAACGGCGGATACATGGTTGTTTAAAATAAAATGATAAAAGAAAAGTTTTGTAAAACAAGTTTGCTTAGAATCGTACGAAATTTTAACTAACTTTATTTTTTTATAAAAAACAATTTTTTTTCAAATCTTGGCCAGCTGGGAACCAAAATAGTAAAATGTTTTAAAAAAATGATAAAGTTAACGAACACATTCCAGTCCTAGATATTGCCAAGAATAAATCGGCTCTTATCTCTGGCATAGCAGAAATGCGACCCTGAAAAAGTGCAATGTGAACTGAGTTTCATTCGAAATAATGCAATGTGGAATGGTGTTTTGAGGGTAGTGCCTTTCACGATCCATTTTCTCATTTGTTTCTGATTCGATCACAATGAAATTTCCATGGGTAATGCAAATATAACTTACGCTGGTAGTCTCCGAATAAAAATATCTTATTTCTTTTCTGAGTAAATTTACATTTCATTAGTGGTGCATAACTAATTAAAGCGGCTCACCGTATTAGAAAACAGCAGACTCGGTTTTATTGAGTCTGTACACGAGAACTAATGGAAAGTGCAACAATTCTCACACCCACTAGCATCGGCTTATGCGGTATTCTGCTTTCCCCCAAAACCCCAAAGAACCCCAAAAGAAACCAAGTGAAGTTTTAGTAGCAGCATTTAAGCAAGGTCACATGGTCTACATTTGGCAGACACTGCTGTAATGCATTGCATTACAATAATACTAGTTTGTCTTTTGATGCCTGTGAAAAACCATAGTCAAAATTAGCTGAACAGTTAACACAAACAACAGCGTAATAGTTATGTGTTAATACTTTCTAATCTTTAAGCTTTAACACATAATTTGAGTGCTCAAAATGGTAGATTCATGGATAAATAATACTTACAATTTAACACTGAAATAAAATGCTTATTTTCACTTACTTCCTGAACTTCGACAGCGTATATTATATCTGATTTCCTTGTGGTGAAATATTCGTCATTATCGAAGGCGGCAACTTGTGTCTCCTCGAACTGTGAGCAGTCTAACGCAGTTCCTGGTTTTACAGCTTCTTGGGGCACATCTGGTTCTGCATCTTCACAATTACACTGAAATAAAACAAACTCTAACAATGAACATACTATAACATAAGCAAGACAAGACGACGACGACGGCGGCGACCACCACCACCACCAACAACAATAGCAACAACAACACTAACAGCAGTAGCAGCAGCATCAACAACAACAATAACAATAACAACAAAATAATAATAATAATGACATAAATACACTGTAAAATACGTGTTAGTTTACACCAAAAGAGGTAGCAGTTTTGCTGTAATCTTACACTGACTTCCGTTCCTATTAAAACAACTTTAGGTAAGCCAACATCTCGCCAGTGATAAATGCTTAACATTTGCACCTGTTATGGTTGTAGTTCTTGTCATGGAAAAGTACAATCTGGCAGAACATATCTTTTAAAGCAGTTGAACGATACACAGCATCAGTGTCAGTTCAGTTGTCACCAAATATGGCGTAAAATTACACTTATTTTTACAGTGTAATAATATGTTAAACAGTAATGAGGCCCTGGAAGGGGGGGTCCCAGTATCCCATATCCCTTTAATTATTCCGAAAAGCATTGTATCCCCATGTCCCTACAATTGATCCAAGTATCCCGTATCCCTTTTAATATTTACAAAAATATCCCGTTTCCCATTAAGTTTTTGGCCAATATCCCTGTATCCCTAAAAACCCTTCAAGGCCCTCAGTAACAACTCGATTTTTATTGGCCCAAAGTACCGGCTTAAGTACTAAAATATCTTTTAAGTACCCACAGAGCACATTTGAACTAAATTAAGTTTGTGGTTAAAAACTTTTTACACACCAACTTCTTTTAGCTTGAACAGCAATGGCGTTGATCAGATTGCATATATGTGCACAGGATGATTTGCACACTTACTGACTTAAAGTTCCATGCAATGATATAATGATATTATATTCGATAACACTGGGGAAAGATACATGTACTGTTAAAGAAAGGAAACGATACACAACATTTTTTTTCCTGCCAAAATGTATAGTATTTATTTTCATTCTGAATGAAATTGAGACAGGATTTTTAAATGTTCATTCGTTCATTTGATTAGAAGACAAATGTGAAATTCAAATTTCTTGAGTATCCATCTTTTCCATTGCAAGGCATTTAACAAGAGGCACTTCATCAGAAAGAAAGAAAAACGCACTTCTGAATTTGATATTTTTGTGACTCCCCGGGGGATTGGATACTAGTTCTATAAAGATACAACGTTTTACCTAGTATATATTGTATAGCCAATGAGAACAATGGGCATCAAAATTGCCAAACCAATTTTACTAACTTCAGCTTTTATTGTCGAAATCGAAGCACTATCAAACTTTCTTAAAATGGTGAATTTTGACATATCTTAATATTAAATTAGATTTGCTTACAGATAACTTAATCATTTCGGTCAGTAAAACATTCAAAGTTTTTGTTTTTTAACCCCCCCCCCCCCCACAAAAGAGTAACTCCAATCTACCATTAATGGAATTTGACAAAAAATTGGATATGTTTGCTTGTGAGCAGTTGTTATATGAAACCTGTCCTAAGCGACCACTCAAAAATAGACAGAACAAAGGTTGTAAGGACAGGTGGTAGCTTAATGCAGGTCGAACGTATTGCAGAATGCTCCTGGGCATTCTGCTATACGTTCGACCTGCATTTAGCGATTATCGGTCTTAAAAACATATTTTGGTCTTCTTTTGAGTTACCGTTTAAGACAAGTTTTACTGTATCCAGACCACCCAGGTATAAAGTAAGTATCGTTTGATTCGTTTCTTATCTGAGTAAGTATACATGTACGCATGTACCCCAGTAACCTCTTGTTATCTCGTGTGTCTATGTATTTAAATTTCATGGGTATTAATTTACAAGCTGCTAATTCATTACCGTATTACTTGGGTTTTCCCACCTAAATGGCATTTTCTCGCCTAGATACCAAAGAACTACGTGCATTAAGAGGCTATTTTGGCCCCCTATGAGGCCAAAAAAAAGTTGCTTTTCACTAGTTTCTTCTTATAAGTTTATTAGAAAATAGCCCAAGCGTAAAAGCCTTGTGTTGATTCGACTTTTACCGTTGCTATGGTGATAAAAATGGCCACCAACATGGGCTAAAAATAGGAAAGTGAACATTTTGGAGCAATTTTGAGACATTTGCCAGATAAATTAACATAGAGCACAAGCATACAAATACCAAAAATATATACTGACGGGCTTTAAAAACGCTACACTTGGATAGCAGCTTTAATATTTGTCTTTAAAAAAGAATGCAAAGCAATCAATTTGATTGTATATTAAAGAGTGTGCATTTATGAGTAACACATGAGAAATTTGTCTACTTCAAATGAATTTAAAGCATTTAAAATGTAAATTCCCTGAGATTAGGGTCAATTTTTCATTTTACAAAATTTTATCAGTGAAAGATCCCCTATTTCTTTAAATCAAGAAACACCAGAAGCATCAAATGTGTGTCATGAAGTTTGTAAGTCATCGTGAAATGGCTTTCATTTTGATAGGCAGGTCTGTGACACAACAGTTCTGCTTTTTTTTTAAAGTTAATCTGTGTGTACCCGTTCATTCGATGACTTAAAAACTCTGCTACTTAAGAAATGTTTCAGTGAGGAAAACTTTACTTAGCAATAACATCGTCAAGTTTAGTTGTACAATTAAAACTTAAGTGTTGACTGAAGAAGCCACTTCATGATGACATCATCGAAGCAAAGAAAGTTTACATTTAACTGTCTTTTGTAAGATAATGCAGGAAGTTAGTGTAGCGTTTTTAAAGCCCTTCAGTATATTTTAACATATGATGAGAATTATCACGGCACACAACATTTAAAAAGGTTTTTGGTATTCGCTCGATATCTAATTCTTAAAAAATCGGTCTCCAAAAGCATTAAATTTAGCCCAAAATGGCAATTTCTCTATTTTAAGTCTATTTTGTCAGCCATTTTTGTTATCATAGCAACGGTAAAAGTAAAATAAATGCCAGAACTTTACACTTGGCATATGCTTCTAATAAACCATTTGGGTGATTTCGGTGAAACGCGACTTTCAGTTTTTGGCTCCAGCGGGGGCCAAATTTGCCCCTTAATGCACGTAGCTCTTTCAAATTAAATGATAATGTTAAAAACTTGCATATTGATAGCTGGTATTAATAATGTGGGACTGTACTTATCTGTAAAATTTTACATTAGAAAATCAGATGCACATTACCAACACTTTCACTACTTCTTAGGCCTTTGAAAATTCTATTGTATTTCCTTACACTGCCTTTTATAGTTTACTCCACCCCTTCCTGTGCTTCACAACCAATCAGTTTGCACAGAAATTTAAATTTTTGGCCAACTTAACCACATATTTTGTCAATATTTGCAATATATATTAAGTAAAATAATAAGTAATCCGTTAAGTGGTCAATGCGACCATTTACCAAGGAGCAGTCAGAAAAGGGGAGGAGAAAACTATAAGTAGGCAATAGATCATTATAATACAATTATAAAAGAATAAAGTGTTTCACTCGCTTCGCTCGTTTTCACTTAATTCCTTGATAATTGTAACATATGATCTATAACCTATACTTGTAACTGTCAGTCACATGAGCCATATTTAGATTGCTTATTTTTTCCATATTTTATTTATATATAAAAAAAATGAAAATATTAAAAATGTGTATGCCAAAAATAAACCATGTACGTTTTAAAATATTAGCTTGACTGTTAACTTATAAGATATTCACCAATTTTATTATTTGCAAAAGCTCATGAAATCTGACAATGTACTGTAAAACCTGTCTTAAGCGGCCACTAAAACACCGAAAATTGGTTGTCAATACCGATTATCGCTTAATGCAGGTCAAAAGTATTGCAGATTGCTTTCTGCAATTCTTTCAAACTTCATTAAGCTACCATTTTCCATCAAGACCTATGTTTTGTCTATTTTCAAGTGGCCGCTTAGGACAGGTTTACTGTATCATTTGTAAAAGATTTATGTGTAATGGGGTTGCATGAAAACAAAGCTTGCAAGGTAATAGACATTGATAATACCTATATTCGAACGTTTGTTTTCACTGACTAAGGCGCGATAATATTAAAAACCAGGCATGTCATAAGAAATGCATTTTAGATCATAGTTTATCGTATGATGGATATGATGGCTGTTTCATGTATGTGAAGAATTTTGAAGGGTAACTGACACCATGTCCTGTATGTTATTTGATAGGCCAATGTACCCTGCTTTTCCAAAAGTCCCATCCTCGCTTGTTTGTTTCTGTTGATCCTTTACGATCCAGTCAACAGTTTTTCATTTTCAGTCATGTCGAGGTGAGTTCTTGTCTTCCTGTGTTGAACCAATACTAAGCAGCTGATATAGCGTCTTTCTCAAGAGACACAGTGACGTTGGTGAGTCTCGAACTAGCAGCCCTACGATCCACAATCTAACGCTTTACCAGCTGAGACACTGTGCTCCACAGACCTCTCTTCGCAACGCGATTCGAAGGCCAAGACCTACATTTTTAGTGATATATACACTCAACTCTCCTAGAGGAGCGCAGTGGCTCAGTAGTACAATGCTCGACTTGAATTCGAAGGAACGTTGGAAGGTTACCTTCTGCTTATTATTGGTTCACCCCAGGTAACATCCCGACATGACTGAAAAATGCTTGACATCACTGGGATGTAAAGAATCAATTCAAATGAACAAAACACTCAATGAAAGCTCAATTCCACAGGTCTAGTCTTTTCACGTCGAGTTAGAATAATTTGAGTTAAAGAGACTAAGTCTGCAACTATGAACATTATTCGAAAAATTTTCTTTTCTTTTTAAATCGTATGTAAAATTAGAATTAAGTTATGTTTTCACAATAAATCTGTTCACTATAGCTGAAAACTGCATGGAAAAGTGAATTATCTCATAAAAACAGGTATTTTTTCTCTTGTTGGTAATTATTTGCGTCCCTCCAATAATTATAGACAGTTAATTTTTAACATAAATGCTGTTGTTTCGATACTGATAATTTGTTAAGATTTACGAAATTGGTAAAATGTATACCTGAATTTTAGTTTTTTATTGTGTTCTTGAAAAATAGAAACATTATTCTCTAAAATTAAAAGATCAAAAGTTACAGACTATGCAGCTTTAAGAGTAGAACATATTGTGTCGTGCGAGCTCAGTGAAGCACACACCATATCGCTTTATAGAAATCCAGGAAACTATTTAGCAATATACCTTCTACAGTGGATTCAATATGCGCAAAGCTTTGACTTAATAAAAGTTCTTCAAGCTATCCAAATTCAAGTTATCAAGAGTGGGACAGGTGTGGTACTTGATTGTATCGATTCCTGATCCTTGCTGTTTTTTCTAACTTATCAAGAGTTATCTGTCTTAGTTTGGTTTATGACAGCGTAAACTCCTGGGATGCATGTAGTGTATACGGAAAGTCGAGCCCTGTATGATTCAACCCCTTTCTGATTGTTGTATCGTTTCTGTCTCCCATTCTTTTGGGGAGACGCCCGACACAACCGAAAAGTATTGACTCGGCCATTAGATATCAACTCAAACAAACAGAATGTCACGATTCACCTAGTCCTGTTTTTTCGAAGTCAGTGTCCGCTTTTTAAATAAAAAAAGAACCTTATGTAACTAAGCCTTACGCTGGTAAGAGAGACGAACAAACACCGAAAAGGAACGAACAAAAACATACGAGGGGGGTTCAATATGTAATGAAAACCCATTCATAACTCCATCCACAAACGTGTTAGGATTTAATGCCATATGCCATACGAAAGATCAAAGCGCCACCGTTATAATGGTGCATGAAACATTATTTTATCTTTTCAAATTCAATATGTTACAGACTTTTTAAAAAGCACACTAATATACACTGCATATATTTTCCTTTGAATCATAAAGACTCATTTTAACAAAGGTAGAAAGGCATGCTGTATTTTCTAAAACAAACATTTAACATGCATGAATCACATATCCATAGTTTTCTGACTCATTTCCATTTTATCTGCTACAACTATACAACTTTTGACCAGTACCGATGTCTCGTGCAAACGGTTTTAGTACGTTACCCCCTCTTACGTTGACGTCGTTTAAAGCAATGGACGTAACACTAAAATACGCACGGTTCTTGAAAATCGGATATATGGCTTTGTACCAGGAAAGGACAATTTTGATTGTATCGAAGTTTCAGTAAACACAGTGCATAGGCAGCAGACCAGCTAAACTGAAACCAATATCTAGGGGTATCTCATCTGAGTGGTATACCATTTTCGTTTCCTATAATTTTATTGTCTGAAATTAGCCAGCCAGATTATGTACATATAAATATGTGTAATAATGTCCAAATAATGCATCCGGATGCAAACATCGATGAAATGTGGTATTTTGTCTGATCCATTTCAGTGTTAGCCAATGATAGCATTCTTTTAAGTGATTTTCTTATTTCAAATGACGTACTTGGGGTACTTTATGAGTGAGATTAAATATGGAAATTTCAAAATCAGCTTTATTACTTGCAAATGAACATCGAAGCGACCAGAAAAAAATGTTACAAATGATTTTCGTATAAATTTTCGCTATGTATTCGTTCACGCAAAAACGACTCTGTCAGTGGAATGCCAGAAAATGTACCATCAAGGAGGATTTCAACCAAAATGACAGCCTCAGTATATCATAGATTATGAAGCAATATCAAAACATTTTGCAGGTATAAATCTCCAATATATGTATATTTACCACACGAAGAAGCAGACTGAAAACATCCCTCCTTCATGTAGTTATCTGCTCCTGAAAACATTGTTTTATTTCATATCGCAGTGTACTTCAGCACCCTATCTTGAAAGTGGCTTGTGTAAATTTGATAATGAGCTGGACAACTCCAATTTGACATGTGTTTAGCCAAGAAACAGACCTTTAAATTAAAGTAATTACGAAGTGTGTAAATATAAAACTTTGGGATATACTGGGCTGTTTTCATTACATATTGAACGCCCCTCGTAGATAAGGGGTATTAAAAATTCGTATTTAATCAAATACTTTGTCGAACAAACAAAGTGGTCCGTAAAAAAAACCAGCACCCCATTTAACGTTTGAAAGACAGTACCGAGAGAAAATATAATGTTGTGACGTCATTGTACAACAGACATTACTGTAAATTCGGAAATTTTCGCGAGGACTTGATTTTCGCGAAACTTCGCATATGCGAAGTTTCATGAAAACAAAACCCTCGCGAAATGGCGAAATCACTCTGTCGTTTATTGATATATGTAAATCTTGCCTTAATCGCGAATTTTTCACATCACTAATGTGTCTTTTAATGCTATTCGCGAAAATAAAATTCTCGCGAAAATTTCCGAATCTGCAGTATGTCAAAATCTCTAGGCAGTTACCAAACTCGTTTTGTTAATGAGCATACAAGTATCTGGCACCAACTATTACATTTATGTGTTGCAACCAGCCCCAGATGATACAAAATCAATGAACATTTCCTGAACTGAAATTTTAGATGAATAAAGCACACATTGTGTTTCATATTTACAAAAATGGTACAGATAGCGATTTCCAACAATGTGGCATTTCACATTGAAATGTTTACCATGATCCTGTGAATTCTTATGGTAGACTGCAGCATAATCTGATCAGGCCACGTGGTTATAAAATATTCTTCATTCTGAACTGAAAGTGAGCATGGAATTTCATAATTGCAAAAGAACCCACACTAAAACGTGGATTTCAATCAATAAATTTCATATCAGTGATTAGCTTAGTATCTAATCAGGCTTCAATAATGTGCAGTCTAATCAGGGACTAGGCCTATGCCAATCTAACCCACTTATTAATTTGGAATTTCTTTTTATTTATTTAATTGTCACCTTGTTATTTTCTTCTAACTTAGAATATATTTAAAATATAAAATTGTATACATTTTTTGTATTGTATATTAATTTCTTATATTACATGTTTGACGGGAAAATACCATGATTTATCAAACAAATAAAATCGGTAATTTTATTTTGCCGAGCAAGATTTATTTCCTCTAGGGAAATAAATCCCTTTAGCTGGAACTCCTTTTTCCTGACCACAGGTGACCCAAAGCATCGATGAGATGAAAAGCATGTCATATTCAATTTCGGTTTATTTTTTACAATTTTTAAACGAGCAAAACGTTTCTCTGCACTTTTGACGTCACAAGCATTAACAAATGACGTCATTTGCACATGCGATGACGGTGCATAACGTTTCTGTCTTCCAACTCTGAAACTGGACGATCGAGGAACAAAACGAAAAATTTTAGAAAATCACAATAAATTTGTACCAAAATGTTCGTTACGATCTAACTATGAAAATGACAACCCACACTTTATGTTTTCGTTCACTAATAAAAAAGACATTTGAAATTCTGAGGTGGACTCGATGAAGAAGATTTCCAAAATGGCGGACTTCCAGGGAACAGCTAGCTGATGAATTACTACTCGTATTAGAATTAGACATGTCATGATCCCGCTAGTTTTACCACATCGCATACCGTAGTATTTTCTTGTTCAAGCAGAATACATGTAATATACAGTTTATTAAATCGTTCCATTTAAAATATGGGATTTATAAACCTCGGGAGGTGGTAAACCTGATGAAGAAACTCGTGCGCAAGCGCACTCGTGTCTTTATTGGATTTACCACCTCCCTCGGTTTATAAATCCCATATTTCAAATGGAACGATGAATAAACTCTATATATTGTTTATTAATTTATCTTCAAAAGTGTATTTTCTTCATACAGTAGCACATCCGTTGAAATTAGGATAACGATTGAAATGCAAAATAAGAAATATTTAATAAATGTCTTTCAAAGATTACCAATTTTCAATGCACCAAGGTATATTTCCCCCTTTAGTGCCTCAATCAGTGGACTAAGGACAGTAGCCAATCTGGGCCCGGAATTACAATGCCTCCTCAGAGTTAAGGAAGACTTAAGTTAAGTATTGATTTTTCAGAATGCGAAAAATAACGTTAAAAACTGATTAAATCAAAATAGTTTGAATTTTGCTGAAGATCATAATGATATCTTTGACCACAAATACCACATCGATCCAGGAAATTTATTTAGCATTTATTCTAACACACCTCGCCTATAGAGCCAACGGTAACAAACTGTGATATATCGTACAATAATTCACTGCAAAAGTGTGTGATAGCTGACGTCACTGGAAAATGACGTCATTCATGGCATTAGACGGTGTAACATCGTTTTTACGCTTGAAAGACGTTACAATTACATGTAAACGTTTGCGACGTAGTCTAAATATTGGCGGGAGTTCTTCAGTGCAATGGCGGAAAGTTGGAAGAAGATGAAGACTTCGAATGTGTTTTCGTCGTTTATTGTGTGTTTGAATCGAAATAGATCAGCTCCATTGCGTGAATTGTTGAGTAATAATTCACTGTTTGTCGGTCAGTTGTGCGAAGATAAATCACTCGCGCTGCGCTCGTGATTTGATCTTCTATACAACTGACCTCCAAACAGTGAATTATTACTCAACAATTCACTGCTGGAGCTGATCTTTTTCTTAAATATAGCATGTTGAAATATCAAAACTTAACTTAAGTCTTGCTTAACTTTAAGGAGGCATTGTAATTCTGGGCCCTGGTCAGTACTGTCCACCTTTGATGTACATTCCATAGTGCACCATACTGGGAAATAAGCTCACTATGAACACACCGTAAGTACTATTACTTGACTTTTCGCTTACTGTAAAGGCGGCGCCTCATGAATTCGTAATTAGGACTAGTCAACCTTAAGGCCTCCTCACACATAGACGAAAACGACCCAACGTCATCATGTGCATACTGACGAATAGGACTAAAGCCCAATTCGTTATCGTTCGTAAGTGTACGTCTTAAATCGTTGGTGATGTTCGCATGGATGCGTCTGCATTCGTTTGTGATCGCACAATTAGCGTTGTTCGTTGGAAAATTTTAAGCATGTTTAAAAATTTCTGACGAATAAATGTTCGTCACAGTTATTCGTAACGATTCGCTTCAATACGTTTATCAATCGTAAGTCTTCGTCAACATACGTTGGAGATCGCAGCTGTGAACAAATTTGCATATCGTGGTCAGCTAATTTGCATATCTAGCGTAAGATGACGATCAAGAGACGCATCTCTGCGATGATTTGCGAAATGAAGCGAATATCTGCGCATTGGAGCGTTTTGAATCCGACGCTTGAAAGCGAATTATAACGTTCGGAAAACGAACGGGATACGCTTACATACCAATCAATACGTAATGTAACTACAAAAAGCGAATTGGTGCGAATTGAAGCGTTCCTACGACGTTTTGATCCAAATCCAACTTATAGTTGATGAGGGGAGAGAGCTATAAGCGGGCCATCATCGGCCCTGCGAAAGGCCATTTGATGGCGCATCATTGAATGCTCGCTTGGTAGCCTTGTGAATTTCAGGGGTTCCGGGTCACCGCATAGCGTTGTGATTTTACAGGGTGTGTTTTTTTGTTTGATTTGATTCTTTACGTCCCATCAGCAATCTTTCAGTTAAACAGGGACGGGTCTTCCTGGGTTGAACTAGTACTAAGCTAGGATAAATGTGTCTCGCTCAATGACCACAGCGCAGTGACGCCGATGAGGCTCGAACCTGCGGCCCCTCGGTCTCGAGTCAAGCACTCTACCACTAGGCCACTGCGCTCCCTTTCAGGGTGTGGAAGACTGGATCCGCGCATGTTAAACACCCTCAGATGAGGACAATGTCTTTGTGTGTGTCTATTGCATTTCTCTGTGTGTCTGTCTGTCTGTCTGTCTGGCTGTCTAGGTCTATACATGTATTTGTCTGTACGTCTGTCTGTCTCTCCCTCTCTCTCTCAACATATGTGGTGTAGTCCCAGCAGGCTAGGGTTCACGGGCTCGATACCGGGCATTTCAAGTCTTTTGTTGGGACTCTTAATCCCGTTCTGGATAAACCTTAGCTGGTGGAAGCCCATTATCATGGTACTAAATTATGCATTATTTATCCGTAACCACTACCCCTTCACTATGAGTAAAAGTGGGCGGGATGTCTTTCTGATTTTCCAGTGCTCTGGCATCTGCCCCACTCCAGCACAAGGGGATATTCTTGTATCGGATTAAGCCCTGTTTTAGCACAACTATGCATATCAAAATTTTTACTCAGGCAGAGATCAGAGCCATAGTAAGTCAGGGTGCAAGATCAGGAATCGATACTATCAAGTACCACACCTGACCCAGAATACCAATGGGAAAGTAACAAACTCACAGTTAGACACCACAAGCGAGAACTAATGGGTCAGCCCTTTCCCAGCAGGTAACCACAATGCACATATAAACAGACACGTACAAAGGCATAGAAAACACAAGACAGAAAAAAACATAAAAGATCCACAAAGAAGTACCGCCTTGGAACGGTCAGTAAAATATTTTACTGGAGGGGTTAAACCTGGTTTAACGGTGTACCAACCTCACCCTTAGTTCAGATGTGGATCAAGACACATAGATGTTTGGTTTGCATGAAAGACCCCTAACTTATCAATGCATCATCTCCTAGAACATATAAATCAAGACATAAAAAGGAGATAAAGCAAAGATAAGGACTCAACAGACAGCCAAAGCATCAGGCCCTCACCATCTCATCAATAGATAAGTCTTTAAGTCAGAACCATCATAGAGTCTGAAGTCCGACCCACCGGCGTGCAATTAAAGAGGAAAGCAAAGTTGCCAACCGTGATTGGGTTGACCACCAAGCCTGCAGTCTGTTGCAATACATAAATGTTATAGCCAATCTTTTTATAATGGGATATTATTTTAATGAACTGCGCTGAAAAATTATCAGAGCCAACAATCTTCTTCAATTTATACACCAAGTCACCATATCAGAATTACGAGTGAGACTTGTTGATGCTTTCCAGTACATGTATTTCTTTTGCTGACAGTTCCAAGGCGGTGCAGATTTTGTTGATCATTTTTTAAATTTATATTTCATGTTTTTATGCTGTCTTCACCTGGAGATATATATGTTTAAAAACTGACCTTTACCCTGTACTGTGGTGGTGTGTGGGGGAGTGGGCGCAGTCAAGGCGTTCCTCGTCTAGTATTGGACGGATGTGGGATTGCCGTTCCTGAAATATTCGGAGCCATTCGCGAAGATTCGCGATAATGCGTATACGTTCGTATCTCTGCGCACCAAATCGTATCTAATCGCTCCTTATCGTTAATGGGCGCAAAAAGTATTGTTTGCGAATGGCTCCGAATATTTCATGAACGGCAATCCCACATCCGTTCAATACTAGACGAGCAACGCCTTGATTGCGCCCCCTCCCCCGCACACACCACCACAGTACAGGGTATAGGTCAGGTTTTTAACATATATATCTCCAGGTGAATATGAAATATAAGTTTAAAAAGTGATCAACAAAATCTGCACCGCCTTGGAACTTTTAGCAAAAGAAATACATGTACTGGAAAGCTTCAACAAGTCTCACTCGTAATTCTGATATGGTGACTTGGTGTATAAATTGAAGAAGATTGTTGGCTCTAATAACTTTTCAGCGCAGTTCATTAAAATAATTTCCCATTATAAAAATATTGGCTATAACATTAATGCATTGCAACAGACTGCATGCTTGGTGGTCAACCCAATCACGGTTGGCAACCTTGCTTTCTTCTTTAATTACACGTCGGTGGGTCGGACTTCAGACTCTATGACGGTTCCGACTTAAAGACTTATCTATTGATGAGATGGTAGGGGCCAGATGCTTCGGCTGTTGGTTGGGCCCACCGGAGTTTAACTGATGGATTTCTTTTGCTCTGGTGCTCAGTTTTATTTACTGTTGAGTCCTTATCTTTGCTTTATCTCCTTTTTTATATCTTGATTTATATGTTCTAGGAGATGATGCATTGATAAGTTAGGGGTCTTTCATGCAAACCAAACATCTATGTGTCTTGATCCACATCTGAACTAAGGGTGAGGTTGGTGCACCGTTAAACCAGGTTTAAACCCTCCAGTAAAATACTTTACTGACCGTTCCAAGGCGGTACTTGTTTGTGGATCTTTTATGTTTTTTCTGTCTTGTGTTTGCTATGCCTTTGTACGTGTCTGTTTATATATGCCTTGTGGTCACCTTCTGGGAAAGGGCTGACCTCTTGGCTCTCGTTTGTGGTGTCTAACTGTGAGTTTGTTACTTTCCCATTGGTATCCAGGGTCAGGTGTGGTACTTGATTGTATCGATTCCTGATCTTTGCACCCTTACTTACTATGGCTCTGATCTCTGCCGGAGTAAAAATTTTATTATGCATAGTTGTGCTTAAACAGGGCTTAATCCGATACAAGAATATCCCCTTGTGCTGAAGTGGGCCATATACAAGAGCACTGGAAAAACAAGAAGACATCCGGCCCACTTTTACTCATAGTGGAGGGGGTAGTGGTTACGGATAAATATTGCATAATTTAGTACCATGATAATGGGCTTCCACCAGCTAACGGTTATCCAGAACGGGATTTAGAGTCCCAACAAAAGACTTGAAATGCCCGGTATCGAGCCAGTGAACCCTAGTCTGCTGGGACTACACCACATGTGTTGAGAGAGAGGGCGACAGACAGACATACAGACAAATGCATGTATAGACTTAGACTGACAGACAGACAGACAGACAGACACACACACAGAGAAATGCAATAGACACACACACACAAAGACACTGTCCTCATCTGAGGGTGTTTAACATGCGCGGATCCAGTCCCCCACACCCTGTAAGGGAGCGCAGTGGCCTAGTGGTAGAGTGCTTGACTCGAGACCGAGGGGCCGAAGGTTCGAGCCTCACCGGCGTCACTGTGTTGTGGTCATTGAGCAAGACACATTTATCCAAGCTTAGTACTGGTTCAACCCAGGAAGACCCGTCCCTGTTTACCTGAAAGATTGCTGATGGGACGTAAAGAATCAAATCAAACAAAAAACCACACCCTGTAAAATCACAACGCTATACGGTGACCCGGAATCCCTAAAATTCACAATGCTACCAAGCGAGCATTCAATGCTGCGCCATCAAATGGCTTTTCGCTGGCGGGCGGATGATGGCCCGCTTATAGCTCTCTCCCCTCATCAACTATAAGTTGGATTTGGATCAAAAACGTCGTAGGAACGCTTCAATTCGCATCAATTCGCCTTTTGTAGTTACAGTACGTTTTGATTGGTATGTAAGCGTATACCGTACGTTTTCCGAACGTTATGATTCGCTTTCGAGCGTCGGATTCAAAACGCTTCGATGCGCAGATATTCGCTTCGTTTCGCAAATCATCGCAGAGATGCGTCTCTTGATCGTCACCTTTCGCTAGATATGCAAATTAGCTGACCAAGATATGCAAATTTGTGTACAGCTGCGATCTCTAACGTATGTTGACGAAGACTTACGATTGATAAACGTATTGAAGCGAATCGTTACGAATAATTGTGACGAACATTTATTCGTCAGAAATTTTTAAACATGCTTAAAATTTTCCGACGAACAACGCTAATTGTGCGATCACAAACGAATGCAGACGCATCCATGCGAACATTACCAACGATTTAAAACGTACATTTACGAACGATAACGAATTGGGCTTTAGTCCTATTCCTCAGTATGCGCATGATGACGTTGGACCGTTTTCGTCTATGTGTGAGGAGGCCTTAACAGATTTACTCTATTCGCAAGGCTTCGTCGAACGGATTCGCTTATGTGTGAGGAGGCCTTTAGGCATAGGTAAAAGCTGAAAAGGAGGCGTGGTTTCATTCAAAAGTAACTATATCATCTTGTGTCACCACCTCAGTCATTATTTAGTCCTTAAAACGCCAGCAAAATAACTGCATCTGAAAATGTCTATTTAACATAAGCAGGGAGGCAAACATTGTGGACCCAGATCAGACTGCTCCTACAGGGGCAGTCTGATCTGGGTTCACACTGTTTATCTATGGGGCTCCAAATAGTTTAGCGGACGAAAAAACATACATTTTGTGATTATGCGCTTTAAGGGTTAATAAATGTGAGTTCAGTGTGTATATGGTTAAGTTGCCGCCTTTACAGTAAGCGAAAAGTCAAGTAATATTGTTGCAGAAATAAATGCCTTTAAGATATCACTGATATCCTTTTGAATAAGGCGGTTGGTGTTTTATAGATAAAATGTTTTTATGGCACAACCAAACCCCTATGAAAAAACTAGAGGACCTGAAGTCTTGAAGCGCTATCCTAATCTCCTTTATAATGTTAAAATAGGTCAAAGTCAAAGTAGGCTTATCATTGAAACATATTTTGTTTTACCATATATGGGGGTTGCAGCCATTTTGTCAAATGACCCAAAACAATCAAAATAATACTTCATATGAAATTTGAGCTAAACAGCCAAGTGATTTCTGAAAAAAAGATGTTTAGATATTTATGTGGCAGTCCAAATGAGTGGCCTTGAATGAAAACATATTAGCTTGATATTTAGTTCTTATATAAAACCATTGTCTCGTTATGTTAAACATTTCTCTCAAGTATTATGATTTTGGCTTAAAAAGTTTATGATAATTGAGCACTTCAAGATTTTCTCGTATAAATGCATTAGGAATCGAATTTGATCTTGTCGTAAAGTAGGTCAAGGTCAACCCAGAATAATCATTTGTGTAAACTTGGTAAGGCTCACATCCCTTATGCTTAATACCAAGACCAAATGTCATCAGCCTTCTGGTTCTGGAGAAAAATATTTTTTGGAGAAAAATATTTTTAAAATATTTTACCATATATGGACATGGTGGCCATCTTGGTCATGTGACAAAAACAATTTACATAAATATTTGCTAACATATCAAAAGAAGTCCCCATATGAAATTTGAATTCAATTGGCCAAGTTATTTCTGTTAAAACTATGTTTTAATATATTAATGAGACTCCACTATGAGCGACCTTGGCTGAAAGGTCAACGGTCAGTCTTGACCTTTGGAACTTATTCATAGCCACTCATAAGGTTTTTAACATATCAAGTAAGAAAATGACTTAGGTTTCAACATTATTAAAAAAATCAACTTTCCAAAAAAGATCCAATTTAATTGCATTAGGATGCAAATTTGACCTTGACATTAAGTAGGTCAAGGTCAACCTAGGAACATCATAGGGCTCACATCCCCAATGCTACATACCATGCCTCAAGGTCATTGGCCTTCTGGCTCTGGAGAAGAAAATTTTAAAGGGGTTTTACCATATATGGGCATGGCGGCCATCTTGGTCATGTGACCAAAACCATTTGAACAAACTTCCGTTTCTGCAATCTAAGGAGTCTCCATAATTAATTTGAGTTCAATTGGCTTAGTGGTTTCTGAATAAATTATGTTTAAATAATTGATGGGACTCCAATATTAAACGACCTTGGATGAAAGATTAAAGGTCAACCTTGAACTTTGGAACTTTCCTAAAGCCATTGTCTTATTATGTTAAACATATTGAGTGAGAATAATGACTTTGGTTTCAACAGATTTCAAAGAATAAACTTTAAAAAAACACTTAAATGCATCAGGATGCAAATTTGACCTTGATGTTAAGTAGGTCAAGGTCAACCTAGGATCGTCATTTGAACAAACTTGGTAGCCCCAACATACCAAATGCCACATACCAAGTCCCAATGTTATCAGCCTTCTGGTTCTGGAGAAGATTTTTGAATGGTTTTACCATATATGGACGTGGCGGTCATCTTGGTCATGTGACCAGAACCACTTGAACAAACTTTCCTTCCCTCATCCTAACGAGTTTTCATATAAAATATAGGTTCAATTGGCCCAGTAGTTTCAGAGTAGAAGATGTTTGAAAATGTTGATGGACGACAGATGCCGGAGTCATTGCTATACTACATGAATTAGCTCACCAATAAGCCTTTGGCTCAGGTGAGCTAAAAAAAGGAGACCCTATCAAAGGGGATAGGGGTGCAAAATTTAAAATAAAGATTAGTATCTTAAAAAGTTGTCCTATTTCATGACTAAGATGCTATAAAAAGTAAACTTATTAGTTTTAATCTCAATCCATATGACCTTAGCTGTTGGTGGGACGTTAAATACAAATATAAAATATTCGGGGTTTTACACACTGTCAAGTATGTTACATCCAACCCAAATGGTGGGATAGTTTGCAACAGTAATCCGAAGGCTTTTTGTGACTTGATATTTCCATTTCATAAGCTAATAACATTTTCTTCTAAACGTCTCTTTATTATGGCGCCAACTTTAAATAAATGAGAAGGCATATTGCTTTCTGCCTAATCACCCTTCCGTCCATCACACTTCTTTTTATACCTTTAACGTTTTTGGAGCTAAACATGTAATGGTTTAGAAAATCCTCATGAAAAAATAGCAGACCCGTTTTCTTTTTTTGAATGAGATCTCCCATTCTTGAGTTAAAATAGTACAGTAACATGTAAAACAAACCCTCAAAAGGTTGTTACACATTAACTAGATTCTTGTTAATTGGAATACTGATTGTGCTGGATTCCATAAAAGATGCGTATTTCCAACGTTTGAACCACTTGACGTAGTATGCTGAATTTAAGGTAAGCAACGTGAATTTGAAGCATAAAAGGGTTTAAGGAGGATGACGATGTTATTTTGCATAAATTTATTGCAGAGTTATTACCACTGGCTGATTATGATATGATCGTATTAGCAAGATATCTTAAAAACTATTTAAGCTAGAGTTTATTTATAAAATGAACAACAAGCACATGGCCAGGGGCACAGCTTAATCCGTTGAATTCGATGGAGATTTCGGATTTGTAGTGTCAAATACAAACAGGCCTGCGAACAGGAAGTTGACTGAATTGGCGTTCCAGAACCAATGGTGAATTTATTGATTCTTTCTTTTATGAGGAACCAAATAGGTGTGCCCAGATTCTCTACCAGATATTTTGCTGCTAATTTGGGATAAATGAGTTTTCAGTCTGATTAAAGAAAATAAGGAGCACATTGTACAATTATATTTTTTTATTTTTAGCAATACTAAAGCAATAATGTAATATTAAAAGTTTCCCCCAAGAAAGTCAGCAAAAGGGAACTTAGTTAAAACTAAAGAATATACCTTTAATATTCTTGCATTAAAATAAAGGTATATTAAAAAGTGTTTTATATGAAAACCATGTCTCCTCAACAGTAAAATGGATTTAATGTGCCTCAATGCAGTTTCAATAAACAGGCATTGTTTTTTTAATCTCTTAATGCTTGTGGCAGTATACAATTTTGAAAGTACATACAAATACATGTCTAATAGGTTGTAAATTACCTGTGGTTGTGTCTCTTTAAATGACTTCTGCGTAATATATGAAACTATTACGGTCATAGCATGATCATGCAGACGCACTTGGACGCAATTTTTCACGTGCTAGGTGCATGTATATGTTTCATATAACGAACAAACCACAACGTAGACAAAGGGTAATTTGTTATATAATACAAAGTATGTAATACCGTGATTTCCTAAAATGTTTCATGGCTACTTTTAACAGAATTTCAAAAATTCTATGTGACCCCTTATAATGTTTGGTTTAAACTTTATTTCTTTGTATAAATACACAATAGCAAAAATTACAAGCACTAAAATGAATAGTTACAAGTTTTATACAAAAGGGATTCAGAAGAAAGTCTATTGACTTTTGTGAACTGTATCCCTTTAGACGAATATGCGCTAAATGGTAACTGTGATATGTAACGTCAATTACAAATTCTATGCCATTAAACTTAAGAATAATTTATTCACGTAAACCAATGTATACAGATAAATGTAGCGCTTGTCCCAAACATACACAAAATGTGTCTGATTAGAACAAGCGGCATTCACTGTACTCATTACAGACAACAAAATAAATACAATAACAACAAAATAATTCATAGTACCAACCTCCACGGGGTTAGGAGATGTTTACTGTCCTTGGTAAGAACTTTGTTGAAGAATACATATGCCTGAGAGAGCGTCTTAGCTAAAGACTTAAGGACAAACGACAGAAAAGGATGTAATTAAAATGTAAGTCAGTCAAGCTAGGCTGAAACGCTTAGATTTTATAATAAAATTGTGAACAGCCATAAAGATATTGAGATTTTGTTCTTCAGAAAGACCGTTGCTTCCATGTAACAGAATGTTTAAATTAGGGTTACAAATGGTAGATATACATGTAAGCATGTCCCTTCGAATGAGATTGTATTGGTTACACTCAAAGAAGAAGTGGAAAGAGTCTTCAATTTCACCACAGTTACACAAAGGACTTTCAATTATGTTTTTTGAGTATAGATGGAGACGTAAGGTACTACAGCCTGTTCTCAGTCTTGCATGATAGATTTGTGCAAGTCGATTTCCTTGAAAATATAGTTTTTGAGGTGGGATGATGTCAGAATTTAATTGATTGGCAAAGCAATCCATGGAGCTCAATTCTCTTGTGGTTTGTGAAAGAGCATTCCATTCTCTGATAACAGATGGAAGGAACGAGTTGAAGTAAAGCTGTGTATATGCATGTACAGTTTGCGAGTGTTGGACATTTCTTAAGTTGTACCTTGAAGCGTCTCCTACGTTATTTGGAACTAAGCTAGCAAGGTAAGGTGGACACAGATTATTTTTCATTTTATAAAAGAGTATGAGCTTGTGCTTTGTTCGGCGCGATGAAAGAGTTTCCCAATGTGTTTCAGTAAGTAGAGCATTAATGGACACTAATTTAGTGGCACCTGTCACAATGCGTGCAGCTTCGTTTTGAATTTTTTCATGCTCGTTGGATTCATACTTTGTGCAATTGTCCCAGACAACATCAGCATAATCGAGAAGGGGTCTAATGAATGCGAAATAAATAGTCTGTAATGATTTTCTGTCTAGAATGAATTTCAGACGACGCATGACGTGTATTCTTTGCCAGGCCATGGCCTTTATGTGCTCGATATGTTCATGCCATGTACAATCTCTAGACAGATATATACCTAGGTGTTTATGCGAGTTTACTTCATTTACTTGCTGATAGTTCATATAAATAGGTGGGTGGTATGGTTTATTTACTTTCCTGGAAAAGATCAATGATTCAGATTTTGAAGGATTAAAGGTTACAAGCCAGGTGGAAGCCCACATATCGATTCTTGAAAGGTCAGCATTAAATTTGATGGCAGCGTCAAGAGGATCATCAACAATTATGTAAAGACTGGTGTCGTCGGCAAAAAGCCTGATAGATGAGTTTATTTCTTCTACAATATCATTAATGAACACTAAGAACAATACGTCACCTTAGCGCAAAAAGTCAATAACTCCAAAATTTCACAAAATCACTTTTTTGCATTTTTCAATGCACAATGATGTTTTACATATTGTATCAAAATATTGGTCCAAAATCAGATATGCAAATTAGGTAATTTGCATAAAAAGCAAAATGGGTTAACTACATCTCCATAATAAATGAGCGCAAAAACTTGATAAGTGCACTTGTTGAGTTTTTGCACCAAAAAAATATGGTAGTTAAAACCAAATTTTTTGGTGCAAAAAGTCTATAAGTGCTTTTATTGAGTTTACATCAAGTCTGAAAACAAATGTTATGTATGGTTTTGGTGCTAAATTCAACTTATGAGAATCTGCAATATTTCATTAAATTCTTCATGAGCTATCAGACTTATATTTTCAAATTTTACATTTCCACTGCAGTGAAATCTTTAATGAACCTTTACATTTGAGATGTTGTTCATACTTCATGAACAGATCTATTTAAGCTGCCCCCACATACGTATAATTTGAAGGGACCAACATCATTGCCATCCAATAACACAGTTTGTTTACTGACGTTTGTGCGACATTGAACACAATAGCACAATGACGTTAAGCTTGGGAATTCAGGATTTTGGCTATTATATCTAATTTAATTCAAAATGTCTGGAAAACCAGCCAAATTAGGTGAAATTTTAAAATCAATACTTGACTGATAATATAAAATGTTTAAATATGCAAAAGAAAATGATTTTTTTGGTCAGTTCATGGAATCATGAACATGACCAGTCTCTTGCTGAACATGGTGGGTCTCTTGCAAAGCAAGTGAAGCCTAAAGACCAAAAATTGAATTTATTTCTTAAATAATCTGTTGGGAAATCATACTTTAAAGTAACTCATCTTTTGTACATATACCACAATCATGCTAGAAGCAGACATTTTTTATTAGTGCCTTGCCTGGCGTTTAAGACATTGATACCACCCTTACTAACTTTAGTGAAAAATCTCTTGATGTGCGAGGTCTACACTGATGTAGTTATTTTACTTATACCATGCTTGTCCACCTGTACTTAAGATAACCCACTCACTATAAGGCTGCGTGGATTTTCTCCACAAACAGGCAGACTATTACTATTACTTAGTCAACACCATTTACATGTAGCCTCAAATTGATGAAGTCATTGGAGAAAAGCACGCATGTAAGAAACTACACATCATGAAATGGTTATTGATCTATTAAAATGATTTAGTCGTATGAAATGGATTTTTATGCACTTTTTCATTAATTCTAAATAAGATTTTCACATTGATGCTGAAAGAATGAAATTAAGAAGGCGAAAAATGTCTAGAAATATCTTTGTTTATGTTTTTCAAAATTGTGAGTTTACGGCATTTTATGGCATGTAAAGTAGTTCATAGGAAATATTTGTTCGATTTTTAAAGATCAGTATTAAACCACCATTGTTTTTGAACATGACACAACAAACAGCAAAAAATGTGTGGTGCTTTTTAAATGTGCAGCTTTTGAGGCGCAGAAATATACACATAAATACACATAATCTTCACTCCAAACACCTCAGCCAATTCTATGAATCAAACCTTGGATGAGAAACTTAAGATTTCAGGATCACATGACAAACACATGATAATGATGTCATAGAAAACCATGACAATACAATTTAACAGAACATAATGTATATATAACATGGCAATATAATATATAAGTTAAAATGTAGCAAAAATAGTGGCTATATCATGCCATTAATAACATTGAAGGGAAAGAAAATGCCACAGCAATTTATGTTACGGAAAAATGCAAAATTTATTTTCTATTAGACAACTCTTGGGGTCACCAGAATAATCAATTTTAATCAGGTTAACATCCACCCTACAAAATACTGCATTTTCGTACATAATACTAGGGCTGAGGCAGTTCCGAATGACATAATTTTATCATCAACCAAGAAAAAATGTCCTAAAATTGGGGAACAGGCGATTTTTTTTCTTTCTGACTTGAGTTTTCTAGAAACATCACTGCGACAGATAATGAAGTTCTAAATTTTGGATTACCTGCCTTGCCCGCATGGATTCCTTATTAAAATGAATGAGCTTAGCTGACTGAAAACAAAGTACTCCAGCAACCATGGAAAAAAAATCCCAAAATAATGTTTTATATAATTTTTTTCAATTTCTCACATTACTCATATCAAACCTGTCTTCTTTCACCTTATTTTTTATCAAGATATTTCTTGTTATTTGTTAACTTGTATTACTGATGCAAACTTTAGGACTTGAATATAAAAAAAATAACGGAGTGTGTTAATTTGCATTATGGAGCTTTTACAAAAAGCCATTCACGCAAAATTAACCCACATTTTATGTTTTTAGTTCGATTTGATTCTTTACGTCCCATAAAAAATCTTTCAGTTATTTAGGGACATGGCTTCCTAGGTTGAACCATGCTAAGCAAGGAAAAATGTTTCTTAGACTCAACAGAGTGACGCAGGTGGGGCTCTTACCCGCGGCCCCTCTGTCTTGAGTCAAGCACTCTACGAGTGAATTCCAGAAAGCCCAGGTTTTAAAAGATGTAACGATAGTAGATGTGAAATCCACTGAGTCTGATGCTCACTTCATTGGTTACTTTACAGGTTTAAGTATAGAGATGTTATGATATTGTGTTCTCATTTACTGAGTAGGCCTAGATATCATAGCTATATATGAAATTTTTGGAAAAATTTACAAATCTAAATCAAATACCATATGGGCCATAATGTGAGAAAATGATTCCTTAAGAAAAAAAATTCACTATCATAGAAACAGAATAGTTTGATTTTATAGAGTAATGCTACTAATTTTTAATAGTTTTTATTTGACTGGATTATTTCAATCTTGAAGTGAGATAGGGCATATTTATTAAAGACCTATGTACCCATTCAACGTTATTGCCACAAAAAAAGTTGCCAAAGTTGTGTTTTCCTTTTTGACACATTAATATTGCTCAGAAAACTTTTAATTTGTTTGAAATAGTTTAACCATTGGAAAAAAGTATTGCTCAATGGAAAAGCAGCATATCAACCTTACATCCAATCTGCAGAAAATATTTTATCTACTATTTCTCGTGGTTTTGGGTTTGCTATAGTTACAACTAAGTGATAAACATATGAATTTAAAGCATAAAGTTGGTTAAAAAGTTCAGATAACTCCCAAAAGTGAACTTTTTTAAAGATAATTTGGAATTTGTTAGTTTGGTGATCAAAAGTTTAAAGTATACAAATGCAGTATTATTTTGCATACATGATTTTCAAATGTTTTGTGGAGTTCACAGTTCAGGTTTATATAATTTCGATCCAAATCAAAACTTTGACTGAAAACTATGATCAAATCCTGCATATAAACACTTTGATTAAAATCTATGATCATATGCTGCATCAAAGCACTTTTGTAGTTCATTTGCATCACAGTATCCAAGTCAATATGCTATATAAAAGTGCATTTACCAAGTTTTTGCACCAAAAATTTTCAGCGCAAAAATGGGTTAAGTGCACTTATTGAGTTTTTGCACCAAAATTTTCAGTTGTCAATTTCCAATAAGTGCATATTTTCTTTAATTTCACTTTTACCATAAAATTATAATATTGGAGTTTTTCTTCACATGAAATCTAACAGAAAATGCATTTGAAAACATTTTATAGCAATAACATGAGAGGAAAGTGAAAGAAGATAAAATGTTTTTTGCCTCTCCTGAAAAGTTTGTAAAATGGAGTTATTGACTTTTTGCGCTAAGGTGACGAATAAAGGTCCAAGAATAGATCCCTGGGGCACACCAGCCTTTATAAAACACCAGTCAGATGAGACACCTGGTAGAACAACACGTTGTTTTCTGTCTTTGAGATAATCAGTAAACCATTGTAGCAGTGTACCATTGATTCCAACAGAATTAAGTTTGAATAGTAAGCCTTTGTGCCAAACTCTATCAAAGGCTTTGCTAACATCACAAAACACAGCACGAACCTCTTTGCCCTCATCAAGTGCTTTGCAGAAAGTATTATATATGTCCAGAAGTTGATTGGTAGTTGAATCGCCAGGTACAAAACCAGACTGTAAAGTTGTTATAACATTGTTGTCTTTGAAAAAATTAAAAACATGTTTATGAACAATTTTTTCCATTACTTTGCCTATTGTATTTAGAAGTGAAATTGGTCTATAATTTGATATTTCTGATGGGTCATTCTTTTTAAATATAGGTGTGATATTGGCCTCTTTCCAAGTAGTTGGAACTTTACCATGTGCTAAAGAAGAATTGAATAGATCACTTAAGGGGTTGGACAATGGCTTTGAAAGTTGCTTCAGAAGTCTATTGTTGATACCATCAGGGCCTGCAGCTTTACCCACTGAAAGTGAATTTAAAGTTTCTTCTACTTCGTGTGGATTTGTGTGTATTGATTCCAGTGAATGTCTATTTCTAGAAGTAAATGGGGGGAGAGTAGATTGGCTTTCATCAAGGACTGTCTGACTAGAGAAATAATCATTAAGTAAATTAGCTTTGTCAATATTTTCCTCATATGTTGTTCCATCTTTGCAAAGTGGTGGTATTGGGCCTGAGAGGTCTGGCTTAATAAACCCTTTTAATGTCTTCCACCAGTCTTTGGGTGAGTTATTGTTTGATTTGAGTTTTTCAACTAATTTATCGCGTTCTACTCTTTTGGATTTCCTGATTTCATTTGTAACAAAGTTTCTGTAGTTTTTATAGTTTTCATGATCAACTATTCTACCTGTGCTTTTAAATTTATCATACAGCCGTTTTTTCTTTCTCAGTGCTCTTTTTATATTACTATTTAACCATTTTGGATCAGATTGTCTAATTTTAACTATTTTATTTGGAATATGCTTTTTTGCTGTATTAATGATATGATTTGTAATATTAGACGTGTATATGTCGATATCATTGCTCTTAAATGTATCCCAATTGGTGTTATAAAACTCATTTGTCAGCGAATTGTAATTTCCCTTATCATACAGCCAAATTTCTCTTTCATATTCGTGGGTAATTGTTTTATTGAGGTTAAGTACACAATATATTGGGCAATGAAACCTTATATCTTGATCAAGGAATGGTTCGCCAACACCACTAAGAAGTATGTGATTTTTGTTTGTTACCAAAAAGAGATCAATTAGAGAAGATGATGATTCTGTGAAATGTGTAGGTTCAGAAATTATATTAGAGAGATTGTACATCTGACACAGGGTTTCAATTTTCCTACTTGAAGTAAGTTTTTGCATATCTAAGTTGAAGTCGCCAACAACAATGACATCGTTGATCGTTGTGTCAAAAGCAAGACCAATAGAAGTTTCAATTGATAACATAGAACCAGGTGGAGAATTAGGGGGTCTATAAAAGGTACCTAGGAGAAATTTCCTATGTTTAGTACATATCTCGATCCACAGACATTCAACATCATTGACTTCCAGATCAGGCCTATGTTGGGAATAAATTGATTCCTTGACATATACACAAATTCCTCCGTGGTTATCACCTGGAGGATCACGTCTATATGGGACTCTGAAACCATTTAGTTTTAAATCATCATTGAGAGTACGCATATCAAGCCAAGTTTCAGTCAGACATATAACATCAAAGTCATGTAATTCTCCTTCAATCAGTTCTACCTTTTTAACTAGACTTTGGACGTTATAATGAACAATTGAAAACTTGCTTTTAATAATCTCTTTCTCAGGGTCACTTACCGAGGAAGAATTTGCAGAAGACAGAGAAATGTCTATATCCGGGCCTGGATTTGTTTCAACATCACCACATTTTAAAAGTAGCAAAGATAGAACGATTAGAAGTTCAAAGATAGAAAGTCGTTTAATGCCTTTAGCCTTAGTCTGTCGACAATAATGTAAACCTATTCGCACCCTATATGTATCAATATCAACACTCATTATGTTATGTTGTCAACAATGGCACGAAAGTATTTGCTGGATGCGAGTACAATGACAATGTTGTATATGTATTCAGGACAAAGTTTAGTTTTACTTAAGTTGGTACATATATTTAAAATGCAAGATTCCCCGTGGAGCATTGATGAACAGATACAATGAGAAAATACAAAAAAGACATAGAAAAACATATGTACAAGCCTCTGAAATTCTTACTCGGAGGTTTGAGGAGTGTTACTTGCTTCACTGAGTATGCAAGAAATCCATAAATATAATGAAAATAATCCTACCAGTCATATTTTCAATTATATACGACTCCAGACATATACTTTACTCTTTTTTTTTGCCTTATAATGTTTGCTGAGAGTACTCGCTACAACAATGTACTTGAAAAAATCAACAATTGGATGTTTAATCAAATACTTTTCCATGAAAAAGGTCCGCAAAAACCAGTAACCTATTTGAGGGGCAAGATTTGGGATATGCGTCAAACAAAAATTGCCATGCTTTAACCTTAGTGAGAAATTATATATATATTATTGTAATTTGAACAATGTGACAGGGCAAAAGTAAGAACAACATTATATAGCCCCTTCCTACACGTGAAAATTTAATGTATTCAAAGGTATAACCGTTTGAAGTAACTTTTTATATCAAAAACAGAAAATCTAACGTACGCCAGTTTCCCTGCGTATTTGTGATTCATCAGTGATGTAGAATGTTGGCAACAAGAATATGGGTATATCTTTAATAAACATAAGAATGGCTTAAATAATATCCATATTTTCACCATATTCATACAGAGTAACCCCTACTTAATAGTGGAAAATTAATAATGAGGTTTGAATTCAATGACTGAAATAGGCCCTGTCTGTGAGTATCAAATGAAATACAATACGAAATGTTCAGCTGTCTCAAAATGAGTCTCACAAGGTCTGCATGTCGAATTCTGTATACTAATCACCGTTGAGACTACTGAATCTGTGTTTTAATAACATCAATTGGATATTATTTCTGTCCCTAAGAAGGAGATATTTAGGCACATTAAGAGTCTGATCCTTTAGTCTGTTTTTAAATTGCAAAAGGGGTGGACCACTCCTAACTTCATAATTGAGCCCATTCTGAAATTTCAAAGTTGAAGGAAAAAAAGTACATTTGGTAGAAACATAGTCTTCAAAGTAGAATGAACTGTTTCTTAGAGTATGCCTATTGGTATCACATACAGTGTTTGGGTAATATTTCTGATAAATAGTCTGATGCTTCTTTGTTTATCATTTTGTACATTACTGTTAATTCCTTTACCTTTCTTTCGGCAAGACTTTATCATTCAGTTTCAAGATACAGGGACTATTAGGAAGCGAAAATTGGGAGAGCCGTTACTATTCTAGCTGCGTTCATGTGCACTTGCAAAGATGTTTATGAACGACACTATCAAAACATTTGCCAGGGCAACTAATTAGGGATACTAGCATGTAGGTACTTACATCAGATGTGTCACCCCTTTTGAAAAGTGGCATTACATGAGCGATTTTCTATAAACTTGGTGGCGACATTGTTTTAAGGAAAGATTGAATAATTTAGTTAATTGTATAGCAACTGTTTTAGAGGTATACTTGAGCATTATATGACTAATATCGTCTGGTCCTGTGGCTATATTTACTTTTAAGGACTGCAGAATATCTATTACTTCTAAAATGTTTATGTATATCAACAAATGGGAAATTGGCTCTTGTTTTAAAATTAAATGTTGGAACAATTCTAACATCTATTGAGGATGTTGGGAAGAAAAAGTCGCGTGAGGCATCTGTCTTTTCAAGATTAGTATTTTCGAATCTATCAGTACCTGTTTGTAAAGGTGGAATACTCATAGAACTTCCTTTTCCCAATATAAATCTGCCCGTAACTTGCCCAAAAGCTGTGTTTACATGTCCAATATTTTGATTACCTACTATATTTTCAATAGTGTTTAAATAAATTCCTTTTGTGCATTTTGTTCTCATTTTATTTACTTTATCTCTTTCTCTATCTAATAAAACGTAAACGGACTGACTGTTTTGGGGTTCTGAAAAACGTTTCCCTTACCCTATCTCTTTTCCTTATGTTTCATCGCAGATCAGATGTAAACCATGGCTTATCATGATCGCTAATATAAGAATCTATGATGAGTGTGAGGGTAGGATAGAAAAATCTCTCCCGAGGATTGCGGTTTGGCATCACGAGGCTTGCCGAGTGATGACAAACGGTGATCTGGAGGGACGGATTTTCTATCCTACCCTCACACGAATAATTGATTCTTTTTCTTGCTCACCACTATTTTTATTAATTTATTTTAAAATAAGCTTCTAGAGGTTCCTGAGTACGCTAAGATGCAATTTCACATGATGACGTTACTTGTCGTCCGGGGTAAGATATAGCATGGGTAAGATAAGATTTTCTATCTCAGGATAAAATCTCAGATATCCTTATCCGGTGTGAAAAAAGTATTTTTACATAGTATTTTTACATAGTATACACATTTTTAAAAAAATGTTCAAATAATTGAAGGTCAAGTTTTGGACAACATCGTCAAATGTTTACATTTTCATTTATGGCGTCATCCCATTTGAATTGTTAAATGGCGTAAAATCAGTATTCTTATACTGCCATTCATCTCTGTGTTATTGTTTTGAAGCTGGTAAATTGGTTCTCACAGAAACATATGTAGCTCTGTGATCACTAACTCGACTGTCAACAGGGATAAAATATCACAGGTGTGACTTACTATAACAGGATCAATTAACATTATAAACCTTTGGGATATTTCCTAATGGTCAAGGCTGAAAATGTAACAAATTTTGAAAAACAATATTAGATTTTTCTAGAACGTTAAAAAGACAGTATTCATAGAAAATATAACTTTATGACATCCATTCGTTGTATGTCAGACCCAATGTCAAACGCTATATATATAATACCATTAGTAACAGCCGATTCATAGAAACTGCATTTTTTCAATATATTTACCTTTTCAATGGTTAGAAATTTTTATTGGGCATCGGCGCGAGAAAACCTGTCCTCGGGGGTTTGCGAACAACACAGGCGCAGACCAGTCTGCGCATACGCGCAGTCTGATCAGCGCCTTTGTTATTCACTTTTAGTGAAGTACCATATATAGACTTGCTACAGAAGAAATTTCAATTATCTAGCTAGTCTCAGTAGCGGAGGAGACAGTTTTGAAACTCACTTTGTCGGAAACAGTTTTGAAACCCACTTTGTCGGAAACTCCGAAGACAGGTTTTCTCGCGACAAGACCCATATGATCAACTGCGAAACGATCTTTATTAACACCTTTCATATGAAGACTCAGACCAACATTTAGACCTCTAGCCCCACATGGTACGACGGCATGGACGTTTTTGATACTTTTGTGCATATGGGAGTACTAAAATCTGGTCAAAAGATATTTCCATTAGTACATGTGTGTTAGTGGACTCACCTTGACTAAAGTATTTCCCATATTTCTATCTAAAATCACTCTTCAGAATATGAATCGAAATTGAGTTTGCCATTTGCAATCAATTATGCTTTCTGGGTTTTCACACTACCACCAATTATTCATCTCCTATGAGAAAAGATCGAACGAAAATAATGCTTACTTAAATTGGACTTTATTTTTAGTATATGGGCCTCATCGCGAGAAAACCTGTCTTCGGGGCTTCCGACAAAGCGAGTTTCAAAACCGTCTCCTCCGCTACAGAGACTAGCTAGAAAATTGAAATTTCATCTGTAGCAAGTCTATATATGGTACTTTACTTAAAGCGAATAACAAAGGCGCTGATCAGACTGCGCGTATGCGCAGGCTGGTCTGCGCCTGTGTTGTTCGCAAACCCCCGAAGACAGGTTTTCTCGCGTCGAGGCCCATATGATATGTGATAGGCGAGCAAGAAACATTATCCCAAACTATTTCGTTTAAAGTATGTTTGTGTCGGTATTAAATTACATGTTATACAAATGACATAAGCCAATCAAGTCTGTTGTTCTACCATTCTATCACACTTTCTTTCTTACAAATTATTTGGTTTAGCTGCCTTTTGCATTTAATGGAAAAGTTTTCTACCGAGTGCGTATAAATGTACGCTGTCTGAAAGTGTATTCTTACGCACAAAGTGAGGTTTCTTACATGTTGTCTGGTGGAGCCTTAGTCTGGTACCCGGCGTCTCTTTGTGTACTGAAAGACAGAGTCGGAGAGGCAGAGTACCAGACTAGTAGAGCCTCTATTCATACGTGTGTATGCACAGGAGCTCGAAGCTTGATCCTTAAATCACCCCTATAGCCTCAAAACCAAAAGCTCACAATGTCATAACGTAGTAATGACACCGTGAGTTTTTGGTTTTGAGGCTATATAGGTGATATAAGGACCTAACTACAAGCTCCTGTGGTGTATGCCTTCTGTGTAGGCATAAGCTACTGCATTCGGGAAAGTCTGCCACAATTCGAGAATCAAATCATGGCTCAGGTGTATGTAAGGAGCATTACGCGTAGTACTAGACTAGTACAAATAAGGATGAAACTAACGACTATCGACTAATGACTAAAAACCAAACTCACTGTGTATAATAGTGTACATTGTGTAACTAATTGTACTGAAGCGGAAAATGAAACTAAACATAAAAAGCGACAGCTACGTGCTACAACCTTTATAGTGGAGCGGCTTGCAAACACGACTCGTAGGTTTGTGGTAACGGGTTTGAGCCTCATGACGGACAATATTTGGACCGCTTATATACATACTGATAGGGATTTAAACAAACAGCTATTATTAAAGGATAGTGTTCTCTATCCACTTTTACTGTCATGCCAGCCAAGAGTGACAGTGGCGTCATGTTTTGTTTACAAAGTCATCAGGGACTAATAACCGATGGATCACTTGTGTATTAATCCTATCCGCAGGGTAGGATTAATACACATGTGATCTATCGATTCCCGTTAGCTCAAGTGGAGTGTACAAATTAATGTTTAACTTAACAATTGAAAACAAAATATTACGTCACTGTCACTCTTGGTTGGCACGACAGTAGTTCGAGCGACTGCATGATTGACCAACTGTTTTAAAATGACAGATTTATTCTATCGATGTTAGTTCGATCGCCATTCAACTAAAAGAGGATGGATAGGCACCCTAAGTTTACCTCCCTAATGAGACTTAACTTTCATAGGTACTGTCGGGTAATGTAAAACGTGCTGCAGTACAAAAATGCTCAGAGTATCTACCTTCTTCTGGAGGAAAATCTGCCTTTCTAAACCATTTGTCCGTTCCTGATAGACCAACTAGTACTCATGATGTAACACGGGGTGCAACGTTTGTGTGCTAGGAGTCAACTGTTTTCGTTTTATTAAAATTAAATTTGTTTGGATAGGTCTAAGACTTTTTATATATTTACTAGTGAACGATTTGTAGATTATTTGGTCTTTGTTATATTGGTAAAAAGTATATAAATGTATCGATGTATGTCTGAACTATTAGACGCCCACAAAACTGCATATTGAAGTTTTTAGAGCACCACACATATTCAGTCGAGATTTCAAGATACTTTTAATGTAACATAGCAGTCTCCAAATCGTGCATTAGGTCAAATATATGACAACATCTACTCATTCAAATTTAATATGAAAAAGCAAAACGGTGGACCTCTAAATCACAATATGCTAAACCCCGTGATAAGCAACATGATCAGTCTATCGGAGCCTTTAATTACAGACAAATATCCAGGTTCATTGGTTTGTTTCTATGAATGAAAAACATCGACTTCCTGAACAACTCGGCTAAATCGAAATAGGATAGAGAGACAAACTTACTCATACAGCTTCTGGGTTAATTCAAAATTAAGTAACTCAAGAAGACCCTGTCTTTTCTGTTATAAATATTACAGCTCTACCAATAAGGCGGCGATCACGAACGCTCTGATTGCCCAAAAACAACGGCTTCGATCATTTACCAAAGTAGAAGTTGTTGACAGAAGTACGGCTTTACTGAGTGTGACAAGCCAGCACACAACTCGACTATCACGGTTACTTTTCTCCTAGGGTAGGGCAAAGAGTTCCAATAACTCAAAAAAAAGTTTCATATATGAAATACCATATTTAATGATTATTTAGCAATATAATGATTCATAGCAATATAATTATTCAGAAGTTAGATATATTAGCGGAATTCAATGCAATAAACGATGGCCAATTGTATATATTGAGGGACCAAAAGTTATATTTTCGGAAAAAATGCATTCTTTCACTGACGATCGATTTGGTCTTCGCAAACAGTGTAGACTCTGATCAAATGCCGCATCTGGGTCTGCACTGTTTGCCAAAATACGGATTTAAGAGCCAATAGTAGATAAAGGGATATTAATGCCTGCGAATAATTTGGTCGTTTTACTAACACTTCCTACACTCAAACCAATTAAGTGAGTGAAGAGCTATCCTACAAAAGGAAACGTGAGAGCAAGGTGTGTTCGAAATGTCGTGTGTGTGCTCAAAAAAAAGTGAGTATGACCAGGAAATAATGCAATCATAGACCACAAGCTAACCCTGGCCACCGTGAATTAAACACAGACCACTGACAGCTACACGACAACAGTGAGACTGCATTTTAATGAAATGTTTAGGCTAATCTTTCCAGATTTAAGTTACCTCACACTGGATGGCGTGCGTGCGTGCGTAAATTTCCGTCGACAGCTTAGGTCAACATGGCTTAAAGCCGCATCTGACAAACTGAAGAAGCCAGATAACCGTAGTCGAAAAGAAGTCTATAACCTATATTTCGATAACTCTCAGCGACTGCTAAGGTCAGTCTAAGTATGGGTTCTCAATCCCAACCCCCTTCCCTTCCCCTACCAACAAACACACGCACTCACGTGTTTGTGTGCATCTCCATACCCAACATATCAACGAAAAATATTTACAACTACATCACTCCGCCTGGCATATAAAATATAGTGTCGGCGTCTGTGTTGGTGCGTGCACTAGGTTTCCTTCGATTAAACTTGACTTGTCCAATGGATACCAGGGCTATTGTATACAAGGCACTGTTTGGGTCCAGGTTTCGGGTGTGCAAGGACTATTTTGACTCCCTGTCTGACAGACGCAGTGATGAAAGGTGTGAAGGTGCGGGGATGTGAGCTCTTGTACAGCCAGAGTCGTGTTGGTGTAGTTGGATCTCAGCTGTTCAGAGCTGCAAGGAATACAGAAACAGGCTTTTCTACGAGGGTCATCCAATAAGTTCTGACAATTGTCTCATATCTCAGAAACCGTTATTGTAAACAGAATTATAATACCCATGGTATGTGGCCGTGGGTTTTACCTATTCATGTTTGAAATTTTGAGTTTTTATCACGACCTGATCTTATGCAATACAAATTTGTAGACAACACTGTAAGAGTCCACGGCCACGAAAAATCACGTTTTTAACTAATTTCTGCTGGGGGTAGAGTTATATAAAGATGCTGTATGTTTCTTTGGTAAGTTATATTAGTGATTGGTGATGTTGTCTGAATACACAATTGATCCATAAAAGCATATGCCACAATGACATTAACCTAGTTGCTCTGAACGTTCTTGGTTGCTAGGCAACAACAGAAAACTACATTTTGCCTCATTTTAAGCGTTAATTATAAAATAGTACATTTTAAACACTTGATAAAAGCCACTACGATCAATTTGCGTATTAGTAGATAGATGTTTCGATAAATTTGTTCTATAGTCTTCTTAACCCATAGAAAATATTAACTTTCAATAAATGCTATAATCCAAATATAATACACTATTAGTACAACCCATTTTTAAGTAAAACCTTTCTTGCAAAATTAGTGATATGTCATAAACAAAACCCTGCTATCACCACAGTCACAAACTAAACCATTATCTATGACGTTCAGAATCAACATTAATAACTTCTTTATTTATCTACATAAAAAGTCGTTAAGAGGAGTTTGTAATTTCTTAGAAATTTGGGCACGTATACCATGTATAGTGTCCCGTCCATGGCCCTTTACCTTGTGTTCTTTAGTTGCCTAGCAACCATCGCGATTGCAACATGTAAACTATTTGAACAGGTGATTCAATTCCCTATATTCTAGATAACATATGAAGATTATTGAAACAGGCCCTAGAGAAATGGGTTTTGTTTTATGGGGTCATTGTCAGAACTTATTGGATTACCCTCGTAACCTTATTTCTATTGCCTTTATAACAGCCTGGCAATCATTTACCAAAGAGGGTGCATGTCAGGGCTAGTGGGGTTCCCGTCCATATGGGTGTCGCCGCCCGAGTGCTTATTTGGACGGTTTCAGCATGATTTGGGGTTTTGGCTGAAGATGTTATTGCGGAGACGTTTGTAGGTAAAAGCTCGAATACACTACCCCCTGGATTTTGGCCAGTCAGGTGGTATATATTTCCCTAGGGACTTCTCATAAGTTAAATAGTTTTAACTGCAGATCACCGATATAACCAAGAGTAGTATCTGAATGGCCACTTGCTCGAGACTCAACAGGGCCAATGTGTTGTGTCCTTTAGGAAGACACTTTATATGTTCTGCTTAGAACTGGTTTAACCCAAAAATTTATGAAACGTCCCGATGTGACTGAAACATTGTTGACTGATGAGTAAACCATCAGCGCAGACAAAAAAGACATTTGGACATTATTTGAACACAGTCATTTTAAAAGCCCAATAATGCCTAGCACCAATACATTGTATAAAGGAATTTGACAAACAGTGCAGATCCAACATAGACACAAGGCAGATGGTGAATGAAATAATGTCTGATAAGGTCTACGCTGTTTGCTCAAATGATACAACAATTTCTGTAAAGTGATAAAGCAAAACTAAAGACCCTATAATTACAGATCGACCAGTCAGCTTAAATGGATTGAAGACTCCAGTAGGCATAAATGGATTAACCGATCTACACTGTTCCATACTTAATCAATATGAGTGCCCACTATTTCGTTGCTCTAATTGAGACAGCGGAGGGGAAAAGATGGCCATAGAAACTATTTTTAGAACGAATTTCTACCAAAACGGGGTCTCTGAATTGGCAGCCAAGCACAATGAAGATTGCACCAGCGGTCCCACCAGTGTGTGGTGAAAAACAGGTCTTTTCGACATCCCAAAGTGTTTCTAAAACTATATAATGTTATTATGTGATATCATATAAAGCATTTTTTGGGACTACATCTACATTGGCACATTCTACAGTCCCAGTGAAAGAACAAATAAAAAAAAGCCACTTGAGCGTTAGACTGGAGATCGAAAGGCTAATGCCAGTTCGAGATTCACCGCCAGCGCAGTCACTATTTCACACGTTATCCACTGCTTACTACTGGTCCAACCTATGAAAAGAGGAAATCGTCCCGACATTACTGAAAAATTGTTGACGCGGACGTAAAGCTCCAAAAACAAACAAACAAAAACTTGAAAAAAAATATAGGCTAGGTAGGAATTGAACCAGCGACCACACGTACATGAGTCAGCTGATCTAACCGCTAGACCACAGAGTCTGTTGTGTTAAATGTCTCTTATTTCGTTTTCTTATTTTGAACATGTTTTTAACTTTAGACGAGTACAACTATCCATAACAGTGAATATACGTCATTGTATGCTCATGAATAATTTTCTAAGAGAGGCGGATCTAGTTTCCATTAGTATTTGTTTCAATAAAAATTACAAATAAACATGAAAATTAATCAAGAAATACACTGGAACTAATGATACTGAGGTTTGAGCTCTTATTTACACGAGCAGAAGCTGGCGATGTAGCAGATTTGTTGTGTTTTAAAATGTTGTTAAGTATAAGTTGAACCCGCCACCATTCCTTAGTCATAAACTTTAGTCTTAGTCGTTAGTCAATCCTTATTTGTACTAGTCCACTATGTACCAAAAAGCTCCATTTTGTTAGCTGGAACTGGCGTATGGAACATTAGTTCCGTAGCATGTGGATTAAGCTTTTTTAAAATCGATTGTTCTGATTATCCGAAAAGTCTAATCAGCAGAATAAATGGAGTTTATATTTTTTTTCAATAAAATAACGCTTTAGAGATATTTTATTGAAAAAAAACATAAATTTCATTTAAGCTGTTTGTTTTGCTGCAATCACACTTGTTATTGCGTTAACATGGTTTCTGTGACGTCAGCGTCACGTTATATAACGTCAGCGTCACATAATCACCCGCGTTATCAAAGTAGATCCTCGATGTACATCCGTGGTCTGATTCCACGGAATTTCGCGGAATTGGCCGAGGCCGTGCCGATTGAAGCTACTGCTGTCTGGGTAGTTTTCTAATTAGTTGCACGCATGGGTTCCTGAAGTCATGTCTGAGTTGACTTTTTCACATGTGGTCTGGCCTGAAGGTTATAAAACTTGAGTTCATTCTCTAACTCAAAATAAAGTGCAATGATTGGCGTGGACACGTGTCCGCAAGCAGCAAATCATTGCGCTTTATTTCGAGTCTGAGACTGTACTCAAGTTTTAAAACCTCGGGGCATGAATGTATTCTGCTACATGAAATAATCCTAGTTCAATGTTGGCTTTCTTCTTGTCTGAGTGAGATTTCATACGTATTGTCTTTGGGAGCTCCCTTCCCATGTGGTTTAAATGAACTTTCTTACATGTTGTTTCAGTGGCCATTCTTTACATGTTATCCTAGAGAGTTGTCTTACCTGGTCATTTTCAGAGCTTTTTTTATTATTATTTTTTCGTCCCCCGACCCTAAATCTGAAAAAAAAATTCCCGTTAATCAACATATAAAAAAATCTGGCCTTAGTTTCTCATTTCTCTGTATGTTGCGTATGCCTCGTGTCGCCTTAGTGTACCTTTTTAATTTTGTACGCCGAGAGTAGGATTTACCAGACACTTTTTACAATACTTTTGACTGCAACAATGTACATGTCGGTTATGAACTGCAATTCGTACAAATATCTCTTAGGCTTATACTGATAGTAGAGCAAATGCCAATGCGTTTTAATAGCATAGGGCTGGTTTTGACCGTCGTTATCCGTGTATTGCAAATAGACAATCAAATAAGTTGAAATACATTCGTGGGCCTCCTACTCAAACAAAGTATGATGTTAAAAGGGACACTTTCATACGGTTTGATCCACGTGGTGTCAATGACACCGATCTGTGTGCAGTTTTTCTTACGTAACTTGTGACCTACTGCGTACAAAATACATACATGTATGAGATGATTTTTCAAAATTGTATTTCGTAATATAGGCATACCATGGGAAACCAACAAAAACATATGCGCACCCATCGAAGTAAGAAAGGCTGCAAAGATTAGGAATCGATACAATCAAGTACCACACCTGACCCAGGATGAGTGCTGAACAATCATAACTTTCTGTTTGTTTCTGATGATAACTATTTACATCTTTGTTCATCATTTGTATCATGTATTGTATGGCTTTTTCGCTCACCTGAGCCAAAGGCTCTGAGGTGAGCTATAAGTATACCTGGTAACCAATGACTCCGCCATCCGTCAACATTTTCAAACATCTTCTCCTCTGAAATCACTGGGCCAATTGAACTCAAATTTCATATGGAGACTCCTTAAGATGAGGGAACAAAGTTTGCTCAAATGGTCCTGGTCGCGTGACCAAGATGGCCGCCACACCCATATATGGTAAAACCCCTTTAAAATCTTCTTCTCCAGAACCAGAAGGTCGGTGACCTTTGGACTTGGTATGTAGCATTGGCGATGTGGGGCCTACCAAGTTTGTTCAAATGATGGTCCTAGGTTGACCTTGACCTACTTAACGTCAAGTCAAAATCTTTATGGACAAACTAATGGTTGGGGCACAGTGTTTCATAAACACAATTTCTAGTTGGTGTATTCATTTGAAAGCAATCAATCAGGCAAGGCCTCCTTTTAAAAAGGAAACTTTATTTTGACATACAGCTTTAAAACTGGGTCTTATAACTTTGTCCACCAAACCTGAATTATCTGCTGTGTCGGTCAGCTGGAATGATAATGATAGTACAGGGTAGTGAGAATCTGTAAAATGGATTAAAGGAATCAGAAAAAAATCTTCATGTGCAAGAAGTGAACATCAAGGAAAACCACAGAAATAGTCTCTTCCATTGTGTCACATATTTTGATATGCCATCGTAGACGGTATTACATAGTACCGGCAGAACTAAAAAAAGGGAAACACTCATTTTCAATTTACATGTATAATATTTCATTGCTGTTTCATAATAACTCAAGATGTACTGATAAAAATCTATAAATAAAGTACTTGTACTGTCGACTTTGAGTTGACGAGAGCGTCGACTGTAAAATTGAAATAAATGATGTTTGATGCATCGATTCGCGTTTTATGAAAGTATTGCTGCTCATTGCTAAATGATTATGTATTCAATGTCACTGCACATTGTATACTCATGCTAGGAAAAAGAAGGCCGCCCTGAGCTTCGTATAAGGTTAGTTTAATTTGCATAGTAATTCAGGAGTCACTTACAGTCTGACGCTATGTGGATGAAGGCCTTCACATACATGTCGTGCTAATCTATCAGAATGTTTGAAACAACTTTCTCTTCCAGCAAGACCTGCAATATGGCAAGGAACATGTTTGCAAGCTGGTCATGTCATACCACTTGACCAGCCTCCCAGGTCCCAATCCATCTTTGATCTACCACCCCTAGGATAATCTGGACTGGTGGGTACATGATCGTATCCCTTCTCAGCCGCCACATATCCCGGATTGGAACACTAGCTAGTTGAATGATAGACAATGCATTTGACAATGGGTGGGGTGGATAGAACCCAAGGCTTCTTTTGAGCATGCGTAAAAGGCTCATAGAATGCATTCATAAAAATGGCTGTCATGCAAGATATGACTACAATATATAACTTTGTTATCATAACATGTTCATGTCTGTAGTTATTTTTAACAAAGTCATATAATTGGGGTGGCCTTCTTTTTTCTGGTATAGACCAGGTACGGATCAAAACAGCCTGCTCAGCTACAGCAACGAACTAGAGTTTTCATGCGCGGATCCAGAGGAGGGACAGGGGGTCTGGACAACCCCCTCCCCTGGAAAACACAAAAATATAGGGTTTCTTAGCAATACTGGTCCGGATCCCCTGAAAACTGAAAAACCAAGCCGGCATTCAATGTTGGGCCAACATCGGCGCGCCAGCTAAACGCCATTTTAATGGCGCTTCGCTGGCGGGCCGATGATGGCCCGCTTTTGGTGGTATTTTGATCCACTTTTCCCTCATCAACTACAAAAAAGACAAAAAAGGAAAGAAAACGTCAAAATTGGACCCCCTCTGACGGAACATTCTGGATCCGCGCATGTTTTTTTATGTTACAAGTCTAAATATTACTGGTGGGCGAAAACAAAGGTGCTGATCTTCTAGCTTCTAGATTATATAACTTTGTTCATGCTCACTCACCTGAGCATGGGTTGTCAACGTTTTCCCTGCTTAATAATATAAAACCTCGGACCGAGTAATACATGAGTTAAAACACTCAGCTATATATAGTGTATTGATCGTGCTCATAAAAGTTAAAATACCAACAATTGTTGGCATTTTAACATTTATGAGCAAAATATGTTTCATGCTCAGTTGAGTTGAGCATGAAAAATGTTATAGCTTCGGGCGCTGACTGCGCGCATGCAAAGGGTAGTCTGCGCCTTTGTTTTTCGTGTATAACAAAATCAGGTTTTCTTGCGACATTATGATATACAGTGTATGTCCTGAATTCGATAGCGATTTGGATTTGTTATCTGAAGTCTTTGGCTTACGTGTGGGTCATTGAGTTCAGCCCCGTTGCGGTAATAAACTTTCTCAAAGGTTCAGTTTGTTTTATTCTACCGTTGATTGTCAGCTCTGGAAGTATGCACATACCAAGTTTGTGGTTAACCACTTATCATTATTATACTACAAGCTACAATATCAGCTCTGTATAGTTCCAGAAAAGATGTCTCTGGTTTATTTGCAAGTACTGCAAAATTCACATTAAAATACAAGTATTTTAGTTCGTGAAAATATGGTGGGTTAACAGCCTCAAAAGCTTCCTGTATAATATATAAAATGTACACATGTTCCAAAATTCCTAATTTCCTGGGAATTATTGAGTTTGTGGTAGATAGTATAATTAGATGTAAGCATGCTCAGCAACATTGATGTGGTTAAATATTTCATAATGATGAGGTTTTACATCAGAGGTTTGAATTACAACACATCACGGAAACGTCTCCGTGCGAAAAACACCCCAGATTTGCACCTAACATATAGTAATACGAGGGGATCGGTGGGGTGAAAATAGCAAAAAGATAGTGCGTCTAAAAATGAGCTATATTTCCTTTAAAAAAGCAACTACAGCACCCAAAAGATTAAATATATATAGAAACTAGTTAACTGTTTGATTAATTTGATTTTTAATAAAATCAAAACATTAAATTGATATAAAAAATATCATCGCACTTTCATAAATATTACTACGCTGACTCGGCGATTTCCGGAAGCAGACGTGTGGTACGATCGTTTTTTAGCTATACCATGGTAAAAGGTCATATTGAGTTTCCAACCAGTATAGAGCGCAAACTGGTCTGATCAGCTGGGATACTTCTAAATTCAATTTGAAATATTTTCATGGATACCAACAGTATAGCTGCAAACCAGTTTGTACAAATGTGTAGGCTGATCTGTACCTTTGCTGTCCTCATATAATAAATCTCAGTTTTCTCAGGGGACGATTCGCCGTTCGTCGCACCGTTCACGCGCTACAGAAAAGGAGCACTGTCACTTATTTAAGTACTTATGAATTAATATAGTTCAAAATCTGTCCGAAAATGCCTGTTGTGTCGTTGGCTGAGACGTCTGAGTCGTCACTGTTTGCCAAAAGATATTTACTGGTATCAAAGTGTGAAAAGGACGTCATAGCATTGCGGTACACAAGTAGGAATGTGTTTTTCATTTGGTACGGCTTTTGGAAACAGGAAGTCTGCAATACCCGGGGCAATAAAATGACATCTGGTTAATACCTCAGTACTGACCTTATAATCGTGTAACGTCTCTTAAAATACACATCACCGAAACTGTGTTTAGATCTGTGTCTACATGTTATTACCCCTTTAGGCACTAATAGATTATTCCATCTGGCTTGATACTTTAAACTTGGGATGGTCTATTGTGTCACGGTATTGAGGTGTCACGTGTTACAATTTGCGAATCTATTCCTGAAAAATCGTTTTGTCCACTAGTAGGCACACAGTGAAGACCCTGATGAAATCTAGGTCTTTACTGTTTGCCAAAGTACACGATAAGGAGTTATAGGTATACAAGGGTTGAAACCCAAAATGGAAATTTCGCACACAGCGCAGACCAATAACAATGTGGTATGTCTGACCAGCAAATGCTCAGACTTGCCTGCGCATACGCGCAGTCTGATCAGAGACTTTGCTAGCTTTAATATTCTATGAGTGTTTAAGTTACTGACCAAATATCATTTGGAGCCGTAAGCTAAAAAGGTGGCTGCATAGGCTCGTTGCATTCACGCCACATTGATGGCGGCAATCTTATGACACGGCTACCGCTCGAGGCAGGGTCAACATAAGTTGCTGTAAAATAACTAGCAATCCCGTATGGCATAACTGGGGTAATAAAACTGCATTGCATTTTCTTCAAACAGCAAAGGGGGCGCAGTGGCTCGGTGGTAGAGTGCTTGACTTGAGACCGAGGAGTTGCGGGTCCAAGCTTGCATTGTGTCCTCGATCTTTGCTCAGTACATGATCAACATAGGTTGGCCCGTCCCGACATAGCTTAATTTTTGACTGGGACGTCACACACACACACACAAAAATCAAACAATACAAAAACAACTATGATTAGACTGGTTTGAATTTGTTTGTGCCAATTCTTTACATAACAGTCAACAATTTTTTACAGTCATGTCGGGACAATTCCCCGTCATCCCGGCTTGAACCAGTACACAGCAGCGGATAAAGTGTCGAAGTCTTGCCCAGTGACTGGTGGGTCTCGGACTCTTCTATCCCTTTCTATCCCCAGTTTGTGACGTATATAGGTCACTGCCGCCAGTCTAACGCTCTACCAGCCAAGTCACTGCCAGGCGGCAATGGTTTACAGGCTGGTTTAAACATGTTAAAGTTTTCACTAGGCACAGCTAAATACTGTCTGTCAGTCGCATAGATAATATTTGAGAAAAGAGTCAAACGACTTTGACCAGCCGCCTCTATAGATCCGGCAGGCTCGTTACCGCAAAATTCATGATTTTTTTATGCAACAAACGGGTCAGCCTGCACATCCCTGCCGTCTTAAGATTACTGCTAGTCAAGTCAGTAGAGCGTACGGAAGTTTAGTGAAAATGGGGTGCTAGTTTGAAGGTAGATTTTGTTGGTGCATCATGCGGCATCTGAATGGGGTCTGACCTGCCCGTAAGATGTTCATCTGCGGTAAAGATTGATAAATAAGGTACTATTTGAACAAAGATTTTTAATTAAAAACGATGGGTGTTGTCCCTGATTGATAGTAGACGTACACCGTTTAACCTGGGTTTTCGCCTTAAACGGGAATGTACAAAACACATAATCCGGCGAAACGCAACCAGTGAAGACACAGCTCGACTGTCGCGCGTTGATGCATATGACCTGGGTTGCACTGTTCAATCAGGTCAATCCAGATGTGGTGCGACGAAACTATTTAACATCATTCCCGTATTTGCCATTCCTTAATGTAGATATAAGGCTCATCTAGTTTTAAGCAGTTTAGATCCGTAGCCGGACATTTAACGACTCGATCTACATCCAAACTGCTTATACATATTAGCAGTTGCCATCTCTTGTGATCTTTACATATTTGTTAATACCAGGCCGCTTAGCGCAGTCGGTAGCTACGGATGCGTGTCTGACTGCAGATCAAGGTGTCAGTGAGTTTGATCCCGGCCCGGTCCGATACTTTAGTGAAGATTGATCATGAAATAAATTAATTTCTACGGTCATTCTTAACCATTCCGTTGATTCATTCAAGAAGGTTTTGATGGGGTAGAGAGAGCTGGCTGCTTTGCTTAATTTGTCTTCCTGGTGTCTCGTGATGGTTGAGAGGCTCTTCCTCGCGGTGCCACGGGGTTGTCTGCGGTTTGTGATTGTGGTATTTCCTGATCATACTCACTTACTATTTTTGCTGTCAGTGAAAGGCAAAAGTATGTGCACGAAGTTTTGGTTACCGCTTGTTCAAGCTTTGTTATGTGAACTGAAAACCGACATGATCGTAGCTACTGACTTGGACGTAAAACAAAAAAAACATAAATTTTTTTGTTAGGATACAACACGTCTCTTATCTTCCATTTATGCCTAATGAAATATCCTGAATTGGACCAGTCCACTTCCGCTGTTGGGCGGTATTTGTCATGTTTATTCAAATTTTAATAGATAATTATGTTTAGCAAACTATGGCGACCCTGATCAGACGGCGAACCATGCGGCGTCTAATCTGGATCAGCACTGTTAGTCAATTTCCCAAAATAAGGGCGGGTTAACCCGGCCTACACAGGCCCTCTAACCTCTTGTTTTCTCCCCTGGAGCATCTAAACACTTTCTTAACCGATGGAACCTTCCTTCTACTTTGTAAGGGATTCTACAAGGTTTTCTGAATTACCGAGACCCCCACCTAATCCTCCCCAATATAAGTTGGGTGTTCAAAAGCATGTGCGGATCCAGAGGGGGTGACAGGGGGTCCGGACCCCCTGAAAAATCACAATAATATAAATTTTCTTGAAATTCTCGAAAATTCTCAAAGCTATGAAGCCAGCATTCAATGTGGACCATAATATGCATGCCAGCGAAGCGCCATTTAAATGGCGTTTCGCTGGCGGGCCGACATTGGTCCGCTTTTAGTGGTATTTGGATCCGCTCCCCCGGTCTAAAATTATTGTCAGTGTTGCAGAGTTGGACCCCCTATGACAAAACTTTCTGGATCCGCGCATGAAAAGAATCAATATATCGATAATCCGATGCAAATCCGACCGGCTCTGATCCGGGGTTACATTATGTTGAATAAGTATCTCGAGCGTGTCCGAGTGTGTAGACCAGGCGTGTAGAAAAATGTGTTTATTCATACGCGCTAAATGGTCTCTTAAACGTTTTTTCGCATCAAAGGCACCGAATTATGAGGGGTCGAATTTATGTGCCGATTAAATGCCCAGTTTGCTTTGGGCCAAAATGTCCCGGACTCGTTTACAAGTCATATTGTTGGTTTTATTTTAGGAGAAACATGCGCTCAGGGTCGTTCTACACGCCAGTTTCGAGAGACTCTGATGTATTTAGGCGGCTAGTAGTGAAAGTTTAGCGTACTATCAGACTCATTTTTTTTCTTTTTATTTATTTTTCATATAGCCATTGTACATTCGAACATTACCAAGCCAGTTCTCGACATCTACGAGGATAAAAACTCCCCTAAGTAACAAGCCTTCGAATATGAAACGCATTTACAGGAATTTGCACACATTATTACAAAACAATAATATGGGGAAATAAAGTAAAAACATGCACGCGTGCACGGCCGATGCATTAATATTGCAGCATAGTCTGGTTCCCTCCCCTTGATATACCTATCTAGGGTCAGGTATAGGCTAATCTAGACGGTCAAAATTCTGACCGTCAACGAGAATCACGGAATATGCGTGATCTAAGGGAAGTAACTCTGAATTGTGTAAAAATGGCGCCGACGCTCGAGCGGACGATTCATGAGAGATTTAGATACAATAAATTCAACCTAATTTGAGGTAGGAATCTCAGTATCTCAGTGTGTATTTGTTTTTTCGCAAAACTCGCTTTGCTTTAGTGATTAAAATTAACAAAATATCGTAACTGCCCAACAGTTTGCAACCCACGCTAAACTTGAAATGTAACAGGTCATCTCATTGGTCAATCAATAAACTAATCACAGCCAATGATAGAATAGGGGGTACCTGTTGTCGATTCGAGACGATAACAGGGCACCAGTTTAATTGCAGCAAAGACTGCTATTGGTTTATAAAGCCAATACTTGTTCTGATACACTCGTTATCGGGTATATACGGAAATCTCCGATCAGCAGAAAGTAGTCCCGTAAATATTAAATTTCACACGGAGCCGTTTCCGTAATGAGAGGTTAGGCCATTTTTTTTATTAGTTGATTTACGGGATTTTTTTTCAGATTTTGGGTCGGGGGGGGGGGACGAAAAAAATAAATAAAAAAGCTCTGAAAATGACCAGTTAACTGGTCATTTTCAGAGCTTTTTTCATTTTTCAGAACTTTTTTTTTTAAATCTCCAGAAAAAACAGTAAAACTAGTAAGGTAAACCAACAAGCTGTATTAAATCTTTAAATATTTCATCATTTTCCTAAAAATCTGGACAGGACAATCACTTTTTACAGTGCCACTCTCAAAAATACATAGACAGAACCTCAAAAACATATATTTTTTTTTTCAACAAAACAAATAATATTTAGAGTCGGCAGATAAAATATAAAAATAATTTTAGAAATTAAATTATTTTTTCTACTTTACGGAAAATTACAGTAGGAGGGTTTGTAAATCAACTTATAAAAAATTCTGGCCTTAGAATTTCTTGACTATAGATATAAGTCATTTGTCGGATGACACAAACAAAATTGTCGAATAACACAGGATGAAGGCATTTCAATGGATAGCATATAAAATGGTTGATGGAGCCAAGAGACTGCTCCTATAGGGAAAGTCTGATCTGGCTCCACACTGTTGGCATCTACACTTACATGTGTCAATAGTGTTAAGCAAATATGTGCAACAGACTACTTAAGCAGACGACATTTTGGATGCATTGAATTTGTTTGCAGTCGGTTTAAAGGTTAAATTCTCATATTCAACGATACAGTATGATAGGTTGAAACTTTATAGTACAGTAAAACCTGTCTTAAGCAGCCAACTAAAATAAACAAAACAAAGATCTTCATGACAAATGGTAGCTTAATGAAGGTCGAAAGTATTGCAGAATGCTATTCTGCAATTACTTTTGACCTGCATTAAGCGATAATTTGTCTTGAAAACCAATTTTTGGTCTTTTTGAGAGTGGCCGTTTTAGACAGGTTTTACTGTACCCTATTTGATTGAACGCGTCATGTACTATTGGTGTTATGTGTCTCTTGGTCAAAAAAGATGCACCTCATGACTGAGGTTTTGCATTTCAGAGTTCCTTATTTGAGCCCTACCACGAGAAAATACGCGAGCATGCGACTATCACTGCTTTTAGTAATGCGCTCATAAATACACTGGGTGTAAACGTGTTGCGTTTTTCAACTTTTTATTATAAACCTTGTTTGAATGTGTGTTTTCATCTTTATGCCAAGACATTTTGGTTTTGTTAATACAGTAAAACCTGTGTAAAATGGCCACTCACAAAAAGACCAAAAATTGGTTTTCAAGACCAATTATTGCTTAATCCAGATCAAAAGAATTGCAGAATGCTCCAAGGGGAGCTTTCTGCAATAATTTTAACCTTCATTAAGCTGCCATTTGTCATGAAGATCAGTGTTTTGTCTTTTTTGAGTGGCCGTTTTACACAGGTTTTACTGTAGCTAAAATCACGTGAAATGATGTCTGAAATATGAGTGATGCCCGGAAAAATCTAAACTGCAGTTTTCCGGGCACCACTGTAATTCAGCCGATAAGGTTCAAGACGTTGTAAGGGACATGCCAGAAATACAGTTTCTTGTACACCGGATAGGGATATCTGAGATTTTACCCTGGGATAGAAAATCTTATCTTACCCATGTTATCTCATAGACTGGTTCTCTCCCTTTAATAGCTTGTCAGCATATTAAGACAGGTAACTACTAGCCGCCATTACGCCTACGTATAGCATACACACTGACGTCATGAGTGACGTGGTATTGGAAAATACCCTTGGCATAAAGTGCATTTTTAAACAAGCCGTTTTATAAATTTTATTTTGTTCTGGGAGTTTATTTTTTTTTTTTCTTTTACTTAATTATCAAATTATATCAACTGAAAAATACTGAAGTTTGTGTTGAAAAATCTTTTCTGGAGCATGCGCAGTCGGATGAGTAGGATTCTCTACTTGTAATGAAATAGGCGTTACCAGTCGTTATATGCGTAGCGGAAGTGGAGCTTTATCAACGAGGGGAACCAATCTAGTTATCTCACCCAGGCTGTCACGTGAGGGCTACATACATTGGTTGTATTGGAACTCACGCACATGGTCGTCAAGTGACGTCATTGTTATGTTACAGTGACGTCATGATGTAAAATTGCATCTTAGCCCATTCAGGAACTTCTGGAAGCTTATTTTTAAGAATAAAACAGTAGTGACCATTATTGGTGTGAGGGTAGGATAGAAAAATCCGTCCCGCGGGATCACGATTTGTCATCACTCGGCAAGCCTCGTGATGCCAAACGGCGATCCTCGGGACAGATTTATCTCATTGTCGCAAACAGGAAGCTCGCTAGCACGAACAAACCTGTCGCCTTTCGCTCGGTGTACACTGGGATTGAGCCGCCATTTTTCTGATTAAAAATATATTATGCGATCAAAGCTTGCGTAACTCGGAGCTTTACATCCAGAAAATATTGATTCAAAGAGAAATGATAAACTGTCAAAAATTTAACTTTTTGCCATTTTTAACAATTAATTCTGTTACTACCGCAGTGCGAGAATTGAACGGGACTAGCCAAATATCGCTAGTTACCCATGATGCAAAGGGCGAAATGCGAGAGATCTAGATGAGGTATCGTCAGGTCTCGCGAGAATGATATTTATCTATCATACCCTCACAAAAATAATGGATTCTTATAACGCACATCGTGCACTAGGTCATATACGACAACATTTTTGCAAACATATTTTATTAACCCTTTTTTTATTAACCCTTTTTATTCTGATGGATTTTCCCATACAGATAAAAGCAATAAGGATGCACTTTTCCATTATATATTTCAATGGGTCACAAGACGTCAATTCCCAATTATGACGTTTTCTGTCCCTGAGGATTGTCACAAGTTTTACCTTAACAAACAGGGTAGACCCCTGATGAAATGCCGCATTATGTGGCATTTCATCTGGGTCTTCACTGTTTGTCAAAGTACCCATTTAGGAATTTTCAGTTTACATGTACAAAGAGTTAAAATAGTTTTTAAATTATGACCGCAAAAACACAATAACTTGTACTCCGTGTAATATATTTTCGTATCTGCGGTCAATATACATGTATAGGCCCTGATCAGCACTGTGTCGCATGGTGCTCTCAACCTTTGTTATCCGAGTATGCTCACTTTGTATCGAAGAACGACAAGTACCATGCGCGGTCATGTGCGTTAGCACAGATTGGTATAGACCTTCATTGTACATGAGTGCATATAGTCGAAGGAACGGTTGTGTGGTTGTCGCTCGTTGTGACACAAGTTGCACTTTTGCCCACTGTTGCTACATGTAAGTGTTTCTATCTGATATGTATAATACAAGTAAATGAGCCAGCTCACCAGAATATGGTCCTATAGGATTGAGAAGACTGCGTATACGCACCAAACATGTGCAGGTAACAAACAGCGATGATCAAACAGCGAAAATGCAGTTTCTTTTTCTCTAGGCATAGCTCAAATGATATCTCCATCCACTTGCATAAAAAAAAAACAAATTTTATTTTGTATGATCTCACGTATTGCATGTTTACAAAATATAAGTGTGACATTGAATGATAAAAGGGTGACCAGAGGTTTCAGAAAAACACTCGCAAAAATTTAAGATTTTTATCCATTCTTTCAAACAGCAATGGTGACCTAACAGCCCACAATTTTAACCCTTAAAGCGCCAAGAAAAAAATGTATCTGAAAATGTCGTCTGCTGGAGTCGTCTGCTGCAAATAATTGCCTTATATTACCGACGGATAAAGTATAGAAGCAAACAGCGTGGCCCCAAAACAGACCTATGGGAGCAGTCTGATCTAAGACCACACTGTTTGCCATAGACGCTTCTTAAACATTTCAGCAGACGACTTTTGTTGCGATTGGCGCATTAAGGGTTAATATTGCTTTTACTCTTTGCCTGCTGGTGACGACGGCAAAGTAGATAAGTGGAGTGGAATGTACATGCTAGTGACGACTTTTGACGTCTGCTGATAACCTTTTGCAAACAATTTAGACCCAGATCAAGGCCATCAAAACAGCGGGCCTGATCTGGATCCAAACTGTAAACATGTTTGACGCCAAGATCGAGGCCGACAAAACGTCAGGCCTGATTCCAAAACTGTTTGACAATCATAACAAAAGGCAGACAAATGATCCAATACTTAGAATGGAAACTCGAAATACAAAATACTGGCCTAAAATGAAAACTTTACACTTTATTTGTTTAAATATCTGTTTTGCTAGCATACATGTTTTAAAAGGCGTAGTTAAAATAAGGGGGTTTTGTGGTAGTTGAATATATTAAAAGCTATTTTGGGTACAAATAGGCACATAAAGGGGACATGCATTGTTGCAAATTTTGAATCGAACGGACCCTTGGTTTCGTGAAAATGGTGTATTAAATGTGGGTGGGGTAATTCTATATCAGTCCTACTAGCAATTTTTGATATTCCTATAAAAGGCTGGTGAAAACTTTTGCCATTTAATGCATAGATGGTAATCACATATTAAAATGATACGAGACTCTTATGTATGCTATTGAGAAAGCACTGAAAAAAACTCCATTTGCAGTTTTTAGATTTTGATATATTTTTATACCAACTTTGCGTTGAACGTTTCTCTACCAAGCAATTTGGTTTCCAACAATGTGGTATGTGCGACCAGCAGAGTCTCAGATCAGCCTGTGCATACGCGCAGTCTGATCAGAGCCTTTGCCAATTGCTTGAATATTCTATGAGTGTTAAGCTACTGTCTGAACATCATTTTTGAGTTTCTAAGCTTCAAAGGAGGCTGCACAGGCTCGTCTGAGTCTACACTTGTCAAAATGCCTCATTGTTGAAAATCACATGTCTCGGCTCATTTAATCTTAAATCTTTTTTTGAAAATACTTGTGAATGCTTTGTCATTGCAGAATCATAAGAATTATTAGCTCACCTGAGCAGAAGGCTCAAGGTGAGGTATTGTGATCGGTCTTTGTCCGTCGTGCGTCGGTACGTCCGTCCGTCCGTCCGTAAACTTTTCTTTAAACGACATCTTCTCCTGAACCACTGGTTCAAATTTCATATAACTTCACATGAATGTTCCCCATGATGCCTCTTTCAAAATTGCATAAATGGTTCTGCTCCACTGAACAGGAGGGCCGCCAGAGTAGTACAGTGCAATCCCTTTATAATAGAGTCAGTGCTCGATAAGAGTAGAGTTACGTTGTTGGTCACGTGACGGTACTTTATTCACCTGATTGGACAAATATAGGGTTTTCATTCATACTTCTAACTAAAACTGTTTCGTCACCCTATTCTTATCGAGCACGGACTTTACACCTCGTTATAACATAGATTTGGAAATAACACGGTCATGTTGTGGCTTTCATTATTTTAACCATGGGCTTTTACATAGGAATTATAGGAAAATGGTCATTTTCCAATAATGTCTTTGTAAAAGTGTCCCATTATAACGCGATTCGCCTATAACACGGTCCTCTTCTATGGACGCCAATCATAGTACTATAAAGGGACTGCGAAGTACCCAGTTCCGGTTATAGGAGCGTGTGAGCTCATTTGGTTGAATATGTTAATATCAGCCTTAAACGTTTTGAAAACAGCAGTTGTAAAACATTGCTCAGATCCGCAAGAAAGTATAGTCTGGCCCCTGTCGTTGTTGTTTTTGTTTTCTCCTTAAAATGAATGCTTGTTCCAAGCTAACCTTTTAGCCATGGCTCAACAATAACTTACTACACGGAGGCTATAAAATAATTATAGCTTTTCAAGATTTGTGTCCCTTCATAAGAAGAAAAACTGCCAAAAGTAAAAAAAAGACATGAGCCGCGGTATGAGATTTCCAACAATGTGGTACACGTATGTGCAACCAGCAAAGCTCAGACCAGCCTGCACATACGCGCAGTCTGATCAGAGCCTTTCTAGTCGCTTGAATATTCTATGACTGTTAAGCTACTGACTGCACATCATTTGGAGTTTCAAAGCTGAAAAGGGGGCTGCACATGCTCGTCTAAGTCTACACCTGTCAAAATGCGACATTATGGGAAATATCATGCCGCGGCTCATATGGTCTGGGCTGGACTAAATGAAAATTGAAAGCCTCTTTAGACTTCGCATTCTGTGTTGCCTCTACCACCAGCTTAACCAATCGTCTTCTTCCTGTTGTCGTGCAATAGAGAATTCACCCTCATAACATGCAACTTCTTCACCTGTCCGTGTGTCTGTTAGACTTCCCTTTACTCTATAATCTCCCTGTAACCAGAAAACAATATACAGTCAAATAAGTTTGAATTTTCGAGGTTTTACTGAATATTGAACAATTACACACACACACACACACACACACACGCACGCACGCACGCACGCACGCACGCACGCACAATAAACGATTAAGTTGTTTTGACAGAAGGTTTCTGATAAATGCAATTTCGAGTTGTACCATTAATAGCAGTTTTGACGAAGCTTCTCTAAGGATTTATGTTAAGATATAAACATTTTTATATGGACAACGATAGCATCTTTACTATACAATGAAAAATAGAAATTTTCGGAAAAACCAAACGCCAAAAAGAAAAAGAACTTGAAATGGCATCCGATGTCATTTCAAGTTGTTGTTTTTTTTTTTTTTTGGCCTTTATTTTTTGTTGTCTTTGTCCGGTGAGCCATGTTATTCACAATTGCACACTACGCGGCTTTTCACCAGGGTCAACATTGTTTACTCAGATAGAAATTATCTTCAGGAGCTGAAATACTCTAATCTGTGACCCCATGAAATGTACAACGAACCATTCCAGTGTAATGTTATCAAACAAGATGGAAGCATTTACTAGTATACAAAGGTGGCGGATCCAGAGGGGGTTCGGGGGTTTCGCTCGAACCCCCCTCCCCCCCCCCCCCCCCCCCCCCCGTTTTTAAATAACATTTGAAAATGAAATAATTTGGTCCCAGTGAGACCAACTTATTTAATTTTCATGGGATATTTAAGAAAAATGAGATAAAATCAGCAAAGCGACCCCCCCCCCCACCTTTATACATATATACAGTCAGACATAAGTTAAGCATCACCCAAAGATTATTCAGAGACGTTTTTCGTGTACAATTTCTTCAGAAGAACAACTAGTTTGTAACATATTGTCGCCCTAGTCTTTTCTTGGTCTGCTGAACATATCAGAATGCCATTTGGTCATTTTGCTAAATTTCAACGGTATCCTGTATACACCAATCCCTATTTTGGGGTATACCCTTAAAAGGTGTCACAGCTTAACCCAAAGTGCTTACTAATACTTTGAATTCAAATAAACGCAGAAATAATTTAGACCTATTTTTTCAAAATAGTACCAAACTGATGCTGTTGAACTCTAGGTTACATATCAGTTATAGAGGATCATGGAGAAAGTTAATCGCTTGTTTGTAATTTTTGCACTATCACTATATAACATGTCATTCTTTACACATCCATAACTTTTACTCTTTTAGAGATATGAATCTGAAATTTTCAGACAGAACATGTCTTTGATATTGTAACAATATGACACTAACACATTTCATCTCTAAGCGTTTTGAAAACAGATAAAGGGGTAGATATTAGGGAAAGTTTTAGGGGTAAGTGTGCATTTACCATGCTGGTTGTTTACCTTAATAATAATCTAATCAAAATTAGATGTACATTGTCACCAATTTATCTATTCTAATAAATAAAACAAGAAAATATTCATGACTGGAATAGAAAGCTTCCTTCGTTTTCAAGGAAACTATTGAGGCGAATGCTTAACTTATGTCTGACTGTATATAAGGCCAGAATTTTTTATTAGTTGATTTACGAACCCTCCTACTGTAATTTTCCGGAAAGTAGGAAAAAAAAATAGAATTTAATTTCTATTTATTTTTTTTTTATCCGCCGACTCTAAATATTATTAGTTTCGTTGAAAAAAATAATATCATTTTTGAGGTTCTGTCTGTGTATTTTTGAGAGTGACACTGTAAAAAGGGATTGTCCAGTCCAGATTTTTAGGAAAATGATAGAATATTAAAAAATTAATACAGACTGTTGGTTTGCATTACTAGTTTGACTTTTTTTCTGGAGATATTAAAACTACAAAAAGCTCTGAAAATGACAAACAAAAAAGTCTGAAAATGACCAGTTAACTGGTCATTCTCAGAGCTTTTTTATTTTTTTTTTCGTCCCCCCGACCCTAAATCTGAAAAAAAAATTCTCGTAAATCAACTAATAAAAAATTCTGGCATAAACCCCCCTTTCCAGAAATTCTGGACCCGCCCCTGTAATACGTACATAAGCCAACCAGCCCCAGGCGCTGTTGAGAGGATAAATGTAGAATGGATACGGCTGCAGATGATACGATCCGTTCGTGAAAGGACATGTACACGGGAATCCACTGACACGCAGTTGCCAGGGGCAACCGCTATCTTGAAACCAGTTTAGAAGTCGACAAAAATCATAGGAGCTGGAAAGTATAAGAGGATAATTAAGGCAGTTTCTAGAAACAGTGTAGATCCTGATGAAATTCAGCATAACGCTGCATTTCACTTGGGTACTCAGTGTTTTCTTTATCGCAGTATTGGTGCTGATGAGTGTCTCACTAGGCAAAAAATGAAAATCTCGATACGATAATATATATTCATTTTCTACATTGCTTTTTACACATCTTACCTAAAACAAGTCTTTGTTTTTGAAAATACTCCTTCATATATTTTTCATACTTTCACTCCTGCCTCTTAATAGGTTTCGGACACTACACCTAAGATATAACATGCAAGACAAGGGCAAAAATATAAATATTTGCAATTCTTTTTCTCTGAAACAACAATGGGAGAATCTAGTTAGCATTATGAGAGGCTAAACAAAGAAGATAAACGCTTAATGATGCAAAATATATGCATATCTTTACGACAACCATTGGCTGAATTTGTCATAAATTGTGTGGTAAAAAGATGTTTCGACATATAGTGTAACCCAGCGATAATAGAGGGCGCAGTGGAAATAACATGTTAGGAATCAGCCAATCAGAAGACGCACGGACTGAAGGCAACGAAAGCCCGCCAAGTAGGAGAACTGAGCAGCATTCAGACGACAGAACTCAGTGTGGAAACACAGACACCACTTTGGAAGGTAAGTCCCTGAATCATAATGTAACAGTATTTATGTATTATTACAGCGGACACCCATCGGCCCTATTCATTATGTATCATTTTTACAACAACTGGTGCTGCGGTAAATCGGCTTGCAAATTAGCCATGTGCTTTTAGCATTTTTTCGCGGGTGGCCCAGCCTTATGAAATTTTGTTATTTTGATCTTTTTCGGTATGTCCGCTGTATTCTAATTTGGATTTGAAATTCTATAATTTTAAAATTGCATTTTACTTGAACACGGTTCCCTGTTTTAGTTTTAACGTTGTCATTTTTCGCGAATTTGTCCGTCATTTGCATATTCTATAATGGACTATTCCGCGTATTCGTCCGCCTTTTCATTTGCATATTTGATAATTCCCGTTGACATCATGAATTGATATTTCGCTTTGAATTTTCATAAACGTTTGAATTGTTTCGCTAGATTTTGCAAATTTACCACTGAAATATGACCTACCTTCGTTCTGTTGTTTGACTTTCGTCCGTAATAAGTTTTATGTAAAGGTTATTAGACAAAAGAAGTTCCGGTAACCTTCTTTTGTTTACACTTTTTGTCCGTGTCGTTGGAATTACCCAATGTCACCCAATGCTATGTATTCACCGAATGCCAAAAATTACCCCAGGTCCGTTTTGATTTTTCTATTTCGCACTTTCCCTTTGCATATAGCGGTTTCGCTTGCATATTCATGCATTATTTTTCGTTTTATTTCGCTCACTGCATGCGGTCTCGCTCTTATAATTTTTTTGCATAAAATGCGTGATTTCTGCATAGGTTATTTGAATGCATAACGTCCGTTTTTCACAATTTGTCCGCATAGATCTATTTCAGGTGCATAATGTACTTGACCCATGTATGCCGTTTTGGCATTTGTGCGCATTCTTGTCTGCATTTTTTATTCTTGCACATCACGCTAGTCTGCATTATTTTTTTATAAATAAAATGTAGGGACCCTCCCATATGACCCATATGTATTTGAATATGTCTTCATTTTTCAGCATCGTGTCAATTTTACCGCGACGCTATTCCAGATAACGTGTGTTTACATGAAGTCGCTTGCAAATCACGTATGTTAAGGCCTCATTCTGAACCGTTGAACAATTTGCCATGATTGAATGCTTATTTGATTAAAATATGTATTTGTCTTGTTTTATTTCTTGCCCATGTTGTCTTGCATATCGTGTCATATTTTGTATGTCGTTATTGCAAATTGCGCGATGGGGCTCAGATAGGTTTTATTAGTATAATTTGATAGTATCCCTATATCTGTAACTGTAATCATAGTCCTCAGTTATTTAGTAATTTGTGGTCACCATGACCCGGTTCTCGTACTTTATCCCATCTTATTTTCGGGTGTATGCGTGCCTGCCTTTCAATATCGCGTTAGCATGCATATTCCTGCGATTTTCATTGGTGAAAACCCACAGCTGGTGAAGAAATGATGTATTATACCAAAGCTATAAAGATGCTTAATTGCGTAAGTATGTTTCATTATCCCCTTTTCCCAACATTTTTTAAGTTAGTAAAGGGTGTGCGCACATACATACCACCCATAATTAATTTTATTCTGACCAGAAAAACCACCTTTACATGATGAAAAGTTAAATTCTTTTCACTTCAATTTTCAACATCATTTTCTGCAATCTTTTGAGTGTCTGCTTTGGACGTGTCATAAGAGCTCAGCAAACTGATTTGTATGACATTGGCCAACTCCAGACTCGCATTATATTGCTTCATAATTTTATTCATTTAATGGCAATATTTTGATGTCCGTTTTTGGAGATTTGCATAATATCTCTTTGTAGTTGTATGTTATTTGCCAATCCTTGACATTCATAAAATTGCTTTCATTTTTAATCATCATAAAATTCATATTGGTTTCAGTCCCATGCAATTATGAAACTATGTGAATTTTTATCATCATATGTGTCTGAACTTTATTTTGATATATATTTTTCAAATGTTTATTGTGTTCAGTCACTTAACAAAATTTAAAGTCTGTTTCTTGGAACCTCTCGTATGAGCTTCAAATTGAAGCCATTCTATAGATTTTAACGAAGACATACTTTCTAATTTCAAAATTTATAAAGTGTATTAAATGAGACCATTCTAAATTAATCAAATTATATTAATCTATAGAAATTTGACATCTAAGTGTATACCTCTGGTTCTTATTTTTTGTAACAGTTTGTTTTGCATGGAAACATAATGTTTATTTATTGAACCAGATTTTGTCACCTTATTTGACAACCAATTCTTACATCAGATTCTGTGCTGGCTGTTGCTAGTTCTTTGCATCTGCATAGCCGTCACCGAATCCGTTGGCAAAACTTCACTTTTCATTGTTTATCAGCTATATTTGATGTGAATTTTGGTAGTGCTCTGTGTTAGCCTAAGCCCTTTGTAGTTTCTCAGGCATTGCCAATTCTGACATCATATGAAATCAGAGCTATGTCACAATCCATTAATCCATTAATCAAATCAAATTTGATGTGAGTTTTGTGTGTGCTCTGTGTCAGCCCCTCGTGGATGCATAGGCATAGACAACTCTCACACCTCAAACTTTCATTCTTTCATCGTTGTTGTAACACTAGATTCATACCTCATTTACTTCAGCATATTTCATTTTGTGCAAGAACATTCAGTGATTTGATTCCCTGTCCGTAAATTTATTCTATTATATTCTATCATATTCTATTATATATTAACTTAAAATCATAGATTTAGCTCAGTTTGTAAGTTTTTATGTATGATTTAAATGAGTCTTGGATTTCTTGTTGATTTTCTACATTTCATATTATCCAGATTTCATATTAATCCATAATCCTTATTATAGCAGTGTTCAAAAATTAGTAAAACTCATTTTCTATACTGCTGTATAAGTATATATTATATTACTCAACTGTTTATGGTTTATTTCATTATCTAAACCTTGCTTAGATGTGTATACTAATTTAAAAATCATGTAAAATAGTTCTCATAAGATCAAGCTATAAAATACTATCTTCAGGTAATCACCTTGTAGAACTCCAATTATGTCATCAACATATATTTTGGTTATCTTTAATTTAAGATCAAAGTACGGTTTCTGCCATTGATTTGATATATATTTTGCCATGTATTATCTTGTGATGTATTTGATATGCTGTTTTAACTGCATCACATGATCATGCTGGTTAGGAGTGATTTGTGATAGATTGATTAATTTGTCATATTATATATCTTGTTTTTGAGTCATTTCTGTTCATCGTGATTTGTGATGTCATGGCAGATTCTGTCTTTGGCTATTGAGAAGGTTACATATATTAGTTTGAAGTATTTGCTATTGTAATGCGTTCTGTTGAATGTGATTTTGATTCGTATAATATTGAAGTTTAAGATTATCATCGAAAAATTGAATTTGATATTGTGGTAATTGAATAGAAACTTATTCCACCTTCTTAGAGACATTTATTTTGTGTTAATTTTATAAATTTCTGTCAGAACAAGTTTCAAATTATCCAAATGTTTATTTTGCTTGTTCTTTACACTTTGTAAAGTATACACATTGCAGTGTGAGATTTGTATTCATCTTCAATTTGCTTCTTTGGTTTAAAAAGATTTCTGAATTTCCATATATCGAGCAGTTTCAGTTGATGTAATGCTTTTGGTAAATTTCAAATCTTCAAGTTCCCAGCACTCAATTTAGCTCATTCCATAATATTCTCAATTTGGCATATATACCTATTTACCTATTAGATTTACATATCCACCTAGTAGTTTAGCTTATCAACCCGTTTAGTAGATCATCTTCCAAATTTAAACATATCAGTTATCATCTTGTCATATCAGTAGTATCATAATCATCTTCATTCTCATATCGGCATAAGTATTATCATATCTTAGATATACAAATTTTCCAGAAACCATTATTTCAGTATAGGTTTTAATTTCATGCTCCTTTTGGCTCTGAAAGGTCCGGTGTCTGTCCGCATACTTTCAACCTAAGGATACTATTTTGAGGTGTATTATGGCTCTGGAAGAAATGGCATCTTTCCTCGGTATTCCAATCATAGAGTAGGTTATATGGTCCTGGATCATTTTATGTTATCATCTCTAGTGTTATATGTAAAAAGTCATATTTTTCATAATTATTCATTCAAAGTTTTGTGGTGTGTCCCATCCTAAAATATGAATTATTATTATTTCATCGTTTTTGCGATATTGGAGAGTTCTCCGGGTCGGTATGCTGAGGCATTTTAGTATACCGTCGTGGAGAATACCCAGTGGTTTTCCTAAGGAAATTATCATCATGGATACTATGAGTGCCCATGGAGAGAATTTATATTTTGAGGGGGAGGGGAATATCTTGGATATCAAGTCAAAATTGTCAATTTATGTTATTTGTTTTAATTGTATGTTTAAAGGTGTAATGCCACACCAAAGAAGTACATGTAAATTTATTTCCATTTATGGAACTCTTTTGGAGTGAGCGATAGTGTATGGACATGTGTGCATGTTTGTTACATGCATGCATGGACAAACAATATGGCTCGAGATGTTTTGGTGCTGAGGATATTCCGGGTTTGCATTTAGGTTGTCCTCAAATGCCGTATTGCTGTATTCGAGGCAGAAAACTATCCAATACAGGAATACTGCATTCTGTATGCGAAATCTCTCCTTTTTCCGGAATGCTCTCACACAACCAGAACATCTCCGGAATGGATGTTGTCATGTGATGTTGTGATTATGTATATATATATTAAATTGTTCAATTATAGTGTATTTACACTGCTCCAACATATATGAATCAAGTGGGGTGGATTTCATAAAATAGGGCAAAGTGTTTTTCAAAAGACTTTTAAGGGACATTTTTTTATACATAGACTTTAAGAAAGGATTTAAAACCTAGGCCAAGGGGGTGGATTTCATGACAGATATTAAATGTGAGCATTAGTTTTTCAAAAGGAGGAAGAGTGTGGTAAAAAGATGTTTCGACATATAGTGTAACCCAGCGATAATAGAGGGCGCAGTGGAAACAACATGTTAGGAATCAGCCAATCAGAAGACGCACGGACTGAAGGCAACGAAAGCCCGCCAAGTAGGAGAACTGAGCGGCATTCAGACGACAGAACTCAGTGTGGAAACACAGACACCTCTTTGGAAGGTAAGTCCCTGAATCATAATGTAACTGTATTTATGTATTATAACAGCGGACTCCCACTCGGCCCTATTTATTATGTATCATTTTTACAACATTGCGCTCTATCAGATTACATCTCTTCACTTTTACCAGAAATATATCTCAATGCTTAAAATCATTTTCTGAATCGGTAAAACATACTTAAAGACATCAAAGTAGTTACAGTAGTCCAAAAGGTCAACTATCAAAAATATATTCATTGTCAAAATGCACTTAAATCTGGTCCAATGTTCCATGTAGTGCCTGTAACTTTTTCTGATGCTAATTTCTCATAGATTCCAATTGTCATGACAATGAAACTTTGTCTATCTGATATTTATTTTGAATGACATAAAATATTAAAAGGAAGTTATTCTGAGATTGAAAATCTTCAAGATTTCGCTTCATGAATTGTCATGGTTACAGACACTACAAAAATTTACATTTTTGTTCCTGACAGAAATGTTCTATGGTGCGAAGCATTGGACTAGCCTGGAATGCAAACTGTATTTTTTGCAAACTATAGTCTTTGATGATATAATAGAAATTTATTTTACTTAAATAAACACATGTCTTGTATAATCATAGGTATAGTACAGTGAATTAGTGTCGTAGTTGCAGTTTTTATCAAAAACACTATTTTTAGAAATTTGAGGAGAAAATCCACAATTTTTGACCAATTTCTTTAATTCAAATTGCCAAATGTAGAAGATAGGTGTCTTTATAAGATGCAAACAGTTCTGTATCAATATAGGAATAGGAAACCTGAATTATTTGGACTTTAAATGATTTGATTTTCAAAATGAGACTGCATAACGCTTATAAATGGCCATTTTGGGAGCAAATCATAGACCATATCTCCGAAACAGGCAATGTTAGCAGCTTGAAATTTTCGGGCAAACAAGATCTGACAATGCCTTTCTGCATTACTCTTATAAAGTGTTCCTTTATGACACACTTCTTCTGTAACATGAAAAAACTTAAATCAGCGCCAATACCGTGTTGTAGCTGTAAGGCATCCCGGTCTGTAAATTCACAGCGCTACAGGGAATCTTTTGGAAGAGAAGCAAAGAGGGCCCAACTCCACTCCATGGCCTCATGCATACAAAACCAACTGTTTCAAGCAACTTATTGAGCATTTGAGAAGTAAAAGCACAATTCCTTTGAATCCAACAATGGTCTTATAAGTAGCTTTGGTGAACCGCAAATTTCACACCTTGAAAAATTGATACCAATACGTCAAATATTTCATACTAATGTCTCACATTTTGTGAAAAATGCGCACGTAGTAAAATTATATGTAGCATACATGCGTATTCTTCACTTAGCTTTCCCTCGATTACATATATTTTTGGATGGCAGATCCCTATTTTAGCTCACATTTTGGTAATAGGATGTCCGTCGTCCGTCAGTCCGTCCTGGCAGCCACCCGTCCGTCATTCCGTCGTCTCTCAACAATATCTTCCTCCTAAACCTTTTGGCATAATTTCACCAATCTTCACAGGTTTGATCGACCCCCTTTCAAACTTGTTCAAAGATTTCCACTTCATGTAGAAGTGTGGTTGCCATGGCAACCAAAAGGAAACACTATAAAATCTTGTCAAAAACGTCTGGTCATATTTCCAAATAATTTAAAACAAATGGTGGTTGGAACACCCTCTACCAAAATTGCCCAAATTATTTTGAATAGTTTAAAATATGAATGCCAAGTGAATGGCCCGTTTTTCCTTTGTCAATATTGTAGAAACTTTTCTACATATGAAATCGCAAGGCCTAGTAATGGAGACAACACTTCTTTTAATCACTTGATCTTGAGCCTTGATATTTGGTATGTAGCATCAGTTAGTGGACCTTTAACATGTTTGTTCACAATATGACCATGGAGCCAAAAATGGCCCCGCCTAGAGTATCAACATCCTGTTAATTTTGTCAACATAATTAAATGGACACTTTTCCATTTAAAGCTTTATAATGAAACTGTTGATCTATAAAACATAATAGCAGGGCTTTGGGGAGGGAGCTATGCTTTGCTATACCCTTATAAACGGTCATTCTCAGTGAGCGACCCCTGGCCCGAAGACCCCCTCGTTTCTATAGAATGAATCATGTTCCTGAGAGACATATTGATTAGGCCAGTGTCATCTGTTACAAAATCATGTCCACTATGACATTCAAAATTACGAAGGAAAACACTCAAATGTTATGTAAAATATTTCATGAATAAGTTTTGTGGTGCTTAGGAAGCTATTGAATTTCTGCATCCAGTTATTCTAAAAAAAAACGACAGCATTCTCATATTGTTTTGTAAAAAATTCTAACGTATTTATTTCTAATGCTTGATTAGAACATTTTTTTCATATCGATTGTGTGGCTTCAACGCAAATATTTCGCTTTACTGTTGATAAAAGCACTCAAATTCATTATTTCAAGCCTCTGTGCAAATAGCACTTTATTTGAGATGGCGTACAGACAGCAAGAACTCAATGTACATACATGAATTTTCACACAATTGTGAAAATTGAGTACCAATTCTTAACATGTTTGAGGAATTGGTACCGATTCTTCACATTTGTGAAAATTGAGTACCAATTATTCACAACTGAGAAAAATCGAACCAGTTCTTCTCAGATAAGACGAATACACATAGATTCTTCACACGTTCAAAATATAAAAATGAGAAATTTGAGCACAGATTTTAGACCCCCAAAATAAGCGAAATTGACCATACGCAAATTTCACATTTGCCAAAAGTGACGTTTTGGTACCAATTCTTCGCACATTGTGAAATTTGCGAAGTGTGAAATTGCTGCTCAACATAGCTCTGTAGAAATTTCAAAGATATATAACAACCAAGTCATTTTTAGTCATAGCATTACCTACGTTTCTGCAAAGAAACAAAAAATGATTCGTCTTTGTTGCATACTTATTAGCTTTTGATAATATTGCCTATACTAAGTCCAGGGCAATACTCAGTTGATTTTGACGAAACTTATAGGACGGTACTAATCATTTATACAAAGAATGCATCAAATCTGACCAATAGGTACTGATATATGGTTCTGGATGGACGGACGGACCAAAGGACGGATGCACGGCCGACGACGCCAAAACAATATCTCTCCGACTTTGTACTAAGCAAAGGATAACGTAGTGCTTCCGGTGAGGCTCTAACCCGCAACCCCTCGATCTTGGGTCAAGCACTCTACCACTGAGCCACCTTGCTCCTCAGGCAGGGAGCCTATTGTGTAGGTATGATACATGTCCAACACAATATGCTCCTGATTCCAGGGGAGCATATTGTGTATGCAAGGTACACAATAGCTCCTCGAGGGAGCATATTGTGTAGTTAGCATTTTGTGGCTCTACAGGGCGAAGTGAACTATGATATACATAAAAGATGAATATCTATAATAGATCATGATATCTATAAAAGATGGATAGGTTAGCATACATCCTTAACACTATCCTGTCAGCAGAAAACACAGCTAAAAAGGTGTCTGATGATGATGTCTGCTCATTTTTTCCGCTTAAATAGCAGTTTTTGTTTGATTTGATTCTTTACGTCCACTCAACAATCTTTCAGTTATGCGGGACGGTAAATAGCAGTGAAACTTTAACTTTCGGTTGCAGTAGTATCAAGGTTTACACTGTTTTACACTGTTTGCTACAGAGACTTACAAAATACAACATTGACGAAAATGGCAGTGAAAGTGTTTAAAAGGGTAAAACGTTATATGAGGGTCTGGATGGGGTATAATGTTTAGTGAATAATGGCCCTTTTTATAATGAATAGTGAAGAATGAGCCAAAAAATAATGAATGGTGAATAATGAGGGCCTAAAAAATAATGAATAATCCAACTTTTTAATGAATTGAAGAAAAAAATAATGAATAGTGAATAATCGGATTTCTTTGCCACCTTTCTTACTTTTAATGAATATTTGGTCTTATTTCAATGAATAACCAAAAATTTTAATGAGATGAATAATGGGCAAAATTTTTAATGAATAGTGAATACCAGACTCCCATCCAGACCCTCTTATATGCATTTTTCATTTGTTTGTTTTTGTTGGTGCTTTACGTCCCAGTTATCAGTTTTTTGTCTTTGTAGATCAATTATTTATATGAATATAACTTCCTGGGCCTCGCTTTCACATGACAAGTTCAAAAAGGTGTCGATTTATATGTAAATTACAATTTCAAACTCACCAGCTTCCAACCGGATAGACACAAGGGATGACCATGTAATCAAATAAGACGAATTTCTGAACGGTAATATCAAGTCTGAACCCATCTTCGCCTGATCGTAGAATGTTGAGCGTCCCCGATGGATACACATATCCAGGTATTGTTACTGGCTGGCTCTGTACCCGGGCATTTTCTACAGTAACTAATCTGTCTGGGCTTGAGGCTGAAAATACGTGCAAGAATATAAGAATACATCATGAGTGTGAGGGTGGGATAGAAAAATCTGTCCTGAGGATCACCGATTGGCATCACGAGGCTTGCCGAGTGATGACAAACGCTGATTGCAAGGGACGGATTTTTCTATCCCTCCCTCACACGAATAATGGATTCTTTTTCTTCACCACTATCTAAATAGTGCATTATATAAGAAAAACATGAAGAAAAAAAAACAAGACAAATTCGACGAATTTATATCCCCCGACGAAAGGTTATTTGAGAGAAACATGTAAATCACAAAACATAAATCCCATTTATCTAACCCTTAGTTCACCTTCAGTATCATTCAGATCATAACAAATGCCTGTCAAGTATGTATTAGTGCTTAGTTTAATAAAAAAAAGTATACTTACATCTACACAATTTCAATATCTGACCTTTAAACCAAACCCCAGAGGTCAAGGGTGTGTGTAAATTCAAAGTGTTACCTTGCATGTAGGTCTACACTTCTTCCACTTTAATTTGATATGCAACATGACCACTTTTAGAAAAGAAAACAAAATGACCTTTTCACCCCACCCCAGAGGTCGCTGGTATGTGTAATGACAGCATATTTGCTTTCATGGTGCTCTGTGCTCAATTGCCTTTAATTTGATGTGCAGCATGACTACTTTCAGAAAAAGGTATAGTTTGACCTTTTGACCCCACTCCCTGGGTCAAGGGTGTGTCTGTGGGCAAAATATTTCCAACCATGTTGCTGCCAGAGTCGTCAGCATTAATCTGATATGACTACTTTCAGAAAATTATATAGTTTGACCTTTTGACCTCACCCCCTGGGTCAAGGGTGTGTCACACACACACACACACACACACACACACACACACACACACACACACATGAACACAAGTTTAGCTTTTTAAAAAGCTTAGAACCATCGCATGGCGTTTTACAGTTATTAAAGAAGAACTTTTATAGTGTTTTATTATTGCATTTGCTGAAGCCACTCATTTCAGTGTTACATGGGCTTCAAGCTCTGAGTATTTTTTGTTTTAGTTAACGATTTGTACAAAGGTGATCCATTGGAAGCAAATAAATGACAGGAAATATGCATATTCCAGTAATAAGACTCTGCTCATGAACACACTGAATAATTGTAGAGTTATCCCCCTCCCGAGCATGTTGTATTAGGTCATTCAACCGTATTTTTCAATCGAAGTCAATGCACATAATGCCTAGGGGGCATATTGAAACTGACCAATCTACATCTAGATATTTCGGTACATTTAGTCTAGAATATCCGAAGGGCCCATGCTTGATCGGGATTCTCGCTCAGTGGTAAGGTCTCTAATAGGCCTTTTCGCTTTTAGGAGCAATCCAGTATCCAAAGTATATCAACATCGCTCACGCAATGATGGAAGTTTGGAAGTAACTTGGTCGACGGGGAGTCTGAGAAAGAACTTTAAAAGACACTGCTGTTGGGGAGTTAACACCTGATCCATTTCCGCAACTTGCTAATGGAACAGGCCCGAATCGAACACGCGCCCAATGGAAGTTTAATTACTAACGTATATCACCAGAGGTGAATAAAAGAAATGTATCCACACTTTATACATTATGAAACTTCACTTATAAATCAATTGCTTTTCACATACATGTATATTGTATTTTTTAGATGACTTGTTCGGGAAACAGATTTAAACAAGTCTGGGGCTTATTTCTGTATCCCTTTCAAATGTAATGTCTTGTGTATATAAATTGTTTGTATCATGATGTACTTATATTTGAATAAAATACTGTTTACACTAAGGGTGTGTCTGTGGGCCATGTTGCTGCCAGCGTCGTCAGCTTCAATTTGATATCCATTATGACCATATTCTGAAAAAGTTTAATTTTGGCCTCGGCCCCGCCCCTTTAGTCCATCCAATAGACTCGGTCGGACCCAGGCCTTCAAACTAAAATCCCGTTTGGTATGTTTCATATCAATTGCTGCGCTGCCTGCATGCATGCAAAATTTCAGCAAAAAATATTAACAATTGCCTTAGTTATTGCGAGATTAAAATATTTGAACTTTGACCACTTAGGTTGGGTGGGATCAAAGGGGTTGGGGTAAAACTTTGACACTGCCATGCTTATCTACAGGCACTTGGCAATCATGGTCTATAGTGAGAAGTTGTTAAATATAAAAGCTTTGATGAAATGTGAAGATCATCACACAAAAAAGCTTATATAGGTTTTGCCTTATAATTGCCTATACCAAAACAAGGGCAATAACTCAAGTGTTAAGGGGTCAATTTTGACCAAACTTATAGGATATCGAGAGTTCATAGTACTTATCATTTGTACCAAGAATGAATCAAATCTGACCAATAGGTACTGAGATATGGATCCAGACAGACAAAAAGTGTGGACGGACGGACTGACGGAATGGACGAACGCATGGACGACGCCAAAACTGTATCCCTCCGACTTCGTCTGGGGATAAACACTGTAGTCATACCACTACGGCAATTTGGGTCTCGTCACTTATTCCGGTGTTAAAGTAACTTTCTCATCATGTTCAATTTCTTCAGTTAATCACAGATAAACGCCCCAAAATGCTTGGGTTCTGATTATTTTTTGTTCATCAAATTCACATTGTATCTTTTAGCTTTAAAATTATATGAAAACTTTAACGTTTGATGTCTAGGCATGAAATAGCTAATTACGGTTTCGTCATCGTGGACAATTAATCAATGACGAGACCGTATTATTATGACGAAACCGTAATTGACATTTTTTTAATATAACTGTGAAAAAACACATTTAAAATCTGATTATATCTTCGTTTTGGCAAAACAACACAGAGGTTGTTAACTAGACGATGCAATCTCGAAGCAATCATATTAGAAAGTTCTCATTTTTGTCAGCCTTTATTTGAAGGTAATTTTACTATAACACCGGAGTGGGTGACGAGACCCAAATTGCCGTAGTGGAATGACTACAGTGATAAAAACTTAAACAAAATCCAATCTTGAATTCGCCTAGATGCGACATGGTGACGTCATTTTAACCCGATCTGGTGTGGGAGAAAAGAAGAATCTAACGTGAGGGTGGGTAAAGACAATTCTTCGTTTGGCATCACGATGAGTAATGACAAACAGTGACCCCGAGGGCTATCCCATCCTCACCGTAGGGAGTTCATGCGCGAATCAAGGGGGGGGGGCAGGGGGTTCAGACCCCCTGAAAAATCACAAAAATATGCAACACTGGTCCGGATCCCCTGAAAAATCATAAAACTACCAAGCCAGCATTCGATGCTGGGCCATCATTGGCACGCCATCGTTTCGTTGGCGGACCGATGATGGCCCGCTTATGGTGGTAGTTTGATCCTCCCTCCCCTCATCAACTAAAAAAACAACAACAAAACCAAAACGCGGTCAAAGTTGGACCCCCTCTGACAAAACTTACTGGATCCGAGCATGGAGTTGGCACGTTAAAAGTCTAAACTACATGTATTAAGATTGTAAATATTAATAAGGGATCCAGCTTCGAAGATGTCAGATTTACAGAACGCACTTTCAGTTGGAACTAATTTTCTAAGCTGGATCCCTTGTCAATATAGTATACAATTATTGACTTATGTTGAGATGGACATGGAGTGTTATTGAACAGTAAACGTCATATTGACCGACGCGGAGCGGGGGTCAATATGATTAAGTTTACTTTTCAATAACTCTCCAGGTCTACCGAAACATAAGCCAACAATATGTTTTGCATTTCCTGCCATTTTTTGACCATAAAACCATTGACGTTATGGATGGATCATGCGAAATTACTTGACGTTCTGACGGCTCCCGTAAGCCATGCAATATTATCTCGTGCCGTGTACTTTGCAACGTCACGTCCGGCAAACCATGCAACATGTAGTTATGATAGGCATCTGAGTCAACCAGAAGATGTTTATTTATAGATTATATGATAAATAGTCTTATAGCATAGATTTTTAAAGACATAAAAAATTGAGCAATAATAGTGGTACCACTCATTATGACTTTCTCCAGGGGTCACCCTGGGCAGATCAAAAGGACAGTCATAATGAGGTGATTATGACTTCCTTACAGGGGCAATAAAGTGGTCCCATGAAGGTATTAGGTAACTTATGATAAATATTGATCTTTATCTTAGTGAAAGAAATTGTGTTGTATACAGGTAAGTCCCCTCTTGAGGCTCCTTTAATTTTGTGAGATACTGAAACTGTCCCTTATCAGTTAATCCTTTAATGATCTTTATTGGACAAGAAAGAAAAAAAATGAAACAATCTAGGGTCACCGCACTAATTATCTTTCAGGAGGGTCAAGTTTAACCCAATCACCATAGCCGCCATGCATAATTCTATATAAAACGTTCTGGCCCGAAGGTTATAAAACTTTTTTTATGCTCAACTCAACTGAGCACGAATTTTCAACTGCCCATAAAAAACCAAAATACAAATGAAGAAGTTTCTTACTTTAAGGCTCAGCTGTTGTATTTACCATGCTAGTAAATGTTAAAATGCCAACGATTGTTGGCATCTTAACATTTATGAGCAGGATAAATTTCGTGCTCAGCTGAGTTGAGCATGGAAAAAGTTTTATAACCTTGGAGCCAGGAGTGACACTTTCTGTCTTTTCTATAATTTCATTCTATTAGTATGAAGTAATTCAGCATTCAAATGCTAAAAAAGAAAGAAAAGGGGTAAGTGCATTACGGGGCTATTTCGGGCCCCCTCTAGAGCCAAAAACTGAAAATCGCTTTTCACCAATTTCTTTTGATTGGTTTATTAGAAGAATTACTGAAGTGTAAATTTCGGCATTTATTTAAATTTTACCGTTGCTATGGTAACAAAAATGGCCACCAAAATAGGCTTAAAACAGAGAAATTGCCATTTTTGACCAAAAGTAAGGCTTTTGAAGACAGATTCTTTCAGAATTAAATATCAGCACAACTAAATACCAAAATATCCTTTTAATATGTTGTGTGCTGTGGTAATTCTCATTTTCTGTTAAAATATATTTTTTTGTATTTGCTTGTGCTCTATGTTAATTTCTCTGCCAAACCTCTCAATTTCGCTCCAAAATGGTCAATTTCATATTTTCAGCCTATTCTGGCGGCCATTTTTGTTACCATAGCAACGGTAAAAGTCAAAGTAATTTGAGACTTTTACACTTTGGTCATTGATCTAATAAACTAATAAGAACAAATTGGTGAAAAACAATTTTGTATATTTTAGCCTCATAGGGGGCCAAAAAGCCCCTTAATGCACGTGCTCTTTTAATACACTAAAAATTGGTGCCCAACCGGGAATCGAACCGGGTTCTCTGTATCTGATTCCATAGTCCGACACACTAACAACCAGACAGTTTGTGTGCGGCCGGCAAAACTGGTACATATTGAAAAGACGATGTGGAGAGCCCGTGTCGGTCGTCACAAGTTACATTATTATATGACAAACGGACGATAAAAAATAACCTCCGCTAGGAGAATTTTAACCAGAGTTTAGAACTTCTTCACGAGAAACTTTCGGTTTAAGACGTTCAGTATTTTCATGCGTTTGTTTATAGTTGAAGATGTGAGAGCGACATTTGATGACTTGCTAAAATTTGCACTCAATGCTATTTAAACAAATCCAGCAGTTGGCATAAAGCAAAAGTTGGCCATTGCATGCCACCTACGACATGGGGGAAAGTCAGTAAGTGCATATATATATGAATGTATAAAAGCCAAAAGTAACCTAACAACACTGACGACATTCAGATTAAAAACCAAACTGCTTAAAATGCATTTGATACATACAGTTCTAGTTTGCTGTCCGAAATCGCAGAAATTGAACCAAATCTGAAGCACAGGTTTAATATTTTATAAATTTCACACGCTTGTAAATGCACATCTTTATAGCAAAATGTTCGCGAATGGTTGGAAAAGTGTAGTGTATTTTATTTTGAAAGAATAAAGAAATATTTGTAAATACATGTAAATAATAAATTTTATAAACTAATTAATTCAAACATAATTTGTTTTATTATCAGTTAAATAAATAAATAAATAAATAAGTAAATAAATAAATGTATCTTACTACAATCTGTGAGTGAGAAATATCCATGAACGCATGGCACAATGCCCAGTAGAATGTAAACAAACGTTGCTGGCATCTTGGTGAATGTCGACAGTGTGTGCAAATGCTTGGGAGGTGGGTCATAAACTGTCAGCTTGTATTTAGCTGAGCATTGTTGAGCCGTGTCCTTATATAATGGCACGTTTTCGTCTCCCTTAAAGTCATTCACAAAACGTATCCGCGCATTTTCAGCTTTGCTAGAACTCTTGCTTTTGGTCACAATTTTATCCGCTTCCATAAATTGTATGTGCGAAGAGCGAAGGCCCTGGCGAGACTGCGCCTATGCGCAGACTCCCCTGAGCCTTCGTTGGTCGCTATTATCAAAGGTACCTTTTCCCGCATATGTTTTCGCTACAGAATGCATTCAATGTTGAGGCCTTGTGCGCAGGGTGGAATAAAAGGTATTTATTGGCCAGCTCTTTGCAGCCTGTCGCATCTGGTTTTCTATGGGTTGCTGAGAGTATTCAATTAGCCTAGTTTTTATCTCTGATGTATAAAAATTAAAAACTTGTTTAATCATAAATACTGAAAATGCCACCAATTTAGTCTATCTTAGAAGCTGAAAGCATTTAGTAGACCTTGACAAAGTTTTAACTTCTTTTGTGTGTTTTATGCATTAATACGACCATTGGTTCGGGAAAAGCCAAAATTGTATTTACATATGGCATCCAATATGGCTGCCTTCATGGCCATTTTGAAAACAGATTTTCGACTTCTTCTCTCTGAAACTTTGTTTGGGACATCAGGGAATTATAGAGGTTCACATTTGTACTGAAATGATTAGACATTTACAAGCAATGGGGCGGCCATCTTGTTTGTTTTATTCATTTGCCAAACTCCCAGTCAGATGAAGCTGAAATTTTGCAAGGTACATCAGCTCAACGAATATGTTCATACTTAATTAAATGGTGGAGTCACAAGATCCAATATGGCCACAAGCCGGCTACCTTGACAAAAGAGTTTGGTGTCTTTTCCTGAACCACTGGTTGTACTAAATTGAAAGTTTGTGCTTGGCATCGAGGTATTATGGAGGTTCAGGTTTGTAAATATGATGACATCAATGCAACCAATCTGCCCGCCATCGCGGCCAAATTGAAAAATTATTTTGTTAAATTCGTTGACGGAAACGCTTGTCAGATCAAGCTGGAATTTCGAGTGGAACATTAGGTCATCGTTTCAGTTCAGATTTAATTACACGATAACGTCATGACATCCAATAAAGTTTCCACGGTGGCCATCTTGAAAATTGATTTTTAGTTTTATTTCTGGAATCGCTTTTCAAAACTTGATGAACTTTTATGTTTAACATCATAGGTTAAGATTAAATTTGACGTAAAACAACATTCAATATGACCGCCATGGCGGCAATCTTGAAAAAAATTGTTTCCTGAATCGACTGTCAGATCAAACTGAAGTTTTGTGTTAAACCAGGTTCGGATTTTATTAAATGTTGACGTCAGGACCTTCAATATGGCGACCATCTTGTGAATGACATTTTAATTTGTTTCCTGGGCATCCCGACTTATCAAGCTAAAATTTGTAAAGAGTACCAGGTCATGGACGAGTAGATGTAAAATGGTGACGTCATGACGTCAAATGTGGCTACCATGACGGCCATCCTGAAAATAGATTTTCAACTTTCGTAAACGGCTTGCCGGAATGGGCTTATATTCTGCGTTGAAAATCAGGGCATTGTGTTGGTTCAGACAATTTCAAATGGTGAAATCACGACATCACGTAAGCGTGCCAATAAAATAGAATATTAATTCATTTGTCAAACCGCTTGTTAGATAAAGCTGAATTCATCAGGTCGGTTCAGAATTATGCAAATGATGACGTCACGGCATCCACTATTGCTGCCATTGTGACTATTTCATTTCCCAAACAGCACGCCACATAAAGCTTATTTCTGGCATGGAACATCAGCTCATATGGTAGATCAACATTGGATCAAATGGTGGCAACATGGCAACCAATATGGCAACCATCTTGAAAATAGATTTTTGACTCTTTCTACTGAAATGGTGCAAATTAAGGTAACTCAGGTGAACGATCTTTTCTTAGCTACTGAGTGCCATTTTAAAGGTCTACAGCCGCATTAAATTTACCTAATATGAAACATTTGCAAAATGTGTACATGTTTCACATTTTGTAAATTTGCTGTTATTGTGACAAAATACGCATTTTTATTGATGGATCGACAGTTAGAATATGACATTATATAATAAAGATGAATACCGCTCGAAACAGTGTTCAGTTTATTTTGTTGTCATTGTTTTACAATGTACATGCATTAGCATGAGGTCAACATGGTGGTCAATCGGGAACCAGCGCTCTTCCAAACTTCCTTTTCCTGTCTGCACTTCAAGGCGAAACAATGCAAAAACCAATAGCATGAAAATCTCAAGATACATTTTAACAGAAGATGCCTGGTAGAGGGAGCCCCAGGAAGGATGCATCAATGACCAGGGGTCTAAGAGGCAGGCTGAAGCCAGTCGCGGACAGAGGGGATCTAGGCACAAAACACCAGAAAAAGACATCCCGACAAGCAGAACATGACCATGAGGGTTTGGAGACAATCACCTTAAATGGGATTTTGATTCGCCTTGAAGTGCAGGGAGGAAAATGAAGCTGGAAAGAGCTGCCTCCTAATTCCCATTACCTAGAAATGCATCAGTTTGCTGTAAATTCTTTATAACTATACAATAATAGTGCTGGTCAATCTACAGGATATCCACATATAGCCCATTTAGCCCCTCTTCTCTGTAATCTATTTGGATGATATCAATGTTTATCTGCTAAATGGATACCTTGTTGGGTGATGTCGTTTGAATCAATTTGCTGGCGGATGATGGATGGCAAATGATGGACTTCCTCAGATTACAAAAGCTTACCGTAATTACCATATGCTCGGACGAGCAGAAGTGCAATTAATGCATGTGGCCATTTTAGATAAGCATGTTTCTCATTCGACCAGAAAAGGGGAATGTTTCACATGTTCCTTAATCATGTTTATGTTCCACTCCAATCTAGTAGGATTCAGAACCAGGACGTCGTCAGGAAATAACTCTAATATAAGTATTTAGCTTACTATCAGATCCTGGTCCTTATGAATGTGCATAATTGAGCCGCGACAATTTCCAACAATGTGGCATTTTGACAAGTGTAGACTCAGACGAGCCTGTGCATCCTCCTGTTAAGTTTAGAAACTCCATATGGTGTTCTGCCAGTAGCTTAACAGTCATATAATATTCAATCGACTAGAAAGGCTCTGATCAGACTGCGCGTATGCGCAGGCTGGTCTGAGGCTTTGCTGGTTGCACATACCACAATGTTGGAAATCTCACGTCACGGCTCACAGCAGGAAGTAAATTATTATTCTAATGCACTTGCAAATGTAACGCGACGCCTGATTGGATAATTCCAAAGATTTGCAACCGTGAGTATATTCTGCGATATAATTGTCGGAAACTCGACGTCGAAACAAAACGTAGCGTTTCATTGGCTGGCTAGTGGTTTTACACAGCTGACAACCGTTGGTTGTAGACGCAAACAGCTACATTTTACTGTCTTTTTGAGGACAATTTGATACTAATGCATTAAAATGGGGGTAACCATATTCAAAATTTTCATTTGGGGAGGAATATCGTAAGATATACGGTCGGAACGTACGTTTTGCGGCTCCTCTTACCCATCGCTGTAAAACTAAATTTCCGACCGTATACCCTACGATAAACCTCCCCAAATTATAATTTTAAATACAGTTAGGTTATCCCTTAAGCGAAATCAAATGCATCCCTGGTGTAAATGTTTGCTTAGGCAAGGTACATATACAGACAATAGAAAGGGACTGCTCATTATTTTTTTCTTGTATCTACATCAGCATTTTGCTGATCCTTAGTTTCATGGCCATTTTTACCCCGAGTGCTCCCGAAAGGTCTCAATTATTTCCTAGCAAATAACCAGACCAATAAAAACATACCAATATTGTGACCTATATTTGAAAATGAAAAAAGCAAAACATTTCTGACACCGGATGATAACAAGTGAATAAGTGAATTTGATCATGATATTGCTCCTTTTGTGCGGGGGTCTGTGTTTGGATCTTGTTTTGTGTTGTACATAGTTCTTTGTGTCCTTTCTGGATTAGCAATCATCTCGCCGAGGAAGAGAGAGCTGGTTTCTTGACTTCCTTTGTATTCTTACTGTCGTATGGGTGTCTGTTTGTTTGTTTGTTTGTTTTTGTTGCTTTACGTCTCAAGTCAACAGCTATGGTCATTGCGGGACGGTCAGTTCACTTAACCAAACTTTTTCCTGTGCAGGCTTGAACAAGCGGTTAACCAGTGATTTGTGCACATACTTCCGCTTGTAACTGACAACAACCCTTCTTGAATGAATCAGCGGAAGGGAGGAGAATGACCGTAGAATTTATTTCATGATCAATCTCCACGAAAGTATGGGACCGGGCCGGGATCGAACTCGCTACCCCTGGATCTGCAGTCAGACACGCATCTGTAGCCAGTCACGTTACCGACTGCGCTACGCGGCCCTGTATATGGGTGTCTGTGTTCTATGCCTCTTTTTCGGGGTGTCGTGGGTTGGTCTGTGATATGCGTGGATCCATAGGCGAGGAAAGGAGGTCCGTCCCGCCCCCCTGGAGAATCACGCCATCATTGGCCCACCAGCGAAACGCCATTGAAATGGCGTTTTATTGCGTTGCCTATGATGGCTCGCTTAGAATATTGGTACGAACTCCCTCTCCCCTCCACCCGATTGTGCTATCTCCTGGCCATAATCACTTTTATGTTAGCCTATTTACAAAGTTTGTTCAAGTGATGATTCTAGATTGATCTGACATTGTTAAACCTTTAATGATGATCCTAGATTGATCTTGACAATGTAAACCCTTAAACCTGAAGCGCTAACCTGACACAGGTGAGCCACTTGAGACAGGTGAGCGCTTCAGGGTCTTATGGTCCTCTGGTTTCTTTGTACAGAATGGCACATAAATGTCCAATAAGAAATGAGTATACAAACAGAGTTAAACGTACTTTACCAATACTTTCAAGAATAAGTTTGCAACATGTTTAAAAAATTAGACTGCTTAAAAAGTATGCAATAATTTTCTATTTTTCTGTCACAACAGCAAGAAAAAAAGAAACATTTCTAAATTTGTACATTTTGCAGAGTTGTACAACGTTAAGGACATATACATATGCTTCTGAACACTTTACATGTTGAAATATGTTTAATACTTTTCTTACAGTTTGTTTGGTGCATGGACTTTCCATTTTTGGACTAATAAGACTATGTCCCAGTGTTCAATCTTTCACAATCTTATCTGGGATTTTACAGCATTTGACTATAAATTTCCATATCGTGGTGTCACATGTTTTCAACAGTCACATGTTTCCGATAGTTTCCAAAATCTGACAACATTTTTGTTTTCATCAATGTAAAACTTATCATTGCTCGATATCTTGATAGGTAATCCATTTGTCTACATTTTCAACAAAAAATTAGGAAAACTTTGAGGGTATGTAAAAATATTTCTCATTCATTTTGAACACCTTGGTTTTCTCCATTTTTCTTATAACTTTTTTTAGGTGCTAGAATAAAGTTCAGCATCCTATCTGTAGTCATAAAACATCCTAACATTTTCTTTTTTCTATTTAATTGGTCCCTTGAGCATAAAATAAAATGGACACTTGATGGAAGTATGCCTCATTTTTATTTGTACATGTTCAGAAAAATGCCAGGGGTTCTTATGATGAAAAATAGCCAACTCATAATTTTATACCCAACTTCAATAAGGTCTAGAATAAACAAAAACAAAAACAAAAAAGAAGTACTATCTCTTTTTACAGCAAATGCACATGGGAAGGAAGGTGTTATCCATGTATACTTAGATACAAAATTATTATTTTTTGATTGTACAACCCTTATGGAGAAGGAGGCAGGGGTCAAAAACAACAACTCAGAAATAAGAAATAGTTTTTTGTCTAGCTGCAGAAAACTTGTTACATGAAAAAAAAAATTATTGTCTGAGTTTATTTATTGTATGTGCCACCAAACATATACTAAAGATGCATTAGTTCTATGCAGGTTAAAATTGCTAAATATGGAATTATCGGAAATATGTGACACCATTTTGATCAAGCAATTTTGACCAACTCCAATTTTTGCATATTTAATAACACAAAATGCATTGTAAAAATCTTGATTTTAGCATGAAAATAAAGCATTTGTTCTGTTCAATTTATTTAACTAGGACCATTACTCATTATATGGCTATCTATTAAATTCTGGGCAGTATGTCCTTAGACTGTTGAAAACCCATAACGCCATGCTACTAATACTAAATATCAATACAAAATAATTGCCAGGGTTACGGAACACGTAGCTTGTGACGTCATATTTGTTGCAGTAAGTAGGTAGCAATATTGGAAATTGTCCTCATATTTTGCAACCAAGCAAGCTAGCCCATAGCTTATGTAATTTTAAATATGGTCACTTTGGGACCACACGCTGCTCGTTGACTTTTTTATTTTTTGACTAGGTCATTGTGTTAACTGCCATAACGTTATGGTCTGTGTCTAAGTGTTTGTTTTACCAGATTACTGGGCATACCACGTGTATTTGCTACCAACACAACTGCATAAAAGTATGACTCATGCGCTAATCATATTTTGATCACCTCTTTTAAAAATAGACACAGAGCTGATGAAAATTGTAACATTGAACTGGAGACACATGACAAAGTGGACAAGGTGGCCACAGCCACAATGTTGATATTATGACGTCACAAACCACGTGTTCTGTCCCGTGGTTGTTATCTTCAGCCAGCTTCGGTCTTTTAATTTTGATAATTGCTCGTGACTTTAAACCTCTGGAAAAAGTGTCAAATTTAATTCCTCTTCCAAGATGTGACATGATGCTGCAAATCCTCGAAAATAGCTTCTTTCCAAACAAATTTCCTAATATGTGTAAAAATATGGTGTTGGAAATCTCAATAGTTTATTTTCATTGCATGAACTGTCATAATATCTTTTAGACAAGAGAACACTGTGGTCCTGTTTCGCTCATCCGAGGTTGTTTACCGTGACTTTGTAATAGACAGATCAAACTCGTCTAAGCTATTCATATAGAAGATCACCGAAGTCGTGTTGACAGTGACGTAAGGTATATCCCAAAATCCATATCATTTTCAATAACTGTAAGATCTACTGACAAATTAAATTTAGTAACAAAACATATAATAACCTCACAGTCAGAATCTCATTGTTCAGTAATTTTACCTTTTATGTCATTATTTTGAATAAGATCATTGGCTAAACAGCAGAAGATTTTTAAAGTTTCTTATAAAAATACAAAAGGGAAACTGTGCACGCACGCCTCTTAGTGGCCATTTTGTTCAACAATTCAATTTGCTTAAGCTATTCCTGCATATCCACATAGTATCGTCAGAGTAAACTGATAGTAGGGAAATTGATGAACGTCTAAACCAAACACTAGATCACTAGGACCACTTAATAGTTGTGCATGCTCGTTATGCATAAAGAATAAGTACCAATATATGGTAAACTTGTCCTTATGATCCATTATTAACCCTTGTTGTGCTCATTTTTTATGTGCTGCTTTCCTCCAAAAATGTTATCCTGTTAACCTTGTAAGCATGTATTTTGAATCAGAGTGCAAAACAGTGTGGATCTTGAATGATGGGAGGGCTTAGTCAGAAGCCAGTTAATCTGAATCTACAGTGTTTTCCAAAATAAAATCTTGATTCAGCAATACAATGTTTAACCTATACTAAGACAAAGTGCAGGCTCCTACCAAACCCAAGAAGGGTCATTTTCTTTCTTTTATATGCGGGAAAAGAAATTATAACGAGAAAAAGGAAATAAAACAATAAATCTAGTTTGTTCAACATACATGTAATTCCTGCATCTCATTGGCTGAAATATATCGTTTAAACGACTTATTATCTTGTTTGCTCAACATAATTCCAGTATTGTTAAAATATCCATTCTGATTTATTGTTTTAATTTCTTTTCTGTTTTCTTGTTTTAATTTCCATTCTAATTTTCTTGTATAAATTTCTGTTTTCTTGTTTTAATTTCCATTCTAATTTTCTTGTATAAATTTCTGTTTTCTTGTTTTAATTTCCATTCTGATTTATAGTTTAATTTCTTTTCTGTTATAACGATATTTAAGTCGTTTTACGATATATTTCAGAAAATGGGGGGGGGGGGGGGGGGGCAGGAATTATGTTGAACAAACGACATTTATTGTTTTAATTCCCATTCTGTTTTCGTAGGCTCTATAACATGCACAATATATGAGTCTGTCAACAGTGTAAACACAATTTTATTGGTTATTTAAAAAAAAAAAAAAATACAATGGCTCTTCCATGTTTGTGCATGCTCCAATCAGCCCTGGGGAAAGTATTTTTATCTAAAGGTATTCTCCCTTTGAAAGCTATTCTAAGCATTTCAATTGCCATTGCTTTGTATTTCCATCGCCACTTTTGTCCAGTTGTTTTCAATCTTGTGTGCCCACTCAAGCATGGATTTATCCGTGACACGCACGATTTCCTTGTAACATCTGTAGCCATTGACGCCATTGGACTTCCTCAACCATTCTTTCCTACACGATCTGTAATGCTTCAGTGTGGCGTATTGTTCTGGTACCACGGGTCTGAAATTTAACATAATCATGTTTAAAAGTTGTAAACGGGGCTACCATAAGGTCTCAGATACACAGATGCTACACAGGGTCGGATCTAGGATTTCTGGAAAGTAGGTTCAGATGTATAAAGGTATGGGGTTTGCTTTGCTGGGGTCTGAAATTTTATGTTTAAAATTTGTGAATGGTGTTACCATAATGTCTCAGATACACACATGTTACTGTTCAGGGGCGGATCCAGGATTTCTGGAAATGTGGTTCAGATATATAAACGTGTGGGGGTTTGCTTTGCTGATTTTATCAAAAAATTGGATGAAAATAAAATAATTTGGTCTCACTGAGACCAAATTATTTCATTTTCCTAGGATATATAAAAACAGTGGAGGAGGGGGCGGGGAGGGCGTTCAAGTGAACCCCCTCTGGGTCCCCAACTCATTAGGACACATCATCAGTTAATCTACTGTACAAATGTCTATTTAAAAGTGATATATATCATAACCATAATAAATTCCAAAAATATGCTTTCACATAGACTTTCATGCAATTTCAAAAATCGCTAACCGATATACCCCATCCAGGCGTTCTTATAAAATTGACGTTGTTGGTACAAACTTCTCAGCGAGACAGTCCTTTTAAGTACCCACAACCAAAACAACTTAATGTAAAAATCAATTTTTAAAAGCCAAAAAACTTTGTAGTAAGTTTGTCAGCAAATGGTATAAAATCCATCAAGATCATAAAAGTAAAATTCAATTTTAAGATATTATATCACCTACATTAAAACCTGTGTAAAACGGCCACACAAAAAAGACAAAACAAGGATCTTAATGACAAATGGTAGCTTAATGAAGGTCGAAAGCATTGCAGAATGCTCCCCTTGGAGCATTCTGCAATACTTTTGACCTGCATTAAGCGATAATTGGTCTTGAGAACCAATTTTCGGTCTTTTTGAGAGTGGCCGTTTTACACAGGTTTTACTTAACACACAAAATATCATACTTACTTATTATAGATACTTCCCTTCTTTGGCCAGTAGCCATGTGTAGATAATCTTCCTGGTTCCACTCTATTGGCTATTATAATACTTTTTACACGGTCACGCATTGGGGCTGTTCTATTGAGGTACTGTGAGACTATTAGATCTGACGTATTACTGGGCCCCATTTTGCCCCAAGTGGTAGCGTATATTTCTGTCTTGAAGGTAAATCCTGCAGCACGTGGTGCCAAATTTCGCAGGTTTTCCTGAAATCAAATAATTAATGTTGACAGTAACCATGGCAACAAAGATTTAGGAAAATCTCTTTTGTTATCAGTTTCTTTGAATATAGATAAAGATCAATGAACATGCATGTACAACCATACAGGACCAGAAAATTCCATTTCTATTTCATTTAGTCATTACTAAAGCTTCTCCATCTGTATTAAGCTAATCCAGACAGAGATGCATACAAACCATTATGAAAGTTTCTTCTAAGCCTCTTGTCAAACCATGAACTCACATTCATATTCATTGAAGGATTATAAAGTAAATTGGCAAGCATAGAAAAGATTTTAATATGTGTTTCTTTAACTTATCACAAGCCGTTGATATGACAATGAAGTTTGGTTAGGCTAGGGGTAGGTTGAAAACTCCCTTGAATATTTGGGAAATGATTTTGTTGGTAGTTTGCTCTTATCTCCATCAAAATCTATGTTCATAATCTCTTCACAATAGAACCTGGACAAATAGTTTGATTTCCAACAGGTTCCTTGTATGGTCATGTGTGAATTACTTATTACACTTGTTTTGTAAACCAATCACTGATGAGGATTGAATTGAAGATAAATGAAATCAGCTCTAAGGTTCTTTCAAAGGCTAAGAGTAAACTTTCCTATCCACCATTGATCTTGAAAAGAATATTGGAAGATAATTAAAAGATTTGGAAGAAACTTTCATAATGGTTTGTATGGGTCTCGCCCTGGATTCGCTGTAAAAATAACATAAAGCTGTTGTCATGGTTATTATGAGAAAAAATCTCCTTACTGGATATATAAGTATTCTATACCAAAATTCATTGTAGAGGTCTAGAGGACTATATCAATTCGGAAGGATTCCATTGTCATCAATATTCCATTTATAAACAGTTGTCAAGAAACTTTGCATAAAAGGGATGTGGCACACAGCCAGCCAACAAAACAAGACTTTACAGGTACATATATCAATATTTAACTAAAATAAAAGTTGTATCGAAACTTGATAGAAATTGTCTTTGGATATCAAATTACATCAGTCGAGCCTGGAAAAGACCTGCCTATGGAGTTTTTATTATCGTTTAGAGGGAGAGACAATCAGAGATTTCATTCAGAGAGAGAGAGAGAGAGAGAGAGAGAGAGAGAGAGAGAGAGAGTTCAGAACTTACTAATAATTCAACAAGTGTTTTCTGCCTGTTTGGTATTACAAATTCGTCCATATCATACAATCCTATATACGTATATTCGGCCAGCCGAGCATGACAGTCGAGGACCACAACTTGCTCGTCGTTCCAGCTCTGGAAATTCTTCACACCCACACTTCGTTTGAACCTGTCTTTAGAGAAAACCAAAATACAGTTCACTCTCTATTATTCATACACTATCCATTACTCGTATGTGTCCGAAAAAAACTATTTTATATTTTAACCCCTACTTCGAAAAATGAATCAGATTGCGTATTTAAGCTTGGTCAGAAATTAACCGACTTGTCTTAACCCTCTGTATACTGGAAACCCCTAAACGGGTACTTTGGCAAACAGTGAAGACCCAGATGAAATGCAGCATAATGCTGCATTTCATCAGAGTCTGCACTGTTTGCTAAGATTAAAACAACCTTCATGGATTGAAATACATCATAATTTAGAAATTTCTACCTGTTTTTGTTTGTTTGATTGATTTGATTCTTACGTCCCATCAACAATCTTCAGTTATAAAGGGACGGATCTTCCTGGGTTGAACCAGTACTAAGCTAGGATTTATGCTCTTGCTCAATGACACAACGCAGTGACGCCGTTGAGGCTCGAACCCGCGGCCCCTCGGTCTCGAGTCAAGCACTCTACCACTGAGCCACTGCGCTCCCTAAATTTCTACCTGTTTTGTTTGTTTAATTTTATTCTTTACGTCCCATCAACAATCTTTCAGTTAAACAGAGACGGTCTTCCTGGGTTGTACCAGTACTAAGCTAGGATAAATGTGTCTTGCTCAAGGACACAACGCAGTGACGCCGTTGAGGCTCGAACCTGCGGCCCTTCGGTCTCGAGTCAAGCACTCTACCACTGAGCCACTGCGCTCCCTAAATTTCTACCTGTTTTGTTTGATTGATTTGATTCTTTACGTCCCATCAACAATCTTTCAGTTAAACAGAGACGGTCTTCCTGGGTTGTACCAGTACTAAGCTAGGATAAATGTGTCTTGCTCAAGGACCACAACGCAGTGACGCCGGTGAGGCTCGAACCTGCGGCCCTTCGGTCTCGAGTCAAGCACTCTACCACTGAGCCACTGCGCTCCCTAAATTTCTACCTGTTTTGTTTGTTTAATTTTATTCTTTACGTCCCATCAACAATCTTTCAGTTAAACAGAGACGGTCTTCCTGGGTTGTACCAGTACTAAGCTAGGATAAATGTGTCTTGCTCAAGGACCACAACGCAGTGACGCCGGTGAGGCTCGAACCTGCGGCCCTTCGGAATGTCTACCTGTGATCCCTTAAAGTACACATTGAGTTGTCCCAGACTAATTGTAGAATATGGGCTGTATTGTCAGTTTATTATGTCGTATGAAATATCTAGCCTCAGTGCTAGGGTTGGTTCTCATGTTTTGTACAATATGCATCAAAATTCATTTATATAGTGTGCATCGAGAGCTAAAATATCCAATAGGTTCAAATTCCACTAGTGTAGGTCCCTGTGTCAAAATTTGGGCTCCTGTGTGCACTTTTTGGTAAAAGTGGTTCTTATCGATTTTCAACTAGAGAAATATATGCAGTGTAAGGAAAAAGATGTTTACAATTTTACTTGCAGTATTAACGTCACAGTGATGCCACAAAATGGGGTACCGTCTTTTCACATGGACCAAAGAACTTATATGTGGTGTGATTATTTACACACCTAAAATAATCTTATTTTTATGTTTGTTGCGTTGAAATGGTTAAAAACGTCTATAAAAACACTAAAATGAAAATTTGATTCAATATGAACTTCAATTTTCCAGCACATTGACGTCAATTTGACGTCAATGTGCTGGAAAAACACATTGCGTACAAAAAATAATTCTGGCATTTCGCGTGTGCCTTGCGACTGAAATCAGATCTTAGCATAACTGTTGTTCCTGTCTTAGCTTTTTGGAACAAGTTAGCTCTCTGGTGGTTGGGGCGTTCAGCTGCTATAGTGTGTTAACTACGTTACTCTACATTTTTAAACAAAATAAATGTAATCAAGGTTGTTCAGTTAACACTTAAATTATTCAAATTGAACAAACGTTCACGTATTATACAAGAACATTATATTCCTTACATATATTTATGTTTATAAAAGTTATATGGCCCATTGTAATGTTATCTATGTTGCATTTTATGCTACTCCATTTAAAATCACTGAAATTCTGTTAAACAATTTTCTTTGATAGGCTTCCCAGTTAACTTTCAGGTTTAAAATACATCTTCCAAAAGACAAGTAATAGACCATTATATAGCTGCAAACAGTTTATTTGTATCACAAATATTGTAAGAGTTATAAACTGTTAAATATGATGACCCTGAACAAAAAGTTCATTCTTTAATTCAGCATGAAATTCAATTGGAAAATCTTTCAACACCAAATATGAGTATTTTCTTGATATGCAAAGAGTAAAAAATCATGCTTAACTTCGTTTCCGGTGTGAAATATTAGTTTTTTGTTTGTTTGTATGGCAGCATGCAATGTATATTACAACTTTCAAGACTGCATATACATTGCTTTATTACGTACACTATACGTCATAGGATACTTTATTTCATTTCAAAACTGACTGTTCTTGTTAAATAGATATCAAGGTGCCAGTCTGTCCAAAAAAAAAGGGTTTATCAGTTTGCATTTAAGTTCCTACTAATTATCCAGGCACATTTACATTTGCAAAATAGTATATATTTGAACTTTTTACATCCACAAAGAAATGATTTGCCCAAGATTATAGATTTTAAAATTCATAAACAAAGGAAATAATAGCACTCAAGTAACAGCACTTAGAAGGATACATTTCAATTTTCTGTCAAATTTATTAAAATAATATTATAGTACTGTACAAAATACATTATATTCTCATATGTTAATACAAAATGTTAACAAAGACGATATATCATTGAGCCAGAAGAGCATACATATTATGTTAAATTTATAGTTTTGTAATATTTTTCTGAATAATTCTTAGTTTAATTGAGCTACTTCTTTTCAGTTATTCAAAGTGTCAGTATCTAGTTATTGGTGACTGTATTGAAATCAATTTGTATCCTGACTTTTAGCTGTGTATGCATATAGTAACGCATTACAGAAGCTTTGAAATTAATTATAGTTTATATACAGTATAGCTTTCCTTGTGCAATCAACAAAACTGTACATCACATTAAGTAAGTACCTTGGATCACTTGCTTAACCAATAATATCTAAAGAACTGCTTTATTGATGAGAAACATGCATTTCCTTGGAAATAGAGAAAGTTGGTTATAATGGTGAGTTTTACTTTAAGGCCACAATAGATATGGTCACATACAAGGAAATAGGTCAGCTGTTACTAAGATACCAATTTAAATAAAGACTTTTCAGCTAAAATTATATCAGGCCAAATTTTAACAGGTGACATTCAAATTATTGTAAAGTAGATTTTACAATGTTTTTTAGAATGCTGGATAGAAATGTGAAATATTAAAAAAAATGTAGTCAAGAGGTTAGATCTGATTAAGTTTTAGCAATAAATGTTTATATACCTGATGTTAATCTCCACTAAACAGAACGTTGGCAAAATAGTACAGGAACCTCACAAACATGATAAATGTAATCATTAATAACAATGATTTACATATATATGTGTGCTTAAGATTAGAATGAGTTGATAACTTGCCAGGACATACGAGAGGTAATTCACCAGTTTTGAAACGATTTTGAATCGTTCGATGTTAGCTAGCATCGCGTCTCAACAGAACGAAATTTACACGTATTTATCAATAAATGTATGTATTACATATATTCGTCAGTTTTTGTGCGGATTGTAACATGAGTAGACCTAAAATTGGCATTATAGTGGAACGTTCCATTACATACCTTTGGCAGAGGAAAACGTCTTATATAACGAGAGTTGAAAGGTCATGAACATGACATTTCTATATCAACAATCCATCGAGTAAAGCACTCGATATGTAAAACTCTCAGCGCTAGTAGGAATACGCCAAAAACAGGGCCATACAGAAAGACACCCCAAAAGTCAACAATTGCAGTTATTCGTTAAGTCGCCGTAATTATGAAGAAGGGTTTACCCACCCACAAAACGTGAAATTGCAACTCAACTAGGGGCGTCTCAGTCAACCATTGACAGTATTATTAAAATTGCACTGCAGCCAAAACTTAAAAAAATAGTGCAAAATTTACCAGATAATACAGCTCAAGTTGACAAAATGGCGACCATGTTCGTGGCATATTTATAAACGTTTAAATTGTGATAATGGAAAATATTTGTGACGACATATGAGACAATGCTTCACTTGGGTGACAGCTATGGTCCTCGCCGAGTCTGCTACATCCGTAAAGGGCATGTTGATCCTTCAAAACTCAAATGTGTAATAAATGATCTATTTGAACCAGGTTTCTTGGCCTCGCCTGTAACTAGTTTCTATAACAAGACTGAGATCTGGATTATCTCTAAAAGGTCAAGGTCAATTCATAATATCATATTGGCAAAGTTTTGAAACAATTCATTAATTTAATGTAGTAAGAATGTTTCCAAGTGACCTATTTAAGGACATGGTATTTCACAAAGACAAGTCTTCGAGCCATACGTCAAAGCAAAAGTTAACGCACATTTGTATAGACGTTTTCAAAACGCGACCGTTGTTACACCTCGGGAGTGGAAGCCTAAAGGTCCTAATGCTGCCCCGATTGATTTTGCTATCTTGGAATCCTTACAAGACACTTTAAGAAGCAAAAGAAACCTACACTTTAGCAAGTCTTAAACGAGCATTGTAAGACAAATGAAGAAAACTGGACCATTCCATTATCAATAAGACACTAGGGTCATAACATAAGCAATATAGACGGAGCTACAACCTCCATGGATCACAGATTGGACACATTTTGCGTGAAAGTTTTATTATGTGAAATTTATAGATATAATAAAAGTGTTTCAAAACTGGTGAATCACCTCTCGTAGATTCAAAAGGAGCATACACAATGCTAGCTGTTCAGCACTAAGATGACACTCTTCTCAGTATCAACATTGTCACCAATGATAGTCGCACATGCAAAGTTTAAAAATGTGCATGAACTTATGCATATCTAATTTGCCATGTATACTTTTATTCAGTTATCTCGTAAGGAAATCATTTCATTTAAATATACAGGCTATCATTATTAATCTCAGAGGTTGATTTAGCAGTGCTTCATTGTCAATTGTGTAATATGTGTGTATGGTATAGTTTACGAAACGTTGAATGCTATATTTCACATATGTTCTTGGACAGTAGCGCAAGTATAAATCACGTTGCTTTTAGATGAAAAATATTTTTAGACTCTTTTACTGTAATTCAAAAATAAATATTTGGACTAGCAAATGCATTGTTTAATCACTCATGACGTAGAGGGGCTAGCATTCTAAAATTTGGACATCAACCTCCATACTTCTTTGTGTATACGAGCAACGAATGCTCTGGCAAGTCGACCTACACATATGCACAGGCTCACCTGAGCCTTCACTGCTCAACACTGCGACAAGTACCAAAATCAAATGGGATTATTCCTTTGATCTGTTCTTTCGTTACTAGTAAATCTATTTTGTTTGATTTGAACTTTGCAAAGCTTATCATTAAGGTACAATTTTGTATCAACGATAATGTTCACATTTGACATGCTAAATATCGATTCGATATTATCTGCAACACAATTCCACTGGAAGACTAATGGGTCTAATTGATAGAATAATGCAAAACATAAAATTTATTAAAAGCATTAATTTGTTGTGAGTCAGCTATTTTAGCAATGGCTACAATATACATTAATACTAACAATGCCTGGGTTTTTTCTAAGTGATAAACATATATAATTCAAATGTATGACTAAAATGAACCATTAGAACAAATATTGTTCTGTTTGAATGCTTCACAATAGTTAGAACCTGACAGAACAGATGATGAAAAATGTCCTTAAAATTCTCTTGTTATGCATTTTACCATCTTAAATGGTATTCTTATGTCGCCAAACTGGACATCGTTCTAATATAAAGCAGTTTTAACCATAGGGTGTGTGTCATACCTTTGGGCAAAAATCGTTAAGTTTTTAAATCATTTCAGTTTATTTTTTTCAAAAGACAAGGATAAAGTACTGTTTTAAATTCTCAATTCCCGATTTTGATATATGCTTGAATTGACCAACAATGACGAATTCTGAAAAGGTTTTTATTCTTGAATGGTATCAGCATAGTAGTTGTAGTTAATAGCTGGCTTAAACAATATGTGATAAATCTAAGCCAGTCCATGCTTAATATTATTGTGTTATCTAAAACACGATACAATATAAAACAATATATTTTATTCAGCATTAAACATATAACAATGTTTATAAACTACACAATAAGTTAACATGATAATGTAGTGAAACACCAACAATAATTTTCCAGAAGAGCATCTAGCATTTATTCTGATATGTTTGATCACTTTATATGTTTCTTTTATATATCATTTCATGTATAAAAGAGGCAAATATATCAGTGTCAGTGAGATAAAAGATTTCATGTAATAAGATTTTAAGAAATTAAAATGCTGTTTACATATTTAATAAAACACACAGACTTGTAAAAATCGTTGTATGTGAATAAAATTCAAATTTTATGCTTTTGATGACAATTAATGGCTGTTTAATGGCAACAAATGTCCCACTAGCAGTGTAACTTTAAATAGTTTACCGTTGTAATTAAAAAATGTATTTAAAGGGAAGAAATGTGTATCACATGTAATAGAAGTTCCTTCTAATTGGATAACATCATATTGCTTGTCATTTATTTACAATTCAAATGTTATATTGCCATGTAAGAATAAGGAGTAATTAGATAAGATTTCCAATTATTTAACGGTAACGTAGAGAATTTTGCTATTGCTTGGCATAGCCCCAACCGCTAAAGAGTTAAAATACATTAATTTGTGGCTTGTAGAATGTGGTTTTAGAACATTATAGTGTACAAAACTCCCCTAGGAGGTATTTTACAGTCCAATGTCTAGTGACAGTAATGCATAAATTGGTTATACATTTAAAGTAACATATATAACTGTAACATCTTAGTGGTGTATCGTTTAATGCAAACCTGCTGTTCCATTCATTTAAAGATGTTTTGAGGCAAACAGCATGTCAATTAATAATAATTCGGTATAACTTGGTATTTGCAAAGTAGGATTTGAAACTATAATAGGGTAACGTAGTTAAAATGCCTGTCTAAATATAGGTCAGAGAGCTAACGTATGTCATTTTACATCTTATATACTGCTCAACTAAAGTTTAGCACGGAATTTAATATGACGCCCCACTTTGAATGAACATGAAGCATTTTATTTGATGTAATCAACATGTACGGGGATCTTGAAATTTACGGTTTTTCGCGTCCGCAAGACAAAAGGCAATCTGGTTAGGCGTCAGTGGATCGGCGTTAAATGTGAGGTCATGAGTATGTAAAGGGTTTACGTCTACATCGAAAATTTAAACTTTTGGTTCTAATGTAAAGCAAAAGGTTCTAAATGATGAAAAACGTTAAAAACGTCAAAGTTTGATACCCGTTTATGGCACGTTTTACCGTTCCATTATGACGTTAAAATGGTATTTCCCACTTTTTGACTTCTTCAGCAAACTGAATCGAGCGGTCAAGTAATCTTTTTGATGCTATAGTGGTACAAGTACGAGGAACATTTCTGTTAGTTGATCCTTTGAAAACGTCTGTTTTAGATAGCGTCACCGCCTATACTTAGCCTCAACTTCTGATTAACGTCATTTTTTTTAAGAATTAGATACCCAGGGACAATTTTTTTGAACGTGCCATACCCTTAATTGTCCCTCTTTTGGCATCCTCTTAAACACGAAAACCCTTTCGATTAAGCATCCTTACACAACGAAAACAGTACTGTTTTGACTTGTTAACGTCATTATAACAACGACGTTAGTTGTTATCAAGACTCAAATTTTGCTTCAAATGCTCAATGGAGACGACCTTATTTTTTTCAGAATGGCTGATTCGACAATGCTGGAAAACATAGGACTTTATAAACCGATACTGTATCAAATTTGTATTGCCAATAATGCAGTTGAAATACGTTTTTGACCCCTCTCTTGTTTAAAGTAATGAACGCGAGGTAGACATCCAATTTAAGTACACCAATTGCTGTGCTCAACTTTATCACATATCAAACCATCATTTCAGAAGATATTTTATAACTTTAAGCCATTTTCTCAAATAAAAATCATTTTTTATTTATCCGTGCTAAACTTTTGTTGAGCAGTATATAATATAGTTTCAGAAAATTATAGTGAACAATATTTTCCCTGCTGTGTGGAGATGAGGGTCTAGCTGTTTGAGCTTTCACTATCAGAGAATTTTCATTTTTGGTACTGACGTCACTTTTCCATGTACATACATCATTTTGAAGTTAATGTAACCTCTTTAAAATCCAGAGTCAGGGCCTATGCTCCGAAATCGTCAGTAAAATTAACACAACTGATCAAACTAATCATGTTTATGCCTGCTGGACAGTCATAACGCTCCACTTTCAAGCCTTAAATATGCTAAAAATGGGTACGTCCCTTTGTGACGTCTCTGTGACGTTAAAACGCCAAAGAAAAATTGTAAACATCTTTTTTCTTAAACAAAATACATTTTTTCTACAAGAAAATGTATGTTTGACACTTTTACCAAAACATGCACACGGAATTGCACTGAGGCCTACACTATAGAGTTGGCGTACACCCAATACCATGCTCTTGTTGTTGAAATAGTTGAAATATGTTACAAATCTAGACTTTCTGTAGAGATTACTGTTGTCAAAAATATTACCAAAATATAGTAGTTGTGTTCTGGGTTGAATGACTTACCAACAACAAAAACAAAATGCATCATATATTTATCAAAATGGGTTGTTTTCAGTGAAAATGATTCTAATATAACCATGCCTATTTCAAATCCTTATGTTTTCTATGGAAATGATTCTAATAATTCCATACCTATTTCAAATCCTTATGTTTTCTATAAAAATGATTCTAATATATCCATGCCCATTTCAAATCCTTATGTTTTCTATGGAAATGATTCAAATATATCCGTGCCCATTTCAAGTCCTTATGTTATTCATGGAAATTATTCTAATATATCCATGCCCATTTCAAATCCTAATGTTTTCTTTAGAAATGATTCTTATATATCCATGCCCATTTCAAATCCTTATGTTTTCTATGGAAATGATTCTAATATATCCATGCCCATTTCAAATCCTTATGTCTTCTATGGAAATGATTCTAATATACCCATGCCCATTTCAAATCCTTATGTCTTCTATGAAAATGATTTTAATATATCCATGCCCATTTCAAATCCTCATGTTTTCTATGGAAATGATTCTAATGTATCCATGCCCATTTCAAACCCTTATGTTCTCTTTGAAAATGATTCTAATATATCCATGCCCATTTCAAATCCTCATGTTTTCTATGGAAATGATTCTAATATATCCATGTCCATTTTAAATCCGTATGTTCTCTTTGGAAATGATCCTAATATATCCATGCCCATTTCAAATCCTTATGTCTTCTATGGAAATGATTCTAATATATCCATGCCCATATCAAATCCTTATGTTTTCTATGGAAATGATTCTAATATATCCATGCCCATATCAAATCCTTATGTTTTCTATGGAAATGATTCTAATATATCCATGCCCATATCAAATCCTTATGTTTTCTATGGAAATGATTCTAATATATCCATGCCCATATCAAATCCCTCATAACTAGGATGCGTTTTATTTTATTAAACATACCTGTATCCGGTAAGAAGAATGGATAGTATTGTGCAAGTCCTTCTGATTGATAATGCTGCAAAACTTTCATGGCATCCGCATTTAATTTATTAGTGTACGTTATTACTCTCGAAACTCCTAACAACTTCTGGATCTCAAACCATTCTATCATCTCTGAGAAACTCAAATTCCCAAATGCCAGCTTTGTGCAGACAGCAATCTGACTTTTATTACTGGCTACAGTTTCTGGGGTTTCCACTTGAATATACAGGGAGCTATTATCCGGGCACTTATTTTGTGACAGAGAAACAGCCAATGGCAACGTTCGATTTTGATGACGTGGGTTTGGACACACGAATTGCTTTGTTTCCAACTTCGCATGTCCCAAGAAGTTCCAATGCAGCTTCTCAGTGAAACTGTGTCTTTCAATATCATTTCTATCATAATAAAGGCAACAGTAGTACTGGCTATTTCTGAGGGGAACAAGCTCCCATCCATTCAGCCGTATGGTATCGAAGAATGAGTATTTTGACGAATTTCTGGCTATGGCACTATAAATATGGACATCTCCATCTAGCATACTGACAAATGGAATATATTTTGATTGGGTGTTCCCTGCTAAATTAATTGCTGACAAAAACGCCTGCACCTGAAACACACAAAAAAATAATGTACGTAATGTATATTTGCAATTTCTATACATCAAGCTATGGCAAGTGGTCTCAAATAAATGTGAGTTATGGAAATTATACCATTTGGTTTTTGCTCTTTTCTTACATTTGACTGGTAAGGAATTTGGCGGGTTATTTGTCGAATAGGATTTTACAGTTCGCGTTATGAGTCATAAACCGATTTTACGTATATTTGACCTTGACTTTTGACTCCAATATCATATTGGCGATCTGAAACGTTTGCTGTCATATTGACACTATAGGTAAGCATTGTGCTAAATATAACAGATTTCCATAAAAAATAGATTAGTCTACGTTATGAGCTGTAAGACTAATTTTACTATTTTGGTTATGGAATATACACAAAGGAGAGGCCTCTTCCGTTCCATGCAATGTGTTCATGTTTGGCACAATGACAGCGTATGGTGGGTAGATGACAACGAAGGTTTCAGATCGACTATATGTACTTGAAGTCAAGAAGCAAGGTCAAAAATACTAGTCTTAAAATTTGACTTATGGCTCATATCGCAAACTCCACTGACAGTGTTTGATGAAGGGGATAGAATGACGTTCATATTTAGGCACAATGCTATCTTATATAGTGTAGATATGACAACAAAGATATCGTATCGCCAGTATGACATTGGACTCATAGATCAAGGTTATTTTTAGAACCTAAAAAGAAAACTATAATGGGGTCCATCGAAAATATCCGCACTTGTCATACTTGGAGTTTGCGCTCCGAGCAATAATTTCTATTTGACCATGAGATTTATCCCTAAGGTCATTCCGGCAATACGAAATAATTGTTGTCATCTACACAGTATAGATAATTATTGTCAAACATGTAAGAGGATTTCGCGCCATCAGCCATAAAACTGATATTTAATATATTTTACCTTGATGCTTGACTCTAAGGTCATATTGAAGATGCCATATAAACACCATAAGCCATCAGTTTGTTAAATATGAAGTGATACCGTCCAAGAACTAGAGTAACTGAGCACGCACATTTAAAGAATCACTATATATGCATAGTTTTCGCATGTCTAATTCTAGTGCTGACAAAACCAACAATTGACTTCACGTCCAGAGCAACATTGACATTCGCCCTGTCATATTTGATTCCTCTCTGGGAGCTTGAAGAAAGCTTGGGTTCTAAGTGACTCATTGAGCGCTCAGCAAAGACTCTGAACTGACAGGGGCCTTCGCTGAGCGCAACGTCAATTTCTTGTTTTTGTCTTGCACAGGTTAACAGTAAAAAGTGTAAGTTAAACCAAAAGAGGTGGCAGCTCAGCTGCCCCTTTTTTGGTGTAAACTTATACTTACTTTCCTACTAAAACACCTTAATGCCATTTTTTCTCCAGTGATATTTTTAAACATTTCTACCTGTTATTGCTACAGCTATTCCCAGGATCAACATTTCTACCTGTTATTGCTACAGCTATTCCCAGGATCAACATTTCTACCTGTTATTGCTACAGCTATTCCCAGGATCAATACAATCAAACAGAACATATCTTTACAGCAGTTGAAAGTTTGCAACAATATGAGTGACAATTCTGCATTGAAATCTCTGTTTATTGTAGCTTTCAAATAAAAAATGTTTCTTACCACGCGTGTCTTACCTTATAAAAGCCCATGTGTTTACTATACACAAGCACATCTTGAGATCTTATTAACAAAACGCTTGCCACCAGAAACCAGCAAAAAATTAGCACTAGTCTGTAAACCTTTTTGCAGGTAATACGCAGAACACAGCACCTACAACATACAGTATCAAAATTATAATATACATGTAGTACGCAACAAACAAAAAAAACGGTAAGATTTTCCCTTTAAGTTCTCCTTTTATTGCTAAAATACAAATTGTTATAACATTCTTATTTCTGATCAACTCTTACTAAAACTCAAGTATGGTGCAGATGAAAATCTGTTTCTTTTAAGCAATAAAAGGAGAACTTAACTGGAAAATTGTCCTGTTGCTTTGCGTTTCTGTTATTTTATTTTTGTTGACATTATTACAATCACTGAATGTGATTTAGAACGTTTATTCAAAGGTGATGTATACATGTAATTTATACTATATCATAAACCAAGATATTGAAATTTCCAAACGGTGTAACTTTCTTTCGATAATAAAAGTTGTCCCGACCATCGGTCATTTTCCTCGATTGGTCTTCCTGTCCGTCTTCTGGGGCGCTTTAAAACCGGAACCACTGCGGTTGAGTCTTCGGGTGTTCCCGGAAGTAAAACCACAGTAACCATAAACCCATTCGGCCCAGTACTTGTTAATGACAAGGTATAGCCGCAAACAAAAGTATTCTTGTCTTCCTATGTGGGACCAGTACTAAGCAGAGCATATGAAGTAGGTGGCGTGCGTAAGACTAGCTAGATACCTCTATTCTCGCTAGCGTCGCTAGCAAAAAATATCAAAAATGAGCCATGACATGAGATTTTTTTTCTTTTTTTGTTGCTTTACGTCCTAAGTCAACAGCTATGGTCATTGCGGGACGGTCAGTTCACTTAACCACACTTTTTTTCCTGGGCAGGCTTGAACAAGCGGTTAACCAGTAATTTGTGCACATACTTTCGCTTGTGCTTGTATCTTGAATGAATCAGCGGAAGGGAGGAGAATGACCGTAGAAATTATTTCATGATCAATCTTCACGAAAGTATGGGACCGGGCCGGGATCGAACTCGCGACCCCTGGATCTGCAGTCAGACACGCATCTGTAGCCAAACACGTTACCGACTGCGCTACGCGGCCCGTCATGACATGAGATTTCCAACAATATGGTATGTGCGACCAGCAACGGCTCAGACCAGCCTGCGCATACGCGCAGTCTGATCAGAGCCTTTGCTAGTCACTTGAACATTCTACGACTGTTACACTACTGACTGAACATAATTTGGAGTTTCTAAGTCTAACAGGAGGCTGTACAGGCTGGTCTGAGTCTACACTTGTCAAAATGCCATATTGTTGGAAATCTTATGCCATGGCTCAATTAGTGAAACAAATCCTGCAGTGGTATGTACCTCAATGGTTTGACTGTCGCCTTCCGGGATGTGGTGGTTTCACTGTGTATTTCCCGGCCGAACGCCGAGAACTGCACAGAGTGGCAATTTGTCTATATACCGATTCCTTTCTTGAAAAAGCAGACTATCGTGTGTTTTGTTGTGCGTGTGTGTTTTTATGATTATTATTTCTTTGAAAAATGTCACGTTATGACAAGATTCATTAATATACCAACTCCCAGAACATACCATTATAAATGGACTTTGCTGTATTCGGTAAACTCGTTTTGTGTTTGTTTTTTCCTAACCTAAACGGTCGACATCAAGCGCACATACACATACACACACATTATGAAATTACCTTCTCGCCATGAGGGTTGGAATTTTTCACTTATTTATACCATAACAACTAAAGAATCCATTTTTTTCATCACTAATATTGTGGGTGCTCATGACTTTCATAAAAATTCAAAATAATTTCAGTAGATAAAATCTTCTGATTGCCGTGCGTGCCACATGAAAATGGTTCTTCATCCTCGCTAAAATAATTCTTAAAGCACGCATGCGCCAAAACTCAATGAAAGAAAATGTCTGTTTCTTCCTTCGAACCTCCACCTACGTCCACACTTTATGTGTGCGATCAGTGAATGCCCTGTTGAGACTGCGCAGATGTGCAGGATCGCCAGAGCCACTGCTGATCACCAATGACTCAATTTTCACCAATTTCTCGTGGGATGGTCCATCTTTCTTTTCCGACTTCATTTTTACGCTATTCTTTCCATTATCGCGAGAAAATGTTTCTCTTCGATAATTCAGACACTCTTATAGTAGCGGGTTTTTTGCAACTTATAAGCTATATTAATCCATATTAGCCTAGCGTCCTTTTTGTTTGTTTTGTTGCTTTACGTCCCAAGTCAACAGCTAAGGTCATTGCGGGACGATCAGTTCACTTAACCACACCTTTTCCTGGGCAAGCTTGAACAAGCGGTCAACCAGTACTTCGTGCACATACTTTCGCTTGAAACTGACAACAACCCTTCTTGAATGATTCAGCGGAAGGGAGGAGCCGGGAGAATGACCGTAGAAACTATATTTCATGACCAATCTCCACGAAAGTATGGGACCGGGCCGGGATCGAACTCGCAACCCCTGGATCTGCAGTCAGACTCGCATCTGTAGCCAGACACGTTACCGACTGCGCTACGCGGCCCGGTGTGCGTCCTTTTTGTGGGACATCGGCAAATAGTGCAAAACCAGATCAGACGCCGCAATACGCGGCGTCTGATCAGGTTTTCCACTGTTTGCTTACTGAAGTTTCTTTTAAATTTTGGATAAAAATGAAAAATACCACCCAACAACCCTGGAATTGGAAATGGACTCACCCAAGGATGGGAAAATATGTTCGGCAAAACGGGTTTAAGGTGGAAAATATCACTTTTCTCTAACAGTTGTCTGCTAAATGGCGTTAAGGGCTAGAGGCACTAAAGTTACCAAATTAGATTTTAAAAATTTAATTGATAAATGAAAGTTGCCTCAGGTAAAAACTAAGACTTACTTTCTTAATTAGCGTAACAATTACATGAAGTATTCTATTCTCATTAAAATCGAAGTCAAATGGGAAAATGAAACTTTGGCCCATTTAGGACGAATGGACTTTACAACTCTTAACAATTGGACAAGTCTATTTCCAAATTAAGGGTTGTTGGATGATTAGAAAACTTTAAGCAACAGATGAAGACTTTATCATCGCCGATATGCTTATAACATAGGACGTCCAGAGTGCTATGAAAAAGCTGTAAAAATGGAGTAGGGGTGGTTTTACCTAATTCACTCACAAATAAAGTTTTGCAAGGCAACAAAAACGGACATATACTGTCCTGCTAGCCAAGAGTGACAGTGACGTCATGTTTTGTTTACAATTGTTAGGTAAAACATTAACTTGTACACTCCACTTGAGCTAAGGCGAATCGATAGATCACTTGTGGATAGGATAATTACACAAGTGATCTATCGCTTAAAAGTCCCTGATAACTTTGTAAACGAAACATGGCGTCACTGTCACTCTTGGATGGCAGGACTGTACTTTAACAATTGTAAACAAAACATGACGTCACTGTCACTCTTGGCTGGCAGGACAGTATGCATATAGTTTACGCTGCACTTGGGCCAAATATTGACGATTGTACGGAGGAAACTTCACACAGACTTAAAACATATCAACTGACCATAATGTGCACGAACAGTGGTGAACGAAGATTTTTGCATGGGAATTCGTTACGCGAAGCTGTTTGAAGCCGCAAAATCCATGTTCAAATCATGAGATTCACGTGCTGTTTGAACATGGCTTTTACTTAAAAAAAGGCCTAAACTGGGCCCTGATTTGTATGCATGAAGTTACACGGGAAAGCGTTGCGGCCGTGACTGATCATTTCGCTGATGCTTTCGTTCGCGAAAACGATGCGCGCGTATATATGACGTTGTGGCAACGTAATGCCGTTCGAAACTTTGATGCTGACGCCATTTTGTTTTGAGAAATCAAGTGTAAGAAAATGGATGTTTAATGTTTAAGAGACCCTTTCAGCGCGGTTTATGCTGAAATCAGGTAAAATATGCAAAAATAACGATCACATCTGTTTGTTTCATTGCATTAACACTTGCCGGGTCCCTCGGACGATGTTTGAACATTCGACCTAACGGCCTCGTGTTCAAACAGCTTCGTTGGGACCCGCAAATGTTAACGCATGAAAAAACATGTGTGATCCCTATATTAATAAGTACCCGGTGCCAGAAAAACTGTGTGGAATGCAAATTGGTCCTTTCCTGCAAAGTGGTGCATAATTGGATCAAAATATACCATGTTGTTTAAGAGTTACGAAGGGTGTTCATAAAATAATGTCACTTGCATCGGTGCTCATATAGCGGAAGTGCTTTTGTTCATTTTAATTTGCTCTGTCCTTCAAAATACCCTTCGCCAGCCAGAACACACCTTTTTAGCTGGTCAGTCCATTTTTGGAAGCATTTTTCATACTCTTCAATGGGGACACCCATCAGACACTGATAAACAGCAAATCCAAGGGCATTTCTCGAATTGTATCTCCTTCCAGATAAATGATATTTAAGTTTGGAAAGAGAAAATAGTCGCAGGGTGCCAAGTCTGGTGAATACGGAGGGTGCGGAAGGGCGGTAACTTTCTCTGACTTCAAAACGTCAGTCACAATACGTGCCTTGTGAGCGGGTGCATCCTCATGCAAACGTCGGACATACTTAAGTTTTGTAGTAGTTCTTCAATTTTCTCAGAACAACGTTTTTATAGAACTTGCCCATGATCGTTCTGCCTTTTGGCGCAGGGATTTAAATAGCTGGACCCTTATTAGTGAAACAAAATAGCATACAAAAACTTCTTTACCGTTCGTATTCGTTTGGAAATATTTGGGCGTCTGGCATTTTAGTGGTCCATATTCGGTTGGCAACTTTCCGCTTTGGTTCAAAATAATACACCCAGATCTCATCACCAGGGACTATATTATCAAAAGCCTTTTTACTATACTGACGTCAACTAAGAACGCCTCACTCATTATCACTGATTTCTTAGCGATGATATATTAAAATTTATTTTATACTTAGCAGTGAAATCATTGCATATCAAAAACAAATAAAAGTGATATCAATCACTAGTGAAATGATATGATATCAATCAGCCTATATTTTCACTGTAGCGTTTTTTGGCTCACCTCTGACTTTTCCATTCACTTAATGCAGCTCACTTCGAAAGTTCAAACGCCTATAACTTTCTTATTTGTCAACAAAAACATTAAGTGTGGGTAGTCATTTTCTTAGTTAGAACACGAGGAACATTTTGGTACCAAAATAATTCAGATTTGCTGAATTTTTTCTAATTTGAATTTTCAACACCTCCCGCCTCAGTGAGTGAGGCAATACTTGTAACCTATGCTACGCAACGTAATCAACAAATTATGACGTCGCTTATGACGTCATTTGTCACTTTGACGCTGACAAAATGTCTTTTTATCTGTAAGTCCTGATGACTATAGATCATGTAGATTGTTCCAGGTATTCTGTCACAAATACTCCTTTGTCTTCGTTTACGTTAATGTGATTCGGCTTGAAGCATGGTTACCATTGATATACTGTATATCTTCTAAAAAAGTATAAAATAAAAAGAAAATTTACTTTTTTGAGGTGAATACCAAATATATTTCATCGAGTGTGTTGAAAACATCAGAATTTTCATGAGTGCGCAGCACGAATGAAAATTTCGATGTTTTCAACTCACGAGACGTAATCATCACCAGGGATTATATTATCAAAAGCCTTTTTACTATACTGACATACCAGGCCGCGTAGCGCTGTCGGTAACGTGTCTGGCTACAGATGCATGTCTGACTGCAATTCCAGGGGTCGTGAGTTCGATCCTGGCCCGGTCCCATACTTTCGTGGAGATTGATCATGAAATAATTTCTACGGTCATTCTCCTCCCTTCCGCTGATTCATTCAAGAAGGGTTGTTGTCAGTTACAAGCGAAAGTATGTGCACGAATTACTGGTTAACCGCTTGTTTAAGCCTGCCCAGGAAAAAGTGTGGTCAGGTGAACTGACCGTCCCGCAATGACCATAGCTGTTGACTTGGGACGTAAAGCAACAAAACAAACAAACAAAACTATACTGACGTCAACTAAGAACGCCTCACTCGTTATCACTGATTTCTTAGCGATGATATATTAAAATTTATTTTATACTTAGCAGTGAAATCATTGCATATCAAAAACAAATAAAAGTGATATCAATCACTAGTGAAATGATATGATATCAATCAGCCTATACTTTCACTGTAGCGTTTTTTGGATCACCTCTGACTTTTCCATTCACTTAATGCAGCTCACTTCGAAAGTTCAAACGCCAATAACTTTCTTATTTGTCAACAAAAACATTAAGTGTGGGTTGTCATTTTCTTAGTTAGATCATGAGGAACATTTTGGTACCAAAATAATTCAGATTTGCTGAAATTTTTCAAATTGAATTTTCAACACCTCCCGCCTCAGTGAGTGAGGCAATACTTGTAACCTATGCTACGCAACGTAATCAACAAATTATGACGTATAACTTTCTTATTTGTCAACAAAAACATTAAGTGTGGGTAGTCATTTTCTTAGTTAGAACACGAGGAACATTTTGGTACCAAAATAATTCAGATTTGCTGAATTTTTTCTAATTTGAATTTTCAACACCTCCCGCCTCAGTGAGTGAGGCAATACTTGTAACCTATGCTACGCAACGTAATCAACAAATTATGACGTCGCTTATGACGTCATTTGTCACTTTGACGCTGACAAAATGTCTTTTTATCTGTAAGTCCTGATGACTATAGATCATGTAGATTGTTCCAGGTATTCTGTCACAAATACTCATTTGTCTTCGTTTACATTATTGTGATTCGGCTTGAAGCATGGTTAACATTGATTTACTGTATATCTTCTAAAAAAAGTATAAAATAAAAAGAAAATTCACTTTTTTGAGGTGAATACCAAATATATTTCAATTCGTGAGTTGAAAACATCGAAATTTTCATTCGTGCTGCGCACTCATGAAAATTCTGATGTTTTCAACACACTCGATGAAATATGTTCGGTATTCACCTCAAAAAAGTAAATATCCTCTATGAACATCCACGTACTGCTTCTTTATGTAGAGGTCTGGGCGATGTTTGAAAATGACTTTAATTTGATATGCAGGTGACGCGCTATTCCGATGACGTCATACCTGCTCAACGCACACATGACGGTATTGTGCATAGATCGCTTATGATTTCAATTTGAATTTGCACCCAGTTTGTGCCGTTAATGTTTTGCTAATCAATGGACACAATTTGGATCATTTTTTTCAAACAGTTGTGCTTACGAGTAATGATTTTATGAAATTATGACCTCATATTAAAGGCAAAATGTAATAGTCCAAGAGCCAGCAATACTTTTGATCAAGTGACTGAGGCCAAAAGGTTTGAAGGTGTGTTCTTATGTAGAAAAGTATGCTGAATTCAAAAATCAAACACTTAAAAAATCGGCTGGTACACAAAAATGCTTTGCGCACCGGAATACCCCAGGGGTAGGCAATTTCTCAAATTAGCACTGAAATGGGGTACCCTATACCACAGAATATAATTTGACCTACCTTGCACCCCCATGACAATTTTTCATTGGTGCCAAATAGTTTCTTTGGACCCCATGTATGAGAAAACAATGTTTCTGAAAAATAAATCCATTTTGGTCTTCCGAAATTGCATGGTTATCATGGCAACCCTTAATGCAATTCTTACATGTAGGGGTGTACATACAAATTCAATCATGATTTAGCTAATTACTTATCATATACTACTAATCTTGGTACCAAATAAAAGGTTAGGCATATGCCTTTCATCATATGACCTGAGATGCAAATTGCCTAATTTGCATATTCATGAATATTAATGAAAACCTTAAAAATAAGGATAAAATCGTTAAAATAACACCATAAATAACTAATTTTAGCCCCAAACCATCATCAAACCATCACTGTTGCATGTTTTATATCATCAGTGATACAATTCGACAAATACTGTCATCTTATTGTCCTATATGGAAACTATCATATTTGCACATTCATGAATATTAATGAAAACTTAATAAATGAAGGCAAAATCATTGCATAAACTAGAACCCCAAGGGGTATTTAGACCTAGAATTACATTGAACTAGGAGCATTTCTTATTCATGTCAAAGGGTTCAATGAGGTCACTCAAAGGCAAAACATTGTGTTCCTCAATAATAAATCGATTTGCTAATGTGAAATTGCATTGTTTCCATGGCAACCCATTATGTGATTTTAAAATTCTGGGAGTGTACCTACAAAAATATTCATATCTCAACAGCAACACATCCTAGAACAGTAAATCTGGTATCAAATTAATCTGCAGATATAGCACTTTTATATGATGGTTGGATATACAAATTATTTAGTTTGAATTTTCATGAATGTTCATGAAAACAATATAAATGAATAAAAAGTGCAGAAAAATCAAGGGGCAAATATGTTCTTAAAAGTGTATCCTTTGGAAGCAAAGAATGCACCATAGAACTGAAACTAGATTCTGGTATTTCACTTAATAATTCCCATAGAGTACCAAACATGATATATCACAGTATAATCATGAATTTGAATGAAAACATTAGAAAAGAATGAAAAATCGTGGAAAAATTAAGAGTGGCATACTTACAATTTTGCTCATATCTCATTTAATAAATACCCTAGAGTACAAAACTTATTACCAAAGTAATGCAAAGACATAACATTCTTAACTTATGGACACAAATGAAAAAAAATTATATGAATACTAAGTATTTTTTACGAAATCATTATAAATTGGAGAAAAATTGCGGAAAAATCAAGCCGATATACTTACAAGGTTATTCATATCTCAGTTTATAATTGCCCTAGAATGCTATACTTGATATCAGAGTAATGCTATGACAAAGTGCCTTTATCTTATGGGCAGATATGAAAAGAATCTAATTTGTATATCCATAAATTTTAATGAAAACATTTGAAAAGAATGAAAAAAATCAAAGAAAAATCATGGGGGCACACTTACAAAAGTGCTCATATCTCAGTTGGTATTAGTCTTGGGCTTCTAAACTTGGCATAGAATTAAAGCCAAGATAATAGTTTTTAATATGAGACCCAAGTTTGCTACTCGAAAACAATGAGCAGAAGAGAATTTAGTAATTTCGTATGTATGTGCCTTTCAGTTTGTCAGAATTTTTCTTTCTTTTCTAAAGCTTTCATTATAATTTATGAATATTCAAATTAGATTTCTTTAATAACAACCCATAAGGTATTAGTACTATGTCTTAGCATTACTTTGATAATAGATTTGGTACTCTAGGGCAATTATCAAGTGAGATATGAGTATTTTTTGTGTGTATTGCCCTTTGATTTTCCGCGATTTTTTTCATTTATTTCTAATGTTTTCATTAAAATTCAGGATTAATCAAATCAGATTTCTTTTGTAACCACCCATAATAATAGAGTACTTTATCTTAGCATTAATTTGATATCAAGTTTGGTACTAAAGAGCAATTATTAAGTACAATATAAGTAATTTTGTAAGTATTACTCCTTGGTTTTTCAGCGATTTTTTATTTATTTATAATGTTTTCATTAGAGTTCATGAATATTCAAATAAGACTTCTTTTGTAACCACCCATAAGGTATTAGTACTATGTCATAGCATTACTTTGATATCAAGTTTGGTACTCTAATACTATGTCTTAGCATTACTTTGATATCAAGTTTGGTACTCTAGGGCAATTATCAAGTGAGATATGATTAATTTTGTAAGTACTACCCCTAGATTTTTCTGTGATTTTTCATTTATTTCTAATGTTTTCATTAACATTCATGAATATTCAAATGAGATAATTTGCATATCCGACAGTCCTGCAAACCTGCTTTGTCTGCAAAATAACTTGATACTAATTCTAGGATGAGATGCTGCTGAGATATGAATATTTTTGAAGCTACACTCCCAGTCTTTAAAATCGCATAATGGGTTGCCATGGAAACCATGCCATTTCAAATAACCAAATGGGTGTATTATTGAGGAATATAGAGTTTTTACTTTTAGTTGCCCCATTGAACCATTTGAAATCAATAAGCAATGCTCCTAGGAATTCAATGTATGTCTAATTACCCCTTGTGGTTCTAGTTTATGCAATGACTTTGTCCTCATTTTTAAAGATTTCATTAATTTTCATGAATATGCAAAAAAGACAATATCCATATAAGACCATAAGATGACAGTATTTGTCGAACTGTATCACTGATGATATGAAAACATGCAACAGTGGTGGTTTGATGATGGTTTGGGGCTAAAATCAGTTATTTATGGTGTTTTTTTATGTTTTTTCCCTTATTTTTAAGGTTTTCATTAATATTCATGAATATGCAAATTAGGTCATTTGCATCTGAGGTCATGGCATGAAAGGCATATGTCTAACCTTTAATTTGGTACCAAGATTAGTAGTCTATGATAAGTAATTAGCTAAGAAATGATTGAATTCGTATGTACATCCCTACCTGTAAGAATTGCACAACAGGGTTGCCATGGTAACCATGCATTTTCACATAGCCCAATTGAGTTAATGTTTAGGAACATTTTTTTCTCATTTAGGGGGGCGCCAAGAAACTATTTGGCACTAATGAATATAATGTACACAGAATATGCTTACATAAAATTACGTTATTTAAGATGAGCTGTAACGCCCAATGACCAGTCGTTGGTCTACGTTAACGTCATCCAAAACGGCCGTCTGGAACACGTGCCAGATTGCGTTTCCTCCGCAATCGTCGCTGGTTAAAGACTTAAGACTATTGCAAAGGATTCGTAACAATCTTTTCACCCACTTTGCAGATTCATGACATTTAAGTTTTACTGAAATGTATGGCGAAAAGGTGGATGGGGTAAGTTGTTTCGTTCAGCAGACGCATACAAACATTGTCTTTACATTATAAACGCATTTTTTGGCAAAATAGAAACTGTTTTACAATGGTAAAACACGTTTATCCTGTCGACGAATTGTGTCTGGAAACAAAGCAAATGTGGCTCATCAAATCTTGTGTCGCAAGAAATGGTGACCCCTGTCTCAAATCGAGGTCATTTTCTCAGCCTCAAATATTCTTTCAGCAATTTTGTTTTCATGAGATACGCTTGACTGATAAGATGTTATAATGCACTAAAATTCATAACTTTAGTCTGATCAGTCTAAGAGATATTCACGTTTATTTTTAGATGAGGCGTTTTTTCTTGACGTCAGTATATATTTTGGGTACATTTTGAGAAGGTTTTTTGCCATTGTTACACGCGTCTTCTTTTGCTCATTCGTTAACAAATGGGGTATTTATCTTGCAGTTATCTTTCTTACTTTTAGGTGTTTCTTCAAAATTCCATGAACTCTTGCTAACGACAAGTTTGTTTTCTTACGATGAATCGAGCATCAGTTTTGAGGATATTTCGGATTTTTTTCTATGTTACCTTTGGCCGTAGTTGTTGCAGGACGACCTGGACGAGCAGCATCTTTCAGTTGCTGCTGCCCAGCACTTAATTTAGCTACCCACCTACAAACAGTCCTGTAAGATATTTGGCCCTCCCCATAAATGTCACACACCTCGCGGTGAATATCTACAGCCTTTATGCCGAGTATTCTAATGCACTTGCTTTTGTAACGCGACATTTGATTGGATAACGTCAAAAATTTGCGACAGTATATCCTGCGATATACTGTCGGAAATAATTTGACGTCATTAATTACGTCACATTTCGTTGGATGACGTGCGGCCTTATGCTATTTTCAACGCTCAAATTTGGGAGGAGACTGCATTAATGCATTAGAATGGGGATAACCATATTCAAAATCTTCATTTGGGGAGGCATATCGTCGGATATACGTTCGGAAATAACGTTTTACGGCTCCGCTCGCGCGTCGCCGTAAAACTAAATTTCCGACCGTATATCCGACGATATACCTCCCCAAATGAAAATTTTGAATACAGTTATCCCCTAAATGACCTACCCTCTATATAGGCCCTAATTTCAAGAACATTTTCAGCTCGTTTTCCTGGCATTTTGTGTATAGTCAAACGAATAGACTATGAAACGATGTTCACTGTACCGAGGCCCCAGTGAACGTGTGGACGAGAAACTTACCTGTGTCACGAGCCAGTGAGCACTCAATCGACACGAGGTGGTTTTGTGCATAAATTGCACGATTTCCGCGAAATAAAGCACAGATGACATCATTTTTGGAACACCCCTCGCATAAGCATTTTCACTTACTGATCACGGATGGACGGACCGAAGGACGGACTCACATATGTTTCTGTTTATGAAATGAGTTTGCTTTTCAAATATCTAATAGGTAGAATTTCTCTAAAAAAAACCTGTAATTGAATTGCAAGGTTGTTTGCAGCATGGACACTGATAAAGTTCTGCAAAGCTTCAGCAAATATGTACATTCCAAATACTGCTAATCTGTTAAGACCAGAAAAAAGTTTTGCATACCAGTTTCTAGACAATGTTAAAATGTATAAGTATAAAAAATTTGATCATAATATGCCTTGCGGTTCAAGAATTATGAGTATTTTCACTAAAAGACCTCGACCAGCCGAAATGGTGCTCGGTGAAGCCTCGTCACCGTTTTGCATACCAATGGCTAGACAATGATGAAATAAATAGGTATGCAGAATTTGACATGTTTTAAAAGTTATGAGCATTTTCACAAACTAACAAAGACCGGCCAGACTGATGCCCAGCAAAGCCTCGTCCATCAGAAAAGGCTGTTACGCATGCCAGTGGTTAGACAATGTTGACATGCATTTCGTATGCAAAATTTGATCAAAATATACGGACGGACAGTAACTCACACAGTAATTTAGAGCACACTTGCGGGTCGTGCAATTTTCATTCCCGTTTAATTGCCCATTTTCTTCTTTTAGCCAAGGAGCTAAATTTTTTAAAATTGACTTGGCACAATTGTCCAGCCAGAAGGGGTTTGACTTCAGAGGTAGTTAGAACTACCCTTCCACAACATTTCTAGGCACGTCGTACAGTCAAATTGTGGTAGCAGTTTTTCAATTGGAGCCGTTTTGTACAACTACCCCATTTTTACTATAAAACACAAAAATGCGACATTTGAATTAGAAATGGTATCCAGGTGGTATCAAGATGGTGTATACAGTCGTTCTTTACTGCCAAAACCTCAAACAGAACCTAAATAAATATGAAAATAAATTGTTTGCATCCAGAAGCACAACTTTTATGCTATAAATGTCATTTACGTTATATCTTCAAATACACCTTATAAAATCAATAATATTTGGTCTAAGTTTAATTTGATAAGCTATTTAATGGGTTTATAGGTTTAACAAATCATGTTTGGAAAATATAATTACCTTTCTGTTTTAAAACTGTAAACATCTTGTTTCTAAGATTTACAAGCTGTTGAATATGATTACCCCAAATAAAATAGTGATTTGGTTAGAACCATTTCATTTTGGAAGTTAGCATTTAATACCATCTGCTGACTTTTTAAACCATAATTTAGCATTCTATCGATTCACGATAGTAAAAGGCTATACTTAACTGCGTTTCTGGTGCAAAGTCCTATATTCTGATGCTTGCATGACAATTTGTAACGTACATTACAAATTTAAAAACTTCCCATATATATATTGCTGAATACCTTATATTATATGTCAAGTTGTATCTTATTTAATTTTAAAACTTTTTTGTTTTAAATTTATAACAAGACAGCAGTTTGTTCTAAAATAATTATCAGTTTTTTTTAAGTAACTATATCTTTAGTCATTTACATTTGCGATACAGCAAATATTTGAAGCTTTCATCCCCACATCCTTTTGATTTGTTGAAAGTTAAAGATTCTAATACACATAGACAAAGAATTAGATAGCTCTGTATTAACAGTAGAAGAATACATTCCATTTCTGTCTTATTTATCAAAGTAACATATATAACCATATCAAATATCATAAGGTCCTATGTTTATCCAAAATGTTATCCAAGACAGAATACGATTGGGTCCTGAAAAGCTAAATTATTAAGGATGTAGAATTTTGTAATATTTATCACAGAAGAAAAACACAACAAAGTTTTATTGAAAAAAAAAGTCTTATTAGTCGTTTGAAAAATATATTTATGTACCCAGTTTACTATTGTAACATTATACAAACAAAGTGAGTAACATAATATAGGTTAGTTTAATGTATAATACCTAGGTTAATTTCCCATAGAAAAAAATGCAAATTACTAAATGTTTAGAGGGGTAGTACTATATTATTTTTCTTTGCTTACATTCCAGACAGAATCAATAACCTAAGAGTCGGTAGGATAACATTTATAAATATTACAATAGATGTTATGTGTTATACGAGTCTATAAAAAGTTGTTTTTTTTAAATGATGTCTGAAAATCAAATTGCATACTGACATTTATATGCATATGCAGATGATGACACATTACTTGTTTAAGCTTTTAAATTGTTTTTAGTTTATTTTCAGCATACTTTTTATAGTTTATTTAATAAAACTGCTAGTACCTTTGATCATTTGCTAAACTAATATCACTTTATAAGGAGAGGTTTTATATAGAAGAAACTTTTCCTGAAAACGTGTATAATGGATGACAACGATCTCATGTGATATGATCATATCCAAGGAACACAGGTAAATTGATGCTTAATAAACTATTTTAAACACATACGACATCATCAGTCAAAAGTTATTTCAGAATGAATAAGACATTGTGAAACTCAAATAGGTAATGTAAAAATATTTTAAAATGTTCTTAAAGATATTGGATGGAAAAATTTACGATTAATACATGCAGTCATGAGATCTTACTCACTTTTAGCAAACAATGCTTAAATAACTAATGGTTATTTTCACTATACAGAGTGTGGCATGGCTAAATTATTACAGGAGATTTGTAAATTGAATTCTTCATAACAAAGCGCTATGATGTATATTAACATAAGAGTGAATAAGTGATATGAAATCAAAATCAACATAGATTTTTTTTAAAAAATATCTTGCTTCTTCAGACAGAAAACAAATGCATTACACATAAGTAGGAAATTACATAAAAGCACAAAACATGTTGAGGGAAATAATTTATAGAGACATATAAAGAGTCAATTGTTCTAACAAATAATTTGTGCAGTAAAGTCTTTGTCACCAATGAAAGACTTAAATGCAATGCCTAGAAAGGATGCATGAAAGTAAACATGCATGTCATATTTGCTATGCTTTCTTCCACAAGAAATCATACTTCTATTCATTTTAAAGGTATGTATAATTCTTTCAATTTGATAGAGCAGTTCCTCTTCTATTGTATATGTTATGTGATAAGATATACCAGATTTTGGATATCTTAAATATGTTATTTGACAGTAGCACAAGTATAGATTTCGACGTACCTAGGAGTATTGCTGAAGACCTCAGGATTGCATTTCTGCAGTCAACCCTTTTCTGGCAAGTAAGTTGTGCCAAGTCAAAAACTAAGGCCTGTACAGAAATCAGCGCCTGGACTGCAAATATTTGAGTGCTCTTCAAACTATATTTTATCATTGAAGCAAACAATATGAACCCTGATCAGACTGCTTTTTGGAAGCAGTCTGATCTGGAGTCATATTGTATTGGCTATAATATACATGGTGGCTCCCTAAGATACATGCTGATAAGAGAGCAGACGACAAAAGTGGTGACAATCGTTTTTTTGTGCAACATTGGAAGGTACATGTAGACTTGCACGGCAAAACAGTTTGACGAACGCAAGACTGCGAATCAGGAAGGAATGGGTTAGAACCTCCTGTACGGAAAGAACTCCCCATTAGTCACATCAAACCCACCGGAAGGGAACGGATTTGGCCGGACCATTGGAAGCAGCACGTGTGGTGTTGTGCATTGGTTAGTCGTGCACATGCGGCAACACCCTAGACATCTTTCTTTCTCGTACACGGCGGAAAAGAGACAGACATTTTATTGGTGTTGTTTGTAGGCTATATACAATGTTAATGCATTACTTTCTGACTGCAGTGAGATTAAATTTCATCGCTGGCATACTAGGCCGATTGAAAACCAGTATGAAAAAACTATGTTTGCTAAAAAGTGAGTATGACCAGGAATTGTCACAATCGCAGACTGCAGACCAACAAGCGGTACCATGAGGAAGAGACACAGAACATTTTAGGTCTTGGCTGCATTTTCTTATAGTCTAAAATATCTGAATTAAAGCTAGAAAACATTTTATCAACCAAAGTACTTATCAGAACAGAAGTAGCATGGTTTATACCCAAATGTACCTGATGTTTCGTAAATCTAGCATTAACAGGTTTTCTTGTATGCTTAATACATTTAATTTTGAATGTTGACAATTACATTTTGAAAAAAAAAATAACAACAATGTATCACCTGTCACAATTGCAATCTTCCATCCTTTTGTTGAGCAAGATTTTATAATATCATATGGTATGCTTATTATCTTTTATATTACACAGCAGTTTTGAAAGAATTTATTTTGTTTGTTATCTAAGGAAAGTTAAGATAAAGCCATACTCATAGACTGAAAAAAACATAGTATGTGGTAACACTTATAACAAAGCTATAGAGATATTTCAAGGTAACATTAATTGCAAATCTTTTGTCAGTTATTGAATCTTTTTAAAGTCCATTTTTAGGATTTAAAGCTTTCATCATAAACATAACTCAACAAAATTCAGCAACATGGTTTGAATCTCTGAAGCTCACTGATTAAATTGTCGAATGATTGTCTGTTGAAAATAGTGTCACAACTGACACGCAGCTATTGGCTTTCTTACATTGTTCACAAGGTAATTTGTGTTGTTGTTTTTTTGTTTGTTTTTTGCACAGTCGGTTTTTGTTGAGTTATTTGTAACAATGATACATGTTTACACATGGTCAATGAAATGAGTAGTATGAGACTAATGGTCAGTTTGTTCGTTTCACAGATTAACTGAATTAGGCTTATTGTATGTAAAGCCATCCAAAAAAATGTTAACAATACTACGGACAACAGCTTGTAGACAGCATTTTAGTCATAAACTGACTCATTCTTGTACACATTTGTTAATACTAACATTGTTTAGGGCTGTCTTGTCTACAGTGAAAGGAAATCATTTCATTTTCATTTTAAGTGCAATGTCATATTAAGATTATACATTTTAGTACTGTATGTTACCAGTTACAAGGCTTGCTAATTTTGTATATTGCACTGGTTTATACATGTTATAGATGGCTGCAATGTAAAGACCAACCTTATATGCAACGAATCACTGTTTCAGCAAACTGATATGGCTAAAAACAGATTCTATATATGTTAGGATGGCGAGCAGCTTCCCACCTAAGGGATTGGTCTCTACATCAAGCAAATCAGAAACATTAAACCAATTAATTATGCTTGTAAATTTATATTAGATTTATCTTTCGCGATCTAATTTCACCAAACATGAGGTACGACTTCTAATTAAATGATGTAAGACTGGTTGTACACTCAAGCTATCAGCTGCTCGAATGTGGTGAATAACAGCTGCGTGTGTAGCATGTATACATCGTTGAATAACTTTGCTAAAGAGCCTTTGTCTCCAAAACCCCAACCAAGACACACGTACCTAATAGGAGCTTTTCCAATAGAATCAATGAACTAATTTGAGCTTTAAATGTTTGAACTAGACATAAATATCAATTGCAGACATCTGTGAGATATGTTTCCGCTCGTCAGCACTTATGTTACATAATTACAAAATTGCAGATTATAAACTTGAATTGCACATTATAATGTAGATCTCGATTCAAATGGTAAATATCCATTTTTACATATATTTGAGCTGTTTATAACTTGTAACTGCAGTGAAATAAATATTTAAGTACGCTTATTAGCTTGTAACTTGTACTGGCTTACATATTTTCTATCCTGATTCTATACGCTAACGTAATTTACAGGCCTATTATGAATTTTACAACAGGAAACGTAACAAAACATTCAGCCCAATATTTGAATCATGAAGTAGATATTATGTTTATTTTTATGAACCATTGGTAAAAAAATCTGAATACAGTCATATCAAAGTAACAGATTCAATTAAAATAACAAAACTCTCTTATTTTAGTGTTTATTTAGAATATTTTGTCTATAATTGGAGGTATTTAAAAAAAATAGAGAGTAGAGAGTAGACTCATATTTTTCATATGACGTCACGTCTATGAGTGAAATAACGCCATGCAATAAAATCTGTAAACCACTAGTGGTTTATCGATTTTCTGGAAACGTTATGACGTCCATACCAACGTTGCGTACATATGACAAAATTATAACGTTTTTACGGCAGAAATGAGATTTATCATATGATAAATAGAATCTAACATTCGTGCTCTTGTATTATTGAATTTATTAAACTCGTTGCGAAAAAGAGATAAAATGCTCGGCAAGCTTCGCATTTTATCTCTTTTTCCCAACTCGTTTAATAAATTCAATAAAACATGAGCACTCATGTATGATCTTCTATTTAACCTTGTCGTCAGGCTATGTTGTCAGGCTATGTTGTCAGGCTAAGGGAAAATTTGAGCCAACTTTCCACACTTTAATATTTTTCTCTATTTATGCAAGGGACAATGTTGTTACCTAGGTTACCTTATTTATATATTAACGGCAGCAAAGTATCCATCGTCGTTGATATTGTGTATATATAATTATAGATTTCACTGTGGTAGAGATGAACGAAGACATTGTACATTCCAATGCATTGTAAATCAGGTCGGATAGAAAATCTGTACGCCAGTGGAAGTAACGTGCTAACACATATTTTACTACCTCTATCGCCAGTTGCAAGTTATAAATAGCTTCAATATGTAAAAATGGAAATTCATCATTAAAATAGAGATCTTTATCACATATTTAAGGCTGGGTAACATGGTTTATTCTAAATGGCATTCTATAAACTTTAAGTCAGCATATGCAATTTCGTAAAAAAATAACATACGTAACTCTGACGAGCAGAAATACACAACACATATGTCTCCAATTGGTGTTTATGTCTAGCTCAAACATGTAAAGCTCAAATTATTTCATTAATACTACTGGAAAATATCCCATTAGTCTTGTATTTTTTGTATTTTGTGACAGTTGTTATTTTCAAAGTTAGTAGGGTAACATAGATTACAGGCAGTTAACAGACGACTGACCAAAGAAAACTAAGAAAATTGTGGGGTTTCTAAGGCCACAAGACATGTTCCTGACTGGAAATAGTAACCACGTGTTTCTTCCCAGGGTTGGGGAACATGGTTCATTCTTATATGCAATCTATAAAGACAGTATCTGCAATTTCGTATAAAATGTAATATACTTCACGCTGTTGAGCGAAAATATATCTCACAGATGTCTGCAAGTGATGTTTATTACTAGATCAAACACTTAAAGTTCAACTAATTGCATTGATACTTTTGTAAAATATCCTATTAGTCTTGTGTTTTTTACACTACTAGTTTCTACGTTAGTAGGATAACGTTGATTACAGATCATTTACAGAAAATTGACCATAGAAAACTAGGAAAACATGGGTTTCTAAGGCCCCAATACATGTCCCTGATTGAAAACAGTAACCAAGTTTTTCTTCCTGTGGGTGTAGCAGAACTCAGAATTTGATATTTGGCCCCTGGACAAAAGCACTGCAGATCAAAAGTTGGGGAAATTCCAAAGTCTAAAAAGGGGGAATAATGCCGTCATTTTTGGGGCATCCAAGCAAAAGTTAATCAGGTTATCTAATATTCAGCTCAATTACTCTTCGGGATATCTTGCTAACAAGATCGCTATCTTATATTCACCAAAGGGGCACAACTCAAGAATGGGAGATATGCCACCTCAGTGTTTTCAAAGTTGGGGGCTTAAATAACCACATAGACAAAATCAACAATTATTGCCATCTATTTATATTTGCCTAAACCACTTAACCCTTAAAGCGCCATCTATAATTTGCAGCAGACGAAAATTTCAAACTTTGCTGCCTTTTCGAAAATAACAAATAAGGCATGATATTTCATGAGAATCGTCTGCTGGCAGACGATTCTCATGAAATACCATACCTTATTTTTTAAAAAATTGGGAAAGATGTTGCAAAATTTGTCGTCTGCTGCAGTTGTGATTGGCGCTTTAAGGATTAACAGTCCACAACTCCAGCCTAAACTTCGTTGGATGTGTATGAAACACTTTTACAGGTTATGTCCGGTAAAACAATGAAACCTGTCCTAAGCAGACACTCAAAAATAGACAAAACAAAGGTCTTAAAGACAGGTGGTAGCTTAGTGCACAAGTGAATTCTGCAATACTTTTGACCTGCACTAAGAGAATTATCGGTCTTGAAAACATATTTTGGTGTTTTCTTTTGAGTGACTGTTTAAGACGGGTTTTTACTGTATTAACATCTAAATTTAACATATATGCAATGTGGTGATACTACACCGGCAATTTGAGTATCGTCACTTATTCCGGTGTAAAGGTAACTTTCTCATCATGTTCAATTTCTTCATTTAATCGCAGATAAACGCCTCGAAATGATTGGGTTCCGATTTATTTTTGTTCATCAAATTCACATTTTATCATTTAGCTTTAAATTATAACTGACGTTTCATGCCTAGGCATGAAATAACAAAGTACGTTTTGTCATCGTGGATTATTCATCTATGACAAAACCGTACAATTATGACTAAACCCTAATCCGGGATTTTTTTAATAAAACTGTAAATAAACCTATTTAAAATCTGATTTTATTTCCGTTTGGCAAAACAACGCCAAGGCTGTTATTAAAAGGATGCAACCTCGAAGCAAGCGTATTTTTAAATAGTTCTCATTTTTGTCAGCCTTTATTTGAAAGTAATTTTTCAACAACACCGTTGGAAGCGACAAATCACAAATTGCCGTTGTAGTACGACTACAGTGATATGACTGACCCACTTAAGGATTGAAATGCAGATTTTTAGCTTGCACTGGATGATGCAAAACATTAGGCTTTTTAATGTCTGTGAAGCCTGAGACATTAAAACGCTTATGTTTTGCATCATCCAATGCAAGCTAAAAATCTGCATTTCAATCCTTATATTTACATTTTATATTATTTATCAAATATACTTAATTATCTTCCACCCAAATTCGCTGGTTATCCTTGAAAAATGAAATATTTTATTTATAACGGAGGTGTTGGGAAAGTCCTGTACATAACGTCGTGGCGATACGTGAATGACGTCACGCAAATGTTGATAAACAAAGAAAGATATTGGTTGACGTTGACGTTACTCCACCCAGAGGCGCGGCCTAGACCACGTGACTGCTCAATGTTTTGCATCGAGAAATCCAAGCAGCTAGGAATTATGGTTTCATCTATGGCAGCTACAATGAGAATGTAAATATTTGACAGTGTACATCAGTCTACATTTCCCTCTTATACATATGATTTTTTCAGTCAGCTTATATCGACTAATGAAAATGTATGTATATTGGTAAACTAATATGGTACTCTAAATATTAGAGCAGAAAGGGCTTAGCAAACAGTAGTGACCCAGATGAGACTGCCTGAAGGAGCAGTTTGATCAGTTTACATCATTTGCCATTCAGTCGCTACCTATTACATTTGGTCGCTACTTGTATAATGGAAACATTCAAATACCGTAAGTATACTTATCATATAACGTCGCGTCTGGGAGTGAAATAACGCCATGCAATAAAATCGATAAACCACTAGTGGTTTATAGATTTACGGGAAACGTTATGACGTCCATAACAACGTTGCGTACATAAATGACAAAATTATAACGTTTTTTCGCAAGAACAGAAATGAGATTTCAAAGTAATCTTAATGTCATATGATAAATATAATCTAACAATCGTGCTCTTAGACTCACGCTTAAGGATGTCAGTTACAACGCAAGGTGGTTCTGGACGACAATTCGTTACGGGCTCATGACGACTGCTTACCTGTGCTGGACGACAGGTAACGGGTTTTAGATGACAGATTTAGGGTTTTGGACGACAGTGGAAAGGGGCAACACACACAGGCGCCACAGAAAATGATAATATAGTGTGTTTGGCTATTTTAAATAATTTTTGTCATATTATTGTTTGTAGGTTCGACATTAGAAGTACAAACACCATATATAGTTGTAGTTAAATTGTAAAACTCTGGCCTGGAAAAGAAACTTCAGAAATATGTAATTTGTGATTAATTACTTGCGTTATCATCATGAAATAAGCATAAATGGTCAGACAGTAGATCTCACATGATTTTTTCAGTCAATTTTAACATGTCCTTCTTAAAAAGAAAACTGAAAACCTCAAAAATTCATTTGTCTAATGTTACTGGTTAGAGACGACTGTGTAACAGGTAATAGACGACGTCAGTTTTTCTGTAACAGATGTGAGACGACATTTTTCTTTCTTTCATGAACACTTGAGTGGATGTAAATACTGCTCTGAAGCTGATTCAACGCCTGAAGAAGAAGTTTAGCATTGTGCGACCTCCCATCGAATGTGCATACCAAGCCCCAGGTAATCAGAAGAATTTTAAGGTCAATACCATATATGGGATTGGTGGCATTTTAGTCTTCTGGTTCCAGAGAATGTTTAAAAGGTATTTTTTACCTTGCATGGCGGCATCTTGGTCACAAGACCAAGAAGTTAGTGAGTATGATCAGGTAATACTACAATCATAAACACTACATCATTAGGAAGAGCCACTGAACATTTACAGTAACAAGATATCCGTAAGACAATAAAAGCAAAGCTACGAGTTCTCTCTTCTTCTTCAAGATGATTGCAAAACTAGGAATGGCGCAAAGTAATGCTAACCAAAACAAAGACAAACACAGAACCCCCATAATGAGAAGTACATTCAACAAGAGAATCACTACCTCAGAACGGACAGAAGCCTAAGCAACGGGGGTGGGGGCTTAAATGCATTTTAAGATCATTCGAATAACATTTGTCCCTCCATCCTAAGGAGTTTCCATATGAAAATCAATTGGCATTGTGGTTTCAAAGGAGATATTTGAAAATATTGACGAACAGACAGACTAGACTGATGGAGGCTGGAGTCATTTGTATACTATTCGCTCACATCGGAGCTTTCAGCTTTGGTGAGCCTAAAACGTTATTTAATTGCACCATGTATGATATGTGACTTACACTTTGTCGGACCTGGAGCTGATTAAAGGCAATTTCGGGTAATACTTACCACATTAAAATCTTTTTAATTGTTTCCATATAGTTTGGTTTATGTATGGACTATCAATTTATGAAATAAAAGGAATATGTCACCACATTAATTTTTCATAATCTCACATGGAAGTTTTCAGCATTTTACAAATATTCTGAAAAAATCCAAGTTCTTAATATTAAGCTAAAATATTTGTAATCGCCATCCAGCTTCTTTATTTTTATTTTGGCTCATGACCTCAAGCTTTCTAGAAAATGTGAAAATGTATTTGTTTCCCAAGCCATGTCAAGATACTGCATGATATATTTTGTTTATTCCCCCATAAAAGAGTTTCGATTTTAGAGTAAATTATATGTAAAAAATATGACATTAAAAAAGTGTTTATTGTTTTTATTTCATGTACTATCATTTGACATTTTAGAAAAAAGACAAAAAAGGGTAACCAGACTAATTTTCTTTCAGGAGGGCCCTACCCCACACATTTCGATAATAATTCAATATAAAACGTTAAGGAGTGTAATTTTTGTCATTTATATACTTCCATATTTCTTGTATGAAGTAATTTTGCATTACAAGAGGAAAAAAGAAAAAGAAAAAAGAACAATTTGTTATAAGTGCCCACCCTTGAATCGACCCTGGTCCTCTGGTTCCAAAGTCTGACACAAGGCCATGATGTCAAGTTGTGCGGGGCTCGAAATAACAGTACATAATCCTAGTATCGGCCATATTCGTAATTGCATACAGGGTAAATGACATTTCACCCTCAGTCAAAACAAAAAATTCTTCAGTGTAAGATATATTTAATAAATCCATCACTGTCGTCTCCACCTGCTACGCTGTCGACAATAACCTGTAACAAAATATATGCAGTCGTTACACATCTGTAACATGGAAAAATGACTACAGTACGTTCGTTTTTGGTTTTAAAACGCCTTTGTCTAAAGTAAACAGAGTTATAAGAAAATTCTTTCTTGGTCTATGTGATAGACAATACAATGTCTAATCACATCAAGTCATAAAATGTTCAAAGAAAACGAAAGTGGAAGTACTAAATAAGGATATGAGGACATGTGTAGTAGTAAAATACAGTTTCAAGAATAATAATGTATCATATACACGTTTGCTGGATACAGTAGCCATGTTCTACAGGATTGATTAAGTTTAGATAAGTGTCGTGGACAAATATACAAAGACAAGATAAGATATTTGCGTTTTATTGTGTCTTAAGTCTCCCAAAAACGATACATATTCAATAACACAAACCTTTATTTTGAAATATTTCGTCCGGGACCCGTAACGCACTGTCGTCCAGAACCACCTTGCGTTGTAACAGACATCCCTAAGCGTGAGACTTGTATTATTGAATTTATTAAACTCGTTGCGAAAGAGAGATAAAATGCTCGGCAAGCCTCGCATTTTATCCCTTTTCCCCAACTCGTTTAATAAATTCAATAAAACATGAGCACTCATGTAAGATCCTCTATTTAGACGAACTGGAAACTTAAGGCTTTTACTTTTTGTGGAACATGACACCATGATGTTGTTCACCACGTTGGAGCATGATACATACCCCTAGGCTATTGTACCCCAGACGTTGGCGTTTGACCTATTGACTATTGATGTCAGTGGTCATTCCGTGAATTTAACCTGTAAATGAAATGTTATAGATGGCAAATTTAATAAATGCAATTCAAGTTGAATTAGTATTTTTACCAAAAAGTAAGTGAGTATGATCAGGAAATGCCACAATCACACACTACAGATCAACCCACTACACCGTGAGGAAGCGTCACAGAACATTTATAGTAACAATACATCTGTAAGACATATATAAAGAGACTAAGTCTGTAACTATGAACATTTTTCGCAAAAAAATATTTTCATTTTAAATCATTTGCAAAAATAGAATTAAGTTATGTTTTTACAATAAAGATGTTCAGTGCAGCTGAAAACTGTACGGAAAAGTGAATTATCTTATAAAAACAGGCGTTTTTTCCCTTGTTAGTAATTATTTACGTCCCTCCAATAATTCTAGACAGTTGATTTTTAACATAAATGCTGTTGTTTTGGTAGTGATAATTTGTTAATATTTACGAAAAAGGTTAAGTTTTGACCTGAATTCGAGTGTTTTTACTGTATTCTTGAAAAATAAAAAAAAAATATTTCTAATATTAGAAGATCAAAAGTTACAGACTATGCAGCTTTAAAACAAAACTTAAGTTTCTAGTTCCTTCCAGTAAAGGATAAATATGGGCAGAAATTCTCTTTGCATGCTGAATATTTTTCAATGCTTCTGCTGTCGTCTGCTGACTTTTAAAAAAAATGTTTCAGTAAACTATCAGTCTGTGTTAAACTGTTTGGATCCAGACCAGGACTGACCTTCTGTCGGAATCTATTTGCAAAGATTATCAACAGACGACAAAAGTCGCCGCTAGCAAGGAAAGAATTATTGTTTTGCCTATTGGGCAAATTTGCATGCTTTTCGTCGTCTGCTGATTTTTATTCATAATCAAATTTTCCAAAAAAATATTTCAGCAATATTGTGCCATCCCAGTGAACCATACGTTTTGGTGATGAAGACGTCTTTTGTAAGTTTTGGTTTAGAAGACGTCTGTGACACGAGTTTCAGACGTTTATCATAGTCAGGAAAAAATCAGAAAAGTTAACAAGTACTGGCATTTTGTGAAGAAAAGAGTTTGACACCTTGATTAGAGGTAATTTGGTATGCTGAATCCGAAAACCAATGTTAGCAAGCTGAGAAATGACGTCTTAATGGCCTAATTTGCATATTTTCAAAATGGCCGCCAAAAATCATGGAATTTGACATATAACTGAAATATTTTATTTTTTGACAATGTTTTTTATCCTAAATCATTTGGCTTATGTCCTAAGATCGTTTTTTTCCATTAGAGTACATGATTTTGGCGGCAATTTACATAATTATTCCAGGATATTAACGTTTTCATGGTAATAAATGTCCATATAGTCTATAAAATCATGATATATAAACATTCAGTATCTTGCTTTTTATATGTTAGTTATATTCATATTATGATTTTGTACTGTTTACCAGCTTTTCAAGTAATAAATTAGAACGAAACTTTGATAATCAACAAGTTGTTTTGTTTTAAAATAAATATGTCATAATGTCCATGCCCAAATATATGGTACATTTTGTATCTATAAAAAGTAACAGCATGCTCATTCTTTAGTACCCTAGGGTCTAATTAGTCCAACCTTGCATGATCAGGAAAACTTTTAATGTGTTAAATTGTTTTTGGAGACCACCTAAATGGGGAAAATATTACCCTAAACAATAGACCCATTTGAGCTATGTGAAATCGCATGGTTTCCATCGCAACGCATAATGTGCTTCTTAAGAATGTAGATTTCCCCTAATACACTTCATTCGGCTTACTAAAGCCAGACTCAACTTACAATAAAGACAACAAAACAACTTCAAAATTTCAAAATTACATTTTGTAATTGGTAATAGCACTTGGACAGTCGACTGATGTGCATTTGTCATGTTTGTAGCAGTAACAGTACAATACAAAACTTACTTCTCAATATTAGCTTGATAATATGGTAATGAAATGAAACTTTTATACTATCATGATAACAGTGAGTTACATATTATTTCGAGTCAAGCGAATGTTTCATCATTCGAATTTTATTAAAAATCAATGCCTAGTTTACCGTCGCACTGTCCAAAGCTGAATGACTATTTTACATCAACTCTTACTTGCATTCAATCGAAAACACCGCCACCTAGCGCTCATTTCGATTGCTCAGGAGAAATTAATTTTCTTCTTATTCATAAATTCAAACGCAGAAAATTACATTTCCCCAAATACACTTCATTCGGCTTACTAAAGCCAGACTCAACTTACAATAAAGACAACAAAACAACTTCAAAATTTCAAAATTACATTTTGTAATTGGTAATAGCACTTGGACGGTCGACTGAACATAAAAGAACGGGCTACCGAATTCCAACGTGGTCTTAAACCATTGAACTAAAACCTTGACTCGAAATAACTAAATGAACTTTGCAACTTTCGCTATATATTACCCTGCTAATATAAGCTTTCCACAGAATTTATAAGACTCAAAGTCCAAGATTCATGGAAACTGACAATCTTTCTTCAACACTATCCTTAATGTAACCGTCCTTTGCATTTTCACTGACCCAGCGGCCATGCCGTTTGAAAAGTCTGTCTCTCACGCCGTTATTAGCCGCACTGCTGGCTCCCCCGGATCTAAGGGAATGCAAACAGTACATTTTCACGTCACTGACATGGGGTTTTAGCGCATCCAAGAACAAACACCTTAAGTTCGTGTAGGACATTTTCCTATTAGTTTTTCGCACTTTGTATCCTTGTTTGGTCAAATTCATATTACAAAATAAGTAGTCATCACCAGACAAATTTCCCCACTGAATCAGTTTCTTACAATTATCCACTGGACACAATAAAGACCCAGTTTTAGCTATAACAACCCAAGCGCCATCCCTGTATTTGTCCGTTTTACTGCATTCAATGAAAATGGTCATGTTTGAAGAATAAAATAGGATATCAGAAATACGAATACCCAACAGTTCTGAACTTCTCAAGAAACCAGCATACGCGATTAAACAAGCGCAAATCATTCTCTGTGATTTGAGATTGTTCTCCGTATACAACTTTAAATATAAACTTGTCAAGATGTCTATAGTGACAGGTTCTTTCTTTTTTATAGGTTTAGACAAAATACGCTTTGATGCCTCTAAAATATAATTACCAATTTAGAATTCGTTGGAGATTCAAAGCCATACAAATCATGAAACCATTTTATGGCATAAAATGCAGTAATAACAGGGCCTGGTGAATTTGCTGTCTGAATTAATGATGCTAAATAAATAGCAACCGGAAAAATTTTAGCTGGCAAAATGTCCCCACTCCCTAATTCATTACATAAAGCCCATTTATGAAAACGTAAAAACGCACTTTAATACTTCTTATTTGTACTGTCGGCCCTTGACTTCTGTAAAACATCTGGGAGCAGGTACACTCTGTCAGCCAAAACCTCCGGCAACTCCTGAATCTCACCAGCATGAACCTGAAAGAACGCACGTACAACCAAAGGTCATAATAAGCTATCTGTTACTGAAAACATATGAGGCTGGTACGGTATTACATGATGAGAGTGCACAAACGTATTATCTCATCCAAACGCTCATAATCTACCACCATAAATCAGGTTAATAAAGTTTTTCTTTACCAAATTCAATGGATTTGATATGCATACATATACATTCACGCATACATGCATTTACATACATACGTATCTATACATGTACATGCATTCGCTTACTATGGTGAACCTCAATAAATTTATTTCTATATTCCTTTATTATAAAAAACAAGCATATGTACGGAATTATAATGCCTTGTGTTTGCATTACCGCATATCTACTAGTACAAAACTGATTTCCTTACGCCATAAAACAGAACAATGATGGCGTAATTAAAACAATTAATTAACTCTTACTTAAACATAGTTTAGCTTGTACTGAAATATAGTGTCTCATAAGTAATACAACATATCTACTAGAGCAATACTGCTTTACATTTCATACTTCCAGCTGATACCAGGCTAAAACAGAATATTTGCGATACCGCACATCTACTGAAGCAATACTGATTTTCATACTTCCAGCTGATACCAGCCTAAAACAGAAATTCGCGATACCGCAAATCTACTGAAGTAATACTGATGTTCATACTTCCAGCTGATACCAGCTTAAAACAGAATATTTGCGATACCGCACATCTACTGAAGCAATACTGCTTTTCTTACTTCCAGCTGATACCAGCCTAAAACAGAATATTTGCGATACAGCATATCTACTGAAGTAATACTGATTTTCATACTTCCAGCTGATACCAGCCTAAACAGAATATCTGCGATACCGCACATCTACTGAAGCAATACTGCTTTTTATACTTCCAGCTGATACCAGCCTAAAACGGAAATAAAACATTTCATATTTGCGATACCGCATATCTCACGAAACAATACTGCTTTTCTTACTTCCAATGATACCAGCAAACAATAGAAAACCAGGATACCTTTTTTTAAAAAAAAAAAAAAAAAACATTATCAAAGCCTACCAGCTTTTATCCATACATCAGTTATTCTATTATAACTTAGTAACGCTTCCGTTTGAAAGAAAAAACGACAGAAAAGTGCACTGAAAATACAGGTTCATAAATACTACGCTACGTTTACATATGCACTTAAATTACCCAAGCGGGATTTACTAATATAGAGACAACCGATTCAACTGACCGATTTCTCGACCTTACACAAATAAGCACGTGCACTTCGTGTGACCTTGAATGTGCTTTCATTGAACAAATATGTATACAGTGTATTCAAACAAGTAGTGTTCAATGCGTTTGAATTTACATTCACTGACAGAAAATGGAATGGACAGAAATAAACTTTAAATGCAGTTCAAGGTTCCTCCTTAGAAGCAACCGTAAGTAAGCACAACCCTTTTTACGGGAAAGGAATTTTCCAAAAATTTACTTTCAACATATGTCAAAAACCATGAAATACTCTTTCAGTCCCCCCCCCCCCCTTTTTTCCGGTGCAGACTCAGATGAGACCTCGTGTGGCATTTCATCTGGGTCCTCACTGTTTGATCAAATGTTTCCAAACCTCAAATCATAAATATCCCGGTACTGCTGTGACATTCCTGAAGTCAACTTTAAGCGCTAGCATACGGAAATGCAAATCAATATTTCCAAAAATGCCTTTACCACTCTTACATTTTACATAATGTTGTATGTCAGTTGGCAAATCAAACCAATCTACTATTTCATTTATGAATGTGCCATTAGGGCACAGAAATGGCCAAAATACTGCAGACCTCCAACATGGTACTACCAGAACACCACACGCTTTATCAGTGATAAGCTTTTTCACAACCCTGTATACGACTGAAATAGGGGGTACAAACAATCCAAACTGGTCACCCCAGAATTCTGCAAATGCATCAACACCTCTGCAGGATGGATTCCAAAATCTTGAATAAAATTTAGGAAGCTTAGCATTATGCTCAGAAGCGAACCAGTCTACATGTAAGTTGCCAAACCGTGATTGTATAATTGACAAAATATTAAAAGAAATTCCCCAGTCATAAAAATCTATTATTCTTGACAAATAATCAGATTTTTCGTTTTCAGATCTTGGAATCCATTCCATTTCAAGAGAAATTGACCTTGACATACATAGATTGAATATCTTGTAAGAATTATCTTGCAAATCCCTATTCATTGAGCCCTTATTAGCTATACTTTTGACCCCCTGATTGTCTGTGAACCACTTTACTCGCTGGTTTGCGAGAAAATGGCTTAAAGACAGCAAAACACGATAAACAGCTACTAATTCTCTCCATGTTGAGGATTTCAATGATTCTTCCTCTGACCACATCCCATGAGAAATGCCATTAATAGTACTTACTTCGTACCCAGCAAAACCAGTTGAACTGGCATCAGAATAAACAATTTTGGTGCATTTATGCGACTCAAAAATATCTTTTGTATTTAAAACGGACAAATTGTCTTTCCAGAACAACAACTGTTTACAACTTTCTTCACTCAATTGTATGTAAGATTCCCACGAATTAGCATTTAGGATATCCAAACTTAGATACCTAGACATAATCTGAGAAATGTGGCCTAGAACAATGGACATTGAAATAATTTGTCCCACTATGCTTGCAACCCTTTTAACATGAACTTTTCTGTGTTTCTTAACAGATAAAAGAATTTCAGAAACGGAGTTCTTGGCTTTTGAAATTCTTCGATCTGGAATATAAAGCGTACCATGCAATGAATCTAAGATAACACCTAAAAATTCTAAAATTTGAACAGGAATCCAAACAGACTTCGTAGCATTTGGGACAAATCCAGACCTCAAAATATCGTTTTTTATTTCTTGACTAAGATTCTCTGCTTTGTGAAAATCCTGTGCACAACCAAAGCCGTCATCTAAAAACGTTGTTACTAATTTCCCTTCACCCCTCCATTTTGCTACTAAAGGCCTACATATTTTTGAAAAAACATAACAGGCTGATGATAAACCGAAGGGTAATACGAGAAATTTGTAAAATACCACATTGCCTTCTTTATCAACCCAAGAGAAACCCATAAAATCTGTGTGTGGGTAATATAAGTCAATAAAATGGTAGGCACTGGTTAAATCAAATCTGATCATGTGAAAACCTTGCTGCAAGTAGGCTAAAGCTATTTTTATGTCTTCATATTTTACAGACTGTTTCCACAAATGTTTATTCACTACACGCAGATCAAGGATTAAGCGTTTCTTACCAGAGCTATGAGCAGAAACAGTTAATGGATTTACAACATAAGGGGCATCTTTACATTTTTCTATTAACGCTCTATCTAACAAATCAGTGATAGCCTCAGAAACAAATTCAGGTTCCAATAAAGCAGACTTGTTATTTTTACAATAAGTTTTGCATGGCTGTGAAAACAATGGAATTTTGTACCCGTGCTCAATAGTATCGAGTACAAAATCACTGCTTCCAATGCTACGCCAAAATGGCAAATGTTTCTTTAGCCTACCCCTTACTATAATATTTTTCTGGCCTTGTTCGTACTCGTAATACTCATGAGTAAAACGTAAATAATCATACTCATCTTTGATAAAATCTTCGTTTACCTGTGTACCGCTTGAGCTGCTCTGTTGAACGCTGTTAATCGAGTCACTTTTGGCCCCCTGTCTCCTGCTCTGTTGAGGCTCTTGCAGATATTTGTCTTGTGTAAGGGCAGTTTCTTCGGAAATGGGAATACTCCCCGCAGGCATAGCAGGGTCCTGGTGCTGGTGACATCCCTGACATGTTGAAACCATTGCCGCCGACTGAGTTGATTGATGCTGTGAATTGGGGACGAAAAATACCGCGTCCCCGGCCTGTTGGTTGAGATCCAAACTGTTGTTGTGGTAAAACGGGTGGTAAAACAACTGGAGCGCTGAAGCGATGAGTAGAAGTAGCATTGTAGGGGCCACCACCCCTACTCTTCGAAGATGAACGTTTAAGCTTGAGTGCTCTCCCTTCGGCCTTGTGAATTTTGCTTTCGTCTTCGCTGTCGCTAGCCACAGGGTTGGCTTCGTATTGCCTAACGGTGTCCCACCCACCAGTGGAAGAATCAGCAATGCGAACTAGCTTATTTCGCTTGTGAAGCTTAGATGACAATTCCTCAAGCTCTTCCTTACAATGGTCCAGCTTACCGTTGTTAATGGCCCAAATGCACTGTTTGACACTGTCAGCCAAATCACTGTTGAAGTCAAATTGCACTTTATTCCCTTGGAAGCGCCACCTCAAGTCTTTTTCTGTCTTCAACTTTTTGACCTCTGAAGCAAAAGTTAAATTTGAACCGTGAACAGCCTCCTTCAAATTGCTGAGCTCAGATAGTATGACATTCAGTTGTGACTTCAATTCCGTAGAAGGTTCAGTGTTGCCCCGCTGTTCACTGTTGATAACGCAGTCTTCCATTACAAAATAAAGGTACACGTGGCACGCCCAAATAGTCGCTCAAACCAGTAAAATCAATGCCTAGTTTACCGTCGCACTGTCCAAAGCTGAATGACTATTTTACATCAACTCTCACGTGCATTCAATCGAAAATAGCGCCACCTAGCGCTCATTTCGATTGCTCAGGAGAAATTAATTTTCATTTTATTCATAAATTCAAACGCAGAAAATTACATGTCCCTACAAAAGTACTCATATGTCAGAAGCAACTCATCCGAAACTTTTAAACTTGGTAACAACTTTAAGACATAGGACTTTCATCCAGTGTTCAGATATGCAAATTATCAAATTTGCATAAACATGAATATTAATGAAAGTATTAGAAATAAGAGAAAAATCGTAAATATTAAGGGGGTGTAGATGCAAATTTATCCACATCTCAGCAGCTTACTATCCTATACTACCATTGGTACCAATTTAATGCTAATGCATATCATGTTTATTTAATGGACAAATATGCAAATTATCTAAAAATTGTATTTATGAATATTAATTAAATATTAGAAATGAGAATAAATTAGAGAACAATTAATAAAATGTACATGCAAAATTACTCATATCTCAGCTGCTATTTATCCTAGGTTTCATACTCACTTACTTTCTAAACTTGTTCCCAAATTAAAGTCCAGAAAAAGTTCGATAACAGTGTTGTTTGATATGCATTTTTTAATTTGTTTATTAATTAGTATTTTTTGAAGACACAACCTTATTGATTCGTTTTTTATTTTTCTCTAGTTTTCTATAGTTTTCATCAATATTCATGAATATGTTTGTTCATTGATTGTATATCTGACCATTGGAATAAAATACTATGTCGTAGCCTTAATTTGATACTAATATTAATTGTCTAGAACAATTTAAAGTTGAGATAGGAGTAATTTTTGAAGTAGACCCCCATTAATTTTTCTACGTTTTTTTCTCATTTCTAATGTTTAAATGAATATTTATAAATCTAAAAAAAATGAATGATTTCACATAATGGCTATTGAGTAAAATAAAATATCTTAGCTTTAAGTCGTACCAAGTATGGTAGTCTAGGAATATTAGCAGGTACGATATGAGTAATTATGTAGGTAGACCCCCTTGATTTTATTACCATTTTTCTCTCCTTTCTAACATTTAAATTAATTTTCAAGAATATAACCATAAAATGATTTGCATATCCGATCATGGCATTAAATGTGCTATGTCAAAGCATTTATTTGCTACCAAGCTTGTTAGTCTATGACAATCAGCAGATGAGATATAGGTAATTTTGGAGTTATACCCATTTTAATTTTTCTGCAATTTTTCTTACTTTGTTTAATGTTTTCATAAATATTCACAAATATGTAAATAGGTTTTGTATATCAGAATATTGTGTTTAAGAACTATGACTCACCTTTCATTTGGTACCAATTTTGGAAGTTTAGAATAGTTAGCAGCTGAGATATTGGTTATGTTGTATGTACACCCCTTTAAATTTTCTAACATTTTTCTCTTATTTCTAATGTTTTCATTAATATTCATGAATATGCAAATTAGATAATTTGTATATAAACTATTGGGTTAAAGTGTAATGTCTCAACTTTTAGTTGGTAACAAGTTTGGTAGTCTATAAAAGTTAGCGGCTTACAGTTAGGTAATATTGTACACACCCTCCTTATTTTTTCTACCATTTTTCTCTTATTTCTCATGTTTTCATAATTATTCATGACTATTCAAATCAGATAATTTGCATTTCGTACCATTGGATAAAAGTACTTTGTCTAGGCTTTGATTTGGTACCCAGTTTGATATTCTATGATAACTAGCAAATGACATATGGGTAATGTGTATAGGTACACCCCCTTATTTTTTCTACGAATTTTCTTTTATTTCTATTCTTTTTTATTAATACTCATGAATATGCAAAAGCTAAATTTTGCATACATGTATCAGCACATTGAATATAAAAAAAACTATGTCTTGGCTTGAATTTGGTACCAGGGTCGTAGTCTAGGATGAGTTGCTGCTTAGATACGAATTATTTTGTAGGTACACCCACTTTCTTTAGAATCATATTGTGTATTTTCAAATTATGAGGGAAGGGTAAATTGTTCTAGCCAGTTTTTTTTTCTTTGCTATTTAGCAACCATTTTGTTTCGCCAGCAACTGACAGCTTATTTTCTTTGAATTAGTGGAAGAGAGAAAAAATCTATGAAAGTATGTGCAGCACGCAAGTGTCAATCTTGGGTCTGCATGCAAATGACCCAGCTACGGTGCCTGATGGGTTGCCATGGACACCATGCAATTTTATGTGATCCAAATTGGTTTATTTTCAGAGACAATAAGAATTTTTGGTATTTAGTGGTCCCATTGAACAATTTCGCATCCATGAATAATTGTCCGTGGATGCAAGGTAAGTCGAATAAGCCCCCTCCGCCCTTCCGAGGTGCGTGTTGGGGGGGGGGGGGGGAATAGTAATTCCATGATTTTACCTCTATTTTTAACTTTCATAAATACTCATGAAAATGCAAATGATATAATTATATTATATGACTATTGGATGAAATGACTTGAAAACTAGATACAAACGTGTTTGACGTCCGCTTTTGGAGTGACGCACACGTCTTGGATAATAGAACGTCTCAGTCACGTTAGGAATCACTAGCAAACGTTTTTAAAACGAGTTCATTGCAAATTTATAATGTTTTGATGCAGTTTTGAACAGAGTTTGAACACCAAACGAAGACGTCATTGTTTTTGGATGACCATACCGTCTTAAACACGAATCAAAACGGTATAAAAGCGTCCTCGTCCTCATGCAAGGGTTCGCTAGGTCTTCAACACGCTTTAAAAACTAAATGCGAACGTATTTGACGTCTTCAGTTTGTAACGCTTTATGAGTGACGAACACGTGTTATATGGAAAAGTCTTCAATAGTGTTTGTGGAAACGTCCCCATCGCGTTCAGGGAACGTATAAAGAAAGACAGTTACAACTTTTAAAAAGTTTTCCTTACAGATTTGCAATGTTCCACGGCAGGTATAGGGTTACAAAAACGTCTTGATCACTTAACAAAACGTTACAGAAACGTGTTTATGTAGGGTTTTTAATCAGTCTTCTGCACGTTTTGAAAATGAAATTTAAAGGTCCTGGACGTTTTCAAAATGTAACGCTTTTGGGGTGACGATTACGCCTTAAACACGTTTTACCTGGGAACGTCATCGTCACGTTCAGATGACGTCGAATGGTTCACTGGGATATCAGAGTGGCAAACAGTTTGGATACTGATCATGCCCAGCATTTTGCCAGGCCTGATCTGGGTCCAATCTGTATGCAAACGTAATCAGCAGACAACAAAAGTACTTCTGGTGAAAACATTTTTATCAAAGTTGTTTGAATTCGAAACGTGAAGAAAACAGCTGTGATTTTTCGCTTTTTAGCAAAGATCCCTTTAAAATAATGCGTGTCTTACGCTCCTACGATAAACTTTTGTTGTTTTGCATATTATGATGACATGTATGCATATATCAAAGAAATATAATGAGAACCGTGGCGGAAGAACAAAGCTAACTAATAACTATAAGAAAACATGCGCAAAAACTTAGCACCCCGGCCGAAAAGCTTGATTCTGCTGCTTCAGTCGATTTCACTCATCTTATGGGGCACAGTGAATCGATACTGTGAATGACTTAATGCAATAATAACGATCAAACATGATTTTTTGATACACTACTATCTGCTAGACCCCTCGGGGGTTGTTAAAACACCACCTTCCGGGTCCAGTAGATGTTAATGCATAGAAAAACATGCATGATCCCTAATATCTGGGTGACTTAGTTTAAAGCAAGAACAATCTTTCTTTTTCAGTATTTTAGTTTTTATTAGCATTTGATTTAGCAGTAGATCTAGTTGAGTATGAAAAAAAGTTTATAATCTCAGTGGTTGAATCCTGGCTTTCCACGCGTCGCCGGGATACGTTCTTCAATTTCCAGATTTAACCCTTTAATTCATATAGATACACGTTTTAACACTTTTGCAAAGAGAGCACACCCAAACAGGGTCTACTCTGTTTGCTTATGCCAAATATGATAATATATGAATCAACACTAGTGGACCTGGCCAGTAATTTCTTTGTTAAGGACATATGCTACCAAATACTTCCCATATTGAAATATGTTTAATACTTTGCATACAGTTTGTTTTATGCATGGGCTATCCATTTATGAAATTAAAAGGATATGTCACCGTGCTTATTTTTTCAGAATCTCAGCATTTGACGAATTTTCTAAAAATATGAAATAATAAAACTAGTCCTAAATATCGAGCTAAAACGGTTTTAATCATCAGCCAGCTTCTTTCTTTTAACTTAAATTATTGCCCATGACCCTAAACCTTTTAGAAAATATGCAAGTTTATTTGTTATCCCATGCTGTGACAAGATACTGCATGATATATTTGGGCATATCGTCGAAAATTGGAATTTGTTTTTAGAATAAATCATGTATTAAAAAATCTGATGTTGAAATTCATAAAAAAAATGTTTTTAATTCATGGACTGTTATAATACCTTTCAGAAAAAAGAATAAAAATCTGGGGTCACAGAACTATTTCTCTTTCAAGAGGGCCAAATTTAACCCCACCCCCATAGGTTTCATGCGTAATTCAATATAAAAAGTTCATTAATGACCATTTCGGTATTTTTGATGATGCCATTTTACTAGTTAATGAAGTAATTTAGCATTAAAATGTTAAAAAAAAAAGAAAAAACACACTGAAAATATGTGCGCACACGTGAATCGATCCTGGTACTCTGGCTTCGTAGCCAGACACGCTAACCACTAGGCCACGAGGTCAGGTCGTGCGCCGCTCTCAATAACCGTACAAATAGTAGAGACTCGGCCAGTATCGTATTCGTAACCAGGGTAATTGTGTACGTCGTTTGATTTCGACTGAGCTACATTGTTCTGTCTTTAGTGCTGAGAGGATCAGTTCTGATAAGATGTCAATAGATATTTGGACACACTTTAATAAACTTAAATTTGTCAAGAAAATGTCGGAACACCGATATGACATAAGAATATTGGAAAGCTGTGTTTATCCGAATCCGTTAATGGTCGAAAGACAGGACCCAGACAACCTTACTCGTTTCCAGACGCGGGAAAGGTGCGCACTGGAAATAGCCGCATATGTCTTTAAATGTACAAACGTATAAGTGTATTAACACACTAGTAAATATAAAAGCATCGGATGTTATTACAACGAACTGGTTCTGGCTTCATTCCGCACTGGAGCTGGCGTAAAATCTATACCGCAAACTTGGTGTCATTCATGCTACCAATGAATGTTCTGGCGAGTCTGCACATTTGAGTCTCGTTTGAGCCTGCGTCACGGAACCAAAATCTCATGTGCTGGCTCAAATGTCTTTTATTTGTCCGTTTATGTGAACAGCGAATGCTGTGTCGAGTCTGCACCAGCAATCACGGCACATTTATACAACAATCAGTGTGCTGTATCAATGCGTCAAAAATGCTCCTTGTGCGTTGTAATAAAATTCCTCAATAAAACTTTTGCTAGTTTACCCCCCCCCCCCCCCCCCCAAAAAAAAAAAAAAAAAAAAAAAAAAAAAAAAAAAAAAAAAAAAAAAAGAGAGTGATAATCGTGTTTTGAGTGTTATTTCATTGGAACATGATAACAGCTGTGCTTAGACATGCAGATTCCCCTCAATTTAGGCAGTCACACTAGAAAAAGCACTGGTCAAGGTCAAACTCCAGAACCATGTCGGATTTTGCGGCCAAACCGTAAATTAAATCACCAATTGCGTGGCAGAGCCATATACTGGTCTGTGCGCCCGGTGTCATCACAAATAAAATAAATGCAAGCTTATAAAGCTTATAAAGAAACCATAAAGACAACAGGCATAGATTTTGTTTACCTTTTAAGCCAGTACCAGTTCTTTGTAGTATCCTCCAGTGTTTTTACATTTACCAGTGTGTTTTATGTAATCATTCATAGTGGTTGGGGCTTATATATATATTTTGCGAAGGCACAAAATTCTGCATTGCATATTGCATCACAAGTGCAACTTGAGTAGCCACCAACGGTAGTTATCTTGATTCAGGACATTTTTTTTAATTCACCAAAGACCAAATAGCAAAATAATAAAATGTCTTGACATATAATCAGGTTTTAAATTTTAAAAATCCCTTGAAGTCCAAGAACATGTTAGTCAGTTATCAACTTATGCTACGTTCACGACATCCTGGACCCATTATATCCAGTTAATTCATGCATGCTATAATGGCGCGCAAAAGCATGTAGTATTCGTAGGTTTTGAAAAAGTCTGTTCTAGGACACTTTCCTCATTCGTGCGTCACTAAATTAGGTTCATTTCTTTGCACATTAAAGTTGATGACGTCAGTTTTTATGACGGCCTAGAATGCGTATATGTTAAGTACAAAAGTCGTGCATTAACAGTACGTGAATTGCCTGATTAAAACATGGGTATTTGCGGTTAAAACATGGCTGTTAATGGCGTGCGATACAACTTTTTATGCAATATAGAAATTTATTGCATAAAACCCCCGCGTTACACGATATTAACAGCCATGTTTTAACCGGCTCAAATCCATGTTTTAACAAAGTAAGAAAGACGGCAAAGATCAGGAATCACGTGCTGTTGGTGTTACATGGCATTTTTTTTTATTTCAGTTCCAAAGGCAGTCACAAAAATGACATCATCAACAGCAACGAGTAATTTAGTTACGTAAGGCTGACGTAGGTCTTTGCTCTGGAACTGGCGTTTTCTGATACATAACATGACGCAAGTTACGTAACTGGCGTGTAGTCATTTTAATTGTAACAATGGACGCTCCATAAACGAAACCATCAAGAAAGGAATTAGAAATACCCTAGTCAGAGGAACCTGTGACTGCATTAAGCGTAAGTACTGGTGAGTCTGCGCATTGGCATGCATTGCTTGACAATAGAATAAGGCCAGATTTTTTTATTAGTTGATTTACAATCCCTCCTACTGTAATTTTCCAGAAAGTCGAAAAAAAATCTATTTTTTTTTTATTTTATCCGCCGACTCTAAATGATATTTATTTAGTTGAAAAAATAATGTATTTTTGAGGTTCTGTCTGTGTATTTTTGAGAGTGACACTGTTAAAAGTGATTGTCCTGTCCAGATTTTTAGTATATGATAAAATATTTAAAGATTTAATACAGAATGTTGCTTTACCTATTACTAGTTTTACTGTCTCTGGAGATATTAAAAAAAAGCTCTGAAAATATTTAAAAAAAAAACTCTGAAAATGACCAGTTAACTGGTCATTTTCAGAGCTTTTTTATTTATTTTTTTTCGTCCCCCGACCCTAAATCTGAAAAAAATTCCCGTAAATCAACTAATAAAAAAATTCTGGCCTAAGTAATAAAATCTCTTGTGCTCGCTCATTTATTGTCACCAACGCCACTCATCACCCTATATTTACAATCAAACACATCTAAATCATCTCCCTCTCAACCCAGCAGGCACACATCCCTAAAACAACGTCGTATGGACGTCGACGTGACGTGACGTCGATACGACGTAGTTTCGACATCATGTACCTGCTTGGAAATGTCTACTGCGTTTATTATTCAGTTAGAAAAGTGATGATCGCAAACCATGAATTTTTTTAGAGATCACTTTTTAAATATATCAGCAGCTAAGCATTTAAAAGTTCACCGCATAAATAAAAACTAGGGGTATGTTGTAAACATGCATTTTATCAACAACGCACGCATTTGTGGCTGAACAAGATTAATCAAACAAATAGACAGCTGAGAACGTTGAAGCTCTATGAGTTGATCCTTCAATATGACCTCCTGCAGTTGCGACGACCACCACTTTATCTCCCTCTTCCAGACGAACAAGTACACGATTCCCCCCTTGAAGATCTTGTTGTTGGTTATAAACATCAACAACACCCATAGCGATAGTCCTGCCATTGACTTTTAAGCTTGCCCATACACCCTTCGGGCTTTTGTCATCAGTTCGCTGGCCTATGAAGAATGAAATATCATAGACTCCATTCCAGGGACAGTTGAATACGCCTGTGGCAGGATTATAATAACTGCCTTCATTTAAGATTATCCTATTGAAGACAATATCTTCATCTGAATTACCGGTGTTTATATCATGGTCAAGACTCGCAGAGAATGCTGCTTTCTTCTTTGCTGGCTTTGAAGCTTCACATTTCCTGTTTGAGTTAAGCATCTTGTCCAGGTTGTTAAGCCATTCTTGTTGGTTTTCTGCAAGATTTTTTAACGCATCAAACTGTGTTTGTTGGGTCCAGTCCACAGCATCTGACATTTGTGTTCGAGCCTCTAAGGCACTCACTCGTTTATACAAATCTAAAAATAAGATTTCTCTCGATGAATCATCAATCAGCAGCAATTCCGGTAGTTTTGTAGATGGCACACAATTCACCGGATTTATGATAATGAAAATTACGAATACATAGGCACTATTTTCCATGACTTTTTTCTTCACTTTTGAACGAGTTTACCATATACAATGTTGTTGTTGTTGTCGTCGTCGTCGTCGTCGTCGTCGTCGTCGTCGTCGTTGTTGTTGTTGTTGTTGTTGTTGTTGTTGTTTACTTTTAACTCCACATCCTAGCTTAGTTCGACAATGTATGAGCTCCTACCGTAAATTTAATGTATTCCTCTCGTTTTCGTCTGTACGACAACATACCTTGAATAAATGCCAACTATTATATGCAACTTTGATAGGATAAAACTACAGGCGTGTGCGTATTCAGTTTCCAGTAGACTGATTTTGAAAGCTTGATAAATAGAATAAAAGAAGTATGGGTTGTATTTCTGAAGGGTGACATCTTACGGGATATCGAAACCATTTGAAAAACGGCGATTTCCTGGGATAAAGGTAAATTATCATATGACGCCGCGTCTGGGTGTATAATAACTCCATGCAATAAAATCGATAAACCACTAGTGGTTTATAGATTTACGGGAAACGTTATGACGTCCATAACAACGTTGCGCACATAATGACAAAAGTATAACGTTTTTACGCCAGAAATGAGATTTCAACGTATTTGTCATATGATAAATAGAATCTAACATTCGTGCTCTTGTATTATTGAATTTATTAAACTCGTTGCGAAAAAGAGATAAAATGCTCGGCAAGCCTCGCATTTTATCTCTTTTCCCCAACTCGTTTAATAAATTCAATAAAACATGAGCACTCATGTATGATCCTCTATTTAACACACCCAAAAGTGTTGTATGTGTTTGTGTTTGTTGGTGCCAATGATTGTTTCTTACTTATGGGTAAGTGGTTTCTGCATTCATGCTGCGTCACACAATACTTCACTACAGTTATTTGTATCGAGGAAACAAAACTATTTGGCACAGATATCGTGAACACTTTGTCATACATTAGTGCACTACGATCATTTCCATGAGGTGTCTTACTGGTGTGGTGTGCAATTAAAATAACTGAAACCAAACATATAGATTAAGTTATTTGGCCCACAACATTCTCTCTGCGAATGTATTTGCTTCGACATTTGTAAGTAAGTCTTTATAGGTCATTCAAGTCTTGAAGGGCTGTTACAATATGCAATGTATGTCGATCGTACGCAACTTGTGGGTTCCACTTTGAGTCCACATTCATGTCACTGAAATAATATTGCGGGAAGCACTATCACAGCACTCCAAAATGGCGGACTTGCATTGATGCAGGTTGTCACCCTTGTATTCCCTATCTCCATATACGTTGTGAGTACTTGAAACCCTGTCTCAGAGAGACAATTCTTTCATGTAACGACAGCGCATAATTTGCCTTTTAAACCATATTGTTGACACCACATAGGTATTTTGGTCTATGCACCAATTTGCATTATCTACTAAATCCCAGTCTAAAAATAATCAAAAGTAACCAGAACCAGAATCAATAATTGGAAAGGATTCTGCTTACCAGTTGTTTTTTTTCAAAAAATAGACAAAAACCCAATCGCTCAAACAGTGTGAAAGAAAAGAAGGTGAAATTAGGTTTAACATCTGAACTAAGGGTGAGGTTGGCGCGCCGTTAAACTGGTTTAAGCCCTCCAGTAAAATATTTTTCTGACCTTTCCAAGGCGGTGCTTCTTTTGTGGAACATTCATGTTATTTCTGTCTTGTTTTTGGTATGCTTTCGTGTGCGTCTGTTTATTGATGCCTTGTTGTCACCTGCTGGGAAATGGCTGACCTCTTGGCCCTCGTTTGTGATCACCTCCCTCTAAACCAATCAGGCACACATCCTTAAATCAACGTCGTATGGACGTCGACGTGACGTGACGTCGATAAGACGTTGTTTGGACACCATGTGTCTGCTGTGAAATGTCTACTGCGTTCATTATTTCAGCTAGAAAAGCAGTGATCGCAAACCATGAGTTGTTTTAGAGATCACTTCTTAAATATATCAGCAGTTAAGCATTTAAAAGTTCACCGCATAAACAAAAACTAGGAGTATGTTGTAAACATGCATTTTATCAACGACGCACGCATTCGTGACTGAACAGGATTAATCAAACAAATAGACAGCTGAGAACGTTGAAGATCTATGAGCTGAACCTTCAATATGACTTCCTTTATTTGCGACGACCACCACTTTATCTCCCTCTTCCAGACGAACAAGTACACGATTCCCCCCTTGAAGATCTTGGTGTTGGTTATAAACATCAACAACACCCATAGCGATAGTCCTGCCATTGACTTTTAAGCTTGCCCATACACTCTTCGGGCTTTTGTCATCAGTTCGCTGGCCTATGAAGAATGAAATATCATAGACTCCATTCCACGGACAGTTGAAAATGCCTGTGGCAGGATTATAATAACCGCCTTCATTTAAGAGTACCCTATTGAAGACAATATCTTCATCTGAATTAACGGTGTTTATATCGTGGTCAAGACTCGCAGAGAATGCTGCTTTCTTCTTTGCTGGCTTTGAAGCTTCGCATTTCCTGTTTGAGTTAAGCATCTTGTCCAGGTTGTTAAGCCATTCTTGTTGGTTTTCTGCAAGATTTTTTAACGCATCAAACTGTGTTTGTTGGGTCCAGTCAACAGCATCTGACATTTGTGTTCGAGCCTCTAAGGCACTCACTCGTTTATACAAATCTAAAAATAAGATTTCTCTCGATGAATCATCAATCAGTAGCAATTCTGGTAGCTTTGTAGATGGCACAAAATTCACGGGACTTATGATAATGAAAACTACGAATACATAGGCACTATTTTCCATAACTATTTTCTTCACTTTTGAATGAGTTAACAATATACTATGTTGTTGTTGTTGTTGTTGTTGTTGTTTACTTTTAACCCCCACATCCTAACCTAGTTCTACAATGTATTAGCTGCTACCATAAATTTAATGTATTCCTCTCGTTTTCGTCTGTACGACAACATAGCTTGAATAAATGCCAACTATTATATGCAAGTTTGATAGGATACAGCTACAGGCTTGTGCGTATTCAGTTTCCAGTAGAATGATTTTGAAAGCTTGATAAACAGAATAAAAGAAGTATGAGTTGTATTTCTGAAGGGTGACAACCTACGGGATATCGAAACCATTTGAAAAGCGGTGATTTTTTTTCTCGATTTTAAAGCGTTGTATGTGTTTGTATTTGTTGGTGCCAGTGATTGTTTCTTACTTATGGGGTTTCTGCATTCATGCTACGTCACACAATACTTCACTACAATTATTTGTATCGACGAAACAAAACAATTTGGCACAGATATCGTATATAGTTTGGCATACATTAGTGCACTACGATCATTTCCATGTGGTGCCTTACTGGTGTGGTGTGCGATTAAAATAACTGAAACCAAACATATAGATTAAGTTATTTGGCCCACAACATCCTCTCTGCAAAGGTATTTGCTTCGAAATTTGTAAGTAAGTCTTAATAGGTCATGCAAGTCTTGAAGGTCTGTTACAATATACAATGTATGTCGATCGTACGCAACTTGCGGGCTCCACTTTGAGTCCACATTCATGTCACTGAAATAATATTACGGGAAGCACTATCACAGCACTCCAAAATGGCGGACTTGCATTGATGCAGGTTGTCACCCTTGTATTCCCTATCTCCATATACGTTGTGAGTACTTGAAACCCTGTCTCAGAGAGACAATTCTTTCATGTAACGACAGCGCATAATTTGCCTTTTAACCCATATTGTTGACACCACATAGGTATTTTGGTGTATGCACCAATTTGCATTATCTACTAAATCCCAGTCTAAAAATAATCAAAAGTAACCAGAACCAGAATCAATAATTGGAAAGGATTCTGCTTACCTGTTTTTTCAAAAAATAGACAAAAACCCAATCGCTCAAACAGTGTGAAAGAAAAGAAGGTGAAATTAGGTTTAACATCTGAACTAAGGGTGAGGTTGGCGCGCCGTTAAACTGGTTTAAGCCCTCCAGTAAAATATCTTTACTGACCTTTCCAAGGCGGTGCTTCTTTTGTGGAACATTTATGTTATTTCTGTCTTGTTTTTGGTATGCTTTCGTGTGCGTCTGTTTATTGATGCCTTGTTGTCACCTGCTGGGAAATGGCTGACCTCTTGGCCCTCGTTTGTGATCACCTCCCTCTCAACCCAGCAGGCACACATCCTTAAAACAACGTCGTATGGACGTCGACGTGACGTGACGTCGATAAGACGTTGTTTGGACACCATTTGTCTGCTGTGAAATGTCTACTGAGTTTATTATTTCAGCTAGAAAAGCAGTGATCGCAAACCATGAGTTGTTTTAGAGATCACTTCTTAAATATATCAGCAGCTAAGCATTTAAAAGTTCACCGCATAAACAAAAACTAGGAGTATGTTGTAAACATGCATTTTATCAACGACGGCGGCATTCGTGACTGAACAGGATTAATCAAACAAATAGACAGCTGAGAACGTTGAAGATCTATGAGCTGAACCTTCAATATGACTTCCTTTATTTGCGACGACCACCACTTTATCTCCCTCTTCCAGACGAACAAGTACACGATTCCCCCCTTGAACATCTTGGTGTTGGTTATAAACATCAACAACACCCATAGCGATAGTCCTGTCGTTGACTTTTAAGCTTGCCCATGCACCCTTCGGGCTTGTGTCATCAGTTCTCTGGCCTACGAAGAATGAAATATCATAGACTCCATTCCAGGGACAGGTGAATACGCCTGTGGCAGGGTTATAATAACTGCCTTCATTTAAGATTATCCTATTGAAGACAATATCTTCATCTGAATTAGCGGCGTTAATATCGTGGTCAAGACTAGCAGAGAACGCTGCTTTCTTCTTTGCTGGCTTTGAAGCTTTGCACCTCTCGTTTGAGTTAAGCAGCTTGTCCAGAGTTTTAAGCCATTCTTGTTGGTTTTCTGCAAGATTTTTTAACGCATCAAACTGTGTTTGTTGGGTCCAGTCCACAGCATCGGACATTTGCGTTCGAGCCTCTAAGGCACTCACTCGTTTATACAAATCTAAAAATAAGATTTCTCTCGATGAATCATCAATCAGCAGCATTTCTGGTAGCTTTGTAGATGGCACACAATTCACTTGATTTATGATAATGAAAACTACGAATACATAGGCACTATTTTCCATGACTATTTTCTTCACTTTTGAACGAGTTAACCATATACAATGTCGTTGTTGTTGTTGTTGTCGTCGTCGTTGTTGTTTTTGTTGTTGTTTACTTTTAACTCCACATCCTAGCTTAGTTCGACAATGTATGAGCTGCTACCGTAAATTTAATGTATTCCTCTCGTTCTCGTCTGTACGACAACATAGCTTGAATAAATGCCAACTATTATATGCAACTTTGATAGGATACAACTACAGGCGTGTGCGTATTTAGTTTCCAGTAGACTGATTTTGAAAGCTTGATAAATAGAATAAAAGAAGTATGGGTTGTATTTCTAAAGGGTGACAACCCATGGGATATCGAAACCATTTGGAAAACGGCCATTTTGCTGGGATAAAGGTAAATTAACACACCCAAAAGTGTTTCGATTTTTAAGCGTTGTATGTGTTTGTGTTTGTTGATGCCAATGATTGTTTCTTACTTATGGGTAAGTGGTTTCTGCATTTATGCTGCGTTACACAATACTTCACTACAGTTATTTGTATCGAGGAAACAAAACAATATTGCACAGATATCGTATATAGTTTGGCATACATTAGTGCACTGCGATCATTTCCATGTGGTGCCTTACTGGTGTGGTGTGCAATTAAAATAACTGAAACCAAACATATAGATTAAGTTATTTGGCCCACAACATCCTCTCTGCGAAGGTATTTGCTTCGAAATTTGTAAGTAAGTCTTTATAGGTCATTCAAGTCTTGAAGGGCTGTTACAATATGCAATGTATGTCGATCGTACGCAACTTGTGGGTTCCACTTTTAGTCCACATTCATGTCACTGAAATAATATTACGGGAAGCACTATCACAGCACTCCAAAATGGCGGACTTGCATTGATGCAGGTTGTCACCCTTGTATTCCCTATCTCCATATACGTTGTGAGTACTTGAAACCCTGTCTCAGAGAGACAATTCTTTCATGTAACGACAGCGCATAATTTGCCTTTTAAACCATATTGTTGACACCACATAGGTATTTTGGTGTATGCACCAATTTGCATTATCTACTAAATCCCAGTCTAAAAATAATCAAAAGTAACCAGAACCAGAATCAATAATTGGAAAGGATTCTGCTTACCTGTTTTTTTTTGTTTTTTTTTTCAAAAATAGACAAAAACCCAATCGCTCAAACAGTGTGAAAGAAAAGAAGGTGAAATTAGGTTTAACATCTGAACTAAGGATGAGGTTGGCGCGCCGTTAAACTGGTTTAAGCCCTCCAGTAAAATATTTTTACTGACCGTTCCAAGGCGGTGCTTCTTTTGTGGAACTTTTATGTTATTTCTGTCTTGTTTTTGGTATGCTTTCGTGTGCGTCTGTTTATTGATGCCTTGTTGTCACCTGCTGGGAAAGGGCTCACCTCTTGGCCCTCATTTGTGATCACCTCCCTCTCAACCCAGCAGGCACACATCCTTAAAATAACGTCGTATGGACGTCGACGTGACGTGACGTCGATACGACGTTGTTTCGACACCATGTGCCTGCTGTGAAATGTCTACTGAGTTTATTATTTCAGTTAGAGAAGCGGTGATCGCAAACCAGGATTTTTTAGAGATCACTTCTTTAATATATATCGGCAGCTAAGCATTTAAAAATTCATCGCATAAACAAAAACTAGGAGTATGTTGTAAACATGCATTTTATCAAAAACGCACGCATTTGTGGCTGAACAGGATTAATCAAACAAATAGACAGCTGAGAACGTTGAAGATCTATGAGCTGAACCTTCAATATGACTTCCTGTATTTGCGACGACCACCACTTTATCTCCCTCTTCCAGGCGAACAAGTACACGATTCCCCCCTTGAACATCTTGGTGTTGGTTATAAACTTCAGCAACACCCATAGCGATAGTCCTGTCGTTGACTTTTAAGCTTGCCCATGCATACTTAAAATTTGTGTCGTCAGTTCTCTGGCCTACGAAGAATGAAATATCATAGACTCCATTCCAGGGACAAGTGAATACGCCTGTGGCAGGGTTATAATAATTGCCTTCATTTAAGATTATCCTATTGAAGACAATATCTTCATCTGAATAAACGGTGTTTATATCGTGGTCAAGACTCGCAGAGAATGCTGCTTTCTTCTTTGCTGGCTTTGAAGCTTCGCATTTCCTGTTTGAGTTAAGCATCTTGTCCAGGTTGTTAAGCCATTCTTGTTGGTTTTCTGCAAGATTTTTTAACGCATCAAACTGTGTTTGTTGGGTCCAGTCAACAGCATCTGACATTTGTGTCCGAGCCTCTAAGGCACTCACTCGTTTATACAAATCTAAAAATAAGATTTCTCTCGATGAATCATCAATCAGCAGCAATTCCGGTAGTTTTGTAGATGGCACACAGTTCACCGGATTTATGATAATGAAAACTACGAATACATAGGCACTATTTTCCATGACTTTTTTCTTCACTTTTGAACGAGTTTACCATATACAATTGTTGTTGTTGTTGTTGTTGTTGTTGTTGTTGTTGTTGTTGTTGTTGTTGTTCACTTTAAACTCCAAATCCTAGCCTAGTTCCACAATGTATTAGCTGCTATCGTAAATTTAATGTTTTCCTCTCGCTTTCGTCCTCACGACAACATAGCTTGAATAAATGCCGACTATTATATGCAACTTTGATAGGATACAACTACAGGCGTGTGCGTATTCAGTTTCCAGTAGACTGATTTTGAAAGCTTGATAAATAGAATAAAAGAAGTATGGGTTGTATTTCTGAAGGGTGACATCCTACGGGATATCGAAACCATTTGAAAAGCGGCGATTTTGCTGAGATAAAGGTAAATTAACACACCCAAAAGTGTTTCGATTTCTAAGCGTTGTATGTGTTTGTGTTGTTGGTTCCAATGATTGTTTCTTACTTATGGGTAAGTGGTTTCTGCATTTATGCTACGTCACACAATACTTCACTACAGTTATTTGTATCGAGGAAACAAAACAATTTGGCACAGATATCGTGTACACTTTGGTATACATAAGTGCACTACGATCATTTCCATGTGGTGCCTTACTGATGTGGTGTGCGATTTAAATAACTGAAGCCAAACATATATACTCAGAAAAACAATTGAAGGATATTTAGATTCAGTTCAATCTCTAACATTCAAAACAATAAAAAAAAACTAAACTAATTATGTATGCTATTCATAGTTCCAGATATATGCAATCTAAAGGAATGTTTGATTCAAGTCACGCTTCAATGATTAAAGTACAGTACTTGTCCAAATGGTGTAACCCTCTATACTGAAAAGTCACAAACATTCAAAATTGATTGAAACCCATTTTTATCGTTTGTTTTGCATAATGACTGACTCCAAAATCATGCTAGCTCTCAGTCAAAAGTGTGACACCTAATTTTGTAGTTGTTGTCAGTGTTTTACTTCCAATTGCTGTCATATTGGTTAGGATATACATGCCATATCTGTGCATTTTTGTTGAAGAAGTTGTCACGTTATTAGGTGTAATTACTGATAAATGGGTGTTAACACTTGTCTGTGGTCAGAATTAGAACATAAGCAATGACCGGGTAAAGGTTTCAGCAAAAAATATAAACGCTAAATTTTTTGCTTGTGAACTTTGGGTAAAGAGGGTTGGTACATTTGGTGTGGTATTGTATCGTAACCAATGATCCGTAAATTTTATTTTGCATTTTTCTGAATTGCATATTGGTCGTTCTGTCAGATACGAAAATACTTTGTTTGGAAATTATTTTTTCAAATGTTATATAGTCAAAAGAATTTTAATATCCTTCAATTGTTTTTTTAGTATATATTAAGTTATTATTTGGCCCACGACATCGTCTCCGCGAAGGTACTCACTTCGAAATTTGTAGTAAAGTGTTTATAGGTCATTCAAGTCTTGAAGGACTGTTACAATATGCAATGTATGTCGATCGTACGCAGCTTGCAGGCTCCACTTTGAGTCCACATTCATGTCACTTAAATGGGCCTCAACGCTAGAAATCGTGTCTTCGGGGGTTGCGAACATCACAGGCGCAGACCAGCCTGCGCATCCGCGCAGTCTGATCAGCGCCTTTCGGTTATTCGCGTTTTGGAAAGTACCATATATAAGCTTGCTAAAAGCGAAATTTCAGTTTTCTAGCTAGTCTCTGTAGCTGAGGAGACTGGTTTAGTCTCGCCGAAGACAGATTTTGTCGCGCGACGAGACCCAAATAATATTACCGGAAATACTATCACAGCCCCTCCAAAATGATATTTTTGCGACGATGCCGGTTGTCACCCTTGTATTTCCTATCTCCATATACAGTAAAACCTGTCTAAAACGACCACTCTCAAAAAGACCAAATATTGGTTTATCAAGACCAACTATCGCTTAATGCAGGTCGAAAGTATTGAAGAATGCTCCAAGGGGAGCATTCTGCAATACTTTCGACCTTCATTAAGCTACCATTTGCCATTTAGATCTTTGTTTTGACTATTTTTGAGTGGCCGCTTAGGACAAGTTTTACTGTACGTTGTAAGTACTTGAAAACCCGTCTCAGAGAGACAATTCTTTCATGTAACGACAGCGCATAATATGGCAGTAAAGGAAATTAATCACATTTCGGTTAAAATGTTATAAATCGTCTCCCTTTAGCTCGAACTACTCTTATCTCGAAGTAAAATTTTAAGTTCTGGTCTGGTGGCCGCCGAATCAACCAAAGTTGACTGTTCTTAGCTCAGAATGTCCGCTTAACTATTCGCCTGTTAGTACCGAATGTTGATGGTAATCTTTGCAATCAGTTTTGACCCTCATCAGGATTGATACTCTGATATGGTATTTCTGAAAAAAATATTTGAAAATGATAGCTCCGGAAACAAGTATCCCAATGGGCAACGATCGCTCACCTAAGAGCCAGCATAATGTTTGGAGACACCATATTTTAGAATGATCAAAGGCAGGTAATTCTCAACTTGAAACAGTGATCAGGCACAAAATATTATGCCAGTTCTGCTTATCCGCAAGTATTAAAAAGATCTGAATTAAAATGGACGCAAAACCTGGAGAAACTATATCTTCAGACCCTAAAGGGCAGCTAACTCCGTAGCCAGTAGTGGGATCAGATCGAAATTCAAACTCATCCAAGCTTTTATGCATGTCCTTGTTACCTATAAGAGTGAAGATCAAATCAAAAATGAAGGTGCTAGAGTGGCAACAACATGTCTCCCATTTAAGTCTATGTTAATTATTCCAGACGTTCAAGGGCAGCTAACACCACAGTCCCAAAAAAGAGCTGGGCTAAATTGAAAATCATCCAAGTTTTTATGATTGTCCTCTTTACCTGCAAGAATAAAGAAGATCCAATCGAAAATAAAAACCTTTAGTAGTCACAATTTTGAACATCGATTTTTAGACGCTCAAGGCCAGCTAATTTCGTAGTGGGTGGTGGGGTGGGGCCGAAATTCAAACTCATCACAGCTTTAATGGATGTCCAAGTTGTTATCTGTAAGAATAAGAAAGATCCATTCTAAAATAATTTTAAGTACTACTATGGTCACAACATTTATCCCATTGTAAGCCTATGGGGATATTTCCAGGTGCTCAAGGACAGATAACTCTGCAGTCCTAGATCGGATCTGGCTGAAATGCAAATTGATTCAAGGTGTTAAGGTTGTCCTCATTACTTGCAAGAATGATGAGGATCAAATCAAAATTGAAAGCGCTAGTGATCAGGGCATTATACATCAACTTTTAAGACACTTAATGGCAGCTAACTTCGAAATCAGTAATGGGACCTACTGTCGTGCCAGCCAAGAGTGACAGTGACGTCGTGTTGTGTCTACATTTGTTAAGTAAAACATAAACTTGTATACTCCACTTGAGCTAACGCGAATCGAAAGATCACTTGTGTATTAATCCTATCCTGCGGATAGGATTAATACACAAGTGATCTATCGATTGTAAGTCCCTGATAACTTTGTTAACAAAACACGACGTCACTGTCACTCTTGGTTGGCACGACAGTAGTCAAAACTCAAAGCCACTCAAGCTTTTATTGTTTTCCTTATAACCTGCAAGAATGAAGATCCATTCAAACATGAAAGCATTAGAGTAGTCTGTACTATAATAACTAAGTGAATCCGCCCGTTGGTTTGTTAGCAGTTAGTGAAAGCATTAGAGTAGTCTGTACTATAATAACTAAGTGAATCCGCCCGTTGGTTTGTTAGCAGTTAGTGAAAGCATTAGAGTAGTCTGTACTATAATAACTAAGTGAATCCGCCCGTTGGTTTGTTAGCAGTTAGTGAAAATGTTCATAACTCTTGAACCACATGGTATGTTTTGATCAAATTTTGCATACATATGCATGTCATCAGTCCCTTACCACTGGCATGCAAACCAACCTTTTTAGATGGACGAGGGTTCGCTGAACATCAGTGTTAGTGACAATGTTCGTAACCTTTTAACCACATTGTATATTTTGATCAAATTTTGCATACTCATGCACGTTAACATTCCCTAACCACTGTCATGCAAAACCACCTTTTTGATGGACGAGGGTTTGTTGAGTATCAGTTTTGTTCCGTAGCATTTTATGAAATGTTCATAACTCTTGAACCACATGATATATTTTGGTCAAATATTGCAAACATATGCAAGTCAACATTCGCTAACCAATGGCATGCAAAACCACATTTTTGGATAGACGAGGGTTTGCTGAGCATCATTTTTATCCCATAGCAGTTAGTGAAAATGTTCATTACTCTTGAACCCCATGGTATAATTTGATCATATTTTGCATACATATGCTTGTCAACATTCCCTACCCATTGGCATGGGTAAAGTACTGAATTGCTATTACTTTGTATCTTCACCAAAATGACCAAGTAATCGATGGAATGAATTTTTCAGGAAATATAAATATAATTCAGAATCCAATATTGTTGTTTTTTTTAAAATTCTCCTAAGCTTCTTAAACTAAAACTAAAGTTATATTCATTTTATTTACTGAAACATTAAGTAAAGCATTAGTTAACCATAAAGGCTCGAGAGGGGCTCATCTATAACCTTTGCAAACAGTTTGGACCACGATTAGGCACGACAAAAAGTCGAGGCTGATCTGGATCCAAGTTGTTTGACACTCTGAAGTTATCCTGGAAGAGGTTTTCGAAAACAAATGATTTAGAAAAAGCAGCAGATGACAAAAACATGAAAAATTGCCCAGTAGGCGAAGATGTATTGCAGCTGACACAAACTATTTATTACGATCATTTGCAATACAATACCACTTTCTGAAAGTATTATTTTCTTACAATGAAAATGTATCATGTAACACGGGCTTTGTTAGCGTAACAACCAATCAGTATGCTGCATAAGCCGGATCTGGTTCGTTTTGACCCATCTCGGTCGTATACGTCCTGTTCTAGATTTCAAACTCGTTTGCTGGTGTTGTTTTGGTTGCTTTAAGTCAAAACCAACAGTCCTGGCCTCGAGGCTATAAAACTTGAGTTTATTCTCAAACTCAAATAAAGCGCAATGATTGGCTGCTTGCGGACACGTGTCCGCAAGCAGCCAATCAATGCGCTATATTTTGAGTTTGAGACTGTACTCAAGTTTTATAACCTCGAGGCCTGGTCATGTTGACACATTCATGTTCATCACAGCTACTGTCCTGCTAGCCAAGAGTGACAGTAACGCCATGCTTTGTTTACATAGCTATCAGGGACTTAGAATCGATGGATCACTTATGTCATTTTTAATCCTATCCACAGGATAGGCTTAATACACAAGTGATCTATCGATTGACGTTAGCTCAAGTGAAGTGCATACGTTAGTGTTTAACTTAGCAATTGTAAACAGAATATTACGTCACTGTCACTCTTGGTTGGCACGACAGTACGATTCTCCTGAACAGGTAAATATAAGTAAAGTAAGTAAGTAAGTAAGTAAAGACTTTATTTTATGAGGGTGACTCAGTTGGTATAACCAATCTTCCCTGAGGCCCTCTTAACACAAGCATAGCATACATGAAATAACAAACATCACAATAAATTATTTACAAATACTAGTGAAAATGAGTGGAAAGAAAATGATGCAAAATTTAAAAAAGGGGGGGAGGTGAAAAAATCAACCTTTAATACCTTTAATAAGTAAACAGCAAGCTTACAAGAGGGCCCTACATTTCCTACCATTCCTACTTTTCCCTGTTTTTATGTGCCCCTACTTTTCTATGCGTTTTCTTGAAATGTCTTACTGCCCATGCTTTTTCACTCTAAAATGGCATTAGCGTGATAAAAAAAACAGAAAGGACCTTTTCCTCAGTCGCTTTGCTCGCTCGAAGTTTATACATTGTAGGACCCTTTGGTCTGCACTATAATTACTATGTGAGTCCGTCCGTTGGTTCGTTAGCAGTTAGTGAAAATATTTATAACTCTTGAACCACACGGTATATTTTGATCACATTTTACATGCATATGAATGTCAACATTCCCTAACCACTGGCATGCAAACTGCCTTTTTGATGGACGAGGCTTTGCTGAGCATCAGTTCCATCCGTAAGCATAATGTAAAAATGTTCTTAACTCTTGGACCACATGGGGTATTTGTATCGAACTTTGCATTATCATACATGTCAACTTTCCCTAACCACTGGCATGCGAAACAATCTTTTTTGATGAAGGGGGGTTGGCTGAGCATCAGTTCTGTCCATAAGCAGTTAGTGAAAATGTTTATAACTCTTGAACTACATGATATATTTTGATCAAATTGTGCATACACATTCATGTTAATATTCCCTAACCACAAGCATGCTAAATCATGGGATACTTGGATCAAATTTTGCATACTTATTTATTTTAATATTGTCCAGAAACGATGACGAGTGTTTGCGGAGCATCATTTCAGCAGGTCGAGGTCTTTTAGTAAGAACGCTCATGACTCTTAAACCGCATGATATAGTTTAATCAAATTTTGCATACTAATACCAATACATTTTAACATATCGAGACAAAGGTATGCAAAACGGTGACTAGGCTTCACCAGAACTTTTTTCTCTCAAAAATCCCAAGGTCCTTGCATACTTTGTACAACGTAAGTGAATTAGCTCCATTTTTCTACTTTGTTGTGAAAAATAGTGAGTATGATCAGGAAATACCACAATCACAATCTGCAGACTAACCCATGGCAACGCGAGGAAGAGCCACACAACAATCACGAGGCACCAGGAAGACAAACTAAGCAAAGCAACCAGCTCTCTGCCCCATCAAGATGATTGCAAAACTAGAAGGGACATAAAGAAACGTACAACAAAACATAGAACAATTACAGAATCCTACAATGGGAGTAACAATAAACAAAAAGTCAACACAACAGAGCCACCCCCTTAGAACGGACAGAAGCCTAAGCCACCGGGGGTGGGGCTTAAATGCATTTCACTGGTACCAAATCTTCGCCCTAGATTCTGCTGTTGTTGAAGTTCAAAAATTGTTCAGTTCGCATGGAAGCCTTCTAACTATTGCAATGTATCATCATGGAGAAACACTCTAATCAAACTAATACACTATGATGAAACAAAGAAAAGGGTTCACGACTATCAGATAGTCAGAGCTAAAAAAACTCAAGTTGAGCCACGGTGGGTCCAGCTACAGATAAGCATCGGGCACCAACCCACCGATTAAAGCTTTACGTCAGAGCCGTCATAGAGTCCGAGGCCTGACCCACCGTCGTGCAATTAAAGAGGAAACCATAGCTATAAAAAAGATATGGTATTACTTAGTCATAATTTAGGGGTATATCTTTAAATTTTTGGCTTTGTAGTCAACTTTTCCAGTTTATAACATTTCGCGCATTTGGACAATGACATGCACTATGACGCGTATGTAGACGTCACGACGTTAAAAAACAAGATAGCGGCGAGATCGCATAAGACAGCTGATCGGCATGAATACTGTTAATTTAAGCCTCGTTTGTAATTTAATATTTGCTTTTCCACCTGAAAATATCTGTGTAAGTGTTAAGTAAAGAGGAATTAGTTGCCGGCTGTCCATTTCTCTTCATAGAACACAAAAAAAGTTCTGCCGTGAATGTCCCCGCCCCTCATGAATACAGACCGAAGTTCATTGAAAAATGAAATACAGTTCAATACGATCAGATGACCGAGCTTGGCCAATCAAGATTTACGGGTCAAAATAAATGTTATGACAGTTGTAATTATAAGTTTTTTTTTTGTTTTTTTTTTAAAAACTTCAAAGATGTTCGATCCATATGAATGCATGAGGAATCATATTTGACTTAAGTACTACTAGGCCAGGGTCAACCTAGGATCCCGGGGGGGGGGGGGGGGGGGGGGGTACTCTGATACTTTCACACATACGTAGGCACGGACTATTTTTTGGGGGTCAAAATTCTGAATTTCAATATTTTTGGGGGTTTTCAGAAAAATGAATATTTTTGGGGTATGAAGAATTTGTGGATATTTTTTGGGGGAATATGTGGATATTTTTTGGGGGTCATCACAAAATTGGGCTAGTTTGGGGGTCATTTCTATGCATTTTAGGTTTTTTAAGGACATATGCTACTAAATACTTCCCACATTGAAATACTTTAAATACTTTGCATACAGTTTGTTTTATGCATGGGCTATCCATTTATGAAATAAAAAGGATATGTCACCGTGCTTATTTTTTCAGAATCTCATATTGAAGTTTACAGCATTTGACCAATTTTCTAGAAATATAAAATAATAATACTAGTCCTAATCATCGAGCTAAAACGGTTGTAATCTTCACCCAGCTTCTTTCTTTTAACTTAAATTACTGCCCATGACCTCAAACTTTTAAGAAAATGTGCATGTTTACTTGTTACCCCATGCTGTGACAAGATACTGCATGATATATTTTGGCAATTCGTCGAAAAATGGAATTTGTTTTTAGAATAAATCATGAATTAAAAAATCTGACATTGAAAATCTTGAAAATTTATTTTTAATTCATGGACTATTATAACACCTTTCAGAAAAAAGAATAAAAATCTGGGGTCACCGAACTAATTCTCTTTCTAGAGGGCCAAATTTAACCCCACCCCCATAGGTTTCATGCGTAATTCAATATAAAAAGTTCGGGGATGACCATTTCGGTCGTTTTGATGATGCCATTTTACTAGTATATGAAGTAATTTAGCATTAAAATGTTAAAAAAGAAAGAAAAAATACACTGAAAATATGTGCGCATCTGGGAATCGATCCTGGTTCTCTGGCTTTGTAGCCAGGCGCGCTAACCACTAGGCCACGAGGTCAGGTCGTGCGCCGCTCTAAATATCCATACAAATAGTATAGACTCGGCCACTATCGTATTCGTAACCAGGGTTATTGTGTACGTCGTTTGATTTCGACTGAGCTACATTTATCTGTCTTTAGTGCTGAGACGATCAGTTCTGAAAAGATGTCAATAGATATTTCGAACACACTTTAATTAGTTATTTTGTGAAGAAAATGTCGGAACACCGATATGACATAAGAATATCGGAAGCTGTATTGATCCGAATCCGTTAAGGGTCGAAAGACAGGACCCAGACAACTTTCCCCGTTTGCAGACGCGGAAAAGGTGCGCATTGGAAATAGCCGCATATGTCTTTAAGGTCAATGTACAGAATTAGGATATTTTTTGGGGCTGCTAAAATTTCAAATATTTTTTTGGGGTGCTTGAAATTCCTGATATTTTTTGGGGTGAACGGTAGATGCTGGGTCCGAGCCTACGTATGAGGAAAAAATTAGAGTACCCCCCTGGGCCTAGGATCATAATTTGAACACATTTTGTGTTTCAATGCATCAGCCATGTGGTTCTGGAAATGATTTTACCTTATATGGGCATGGTGGCCATTTTGGTAGTGTCCCACCGATCACTCTACTATATTTTAGTTCCCCCACCACATGAACGATAATTTGGATTGGCAGGTTTTTTTTGAGATGTTGGAAAATGTTTTAAGATAGTTGCAAAGCCTTTATTACTACAAGCGGACCTTATGGGCCTTTGGCTCAGATGAGCAAATACATATAAGAGGATTTGATAACTAGAGAGGACCTTAAGGTCCTGAAGCGCTCACCTGATCTCCTTAATAATCTTAAAACAAGAGGACCTGACGGTCCTGAAGCGCTCACCTGATCTCCTTAATAATGCTAAAATATGTCAAAATCAACTACGGCTTATAATGAAACATATTTTGTTTTATGGGGCTTACGGCCATTTTGGTCAAGTGACCTAAAACAATCTAATATATACTCCATCAAACAGCCCAGTGATTTCTGAAGAAAAGATGTTTAGATAGGTAAGTGGCAGTCCAAATGAGTGGCCTTGGATAAAAGGTCACAGGTCAGCTTGACATTTGGTACTTATATAAAACCGTTGTCTCATTTGGTTAAACATTTATTGCAAGTATTATGATTTAGGCCTAAACAGTTATAGAAAAATGAACATTTCAAGATTTTTCCCGTGTAAATGCATTAGGAGTCTATTTTGACCTTGCCATAAAGTAGGTCAATGTCAACCAAGATTCATCATTTGTGCAAATCTGGTAGGGCCCCGGCCCCAATGCTACATACCAAGTCCAAAGGCCATTGGCCTTTTGGTTCCAGAAAAGAAGATATTTAAAAGGTTTTACCATATATGGGTGTGGTGGCCATCTTGGTCATGTGACCAGTACAATTGGTATAAATTTTGGCTAATCTATCCTAAGGAGTTAAAGTTAACCTTGACCTTTGAAACTTATTTATAGCCATTGTCTCATTTGGTTTAACATATCAAGTGAGAATAATGACTTAAAAAAAATCCCATTTAAATGCATTAGGAAGCAAATTTATTTGACCTTGACGTAAAGTAGGTCACGGTCAACCTAGGATCATCATTTGAACAAAATTGTTAGGCCCCACATCCCCAATGCTACATACCAAGGTCCAAGGTCATCAGCCTTCTGGTTTTGGAGAAGATTTTTAAAGGGTTTTTACCATATATGGGCGTGGCGGCCATCTTGGTCATGTGACCAGGACCATTTGAACAAACTTTCGTTCCCCCATCCTAAGGAGTTTCCATATGAAATACGAGTTCAATTGGCCCAGTAGTTTCAGAGAAGATGTTTGAAAATATTGACGGACAACGGACGTACGCCGGAGTGACTGGTATTATATACTATTACATGTAGCTCACCAATGAACCTTAGGCTCAGGTGAGCTGATAAGTCACGGGTCAATTTAGGCTTATTATTTAAACATATTTTGTTTTACCATATATGGGCAAGGGGGGCATTTTGGTCAAGTGACCTAAATATATGTATATATGATTTCCCTTTAAACAGTTATAGAAAAATGAACATTTCAAGATGTTTCCAATATAAATGAATTAGAAATCAAATTTGACCTTGGTGTAAAAAAGGTCAAGGTCAACTCAGATTCATCATTTGTGCAAACCTAGTAGGACACTCATCCCTAATGCTTCATTCCAACTCCCAATGCAATTGGCCTTTTAAATCCAGAGAAAAGGATATTTAAACGGTTTTTACCTTATATGAGCATGGTGGCCATCACATTTGTTATAAATTTACTCCACTGAACGAAAGGAGTCTCCATATGAAATTTGAAATCAATTGGCCTAGTGGTTTCTGAGAAAACAATGTTTGAATATATTGATGGGACTCCAATAAAGGCGACATTAGCTGAAAAGTTGAAGGTCAACTTTGACCTCTGGAACTTATTTATAGCCATTGTTTCATCAGGTTTAACATATCAAGAGAGAATAATGACTTTGGCTTCAACAGTATTCAAAACTAGAAATGTGTCCATAGGACACAGATGCCCCCGCTATTGCCAAATTCGCATAAATAGGGAATTGTCATTAACAAAGGGCAATAACTCCTGAGGGCATAATGAGATATGGGCCATTCTGAAATTTGAAGACATAATGGTACTTAATAATGTGACCAAGTTTCATAGAATTATAATGAAAACTATTCATCTAAGAGAGCAAGCGTCATTTCAACCGACAGTTTTTAATAAACTAAGGGCAATAACTCCTTAAAGAATGTTGCCATATAGACCACTATTAAACTTGAAGAAGACATCTTAGTATTAAACAATGAGACCAAGTTTCATAAAATTCTGATCAAAACTATTCACCTTAGAGAGCGGACACAATTTAAAATGGTGAATTTTAATAAACAAAGGGCTATAACTGCTGAAAGCATGGTGCAATATGGACTATTATCAAACTTAAAGAAGACATTAGGGTACTAAACAATGTGACCCAGATTCATAAAATTCTGATCAATAATATCCGACTTAGAGATAGGACATTGTTTCAAATGGTAAATTTTCATAAACAAAGGACCATAACTACTGAAAGCATTGTGCGATATAGACCATTATCAAACTTGAAGAAGACATCATGGTACTAAACAATGTGACCAAGTTTCATACAATTCTGATCAAAAATATTCGACTTAGAGAGCGGACGTCGTTTCAAATGGTGAATTTTCATAAACAAAGGGCCATAAATACTGAAAGCATCGTGCGATATGGACCATCATCAAACTTGAAGAAGACATCATGGTACTAAACAATGTGACCAAGTTTCATAAAATTCTTATCAAAACTATTTGACTTAGAGAGCGGACGTCGTTTCAAATGGTGAATTTTCATAAACAAAGGGCCATAAATACTGCTAACATGGTGCGATATAGACCATTATCAAACTTGAAGAAGCCATCATGGTACTAAACAATGTGACGAAGTTTCATAAAATTCTGATCAAAACTATCCAACTTAAGAGAGCGGACGTCGTTTCAAATGGTGAATTCTCATAAACAAAGGGCCATAACTACTGATAACATGGTGCGATATGGACCATTATCAACTTGAAGAAGCCATCATGGTACTTAACAATGTGACCAAAACTATTCGAGTTAGAGAGCGGACGTTGTTTGGACATATGCAGGTACGGACGGACAGGGGTAGCACTTAATGCCCCGGCCATTGTCATGGTGGGGGCATAAAAATTCCAATTTTAATGCATTAGGAAGCAAATTTGACCTTGATGTTAAGTAGGTAAAGGTCAACCTAGGATCATCATATGAACAAACTTGCTAGGTCCCACATCCGAAATATTACATACCAAGTCCCAAGGTCATCAGCCTTCTGGTTCTGGAGGTTTTTAAAGGGCTTTTACCTTCTATGGGTATGTCGGCCATCTTGGTCATGTGACCTAAACAATTTGTAGAAATTTGGCTAACTTATAGTAAGGAGTCTTCATATGAAATTTGAGTTCAATTGGCCTGACGGTTTCTGAGTAAACTATGTTTTTTAAATATTGATGGGACTCCAAAATGACCGACCTTGGCTGAAAGGTCAACCTTCACCTTCACCTTTGGAACTTATTTATAGTCATTGTCTCATTAGATTGAACATATCTAGTGATTGTAATGACTTTGGCTTTAACAGACTTTAAAAAAAAACATCTTTTCAAAAAATTTCCATTTAAATGCACCAGAAAGCAAATTTGACCTTGACGTTAAGTAGGTCAAGGTCAACCTAGGACCATCATTTTAATAAACTTGGTAGGCCTCACATTCTTAATGCTACATACCAAGTCCCAAGGTCATCAGCCTTCTGGTTCTGAAGAAGAAGATTTTTAAAGGATTTTACCATATATGGGAGTGGCAGCCATCTTGGATATGGGAAAAAACTTTTGTTCCGCCATCCTAAGGAGTCTCCATATGAAATTTGAGTTTAATTGGTCCAGTGGTCTCAGATGAGATGTTTGAAAATGTTGAACGGACTGACGCCGGATGCCAGAGTCATTGGTATACTAATAGCTCACCTCAAGAGCCTTCGGCTCAGGTTAGCTAAAAAGTATTTCACTTATCAGACCTCCAGATAAGTGTGTAATGGAAAATTAATTTTCTTATTTCTAAACAAACACAATGTTGTGGGTCAAGTCAAAAGAACCGTCTCAATGATATCATTCTTTTGAGCACTAAAACATAATGTTGATGGGTAAGAAAATACAATTATGTTCTCTTTCATTTCATTCAGACGAAACATAAATTATTTATTACCTAGACTTCTTAATTTTTGGAAACCAGATACACTACCTAGAATTACCAACTGTTATGATGTACAAGCCTATATGCCGCAACATCAGTATTTAGCGTTTTTTTTTGTGTACATCATAACCGTCTATACTTCTTTGTACTATATCTTAAAGAATAAGATATCAAAACGTAACAACATATACGTGTGTGATGTACTATATCTTAAAGAATAAGATATCAAAACGTAACAACATATACGTGTGTGATGGCAAGCACAGACCTGAGCACTTTCTTTTTATTCATAAGACAAAATTTCATAACAAAAAATGTACAGCCAGCCAGCATCCTTCGTTCCAAATGTAGTTCCTTGCTTAGGAAGTAGCTCAAGGTTCAAAACACTTTGTGCATCAACTCATCCATAAACCAATTTCTCAATTTTACAGCCTATCTGAAAGAAAATGATAACCAATCAAATATCATATAAAGTCAAAAATTCGTGGAATATCTTAAAACGTTTTGCTATATAACTTTCAAGTCTACGTAACCAAACATTTTTCGAACCATGAGGGTGGGTGGATGGGTAATTGCACATAAACCGAACAGAATTTCTCATTTGGTCTGTCTAGCCTCGAATGACCATACAAAATCATAAATGATGATTTATACCCTTGCTGAACAATCATTGCACTTAAATCACGAGTTTCTTGACCTAACATGAGCTAAACTAAGGAAATTCCATGAATTTCTCGTGACGAACAAGTGAGTTCTTTTATACCGTATTTGCTGTAATACAATTACAGAACACAAGTTCACTCTCTATAAATCCTACCTTTCTTCAATACTTGAAGAATCCAAATAAATATTGCATCGGTATATAAATATATTTATTTTCTCTTTCATTTCATTCAGACAAAACATAAATTATTTATTACCTAGACTTCTTAATATTTGGAAACCAGATACACTACCTAGAATTACCAACTGTTATGATGTACACGCCTATATGCCGCAACATCAGTATTTAGCGTTTTTTGTGTACATCATAATCATCTATACTTCTTTGTACTATATCTTAAAGAATAAGATATCAAAACGTAACAACATATACGTGTGTGATGGCAAGCACAGACCTGAGCACTTTCTCTTTATTCGGCTAAAAAAGAACGGGAAATTAAAGCAGCTATTCATATGTATATTAAATGACTAAATACAACTATTTATATAAGAAAATTTGATTTTTACTTTGTTTTTGGTATAATTATCATTTTTCTAAACCCTGCTCATTCTGTGCTTGTTTGCTAGCTAGTCATGTACAAAACCACAAATATGTGTTAAATGCTTATGTACCTAAAGGTAAGAGTAAAAGCTTAAAGTTTTTATGGACTAGAACCTCTAAGGGCAAAACTCTATCTTGATCTAGCGTTCGAGATGTGATCAACTTTCCTTGAAAATCTTGATTTTAGAAATGATACTTATACAAATTTAGATATTTGACTGGACATGTATTCTTTCTGTGTTTGTCATAACTACTGAATACCCAGTTAAACTGTTCAGTTTTACTTTTATTTTCAAGTTTATTTGTTAAGCTTCAAATCATCTATAATTCCTAATGCTAATTACAAGTTTACAAAATGTAAATCAGCTTGCACAATAAAGTAGATATAGTTACCGTCTTTTATCTAACCAATTCTGACCACTCTCTTGTACTTGTATGCTTGAATGAAATGTTTACATGAACTGCACTCAAACCTTTTGAAAAGTACATGCTTGTTCCCCTTTCTTTGCATTGTCTGCTCCACCAAAGTTGTTTACAAGGTTCATATAGTCTCTCTCTTTCATAAGCCCAAGCAATACAGTAACTATTAACTGCCAACTTAACTCCTGAAACTGAATAACGAGAATCCTTTAATTCAGATCAATATAATAATTGTTACAGGATTATTGGGTTCTTAAACCGGTTTGTAACCAATTTCTGGACACAATTAGAAAACTTTTTTAGAAGTTATATATGTAACTTATAATTTGTATCTTGTTATTCGTGTAACTTGTCACATGTAACACGCTTTTAGGATCAGATCAAGTTTGTGTATCCATTAAACTTTTCAACAGCTATTACAGTATTTATCTGACTTGCATATCTTTCCATTCTCCAATAAAGACTTAATTAAATATGTTAATTATAGTGAAAAACGTAGTGACAAAAAACTTATGATATACATATTCAGGCTTCGACAAGTATTATTTTAAAAAACAGCGTTATAAGCTGACCATTTTCTCATTAAAATCAACTTGCATGAAAAGTGCAATTTTAAAACGCCATTAAGACTAGTCACTCTAAAACGATATCTCAACAGAACATTATATCACCCAATCTTCATCTCTAAAGCAAGGATTCCCAAATCATTACGATTTAATCAAAAACTTAGTCTCTAAATAAGAAAATAACCAACTGCAAATTCATACATAATATTATGTTCTTATATCTCTTTAAAATATATGTCTCTAAGGTAGAGCTTATATGTGAAGTACAGAAAATTACTTCTTACCATTGCTTCTTATCTCAAACATAAACTTACCCTCTTAATCAGACCCTTCCTGCCTGCATAACCGTACATGAATTGACATTCTGACTACCTTTTTTATAATACATCAGTCTCTAAAGCAGAGCTTTATTTATTTGCAAGACAAAAACCCTATCTGAATCGTAGCTTCTCCTCTTAAACAAAGATTGAGTCTCTTAATCAAAAAATTTTCTGCCTGCCACACCATACAAATTATGACGTTCCTATTATCCATAACATATCTGTCTCTGAAGCAGAACTCTAAATCTGTGAAGCACAGAAAATTCATAAAACCTGTAACTTCTCCTCTCAAACAGAGACTACGTCTCTGAAACAGAAATTAGTTACTATAGGTATAGCCATGCATGTAATAACACTTTCTTTTTCTACATATCTGTCTCTGAAGCAGAGCTCTTTTTCTGTGAAGCACAGAACCGTAGCTTCTTCTCTCAAACGGAGACCAAGTCTCTGAATCAGAAAGCTACTGCAAATACTAACATCTTTTGATCATTTTTATTCAGCTCTTTTTCTGTGAAGCACAGAACCGTAGCTTCTTCTCTCAAACGGAGACCAAGTCTCTGAATCAGAAAGCTACTGCAAATACTAACATCTTTTGACCATTTTTATTCGTCTATCTATGAATCCAGCTGTATTTCTGTAACGTACAGAAAAACAATCATGCGTATATACATCTATATTCCATATATATATACCCACATATACATACACATATGAGCGCGGATCTGAGAAAAGGATCCTTAAGGCATTCAAGCAATTATTACATAAGAGCCATTTGAAAAAAATGCCTAAAATGACAAAATTTCACATGCTTTTATATTACCACGAACATGTTTCTCTAGCTTTGTGTCATCAAAGTAGCAAATGTATCAGATTATATTTAAAGTGTTGTAAGCTTGTTGTCGTGGCAACAAATAGGTCATTATACCTGCAATGGCTCATAATGAAGAGTGGATCACTTCAATTGCCTATAATACGACTTAGAAAACATAAACGCATCCATGTACACTGTAATATAGATAACGCATGCGAGTTACATTATATTTGTTAGATGTTTATACTGAGTCAAAAATAACCAACAAGCACCTGGAGACCAACACTCTGACGTCATATTAGGTTTAACGTTCTCCTTGACGTCACATTCCAAACCAAATTACATATGTTGCTTCAAACCACCATATATTCGTCAATATTGAAAGTAACTGCTTCAAATTTTCAGGAATTGATCCTAAGAGATGGTACTTTGCAGGGGCAACCTAATAACACAACCATAAGGTACCTGTTGTTATATCCTGGCCCATTTATATACACTGACTTTAGCAAATCCATATATATATACTTGTATATTACCAAACCCACACTTAAATATACAAACATAATCTCAGAATCGAACACTTTACTTCTGAAAACTTGATGACAAAATACAAACATATTCATAGCTTTAATATAAATATTACGTCTAGATATGATTTAAAATTTTGAGGTTATCTTCATCAACTTTGAAAATTAAAGGCCAGAATCGCTTTTCAATTTGAAACATTTTTGAACGCCACCTCAACTACAAATAGAAAAATAGGGGGCCGACCATTTGTTCATACAACTGCCACACATTGAAAGTCAAAACCTCTTGAATTGTGTACCTAAACACAAAATGTCTCATATATAAAGTGAAAAACCTATCTTTGCCACACAGATCTCTCAAAAATGCATATAAATAGAAAAAAGTTATGCTTTTTCAAAACACTTGTGATCTTTAAGCTTTTCTGCGTTTGCATGCCACCAGTCTGACCATATATCACATCTGGTATTTTTGTATCGTATATTGCAATATAAGTTTTACGTATTTGACCAGATGAACTTTAGTGTCACTGAAAATCAATCAACAGTAGTGACGCAAAAGCTTTTTTTCAATTTTTAAGTGATCTTTACTTGAAAAAAAACACACACACCATAATTTCTTTTACACATCCCAATTATCCTAGTTACATGTAATACTATATGATAACAAACAATTTCAATACTCCGCTTTAAGCATGTTTGAATCATATGTAAGCGTTAATACTCTCTAGAAACACGTACACAGTTCAATGAATCTGACAACAGTTTGACAGGGATTTCGAAACTAAAACTGTATGTTCTCAAAACCAAATAAACCACCGTACAATCTAGAAAATCAGAGCAATATCTCTCTTCAGTGCAGTTGCAGTGAAATCCAATAATATATTTAGACCACATAACTTTCACAGATAACGTTACCATCAGTCAGGCACAAGAGAATCTCAACAAAAGAAAACCCCAGATGTTCCACATTGTAAGAGAAAATGTTTTATTTAAAATAAAACCCCAAATGAACATATTATATAAAAAAAAATAATAGCTTTCTAAGCATAAAAATGAAATATTAAAGAAGCAAAACAGTATGTTGAGGGGGTTCAAGTCGCCACCCCCTCCATGTCAATATTAAATGGATTCATCCACCATGCTACTAACATCTTGTTGTTTTCTATAGCAATTAAATAACGTCGTGACATAAGCCAATGCCAAGCAATGTTTCCTTTTAAATAATAACTTTGCCAACACGATCAACAAGTTTCCTTGCATAGACCGTATAAACATGAACACAACTCATCTAAAGTGCATATATAGTAGTTTCAAAGATGGATAATAGAGGCAATTCTATTTTTCTTATAAACAGGTAAAGCATGACTATTCACTGCCACGTGCACATGTAGTAATCTGTGATTTTGATAGGTACAATATAACTGTAAACTGAGGCTACCTACTTGCCCAAAATTAAGGTAAACTCGACAGTGTTTGTTTACAACGATTCTCATCGATCTTTAAATCCACTATTAAATCCATATTTCTATCGCCTACCCAAAATACATAAATAAAATTGATGGATATTCCCAAATAGCATTCGCCACTGTAGCGTTGACTATAGATGTACCACGACCTCTGACCAGTGACTTTAGGGTCTTTCTATTTCATACGATTGATGCAGAATGAGTAAGATGAGCCAATCCGGCTGCAACAAATATGTATGTCAACGCTTTTATCGTGAATGTAACTGCCTGATCGTAAATGTAAGTGAATGCCTGATTTTTTAGAACAACATACCAATATTGTAAATAGAGTCACGCTTCAAAGCTTTTAGTTTACTTAAAATATTACAATTTTTGCAGACTACTATCCGACCAGTATATAGTAAACCAACTGAGCCGATAGATGTTGTAACTATTTCGCCCCTAGCGAGATTCGAACCCATTGAATTGGACATCGCCTAGCACTACCCGACATCGACGCTACCAACTACGCCATTGAGACTACCCTGATATATAGATTCAATCATGACGATAAAAAGCAAGGGGGTCCAAGTTTTGTACCCGCATTAGGAACAATACGGCGACAGTGACACCAGCCCCTCCAAAATTGAAAAGTTATATTTTTTGCACCCAGATGAATTCGAACCTACAACCCTCCAATACTATCATTCTCAGAGACACAGATGACATGTACGTAGATCGCACACCTATCACCAGCTCTAATATGCGAATAACACAAGGCCAATGACATTGCTTCTGAAGCATAAAATAGTATAAGATACTTATCATCCTGCCGCTGCTCCCTCCGATTTTCTTTCTCTGCTGGCTTCTGCTCAATAACTTCCTCGACGTTACTCAAAATCGCACATAAACCGAACAGAATTTCTCATTTGGTCTGTCTAGCCTCGAATGACCATACAAAATCATAAATGATGATTTATACCCTTGCTGAACAATCATTGCACTTAAATCACGAGTTTCTTGACCTAACATGAGCTAAACTAAGGAAATTCCATGAATTTCTCGTGACGAACAAGTGAGTTCTTTTATACCGTATTTGCTGTAATTCAATTACAGAACACAAGTTCACTCTCTATAAATCCTACCTTTCTTCAATACTTGAAGAATCCAAATAAATATCGCATCGGTTGATAAATATATATACGTTTATGCTCAAATAGTTTGGTTACCTTGACATATGTTGTTTGCCTGAAAGAAGTTACTAAAAAGGGCAAGGCAAATAGAACACCAAACAACAGAACATGCAATTTATTATATTTCTGGCCATGTCATGAACTACATAAAGTCTCTTTACATATCCTCAGTAGCCCAGGTGATACCCATTCCATTCAAAATTACTCTTCATTTACTGTGGTTTTGATTAACAAAATTTTTGATTAACAAAATTTCTGAGCGTAAAATTGTAAATATTTTCTTACCCATCACTTTTTTAAGGGGAAAGCAACCCTAATGATAAGTATATTTTATTAGAAAGAGCTCTATGAACCATGAATTTTTATACAAGTGTCATCAAAATCGGTTGAAAAATGGGGAAGTTATGGGCATTTAAAGAATTCAATATGGCCAACATTTAGCTGCCATTTTGAATATTTAATTAGTTTTCAGAATTTTTTCAACTGCTTAAATTTTAGTTATCACTACTATCACATCATCTGTGTTTTAGCAGATATGCAGCTTTATACATAAGGAAAATGTTTCATTAAAGATTAATGCAAATAACCCATTGGCTTGTCTTTTATTTTGATTAGGCATATTTAATTAGGCTGAGTGACGTCACTAAGCCTACGATATGGCCGCTTCCATTACAGTCCATTTGCAAATATTCAAACGCCCATAACTTCCACATTTTTCAACCGATTTAGATGAAACTTGTATTAAAATTCATGGTTTATTAAGATCATTCATATAAAACATAGTAATTATCCTTTAACATATGTTTCGGGTGCTCAAAGAGTATTGAGTACCCACAACATATGTTTTGGTTGAGAAATAAGAAGATTTTTTACACACTCTTTACTAAAGGCTTGATTTATCTGAATTCACTAAGAGTTAGGTAATGGGTCAAGCTTGGGTACCGAGGATGCAATATTCAAACTTATTATAAAGCAGACTAAGATATAACAGTCACCAATGCCGCTAAAACTTGTACTTTACGAAGAAACTAGTTATGTATAATCATCCCTCACAAAAAGCACTGGCATCTCCTATGATTATGGTCACACAATAAAAATTGCGTCCGCAATCCAAATGGGGCTAATTTTCAAATTGTGAAAGTATACAATGGGGCTAAAGGAAAAGGTATGAATGGGTCTAACTTACCTGTACGTTCATAACTTGTTCACACCTATTATAATGAATGAAACACAGGTAAATAGGTCTCATGAAAGCTGCTCAACATACTTAACTGTTCTTTCATTCTTGATGAAATGTTATATTGAGCAATAATTTCTCAAATTTCAGGCTGATGAAATCAGTCGTTTCAACTTTGTTAAAAGTATTGGGTATATATTCAAGGCAAGAACTGACCTAGTATACTGAAACAATAAAGTTATGTCCGCTTGGCGTTTATGTCTGCCAGTTCCAAATGTATGGACGCATTTCATTCAAATTTTCACATTACCAACTCTGATTATTTAGCAACGGTTTGCACTTAAGAGACGTCCATTTGATAATCAGTAGAGCCGGTAACAAAGCAGCAAACCCGAGTACACTCAAAATCAAAAGTCACACCAATAGCTTGTGTGTCTGTCATAACCGCGAACCGTTCAAGCACATTTAAACATCACTGAGCAAATTCTCTAGTAAGATGTTATGGGTGCTAGTTGTATGCATTGCTTTTACGACCACAGCCATGAAACTGTAACATACTCTGACGTCACAAAACATCGATCATGAGCGTGCGTGAAACACTCCGAAAATTCATTTTGGTCCAGCATTTTGATAATCAACATAATCGAACAAATGTGTATTTTTTTCGTGATAACAAACATTTCAACATTAATTAAGACTAATCAACATAAAAACAAATGATAATGAAAATTCTCTGATGATTTTGCAGTAAGGGGTGGGGTATAAAACACAGATTTAGTAAACCTTTGATGCCCGACATCAGCCATAGTTTTAGTTTTTCTCTTTTGTGTAATTGTTGTCATAAACAAACACAACAAATTAAAACAAAAACGGTCTCAAAAATACGTTAGGTTAAGGAGATTTGGCAGTTCTTGAATTGTTATTTGTTTAATTCAAAGGGAGGTAATTTCAGTTAATTTCGTAAATTTAAGGTTTTTTAACTGCAATTTCGCTCGTTCAGTAAGCTGACTTGGGATTTTTAGATGTTTTTTCATTGTCGGACATTTCTGGCTGCAATTTAACGTAATATGTGTCAAGTTTTGATGATTAACTTCCTGATGATAATGAAAAAGCTGTGTGCACATTAGGTTCAATAACCCTTCAAGATAAGAAGATAAAAATCAAACAAGCAAATTCAGAGAATTTATGTCCCCCGCCATTATTGTTTATTATTTAAATGAGAAAAAATGACTGTCAATAAACTGTATTTGGAAATAAATTGTGAATTTAATCATTCTAGCATTGTTTTAAATCAAATTCCACTGTTTGTAAGAGAAACTTTTTGATAACTCATTGTTAGCTTACATAAGCTTATGACCCAACCCACATTAAAATCCAAGCCAGGCACTGATCATTTCCTGTAGTTTCAAAAGAATCGGCATAAAACTGTAGGAGGAGTTGCGCACACAAGGTACCCAGTATCCATTAACTTTGACAGTAAAAACGCCAGAAAAATGCCTAAGTTAAAATAGCAGAAAAAGTGATAAAAAATAATTTGAGGATTATATCCAAACCACATGCATATCTTCAGACCATGTCCAAAACACCTGTGAAGTTTCAAAAGAATCAATATAAAACTGTAGGAGGAGATGCGCACACAAGGTACCCACTATCCATTCACTTTGATAGTAAAAATGTCAGAAAAATGGCTAAGTTCAACTGGCGGAAAAAGTGTTAAAAAATAATCTGAGGAATATATCCAAACCACATGCATATCTTCAGACCATGTACAAAACACCTGTGAAGTTTCAAAAGAATCGATATAAAACTGTAGGAGGAGTTGCGCACACAAGGTACCCACTATCTTTTCACTTTGATAGTAAAAACGCCTAAAAATGACTAAGTTCAAATTGCGAAAAAAGTGACAAAAAATAATCTCAGGATAATATCCAAACCACATGCATATCTTCAGACCATGACTAAAACATCTGTAAAGTTTCGAAAGAATCGGCATAAAACTGTAGGAGGAGTTGCGCACACAAGGTACCTACTATATTAGGGGGACGGAAGGACGGAAGGACGGACGGAAGGACGGACGGAAGGACGGAAGGACGGAATGCCGAAAACTATGTCCCTCCGCTTTTCTTCGAAAAGGCGGGGGACAATAATTACCATTTTTTGTGTGACGGACGTTTGATACACATTTTGTTTTAATTTTTGTTGCGAAATCTTAATTTGATCGAAAGATACAGTACCATGAAAATCGGACGTTTCTTTGTTGTTAGAGTATATATTATACACCCGATGTGGACTGCATTTGAAACTTAGAGGAAATGTACATGCACATGCGTATATGTAGTACTGATTTAATGCATGGTTTTAAACTTCTGTAAACAGATTTGATCAAGATCAGGCCCTGCAAATTCATCAAATATAATCGGATTTTTTATTAACTTGCAGGTGCAGGGGCATCATCCACATCAGTGGGCCCTTTCCAGGTAGCTGGCTAGCTGCACGCATAGCAGATCTCACACCTGATCTCCAGGTGCTCCTTTCTTGAGGGTCAACTGTCGTGAGCTTCCACTCACGGCAGTCTCTCTCCGTCAGTTTCTTCCAGGTTAGCTTTGGCCTCCCTACCCCCTGCCTGCCTTCAATCTGTATATCACAAGCTGTTCTGATTGCACCACTAGAACGCTCCACATGCCCAAACCAGCGAAGCCTTCTCACTCTCAAAATGAGGTCCAGGTCCTCAAGCTCAAGCTTTGCCAGTAATTCCCTTGATCTTACTGTGGCCACGTCCTCTGGCTTGATGCTGCAGATCTGTCTGATCATGGCCCTATCATTGGGCTGCAAGCATTGCAGGTTCGTCTTGGTCAGTGGCCAAGTTTCACTGTCATGAAGCATGGTGCTCCGCACGCAAGAGCTGTATACATGGCCACGTGTCTTGTAAGAGAGGTGGCGGGATGTGAGAACTGGTAGTAGCTCCCTAAACTTTTTTCCAGGCTGTTTTCACACGAGTAGTGACCGCTATTTCATAGCCTCCACCAGCAGAAAGCATGTCACCCAGGTAGCAGAAGGAAGCTACCACCTCCAGCTTATCAGGTCCAACCTGGACTTCATTCTGTGGCCTGCCGTCAATAGGGCCGGCATTTCCCATGCATCGTGCAGACTTATAATCAGGATTTGGCACCAGTCGTTGTAGCCCACTACATTTCTTACGCACCCAAAGTTTGCAGCCATTGCAGTAGATGCTGTTGTTGTCTACTCCTGTAAGACAGACAGCGCATGGGTATTAACCTGAACTCTGCAAGAGGTCCAGGCCTGTACCACAGATCATGACCTTTGTCTTTCCTGCATTTACCCTCAGCCCCTTCTTCTCCATGGCTTCTTTCCATATCAAAAGCCTCTTGACACATTCCTCTAAGGAGTCAGCAATGATGACAAGATCATCTGCATATAGGTTCTCCCAGGGAACACCAGCCCGAAACTCACTTGACAAGGCCTCCAGCACAATGATGAAGAGCAAGGGACTGAGTACGGATCCCTGGTTGACTCCGACCTTCACCTCAAACTCTTTACTGAAACCCTCACCAACACGAACCCGGCTTTGCGCATTAGCGTACATTCCCTGGACTAGCCGCACAATCCATTCCTCAACACCTAGCTTTCTCAGGGCCCACCAGATAACCTTCCGAGGGACATGATCAAATGCTTTCTCTACGTCCACGAAGGCCATATAAAGCCTCTCGTTAACTGCTAGGTATTTCTCCTGCAGCTGTCTGACCACAAAGATTGCATCTGTAGTGCCTCTTCCTGGGACAAAGCCAAACTGGGAGTCGTCAATAGACACCACCTGTCTTATGAGACCATCGACAATCCTCTCTAGGATCTTCATGGCCTGCTCTGTCAGCTTGAGGCCTCGATAGTTGCCTCTGTCCAAAGCATCACCCTTGCCCTTGTAAAGGCAGACAATGAAACTTTGCTCCCAGTCAGTTGGTACCTTGCCATCATGGATAATCGCAGTAGCAAGATCGCAGATCATGGTGGCACCTGTATCACCTGCTGCCTTGATCAAATCCATCACTATGCCTGAAGGACCTGCAGCTTTGCCTGACTTCATCTTTGAGATGGCCTTCTTCACCATGTCAATAGTGCTTGGGATGGGCGGGCCTTCTAACGGCGGTTCGTTGGACAGGGGATCAGGGTCCCAGTCAAATTCAAAGTTGAGAAGCCTTTCGTAATGTTCAGCCCAGGCATTCTGCTTTGCCTCCTCGCTCATTGAAATTTCCCTAGTGTCATTCTTCACTGGCTAGTCGCCTATAACATCAACATTTTGTGTTTTAATGTTTTAAACTTCTGCAAGCAATTCGGATCCAGATCAGGCCAGACAAAATTGTTGGGCCTGGTCTTGATGCAATCTGTTTTCTGAATTGAAACTCAAAATGTGCTTTATATTTTATTTTGCCTGATTTTATATACGTATATACAAAGTAGAATCTCTTAGCAATCTTGACCTTTTCTGTTAGAAATACACGTAAATGCACCAGGATTAGCCCCATTGACTGCTATAAAAATACAGGTAAATTAGCCCCATTCATACTTTTTTTCTAGCCCCATCTCTTTTTAAGCCCCATTGTCTTGCCAATCAGCCCCATTTTGTATTGCCCAAAATTTCAGTAGATGTTCTAAAGTTTCGAACACTAGTTGCCTACCAAAAGGGCATACACAAACAGTGCAGACACAGAAGCAGTCTGATCAGGGTCTTCCCTGTTTGCTATTCTCACAAGCATTTTGTCAGTTCCGGCCCTATTTAACCACATTTAACTCGAGAACAGAAAGAGAAATGTGTTTGAATTTAAGAACATTTACCGTAACAGTGTAAGTAAAACAATTAACCAATATGTTCAAAACAATAAACAATTAACAGACAATTAACAATTATCACATCCATTTTTAAATCTGAATACCTGTAGTACTGTAAATGTTCTAAAAATTTTGAACAATATTCTCTTTCTGTTCTCAAAATAAATGTTGATTTTCAATGATGGAACTCAGAATAGCAATCAGGAAAGACCTCTTCAGAAGCAGTCTGTTCTGGGTCTGCACTGGTTGTCTAGGCCTTTTTGGCAGGCAACTAGTCAGTAGCGTTCAAAATTTTAGAACATTTACCGTAACAAATATTACCTCTTTTTATAATGGTTGAAATAATTACCATCTAACATTTTTCACCGGAATTTTATATTCGCCTTTACAACTTGACAGGAATTATCTGCCAACATTGCCCATCTGCAATTTACATTGGCTAAATCACTTGATTGGCGAAATTAGACAATTGTGCCCCCCACCCAACTTCTTTAATCCTTTTCATTAGAAGATAAGGTAAACAGGTGAATTGGCAAACAGTGTAGACCCAGATGAAATGCCACTTAAGGCAGCATTTCTTCAGTGTCTGCACTGTTTGCTAATATAAAGCAATATTTTGGGACAAGATACACACTTTTATAGAAATGTTGAGAGGCAAGCCCTTAAAATAGCAAACAGACTATTCCATACTTACAACCACGCAACTACCAATTTAGCACTATACTGAAACATCTCAAGATAAGCTGTCAGAGGCATAAAATAGGCAGTCTATTATTGTCATCAAGGTTCATGACAAACTACACGAACACTTGTTCAATTCTACATGCTGATTTCACTGAATCAATGATTATTTAAGTGGTTGAGAATTTGCTAAAAAAAAGGTTAAAAACTCATTTACCAAAAAGACATATGTTGTAGGTAACTCAGTAAGGCAATTCCAACGTGTACCTACAACATAACGTCGCTTCAGTGCTATAGTGTTCTATCTACCATTGCACAAGTTTTGAGAAAAATGAGTTTGAAAATTTTAGCACACTGATTTTTTATGCTTTATTTATCACTGACGTTTGAATCATACCAGAGAATTAAAATATATACATACAATCTAAATGACCTCGGTTTGAAGAAATGTTTACAGTAATAAGGAATTTACGCACATTTTACAGTTTGCAGATAGAACATTATGCCCTAAAAATCGTCTATTGCGTTCAGTGCTATAGTGTTCTATTTTCCTACTGCTTAATATTCTATTTATGGAGTCAATTTATATACTAGTCTGAACAGAAATGATTATTTGTACCGAAAAGCAGCAGATTTAGTCATTTATTTGGCATAACAGTAACAAAATGCACGGATTATCCCATTAAAATTTATGTAAGGGAGGTTACCTGTTTCTACAGTTAATTTTTATGTCAATGGGGTCAATTTGTATAATATTTTAGACTGAACTGATTATTTAGACCTAAAAGTAGCAGATTTAACCATTGATTTTTAATGACATTGACAAATTACTTCAATTAAAGCAGTTTAAATATGTGTAAGGGAGGTAATCTTTTTCTACAGCTAATTATTCTGTCCATGGATAAGTTTGCGGTATATTTTTTGACTGAGCGGATTATTTCGACCTAAAAGTAGCCGATATAGCCATTAGTTCATCATAAGACCTACAAACGGCTACAATTTAGGACATTTAAATTTATGTAAGGGAGGTAACTGCAATTTTTAGCAATTCATCCAAGCGAAGTGACTTTATGTAGATTGAACAGTATGACACTCAACTCACCCAGTTAAGTGACATAATCATCATTGGCCATTGGATGAAAATCACTTAGAACACTATAGCACTGAACGAAATTGTCATTTTGTAGATAGAACAGGAAAAGCACAGCAATTTTAAGCTTACTGGGAGATAGGCAAATGAAACATTCACCAGTAGATAGAACATTTGATCCCCTTTCCAACGGTATGCATAACTCATTTTTGACCAAAATGTCACTTAGAACACTATAGCACTGAAATGACGATATGTTACTGAAAATAAGGAAAACTTTTTTGTGAAATTTACGCTTACCAAGTATCATGTCCATTGTCTCTGCCTCTTTTAAACATCCCAAACTGCCAATCAGTATTAAAATACCTGTCGCTCTTTGGCAAATTGTTTATATTTTCATGACAGCTATATCTCAAAGATGGCGTACCTCTTTGCTAAGCTGGTAGTTGCATCGTTCTATTGTATCGATATGTATGGGATAACCCATTAGAATGAAAAGGGTTAAATTATCATTTGCCTGAACCATTTTAATGGGCAACATCAACCAAATATTGGTCACCTTAACCTCTTAGCATGCCTTGTAATTTTTCATGCTTTGGTTGTCGTCTGCAGACATTTTTCAAAATTATTTTTTTCAAAAAATTATTTTGAGAAACACTATCTTTGGATCCAGATCAGGACTGACATTCTTTCAGTACTGATCTGGGTCCAAACCGTTTGAAAAGGTTATCAGCAGATGACAAAAGTTGCCGCTAGCCAGAAAGAGTTAAACTTACATTTGCATGGGTGAAAGTTCAGATTTTCCAAAATCTTGAACTTTAGAAAAACAGAAATTAAAATTTGCTGTATGCCTCCAAAATATCAAAACATCCAAGTTTAATGGTCAAATACCTTTAGAGAAACTGAAACTTAATCAGAAAAGCTATTATGACCTGCAGAATTCAGCATTTAGAGGCCGACTTTCCATAGAAAGTCGGCCTCCAAATCCTGAATTCAGGAATAATCCTGAAAACTTTCACCTATGCATTTGCTTGATAATGACAGGCAACAACAGACAATTTTGCCCATCTGGTATAATGGCAGATGTGTCAAGTCAATTAGTTCAGCATTTGTAAAATGGCTGAACTGTTACACAAGAAATGAATCTGCCATTATTACCAAATCTGTAACACAGGCGTAGCTCCCATTACGCAGTTAAGCACATGCGTAAACAAAATAGTAACATTCAAGGGAGGTCACCTTATGTGGTAAAAGTGATTTTCCATACCATAAGGAACTGCTCTTAAAAGAAAAGAATTTGCTCCCTCTGGAAGCAAATTCTTTACTTTAAGAGACGTTCCTATTTTGAAAAGGGGTGCAATTGAAGAGAACCACTGCTTGATCCAGTAGTCCCCCTTTGATGTGCGTAACTTTTTTAGCGTTCTGGCTACACCCTTGTGTAAAATAGACAAATTTCATTGTTTTATAGCTATTTTGATCTCACTGAATAGTTTTCAATGTTCACTGGTCAGGCATTACAATCCATTGACCATTAGCTTTTAAAAATGCATATTAATTTATTTGTTTACAATTTTTAACAAGGGGGCCAAGTGGCCCTAAATCGCTCACCCGAGTTTTGTTAAAAGCTTACATATAGGTATCTGTTGAAAGCTGACCATGTCCCTGGTGACACCTTGGGCAGGGCCATTTTTGGCCCAAGGGCTATAATTTGTACAAACTTGATAGAGGTCCACTAGGTGATGGTGCATACCAAATATCAAGGCTCTAGGCCTTCTGGTTTCAGACAAGAAGATTTTTAAAGGTTTCATTTTGAAAATCTATTATTAGCCTCTGTGACCTAGATGTGCAATGGACCAGAACCATTTGAACAATTTTGGTAAAGGGCCACCCAAGGATCATTTGTGTGAAATTATTTCAAAATTGGACTAGGGGTTTAGGAGTTGTCATTTAAGTCAACTGTTAACGGATTACCGACGGATGACGGGCGAAGACCATCACAAAAGCTCACCTTGTCACTATGTGACAGGTGACCTAAAAATACATATTAATTAATTTGTTTACAATTTTCAAAAAGCACTTAAGCACTGGCTTTCAGTTATATCACACCGGGAACCAATGTTGACACAGTCATGGAATGATTTAAATGACCACAGGTTTAGACCAGAGGACCTGAAGGTCCTGAAGCGCTCATCTGATTTTGAGTCACAATGAACATTTCAAGATTTTTCCTATATAAATGGCATCAAAATTTCGGAATCGAATTTGACCTTGTAGTCCTAAAGTAGGTTAAGGTCAACCTTGGATCATCATTTGTGTAATCTTGGTAGCACCCACATTCCCAATGCTACATACCAAGTCTTAAAGGTCATCGGCCTTCAGGTGCTGGAGAAGAAATTTTTTAAAGGTTTTTTTACCATATATGAGCGTGGTGGCCATCTTGGTCAAGAGACAAGAACAATTTGTATAAATTTTGGCTAACTTCTGTTAAGGAATCTTCATATGGAATTTAAGTTCAATTGGCCCAGTGGTTTCTCAGAAAACTATGTTTTAACAAGACAAATTCGTCGAATTTATATTCCCTGACGAAGGGTTATTCTAGAGAAACATGTAAATCACAAAATATAAATATTTTTTTATTAAACTAAGCACTTAAACATACTTGATTTTGTTTGACTTGATTCTTTACATACAAGTCAACAATGTTTCAGTTATGTCGAGACAGGTCTTCCTGGGTTGAACCAGTGCTAAGCGAGGATAAATGTGTCTTGCTCAAGGACACAACACAGTGACGCCGGTGAGACTGGAACCCGCGGCCCAAAAAAAACTTGACAGGCTTTTGTAATGATCTGAATGATACAGAAGGGGAACTTAGGGTCAAGATAAAAAAAAATATATAGAGAATCTTACATGAGTCCTCATGTTTTATTGAATTTATTAAACGAGTTGGGGAAAAGAGATAAAATGCAAAGCTTGCCAAGCATTCTATCTCTTTTTGCAACAAGTTTAATGAATTCAATAATATAAGGGCAGGAATGTTAGATTCTATTTATCATATGGCATTAAGAATACTTTGAAATATCATTTCTGGCGTAATAAAAACGCTATAATTTTTTCATTAAGTACGCAACATGTTACGGACGCCATAACGTTTCCCCTAAATCTGTAAACCACTAGTGGTTTATCAATTTTATTGCATGGCGTTATTTCACTCCCAGATGTGACGTCATATGATAAACTAACTTCTGCAGAATTTCAATATCTGACCTTTCAACCCAAACCCAGAGATAAAGGGTGTGTGTAAAGTCAATGTTTTAGCTTGCATGTTGATCTACACTTCTTTCTGCAACATTACCGCTTTCCAAAAAAAAAAATGACCTTTTGACCCCACCCCAGGGGTCGAGGGTGTGTGTAAGTATAAAATATCTGCTTTCATGGTGCTCTTTGCTCAATGCCCTTTCATTTGATATGCAACATATCTACTTCCAGGGGAAAAAAGGTTCCAGGGTGTGTCTGTAGGCAAAATATTTGCTACCATGTTGCTGCAAGGGTTGTCGGCTTTAATTTGATATGCAACATTACCATATACCAAAAAAGTTTAATTTTGGCCTTGGCCCCTCCCCCTTAGTCCCAACCAGGGGATCCTTAGTTATTGTGAAATTTAAATATTTGACCTTTGACCCCACTTGGGGTAAAATTTTGACACTGCCATGCTTATCTACAGGCACTGGGCAATCATGGTCTATATTCAGAGGTTGTTAAAAATAATAGCTTTGAGGAAATGTGAAGATCATTACACAAACAAGAGGGCCCTTGGGCCCTGGGTCGCTCACCTGAGAATGACTGAGCAGTGAAGTGGAATCATTTGTGAAATTTTGGTAGAGTGCATCATGAGGAACAATTCTGTGAAATCATTTTGAATTTGTGTCAGTGGTTCAGATGTCGCTTGAAAGGTTTCTTATCCGGAGCTCTGGCAGTCCTCCTGTTTGGTGCAACAGAACCATTTATGCAATTTTGAAAGAGGGCATCATGGGGAATATTCATGTTAAGTAATATGGAATTTGGACCAGTGGATCATAAGGAGATGTCGTTTACAGACATTTCTTATCTGGAGCTCTGGCAGCCTTTTTGTTCAGCTGAGTGTAACCATTTGTGCATTTTGGTAGAGGGTATTATAAGGAAAAATTCTGTGAAATTATTTTGAATTTGGGTCAGTGGTCCATAAGGAGATGTCATTTAAAAGATTTCTTATCTGGAGCTCTGGTGGCCCTCCCGTTCCATGGAGAAGAACCAATTACGCGCTTTTGAAAGAGAGCATCATGGGAAACATTCATGTGAAGTTGTATGAAATTTGGACCAGTGGTTCAGGAGAAGATGTCTATTAAAGACACTTCTCATCTAGAGCTCTGGTAGCCCCTTTGTTCAGTGGACTGTAACCATTTGTGCAATTTTGAGAAAATGCGAAGCATAACTATTTGTGCAATTTTGGTAGAGGTTATCAAGAAAAGCAATTCTGTGAAATTATTTTGAATTTGGGTCAGTAGTTCAGGAGATGTGGTTTAAAAGATTTCTTATCTGGTTCTCTGGCTACCCTCTTGTTCAATGGAGGGGAACCAAGTATGCAATTTTGAAAGAGGGCATCATGAGGAACATTCATGTGAAGTTATATGAAATTAGGACAAGTGGTTCAGGAGATCTCCTTTAAAGAAAAATTTATGGACCGACACATGACAGACGGATTACAGACAAAGACCGATCACAATAGCTCACCTTCGGCTCAGGTGAGCAAAAAGCTAAATAAAGGATTTGCATTATAATTGCCTATACTACATGTAAGACAAGGGCAATAACTCAAGTGTTAAGGGTTGGATTTTGAGGAAACTTATAGAATATCGAGAGTCCATGGTACTCATCATTTAAACCAAGAATGCATCAAATCTGACCAACTGGTACTGAGATATGGTTCCGGGCGGACAAAAAGTGGAGATGGACGAAAGTAAAGAATGGACACATGGATGATGCCAAAACTGTATCCCTTCGACTTCGTTGGGGGATAACAAATAAGGCCTGATATTTTGTATGAATCATCAGCTGGAAGATGATTCACATGCAATTCCTAAAATTCAAGATGGATATCACAAAATTGGTCATCTGCAACAGTCCTGATTAGCACTGTAAGGTATATTTTACAATTTACAGCATTTTGGCAATACAGGAACACCTTTTGGGTGGGACTTCATACACTTCTATCAAAGATACAGGCACAAAATACTGCAGTATAACTACAAAATAGACAATTAAATGATTAAAATGTAATAATATTTCCACAACCTTACATGTAATTAAGCAATAACAGACTAATGGTAGCTTGCCTAAATTATCCATTTACCCATTTAAAACTATGTTTACAAAAGGCTCTAATATATAGTAAACATGTCTTAAACGGCCAATCAAAAGAAGACAAAAAAATTGGTTTTCAAGACTGATTATCGCTTAATGCATGTCAAAAGTATTGCAGAATGCTCCAAGGGGAGCAATTATCTCTTAATGCAGGTCAAAAGTATATTCTGCAATACTACTATATTTACAAGTGATAATCAGTCTTTAAGACCTTAGTTTTGTCTATTTTTGAGTGGCCACTTAAGACAGGTTTTACTGTACCTACTCCTTATATCTGGAGCTAAACTGTGTTTTCATTTGCATTTGATATATATTTACATTTTTAATTTAGTTGTCTTAGATGAAACCAACATTTCTGGCTGCTTGCATTTCTCGATGCAAAACATTGAAATGTCATGTGATTTTGACTGTGCCTCTAGGGGGAGTAACCTCAGCGTCAGCCAATAATGTTCTTTGTTTATCAACAATTGTGTGACGTCATTCACATATCGCCATGACGTTAGGTTGTTGAATTTTGCTCCCCGGCTGTTCCAACACCTCCGCTACAAATGAAATATTTCATTTTATAAGGATAACTGACGGGGTTGGGTCGAATATAAAATAAGTTATTTTGATTGATAATATAGAATGTAAATATAAGGATTGGAATTCATATTTTAAGCTTGCACTGGATGATGAAAAACAATAACTATTTTAATGTTTCTGAGAAGCACTTCAGGCATCACAGACATTAAATTAGCTAAACTGTCTTTCATCATCCAGTACAAGCTTAAAATATGAATTTCAATCCTTAAATAATATATCTATATAGATGATCTTACATGAGTGTTCATGTATTATTGAAGTTATTAAAGAGTTGAGGAAAAGAGATAAAATGTGAGGCTTTCCGATTAAATGTAAGAATACAAAGTTACCACAGGCTCTGACATTTATCCCAATGTCAAACTGATTCCAATTGAGACCATCCATCTCAGAGATGATGTTTACATTTTTTTAAATAGAAACTGGCCACGCCCGCTGGCGGCCATGTTTTTTGACAGATCAATTTAGTTTTAGCTATTTTTGTAGAAGGTCACCAAGTGGCCATATCTACTAAATTATTTTGAATTCTGATCTGACAGCAGTTTCACAGGAGATCTTTTATGATTTCTTAAGCGCAATAAGCCACACCCACTGGCGGCCATTTTTTTTTGACAGATCAAATTCATATTTGCTATTTTTGTAGATGGTCACACAGGGAACATTCCTGTGAAGTTTGTTCAAAATCGGCCCAATAGAATAGGAGTTGCCATTTAAAGCATATTACTAATGAGGAATGAAGCTTGACAGATATTGACTTATCCCATTAAAGTAAGTAAGGCTGCAAAGATCAGGAATCGATACAATCAAGTACCATATCGCATTTAGAGCATTTAGTGCTGAAGTAAGCTAAAAAGTAAAACATATAACTGCAGGCCTCCAGGTTAGAGTGCGTATTGGAAAATTATTTTCTTTATTTCTCATCCAAAACATATGTTGTGGGTATTCTCAAGAGAACTGTCTCAATGAGACAGTTCTTTTGTGCACCCAAAACACATGTTTAAATTGATGGGTAAGACAATAATTACAATTTTACGCTCATAAAATTTCCTTATCTGGATCTATGAATTGCTGTAAAAACACCAAAATGAATATAGGGATCACACATGTTTTTTCATGCATTAACATTTGCCGGGTCCCGAGGAAGCTGTTTGAACACAAGGCCGATAGGCCGAGTGCTCAAACATCTCCCGAGGGACCCAGCAAGTGTTAATGCAATGAAACAAACATATGTGATCGTTTTCTTGCATATTTTACCTTATTCCAACCAAATTCGCACTGAAAACGCTGTTAAAACATTAAAATATCCCTTTTCTTATACAAGATTTCTCTAAATAAAATGGCGTCGGCTCTTAACATTCGAACATCATAACGTCGTCACAATGTCATAGCCGTACGCAACGTTTTTGAGAGCAAAAACATCGGCGAAATGATCAGTCTGGTCCACGATGTTTTCTGTATATAATGTCATGTAAATCCCAGGGCTCATTTGAAGTATTTTCAAGTTTTAACCCATGTTCAAACAGCATGTGAATCTCCTGATTTGAACAAGGGTTTTTATTCATTTGACAGTGGGTTAAAACAGCTATACGAATAGATATCTATGCAAGAATATCAAAATCAACAATACAGTAAAACCTGTGTAAAACGGCCAATCAAAAATAGACAAAGCAAAGGTCTTAATGACAAATGGTAGCTTAATGAAGGTCAAAAGTATTGTAAAATGCTCTCCCTGGAGCATTCTGCAATACTTTTGACCTGCATTAAGCCATAATTGGTCTTGAAAACCAATGTTCGGTCTTTTGAGAGAGGCTGTTTTACACAGGTTTTACTGTATCCAACCCTTGTTATGGCACTAACAAATTATTGCTGCAATACTTTTGACCTGCATTAAACGATAATTAGACTTGAAAACGTATGTCAGTCTTTTTGAGAGTAGCCGTTTTACACAGGTTTTACAGTATCCAACCCTTGTTATGGCACTGATCATTTATTGCTGCAATACTTTTGACCAGCATTAACTGATAATTGGTCTTGAAAACCAACTTTTGGTCTTTTTGAGAGTGGCCGCTTTACACAGGTTTTACTGTACATATAAATCAATAATACTGTGAATTCGGAATTTTTCACGAGAACTTTATTTTCGCGAATTGCCTCAAAATACCTACTTGCTACGTTAAAAATTCACTACTAGGCCTGATTTACCAACATCAGTAAACGACAAGAGTTGTTTTCGCCATTTGGCAAGTGATTTATTTTCACTAAACTTCGCGGTTGGGAAGTTTCGTGAAAATAAAACCCTCGCGTAAATTTCTGAATTAACAGCATCCAACCCTTGTTATGGGAGTGCAGTGGCTCAGTGGTAGAGTGCTTGACTCGAGACCAAAGGGCCGCGAGTTCGAGCCTCACCGGCGTCACTGCATTGTGTCCTTGAGCAAGACACATTAATCCTAGCTTAGTACTGGTTCAACCCTGGAAGACCCATCCTGACATAACTGAAAGATTGTTGACAGGGGCGTAAAGAATCAAATCAAACAAAAAACAAACCAACCCTTGTTATGGCACTGATCATTTATTGCATTGTTCTTTTTCATGGTGCTGAAATATGTATATATTTCATCTTCAGAGTTATAAAGGAATCATGCCATGCTGAAATTGATTATTTATGGCACAGTTCTCTAATCTGATCACTAGAACTTATGATCTTATATTCAATATATTGTTGACTATTTTTCTCTGTATCCTCCAAGAAATATCTGTAGTTGACCATCATTCCACAAGATTTACTAAGACCACGTATCGACATATCTGCTCCCCAATTAAGACGCCATAATACAGCTCCATTTTGTAGATGAAAATTAGCTGAAAATAAAACAAATGAGCCGTGACATATGATTTCCAACAATGTGGCATTTTGAAAAATGTAGACTCAGACGAGCCTGTGCAGCCTCTTTTTAAACTTAGAAACTCCAAATGATGTTCAGTCAGTAGCTTAACAGTCATAAAATATTATAGTGATTAGCAAAGGCTCTGATCAGACTGCGCATATGTGCAGGCTGGTCTGAGCCTTTGCTGGTCGCACATACCACATTGTTGGAAATCTCATGTCGCGGCTCAAATGTTAAATGTATTTTTAACCCTAGTGTTAACATATGCTCATATCAATTTTTATGACATGACTTTATCCACTGAAAAAAGTGACCTCATGAGATAAATATGTTTAAACACTGAATGGATAAAATTGGACCAAGTTCTAACAGCAATCTAAAACAGGGCTTCAGATTTTTTTCAAGATTGGTGGGCCGAAGTGACCCATGGAGCAAAAAATGGTGGGTCATTTTCTGAAATGAGGGGTCCAAGCCTATCAAACTAACCACAGTTGACATTTGGGTAGTATAATTTTACCTACACAGTGACACAGACACATGCATGCATATATGTATATTGACTGCTGATTATACAGTAAAACCCTGTCATAAGCAGCCACTCAAAAAAGAAGACCAATTATCGCTTCATGCAGTTCAAAAGTATTGCAGAATGCTCCAAGGGGAGCATTCTGCAATCCTTGAGACCTTCATTAAGCTACCATTTATTATTAAGATCTTTGCTTTGTCTTTTTGAATGGCTTCTTAAGACATTTTTTACTGTATTGACTATCTACATGTACGTTCTGTTTTGTGGAGTTCGTAAACTCGCTGTAAAATGACTATTTTTATTAAAGTGAGATTTTTTCACAACTAAAAAGGATGCATCCAATGGGCCCAGTGCCTTGGAAAGTGATGGGCCATATTTTTTAATCATAGGACAAGGACCCGAGCCAACCATAAATCTGAAGGACTGCTAAAAGCAATTTTATTGTGTATTAATCATTTTCAGACACAGAATGCATCATCTTATCAGTGTCAGCACTGTTTACTCAATAAAAACAACCTTTAGGAAGAATAATTTTCTTACCACAATATGTACAGATTATTTAAAGTAAAAACAACATTTTTAAGGGTAGAAATAAAGTATTATTTGAAAGTTCAAACCTGTGACCCCTTAAGTCAAGGGTTTGGAGATAGCAGAAGTTGATACTTGCCTGGGGACAAGTAAATTGCCATAAGGTAATTGTCCAATGAAAGTTTTAGTTGTCCCAAGGAACAGATTTTTTAATGCACAAAGGACTTAGCTTAGCCCTCACTGTGCTTAAACAATGTATTAACTCATTTTAAAAACAGTATAAAACCAGATATAAACTCAATTGAAAAAAGAGTGGATCCCGATCAACTGGCTTCTTTGAAGCCAGCTGATCAGGTTCCACTCTGTATTCGACTCATCATGGGAGTTCATCAAAATTATAGAATATGATTCACAGAATTGTATTAACTTTCTTTAAACTTGTCCCAGGACAAGTAAATAGAAATTTCCAACTTGTCCTGAATGAAATGTGACCTGGTCAGAAAAGTCGGCAAGGTATTTCCACACCCCTGCTAAAGTTATACATTTTTTGCATATTGAAACTGGTTGATTCAAACTAATTGGAAGACTTCATTGGCCTAAAGTGAGATGTAAACTTACCTACTGGATTCATTGCGTACCCTCTCCTCTTTTCTAAATATAAATATCTTGCACATAACCTCATTAATGGACCCTTTAGTAGAAGAAGAATATCTTCATTACTAGTCCATGCGTGGTCATTTAGAAGTTCTTTAAACACATCTATAGTTGATTCATTGTCAGGGTCTCTATAAGCATTTAACTTTTCTATTTCTTCATCTTCTAGAACACTCTGCTTTTCTCCTTGTTCACCAATACCTTTAAACAAAGGGCATTATACAGCAAATGTTATAAAATTTTGAACACTTTTCTATTTTGTGATCTCAAATAAAATGTTGATTATCAGGGCTAAAATTCATAAAATGCTTGTCAAAATAGCAAACAGGGTACACCCTGATCAGACTGCTTCTTCAGAAGCAGCCTGATGTGGGTCTGCACTGTTTGTCTAGGCTTTTTGGCAGAAATTACTGTTCAAAATTTTAGAATATTTACTATAAGCATGCATATTGCGTTTAACTTTTCTATCTCTTTATCTTCAAGAACACTTTGCTTTTCTCCTTGTTCACCAATATCTATAAACATACGTCAATATACAGTAAATGTTCTAAAATTTTGAACACTTTTCTCTTTAATGTTCTCGAATAAAATGTTGATTATCAGGGCTAGAATTCATAAAATGCTTGTCAGAATAGCAAACAGGGAAGACCTAGATCAGACTGCTTCTTCAGAAGCAGCCTGATGTGGGTCTGCTCTGTTTGTCTAGGCTTTTTGGCAGAAACTACTGTTCAAAATTTTAGAATATTAACTATAAGCATGCATATTGCGTTTAACTTTTCTATCTCTTCATCTTCAAGAACACTTTGCTTTTCTCCTTGTTCACCAATACCTATAAACATAGGTCAATATACAGTAAATACCTTAAAACATAGGTCAATATACAGTAAATACCTATAAACATAGGTCAATATACAGTAAATACCTATAAACATATCAATATACAGTAAATGTTATAAAATTTTGAAGACTTTTCTCTTTTGTGTTCTCAAATAAAATGTTGATTATCAGGGCTAAAATTCATAAAATGCTTGTCAGAATAGCAAACAGGGAAGACCTAGATCAGACTGCTTCTTCAGAAGCAGCCTGATGTGGGTCTGCACTGTTTGTCTAGGCTTTTTGGCAGAAACTACTGTTCAAAATTTTAGAATATTAACTATAAGCATGCATATTGCGTTTAACTTTTCTATCTCTTCATCTTCAAGAACACTTTGCTTTTCTCCTTGTTCACCAATACCTATAAACATAGGTCAATATACAGTAAATACCTTAAAACATAGGTCAATATACAGTAAATACCTATAAACATAGGTCAATATACAGTAAATACCTATAAACATAGGTCAATATACAGTAAATACCTATAAACATAGGTCAATATACAGTAAATACCTATAAACATAGGTCAATATACAGTAAATACCTATAAACATATCAATATACAGTAAATGTTATAAAATTTTGAACACTTTTCTCTTTTGTGTTCTCAAATAAAATGTTGATTATCAGGCCTCGAATTCAAAAAATGCTTGTCAGAATAGCAAACAGGGAAGACACTGATCTGACTGCTTCTTCAGAAGCAGGCTCATCTGGGTCTGCACTGTTTGTCTAGGTTTTTTCGCAGGCAACTAGTGTTTGAAATTTTAGAACATTTACCATAAGCATGCATTGGCTTAGCTCCCATTATGCAGGTTATACACATGCGTAATAAAAATAGTACACCCAAGGGAGCTCACCTAATGTGGTAAAAGTGATAAGGAACTGCTCTTAAAGGTAAGAATTCGCTCTCTCTGGGAGCTTATTCTTTCCTTTAAGAGAAGTTCCCATTTTAAAAAGGGATGTAATTGTAGAGACTCATTGCTTGATACAGTAGTCTCCCTTTGATGTGGTTAACTTTTTCAGTGTTCTGACTACGCCGTTGGCATGCATATTGTCAGGGTCTCTATAAGCATTTAACTTTTCTATTTCTTCATCTTCTAGAACGCGCAGTCGGTATCGTGTCTGGCTACAGATGCGTGTCTGACTGCAGATCCAGGGGTCGCGAGTTCGATCCCGGCCCGGTACCATACTTTCGTGGAGATTGATCATGAAATAATTTCTACGGTCATTCTCCTCCCTTCCGCTGATTTATTCAAGAAGGGTTGTTGTCAGTTACAAGCGAAAGTATGTGCACTAATTACTGGTTAACCGCTTGCTCAAGCCTGCCCAGGAAAAAGTGTGGTTAAGTGAACTGACCGTCCCGCAATGACCATAGCTGTTGACATGGGACGTAAAGCAACAAAAACAAACAAACAAAATCTTCTTGAACACTTTGCTTTTCTCCCTGTTCACCAATATCTATAAACATACGTCAATATACAGTAAATGTTCTAAAATTTTGAACACTTTTCTCTTTAATGTTCTCGAATAAAATGTTGATTATCAGGGCTAGAATTCATAAAATGCTTGTCAGAATAGCAAACAGGGAAGACCTAGATCAGACTGCTTCTTCAGAAGCAGCCTGATCTGGATCTGCACTGTTTGTCTAGGCTTTTTGGAAGGCAACTACTGTTTGAAATTTTAGCATAGGTCAATATACAGTATATGTTCTAAAGTTTTGAACACTTTTCTCTTTTGTGTTCTCAAATAAAATGTTGATTATCAGGGCTAGAATTCATAAAATGCTTGTCAGAATAGCAAACAGGGAATACCCTGATCACTGATCAGACTGCTTTTTCAGAAGCAGTCCTATCTGAGTCTGCACTGCTTGTCTAGGCTTTTTGGCAGGCTACTAGTGTTTGAAATTTTAGAACATTACAGTAAGTATGCATATTGTATACAAGCATTGATCTTTTCTATTTCTAAATATTCCAGCGCCTTGTTAACCAATACCTATAAGCATAGATTCATATAAGCATATTTTTAAAGAGTAAAACTGTGAATATTTTCTGATCTGTTTTCTGATCTATACTGAACAAAAGTGAAAACGCTACACTCCAATTATCTATATTTTATGAGCAAGTATTGGTCAAAAAGTATTTACTAAAGCTTAATAATGTTGCCCAGACATCCAGCAAACAATTCGTCGAAACTCCACCAATTTGTCTCGTTTGATGTATGAGTTATGCTCCTTTAAGTGTTTAAAGCTTTATTCACTGAAAATTGCCAGTGCGCATGCGCAAATTAAAATTGTTATGCTTATCAAAATTGGTCTTAATTGTGTTGCATAAAAACACGAGAAAACTGCTTAATCACTTGAAACAAGCTCAGAAATCAATTCCGAATTTAGCGTATTTGTAAAATATTGAAAATATCTCCCTTTGACAAAAACAAATAGGGAATATTAAATGTTTGGTAATCTTCAATTTATCACGATTTTCGATAAGTTTCTTTTGCCAAATCAAGTAGACCTCTCAGCACATTATTTCTACCATTTCTCGACTAGAAATGTCCTCATACTAAGATGCAACAACAATTTGATTTTCCTATGGAGATTTCAGTGTTAAATCTTTAAACTTGGCAATTGCAGTGAAAATCCGAGTTTTAAGATTGCTTTTCTAAACGATCAAAACACACTTGAGATAAGTCCTTCACATTTCTGATTGTCACATGTCTAGACTACCATTTCGTGCAGTCGGATCTCGTAGGTAGTGGATTTCTGAAGGCCTAAATTGTGTTAGATTTCTGTTCAAATTGGCAACCTGAAAAAATGGACCCCTGTCACATTTAAATGACTTTCATGTGTTTCCTCGTGACAACATCCGTAAAACTTTTACTGTTATGCATTACACAGTATTTGAACATTAAGATGCACTTTCAATTGCATTCTTGGTTTGCATAATTTTGTATATAGATGGCAAACAATTCAGGTGAAGTGTTTTCACTTTTGTTCAGTATATTTTCCCATTCATATTGATACAATAAGTATGGGCCTGCCCATTATGTACTTTAAAGGATCTCGGGTAGAATTTTTTAAATTATCATGAATTTCTGTCCCTGAAGGTTGTTTTTGATCTTAGTAAACAGTGCATACCCTGATGAAATGCAGCATCATTCTGCATTTCATTTGTGTCTTCACTGTTTGTCAAAGTATGCATTTATGAGTTTCTGGTATAACAAAGGGGTAAGCATGTTTTAGTGCTAAAAAAACCATTTCACCCCCAAATAAGTACTTTAGCAAACACTGAAGAACTGGATGGAATGCCGCATAATGTGGGATTTCATCAGGGTTTGCACTGTTGGCTGAGATTAAAACAATCTTTAGGGACTGAATTATATCTTAATTGGAAGTTCTAACCTGCGGCCCCTTGATATGTACAATGAGCTGTTGCAGAATCAATATAAGAATTCATTAGTATACAAAAGGTATCTATTTAGCAGGCTTTACACTTTGCAACTGAGCAATGATATTGCCATATGACTGACATAATAAAACATTTAAATGGTGTTTCGGCAAAAAAATGATTGACAACCTCTGTGACTAGAATAAAGCTAGAACAACATATGCACATCATATCATAATCGGATTTTTTATTAACGTGCAGTCCACAGATATTGGTTTTCCTGGTTCGAGGTTTTATGTCCCAGTCAACAGCTATGGTCATGTGGAGACTGTCAGTTCACCTAACCACACATTTTCCTGGGAAAGCTTGACAAAGTGGTTATAACCGGTACTTTGTGTTCATTCTTTTGCTTGTAACTGACAACAACCCTTCATGAATCAGCGGAAGGAGGAGAATGACCGCAGAAATTATTTCATGTTCAATCTCCACAAAAGTATGGGACCAGGCCGGGATCAAACTGCAGTCGGACTCGCTACTGATTGCGCTACGGAGGCCTTGATTGTAAGATATGTGTAAAGTTGTTATTTAAACAAGCATGCACAGATGAAATATGGAATTGTAGTAGGGCTAAGTATATGAACACTTGTATTGCCTTGCTGTACAAGCCAGCTTTTATGGCAATGTGGTATTGTCTTACTTTTTTAAGACGGCGGCCCGGGTTCGATTCCCAGCTGGAGCAAAGGTGATTACTTTTGTCCACCTGTTACATTTGGTGCCCAACATATATAACCTATCTGATGGGCTAGGAGTACATCCATGTCTGGTAAACAGGTTCATTGAGACTCAAACAGATTCATGGACGAATCTAAAAAATGGAGGGAGATTATGTAGTAGAGCTAAGTACATCAACACTTGTAGAGCCTTGCTGCACAAGCCCACTTTTATGGGGGTGTGACAGAGTGTCAAATTTCGAACCCAGCTTCCTAGGTTCAATCCCCAGCTGGGTAAAAGGTGATTGGCATTTTTTCACCTGTTAAGTCTTTTTATCATATATGAAGAAGCCTCTTGGAGTGATATAACTTTATGCATTAAGTTCCGTTTACAAATTTTGGTAACATTATGCATAGACTTTCCAAAGCCTGTTCATTTTTATATCCCCCCACCCCTCTGCAAAACGGAGTTTTAGGGAGGTATACTGAATTGCTTGCTTATTTTTATCTTGGTCCTTTTTTATTTTGGTCAATTAATGCTTTGGGCCAATTTAAGGAAAAACATGTTGCGGGGGTATACTGGAAGCCTTGCTTGCAGCCCAATTCTTGTTTTTCTTGTCTTTTAGCCTTTTTATCATAAACTTCAGTTTCTTTTCATTCCCTTTAATACCATGTTCGAAAACTGAATGAAATTTTATACTGTACTTTTCCTGTGTATTTCTTGGTTTATCTCTCCCATCAGCCAATCTCTGAAGCCAGGTATGGGTGATATACTAGAGAACTGTGTCATATTAGGGAACTCTAACCGAAGCTCTGCTACAACCTTTTTAATCAGATAGTTACCCAGATCTACACCCTGTAATCCTGAAACATCAAACATTAGTTCATTTAAGAAATGAATTCGATTTTTGGAAGGTTCATGGAATCATGAATACTTCGGGTCTCTTGCAAAATAAGTGAAACCCAAAATTGAATTTATTACTTATATTTACATTTTATTATGAATAACTAATATATAGAAAGTATTTATAATTTAGGAGATAAAAGAATTTTGTATTTAATATTCAACCGTATTAACGGTTTTGTTGGCGTGCAAAAGGAAAAAGAGGAACAGCCAGTGTGAACACAGACAGCCAATGGAGCAAGCAAGAAGCTTGCTTTGCAGCAAGCAAGAAGCTTGTTTTGAACATGTGACTCAGGTGTTGCTGGCTGTCAATTACAACACCAGTGTCTCATCTGGCGAATGAATTCGATGTTCGAAGCAAATTGCATGGACAAGTGAGCTTTGCAGCTGTCAGTCAAATTTTGTGTGGTTCATCAGGCTATGAACGTTTGCAAAACTCTAAATTGCTTTATTTTGAAAATGTAAATATATCTAATATGAATAAAGTCAGTCTTTGACCCTTTTAGGACCAATGGAATTTTCCATAAAGTAACATATAATAATTAAGTCAGGGTGGTCCATTGTGTATATTGAGGGGTCACATGTTATAATTTCCAAAAAATATTGTATTTCTTTCTCTGAAGATCGATTTTGTCTTAGCAAACAGTGCAGACCCTGATGAAATGCAGCATTATGCTGCATTTCATCTGGGTCTTCACTATTTGTCAAAGTACCCATTATGGGGTTTCTGGTCCAGAAAGGGTTAAAATAGTAAGTGAGTATGATCAGGAAATACCACAATCACAAACCGCAGACAACCCCATGGCACTGCGATGAAGAGCCGCTCAACCATCACGAGACACCAGGAAGACAAATAAAGCAAAGCAACCAGCTCTCTCTTCCCCATCAAGATGATTGCAATACTAGAATGGACATAAAGTAACGTACAACAAAACATAACAGTTACAGACTCCCACAATGGGAGTAACAATAAACAAAAAGTCAACAACAACAGAACCACCGCCTTAGAACGGACAGCAGCCTAAGCCACCGGGGGGCTTAAATGCATTTTACTGGTACCAAATCTTCGCCCTAGATTCTGCTGTTGTTGAAGTACAAGAAATATTCAGCTAGCATGGAGGCCATCTAACTAATGCAATGTATCATCATGGAGAAACACTCTAATCAAATTAACGCACAATGATGAAACAAAGGAAAGGGCTCATGACTCACAGATAGTCAGAGCTAAAGAAAACCTCAAGTTGAGCCACGGTGGGTCCAGCTACAGATGAGCATCAGGCACCAACCCACCGATTAAAGCTTTACGTCAGAGCCGTCATAGAGTCTGAGGCCTGACCCACCGTCGTGCAATTAAAGAGGAAACCGTAGCTATAAACCGTGATCGGGTTTAAAACTAGGCATGCAGACTGTCGCATGATATCCAAGTTATATCCAACCCTTATATAACGTTTTACTATCTTTTTGAATTGATCACTAAAATTAGGTTTTCCAACAATTTGTTTGAATTTATAAACTAAATCACCATAAATATAGGTTCTGATATGCCTTGTTGCAGAAGAGTTTTTAATCCAATGTTGTATTTAACAATAAACTCTGAGTGCCTGTGGTAGAATTTAGAAAATGCTTTTCGAATTTTATGATATCTATAACCTTGTTTTAATAACTTAGCAGTAAAAAATGAAAAAAAGTCAATAAGCAATGCTTATTAGATACCCCCCGCACAGTAAGGGTCAATGAAAAAACTTAGTTTTGGCAAGTGATAGTTCAAACCAGCAGACCCTAGTTTTGAAAAAAAGATTTCAGTAGAATCTGTGAAAACAAGATTTAAGTAGAATCTGTGCAAATGATCTTAAAGCTTGCAATCTGGAACATTTGTTAAGATCAAATACACAAAATTATTCACACCTGAAAGCTCTATATGTCTAAGCTTATACTAAAAAAATAGTCTAAGTTCTCATAGATGTCATTTTATCAAAAATTATTTTTTCCAAACCAAACTCCTTCATGCATATGTTCAATATGTCTACATTGTAGTGGCAAAGTATCAAATTGCTCCATCAAAAGCTGTGGTAGAAGTTGATCGGCCCATGAAGGCACCATCTATGCATATACAAAAGCCTTATTAGGGAAAAATTGTCTAAGTTCTCACAGCTGTCATTTTGTCAAAAATTATTTTTTCTGAACCAAACTCCTTCATGCATATGTTCAACGTGTCTATATTGAATATGCAAAGTATCAAAGTGCTCCATCGAAAGCTGTGGTAGAAGTTGATCGGCCCATGAAGGCACCATCTATGCATATACAAAAGCCTTGTTAGGGAAAAATTGTCTAAGTTCTCACAGCTGTCATTTTGTCAAAAATTATTTTTTCTGAACCAAACTCATGCATATGTTCAATGTGTTAACATTGTATAGGCAAAGTATCAAATTGTTCCATCAAAAACTGTGGTAGGAGTTGATCGGCCCATGAAGGCACCATCTATGCATATACAAAAGCCTTATTAGGTAAAAATTGTCTGAGTTCTCACAGCTGTCATTTTGTCAAAAATTATTTTTTCTGAACCAAACTCCTTCATGAATATGTTCAATGCGTTAACATTGTATAGGCAAAGTATCAAATTGTTCCATTAAAAGCTGTGGTAGGAGTTGATCGGCCCGTGTATGGCCTATAATAGCATAAGCATAAAACCCTATACAATAAGCCATTTAGAACTACAAAGGGAAATAACTCTAATAGAATTGGCCCCTAGCCCTTACTTTTTTGTTTAAAGTATTTGTCTTGCATATATGAACATGTTTGCAAGGTTTGATGAAAATCCAGCCATGACTCTTCAAGATATTAAAGAAACAAAGCGTTACAGACGGACGGACGCACGGACCAACATTGTATAGGCAAAGTATCAAATTGTTCCATCAAAAACTGTGGTAGGAGTTGATCGGCCCATGAAGGCACCATCTATGCATATACCAAAGCCTTATTAGGTAAAAATTGTCTAAGTTCTCACAGCTGTCATTTTGTCAAAAATTATTTTTTCTGAACCAAACTCCTTCATGCATATGTTCAATGTGTTAACATTGTATAGGCAAAGTATCAAATTGTTCCATCAAAAGCTGTGGTAGGAGTTGATCGGCCCGTGTATGGCCTATAATAGCATAAGCAATAAACCCTATACAATAAGCCATTTAGAACTACAAAGGGAAATAACTCTAATAGGATTGGCCCCTAGCCCTTACTTTTTTGTTGAAAGTATTTGTCTTGCATATATGAACATGTTTGCAAGGTTTGATGAAAATCCAGCCATGACTCTTCAAGATATTAAGGAAACAAAGCGTTACGGACGGACGGACGGACGCACACACGGACGGACAGCGTGAAAACAGTATACCCACCACAAACAAAGTTTGCGGGGGGTATAATAAGTTTCTGTTGTTGAAGTCATCAACATTAGAACACACTCTAGCAAAACGAATAAGCTGAGAAATATATACACCATAGGAAGGAGAGCGAGGAACATCTCCATCAAGAAAGGGGAAATTTACTATTTCAAAATTAAAATCATCCCGTTTATCATAAATTTTAGAAGAAACTATGCCATTTGATATTGACAAGTTCAAGTCCAAAAACGGAGCCTCAGTATCAGAAGAATTCGCCTTATTTAACTGAAGTTCAGCGGGATATATCTGACCTACCATTTGTTCAAAATAAGGATTATCAATATTAAATAAGTCATCTAAATATCTGGAGGTTGAGTTAAAAGCTTCAATAATATCAGTTTGATTATTGTCTGACAGAGACATAAAGTCTCTCTCATAACAAAACTTACATACGTAGGCTCGGGTTATTTTTTTTGGATTCAAAATTTTGAATTTCAATATTTTTGGGTTTTCAGAAAAATAAATATTTTTTGGGGTATGCAGATTTTGTGGATATTTTTGGGGGGTCATCACATTATTGGGCTATATTTAGGGGTCATTTCTCTGCATTTTAGGGTCTTTTCTTAAGGTCAAGGTACAGAATGGGAGATATTTTTTAGGGTTGCTAAAATTTCAAATATTTTTTTGGGGTGCTTGAAATTCCTGATATTTTTTTTGGGTGAATGGTAGATGCTGGGCCCGAGACTACGTATGCAGAAAAAATGAGAGTACCCTCCCCACCCCCTCCCCTGGGGATTTGTCCTACCAACCCTAATATTTTGGGGCCTACTCAAACTGTTTTGAAGCCTTATGGTAAATTAATAATTTTTCCATGCAAAAAATGTTCTATAAACAATTTGCTTACCTGCACCCGCCCCCCCCCCCCCCCCCCCCCCCCCCCCCCCCCCTAAAAGTATTGGCGATGTAGCTGGAAACAAGACATTTTTTTTTCTTTTGGCCTGACCAAAACCAATATACCCCTGATCTAAAATACAGGTGGGAAGGGGGCATATCATTGAAAATCATTGAAATTTGAAATTGGGGAATAATCAATGGCTTCATTAAATTGAATGCAAAGTTTTTAAATTCTAATATATCAAAGAAACTACCTTTTTGTGTTGATGTGATAGAATAGAATATGGAGGTGTTAATCCTGTTTGGGTCTTCCGGCCCTTCATCAACGGAAATATCATCAAATGGTGAGGATGGTGATGGAGTTCTTGGTGAAGTCGGTGATGCGTAACCATGACTGTGAATAATGGACTGAAACAAAGAAATATGGCCCATTAAGGCCAAATAGAACATGGTATCTTTAAGTCTTTCCTTGCAAGCAGCAACTTTTGTCGTCTGCTGATAAACTTTGCAAGCAGTTGGATAAAGTTGGATAAAGAAAGGTTGGTGTCACTTTCATTTTTGTTTTATTTTACAACTAAGAACGAACAAAAGTGAAATCCGACAATGTGGTTCCGTGTAAATATGTCTCAGTGTCCCTTCTAGCCCAAAATTTTGTTTGAAGAGTTATTTTCTTTCTTTAGATTTGTGTTTCCCCACTGAGCATCGGACCAACTTTTCCCAAAGTTCGAAGGATTTTAGCCCATATCTGTCAAATTAAATGGAATTTGATATCATTTGACGATGGAAATGATAAAAAGACCCTAAATAAACATTCCTACATAGAAAAAAAATCTGAGCATTTACTCGTAAACGATTCATGCTCCGTTTGTCCTGTGTGGTAGTTTGCAGCTCATCGTGGTAGTTAAAATGCTATCGTGGTAGTTTCCAAGACTTTGTTGGATACGTTTCTGAAGTGTTACAAAACATTATAGTGGTTGTTTGTTTCGCCTGATAACCCTCGAACTCGTAAATTAATTAGCACGGTAAACAAATAAATCACATTTCAACACCATGAAGAAGCTAAGCTGAGGACTCAAGAGATTCAATGTGATGCTTGACAGGTGGAGGTCATGCCCTGGACTGCCAAACAACACCCGCCTGGAAATCTAAAGCAAAAGAAGGTCATCAGTGGTGGACCGAGCAACAGACAAAAAAATGATATAAAAATTGCGTCACTCGCTACGTTGTTCCATGTTCAGTCAACTTTAAGATAAAATGGCAGGCTAAGACTACTGGCCCAAAGTATCGTTAGTACTTGCGTTCAGAAAAAAGGGAAATACCCTCGGGTTGGGACACTTTTTATATACATGTGAGTGCGACGATGAACGGGCATGTTGTTTGATAATTAAAAAGCATGTTTATTCAAAAACAAAATATGTGAATATCCCTTCTTTTCATTCTCCTCATCATTTTAATAGCCCACTAAAATTAAAATTCAGGCAGTCGACATTTGTTATCTGACAAAAGGTTGTTTGAAAAGGTCTTCGTATGAATATGAGGGGTATTTAAGGTTCGGCCCGCACACCCTGTCTTTATAAAAATAAAGTAGCCCCTGAATAGTGAACATCTGCTGATGTGAACTACTACTAAATTCCTACAAAGTCTTGGAAACTACCACGATAGCATTTTAACTACCACGATGAGCTGGAAACTACCACACAGGACAAACGGAGCATGAATCGTTTACGAGTAAATGCTCAGATTTTTTTCTATGTAGGAATGCTTATTTAGGGTCTTTTTATCATTTCCATCGTCAAATGATATCAAATTCCATTTAATTTGACAGATATGGGCTAAAATCCTTCGAACTTTGGGAAAAGTTGGTCCGATGCTCAGTGGGGAAACACAAATCTAAAGAAAGAAAATAACTCTTCAAACAAAATTTTGGGCTAGAAGGGACACTGAGACATATTTACACGGAACCACATTGTCGGATTTCACTTTTGTTCGTTCTTAGTTGTAAAATAAAACAAAAATGAAAGTGACACCAACCTTTCTTTATCCAATTTTCGGCCTGGAAACTACCACGAAGTGTCCCGGATGTGGCTTGGGAACAAAATTACGTTAACACAATTTCGTGGTAGTTCCTAGGTTTACCACCCGTGTACATAGGCCCAGATAAGGAAAAATATTTCAGCATAAAATTGTGAATATTTTCTTATCCATCCATTTTTGGGGTGCTCAAAAGAAGAGTCACAATACATGTTTGGTTGAGAAATAGGAAAACTATTTTTAATTTGATTAGACACTCTTATCTGTGGGTCAGGGGTAGAAGTCCAATTTTTGTTCTGAACCTTCTAATTCCATACTTTGTGTATACCAGCATCAAAGGCTCTGGCAAGACTAGGCTGATGCACAGACTAATCTGAGCCTCATCTGCTACCCAATGTGACAGGTACCAAAGTCTCATATGCTGGCCCAAACCAAATATTGATGTAAATATAGCCTATGAGATACAATGAATGTTTGGACAACAACAGAATCTAGGACAAAGATTTTGTCAGTAAAATTATTTCAAGACCCCAGTGGCTTTGGCTGCTGTCTCTTCTGAGGTGGCGCTTCTATTGTTGTTAATTCATTATTTATTGTTGCTTCCCTTGTTTGAGGAGGTTTGTGTTTAGTCCTTGTTTTGTTATGCAGTGCTTAGGGTCCTTTCATATTCTAGTTTTGCAATCATCTCATCAAGGAAATAAGAGCCGTTTGCTCTAATTGTCTTCTTGACGTCATATGGCTGCTAATATTCTGTGTGTTGGTCTGCAGTGCTGTGGGTTGGTCTGCACTGTGACTGTGGTATTTCCCAATCATAGTCACTTACTTTTTAATCTCAAATTTCAATTATTCAACTTACATAAATAGATGATATTTCATCAGTTAATGCTGTATGTAATACTACTACAGGTTCCTGGTGCATACTAGAATGACTTACATGAATAGATGATGAGATTTCATCAGTTAATGCTGTATGTAATACTACTACAGGTTCTTGTGGTATACTAGATGACTTACATGAATAGATGATGAGATTTCATCAGTTAATGCTGTATGTAATACTACTACCGGTTCCCGTGGCATACTAGAATGACTTACATGAATAGATGATGAGATTTCATCAGTTAATGCTGTATGTAATACTACTACAGGTTCTTGTGGTATACTAGATGACTTACATGAATAGATGATGAGATTTCATCAGTTAATGCTGTATGTAATACTACTACCGGTTCTCGCGGCATACTAGAATGTGTGAAGACAAAACATCGTCGGTAGGATCCTACCCGTCTCTTCAGATCAGCCCAGTTCCTGATAGGATGAACTGCTTCATAATCTGAAATCTATAAAAACTTCACTCTAGGCGGTTAGTTTAGAATGGGTAATAAAAAAACAATTTTCTAATTTCTAAACCAAAACATATGTTGTGGGTACTCAAAAGAACCGTCTCAAAGAGACGGTTCTTTTGAGCACCCAAAACTTATGTTAAAGCTGATGGTTAAGAAAATATTTACAATTTTACGTTCAAAAATTGTGTTAAACCTATGATCTCTTTATAGAGTATCTGACTAAGTAATTGCAATGTGCACATCATTTTTTATCTTCTCAAAATTCTGTAAGAATAGTTTCAATGATCTTGGTAGAGAACCATTAATTTGTGCTAAAAATATTACAAATTTGGTCAGTAGTTTTTATCATCATCATTGGGATTTTTATTAACATGCAGGTGCATCATCCACTTCAGAGGGCTCCCTTCTAGGATGCTGGCTAGCTGCATGCATAGCAGATTGCACAAGAGTTTTACAAGATTTTTTAAAAATGTTCCTTTTGCTTGCCATTGCAATCTGAATTCTGCTTGGAACTGATGTCTTTAAAAATTTAGAAAGAGGACCATTCAAGGATCATAATTTTTCCAACAACATGCACATATTCAGACAATGAACAAAACAAAATCAAACTAAAGCTGTACATTAATTGGAGTTTCGTTTACAAAGTATCCACTCACTATGTCTACGGATGGATGGAGGAATACAATTCAAGTCTCCTTCAACACAGTATACGTATGGAAACAAAATAAGCTGATAAAAATTGTCACAAGGTACCAATGGTTAATGCTAATGGACAGACAGACAAACAGACAGACAAATCAATAGGATGAATGGACAGACAGAAACTTGCACACAAATGTGGCAAAGTCTCGTCCCTGGTTAAAATTCCGACCCCTCAGGTGATAAAGCAGGTGTGACAACAAGCAGGCTAATATCATTCTGAATACAAGCCATCACTTAAAGGGGACAGCAACCCTAATGATGAGTATGTTTTATCAGAAAGCGCTCTATGAACCATGAATTTTGTTACAACTACCATCAAAATCGGTTGAAAAATGAGGAAGTTATGAACATTTAAAGAATTCAATATGGCTAACATTTAGCCGCCATTTTGAATATTTAATTAGTTTTCAGAATAATTTCAACTGCTTACTTTTTAGTTATCAATACTATCACAGCATCAGAGTTTCCGCAGATATGCAGCTTTATACATAAGGAAAATGTTTTATTAAAGATAATTGCAAGTAATCCATTGGTTTGTCTTTTATTTTGATTACGCATATTTAATTAGGCTGTGTGACGTCACTAAGCCTATAATATGGCCGCTTCCATTACAGCCCATTTGCAAATATTCAAATGCCCAAAACTTCCATGTTTTTCAACCGATTTAGATGAAACTGGTATCAAAATTCATGGTATATTAAGATCTTTCATATAAAACATAGTAATCATCAGGGTTGCCGTCCCCTTTAACTGCTTTTGTAAAGTCAATCCATTAGTGTGTTGGTGTTATTGTTGTTTCTACTAAGACATTGGCATAGCTCCCATTACGCAGTATATGCATGTGCATAATAAAAATAGTAACACTCAAGGGAGCTCACATAATGTGATAAAAGTGATCTTCAATACCACAATGAACTGCTCTTAAAGGAAAGAATTTGCTCCCTCTTTAAGTTCCAATTTGAAAAGGGACATAATTATAGAGAATCAATGCTTGATACAGTCATCTCCCTTTGATGTGCGTAACTTTTTCGGCTTTCTGGCTAAGCCACTGTAGTGGAAAGTTACTGCCTATGACTGGCTATACAGTATACAGACGTGAAACTTATGATGTAGTAAATACCAGACACACATTCAATTGATTACTTTACTGTCGCCTACTATGAAAAAAATCATCAGGAAATGTTGTCTGCTGAAGTCTTCTGCATCACTTAAATGCTTACATCAAGGACTAGTTTTGGCATATAGCCAAACAGTGTGTGATCCAGATTGATCTGGGTCCGCAATGTTTGCTATGGAGACGTTTTAAATTGACTAGCAGATGATGCAGCAGACGACATTTAGTCGTAGTTAGCAGCTGAAGAGTTATAACATTAATGAGCTGCAACATTAGGTTTCCAACAATGTGGTATGTGTGACCAGCAAAGGCTCAGACCAGCCAGCGCATACGCACAGTCTGATCAGAGCCTTTGCTAGTCGCTTAAAAATTCTATGACTTTTAAGCCATTGACCTAACAGCTTTTGGAGTTTCTAAGCTTAAAAGGAGGCTGCACAGGCTCATCCGAGTCTACACTTAACAAAAGGCTACATTCTGGAAATCACATGTTGTGGCTCATTTTATGAAATGAACTTACTTTTTGAACAATGTCACAAGGTGACTGCCAAGTGACTCTTTCCAGGCTGAAAAACCCAACCGAAAACCACATGGAAAGAAGGTCTTTTATTGCCAGCTGCATAGCTCGTAAATACGCACTGTCTGGGTCAGGCAATGAACCAGTCTGAACTGTCTGCAAGAGAGGAGAAACTCATACTAACATATGCAGGCAGTAAGAGATAAGAAAGAGTAATTAAAAGTTAATTTTCTTATTTCTCAACCCAAACATATGTTGCGGGTACTCAAAAGAACAGTCTCTTTGAGACAGTTCTTATGATCACCCAAAACAAATGTTTTAAAGACATATGCGGCTATTTCCAATGCGCACCTTTTCCGCGTCTGCAAACGGGGAAAGTTGTCTGGGTCCTGTCTTTCGACCCTTAACGGATTCGGATCAACACAGCTTCCGATATTCTTATGTCATATCGGTGTTCCGACATTTTCTTCACAAAATAACTAATTAAAGTGTGTTCGAAATATCTATTAACATCTTTTCAGAACTGATCGTCTCAGCACTAAAGGCAGATAAATGTAGCTCAGTCGAAATCAAACGACGTACACAATAACCCTGGTTACGAATACGATAGTGGCCGGGTCTATACTATTTGTATGGTTATTTCGAGCGGCGCACGACCTGACCTCGTGGCCTAGTGGTTAGCGTGTCTGGCTACAAAGCCAGGGGACCAGGATCGATTCCCGGATGCGCACATATTTTCAGTGTGTTTTTTCTTTCTTTTTTAACATTTTAATGCTAAATTACTTCATATACTAGTAAAATGGCATCATCAAAACGACCGAAATGGTCATCCCCGAACTTTTTATATTGAATTACTCATGAAACCTATGGGGGTGGGGTTAAATTTGGCCCTCTAGAAAGAGAATTAGTTCGGTGACCCCAGATTTTTATTCTTTTTTCTGAAAGGTATTATAATAGTCCATGAATTAAAAATAAATTTTCAAGATTTTCAATATCAGATTTTTTAATACATGATTTATTCTTGAAACAAATTCCATTTTTTCGACGAATTGCCAAAATATATCATGCAGTATCTTGTCACAGCATCGGATAAAAGGTAAGCATGCACATTTTCTTAAAAGTTTGAGGTCATGGGCAGTAATTTAAGTTAAAAGAAAGAAGCTGGCTGAAGATTACAACCGTTTTAGCTGGATAATTAGGACTAGTGTTATTATTTTATATTTCTAGAAAATTGGTCAAATGCTGTAAACTTCAATATGTGATTCTGAAAAAATAAGCACGGTGACATATCCTTTTTATTTCATAAATGGATAGCCCATGCATAAAACAAACTGTATGCAAAGTATTGAAAATATTTCAATATGGGAAGTATTTAGTAGCATATGTCCTTAACTGATGTATAAGAAAATAATCACAAATTTATGCTAAATGAACCAGATTGAACTGTATGCAAGAGTGAAAAAACTCATACAGACATACAGGCCTTTACATGAAAGTGATTAATTAAAAATTAATTTTCTTATTTCTCAACCAAAACATGTGCTGTGGGTATTCAAAGGAACCATCTCGACGAGACAGTTCTTTTGATCACCCAAAACAAATGCTTAAACTGATGGATAAGAAAATAATCACAATTTTATGCTAAATGAACCAGATATTGACCTGTCTGCAAGAGATAAAAAAAACTCATACTGATATATACAGGCCTCTAGATGAGAGTGATTAATTGAAAATTATTTTTCTAATTTCACAACCAAAACATGTGTTGCGGGTACTCAAAAGAACCTTCTCGTTGAGACGGTTCTTTCGATCACCCAAAACAAATTTTTAAACTGATGGATAAGAAAATAATTACAATTTTATGCTAAATCTTTTTTTTTGTTTTTCTAGACCTACAATGTATGATATACCAATGCCACGATTGCATCTTGAACAATATAAATCAGTATTCTAATGCACTTGCCTTTGTAACGCGACTTCTGATTGGATAACGTCAAAAATTTGTTACAGTATATTCTGCGATATATTGTAGGAAAAAGTTTGACGTCAATTAATTAGTCACATTTTGTTGGATGACCGTGCGGTATTATGCGGCTTGAAACGCTCCAATTAGAGACGAAACTGCAGAAGTGCATTAGAATGGGGATAACCATATTCAAATTTTTCATTTGGGTAGGTGTATTGTCGGATATACGGCAGGCAATTTATTTTTACAGCTTGGCTCGGGTGTGGCTGTAAAACTAAATTTCTGACTGTATATCCGATGATATATCTCCCCATATAAAAATTTCAAAAACAGTTATCCCCTAAATACTGACAAATAAAGAAGCTTCTTGCTTTAAGTCTCTCAGATGTTGTATCTATCATGCTTATAAATGTTAAAATGCCAACAATTGTTGGCATTTTAACATTTATGAGCAGGATAAAATTTGTGCTCAGTTGAGTTGAGCAGGAAAAAAGTTTTATAATCTCAGAGCCAATTCATGAGATGTTGGTAGTTATTGAATATGCCAGCAGCGAAGGCTCAGATGAGCCTGCACATCCGGGTAATCTAACCAGAACCATTATTTCTTGCACACACAAAGTATGGACCTAGATAAAGGCTCAGGCCAAATTTTAGGCCTCTATCTCAGGCCAAATAAAAAAGTAAGTCTGTTTCAGGTAATGGGTCTGAAAATTTTAGGTAGGGTCTGAAAATTTTAGGTAGGGTAGGCACATATATCTTTTTAATCATTTTTTTTCTTGAAAAAATATAATTTTATGCATTTTGAAAGGCGAAATTTTTGAAAGGCATTTTGCCTTTCAGAATGCATAAGATTATATTTTTTCCAGAAAATCTGAAAAAAATCTAGGCTTCAACAGTAACTTTAGGTAGGGTCGGGTTACCCTAAACACAGGTATTTTTTATTTGGCCTCATTTAAATAGCTGTGTATGTGTGTGTCAATCTGACTATACAGCTGCTGGTACTTGCCAATATATTGATCAACCCTCATATCTACAAGGAACTTTAAACTTCCTTCCATGTGATCAATCTTGTGAAACAGCTGCTGGTACTTACCAATATATCAGCCCTCATATCTACAAGGAATTTAACTCCTCCTTCAACTCTGCCAATCTGACTAAACAACTGCTGGTACTTGGCATTTAAGGTGCGCCTTAGTTGCTCCTCTATTCCCAACAGTTACTGAGACTTACCAATATATCAGCCCTCATATCTACAAGGAATTTAACTCCTCCTTCAACTCTGCCAATCTGTCTAAACAACTGCTGGTACTTGGCATTTAAGGTGCGCCTTAGTTGCTCCTCTATTCCCAACAGTTACTGAGACTTACCAATATATCAGCCCTCATATCTACAAGGAATTTAACTCCACCTTCAACTCTGCCAATCTGACTAAACAACTGCTGGTACTTGGCATTTAAGGTGCGCCTTAGTTGCTCCTCTATTCCCAACAGTTACTGAGACTTACCAATATATCAGCCCTCATATCTACAAGAAATTTAACTCCTCCTTCAACTCTGCCAATCTGACTAAACAACTGCTGGTACTTGGCATTTAAGGTACTTCTTAGTCGCTCCTCTATTCCTAACAGCTACTGAGACTTACCAATATATCAGCCCTCATATCTACAAGGAATTTAACTCCTCCTTCAACTCTGCCAATCTGACTAAACAACTGCTGGTACTTGGCATTTAAGGCACTTCTTAGTCGCTCCTCTATTCCCAACAGTGTAGCCTCACCTCTTGCCTTAAATAAAATGTAATCCATGGAGATTTACTAGGTTGGGTCTAGGAATTGGCAGTCAACACATGAATGCTATTGGTGATATATAATACAGTAAAACCTGTCTTAAGGGGCCACTAAAAATAAACAAAACAAGGATCTTAAAGACAAATGGTAGCTTAATGAGGATTAAAAGAGAGCCTTCCGCAATACTTTTGACCTGCATTAAGCAATAATTGGTATTGCAGGGATAATTCTGGCTCGGAATATCATGAGAGAAAATATCTCATTCAGCCAAAACTGACGAGAAATTGGGAATATTTATTGAGAAATTTTAGCAAAATTCTTTAAGCTAAATTACATTTTGCTCCGACATTTTTCTCCCATTAAGCATATTTCAATGAGATTTTTGCCGAAAAAAAAGCAAATCTCTCAATATCTCCCCTGAAAATAATCCATGGTATTGAAACCAATTTTTGGTCTTCTTTTTGAGTGGCCGCTTAAGACAGGTTTTACTGTACAACATAAAAATGTGAACTTGAGTTTCTAGGGTAGTGCCACCTGGAAGGATATTTTTGAATAATTGCTGTACATAAAATCACTTTTTAGGGCTAACCATGAATGATTTTTCTAGCACAGTTAATGACCTATTAATTATTCTGATTGCATGGGAATAAAATCATCGGTATTCGTCTGTTGTGGACATTTCTTTTATTGTTCAGAATACTATAATGATACTACAGTCAAAACTCTTTATAACGTCACTCGTTATAACAGAATATTCAATATCCAACATAAAATTGCTGGGAATGAATCTGTTTCCATTAAAATTCCCTCTTTATAACAGAATATTCACTTAAAGACACCGACAGTAACTTCTGGGAGCAGATATACAATTTCTATTGAAAATAAATTCATTATAACAGAATTGTTACCATGTGTCAGACAATTTTGTGATCAGAACAAGGGCTTTTTGCATGAACAGGTTTCTGTCTCAATTGATAAGTGGGAAGCTTAGTGCATTTTGATGCAATATGAAATTAAAATGATGTATACAACTGGAATAGTAGCATTTTAATTCATTTGTATAATATTTTCTTTTACCAAATGATTATTATGTGGAAATCTGGTAATGGTCAGAACTTCTTTATAACAGCAAATTCACTTTAACGTCAAAGATAGCTTGGAACAAACAGTGTCGTTATAAAGAGGGTTGACTGTATAATAGCACTACTCTAGAAACTCAACTTCACAAATACACAAAGTTTTGATGCCCCCTAAGTCCACTAGATGCATGATGTGACAAAAAATTGTGAACTGATGATTTAAAATAATTGCAGTTTTAAACTCACAGTTTTGTTCATCTGGACCCAGGTCTCCAGGGATTCAGATTTTTTTCAAAATTGGTGGGCCAAAGTGACCAATGGAGCAAAAAATGGTGGGTTATTTTCTGAAAGGATGGGCCCAAGCATATCAAACTAAAAACAGTTGACATTTGGGTAGTATACTCTACCTACACACTGACACAGACACTTGTATGCATATACTTAAGGAATCTTCTAACGCATACAGTAAACAATTCATAACAAACTCCTAATTATGTTCAACATTTTGATTTTTCTGTTGTTAAACATAAATTCAATATGATTCACATCATTTGTGAAAATTTCAAATCAATACATTGGGTATTATGCAAAATACAGCTTATTTAATTTGAAAGGGTCGAAATCGAAAGTCACAAAAATGGAACTTGAGCTCAAGTCTGTGTTTCCGTGAGGTTGTTTTAATTCCATTTGTTATGCTGAACAATACAAACAAAAAGTCATACGGAATAAGAAATGCATGAAATTCACGATGGGTCAGACTCGATGATGACTATGACATATTACTTCCATCGGTAGGTCACCGCCTGATGTTCGGCCCGCTGTGGCTCAATTGGGGTTTTTCTTTAGCTCTTGACTGTCAGTGAGTTGAGAACCATTTTCTTTGTTTCCTGGCAGTATGTTATATATTTGATTATTTCCCCACGGTGATATATTGGATAAGTAAGTAAGCCTCCACGCGAGCTTAACATCTTTTTTTTTGTTTGGCAACAGCAGAATCTAGGGCGAATACTTGGCTGTATAATTAGCTTAAGCCCCAGTGTCTTCGGCTTAGCAATCTAAGGCGGTGGTTCTGAACTGTTGTTGATTCGTTGTTTATTGTTGCCTCCATTGTTTTGTGTGTGTGTGTGTGTGTGTGTGGGGGGGGGGGCTATGGTTGGTCCTTGTTTTGTTGTGCACTACTAAGTTTCTAGTTTGCAATCATCTCGCTGGGAAAGAAAGATAGCTGGTTGCTTTACATTAATTGCCTTTTTATGTCATTTGACAGTTAGTGTTCTGTGTATTTCTCACGGTGCTGTGGGTTGGTCTACAGTGTGTGATTCTGGCGTTTCCTAGTCATACTCACTTTTTTTCATGTAATTTGCTTAGTTCAATTTAAAAAAAACAAACACTGTAAGCACCATCCGCACGGCTCTGCTGTAAGCTAGCAGGATAAATGTTTTACCATGGCCATCCTGCTACACTGATCGAGACCCAACCGAGCACATATGCGATGCGATTGTCAGGAATGATCTGCGTAATGTCTGTATAATTTTATAGATAAAAATAGAAATTGGAAGATTTTTTTTTTATTTTATGAATAATAGATTGCAAACTGACCTACGTTTGAAAATAATTTAGAATCATATCTCATAAAATGGAATACAGTGACATATTGCTATTCTGTTTTCCATATTGATTTGTTTGAAAATGGTAAATTTGCGACTTTCGTTTTTTGAAGTTTTCAACTCAAACTTCCATATCTTAAAAGTTATGAATCAGATGTCTCTGAAAATTATCATGTGTTACCGGATAACATTGTTCTAACGTATTCCAAAATATTTTTAAATTCAAAATTCAAGTTTTTAAGAAAATGCCAAAACAAAAGTGTATGCGTTAGAAGATTCCTTAGGTGTATATGTATATTGACTCCTGATTATACAGTATAACCTGTCTTAAGAGGCCACTCAAGTAAGATGACCAATTATTGCTAAATGCAGGTCAAAAGTATTGCAGAATGCAATGTCTATTTTTGAGTGGCTGCTTAAGACAGGTTTTACTGTATTGACAACCTACATGTTCTTTCTGTTTTGTGGAGTTCGTAGACTCGCTGTAAGATGAGTATTTTCTACGGCGTTACTTATTAATGCATAAGTAACTAATATTAGTTCATTTATGAAACAGTGGTTACTTAGCCTATAATTGTAATTGGTTTTGAAATGGACTCTTCCGTAGAGGGATGTGATCAAAGTTATTGTTCAATGAATAACGTTTTGATTAAATTTTTCGTTTTTCCAAGGGTAAAGTAAAAACAAATGTAGACTTCTCTTATTAAAAGAGTATTTAAAACGTCTAAAATTGGGTGTCTTTTCAGTGTAAATGTCGGATGTTCAACAGCTGTTCTCCCCACGGGCTGTACCTATTTTTCACTCTAGCCAGCTGGTCTAATGGTCTAACTTAGAATAACTTAGAATTATTGTAATTAATATTTCTACCAAGAAAATATTTCCAATTATGTGTTATCAGCGGTTTTCTGGGGCGAACTTATTGATAAATTCATTGCTATAGATACGAAATTCTTAAATAAGTATATTAAATATATTCTGTAAATCATTGTGACGTCATTCATTCTATATTTAGCAGTGTGCGAGGTTAAATTATTTCGTGCCACGATAAAACAGAAACGAACTTTTCATTTTATTAGAAAATAAACACAAGAAAATGTTAAACAAACAAACAGAATGGACAACAGGCATACAAGCAGGAAATATGAATAAGCAAAGAAAATAACCAAAGAAAGATTAAAGGCAAAACGCGAAAAATAGGTCATTCGACTGGTTTGACCTCAGGTTTGTTTTCGATGTCATCGAAGCAAATTGTGTCAAACGATCATCATGCCTGTAGATTTTTCCTATCATCCGCAAATTCATGGCTAGGGTTGGATTTCTTTCCATCTAAAGGAGGAAAACGCATGGGATATTATTCTTTCGACTTGAGAAGTCTTCTTTCCCCGCGGACAAGTATTGGTTTCATAAAAGACTGAAGATAACAAGGGGAAGGTATAAAAGCCGGGACCAACGCCCGAGATTGGGACCAAATTCGGGGACCAAAGTTTGCAATGGTATTCAAAATGGTATTTAAAATGCAAATGTCGACCTAAAAATTGGATCACATGTTCATTATAGAGCCTTCTTAAAGGTCTTGTGAAGCTTCAAAAACATTTTTGAAACTCTTCATGATTTAAATAAAAATATTGAGAAAGCCAAAAAGCTGAAAACCCCATCTTAAAATTCCAACCAAGTCAAAAGTTATGCAAGTTTTAAAATTATGCAAATTAGCATATAAGCCCCGCCCACATTATTGTTTCAAGATGATTATTTCAAAATGTCATATTTTAAGTAGTGTGATTTCTAAGCAATAAAAAACAGCACAACTAAGCTTTTATATGCAAATGTTGTATTTTATCATATTGAGTCATTTTCAGCAAATAAAATATTAAATTATGTTAAAATAAATAAAATATATTAAATTTAATATTTCAAAAAGCTCAAATGACGTCATATGAGCCTCTCGCATATTTTCATCTACTTAAATTTTGAAACCTTCATAGCTCAGTAACTATTTTGAAGTTTTTGATGGGGCTTTGGCCATTCTGTTTCTCTCATTACTGGCTTTTCAATCAATAGGAGTTAAAAAAAATTTTTGAAGGTTCACAAGACCTTTAAAACTGCTTATAAAGATTCTTTATGACTTTTGACTTTTTGTTAATTACTAGCACTAATACCGGACCCTGTCATGCCTTTTACACCCCAGACCAGTTTTCGCGGTATTGAAGATGTCGAGCATATTCCAAAATTTGGCTTCAGAAACCTTTTAAATCCCATTTTTTTTTTCATATTATTGTTTAAAAAAATCCCAAAGGGTATAAAAATATAAAAAAAAATACTTGAATTGATCTAATATTCTAAGAGAAAATTAATCAAGGGACCAAAATCGCCATTTATATTTCCATTGCGGCATTGACGATGTCAAGGGAATTTCAATTTTTGCCTACAAAAACTTTTTAGATGCCAATTATATATTTCGTTTTGTCATCTATACTGAAGGACTTTAAAAACGCACCACTTGATAAATGCTAACTTATGTCGAAAATTAGATATTTTCATTATGTGAAAAATAAAATTCACAAGTTCCGTCACTCAGCTTGCATTCAATAAGAAAATCGAAACGCTGTGGCTTATGATTGCCGTGACGTCGCGATAATTCTGAGACAACTCAAATTCAAAAAGTCACAGAGTACCCATACCTTCCATTATGAAAGAAAAAAAGTTTTCGAACTGATGTTTGTTCTTGAAAGCAAAAGGAAAGACAAAATCAAATCATGAAGTTTTAGGCCTTTGGCAACGTTCATTACGTCTATATGACGTCATTGATTTTTGACGTAATTGGCCGTTTATATCATAAGGATCAGGAATAATAAAAAAATGTTGCCAACAGATACTCCTCAATCAGTTGCATAAAAGACAAAAGTATCGCGACATACACGGACGTCACCCGTCTGTTATTGATGTTTGAAAATTTAAGACTGACGTTAGCAAAGAAACGCTGCGAGTAGGAGTGTAATAAAACGATTTTTTCTGAAAACTTTTGTGTATTTTCCATTTGTTAAGACATCTGGCTACCACCTAAAAGTGTTTGTTTTCAAATTGAATTAAATTCACATTTGTCAGACGACAATTGTTGAAAAACACCTACGTCGATATTACGTCAGAATGAACAGCATGAGCAAATCGAAATCATGACAAATCATGCTCCATTTTGCAAGAGGATAAAAAATGATAAAGAAAAAGTCAGTATATAAAGCTCGCAAAGAGAATGAAAATAAAAAGTATATTTGAATTGGCCTAATCTTAATTCAGATAATAAAGCTATACGTTAGAGCGGTTGAGTTTGTCAATGACTTGATAACCCACCTTTAACGAGAGTGTTAGGGAATTTAACTAATCACGCCCATAATTGTATATGATTAATTAATTAGCTAACGAGATTTAATTATGATAGGAGCTAACATTATTCTGAAGCATCATAGAAACAATGGACAATCAAGTTATCTTTGGTGGCCAAATTAACATGCAAAATAATATGCGAACAATTCACGTTGGCATATTTCACTTATTCCAAAAAACAAAAAAAACAAAAACAAAAAAAAACATGCTGGGTATAAAAACCCTGATACTGCTGCATCTCACCACTAAGACGCTACTCTTGTCGCAAACTCGACTGAGCTTCAAAAATCGAGAAATAGCGAATTTCTATATTATTTCTCATTTCAGCGATCAGCGAAGGCTCAGGCGAGTCTGTGCATTTTCGTAAATTCGACTTAGCTTTAAAATTTGAAAAATAGCAAATTTCCATATTTTTCCTCATCTGATACGAGCAGCGAAATCACAGGCGAGACTGCATGTGCATTGGCATAAACTCGACTGAGCCTTCGTTGCTTTAAGTTGCGACAGATACCTAATTTCAAGATTCTCTTTCTAGTTTACTGCAAGCAGCGAAAGCTCAGACGAGGCTGTGCATGGGCATAAACTCGACTGAGCCTTCTCTGCTTGAAGATGCGATAAGTACCAAATAAGATTGATCTGTAGGCTGACAATTTTGGTCCCAGGCTGATTATCTCTTAGGGACACGTTTTTCAACACTGACTGTCTGTTTCTTTTTTAGAGCTACCCGTGTTTGTAAAGAAAAGTTGTGGTGGTATAGCAAGTGACCAAAATGGATACTATTTTGAACAATTAAATGTCTATCTAATATTTGATCAGCCCACTTACAGTTATGTTAAGGAAGAAGTCTTATATTTTTGTATTCATAATCGAAGGGTCTCGGTGACGCTGTGGTTTGAAAACAAACATAAGCTTTCACAAAAGCAAATGCTTCCCCATCACACCGTCTGATTGAATAGTTTATGTATTAGCGAACGTCAAGCATTTAATGAGGGCCGCGGGTTCGAGCCTCACCGGCGTCACTGCGTTGTGGTCCTTGAGCAAGACACATTTATCCCAGCTTAGTACTGGTTCAACCCAGGAAGACCCGTCCCTGTTTAACTGAAAGATTATTGATGGGACGTTAAGAATCAAATCAAACAAACAAACAAACAAGCATTTAATGACTCATTTCAAAGCCGCTTTAGTGTATATCTCATTGCGAAAAAAACTTCATTATTATCCTTCATCTATTATTACTCACAAGAACCTTTCAACAACGCCGTTTATAACATGTAACACATGTTATAGTTTTTCTTGTTATTAGTGTGAGATTTTTTCACAACTAAAAGGATGGGTCCACTGGGCCCACTGCCTTGAAAAGTGATAGGTCATATTTTAAAATCATGGGACATTGGCCCAACATAAATCTGAAGGCCTGGGTCTCATGCCTCTAGATAAGAGTGTGCGATTGAAAACTAATTTTCTTATTTTCAACCCAAACATATGTTGTGGGTACTCAAAAGAACCGTCTCAATGAGACGGTTCTTTTGAGCACCCAAAATAATTGCCAAAACTGATGGATAAGAAAATAAACAAATTTTACACTGAAAATTTCTGTTTATTTGGACCTCAGAGACCTTTGCTCTCACCCAAAATGTTTTCTTACCCTAGATGCTATTACACTCTCTGAGACTTGTACAACATTTTCCTGGTTAACACCATAGTTTTCAGCTAAATAACGTAGAAAAGTTCTCTTCTCTAGTAGAGATAGACTTCTATACATTCCAAGAAATCTCTTGAAGGAGCTCTGAAAATGTAAATGATCTCTTTGCATGCTGGGTAATTTTGCATGATGGGCAATGTTGTATGATGGGTAATTTGGAATGATGAGTAGTTTTGGATGCTGGGTAATTTTGCATGCTGGTTTATTTTGTATGATGGGTAATTTGGATTGCTGAGTTACAAGTTTTACTTTTGTATGCTAGGTAAGTTTTCATATTGGGTAATTTTGCATGCTGGGTAATTTTGAATGCTGGATAATTTTGTATGCTGGGTAATCCTGCATGATAGGTAATTTTGCATGATGAGTAATTTTTCGCGCCCTTTTTGTTGTCAACAGATTGTTTTCAAAATTTAACTTTTTCAAAACACTCTTAGAGTGATATTTTAGAAACAATCTTGTAGAAGTTTCTTTAAGGGTCAAACAGTTTAGATTCAGAGCCAACCCAAGGTTTTGTCAGACCCAATCTAGGTCCAAACTGTTCAAAGGTTATCAGCACACAATGGAAAGTTGTCACTTATGGTCATTTGTTCACTGTTAAAATTTTCAGCATATGCTGACCTGTATGAGAAATTTAGCAAACATGCTTGGGTTAAGTTAAACAAGATATAAACACAATAAAATACATGTATGATGGTTATGGTGTAAGTTAAGTTGTCATACACTGAATGCAGCTTAACTTTTGTGCATGTATCACATTTTCAGCATTTGAGGCAATGTCAACATAAAAGAGTTAGGCCAGGGCTGGAAAAATCCACTCGTCCGCTTGCCATGACGAGTTCCTCATATTGCAGGAAGAATAGAAATTTTGACTGTTTCCAATATAAATTATTCAATTAAAAATAGGACGAGGAGAAATTTTAATATTTTCCACCCCTGTAGGCATAAGATAAATGTACTTGACAGCATCAGGTAAGTTAACCCTTTGAATTCTAACGGATTCTTCCTTTTGATTTGATACAATTAACTTGGGATAGTCCATTGTACATATCTCGGAGTGTCATGTTACACTTTTTTCAAAATAAATTGTATTCTTTTGTCTGAAAATCTTTTTTACCTTTATGAACAGTGTAGCCCCTGATGAAATGCAGCATCATGCTGCATTTCATCTGGGTCTTCGCAGTTTGCAAAAGTACTCGTTTAGGGGTCTCCAGAATACAAATGGTTGAGCATATGTTCCAGTTCACAAACATTTAAATCTCCCTTAGCTTATGATCCACGTCAAAAACTCACTGAAATGAGACTGAAGCATTTTGTAAAATAGCCTGAACCCACTCCAGGACATCGTGACCCAACCAAATCAATGCACACAGGCTCCTACCAAGCACACAAAATAATCCACTAAAGACAACTATCTAGCTTACTAATTATAACAGAGCACTGCAATGGCCAACATGACCATTTAATGTAATGTATGTGTACAAACTAACCGAGGCTTAATTGCTTTCGATTTTTTAATTCAACTTTGCATATTATACCAGTTTTCATACATTGAAATCAGTTGTCAAAAATGTCATAGGCTCAAGATCAGCTAAATATTGTTGACTGGGATGTAAAGAAAGAAACCAGTTTTACAAACAAAAGTTGTCGAAAATGTTGTAGCGTGACAGGCCAGTACCATTAATTGCTTTAGCAAAGAAAATTAAGAATACCTTGATTCATTTGTTTGTGTTGATGCTTTACATCCTAGTCAACAAATTTTCAGTCAAAGCTGGACTTACCTCAATTGAAAGAATACCATGTTCCTGTACAACAAAGTAGGAATGAAGAAATTCTTGTAACTGTTCTGGTACTAAGCTTGTGGAGTCAGGAGATATTACTGGTGATGTCATCTTGTAATTTACAGGAAACAGGGAAAAATGGCGCTTACTAAAGCCTTCATGGTGCTGGTGTAACTAAAAGAATACACACGAAAAATCAGTCATTTGTCAGTTTTAGTGAAGGATTTTAGGACATATCACAATAGTAAGGCCAGAAATTTTTTATTAGTTGATTTACGAACCTTCCTACTGTAATTTTCCAGAAAGTAGAGTAGAAACGACAGAATTACGATAGCAGAAAGTAGAAAACAATAGAATTATTTTATCTGCAGACTCTAAATATTATTTGTTTTGTTGAAAAAAATAATATATTTTTGAGGTTCTGTTTGTGTATTTTCGAGAGTGACACTGTTAAAAGTGATTGTTCTACGCAGGACTTAAAGATTTAATACAGACTGTTGGTTTCCTTTAAGCCCCAGTTACACTGTCACGATTCAAGCCCCGATTCACCACGACTCATCCCGATTTGAGACAGATGGTAAAATCGGGGTGCATCGGGATGCGTCGGGATGGAAAAAAAGAAATTCCAGCATCAATACGATGTCTCACGATGCTCCTACGATGTCTGCACGATTCATCTACGGATCCACTACGACTCATGACGGCAGCGCTACGATTCACCACGGTGGAGCTACGAATGCTCACGATGCCTCCGCGATTCGATACGGTGCTAGTACTATTCAAGCCGGTAGCGCTACGGTAGCGTCACGACCTCCCACGAATGTGCACGATTTAGTGGTTGTCATGCGACAGTCCTAGGGGGGAGGGGTTACTCTCATTTTTTCTCCATATGTAGGTTCGGGCCCAGCATCTACCGTTCACTCCCCCCCCCCCCAAAAAAAACAAAAAACAAAAAAAAAATCAGGAATTTCAAGCACCCCCCCCCCTCCCAAAAAAAATAAATTCTAAATTTTAGCAAATAAAAAAATATTCCCAATTCTGTACATTGACCTTAAAAAAGACCCTAAAATGCATAGAAATGGCCCCTAAATATAGTCCAATATTGTGATGACCCACCCCCCAAATATTCACAAAAATTTAATACCCAAAAAAATATTCATTTTCTGAAAACCCCAAAATATATTATAATTCAAAATTTTGAACCCCCCCCCCCCACCCAAAAAAAAAAAAAAAAAAAAAAAAATAACCAAAGCCTACGTATGTATGAAAATATCAGAGTAACCTCCCTGGGGTGACAGTTTGCCAATATCATTATCTCTTCAACCTTTGACGATGTCAGTCATTCCATCAAAAAGAAAAGCTGCGGGAAAATCAAAACAGTCACCGGACCCACGGGCTAGGCTCAGTCCTGTCCCAAGTCCAGTGTCATGTCCAGTTGTATCAGATGACTTCCAGTTCAAGCTGCAAATTCACAATTTGAAGTCTCTGGACATAATCCATGATGCGCTGCACTAAAATTGAGCCATGACATGTGATTTCCAACAATATGGCATTTTGCATGTGTAGACTCAGACGAGCTTGTGCAGCCTCCTTTTTAGCTTAGAAACTCCAAATTATGTTCGGTCAGTTGCCTAAGGGTCATAAACTATTCAAGCGACTAGCAAATGCTCTGATCAGACTGCGCGTATACGCAGGCTGGTCTGATCCTTTGCTGGTCTCACATACCACATTGTTGGAAATCTCATGTCGCAGCTCAATTCATTTTTGAAAATGATTTTCAGCAATGATACCTCTGTTTTTATACGAGAATCTTGTGTCAGTGATAACCCGATTCGCTACGAACGCACACGAACGCCCACGAATGACCACGAATACTACCACGGTACCACTAGGAATGATCCCGATCCCGCTACGGTAGAGCTACGATTTAGGCCACGCCCACAATCCAACACGATTCACCCCGACGAGTTTAAACGGTTTAAACTCGTCGTAGCCTTGTCGTGGAGGTTGCCGAATCACCAGGAGTCTTCACGAATCACCACGGCACTACTAGGATTCGCGCCGATGTCTCTACGGTGCTGCTACGACTCATGCCGATGCATCACGACTTGATAAATCGGGGTGAGTCGTAGCTCCGTCGTGGCCAAAATCGTGACAGTGTAACTGGGGCTTTACTAGTTTAACTGTTTGTTCTGGGGATATTAAAAAAAAAAAAAGCTCTGAAAATGAAAAAAAAAAAAAAAAAAAGAAAGTTTTAAAAAAAGTTTTTTTTTCCTGTCCCCCTGACCCTAAATCTGAAAAAAATTCCCATAAATCAACTAGCCAATGTCAGGGGCGTGCCTGCGTATACGCAAAGTACGCAGCTGCGTACTTTAATTTTTGAATGTCCAAAGAATAAAAACGTCTTAAATCGCGAAAAATGCAATAAAAACGTGCCTCACCCGCGTTAGGTCTTTACATTACAAGTATACCGATTTTGTAATAATCCTGAACCAAAGCAATAGGATTTTGACTGTTTTTCACTTTTGTTTTGGAAACAATTAAGTCGGTGTTTATGTTCAGAAAATGCAGGAGAAGCCACCATTTAGTTCATATTTTGATTTTTCCCTAACTTATGGGAGGGGGACACCCCCTCCCATACCCACCCCTGCGTACTTTGATTTTGCCCTCAGGCACGCCCCTGAATGTTCTAAAATTACTAACACTTTTCTCTTTCTGTTCTCAAATAAATTTTCAATTATCAGGGCTGGAATTCACAAAATGCTTGTCAGAAAAGCAAGTAGGAAAGACTCAGTTCAGATTGCTTCTGAGTCTGCCCTGTTTGTCTAGGCTTTTTGGCAAGTAACTAGTGTTCAAAATTTTAGAACATTTACTGTATAACAAAAGGAGAATTGCAATGCCAGTATTGGTAATATAGGGTTTTCACTATCATAAAAAGTTTCAATAAATTTTCAACCTTAGGATTTTCACTAAAAAATGTTTGGTTGTGGACACAAAAAGAAAGTTAAATGGCATTAAATAGATGATATATTTTGGTATTATTAGAAAATTGTTTATAGATTTGCATTCAATAATGGATGATCTGGCATAACATGTCAGGAGTTAACGTCATATCCAGAATTGGTTGATATGGACTGGTGATCAAATAATTCATATATGGACGTAGTTAGGCCCTAAGGTTATAAAACTTTTTTCATGCTCAATTTAACTCAATCAAGCATGGAATTTCATTCTGTTTATAAGTACTAAAATGCTGAAAATTAAAGAGTTTTCTTGCTTTCAAACTCTCAGATGTTGTATTTATCATACTAATAAAAGTTAAAATGCCAACAATTGTCGGCATTTTAACATTTATGAGCATGATTAATTTGATGATCAGTTGAGTTGAGCACGAAAAAAGTTTTATAACCCTCAGGCCTAGGCCTAGTAATGGAAGTGCAACTCTTCACACTAGTAAAAGTATTGTAAACTGTTATTTTCTGACTATCATTACATCCCTATAAATACTAGTAGCAGCATATTAACAATCCATTAGCAGTATACTTTGTTTGTTTGTTACGTCCCAGTCAACAATTTTTCAATTATGTTGGGAGGGGTCTTCCTGGGTTGAACCAGTACTAAGCAAGGATAAATGTGTCTTGCTCAAGGACACAACACAATGACGCCGGTGAGGCTCAAACCTTCGGTCTGGAGTCAAGCACTCTACCACTGAGCCACTGTGCTCCATCATTAGCAGTATACAAACTATTCATTTCTTTTATTAAACATCTTGAGTGAAAGTAACAGCACAACTAGTGTCTGAATTCAAATTCATATCATTAATCTGATATTTTTTTCAAGACAAAAATTGAAATTATTCATACAAAATCGGACCCAGTATAAACAGACTGGTCACTGACATACAGGTAAATGTACATATTGGAAATACGTTGTCGAGGCTGAGCTTCCAAATCTGACGAATGTTGAAATTTAAAGAATCATATCTCCTTTATTTCTCATCATGATATCTGTGATTTTTCTTCAAAAAGCACTGGCTCAATATATTATCTTTAAGACTGTATTGTTATATCTATTAAAGTTTTATGTCTTTATGAACATCAGTAAGAAACCAAGGTACCCTTTTTAGCTTTTTTCGGCACTTTTAGCCCAAATCGCCAGAAATCAACCTAAAAAGATGATAAAACTTCAATTTTATTTTCTGTTACTTCTAATATTTCAACTTCCCATACCGGGAAAAACTTCTTATAATCTCGGGTATTGTTCAGAATCAAGTTTATTGGCTGTAGCACTTTGAAATAGCGCTAAAATGAAGCCATGACAACATATCTTTGTATTTCAGTCAGTGACCAGTCTGTTTATACTGGGTCCGAGATACAAATAATTTCTGTATAAAACATCATGCTAGTAGAAAAGCAAGCAAAAAATCAAATAAAGCAGCATGCCTATATATAAGCATAAATATTCTTTACAATCCAATTAACTCTTTATCACCTAGTGTCATCTGCAGATATCTTTTGCAAACAGGTTGGAACCAGATCAGGCTCGAAAAAAATGTCAAGCCTGATCTGGATCCAATCTGTTTGACACTCAGATGGTATTCCTGAAAGAATTTTTCGAAAAAGTTGATTTTGAAAAAAATCAGCAGACGACATTTAAAAAGCATGAAAAAATTCCCAGGGGACAAAGAGTTAACTCCATTTAACACAAATTACTGATAACTGAACTGTGAATAAATTAACCTTCTGTGAACTAATGGATTCTTCCATCTGGTATGAAACAATAAACTTAGGTTGGTCCCCATTATACATATTGAGGGGTCACAGATTTTAATTTCCAAAAAATTTTGCATTTCTCTGATGATTGTTTTGTTAAATAGCAAACAGTGTAGACCCTGATGAAATGCTGCAAATGTGCAGCATTTCATCAGGGTCTACACTGTTTGCCAAAGATCTCCATATTTAGGAGTTTAAGTTACCAGTATACTATACAAAGCGTTAAGTGTGGAAGCATGACTATTGTGCAAACATAAAATAGAATTAAGCAGCATGATTATAAACAGTCTATTAATTAATTTCGGAAATTATTTTTTTGTTCGAACAATTGACCTTTGGCCTTTTGTGGTCAACATACCCTATTCTTGGCAAAAACCTATTCTTGGCTTAAGTTTTGTTCATAATCATTATGCTGGCCACTTAATATGGTGCAATATAACCTATTCTTGGCCTACGTTTTGTCAACTAATCCTATTTCTGACATACGTTTTGTTCAAAGTGACTATGCTGGCCACTTCATATGGTTCAACATAACCTCTATTTCTGGCATACATTTTGTCAATCAGTAAAGCCTGGTGTTTTCCGAACAAACAAAAAATTCTGAAATTAAATAATGGACTGTTATAGATAGCATTTTGCATACAAGAATTATCTTGCTACAAGATCTTGGGGTTTCCCAATTTCAAAATAAAATTAATTTACCCAATAAACACATTGTGCACATAATATAACTTTATCAAGATTCTATACTCTCATACAATTAAAAACAGTGTAGATCCTGAAGAATTACATTTTCAGAGGTACATGAAAGGTATAGGTTCAGTTATATTTACAAATTACAAAGCAAGCCTTTAACCCTTAAAGCGCCAACAGCAGACGACAAATAATGCAACATCTTTCCTAATTTTCGAAAGAAATAAGGAATGATATTTCATGAGAAATGTCTGCCAGCAGACGATTCTCATGAAATATCATGTTTTATTTGTTATTAAAATTATTGTTATTAAAGCGGCAAAACTTGAAATTGTCGTCTGCTGCAAATTATAGGTGGTGCTTTATGGGTTAATGATTCTTTAGATTTTCGCAACCATTCAGAACCTCATGAAAGTCACAAATATGATTGACAGCTCCCAAGTTACTTGCCTATGCACTACGCTTCAAACACGGAATTCATTCTGTTGTGTGATTAACAATGAGCCACACCTGATTAACATGTGCAAAACAAGTCTTGTTTGCTTCATTGGCTGTCCGCGATCACATGGCTATTCCACTTTTCTTATTAAATTCCAACACAACTGTTTATATGATTACATATTGAATACAAAATTGTTTTGTTTCAAAAATTATAAATAATTTCTATATGTTAGATATTTAAATAAAATGTAAACATAAGTAATAAATTAAAGTATTTGTCTGTTCATGGAATTATGAACACATAGGGTCTCTTGCAAAGTTAACGTGAAGTCCATGAACAGACCAAAAATAACCAAGTTAACATGACAGGTGTCACTAACTTTTAACTGAACTTATGAGTTCATACTTTCATGAACATCCCAAAATTGAAATTCATGTCTTAAGAAATCACAGGTTTAGATATATAAAATTGTAAATGTTTTCTTACCCATAAATTTTAGCATATGTTTTGGTTGAGAAATAAGAAAATTATTTTCTGTTACACACTCTTAACTACAAATAATGCATCATTACCTGACACCCAGTGTTAAAACAAACAAATCAATACCATATATTAAATAAAACATCAAGAAGAAGGCCATGTATACACAGCGTCAAAAGTTAATCGCCACCTATATTTTTGCTTCAAAACAATTTTCAAAATACCTTGAAGAAATTTTATTGAACAATTGCATTTTCAATGGGCCTGTTATTCCTTGTGATACTCTAATGCAATACAGAATATCAGTCCTGATAATGGATCCAAACTGTTCGACATTCTGATAGTGTTCCTGATTGTTTTGAAGCTGTTTTTTTAAAAGTAAATTGAAAAAAGTCAACAGATTACAACAAAAGCATCAAAAATAAGCCAGCATGCAAAGAGTTGCCAGACCTAATTAAGCTTGGTATCTCCTTTGAATCATCTGCAGTTATTACCCTTAAAGCGCCCCCTATAATTTGCAGCAGACGCAATTTCAAATTTTGCTGCTTTTTCAAAATAACAAATAAGGCATGATATATCATGAGAATCGTCTGCTGGCAGATGATTCTCATGTAATATCATACCTTATTTTTGTCGAAAATTGGAAAGATACCCCAAAATTTGTCGTCAGCTACAGTCGTAATTGGCGCTTTAAGGGTTAATTCACAAATTTTCCCATAAGTTAACTCTTTGCATTGTGGGTAATCTTAGATGCATCATTTTTTGACATCACTGATTTTTTTCAAAGTCAAAATTAAAAAAAAATTACATGATTAGAAATTAGAATATGTAAAAGTTTGGATCCTGATCTGACACGAAGTTTGTTGGGCCTGATCGAGGTCAAAAATATCTGCAAAGGTTAATAATTAACAGACGATATCAGCAGATGAAGAGTTCAAATGAAGCAAGATGTGGCATTATAAATAAATGCTGTAATGATCAAATATTGGTCGAGCCTGAGTATCCAGACATAACACTTGCCAGTATCAAATTTGTCTTTGTAATCAGAACCAGCAGGTCAAGATCTTGACACTGGATGTTTAAACTCTTTGTCTATTAATGTTATCTGCTGATGATTTTGTTTTTGTTTGTTTGATTTGATTCTTTACGTCCCATCAACAATCTTTCAGTTAAACAGGGACGGGTCTTCCTGGGTTGAACCAGTACTAAGCTAGGATAAATGTGTCTTGCTCAAGGACCACAACGCAGTGACGCCGTCGAGGCTCGAACCCGCGGCCTTTCTGTCTCGAGTCAAGCACTCTACCACTGAGCCACTGCGCTCCCTCTGCTGATGATGATATTTATACTAAGCTTAAGCTTGCAAACAGTTTGGACCCAGATCAGGCCCAAGAAAAGGTCAGTTCTGATCTGAATTCAAACTATTTGACAATTACGCTGATGGTATTCCTGAAATGATTTCATTTAAAAATCAGCAGAAAAAAAAATCAGCAGAAAAAAATTGTGCAAAAAAATTAGCTGATGACAAAAAAAGCATCCAAAATTACACAGCATGCAAAGGTTTAATGCATATAGCAAACTTCAAGAAATAATCTGATTGGTTAAAATCAAATGATAAGATGGGATATTTTTAGACTTTTTCCAGTTTGACCACGCCCACTAATGTATTCTATGGGACAATAAAAAACAGCCAGGCTTCCAGATAAGAGTGCATAATTATAAATTAGTTTTCTTTCTCAACCAACACAAATGTTGTGGGTTCTTGAAAGAACCGTCTCATTGAGATGGTTCTGTTGAGCACCTGCAACCCATGTTTACACTGATGGATCATCACATAATCTTACTTTTACGCTAAGAAAGTTTGCTTATCTGGGCCTCTGATTCGACGAAGTAAATAAAGGAAGTGAATTATTATTGGTATTTTTACGTAATACCAATAAAATGTACATGTAATTCAAAGAATTATTTTTCTTAACCTTTCAAGGAATTTTATTTAAAAAGCTGAACTGATATCCGTTATCAGTAAAATGATATGGTAGATATTTATCTCTACGCATCACAAGCCCGCTATTGCAATACTATACTCAGGGTCTAAAATAAAAAAAAATATATTGTTTGCTATCTCCCTACCAAGCTATTTTACCCTCTACCCAAAATATTTTATTCTATAACCAATGAATGAAATTATTTTTTTGTTGTATTATTCATAATATCGGCCTATTTCAATGAATTTTGCTTAATAGACAGACATAGTATCAGGCCTTTAGTTAAGAGTGTGTACCAAAAATATAGTTTTCTTATATCTCAACCAAAACGTATGTAGTGGGTACTCAAAAAAACAGTCTCATAAAGACGGTAATTTGAGCACCCAAAACATATATTAGAACTGATGGGTAAGAAAATATTAACAATTTTATGCTCAAAAATTTGTTTAACTAAACCTGTGGTTCTCATTCGGAGGCAATAAAATATTTTGTTCAATGCATTTCTATCAACAGGCGGACATGAATAGCTCGAAAAAAAGAAAATCTCTGTCAGAGTCTATAAAATATTTTGTTCAATACATTTCTATTAACAGGCCAACATGAATAGATAGTCAAAAGAAAATCTCAGTTAGAGGCTGTAAAATATATTGTTCAATGCATTTCTATCTACAGGTGAACATGTATAGTTAGTCAAAAGAAAATCTCATTCAGAGGCTATAAAATATTTTGTTCAATGCATTTCTATCTACAGGCGGACATGAATAGCTAGTCAAAAGAAAATCTCATTCAGAGGCTATAAAATAATTTGTTCAATGCATTTCTATCACAGGCGGACATGTATTGCCAGTAAAAAAAATCTCATTCAAAGACTGTAAAATATTTTGTTCAATGCATTTCTATCAACAGGTGGACATGAATTGTTAGTCATCTGAGGCTATAAAATATTTTGTTCAATCAGATTTCTTTTAACTTATCACACATGAAAAAATCTCAGTTTGTGGCTATTAAAATTTGGGCCCGGATTAAGGCTACAATAGTTGGACAGAAAGGAATCAACAAAGAAACATATCATTTTAGGCAAATCAGTAATTTCACACGTTTTCCATCCTGATTGAAAATTAGGAGATAACTGTATTCAGAATTTTCATTTAGGGAGGTATATCATTCGATATGCGGTCAGAAATTTAGTTTTACGACATCCGAGTGGAGCCGTAAAACGAGATTTCCTACTGTACATCTGACGTTATTACTCCCCAAATGAAAATTTTGAATATGGTTATTCCCATTCTAATGTACTTCTGCAGTTTTGTCTCCAATTGGAGATTGCAAGCCGCAGATCATTCTACTAGATGTGACATGATTAAATTAATGACGTTGAACAATTTCCGACAGTATATCACTCTGTTAGATCTGCTCTATGTGCAAATAGCCAGTTACCTGGAGAGGGGCCCACTGATTTAATCAAAACCCAATGATGATGATGATGATGATACTGTCCCAAATTTTTGATATTATCCAATCAGACGTTGAATTACAAAAGCAATTGCATTAGACTGCATGCTTACAACTGGCAGTTGCAGGTTAACACAGGACTTTTAGTTAAGAGTGCGTACCAGAAATATAATTTTCTAATTTCTCAACCAAAACATATGTTGTGGGTACTCAAAAGAACCGTCTCAATAAGCACCAAAAACATATGCTAAAAATAATAGGTAAGAAAACATTTACAATTTTATGTTGAAAATTTTTATTTATCTAAACCTATCGGAGGATCCGCTGAACAAAAAAAATTAAGCATGACAAGGGTTAACATAATTAACCCATATAAGCCTAGCATCCTTTTTTGTGGGGCATAGTAAAACACTGCAGAACCAGATTAGACGCAACAGAATGTGGTGTCTGATCAGGGTCTCCACTCTCCACAATTTGCTCCAAGAATGTTCTTTCAAAATTTGAATAAAAATGAAAAATACGACCCAACAATCCTTAAAACAGAAATGGACTGGTCCAACTGATTAGGGTGAAAAATTCCATTCCGCTTCAATGGGTTTATATGGATTTCATCTTCTGGCAGAAAATCATTGTGGTTCCTGATTGCCCTCTTCACTAGAAGCCAGCTTATCTGGATATATGCTGCTTTCAAATAAAGGTTAAGTATAGAACATTGAATACTGGTAAAGCTATGTGCACAGTACGTTTATAATACAGTCTGGCCAAAATAAATATATGTGTGGTTCCTGTTACATCTCCAATCTATTAGGGTGGATGTATATTTAATACTATTTTATATTGAAAGTATATTTTACAAAGTGAATTAGTTAATAGATCTGTGCCATGGTTAAGAAATTTAAAGGATAATCAGTTTGATTCCAGAATATGATCATTCTGATGATCCAATGGTTTACCAGGTTAAGGATTGGGAGAAAAATGTAGGCCCACAGATACTTGGGGCTAGGGCTCAGTGGACAATAGATTAACCCTTATGGATATCCTGCCACCATACATTTGTCCTGAAAATGCTGTCTGCTTTTTACATCTGTTGCATATATTCAAATGAAATTCAGATTAGATTTTTTCATGGAAGCAAGCAATATGGACACCAGAGCTCTCGCTAACTGACGATTTGCAGTTCTGAACTCCCATTTTTGGTGCTAGGACTCCTATATTTTGAAGGAGGCTATATTCTTTTGTATTGTGGGACTCCCACTTTTTGGCAAAGAGGGCTCTGAGACTCATGTTTCCAAACTCCTAGTGAGAGCTCTGGGACACAGCTCAGACTGGGTCCATATTGTTTGCAAAATAGGCAACCAGCAGACAAAAGAGATATGATTGGTTGGCTAAGGGTTAAAAATTGTTTTTCCCGAACTCTTGCATTGTTATAATTATTTACTTCTGCAGATGTTCAAGCATACAAAAAAGCAAATAAAAAAAAAGAAGAAGAAAAAACATAAAAAAGCAAGAGTTCAGTGCATATATGTGGCCTTTTTTGCTCCAGAGTTCTGAGCACAAGCCCAAAGTGTATGTGGGTAAATCAAAACCAGGAACTACATGTGTATTTTGTTTGGCCTTGTATATAGTAATTGAGCCTCGGCATGTGATTTCCAACAATGTGGCAATTTAACAAGTGTAGACTCACTCAGACGAGCCTGTGCATCCTCCTTTAAGCTTAGAAACTCCGAATGATGTTCAGTCAGTAGCTTAACACTCAATGAATATTCAAGCGACTAAAAAAGGCTCTGATCAGACTGCGGGTATGTGCAGGCTGATCTGAGGCTTTGTTGGTCGCACATACCACATTGTTGGAAATCTCATGTCGCAGCTCATATTATCTCTACTGTTACCTCAAACAATGGAGCAGTAGATCTAGTTCTAAAAAAGGAAAATATACATAACATATATTATTATAACCAAGTCATAAAATGCTTATTTGCATTGTCTTTACATGTACATTTTTATAATTTAATTTTTAAAGTAAGAAAAAGTTCAGTGGTGAAACTGAAAGTAGAAAAAAAATGCAATTGGAGGACAGAAGAATAAACTTTTTTCTTACCAAGAAATATAGACATACATAGATCTACATTGTCACACTAAAGCACCTGGACATTTCACCGTGTTTATTTAAGTTTTTTAATCAGATTCCCAGAAACCGGCGCGTTTTTCTCAATGTTAAGTTTTGACCTAAATTCATTCTTGGAAAGAATTAAAAAGATACTGAAAGTAATGACCTAATCATAGCAGACGATCGGCGATTTAAATGCATACTTTAAAGGATCAAACAAACATTTATTACTCTAAATGAATTAATTTGCACCTTACTAAACGCAGGAGTGGAATTCTTTCGGCTCTTGTTTAAAGCTAATCTGACTATTAACAAAGAACTGCGACAACATATGTGTCTGCTCATTTTGTGCAGATTTTCTACTTTCGTTTTGTCAAATGCCAAGGTCAAAGCCCCCCACAGCCATAAAAAAATCAAATTATTGGTCAGACTTTTTGAACATAATATCTAGAAGAAAATATGGATACCTGAATTAATTTTCCTAAATCATACAGTATATATACTTATGCCGTAAAAATAAGGCTTGATATTTAGAAAATACTTTTTTTGCATTGTCGCACAGGAAGTCCGCTAGCACGTAGTCTGGTACCCTGCCTCTCCGACTCTGTCTGCATGATATATTTTGGCAATTCGTCGAAAATTGGAACTTGTTTTTAGAATAAATCTGGTTATTAAAAAATCTGATTTTGAAAATCTTATGAGTTTATTTTTATTTGATGGACTATTATAACACCTTTCAGAAAAAAAAGAATAAAAATATAGGGTCACCGAACTAATTCTCTTTCAGGAGGACCAAATTTAACCCCACAACCCATAGGTTTCATGCACAATTCAATATAAAAAGTTCAGGAATTAGGTCATTTCGGTCGTTTTGATGATGCCATTTTACTAGCATGAAGCAATTTAACATTAAAATGCTAAAAAAGAAAGAAAGAAAAACACGCTGAAAATATGTGCGCATCCGGGAAACGATCCAGAGGCGAGTTCAACAATGTAAGCGCTCTCAATGTAAGCGCTCTCAAGCGCTCATTGTACTGATGTCAGGGCTTAACACATTACGAATAAAGATAGGTAGGGGAGGCCGGGGCAAAATGATACATGGGGCAAAATGAAACAGCGCGATTTTTCAAACGATGATGCCATATATGACGTTTCTTACTCAAACTGAATGCGCATTTTGAAATCCGCCATATTATAAGAAAGGCTCAGCCAAAACAGAGCACAGTTAAGCTTTTTATATAAAAAAAAATTGACTTTTGAGGCACTCTGAGTAAATTTCGAAGGTATCAGTTATTTTATGAATGTGAAAAATGTGGTAGATATATACTTCAATTGTATCGTGTAAATTGAACTATATAGATACAGATATGTCTCCAAATAATCATAATTATTGAGGGGTGTCGTATTTTTGAATTGTTATGAGAACAGTAAACAAGGAGTCACTGGGGCAAAATGATACAGCGTGGCTGGGGCAAAATGATACAGTCTGAAATAATCTAATTTGACTCTGTTTTAAAGCATTTTCAAGATATTTTTTATCGAAACTGTCTATTCCTATCACAAGAAAATTAAATGACACTGCTATGTCAGAAAAGTACCATTTTATTTTTCAGAATGTTAAAAATGGGTGGTCAACTGTATCATTTTGCCCCGTGACAACATAAAACATCATTGGTAACAAATGTGACTCAGAAAATTCAGAAAACTGTACGTGTTCTAACATATTTCCGTGGCGATATATAGCATTATAAATTGTTCAATTGTGTTTAGAGTTATTTCTGAGCTACGTCTTGAATATTTGAATCTGCTATGAGAAAAGTCATACTGTATCATTTTGCCCCATGTACTGTATCATTTTGCCCCGTGCACGGGGCAAAATGATACAGCTGACCACACATTTTAAATGCTTGATTTCAAGCACTAATGTCACTTTATGGCTGTTTTTCTTTCTCTCAAATTGTAGCTAATACTTGACAGTGTATTATACATTTGAAAGCAATAAGATATATCCAGTCATAAAAGCAGGGAAAAAATATTTCAAAAATCTGGATCATTTTGCCCCGGTCTCCCCTACCAGAACAACGAGCACCCGCGAGCACTAGGCCACGAGGTCAAGTCGTGCGCCGTTTTAAAATGTTTAACTAACCGTACAAATAGAAGAGACTCGGCCATTTTTGCATTTGTAACCCAGGCATTCGTGTACATCGTTTGATTTCGTCTCAGCTACATTTATCTGTCTTTGGTACTGAGACGATCAGTTCTGATAAAAGGACAATAGATTTTTCGGAAACGCTTCAATTACTTTATTTTGCCAAGAATGTTGGAACATCGATATGACATAAGAGTTTCTGAAAGCTGCGTTGATCCGAATCCGTAAATAGTCGAAAGACAGGACCCAGAGAACTTTACATGTTTCCTGACGTGGGTATGATGCGAGCTTAAAATTAGCCGCATTTGTCTTTAAACAGACACAAGACATCAGGATTGGAAGACAATAAAATCAAAGCCAGCTCTCTCTTCCTCGTCAATATGATTGCAAAACTAGAAAGGACACAAAGGAATGCATAACAAGACAAAGACCAACACAGAACCCCAACAAACAATGAGAGGTACAAGAACAATGAATTAATAAAAGCAGAACGGCCTTAGAACGGACAGCAGCCTAAGCCACCGGGGGGGGGGGGGGGGGGGGTTATATGCATTTTACTGGCGCCCGACTTCGAACTAGATTATGTTGTTGTTAAAACACAAAACTTGTTTAGCTCGCATGGAGGCTTTCTAACTTGACCATCACCACCATGTGGTGTTGAGGGATTAAAAAGCTCTAGAATTTAAAAAAAAAAATGCTGTGTTTATGTACAGCGGTGCTATTTACAAAACATATCGGATACTGTGGTCGAGGTGGTTTTACTCTGGGTCATTCCCACCCCTGGGCATGCACATTTAAAACAGATTCACACACTTCGAATTTCCATATATAAAAGACGCGAAATATTATCAATTTCTATTTTCAAAATCATCTCGAGTATCATAAATTTTCGGATGTGATTATGCCATTTGTTACATGTAACAGTATGTACTGATGTTTCAAAGATATATAATATGATAATCGTTGTTAACAAACACTAGTACTGGCGAGTTTACATTGGTTTTTGGGCGTACAGGTAGTCTAAGTTTAATGAAACTACCACAGAATACTGCATATGCAAGTGGTAGTGAATATGTCATCTTTACCTGTTTATATGAAATATAGCTCGCCTCAATACTATGCATCTTTGAAACATCAGTACAAGTCTAAATCAAAAAGGTTTCACACGTCTTGCCGTACTTCGATTTAGTGTTGATATTTTTCATATTCTGGTCCTACTGGAAAACTAGATTCTGACAGAAAGCATAATATCGCTTAAGCCGGTGCTATGGGAGTGAGAGGTGTTGCGTTTTCTATTAATTATCAGGCTCAATGGAATCGAGTCTGATGTTTTCTAATAATGTAGGATCTCTCGGCAGCATCAGAATTTGCTTTCTTTAACTAAATTTCAACATGATATATCCAACGTGCCATTTGTTCCAAATTCAGATTGTTAAGATTGAGTAAGTCATCTAGGTATCAGGATGTAGAGTTGAATGCTTTAATACCATCAGCTTGAATATTGTCAGATAAGAGACAACATGAAGCCTTTTTCAAGACAAAATAAAAACAAATCTGCATCAAGAGTCGCACATTTAGTACACATGCCGTATAGGAATACATACACTTTATAAATGATTTGGATCCTTCATATCCCATACCTCTCCCTCGTGCTTCCCTTACCTCCCACCCACTAGCTTACAGGCAAATATCCACTGGGACTGATTATTATAAATACGCATTTTATCCCCTTACAGTCGTTTAGTGGAACAGTCTCACAGCATCTATCGCAGCCCTGACTGCTCTTAACAGCTTCAAACGAGCTGTCTGTCAGGTGTGCCACTCGAACCCATAAATTTACAATCATTTCTGTATAATACGCGAACACTATGCACTTTAAATTCATTCCTCCAGTTCCTTTACTTTTAACGCATGACGCGGGAACCTGGCACGAAATACTCATTACTCATTTGTATGCCATATGAAGAGGTATAGATATAGCCATATCTTATAAATAAATTTAAGTGCGACACAAACTTTCTGGCATTATCACAAATGGTAAGTGAGTATGATCAGGAAATACACAGAACCCCTACAAACAATGGGAGGTACATACAATGAATCAACAACATAAAGCATGGTCAGGAAATACCACAATCACATACTGCATACAAACCCACGGCACCGTGAGGAAGAGCCACAGGACACTAACAGTCGCAAGACACCAGGAAGGCAATTAAAGCAGAGCAACCAGCCCTTTCTTCCCCATCAAGATGGTTACAAAACTAGAAAGAACACAAAGTATTGCCTAACAAAGAAAGGAACAAATACAGAACCCCACACTGGGAGAAACAATGAATCAACAACAGCAGAACCACCACCTTAGAACAGACAGCAGCCTAAGCCACTGGGGGTTTAAAAAGTAAGTGATTATAATCAGAAAATACCACAATCACACGCTGCAGACCAACCTACGGCACCGTGAGGAAGAGCCACAGAACATTTATAGTAACAATACATCTGTAAAACAATAATAGCAAAGCAACCAGCTTTCTCTTCCTCTTCAAGATGATTTCAAAACTAGAATGGACACAAAGTAATGCATAACAAAACAAATACAAACACAGAACTCCCACAAACAATGGGAAGCACATTAAACAATAGACCAACCACAACAGAAATTATAAATCCATATTACGAGCGCCAAATATTCCCAGGGGGGTACTCTCAATTTTTCTGCATACGTAGGCTCGGGCCCGGTATCTACCCTTCACCCCCAAAAAATATCAGGAATTTTTCAAGCATCCAAAAAAAAATATTTGAAATTTTAGCAACCCAAAAATATCCTCATTCTGTACCATGACTAAGAATCGACCCTAAAATGCATAGAAATGACCCCTAAGTATAGTCCAATTTTGTGATGACCCCCAAGAAATATTCACAAAATCTTCATACCCAAAAATATATTTATTTTTCTGAAAACCCCAAAAAATATTGGAATTCAAAATTTTGAACCCCAAAAAATGACCCGAGCCTATGAATACGTATGTATGAAAATATCAGAGTATCCCCCCCCCGGCAAATATTCGCCCTAAAAACTGTTAGAAAACAAATGAGATAGGCTAAAACAATTTGGTTTGCTTGGCCCATGTACCCCGGCATCCAATTTAGGTTACCTTGCACCCCCCCCCAGGACAATTTTTCATGGGTGCCAAATTGTTCATTGGGACCCCCTGAATGGGAAACGAAGGTGTCCTCAAAAAAATTTTGGTTTGGGCTATGTGAAATTGCATGGTTTCTATGCCAACCCATAGCAAATTTGAGAAGGGGGGTCTGCCTATAAAATTACTCATATCTCAGCTGTTACTTATCCTAGACTACTAAACTTAATACCAAATTAAAGCTTAGACATATGCCTAATATCCCCTTGTTGCATATGGAAATAACTAATTTGCATATTCATAAATATTTATGAAAACATTAAAAATGTGTTTCACGAATGGGGGTATACGTACAAGATCAATAATATCTCAGCTGCTTTTAGTTGTAGAGTACTAAAATTTGTACTAAAATTAAGCTAAGACATAGGCCTTTCATTCCTTGGTCAAATATGCAACGTACCTTGTTTGCATATTTGCATATTCATGAATATTAATAAAAACGCTAAAAAATAAGGGAAAATCATTACAAATATAAATAGGCTGATTTCATCCCAATATTGTCATTGTTGCATGTTTTAATATAATCAATGTTACAATTTGACAGGTCCAATCATCCAGTGGTCCTATATGAATATTATCTCATTTGAATATTCATGAAAATGCCTGAAAACTTTAAAAAAATGAGGGAAAATCACGTAAAAACTATAAGCCTAGGGGAGGGGTTAAGGTACGATCTATCCTGCACTCCTAGGGCCTTTTAAATTTATGCCAAATTGTTCAGTGGGACAATCAGAATGTGAAATGAACCTCTCCTCACAATAAATTAGGTATGGGCTACGTAAAAATGCATGGTTTCCATGGCAACCGCTTATATGATTCTCGAGATTGGGGGGTAGGCCTACAAATTCAATCATATCTAGGTTTCTACTTATCCTAGAGCACTAAAATTGGTGTCAAATTAAAGCTTAGACACATGTCTTTTTTCTTGTGGTCAGATTTGTAAATCATCTAATTTGCATATTTATGAATATTAATGAAAACCTACAAAAATGAAGTAAAAGCATAAAAAAAAAACATAAATGAACATATTTCAGCACAAAAACATCATCAAACCACCATTGTTGCCAGTTTTTATATCCTCAGTGATTCAATTTGATAAGTTCTTTCATCCAGTGGTCCTATATGAAAATTATCTCATGGTCCTATATGAAAATTATCTCATTTGCATATTCATGAATATTAATGAAATCTTAAAATGATGGAAAAAAGCATGGTTAAACTATAGTATGCAACAGGGGTAATCAGACCTAAATTGAACACATCAGACATTTTATTATGGGCATAAATTTGTCTAATAGGACCACTTAAATGTAAAAAAAATATTGTCCTCAAAAATAAATGTTATTTGGGTTTTTGAAATTTCATGGTTTCCATGGCAACCCATTATGCCGACTGTAAAGATTGGGGGTATACATACAAAAAATACTCATATCTTAACAACATCTCATCCTAGATTACTAAACATGGTACCAAACTAATCCCTGGACATAGTTGTTTTATTTGGTAGTTAGATATGCAAATTATCTAATATCCATATTCATGAATATTAATGAAAACTTTAGATATGAGAGATAAAATCTTAGAAAAATTAGGGGGTGTATGTATAAAATTACCAATATCTCAGCAGCTATGCGTCCGAGTGTATCAAACTTGGTGCCAAATCAATGCTTAGACATAGTACTTTTACCTTAAGTTCAGCTTTGAAAAATAGTTATCATAAATAATTATGAATTTTAATTAAAACAGAAGAAACAAATGAAAAATCGCGGAAAAATCAAGGGGGTGCACTTACAAATCTAATAATATCTCAATTGCTAAGTGCGCTAGAGTACCAAAATTGGTTTTAAACTAATGCTAAGACAATAGTATGTTTAACAAATCATCAAATTTTAAAACGGTCATATTATAATATTCATGAATATTGATGAAACCATGATCATTTTGAGAATAATATTTGAAAATGAAGGGGATATACCTACAAAATTACTCATATCTCAGCAGCTTATGGCCCTTACGTAGCAAACAAGGTGCCAACTTGTTGCTATGATACAGCCCTTTATCTCAATGGTTATATTTGCCAGTTGTCGCATTTACATTTTCATGAAAATTAATATAAACATTAGAATAAAGAGAAAAATCGCCGAAAATGAATGGGGTATACCTACAAAATAACCAATATCTTAGCTGCTAGTTGGCCTAGAGTTGCAAACAATATACTTAATTTAAGTCTATGCATAGCAGATTTACCTAGAGGGAAGATATAAGAATTAACTTATTTGTTTAATATCAATATTAATAAAAACAAACTTTAAAAATACAAGTAAAAATGTATACAAATTGATAGCAGTGTAGTTACAAAATTACTCATATCTCAGCTGTTATAAATTTTATACTTTTTTCTTTTACTCAATTTTACTTAGGATTTTGCTGTTTGATATGGTACCAAGCTTGTTACTATTGGGCAATTGGAAGCCAATATATGAATCACTTTGTAGCTATACCCCCTTAATTTTCCTGTATTTTCTCTTAATCTCTCATGTTTTCATCAATATTCATGAGAATTTAAATTTGATGTGTTATGAATTGGATCATTTTGGTAAACATGTTGTGTCTATGCATTGACTTAAAATCAGGTTTGGCACTATTGGGCACTTAACTACTGAGATATGAGTAATTTTGGAAGTGCATCCCCTTGATTTTTGCCGCAATTTTTCTTTCATTTCTTCTGTTTACATTAAAAATCACGAATATTCATGATAAATATCTTTCATATTATACCTTATGGTAAAAGTACGATGTCTAAGCATTAAATTGGCACTAGGTTTGATACACTGGAACACATGGTAGGTGAAATATCTGTCATTTTATATGTACATCCCTTAATTTTTCTAAGATTTTTTCTTTAATTACAAAACTTTTCATTAATATTCATGAATATGCAATTGAGATAATTTTCATATAGGACCACTGGATGAAAGAACTTATCAAATTGAATCACTGAGGATATAAAAACTGGCAACAATGGTGGTTTGATGATGTTTTTGTGCTGAAATATGTTCATTTATGTTTTTTTTATGATTTTACTTCATTTTTGTAGGTTTTCATTAATATTCATAAATATGCAAATTAGATGATTTACAAATCTGACCACAAGAAAAAAGACATGTGTCTAAGCTTTAATTTGACACCAATTTTAGTGCTCTAGGATAAGTAGAAACCTAGATATGATTGAATTTGTAGGCCTACCCCCCAATGTCGAGAATCATATAAGCGGTTGCCATGGAAACCATGCATTTTTACGTAGCCCATACCTAATTTATTGTGAGGAGAACTTCATTTCACATTCTGATTGTCCCACTGAACAATTTGGCATGAATTTAAAAGGCCCTAGGAGTGCAGGATAGATCGTACCTTAACCCCTCCCCTAGGCTTATAGTTTTTACGTGATTTTCCCTCATTTTTTTAAAGTTTTCAGGCATTTTCATGAATATTCAAATGAGATAATATTCATATAGGACCACTGGATGATTGGACCTGTCAAATTGTAACATTGATTATATTAAAACATGCAACAATGACAATATTGGGATGAAATCAGCCTATTTATATTTGTAATGATTTTCCCTTATTTTTTAGCGTTTTTATTAATATTCATGAATATGCAAATTATGCAAATAAGGTACGTTGCATATTTGACCAAGGAATGAAAGGCCTATGTCTTAGCTTTATTATAGTACAAATTTTAGTACTCTACGACTAAAAGCAGCTGATATATTATTGATCTTGTACGTATACCCCCATTCGTGAAACACATTTTTAATGTTTTCATAAATATTTATGAATATGCAAATTAGATAATTTCCATATGCAACAAGGGGATATTAGGCATATGTCTAAGCTTTAATTTGGTATTAAGTTTAGTAGTCTAGGATAGGTAACAGCTGAGATATGAGTAATTTTATAGGCAGACCCCCCTTCTCAAATTCGCTATGGGTTGGCATAGAAACCATGCAATTTCACATAGCCCAAACCAAAATTTTTTTGAGGACACCTTCGTTTCCCATCCAGGGGGTCCCAATGAACAATTTGGCACCCATAAAAAATTGTCCTGGGGGGGTGCAAGGTAACCTAAATTGGATGCCGGGGTAATGTCCAATGCATCATCACAGAGAAATAATCTAATCAAATTAAAACACTATGATGAAACAAATCATATTTATCCTGTCGTTCAGCAGTTATTTTTGTTTTGTTTGATTTGATTCTTTACGTCCCATCAACAATCTTTCAGTTAAACAGGGACGGGTCTTCCTGGGTTGAACCAGTACTAAGCTAGGATAAATGTGTCTTGCTCAAGGACCACAACGCAGTGACACCGGTGAGGCTCGAACCCGCGGCCCCTCGGTCTAGGGTCAAGCACTCTACCACTGAGCCACTGCGCTCCTACAGTTAAAATGTGTTTCTTAGTTTCTTATCATATGACCAGGAAATACCCAATTCACAAAAAACCCGCTAGAAATCATTTAAAGTGGGTTGACTCTGACTCTAATAAAAGTGTGTTTATTAAATTCGGTTGGTGTTTTTTTTTATTATACCCGCTTTTGTCTTTGGAAAAAATGGTATATTAATTTCGTACCAAAGTCGGCCCGTCGTCCGTCCATCCCTCCGTCGTCCGTCCGTGCCTCCATCACGTTTCTTGTAAATGTATCTCCTCCTAAACCCTTAGACGTAGCAACTTCAAACTTCGTAGCTGAATAGGTCACATGATGTAGAGGGTACTGGGCAACATTTCGTGTGACCTTGGCCCAAGGTCAAGGTCAAATAATGTATTTTCTTGTAAAGGTATCTCCTCCTCAACCGTTAGACGTAGCAACTTCAACTTTTGTAGCTGGATAGTTCACTTGGTGTAGAGGGTACTGGGCAACATTTCGTGTGACCTTGACCCCAAGGTCAAAGGTCAAATTATGTATTGTGTTGTAAATGTATCTCCTTCTAAACCGTTAGACGTAGCAACTTCAAACTTTGTAGCTGAATAGGTCAATTGATGTAGAGGGTACTGGGCAACATTTTGTGTGACCTTGACCCCAAGGTCAAAGGTCCAATAATGAATTTTCTTGTAAATGCATTTCCTCCTAAACCTTTTGGCGTAGAAACTTCAAACTCTGTATGTGCATAGGTCACATGATGTAGAGTGCAATGGGCAATATTTCGTATAATGTATTTTCTTGTAAATGCATCGATCCTTAGCCGTTAGATGTAGCAACATCAAACATTACTGGTGCATAGGTCACATGATGCCGAGGGTACTGGGCAACATTTTGAGTGACCTTGACCCCATTGACCTTGTGGTCAAGGTCAAATGATGTATTTTCTTGTTAATGCATCTACTTAACCATTGGTCGTAGCAACTTCAACATTTGCAGGTACATAGGTCACATGATGTAGAGGTGCAATGCTTCATGTGACCTTGGTCAAATCAAATATTTCTTTTAAATGCATTTCCTCATAAACCGTTGGACATAGCAACTTCAAACTTTGCAGATGCATATGTCATCTGATGTAGAGGATACTGGGCAACGTTTCGTGTTGTCCTTGTCAAAAGTGAAATAATTTACTTTCTTGTAAATGCATCTCCTCCTAACTGTTGGATGTAGCAACTTCAAACTTTGCAGATGCTTTTAGATAAAAAGCGGGTATTTGCGATGGTGTGCCATCGACTGAAGTCTAATTAAGAAAACTCTAAAGTTTTTAGTTTATCAAGAATCTCACCTGGATTTTCGAATGTTCAATCAGCAGCCTAAGCCATGGGGGGGGGGGGGGGGGGGGCTTAAATGGATTTTACTGGTACCAAACCTTGTAAGGCCAAAACTAGAATGCTGTATATACAATCATGGAATCCGTCATTAATTTAAGATATACACTACTTCAACGAGTTCAGCAAAGAGCAACAAATTGATTCCTGAAATAGCTTAAACACTGTTTTATCTTTTTTTTTTAAATTTCAAAATTCGGACTCCCTGGCAATAATGTTCAAAATTGAGCGAGACAGTATGTAAAGAAAGAAAAAGAAAGAAAGTTGATTTGGTGCTATGTCATTGTTTTGTTTTGCAGTACTTTGTGTCCTTTCTAAATTTGCAATCAGCTCGCTGGAGACGAGAGAGGGTTCAGGACAACTCGGCCCAAAACAAACTCAGCCCATGTCAACTCAGCCCAAGGTCCTACAGGATGAAGTGAAATTGCTTGGTGTATACATAGATTACCACATAAATTGAAGGAGTTACAGCAACAAGGTACTTTAGTCCATTTTTCATTATTTCGAGAAAACGCAAAAAGCATAACTTTTTGGCAATTCTCAAAATATGTAGATTTTTCTTGCAAAAATAAACAAGATATGTTAGAAAATAATGAATTCGGGAGATTCTGCAATGATTTTACTGCTTAAAGTGAGAAAACTTGATTTTAGCGATTTCGTTTCTGCAACAGGGGACCTCGGCCCCAGTATAAACGGACTGGTCACTGAAGGAAATACAAAGTTATGTTGTCGAGGCTTTATTTTAGTGTTATTTCAAAGTACTACAGCCAATAAAATTGATTCTGAACATACACGAGATTATAAGAGGTTACTCCCGGTATGCGAAGCTGAAATATTACGAGCTACAGTAAAAAGAATTGAGGTTTTCTCGACTTTTTTATGTTGATTTCTGACGATTGTCGGCTAAAAGTGCCGAAAATAGCTAAAATGGGTACCCAGTTTTTTTTTGCTGATGTTCATAAAGACGGATAAACTTTCAATGAATATAACAATGCAGTCTTAAAGATAGTATATTGAACCATTGCTTTTTGAAGAAAACTCAAAGATGTGCAGAGAAATAACTGAGATATGATTATTTAATCTTCAACATATTTCAGTTTTGACAGCTCAGCCACCGTTTAGCCACGACAACGTATTTCCACTATATACATTTACCTGTATGTAAGTGACCAGTCTGTGTTTATTGGGTCCGAGAAGTGACCTAAGTCCAAATTTCATAAAACTAAAAATTGCATACAGAAAGTTTATGACAGTCCATCAATACTAAAAAAAATGAATGATAGTGCGTGGGAAGCTTATTTCTTACGAGCACAACAGCAAAAACCTGGATAAAACAGTTGGTTTACGTAAATTTCATCAATATGAATATAACAATGACACAAATGTCCTAAGTCCATAGTCTAGGTTTCATGTTGTATAAAATTAGTTTAGCGATTCCATTTGACGGGAAATAATGTCTAGCAAGCGAAATGTTGCTATTTGATAATAATGATTATAAGGCAATAAAACTTCGAAATAAATCTTTAAAAAAATATGGAGTTAGGCCCTTTTATGCATAAACATCCAATTTTTGACTAAGGAACTTTGTGAAAATGATAAAATCCTATTTATTTCAATTTTATAGTAATTTGATTGTCAAAGAGAGTTAATACGGTGCGGAAATGTTTTTATACATGACAAAGAGGCTTACTCAATTTTGATCAAAAGTGGACTAAGTACCTTGTTGCTGTGACCCCTTCAATTTTGATCAACATATCAGCAATCTTTGTCTGTTTTGTTTCTTTGATTGATTTGATTCTTTACGTCCCATCAACAATCTTTCAGTTAAACAGGGACGGATCGTCCTGGGTTGAACCAGTACTAAGCTAGGATAAATGTGTCTTGCTCAAGGACAACAACGAAGTGACGCCGGCGAGGCTCGAACCCGCGGCCACTCGGTCTCGAGTCAGTAATATTTGTAGAAAAGCAGGTCAGCAGTTGAATGTCTTGAAGAGGTTGAGTCCTTTTTTATCCAAACTAAATATACTTACAATTTTTCATACTTTTATATTATCTAATTTTAATTGCTACCCTCTTGTCTGACATTTTTGTTCTGAAAGTAACTCTAAAAATTGGAAAAAATCAAGAGCGTGCTTTGAATTTTGTCTACGATGATCATGAATCAACGTATGAAGAGTAATTAAATAAAGCAAACATCCCATTCTTGCATATTATGAGAATAAGAACAATGGCAGTGGAGACATTTCGCATTAAAAACGATAGTTTTCCCCTGTATTGGCTGATCTGGTTAGGGTCAGAGACTGTTCTACTAATAATTTTAGATATCAAAATGTTTTGCAGGTGCCGCAAGTTCACAAAACAATATACGGTTAGAAAAATTTCTGATTTGCAGCTACCATCCTGTGGTACAGCTTTCCAGATAATTTTAGACAAATAAGCAGCTTCAATAAATTTAAAGCTCTAATTTCTTATTGGAGTGGTAAATACTGCAAATGTAATTAAGGAAGCTGTTCAGCAGGATGCCCGACTACCTGTCTGAGTTCAAATTGCATGTTTGTTGTTGCGCTTTTCTGTGTTGTTTAGCTTTGTTTTAAGTTTAATATTTATACACGATGGGCCAGTATTGACACTGGTCAGCATGGCTTGCTGGTCTCACTACTACAACATGATATATTTCTGTGTTATAATTTGTGCTTATTTTTTATTTTAGTTAGAATGCCCTAGTCTTATTATTTATTTGCTCTTATGTGCTGAATATATTCTCTTAATTGTTCCAGAAGTAGTGATTAAGTTCCTTACGAGCAGTCCCCTGTGATATAGGAAAGCTTTAACTCCTCCTTGAATGTGTACAATTTTCATTACTCACTTGCGTATTTGCCAGTATATCACATATATCTATATGAAAGCAGTGCCATCAGATGACATTGACCGAAGCCAGTCTCTAGACAAAAAATTGTAAGTGAGTATGATCAGGAAATAACTCGTTCACAAACTGCAGACACACCCATGGCATCTCGAGGAAGAGCCACACATCAATAAAAGTAAGAAGAAGGCAAAGATCAAGAATCCATACAATCAAGCACCACAACCGACCCATGCAGCAATGGGAAAGTGACAACTTCACAATTATACATCACAAACGAGGGCCAAGAGGTCAGCCCTTTCCCGGCAGTTGACCACAAGGCATCAATAAACAGACGCACACGAAAGCATAACAAAAACAAGACAGAAATAACATAAGCGATCCACAAAAGAAGTACTGCCTTGTAATGGTCAGTAAAATATTTTACTGGAGGACTTAAACCGGTTTAACGGCGCGCCAACCTCACCATTAATTCAGACATATATGTTTGGCTTGCATGAAAGATCCCTAACTTATCAATGCATCATCTCCTAGAACATATAAATCAAGATAATATGAACTTAGATTAACTTAGGCGCTACATAAACCGTGCAAAGCAGTCAAACAGATCCATTCTCAGTGATTATGCACGTAATTTCAGTGCGCACCAGCGGATCTGGTGTGGTACTTGATTCATTCAAAAATAGTGAGTGTGATCAGGAAATACCACACTCACAAACTGCAGACAAACCTGTGGCATAGTGAGGAAGAGCCACACAACAATCACGAGACACCGGAAAGACAAACAAAGCAAAGCAGTCAGCTCTCTCTCTTCCCCATTGAGATGTTTGAACTGGACCCACAGGAGATGGCGAAACACAAGTATGACTTCACTAGTATCAGTGACATGCTTGATGAGCTTGAGTGAAAATGGTCCATCTCTTGTGGCCCTTAGGGATGGACCCCTTTTGCTTCTATTTCTGAGACTGACACAAGATTTATAGCTGTACTGTGTCTGTTGACAAAAAAAAGAGAACTTCACCCCTGCTTACGTTGCGAAAATCACACTCAACAGGTCATCACACAGTGTCCGACATTGTAGATACCAGACATAAAAAGGTGTCATAAACTATATTCCACGTCGGAACAGTCTTTTGCTTTCCGTAATCAATGCCAAGACTACAGAAGAGTTGAGGGTCTCCTCATTTAGTCAGAAACACAGCCAAAAGATTTTTGTCCAACCTCACAAAGTAAGCACTACCTGGCATAATGGTCGAAATTGAACTGAACCAGCAAATATGGTGTTTCCTCTTCCTTATTTCCATAAATGATTTACTAGATATGTGTGGTCTTCTGTTTGCCTTTTCTCCAACACTTATCCTGTCGTATAATACAAGAAAATGTGAGTATAACCAGGAAATGCAACACTGAATACCGGAGCAAAAGAAATCGAACAGGTCACACAGAGAAACCAAGTTGATTCCTGATATCTCTCGCCATATCACGATAGACTTAAGTATTTAAATCTCACCACCCTAGAGCTTAGAAGACATCGTGGAGACCTTATTGAAACATTCAAAATACTTAAAGGTTTAGAAGGCATTCCCTCGAATAGCCTTTTTGAACTAAATACTTCTGTCACTAGAGGAAATTCTCTCAAGTTGAATAAACCAAGATCAAGATTGAACATCAGATATAATAATTTCAGTCAACGAGTGATCAATGCATGGAATCGACTTCCAGAGCGAGTAATATCATCTACAACTGTGAACGGATTCAAAAACAACCTAGATAGACATTTTCAAGAATTACATGGGGTTTCTATGACTCGGTCGCTTAACCCCTAGGCTGCACTTTAGGGTGTGGCCAACAGGTATAACAGCAAACTCCCCGACAGCGATGTCTCCTCGAATGAATTCTTCTGAAAACATCACTGCCACAGGGTTAGGCTGTTTTGTTGCAAATCGCAACAAATGGGGTGATTATATTTTTTCTGTCACCAGATAATTCTGAATTAAGTACATCAGAAAGTATAAGTTTTCGTTCATAAAAAATATAATTTTATCATGAAGTAATTTGAAAATTTGAAGATATTAGAAAAAAGACGCTGCACTAAACTTTTACGTCAGTTTTAACGAGTTTTCGTGGCTGTTAAAAGTCGTCCCTTCTTCACGTGGCTAAAAAGCTCGCAATCGAGTTCTAAATGAAGAAAAACAAAATGGAGGTACAATTAAGATCTTATTATCGCCCTGGTCGCTCTTTTAACACTCTGTCGAATCCGTCTTCAAAATTCAAAGGAAATAGAAATAAAAAATTCGTCTGCAACCTCAAAACCAAGTCGGGAAAATTTCTGAAGGCCTTGAATGCACAGATTATTTGTGCTTTTCCAGTAATTTACGATATAAAGCCCTCCCGGGAAGGGGGGTACCTGTTCCCTTGCCCCCCCCCCCCCCCCCAAATAAAGATAATCTTGTTCCAAAAAAAATGAAAATTTGTTTTCTTATGTTATGGTGTTCCCCAATATTGTATTTGTTCGCTCCCCCAACCTCTCAAATTTTCCATTTTGTTCCCCTATACCCATGAATTTTTCTCCTGTTCCCCTCCCCAGGAGGACATTGGTCTCACATATACAGATAGTCATAGATCATCCAGGAATCTCCCTGAGGGTGTGTGGGGTTGGGTCCAGGCCCAACTGACTAGTTTTGACAGAATCCTCAGCTGAATAACAGAAGTGATCAATGGTTTATCAAGGTTACAGAGGTGGTGCAGCATTTTCTAAAGGGGATCCAACTTTTACAAGGGATGGGGGCGGCCCGGGTCCAATTGCTAATTTCCTATAATTATATAACATTTTACTTTCCAGGGGAAGGGCTGCCCCTGTTCCCTAACCCTATCTAAATACACATATGCAGATCTATGATTTGATTATTTCCACAACTTGCAATGATGTGCCAAATTGAATGTCAGAAGTTTTACTGCCCCTGGTCCTATGATCTATTCATTTGTCAATATAAGAACCTGAAAGATAGGATCTAGTTTGATCTTCTATAACCATTTCTCTATGTATCCTATAACACAGTTGAATATATATCTATTGTTAAAGCATGTAAGAGTTATCCAACATGAAAAACAAAACAAATCAGGATGCAAATTCGGAGCCTAATGGAGATAGAAATAAGTCAGACTGCCTTTATTGTTGTCGAGACTGGTCAAACAATTCTCGATCAGCCTAGATTTACATATAATGCAACTGACTGACTGCTTCAATGTTTACAGAACCCACCTGCATAGCATTGAGGAAAATAAAGACAAGCTGCAAGGTATTTTTGACTTTATGTATCGTTGTGTGTCTTTTTTCGTATGATGTAAGTTATTCCACAGTTTTCCCTGACCCCTATTTATATAGTAATGAGTGACTTATGACCCCAATATTTCCAAAATGTGCCTTAAAATGAGAGTTTTTTAGTGTTTGTTTCATAATTAGTGGGTCCATTGACCCCATCATGATAATCTGTCTTTGGTGGTTTGTGAACAAAGGCACACCCATGCAGTCTGATCTGCACCTTTGTTATTTGCTTTTTGGAAAGGTCATTTCATTCAGGACAAGTAAAAAATAGTATTTACTTGTCCTCGGACAAGTATAAACAAAGTTAATGCAATTCTGTATTTCATCTTTAATTAATTATTATGAACTCACAATGCTATGTTGTATTGAAAACAGTGTAGATCCAGATCAGCTGGCTTTAAAGCAGCCAGCTGATCAGGATCCACACTGTTTTCCATTGAGATCTGGTTTCATTTTTTTAAGAGTTTGAGTTCTTTGTGCATTTTCTGTTCTTTGGGGCAAGTAAAATTTTCATTGGACAAGTACATTATGGCCATTTACTTGTCCCAAGGCAAGTATAAAATTCTGCTATTTCCACACCCCTGATTTCGTTTACCTGAAAATGTTGGAAGTAAGAAGAAAGTGTCAAATTTGATTTTTTTTAGCATGTGGGCTGAAATCTGTGAGATTAACCAAAATTTTAAGTGAGATATGATAAAGTTCTGTGGGATTTTCATAATAATCACTTTGGAACTCCCCCTTATAACCAAAAAGCTTTTATTTTAATGTAAGAAGCTTGTGATGAACAGAATAAAGTGTGATTTGCGATTATTTCTTTATAAAATGTGTTTTTAGATGGTCCTAAAATGTGAGATTTGAAAATCTTATGGGAATTGGCTTTCAAAAGGGACAAATTCTGTGGGATTTTCAATGCCATGCAGGATGTTATTCAATCCCCAGCCATTGGTATCCTGGGTCAGGTGTGGTACTTGATTGTATCGATTCCTGATATTTGCACCCTTACTTAATTTTATCTCACAGTGTGAGGTGTGTGGCATAAATCTCCCTTCTGACCTGAAAATTTGCATTTCCACAATATGGTGAATACATGTATTTTATAAATGTGTGTGCTTGAACATCTACAGAAGTCAGATTTTCTGAAAAAGGGCCTTAATGCATATATATATGGAAAACATTTGGAAAAACAACAATAAATTAAAAAACAATCTCTCAAAATAGATACCTGAACCTCTGAATATGGGCCTTAATGCATATATATGTAAAACATTTGAAAAAAAAACAAAAAAAAAAACAACAACAACAATAAATTAAAAAAACAACTAATTTCTCAAAATCATTAGAAATCTGAGGTTGGGGATGCAGTCAAGATGAAACCAAAGTAAGAGGCAAAGATCTTATTATCCCCCTCCGAAAGGCGGAGGGATATTGGTGTGTGTCCGTCTGTCCGATTTTCCGTCCTCAGCCATAACTAGGTAACCTATTGATGGAATTTTATGAAACTCATACTGAATATATATAACCATATTGATGTTATGCACATGAAGTTTTATCTGGATGCTGTTGGTTATAGCAGAGTTCTTTGATTGCCTAAATTTAATGCTTTTTGGGGATTTTTTCTGTCCTCAAACTTAACTAGGTAACCAATGGATGAAATTTCATGAAACTTTTACTGCATATATATAACCGGGTTATGCACCTGAAGTTTCATCAGGGTGTCATCAGTTATACAGGAGTTATTGCCTTTTGATTGCAAACATTTTAGGATGTTTTTCAATCCCCAGCCATAGGCTGGAATCTCAAGAAACTTATACTGAGTATATATGACCATGGTGATTATACATATGAATGTGTATCAGGATATCCTAAGTTACAGAGGAGTTATTGCCCTTTGATTGCTTAAATTTAAATAATTTATCCCATCCTCAACCATAACTAAGTAAGCAATTGATCAAATTTCATGAACTTTACTCTGAGTACAGTTGACCTTCAATGGCTTGAGACCATGAAAATTAATTATAGCCTTCTATTTGAAAAAAATCTCACATGATTTTGGCAGGGGATATCAGTTTGTTGTAGAATTTTCTTGTTTTTCTTAAAGTTCTTGACCAAAAGATGTGGGTACTCAAAAGAACCGTCTCAATGAGATGGTGCTTTAGAGCACACAAAACTTTTTTTAAACTTATAAATAAGAATATAATCAAAATCATATGCTCAAGATGTTTGCTGTAATTATTGGAACCTGTGCTATCTTTTGAATATTTTTATAAAATGTATAACTTCTATTAATAATAATTAACTAGTATTTAATGCAAAATTGTTATTGGATGAACTCTTCATAAGACATGATAAAATAAATATTATGCAAAATACATGTATATGTGAAGTATGTTATGTAGATCCATTTCTTAGATGTAGATCCATTCCTGATACATGTAAGGTATGACATTTGTCAAAAAGTGAGTATGATCAGGAAATAAAAACTTTATCACTGCAGAATAGGTGTGTTCATGCCATTTTCTCAAGCAATATTCATAATTATTTTCAAAGAAGATATGTTTTCATTTCTTTAAATTAATTTATAATTGGGGAAAAGTGACAAAAATGTGTAAAGTATACTGCAAAGTAAGTAAAGGTGCAAAGATCAGGAATCGATTCAATCAAGTACCACACCTGACCCAGGATACCAATGGGAAAGTGACAAACTCACAGAAGACACCACAAACGAGAGCCAAGAGGTCAGCCCTTTCCCAGCAGGTGACCACAAAGCTTGGCTCATAATCATATGCCTGGAAATTTGTAGGTATGAAAAGTCAATTATTATGTCTGCCTTCCCTTTGTAAGTAAAGTCTAATGAAATTATACCATTGGTTTAACTAGAAATCAGAGGCTCATACATTGCATATTGTTTACAACCAATAAAAAACTAAAGTATATCCCTACTGAAAAAGTCAGTGGAATTCCGGTGGAATTCCACTGCAATTCCACTGTTTTCCAATGAAGCACTAAATTCCACTGAAATTTCACTGAAATTCCAGTGAGCTTCAAATCTCATTGGAATTTCAGTGGAATGTCACTGGAATTCCAGTGATTTTGAATGCACTTAATTCCACTGAAATTCCAGTGAGCTGCAAATCTCATTAGGATTTATTTCACAGAAATCTCAATGCTTTCAAGAGCAAATATCATCAGTGATCTACAGATTATTTATAAATACAGTAATATTTTTCATAAGAACAAGGAAGACATGAATTATCTACATGTATGTGACAGTGTTCAGTCTTCTTTATAACCATCTGGGGAAAAGGGAAGTTATGTCTGTCAGAAAGAAAAGAAAAAACTTGAAAGTACACTATCAGGACATAATTCCATACTGATTTGTGATATTTTGCCTATACTCCATGGCTACGGTACCTCCAAATATGAGAAATGAAAAAGATCATCCGATCAAACCAGGAGACACTATTTTTTCAATGCTCACTACAAACTCAAAAGTAGAATCCAATCGAAATTAGAACTCATTCGAAATATTTTGGCTGTCCTGGATACCTGCAAGCATGAAATGATCTGATTAAAAATGGCCAAGGAACCCTGGAGATACCATGTTTATCAAGTCTCAAGGGCAGACAAAACCCGGGAGATAAAATCAATACTAGAATGTGTGATCTGGCTGAATTCAAATTCATTGGAGATATAATGCATGTCCTGGGTACCAGCAAGTTAAAGGTTTCTATAATTGCCTTTTATAGGTATTAATTTGCTTAAATTAGAGTGAATAATGATTTTTTTTAATTATTCCATATTTTAAATTGCTAAATAAATGTGCTATATGTTTAATTTGCTGTTGTACATGTATGTGTGTGTTTATTTTACCAAATAAATATCAATCAATCAATCAATCTATTACCTATCCTACATATTCAGTGCTGCTCATTCCAGCCATCCACACAACCAACCACACACTCATCCATCCATCATGTCTGATTGTGGGCGAAATGACTTGGGAGGAAATGGTGCTGTGTTGTGGGTTTTTTTGTTGTTGTTTTTGTTTTATTTTTACCGAAATTTTCAAAACTAGCACTCCCTGGCGTAATGCTCAAGTATTAGCGAAGCCAGTTAGTTAGTTAGATAGATAGATAGATAGATAGATAGATAGATAGATAGATAGATAGATAGATAGATAGATAGATAGATAGATAGATAGATAGATAGAAGTCAAAACGACTATGGCCAGAACGACCAGGTTTGAAAATAGAGACGAAACGACAAGGAGGCGAACGTCTTGTTACCAATGTTAAGTTTAAACGTCAGTCTGTACTTTCATCCACGCTTGAATTGTATGACTGGTTTAACGTTGATGATTCCTCTGAATCTGACATTTTCTCGTCAAAATCATGAAAACTTATTAAATTATACAGTTAAAAATCTCATTCAAACTGAAATTCGCTGTTTATTTACATTCTCACGCTTTGTGCCCATCCGGTTATATCAAAATTAGAACTAAAATAACTAGCGAAATAATTAGGGAACCAAATTTCGTAATTAAATAAAACGTTGGAGTCTTTGGAAGCAAAATGATTTGCATAGTAAATGTTAATTAATTTCGAAATAAGAAATAGCCAACAAAGTACTAAATTATAATTCATATACTGTGAATGAACGTAAAAAAAATCTATTCGTTTCGTTCAATTGCGAATGTGAGAAATGGCTTTCGCCCTGATGGTCGTTTCGTATCAAATTACGCGCGCGTGGTAACTGCCTTCCTGTTTGAAATTAGAAGTTGGGGAATCGATCTCTTTCTGCAAAGATAACAATGGTTCTCATAACACATCGAAGAAATGACCCATATATAGCACACACAAACCAAGAAAGGACTCGGACGAAGTTGGCGAGAGCTGTGTCACCATGCAGTTGTGTGTTCAAGATGCGACCATTGGCGGTATTTTATCGTTTTTTCTTTTATCTATTGTTAACAATCAGTTTGAAAGAAAACGAAAGAAAGTTTGCCTCAGGCCTGATATTGTGTGAAACAGCTCACTCACCAGTCATTTGTGGCACGCCCCATGCGAATATCCATGAATTTTCGCCAGGGGGTGGGGATTCGGCCCCATGTGCGGATCCAGAGGGGGTGACCCCCAATCACAAGCACAGGTCATTGACATTATGCTACAGCTGTAATAAAAGCAAATTTAATACCTAAGATATACTTCTGGTTACTCGATAAAGACCGTAATCTGTATACATGTACTTATTAATACTCGCTTCGTAGTTTGAAAAACAGAGTACACTGGTTCAGCTAAACAAAATTTATGAGAATTGCCCCATCGACAGTTTTTGGGGTGCTTAAAACAACCGTCTCATTGAGACGGTTCTTTTGAGTACTGGTTGAGAAATAAGGCCTAATTTTCTTTTGCAAACTTTTAAAACTAAAGGCCTTGGTGGAGGAGCGCAGTGACTCAGTGGTAGAGTGCTCGACTCAAGACCTATGGCCGCAGGTTTGAGCCTCACCTGCGTCACTGCGTTGCGGTCCTTGAGCATGACACATTTATCCTAACTTAGCACTGGTTCAACCCAGGAAGACCCATGGCTGTTTAACTGAAAGACTGTTGATGGGACGTAAAGAATCAAATCAAACAAAGGCCTTGGTGCAGACCCAAATCAGGCACTCATTCTCTGATTGGGGTCTAGACTGTTTACTTATTTACCAAAAGGAATATCTTTTACAAACAGAATAGAAATAAATATAAAAAAGTAATACTGACACTTACTCCATTACTTGGAAATGGACTTGACCAAATGGTAAGGATAGTAGAGTCCACTAGGCTTAAAAGTGTTCAGTAAAGAGACTTAAGACTTGAAATGTCATATAAAAAAGATATGTACATGTGTTTTAGCTGTGGTGGGGTATTAATTTAGGGGCCTGCTGTGCTGGTTGGGGGTATGGGCATAATTTTATTTTTTTTCTGTTCACCTTTCTGTCATAGAGTACTCCTTTATCTAAAGTATATGTATTTTTTTTCTTTCTTAGGTTTAAGCTCCATGACCACTAAACACTGAGAGTCAGACAGATATGGAAATAGGAAGTCCAGGACCTCTGAAAGGTAAGGAGCAAAGATCAGTTCATCTTTCAGTGTGTTTCAGTCACTTCACAACACGTAATTTTGGTACGAGTGTGCGAGCCAGTTTTTTTAAACCTATCCCAATCATATACTTGGTCTTCCAAAAATATGACCTATTCATATACTTGATTGAACAAAATGTTTACATATTCATATACTGATCTTTAATTTTATATACCCTCTTTGCTGTCTGTAAACAAAATTTACAAATATTATTACAATGAGGTTTTCGGGGATATAGCGACCAGCACTAGGGCCAGTCTGTTGGTAGGCGAAACCTTGTGCGCTCCTTCATTCCGATGATCTTAAATATTTGGACAGACGGTTCTGAGCAAACAGTGCAGACCCAGATCAGACCTTGAAGGAGCAATCTGTTCAGGGTCGCCAATATTTGCCATTCCGTCAATATGTTTTGGGCACATTTCTATTTGGTAAAACTGCACTTTTCAAATTTAAAAATAGTTTACTAGTAATTTTTCGAGTATCTGAACCATTTTTAGGGGTTGTGTTGTATGAGCTGTTTTCTGAACAGACTCAAACAAGTTTGATCAGCCATTCATGCTAGAGTTTTGTTTTTGTGCAGAAAGCAACTATTGACATGTCATATTCATTATTGTGCTATCTAGATGCTGTGAAAATAAAGACACTGATCAGACTGCATGGAAGGGCAGGTTGATCTGTGTATTTGTTTGGCAATGGCTTTTGCCTTGATGTTACTTATAAGCGGAAACTGTTGTTTTTCAGTCAGTCTGGCTTTCATTCATCATTACATTGATATACTGGAGCGCAGTGACTCAGTGGTAGAGTGCTTGACTCGAGACCGAGGGGCTGCGGGTTCGAACCTCACCGGTGTTGGTGCATTGTGTCCAATTGAGCAAAAACAATAATCCTAGCTTAGTGCTGGTTCAACCCAGGAAGACCTGTCCCTTAAATTTATAACTGAAAGATTGTTGATGGGACGTACAGAATGATATCAAACAAACAATTACATTGATATATTCACAGACATAGTACAATATTTCATTTTGTACAGTATGAAAATTCTCAGGAACCAAATACACAATCAGACACTTAATGAACATTTGTATGTTACCCATTATAAGCCACAAAGGCTTGCCAGCTTTTGCTTTAGTCCATATTGGGCCATACTTTGCATGGGTGAAAGTTTTCAGGTTTATTCCTGAGTTCAGGATTTTGAGGCTGACTTTCCATAAAAAGTCACCCTCAAAATCCTGAATTAGGCAGAATCTTATACATGTAGCTTATAAATACAATTGATCTAAAGACACTTGAAATATTTCAATATTTTGATGACATACTGCAAGTTTTAAAATTAAAATTTCAAAAGTTCAGGATTTTGGAAATGTTGAACTTTCACCCATGTACTTTGTTGTGGTATACAGTATAGTGTCTGCTTTCACAGTGAGTCGGATTGTAAGAATAGACATCAGGCTAAAGTTATTCAAAACTTCTGTTATTAATACATAATATGATGCTAAAATTTTAGCAGAAAGTATGGTAAATACAGTGATATTGTAAGCAGAATAGATGTGAGCAGTTGCTGGGCAAAAGCTACTCACATTTTTCAGCAAAAATGTCCTACTATAATATTTTCTTAGTTTGTGTATTTGAACCAGTTCATCTCAAAAACAATAAAAATGGCATCAATGACCAGCAACAGATAAATTCAGTCTGTTCATGAATAATAATAACATATGTATGCCTGAACAGTCTTCAGTCTTCGCATAAGCCTTCTGTTAAACCTAGGCTGTCCGAAGACTGAATAGTGACAGCTTGCTACAGACTGCAGATGGGCAGGCCTGGCAGGCCGATAGCTTGTCACATGGCATTTTGTTAAATGCTGACTCATACAATTATTTTTCTTTTGTTTACACAGAAGCTCATTGATCTCAACGATGAGGATGTTGATGCTCCTTGGTTTTATATGGTGGCAGAAACCAGAGTAGCTGCAGAAAACCACTGACTTTGGATGGGTGACCACGAAGAAAAGAAGGCAAAGATCAGAACCTGCCAAATAGTGATTATGGGAATCAAATACAGGTTGCAGAAGGGAAAAGTGAGGATTTTACCACCGTGTTGTCCCTGTCGGACTATATGTATAATGGGTGGTTTACATGTGTAACCAAAATGACTCAAGACTTTAAAATTTACTTAAATGCTGGCAGATCAGAGTTAATTATAGGCCCACAGGCTTGGGTCAAATAATGTGTTTATATGTTTCATGAACATGGTATTTACTAAACAGCAAAATGTCCTTCTGTTTTTATTTGATTTATGTGTCCCTTATTGATTGCTTTTTACTGTTGGAAATCAGTGGCATTTCAGAGAAATTTCACTGGAATAACACTGAAATCTCAGAGAAATTCCACTGGAATCTCAGAGAAATTCCACTGGAATATCAGAGAAATTCCTCTGATATTCCAACAGAATTCCAGAGAAATATTCCACTGAAATTTCAGTGAAATTCCACTGTAATTCAAGTGGAATAACACTGGTATTTCTGTGGAATTCCACTGAAATTTCAGTGGAATTCCACAGAAATTCCAGAGAAATATTCCACTGAAATTCCAGTTGAATTACACTGAAATTTCAGTGGAATTTCAGTGAAATTCCGCTGGGATTCAGTGGGAAAACACTGTTATTTCAGTGGAATTCTACTGAAATTTCAGTGGAATTTCACAGAAATTCCGGAGAAATATTCCACTGAAATTCCACGGGAATTTCACTGAAATTCCACTGATCATTTTCAGTAGGGATGCTCTTCTTAGGACAAAATGTGTGCATTTTGACTTCGACATAGTTAGTAATAAATATATTTTTACTGTTGCTGTGTAGATGTTTTCCTTTGACATATTTTATATCATTTTGGCCACAATGGGTTATGATCTCAGCAAGGCATATCAGCACATATGAGGATCTGGATGGGGGGGGGGGTCTGGTATTCACTTTTCATTAAAAATTTAAATCATTATACCCCATCCAGACCCTCTCATATTGCACATTCCCTCTGAGATGTGTCATTGGTGTTGGCATGATTTGTTAAAGTTTCTCAAGTGATCTTTATAAACAATCATCTAAAAGTATTCATATTTAGACCATGGCTACCCTGGAGAGCTGGTGTACACATCATGACTCCAGACCCCAGGTACCTGCCCCTGGGTTGGACTGGAGGGGAAACAAATCTTAGACAATATTAAAAATGTTATTCTCTTTTTCTGACTTTAATAATATTACATGTATGCAACTATTGCAGTAAGGCCTATCTAATGAACCATTCATGATTGGACCATTCATACATGTAGTTGGCCTGCACTAGATGGCATTAGACCCTTGATCAATGCCCCAGGGTGGGGACATCTTGAGAATTTTCTTTATCTTATCAGCTTATAGAATCACTCATATTGGAAGAAGTCTATACTGACTTTCTATGACTTTAATAGGACCTAAAAGCTCATGACACAGAAAGGAGCTAGAGGACTCCTTTAAAAGTGCTTATTTAAATGTTTCCTGTTGACTTTTAAGATACAAATTTCTTGCCATCCATTTATTAGAAAGCATTCATATTGTGACAATTGACTGACTTCCACAGACACTGGGATACATGCCAAAACTGGGGCTAGATGTCAAAATCCAGGACATCTTTAGATTTTTTTTCTGATCTATCTGCCTGCCTGCCTGCCTGCCTGCCTGCCTGCCTGCCTGCCTGCCTATCTATCTATCTATCTATCTATCTATCTATCTATCTATCATACTGGCTTCGCTCATACTTGAGCATTACGCCAGGGAATGATAATTTTGAAATTTTGATGAAATAAAAAAACAAAAACAACAACAACAAAAACAATACAAAAAAAACTTTTGAGTCACTCGATCTAAGCATCGACCGATCATGCCGATGGCGATTGTAGAGGCAGGGCACGTTTCTGGTTTGTTTTGCATTTAAAACTGATTTACTTAGTTGGTGAGCCTGAAGTCATCTTATCAAAGATAAAATGATCAGCAGAGTGATGTGCAGAAGTCTCATATTTCTGCCAAAAATGTGATAAGAGATATTAAGTAGCGAACTGTTGTCAGGCATGGCAGCCATATGTAAACAACTCCGAGCGCTAAGAAGCAGGGTACCAGATGACCGTAAATAGATCCGGCAGATTCCTACTCATTTGGAAGCGTACGGCAGTGGCATTTTCTGAGGGAAGGATGACCGCTAGGGGACGCCACTGTTGGGGAGTTTGGTATAACAGGTATAACAGGTCAACCCCGGTAGGCCTGACAGCAAAGAAAACAGAAAATTACTGGGGAGTTATTGCGTCAGCCTATCGCAAGGTTTTATCTATCTGCACAGTAACAGATGACGTTCTACACACCGGCTGTCGAAATAAACTGCAAACATGCACTCGAAATTAGCATTAAAGCGTATTTTAATGGACTTAAATAGAAACTCTTCTTCGAAATTATGTATACATCGTAACCTTGCAATATGGAGTTCAACAAAGGCATCAGAATGGAAAAGGGCTGTGTCTGACGCCGAGAAAATAGTGGGATATCCAACGTCCTTTATGAGTCTTCGGTGTTTGTTGAGTGACGAACTTGCGAATGTGGCAATACAAATCAGAAAACTTATTGGCACTAAACACCCACTGCTGAAAACTGCAAGGTATGATTAATAGTTACCCCAGTAAGCAAACAAACTCCAAGCCACCAGCGACACGCCATTCAAATGACAATATCTTGGTGGGCCGTTTGTCGACCAATTTTGTTTTTTGCTTGCTGAGTCTAATGTTAATTGAACGTACAAGAATGACAGAGATCATAATCCTTCATGAGCAATGACACACTGGCAAAGTTGGGCGGCAAATTCCACCCTGCTTATATGTACTTTAAAGTTTATGAAAGTTTCCCAGCAAGGTTGGGCGGAAAATTCCACCCCCAGTTTTTACCGGTGGAATTTACCGGTATTTCCCGGCATGGCAAATAAGGCTCAAGTGGCAAATAATGGCAAGTATAACTTTTTTGCCGTGAAACACTGGCAAATATAATTATTAGCTGTAAAATGCAGCAGATATCTTTAGGAAGTTGAAATAAAATAGTATTATTTAACTAAATGAGTGAAAATGTAAATATGAGGCTACAGTATCAGCATAAAACCTTTGAATACATTTAAACATGTTAAAACAGCCAAAAATTAATCTTAGACTGAAATCTTGAAATATTTTTAACAATAAATAGTATCTTTAGGGTGTGGCCAACAGGTATAACAGGTATTACAGGTCAACCCCGGTAGGCCTGACAGCAAAGAAAACATTGTCTGATTGAAACTGAGAAGCCAGATATTGTAATTGGCACGGAGTCCTGGTTGTCACCTGACATCTTTAATGGTGAAATCTTTCCCCCCGGCTACACAGTTTTCAGAGCTGATCGTAAGTCAAAGACAACTCGTAGCGGAAGAGTCTTTATCATGACCCGTGCAGACTTGATTTGTACAGAACAGCCACAGTTCAAAACAAACTGTGAAATCCTGTGGGTAAAGCTTGAGGTCGCAGGTGTGCACCCACTATTTATATGTGCATTTTATAACCCCAAGGAAGGCAACCAGGAAGACTTGTTAGAACTACGGAGGTCAATTGAAGAGGTTAATAAAAAGGCTAAAGGCAATATCTGGATTCTTGGAGATTTCAATCTGCCAAAACTCACTTGGCCGGATAGCATTCCGACCCTAAAGCCCGACTGTGCATTTAAACAGATATATGATACATTCCTGGACTTCATCAATGATTTTAGCCTTACACAAATGGTTACTCAACCCACCAGACAGGGAAAAACTCTAGATTTATTCCTTACAACAAACCCCACACTTATCCAACAAGTAAGCTGCCAACCAGGTCTAGGTGACCATGACATGGTTATGGCAAACTGCACACTTTCACCGACAACTCAAAAACTCAAACCACGTAAAGTTCCTCTATTTCGCAAAGCAGACTGGCCCAAATTTAAATCACTTATGAAAGACTATCAACAAAAGTTCATGAACAGCCACCTGGGTAGGTCTGTAGAAGAACTTTGGAATGATTTCACATCCACACTGGATACTTTCTCATCTCAGTGTATCCCGGTTAAAACTATTTCGGGAAAGAAATCATTGCCTTGGGTTACTCAAGCAATTAGACGTCAAATTAGAAAAAGAAATCGCTTATACAAACAATTTAAGGAAACCGGAGACCAGCAAATTAGAAACAAATTTGTGGCATACAGAAACTCAATTAAAAGCAAAATAAAACTTTCTTATGAAACTTATCTTGAAGGTCCTCTTGGATTAAATGACGAAAACTCAATATGTGACACCAAAAAACTTTTCTCTTAAGTGCTCAAAGCAAGATCAGCTTGGCAGCACAGCTCTCAATCACGACCATAAATTGGTTACAAATACAGCTGAAAAGGCCGACATACACAATCTACACTTCCAATCAGTCTTCACCACTAAAGAACCACTATCTCTCTCACGATTATGCAAAATGAAACTTCATGATGCGGCTGACAGTGGCAAGATACCCTCTGAGTTACTAACCCCACTGCAGAAGTCTACTCCTGTCATGGAAGACTTCAGCATCTCTGTGGCTGGCATACTAAAACTATTAAAAAATCTGAAACCTGGAAAAGCAGCTGGCCCGGACAGACTCAAACCCATTTTATTGAAGGAACTATGTGAAGAAATTGCACCAATTATTCAGGTCATCTTTGAACACTCCATCCAAACAGGCAAACTCCCCGCAGAGTGGTGTCAAGCCCAAGTCAGCCCCATCTTCAAAAAAGGTGATAAAACATCGGCTGCAAATTACAGACCGATCTCCCTCACCTGTATTCTCTGCAAGGTCCTTTAACATAATGGCACCACATCTGGTAAAGCACTTTGACAAGCATGACCTGTTGTATGATCTTCAACACGGCTTCAGAGAAAAAAGGTCATGTGATACTCAGCTTACCATGTTGTTCGAGGACCTTGCAAGAAATACAAGTGTAGGCAAACAAACTGATCTGATACTGCTGGACTTCTCGAAGGCCTTTGACAAAGTTAACCACTCAAAGCTCATCTGGAAGCTCTACCAGTATGGGATCAGAGGAAATGCACTATCCTGGATCCGAGCCTTCCTAGGTAACAGGTCGCAGACGGTCGTTATTGAAGGTGAGGAGTCGGGATCGGTTCCAGTGAGCTCTGGGATACCTCAGGGCTCAGCCTTGGGACCTATCCTATTTCTTGTTTTCATAAACGACCTCCCAGAAAATCTGTCATCGCAAGTACGACTCTTTGCCGATGACACGGCAGTTTACCTAACAATTGGAGGCTTGGATGACGGCACAGTGCTACAAAACGACCTGGATAAACTATCATTGTGGGAGTCACAGTGGGACATGGAATTCAACCCCTCTAAGTGCCAGGTGGTGCGGGTGACAACGGCCAGGAAAGCAATCAACACAGTGTATACTTTACATGGTCAGATCCTGGAAGTTGTAACAAACGCTAAGTACTTGGGGGTTGACATCTCCAGTGGCCTATCTTGGAACTCCCACATTGACCGAATTACTGGAAATGCAAATAGAACTTTGGGATACATTAGAAGAAATATTAAATCAAAAAAACCAAAAAGTGAGAGAAACCGCCTATAACACGCTTGTTCGTCCTCAGCTGGAGTATGCGGCCCCCATTTGGGATCCTTACACTAAGGAAAAAACACTCCAGCTTGAAAAAATTCAAAGAAGGGCCGCACGCTGGACGACCAGTAATTACGATTACAGGTCAAGTGTTACATCTATGCTTGACCAACTCAATTGGAGAACCCTTGAGCAAAGACGGGCGGATGCCCGCCTTTGTCTCTTCTACAAGATGGTCCATGGAATTGTGGCAGTACCCCTCCCAGATTACGTCCAGCCTACACATAGAGTGTCCCGTTACTGTCACTCAATGACATTTCGTCAGATCCATACAAACAGGAACTATTATAAGTATTCATTCTTTCCACTGGCTATAGTCCAGTGGAATGCCCTGCCAGAGTCTGTTGTTAGTTTGCAAGACCTTGAAGCCTTCAAGGTCGCTGTGAGCAAACTGCAACACTCAAAACCCTAGATCCTGACACTGTTGTTTTAACCTGATTTTAATCTCATCTTCACTGTTTTTAACCTATCATCTTTTATTCCCTTAACTATCATGCTTTTATTCTTTTTCTACTAACATTGCTCGACAGCGCGCAACTGCCTAAAATGTCCGCGAGGGCGTATGGCAGATTATGAAGATAGATAGATAGATATCTTTAGCCTGTATCATGCTGGATATTTTATGTACTACACAGTAACACTTTCTCCCAAAGGGAGCGCAGTGGCTCAGTGGTAGACTGCTTGACTTGAGACCAAAGGGCCGCGGTTCGAGCCTCACCGGAGTCACTGTGTTGTGGTCCTTGAGCAAGACACATTTATCCTAGCTTAGTACTGGTTCAACCCAGGAAGACCCGTCCCTATATAACTGAAAGATTGTTGACGGGACATAAAGAATCGAATCAAACAAACAAAACACTTCTCCCATATTTTTAAACCTGTATTTTCAATAAGTGTGGAAAACAGTGTATTTCTGGAAGGATCAGGAAGCAACAATCTGAAATAAAAACACATTAAGTATTCTCTCAGGAATATTAACACAATCTTAAACATATAGTGGATTAACTATCACTATGCAAACATAAGTCAAGGACTAACTCATTGAGTTTCTGCCATTTGCAAATTTGGACATAGAAAACTTGATATCTCAAAAACTGTTACAGCTAGGAGCTTCAAACTTGCTCAGCTTATAGAGGAAAATGAGTAGATAACCTGGTGTAAACTAAAAAAATCATTTCATTATTTATGTGGAGATATCGCCCTTTACAAATTTTGTCATAGAAAACTTGATATCTCAAAAAAATTACATCTAGGGGCTTCGAATTTGGACAGCTGATTGAGGGTAATGATTAGATTACCTGGTGAAAATTTTAAAAAAGGTGTCTTTTTTGTTATCGCCCTTTGCATTTTTTTTAGTAAATGCCCTTTGCAAATTTGGACATCGAAAACTTCCAATAATGATATCTCGAAAACTATTACAGCTTGTACTATTACAGCTTGCAGCCTCAGATTTGGTCAACTGAAAGAGGTTGATGAATAGATTACCTTGTGAAAAGGTTGATGGACAAACTAATGGTTAGAGGCATAGTGTTTCATAAACACAATTTCTAGTTAACATTTGTTTTGGGCAAAGTTAGGCGGTCAAAACCACCCCCGGTTTAAAAAAACGCCCCGGTCAATATGCTAAAGAGTGGTCAATACTGGTCAATACGAATCTGAGTGGTTGATTGAAAATTCTAAGGGAGGTTTTATGAGGTGGATTGAGATATTTGTACAGGTTTTATGTTCTATCTATAGAAAAAAGAATAAAAATAGTGTTTCGTCCCTGCCAATGGCACTTTTCATGGTGAGATTTCCATCTCAAGACCTTAGCACTGAGTTCTGCATTATAGTCCATGCACCTAACACTTGCTTTTCTTGCATCATCAAAGGCAGAATAGAATAATGATATTGGGTTTTTTTGCTCAATTTTGAGACAATAACTTTTACTAGTTTATAAATGACACTTGGTTAATTATTAACTGATAACAGCAGATAACAGAATGACCACACTTTCACACCTCTATATACACACAGATGCCACTGAATTAGCCAATACATTTTAAGATCAGTGATTGGATAGGTGTTATAAACTGGACACACCTTCTTCAGTCTGAGAGACATGCCCAGTATTTTGACTGTTTTGTTTGTTCTAAGGTATTTAAAGTAATAAAAATAACTCATTTGTTCAACATTGAGTGTTTTCTTTATAATTTTCACACCTTTGTCTTTTCAGGTAAGAAGCCAAACCAACTTGTATTAGTTAAAAACAGCATATTTTATTTGTACATGATGACCTCATTGATGATCAATTTGAAGTATTGATTTTTTTTTTTTACTTTCTCTCATTTTAAAACAAGTCCTTGATTTAAATATTTTTTCTTATTTCTATGAAAAAACTAGTTTTAAAATTTATTTATTTTCATTACTTGAATTTGCCTTTTTTATTGATGGTTAATAGAAAATAAGTTCAAGACTGTAAGTATGAACTGAAAGTTATGGTAATGATTTGGGCTGAAGATCTAAAACTATTGACATTGCATTTTTGTTTATTTTACGGCTTATTAATTAATAATACTTTTTTTAAAGTAAAATCAACAAAAAAAGCAACAACACATTTTCAGTTAAACCTCAGTGTATTATCTTATATATAGAGCTCAGTAAAACAGAGGATAAATAATGCCAAGTATCTACACATCAACCAAGTTTTTAGTCAATCGACCAATTGACTACCAATCGACCAGTAATGAACGGTTAAAACCAGTAATGACCAATGGTCTGGTCAATATGCATATTGACCAGTCGATTGCCAACCTTGGTTTTGGGTGCTCAAAAGAACCGTCTCATTGAGATGGTTCTTTTGAGTACCCACAACATACATTTTGGTTGAGAAGTAACAAAAATAGTTTTCAGCTACACACTCTAAAGATTATCTTGAGGCTTGACATTTTTTTTTATTTTCTCATCTTTACAGAGGTTTCCTGGACAATGGTAAACACAGCTTACAGACAAGAGGTTTGATAGTTCTCCTGATGTCAAAGGCTGCTGGTCCTGGTTCGCAAGTATGTGACCCACATGAGATGGTCAGTGGAATTTATCCAAGGTATTGTAGGATGTTACAGCACCAAATATTTCTTATAACTCTATACATTAGGGGTGTGGAAATACTTGCCCGACTTGTCTGACATGGAACAAATTTCAATTTACTTGTCCTGGGCAAGTACAAACAGAAAGTTTACAATTACATAATTTATGTTTAGATTCATTTTTATGAACTCACCTGTTGAATGGAAAGCAGTGTAGATCCTCATCGTCCGGCTTCTGATCTGGATTCACACTGTTTTCAATAGAGTATTACCTGGTTTCATACTGTTTTCGAAAGAGTTTATATATGATACAGGACAGAAAGGGCTAAACAAAGTTATCTGTTCTTTGGGACAAGTAAAATTTTCTTTGTTCAAGTACATTATGACCATTTACTTGTCCCTGGACAAGTATCAAATTACATGTCAGTGTATCAATGGCTATGGACAGGGCTGTGGGCTGTACATGAAACAGTCAATGGATTTCAGTTTTTGATGTATTTTTCCAAGCCTAGCGGGCAGTAGCCAGAATTCTTTTTCGTTGTTCTTCCACAATCTAACTTCCACAACACAGTGCCCAGGGAAAAAGACTAATAGGGGCCCAGTAGCACAGTGCCCCTAAATTTTGGGCTGGGCCCCTAGAACTAAAAGTTAAGGGGCCAAGCTTGCCCCTGAAAAAGTATTATGTAAAACTATGAAGTCTTATCAAATCTGTTGGCTATAGCTATTTGAAGTTTACAAATTTTCATTCAGCTGATTCAAAATACTGTTAATATGGTAAATTATTAGAGGAATACAGATTTTGAGGGTCTCTTACTTCATTAACTTGAGTAAAACAAATGCTTGGCAATGGTATTGAAATGAGTTTAATTTTCGGCCAAACCCTGGGCCCCTCAGTTTTGGGCTGGGCCCCCAATCATTTTGTTTTAGGGGCCCAGCTTGCTCCTGGGGTAAAAAGGTTAGTCTGTATCCCTGGTGCCCATAACTTTTTCAAAATTCAATACCCTCTTTGGAAAGCAACATTTAGTCTGGATAAATTGGAATTCAAAAGTTTGTATGGTGTAAACAGCCCAAAATGTGTGTGTTTATGTGAGCTGAGTGAGGTGCACTTATTAGTGCAAACAGGCCATCAGTGGAGAGTGTGTAACAAAAATAGTTTTTCTTATTTCTCAGCTAAAGTATATGTTGTGGGTACTCAAAAGAATCGTCTCAATGAGACAATTCTTTTGAGCACCAAAAACACATGTTAAAACTTATGGGTGAGGAAATAATTAAAATTTTATGTTCGAAATTTTTATCTAAACCTGTGGTCAAATATGATATATTTTTCCAGTCAGAGGACCCTGGCAGAAATAACAGAAATGATCCATACAGCTAATTTGATCCACAAAGGAGTGGTCAACCTGGACACCCTGCAGCCTAATGATTGCACACACAAGGATATGGAGTTTGGGAACAAAATGGCCGTTTTAAGTGGAGACTTTCTCTTAGCTAACGCTAGTACTGGTCTAGCAGACCTGAATAATACCAAGGTGAGTTTGATTTATTTTGCCAGTGACATGCCATTTTTTGCATCTGCTTTGACATGGATGACTTCAGCATCAAGTTTTAGTCAGCCCATCCATCCATTCACTCTGCTTCCTACCAGTAAATGGAAGGAGTAAGTGTCACATGCATTAGCCTATGAGGCAAAAAAAAACAAAAACTTTTCGTCAATTTCCTCTGATTGATTTATTAGAACAATAGCCTAAGTTTAAGAATATGGTATTTATTTGACTTTTACTGTTGCTATGGTAACAGAAAATGGCAGCAGAAATAGGTTTAGTGTAGATTTTATTTTCTTGTCCTTTGGGATCATGGGTTTCATCTGGTAACTTTGAAATTATTAGAGGGTCACTGATGAGGCCTTAATGGCCGAAACTAGCTAGTCTGGCCCAGAAAACTTTCACACTCTAGTTTCAGTTCTTCGGTGCATTCTTTGCTTCCAAAGGATAACCTTTTTAAGAACATATTAATATACAAAAATGGTCATTTTAGACCAAATTCGAGCATTTTGACCGAGAAATTAACATAGAGCACAAGCAAAATCCAAAAACACCTTTTAAAAGAAGGTAAGCATTACCACGACACACAATATTTTATTATTAAACATTATTTTTTGGTATTTAGGTATGATGATATCTATATAGTTTTAAAGCACAGTCTTCTGAAGTCTCATATATTTGGTCCAAATTGTCTTTCTATATTTAGCCTGTTTTGCTGGCCATTTTCAGCTATTATAGCAATGGTAAAAGTTAAATAAGTACCAGACTTGTACACAACAGCTACTGCTCAAATTAACTATTCAGAAAATGCACTTGCTTAGCGTGGCCAGCTGCCACTAAATTTTATCCCTAATTACCAGAATATTCCCTGTAATAAGCAGCCATTGAAAACTGGGACATCAAAGAACGGCAGATATTTGAGCAAATCAGACAAATACACCTGTTCTGGTATCATCATCAAAGGGTTTTGATTAATGTGCATGTGCAAGAGCATCTTCCACATCAGTGGGCCCCTCTCCAGGTAACTCGCTAGCTGCACACAGAGCAGATCTTACTTTGGTTAAGACTGCCTTTTGTATATATTTGTAGCAAAGTTTTATGGCTAAAGTGAAATACAAATCCCTTAGTTGAACTCAACCAATATCACTCCCTTTTTCAAAATTCATTAATTCTTTAGATCCAGATCATCTGACTTTTGATAAGGTCGAGCGATCAGGATCCAAACTTTATCATCAGCACCATGAATCAATATTAAAGGGAAATGTGTATCAAAGAGTTAATGTGTCTAAATTTAGACAGGCATTTTCACACAAACAATTTTAGTGCAAACTTGATCAAAATCGGTTGAGAAATATGAAAGTTATTAACCCTTAATGCACCAATCGTAACAAAGGCGTCTGCTTTTCTCGCCTGCTGAAATGTTTAAGAAGCCTCTATGGCAAACAATGTGGACCCAGATCAGACTTATAGGAGCAGTCTGTTCTGGGTCCACGCTGTTTGCTTCTTTACTTAATTCCTCAGTAATGCTAGGCAATTATTTTCAGCAGACGACGTTTTCAGATGCATTTTTTTCTTGGCGCTTTAAGCGTTAATAAATGAAGTTTTCATAACTTCCAGAAGTTCATATAGTGCTAACAGTCTATAAAATACATGTATGTGCTAATGAAAGAGTAGGAGCCCCAGGCCTCCAGATACCAGTACATAGTTGAAAATAATTTGCTTATTTCTCAACCAAAACATACATGTATTTTGTAGATACTCAAAAGAACCATCTCAATGAGATGTTTTGAGCACCCAAATCACATGTTTAAATTGATGTATCCGTCCCGAGGATCACCCTTTGGCATCATGAGGCTTGCCGAGTGATGACAAACTATGATCCCGAGGGACGGATTTTTCTATCCTACCCTGACATGAATTATGGATTCAATTTCTTGCTCACTACTGTTTTTTTTTTATTTATTTATTTATTTTAGAATAAGCTTCCAAAATTCCCTGAATACACTAAGATGCAATTTCACAGGACGACATTACTTGACGTCCCGGGTAAGATAGCATGGGTAAGATAAGATTTTCTATCCCAGGGTAAAATCTCAGATATCCTTATCCGGTGTGCAAGAAATATGATACCATGGGTGAAAATTCAAAATTCCAAAATCCTGAACTCAAGCTTTAGAAATTTAAATTTTTTAAAAAAAATCTTGCAGTATGCCTACAAAATATTAATATTAGGGTCTGGATGGGGGGGGTCTGGTATTCACTATTCATTAAAAATTTAGACCATTATTCATCTCATTAAAATTTTGGGTTATTCATTAAAATATGACCAATTATTCATTAAAAGTAAGAAAGGTGGCAAAGAAATCTGATTATTCACTATTCATTAGTTTTTTCTCCAATTCATTAAAAGATAGGATTATTCATTATTTTTATAGGCCCTCGTTATTCACTATTCATTATTTTTTGGGCTCATTATTCATTATAGAAAAGGGCCATTATTCACTAATCACTATACCCCATCCAGACCCTCCATAATTTACAAGTTTAAATGGTCAATTGTGTTTAAATAAACTGAAAATAAATCAGAGAAGCTATTATGACCTGCTGATTCAGTATTTTTAGGCTGACATTCATAGGGCCAGTTAAGCAAAAATATTTAGCATAAAATGTGATTATTTTCTTATCATGTGTTTTGGATGCTCAAAAGAACCGTCTCATCGAGAAGGTTCTTTTGAGTACCCACAACATATATTTTGGTTGAGAAATAAGAAAAATAATCATGTTTTGAATGCTCAAAAGAACCGTTTCATCGAGACGGTTCTTTTGAGTACCCACAACATATGTTTTGGTTGAGAAATAAGAAAAATAATTTTCAGTTACGTACTCTTATCTGGGGGCCTGGAAATAATTCAGAAATAATACTGAAAACTTTCATCCATGTGATATTAAAGGTTGTAGAGTGGATATCCAGAGCCATAGCTGACACAATGGAGGCCGAATTTACGAGCCTACGCGATACCAATGGTCATTCTGTACTACCCGAGACCACCACATTCACAGATTGGGAGAAGCAGACCTATTTACAGTCAGGCAGCCTTCTTGCCAAGAGCTGTGAGTCGGCTCTTGAACTGTCTGGTCATAAAGACCAGTTAAAATCAGCTGCAGCAGAATTCGGGGAAAATATTGCATATGCTAGACAGGTAACCTTTTCACTCTTATCCTGCCTATGTTTTTTTCCTGAAACTGTTGTTTACATGCCTGTTATGTGTTGCATATTTTAAATGCACTTCAGACTAGTTTCAAACCTGATCAGACTGCTAAAGAGCACAACAGCAGTCTGGCCAGAGCGTTGACTGTTTGCATACATAAAGTTTGTTAGTAGATGGTATGCCAAAACTGCTGAATGTGTAGCCCCTATAGATAGCAGAAGTTAAAATAAAGTAATGGACATTTTGTGCTTCAGCTCGAGAAAGCCTGTCTTTGGGGTTTGAAACCAGGTCAGGCTCAGATCATCTGCTCAGCTACAGAGACTAGCTAGAATAGTGAAATTTTGACTAAAAAGTGAAGTTATTCTACTTTCCAGAGAGTGACTAATAGTATAGTTATTTCATGCCTGTTTGTAGTATTGTCAAAACTATTACCCCAAGGTGCCGTGGATGACCTGATCCACTATTGCATTAGGCCAAAAGTCTTGTGCAATAGTGCATCAGGTTGTCTACCAAGGTACCGAGAAAATGAGTCCCTAACTCTTTAGGTTTCTGACCGTAAACAACGAAGTTATTGGTGTTGCAAGGCGCCAAACCAAGCTTCATATCCACCATTGCTACATAGCATCTCCTGGGGTAAACTAACTGTACACGCATCTTGTCATGCAAGTCGATGAGTGCCTTTGTGTTATAAGCGGGAAACCAGGCCATGGTATAGTCCCAGTCAATATAAAAAACTATTGCCTGGGCATTAGTTCACTGACTCATGATATAGCAAAAAATAGACAATTACTCCGTATATAGGGGGTCGGGTAATGAAGGCACAGATTCATTTTCAATAAGCGGTATACACTCTTTTTCAGAGGCCTGTATGGAAATATGGTCTATATGTTTAATTATAATTTGTAGTAAAAATACACATTTTAAATTGTCAGAAGAAAGATTTTATTAAATTCTATAGCATTTCATGCATCTCATATGTTGATCAGATGTGCAAAAAAAATCAACTGGTTGTTTCTTTTTAGACAAATTCAATTTCCTAATGAGCTTTCTCCCCATTTAGAAATTCCAGAAAGAAAGGGCTAGTTAGAGAAAAACACATTTTCTCCATTTACAATTCACCCGGCCCCAGGTTATAAAACTTTTTTCATGCTCAACTCAACTGAGTAAACTGAAATGCTGAAAAATAATACTTTTCTTGCTTTCAAGCTCTCAGGTGTATTTACTTTTACTGTATTTACTGTTAGAATGCCTATACAGGGTTCATATGGGCAAGTTTGAGTAAAATTCAAGGACTCTTAAAGACTATCCTACAGTTTTCAAGGACTAAAAACTTAAGAAATATATTGATGTACATGTTAAAATTCTACATCTGAAATGCTAGAGTCCATTACTAAAGATATCAGTTTAAGATATAAGTATAAAATTGTGGTGCCTTTAGTTGGTGCAGCATAAGCTGCGCCAAATTAAGGCACCACAATTTTATACTAATAAAATTGTGGTGCCTTTAGTTGGTGCAGCATAAGCTGCGCCAAATTAAGGCACCACAATTTTATACTTATCTAAGTCTCTAAAAACACTGTTTAATCCTCCTGTAAATGGTAAAATTCAAGGACTTTGTAAGGCTTTGAATGTTTTTCAAGTACTTTCAAGGCAAATTAAATTTTCAAGGACTTTTCAAGATAGTTCTGTTTATTCAAGTACTTTGCAAGCCTGTGCAAACCCTGCTATAATTGTTGGCATTTTAACATTTATGAACATGATAAATTTCATGCTTAGTTGAGTTGAGCATAAAAAAGGTTTTATAACCTCAGAGCCTTTTCTCATGATCTCATCTTTGTTACAGATGAATGAGGATCTGGTTCCCTTCACTACTTCAAGCTCTGACCTAAATGGTTTACTGACAACGGCACCAGTGATACGACATACAGAGGTCCATGGACCAGTTTTCTCAAATACCACAGACCCCAAGAAGGTATGCTGCTTTTGTTATATAAGGCCAGTCAGTGCATGACCTCAAACCTCCCCTTTTAGCAGCATCTCCACCACGCTGGGAGTGCGGAATGCAGCAACAGTAATGTATTTAAATAAGCATGCTTGTAGACAATGCAAACATTTTGAAATAATTAAAAACTTGAAATCACCAGTAGCCAGAAAACTAGCTGTCAGACACACAAGTTTTGTGTGTCTGGCAGCTAGTTTTCTGGCTACTGGTGGTTTCATCAAATTATTTCAAAAAATTCCATGATTTTTCCATGATTATTCAGGTTTTTTCAAATTCCATGATTTTTCCATGCATGGCACTTTTTTGTGATTTTCCAGGTTTTCCATGATTTCCAGAGCTTGTGGGAACCCTGAGGCCTCCAAATAAGCATGCATAAGCAATTGGACCAGTCCATTTCTGTTTTAAGGGTTGTTGGGTCAACTTGGGTGGTATTTTTTTTATTTTTATTAAATTTTAATTGAACATTATGTAAGCAAACAGTGGAGATCTTGATCAGATACGACTCTCTGTGGCATCTGATTTGAGTCTGCACTGCTTGCCTATGTCCCACAAAAAGGATGTTTAGCTTATATAGGTAAAAATTAACTTCCTTATTTCTCAACCTAAAAATATGTTGTGGGTTGTCAAAAGAAGCATGTCAATGAGATGGGTTTTTTTTGAGTGCCCAAAACACACATTTTATCTGATGGATAAGAAATTTATCACAATTTTGCGCTAACAAAATTTGCTTATCTGGACCTTTGCAGTTCAGTGGGTGCAATATATTTTGCTTTACAGTCAACTTTTGAGCTTGCCTACAAAGCAATCTGATTTTGTAATATTCCATCATCCATCCGCACTTTCAAACAAATTGGTGAAAGTTTTCAGGCTTATTCGTCCCAGAAATTCCATAGCTTCCCAGAAATTCTTAAATTCTGAATTCATAATGCTTGAGGTTTTACATCTCAGTCAACAGCTATGGTCATGTTGAGACAGTCAGTTCATCTAACCACACTTATTTTCCTGGGCAAGCTTAACTTAACGGTTAACCAGTACTTTGTGCACATAGTATTACTTGTAACTGACAACCCTTCTTGAATCAGCAGGAGGAGAATGACCAAAGAGATGATTTCATAATCTCCAGGAAAGTATGAGACCGGGCCAGGAGCGAACTTGCGATCCTTGAATCTGCGGTCGGTCTCCCTACTATCTGCGCTACTGGGCCCAGTACCAAAACACATGTTTTGGGTACTCAATGAGACGGTTCTTTTTAGCACCCAAAACAAATTTTTAAACAAATGGATAAGAAAATATTAACAATTTTATGCTGAAATTTGTTTTGTTAATCTCGACTTATGGTACTCCAGGGTTCGCACAGGCTTGAAAAGTACTTGATTATACAGGACTGTATTGAAAATAAAATTTACCTTGAAAAGAACTTGAAAAACACTTAAAGGCCTTGAAGTCTTTGAATTTTACCATTTACAGGAGGATTCAGCTGTGATTTTGGAGACCTAAATCAGTATAAAATTGTGGTGCCTTTATTTGGTGCAGCATATGCTGCACCAAATAAAGGCACCACAATTTTATACCAATTATCTTAAACTAATATCTTGAGTAATGGACTATAGCATTTCTGAAGTAGAATTTTAGCATGTAAATCAGTATTTTTCAAGTTTTCAGTCCTTGAAAACAGTAGGAAAGTCTTTGAAAAGTCCTTGAATTTTACACAATCATGCCTGTATGAACCCTGTACTCTCTATTGCAGATGATTGACACAGTGAAGAGAAGTGGTTCCCTAGACTGGTGTATAGACAAGTGTAGATCATACGGACATACAGCAGTCAGTGCTATAGACATTTTCTCCCCTTCAGATGCCAAACAGGCACTCATGAACATTGCTTATGCTACAACAAATGTGTCTGCTGGAAAATCTTGACAAAAAAAAGTAGCACTTGTATAATTATATTGATCATTATTCTTTGTTGAGGTTGTCTTTGTCTAATTCAACAGTTATACAAAGATTTTTTACACATTTTCTACACATTTTACACTTTGCCTACTGGGTAATTTTGCATGCTTTTATGTTGTCTGCTGATTTTTTTTCAAAATCAACTCTTTTTGAAAAATTGTCTTGGGAATACCATCAGTGTCAAAAAGTTTGGATCCAGATCGGGCCCGACATTTTGTCGGCCTGATCTGGGTCTAAACTGTTTGCAAAGGTTATCAGCAGACGACACTAGTAGCATAAAGTTAACAGGCTAACCAGGGACCCTGAATTTGGAAAATATTTTGCTGTTCAAACTAGTATTTTTGCCTGTAGTCCTGATCATAGCTCTTTACTTGCCAGTGTCATTTGTTGATAACCTAAAAATTGCAAACAGTTTAGACCCAGATCAGACTCAACCATAGGTCGTGCCTGATCTGAGATGGTTCTTTTGAGCCCAAAACACTTGTTTGAAATGACTAATAAGAATATAATCCCTACTTTAGGCACAAAAGTTTGCTTATCTTGGCCTTAACTCTTTCTCCCCGGAAATAGTTCATGCTTTTTTGCCGTCTTCTGATACTTTTTTCAAATCAACTATTCCCAAAAATTCTTTCGGGTCAAGGAGTTTGGATCCAGATCAGGGCCGACATTTTGTTGGGCCTGATCTGGTCCATTCTGTTTGCAAAGGTTATGAGCAGATGACAGTCACACTAGTAGGCAATGAGTTAATGGTAGAGGTATAAGAACTTAACCACAGACTATCTCTGCTTGTTGCAGTGTGCCAAGGTATCAACCAGTTATGCCTTGCATTCCCCTAAAATAGAAAGCGATCAAAAGTTTAGTCCAAGACCCATTTTCAGGTAAGACATTAGTAATCTAGTATCCCTGCAATGGAATGGATCATTGCAATTCAATCAGGATAGAACATCTGATTCAGCATAAAAAGGTGTAACCCCTTTCCCACTTTTCAGTACTTATCGTCTGCTATTGTACTTATGTACTTTGGTAGCCTAGATTGCAAATAATATGAACCTAGATCAGACTGCTCCTTAGGGAGCAGTCTGATCTGGGCTCATAGTGTTTGCAACCATATCAAAATTATTCTGGAGTGCATTTGAATATATGCAGCAGAGTTTCCTTGACAAACAAATATTGACAGAACAAGGGTTAGAGTCAAATCATAGGGATTGCTCTTGGCCGGTTATTTTTGTTGCATTTAGGCTAAAAGTAGCTTTCAACTATTTTTCGGACATGCAACAGTGGTCTTAATATTATCATTACATTGTTCCTTGGCAGTCTGTTCTTTAACCCTTTCCTTCATGAATATTCATGCTAAGCACCGCCCACTTTGAAGTTATATAAATAAACTTTCATGCTAAAGTGCGTACAGGAATTCAGTGAACATCGCTTTTTTGCGTTTATTTTATATGTGCAGACTAATCGCAGAATAAACATCAGAAATTAATAAATCTAAACACCGCCTAATTGGTGATATTTTTTTTAATTAGGTGATATTTTTTCGTTACAAAATGTATTGTCATATGGGCTGTGATATGATGGAAATTGTCCTCATTTGAGCATCTGCATTTTTCAATTTACCCTAAACGCACCTTTGCACGAATCACTGCCTTTAGTTAACTATCGATGAATAATTATACAGTTTTGTAAGACGAAGTAAGGGTTTGGAGAAGGAGAAGGGTTTCTTATCATATCAAAATAGTTCCACCAAATGCAAATTATGGCCATAGTTTGAGCTCATTGAATTTTGGCATACAAGAAAATATTGAGGCCTTCCCAGTGGGCCCGCCAGTGGGTACCCATCCGCTCGTTCCTATGAAATGAATCGCTGTATTCCGTTGTTCCTAGTGTTGTTCGATTATTGGATTTTTCATAATCGATCATCGAAAATAATCGGTCAGGAGGTTTCGATTGATGATCGATTATAATCGAAAATTATCATATGAAAGGGAAACCCATAGAATGTCTATCCTTGTACTGATTGAAACTCTTATCTTTATAAAAAAATTGTTAGCGTCAGTTTCATGCTATTTTATGTACAGTATCTAATACCACAACTGGTCCTGACAGCAAACTCAATTTAACAGCTATTGGCATTTCAACCCTTTATGCACTTATGGATTCTTCTTCTGGTTTGAAACAATAAACTTGAGAAGGTCCATTGTATACATCAAGGGGTCACAGGTTATTATCTCCAAACAAAAGTATATTTCTTTCTCTAAAGATAACAAACGGTGTAGATCCTGATGAAATGCCATAATCCATAGCATTTCATTAGTTTTCCCTCTTTTTAGGAGTCACTCCTAAATGCGTACTTTGACAAAGAGTGAAAACTCTAGTCACTCCGAGTCATTAGCATACAAAAGGTTCAGGTGTGCACTGAAGACTTCATAGTTGCTGTAATTACAGTTTATTTCTTTATTCCTCACATTCTATAAACCTTTAAATATATGGATTGCATTTTCTTGTTGCAAATTTAGAATAGAAGCTTACAAGAGGGTCAGGTGTGAATCTTTTCGATTATAATCGATTATTACCAAACACGATCGATTAGTAGATTCGAAAGAAATTTTCCATTGATCATCGATTATAATTGATCATCGATACAACACTAGTTGTTCCTCAATTCAAAATCTTGATTTTCTGTGTTCCCTGCTCCTTGAAAGTTTTATCCCTCTGATCATCAGATTTTAAACAACTTTCCAATTTGTTTTATTAAATTAATAGAGCTTTCTATCTGTTTATTCCAAATACCGATTTGTTGACACCAGGCAATGCAAATTATGCATCGTAATTCTGGGCAACTATAATTGATAAGAGAAAAAGATCACAGGGCTCACCCGGTAGGCGTGATCCAAGTGAAAATAGACTCATCCAATAAAAATAATGCTTGTTCAGCCCTTAAACAGTTGAGGTCAGAAAGGGAAACTAGTGAACGGGAGGGAATTACTTGGAAATTGGAAATAGGTTGAAAAAATATATCAGCGGAAGTCATATTTTGTGTGTGGGGTCAATGTATTTTGAGGGGGAGGGAGGGGGGGGGGCTGAAAACTAAATTTTCATGTGAAGTGCATCATAGGCTATAAATTATGCACCAGTCATTTGTAACCACTGCTTCACCCAAGCCCCTGAGCAGGTTGGGGATTGTCTGCAAATGTAAAATGCACTGTGATATTACTTTTACATTGTCTCCATAATGCAGAAGAAATGTAGGTGTTTGACCATGGCAGTGCACTATAATAACATACTGCGGGGGAGAACTGTCATGGTTTTGTCAGCTAGCTGTCCCCACAGTGTGGTGGTTACATTGGGGATTTGCAGACACAAAGTCAAAGTTCTCGACATTCCCCTGGGCAGGGGAGAGGGGAGGGGCAGTGGTCACAAATGACTAGTGCATAAAGGTGAAATAAATTATGCCCACCAGTCATTTGATCAATGCGCTGTTAGTACAGGGTCATGCCAGGGATCTGCAGCCAGAAAATCCAAGTCCCCGCCGTTACCTGCTCTATGGGCTGTTTTGTTTTTGTTTGTTTGATTTGATTCTTTACGTCCCATCAACAATCTTTCAGTTATAAAGGGACGGGTCTTCCTGGGTTGAACCAGTACTAAGCTAGGATTAATGTTCTTGCTCAAGGACACAACGCAAGGCTGTAGTTACGAATGACTTGTGTATTTGACAATGCAGAGCACAGCCAAATGGTGTGACTCCTGTTAACATATCTGATGAATAGCTTCCTCATTAATTTTTAAATATTATTATCTGTTGCACTTGCAATATTTGTCCTAGAGCTGTCGAGCAAGCAACAGATATATACGAGACCACGACGAGAAGACCCGTCTTCTGGGTTTCTGACAAAGCGAGTCTCAAACCAGTCTCCTCTGCTTAACAGGCTAGCAAGAAAATGAAGTTTCGCTCATAGTGAGTCTAGTTATGACTTACAAAAAGCAGATAACAAAGTTGCTGATGAAACTGTGCGGATGCGCAGGCTGATCTGCGCCTTTATTGTTATAAATCACCGAAGACAGTTTTTCTCAGTCGCATATTTCATTTTACTATGAACACTTAGAAAGCAGGATGCGAAATTCGATTTTCGTGAAATATGACAGTGGCGGATCCAGGACCCCTTATGTTGGGGGTGCTTGATAGATGGACACAGACAGTCAATATAACAAACACTAATAGCGCAATTCAGTTTACATACATATAAGCAAGAGACTAAATTAGCCAATACCACTCCCCTGAGCAGTTGGTCTTATGGTTTAAGAGAAGATTTGTCTTTTTCTTTTGATAATAAAAGCTAATGTCCCGAGCGTCGGAGTGACCATTCGTTTACGTATAGAGAACACTAAACTTTGCTACATATTAAAAGTATTAGCTGTGGACAGATGATTTTTAAATAAAATTCTCCATTATGCTATATGGAGGCCATTATAACCTAATGATCATCAGTAATTGGTAAATTTGAACCCAGGAGGCAGTGCTTACAGTATTTATGGTCATTTAGGTATGGAACTTAAAGCTGTGGGTCTCATGGTTTCAGAGAAGATTAATGACTCCCATGGCATGGCTAGTTTATGGGAATACAAGCTGTGGGTAGCCTGGGTTCCAGCCTGATCATTTTTCCTTTTTTTAATTTTTCCGTTTCTTGACAATGACAATATATATCAAAGTTAATAACAGACAGCCGATACCTTTGATGTGTTATCTTTTTATTATCTTAATTTTTAGATTATTAATATAAGAAAATATTTGCAAAACATATTCACACTGGTCAATGGAATTCTGTGCAACCATCAGTGCGTTGTATCAATGCGTCAAAAAATACTCCCAGTGCGTTGTAATAAAAATTCCTCAATTAAACATTTGCTAGTTTACCAAGAAAAACAAAACAAAGTAGCAATCGTTTTTTGGATGTTCTTTCATGGGAATATGACAACAGCTGCACTTAGACATGCCGATTTCACTCAATTTAGGCAGTTACACTAGAAAAAAGCACCTGTCACAGCAAAACTCCAGAACTTTGTTGGATTTGCAGTCCAAACCATGAATTTAATCACCAATTGCTTGGCAGAGCCATAAACTGCAATGTTACCGGTGGTCTGTGCGCCAGGTGTCATCACAAATAAAATAAATGCAAGTTTATAAATAAATAAAAATAAAGTCAGCAGGTATAGATTTTTTTACCTTTTACGCCACCACCGGTGCTGAAAAATGCAACCACCAGCTTGTTGTAGCAACCACCAGTGCGTTTACATTGACCAGTGTGATATTGACGACTGGACACAGGCTAGCTATGGGTCTCATGAGTTCAGAGGAGAAGATTTTCAAGTGTTTCCCCATTAATGGAAGCTAATGACTCCCACGGCATGGCTAGTTTAGACACCATTAGTGACTTTCTTTTCGCATTATAAGTCTATGGGAGCTACAATGTATATGCCAGAGTTCTAATCCAATTAGCCCAAAAACCCACATGGAACCTTCCCACTTTCTTACCTGACGATGCATTATATTTAATTGGACTAAAAATGATCCACTGATATACTTTTTTGTAAACGTGAACAGAAGATGAGATGACGAACGTTGGACCATTGGTATACTAGAACCTCACACGATTTTTCGGCTCAGGTATGCAAACAATATTGTTACTCAACTGAGTCCCCATTTAGACTATTGCCAAGTTGATAGAAGGAGGCGATGGTAGTGAGATCATTCCAATTGTTTGATTGTTAGATCTACAAAATGGCCCAGGGTGAGGTTTTGTGTCCTTCGTTCAATAAGAAGGAATGGGAATGACTGTAGAAAATATTTCATGACCAGTTTCAACTTTAGAATGGTGCTTGACTGGAAGAGCGAATCCGCGACAGTCTGGTCGTCAGTCAGACTCACATTTAACAGAGTTGACTCACACACACACACATACACAGACGCACGTGCGTGCGCATGCACATACGATATGCGAGACTCGCATCGCTGATATGATAGTGTCAAAATCGTGTGTGCTAGGTCAAATTAATTTTGTTTAAAAGTGTCTTATCGCACACGCAATGTTGCCCTGGAAAGGCTTTTGATCACATGTGAAACTTTGTTGACCCAAATGAGAATGCGCATCCGTATATGTCAGCGCAAAATTATGATTCCCAGGTCATGGAAAGAGCATCACGGCAAATGTTTGCAGTGATTTTTAAAAGGAAAAATGTGGTTGGGGGGAAAGGCATCTGGCTTATGACTAATTCTACAGTCCGATTTTAAAACTATATCCTTTATGGTGGATTGTTGCGAGAAAATCTGAATTTGCTGGATGCATACGCATAATACGCACAGACTCGCATCGCTGATACGATAAGTATCAAAATCTCATGTGCTTGGTCAAATTAATTTTGTTTAAAAAAGCGTCATCGCACGCAATGTTGCCCAGTGAAGGCTCTCAATCTCATGTGAAACTTTGGATGACCCAAATCAGAAGGCGCATCCGTGTATAATCAGCGTAACATGAAGGCCCAGCAAGACTGCAAACAGGTCACGGAAAGGGCAGCAAGGCAACGTTTGCGGCGATTTTTAAAAAGAAAAATGTGATTTGGAAAAAGCATCATTTTTTTACTAATTCTACCGTCCGATTTTAAAACTACATCCTTTGAAAACTTCATATTATGAGAGATTGTTGGGAGAAAGCCTGAATTTGCTGCAAGCGCAGGTCTGACTGTGCAGTCAAAACAGCGCATTTGTCTGTTGAAACTATAACAGATAAACCTACCTGAGGCGAAATTTCGATACTACAGCTAGTCTCTGTAGCTGAGCAGGCTGGATTGACCCTTACCTAGTCGCAAACCCAGTATTTATGACAACATGCATGTATATCAACTCTGCATGCTAAGTGATATTTCGTGGTGTTTGCTATCTGCAGATTTATATATTAATTTCTTTAAAAAATATCTTTCTTTCGAAATTTCAAGCAGTTTGAAACGTTATCAAAATTTCGGTCCGGCCTGATCTGAGTCCAGACTGTTTGCTAATGTTTTCCGTCGTGTTACCACCAGTGGTGATTGAACAACCATACATCACAGAAAAAAAGACCACCGGTATTCTATCAGGTCGCGTGTGTCGTGTCAGTGGCCATGACGCGTGTAAAAACACATGCCATATGAAAAATTGTCAAACTCCAAAGATATGACCGCTAAGCCTATCCTTCCTTTTCATTGATTTGCAGGAATATCATTTTCAAAATTCAATATTTTGAGTTAAGCCATTCGCCAGTCCTCAAGACTTATTTTCAAAACAGTCTTGCGCCGTTATACTAAATGTATCAGACTTTAGAAGTACCTTTATCGCATTGACATGGAGATAAGGCTATCAACTGGTTGCCTAGTTACGCAGTCGGTCAGCTGATTTGCTCTCCACTGATTGGGAAAACTTAATTTTATGACTAGGTGTGACAATTAACAGCCGTTTTAATCTCTAGGGTGCTGACTTTTTCTTAACCAGGCTTACAGAACTCGCAAAAAAGGTACCTACAGACCATTGAGAAGGAAAAAAGGTAGGTTAAGATTTTCCTACCATAGACTCAGCTGGGGGTGCTGAAGCACCCCCCTGGATCCGCCACTGTATGATATAACTCAGACAGAATAATTATTTGCGCAGTCTCTTCAAAGCATTTACAGTGTGTATGTAGACGCGCCAAGAGTTATCCTGCTAGTGACCGTTTTCTTTATCATACAACCTGATATACGACAGTAAACATGGTAATCATTGAACTGTATAAACCACTTGCTACCCATATGAAATACATTGGGGGAAAAATGAGGAGTTTTCTAAATCGAAAACGACTAAGTTATTTTATTTTACAAGAGATTCCAGACTTATTTTCCAATCTTAAATGTTCAAGCATGCAATTGTATATTAGGCGGTGATATATTATATGCATGTGCAAAATTTCAGTCCAAAATGATATCATTAAAGACATTTTAAATGAAAAAAAGTCAATAAGCAATGCTTATTAGATACCCCCCGCACAGTAAGTCAGTGAAAAAACTTGGCAAGTTATAGTTCAAACCAGCTTACCTGTTTTGAAAAGAAGATTTCAGTAGAATCTGTGCAAACAAAAATTATAAACTCCTTTAAACATATGTTCAATGTGTCTTCATTGTATCCGCAAAGTATCAAATTGCTCCATCAAAAGCTGTGGTAAGAGTTGATCGGCCCATAAAGGCATTATCCATGCATATACAAAAGCCATATAAGGGAATAATTGTCTAAGTTCACACAGCTGTCACTTTGTCAAAAAAAATTTTTTTTCAAGCAGACTCCTTCATGCATATGTTCAATGTGTCTACATTGTATAGGCAATGTATCAAATTGCTCCATCAAAAGTTGTGGTAGGAGTTGATCGGCCCATGAAGGCACCATCTATGCATATACAAACACCTTATTAGGGAAAATTTGTCTAAGTTCTCACAGCTATCATTTTGTCAAAAATTATTTTTTCTAACCAAACTCCTTCAGGCATATGTTCCATAAGTCTACTTTGTATAGGCAGAGTATCAAATTGCTCCAACAAAAGCTGTGGTAGGAGTTGATCGGCCCATGAAGGCACCATCTATGCACATACAAACAGCTTATTAGGGAAAAATTGGCTAAGTTCTCACTGCTGTCATTTTGTCAAAAAAATTTTTTTCTGAACCAAACTCCTTCATGCATATGTTCAATGTGTCTACATTGTATAGGCAAAGTATCAAATTGCTCCATCAAAAGGTGTGATAGGAGTTGATCGGCCCTTTGAAGGCACCATCTATGCATATACAAAAGCCCTATTAGGGAAAAATTGTCTAAGTTCTCGCAGCTGTCATTATGTCAAAAATTATTTTTTTTCTGAACCAAACTCCTTCATGCATATGTTCAATGTATCTACATTGTATAGGAAAAGTAGCAAATTGTTCCATCAAAAGCTGTGGTAGGAGTTGATCGGCCCATGTATGGCCTATAATAGCATAAGCATAAAACCCTATATTAAAAGCCATTTAGAACTACAAAGGGAAATAACTCTAATAGAATTGGCCCCTAGCCCTTACTTTTTGTCTTAAGTATTTGTCTTGCATATATGAACATGTTTGCAAGGTTTGATGAAAATCCAGCAATGACTCTTCAAGATATTAAGGAAACAAAACGTTACGGACGGACGCACGCACGTGAAAACAGTATACCCCACCACAAACAAAGTTTGCGGGGGGGGTATAAAAAGAAAAACGATGTCCACTGAATTTCTGACAGCACAATAGTACATAGAACAAAGAAATTATGAGTCCAGAACACTTTTTTCATGACAAGTTAGCAATACCGTTGCATCCTGGGACTCGCTGAAATAAAGACTTTGCATCCCAGAGAAAAATTGTGAGTAAAAGATGCAGGATGCTCCGGTAAAAGTCACTGACCATCACTCACCTAAAGTTATCTACATTTCACATAGCTTCTAAATTATAATCAAACTATGACAATTGTGTCTGAGTCGACACATGACAATTGAGTCTGGCTCAGTGGTTAGAGCAATGGTCTTGTGATGGGACCTCCTGGATATTGATTTCCAGCCATGGCACACAAAACTTTTTAGTTATGCTTTACACTTGTTTTTCGCCTTTCATGATGTTGTAAAACATTAAGTTTGGGATTCTATAATATGACAGAAGAATAATAATTTCAAAAGTTCTGTTCTTTTTATTGAAATATTTTTTGTTTGTAATTGTTTAATAACAATGAAAAATGATCAGCCTGTAGTTATTTACAAATACATCAATTCATAATACAATACCAAAGCCATGACTGAACATATAGAATACTTGTTATCAAAATAACCTATTATTAATATAGAAGAAAATGCAGTTTGATCAAGGTTACTATTCTTATGCCCACATGTATATAAGCCAAGCATAGCGTTAACTTAATGTAAAACCTTAGAGTGAGATACCTATAAATGCTTATTTAACTTCTTGTCTGCTAGAACTTTTGCAAACAGTTTGGACCCAGATCCGGCCTGACAAAATGTTGGGCCAGATCTGGATCCAAACTGTTTGGCACTATGATGCAATTCACTTAAAGAGTATTTTGAAAAAGTTAGCATTGGACAAAAATTCATGAAAAATTGACCAGCATTTGCTGCTGATAGGTACAGTTTCTTAACATCTATTAAGCACACTACTCGAATATCTATTAAATTCAAAATCAGATAATAGTAAAAATTGCAGGATTTTTGATTTAAAAGGACATTATTGTTGCACAAAATGTCCGAAGATGGGTAGCAACAATATGTAATTTGTAACAAATGACCTTTTTCTCTTGTGTAGTGATTTGAAAGGTCAACATGGCAGCTTATATGTAGGTTTCAAGGTTTTTGAGTTTCAGGCATCTGAAACCGTATATTTTTGGACGTTCCATACCAATTATGCCAAAAAAACAATGTTGACTTTACCTGAGTAGAGTTGGTCAGGCATTAAAATGTCAAAGCAAACACTCATCAAATTAAATTTAGATTTTTTGGAGCTTAACCCAACTTTTGCATTATTGTACCATCAAAGTTCTGATTACCGGTATTGATATTTTTATAAATACATAGGATCTTACATGAGTGCTTATGTATTATTTAATTTATTAAACAGGTTGAGGAGGAGATAATGGGTCTTATAAGCACCCAAACTATTGTTTAGATCAATCAATAAAGTAGAAAATAATTTCACAATGCTGAAAACTGCTAATATGAGCCTATAATAATGTTATGGATTTTTTCTTAAAAAATTTAAACAACATACCTGTTTTTTTATTTTTTGGAACATATATCCCAAAACCTGCCTGGGCTGGGAAAATATACTCCATGAAGCAGCCTGGCTATAAGATTATTCATTAACCCTATAATAAATAGCCATATATTACATACACATCAAGAATTGGAATATTCATAACTTCATAAGGCATGGCTAGAACATGATGCTGTTTTAAGTGACTGTGAGCTTTTAGACTTAAAAACTGTGTATGCACAACACTGCCCCCAACCATTTGCTTGTCCATAAGTGTGATGCTCTTCCATAAATCTGGAAATAATTACAAGAATTTTGTCATAAGTTAATCAGGCCATCATTTTGACTGTGATGTGACAAAACCTGTCTTCAGGGTTTCAGACAAAGTGAGATTCAGACCAGCCTGCTCAACTACAGAGACTAGAAAGAAATTTGGAATGTCACTCAAAGCAAGTCTAGATGTGATACTTTCCAAAAAGCTAGTAACAAAGGCGCTGATAAGTCTGCACTGCTGCGCAGCCTGATCTGGGCATTTGTTGCTCGCAACCCAGAAGACAGGTTTTCTCGCTGAAAAGGTATGTGTGACGGACAGACAGACTCAAATACAAGCCAAAAGCAATATATGCCCAACACTTTCACGAATTTCAGGGCATGGCAATTTGAACAACTCCTACACATACAAGTCTTTTGCACCATTCAAGTAACCATGAGGGTAACATTCATATATTTTAAAAGGGGCTGATAAAAAATCAATTTTCTTATTTATCAACCAAAACATATAGTGTGGGTAGTCAAAAGAACCATCTCAAGGAGATGGCTTTTTTGAGCACCCACAACATATGTTTAGACTCATGGACATAAACATTATCATATTTTAAACTCAATTTGTTTACTTATCTGAACCTATGGAAAAAATTCAAGAGGGGAATATTCATGAACCGGAGGCTTCTACTCGTGAATCAAAGAGCAAATGTTAAAGAAACTTATGAGGGTTATATTCATGAATTAGTAAGCTTATCAACCGTGAACCCAAAAATGATTATGTTGATGAATGAAAGAGATCTCAAAAGGAAGTTCATGAATGCCTGTTTAGCGATGTTTTTAATTACTTTTAGGTCTCATTTTCTGATATTGCCACCTTAAGTTAGGGGTGTGGAAATAGTAAAATTTGATACTTGCCCAGCGACAAGTAAATAGCCATTGTCTAAAGAAAATTTTACTTGTCAAAAAAAAGAGAATATACAAAGAACTTTATACCCCTACTATGCTGAAACAATATCTAAACTCTTTCAAAAATAGTATGAACCAGATATAAACTCTAGTGTAAACAATGTAGATACAGATCAGCTGGCTTCTTCAAAAGCCAGCTGATCAGGCTCCACACTGTTTTCCATACTTCATGTGAGTTTGGAATGATTAATCAAAATATAAAATTCAAAATTGTACTAACTTTTTACTGGTACTGTATACTTGTCCAAGAACATGTATATATAACTTGTCCAAGGACAAGTAGATAGAAATTTCTAACTTGTCCTGAATGAAATGGGACCAAATTAGATATGGTATTCCCACACCCCTGCATAAGTTGAACTGGACCGATTATGCATGAATAAAATTGTGATATGCTCCTCATGAAAGTATCTTGTGGAGACACTTCCAAAAAGGAAAACAACAAATATTTTCATTCAGATTGGGTAGTATCAAGTAAAAAAAAAAATAGCTTCATTTTGGTGGCAAAAAAATTCTCTAAATTTCTCTTGTCATGGACAGAATCCCTTTCTTATATGGGTTCTCTTATTAAAAGGGAAAGAATTTGCTCCCAATGAGGAAGTAAATTCTTTCCCTTTAAGAGTACTCCATATAAGAAAGGGGAAAAATTACTACATACAACTTAGTATAAGAGATCCTCTTGACAAAATAATCCATTCACCATACCTTGGTGAATGGATTATTTTGTCAAGAGGATTTCTTGTATAAAGTTGGCATACATGTGATAACACTTCTTGTCCACGTTTACACTTTGGAATCCATTTTATGTCGCCTGTCTGGTCCAGCATCTGTTTTCTATTATTAAACCTCTACGGGTATCTGCCATAAATACAAGTAGCGGCTTTTCTGTGGAAATCTCCTGAATGAGCCGAAAACCATACTGCAGTGTATGGTATCCATTTTATACTGCTAGTCTGGTCCAGTGTCTATTTTCTATTATCAAACCACTATCTGCCATAAATACAAGTAACGGCTTTTTTGTGGAAATCTTCTAAATGAGTCGAAAACCATACTGCAGTTTTTGTTTCAAAGTCTCTATCACATTTCTTACTGATACATACGCACAAACATTCACTCTCACAGATATCTGGCAATCCTTCATCAAATCTGGAAAACAGAAGAGATAAATTGTGTTATGCGACATACAGTAAAGTATTATAGACGGAAAAATGAGTACTAAATTGTAAATATTTTTCTTATTCATCACTTTAAACATATGTTTTGGGTGCTCAAAAGAACCGTCTCATTGAGACAGTTCTTTTGAGTACCCACAACATATGTTTTGGACTTTTGGTTGAGAAATAAGAAAATTAATTTTTAATTACACATTCTTAAGACCTGTGATATCAAACACAACATCACTTCAATCTTCAGAGAAAGGTATCTATTTTTGAAATTATAACCTGTGAGCCATCAATATAACCAATAGGCCACCCTGATTTAACTGTATCAAACTTCATGGGAAATTCAATTGGTCCAAAAATGGGACAAGAGCCAGAATTATCCCTGCTGCTGGATACGTCAGCATTGGCATTTATTAGAGGCAGTTGCACGCCCATATGTTTTGTTTGTTTGATTTGATTCTTCACATCCCAGTCAACAATTTTTCAGTTATGTCAGGACAGGTCTTCTTTTGTTGAACCAGCACTAAGCAGGGATTAATGTGTCCTGCTCAAAGACATTACACAATGCCACCGTTAAGGAATGAACCCTCAACCCCTCAATCTCGAGTCAAACACTCGCACTGAGCCACTGCAGTCCCCGCACCAGCAATATAAGATAATTAGAGATTCTCAAGCAGAGTTTTGGTTATGGCCCTAAGTATCAACCGAGACCCTATTATAAGCATGAGAGCTTAAGCAAGAATGCTCGAGGAATGATACTGAGGCCCATAACCAAAACCTTGTGTTATAATCTGTTTATCACATATTCCAATTCACTATTTTAACGTGTTTGACACACAAAAAAGTAAGTAAAACAGAAGACAGGCATAAATATTGCGTTAGGTCACACCACTTGTCTACATCTGAGGTCATCTAATGATTAACGTCTCATGCCGGGAATGATAACCTCTCTCAGTTCAAAATACATGACTTCTAGTTATCATCATGGCAGGCTGATAACCAGTTTTGGGAAAGAGCTTATCACATTTACAGACTTCTGGTTATCACAGCAAATATGTGATAAGTAAAGAAATCTTGTATGCTGGTCAAAATACTGCAACTATATTAGAAAGCAGTCTAATGGGGTTCTTTCTGTTCAGTAATGACCTTGAGATTGAACCAAGGCCATCAAAACCTAGTCAGCTATACATCATGTCCAAAACTTATATACATGTACATGTATCCATGCAAACAGTATTAATTTTTCCGAAACAATTCAGGAGATATTGGATGGACAGAGGGATCTCTGGGCCTGGGTAGAGGGCATGTGAGAGCGAAAATGGGCCTCTCTGAAAAGCCTTAAGGGCTAGTTGGAGCTCTGGTATTACATGGGGGTCATAGGATTTTCATACATACAACCTGATACAGATAAATATAGCCTTTACCATGCTAATCATGATTTTTTGTCACTTGCAGATTTTTTCCTTCAAAATTTACACTTTTAAAAATTTCTTTCAGAATATTTCAGTGTCTAACATTTTGGATTCTGAGGCCTGATCTGGGTCCAAACTGTTTGCACAAGTTATCTGCAGATGACAAAAAAGGTACGAACAGGCAAAACATTAATAAACTTACATCGTCAATATCATCGTCTGAACCTCCATCGTCAAATTCAATGTTGTCTCCCTCCATGACCGCATCATCCATATTCTCATTAATACGAGCTGTAGAAACATGAAATGACAATTTATATATGATGTTATATATACCTGAAAATATCGGAATTATTCAAGCTGTTTGACCAGGTCAATATTAACATACTACATGGTGGATATCACAGTGTTCTGCAAAGGCTGCGTGCACCATCTGACACATAAAAATGTCCCCTCCTATAAAATTTCTTGGCAGAACACCCATATCACTCTATATTCAATGACTCAATAGTCAAGAATTGCTTTATTTTGTCGTCTGCTGTTAACCTTTGCAATCAATTTGGACCCAGATCCAGACCGACAGAAAGTCGGTCCTGATCTGGATCCAAACCGTTTGACACCCTGATAATGTTCCTGTAAGAATTTTTTAAAAAGTGTCAGCAGACGACAAGAAAATCATAGCATGCAAAGAGTTAATAACCACTGAGATATTCTTTGACAAATAATGTTAACCCAGGTTAGGCTGCTTGGGAAAGAGCAGTCATCAGGAGCTTCCCTATTTTGAAGTATTTCCATATTTTTTGTTTGATTTGATTCTTTAGGTCCCATCAACAATCTTTCAGTTATAAAGGGACGGGTCTTCTTGGGTGGAACCAGTACTAAGCTAGGATTAATGTGTCTTGCTCAAGGACACCACGCAGTGACGCTGGTGAGGCTCGAACTGGCGGCCCCTCAGTCTTGAGTCAAGCACTCTACCACTGAGCCACTGCGCTCCCCAAGTATTTCCATATAAACATCTAACTTCCCCATACAGGTATTTAATGGGCTCATTCAAATTAACATTGCATGCTGGGTTATTTCCCGCTTTAATCATCGTCTGCTGACATTTTCAAAATTAACTTTTCAAAAAATTAATTCAGGAATGCTATACGAGTTTCAAACGGTTTAGAGCCAGATCAGGACCGACATATAGTCAGTCCTGATCTGGGTTCATACTGTTTACAAAGGTTAACAGCAGATGACAAAATTCTCCACTAGCAAGGAAACAGTTAAGGCCAAGTATTGGGAGGAGTCAATTATTAACTGATTATTAACTTGTTGCATGCTGGACATTTTAAATGCTTTTTGTCAAGCTCTCAGATATGGAAAAGTTTGGCCAATCTTAGGGAGAAGTTATGGTCTAAACTTTGAATTCCCCAAAATAATCTATAGATACAATTTAAACTTCCCCCAGATGAAAATAGGAAGAAGTGAACCAGTTTATGCAGACTATTTCAGGGATTTTCCTAGGTCAAATCTGGGGCAGATTATCGGCCCCTTCCCAATAAAAAAAAATTAGCAAAAACTTCCCAAAATAGTGTATTGCATTCCAAATTTCTTGGCATTACATTTTGGTGAAAATCGGTCAAAGTAATTTAGTTACAGATGTTTACATTCGAATCAGGATGCAAATCTTCATGGGCTGAATCCATTTTTCTCAATTTTGATGGTTCAATCGCTATATTTCCAAATTCAACAGGCCCTTGTCCCCAACTTCACAAAGACAGGAAAATCCCTGTATTTCTTCCACGTCTCTCCCTACCTTGAGCCTCGTAAATAGTGACCTGATGACTTTTATTCAAGAATAACTTTTTCTTACCCACAGAGCATCCCACAGTTTGGACCTAAATTACTAAATATAGAAAAACAAAAAATGGGCCCTGGGCTTTTTTGCACAAAAGCATACATACCGTTTTCTGGTAATTCCCCATATGTTTTAAGATTTCTGGCTTCATCTGGTGTGTATTTTAATATGACATCAGCTTTTGTGTCTTGATAATCACGTAACCCCAGTAAGATTATATCACCAGAATTAATCCACACCTGCAATTATATAACACATATACAGGCATTTAGTTGAGCCTCGTTGTGACAAAACCTGTCTTCGGGGTTTCTGACAAAGTGAGATTCAAACCAGCCTGCTCAGCTACAGAGACTAGCTAGAAAAAATAAAATTTCGCTTACATCAAGTTTAGATATGGTACTTTCCAAAATGTGAATAACAAAGGCGCTGATCAGACTGTGCGGATGCACAGGCTGGTCTGCGAATGTGTTGTTTGCAAACCCCCAAAGACAGGTTTTCTCGCGCCGAGGCCCAGTTAAGAGTGTGTAACAGAAAATAATTTTCTTATTTCTCAATCAAAACATATGCTGTGGGTACTCAAAAGAACCTCCTCGATGAGACGGTTCTTTTGAGCACCCAAAACATATGCTAAAACTTATGGATAAGAAATTATTTACAATTTTACACGGGAAATTTTAGAACAGCAACATTTCGTGTTCATGCAACAAACGTTTAAAAATGGCCTACCGTTTAAACAAACTTTAGCATGTGACAAACTTCATGGTTTATTAATAGCATCTTCTAATGAAAAAAAAAGTGCTTTTTTCAAGATTAAGATGTATTTTGATAGTTTCTAACAATAATAAGTTATTGCAATTAGAAAATTTCCGTGTTCGAACACGCTTTCCCTAATGTCATTTGCAAGAATGACACTAGATTAGTGAGCCATCCTTCAGATCGGGACATCATCTGGATGTCCACTGTGCAGGGAAAGTCACCCTTTGTGCAGGTTAAAGAACCCTACGGTAATATAGCCTACACTAGGTATGGTTACTTGTAGGCTTTCATCCTGCAACCCTGGAGTGTACAAAGTACACCTGCCCATAATGCTTGCAATGGCGTCAGGCAGTATATAGAGAAAGAAAGAATTAAGGCAGACATGCTCAGCGGACACAGTGACTGATGTCTCGTTGTGATAAAATTGTCCTGAATTTGATCTCACTACGCTAGGAGCAATATTCATGTATTTTCACCAGACATGTAATTCATCAGTTTAAACATTTGTTTTTGGCACTCAAAAGAACCATCTCACTGAGACAGTTCTTTTGAATACCCACAACATTTGTTTTGGTCGAGTAATAAGAAAATAAATCTTGATTGCACACTCTTATCTGGGAGCCTGACTATTTAAGACAATTATCTCATTGGTTCACAGGGGAATCAAGCACGGACCATAATACTTCATATCACATGGTTTTCTGGATGTGACTTTACAAACAGAAGTAATTTTTAATGTGTGTATTTTTTTAGAAATTACATAAAAATGTCAAATAATTTTACAAGGCTAAGCTGTAATGTCAATGTCAATGGGGACAAATATTCCGTTCATCTGCTTGTAATTAGGAGTGATCTCTAGAAAGGTTAAGTAATCCTTCGCAAAGCACTCATCCTGTAGGATGAGTGCTTTGGTAAGAATTACTCGAGGAAGTCATATTACAAATAACTCCCTTATGTTCTTTATTACATACGCTTTTAAAGGACAACTGCATGTGTTTGCAGGATGAGTGAAAGTTGTGAGTCACTCGTCCTGTAGGACAAGTGCAAAATTTAAACATTTTTTGACCCCTGGGTTGCAATGGTATATAAAGACAGGAAATACACAACATATTTTTTTTATATAATAAACAGTCGTTGACATGTTTCGGTAGACATGAAATGTTATTGAACAGTAAACCATCATAATTGACATCCAAAGGTTTAGATAAACAAAAATTTTGAGCGTAAAATTGTAAATATTTCTTTACCCATCAGTTTTAACATATACTGCTCCACAAAAGTTTAGCACGGATAAATAAAAATTGATTTTTATTTGAGAAAATGGCTTAAAGTTATAAAATAACTGCTGAAATGATGGTATGATATGTGATAAATATGAGGAAAGCAATTGGTGTACTTTAATTGGTTTTCTACTGCGTCGTTCATTACTTAAAACAAGAGAGGGGTCAAAAACGTGTTTCAGCTGCATTATTGGCAATACAAAATTGATACAGCATTGGTTTATAAAGTCCTTTGTTTTCCAGCTTGGTCGAATCAGCCATTCTGAAAAAATGTCTTCTCCATTGAGCATTTGAAGCAAAAGTTGAGTCTTGATAACAACTAATGTCATTGTTTTAATGGTGTGTACAAGTCAAAAACATTTCTGTTTTCGTTGTGTAGGCATGCTTAATTGGAAGGGTTTTCGTGTTTAAGAGGATGCCAAAAGAGAGACAATTAAGGGTAAAGCACATTTATAAAATTTTGTCCCTGGGTATCTAATTCATAAAAAAGTGACGTTAATCTGAAGTTGAGGCTAAATTTAGGCGGTGACGCTATCTGAAGAAGACGTTTTCAAAGGATCAACTGACAGAAATGTTCTGGCTGCTTGTACCACTCAAGCATCAAAAATATTACCTGACCGCTTGATTTAGTTCGCTGAAAAGTCAAGAAGTGGAAAAATACCATTTTAACGTCATAATGGAACGGTAAAACGTGTCATAAATGGGTATCAAACTTTGATATTTTAAACGTTTTTCATCATTAAGAACCTTTTGCTTTACATTAGAATCAAAAGTTTCAATTTCCGATGTAGACGTGTATCCTTTACATGCCCATGACATCAAATTTCACGTCAATCCACCGACTCCTAACCAGATTACCTTTTGTCTGGCGGACACAAAAAAAGTAAATTTTCAAGATCTCCATACATGTTGATAACATCAAATAAAATGTTTCATGTTCATTCAAAGTGGGGCATCATATTAAAATCCGTGCTAAACTTTAGTTGAGCAGTACATGTTTTGGGTGCTTAAAAGAACCGTCTCATTGAGATGGTTCTTTTGAGTACCCACAACATGTTTTATTTGAGAAATAAGAAAATTTATTTTTCTGTTAAGTACTCTAAACTAAAGTCCTGTTGGCATCCGCTTCATATCGGTCAATATGAAGTTTACTACCTTATTCAATTGCATGTCCACCTCAACATAAGTCAATAATTGCACATTATAGTTTCCAAAGAGTGAATAATTAAGGCATTTATCTGACTGTGCCTTGGTTATTAACATGTACCAACCAGGTTTAGTCACAACTAGGTCCTATTTACTCCAGGGTTCGTACTGGCAAGTAAGAGTAAAATTCAAGGACTTTTCAAGGACTTCTAAAAGCCTTTCCAACAGTTTTCAAGGACTTAATGTTATTGAAATTACTGATCGAAGGGTTGAAAGTCTACTTCAGAAATGCTAGACTGAGTTAATGCCTCATGGAGACATTAGTACTGGAAAATCAGTATAAAATTGTAGTGCCTATATTTGGTGCAGCATATGCTGCACCAAATAAAGGCACAACTATTTTACATATCAACAGTGCTAAGTCCTACAGAAAATAGTAGAATTCAAGGAATTTTCAAGGCTTTTGAGTGATTTTCCAGTACTTTTCAAGGCAGATTTAATTTTCAAGGACTTTTCAAGAAAGCCCTCTAAATTCAAGTACTTTCAAGCCTGTGCGAGCCCTGTACTCAAACTGAACCATCCATACCTTCTTCCGCAGCTTGCCTCGAATGTGACATAGCCGTCTGACTCCATCAAAGCACATTGCTTCTAATCTTCCATTTCCAAGCATCTTTGTAACCTGGGCATACTCTGAAAGGTAGCCAAAAATGACCATCAAAGGTCGAGATATTTTTTTTAAAAAATTGAGTGTAAAATTGTGAACATATCTTACCAATCATTTTTAACATTTGTTTTGGTTGCTCAAAAGAGCTGTCTGAATGGGACGGTTCTTTTGAGTACCCACAACGTATGTTTGGGTTGAGAAATAAGAAAAATAATTTTTCAACCCTGATAAGTGATAACCATTACAGAAAACTGTTAAAGTGAGAATAAAAAGGCCATTTACACAGATTTGCCTGAAAATCAAACCTATATAGTAAGATATATGGCTTGAACGGCTATAGCCTATAAGGACAACCAGTCTTTGTCAGATTTAGTGCTGACCTGTAGGAAGAGGCACTAGACAAGCTTAGCTTCAAGTCATTTTTGACAGGACTTTTGTCTACATTTAATCGGACAGCCAGTGATGACATATATCTAACCCTTTGTATACTAATGGATTCTTCCTTCTGGTTTGATACAATAAACTTGGGATAGTCCATTGTATGTATCTAGGGGTGTCGGGTTATAATTTTTAAAAGGTATTTTTTTTTGTTTGAAGATCTTTTTTACCTTAACAAACAGTGTAGACCGTGATGATTTCATTTAGGTCTTCACTGTTTGCAAAAGTACCCATTTAAGGGTTTCCCAAATACAACTTTAGGGTTAAGGCCTAACACATTTTTGTACGCAGTAAACTTGATTCACTTAAGGATTTAGCCTTTAAAGAAATGCCATCAATTAGAAATAAATGATTTTTTGTAGTTTTTTAACTTAAAATTGTAAAAGTGCAGAAACAGTATGTCTAGCATGTGAGTGGCATGAAGGTCTCAAAAGCATGACTCCCAAATCAAAAACATATGTCTTAAACACATGGGTGAAAGGTAAAAATAAAAAATAAAAATCCTGAACTTAAGAAACTTAGAATATACCTCTAGCCTATAAAATATGGATAATTTCAAGTTCAAACAGCTAAATGTCCTTATATAATCAAAACATAAACCAGAGAATCAATTATAACCTGCTAAGGGGACAAAAATTCCACTCATCCGCTAGTAATTATGAGTGAAATCTAGAAAGGACGAGTAATTCTTCCCAAAGCACTCGTCCTAGGAAAGAATTACTCAAGGAAGTCATATTACATATAACTCCCCAGAGTTCTCACTAGGATTTTGAAAACAGGATTCATAGAATCCATCCCTGGAAAAAGTTGGAGTCAAAATTGAAAAATTGGAGTTTGACCCGGAAAAGTTGGAGTCTTTAGTTTTAGCCTAAATATGAAAAGTTTATTAACGGATGTAATGTCTTTTATCCTGCAAAATGGCAATTTCAAAATCCTTGTGAGGACTAGCTCTGAACAAAAAAAGATTTTAGACCAAAAATAAAAGTTTGTATCAGGTTACCTTAAATCCCCCTCTTTGCCAACCCCTACACAATATTTTCTAGCTAAGCATTGTTAGGGATTTCAAAGGGGTTTGGCTATATTGTTTTCCCATCTTTTCCATCAAAATAAAAATATTTTCATATTTTAAAATTCATGTATCTTGAAACACATTTTTTTATGTTTGGCCGTAAAAATGAAAAGCTTATACTATTGATACATGTAGTTGTTTTATTCATTTACAAGCAGACAGACAGATGAACGTACAGACAGACGGATATATTTTTTGCAGATGTATAGGTCTTAGACTAGTTCAATCATTAAATTATTTGCATGCAAGTGCTTTTTGGCCACCATTAAGATGATTATTTTGATTTCCTACCTACGTGCAATGCGAGACGATTTCAATAGTTTAAAATGAACGGGCTTTCTTGCTGAAAGTCATATGTTTACATTTAATACCCTATGAATAGTTTATTTGGTGGAAAAAAAACACCGATAATTGATTGCATCACTCATTTGTTGCTAATGACGCTTCATTCGGAACATTGCCTTATCGGACGTTATCCTATTTGGTTTACCGATGTCTTCAGCAAATCTTATTTTTATTTTATCAACCATCTGTGGAACTCAAGCTGTGGAAGCGATTTCATGTGTTCAAAAAAGTAAGAAACATTTCAAGATTTGATTGAGACAGACAGTCAGCAATGCGCAACTATCATTTGTCTTTACAAGCGCTCGGAAAAGTTAAAACCAATCGACCACATGCTTCTCAAATTTCCATAGGCATAATTATTGTCCTGTCAATAAAGACGCAGTCGCTGTGCGACATTCTGATTGGCCGAGAGCTAAATGTGATCACGCCTACTGCCAACGGACGATTTTATGACAAGCCCTGGGGCATTGGATTAGCGGCGATCTTCAGATCATTTGTGGCAGAAGCCAAATTTGGATTCCCGCTGACGTCTTCAGGTGTTTTTAAGGAGTTTGAGACACGTCAGCAGAAAAAAAAATGGCGTAAATTAGAATCCTCAGCAGGAAAAGTAAGCGTACAAAACCAAAAGTTGGCGTAAAAATACGCCTGATTCGGCGTTTCCGAGAACTCTGCTCCCGTATGTTCTTAATTGCATACACTTTTAAAGGACAAGTGCATGTGTTTGCAGGATGAGTGAAGTTGTAAGTCACTCGTCCTGCAGGACGAGTGCAATATTTAAATATTTTTGTCCCCTGCTGCTTAATTCAGTAATTTGAGTCAGCCTCAAAATATTTAAAAACTTTCACCCATTTTAACAGATGAAAATATTCATCTGTGATAATACCTAGCCCTGCATTGGCAATGCTTTCTCACCTTGGCCGTCTTCCTTGAAGACCAATTCTCTCTTCTCTTTTTCGTTTTCGTTCTTCCCTCTTCTTCTGTTTTTACCTCCCTTACCTGTTGATAAGAAACACAACTTTATAAAAGGCAAGAAATACAATATTGCACAGGTTTACGCTTTTAAGATAAAAATTTATGTAAAATTATAAATATTTTCTTACCCATCATCTTTAACATGTTTTGGGTGCTCAAAAGAACCGTCTCATTGAGACGGTTCTTTTGTGCACCCACAACAAAAGTTTTGATTGAGAAATAAGAAAATAATTTTTGTTACGCACTCTTCACTAAAGGCCTGTATTTAATTCTGTTCAGCAGAATATGGTGCTCGCCTTAGAAGTCAGTGGGGTGCTGTGAATTTTTTGACACTGTTTTGAATATCTACAGGCACTGGGCAATCATGGCCTATAGTTGTGATAGTGAGAAGTTGCTACATTGTAGATAGGCAATCATGGCCTATGGCCATGATAGGGAGAAGTTGCTACATTGTAGATGAAATAGCTTTGGGGAAATTTGAAGAAAATCAACACAAGTCAAATTTTACCAGGCCCCGTAGTGCAGTCGGTAGCAAGTTCAACTGCAGTTCCAGGGGTTGCCCAGTCCCACACTTTATTTGAGATTGATCATGAAATCATTTCTATGGTCATTCTCCTCCTTCCCCTGATTCAACAAGGGTTGTTGTCTGTTACAAGCGAAAGTAAACAACGCAGTGCCTCCCGTGAGGCGCTAACCCACAACCCCTGATCAGTTGATCTCCGACTCGACTCAAGCACTCTACCACTGAAGCTGGCATGAAAACGTACTGGCGATAAGAGAATTGCAACTGTAAAGAAGTGTGATTAAATAATAGACTGTTTTCCACAGGTTAAACAATAGATGGGTTTCCCACGGGTTTCCGCACACATGAATGGGATCTTTTGGCAATTTCATGATGGTGACAATTATAATTTATAGATATTTAGATTTTTTGTTCAGGAAATAGACCAGTCCAATGTTATTGTTTTGATCCGGGCTTATTGACCATGTGATAACAAATTTAAACACGTGACTTTTTATTGTGGTTGGCAAAAAAGTATCCGCTTAATGCAATGACCATTTAACTGAGCCAACATTTACGCAAAAAAATCATCTTAAACGATATTTTAGCCCCAGGTTTTGATTTGGATATGTAGATTAATTATCGGACATTGGTTTAAAATTACAATAATTTTCTTGTGAAAAAAATAATTAATTTTATTAGTTTTTATTTGTTTTTGACGGGCTCTCGCTCCAGTGTTTTTGTCCGATGTCGACCGTTTCAATCTCCCATATTTTTGTTAAATGACGATAAAATATTTGAAAAAACACAGCATTTGATAGATCAATGATCAAACTATGGGAACCAGTCCTTAAAATTATTTTTTATGAAATAAATTTGGCTTTAAATAGCTATAAAACATGTGCTGTCTCCATGTCTGATACAGGTAAACAACAGTTAACTGCCAACCAGAGTGTTTACCAGCTATCGGATAAAGACCGTAGTGTTCCGGATGATATTGATTCGTGACGTATTGCTTGGACTCGTCTATAATGTGGTTGTCTTAAGATGGACAACTGGCGTTTTTGGGAATGAAAAACAGGACAAAGGCGATTATAACAATCTGAAAAATTCGAACTGGCTCTTATGACTTCAGATGACCGATACAGCTGTAAACAACAGTTTTCTGTCAACCAGAGTATTTACGAGCTTTTGAATAAAACCCATAGTGTGCCGATATCAGGATTGATTTGTAGGGCTGGCATGATTAATCGAAATATCGGTTAATCGGTCGATATACAAAAGAAAAACGATTATCGATATGAATATTCAAAAATCTGTTACTTTTAATAGATATTCTGTCTATTTATTCAATTAAAATCCAAGCGTAATTGACTCCTGTTATTTTTTTGTTTAAACCGGAAGTGCCGTGAAGTGCATTGTCGTAAACAATGGATGTGTATAAATTGCTGTAACGAAGTAGTAAAACGTTGTACTCTGCAGGCTAACTCAACAACTGATTGTTAGAAAAAGTTATACTTGCGCTTCTCTGTTTTAAAGTAGTACAAAATCACCAAATATTCATCAGATGAATAATCTAGCATAATAGTTGTTTTCTCCGCGGTTAAATTAGAGTTTCGAAGCTTTCAATTTTACCGACGTTTACAGGGGGTCTTATTTTACACAAAGGTGTTCGTGTCATGCATACTTGACTTCCTTTTGTATGACGTCACGCAACGTGAAATTAACGACACAATGGCCGACTGCGAATTTATTACCGACTTTGCCAATTAGCAAGTCAATTTTTTTCCAACAGAGTGGATGACAACTTTTTTTGAGCAAATGTGCCACTTATTATTTAAAACCCATTATCTTTTGAATATATAACACATGCTACTTAGTGTTGTTTAAGGGAAATGATGGGGGAATCAGTGTCATTGACCATGCAAGAGTTGTCAAAACGTTCCGAGACCCTCTGCCAAGTTTGAGCGATTACTAATCGTTATATATCGAAATACAAGGACCGATTATCGATTAGCATTGTGGCTTCGATTAGCCAGCCCTATTGTTTGTGACGTTGTGTTTGGAAACAGAAAGGTCTTTACTGGCAGCATTCAAAACCTGATCATAACGTCATTGCGCCACTTTTAAAACGGTTCAACACAGGCTGAAAAAAGACTTTAGATTTGTGAAAGAAAGTTCAGGAACAAAGAGATCAGACTTTTTTCTTCACAATGGTGACTGGAAAAGAAAATACCGACGGCTTCGCTGGCGAAAATCGGACAAAACCCGGCATTACTCTATGATTCTGACATAAAACCGCAGCGATTTTTACCTTTATTTTTCGGCATTTTTACAAGTGGTGTTTTCTTGACTGATTAAATCAATTAACTGTCAAAAATTTCGCAATATGTTGAAATTATTCTCAGTTGCGCATGTAAATTTTGGCTGAAACCCCAACCGGAAATGAATCAATATTGCTTTGTGGGATTGAGAATGATTTGGTTTGGTGAATTCGCTAATTACTGGCGATCGGTCTCCTCTCATTAAAGGAGCATCTCTACTCGGGGGTGGTGGACAGAGCCGTTCAAAATCAAGAAACACAAAAAACTGACAGTTATTTCACCACCTGTCACTGGGGGAATTAGTCCCTAGCTCTCACTGGAGAAGTAAACTTATCTTTATCTCGGACCCAGTAATTTTGGGTCCGAGTTTCCAGTAATGCGCAAGTCAAAAACGTCCCCAAGTCAAGATGCCCCAGGTCAAAACGTCCCCAATTGGTCACATTGGTGGGGAACATCAAGACAAAAAAGTTGGTCAAAACGGCAACATTAAAACGTCCCCAATTTCTACTGGTTAAAATCGATCGAAGCATGATCATTTTCTTTAAACGTGTTGCCTTGTTAGAAAATGCTCTTTGATATTTTGAGGGTTTGTTTCATTGAAAAATGGCAGTTGTAATTTGATAAATAAGTTCATTAGGCTATAGGTAAAAAAATAAATAAATCGAGTATGTAATGTGGAGACGTGTGGCGTCATAAGGGCGCATTACATGTGACCCAGTGCACTATTATTGGTTTGTATGTACCATTATGGAGCAGCATATATTATATAATGCTGTACCACTTGGTGATCATCCAGGAAAGGATGGAATTTCCACTTTTGCTTAAAGACTTCTTAAATTACCATAACACCATTGAAGAGATCTGATAATCTAAATCATTTTTTAAAGTCTCCATTGATTCGTAACCAATAAATGGTACTTTGATATACAGCCTGTAGACCCAACTGAGATTCCTATAATATTAATCGGTATCTGATTTATAATGACTATGTTTATATCCATTAAATTAAGACCAAATAGATGACATATTTTGACAAAAATCAAATGAAAGTCAGTAACATTAATACTTCAACTGGTTCAGAATGTCTAACAATGTCACTAGAAAACATCTATATGAATTATGTGGACAGAAAGGCATACTCGTACATTCATACTTCCATATCTGCGTATGTAAGTGGATGCCTTCTTCAATGCGTGCATAAGTGTATCAAATGTTGATATATCCATCATTCCAATGTTCACAATCATTGACAACAGATATACGCCTTCTTGCACGCGAGTTGTCAATGTATATCAGGTCGCTTAGCGAAGTTTCTTAATTGAGGGGTTATTGGCATCATTTCAAAGCTGCTAGGGTTTTTTACATTTCTTTATTAAAACAGTACAAATATCAAACTATTAGACACCTGTTTCGATGAGTTATTCATCTATCATCAATTTTACAAGTCATTAATTCAAAAGCATTTCTGTCGTCTGCTAGATCAACATTTAATACATTGTACAGGCTTAGATTTAGGTACTTTATGTATTAAAATACTCCGAACCGTTCATTTTATTCATTAATTTCTAGAATGGAATCTCCAAGTTTATTATCTGAACTAGTTTATCATAGTTATGGATATATAATTTGCTGAATGGTCTTTGCGCAGACTGTCAATGCTGTTTCTGTCTGAATAATTTTGTTCTGAGGTCAGCCCTTAGGCATCAATAAACAAACGCGCACAAAAGCATAACAAAAAGAAGACAGAAATAACATAAATGATCCACAAAAGAAAAACCGCCTTGGAACGGTCAGTAAGAATATTTTACTGGAGGGTTTAAACCAGTCTCATGGCGCGCCAACCTCACCCTTAGTTCAAATGTGGATCAAGACACATATATGTTTGGTTTGCATGAAAGACCCCTAATTTATCAATGCATCATCTCCTAGAACATATAAATCAAAATTTAAAAAGGAGATAAAGCAAAGATAAGGACTGAACAGTTTAACCTGAATACAGGAGCAAAAGCTGTCCGCTTTACAGCGGTGGTTCGTGTTGTTGATTCATTGTTTAATGTTCCTCCTATTGGTTTGTGTGGTTCTGCGTTTGATCCTTGTTTTGTTGTGCGTTGATTAGTTTCCTTTCTAGCTTAGCAATTATCATCTTGACGAGGAAGAGAGAGCTGGTTGCTTTACTTTAATTGTCTTCCTGTTGTCTTGTGACTGTTAGTGTTCTGTGGCTCTTTCTCGCGCTCCTCCTCACGGTGCAGTGGGCTGGTCTGCAGAGTGTGATTGTGGTATATCCTGACCATACTCACTTTTTGTGAAATATATCCAATTATTCTTACCTGTTTCGCCCCTACTCCGGTATGAAAACTTTGTAAACCATATCATATTGATCATGTAATTTCCAATAAGTTTCCAGCATCTAGTAAAAGTAAGTTAGGGTGCAAAGATCAGGGATCGATACAATCAAGTACCACACCTGACCCAGGATACCAATGGGAAAGTGACAAACTCACAGTTAGACACCACAAACGAGAGCGAAGAGGTCAGCCGTTTCCCAGCAGGTGACCACAAGGCACATATAAACAGACGCGCACACAGGCATAGCAAACACATGACAGAAAAAAAAGATCCACGAAAGAAGTACCACCTTGGAAAGGTCAGTAAAATATTTTACTGGAGGGCTTAAACCGGTTTTACGGCGTGCCAACCTCACCCTTAATTCAGATGTGGATCAAGATACATAGATATTTGGTTTGCATGAAAGACCCATAACTTATAAATGTATCATCTCCTAGAACATATAAATCAAGATATAACAAGGAGATAAAGCAAAGATAAGGACTCAGCAGTAAATAAAACTGAAAACTGGAGCAAAAGAAATCCAACAGGTAAACCCCGGTGGGCCCAACAAACAGCCAAAGCATCAGGCCCCTACCATCTCATCAATAGATAAGTCTTTAAGTCGGAACCGTCATAGAGTCTGAAGTCCGACCCACCGGCGTGCAATTAAAGAGGAAAGCAAAGTTGCTAACCGTGATTGGGTTGACCACCAAGCATGCAGTCTGTTGCAATACATTAATGTTATTGCCAATCTTTTTATAATGGGAAATTATTTTAATGAACTGCCCTGAAAAATTATTAGAGCCAACAATCTTCATCAATTTATACACCAAGTCACCATAGAATTCAGTTTCAGAAAGTCTTCCTGTTGTCCACAAGACACTTAGGATTTCTCTGATCAAAATAACTTGATTAAGAGACCAGAAATCATAAGAGAATCAAAATGACCCCTAATTGCTCACCTGTGATTTCACTGTTACATTGTTAAAAAGTATAATGTCCCCCTGGCCGCCATGTTTTTTAACGGATGGAATTCGTTTTGGCTATTTTTGTAGATGGTCGTCTAGTGATCATTTTTTTTTAAATTCTGACCATTAATTTCAGAGGATATGAGTGATCTCATTGTCTTGTATAAGAATGGCATTCCCATTTTCATGGTGAAGTATGCCTAGCCTATTTCATAGTGTGTCTTACTGCAAAGGATATTCGAGAAAATATGTCTAGTCATTCTCACATACCCTTGCTTCTGCTGATCTAAAGAAGGCAATAATTATCCTGAAAGAATTGGAACTTCTATCCTGGTAAATTGACTGGGGTGTATTAGAATTACTGACTATGCTCTTAAGGACTAAACATATGTCAAATGGCTGTTAAACCCAAACGCACAAAACAACAAATAATTCAGCGGAAGCTAAGTTATGCCTCAGGCAAGTATTTCCTTCCCCATAGTATGTACATCCTCTGTGTGCTCAGCAAGTGTTCAGACAATTTTGATCAAATGTTTATAATACTCTTCAAAAAATGAGAGCCGAAAGATGGCAAGCTTTTTGGAAAAGCTTAAACTTGTGATTCCATATCGTTCTCATGAAACTTCCTACTTTGGACAAACACTCTGTCACAAAAATTGAAGTGACAAAATGTAGGGGTCATTCAATATCAACCTGTGCTCAAGGTTTATGACAAAAACTGTCTCCTCTGCCACAGAGACTAGCAAGAAGATTGAAATTTCAGCTGTAGCAACTCTTCAAAACAGGGTGTTTGCTCAAAGAACAAATCAATATGGTATCAAATAAGTGGGAAAAATAGAGCTGGAACTAAAGTGGTACATAAATCCATGGATATGATTGCCAAAAGAGAGAAAAAAATCCATTTACTTATGGGAACATAACAACAGTCTGTGCAGTGATATATTTGGCTGATGTATTTTATAGTGAATCTTCTTTTTAGATGTAGCATTTTTTGAAACTGACTTATTTTGGAAACTTTAAATATGCAAAAAAGGTAAAGATGCTTTCGTACCTCTCATAACGCCAAGCTATAGTTCCCCCAAATAACTAAGCTCTCATAAAGCTAAGTTATAGTTCCCAAATAACTGAGCTCTCGCAAAGCTAGGCTATAGATCCCCAAATAACAAAGCCTAGCTCTCCATATAATTAAGAGACTATTGTTATTGATAAAATAAAACAAACCAAACATCTATGTGTCTTGATCCATATCTGAACTAAGGATGAGGTTACCCTTCCAGGCGAAATATATTTGTGGATCATTTGTGTTATTTCTGTCTTGTGTTTGTAATACTTTCACGTCCATTCATAGCTGCCTCGTGGTCACCTGCTGGGGAAGGGCTGACCTATTAGCTCTCGTTTGTAATGTTTATTGTATTTTAGTCACATTCCCATGTGGTATCCCTGGTCAGGTGTGGTATTTGATTGTATCGATTCCTGATCTTTGTCACCTTTTTAACTTTAAAATCAAGACTTAGCAGCAAATATGACTGGGCAATGATAATAATAACATCTTCATCCGCAGATGAATGATAATACTTGTATATCTGCAACTGCAATGATCATAATAACAGCTTCCATTGCATATTAATAATATTACTCTTATATCTGCAACTGCAATGATCATAATAGCAGCTTCCCCGCAGGTGAATGATAATATTTTTATATCTGCAACTGAAATGATCATAATTACAGCTTTCAATGCAGATGAATGATAATACTCTTATATTTGCAACTGCAATAATCGTTATATCTGCAACGGCAATACTCAAAATAACAGCTTCCCTCGCAGATGAATGATAATTCTCTCATATCTGCAACTGAAATGGTATTTATATATATGCAACTGCAATGATCATAATAACAGCGTTCACTGCAGATGAATGATTAAACTCTTATATCTGCAACTGCATTGCTCGTAATAACAGCTTCGAAGGTAAATGAATAATACTCTTACAGCTGCTTCTGCAATGATCATAATAACATCTTTTACTGCAGATGAATGATAAAATTCTTATACATGTATCTGCAACTGTAATGATAGTTATATCTGCAACTTCAATGGTCATAATACCAGCTTTCACGTAGATTACAATATCTAACAATAGGTGGCATGACTATCGCATACTGACCTATCTGATTTGAAATTTATGTGTCCATGTGCATGGCAAACTATAGCTTGTGATCCACCCGATTGGTTGATTCAAACTTGTTATCAATCTGCGTCATCACGCGTCACTAATACCACTTTTTTGACCCAAAAACGTTTAAGTGTAGAAAATCTTATCATTGTTATTGTTTAGCTACCAAAGGTTACTTTGAGATTATTCATAGCCATTCTAGTGCTGGTTACTTTTTTAAAGTTGTGTTTCGGGTAATGCACACAGCGTATTGACACAAACCCGACTTTTAGTTGTGATGTGCCTAAGCAGACAGGTCGATTCTTTAGTATCGAGCCTGTGCAGACAATGCCACAGATGAATGATAAAACTCTATTATCTGCAACTGCAATTATCATTATAACAACTTCCACGGCAGATGCATTTTACTACGCTTATATCTGCAACTGCAAAGATCATAATAACAATTTTCACCGCAGATAAATAATTACACTCTTATATCTGCAACTGCAATGATCGTAATATTAGCTTCCAGCGCATATGCATAATAAAACTCTTATATCTTTGTTCGATTTGATTCTTAACATCCCATCAACAATCTTTCAGATAAACAGGGACGGGTCTTCCTGGGTTGAACCAGTTCTAAGCTAGGATAAATGTGCCTTGCTCAAGGACCACAATGCAGTGACGACGGTGAGACTCGAACCCACGGCCCCTCGGCTGGAGTCAAGCACTCTACTATTGAGCCAATGCACTCCCACTCTTATATCTGCAACTGCAATGATATCAATAACAGCTTCCTTTGTAGATGCTTGATTATATTCTTATATCTGCTACTGCAATGATAAAGAATAAAAGCGTTCACTACAGATGAATGGTAATATTCTTATATCTGCAACTGCAATGATCATTATAACAGCTTTAACCGCAGATGAATAATTCTACTCTTATATCTGCAACTGCAATGATCGTAATAACAGCTTCCACCATAGATGCATGATAATACTCTTATTTATGTAACAGCAATGATCATAATAACAGCATTCACCACAGATGAATGATTATACTCTTATATCTGCAACTGCAATATGATGGTAATGATAATAGATTCTCGCACAGTTGTATGATTATGCTTGATAATACTCTAATATCTTCAACTACAATGATAAAGAATAAAAGCGTTCACTGCAGATGAATGGTAATTTTCTTATATCTGCAACTGCAATGATCATAATAACAGCTTTAACCGCAGATAAATAATACTGCTCTGTTATCTGCAACTGCAATGATCGTAATAACAGCTTCCACCGCAGATGCATGATTATACTCTTATTTATGTAACTGCAATGATCATAATTACAGCATTCACCACAGATGAATGATTATACTCTTATATCTGCAACTGCAATTTGATGGTAATGATAATAGATTCTCGCACAGTTATATGATTATGCTGGAGTGATAGCTACACTGACTACTGTATCTGCAATAATAGTTTTAATAACTCTATAACTGTAACTGCAATATGAAGGCTTATGCTAATAAACTGCCAGACCAGCAGACTTATTATGACAACATCAGCAGCAATAGTGAAACTGGTGCTTAATACATGGTCTCCGGAAATAACCAGGCCATTGGCATTCAGAGTAGTCATATCTATGGGAACTTCATGGGAATTTGCGGAGATGCATTTTCTTGAAGTTCTGTTGATGTTAAACTATGTAGTCACTTTCCTGGAAATGGTACACTCTTTGTTTATTAAGTTTTATAACAACCAGGCAACCACCAATTTAGCATTTCATTCCAATGAAACATCTAAAGATAAGAAGTCAATAATATAAAATTGGCTGTCTACTATTATCATCCAGGTGCAAGCCAAACTAAACAAAAACTTGTTCATTTCTACATGCTCATTACACTGAAACTTTAAAAAATAGTTAAGAAATTTGTGAAAAAAAAGTTTATGGTGAAAAACACTCAATTATGGAATTGACATATGTTGTAGGTGCACATTTGAATTGCCTCAGTGAGGCAATTCCAATGTGTACCAACAACATATGTTAGTAAAATAAGGAAACCTATTTTGAAATATACACTAAACAAGAATACAAGATCTTTATTTCGCAATTTTCGGCCCACATAGGAGCACACAAAGAGGCATATAATATCAAAATAATAAAATAATCAAGACAAGTATCATGCCCATTGGCTTGCCTCTTTTAAACATCTCAAACTGCCAATCAATATTAAAAAAACATGTCACTATATAGCAAATTGTTTATATTGACATGACAACTATATCACCAAATTTGATTTCATGAACTATGCTTTTGCTAAGCTGGTACTTGCATGGTTGTATGTATTTCTGCACACAGATCAATGCTGCTTGCGATAGTGGACATAGGACAAATAAACAGGATTGAAGTTTACATTGCTTTTGAATCTTTTATTCAGGTCACAGACCACTTTGACGCACACATTCCCGCAAGATGATAGCAATACATAGCTAATGTTATCTCTGTTATACTCTCCGACTTTAAATGAAATTTGTCTTATGTCTTATGTCTCAAGATAATATGTGGGTTCAGATATGCATATTTTTAGTGTAAAATTGTCAATATTTTTCTTATCCATCAGTTTTAACATAATGTTTTGGGTGATCAAAGAGACGGTTCTTTTTGAGTATTCACAACACAAATTTTTGTTATGAACTGAGAAAATTAATTTCTATATACCCTCTCTTATCTGAAAGCCTGAATATAGTATGACATATACTTTATTTGAGTTAGCTTATGAGATTCCAACTCTTTGCATGCCGGGTAATTTTGCATGCTTCTTTGTAATCTGCTGATTGTTTTCAAAAAATTCTTTCAAGAATACAATCAACGTGTCAAACAGTTTGGATCCAGATCAGGCACAATATTTTATGGGGCCTAATCTGGGTCCAAACTGTTTGCAAAATTTATCAGCAGACGACACTACTGTGACTAGAAGGTAAAGAGTTAAAACCTTGCAGGCAAAGCTATATATCTAGAGGTTTAAGTTGTCTAGATTTTTTATGGTAGCATGGAAGGCACCACCAGTGTACAGGCACATCTGAGCCTTCACTGCTCGCATATGTGTTAACACTTTGCAGACCCGAAACCTCTAAATGGCTACTTTGGCAAATGGTGAAGACCCAGATAAAATGTTGTATAATGCAATGCAGCATTTCATCAGGATTGCACTGTTTGCTTAGACAAATTTGATCTTCAAAGAAAGAAATGTAACATTTTCTGGAAATTATAACCTGTGACCCCTCAATACATGTATAATACAATAGACCATTCTGACTTTATTGCATGTAGTTTTATAGAAAAATCCAAAGGTCTTAAAAGGAACCAAAAACTCAAGAACGGACTCATTTCATCTGTAAATATCCCAGAGACTGATATGTTGGTCTTTAGATCCACATGCTAGTATGTTATTTGATGCAAATGCTACACAATTAACACTCTCTTTATGGTATGACAGGATAGCTAAAGGCTTGAACTTTTTGCATCCAAATATTCTAATTCTGCTGTCCCATCCTGCGGTCACCACAATTTTACCATCCGCGCGAGAGACAACGTCATTAAATCCTGGATTTTTGACAGTGACTTTATTGCTAGTCTGTATCTTGTCATCTTTAATGTCCCATGAAATTAATGTTTCATTAGCTGACCCAGAAAACCCCTTTAATGTCTGTGAATTGACGTCCATGCACATAACAGATTCTTCATGAACTATGTTCCGATCTATCAGCTTCATGTTTCTCAGGTCCCACAATGCAACACTGCCATCCTCATAGCCAACAACAACATTGCAAGCATCTGTTGAGTGTGAAGCTTTGATTTTCATGCACATGCCGAATGGTTTGTCCCCCGGCTCCACATATAGGTGGGAAACCAGCTTCTGAGATGTAATGTCATACAGGTCAACCTGTGACTGTTTCTCTCCAGGAGCAGCGAGAAGATTTTTCTCAGGTAACAGACATGCTGCACAGAATCCCAGTGCTGAGGTCTTTAGTTTTGCTGAAAAGGGAAGAAATATGATTGCTTTGAAAATCTTATAGATATACAATATGAAAATATCACTTCTCAGGAAACAATGAATAAATTTTTTAATAAGATAGCAATCCTCCTGATAAAAATGTGTATTTTACTGAAAAACATTTTACTTATTTCTCAACAAAAATATATGTTGTGGGTAAAAGAACCATCTCAATGAGATGGTTTTTTTGAGCACCCAAAACACATGTTTAACTGATTGATAAGAAAATAATCACAATTTTACACTCAAAATGTAAGAAAGGGGTAAATTAATTAAACTAGCTAAAAGCTGCTGCAAATATGGAGACATATGTCCTTTTCGATAAAGCTGAAAAGTAATGTTAAAAAATTCAAACACAGGATCACTTTTACCGCCCAAATAGTGCATTAAAATACAATGTTCAAAAATTGCCTATTAAGCACTAGTTTGTATCTATTATTATGTACAACTAGGCAGTGGAAATCCAGATGATCTTAGCCATTACTTTCATGAATGAGCTGTTAAAAAAAGACAAAATGCTTAAACCTTAAAACTTGCCATATGACATGACTTTTGTTGTCTGCTCTCTTGACTGCTTATTCTATTAGGTAGCCATTACCGCAAACAATATGGATCCAGATCAGACTGCTCCTCAAGGGAGCAGTCTGATCAGGGTTCATAGCGTTTGTTTCCATAATAAAATCTAGTGTAAAGTGCACTTGAATATGTGCCTCAACACGAGAAAACCAGTCTTTGGGGGTTTGCGAACAACAAAGGCGCAGACCAGCCTGCACATCCAGGCAGTCTGATTAGCGTCTTTGTTATTCACTTATTGATAAGTATCTTATCTAGAATTGCTATGAGCAAAATTTCGATTTTCTAGCTTGTCTCTGAAACTGAGAAGACTGGTTTGAGTCTCGCCTTGTTGGAAGCCAAACAGACAGCCGTGATGAGGCCCATATATAGAGCAGATTTAAAAAGCACATGATTGTACATGTGCACCTTTAGGATTCAGATTGGTATGTGTTTTGGTCTGAAAAGAAATTAGGAATTTCCAAAATACATATAAACAGATTACCAATATCTAAATATTCATGGAATTACATGTATTACTCTATTGTAATGAAGTTGTTATGGATCTGCTAATTGATAGACCAATACACCAGCCTTGCTTCAAATCTTCCAACCTCAAAATTTAGTAGTAAAATGACTAATGCAGATATATGTATGGGTTTAGCATGGTAAGCTTGATAACTCATGCGCGGATCCAGGAATTTTCGCCAGGGGGGTCCAGGTCAGTCTGACAAAAAAAGCTCTGACAACATAAGTCAAATGGTCAATTTCAAAGAAATCTATCATTTTTCAAGGTTCCATAGGGGGTCCAACATTTTCCAGGGGGGTCCAACTTTTTCCAGGGTGGGGTCCAATTGCTTATTCCCTATAGAAACCCATATAACTTGTGATTTTCCAGGGGGGTCCGGACCCCCTGTCCCCCCTCTGGATCCGCACTTGTAACTTGACTGTAAAATTAATGATCCCTGAACCGAGTGTGGACCCATCCTTCTGCCCCTACTGCCCTTCGAATTTTCCAACCTGTGACCTCTAAAAATATGTAATTGACCTCCCAAACTTTACCAAGCAGGATGGAAGATTCCACCAATGTTTAATTAATGAGTTCATGAGTAAAAGGAATTGAACAATTGTTTAAAATTATCATTGTGTAAGCCAGATTAACCTTAATGATGCTAATCATGACTGCAGCAGACAACTTTTGCAATATTTTCTTTGCTTTTTGGAAAATGTATATGGTTTTATATTTCATTGAATCATCTGCTGACTTACGATATATTTCATTTGTCAAGCCTTATTTGTCTTTGATAATGAAACAAAATTTGAAAATGTCGCCTGCTGCAATTTAGAGACAGAAAACTGTTGTTGCTACATATACCTGTTTCTTTCCACCCAGTATCAGACTGTGACCACTGTTTCACCCATCCATCTCTACCATGGGTCCAGAGTTCACCACCAGATGAAGTAAAATCAATCCACAATACAGAGTGACCAGGATGAGCTACTAGGGTAGATGAGATTCTCCTTGTTTTCATGTTCCATGTGTGCACAGTGCCATTGCCTGATCCTGAATACAAAGACTCGTCCGCCTGGAACTGATAGGGAAATAGAACAATTAACTCTTTGGCTTCTGGGTAATTTTGCATACTTGTTTGTCCGCTGCTGATTTTTTTTTAAAAATCCACGTTTTTGTAAAATTCTTTCAGGAATACCATCAGATTGTCAAACAGTTTGGATCTTGATTAGCCCAATGTTTTGGCGGGCCTGATCTGGGTCTAAGCTGTTTGCAAAAGTTATCAACAGACAACGCTAGTAGGCCAAGAGTTAAGTGTATATATATTGAGTTTTTTTCATTTATTTATTCACAGTTGAATCTGATAAACTCGAAGTCCTTTGGACTAGAGGTTTTATTTTGAATGATCAGTAGTTCAAATTATTGGGAGATAGACATGAAAATACATGTATATAACCGTCAAAATTGATTATTATCAGGAGTTTTTTTTCTCTATCAAACACATCTTTTGGGCTCTTAAAAGAAACAGCTCAGGTAGACATTTCTTTTACGAACCCTAAACATATGTAATTAAAGACAGTTAATAAAACAACATGAATAGGTCCTATTCCCTGAATCCAGTGTGCCCCAAATTTATTTCGAATAAGCAAAAAGCAAAGTTCAAATTTTCAAGTTTCTTCTGTATATATGCTTTCATACTGAACACTACAATATATCCAGCCATGGAGAAGTGAGAAACACTTTTCATGTGTGGACCCAGAAAGTTTTGTCAGGGGGGTCCAATGTTTTGATGTTGCTTGTTTTTAGTACTTTCTGGGTTGTTTATACTATAGTATTAACTCTTTGCCTCCTAGTGTTGTCTGCTGATAACCTTTGCAAACAGTTTGGACCCAGATCAGGCCTGACAAAATGTCGGGCCTGATCTGGGTCCAACTGCTTGACACTCTAAAGATACTCATTGAATTTTTTTTCGAAAAAGTTGATTTTGAAAAAAAACAGCAGACGACAAAATAGCATGAAAAATTTGCCAGTCTGGGCAAAGAGTTATTTTTTAGATTCCAGTCAATCCAACCAAGCAATTTCATAACTTATATGGGATCATGTGGATTAAATTGTGTGAATCTTGATCAGTTAGCTTTATCAGAATTCATCTGATCTAGATCAAAAAAAGGCCATATATTTAAAATGTATCACATATATACATTGTGCTTATAGTTTGATTACAGTTTTTAGTATCATGGGAGACTACATGTGCAATGATAATTAAATCATGACTAGGCTCTGATAATTAATGATACCTTCAAAGCTGTCACTGTATCTGCTACCCCTCTCAACGTATAGATAGGGTCAGGAGCTGAAGGCCCACTTGTCATCGTTCAAAGGACCTTGAAGAAAAAAATACAGAGCAAAGTGTATTTAAGAAATAAAATCCATTTTTGGAATGTTAATGAATTATTAATGTACTTCGGGTCTCCTGTAAAGTAAACGTGAAGACCTTCAAATCTTGAATACTTCGGGTCTTTTACAAAGTTAGTGAAGCCCAATGGTAGAAATATATGCTGATATGGGAAAGTTTACAGAAGTGATTCTTTATTGGATACAGTTCTCTAGTGGGGACTACATGTATAAACTGCATCACAAATTTGATGGCCTGTCCAAGGGACATGTTAACCCAAGGGTGAGGAATTAGCAGACCTCAGTTTGTTTAAAAAATCTTATTCAACATGGGTATCCCACCCCTCCCTCTTTCAGAAACAATGACAGGTGCATAAAATCTAACACTTTTTATTTCATTAATTTTCTGCAAAAAAGGAGGAGATCCTCTGAAAAGAGGAAGATTCTCCCAGAATAAATCGTCCATTCACTGACCCCAGTGCGATCCACTCTCCTACACAAATCACACAGTCTGTCACATAACATCCTGCATTCAGTACAAACCTGTGTCGCGTGTGCGGTCAAAACGAAAGTAGAAATCAAAAGTAGAAAACCTCCACACAAAAGAGCTCCATCACTCAGATGGCCAACAAGCGTCCAGCGACATTGAACAAATAAAGGGGAGCACTTTTATTCTCAAGCTTTTTTGGCTGAAATATTGGAAAATGTCTGCTAAATCATTACTAAAACAACAGGTATGACGATTCTAAACGCACCTCAACAATAATCTAGCGCTGTCATTGGAGTTTATGTGCTTGATTTGCAAATGAAGTTTACTCCAATGGAGTGGGTGGGGTAACTGACCTTGCAAAAATAAAACAAATCAATTACTAGGTTAGTTGTGTCAATAACAGTAATGCCAACGACAATGACCCCTTTTATGTGGAAGCTAGACTAAAATCTTCTGTGTTACTGTTTGAATCACCCACTTAGCTTGATACAAAGTTTGACTGGCCTAGCCGTTTTTTTTTTGTTTTTTTTGTGGAATCAAAGGTTGTATGCACCAGATTATGCACCAGTCATTTGCGACCCACCCGCATGTGGCAAGGAAAATGCAAGATATTGATTTTTTTTAATCTGCAAAGCCCTGGTATATGCCAAGCACTGCTGGGCCATTTTTTTAGATTATGAAGCGTGGTAGCTCATGCAGTGGGAAGTGTGTTCGTGGTAGCTCAGTGGTTAGCATACTTGCCTCTGGTGCTAGAGGTCCCGGGATCTATCCATGCTGGCCCTAAGGAAATTGTTTGTCCAAACGCGCTTTCCTTAGTGGCATTTGTAGGGATGATACTAAATAAGTGCATGTGCTGTCCTTCGGATCTGGAGGCCCCCTGGCCCTGTGCAGGGAAAGTCACATACCCCCTGTGCAGGTTAAAGATATGGCTACTTGTGGGCTTTCATCCTGCGACCCAGAGTGTACAAATTGCATCCCTGCCTATAATGTCATAAGTTTGTCTATAGGTAGTTTTTAGAGATAGATAAATCTTTGGTGAAGCAGTTAATTCAGGATTTATCACAATGCATAGCTGGAAGACAATCATTGAACTAACCTGCTGATTCTGGTTTTTAGCAAGGCATTTGACACTGTGCCTCACCGTAGACTACTCATCAAATTGCAGTGATATGGGGGGTAGAGCTGTAAGGATATAATTCCAAAAGCGTGTATTGCAATATTGGGTAAGAACATTTTTGGAATTTCATCACAATAGAGTTAGTTATAAGCTTTTTCTACTTTTTCATTTCAGACTTTAGTAACACAAGTACTTGTGAGAGGCTTCAATAAAATTGCTGGGCTAAATGTAAGTTAATTGAAATTTTAATAGCAACGTACCAGGCTCTAAGGTTATAAAACTTTTTTCAACCCATCTGAGCATGAAATTTATCTTGATCATAAATGTCAAATGCCAACAATTGTTGCCAATTTAATTTTTATAAGCATGATAAGCACAACTTCTGAGAGCTTTAAAGCAAGAGTCTGAAACATCATTATCTTTTAGCAATTTAATTTTTTGAGCATTAGAAATTTCTTGATCAGTTGTAGAGCATGAAAAAAGTTTTATAACCTCAGGGCCAGATAGGTTGACCCTCCCTTGCAAAAAATATTCAGAAAACCATACATGTACATATTCTGTTGAATTTACATATTATTTATAATGAAGGTTTATGGGTTTCCAAATGTTTATGCAATAAATTTTTAACTTTACAACACAGTCTCCTACTAAACTGTTTCACAAAATGTATTTCAGAATAGCAAACAGTGATGGCGCTATTAATAAATCAGACTGCTTCTTTAGCTAAGATCTGCACTGTTTGCCTAGGTCTTTTTGACAAGTAACTAGATTGCAAGTGTTCCAAATTTAGATTTTTTAAACAAGTCCATATTATATACTGCAGCACTTATTTCTTCTGACTCACTAATGAAGTGTTCTTTATTTGTCTTGCAGGAAGTTGTTATTGCAAGTGCAGTCAGGACCCCTATAGGATCCTTTCTTGGTAGTTTGTCATCAGTACCAGCCCCTAAGTTGGGAACAGTCGCTATACAGGAGGCTGTGAAAAGAGCAGGAATTCCTAAGGATGCTGTTGATGAGGTATACATGGGCAATGTATTACAGGCCGCTGAGGGACAGGCTCCATGCAGACAGGCTACTTTAGGGGCAGGTAATGAAATCAGGCCCCAAGGTTATAAAACTGTTTTCATGCTCAAAAAAACTGAGCATGGAATTTCAACTGTTCATAAAATCAAAAATAGTGACAAATGAAGAAGTTTCTTGCTTTAAGTCTCTCAGATGTTGTATTTATCATGCTAATATATGTTAAAATGCCAACAATTGTTGGCATTTTAACATTTATGAGCAGGATAAATTTTGTGCTCAGCTGAGTTGAGCATGGAAAAAGTTTTATAACCTCGGGGTCTTATTCTTCTTTTAAATCTTTCCTTGCTAGCAGCTACTTTGTTGTCTGCTGAAAATTTGGACCCAGATCAGGACCTACACAATGTCAGCCCTGATCCCAGGGGGGGGTACTCTGATATTTTCACACATACGTAGGCTCGGTCTATTTTTTTGGGTTCAAAATTCTGAATTTCAATATTTTTTGGGTTTTCAGAAAAATGAATATTTTTTGGGGGTATAAAGATTTGGTGGATATTTTTTTGGGTTCATCACAAAATTGGGCTAGTTTGAGGGTCATTTCTATGCAATTTAGGGTCTTTTTTTAAGGTCAAGGTACAGAATTGGGATATTTTTTTGGGTTGCTAAAATTTCAAATATTTTTTTGGGGTGCTTGAAATTCCTGATATTTTCTTTTTGGTGAACGGTAGATGCTGGGTTCGAGCCTACATATGCGGAAAAAATTAGAGTACCCCCCCCTGGGGCCCTGATCTGGATCCAAATCCTTTGACACTTTGATAGGGTTCCTGAAATATTTTTTTTAAAAAGTTAATTTTGAAAAAAGTCAGCAGATGACAACAAAAGTATGAAAAGTTGCCCCGCATGCAAAGAGTTAAATAACAATTTTTTTCTTTAAGTCTAAAATTGTTTTTGTGGAACTCATAGGAAGCTCCCTATTTTGTGGTGAAATGAAATAAACAACCTTTTGTAGTCCTTTTTCTATTAACCTTTTGTAGTCAACCGCTTCCTAAAGATTATATAAATGAGGTTTACATGGGGAATGTGTTACAGGCCACAGAGGGTCAGGCTCTATGTAGACAAGCTAATTTAGGGGCTTATATTTAGCTCTTTTTTCATCAATCTGAAGCTAAAATCACACTGTCTCACCGCAGCGTTCACAGTTTGCACACAGGAAGTTTGGAAATAGATGAGTTTGGGACATATCTTCACATTGGATATACATGTATATGGGCCAGCACTGAAGATTTCGGTACTTATTGCATCTACAAGCAGCAGAGATTCTGGCTAGTTGTCTGTGCATGTACACAGACTTGCCAGAGCCCTCACTTCTCGCATACACAAAGTATAGATGTAAATGAAGGCTCAAACCAAAATTTAAACCTCAATCTTTGCTGGATATGTCAGCATGGCAGATAATTAGAGGCATTTACGCAGATACGCAATAAGTTAAGAGTGCGTAACGAAAATTTAATTTTCTTATTTCTCAACCAAAACATATGTTGTGGGTACTCAAAAGAGTCGTCTCAATGAGACGGTTCTTTTGAGCAATTGAGATGGTTCTTTTGAGCTCCCAAAACATATATGCTAAAATTGATGGGTAAGAAAATATTAACAATTTTATGCTGAAAATTTTTGTTTATGTAAACCTATGTGTATTGAATCTTGTATACTGGCTCATTTGTGCTACATGTATATTTCACAGTTTACAAACTTTACATGTATGTGATCAATGCTATTATCACATATTTGGAACACTTTTTGCAGCGATAACCCAAAGTCTGCATATGCGATAAGCACTTTCCTGCCAACTGGTTATCTGCCTGCCATGATGATGACCAGAAGTTATGTATTTTGAACAGAGAGAGGTTTTCATGCCAGGCATGAGATGTTGATCATTATATGACATCAGATGTAAACAAGTGGTGTGACGTATATAAAGTTTGTGTCAGTCCTATGTTTTACTTATATTTTTGTATGTCAAATGGGTTAAAGCAGTGAAATGGAATATGTGATAAACAGATTATCTTACAAGGTTTTGTTTATTGCCCTCAGTATCAACCCTCAACCATTTTCAGCACAAGAGCTAAGGCTCTTGGGCTGATTATGGGGTCTCGGGTTGATACTTCGGCGATACCCAAAACGCTTGAGATAATCTCAAATTATATTTACCCTTTTCCCACCAGTCATGACTTTTGTCATCTGCTCTCTCATCTGCTTACATTCTTAGGTAGCCTTTATTGCAAGCAATACGAACCCAGATCAGACTGCTCACTTGGGAGCAGCCTGATTAGGAAGGGAGCTGTCTGATCATGGTTCATTTTGTATGCTTTCATGAAAAAATCTAGTCTGAAGTACACTTGAATATATGCAGCAGATGTAAAAAGCAGATGATATACGGCAACTTTTGTTGTCTGCTGATAACCTTTTCAAAATGTTTAGACCCAGAACAGGCACAAAGAGGTGTCAGGCCTGATTTGGCACTCTTATGGTATTCCTGAAATAATTTTTGGAATAAAAAAAACAGCATACAAAGGGTTAAAGTATTCAGTGTGCACTTAAAAGAGTATATCCTCGGTCGGGAGTCAAAACCTTGTAACTCTGATTTTTACCAAAACAACTTTTTGTCAACAAGGGAATACCGAACGCATGGCGCACATCCTTTCAAACTCTCGTAGCTCTAGACTAGCTCTAGAATCCCCTTGAAAGCATCAATCATGCATCAAAATATCGTATCTATGAAAAATTCCAATATTTTGGTGCTCATTTTACCGAGATACGAGGTTTTGCCATGAAAAAGATGCTCAAATTGGATGGTTTTTCACGAAAAAAATGGTAAAAATGACGTAACTCAAGTGAAACTCTTCAAAATGACTGTGAAATCTTTATTGGAAGCTCAAAACACCAATAACAGTGAATTGGGATGTTACTAAATATAATCCTGTCTGACTTTCATCAATATAGGACACTCCTAGCAAAAGTAAATCAGTTTTTTGTCTCTCCTGAAAAATTTAAAAAATCAAAGATGCAAGTTTTTGACTCCCGATCGACAATATGCACTTATTAGGTTGACTATGGTATCTGTGCTTTACAGGGCTACCAATCACCACACCCACTACAACTGTGAACAAAGTATGTGCCTCTGGTATGAAGTCAGTGATGATGGCAGCTCAGAGTATAATGTGTGGACACCAGGTACAACATAATTCTTTTATAACACTACACATTACATGCATTTTTACGGCCCCTCAAGTCCCTTTTAAATAAGGCCCCTTTCCCAATGAAAAATACTCTTGTTTTTTTTCCTAAATTAACAAATTTCCCAATCAGAATTATATTCATCACAGTGGTTTTGACTGTTTTATATTCATCACAATGGTTTTTGATTGATCTTGACTAGCTCTATGTATATTCTCTCAAATGAAACAACATTGGAGCATTTAGGGGGCGTGGCCTAGCCCTGGACTTCTTTTGACAGAAACAACTTTGTTACATTTACAAGGTCCCCCGGTTGAAATTGCCCACTCTTTTAGATTATCATGAAAAAGGCTAGAAGGGGAGGGGAAGAATAAGCAGTGGGGGAACTAGTAAGAATGAGACCACCCTGTAATTTTTCTCATTATGCTCAGGACCCCAGTAAAGGGTGCGTAATGGGAAATTATTTTTCTTATTTCTCAATCAAAACATATGTTGTGGGTACTCAAAAGAACCGTCTCACTGAGACGGTTCTTTTGAGCACCCAAAACACATGTTTAAACTAATGGATAAGAAAATATTCACAATTTTACGCTAAAATATTTTGCTTAACTAGCCCTATGATGCTGATCCATTTAAACACCACGAGCCTCACTTTGAACTATGCAGAAATATTCAGGCACCTTTAAAATTCTCTGCATGGTGGGTAATTTTCAAGGTTTTCTGTCGTCTGCTGACTTTTAAAAAAAATCTTTTAGGAACAATATCAGAGTGTCAAGTGGTTTGGATCCAGATCAGGATAGATATTGTGTCGGTTCTGATCTGGATCCAAACTGTTTGCAGAGGTTGGCAACAGACGACAAAATTCGCTGGCAAGGAAAGAGTTAAACTACTCAGAACACTTACCATTTTTAGAACCTCACAAGGTCTGTTAAAAGTTATCAAGGTGGCCAATGACATGGTCTGCCTGATGGGGTTTACGGACTTTCGAACCACTAATTGGACATCACAGGTAAGGAAAATCGTTCATAACTTTCGTTATACTGAGTCAAATTTCAGGCGGTAAAGTGCAAAAAACCCCTAATATTTTTCTGCACAAGACTGTGTAAAAGTTTCTCCTGGGTTCGCTGCAGTTTTCCAGATTGCCTCGATCAACTGAAGTGTGAACCCGATCGCAGAGAATTTTTCTGTTTTTTCTTCAGTTGTTCGAGGTAATCTTGGAAACTACTGCAAACCCAGCAGAAACTTTGACACAAGCTTCTGCAGAAAAAGATAAGGTGGGATTTGCACTTTATGGCATGAAATTTGATCTAGTATAACAAAAGGAATGAACTATTTTAATGGTTCAGGAAATCCGTGATCCCCAAGATGCTGACCACGTGATTGGCCACCATGGTTATGATAGAATGGCAAATATTGTAAACCCTGATCTGGGTTTACACTGTTTGCTGAGACCTATCTGTGGGAAGACTTAGTGTAATATAGTAACCTTGTTTCAGGATGTAATGATAGCTGGTGGTATGGAGAGTATGTCTAATACACCTTACTACATGAAAAGAGGGATGACACCTTATGGTAAAATAGAAATGCAGGTATGTACATTTACAAAACATTTAACAATCAAAAAAATTAGAGAGTATGATCAGGCAATGCCACAGTCACAAGTCAAGACCAACCAGGGGACAAACTTGTCCTTTAAAAGTGTAGCCAATAAAGGACGTAAGGGAGAGATATGATTTATAAAGTTCCTTATATCACTGCTAAAATGATGTTTACCCAGTCAAATTCATATCTGCATCCCATATACTGACAAAAAGATTTCACAGTCAATACTCAGAAAATGCTAGTTTCACCCTCAGATTTTAGGGTGAAACTAGAAACGATGAGTAATTCTTCCCTAAGCGCTTGTCCTTTGGGAAGAATTACTCATCCTTCCTAGATTTCACTTGTAATTACGAGTGGACGAGTGGAATTTTTGTCCCCTGCCAACCCATGGCACCATAAGAAGAAGGCACCAGGACACTGACAAAGACATACATGAAAGATTACAATTAAAGTAAATCAACCAGCTCTCTATAGTTTCTTGATAAACCACTCTTTTGATAGACTATAAAAGAATTGTGTTCTTATTCTTTATTTGTGCATAAAACATTTATTTTTGGTAATTCATTGAGATTTCCAATGAATACCCATAAAATATATTTTATGGGAGAAATAGCAACAAGAAAAAGTATAAAGTGAACTTCCAAGCATCATTCAATAAAGTGCATCAATAGCATAAACACTTGAATTTTGGTGTCATTTATAGACATAAGGAATAGGAGCTGTTGTTGGCAAGTTTGTAAATGCTTCCAAAGGCTAAATAACAGGATGATAGTTTGTTTGTTTAAAAAAAGACACTTTTTTCGGCTTGATATGCTTTACATGCCATTAAAAATTTGAAATTCATCCTCCTTACAGCTTGATAATATTTGGTATTATATATCATGTCAAGATGATGTGTCACATGCAAAATGGTTGTTATTCCATGCTTCCTTTTTAATTTATCTCCCTTGAACAAATTTTAAAGGCAAATCCTTGTTGCTCCCTAACTTTCATACCAATTGTTATAACTTTATAATATTACGTAGGATTGTATATCAGGTCTGACAAGACAATTTGTCTTGTGCAAGAAGGGTTGCCTCTCCTTGATTCTTGGTTGTTCATTTTTTCCCTTTTAATAGGCTTTGCAAAATGAATTTACCATGTGCTTTAGGGATATGCAGCCAACACAGTAAAACCTGTCTTAAGCAGCCACTCAAAAGAAGATCAACACTGGTTTTGAGCACCAATTATTGCTTAATGCAGGTGAAATGTATTGCAGAATACTCCAAGGGGGAGCATTCTGCAATACTTTTGACCTGCATTAAACAATAATTGGTCTTTAAGACCTTTGTTTTGTCTTTTTTTGAGTGGCTGCTTAAGACAGGTGTTTACTTTACTCTAATGAAAGCAATGAAGCAGATATTGCTTTGGGCTATCTTTCATTTTCTTGCTGACTCGCAGAACCAATGTTTATCAGATTTTCAGTGCTCTTGGGGAAACATTTCATGTATTTAAAATATTTTCAACTTATGGTGGATTCATCTCTTTTATTGCAGGATGCCTTAGTGTTTGATGGTTTAACTGATGCCTATGGAAAATATCATATGGTAAGAAAATACGTGGGTGAAAGTTTTCAGGATTCTGAATTCAGGATTTTGAGGCTGACTTTCTGTGGAAATTCAGCCTCAAAATGCTGAATTAGGGAGATTATAATATCTTTTATGATAGATTTTCAGACAGACCATTTAAACTTGAAACTGTGAATATTTAGTGGGCATACTGCAAGTTTTAAGATCGGAGTTTCAAAAGTTCAGGACTTTGAATATTTTGAACTTTCACCCATTAAAATATAAAGGTCAAGGTAAACAGTTTTTTTAGCATAAAATTGTAATAAATTTTATCATGTGTTTTGGGTGCTCAAAAGAACCATCTCATTGGTGGTATAGATATTTTCTCATAGGATCCAAGACAGGGTTTTTGGAGTCTAGGACTCAATATATTAGTCAGGGAAGACTATCATCATGTCTGCTCCTCAAAGCTCGTTATGAATGATGTACTGGACAGATATGTCCTATCATATTAACCATAGACAACCATAATCCATGCAGTTTGGCCAGAGTCTTCACTGCTCTCATACCGATGAAAATAGATGCTGAATCAGAAAAAAAGCTAGAAGTCTGACCCAACTTGATACAGTCAAACCTCGATTATTGGAAGTGCCAGGGACCGCATGAATCCTTTCGAATAATCGTTAGTTCGAATGATCGAAAACGGGAGTTTTCGGATATTTTCGGAAAAGCTAGGACCTTTCATAGAACGTCATTGTTTTGCCAGAGTTTGCAACTTCAACCTGTGATTTCCTTGAAGTAATTATATAATCGGAACATCTGTCAAAGCAGTAAAGAAAATGAGCTTCTTGGAGGTTGTGGTCTCATCGTCACTTATGCTTTGCAGGTCTAAGAACGCCAAGAAGAAAGAAAATCCGATCTTTATTGACATCTACTACATGTATATACATGTAACAACATCGATAACAACAATGAAAATAACGGTTAAATGTAGATTGACGAACCATTTACTGACGAAATACTGTCTCCTTTTAATTCGCCCTAACGTCATAAGGTCTCCATTCCAGCTAGCACACAGCGTCGGGCCATCAACGGCCCACCACGTATAGGCCATTGAGATGGCATACATGTATCGCTGGCAGGCTGTTGGTGGCCCGACGTTGTGTGCTTTTTGGGCTGCGAAATTCTCTTTTTTTTTCAGTGAAAACATACATTTTGGGTGTTTAAAAGAACCGTCTCGTTAAGCATCCAAACCAAGGTTTTGGTTGTTTTCCTCAATCATAAAATTGTGTTTTAGGCATTCAAAAGAAATGTTTCGATAAGACGGTTCTTTTGAGCACCCAAAATGCATATCCGTGATATTCGTCTATTATCGAAATTGTTATTTTTGTTGTACAAAGTCGGTGCGCTTGGTGTGTTCGCTTTATATACACTGGTCAAGAATAAATCAAAGGATGCGAGACGATCAAATTAAAATCAATTTTAGCTCATTTATGCCCCTAATTAGACATTTAAAAAAACATCAAACAAAGCCATCATTGCAGACGACGTTAATAAAAGACACCATTTACTCACTTAACGGTTCATCACGTAATAGTGTGAACGTTAATCCGGTGTCAATTACCTGTTGCAACTTTGTTTGCTAATTCACTCAGGTGTGTAAATCGAACTCGACCAAACAAAGAAATCATGATCACCATGCGTGACATTTGGACTTCGAATCTTGAAGGGTAATTTAATAGCATCTTCTTCAATCGGGACCGACGAATCACTTCGAAAAATTGAATTTTTCGGATAATCGAAATTCGAATAATTGGTAGTTTACTGCAATAGATAGTAGAGAAAAAATTCGAGACTGTCCATCGTCTTCGAATAACCCAGTAGTTTCGGATAATCGGCGTTCGGATAACCGAGATTTGACTGTAGCTAGGCATGTGTACAGCTAAATATTGTAAATTCATAGTCCTGGGTTTCGAAATATCAGTATTTTGACTTACACAGAGGTATCTAGACTTAAAATTATGTAATCCTGACGAAAGTTTATCAGTTTTTTCCTATCAAACATATATTTTAGGTGTGCAAAAGCATGCCAGAGAACCTCTGTACTCGAACACCGCAGTCATCGCGTGGTGTTCGCAGTCGACGAGTGCACAAATTATACTATTTCGGTTTACTGTGATCCATTCCATGAGCCAGTTCTTTACAGCTTTTAATTTTCACGATGTTTTTTTCTTTTGGAATTATTGTCTAGGTATTGTAGACCATTCTGGCCCAATAAGAGCCTTTACATTTTAAAACCAGCAGAGTACCAGTCAGTTTCTAGCTAGTCAATTGGATTTCATGTGCCTGAAACGTGCTCAATGACTAATAAGTGTGCTATTGAAGCCATCAATTATCATGTTGTGTCATCAAATAATGAAGAATACGTATAAGTGGAGGACTAGAAAGTTTGAAATGGTTCTGTTTATTATTTGCGAAGTGGCAAGCCATTTTTCTTCTGTACGCAAATTTTGAGTAGTCAAGAGGACTGTCCCATATGTTGAGTGCCTATATATTTAATTTGTACGCATTCGTCAAGCTGTAACTGGACGCAGTCGATGGGAGCACGAGCGGTTTTAACAAATCCAGAGCGATTGAGCTGCTGTTTATTTGTCTCCAGCGATGCCAAACCGTCTCGGCAACAATTTCAAAGCAATGCCAGGGTTCATACGCGTCAGGGAAATGTCAGGGAAATTTAAATTTTTTCAAGGTCAGGGAATTGTCAGGGAATTTTCTGTTGTGTCAGGGAAAAATGAATGTTTTCAAAAATGTCAGGGAAATGTCAGGGAATTTTAAAATTTCCAGTTTGCATCAAATGATGAGTGACTTTGGCAGTGAGGTAGTGAGGTATTAGCATGGCAATAGTTTGGCGTCCCTAATCCATCAGTCCGTCCATCAGTTGTCCATTCACATTTTCAAAGAAGTATGTCTCTAATGTCAGTTGGCCAAATGTACTCAAATTTCATGTAAAGCATCACCAGGTAGAGGGAAAGACTACATAAGGTTTTTTGACCAATTGGATTGGAACTGGTTATCATGGATGATGGCAATATAGCTCCCATGGATAGACTTATAATGGGAACAACTTTAAATTCTCCTCTGAAACCATGAGGCCCACAGGTTATATTCGTATGCAGTAATGTCTAGTTGTCCCTACATAAATCCTACCAATCAAGCCCCTGGGGTCAAAACTGGCCACATCCTGTGGATCAAGCCACTTGTCATGCTTATTGGGATGAATAGCTCGCATAGACTTATAAATGGAAAATAACTTTAAAAATCGTCTATTCCATAATCATAATGCCCACAGCTTATATACTTAGTATATAGCAATGCTTGGTGGTTACCTACATATAACATGCCGACCATGCCCCTGAGTTCAAAATTGGCCAAACCATCAGGGTCTTTAGCTTCCATAGACTTGCTGTATAATGGGGAACCTAAAGCTTCTATATTTAGAACACGAATCCTGCCAATCATGCCCCTGGGACCACAAGTCAAAATTGGCCGACACCACACCCGGGGGTCATTTGCTCCCATAGACTCATAAAAAAGATAATCTAAAACTCTTCAGAAACCATAAAGTCAGCGGCCTAGGCTCATTAAGCCTCTTGTTAGCTCACCTAAGCACTTTGTGCTCAAAGTGAGTTGTTCTGATCATCTAGCTAGAGTCCGTCATGTGTTGTCTGCTGTCAACAATTTGCTCACAGTATTCAGGGCTTTAGTGGAATATTATCAAAAACCTTTTCTGAACGTTGTAGCTTTTACAATGAAATTTTCCTCATTCAGCTTAATTGCTTTCCTTTATATGATGGTTGCATTATGAGTGGCTGTAGAGGAGATTCAATTTAGAGGTCAATATCCAAACGTTTGAAAGAAGACAGCAGCTTTTAAAATTATAGTTTTGTGACAATCTGTAAATTTCTTTGTTGAAAAGTCATTTACTAAATACACATGCTGAAAAGCTTGAATAAAAACTTTGCAAAGTTCAAAAGAATCACTCAAAATTGAAAAAAAGAGCTGTAAACTGTAGCTATAGACAAAGGTTTGAATAAAACCAAGTTTCTCCGGCGAGTACGGTTATGTCAGGGAAATTTGGATTGGTGTCAGGGAAAAGTCAGGGAAATGTCAGGGAATTTTGCTTTGCCAAGTCTGTATGAACCCTGAATGCCAATACATAAAACAAGCTGTGCCGCACTCTCTTATAACAATTGCAAGGTTGCTACTTAATTTATCACTGCTGGGCAAGACATGCAGTTTAGTGCATAAAATAACCAGGGTCACTGGCGAGTGATACGTAGACCAAGGTTAAAATTTTACTGATTTGACAAAAAAAAGATATATGCCCTTTACAGAATCATAAAAATCAATGAAACATGCGATTTATGGTATAGTACGTGTTTAAGGAGTATGCCCAGGACAACAATCACACTTTATATATCTCTGCTGCATACTCTACTGCGAATGTGGTGTTGATCATGGTATGGGGTCACAAATTACAGTGTATGTTTGAAGAGTATGCGAAGGACAATTAATATGCATGTTTTGACGTTCACAGCTGTCAGTGCTTCAGAGACACAAATTAATATGACATGTTGATAGACGGATGAACAGACAAACAAAGTGGTAAATGGTTTGAAAACTAGAACGCTTATGAGACCCTCCTAGCGGGGTAACCGTTCCCTTGTTCTCCTGAAATAAATATGCTTATTTCCCTGTTCCCCAAGAATCGAAAATTGTTTTTCTTATGTTCCATGTTCCCAAATATTGCCTTTGTACCCTGTTCCACTAAAAATTGACATTTGTTCCCTGTTCCCCTGGAATAAATGTCATTTCCCCTGTTTCCCCAAACCCACTGGAGGGACTCCATTATGTGGATGTCATATTGAGCCATATGCTTACCACGTAGAATAAAAAAGAGGCCAATAGATGGCCGATCTGCGATTAAACGGATGGTGGGACGAAAGCTTGAAATGTTAAACCGATCTGGATCAAACTATTTGATACTTGCGGGGAAGAGTCATTTTTTTTTCAGATTGCTCCGGGGGCTTTGAGACCAGGCTTTACGTCTATTCTAGTTTTGCAATCATCTTGATGGGGAAGAGAGAGCTGGTTGCTTTGCTTAGTTTGTCTTCCTGGTGTCTCGTGATGGTTGTGTGGCTCTTCCTCGTGGTGCCATGGGTTTGTCTTCGGTTTGTGATTATGGTATTTTCTGATCATACTCACTTACTACTTCTCACAAAACTTGGAGCCTGATCTGGATCCAAACTGTTGGAGCCTGTACCCAGTAAGCACCTATTATATAAGAAATCTGGCAACTGGCGTTTCGCCGGCGGGCCGATAGTGGCCCGTCACCTGGGATGTTGGCGCGATATAGCTGTAAAGTATTCCTTAAATCTGGTTATGATGACAAAATAGTATGAGGAAAAGGAATCAGCATGCAAAACGTTAATAGTGTGTTTCTGGAAACATTTTAAAATAAAAGATTTCAAACGTTGCTATATTGGAACATGATGATACGTGTTTGATATATGACGTAACTTACGATCACTTTTGCAGTCTATTGCAAGCTACTCAACATTAAGTAATTCTGTTTACCCTTTGTACTTTCTCCTAAAAGAGGTACTTTGGCAAACAGTAAGGGCCGCAATGAGTTGCCGCAAGCATAATACGACTTTTCATCAGGGTCTGTGCACTTTTCAGAGAAAAGCATTACATTTTGGAAATAAACAAAATCTCTAAGGCCGAAAAAACGCTTATCACAATAAAACTTTTCTGTTTTGTCTTCTGCTGGAACATTTTAGAAATGTTTTTGCAAACAGTGTAGGCTCAGTCTGATCTGGATCAATACTGCTTGCCGCTCTACTGACATCAAAACTATTCAACGGTCGACCTCGGCAGATGATATGCCCAGCCAGTATCCAATCTCGGGCCACTATCGGCCCGCCAGCGAAACTCGGTTCGGATGGCGTTTTGCTTGCGGGCCGATGGTGGCCCGATTTTACGTGCTTACTGGGTATTCGCAGGCTAGTTACAAACTCGTCTGGAACTAAGACAGCACAGGAGATTTTGGACAAACAGACAAGGATTATACGAGCCTGTGTATCCGAGCATTCGCTGCTCCCATACTCAAAGCAGGTATGAAGGTGCATTTTTTATTCCAAATACAGGCCTATTCTCATCAGAGAGCTATACATGCAAGCATTAAATATAACTTCTAGCCAAGATCTCGTGTGCTAACCCATTTATACTGAAAAAGGAAAATATGTAATGCGTTTTAAAGTTCATTGTTAAATATTCTTGTTTTCTATCCTCCGAAAAATTTGGCACGCAAAAATATTCTCATTCTGTACATTTACCTTAAGAAAAGACCCTAAAATACATAGAAAAGACACCTAAAACTAGTCCAATGTTGTCGTGACCCCCCAAAAATATCCTCAAAAACTTCATACCCCCCAAAATATTAATATTTCTGACCCCCCCCCCCCAAAAAAAAAATAAATAATGTAATTCCAACATTTAAACACAAATAAATGCCCCGAGCCTACGCATGTATCAAACTATTAGAGTACCCCCCCCCCCCTTTGTGGACCGTGATCGCTTTGTCACTGTACATTAGCAAAGGAATGCTAACAAATTTACCAAAATGTGAAAAATATTAAGTTCAACACGTCCTGACGCATGGACTATCTAAGGTTTGTTCCGTTTTCCAGAAGTGAGATACTTGAAATTATAGCTACAATTTTAAAGAGCTCTTGACTTGTCACCCCGTGTCGAACAGGCGCGGAATTGGTCAATACCATGAAATTGATTTTGGACTGCCCAGGGAGCTAGTTGATAAGGGCGCCTGAACACACTCTTTGTATACAAGTGCCGCCTGCTGAAAGCCTTAGTAAACACTTTGGACCCAGATCAGGAGATGACAAAAAGCATAGAAAATATCCCAACATGCAACGAGTTAAATCCAATGGCCATGGAAGATTGGAAAATTGACCACGTCTGAATTTGTTAATGGGGGCATGCCACCTGCTAAGATGCCGTTGCGTTGGTCAGTTAAAGACTTTCGACGCATCTAGTTGGACTAGAGGTCCAAATTTTGTTTCGAGTCTTTATCTTCATCCATACTTTGTGTATATTAGTAACAAATGCTAATGCAAGTCTGCACAGGCTTGCCTGGGTTTTCGTTGGTCGAAAATGCAACACGTACCCCAAAACACATGTGCTGGCTCAAATATAGCATGGACAACCCGCGACATATGCGTCCAGTTCTCTTTTATCTAATCCAGACAACTGCGTACAGGAGCACCTGATCATTGGGCCAGAACACCCGATATAGAGAACTGTGCGTACAGTATCAAATACTTGAATAACTTTCAAAATGCTCTACCCACAGATTTCAAACTTTTGCACATTAAAGCCATGGTATTTAGAGTTTTATCTGAAGTAAGCATAAATTTCAGAATATAAACAAAAAAAATCTTTCATCATTTGTTTGGAGAAAAATCACCTTCTTTGTATAAATAAGGCGCTGCATTGACTTTCGCTTAATCCACACACGTATTGTTACGCAGATACAAAGCTGGATATATTAGTGACAATAATCAGCAAAAAATACTCCAGAAGTAAAATATTAAGAAATTTAGTACCTTTTTCAACAGCAATGTGCACATAAACACGCCATTTGTTCCACTCGTCAAATGTGACCACCACGCGATGACTGCGCTTTTCGAGTACAGAGGTTTTCTAGCGTGAAAAGAAACGTCTCAGGGAGATGTTTCTTTACACACCAAAAACATGTTTTTATAGACAGTTATTGGAACAGCTCATAAATAGGTGCTATTCTCTGAATCCAGTGTGTCCCAAATTTAATTCAAATTAGCAAATATTTCAAGCAATCGTCGTTTGAATTATCAAGGCTTTACTGTATTTGTAAAGGAGGACTTAATGCCTATGAGGTAAGATAAGAGTTTAGACCGCTCTGAGTGTAAAATGACTGAAGATGTAAGTGATTCTTTATATCAGGGTATTTGTGGAGAGAACACAGCAAAGAAGTTCAACATAGGTCGAGCAGCACAAGACGAGTATGCCATCCGTAGTTACCAGTTGAGTAAAGCAGCAGTTGAAGGGGGGTTATTGAAAGATGAAATAGTTCCTGTTGAAATATCTCAGAAGAAAGGTTTATATACATGTGCGGATCCAGAGGGGGGGGAGGGGGTCCGGACCCCCCTGGAAAATTACAAAAATATATGGTTCCTTAGCAAAACTGGTCTGGATCCCCTTAAAATCACAAAGCTACCAATCCATAATTCAATGTTGGGCCATCATCAGCCCGCCTGCGAAACACCATTTAAATGGCATTTCGATGGCTGGCCGTTGATGGCCCCCTAATAGTGGTATTTGGATCCTTCCTTCCCTCATCAAACTATAAAAAAACCCCAAAAAAACGGTCAAAGTTGGACCCCCTCTGACAAAACTTTCTGGATCCGCCCATGGTATGCCCGGTTAAAAACTCTAAATAAAAATGTATATTGCAATTTCGCATGTATTTTTCATGGTAGAACTTATCTGAATCAAAATTTTGGATTCAAAAATGCATTCAAAATTCTGTCTTCCATGATCTTGTTCTGTATATGCACTGTAGTTGGCATTTTGCAGCCAGTATGTCATGAAACCGAAAGTAAAAACAAAGCATCCCCGGTGTTTTCCGCTTGTTTCCGCAAGCTACACTATTGATCTGCCAGAGACTTATAGAATGTGGTTGCAAAGATTTGCGATGCCTCTGTATGGCAATTGGAAATAAAACGAGCACATCCAAAGAAACAAATTTAGATTTCCTCTACCTTTTTCCTAATGTGTGAAAAAGAAGCAAAAATACAACATTTTGGGACATTAGTTTAAACATATTTTATTGCCAAATATATACAGCAACGGGGTTGGGTCACAAGTTCTCACAACATTAGTTACTACCCTTCCCCTACATTTTAAACATACACAATAGCTAATAAACATGGCTAGATATATACAAATGCATATGTATTATACACACCTAATTTACAAAGCAAAGCAGTTAGGAACATATATTGATTGGGACATTACACTCTTGAAAACATTAAATTTGTAAACCTTATTTTGTTTTTCATACATGATACGTACTAGGATTTTAATAAATGCATATCCTGCCAAATATTTTCGTAATTTACACAGTACGTAGGCTTATCTAAAGCCCTGCTATTTCTGGAATTAAAAAACTTTGACAGGATTAAAGGGTTAAAGTTTGACTTTTCACCATTAATTGTGTTGTGACTTTTGTAATTATTGACCAAGATGTGATAGCTGAAATACTATAGTCAGGCCTTTAGTTAAGATTGTGTACTAGAAAAATAATTTTCTTATCTCTCAACTGAAACATATGTTGTGGGTACTCTAAAGAACCGTCTCGATGAGACGGTTCTTTTGAGCACCCAAACAATATGCTAAAAAGTATAGGTAAGAAAATATTTACAAATTTACGTTGACATTTTTTGTTTATCTAAACCTATGCTAGTGTTTTTCTTTTTAACAGGAGATCCCAAGGTCATCTCTGAAGATGAAGAATACAAGAAAGTCAATTTTGAAAAATTTACATCACTCAGATCTGTCTTCCAAAAAGATGGTAACTGTATTAATTTATTCCTTTAGTATATGAGCATTTCATTTCATAGCAGTTACAGTACTCCATATTCCAAAGCAGAAAAATGACTCTTTACCTAAATTAATTATAAATCTAGTTGGACTATACAGGCAGTTTGTAAACTTACTCTTCATGGAAGCTATGCTGGGGATTGTACTGTTCTGGTGTTCAGAGATAAAATTTAAGATTTTTATTAATAAGCTTAAAGTAGGAACCGATTATTTTTTTCCCTTGGTGAAAGTTGTGCTCAGCTTACTTAATTGGATTCTAAAAAAAATAATCAGGCATATGTTTTGCAGAATCCATTTTAACATAATTCTATTTTGGTTACCTTGCAAACAGTGTGAATATGATATGCACTATTTGGCGTGTAGCTTGTTGTGTGTTTTTTTTTTCAAAAACTCCATGAATTGGCTGACTAAAAATCAGAGGCGAGAGTGCCTTTTCACTTGCTAAATATAGCAACTGATAGTAGTTTTCACTTGCTTTTTGAAGAAAAACACTGGCATTTAGCAAGTACGAAATTTAATCCCTGAATGTTAACTTAAAAAATTGATTAAATGCATATAGTGGTTACACAAAGAAGCTTTTCAATTGGACATTTCTATTGAATACCCAACGCCTTTTGAATAAGGAATAAGAAAGAATACACAGGCACAAACCAAGTGAATATGGCCAGAAAACGACCGAATTACAGATCAGCCTATGGCACCTAAAAGAAAAAGACACCAGAAGGCAGACAAACCAAGACACATACAAAAGTAAGAATACAATAGGCAAAGTAACCAGCTCTCTCTTCCTTGATGATCAGATTGCAAAACTAGAAAGGACACACAGAACTACATTACAAGTCCAAGACTAAACAGGAAACTTCAAGCACAATTATTGGAGCAACATAAAGAAAAATCAGCCATTGCCTCAGAACTTGTCTAAATCTAGGTGTGGGGGAAATGCTTTCTTAAAGCTGGTGCATGCTAAATAGAGGTAGACTGTCATTAAGGGATATGAAATCATGGCCTTTCTTACAGCTTCCTGTTCAAGAATTCAAGAATTAAAATGCCTAAACAGAATGCATTCTCTTTTGAAATCTGTGGATCGAGATCAGCTGGCTTCTCAGAAGCCAGCTGATGTACATCCACACTGGTTTCCACTCTGCATGAAAAATTTGCAACTTAAAGAACTGGAATTATGGCTCAGTGGTAGAGTGCTTGACTCGAGACCAAGGGGCCGTGGGGTCGAGCCTCACCGGCTTCACTGCGTTGTGGTCCTTGAGCAAGACACATTTATCCAAGCTAAGTACTGGTTCAACCCAGGAAGACCCGTCTCTGTTCAACTGAAAAATTGTTGATGGGACGTAAAGAATCAAATCAAACAAACAATCAATTCTCAGAAGCCAGCTTATTAAAATATTACTTAGAAAACACACTGTTTTCCACTCTTTTTGTAAAATCATTCTAGTATTAAAATAGGGGAGGAGTGTAGTACATAAAAATTTCCAGCATAGTATGGGTTAAAAAAGATGGTCTCAGTGAGCGCAGTGGCTCAGTGGTAGAGTGCTTGACTCGAGACTCACCGGCGTCACTGCGTTGTATCCTTGAGCAAGACACATTAATCCTAGCTTAGTACTGGTTCAACCCAGGAAGAATCGTCCCTTTAAAACTGAAAGATTGTTGATGGGACGTAAAGAATCAAATCAAACAAACAAACAAAGGTGGTCTTAAAGACCATTTTTCTTATCTATAGCCTTGTATGGTGTATGTTTCAGGGACCATAACTGCCGCCAATGCAAGTACTCTCAATGACGGAGCCGGTGCCATAGTTCTCATGTCGGCTCAGGCAGCTCAGAGATTGAATGTTAAACCTCTGGCAAGAATATTAGGTATGTTGGAATTGACTTGATTTGCTTACCCGGTTTGAGTATGAAACCTGGTCCCAAGGTTATAAAACTTTTTTCATGCTCAACTCATTTAAGCATGAAATTTGTAATCTCCATAAATATAAAAATAACAAACAAATGAGGCTATGTTCTTACTCAGAGCAGTAGACAATAGCAATAGTCTTGGTCATAAATTTTAAAATGCCAACTATTGTTGGCATTTTAAAGTTTATGACCAGGCAAAATTTCATTCTCATGTCTTATAACCTATTGGTCTGTAAATGGGTACAGAGACAAACAGTTAAGTATATCATACAACTTTAAATACTGTAATTTTATTTTTGACCATAATTGGCGATCAAGTTAAATACTACACTGAGATAAAGTGTAAAAAACTGCCTGATAAACATCTCAAGTGTGCATACTGCCATAGGGAAACACAACGTTAGTCAAAACAATATATACTTTACCAATACTTTCAAGAATAAGCTGACAACATGTTCAAAAAGTGAACTGCTTAGAAAACATGTAATAGTCCGATTTTACTGTCACAATCGCAGAAAATATACAATATATGAAACCTGTGCAAAATTGCACAGGTTTCATATTTTGTACATTTTGCTGGGTTGTCTCCTTTTTAAAGGTAAATTCTTTTTATTCAATTGTTTAATATGGAATGATTTTCTGCAGGATTTGCTGATGCTGCCATTGACCCTATAGATTTTCCTACAGCACCAGCCTTTGCCATACCCAAGGTAGGTTAATTATGTCTGTAGTTAAGAAATAAATTCAATTTTTGGAATGTTCCTGGAATCATGAATACTTCGGGTCCCTTGCAAAGTAAGTGAAGCCCTTGGGCTTCATGTTAACTTTGCAAGAGACCAGAAGTATTCATGAATCCATGAACAGACCATTTAATGTGTGACTCAGGTCAATCAAATTTATGTCTTTCATGAAGCCATGAACGGTTGCAAAAATCTAAAGATTCATTTAAGGATTGCTTTGAAAATGTAAATATAATAAAATAACTTTGATTCAGAAAGGCAAAACTTTTGGTTTATTCTAATTCAACTGAGTTGAGCAAACATATCCATTTACAGCCACATGGACACTTGTCTTGTGACTATGGTACAGGCATTGCCTATTTAGTATTTGCCTTAATAAACACAATGTGCCTTTAACCTTTTCAAAGTTTTCACCATTTTTTTTAAACAATGTAGACCCAGATCTTCTAGCTTCTGATGAACCCAGCAGATCAGGTTCCATACTGTTTTTCACACATATGAGGCTTGATTGTATTGATTCCTGATCTTTGCCACCTTTCTTACTATAAAGAATCCAGTTTAGTATTGAAATTGCATCATTGGGCTGGCTGTAGGTTAGAAGTAGATATAGCAGTCACAGCTAAAGAAAAGAAGGAAGTGTGGGCTCATTAGAGCACATGGATTTGTGTACTTTTATATTTGTATACTAATGAATTCTTCCATCTGGTTTGATACAATTGACTTGGAATGATCAATTGTATAAATTGAGGAGTCACAGGTTATAATTTCCAAATAAAATTGTACCGTTTTCTTTTCTCTGAAGATCATTTTTGTCAAAAGTTGCAAACAGTTTAGACCCTGATGAAATGCCACATTATGCGGCATTTCATCAGGGTTTTAACTGTTTGCCTAAGTATGCATTTAGGAATCATGTGTATGCAAAGTGTTAATTGATTGAATATATGGTTTTTGAAATAGGTGTCCTTGACTAAGCTTTAAATGCTCATCTTTCGATGTTTCTTTGATTATTTGTGATTATTCTTCAGAAAGCAACAGTTCTTATTATTTTATACTTAGCAATGAAATCAATGCATATCAAAAACAAATAAAAGTGATATCAATCACCAGTGAAATGATATGATATCAATCACTAGTGATTGATATCAGCCTATATTTTCACTGTAGCCTTTTTTGGATCACCTCTGACTTTTCCATTCACTTAATGCAGCTCACTTCGAAAATTCAAATGCCTATAACTTTCTTATTTGTGAACAAAAACATCAAGTGTGGGTAGTCATTTTCCTAGTTAGAACATGAGGAATTATTTTGGTACCAAAATAATTCAGATTTGCTGAAATTTTTTGATTTTGAATTTTCAACACCTCCCACTTCAGTAAGTGAGGCAATGCATGTAACCTATTCTACACAACATCATCAACAAACCATGACGTTGCTTATGACGTCACTTGTCTCACACTTAGACGCTGATTAAATTTCTTTTTATCTGTAAGTCCTGATGACTATAGATCATGTAGATTGATCCAGGTATTCTGTCACAAATACTCCTTTGTCTTCTTTTACTTTATTGTGATTTGGCTTGAAGCATGGTTAACAAATCGATTTACTGTAAATCTTCTAAAAAAGTATAAAATAAAAAGAAAATTTACTTTTCTTAGTAAATACCAAATATATTTCATCTCATGAGTTGAAAACATTGAAATTTTCATTCGTGCTGGCACTCATGAAAATTCTGATGTTTTCAACACACTCGATGAAATATATTTGGTATTCACCTCAAAAAAGTAAATATCCTCTATATATTATCTTAATAATCTGGAAAAATGGATAATTCAGAAATAGAGAGAGCCTATAAAATTTGAAAACAGCAGACTGTTTCATTGACGCTGAACATTAGAATTGATAGAAAATGCAACAACTCCACACGCCCTAGCACTTGCTGAAGCAGTTTTCTGCTTTCTGGGGAAAAAACAAACAATACATTTGTATTACTGAAAAATATCAACACTATATCAAAGTACTGAGAGAAATTCTACCAACTCTTTGTCCTCTATGAGACACAACAACAGCTATAATGATTGCGACCACAAAAATCTGGTAAAAAATGGATCCTCCAGAAATAGAGAGAACCTACATAACAACAGCAGAATCTGCCTCATTGAGCCTGATCATGAGAATTAATGGAAAAAAGAAATATCTCTCACCTCCCCTAGCACCTGCTTAAGCAGCATTCTTCTTTCTGCACAAATCCAATATTCCTGAAGGACCAGAATATGACAAAATACCAACGCTATACAAGGGTACGGGGAGATGTTTTATCAGTTACCTCTCATATTACATGTAACTGTATTGAAAGACATTGACCTGATAAACATTGTCCATCTCACTGCATGTATGTATATCAAATCAACATGGCATTGCACTTTTTGAATGACGTTGATGACGTTGAATCGATGCATTATCAATAATTACGTCATAATTGGCCTTTTGAAGAGTGAACCAATGGGTAAACTGATAAATATAATACCATGTTTGGGTCTTTTGATATCAAGTTTACCAGGCTCGACTTCGGGAATGCATGTTGAATCATTAGGCAAGCCTCACGATTTGACAAGTGTTCTCGAAGCCTCGCCTGGTAAACTTGATATCAACAGACACTCACCTAGTATTCTCTATTTACCAACCCCATGTAGCACAATGACAGCTGTTGCAACCTCTATAAAAGTAATCTGGAAAAAAATGGATCCTTCAAAATAGAGAGAATCTGAGTAATTTGAAAACAGCAGACTCAATTTCATTGAGCCTGTTCATGAGAATTAATGGAAAATGCAATAACTCTCAGGCCTCCTAGCACTAGCGTAAGGAGCAATCTTATCAGGGTTCATAATGTCTGCGATAAAATTAGTCAAGACTGCTTTTGAATATATGTGTGAGACGCAATATGTCTGGACAAAAATATTTGCAGGATAAGGGTTAAAAAAATTATAAATTTAATAACTTGTTTTCATAAGAACTAAATTTCTGCTTATATTCACAATTTTGGTTACATGCAAATTGAAATACCTAGCGAATAAATGCATATCAGAAACAATATGGAAAATTTTGGCACATGCATAAAGTAATTCGTTAAGCTATGTACGAGGGTCATCCAATAAAGAATGAGACTTTTTCTATAGCGCAGTGAGTTTACATGATAGGCTTATGAAATTTCTTTCAAAGCTAGCTCGTCTTTTTGGCTGTTCACATGTACCATATTTGACGTTTTACATAGTTCAGACTTTTGTTGCTAGGCAACATTAGAAGACTGGGCAAACATGTGTGGACGGCTCACTATATGCGGTTACCATAGCAACAGATTAAGATGTATAGTTTATTTTTCTACTAGTACTTATATATGCTCATGCAATCTGTCTATAGCCAATAGGGGAAATTAATGATTCTTGAGCCGTTACCATGGAAATAAAGCTTAAAAAAATCAAGTTTTCAAGAAATATCTGGTATTTTCCCTGACCTCTTGACTTTAAAAGTTAATATCAAATAGTCAAAGGTAATTAAAGTGAACATAGTTCTGTTCATTTATACTTAATTACAATAAGCTGCAGATAACGAAACATTTTGTGGGATATCCTTCACCTACATAGTTACCATAGCAACACAAAGTAGCGTGTTTATAAAAAATCAAGTAAATCGGTTGCTAGGCAACCAAAATAAAGGATATGCATATTTGGTTCATCTTTTATAGCATTTTATGTAACACTAAGATTGTTTAGTAGAAGAAATTATATCAAGAGGTTATATTCTATCTATGAGTTAAAATAAAAGACTTTCAATAACCGTGGGTATTAAAAAAAATAATGTAAACGTGGCCATGCGTCTTCAAGTCCTTCCACAAAACATCCCGTTACTATGGCAACTAATCAATCACAAACACTTTGTTTATATTCCTGAATTGCTAAGATGTCATACCATCACTATGGTGAATTTTAACTAAACACATGCACAAGTTTTCATACTATGAAGAAAGTCTCATTCTTTATTGGATGACCCTCGTAGTGGGACTAGAAACCTTATTTTTGACCAGGGCCTACATCTTCTTCCCTACTTTATATGTGCAAGCAAAGAAGGCTCTGGCGAGGCTGGGCAGATGTGCAGACTTGTCTGAGCCTTTACTGCTGGCATATGCGATAAGAACCAAACTCTCATATTAAAGCCGACTCATATTTAAAATGAGAGCAAAGTGATGTTTGCCTGGTACTGACAATGAAGGTCCTGATCAGCCTTGATCAGATCAGCTGGCTGATCTGGGCCTTTATTGTCTCTTCATAACAGCTTAACTCTTTGCATGCTAGCTAATTTTGCATTGTTTTTTGTCATCCATTTTTTTTTTAAATTAACTTTTTCAAAAAAATAATTTAGGAGCACTATAAGAGTGTCAAACAGTTTCGATTTAGATCAGGCCCGACATTTTGTCGGGCCTGATCTGGGTCCAAATTGTTTGCAAAAGTTATCAGCAGATGACACAAGTTCCACTCACATAAAAAAATTATGACTGAACTGCATGCAAGACTGGTGTTTGAAAGGTTTTCTTTCCATAAATCCCTTGTTGTCTTGTCTTTGGAGTGCTGGTAGTTTCTGTTGATTTGGACTTATTTGATTTTATATCCTGAGTCCTAGAACCAAATAATGAATTCAGCACATAATTATATCCTTTAGAAGTTTTAACAAGATTCTTTATGTATCTCTGATGTCCATAAGAAGCTATCATTCCACCAAATCCAGTTATCTTTGAGTCAAACCATGCTTGTCTGTGACACAGAGTATTCTCCTGGTTCCTGGCTAAAGCAGAATGTGCTGTCTCCTGGCTCCCTGTTGGAACAGAATATACACATTTCTCCTCAGTGGTCATTACATGCTGTAAACTAACATTTCTTGTGTATGTTACAAGGGTTTTTGATCTAAGATCGAGAATGGATTCTTCTATGAGGTAGATCTCGTGAAATTTTCCAACAAAACTCTCCGCCCATTTAGGGAAGCTACTGGTCTTGCAAATCAGTCTCTTGGTTATCAGCTGGTTCCCACATACCTTTCTGTCTACGACATCTTCAGTGAGTACATGTGTACTGAAGGGGTTGGGGTAACGTCTCCAAAAAGCACTCACTACTTTGTCCCACTTGAACGAGTAAATATCTTCATGTGTATGATATTTCACCATTTTCAGTTCATTCAATATCTTCTCTTCAAATAAAAAACAAATTCGTTCAAGTTGGCAGAAATTTATTCCATGGTCAGCAATGTATCTGTTCACACTTAACTAATAGTTTCTTTCAGCTGAGTATATAATAGTTTACTCCGTATTTACTCACTGTGATGAAAAATTAATATAAACTAATGTAAATTTAAATAATCCAGAATCCAAATAAAATAAATTCAAGATACATTTACTGTCTTATGTCTTGAATTTTTTATACTGAAACAGTTTTTTTTAAAATTCAATTCCTACATGTATTATTTTTATTGACTCTCACAGATATAACGGTATAGTTGCTAGAATAGAATCCAAGCAGCAGCTAGCGTATTCCATTCAAGTTTGTAACCTTGTCGCTAATGAATGAAGAGCCTTGTTGTGAGAAAACATGTCTTTGGCAGGCCTTTAGTTAAGAGTGTATACCAAAAATGTAATTTTCTTATTTCTAAACCAAAACATATGTTGGGGGTACCCAAAAGAACCGTCTTAATGGGATGGTTCTTTTGGGCACCCAAAACATATGTTAAAACTGATGGGTAAGGACATATGTACAATTTTACGCTCAAAAATTTTGTTTATCTAAACGTTAAGGACAAGGTAGTAGCACTCAAACTCACTTGTTCCACTATTTAAATTGATAGGCTTGGATAGTGAAAATTTCATTGTTGTGGATAGTTAATATACTTTTCATAGCTGCTTATCAGACTGAACAAATGCACATACTGGTCTGCACTTTTAGTTTTGAGTCACCTTGGTTCAGAAGCAACAAAAGCCAGTTTTCTCATGATGTGACTTAATTTAGCCAAGCTCATTAAAAAGGGGTCTTATCTTCGCAACTCTGCATGCTGGGTAATTTTTCATGCTTTTGTTGACTTTTTTTCAAAATTAACTTTTTCATACACTATCACAGTGTCAAACTGTTTGGATCCAGATCAGGATCAATGTTTTGTCAGTCCTGATCTTCGCCCAAGCTGTTTGCAAAGGCTATCAGAAGATGAAAACGTCGCCATTACTAAGGAAAGAGTTAAAGAATAGCCTCTGATTAGATTGAATAACAAATAGTGTAGATGTTGATCAGTTGGTTTTTTTAAGAAGTGTTTGAAATCCAGACTATATAAGCAGGATGGGAATTAAAATCAACATATTGTTGAGGTCTTCTGTAGGCTGCAAAATCCCTTTTTTCATTTTTTGTTTTTATTCAAGAAATCAGTCACTATTTTCATTTCCTTCACTTGGGGCTATTTCTGTCTATATCATGAAATTTCTGGGCTTATTAATAGTATTTTCACTTCCTTAAAATGGTCATCTCTGTCTATCAACTCTTTGCCTACATGTGTTGTCTGCTGCTAACCTTAACAAACACTTTGGACCCAGAGCAGGCCCGACAAAATGTCAAGCCTGATCTGGATCCAAACCATTTTGCCACTCTGGTTGTGTTTATGAAATAATTTCTTTAAAAAGTTGATTTAGAAAAAAATCAACAGACGACATAAAAATATGAAAAATTACCCAGTAGGCAAAGAGTTAAATAGCTCAACACTCCCAGATTCCTATAGTTGTACTGAATACTTTGTTTTTATGACCCATTCAATACTTTTCAGGTCATGTTGGGCTTAGTCTGTCAGTGAACCTATCACAATTTGCAAGTGCAGGCTTACCAAAGTTCACATTAATATTCACACATAGGTATGACCAAACAGCATAAACCTTGATCAGCCTACTCCTGAACAGTTAACCCTTTACTCCATAATAACACCTTTGAAATATCATATATTTGAAAATGTTATGGAAAATGGAGCATTTGCTCTTTTGGAGCAAATGCTCCATTTTTTCTATTTTCAAAAGTATTCAAACTTAACTGAAAATTTTCTTGAATTTTTTCGATGTTGTCTAAAAGTCATTATCTAAAAATAGCCAATATACTAAGCCTATTTGCATGCTGTGTAATTTTTCATGTTTTTGTTGTCGTCTGCTGACTTTTTCAAAATTATTGATTTTTTGGTATCATTTTTCTTCAAAAAATTCTTTCACAAACACTAGCAGAGTGGCAAACGGTTTGGATCCAGATAAGGACTGGCATTTTGTCAGTCCTTATCTGGGTCCAAACTGTTTGCAGAGGATATCAGCAGATGAAAAGTTGCCACTAGCAAAAAAAAAAGATAAGCATACATATACTTTTTCACTGAGTCAAAGGCACAAGATGAGCTATTGTGATCGGTCTTTTTCAGAAGCAGTTTGATCTGGGTCTGTCCTGTTTGTCTAGGCCTTTTTTGGAGGCAACTAATGTTCAAAAGTTTAGAACATATACCGTAATTTGCATACTTTTCTCTATGCGGGCATTAGAAGCTACAGGAGTGAAGAAAGATGACTTTGATTCAGGATTTTGGAAATGTGTTACTAAAAATAACTAGTAAACATCATTTTGCATGCTTTTCTCTGTGCAGTTATTAGAAGCTACAGGAGTGAAGAAAGATGACATTGACATGTGGCAGATTCAGGATTTTGGAGATGTGTTACTAAAAATAACTAGTAATCAGCATTTTGCATGCTTTTCTTTATGCAGGTATTAGAAGCTACAGGAGTGAAGGAAGATGACATTGACATGTAGGAGATTCAGGATTTGGTAAATGTGTTACTAAAAATAACTAGTAATCAGCATTTTGCATGCTTTTCTCAATGCAGGTATTAGAAGCTACAGGAGTGAAGGAAGATGACATTGACATGTAGGAGATTCAGGATTTGGTAAATGTGTTACTAAAAATAACTAGTAATCAGCATTTTGCATGCTTTTCTCAATGCAGGTATTAGAAGCTACAGGAGTGAAGGAAGATGACATTGACATGTAGGAGATTCAGGATTTGGTAAATGTGTTACTAAAAATAACTAGTAATCAGCATTTTGCATGCTTTTCTCAATGCAGATATTAGAAGCTACAGGTGTGAAGAAGGATGACATTGACATTTGGGAGATTCAGACTTTGGTAAATGTGTTACTATAAATAACTATTAAACAGCATTTTGCATGCTTTTCTCTATGCAGGTGTTAGAAGCTACTGGAGTGAAGAAGGATGACATTGATGTGTGGGAGATTCAGTATTTTGTAAATGTGTTACTAAAAATAACTACAGTAAAACCTGTGTAAAAGGACCACTCTCAAAAATCCAAAAAATGGTTTTCAAGGCCAATTATCGCTTAATGCAGGTCAAAAGTATTCCGGAGCATTCTGCAATACTTTCGACCTTCATTAAGCTACCATTTGTCATTATGCTCTTTGTTTTGTCTATTTTTGACTGGCCGTTTTACACAGGGTTTACTGTAGTAATCAGCATATGGCATTATTTTCTCTATGCAGGTATTAGAAGCTACGGGAATGAAGCAGGATGACATTGACATGTGGGAGATCAATGAAGCATTTAGTGAAATGTGTTACTAAAAATAACTAGTAATCAGCATTTTGCATGCTTTTCTCAATGCAGGTATTAGAGGCTACAGGAGTGAAGAAAGATGACATTGACATGTGGGAGATTAATGAAGCATTCAGTGTGGTTGTGATAGCGAACATTCAGGAGCTTGGACTGGACATTAACAAGGTCAACGTTCATGGGGGAGCTGTCAGCCTGGGACATCCCATTGGGTAAGATTGGGTAACCTGGTTATCCCTTTATCTTGGAAACATATTAATTTAATACAAAATGCACACTTTGTGAGGTTGCATGCTACATTTTACAAAATGTTTTTTGTTTCTGTTCCTAGAGGATGTAACAACCGAGGCCATCAAGCAAATTTATCCAAAACTTGCAGGACTTTAGTTAAAGAGTGTGTAACGGAAATTTATTTTTCTTATTTCTCAACCAAAACATACGTTGAGGGTCCTCAAAAGAACCGTCTCAATGAGACGGTTCTTTTGGGTACCCAAAACATATGTTAAAGCTGATGGGCAAGAAAATATTTACATTTTTACGCTGACAATTTTTGTTTTTCTAAACCTGTGACTTGTATGGGATGTTAAACCTTGTCGTCTAGTTGTGGACCTGCAATTTGGGTTCCGACCTGTCAGCAAATATGCCTACTGGTGGCCATCTTTGCATAATTGATAATTTTTCATGCTTTTGTTTTCATCTGCTGACTTTTTTCAAAATAGACTTTTTCAAAATATTCTTCCAGGAACACTGTCGGAGTGTCAAACAGTTTGGATCCAGATCAGGAAAGATGTCTGTCAGTCCTGATATGGCTCCAAACTGTTTTAAAAGGTTATCAGCACTGATAGCAGGAAAAGAGTTAAATGGAAACGCTCACCATATAATTAATGAGCTTTAAAAGAAGGGATTTGTCTATCAAATCAGTTTGCTGCAAATTTTATCAAACTCTATCAAGAAATAAAGAAGTTATATGCATTTGAAATTTCCATTATCTCTTTTATGGAAGCCGCCATATTTGTGTTTATGATGTCATAGCCGCCTAATTATATATGCAAAAATGAAACAAATAAAATTTGAAAAATAATTTTCTCTCTATTTTTATGCATATGTCTACTATAACAATAATGGATGATTTACAAGAAATTCTGTGATTTTATGCTAAAATAAAGATTTTACGCATCTTAATAACTTTTCATGCATCTCATTAGCATCGCATTATATATTCAAAATGGCTGCTGTGACAGAATGTTATGAAAACTTCATTTATTAATAACATTCTTAATTCTCAACTGATTTTGATAAAGTTTGCAATAAAATTGTTTGTGTGAAAATGCCTGTTTTTTCAGACACATTTACTTTTTTATTTGCATTTTCCTTTGAGGCATAATCAGTGAAAAGGGTTGCTTATATATTTCAGAATGTCTGGTAACAGGATCACCACCCACATGGTACACGCCCTCAAGAAAGGACAGAAGGGATTGGCTGGAATATGCAATGGAGGGGGCGGGGCTTCTGCAATCCTTATAGAGAAATTGTAATGATATATCACAGGGACTGTCATCAATACAAGTGCTACATATTTAACCAGTGCATGGATTATGGTGTGATTACTGGCTTATCATGTGACTGATCATGTGACAAAACTGGGAGACACAAATGGAGAAAAGGGGCCTTTGTGATGCTCTTCTTGAGGATGTATTATAATCATACATCTCGGCCTAGACTTAATATGTGATACCATATTTTACCCTATATTTTGGATTGTCTACACCTAGAAACCAGTGTAGACCCTGATCAGACTGCTCTTATTACTTAAAGGAGCAGTCTGATCAGGGTCTACACTGTTTGCCATTTTGTAACAATTTTTTAGATGTGACATTTACATCATTTACCAGGTACTTAACCCTTAATGTGCCAATCGCAACAAAAGTCGTCTGCTTTTCTCGTCTGCTGAATCATTAAGAAGCCTCTATGGCAAACAGTGTGGACCCAGATCAGACTGCTCCTATAGGAGCAGTCTGTTCTGGGTCCACACTGTTTGCTTCTATACTTAATTCGTCAGTTATGCTAGGCAATTATTTGCAGCAGACGACTTCAGCAGACAACATTTTCAGATGCATTTTTTTCTTGGCGCTCTAAGGGTTAAATTGACTTGTTCAATAATTCAGGATATATATGGTATTATCCATTCATGTTTAAGGGCCTGAAGGGCTTTAAGTTTTTTTGCTCTGAAATAAAACGTTGGTCATCAGGGCGGGTATTCTCAATAAGCTTGTCAGATAAGCAAACAGGGGAGACCAAAAATTCTGAAGATGCAATCTAGTCTAGGTCTGTGCTGTTTATCTAGGCTTTTTGGCAGGTAAATTGTATTTGAAATTTTAGAACATTTACTGGAGGGCTCTTTAGGAGGGCTCTTTTTCTATTACTTTGGGACATGTTTACAGGCCGGTTCTTGAGGTTTGGTACCAATTGTATACGTGTAAAATTATTGTACAAACATGCATGCTTATCTGTTTAGTTGAGCCAGAGGCCTACATTTTTGTCTTAGCAAGCTACACCCCTATGTTGGGTGAATGAGCAGTTAAGTCTCTGGTGAAACTGCACACATAGGGGCTCATCTGAGCTGGTGGACTATACCATAAGTACCAAAATCTCATGTACAAGTCAATATTAAGGGCAGCTTTACAATCAATATCAGTGCAATACATAATTATTTAACCAATGCATGAATATTGAATGTTCACCTACCAGTTACCATTTAGGCCTCGACGCGACAAAACCTGTCTTCGGGGTTTACAACAAAGTGAGATTCAACCCAGCCTGCTCAGCTACAGAGACTAGCTAGAAAGTTGAAATTTCGCTCGAAGCAAGTCTAGATATGATACTTTCCACTGAGCGAATAACAAAAGCGCTGATCAGACTGCGCGTATGCGCAGGCTGGTCTGCGCTTTTGTTTTTCGCAACCCTCTGAAGACATTTTTTCTGGCTTCTAGGCCCATTTGTTTTTTTTACAAAAACTTGAAAATATGCCAACTAAGTGATCAAAGCACAGTATGGTGCATTAGCCTGTAGTACCTTTTCAATCAACATTTTGTTCATTTATGCTGTTTTTTTTTTGTTTTTTTTTTCAAGAGAAACCTGTTATATTTCTAAATTATGCTAATTTAAAGATAATCTCCCGTTACACTGATGGATTGTTCCATCGAGCTTGGTATGTTTTAAAGGACCACGGGTTGGAAAATCAAATACTTTATTTTTCTTATCCAGAGGATTTTTTTATCTTGGCAAACAGTGTAGACTCATGTTTCCAGTAAACAAAGGTTTAAAAATCATTGTGATGGCAAAACTCCAAGAACAATACTTGCAGTATTTGACCATTTTTTCAATTTCTGTATGCAGAATTCATCTTGTATAAAATGCAAGAAAATGTGTATTTATTATGAATTATAAATCCTTAAATGAACAATGGTATTGGAATGAAAGATAATTTTCCCTGGGTGATTTGAAGAGAGACAATCCTCAAATTACAAATGAGTTATATAAATTTCACAATGGTTTATCAGAATCACATTTTATACAGTAAAACCTGTCTTAAGTGGCCACTCAAAAAGAAGACCAAAAGACTGACAGGTCCAAAGTATTGCAGAGTGCTCCAAGGGGAGCATTCTGCAATACTTTTGACCTTCATTAAGCTACCATTTGTTACCTTTGTTTTGTCTATTCTTGAGTGGCCGCTTAAGTAAGTAAGGGTGCAAAGATCAGGAATCGATACACTCAAGTACCACACCTGACCCAGGATACCAATGGGAAAGTGACAAACTCACAGTAGACACCACAAACAAGAGGTCAGCCCTTTCCCAGCAGGTTTTTTGACAAAGACAGGTTTTACTGTGTATAATCACTTGAATATGCAATAATGAATTTATACTGACTCTCGCCAATATTTTTATACTGAAAATGTTGTCTTTTAATATCTGTTGCATACATTCAAGTCAGGAGGAGCACAATGGCTCCATTGGTAGAGTGTTAGACTTTGGATTGAAAATTTTCTAGTTCGAGACACCCTCAATTACTGAAACATAATTAACTGGAATGTAAAGCATCAACAAGCTTGAAATGCACTTCAGACTAGATTTTATCACAGAAGTAAACATGTGAACTCTTCTCTTGGGGGGGGGGGGGGGGTCTGATCTGGGTCCATATTGTTTGCAATATTAGCTACGAGGGTCAGTCAAAAATAACTGAGAGTTGTTTAATATCTTTTTACTAGGTTGGCAGTTCTGGCTGAAACTTTATACACATGTAGAATGAACCTTCAGGCTTCATTACATATAGAAGTTGACGTCTTATCATCTTCAATGCGCTGTTGCTAGGCAACCGAAGACCGTCTCTGGGCGATGTGCATTCGCGCTGACGACACTACTGACTAAATAGCCATGAATTTAAAATCATTTCAAATCTAAAACAGCATAATAACGGACCTTTTATCTCTTCAATTGTATCAAACAATGTGTTAGCAATGTTTTGAAGAAGTGTAATAGATAGATAACATAATACATGCATGTTCGTTGCTTAGCAACCAAAATCGATGGAAATTCCAATTTTAACTAAAAGACCAGATTTTGTTGCTATGGTAACCGTTTATTCCCGTGAATATTCAAGATATGCATTCAGATATCAAAACCAATTACTAAATACAATGAAATTGTCATATGGTATGATACTAATTTGACAATATTGCTCTAAAATGAACCGTAACTGGTGGGTGGGGTATATTTTGGGGTGAATTTTTCAGAAAATTTAGTTAATTTTCCTCTTATTTATGTAATAAAATTCCAACGCCTCAGTCTGTTGTTGCATTTCACAAAATACATTCACATACTGTATTTGCAACAAATGCACAAGTTGATGTAACGTAAACTTTGTATAGTGTTTCCATGGCAACGCTATATTCCAGCGTGAATGGATGACATTATTTCACATTCTTCGGTTGCTAAGCAACAACAATCTATACTTTGCATGGTCTTGTATATTGCATATTCTGACGCAGGACAGTTCATTGCATGCATGTACCGAATTTCACAAGTGTACGTTAGCCTACGTAAGAGATATGAATCAACTCTCAGTTATTATTGACTGACCCTCGTATTTAAGAAAATAAGCAGAAAAGTGACCAGATGACAAGTCATGACCGGCGGTAGAGGGTAAATGTTGATTTTGCTCTTTGAACCCAAAAATGAAATCACAATCATTTAATCCATATTTCTGCTTAAATATGAACTGAGTTGATTTTACAAGATTTTATACCTCAATTACATGGGTGAAAGTTTTCAGGATTATTCCTGAATTCAGGATTTGAGGCTGACTTTCAACAGAAAGTAAGCCTCAAAATGCTGAATTAGGGAATCTTTAATAGCTTCTCAGACTTATTTTCAGTCTGTCTAAGAACAATTGACCATTTATACTCGAGATTGTGAATATTTAGTGGGCATACTGCAAGTTTTAAGATTGGAGTTTCTAAAGTTCTAGATTTTAAATTTTTTAACTTTCACCCATGCAATCATATGCATGCTTCTGGGTAATTGATTTTGAGCATGTATTTTGTATACAGTATTTCAGCATTATAAGTGAGTGGATGAATTCACTTAAGCCCCTATCTCACTGGACTGGGACTGTTTTGCGACAGACATCGCGAGTGGCTCGCAAAGCAGTCTCAAAACAGTCGCCAGTGATTCGTAATATCCTCGCATGTGTCGCCAAGTGGCGCAAAGTAGTTGCGAAAATTTTGAACATGTTCAAAAATTTTATGCGACAAAATTCCTCGCAAAATAGTCGCAAAGTCGTCGCGGGTGTCTCGAACCCGTCGTGAACTTGTCGCCGACCCCTCGCAATTTAGTCGCAATCATTTTGGAACACGACATATTTGCGAGATAAATAAGACTGAATTGCGAACCAATTGCGACCTAATTGAGACACTTCGCGACAACATTGCGAGTAAATTAAACTAAGCGATGTTCTGGCGAACGTTGTTCTGGCGAACGTCGTGAGACAGTCGCACGAACGTCTCACGACTATCGCGCGAGTATCTTAAATTACTCGCAATTATGTCGCCAAAGGTTCGTTAAAAGAGTTCCTTCTGTCTGAGATGATAGTTCTTTCCTAGTAGGAGATCTTGGTTGGGCATACTTAAGTACAAATGTATACAGTTTTGACTAATTCCAGATGTCAAGTATTCTTGCTATCTGAGAGGATAGTTCCATATGAGTATGGTACATGTATATTGATTAGGCTTACTTACATGTATATTGTTCGGAGTAATTCCACTTATTAAAATGGTTCTGCATTCTGAGAGGATAATTTTGTTAAGCATGTTTTATAAGGCCTACATAAATGTTTACTATTTCCATTACAGTATAAAGGTATTAGTATTGTGTCTTGGTTAGACTACAACAGCCTGCTTAGTCTCAGCAGCCCTTCTAAGGTTTGAATTTGGCATACAGAGCCCTATAAACAAATTATCACTGCAGCAGACAACTGAGATTCTGATTAGAATGCGTATCCATGCAGTCTGATTTGTGCCTTTGTTGTGCGCATAACTGAATAAAATAGATTCTCACAGGACGAGCTCATCTGAACTCAATGCAATTTTGATTTGATTGGGCTTATCATGCCATACGTATGGGCAATTAGAGCATACGTGGGTTCTCGACTGACTTTCTTTAGCTGCTTGATGGGCCATCATAACTGTGCAGTTTAAACAAGTTAACTTTTTTCTAACTCAATATTTGCTACCATTTAACAGTCCAACACCACCCAGCAGCGTGACACCTTCCAACAATCTAGCTCCTACCAGCCCTCTAGTTCCTTCCAACAGCGTAGTACCTTCCTAGTCTGAAGTTTCTGTGCTTGCTAGAATGTTTATTTTTCTTGGTTTATCTTTACTCGCAAAACTATCGTGCGAAAGTCGCACGACGTTCGTGAGAACGTCGTGAGGCGGTCGATGGTAATAAATGTCCGCAATTTAATCGGGAATACATCGTGCGAGTGTCTCGCGAATGTCGCACGAATGTCGCGCGAATGTCGTGAAACATTCGCCAATGATTCGTGCGACAATCGTACGACATTCGTGCGACTGTCGCAAATATGTCTTAATCACCCTTTCGGTGTGACCGCAATGTGATTATGGTTGCAATGTCGTATTTCTGTCGCCAAAAGGTGTCTCAAATTAGTCTCAAAATAGTCGCAAATTGCTCGCATCCCAGTGAGATACTAGCTTTACCTAAGCGTTTTATGATTTTGTCTCTTAATTTAGAAATCATTGTATATATTGTAAATATATTTTTGCTCAATAAAACAATAAGATGTATATTTGTTTAGAGTTCTTGCCCTTAGAAGATTTCCTTTCAGAAGAAAACTTCTGTCTTTGCGCTTCTGTTCCATATTTAACTCTGGATGCTGGGTAATATTTCATGCTTTTTTTGTCATCTGCTGACTTTTTTTTTCAAAATTAACTTTTTCAAAAATTCTTTCAGGAACACTATCAGTGTCAAACCGTTTGAATCCTGATCTGGGTCCAAACTGTTTGCAAAGATTATCAGCAGAAGACAAAATTCGCCACTGGCACACAGAGTTAAAATCCAACCAACAGCTTGGGTCATATTGCAAGGTCTCATCTGATAAACTGGAGTGGAGAACCATACCTGCCATTCACATGGTTGACAGTTCAAAATTTCCAAAATCCTGAACTTAAGAAATTCAAATTATAAAACTTGCAGGATGCCTACAAAAATGAATAATTTCCCGTTTAAATGATTAATTGTGTTAAGATAATCTGAAAACTAATTAGAGAAGCTATTATAATATCCCTAACTCAGCATTTTGAGACTGACTTTCTATACAATGTCAGTCTCAAAATCCTGAATTCAGGATTAATCCTTAAAACTTTCACCCATTCATTCATTGTTAACTCTTTGCCCCCTGGGAAATTTTCATGCTTTTTGTTGTCTGCTGATTTTTTTCAAAATCTACTTTTTCAAAACATTCTTTCAGGAATACCATCTGAGTGTCAAACAGATTGGATCCAGATCAGGCCCGACATTTTGTCGGCCCTGATCTTGGTCCAAACTGTTTGCAAAAGTTATCAGCAGATAACACTAAATGATAAAGGGTTAATAGAGGCTCAAGTATTATTGAATTAAAGAAGTTGAGGAAAAGAGATAAAATTGGAGGCTATGCCGAGCATTTGATAAATTTTAATAGAGTTTATTAATCGTTCTATTTAACGTATGGGATTTTTGAAGCGAGGGAGGTGAAAAATCCGATAAACGGGTGCTCAAGCACAAGTTTCTTTATATGATTTTTCACCTTGAGGTTTATAAATAGAATGATTCAATAAATTGTATATTATGTATTCTGCTTGAACCGCTTGCTGAAATCAAAAAAATACTACGGTATGCAATGTGGCAAAACTAGCAGGATCATTACATGTCTAATTCTAACCCAAGTAGTAATACATCAGCTGTTTCCTGATGAAAAAATGGAAGTCTGCCCTTTTGGAAATCTTCTTTATCGAGTTCACCTCAGAATTTCAAACGTCTGTAATTTTTTATTAGTTAACGAAAACATAAAGTGTAGGTAGTCATTTTCTTAGTTAGATCGCAAAGAACATTTTGGTACTAACTTTATTGTTTTTCTAGAATTTTTCTTTTTTATACCTCGATCCTCCAATTTCAGTGTTGGATGACAGAAACATTATGCAATGCCATTGCATGTGTAAATGACGTCATCTGTTAATGTTTGTGACATGCAGAGAAGCGTTATGTCTGTTTTAAAATTGTAAATAATAAAACGAATATGAATATGACCTGTTTCATCTCACCGATGCCTTGGGTCACTTGTGGTTAGGAAAAGGAGTTCCAGCTAAAGAGATTTATTTCTCTAGAGGAAAAAGATCTTTCTAGACAAAAACAAAATTACTGCTTTTATTTGCTTGATAAATCATGGGATTTCTCCGTCAAACATGTAATATATGGCATTATATCACTCTTAAGGACCGCAGAGGCTCAGTGATAGTGTAAGAATTGAGATTGAGGGGCCTCTAGCTGGAGACTCACCAGAGGCACCGTGTTGTGCCCTCGAGCAAGACACTTTATTCTCTGCTTAGTTTTTCAACCCAGGAAGACGGGAAATCTCCAGGACATGACTGAAAAATTGATGAATGGGATGTAATACATCGACACAAACAAACAGTATATCACTCCTTGACATGACTTTGTGTGATAAAAGATATTAATCCACTTTCCCATAGTAGCTGTTCTCACTTTTAAGAAAGGAGATTAGATGATTACAAATACAGCAGATGGTCAAATTTTGTAATATTTTTTATTGATATTTGGGGAAAATAAGGCTTGACATTTCTTGTGAATTGTCTGCTGGCAGACAAATCACATGTAATTGTGGCAGACAAATCACATGTAATTGTGGCAGACAAATCACATGTAATTGTGGCAGACAAATCACATGTAATTGTGGCAGACAAGTCACATGTAATTGTGGCAGACAAATCACATGTATTGTGGCAGACAAATCACATGAAATATCAAGCTTTATATAGTTGCCAAAAGAATCAACAAAATATTTGAAAATGTCGTCTGCTGCAAATTTAAGGTGGTGCTTTAACTCTTTGCCTACTAATGTCGTCTGCTGATAACTTTTGCACACAGTTTGGACCCAGATCAGGCCAGACAAAATGTCGGACCTGATCTGGATCCAATCTTTGTGACACTCAGATGGTATTTCTGAAATAAATTTTCGAAAAAGTTGATTTTGAAAAGATCAGCAGGCGACAAAAAAGCCTGCAAAATTACCCAGTAGGCAAAGAGTTCAGTGGGCCGATATAAATCTGGACAGATATAACAACACAAACAATGGGTCAGTTTAAATGCATAGATTTTATCACATATCAAAATATCATAAAAGAACATCTGGAATTTGTAAATATACATATTTACAGAATTTAAATACTGTACAAAGTAATATAAACATATCATACATGATGAGATGAAACTTGTAAAATTATATTGGTGGCAATGGCAAAATCAGTAGAATACCAATAAAAAATAGGTTAACATATCCTGTGAATCATCTCCATAAGGAGAGGTTTCACATGAGAAGTCTAGCTATTCACACACAAAAAAAGCTTGACACTTTTCAGCTTGGGCCAAACTATTTTTTTCTTGAATTATTTTAACAAAAATAAATGTAATGCTGAATTGAAAGCTAATACTTGTTGAAAAAGCATCACATTTAAACTTTAATAATGTTTTAGAATACAACTTTGGTCAAACGTAAAAGTCTTTAAGACTATTATGTTCTGTCCTTTTAGAACACTATGTTTGGAGTCCATAGGAATGGGGAATGGACTGTGTTTTAAAGGGACAATTTTACAAAGGAATTACAGGAAAATGACCATTCATTGTCATATTCCTATAATTCCTTTGTAAAATTCCATGGTAAAAAAATTGGCAGACACAGATGACCACATTACATCCAAATCTGTGTTATAACAAGGTGTGTTATTAAGGGACTGTACTGTAATATAAAAGAAGAGATGCAATGAAACATGTCTATTCTACACAGCTCTGTGACCAACCAATTGTCAAGAATAGACAGAATACCAGGATGTAATTCATGAGAATATATGAGAAACGCAGGCAAAATTGAAGGTTAGACATCTGAAATTGGTCTAAATGCAAAATAGTTCATTCTCTGATTTTTTAAAAAAAAAAAAAGCAAATCCCCCTTAAGGCTTTCTTAAATTCTAGCAAATAGGGCTTGTTATGCAGTGGCACAAATCCGTTTTGTGTTAATGCATAATTTCAGAGACAGAAGGAATTTTCATATTTTACAGATGAGATCACAGGAGACATTTTCTATTTACAAATTTTTACACATTATTATATTACACAGCACATAATTGTAAGATGCCCTATTCTATAATTCTAGTTCATGACCACTATCACAATCCGATTGGCATTACTTTTACTGAGTATGCTCCAGCAAATGCGATCATGGTACTTATCGCACAGGAGTATATCCAGTCTTTAAAATTGTTTGTGCAACTATCCAGTGGGGCTAAAGGTCATTTTTTTATCTGATCCTTTTCTGTTGCCATTCTTGTTTGTTTGATTTGATTCTTTACGTCCCATCAACAATCTTTCAGTTATAAAGGGACGGGTCTTCCTGGGTTGAACCAGTACTAAGCTAGGATTAATGTTCTTGCTCAAGGACACAACGCAGTGACGCCGGTGAGGCTCGAACCCGCGGCCCTTCGGTCTCGAGTCAAGCACTCTACCACTGACCCACTGAGCCACTGTTGCCATTCTGGGTGCTGGCATGACTTCATGCATATGCAGGCTCATGGGCGTCTTCACTGGTTACATATGGGCCTCCCCATGAGAAAACCTGTCTTAGGTGTTTCTGTCAAAGCAATTTTAAAACCATTCTTCTCAGCTACAGAGACTAACTAGAAGATTGAAATTTCACATGCTGCAAGTTTCCTTATAATACTTTCAGAAAAGCGAATAATAAAGGCACTGATCAGACTGCTCAGGCTGGTCTGCGCCTGTGTTGTTCACAAACTCCGGAAGACAGGTTTTCTCGCATCAAGACCCATTTGTGATCAGTACCAAAATCTCGTGCTGACTTGTATACTCCATTATGAATGTAATGTACTAAAAATTTGAACACTGATCTATAACATTCTCCATCGGGTCTTTCATTAACAAAACGTTTGTCAGAAAAATAAACAATCAAGTTCCAGATCAGACTGCCTCTGGCTCTGCACTGTTTGTCCATGACTATTCATCATGAACAAAGTGTTTGAAATTTTAGAGCAAGCACCAAAAATACTACCTGATTCAGTGAATGACAACGACACCAAAATGAATTGTGCACCTAGCTAAGCTGCTAAGATTCCTATAAGCTGGACATCAACTCAATCAGATAAGATTCTTTACCCTTAGCTCAATGGGGAGCAAGGAACTTATAGTGTCTTCATGCACACCTTGGATATTCTCGCGAGACCTGACGATATCTCATCTAGATCTCTCGCATTTCGCCCTTTGCATCATGGGTAACTAGCGATATTTGGCTAGTCCCGTTCAATTCTCGCACTCCGATAGTGACAGAATTTGTTGTTAAAAATAGCAAACAGTTAAATTTTTGACAGTTTATCATTTCTCTTTTAGTCGATATTTTCTGGATGTAAAGCCCTGAGTCATGCAAGCAGTGATCGCATAATATATTTTTAATAAAAATGGCGGCTCAATCCCAGTGTGCACCGAGCGAAAGGCGACAGGTGAGTATGTGCTATCATGCTTCCTGTCCGCGATAATGCACCTTGGAGATTCTGATCAGACTGTGTGGATGACCAGGCTGATCTGAGTCTTCACTGGATGCACAAATCAATAATTATGTTACTGTAAAACACTTAATATTTGCGTCATCAAAATTTGGTGGTTTTCAAAGACCGACTTATTGGTGTCGTTTAATTTTGGCGGTTTCTCGATTAAATGTCCTTTAAAACTATTTTCTATTTGCTGGGGGGCTACTTTTAAAGGAAAGAATATGCTCCCTATGTGGAGCATATGCTTTCCTTTAATAGTAGTCCCTTTTAAGACATGGTTTCTATACATTGAAACATATTCTACCATTCAAAGTTTTTTGACATATCGGATACTAAAGATGTGTGTCCATTTATTGCTTATTGTGTGAATGAATTTGAAACTGTATTTCGCGGTCTCACATTTTGGCGATTTTTACCTTCACCACCAATAGCGCCAAATAAAAAAAAACAAAGATTAAGTGTTTACAGTAGTTTGTCATGCACGGGCCCTTATTTGGAATGATGGTATGGGCAAGCACTCGACATTTCGGTACTAATGGCATCAACATGTGTAAAAGTTCAAAATTTCAAAAATCCTGAACTTTAGAAATTCATTTCTCAAAACTTACATCATGCTTACAAATATTAACAATTTTCTGTGTAAATGGTAAATTGTCTTTAGAGAAACTGAAAATAAATGAGAGATGCTATTATAATCTTTAAAATTCAGCAATTTGAGGCTGACTTTCTATGGGAAGTCAGCCTCAAAATCCTGAATTCAGGAATAATCCTGAAAACTTTCACCCATGTGGTGAGACTAGGTGGATGAGCATGTTTGTGTGAGCCTTGGCTGCATGTCGTTGCCCATCTTTCAGTTATGTAGGGTTGGGTCTTCCAGGGTTGAACCAGTACTAACCTAGGATTAATGTGTCTTGCTCTAGGACACAACCCAATGACGCCGGTGAGGCTCGAACCCGCGCCCTCTCGGTCTCGAGTCAAGCACTCAACCACTGAGCCACCGCGCTCCCTACATGTCGATGCAATAAGTACCAAAATCTCGTGCTGGCCCCTATATTCTTACTATTATCACTACCTAGAGACTTCAGTTTATAAGTGATGTCCCAGCAGAAAATTTTGTTCAGCTGCGAAAAAATTAAATGCATAGCACATCCACTTAAGATGCAAACGAAAAGATACTGAACAAAATTTCTACTGGAATTTAAAATTATGCCTGCGCTGTTACACAAATAAAATTTGTAAAGATATCTGAAAATTCCTAGAAACAGTCATTAAAAGTGATGGTGTTTCAAAAACTATTTTCATTTGTTGATTTTTTGGCCAATTTTTTTCAAACTCTCACCACAATTCATTTAAGCTATGTGGCTAATCAATGCCTCATGTATTTTCTGAAATCTGAAACAAAGCTTGCTTCATTTTTTTCTTGTTACATACATACATCTCAGTCAAAATGAACTGTGATTTTTGCATTTTACTCCAGTCAGCTTAAATTCTATATGGTAAATTTTAAAAGTTCCAATACTAGTTACCTCACAAAAAGCCTTTACAAGTAGATAAACAGTGCAAACCCAAATCAGACTGCTCCGGAAGGAGCATTCTGATCAGGGCCTTCACTGTTCGCTAATATCTAACAAGCATTTTGTTAATTGCAGAACTGATAATCATAGTTTTTAGCTGAGAACAGTGTGTGATTTACAATATGTAGTGGTCAAGCAAAAGATAGTCCATGAACTAATTTGTTGAATAGTTTGGATCACATGTTGAAAAGTACACATATTGGCCAGTACATAAGATTTTTGGTATTTATTTCATACGAGCAAAAAACTCCTTAAACCCATAAAGCGACACCTATAAAATTGCAGAAGACGATAATTTCAAATTTTGCCGCTTTATCAAAAATAACAAATAAGCATGATATTTCATGAGAATCGTCTGCTGGCAGACAATTCTCATGAAATATCATTCCTTATTTCTAGCGAAAATTTGGAAAGATGTCTCAAAATTTGTCGTCTGCTGCAGTTGTGATTGGCACTTTAATGATTAAAAGCCTATACGGAAGTATCTAGCGGTGCTTGAGGTCTAAATGCATCTGAGTCTTGTATGAAAGCAGCAAAGGTTCTGACGAGTCTCATTTGTGCAGACTCCTCTGAGCCATCGTTGCTTGACAATGCGACAAGTACCAAAATCTTGTGTGCTGGCTCGTATACAGGTATTTGCTCTAAATTATTAGACATCACTACCTCTTGAATATGTAGAGATAAGATGACTTCCGTTACTATGGATACCATAGCCATTTGTTATGGGCCCTTGCCCACCATACTGGCCTTGACTCCCATATTGATTTTGTTCAGTGAAATATGAAATTTGTGCGTAGTCATCGCCATAGTTTCTTCCAGTTTGTGATATTTTTGCATATTCATTTTCTCCGTAACTCCTTGTTTCATAACCTGGTCTGACATTCTGTGAAATTTGTGCATAGTCATCATTCCCATAATTCCTAGCAGGATGGTTCCCTTCACCATTTTGTCTCAGTTTCCTGGGACTTGTCTCAGTCTTCCAGTTGTCATAGCAACGCTGTGTGGCTTCCTGTAACTTTCTCTTATACCAGCCCTGCACATGGGACTGGACCTCATCTTGGTATTGTTGTGAAGGGATACGTTCGTAATCTGCGTAGGCGCTGTGTGGCGAGTTGTTGTTACTTGGGGTTGAGATCCCTCGGTCTGTGCTGAAAGATGACGATGGTGTACTGTTGCTACTTGCTGGATTTACCGACCCAACTCGGGTACCGTATATTTTACTACTGTAACCCGAATCTGGATTGCTACTAGAGTCCTCCTTACTATTGTTACACACATTTGGAGAACTTTCCCTCTGAAACAAGTTCTCCTTAGAACAGTGCAATTCTGGACCAGTCAAGTACGTTTGATAAGCAGTCTGAGATCGTGGTTCTAAACTAGCGATTTGTCCATTCAAAGAATCATGACTACAGTATACATTGTGATCCGAGCCATGAACATCAGCCGTCACAGTCAAGTTATGATTGTTATCTTTCTGAAGCCTCACATCTCTCACTGTACTATAAACAGCATCAGATTGTCTTCTGCCATTATTTCCAGAGGTATAATTCATAGGACCAGGGTAATTCCTTGTACCACCTCTCGGTACTTCATGCATGGATGCATACGGGTACTGAGAAGCTTGATTATCAAGCTTCTCAGTACCTGTATGCATCTGTGTATGAAAGTACTCGGAGTTACTTCCCTGATGAAAATACTCAGAGTTACCTGCCTGCTGTGAATGGGAACCAGCCCTAGCACTAGAGATGTAACTCTTCTGCAAGTCTGTGGGAGTGTTCACAGCCTGAATGTAAGAACTGGAATGTTTTGATGCGGGTTTAGACATGGAATATTCCGGAGCATGGGAGGAGTTAGCACTTGACCCGCTGAGAACACTAGAATCAACAGCACCGCGAGATTCTGAAGATGATCTAGGAGAGCTATGTTGTAATGATGCATTGACATTGTCTATAACCCGGTCCTCACTCTGACTTCGACTGAACAAACGAATTCTGGCAGAATCATTACTCAAACTACTGTCTGTTAGAAGTTGATCTGTTGACCACGTCTTCTGTCTTAGCACAGAAAATTGAGTTGCCGGTGAACTTATGTGTAAGTCGTCTTTGTTTGATGGCACAAAACCGTAAGACGCTTGACTACCTTGTCTACTGAATGTACGAGGTGAGTCCTTATTATCCACGTTCTCACCAGAATTATTTGATCGAGGTGAACTACAGCTCTTACTTCGGACTGGCAATATATCACTATGTACTCTATACACGGTATCACTATTTACATTTTGAATGTTTTGTTCTGGACTGTTTGCAGGAGCTGCTCTGCCATCATTAGCAGTCTCATCGTAACCAAAAGTCGTGAACGTTGGTTTACGGAGACTCTGAAGTTTATCACTGTTCTGAGAACTTCCTAAATTTAATTCACTTTGCTTAAAGCTTGAACTTGTTTTCAAGTCATTTTGTTCCGATATCACATCCTGCTTACCATCTGAAAATATCTGTTGTCGAACTTTACTGTTTTCTGATGAAGCAGTATGCCTGGAAATGCCAGAATCAGTCTGGCTACGTACAACTTTTCCAGAGTGTTCAAATGGACTAGATTCACGAGACTTTGGTGTACTATGTGTCACGGGGCCACGTGATGAACTGTTCTTCCTCACTTGGGTATTTTGCCAGGACTGTGACCGTGACATATCCTTTGGTATTGCACCTTGATTCTGTATACCAGACATTGTCATGTATGTTTGATCATTTGTGCTCTGTTTATCTGGGATACTGCGAGTGGATGATCGAATATGTAAGTTTTTAGCACTATTTCTGATCTCTACATTTGCCTCAATAGGAAAATGGCGTTGTTGATGATGAGTCTGTTGTCCATTATGCGGATGAGTTGGATGATTTTGATGATTTAACTGATGATGTTGCTGCTGCATAGAATGTTGACTTTGATGGTTATATTGCTGAGTTTGTTGCATGTTTTGTTGACATTGGTGAACATTATGTTGCTGCCACCTTTGTCTTTGGTTTTGTTGCCCGGTCTCCTGCTGTTGACCACGGCCACTTTTCCTTGACTGTCCCTGCTGAATACGAACTTTATTCCTATCACGACTATACTGCGGGACCTGCCAAGCTCGAATCTGCTGCATTGCCGCTTGCCGTGACTCGTAAAAGTCTTTCTTTCTAAAGTGTCCACTGTAGTTATCTGACTGGGACAAAGTCTCATCAGAACGAGATCTGAACAATCTTCCATTTGCTGTCTCCTGAATGTGAGTAAAAATATTATCATTTGGAAGTGCTGAATCATCGTGATGATGATTCAAACAGTGACCATAGTCTTCCAGTTTCTGTTCCAACCAATCTTGAATCTGTAGTTTCATCCTATCACCGCCTTCCACATAACCACCTTGCCCCGTTCTTTGATTTATCCTATCATGACACAAGATTTCCTCTTGCGTAAACCTTTCCTTTGTGTACTGCTCTAGAGCATGGACTCTCATTGACGATCTATGATCAACCTGATCAATTCTGTCATTCATAGCTTCTTTCGTTGATTGAATACGATCATACACATTCTCTCGAGCATCATTCACATGCTGTTCAAGTCTCTGAATGGAAGGCATGCAATGACATGTTGGACTGTAGCCTATTGGACCCTGCAAAATTAAAGAAAACTGTTTGAAAAAAATAAAATAAACATTAATCCTTTGCATACCAGGTAATACTGCAGCAAGCATTTTTGTTGTCTACAGACTTTTTTGAAAGAAAAAAAACACCTTTAAAGAAATGTCTTTCAGAAATTATACCATCAATGTTTCAAGCTGTCTGGATCCAAATCAGGCCGGACAATTACCTGATCTGGGTCAAAACTGTTTGCAAAATGACAATTATTACTATTTGCTGGAAAAGAGTTAATAAGGCTACCATATTTCCTTGATTTCAGCTCACTTTGCTTTAGAAATGATGCTTTAATTCCAGTCTAGGTAGAATGATTACAGTGGACAATTAACATGTAGCCAATATCCTCATTGGATCATTTCCATTACAAAAATTGCAAGGATATAGTTTGAGTCTGGACACGAGAAAATCTGTCTTCAGGATTTGCAATGAGGTAACATAAGCATAAACATGAGCAGGTAATGGCTGAATTTTCAAACTTATGGTTTTTCCACTTTGTTTATTTGTTTTGTTTTTGTTTTTGTAGGTGGTCTATGAGGGCATTGACCACAAGTCGTCTGATATCTTCCGCCTCGCCAACCAGATGAGGAAAGAGAATGTTGATGTTGTAGGCGACAAGCCAGTGAAGAATGACACTGGGGAATTGTCAATGAGCGAGGAGGCAAAGCAGAATGCATGGGCTGAACATTATGAAAGGCTTCTCAACGTTGAATTTGATTGGGACCCTGATCACCTGTCCAATGAACCTCCGTTAGAAGGCCCGCCTATCCCAATCACTATTGACATGGTGAAGAAGGCCATCTCAAAGATGAAGTCGGGCAAAGCTGCAGGTCCATCAGGCATAGTGGTGGAGATGATCAAGGCAGCAGGTGATACAGGGGCCACCATGATCCGAGATCTTGCTACTGCGATTATCCGTGACGGCAAGGTCCCAACTGACTGGGAGGAAAGTTTCATTGTCTGCCTTTACAAGGGCAAGGGTGATGCTTTGGATAGAGGCAACTATCGAGGCCTCAAGCTGACTGAGCAGGCCATGAAGATCCTAGAGAGGATTGTCGATGGTCTCATAAGACAGGTGGTGTCTATTGACGACTCCCAGTTTGGCTTTGTCCCAGGAAGAGGCACTACAGATGCAATCTTTGTGGTCCGGCAGCTGCAGGAGAAATACCTAGCAGTGAACAAGAGGCTTTATATGGCCTTCGTGGACCTAGAGAAAGCATTTGACCGTGTCCCTCGGAAGGTTATCTGGTGGGCCCTGAGAAAGCTAGGTGTTGAGGAATGGATTGTGCGGTTAGTCCAGGGAATGTACGCTAATGCACGAAGCCGGGTTCGTGTTGGCGAGGGTTTCAGCAAAGAGTTTGAGGTGAAGGTCGGGGTCCATCAGGGATCCGTACTCAGTCCCTTGCTCTTCATCATTGTGCTGGAGGCCTTGTCACGTGAGTTTCGGGCTGGTGTTCCCTGGGAGGACCTATATGCAGATGATCTTGTCATCATTGCTGACTCCCTAGAGGAATGTGTCAGGAGGCTCTTGATATGGAAAGAAGCCATGGAGAAGAAGGAATTGAGGGTGAATGCAGGAAAGACAAAAGTCATGATCTGTGGTACAGGCCTGGACCTCTTGCAGAGTTCAGGCGAATACCCATGCGCTGTCTGTCGTACAGGAGTAGGCAACAACAGCATCTACTGCAATGGCTGCAAACTTTGGGTGCATAAGAAATGCAGTGGGCTACAAAGACTGACACCAAATCCTGATTATAGGTGTGCACGGTGCATGGGAAATGCTCGCCCTATTGACGGCAGACCACAGAGTGAAGTCCAGGTCGGACCTGATAAGCTTGAGGTGGTAGCTTCCTTCTGCTACCTAGGTGACATGCTTTCTGCTGGTGGAGGCTGTGAAATGGCGGTCACTACTCGTGTGAAAACCGCCTGGAAGAAGTGCAGGGAGCTACTACCAGTTCTTACATCCCGCCACCTCTCTTACAAGACCCGTGGCCATGTGTACAGCTCTTGCGTGCGGAGCGCCATGCTCCATGCCAGTGAAACTTGGCCACTTACCAAGACGAACCTGCAGCGCTTGCAACGCAATGATAGGGCCATGATCAGACAGATCTGCAGTATCAAGCCAGAGGATGTGGCCAGGGTAAGGTCAAGCGAGCTACTGGCAAAGCTTCAGCTTGAGGACCTCGACCTCATTTTGAGAGAGAGAAGGCTTCGCTGGTTTGGGCATGTGTTGCGTTCAAGTGGTGCAATCAGAACAGCATATGATATGCAGATTGACGGCAAGCGGGGGGCAGGGAGGCCCAAGCAAACATGGAAGAAACTGACAGAGAAAGACTGCCGTGAGTGGAAGCTCACCACAGTTGACCCTCAAGAAAGGAGCACCTGGAGATCAGGTGTGAGATCTGCTATGCGTGCAGCTAGCCAGTTACCTGGAAAGGGGCCCACTGATGTGGATGATGCCCCTGCACCTGCACGTTAATCAAAAATCCGATTATGATATGATATGTTGCTTTACTTCCCAGTCAACGGCTATGGTCATGTTGGGACAGTCATTTCACCTAACCACACTTTTTTCCTGGGCAAGCTTGAACAAGCGGTTAACCAGTACTTTGTGCACATACTTTCGCTTCTAACTGACAACAACCTTTTTTTGAATAAATCAGCAGAAGGGAGGAGAATGACCGTAGGAATTATTTCACTATCAATCTCCACGAAAGTATGGGAGCGGGCCGGGATCAAATCGCGACCCCTGGATATGCAGTCAGACACGCATCTGTAGTCAGTCAGACACGTTACCGACTGCGCTAAGCAGCCCCATGATTTTTCCACTGATCAACAATGATATATAAAGCAACCAACTACTGCCAGATTGAACTAAATGTTTTAAACTTCAAGTGAAGTCACCTCAGGTGTCTTCAGCTGTTGAATTTTGGAAATTACTTAAGCAGACAGTGTGGATGCAGATGACCAAGTAAAAGTGTCCACAAGTGCAAACTGACAGGCGGTGGCCATTTTGTTGGCCATCGTTGTTATCTTCGCTGAACAGAAACCAGGGTGAGAGTTTGATGATAGTAATCTATATATGAAGTTAAGAAGAAATCTGGTGATACATGATTAAATTAGAGAGTGCACAAAAGAAGGCAGACGGATGAATGGACAAGCCAAAAACAATAGAGCTCTGCCAACATTTGTTAGAGGGGCCCGAAATATGCAGCAGACGACCTCAACAGACAAGATTTTCAGAGGGGGTTTTCTGGTGGTGAAAAATTCAAAGAGAAACCTACCCTCTTAATATTTCCAGCCAGATCTCTATAGTACTGTTCACCAGGCCTGGGCACGTATTGACTGAAGAACCCTCGTACCGGTGTCTTACTAACTGGACCAGATTTCTCTGCTGGTCCGGCTTTCTGCTGACCTTTAACCCCAGACTGCTTCTCTTTCTCCTGTAAACATAAGAATACAGTAATTTTAACTCTCGTTTGCTGATAACCTTTGCAAACAGTTTGGACCCAGATCGGGCCTACAAAATGTTGAGCCTGATCTGGATCCAAAATTTTTGGAAAAAAATTGATTTTGAAAAAAAAAAATCAGCACACAAAATTACTCAGTAGGCAAAGAGTTAATAATGTAGCAGATTCATCATAATAGCTTAAAATATTACAATGTACAATGCAGGGCAATAGAGAGCAAACGATTTGCTGATTTTAATCAACCTCTGAAATGAGGCCTGATTCTGCACTGAAAATTCGATACACAGTGTATGCACTACTTCTTCCACACTAGCTAAACATGGCATAATGACAAAACTTGGCTTGTGGGAAAGAAGGATGGTGGTAACCCTGGTCTCAGGTCATAGGTGCAAGACTGCAAAGAAGTTCAGTCATGGTTGTTCGCAATATTTATGTTGATAACAATTTTCATGTGGCAATTCTCATTTTCATGATGTTCATACCTTTGTCTTTTTCTTTTTAAAGAAGAAGAACCGCTTTCCTTTATCTTGTTTAGTGTCTGGTTTTCCAGGCAACTCCTGGTCTGGTACGACAACCGGTCCATCAATCTTGTACAGCTCTTCCTTGAAATTAACCTCTTTTGGTTTTGGTTTAGGAACTGTGGGCTGAAAAATCAAATAATACTTTTTACAGGTTTACATTCAGGAGCTGTATCAGGCATAAATTATATCTTGAAATACATGCAAATGGGAATATATGACTGGGTATATAAACATCTCTCGAGGGACCCTGCAAGTCTTAATGCAATGAAACCAGCATGATTGTCATTCTTGAATATTTTATGTGATTCCAACCAAAATCGCACTGAAAACACCCCTTAAACATTAAAATATCCTTTTTATTTCACTGTATCTTCTCCATACACATTTTTTATGGAGTCAGAAAATGTTTGATTTGATTCTTTACATCCCATCAACAATCTTTCAGTTATATAGGGACGTATCTTCCTGGGTTGAACAAGTACTAAGCTAGGATAAAGGAGTCAGAAGAGACAGACTCTCTAATGTTGTTATGTCATAGCTATGCTCAAACAAAGGTATATTGGTAAATGATATATCAGTTACTCTGGACATTTATTACTTTTTATCTCTCCTTTTCTGACTAATAGATCAGTCTTCCATCTATATTGATACATTAAAAGTTTAGATGGGGATTCCAAAACAACCAAAATATACCAAACAAAAAAAGACACACACCACTACGATTTTCCCACTAAGATCTCATTTTAATATGAAAATTTTAATTGTCATGAAATATTCATTTCTGAATAAATTTTACTAAAATTTAAATGTGACGCAGATGAGTATCTGTACTTTTACTGTGTATGCACAAAACACATCATTGCGAAGGGTAAAGGAGTTTTGGAAGCGTTAATTCAACGCTACTGTCTACATGAAATTCCGAGTATGTTTTACATTAGCAAATTATAAAAACGATATGTTGCCGTTACGTGAGACAACCAATGTGTTTATTGATGCTTTTTTGTTATTCAAAAAACAATTTTCATCAGTGAGGATCATTTAAATTGATTAAAAAATGTTGAAATCTGTAAATGTTTGTAAGGTTTATCTCCACTGTGGAATCGTTATCCAAAGGGTAGTCACAAAAAATGGGCTACCTAGCGTTTAATTATCGCGAATGATGAATTTAAAGATAGAATTTGCAACGAACAAGTGTATGGGTACAATTTGGTCTACCGAGATGAATCAAATTGCTTGAACTTATCCAGCAAGAGAGCATTATAAAAACGCTTATTTCCTGTGACTTTACAAGTTGACCCCCACTTGGTTCGTGACAAATTTTCTTTAACACAATTTCGACGCCTGATTGCAAAAAAAGTGTGACGCAGCAGTAACTGAAATACCTTTGCACTGATATAAAATAAATTGGCCTATAACTTTTGATTTTCCTGAGAGTTGAACAGTTCTAAGTGGTGTGTTTCTTTTTTTGTCGGGTATAAGTCCCTTGTTCAATAAGAGCTACTTACCCTTGTAAATGTCTGTATGATTGTTATAATTTCACTGTGTTCTTTTCTTCTGGCAACATCCATTGCGGTTTCATTTTGCTGAAAAAAATAATTGGCATAACTCATCATCTCTTTCAATTTTTTCTCGGTTTTAAGAAACCAAATACAGTAATATCTGTCTTAAGCGGCCACTCAAACAGAAGACCACAAATTGTTTTTCAAGACCTATTATTGCTTAATGCAGGTCAAAAGTATTGCAATACTTTCTACCGTCATTAAGCTACCATTTTTCTTTAAGACCTTTGTTTTATCTATGTTTTAGTGGTCGCTTAAGACAGTTTAACAGTAAGGTTAGATATTTCATGTGAATTGTCATGAAAGATATCACAACATTTGTTGTGATTAAGAGTTAACATATATAGGGACATTGGCACACATGGAGGACCCAGGTGAGACTGCAGCAGAATGGGTTGAATCATTTGAGTGGATTTGAGATTGGTCTACATGGCAAATTCTCTACCAGTCAAACCTGACACCACTTAATATCCTGCGGCCACGTTGTGATCACTACACACCCTATTTTAACTATTTGCATGCTTAAATGTCTTCTTCTGATCTTTTTTAAAACTAACTTTTTTTCAAAAATTCTTTCAGGTATACAATCATAGTGTCAAACAGTTTGGGTCTAGATCAGGCCAGACAAAATGTCGGGCCTGATCTGGGTCCAAACTGTTTGCATAGATTATCAGCAGACAACACAAGCTGTTAAAGAATTAGATAAGATGTGTTTGTGAAATGCTATATGCCCACAGAACATATGCCATTCACAGTATAGCTATAGTAAACTATCATTTATTATATTTCCAAAAGTAGGTCAAAGGTCAAGGTCATGTTTGAAAAGCTCTTCCCACAAGGTATACATATGATACCAACGTATTTAGATTGGCCAACATTAAAATTTGTTGCATACACAAACGCATGCACACACAAAATATGCTATCCACACCCCCCCCCCACACACACACACACACACACAAATCTTTGAAACCAGGAGCATGAAAAATAATAAGATCAAGATAAGAAGGCTAAATTTAGCTGACCTACATTTCCAAATAAGTATTTTCTTCACAGTCATGATGTTTTCATAGTAAACAAAGACAGGTTTTACAGTAAATGAAATTTAAAGAAAACAAAACCATTCACTAAGTCAACAACACTGCATTAGTAATAAAAACAAAGTCTCAGATCAAGAATTAACTCTTTGCCTACTAGTGCCGTCTGCTGATAACCTTTGCAAACAATTTGGACCCAGATCAGGCCAGACAAAATGTCGGGCCTGATCTGTACCAAAACTGTTTGACACTCTGATAGTATCCCTGGAAGACTTTTTTTTGAAAAGATTGATTTTGAAAAAAATCAGTAGGCAAAGATTTTAAGACGTAGATGAACATGCTGGGTAATTTTGCCTGCTTTCTTGCCGTCTGCTTTTTTCAAAATTAAAGTTTTCAAAAAAATTCTCTCAGGAGTACCATCAGAGTTTCAAAACTGATTGGATCCAGATCAGGCCCGACATTATGTCGAGCCTGATCTGAATCTTAAATATTTACAAAGTTTACCGGCAGAGGTAAAGGCTATCAAAAGTCTGCAGCAGATAACTTTTTTAAAATTTTATCACTATTACAACAAACCAAAAAAATAAGGTTTGATATTTCATGTGAATCATACTCACAGATGATTCACATTTAGTGTCAGGTCTTTTTTTTTCCTAAGTATTAAGAAAGGAGTCAAAAAATACATTCTGCCATAGTTGTGGTTGGCGCTTTAAGGTTATGTAAATATATGTAAATATTGAAGGACAAAAATCTCTTAATTCTCAAAAAGACCTGTTAAGGAATATAGAAACTACATGAAGCTTGAACCTATTAGGGTGCAGCTCAATTTCATAACCAGGTAACTTAGGAACATACCACTACTAAATTGTCATCTTGTTTGTTTATTTGTGTTGAGTCAGTCATTTGTGTTGAGTCAGTCATGTTGGGACAGTTTCTGGTTATCCTGGATTGAACCAGTACTTAGCAAAGGATGAGGACACAATGCAGTGCCTCTGGTGAGTCTCAAACCAGTGACTCTCAGATTTTAAGTCAAAACTTTACCACTGCACTCCTGTATAGTCATACCACTATATATGGCCCCGAGGTTATAAAACTGTTTTTCATGCTCAACTCAACTGAGCACGGAATTTCAACAGCTCATAAAAACTAAAATACCGACAATTGAAGAAGTTTCTTGTTTTAAGTCTCTCAGTTGTTGTATTTATCATGCTAATAAATGTTAAATGCCAACAATTGTTGGCATTTTAACATTTATCAGCAGGATGCTAATAAATGTTAAAATGCCAACAATTAAAAGCTAGTCTATCTAGGATAAGTGCAAACGGGTTCATGTCTATATGAAAAATCAACAAGTCTACTACAAAGTGTTTGGCAAAAATTATAGTCTATGGCAGTTAAATATTTATGAAAATACTGTAAGTTTTATTCATTAGCCCTTTTACTGGCTTCTTTTAGGCAATACAGCTGCATAAACCAAGTATACAATCTTAGACTAAATAAACATGATATGACATAAAGGTGTTGGCAAAATATCTTAGTATGCAAAGTTTATTCGGTGCTTAATTTGAGCCTTTGGTAATCATGGCATCGGCGAGCAGCTATGAGTCAGATGAGCTTGTACTTCTACACAGTCTACAGTAAAACCTGTCTTAAACGGCCACTCAAAAAAAACACCAAAATTGTTTTTTAAGACAGATTATCCCTTAATGCAGGTCAAAAGTATTGCAGAGTCTGCAATACTTTCGACCTTCATTAAGCTACTATTTGTCATTAAAATCTGTGTTTTGTCTATTTTTGAGTGGCAGCTTAAGACAGGTTTTACTGTACTTGCATACACAAAGTATGGTCATAGCAAGGGTAAATCTGGGATGGGCCCGAACCATTTTATGAAAAAACTATGAGTGATAGAGTAATTCTGATTTTATTTTTGGCTGGGCCCCATACATAAGCTATTAAAAAATCTGGTGTTCATTTTGCTGTAAGGTAAGTATTAAGGTTTCTTGAGCCCATCATTTTTTTCCAACTGGCTCATCAAAATTTCAAATGGCCCATCAAAATCTAGATTTTTGCATACAAATGAATGGGACATGGGCCATTGGCACATTTTCATGTCCCATTCATATTCTAGACCAGAAATATCCCTGTCATAGATACAGAATCCTACCTTATTTTTGACGTTGACATCAACACCTGACTCTACCAACAGTTTAGCTATTTTTCTCCTCTTCAGGGCAGCTGCTATGTGAAGGGCTGTGTCACCATTCTGTAAAAGATAATGGTGTCACTTTTGTCTTTTTCACATGCCATCACAATGTACTGTACCAGGCGGCGTAGCGCAGTCGGTAACATGTCTGCCAACAGATGCGAGTCTGACAGCAGATCCAGGGGTCACGAGTACGATCCCGATCCAGTCCCATACTTTCGTGGAGATTGAGCATGAAATAATTTCTACGTTCATTCTCCTCCCTTCTGCTGAATCATTCAAGAAGGGTTGTTGTCATTTACAAGAGAAAGTATGTGCACGAATTACTCGTTAACTGCTTGTTCAAGCTTGCCCAGGAAAAAATGTGGTTAGGTAAACTGACTGTTCCGCCATAGCCATAGGTTTTGATTTGGGACGTAAAGCAACAAAACAAACAAACAATGTACTGTGCCAGCCGACCTTGAAACATCTTAAAATAGACGTTGGTCCTCTATCACAAATGACAATTTTAAAATAGTTATCCCTATTCTATCACACTGTTCCACTTGTTTTCCATTAAAATCTTTGAATCATCTGCAAGTTTCATCATAAGTCATCAGATGAAAAGCAACATAATATATAACTGTCCTAAATATGATGTCAGATTTGCAACAGTTCATCACAGAAATAACTAATGCAAATTTGTAATGCTATTCAATCACACAATAAGGCCAAATAACAAAAAAGTACCTGTGTTTAGGGTAACCCGACCATACCCAGACCTGGGGCCAAATACATTGAAAAGTATTCAAATACATTACAATTACTTTCACTGATCAATGATTACAATTACATTACAATTACAGGTCTTGTAGAAATGTAATGATTACAATTACAATTACTTTAGAAATGTAATTAAATAATTACTGATTACTTTGAAATTTTCGTATAAAATTTTAATGCTATACCTACTCACTTTTAAAGTTATAAAGAGTTTTGCAGCTTTATACATATATAATGCCATGTCCTATACTGCTGTTTCTTAAATAAATGAAAAATAACCGGCTATGAAGTTTAATTCACATTCTTATAAAAGTTTTAAAAAATATATAGTTCATACCAATGTGTTTTCAAATTTTTTATTCATCATGCATATACTTTATAGAAGATGAGCATGCCACATAGAAAGATACAGTAAAATGGAAATTATCTGGTACTGCAATATTTTGCTCGGTCAGCTATCTTTAAATTGTTAACAGATTTTGCTTTTAATCATTATAAGTTTTTCAAAAGTGTCATATTTGAGGGAACAAAATTCAAAATGGCTTAAAACTGGTGCTACCATTTCACAAACATTGATTTAGAAATTTTAGTGATCTGATTATAATAAACACTTGTAACTCATTATAATTTGGCCATTCCACAAAAAGTGTATTTTTGTGTCATAATCTTACTCAAGCTTGTACACATATACAGGTAGCTATTTAGAGGGTCATAAGTCCTATTTCACATGCTCTAGCCATATTCTATAACAAAAGATTTTAGCACCTTTGAGATGTCTTCTTTTGTGGTTTGAATCTGAGAATTTACCTGAGAAAAAACATGCCAACATACTTGAACATAGTGAATTTTAGCAGAAAAATGAACCTTATACCATGTTACAAAATCTTATGAAGCATTTCAAAAAATATCTTACTTGAATAATGCGTGTTAATCTCAAACATCTGAAAAAAAATGATGTTGATTCTGAAAGTAACTAAATCTTTAAATTTAAGTATGCTTTTATTAATTTATTGTCCACATAAGGCAGTACTTTTTATGTATTAATATATCCACAGTGTACCTTTTCTCAATCATCTGAATTAAAATAATACTTCAAGTCATCACTATTCATTTTGTTTCTAGTGGTTAGCAAATTTTCTTTAGTAAATAGCCAAATGTATTTAAAAGTATTTGAAAGTAATTATAACTACAGCTAAAATATTTTCAGTAATGATTACAATTACATTACATGTATTTGAGCCAAACCATGATTACAATTACATATGATTACTTTGAAAATTGTATTTAATTATAGATAATTACAATTACTGATTACGATTACCCCAGGTCTGACCATACCTAAATTTACTGGTGAAACCTATAAAAAAATCTTCTGGAAAAAAATTAATTTTATGCATTTTGAAAGGCGAAATGCCTTTCAAAATGCATAAAATTATATTTTTTCAAAAAAAAAAAAAACAATTAAAAAATAATATATATGCCTACCCAACCTAAAATTTTCAGACCTGTTACCCGAAATTCGCTTATTTTTTTATTTGGCCTAAGTTTACATTAGCAAATGCATTAGAATCCTTTTTCCTAGTGCCATTAACCCTTAAAACATGAATCACAACAAGTCATCTGCTTTTTATCATCTGCTGAAATCTTTTAGAAGCCTCTTTGTCAAACAGTCTAGACACAGATCAGGCTAACAATCTGAGTCAATAATGCTAGAAAATATATGCAGCAGATGACTTAAGCAGACAACGTTTTCAGATGCATTTGTTGCTAGTGCTTTAAGGGTTAAAAATGAGCCGTGGCATGTGATTTCCAACAATGTGGCATTTTGACAAGTGCAGACTCAGACAAGCCTGTGGAGCCTCCTTTTAAGCTTAGAAACTCCAAATGATGCGCGTATGCGCAGGCTGATCTGAGGCTTTGCTGGTCGCACATACCACATTGTTGTAAATCTCATGCACTGGCTCAAATAATATATCAACTGACCTTATTTGGTTCATTCATCTTGGCCCTTGCACTGATAAGAATTCTGGTGACCCCAGCGTGACCATAGCGGGCTGCTGTGTGTAAGGCTGTGTCTCCATACTGAAACATTGTCAAAATATTAACTGAAACTGAACCATCAGATGATTGCTACAAGCAATGATGCTTGTTTATATCAGATCCTGTCATGTGTATGTAAATTAATTTATCTCCATGTTACGTCTGGGTGTTATGTAACACCATGTATTAAAATCGATGAACCACTTGTGGTTAACATTTTTAGTAAAAGCTATCTCAATGGAAGGGAGGCTTCCTCAATTTATGCAAAGTTAGGAGCACAATGAAGGATCCCTTTCCCTTCAATGAAAGAAAAGGTCACATTGCCATAGATATTGGGTATCCAATCCAGAAAACATTTAATATGGGTACTTATTAAAAGTGCCTTAATTCCAATGAGTACCAAAACAAATTTTAGCTTCGAAAAAAATTGTTGTTGCATCTTGGGCTAAAGAGGCCCCATCAAATTTATGTGGCCAAATCAAATTTTAAAACTGATGGATGAAAAAAATATTCAGAATTTTACGCGAATTTTATTTTGTTAACTCCTTGCCTATTAGTGCTGTCTGCTGATAACCTTTGCAAACTGTTTGGAACCAGATCAGGCCTGACAAAATGTAGAGCAGTTCTAGATCCAAAATATTTGACACTCTTATGGTATTCCTGAAAGAATTCTTCGAAAAATTACCCAGTAGGCAAAAAATTAATCTGGATGTATAGTATGACTTACATTATTTTTGTGATCATTGTTCAAGCCAGCATACAGCAACACCCTGGAACTCTCGTTGTGACCATTCTGGGCAGCTAGATGTAAGGCACTGAAACCAGCCTGAATCAAGAAGTTATAGAAATAGTTAAAAAAGTTGATCTCGCATGCAATACACTGTAACATAGACAGTACCCACTAAAATAATTCATGATTTACAATGTATTCGTAGGCTTCATGGGAAACAGTCTGGAACCGGAGCAGCTAGATTTTTCAGAAGTCAGCTGATCTGGGTCTCCAATGTCAAATACAGTAAAACCTGTCTTAAGCGGCCACTCAAAAAAACTGATTATTGCTTAATGCAGGTCAAAAGTATTGCACAATGCGCAAAGAGAGCATTCTGCAATACTTTCGACCTTCAATTAGCTACCATTTGTCTTTAAGACCTTCGTTTTGTCTATTTTTGAGTGGCCGCTTAACACAGGTTTTACTGTAGCCTATATTCAGGTTCTTCATCCTTCGTAAAGATTCAAAAAATTACTAATAAAGATTCATATCTTTTTGTGGGGGATTAATGCAACTTTCAACAATTTTTCAGTATTCATATTCAGTATGGATCTGTTAATTAACACAATGATCCTGGGCAGGGTCCTTTGTGGTTAATAGTAACTTAGAGAATTCATACTTGAGATTGATACGGACAACCAGGCGTAGGGAATGAATAATCTTCTCAAAAGTATGCGGCCAGACCGGGATTCAAACTCATGACCCCACACATTGTAGTCCAAGACTTCAAATAACTAATCCAACTCCTTACGAACTGTGCTACTTGGACGTGCTAGATATTCATATGTACTGTAGTTACTTTGATGAGACATATATGCAAACAGTTCAGACCCAGATCGGACACCATAGAATGTGGTGTTAGTGCTTACAGAATATTCTATTGAAATTTGAAAAGCAAAATCCCTAAAATTGGAAATGGACTGAAAATGTGATACATGCTTACTTATATCATGGTTTGTCAAATACAGTGCAGTAACTTTATAATGCTATGAAAAGGGTCCAAAGGAACTGACCGTGCTATAAGTGAATCATGTTATAAAGAGACAATTTCGCAAAGGTATTGTAGGAAAACAACCATTTTATGGTTCTTTTCCTATAATTTTCTTTGTACAATTAAGACGTGGTAAAAAATTTAGGAGCCATAACATGATTTACAAGGTCTTCGTAGGCTTCATGGGAAACAGTTTGGATTTATTATTATATATCATGGTACATCCAAATCTGTAATAATGAGTTGTGTTATAAAGAAACTGTGCTATAGATGAAGCTGCTTACCTTATTTGCGGCTACAACATTGACATTGTGTTTCACCAGTAATTCCAGCGTCTTACTGAAGCCATTCCAGGCGGCCTCGTGGATAGCTGCATTGCCATGCTGAAATCAGAAACAGTATACAAGTGAGGAAAACACTTTCTTTGTTTATAGTGACCAGATCAGCCTGTGCAATGGTTTGATACTTAAAAAGGTGAAGGCTCACCCGAGTCTATGCTGGTCACATAACCATTATGTTAACAAATTTTGTTGTGTTGGCTAATATGAGTAAAGGGTCATAAATCATTGCATTTTTAACATTTCTACTGCTATTCTCAACAATTGTCATCCATGCTCTCTCTCTCTTCTTCAAATTTACTTTGGTAGCCTATAATGCAAACAATATGGACCCAGATCAGACTGCTCTTTTAGGAGCAGTCTGATCTGAGTTATAGTGTTTTCTTCTGTGATAAAATTAGTTTTGAAGTGCATTGGAATATATGCAACAGATGTAATAAACAGATGTTTTCAGGAAAAAAATTAGCATGATAAGGGTTAAGGTTAGAGACAGGTTTGAAGCAAAGGGGGTAAGGATGGTTTTCACCAAACTTTTTCTTAACCTATCCATTATGACTCACTGGAGATTATAAAATCATTGTGCAAACATGCAAATGTGCTTATATATCAACTAAATGCTTTATTAGTTTTTATCAAGCACTTATAAAAAGTTTAAATACCGTGGTAGACAGCTAAACCACAGAAATGCACTCAATTTCACTTAGGAAAAAATGGTACCTTAGCATAACTGCTAATACTGAATGCCCAGCATACAGTCTGATCAGGGACTGGTAGAAAAACTGATGTGTAAAAGGATACAGAAGAAAAGAGAATGCATATCAGAAAACTGTTTTGGATGACAAACAGCACTGTGACCTTGGAATTGGGGTCAAATACCCCAAAAGCAATATTGTACCTGAAATCAAATCACGCCAATGTTGTAGGAGATATTGATTACATGAGAAATTGTCATGCAAATGCTGACAACAGGAACTGCATCAAAGCCCATGCACCTCAAATGAGAATGGCATTTTGGTTTTGTTTTTGGTTGATTTGATTCTTTACGTCCAGTCTACAATTTTTCAGTTATGTTGGAACGGGTCTTCCTGGGTTGAACCAGTACTAAGCAAGGATAAATATGACTTGCTCAAGGACACAACACAGTGACGCCGGTGAGGCTCCACCGGCCCCTCTGTCTCGAGTCAAGTACTCTACCACTGAGCCACTGTGCTCAAAGGTATTTTGGTGATTATCTATTTTGTAACTCTTTATCTCCTTGAGTCTTCTGCTGATAACTTTTGCAAACAGTTTTGACACAGATCAGGCAGCAGGCAAAATTTCCCAGGGGCAAAGAGTTGAGATTAACTGCAAGTGGAAAACTCATCACATTATACACATGTATTGTCTACTGCAGGTTTTTGCTTTAACAAAAGATAAATTCTCAATTTTATGCAAACAGTATGGACCCAGATCAGACTGCTCCATACTGTGTCCAAACTGTTTGTTATATAGAGGATCTTACATGAGTGCTCATGTTTTATTGAATTTATTAAACGAGTTGGATAAAAGTGATAAAATGCGAGGTTTGCCAAGCATATTATCTCTTTTTCGCAATGAGTTTAATAAATTCAATAATACAAGAGCACGAAGGTTAGATTCTATTTATCATATGACATTAAGAATACTTTGAAATCTCATTTCTGGCGTAAAAACGTTATAATTTTGTCATTATGTACACAACGTTGTTATGGACATCATAACGTTTCCCGTAAATCTGTAAACCACTAATGGTTTCTCGATTTTGTTGCATGGCGTTATTTCACTCCCAGACCCAATGTCATATTATAAAGAGATTTCCAAAACACAACAACAGATTATAAATCTGACAACTCTAGTCATGAATGGCAGAAAAAAGTGTTTACAACAAAGACTATACCTCATCTTGGGTGTTAGGATTACAGCCGGCCTCTAGAAGAATTGTGATGACCTCCAGATGACCCTGAGAAGCCGACCTGTGTAGTGCTGTATATCCACTCTGGAAGACAAAAATATAATCTGTAGAACTTGAAAGACAAGACTTTGGCTAAATTGTGGCAAAACGTAGCATAATATTCATGTACATAATGAGGTGCAAAATTAATATTAGAACATGTTCCGCCGTTTTTGTTTGTTTGATTTGATTCTTTACGTCCCATCAACAATCTTTCAGTTAACAGGGTCAGGTTTTCCTGGGTTGAACCAGTACTACTAAGCTAGGGTAAATGTGTCTTGCTCAAGGACCACAACGCAGTGGCGCCGGTGAGGCTCGAACCCGCGGCCCCTCGGTCTCAAGTCAAGCACTCTACCATTGAGCCACTGTGCTTCCTATGTTCCGCCGTGGTGTAGTGGATAAACCACTCGCCTTGTACCCAGGGGTCCCAAGTTTGATCCCCAGCTCCTCTAGCGTCGGATGAGATTCTAAGCCATAAATACACACAAATTCAATCCCTCACTCAAAGGTGAAACAATTTTATACTGATATAGGTCTCCATTACAGAGTTAAGTCCTAAGAAAAAAGTAAAAATCAAAGACATTTCGAGGCTTTAGATTTTCAGGAAAGATTTAATTTTCAAAGGCTTTTCAAGGAAGTCCTCTATATTCAACTAGTATTGTTTTCAGAGGGAAACAGTTCCCCCTACCAACAAATTGCTCAAGTTTGACCTATTTAGCTCCGCTGTGACCTTAAAAATTAGGACAAGGTCACCAAAACCTAATCGAGTCTTCATGCCTCAATGTTATATGGGCCTTAACGTGAGAAAACCTGTCTTCGGGTGTTTGCCAACAACACAGGCGCAGACCAGTCTGCGCATCTGCGCAGTCTGATCAGTGCCTTTGTTATTCTCTTTTTGGAATGTACCATATGTAAACTTGCTACAGATGAAATTTCAATTTTCTAGCAAGTCAATGTAGCTGAGGAGACTGGTTTGAAATTCGCTTTGCCGGAAACCGCAGAGACAGTTTTTGTCGCGGTGAGGCCCATATCCATACGAACTGGTTCCAATCTGCCAACTAGGTGATAAGGCATCTTGCACACAAGAAAGTGTCACGCCAATGGAATCTGCACCAAATGCAATATACCCCCTCCCCTTTAGGATCAGGACTTTAAGAGTGTGTAGCGCAAATTTTATTTTCTTATTTCACAACCAAAACGTATGTTGTGGGTACTCAAAAGAACAGTCTCAATGAGACAGTTCTTTTAAGCATCCAAAACATATGTTAAAACTGATAAGTAAGAAAATATTTGCAATCTTACGCTGAAATTTTTTGCTTATCCAAACCTAAGGGGATTAAGTACTTTTCAAGCCTGATCACACAATTTGACAAAGGTTAAACATCATGGTTATGTTAAAATGTTTCCTTTGAAAACTTGACTTCTGGCATAAATCAAGGCAACAGCAAACAGTATAGACCAAGATCAGACTGCTCCTTATGGAGCTGTCTGATCATGTTCTACACTGTTTGCCACTAATACAACAAGTTTTTTTTATGAATCAAAGATCTGACAGCCAAGTTTTAGACAAATATGAACCACAACATGAGATTTCCAACAATGTGGTATGTGCGACCAGCAAAGGCTCAGACCAGACTGTGCATACACGTAGTCTGGTCAGAGCCTTTTCTAGTTGCTTGAATATTCTATGACTGTTAAGCTACTGACCAAGCATCATTTGGAGTTTCTAAGCTTAAAAGGAGGCTGCACAGGCTCGTCTGAGTCTACACTTATTAAAATGCCACATTGTTGGAAATCACATGTCAGGGATCAATTATATAAGTGTTTGATATCATTTAGAAGTCATTTTACTTACAGCATCCTGTACATCAATTGGACATCCCCTTTCTAACAGGAATTGGGTGACACCGAGATACCCATTGAGTGCTGCATAATGTAAGGCTGATCTTCCGTCCTGCAAGTAAAAATAAAGAGTTATAGGCACTCCTTAGAGTGATAGAATTTTCCATCCAGTTTTGAATTAACAATGTTTGGACCGCTAGGGGTTTATCCACTATTAACGACTGACCTCCAGCCTGTGATATGTTAATCAACAAATCACTGCCAGCTTGAATCTATTTCTTAAACAACATTTGCAGGACAAAAATTATTGGCAGGATAAGGGTTAACGCCATGGCAACAATAGTTGATTTAGGTGGTACTTTGGAATTCACATTAGCAATCTGTATGCAAGCTAAAACAAATATGTTATTAAAATGAAAAGTGCATAGATCTGTCTATGGTGACCACAAAGTTTAATATGATGGGAAGATGTGGTTGGATACCATGCCTATATGACAAGGCAATGGTGAAAACAAACAAAATGTCTGTTCTCAATCACCCAAAACAATGCAAAAATCAAAACCCAAATCTGTGGTTATCCATGAATACTATTTTAAGTGAAATACTTAGATGAGGCTGTCCTTTCCCTTTAGTTCTCAGACAATTGAATCTGAACTGGTCTACCACTTTACACATAATGTCCACTTTTTAAAGTGTAATACATACCAATATAAACAGATGCAAAATGGTTATTTTTTGCTTCACACTGAGTGTAATTTACCGCAAGGAAAGAGCCGACGGTAGTTTTTATTAAAATTACTGAATACCCGGAGGTATTCTATCATTTACAAGCCAATGAATAGTAATGTTAGGCAAGGAGTAGTTCATTATTATTCAATGTTTAAACTTTATTCATCACGCCCATAGATAGATAAAAACCATAAATTGTGCATGCATAAAATTGCTTGACTTGGTCAGGGGAAAAGGACTAAAAAATATGGCCAGCATTGTAAATAAGATGGTTTGTTTTTGTTTGTTTTGATTCTTTACGTCCCAGTCAACAGCTATGGTCATGTTGGGACAGTCACTTTACCTAAGCACACTTTTTTCCTGGGCAAGCTTGACTCAGCAGGTAACCAGTACTTTGTGCGCATATTTTCGCTTGTAACTGAGAACCTTTCTTGAATCAGTGGAAGGAGGAGAATGACCGTAGAAATTATTTCATGATCAATATCCATGAAAGTATGGGAACGGGTCGGTTTGTGTAGGGTTTTTTTTTACCAAAAATGCCAATATTTTTCTACATCTCTTTGAAAATGTATGTTGTCATGCAACTCGATGCCAATGAGTTTCACGTGTTCAATATATACTTAAAATCTAGATTATATATATCAGTACTCATCTACATGCATGTTTTTCAGCGCAAAACAGTGAGTGCCTGTTCTTTAAGCTTTTTCTATCGTTTTTTTGTCAATTACGTAAATATTTTTTATGAGACTGCTTTTCAAAGCTTTAGAAACATTTTGATCCTTATCCTGCCAAGATATTTCTGTACTGAAAATGTTGTCTGCTTATTACATCTGCTGCTTATATTCAAATGCACCCCTCCCAAGAATAAATTTATCATGGAAGCAAATACTATGAATTCAGATCAGACAGAGTGCTCCTAACTTCGGAAGTTCCCTAGGGAGCAGTCTGATCCATATTGTTTGCAATATAGGCTTCAGGTGAGCGAACCCCCTCTTGATCCGCTAATGCATGCAACATCTTCAACTGGGTTTATCAAGTCATCATCACTGTAGCTTAAACCTTTTTTCTTTTTTGCAACCTGGGTAATTTTTTGTGATTTTTTTTGTCGTCAGCTGACTTTTTCTCAAAATTAATGTTTTCAAAAAATTATTTCAGAACACTATCAGATAGTCAAACATTTTGGATCCAGATCAGGTTCCATGTTTTGGCAATCCTGATCTGGGTCCAGTGTTTGCAAAGATTATCAGCAGACGACAAAATTCACCGCTAGCAGGCAAAGAGTTAAATATCCCTTAAATAATATGATGTGCTTGTCTCATCAGAATAGAAGATCCGAAGAATTACTTAAATTATTCTGTGATATTGTGCTCAAAATTAAATTATTTAATTTTTCTTACCAAACATGTACACTGATAATCCTTTGGACCTTTTGAACAATTTAATCCGATCATATCTTAAATAATTCCTTCTGTGAAAAGCATTATCTCCAAAAACACAAACTCAAGAATGAAACATTTTTTAAAGGCAAACATTATATTAATGCCATTAAAGCTTGGCTGTAGCCAAAATCAAATTTAAGTGACAACTGGCCCCATGACACTGACTTTTTAATTTCCAAAAGGAGGATAAAAAGATAATTATTTTACAATAAGTGTGCCAGACCAATCATTAAGTCTACAAGCTTGCAATGAAGGGAGTGATTTTTGTCCCCTTTTTTATGACAATACTAATCACCCATTTTCAATGAGCTGTGACATTTTAATCAATGACAAGATCAAGCCTAAGGTCACTTAAGTGCAATTTAAGGTCAAGGGTCAAGGACATGACAAACAAAAGCTCTTCACACTTGGCTGATCATCTTAAAGCCTGTCAATGGTGTAAATGATGATGTCAAAGTTTGATATATGACAAACATACATTTTGTATTGTTGTTAGAATTCTTGTCATGACAAAATAGAAAACAGAATTTGGAATATTTGAAACATTTTTCAACTTTTTTTTGATCAAGACACAATATTGATGATCAAATTAGGAGTTAAAACAATATTAATTTTTATCTTTTTGCATGCTGGGTGATTTTTCATGATGTTTTGTTGTCTGCTGATTTTTTTTTCAAATTATCTTTAAATTATTTCAGTCAATCACAAACTCAAAGGTAATAAGTTTAAACTATATATGTTTATGATAATGAATTGTTCTTATTGCAAATATATAAATTAGTTATTTAATATTATCATTTTCATTACATGTATCTTTATTATTATTATTATTATTATTATTATTATTATTATTATTATTATTATTATTATTATTATTATTATTATTTAGTATATTTTACATTAAAGTCATTATTGTTAATTTTTATTTTTATTTAATTTTTATATTAAATTCATTGAAATTAACACTTAACTCTTTAAATGCTGGGTAATTGATACATGCTTTTGTTGTCATCTGCTGACTTTTTTTTCAAAATTAACTTTTTCAAGAACATTATCATGCAGGGTGTCAAACAGTTTGGATCCAGATCATTTAACTGTCTGACAGTGTCCTGATCTTGGTCCAAACTGTTTGCAAAGGTTATCAGCAGACAAAAAAGTTGCATGCAGCTAGCATGGAAAGGATAACATTTAGTATTTCTATTAAATTCATTATTATTAAAACAATCAAACATTAATGGTTAAAATTAATGGATCGAAAATTCCATTGGTTTAAAAGGGGCAAATATGTCAATCATTTGAGCAGTTAAAATTATATACCCTATCAAAGTCAAACACAGCTCCTGCTCGATACAACTCTTGGACTTCATTTATCTGCCCTTTACTGGCTGCTAGTCTCAGTTTGTCCGACAGTGTGGCACCAGGGGGCAGGGCTTCCAGGGTTATACCACCAGAATGGGTACCCATTTCTGAAACAAAACAATACACCAAACATTACTTTTTTGCATACAGAGTAATTTTTCATGCTTTTGTTATTGTCTAACAGTCTGCAGACTTTTTTCAAAATTAACTTTTCAAAATATTCTTTCAGAAACACTATCACAGAGTCAAACGGTTTGGATCCAGTTCAGGACCGACATTCTGTCGGTCCTGATCTTGGTCTAGAATGTTTGCAAAGGTTATCAGCAGAATACAAAAGTTGCCTCTAGCATGGGCAGTCAGTTAAATTTACAATATTTACATTTTCAAAGCAAGCCTTTAATGAATCTTTAGATTTTTGCAACCGTTCATAGCCTCATGAATTACATAAATTTGATTGACAGCCTCCAATCTCACTTGCCCGTGCAATACCCTTCGAACAACAAATTAATTCGCCAGAAGTGCCACTGGTGTTCTGATTGACAGCGAGCTGCACCCGAGTCGCACGTGCAAAACAAGCTTCGTGTTTACCCATTGGCTGTCCCTGTTCACACTGGCTGTTTTGCTTTTCCGTTTTACACTCGATCCAATAAATCGTTAATACAATTACATATCAAATACAAAACTGTTTTGTTTCCTAAATTATAAATAATTTCTGTATTTTAGATATTCATAATAAAATGTAAATATAAGCAATAAATTCATTTTTTGGAATGTTCATGAAATCATGAATACTTCGGGTCTCTTGCAAAGTTAAAGGGCTTCATGTTAACTTTGCAAGAGACCCGAAGTATTCATGATTTCATAAACATTCCAAAAATGAATTCATTTCTTAATTGAAATCAGTGTGCATTCATAATTATAGATGTCAAATAGGATAAGAAATATTTTCAGTAGTCATTCAAAGACAGTTTGAGTATGTATTCATTAAACCCTTTTCCCTCCACTCACGACAAATGTTGTCTGGTCTCTCATCTGCTGATGCACTTTGGAGCCTATATTGCAAACACTATATTGTTCATAGTGTTTGCTTCCATGATCAAAAGAAGTCTGAATTGCATTCAAATATAATCCAACAATGAACGGGAGTGCAGTGGCTCAGTGGTAGACTGCTTGACTCGAGACCGAAGGGTTGCGGGTTCGAGCCTCACCAGTGTCACTGCGTTGTGTCCTTGAGCAAGACACATTAATCCTTGCTTAGTACTGGTTCAACCCAGGAAGACCAGTCCCAACATAACCGAAAAATTGTTGACTGGGACTTAAAGAATCAAACAAAGCATATCAAACAAACAAAGTAACAATGAGCATTTTCATGAAAAGAAGATTGGCAGGAGAAGGGTTAATACTAGTTGATTTTACTTTAGAGTTCTTAGCCTGTCTACTGTAAATTCGAAAATTTTCATGAGAATTTTATTTTCGCGAAAAGCATCATAAGACACATTTGTGACATTAAAAATTTGGGACTAGGACATGATTTACCTACATCAGTAAATGACATAGTGATTTCTCGCATATGCGAAGTTTCGCGAAAATTAAACCATTGCGAAAATTTCCGAATTAACAGTATATAGGAACAGTGAGTTATGACTACACTCCAACATGACCCAAGGGGGGTTAAATGGGCTGTAAAACCACAAAGCATACATATACAATCTTAGTAACCTTCTGTGCGCTTTGCTCAACAAAACTCTCAGTTTCTAACCTATAGAATTCCAATTTATCAGTTATTGACAAAACCCTCTCCTTCATTTCAAAAAATACATATTTCAGTTTTCTGAATTGTAGATTAGTTCATGCTCGTGCATTTAATGAAAAGAGCGAAATCGGATAACCTTATTCTTCGTATATGACGCTTCTCAGGTTGCACTCTTTAATAGGCAAATTTTGCATGTTGATTTTACATTGACAGTAATTAGGATCTTCAGTTCATTCGTCCGCTTTGTACACCCCTGTTCCATTTTTGAAGTTACCCGGGCGTTTAATAAGCATTTTGTTTGCTCAATGCAGCTTGTTGTCACTGAGAACTCTAGAATAAGTTTGGAAAGCGTACTTCTTCAACACTTTGCCTGCTGGGTAATTTTTCGTACGCTGACTTGTTTCAAAATTAACTTTTTCAAAATATTCTTTCAGGAACACTTATCAAATTACAGGGTCAGATCCAGGATTTCTGGAAAGAAGGTTCATATGAATAAAGGTGGGGGGGTTCGCTTTGCTGATTTTATATCATTTTCCTTAAATATCCCATGAAAATGAAATAATTTGGTCTCACTGAGACCAAATTATTTCATTTTTATAGGATATTTAACAATGAGGGTCAAAGAGGGGGATCGAGTGAACCCCCAACACCGTCTGGATCTGCCACTGAATTAAAGTGACCCCAGATCATGTGAGGATAAAAGTTCTGTAGGTTTTGCAATTTGTTTGGTTTGATTCTTTACGTCCCATCAACAATCTTTCAGTTATGTAGGGACGGGTCTTCCTGGGTTGAACCAGTACTAAGCTAGGATTAATGTGTCTTGCTCAAAGACACAACACAGTGACGCCGGTGAGGCTCGGGTGAGGCTCGAACCCGAGACCTCTAGGTCTCGAGTCAAGCACTCTACCACTCATCGAGCCGTGACTGCGCTCCCTCAACGGGCAACAAGAGTCCCCACTATAAAGTGATCAAGAGTTAACCTAAAAGTTTTGAAATCAAAGTTATTGCATACAGGTTGTTCTTTATGACTAAGCGTTTTTATTTCATGTTTTATTGATATGCCTTTTTATATCTCAAGAAGCTACCATTTAATTACACTAACCCTTAAAGCCCCAATCACGACTGCAGCAGACGTCAAACTCTGCGACCTTTCCAATTTTCGAAAAAAATAAGGTATGATATTTCATGAGAATCGTCTGCCAGCAGACGATTCTCATGAAATATCATGCCTTATTTGTTATTTTGGAAAAAGCGGCAAAATTTGCAATTGTCGTCTGCTGCAAATTATAGGTGGCGCTTTAAGGGTTAACTTATCCATTTCAAGTTCTTTCACCTAAAACTTTGTCCTGCTTTCATATCGAGCTATACTGCAAGAAAAGTCTTAACTCTTTGCGACTTTTGTCGTCTGCTGATAACCTTTGCAAACAGTTTGGCCTCAGATCAGGACCGACAAAAAAATGTTGGTCCTGATCTGAATCTTTGAAACCGTTCGACACTGTGATGATATAGTGTTCCTGAAAGAATTTTTTGAAAAAGTTTATTTTGAAAGAAGTCATCAGATTTGGAGAAATTTTTTAGTGTACGACTATACCCCCTTCTCACCTAGAATGTAGATTTTGCCTATATGAGCTTCCAGCAACAGGCTCTACCCTATATCTTTGGCTCAGTGGTTTGAGCATTGGTCTTATATCGGTATATACATGTCAACCTGGGCTTGATTCCCAGCCAGGGCGCTGGAAAATTTTTTAGCTATGTTTCTTATTTGTTGCAGCTTTCATGGGGTTCATCCAGGATTGGACTTTATTTCACCAAATGGTGACTTTCTTTCATAATAAATGATGACTTTCTTGAAGATGGGAATGTAATGACCGTATGCTGATAATCAATTCATATAGAAGATTTTGCATCATAAGTTTTCAGCTTATAACTGAATCAGGGAGTCATATCTTTGGCTCAGTGGTTAGAGGGTTGGTCTTGTACCAGCATGACCCGGGCTCAATTCCCAACAGGGAATTGAGCTTGGGTCATACCGGTCACAACTATTTACAAAGGCTATCAGCAGGTGAAAAAAATGCCACTAGCCGTGAAATAGTCAATACCCAGGTTGACTAATTTTATAAGACTGCAGAAGTGCACGCCAATTTGGGACTTGAGATAAAATATTTCAACTCAACAAGGTTTTATCAATATAATTTTACTTTATTTAACTTTCTGCATTGATTTTTCAGTCTAAAACATTATAAATGCACAATCTTTTTTCATAAAAGAGACGGCCATTTAAAGCCTTGAGCATTAAATTTTACTTAAAGATTGTAAAGCAGAATAAAAGCACCTGAAAGAACTTGATAAATTTTCTGTAATTAGTGCATACCTTATCTATATCAATAATTGCACCTTTTCTTTAAAAAATGCCACGTAAATCCAAATTTTCATAAGATAAAAATGTTCAACAGGTTTGAAGTCACTCAAAATGGCCTTCCGGAATGATCATTTTTTATCACTTGATGTCAATAGGGAGTGACTTATGACATGTATTAAAATCAATAAACCACTAGTGGTTTACATATTTAGTAATGATAGATCACTTATATATGGCAAAATCTTACCGCTTCCACACAAAAAGTGGTTTTAGTATCATATGATAAATAGAAACTCTAACATTCATGCTCCTGTATTATTGAATATACATGTATGAAAAGGAGATAAAATGCTGGACACATGCGGCCTTGCATTTTATCTCTTTTCCGCAAATTGTTGAATAAATTCAATAAAACATGAGCACTCATATATTTAGATCCTCTACATCTTCCACCTGTTTTAATTAAATCATTATTCATGAATTTTTCTATAAAAAATAAAATTAATCAGTACTAAATTAATTATATAAGCGTAACATGCATGTCGACATCTGGCTAATCTGTTGTATGGCGTATGATCAAAGTACATGAGATTCGGTACTTATTGCACACTAAAGCTCAGACCTGAGCCTGTCCATAGGCGTAGTCTCAACCATGAGAGCCAATTCACTCCTCGCAGTAAGTAAAGACATGTAAACATTCAGGCAAAAATATAGGCCTCTCAATCTATGTATATGCAAGATCTTATCCATATGCGATATATGTACCAAAAATATATAATGCTCAATTAAGTCAATACAAAATTCTGTTCTAATAAATAATTATCAACCCTATGTATTACTAGCTGTTTGATTTGATTCTTTACGTCCACTGTCAACAATTTTTCAGTTATGTCGGGATGGGTCTTCCTGGGTTGAACCAGCATGTATCTTGCTCAAGGATGCCAGTGAGGCTTGAACCTGCGAACCCCTCGTCTCAAGTCAAGCACTCTACCACTGAGCCACTGCACTCCATTTTGTATTCTGATGGACTTTCCCATCCATATTGAAATGCAATAAGTACGGGATTGCTCATTTTGTACTTTAAGGGGTCAGAGGTTAAAATTTCTCAATTTTAATATATTTCTGTTCCTGAAGATTCATCTGGGTCTACACTGTTTGCAAAAGTACTTCTTTAGGGGTTTCCTGAATATAAAGAGTTGAAAGCATTTAAACAGTATGTATGTAAAATCAGAAATCCTTTTAAGCTGAAAAGAAAATACATTTGCAGAAAATGTACAATATTAATTTTTCTTATATGTTGCCATATAAGTATTAACTTTGCAAAAAAGCAAATACATATCTTTTTCTCTTTATGTAATCATGCACTTTTATAAATTAATCAAAATTCTTGAATATTCAAAAAAATAATTTATTACCTGGTAGTTTCAGAAGTCAGCAGTCCTTTTTTTGCAGCTTCCGACTGTTTAATGTGAATATCTTATTTTCTAAATATTTTGGGCTCATGAAGTTTCCATTTCAAAATTAAGGCACAAATTTAAAAATCATATCTTTTTGTCAACATATAAAGTCCAACATCCTCTTATATTTATATCTATCCATGAAAAATAAAATTCAAGCTGCTGACGTGCACTGAAACTTCACAGAAATCATTTCCTTCTCCACTCGAAAAAATTTCTCCGTATTTTCTCTGAATATTTTATAAACTCTTATTAAACCACACAAGCAGGCACTTTGGTCTATAATTCCTTGGAAGAAAACAAAATTAAAAACTAAGCCCATGTACACTATGACACTTAAATAAAATTTTAATTCCAAAAATGCACAAATATTACGTCGTTAAATTCCTAGATTAACTTCGCTTCAATGATGTTCAAAGAGCAATTAAATTAGTGCCTAAATGTGAAGAAATCCATTTTACTCGACTAATTCCATTCACTAGACTATCTGTAACCATTTTACCATTTTAATATCAAACAATGTACTGCGATGATAACCTATATCCGCATACGTAAAACAGCCGGCTATGTCAATATTGTGCTCACGAAAATAGAATCTTTGTCAACGGTGTTTGCATAATTTATACCTAATAAAATCAGAGCTAGACCTCAATGCTTTATACCTGAATCAAGAAAATTTATCTTTACAGCCCAATCAGTTTTATAGGACTTCGTACAAGTACTGTACTTATCCTAAATATCTAGTCCTAAGAAAAATTAACGATCCAAACTCACGTTGGGTGGGCGGCAATCGAAACCGCTCTTAACAATCAAAGAACACGGATCAAAAATCGCTAGAAACAGTGATTTCGATTGCCATTTGTCGCCAGTTGGGCGACAAATGGCAATCAAAAACTCTGTTTCTAACGATTTTTTATCTATGTTTGTCAATAGTATTGATGTTTTTGATTGCCGCCTACCTGATGTGAAACTACAGTACTATTTTCAGTATAATAATCGCACATGCTCTGATAAACCCACACTGAGTACTTTATGGGCTGTTTACATGCTCATTATAATATTGAATTTTTAAATGAGCTTGGGAAGAGATAAATGCAAGGCTTGCTGAGAATTTTATCGCTTTTTTGCATCAAGTTTAATAACCTAATCCAGGAGCATGAATGTTTGGTTCTATTTATCAGAACTTTGAAATCGCCTTGTTGTTTTTTTGAGTGCATTAAAGCTAAGATTTCGCCAGATATACATGTACCTGCAAAGTTGTTTTGACCATCATCACATAATGTTACCGTGCTTGACTGCATGGAGACTGGAGGGCCTTGGGTTCGAGCCTCACTGTGTTGTGTCCTTGAGCAAGACACATTCATCCTTGCTTAGTACTGGTTCAACCCAGGAAGACCTGTCCAAACATAACTGAAAAATTGTTGACTGGGACGTAAAAAATAAAATCAAACAAACAAAACATAATGTTACTAAATATGTAAAATGCCATGTTTGAAAATCGATAAACCACTGGTGGTTTACATATTTATTAATATTATGTATTGTTTGTTTGTTTGTTTGTTTGTTGGTTTCGTCGCCGGTCAACAATTTTTCAGTTATGTCGGGGCGGGTCTACCTGGGTTGAACGAGAACTAAAGAAGATTAATGTGTCTTGCTCAAGGATCCACATTTGTCTGCCTTTCTCAGCAAATACTGCATCATGATTAACTTTTAAGGGTGGATCATTTTAAATCATCAACAGAAGATGATCCATTTTAGAAACAGCATTCGAAGAGTTGAACATCATTGATGTAAGAAAGGACTCCGGTCAAATTGAATCTTAATGGTATGGGCAAAGGTAAATGTCACTATATAGCCCTTTTGTGGATCAAGACCCAAATTAGCTAAAATGGAAAGTCAAATACCATACTAAACACTTGCGTAGACTGGAGACAATATACTGTAGAAAAGGAAAAGCCATGACAGGTTGTTTATTTTGCCACTATCTCGATAGGTTCGGTTAGAATTTATAACCCCAATAACGTATAAAGGAGTGCTAAATCTCGCATATTCATGTGCAATTAAATTTTCACTCAACTTGTACTTTCTAACCAAAGTGTGAAGAAATAAACATGGCTTTATGCTTGTGACAAATTCTTGCCGATGAAATAACTTTTAAAATCTGCTAAAAAAATATTGAAGGCCACTCACAATTAAAACTGTGGGAAATTTAAACAGCTGATAAATTTCGAGGACTAACTACCTTAACTTTAGTCTGCAAGTCACATGGGTGAAAGGGCGAAATTTCCAAAAATCCTGAACTTTAGAAATTCAAATCTTAAAAATTCCTGTATGCCTACAAAATATTGACAATTTCAAGTTTAAATTAAAGATTGTCTATATATGAACTTTAAATTAATCAGACAAGCTCTCATTATTTGCTTAATTCAGTATTTTGAGGCTGACTTTCTATGGAAAGTCAGCCTCAAAATCCTGAATTCAGGAATTATCCTAATAACTTTTACCCATGGAGTCACAACTTTTGTCACCTGTTCCTCTCATCTGTTTATTATCTTATAAGGTAGCTTATATTGCATACAATAAGGACCCAGATCAGACTGTCCCCATAAGAGCAATCTGATCAGGGTTCATATTGTTACCTTCAATGAAAAAATCATGTCTGTTACTAATTAAGTGCACATGAATATATGCACATGAAAGCAGACATTTTCACGACCAAAAAAAGTGGTGGGATAGGGTTTAGTCTAAGTATGAACCCATTGTTTGATTTTTTTCTTTACGTCGCATCAACAATCTTTCAGTTATGTAGGGACAGGTCTTCCTGGGTTGAACCAGTCCTAAGCTAGGATGAATGTATCTAATGCTCAAGTGACGCTGGTGAGGCTCGAACCCACGGCCCCTCTGTCTCGAATCAAGCACTCTACTTCTGAGCCACTGCACTCCCCATGATTGTATTCTGGAAACCTATAAAAGGGTACTTTTGCAAAACAGTGAAGACCCAGATAAAATGCCGCTCAATGCAGCATTTTATCAGGGTCTACACTTTTTGCTGAGTTCAAAACAATCTCCAGGGTCTAAAGTAAATCATTTGAAAATTTTGAACTGTAACCCCTTAAAATATACAATGGACACTTCCATCCCTATTGCATTTGTCTGTATGGGCAAATCCACCAGTTATACAAAGGGTTAAAAATATATTCACAAAAAATAATAATTCACAGATTAATTCCATATAGTTGAACACAATATATTCACGGGTGCAAAACATTTTATCCCTCACACCCGGTTTAACTCAGGTGACAGCACAAATCAAATTAAGCGGCCACATGACAGAAACCAAGAATATTCGGTAACAAAGAAAACTATTTACAGTTTATAAGCTGTTTTTATGTTAAAACACCATCGCAATTACCACTATGTAATAGCAATACATTGAAAATAATATCTTGTATCTTGTTACAATGCAATCATATTTCTCGCCTTAATGTATTTTTCTTCGGTGACAGTCCTTTTGCAGAAATTTCACACATTCTTATATACCCAACAAAAGATGGTTTTGGGTTGCTTTAATTGGAAACCTTCTACCTTCGTGGATACAGTGATAGACAGTTTGTTGTAAATCAGCTGAAGTAGACTTAAAATATATTTCACACTGGATAGGTGGCAATCGAAAACACTCTTAACAATCAACGAACACACATCAAAAGGCGCTAGAAACAGTGTTTTTGATTGCCATTTGTCGCCAGTCTGGCTACAAATGGCAATGATTTTATATCTATGTTTGTCGATAGTATTAACATTTTCAACTGCCGCCTATCCGGTGTGTTTTTGCCTGATCTGGGTGTGGCAATAATTTCTGGCGGATGATAGACAACCAAATATAATGACATTCTTTCGTCTGTTTTTTACAGTCAGACAACAATATTTCAGCCATGTTGAGCTGTCTCATCAAGGCAGAGACTCAAGACTAGAAACAAATTTTATCAAAGAAAGAGTATATAAATCCACCCTTAGACAAAATCTTTCTAAGACAATAATTATCCAGCTAGGTTCTTGCCCCCTTGATAAAACCCAATAAAAACACAATTTTTCATTCAGAATTTTTCCTTGGGGGAGGTGAGGCGAGATGATATGAAACAATGTTTGTTTAAGCGTATCTTGAAATTATGTGCTGCATCGCATTACTCATTATCATTTCCATCTACCCACCAATGGCCACCAACAGCTAAAGTTGCTTTACATATATTTCAAATTTATGCTAATTTGAGCATTTTATATGCTGAAGCTGTGTTATGAATCCTTCACTCTTTAACCCTTAATGCGCCAATCGCAACAAAAGTTCCTGCTTTTCTCGTCTGCTAAAATGTTTAAGAAGCCTCTATGGCAAACAGTGTGGACCAAGATCAGACTGCTCCTATAGGAGCAGTCTGTTCTGGGTCCATGCTGTTTGCTTTTATATTTAATTTTGTCAGTAATTTTAGGCAATTATTTGCAGCAGACGACTTCAGCAGACGAAATTTTCAGATGCATTTTTTTCTTGGCGCTTTAAGGGCTAAATGCTGAAGCTGTGTTATCAATCCTTTACTCTTCAAATGACTGAACCATGTCTTCCTTGGTTGAACCAGTACAAAGCAGAGGATAAGGACCAGTACGAAGCAGAGGATAAAATGTCTTGCTCAAGGACACAACCCAATCTAACCAGTGACCCTTCAATCCCAAGTCTAACACTATACCACTGATTTGTTTGTTTGATTTGATTCTTTACGTCCCAGTCAACAAGTTTTCAGTTATGTTGAGACGGGTGCTTCCTGGGTTGAACAAGTACTAAGCTAGGATTAATGTGTCTTGCTCAAGGAAACAATGCAGTAACCTATGTGAGTCTCAAACCAGTGACCCCTCAATCCCAAGTCTAACACTCTACCACTGAGCCAATGCGCTCCATAGGCACACCGGGTAGGCGGCAATCGAAAATGTTAATACTATGGATGAACCTCGATCAAAAATCGTTAGAAACAGAGTTTTAGATTGCAATCCAAAACGCTGTTTCTAGAGAGTTTTGATCCGCGTTCGTCGATTTTTGTAAAGAGCATTTTCGATTGCCGCCTACGGTGTGATAGGGGTTGATGTCTGTGGACAAACAAATGGACTGATGGAAACTGCAGGCCTACGTGATCGGAATAAAAAAAAAGTAACTTCACTTATCATCACGCTTTCATATCATACCTGTGAGTCCAGTTTTCTCGTGTCTGTACAGATCTTCCCCCTTCAAGCAGCCACATGTAAACTTCAACATTTTTATCAATCAATTCTAAGTTTGATATGCTAGATCTGAAGTTCATGTTCCAATAGCTATTTAAAATAGCATAGCCTGTCAAGCCAAATATATTTTCAATTTTTCAATCCAAAAAATGTGGCATCTCATCAAGGTTATTACTTTTTGTTGGAATAAAAAAAATTCAACAAAGACAGAAATGAATTTTAATTTTAAAAATGCAGCCTGGGACCACTTAAAACATATATAAAAGACTGTAAAAACTTCATTGTATAATAATGGATGGAAAATTCTATTGATCTAAAAAAAAGGTTATGTCTCCACTGCGTGGTCGAAAAAGACAAGTGTCCCTGCTACAGACTGAGAAAAAATAGCATAATTCTGCAAAGAAAACAAGTAAAAAAGGTTAGTTTATACGTATTAAAAATCTAGAAGAATTTTCAAAATACAAATGTACCTACTTTTATAAAATGCCATATTCCACTTTGAAATTACATGTACGGTACTTCCTTCCTTAAAGTTTACTTCCACATTTTTAACTGATTCAACATGATTTTTTCTTGTTTTTTCTTTTCTTGTTTAGACATAGAACCAGAAAAAATTGTGAAAAACAATATTACATATTACAGATTAATTATTATCACACAAATAAAATTATTATTGTTTTGCCCATATTTTGAGATTGTGTTATTTACAGTTTGGGGCCCACAATACCTGGTGACAGCCTTGTTTGAGCCATCTTAAACGTTTTCTATCAAAATGTCAACACAGGCCATTCAAAATTAGCAAACATGTATGCTCAGTTAATTCTACAAGCATGTTTGGGCTAATTTCAGTGTTAAAACTTGATTCTAACAGCTAATTCTTCCTTTCCCTATCCTAAAATACAATTGGTCACTTAAGTTATATTACAAACAAATCAAAATATTAAAACAGAAAAAAAATTGGACTATGTTTAGTCTTAATTTTCAATTGTTTTATTCTCATATATTTTAAGCATTTAAACAAATTTCTGTTATTAAATGAATCTTCCATCCAGAATGGTACAAATCGTCCCTTAATTTAAAGGGGGTCGGTGTCATTTGTTTGAATGTTTGATTTGATTCTTTACGTCCCATCAACAATCTTTACGTTAAACAGGGACGGGTCTTCCTGGGTTGAACCAGTACTAAGCTAGGATAAATGTGTCTTGCTCATGCGAGGACCACAATGCAGTGACGCTGGTGAGGCTCGAACCCACGACCCCTCGGCCTCAAGTCAAGCACTCCACCACTGAGCCATTGCGCTCCCTTCGTTGTTATTTGTAAGAATTTCAAAAATTACTTTGCATTTCTGTCCCTGAATCTCTGATCCCAACAAACTTGTAGACTCTGATAAGATGCCACATTTTGTGGCATCTTATCAGGGTATTAACTATTTCCACAGTCTTTCAGTAGACTCAAAGGGGCAATAAAATAGCATTTTGGTAAACAGTGTGGAACCTGGTCAGATGCCATATTTTAGAAAATTTTGCTTAATTTCAAGCTCTCTTTTTATCCAAAAATCTGACTTCTTGAAAATAAAACAATTTTTTTTCTTTTAATGAAAATAAGTAATTTTCTTCAAATGCCTCCACACATAAATCTCCAACGTTTTGAATTTTGTTACATTCTTATTCTAATCCTTCAACATAATTTTCTCATTTGGTATATCCATAATTTCTAACAACTCCAGAACTATCTTTAAGAACTTGTTAAGTTCATAATCTCATAATGGTTATTAGATCTTGTCGACAACTTTTAAATCCGATACTCTCAGCAAAGAAATTTTAAAACAAACAGACTTTGAGATTCACCCCCTGTGACCTTATTTAGTCTGTGATTTGAGCCATGTAACATGAGAAAACCAAAACGCGAAGTTAGCGACAAGGTCAGATACAAACCAGCCTGCTCAGCGACAGAGGCCAACTATAATCCTGAAATTTTAGATGTAACATGCATATTACCTTTAAATTAGTTTGGTAGCAAGCTACAAAGGCACTGATCAGACTGCTTTGATGCATAGGCTGATACTAGTATGAGCACTTAATTGTTGTTTGACTATAATGTAAAAAGTTTTCTTCAGACATGGCTCAAATTTTTTAAGCTCGTCAAAAACTAAAAGTGTAAATTTTAAACAAACAGTTTAAGTAAGCTTAGGACTAACGCCAAATAAGTATGAGAGCCAAAAACTAGTGTGTTCCTTTCCTAATTTTACGCAAAAAAGTGCATTGTTAAGACAATAATGATACATCCATCTACAAAAATACATTTTTTCTTTTAATAGAAGAAATACTCCAAAAGCAGATCTATTTTGTCTAGAAAGTAATTTAAGTAGATCCATAAGGCCAGAATTTTTTTATTAGTTGATTTACGACCCCTCCAACTGTAATTTTCCGGAAAGTAGGAAAAAAATAAAATTTATTTTCTAAATTTTTTTTTATATTTTATCCACCGACTCTAAATATCATTTGTTTGGTTAAAAAAATGATATTTTTTTGAGGTTCTGTCTTGGTATTTTTGAGAGTGACACTGTTAAAAGTGATTGTCCTGTCCAGATTTTTAGGAAAATGATGAAATATATAAAAATTAAAGTTTACCTCACTAGTTTTACTGTTTTTTTCTGGAGATATTAAAAAAATAATAATAAAAAAAGCTCTATAAAAAAAAAAGCTCTGAAAATGACCAGTTAACTGGTCATTTTCAGAGCTTTTTTATTTATTTTTTTTCGTCCCTCCGACCCTAAATCTGAAAAAAAAATTCCCGTAAATCAACTAATAAAATAATTCTGGCCTAAGTGGATCCTTAAGCTTCAGGCTCAACCAATCTCTGGCTGAACTGGGCATATTTAATGTATTCCCTGTAAGAAACAGTGTAGACACAGATCAGTTAACATTTGGAGAAGCCAGCTTATCAGGATTAATGCTGTTAAGTATTCAAAATAATGAGAGAAAAAAAACATGGGAATGTTTTTTTTGTAAGTCAGAAATTGGAAGAGTCTATTCAGCAGGTCAAAGGTTATGATGAAATTCTGTAGTCTGCTGATCACCTTGGCAAACAGTTTGGACCCAGCTTAGGCACGACAAAATGTTGGTCTTGGTTTGGATTCAAGCTGTTGGCCACTCAAATGACATTCCTGCAAGAATTTTGTGAAAAAAGTTATATTGAAAAAACTCAGTAGACAATATAAAAAAACTTGCAAAATTACCTAAGGCCAAAAAAAATATTGAATTGTTTCTCAGGCACCGCCGCATCTGTTTTAAAAGCCCCGCATTACTTTTTTTATTGCTTTCTAAAAATAAAAAATCCCGCATTTCCATCATTATTGGTAACAACCATGCGGTTTCACTTGGATGTTGTGGTCCATTGCAGGTAATGTTGGGTAGTTAATTTATTCACGACTCCATTTCCGGTTTTCCGCACGATGTTTTCTACTGTGTTTTGTTAGTTATCGAGGCCCCAACAGTGTATGTTTTATGCATCGATCTACTCAATGTGCAGAGGCTTTCACTATCAAGTTTTATGGCCTGACTAGGATAATATCCGATTAAATAACTGTCAAAGCACAACTTTTAAGTTCCCATATCTATTTTTCTGCTGAATAAAAATTAAAATAAAAAGCCGCCCTGCCGCATCTGCTTTTGAAAAAAATGGCCTGAGAAACAATTCAATATTTTTTTTTGGCCTAACATAATTATACAAACTTTAGGTTTTGTTTATATTATCAGATGAAATTTTGCGAAGTAAAAAAAAAATAACAGGTCAAACCACATTGTCTTAGCACCCATATTTTCCTAACAAAGTGGTAATTTATTTCAACCTATATGTCTGCTAAAAACAACCAAACCATGGGTCAGTCATTCATGCTTACTTTGTTCAATAAGCTGTTTGACAAATCTATTGTTTCCAACAATGAAAGTCACACAGGGCTTAACTTGTCGCACTAATTAAAGGGTCTTAAATGAAAACTAAAATGAAAACTGGTTGAGTCAGTGATAATGATCTAACCAAAACAATCTTTACCATAAACTCCAATACCCACAGCATTTTTGAGGACTTAATTACCAGGGGCGGATCTGAGCGAACCCCCTCTGGATCCGCCACTGCTTACTTATTAATAGCTATTGTCTCACTAGGTTAAACTAGTATAATGACTTTGGCTTCAACAGTTTCTGAACTAGAGGACCTGTCGGTCCTGAAGCGCTCACCTGATCTCCTTAATAATGTTAAAATAGGTCAAGATCAACTAGGGTTTATAATGAAACATATTTTGATTTATGGGGGGGGTTGCAGCCATTTTGGTCAAGTGACCTAAAACAATCTAATGAATACTCCATCAAACAGCACAGTGATTTCTGAGAAAAAGATATTTAGATAGGTATTGTGGCAGTCCTAATGAGTGACCTTGGATAAAAGGTCACAGGTCAGCTTGACATTCGGTACTTATCTAAAACCGTTGTCTCATTAGGTTAAATATTTCTTGCAAGTATTATGATTTCGGCCTAAACAGTTTTAGAAAAATGAACATTTCAAGATTTTTTCCATATAAATGCAATCAGAATCAAATTTGACCTTGCCATTAAGTAGGTCAAGGTCAACCTAGATTCATCATTTGTGCAAATCTGGTAGGGCCCACATCCCCAATGCTACATACCAGCCCATAGACCATTGGCCTTTTGGTTGCAGAGAAGATATTTAAAGGGTTTTTACCATATATGGGCGTGGTGGCCATCTTGGTCATGTGACCAGTACAATTGGTACAAATTTTGGCTAACCTATCATAAGGAGTCTTCATATGAAATTTGAGTTCAAATGGCCTGGTGGTTTCTGAGGAAACTATGTTTTAATGTGTTGATGGGATTCCAATATGAGCAACCTTGGCTGAAAAGTTAAAGGTCAACCTTGACCTTTGAAACTTAATTATAGCCATTGTCTCATTTGGTTTAACATATCAAGTGAGAATAATGACTTTGGCTTCAACAGTTTTCAAAAAGTGAACTTTAAAAAAAAAAAAAAAAATCCCATTTAAATGCATAAGAAGAAAATTTGACCTTGATGTTAAGTAGGTCAAGGTCAACTAAGGTTCATCATTTTAACAAACTTGGTAGGCCCCACATCCCCAATGCTACATACCAAGTCCAAAAATCAACAGCCTTCTGGTTCTTGAGATGATGATTTTTAAATGTTTTTTACCATATATGGGCGTGGCGGCCATCTTGGTCATGTGACCAAAATTTTTTGCATAAATTATGGCTAACTTATCATAAGGAGTCTTCACATAAAATTTGAGTTCAATTGGGCCAATGGTTTGTGAGAAAACTATGTTTTAATATATTGATGGGAATCCAATATGAGCGACCTAAGCTGAAAGGTCAAAGGCCAACCTTGACCTTTGGAACTTATTTATAGCCATTGTCTCATTAGGTTAAATATATCCAGTGAGAATAATGACTAAATGCATTAGAAAGCAAATTTGACCTTGACGTTAAGTAGGTCAAGGTCAACCTAGGATCATCATTTGAACAAACTTGGTAGGCCCCACAACCCTAATGCTACATACCAAATCCCAAGGTCATCAGCCTTCTGGTTCTGGAGAAGAAGATTTTTGAAGGATTTTTACCATATATGGGCATGGCGGCCATCTTGGTCATGTGACCAGGACCATTTGAACAAACTTTCGTTCCCCCATCCTAAGGAGTCTCCATATGAAATATGAGTTCAATTGGCCCAGTAGTTTCAGAGAAGAAGATGTTTGAAAATGTTGACGGACGACGGACGGACGGACGACGGACGCCGGAGTCACTGGTATACTATTAGCTCACCAATGAGCCTTCGGCTCAGGTGAGCTAAAAAATACCATTTCAAGATTAATCACAGGTAAATGTATAGTGGGAATCCAACTTGACCTTGCCATAAAGTAGGCCAAGGTCAACCTAGAATCATCATTTGGACAAATTTAGTAGGACCCACTTTATATCAAAGCTACATAAAAGTACCCAAGGTCATTGGCTCTTTAGTTCTCACTGGAGAAGACGTTTGAAGCATTTTACCTTATATGGGATGCCAGCCAATTTGGTCATGAGACCTTGATCATATAGTGATATTTATGCTGTTTTTACTTCAATAGGCAATGTGGTTTTTGAGAAAAAAAATGCTTGAATATGATGATATTAAATTTATGAGCAACTTGGCTGAAAAGACAGAGGTCAGCCTTGAGTCTTGGGCACTGTCTCATTAGATTTAAAATATGACTTTGACTTCAACAGCTTCTAAAAATTACCTTTTGAAGATTTTCACCCCTTAAATGCATTAGGAATCAAATTTGACCTTGACATTAAGTAGGTCAAGGTCAACCTGGGATAATCATTTGAACAAATGGAAGTACACATCCTCAATGCTACATATACCAAAGCCAAAGTTTATGTTTTACATCCAAGTCAACAGTTATGGCCATGTTGGGACAGTCAGTTCACCTAACCACACTTTTTGCCTGGGCAAGCTTGACTAAGCGGTTAACCAATACTTCGTGCACATACTTTCGCTTGTAACTGATAACAAAGTAAGAAAGAAGGCAAAACCCCTTCTTGAATCAGCAAAAAGAAGGCGAATATTAATGGCCTAGAAATTATTTCATGATCAATCTCCTCGAAAGTATGGGACCGGGCTGGGATCAAACTCGCGACCACTGGATCTGCAGCCAGACACATGTCTGACTCAGCCCTTGGCGACCCAGTAAAGGCCGAAATTAATTTGGCCGATATAGTTAAAGGTTTTTTATACCAAATTATATGGCAGACAGTCATATTTTGATCATGCAAGCTTTTGTTCTTTTTCCATAGCCATGTTTGAAAATGTTGATGGCCAGACAATGACGGAGAGACAACGGGAGACTGAGTCATTGGATCCAGGAGTACTATTAGCTCAGTCATCCACGAGCAATCCAGCTCAGGCGAGCTAAAAATGCAGACCCTGATCAGTGGGTCCCATCAATTTGCTTCAGGACACAGTGCAAATATTGTCAGTTTATCATCTTAATGGATCACAAATTCTAGTTTGTATTTGCTTTATAGGTGACAATATAAACACAGAAACATTGAAAATATTTGCAGAAAGGATTTTTAATGACTTCAAATTCTACAGTAGAACTTTAGTCTCAAAAGTACACAGCCACATACATGGGAAGATTATATAACCCAAGATTTTTATTGGTAGTTATAACTACCAGGGATTTACAAGGTATACTAATGGGAAATGAAAATGTAGATAATTAAGCAGATAATCTAAGGGAAGGACCATTACAGAAAAAGTATCTAAATATTGGCATAATGACAAAACATTTTTTAATAGGAAAGAGATATCTAACACTCCATGAAAAAGTAGTCTGCTGCACTTCAGACTTTATTTTCATGGAAGCAAACAATATGAAAAAGTAAGTGAGTATGATCAGGAAATACCTCAATCACACACTGCATACCAACCCACAGCACCGTGAGGAAGAGCCACAGAACACTAACAGGAAGACAATTAAAGCAAAGCAACCAGCTCAGTCTTCCTCGTCAGGATGATTGCAAAACTAGAAAGGACACAAATTAATGCATAACAAAACAAAGACCAACACAGAATCCCCATAAACAATGAGAGGTACATAAAAAAATGAATCAACAACAGCAGAACCACAGCCTTAGAACGGACAGCAGCCTAAGCCACTGGGGGGCTTAAATGAATTTAACTGGCACCAAATCTTGCCCTAGATTTTGTTGTTAAAACATAAAAATTGTTTAGCTCACATGGTGGAACCGTGATCAGACTCTGAAACCCCTATTGTTTGCAATATAGGCTACCTAAAAACATAAGCAGAAGAGAAAAGCAACAACAAAAGTTATGACTGGCGGGCTAATGGTTGATAAGAAAGATTGAGCGACAACAATTTTTTGTTCACTGAGGATTTTCATAAGCATAGAAAAAGATCTTTTTTAAGTGATCGTCTGAATGAGCTATAAAAAAGCAATAAATAATATGAAGGTTATTTAAGTAATTGTTGGATAGAAATAGTGTTATCATTGAAAAATAATAAATGTTAACAACTGTTCATGGCAAACATACATATTGATAGCTATCTCACTTTTTTATGTGCAATCTTGCAAACAAGTCGTACATGAGCCAGCAGGCAAGACTGCAGCCTACATACCTGGGCATGCTCACCAGAGTGAAATGCCCTGCTCACACAAAAAGTATGGTATGTAGTAGACATTGAGCCAGCGCATGCACATTTTAGGATTGACTTGATGCATATGTGACGAGTATCATTTTGTCATGGATTGGCCTACTAATTGTTATGCCAACATTAACTGTGAAAATCAGTGTAATAGTCCCTTTCAGGGCTTAATACTACTGGTATATGCAGAAGGTACAGGTGTATGATATACAGGTGCTACAGGTAGAAGCATTTATTGGATGGTTTGTGCATCTGTATGTGCAATAATCCACCTGTTAACACACTAAAAACATTACAATGACCATTGGACACTCACTGCCATGGTACAGGTTTTGACAAGGGGTGATTTAAATCATTTAAACATTTGTCTTATTCTTATAGACAGCAAATACCCAAGTTTCTTACTATAGCCGGAGCAACTGTCCACACTTAAAGAATGACAAGATCAAAGTAAAATTCTGTGCACAAAATATAAGATGAATTGCAATTCATAAAATAGGATAGGGATGTAGATGGGGCAATTTGAAAATTATGAGGATTTGGAAGTGTCACCAGGTATTGAAGTGCTCTCATATCATGGGATCATGGGCAAAGATTCCTATGTGTGACCAAGAGGTGGCGGGAGGGGGGGGGGGGCAGGCAAATGGAAATGGAGATCAAAGAATTTTAGACGATTCTTAGCTGTGAATATATTTTCTGAAATATTGTTTTCATTCTGGGTTTTTGTTTTGAGCTCACCTGAGCCATAGGGTCAAGGTGAGAAAAGTGATCATATGATGTTCGTCGTCCGTCAGACCGTCCATCTGTTGTCCGTAAATAAAATCTCCTCCAACCATTTGGTGGAATTTCACCAAACTTCACAGGAATGATCCTTGGGTGGTCCCCTTTCAAAGTTGTTCAAAGATTCTTATTCCATGCAGAATTCTGGTTGCCATGGCAACCAAAATGAAAATATTTAAAAATCTTCTTGTCAAAAACTACTGAGCCCATTTCAAAATATTGTTGGCACAAATGGTCCTTGGGTGACCCTCTACCAAGATTGTTCAAATTATATTGGATCCTTGGAAAAGCATGACCAGCAGGGGGGTATGGCTAGTTTTTCCTATGTTAATCAAGTGTTGTAATGGAGACAACATTTGCAGAAGTGGGAGCGCAGTAGCTCAGTGGTTGAGTGCTTGACTGGAGACCGAGGAGCCGCAGGTGCGAGCCTCACCGGCGTCATTGTGTTGTGGTCCTTGAGCAAGACACATTCCTCCTAGCTTAGTACTGGTTCAACCCAGGAAGACCCGTCCCTGTTTAACTGAAAGATTGTTGATGGGACGTAAAGAATCAAATCAAACAAACAAACTTGCAGTAGTGGTTAAATTCTTTATTAGTGGAAAAAGTGAATATAGAGTTCACTCCCTTGATTCTGGGTAGATTTAAACAAATAAAAGGAACATTTTTTAGAAGATTTTAGCGTATAATTTCCCAATGGCCCCGTCCTGGGGGTCTTATGTTTTACATAGGCTTATTATATTGGAAAAATATTTAAAAAAATCTTCTTAGGCCAAGAGCCTTGATATATGTTTGTAGCATCATCCAGTGAACCTCAACCAAGTTTGTTTAAATCATGCTCCCTCCAGGAGATTACATGTTTTACATAGACTTATACAAAGAAAAGTTGAGGTTCGACATTTTGTCAACATAATCAATGGAAACTTCCATGTAAAGTTTAAATGAAACTTCTGATCTATCAAAATCTGGAGGAACTATGCTTTCCTATACCGTTATAAACAGTCATTCTCAGGTGAGAGACCCGGGGCTCGAGGGCTCTCTTGTATTTTTATTATATAATTTTGTTTAGTTTTGTCAACTTGTTACACAATTGTGCACACATGCATAATGGTACAATGTAACCAATGTATATGAAACAATCATTATCTTTTCATCTCGAAATGGCTCTTTCACATAAATGCTTAAACTTTATGCAAAACAATCGAAAAAACATGATCACTTCCTGGTGCTCAATTTCTATTTTTACCTTTTATTAAGCTTTTTTTTGTTATTAATAAAATTACCTGTATACAGTTGTTTATCCACTTTCAAACATCACATCCAAATTTCTTGTTTGCAAACCTCCGCCTCCAGAAAGGCTTTCAGTGCAAACAGATATCATCAATATTATTAATTATAGAATGTCTGCCTCAGTCCATAGTAAAAGAAAAGTCAATTATTTTCTTCACACCCAAATTAGAAATATTTCTTTTATTTTTTGATTGACAAAATGTTTTGGTGCTCATTGGTAGCGTCTCCTCGAGACGCTTCCAATGAGTACCCATAGCATTTTTTCGTGAAAAAAAAATAAGAAAAATCGCAGTCACTATACCCCTCTAATCTGGGACTCCTCTTATCTATATGACCCTGTAGTACGGGACAGCATATATCAACAGGAGACGCATACCCTAGGAAATGATATCTACATAATTGCACTTGCAAAGACATTCACACGTTTCTACGTTTCTAATATATCAAGATGAGCATGCTTTAAGAATACCTTGGCCTGCGAGACATTGAAGAATGTACAGACCAGACTGTACAAATTTGCACTCTGCTCTGCAACATCCATTGCCCGCTTCATAGTAATAAGTTTTTCTCGCGATGGAGTTTGTTGGTTTTCATGAAGTTTGATATTATCTTGATGTACCCTAAAATTATACACAATGAAAGAATAAAAAACAAATTTCCTGCAGCACTGTAATTCATAAGCTGATCATTACTAGTATTCCACTTTTCAGGGTAGACTGTAATGCATTTTGAGTACATAGTATATATAACTCATATACCATTACAGGCTACACAATTTATGTCTGTTCTGCCACCACCACTCTCAAAAATGCTCACAACTATGGTATGCTACCATTTCTCTTATCTGTGCTGACAACTGGCATAATGCGCAAAATGTAGTATATGCTATATTAGATCTATTTGTGCTGACAACCAGTGATACAACTGCATATACCTATGAGATTATATCATTTCTCTACCTGTGCTGACAAGCAGATATGCACATTACAATGGGGTAACCCCTTCTCTTCTTGTGCTGACAGCCATGCAGTAATGATAGCATCTATGTGAAATTTTCCTCCAAGTTCTGACAACCAGCAATGCTTATATCCATGGGATGATACAATTTTTCTACATGTGCTGACAGCCAGCAATGCTCATATATATGGGAATATCATTTCTCTACATATTCTGACAACCAGCAATAATTATATCTATGTGATGATACATGTACTATTTTTATACCAGTACTGACAACCAGCAAAGCTCATTTATATGGGTTGATAGCATTGATCTACCTGATGGGTGCTGACAACCAGCAATCCTCATATCAATAGGCTGATACCAATTCTCCACCTGTGCTGACAACCAGCAATGCACATAACTATGAGGTGACTGAATTTTTCTACCTATACTATATATGCTGACAACCATCAGTGGGGTGATACTGATTATCTACATGTACCTGTGCTGACAACCAGCAATGCTCATATATTGGAGTGATACAAATTCTCTCTTGTATCTTGTGCTGCAGGAATCTAAGGAATTACACCATATACCATTTCACTTCCTATACTGTCAGGGATCTTGTCACCTATTCAAGCTGTGAAAGTAAACAACAGATAATTTACGCAAATTTTAAAAAATACAAAGCTGTACCTATTAATGATATGCATGGTTCATACATTTAGCTACATGTATTTCCTTGAGTTGAACAGAAAATATTTTTATCCAAAAAATCCATTTCCATCCACTATATCTAGCATTCCATATAAATTTGTCATGATCTAAAATCTGTCAATCTTTGATTTGATAGTTGATCACAGTTAGACAATAATAGCCACGTTAACTGGTATTAACTCCAATTAATGACACAATTACCGCTCAAACCACTTGTATTAAGCTTGGATAATTCCACTATGAGTACATACACCCATCATGGTATGCTAAAAATTGACTGTTAGTCAACAGTGAAGATCCTGATCAGACTGCTCCAACAGAGCAGTCTGATCAGGGTTTTCACTGTTTGGGGAGGTTTCCCAACCCAATATTTACGGTATCTACATTTTTATTGACACTATTCAATCTAAAATGTACAACGGTCCACATGTGGAAAAACAACCAGAGCAATCAGTAAACAAAGATCCATCTTCAAAATGTACGCAGGCTTTTCTGCAGCTTATGGTCTTTTCTAAAAAATGCACTTGCATTGTACTGGTGACTGGTAAGGAAGGACCCTGATCAGACAGTGTTAATTTAACATAGCAGGCTGGTTTGCATGCCTGTCTTTGAAAAATTTTGTATCTGGTATTCTGTCAGTTTTCCCCAAAAAAGGCTACAGACCTTGTTACGCTACCAATGCTCACAGATAGAAATGGGACCTAATACTGCTCATCCTGGCAGTATAATGATTAGGCTGGTTTGCATGCCTGTCTTCGAAAAATTTTGTAAGTGGGATTCTGTCAGTTTTCCCCCAAAAAGGCTACAGACCTTGTTACGCTACTAATTCTCACAGATAGAAATGGGACCTAATACTGCTCATCCTGGCAGTATAATGATTAGGCTGGTTTGCATGCCTGTCTTCAAAAAATTTTGTATGTGGGATAATCTGTCAGTTTTCCCCCAAAAAGGCTACAGACCTTGTTACGCTACTAATGCTCACTGATAGAAATGGGACCTCAATCTTAGGCATAAGCCAATACTGCTCATCCTGGCAGCATAATGATTACATTTATACTCTGCTGCATACTACACTCTCCCCACCCTCACCACTACATTCAACCCCATCCATGTTCAACTATTGTAATTATCCCCACGCTTTTTTAAAAAAGCCATGGGGATATTGCAATCGCCTCCGTCCGTCCGTCCGTCCGTCCGTCTGTCCGTCCGTCTGTCCGTCCGTCCGTCCGTCACGCTATCTCCTCCTAAACCATTGGACGAAATTCAACCAAATTTGGTGTGTGGGTTGCTCACATGAATGGGGCGTGCAACGGCACATTTTTTTTTGGCCCCGCCCCCTGGGGCCCTGGGGAGGGGCCAAAAGGTCAAATATCATTAAATGTCATTAAATTTCAATTACAAAGTCAATTTGAAAGATTTTTTGACCAAACTTTGTGTGTCTTCTCCCACATGAAAGATATAAAACATATCAGACGGGATTTTCATTTGGCAGCCTGGGTCATGCCCTAGGGGTCGGACTTGGGGGTACCGTGGGGGGTTGGGGCGGTCAAAAAAATTTTTTCCCGAAATTCAACCAGATTTGGTGTGTGAGTTTCTTACATGAATGGCACACGCACCGGCGCCATTTTTTTGGTCCTCGCGCCCTGGGGCCTTGGGGAGGGGCCAAAAGGTCAAATATCATTAAATCTGAATTACAAAGTCAATTTCAAAGATTTTTAAACCAAACTTTGTATATCTTCTCACAAATGAAAGATATAAAACATATCAGACGGGATTTTCATTTGGCCGCCTGGGTCATGCCCAGGGGTGGGACTTGGGCGTACCGTGGGGGGCTGGGGGGTCAAAAAATTTTTTTTCCCAAATTCAACCAGATTTTGTGTTTGAGTTACTCACATGAATGGCACATGCACCGGCACAATTTTTTGGGTCCCGGCCCCCTGGGGCCTTGAGGAGGGGTCAAAAATTTAATTTTCTGAACATGTACATGTGGCATATCAAATTAACGGGGCTGAGCAGTATACCAGGATACACTGAAATTTTTTTACCTACGATCAAACTGGTGACCTTCAATTACCATTAGATTTCTTCGAGAGCGTGGGGATTTGCGATGGCGCGCCATCGAATGTGTTCTAGTTGTATATGCAAATACATTTTCAATTTACAACAGTTACAATAAAAACTGTCTTAAGCAAGACCAAAACTTGGTTTTCAATACAGATTACTGCTTAATGTAGGTCGAAAGTATTGCAGAATGCTCCAAAGAGGAGCATTCTGCAATACTTTCGACCTTCATTAACTATTATTTTCCATTAAGACCTTTGTTTTTGTCTATTTTTAAGTGGCCGTTTAAAACAGGTTTTACTGTACTACTTTAACAGAAGACGAGTCCTTTCTAAAGACAGCAAAAGCCCAAATCTACTAGTGCATCACTCAGCCTTTGTGCTTGTCATTATACAAGTGATCTCCTTACTCTTCGCATACTGGGTAATTTTCATGCTTTTGTCGTCTTCTGCCAACTGTTTTCAAAAAACTTTTTTTTTTTCCAAAAGATTCTTTCAGGAATATTATTAGAACATTATGTCAACTGATTTGGATCCAGATCAGGACATACATTTTTGTCGCTCCTAATCTGGTTCCGAACAGTTTGCAACAGTTAGCAGCAGACTGCAAATGTTGCCACTAGCAAGGAGTTCTGAAGGCTTTTATACAAATGCACTGAAAAACAAGTATTCACTGTCTGCATTATGTATGTTCCATTTTCCCACAAAGGGGTCATAGATATTTGATACATATTAATGCAGTGACTTGCATGACCTGTTAATTAAACTATCTACACCCATCTCTTGGTTTAAGTTGATCAAATGTCTTCATGCTACGTTTTCATGTCAAAGGGAGACAACTGCCTGTATGGATACCCATACCTTTTTCCATGACCCATCATTCTGGGTCTGCAGCTGTTTATACCACCCTTACCAACTTAAGCACGAAATATCATGAAGTACAAGGTCTACACTGATGTAGGTGGTATAAATAGTTATACAATGTTTGTCCACCTGTATGAAAGATAATCCACTAGCTAAAGCTTGTGGATTATCTCCACGTACAGGCAGCCAACCCATGGTATAACTATTACTTGTCTACCGGTAAGCCTTTTTGACAAGCAATTAGTGTTTGAAATTTAGCTGTATGATAATTTCTGTCCCTGTAGATTGTACAGTGCAGACACTGATAAAATACAGCATTATGCATTTCACTGCCAATGTATCTGTTTATTGGTTTCTAAATTGCAATTTTTCTATGTTTAGTAAATCAGGCATTTGGAAATAAACATTCTAAAATTTCGAACACTAATTGCTTGCCTGAAAAAGGCTTAGCCAACAGTGCAGACCCTGTTTGCTATTCTGACAACCAACTTTTTGTTTGAGAACAGAAAGAGTAAAGCGTTCAAAATTTAAGAAAATTTAGCGTATGTATTATTAAGAGGATAAAACATTCTTTCACATGTATCTACATTTGTCAAGCCCAAGTGACAGCCCGAACCACGAAGGGGTGAGGGCAGCAACACATTATCACATGAGGGCTTGGGAAACATTAATATATATATCCTCATTGTTATATACCTAATAAGTGTTTACTATAGAAACATGACGTGTTTCAATTGGTGACAGTTGGGGCTGATCTTTGACCAATCACTGGCTGCAGGCTTCATTACCATCAATACAGGGCAGCTGAGGGCTTCATTGCCATTTAAGCCTGGTCAAGGATATTTTGAACTGTGTTCTGTAAATGCTTGCGCTGGAAAGGATTTAGTTATAAAACAATACCATATCCATAGATCCAGGTTAGCTAAGATTGCATGATCCTCTATTTCTTAATTGAAGTCCTACTAGAGAGATATGCATGGATAAACGTGTGTATATTGTACGGTATATATTTCATGTTGTATTCTTCATGCTGTGCTAATCAAAGTTGTATTGTGCCCCCTAAGCTTAAGCAAACTTCAAATTAGAAGGCAGTTAAATTTCAATTAAATTCTCCAAATCTTCAAATCTCTAGATTTGAACTACAATAATCCTTAAGCCGCCATGAACAGGTATCCATGAATAAGTATGTCTTCCCAGCGAAAGAAACTTTCTATTATTATTATTTATATTAAGAAAGTAATTAAATTGAGAAAAGAAAGTAAATATTTGCCAACGACTTTGCTGACAATGCAATTTATCCATAATCTAATTAAGGGATCTGTGAGCTTCAAAATACAAATGTCGGTAGACCCAGTAAGGTCAAAAATTAGGCAATAATTTCCCTTTTCCTGCCATTCAAAACAATTGTTTTCATTGAAAAATAAGAAAAACATCTTCATTTTTTTGATAAATTAAAGGTATCTTATCCATGGCTTTGAAGTGCTGGGTCACAATTACCTGACTTTTTCTATCAAAAAATATTCACACTCCTCATTAACGAAGCTTCAAGTCCCGATTCACAGGTTGAGCAAACAGCAAGTGGGCTAGTTGACCTAGATAATTATCCACTTGACCAAGCTGGCGACTTCAGTGAATAGTAAAGAAAAAATTAAGACCCACCTAACAAATGTTTCAGAATTTTTAAAACATGTTCAGAGAAGCAGCAAAGAACTTACCTTAAATCTGAGATGAGTTAAAAGGTTTCAGTATCAGTCATATACATGATATCCTGTAGAGTTTTTTAGCAGCAGTATAGAACCTTTCAAGTTGGCGCCATACGAAACATAAAAGCATAAGTAAAGAACACTTTTATTTGCAAGAAATAGTCTAGCAGTCAGTCATAGATACTAACATGCCAGTAAAAAATTGAAATTTATGATTTTGCTATTGTCTAGCTTTGAGCAGATTGATTCGTCAACCAAGAATTTGACCGAGATAAGTCAGTGACTTGCAGGAAGTGGAAACCAAGCAGAGACCGACAAGTTTTCCTGTCAGTTTGTCTTTTAAACAGCAAATATGAACCGCGACATGAGATTTCCAACAATGTGGTATGTGTGATCAGCAAAGCCTCAGATCAGCCTGCGCATATGTGCAGTCTGATCAGAGCCTTTGCTACTGGCTTGAATATTCTATGAATATTGAACTACTGACACCACATCATTTGGGGTTTCTAAGCTAAAAAGGAGGCTACACAAACTTGTCAGAATCTAGTCTTGTCAAAATGACACATTGTTAAAAATCACATGCCGCTGCTCATATATTGATTCTTTTACTTAAGATATATCCTAAGCACAGTCCCTGAAATTCATTCCCTAGCCCTAACAAGCCCAAAGAGACCATCATGGATTATGAAATATGAGTTTCAAAATATCTGCCGAGCTATTGCGTAGACTATGGTATTTTTGTATTCACAGGTGATATTTCATCAATTTTGTAACAGTGTAGACACAGGTTCTGCTTACCGTGTAGAATCATAACATTGGGTTATTGTCATGAACTGATTTCAGCTACCCATTGCATGGTCAGACTCAAAGTATTTCTTGCAAATGAAAGACTACTTAAGCTTTTCAGTTTTGTATGGCTGCCATCTTGAAAAGCTCTATACTGTATAGCAAAAGAAACTCTACATGATATCATGTATACCACTGTGAGTATAGTCGCCAGTGTACACACAGTCTCTCCCACTTAGCTATCACTTGAGCCTCGACGCTAGAAAACCTTTTTTGGGGGGGTTGCGAACAACACAGGCGCTGACCAGTCTGCGCATCAGCGCAGACTGATCAGCGCCTTTGTTATTCGCATATCAAGAAGTATCATATCTAGACTTGCTACGAGTGAAATTTCAATTTTCTAGCTAGTCTCTGTAGCTGAAAAGACTGGTTTGAAACTCGCTTCGTCAGAAACCCTATAGACAGGTTTTGTCGCGACGAGGCGCACTTGACAACTTGACTAGATGGCTGGAAGATCAGAGGTAAAAAGACACATCCTGCTCATTTTTTTTGTAAATAAATGAGATTACTGTAAATTAGAAAATTTTCACTAGAAATTTATTTTCGTGAAAAGCGTTAAAAGACATATTTGCAGCGTAAAAAATTCGCGAGTAGGGCATGACTTACCTAAACAAGTAGTCAAAAGAGTGATTCCACCATTTTGCAAGGGTTTTATTGCGAAGTAAAAATAAAACCCTTGCAAGAATTTCGGAATTTACAGTTACTGTATTGGATTCTATCACGATAGTCTATATAAGATAGCCAAGACTCACCATAGCATGCAACCACTTGCTGTGTGCAAGATATTAAGGCAACAAGGTGATAAAATCATTCCAGAGCAATTAACAAGAAAGTAAAAGGCAGTATTTGAGCAAAGTCCACATAAGGCTTATAGAGAAGAAGCTACTTTAAATTTCTTTTCTGTTATTTTTCTGGAAAATAGAGTTAGGCAGTTCAATCAAATTGTCTGGCGACAATTTGAGAAATGCCTAACTCCTCTTACCTGTGATTAAAAGTAATGTCAATGTGAACACATTAACACATTTGCAACCAGTGTGTCCTGTATAGCTGAATTTTTTTTTAATGATAAAGAGTAAATAATGAACTTGGAAAAAAAGGTAAATTTCCATTTACTATCCATTCATGTACCGTTAGCAGTATGAGAAGACACACGACAAGGCCTGTCAATAGCAAAAAAAAAAAAAAATGGGCAATACCATGTTCTAATCTTATGAATTTACCAGACTGCACGGTGGTACACACATTGAGTTTGGGAGTTTTGTATTCTTCAGTTGCATGTTAAGGCCAACAATATTATAAAATGTCAGTTTTCTGGTGACGTTAAAGATATGATGACATTAAGATTTATTTCTTTGCTTTGAAACAGATATAATGTGGCCCTCAGAAGATTCAATATTTGTTCGGTAAGCCATTCTCCAGATATATGAAGTAGTCGAATGTATTTTTCAGCACTTAATGAATCTTTTAAATATATTTTAGGATGATCCCTGGATAAGACATCTTTTTCCACCAAAATAATGACAATTTCTTATTTCATCAAGAAAACATATGGCACGGGAAAGAAGAAAACTCAAAATATGGATACCAAAGCATGGGGAAAAGCATAATTTATACATCAGTCATTTATTAGCTGTAAGCTTGCATGGGGAAAAGCATAATTTGACCAGCCAGGGTTCATACAGGCAAGTTTGAGGACTTTTCAAGGACTTCTCAAGACTCTCTTACAGTTTTCAAGGACTAAAACTTTAGGAAAAATCCTGATTTAAGTATTGAAATTCTACTTCAGAAATGCTAGACCAAGATAATGAGGAAGTTATCACTAGAAAATTATAGTATGATTCACGAAAGTTGGCAGTAATTTACCGTTAAACAAGACGAGTGCATTGATGTAAACAGGAGACACTGGTATACGAGACTCAAAAATCACACTTATATCATTCATCGTAATCATTAAAAATGCACAAAGGTATTTAATATACACATATAGCTGAGCAGATAAGACAGGCAGTTATAGTTCCCAGGCTCCGAGGTTCGAATCCTAGTAATGCGCTTTTTTGTAGCATTTCCTGTTTTATTTCATCTCATTATTTTCCTTTTGTTCCTATTTCTGACTAGAAAGTTTTTACAACTGCTAAATGCCCAAACATTTAACATAAAAGATATACATTGAAGGAAAAAGCTGGCAGATCATTATTTGAGTAACTTAAATATGCAACATGTGCTTGTTGTAGGCCTAGCATGTAGTTGGGTCGTGATGTCACTTTTATCAGATCGCCAGTCAGTTATTCTATCCTGGACATGCTTCTTATGAAAGGGTTCTTATACTTAGTGTGTTTATATTTTCACCAGTAGCTGACATGAGATACTATCTCAACAAAAGGATGTGGCCCGAGCAGAGTTCGAACTCACTTCCCCATTTAAGAAGTCCACAGAAGTCAAAGTAGTTGACCGACTCGCTAATAACTAAATGATATATGAAGCTTGCTGTCCGAATGCTTAAACATGGGGTTATTTCAGTTATCTTAAAACGTTATGCTAGGGATTGATAATTTTGAAAAAAAAAAAAAAAAGATTAGAACAGGTACCTTCGTTACAATAGCTAACAACCTTTGTCAATCCGCGCTGTTCCCGACTGCGCTATCGTGAATTGATACTTGAAATCATTTTTAAAGGTACAGTTACAAACAAAACAACCCACAATTTACAGTTACTTTTCAGGTCCTGTTTTCAATAATGAACTCTTCTTTGCTAACGGTAAAATACTGCCAATTTTCTTGAACCAGACTATAGTATAAAATTGTTGTGCTTTTATTTGGTGCAGCTTTTGCTGCACTAAATAAAGGCACAATGATTTTATACTGATTTAGACCTCTATCAACAGTGCTAAGTCCTACAGAAAATAGAGGAATTCAAGGACTTTTCAAGGCATTTGAGTGATTTTCCAGTACTTTTCAAGACATATTGAATTTTCAAGGACTTTTCCAGAAAACCCTCTATATTCAAGTACTTTTCAAGCATGTGCGAACCCTGCCAGCGCATAGCAAGAATTTTGTGGGACCCAACATGTGAGTTGCCTCCCATGTATTGCGACTGTGTATTATATTAAGGTACAACTGATCTGGGTCTGTACTATTTTTTCCAAAAATGGCATAATTTTTTCATGAAATTTTAAGCGCAGTGTGTGCTAATTCAAGACAAGAGTTCATGGTAACAAACCATCCATACATCATGCACCGTGAGGGCCATGGGTTTAAAGAATGTGTAATCAAAAAATTTATTTCTTATTTTTCAACCAAAACATAGTTTGTGGGTACTAATAGGCCACTGGCTGGATATGGTTTACCTCCCCCCCCAGGGGGAATTTTGTAGACCATATTTGTCTTGAAGCCCAATGTCTTGCAAGGATTTTGCAACATGTTAGCCCTCTGACAATGGCAGCGTTAAGCTGTAACAGCCTGTTACATACGTTACCCTACAAAATATTTGATAATTAAAATTCTTTTTAAGACTTCAGAAAAGTGCAAAAGATAAGGTAAGATTTCCAAATTGGTTATATTTTATAAATAAGCTATTACTGGGCCACAGATAATGACATTTGAAAACAAATATAGTCTCCCCCGATGTAGTGTATGTTACATTTTTTCATTGAACCCCCTTTTAAATGATAAATGCATCCAACATAGTTTGTCTTAAATTTTATTGAAACCAGTTTATGTTCATTAATTTGGCATTACATTAAAGATTTTTTATTTACCTTTTCAAAACTGCAAGCATTACGTTTCTATCTTACATACTTCTTGAGTTATTAGATGATGAACATGGTACCCCCATATCACAGAAAAATGTAAAATGTAATTCTCCAGGCCTTGCGCTGGCTATAGACCCCACTTCCCCCCAGGGGGAATTTCATACACTATGATTTCCAAATACTACATTATATAAGCCACAAAATGAAATATGTTAGCCCTCGGAGAGTGGCAGTGTTAGCCGGTAACATCATGTTATGTACGTTACCCGCAAAATAACATTAAATTTTCCTGATAATGTCTCCCACATGACATATTCACACTTTTTTTGAAGTCTGGCACAGGTTTAAGAACTTCTTATAGCACAGTTACATAATTTTTAGCATCTATTTTATAAATGTCTTGAGTTTTAACCGTTGTATATGTTACTTGGTGTTTCATATGTTATTTCCAAGTATCAGTATGGCAGTTATTGACTATACATGTATTACATCCGTCAGTGAATATAGTAAATCTATAAGGCTGCTATTCAAATGAATAAAAGTTCCTTTTTATTGTGTCTTACACTATTTTACAGCCCAGGTTACATACGTTACTCTTGGAATACCATTAAACATTAAAGATATGGTCTCCAACACGACCTGTTTGTACTTATTTGCATGCTGGCACAGGTCCATGTACTTTTTTTTTACTCTGGCTCATTTGCTGAGGAAGTAACTCAAAACATAAACTACCATAAACCCTCTTTTCTTTTATAGAGACATCAAATATAGTTGACATAATACTCATGGAAAGTTTGTAACATTCAGTGAAATGTGCGAGTAACAACTTAAAAAATCAAAGAAAACCCATCAGGTAGAAGTTCTAGAGCAAATCTTCATATATTATCCAAGGGTTTTAAAGAATTTTCCAATATAACTTATTACTCCTCTATCAGATTTATCTTGCAAGGATTTTGCAATATGCTAGCACTCTGGTAATGGCACCATTACCCTGTAACAGCCAATTATATATATTATCCATCAACATCTTTGATAATTTTAGTAAATGACATGACTTCTGAAAAGTGCAAACCATAGGGTAAGATTTCCAAATTGGCTATATCATCCAAGTAAGCTATATTTGCATCACAGATATGGAACTTTGAAAACAAATATGCAATCCAAAGTGTTACGTATGTTACTTTTTTTCGTTATTCCTATATAAATAATTTATGAAACAAATATAGTTTAATATTTTTTTTAATGTGAATGTGCTTACTTACTCATTTTGTATTAAAGAATGTTTATGTACCTTTTGGAAACTGCAAATATTATGTTTCTATCTTTTATAAGGTTTGAGTTGTTGAGTTTTGAGCATGTTAACCCCATATCACACAAAATGTGAAATATAATTCTGTGGCTCTTTTGTTAGGGTACAATCAAGTTCTCTTTCACCCAGAGGTACTCAATTTCCTTCCCATTTATTTTCCACACATTTTGTTCATATCTGGAAAGCCTCACTTGTTTTAATGGGAAAGACTTGATAGTTCAATCTTTGTATGTACATCTTAAGGACAGAAAAGCAGGGTGGAGGTAAGCTCATGTTCATGCCGTTTGAAATAGTCAGTATATGTGTATGGCTTTGGTACTTTTTCAGAAACATGTCGTGCTGCAGCTTATTCACAATTACATAAATAGCACATGTTAGGGCTTCATATCACTGATGAGTGCCTAGAGCAATTCTTTATTTGTTTTCCTACCCGTCTTAGAATGTTGATGAACTAGTGGGGGAAGGGTTCTCTATCAGTTTGATAGGAATAACCTTTCCATAGTACTAACACATCGGCACATTGGTAGTGTCACAATCTGTAAAACAGTGTATTACTGTAGATCTCTTCCCCCATATTCTGGCCAATGCTGTTGACATTTAGAAGGTGCACCTTTTGTTACATACACCATTGTTGAACAAAACACCCAGGTTATCCTCTGCGGGAATGTTTGTAAGACTGTATAGACTGCTACTTATACATTGTATATATGTATCAGTGACAAAACCAACATGCCCTACCTTCAGTGCCTGGTTGAATACTGGTGCCATCAGATCCATGAAGGAAAAGCTATTATGCTCTGTAGCACTGGCATTAACATCAACGTTATGTGCAGCACTACATGGCCAATCTAATGTTGGTTCAATGTGTGATTGCAAGCCATGCTGAAGTTTGGACTTGTCAGTTTGGTGGAAATTCTATCAGGAGTTGACAGTGACCATGGTACAGGTCCCAGAAGGTCATGCTTACCAAAGACACTCCTTAAAGCTCTCATCTGGCTGTTTACGCTTTGTAAATTGGGCAATTTCTTCTTGCTTGACCTCGCAAGCATCGAAACTTTATTAGCTTGTAGCATTTTATGGGGAATGTAAAAGACAGATTTTTTTTAACTAAAAGTGAGTCAATGAAGTCTGCAACAGCCTTCCTGCCAATGTCATCAGCCTCAATAAGATCCTTAGCTATGCCAGGCTTAGTAGGTACACCGAAAGAAAAAAGTACAGTTCATTGCCTTCAAAACTAGAACTAAAAGGATTGGTGAAGCCTTAAACTGCCTCTAGTACTCATTCTACTTTGCATCTGAGCAGATTGAATATTTGATTTCAGTGCATTGAAGAGTTGTTTCAATATATTGAGCTCTGATGTGATGAGTAATACACCATTTCATCTTTAGTACGAAGCCTAGTTCTAGTTGCTGAAGCCTATAATACCTCTTTTTGTTTGCCTGATATTTATGTCAAAAGCATTTCTCAAGCAAAGAACCAATGGTTGTGACACACTAAACCCACTTTGTTCGAGAAGTTCTTTGCATCTGCGATGTGTATAAAATTTATGAGTGTAATCAGTTACACAGGTACATAGTTTGCGTAGTTGTTGTGATCCTTTGCAATGAACATTGGGAACAAGGCATTCATATAGAGATGACATGCAATTCAAAGTTGTTTTCCTTGTAGCCCTAATCAGTGTCAACACCATCTGAATCATATCCATATACCTTGCCCAGAACTGAGCTGTTTCACAATGACTGTCTTTCAGAACTTCCGATTTCAATGCATGGTATCTATACTGTTTATGTGAGCAAACAGCGAAGGTTGATAGATCACATTATATTATTAGTTTAAGTCACCATAAATTAATAAGGAACTTCAATTTATTTCAGCCTTATAAATTTTCTAAATTCTCTGACAGACTTTATACATGTATAGTCAACAACATCTATACAGATACTCAGAATAACTTATGTATCATTTGGTTACACACATAACAGTTTAAAGCTCAAGGCATTTATTAAATGAATACTTAAAATAGGTAAACCTTGCTAAAAGAAGTACATAAACCTGTGCAAGCATGCAAATAAGTATAAACAGTGCTAAATGTTAGAGACATTAACTTAAATGTTTTATGCTATTTTGAAGGTAACATATATAACATGGACCTGAAAAATAGTGTAAGCGACCATAATAAAGAACTTTAAATCATTTTAGTAGCAGCTTTATAGATTTATTATATTCTGTGACAGATGTAATACACATATAGTCAATAAATACCATACTGATACTCGGAAATAACGCAGGAAACACTAAGTAACGTATAAAACGGTAATTACTCAAGACATTTATAAAATAAATGCTAAAAATATGTAACTGTGTTATAAGAAGTTCATAAACCTGTGTCAGCATGCAAATATGTACGAACATGTCATGGTTGACTCTGACATTATCAGCGACGTTTAATGCTATTTTGGGGGGTAACGTATATAACGTGCTGTTACACGTTAACGCTGCCACTCTCAGAGGGCTAACATCTTTTATTTTGTGTCTTATATAATGTAGTTTCAGAAAATCATAGTGTACAAAATTCCCCCTGGGGGGGAGGGGGGTCTATAGCCAGCTCAAGGCCTATAAAAAGAACCGTCTCAAAACTAATTGGTAAGAAAATATTCACATTTTTAATTACGCTCAAAAAATTTGTTTACCTGGACCTATGCATCAGTTCAAAATGCTCCCTTGTCTGGTGCTCTGAGTTTGCATGGTTTACTTACTGTGTACTTTATTTTCTTCTGTTTAAAATCCTATTCTACCCTTCCATTTGACCGCACTGTTCAAACATCACCTGAAGAAAATTAAATTAAGGTCAAATATAAAGTAGAAAATATATCAGATCCCATTAAAAATATAACATATCCCATTATAATTCGTTTCTTGTTTACTGTTGTGAGTTGGCTCCCGGTACCGTTAGTTTAACAGGTGACCGGGCCCAGGGCGACGACAGTAAACATGATTCGCACTATAACTATTTACCTGCTATGAAGTCGACTGCATCTGCAAACTGTCAACAGTTTGAACCCAAATCGTGCCCAACAGAATGTCAGCTAGCAGGCACCTTAATTCAAGCAGTCCTACCATGAGCAAAAATGTCAATGGGAAAGTGACAACGTCACAACTAGACATCATAAACGAGAGCCAAGAGGTCAGCCCTTTCCCAGTTGGTGACCACAAGGCATCAACAAACAGACGTGCATGAAAGCATAACAAAACAAGATATTAATGATCCACAATAGAAGCACGGCCTTGGAATGGTTAGTAAAAAATATTTTACTTGAGGGCTTAAACCGGTTCAACGGTGCACCAGCCTCACCTTAATAAACCCTTAGAATAATTGATTTCGAAGCCTTTTGTATATTCTGCCTTTGAAAACAGATCCAGATTAATGGCTTCCAAAATATGTGGTTGATCTAGATCTACACTGTCTATAATCATTTAAGCTAAACTAAACAATCTCACCTCAGCACCCACTGTAATTTGAAATTTTTCAATTTTAGAATAATCTTGCTTTTAGTTGTTTTTGCAACTTCATCTTGTCAACAGGACTGTGGTTAAGTACAACAATTATCATGCCAAGTACTTTTTAAAAATATAAATCTTGTAATTACGAGCACAAAGCATTGATAAAGATTTACAAGGGTGACAATCTTAACATCGAGACATTGTTACTTTTATCAGTTGTCATACCTCTTAAAATTTCAATTATCAGTATTTGAAAATTGAATTTTTTGCTAAAATTACTTTTCTTTAAATACAAAACTGGAAAATTATCAAAAGCTAATATTTGTAATTATGTTTAACTTTTTGCCTGTCAGAACTGATGACTTTTGTCGTCTGCTGACAATCTTTGCAAACAATTTGGAATCAGCTAGATCAGGCCTGACAAACTGTCTGACCTGATCTGGTTCCAAACTGTTTGACATTCTAATGGTATTCCTGTAAGTTTTCAAAAAGCTGATTTTGAAAATCAGCCGACAACAAAAAATTAAGCATGCAAAAATTCTCAGCATGCAAAAAGCCAAGACATGTGCTTGTTATGCTATGCTGTGTTGTCAACCCAAGAAACCGAAGGACTAAAAACAAATCAGCAGGCGTAAAAGTTGCCACTTAAAGGTGTACAATCACAGAAATGAACACAAATGAAAACATGAGCAATTTTGCAATGGTTTCATATTTTGTATATTTCCTGTGATTGTGACAACAATAAAATAGAACTAACTGTATAATGTATATTAAGAAGCTTATTTTTTTCAAAATGATTTCAGCTCATTCTTAAAAGTGTTGGTTAAATGCATCAGGATTTACAAAGCACAATTGAATCAAATCTACCCATACCTAACATTATGAACATGGTATTTTCATTGTAAATAATTTCAATTTTGGTGGGAATCTTTGAATCTTTACAATATTATTTTTCACCTTGAATCTTTACATTATTTTTCAGCCTTACGGTAAAGGACAACCCAATATCTGTTCCTCTTCTGTGAGGAGCAATCCATTGTCTGCACAGGCACGATACTTAAAGAATCGACCTGCCTGGTAAGGCACATCACGACAGAAAAACAGGGTTTGTGTTAATATGCGGTATGCATTACTCAAAACACTATGTTAAAAAAGTAGCAATCACTGAATGGCCATAAATAATCTGTTTGTGGAGATATCAAGAACCCTTTGGTAGCTAAACATTAACAATGATTGGTATTACAGTATTTAGCGACAGAATGATAAGATGTTCTGCACTAAATCTTTTTTGAAAACATTTCGCTCATGGCCAGGTCAAAAAAGCGGTTTCAGTGATACGTGATGACGCAGATTGATGACGCAGATTGATAACAAGTTTGAATCAACCAATCGGGTGAATCACATAATTTGGTGACGCATTTGGTAAATAAGCATGTACCCACAATGCTCAAATCAGTATTTGAAAAATGCGACAAATCAGATGCTAATGGGAGCAATCTTGAGGAAGCAATATATACATATTGTATATCTTTAATATTCAAATAAGAAATTTCTTTTTCGATCAACTTGTTCAAGAATCCGGCAATGTTAATCTTTGGATGAAAGTGGTAAATATTCTATTTCATACCATATGAAAGAGAACAATAGGGTGCCCCAGGCAGAATCAATAGCTTCAATTTCCAGATGCCAGTTCTTATTGTTATCTTGTTTTATTGACTTTTGAACCAATCAAATTAAGGTATTTTATTGTTGAAATTGCTGCAAGACCAACATGAAACAATTAAATTGACAGCAAAATAAGTAAGTGACAAAAACCATATGAGTACACACCAACTTACGGCCATCTTTGCAGTGAGTTGCCCATAGAATTGTTGTAGTGTAATCATGGCAGAATCTTTGACCCATTTTTGACGCACATAGTGAATATTGAACTCATTCAAGAGAAATTACCTATGTTGTTCCATACCAATTAAAGGCATCAGGGCCGGGCCGCGTAGCGCAGTCGGTAACGTGTCTGGCTACAGATGCGTGTCTGACTGCAGATCCAGGGGTCGCGAATTCGATCCCGGTCCAGTCTCATACTTTCGTGGAGATTGATCACGAAATGATTTCTACGGTCATTCTCCTCCCTTCCGCTGATTCATTCAAGAAGGGTTGTTGTCAGTTACAAGCTAAAGTATGTGCACGAATTACTGGTTAACCGCTTGTTCAAGCCTGCCCAGGAAAAAGTGTGGTTAGGTGAACTGACCGTCCCGCAATGACCATAGCTGTTGACTTGGGACGTAAAGCAACAAAGCAAACAAACAAAAGGCATCTAAAGAAAATAATTTGCTGCCTCTGGAAAGTTCTTTCTTTTCAGAGAAGTTCCCATTTGAAAAGGGACGCAACTGATGAGAAATACTGCTCATCTGGGTACAGTCTCCCTTTGATATATGTAACAAATTCAGCATTCTGGCTACACGCATTTCATAGAAGTCAGATTATCAATCCGAATTGCTACCAACAATGGTATGCAGCCCAGGTCATCATTGTCATAGATTTGTCCCACATGACATAGGTGATTGCCCTTCTAACAGCTCTGCAGCAATAAGCATCTGATTGATTAACTTCATAGTCCAGAACCTTAACAGCCTCAGAAAAGAGCAGTATCCATTTTTTCTAATTTTCCAAGAAAGCACATATTGTGGGTATTCATTGAAAGCATCTCATGAGACCTATCCAATGAGTGCCTACACAACACTGTTTTCATGGAGAAATAATGAAAAAAGCATTTAACCCATAAAGCGCCACCTATAATTTGTAGCAGAAGACAATTTCAAATTTTGCCGCTTTTTCAAAAATAATAAATAAGGCATGATATTTCATGAGAATCATCTGCTGGCAGATGATTCTCATGAAATATTATTCCTTATTTTTTCTGAAAATTAGAAAAACTGCGGCATAATTTGTCTTCTGCTGCAGTCGTGATTGGCGCTTTAAGGGTTAATTTGAAATGCTAAGGGACTCAAGTGGAATTTCTGCCCAATCAATATTTTCTTCAAAGAGACAGGATGGCACTAATGACTTCTGGAAATATACCTGAAATTTATTGCTTCATTCCACTTAATTAAATTCATTATTTATATGGTTAGTTAAACAAACAAATTTCATGGTGTTGTAAAACAATGTCAGTGTTTTGTACGACTTGCAAGTACATGTACTAGAATTGCCACTGAAAGCCGACTAAGATACCACCCCCCCCCATCCCTTATTTCAGACTTTTTCTTGGGCATGGAAAGGGCCATAAATTGGATACTATTGCTATTATAAATAGTCAAATTCACATAGGTTGAGATAAAGAAAATGTTTGGGCGTTAAATTGTAATTATTTTCTTACCCATCAATCTAAACATGTGTTTTGGGTGCAAAAAATAACCATCTCAAGGAGGCGGTTCTTTTGAGTACCCACAACGTATGTTTGGATTGAGAAATAAGAAAAACAACTTTCAATTACGTACCTGAATTTATAAGGTAGATATGGTACTCAGAAAACTGCTCATAATTCAGTTCAGTTCAGTTCTAACTGACAGACAGGGCATTTGTTCTCCATGTTTCTTCTTCAAATTAACAGAACTTTGGTTTTTATGAATCAATCATAATCTGACCGAACATTAAGAAATGGCCCTCATCATGGGGGGATCCAGAGGGGGGGACAGGGGGTCCGAACTTCCCCTGGAAAATCACAAAAATATTGGGTTATGTAGAAATACTGGCCTGGATCCCCTAGAAAATCACAAAGCTACATTAGGGGCCATCATCGGCCTGCCAGTGAAACACCATTTAAATAGCGTTTCGCTAGCGGGCCAATAATGGCCCTCGCTTTTAGTGATATTTGGATACTCAATCCCCCTTATCAACTAAAACAAAATATGCTTTCAGAATTGAATTGGGACTTCCTCTGACAAAACTTTCTGGATCTGCGCATGCTCATAAAATATTATAAGACTTAATCAAGAGTATATTAGGTAAATATGCACATTAAATTATTGGTCTCTGAGCAGGAGACATTAACAATGAATAAGGCTAAAACGAGCATTACCAACCCCAGGCCTTCGCCTGCTACGAAAAAAGCATCTAAAAATGTTGTCTGCTGAATTCATCTGCTGCATGTAAATGTTTACGTCAAGGACTAATTTCAGCATAGAGACAGTGTGGGGCTCCTAGAGTCTGATCTGGGTACGGACTGCTTGCTACGGAGATGTTTTAACCCTTAAAGCGCCAAGAAAAAAATGCATCTGAAAATGTCATCTGCTTAAGTCGTCTGCTGCAAATAATTGCCTTACATTACCGACGAATTAAGTATAGAAGCAAACGGTGTGGACCCAGATCAGTCTGCTCCTTTAGGAGCAGTCTGATCTGGGTCCACACTCTTCTTAAACATTTCAGCAGACAAGAAAAGCAGACGATTTTTGTTGTGATTGGCGCATTAAGGGTTAAATGGAGTAGCACACGTACGGTACAGCAGACCATATAAAGTCGCTTTAGCAGCCGAAGATTGCTCTGTCCCAACCATATCATCTTGCAAGGTTCTTACTAGGATCTTTAACTATTTACAATAACATTAATGTAAACATGAAATGTAAATAAATGTATCTCAGTTTAATAAGGTCATCAACTGATAAAATATTCAATACCTGCTGATAAAGAAAATAAACCTATGGCTCCCTGTGCTTCAAAATTTAACTACAAATATGTTATCCAATGTAAAAATTTAAATCCAAAAATCTTAAAATTTGCAGGACACTTCCTATTATCATTCAAATTAACAGATCCTGCTGTTTTATCCCTTGCTTAGGCCAAATAAAAAAATACCTGTGTTAAGGGTAACCCAACCCTACCTAAATTTACTGCTGAAACCTAGAGGGTTTTTTTCAGGCAAAATAAAATTTTATGCATTTTGAAAGGCGAAAAAAAAAAAAGTTAAAAAAAATATTGTGCCTATACCTATCTAAAATTTTTAGACTTGTAACCGTAAAAACACTTATTTTTGTAATTAACCTTTAATTAAAGATATCTTAAAACTTATAGTCGAAGAGCTGTGAGGCACCATTTTTTAAAGAAACTGCATTACATGTACTACATTCAAAGGGACATAACTCAAAAATTATATATGTGATGGGTGCATTATACGTACAGTAGCTGCTTTAATTTTCAATAGAAGTCAACTTTCTTCATTAATTCATCAACACTTGTGTGTGACATATAACTTGAACTTTTGTAAAACCACCACCCTCACAGTTTCTCGCTTCAGTGAAAGCAACAATACTGTCAAGAAATCGTGACTTGGTAACCATGGCAACAAACCTGACACCTCAATACAGGTATTATAGACATCTGTCGTAATCCTTTTAAAATCTAAAGATTGGAACGCTAAACTTACGTGAAAATTTGCCTGTTACAATCAACACTGACAGTTTTGGACCATTGTCCGAAAGCTTTTCAACGCAATGTAAATAACAAATTGACACGTTTGGCTACCTTGAAAATCAGGGACATATTTGAAACCACATCAATTAATTCCGCACATAACACAAACCTAATTGACAGACACAATGATTCTCAATGATAGATTCCATTTTTCACAGAAAGTAGAGCTTGACATTTCACATTAAATGAGAAAACTTATAAAATATCATATATATTTCTTCTAAAAAACTATAAACCATACAAAAAATGTTATCAACGGTTTTCAAATCTTGCATCGGAATGGTCAGAATATACACGCCATTCATTCTTGTGATAATAATTTCCATTAAACCAATCACAGTAAAATTTCAAAAAGATAAAAATTAATACCCTCCAATCTATTTGTAACATAAGACACCAATTGATCAGGGCCCTAGATAAGGGGTTGTCTAGACAACTATCTTCCTTAATTCTCCACGAAAATATACATTGTGGGTGCTTGGCGGAAGCGTCTCGGTGAGACGCTTCTAACAAGCACCCACAATGTATGTTTTTGTTGAGAAGTTACGAAAATATCACGATATTTCCGCCGAAAAAAACACCTTTCTCTAGCCCTACCAATTTCACATGAAAGTTCCCCTAAAGAGGTATAATAAAGCTTTTATTGAAGAAGTTTAAACTGTCCTTTGTATTGGTCAACACGCCTTACAGTACCTCATAAAAGGATAAGAGTTATTTACCAAAGATATTTGGCAAAAAGTATCCAATTAACTAATTATCCTCTCAGTAAAGTGTGGGTATTTAAGTTCCTATCACTCTAGCTTACCTTAGGTAGCTGTGGGCAAGGAAATTTTAATCTTTCTTAACAATCAGTCAGAGTGTAATAGAGCTGTCTGATGTTAAAGGATTTGAAGACGGAATGACAGAATATAGTGATACTCTGAGCCACAATGACCACTTCAGAACAGTTATGGCACAGGAGCTTGAAGTTTGATCCTTATATCACTTCTAAACCCTTAAACCGAAAACCTCATAATGTCATTACATAGTAATGACCAGGAGTGAAACTAAGCTCTCAACAGCCATTCCGGCTCCAGTTTCCGGTTATCAGCAGAGAATGTTGTGACAGCAACGTAAAAATGTTCGACGACATTTTGACGTTATGCTGGCAAAGATGGCGACCTTTGACAAATAGAGGGCAATGTCAATTGCATTGAACAGTCATCTGGCCAGTGTGGTACCGGGAAATCTGTTTTGCTCTTAGGTATAAAGAAAATGAAAATGCTATTTTTTCTCCAAATGGCGGTATATCGGAGTTTGTATTTTTATTGATTTCAGCAATCCATGTAATGACATTGTGAGCTTTTGGTTTTTAGGCTATAGACAGAACTTCAAGCACCTGTGGTTATGGTTACCAGTAACTCATTGTATGCTGGGTAATCTTGACATGCTTTGGTTGTCATCTGCTGAGTTTTTTTTCAAAATTAACTTTTTCAAACAATTCTTTCAGGGACACTAACAGAGTGTCAAATGGCTTGGAATCATGTTCTATTGGTCCTGATCTGGGTCCAAACTGTTTGCAAGTTATCATGACAAAAGTTGTTGCTCGCAGAGAAAGAGTTAACATCCAAGTGGACTGGTTATGGTCATCTTGGGACCATATCCTAGGTGGTAACCAGTACATAGCATTGAGACCGAAGGACTGTTTTATCCCAGGTCTTAATATAATGTGAAACACAGCCAGGCTCAAACCTGCTACTTCTTTACCTCATGTCAAGCACCCTACCACTGTTCTTAAGGATAACAGGGATTTTCCTAGGCCTAGTTTAGAGCTGAATATCAGCCCCTCCCAATCTAAAATTCTGTGAAAACTTCCAAAAATGGTGATTTTATATTCCCAATTTCCTAATACATTTTTGAGAAAATTTCAAGAAAATCCAACCAATATTAGCAAGATTGCAGATAGCCCGGTAGGGAAATATATGGATAAAACAGGAACAAATTATAACTTCAGGTGATTCTTCCTTATATTGATTTTAAACTTTCTTAATTAAGTGACAGATTCTTCCAAAATAATACAAGGGACACCCTTATGACTGAAGGTTCAAATTACAGTTCAGTCCAGGGTATAAAGCTATGTTTGGGGTCCATAGGCCATTAGGAATTGTCTGTTATGAATGAATCATGTTATAAAAGGACAATTTTACAAAGAAATTATAGGAAAATGGCCACTTCACGGTCATTTTCCTATAATTCCCTTGTAAAATTTTATGAAATTTTAGAGTGACAATATGACCTTATTATATTCAAACCTGTAATAAAAGGATCCGCTGTGGTGTAGTGGATAAACCAAACGCCTTGTAAACCAGAGACTGTGAGTTCGATCCCCAACCTCTTTAGTCTGTCAGATGAGACTTCAAGCCATGGCTCTGAGATGCCCCCATCTCCATATGACCTTAGTAGTTGGTGTGATGTTAAACACAAACAAAACAAAGGGACTGCACTGTAATCCGTATTTCTGAAGATTGTTTTAAATTGGCAAACAGTGCAGACTCAGTTTCAATGTAAAACAGTCTAAAAAAGGGATGCCATTGATCCACCTACCTTTAAAATAGCTGATGAGAAGTACAAGAGATCAAAGGAGACACAATTTTTCTAAATATCCAAAAACGTGTGTGAATCTAATTTCCAATTAATTTAACTCCCCGACACAGATGACAATTTATCGCTAACAGCTCTCACCACGAAATCTTATCTCAATACTGAATATAATCAACTATCCGAGTGTGATACCTGTATATTGAAAATCTGGTCGATAACACTTGTTACCTCTATACGTTGGTCTCCCTCACCCAGCTTTTGTTTATTATATGAAAACTATAAATATTGGATGATTTGGTCAGTCTATTAGATTTAGGAACATGTCACAGGTGACAAATTTTCATTGCATTTTCATTCATTTTCAGGGAGAATAAGGCTTGATTTTTCATGTAAATTATCTGCTGGCAGATGATTAACATGAAAAATCAAAGTAAGTAATGGTGCAAAGATCAGGTCTTATTTGGTGACAAAATTTGAAAATGACGTCTGCTGTAATATCTAAATTTTGATGTGAGCTTTCTTATCTAGTCTGTATGCGAGTAACAAATCGGGTAGTATATGCTCTGACAGGACAGGGTTAATGTGCTGGCTTTTCAAAGCCTAAGCTGCTTCAAGTTGCCTATGCGATAAATATCAAACTCTCGTAATGGCTCATATCTTCTGTACATACAGTACATGTACATTCCCTTTATGAAGCTATGTTTTGGCATCATAGGAATGGATCATGCTATAAATGAATTATGTTGTGAAGAAACAATATAACTATGGAATTATAGGAAAATGACCATTTTATGGTTATTTTCCAATAATTTCCTTGTTACATGATCCATGGTAAAAAAAAATTGGAGCCACAACATGACCATGTTATATCCTCATCTGTGTTATAATGAAGTGTGTTATAAAGGGACTGACTGCACTGTTCTAGTACTGTTGTATATTCAGATGTCAATCATTTTAATTTGTGACTAATTTATTCATAAAATACAATTATCAAATAATTTTCATATAAATTATCAATTACTCTGTTCACTAACCATGACAGGGACTCTGATCATCAGAAAACCAACATTATTTCACAGTTAACCTTATTGGAGGCCATTACTTTTTTTGTCTGAAAATGTTGAGTGCTTTTTACATCTGCTGCATACACATGAATCCCTTTATAACACTATTCACTTATGATGCGGCCTATTCCTATAAACACCAAGCAAAGAGTTATATATTTAGCTTGCTTGGTTTGAGGTTTTTAGCTATGGTCATGTCGAGAAAGCCAGTACACCTAACCACATTTTTCCTGGACGGTTAACTGGTACTTTGTACGCATACTTTGGCTTGAAACTGACATCATCCCTTCTTGAAACAGCAGGAGGAGAATGACCATAGAAATTATTTCATGATTTATCTCTACAAAAGTATGGGACTGGGCCGGGATTAAATTTACAACCCATGGATCTGCAGTGGGACTCACTACCGAATGCGCTACAGGGCCCCGTCATAGTGTTATATGTCATTGAGTACATGTATCAATTAGGGAAAAAATATAAGACGCTTACCTTGTGTGGATACAATCCAAAATAACCAGTACTTGATCAATTACATAGTTCTTGTGGCTTTCACAAAACAAAACCATTAACCTTAGGACCACATAATAATACCCTGAAAAAACACCTTTAAAAATCAACATATGGACTCCATTAATTTTTGACCAGGTAATAATGGGAAATTTTTACTGTTTTCACAAGAATTCTATTGAACTTTAATGTGATATAGACATATAAATCTACCTGTGAACAATTAACAAGTGGGGACAGGAAAAAAGGAGTCTCAATTTAGACCAAGTAAATGTAACTGCTAGTGTTTCTCCTACACCTACTTCTTTGTTACCCCTACCCTCTATTACATGGGCCTCGTCGCGAGAAAACCTGTCTTCGGGGGTTTGCGAACAAGAAAGGCGCAGACCAGCCTGCGCATCCGCGCTGTCTGATCAGCGCCTTTGTTAATCTCTCATTTGAAAGTATCCTATCTAGACTTGTTACTAGCGAAATTTCAATTTTCTAGCTAGTCTCTGTAGCTGAGCAGGCTGGTTTGAATCTCACATAATCAGAAACCCCGAAGACAGGTTTGTCGCATCACTGCCAACATAAATGATGACTTCTTTTGATCAACCATGTGTTTGTTGCATGCTCAGTGTGTGCTGGTAAAATTGCATGATTTTGTCGTCATCTGTTGATTTTTTCAAAATCAACTTTTCAAAAAATCTTTCAGGAAGTCAGAGTGTCAAATGGTTCCTATACAGATCAGCACAGAATGATGTTTGCAAAGGTCATCCATCAGCAGATGACAAAAGTCACCGCTAACATGGAAAGAGTAAAAGAAGGAAACTGATTGCCTAAGTTGACTTTTAGGCCAGATAATTATTTCATGGTATTCCAATATTACCCTTTTTATGCTAAATGAATTCTTCCTTCTGGTTTGATACAATAAACTTGGGACATACTGTATTCTACATATCCCAATTTTATTGTAACAAACCAGAAGGAAACAAGAATTCATATAGTATACAAAGAGTTAAATTGGAATACCATGAAATAATTTATCTGGCCTAAATTGACTATGGATTTTAATCAGGTGTGAAAACAGTGTGCCCATTACTGGCCATTACCAGTGCTTACACCAACCTGTCTCACACCTTTCCTTTCTAACTTTCACACCTTCACTCACAAAGGTCAACTTTTCCAAGGAGAGTGCTGAAGGGATAACTCACCTATGAAATAACTGAGGTTTCTTTGATCACATTTACTCAATTAGAACGACGTCCCTGTTTGGCACTTCCAGTGTTAGGGGAAAACCTAGAAACAATGTAGTTAGGCCTTAATGGGTGCTTTGTTTGTGCCCATTTAAGGTAACAATGTAATCATTTTAATTCTGCTCAATAAACCATTAAAGCACCAATCGCAACAAAAAAGTCTTCTGCATTTCTCATCTGCTGAAATGTTTAAGAAGCCTCTATGACGAACAGTGTGGACCCAGATCAGACTGCTCCTATAGGAGCAGTCTGATCTGGGTCCACCCTGTTTGCTTCTATACTTAAATTAGTCACTACTGTTAGGCAATTATTTGCAGCAGACAACTTCAGCAGATGTCATTTTTCAGATGCATTTTTTCTTGGCACTTTAAGGGTAAAGTATCGAATTTTCACCAGTACAAGGCTTGGTCCTATCATTTAAGGTTTATTCTCTTTTTAAACTTAAGTGTATACAAAACTAAGAACTCATAATCATACCGGATAGGCGACAATCGAAAACCTTAATACTATCGACGAACTTAGATAAAAAATCGTTAGAAACAGAGCTTTCAATTGCCATTTGTCGCCCGACTGGCGACAAATGGCAATGGAAAACACTGTTCCTAGCGATTGTTGATCCGCGTTCCTCGATTGTTAAGTGTTTTCCATTGCCGCCTCTCCGGTGTGATAATGGCAACAAGAACACCAACTTTTAATTTTATCAAACTTTTATTTACCAATGCAGCACTTTTGAACAACCGGTATCAAAAGTAATTATACAATTATATAATATTGACCGAGGTGGTATATATAAAGTCAATTTCTCCAAAAATTCAAGGGTCATCAGCCTAAAACTGTTAAAAGATTTGAAAATCATTACATATATTATAAGGTCAGAGTATCATTAAGTTCAGATTCAACACATGTTGTCATGAATAATGAACTGATTGAGCCCAGTAATGACTTATTTTTGTCACAAACCGGCAACATTGATTCAATATGCAGGACTTAAGTTAAGAGTGCGTAACGAAAATTTAATTTTCGTATTTCTCAACCAAAACATATGTTGTAGGTACTCAAAAGAACCGTCTCAATGAGACGGTTCTTTTGAGCACCCAAAACATATGTTACAACGGATGGGTAAGAAAATATTCACAATTTTACACTGAAAAATTTTGTTTATCTAAACCTGTCAATACATATACCTCTTCTGTTACTTACGTTTTTTCACAACAACTTAGTAACAGATGGCCGAGTCATAGATCTAAGAATAATTTCAGTCACAGCTGTATGGTAAGGATCCAGCCTCACCTAGAAAAGAAGAAGAATGTACAGGGAATAAGCTAGGGGGCAACTAGGACGAAATATTAAGGCCAAAATTTCACCCTAAATTGGACCCAGGGAGAAGTGGGAGCCTCCCTAAAAAAACAAGTAGCCCAATGGGCAAAGATCGCTCACCATGGAGCCAGCATAATGTTTGGAGACACCATAATTTACGATGCTCAAACGCAGATAACTCTGAACTTGAAACAGTGACCAGGAATAAATTCAAAAACATAAGATATTATGCCGGTTCTAGTTATCTGCAAGTATTAAAAAGATCTGAATAAAAATTGCATTTGAAACCTGGTGGAAGTGAAGTTTCCAGATACTCAAGGGCAGCTAACTCTGTAGTCAGTTATGGGATCTGAACGAAATTCAAACTCATCCATACTTTAATGTATGTCCTGGTAACCTATAGGGATGAAGAAAATCAAATGAAAAATGAAGGTGCAACATTATATAGTTATAATTTAGATGCTCAAGGGCAGCTTACTCTGTAGCTGGTGGATGGGTGTGGCAGAAAATCAAACTCATTCAAACTTTTATGGAAGTCCTTGTTACCTACAAATGAGGAAGATCCATTCAAAAATGAAGGTGCTAGAGTGGTCACAACAGATCTCCCATTGTAAGTCTATGCAGATTTTTTTATGATGCTCAAGGGAAGTTTACTCCACAGTCTAAAGTTGGTTCTACTTTAAATTAATCTCATCCAAGCTTTTATGGTTGTCCTTGTTACCTGCAAGAATGAAGAAGATCCAATCAAAAATGAAGGAGCTAGAGTGGTCACAACATTATTCATTAATTTTTAAGATGCTCAAGGGCAGCTAACTCCAAAATAAAAAAAAAATGTAATGGGATCTTGACGAAATTCAAACTCATCCAAGCTTTAATAGTTGTCCTTATTGTATGCAAGAATGAAGGAGATCCATTCAAAATTGAAAGCACTAGAATGGTTGTAATATTTCTCCCATTATAAGTCTATAGGGATTTTTCCAAATGCTCAAGGGCAGGTAACTCATAAGCCCCTGGTCAGATCCTGCTGAATTTCGAACCCATCTGAGATATTATGGGTTTACTTGTTGTCTGCAAGAATGAAGAGGATCCAATCAAAAATGAATGAGCTAGAGTGGTCACAACATTATTCATTAATTTTTAAGATGCTCAAGGGGAGCTAACTCCAAAATAGGTGAAATTCAAACTCATCCAAGCTTTAATAGTTGTTCTTATTATATGCAAGAATGAGGAAGATCCATTCAAAATTGAAAGAACTAGAGTGGTCACAACATTTCTCCCATTATAAGTATGGTGATTTTTCCAAATGCTCAAGGGCAGGTAACTCATAAGTCCCTATTCGGATCCTGCTGAATTTCCAACCCATCCCAGATATTATGAGTTTACTTGTTGCCTACAAGAATGAAGAAGATCCAATCAAAAATGAAGGAGCTAGAGTGGTCACAACATTATTCATTAATTTTTCTGATGCTCAAGGGCAGCTAGCTCCGAAGTCAGTGATGGAATCTTGCCGAAATACAAGCTTTAATAGTTGATCTTATTGTATGCAAGAATTTGGAAGATCCATCCAAAAATGAAGGTACTAGAGTGGTCACAACATTTTTCCCTTTATAAGTCTATGGGGATTTTTCCAAACGCTCAAGGGCAGGTAACTCATAAGTCCCTGGTCGGATCCTGCTGAATTTCGAACCCATCCCAGATATTATGGGTTAACTTGTTGCCTGCAAGAATGAAGAAGATCCAATCAGAAATGAAGGAGCTAGAGTGGTCACAACATTATTCATTAATTTTTCTGGGGCTCAAGGGCAGCTAACTCCGAAGTCAGTGATGGAATCTTGCCGAAATTCAAACCCATCCAAGCTTTTATGGTTGGTCTTCTTATCTGCAATAATGAAGAAGATTCATCCAAAAATGAAGGTACTAGAGTGGTCACAACATTTCTCCCTTTATAAGTCTATGGGGATTTTTCCTGACGCTCAAGGGCAGCTAACTCATAAGTCCCTGGTCGGATCCTGCCGAATTTCGATCCATTCGAGATTTTATGGTTGTCCTGGTTACCTACAAGAATACGAGGGTTAGTCAAAAATAACTGAGCCCTACCTTATAACCAGACTTGGGGTCAATTACTTTGTAAAAGTAATTAATTACATACAATTACATTGGAAATTGTTCAATTAAATTACAATTACAATTACATGGCTTTTGAGCAAAGTAATTAATTACATACAATTACTTTGACAAATGTAATTAATTACATTACAATTACATTTCACTTCCACTAAGAGAGCTTCATCAGATTTTAATTTCAGAGATATTTGAAATGAGTAAAAATCTCCTAAAAAGTCTGAGTAACCTTGATATTCTAAATGCAATATATGTCTATTAGGTTGATCTTATTTTGTCCTCTTGTATCAAGTTATTGTCAAGTGATGCAACTTGAACGAAATGAAATGTACAAAATCAGTTGTATTTTGTGATTGATGACATGATCACACAAGAGAAAATACAGAAACTATTATTATTTTTTGTTTGGGGTGGAGGGGGGTGGTGGATAAATTGCCAAAGTTCTCAAACAAGCTGTTAGCCACAGAACAAAGTTCAGGAATTCACATTGGCTTGAGAAAAGTCTTACAACTGTGAACCATAAACCATGGAAATTATTTTGTAAAACTAGCTTAAATGCCAGAGAATAACCGTTTTCAAAAAGTGTTGATAAAAAATCTGTGTGGCCCTCCCTCATGGAAATTTCATGTCTGAACCTGTATGAATCTGCTTCTGAATATTCGCTTAAACATTTCTGATTTGGTCTGAATCATTCCATTATCCCCTTTTCTGAATCTTTGCTGCTTTTCGGACCTTTAAGCCATTATTCAGACCGTGTCAAGATTGATTCAGATCAGCAATTTATGAAATTCCATTGTGATTCAGATATTATCTGCAATGATTCAGAAGCATTCGGATGTAGTTCAGAAAAATTCAGAAAAGGTTCTGAAGCATTTAGCCATGATTCAGAAATACTCAGAAGCATTCAGACATGATTACAAAGTATTCAGACATATCTAGTAATGATTCAGAAATAGTACAGCTTGACTCAGAAATATTTAGCTATGATTCTGATATATTTAGTCATGATTCGGCAATATTCAGGCACATTTCAGTCAGAATTCAGAAATTTTCAGCTTAAATTAAGAAAGATTCAGCTTAAATTCAGAATATTTCAGCACCACCCGACCCCTTCCCTCATGGGCTCCCTCTACTGGCCCAACCTAAGACTTAATATGCCCAATGTGTTATCACTTCTACCATCTAAACTGTATATAATCATTAAGTTTATAGTTTGATCCTTGTCTACATAGCCTTTCAAAAGAGACTGAGAGGACTATATAAGTAATTTGGAGTGGGTGGGGTAACTGAATTAGCTATGGGGATGAGTTGCAAGAATAACATAAACAAAATGTAAACATACAAACAGTAACTTAATACTTTTAAAATGCCTTCTGAACTTTCCTCACTGATATTTCTTGAAATTAAGTAAAAACTTACTAAATATTGATTTCTGCTGTGTGTCACCTTTGCTTTCTGCTGCAGACTACATTTAAAAAGGAAGTATCCACTGAGCATGCACCATTTTATCACATGACTTCCTTCTGAATAATTCAGACACATTCAGACCGATTCAGGTCTTTATCATTCGGAAAAGTTCAGCAATGATTCAGAAAGATTCAGACAGACATGTTTCAGTTTGATACCTGTCTGTCTGTCTGTCTGTCTGTCTGTCTGTCTGTCTGTCTGTCTGTCTGTCTGTCTATCTATCTATCTATCTATCTATCTATCTATCTATCTATCTATCTATCTATCTATCTTTCCATATTTATCTATCCATCCATCCATTCGTCCTTCAATCTATATCCATTCATCAATCCATCCATCAATCTATCCATCCATCCATCCCCCTCTCTTTTTCTCTCTCTCTGTTCCATCCATCCCTCTGTCCGTCCCTCCCTCCCTCCCTCCCTGCCTCCATCCATCCATCCCTCCCTCCATCCATCCATCCATCCATCCATCCATCCATCCATCCATCCATCCATCCATCCATCTATCTATCTATCTATCTATCTATCTATCTATCTATCTATCTATCTATCTATCTATCTATCTATCTATCTATCTATCTATCTATCTATCTATCTATCTATCCACCCATTTATCAATCCAGCTATCTTTCCATATTGATCTATCCATCCATCCATTTATCCATCAATCTCCATATCCATTCATCCATCCATCTATCCATCAACCTATCCATCCATCCCCCCTCTCTTTCTTGCTTCTCTCTCTCTCTCTCTCTGTTCCATCCATCCACCTCCCTTAATCTCTCTCTCTCTCTCATTCTCTCTCTCTCTCTCTCTACCAACTAAAATAAATATTCTCATTCTGTACATTTACCTTAAAAATCAGACCCTATATTAACCCCCAAAAGAAGTAGCCCATCTTGCCCCTTTACTGTTAGATATCAATTTCTAAACCAATCATGCAGTTTCATATTGATATAAGTTATAACATTTAATTCAAGTAAAATTGACACATATTTAAATGATATTTCATCGCAGTTATATGTCATCTATTCAATTACCTAATTTATATCTGTTGGTTTGCTTTATATACTGGTTGCTAGGCAACGGAACATGACCTGTCGAACGGGTGCGTTCACGCTGTAATACATCGATATCTAAGCGTTGCCATGGAAACGATAATGCCAATGTAATGCTGCATTCAATGTCGTTCGATACATATTACATGAAACTACTCAGTGCTGCAGAAAAGAAAACAGCTGATCCCAACATTTCGATGCTGTGGTAGTTTGATTTCAGAATTTAGCAAATTTTTACGTGCCTCAAGTCCTATAATTTACCCAGCCCACATTCATATTAACACAATTATAAAAGAAAACATAAAATAATAGCCTAATAATGCTTTTGCAGTACTGCATACCAAAGCAGACCCTCAGAAATATTAAAATTCCTTGTTTGGAATAAGCGATTCTGTTTCCATGGCAACACAATAATCATGTATTTGAAAATTAGTGAAATTTTGACTTATTTTGTTGCTAGGCAACGCATGCAATCAGTGTTCACCTAAACATTTGCAAACCAAGTGAAACGAAAAGACAATATGACAAATGTTATCCAAATAAATGTCAAATATGTCTTTCTCAAAAACTATCAAGCCGCCAAGCATTTTAAGACACACTGTATATTCCTGGTGGCGGAGATAGTGAACGCATCGCTCTGACTGACTATCTTTAGTTGCCTAGCAACCAAAACAGAAGATTCACCGAGGTAATTGTTTTGGGTTTAAACGTCTATGACATGTTATACTTATAAAAGATAGTCATATTTCTTGTCTACAATGTGAGGCTTAGATATAATGAGGTAGGGCTCAGTTATTTTTGACTAACCCTCGTAAAGAAGAATAAATCAAAAATGAAGGAGCTAGAGTGGTCACAAGATTTTCCCCATTATAACCCTATGGGAGCTATCTGTTGCCATGGAAACCAGAGTTCTAATTTGATCTTACCCAAAACTTAATGCAGTCAATCCCCCACCCCGATGATGCTCCTAATGAAATTTGATTATGATTGGCCAGCTGGTTTCAGAGATATTCATGTTTGAAAGTGTGGACGGACGGACAGACGCACGGACGGACGCCGGCTCGAGTCCCATACTATAAGCTCACCCTGAGCCTTCGGCTCTGGTGAGCTAAAAATATTTTCTTTTTTTAGGGAGACTCATTTTCATTTTGTCACCATACAGATGCAAGCTGTGGTGACAATCTACTACCACTGCATCATGTTTCTCCTTCCATTAAATGGCAATAGTATGTGTAATGGCTAATTTGCTTCTAATAGAAAATGCCTTAAATTTGCGCTATAATTTCTCCCTATCTGACTATCACTTATCCCTAATTTTCCTGGAGGGAGAAGATACGTCTCCCTACTGTCAGGGCCCAGCTTGAACATTGATTAAAAAATAAGCTTACTTATGCAGATTCAAGACATTAAGTCATCTAAAACCATTTCGTCTAAATGCCATTTTGTCTATTAGACGATGCAATGGTCATTTGACAAAATGGCTTTTAAAAGCCATATTTGTCTAATGACCACAAATTTTAGTCTAGTGGACAATTTATCTAGTAGAATAAGGCAATTGTCTAAATTTCGTCTAAAATGTCTAAATGTAAATGTTTAGCCAAAAATAAGATGCAACAGAATATGGTTCTTGAATTGGAAGGCTAAACACAATTTTGAGACATGAAAGTTTGGCTATTATATGTATTTATTTATTATATGTATGTGTTAAACTCCAGCTGTTAAGTTTTTAGAACTAATTTTTCGCAATAACTTTTTACTGCGTCATATATCAAACTTTTCCCAATGAAAAGTACTCAGGAATATCTCCTCCAACTTCTCCAAACAGTTCCAACATCCAAGATGCTGCAGGTTCCTCTGTGCTTAGATGCACTCTTTGAATATTTTAAGCAAAGAGAAAATAAACCAAGCCCAAGATGTCAGTCAAAAAGTTACACTGCACCACCCTAATTCAATTACTAAAGCGATGGATGGCTTGTTCAAACATTATGGAAATTGTGCCTAATTCGCTCCTGCTTTAAGCTAGTGGGTTCATCTCAAAACAGTTCATTTCATAGCACGTGCATAAGAGAAAAATGGCGTGTAATGCGAAAACCTAAACTATGTTCCAAAAATGAGCCTGCTTAAAGTTGATTCTGAATTCAGAGTATGCAAACGGCAGTTTTATGTTATGTACAACCTTTGAATAACTGGATATGTACCGCTGACCAATATTTTTTTGAGACTACCCCTTTCTGTCATGCCTATACAAATTTTACCCCGCGAACACAGTTTGCTAAAATTGAAGATAAAAAAGTTATTGCGAAAAATTAGTTCTAAAAGCTTAACAGCTGGAGTTTAAATATTGTTACTTACAAAAAATTAAGGCCTTGCTTGCTTGATCCCTCGCTGACTCCATAACTTACTTAATCTTCAGGGTCACATTAGTAAAACAGTTTGACTGAAGGTTGGCTTTCCCGATGGTAAGATAATTTTACACACAAGGGCTGTCTGTAGCTTCAAGTACCAATTTTCTTTTTTTCAATTTAGTGAAAATAAAGGGATCTGACAGCACACTAACATACCTTGTACGGATATACAATGTAGCACAGGTCCAGACAGACATAAAAATGTTGATATATTCTTATTCATCAGTCTCAACATATGTTTTGGGTGCTCAATAGAACCGTCTCATAGAGATGGTTCTATTGAGTACCAACAACATATGTTTCGGTTGAAAAAAATAAGAAAAATAATTTTGATTATGCACCTTTATCTAGAGGCCTTGATATAGGATATACAGATAGAGAATTTATTTTCAATTTGTTCTTTGTTAATCCATCTGATATGCATTTAAATTGAAAGCTAAATTTAAACATTTTATACAAAACAGTGAATTTATTGAAACTGTTGTTACTTGAGATCAAGTCCATCAAGTTTGCTACCCATTTTAAATGTACATTTGTAGTTGCTCTATCTTCAACATATTAATATGGTAAGCTGTCAAACTAGTACACTGTACAGACTTTTGTCAGTAACTGCTAACTCCCCTACTTAAAGCCAGCACTGGGAGAGAATAATCCTGACTCTAGATCTTTCATGAAAATAACCCTTTACTTGATCCATAATAACGCCTTTTGACACCTTTGAAATATCATGTATTTGAAAATACTCCCTTAGGAGCAAATGCTCTATTTTCCATAATATTTGAAAATACTATGGAAAATGGAGCATTTGCTCCCTTAGGAGCAAATGCTCTATTTACCATAATATTTTCAAAAGTATTCGAAACTTTACTTAGATTTTTCTTGATTTTTTTCAATGTTGTCTAAAAATAGAAAACGATGTCATGATCTAAAAATAGCCTATGGAGTAAAGTTTCAGCCCTAAATTAGAGGACTGATCCCAATAAAGAATCCTAAGGGAATTGACGTCTGCTGACATCTTTTTTTTATTCAAAATCTACTTTTTCGAAAAATTCTTAGAGTGTCAAACAGTTTGGACCTCAATCAGGCACAACATTTTGATGGGCCTGATCTGGGTCCAAACTGTTTGCATTTTAGGTTATCAGAAGATGACACTAGTTGGCAAAGAGTTAAGAAACAGCAGACAAAACTCTCAAAACACACAGGAAATTAATCTTTCTTGTCTGCCAGGGTTCAAGCTGAGCCCTGACAGTAGGAAGTGAAAATTAGGGAGAAGTGACAGTCAGATTGGGAGAAGTTATAGCGCAGTTGTATGCCATTTTCTGTCAGTTTACAAGCAAAATTACACAAAAATTGCCATTAAATCAGGGCTTCCATTAACTTTCAAATTCAGGAAGTCCAGACTTCCTACCTTTGAAATTTGGAAGTCCTATTGATTTTTTTTGGAAGTCCCACTTTTTTCTGTGATACGGTCGGGATATGGCGGATTGTTAAACTTGCTTTGAAAAATAAAAATATATATTTCAGAGATAATTCTTCTTTGTTCCTTACAATGCATTTTTACTTTTAATTGCTTATAATGCTACAGAGGGGATGTCTGGTGTCTCCTGAATTGTCATGTAATCAGCCTAGATGGGGAAGAGAGAGCTGGTTGCTGGTTGCTTTGCTTGTCCTCCTGGTGTATTGTGAGTGTTGTGTTGCTCTTCCTCACGTTGCCACGGATTTGTCTGCAGTTTGTGATTGTGGTATCACTATTTTTGATGCCCACGTTGTCTGGTCTTGGACTGCAGTATGGTCAGCTGAGCATAGGATTTTCATCAATATAGCTATAACACACACCATGCTGAGCCTGAATGTAACCTGCATTCAGATAGATAGATAGATAGATAGATAGATAGATAGATAGATAGATAGATAGATAGATAGATAGATAGATAGATAGATAGATAGATAGATAGATAGATAGATAGATAGATAGATAGAGATAGATAGATAGATAGATAGATAGATAGATAGATAGATAGATAGATAGATAGATAGATAGATAGATAGATAGATAGAGATGGAGATGGATGGATAGATTGGAATTTGTTTGGGAGTGTTGTGTAGCAATGATCATTTTAAAAGCTTGTACTTGATTGTGTAACAATTATTTTTTAAAAGCTTGTACTTGTACAGCTAAAAATTTGCAACAACAAAAAACAACAACATGACTTTTATCTTTAATATAAAGTATGTTCGTTGGTGTAGTGCCTGTGTAGAAGGAGCGTTCAAGTACTAAATTCTTGCATGCGCAGGGTCAACAAAACAATTAATTACGACACTGACGTGTAGAGTTTATAAATTTTATTCAACAAGCGTGCAAAGTGTCACGTCGGCACTTTCTGTATTTCAAAGATTTCTCAACTGTCAAACAAAACAGATACTGATTGGCCGTTTCGCTTTATTGCTCTCAGTTATTGCTCAGGGATTGGGTGTCCGTCTCGCGGGAATGGTTTCTAAGGCCGTTGTCAAGATTGCGATGTTTTCACACCTGTTGGATGACACACTTTAATATCGATAATTACGTGTCCGACTAAAGCCTACACGTGACACTGGCTGTCAATAAAACTCTTGAAATCAGTCAAGTGGGACGTCCTAGAGTGGTCAATAAACAAAAGAAATGGTTTCCAATACGAAGGCGGGACATAAATCATGTAATCTGGTAAATGTGGGCGGGTTTTTTCTGCAGACAGGACGTCTCAATAACCATTTTTGGCCGTACTAAGGAATTTTCAGAAGTCCGCGGTACGTCTTTGATGTGTTATTTCGGCGTACGCAGCCGATTTTTGGACGTAATATACGGCGTACGCCCCCCTAACGGAAGCCCTGTTAAATGAAAGGAGAACTATGATGCAGTGGTAGTAGATTGTCACCACTGTGGTGATAGAATGAACAAGAAATGTCACAAACACGTGACGAATGCCCCCAAAGGAATTGGTCTAGCATAAGACACATTTGAGGAAAGATAGCTATAATATAGCACGAAAAACCTAGAAATGAGGCCAGAAGTCAATGTCAAAGTCAAAGTGACTCAAAATGGTATGTACCACTCCGCCATCCCAAGAGGAGTTACACCCCAAATTTGGGATTCCTACATCAAATAATATAGCAGATATGCTCTGGACACAATAATTCTTGAAAACTAGGTCAGAGGTCAAGATCACAGTGACCCAAAAATAGTTTGTGACACTCAGGCATCCCAAGATGCATTTACATACCAAATTTGGAATTCCTATTTCAAAGAATATAGGAGATATGCACCAGTTTCTAGAAACTAGGTCAGAGGTCAAGTTCAAAGTCACAGTGACTTAATTATGGTAAGCGACACTTCCTCATCCCAAGATGCATCCATACACCAAATTTGAGATTCCTACCTCAAATAATATGAGAGATATGCTCTGGACATGATTATTCTAAAACTAGGTCAGAGGTCAAGGTCACAGTGACCCAAAAATGGTACATGACACTCCGCTATCCCAAGATGCATCCACACACCAAATTTGGAATTCCTCACTCAAAGAATATAAGAGATATGCTCGGGACACAAAAATTCTTAAAACTAGGTCAGAGGTCAAGGTCACATTGACCTAAAAATGGTATGTGACACCCCGTCATCCCAAGATGTATTTACACACCAAAGTTGGAATTCCTATCTCAAAGAATATAGGAGATATGCACCAGACTCAATGCAGTTTCTAGAAACTAGGTCAGAGGTCAAGTTCAAGATCACAGTGACCCAATTATGGTATGCGACACTTAGTCAGTCCAAGATGCAACCACACACCAAATTTGAGATTCCTACCTCAAATAATATAAGGGATATGCTATGGACACGATTATTCTAAAAACTAGGTCAGAGATCAAGTTCAAGGTCACAGTGACCCAATTATGGTATGCGACACTTCGTCATTCCAAGATGCATCCACACACCAAATTTGAAATTCCTACCTCAAATAATATAAGAGATATGCTCCGGACACGATTATTCTAAAGACTAGGTCAGAGGTCAAGGTCACAGTGACCCGAAAATGGTACGTGACACTCCGCCATCCCAAGATGTATCCACACACCAAATTTGGAATTCCTACCTCAAAGAATATAGGAGATATGCACCAGACTCAATGCAGTTTCTAGTAACTAGGTCATAGGTCAAGTTCAAGGTCAAAGTGACCAAATTATGGTACGCGACACTTCGTCATTCCAAGATGCATCCACACATCAAATTTGAGATTCCTACCTCAAATAATATAAGAGATATGCTCCGGACACGATTATTCAATAAACTAGGTCAGAGGTCAAGGTCACAGTGACCTGAAAATGGTACGCGACACTCGCCATCCCAAGATGCACCAACAAACCAAATTTGGAATTCCTACCTCAAAGAATATAGGAGATATGGATCGGACACGAAAGCGGGACGGACGGACGGACTGACGGACGGACAGATGGATGGACGGACGTACGGACAGTGCGATTACTATATGCCTCCCAAAGTTCCTTTGGGGGCATAAAAAGAGACTCCCTTAAAAATTTTCTTTAAGGGAGACTCCCACTTCTCCCTGGGTCCCATTTAGGGCGAAATTTTGGCACCCAGGGCGACTATTTTGCCCTAGTCGACCCCTAGCTTATTCCCTGCCTGCTGGATACTTCATGTGAATCATCTGCTATGGAATATCAGGTCTACTCACATATGACTCCAGTGCTCCAGATAGCGTCTGTACAGTAAATTATGGGTCCATTTTCCCCTAATACGGATAGAGTTGAAAATTAGTATGTACCGAATATGGGTGTGTTTTTGCCTGTATGGTATGTTTTTACCGGCAACACGACTATTTCTCTACCAATTCCAAAGAGAGGACGCTTGATAATTGAACTGATTTGTGAATTTGTCAAAATTAATGCATTTAGAAATCCTGATTCAACTTGCTGGACTGCTTACTGATGTTTTTTAGCCTTAATACAAACTCCCCAATGTTCGGTTGCGTCCCCTTAACATGTCTCCTTGAAGAACACGTGCTTTCAGAATAATATGTGCGCAGAAGCCACTCTGGGGGAGTTTGCTATCAGTTTGGTCCTTGTAATTTCATGTGAACCAGTCAAAGTTGAAAGTGAAAGTAGAAATTTCTTGGAAGGGCAGCGTGTTTACAGATGGCAATAAAAACAATCATCAGGATTCCCTGTTCCAATATTCTTGCCAACGTGTATATAAATAGGGACATCACTGTTTTCAGTACATGAAGACAGTTTTAAATACAAGTATAAGCTTTGATAAAAATTTGGCTTAGCCAAGGTATTGAAAATAGCTGGTATGGATCAAGTTTCATTTCGTCCAGTACCCGTTCTGATGGTAGTCAAAATTATCTGGAGCACTGGTCTCACATAAAATATCAAACCATAAATAACTCTTTGCCTGATTGTGTCTTCTGCTGAAAACCTTCATTTGAAAATAGTTTGACACAGCTAGCTCAAAGCCAGGCCCCATAGGGCAATTGGAAGTGAGTTTGATTGCTGATCCAGGGTTTGTGAGTTCAATCCCTACCCGGCCTCATACTTTTGTGGCGCTTGATCATGAAATATTTTCTAGTCATTCTCCTCCTTCCGCTGATTCAAGAAGGGATGTTGTCAGTTACAAGAGAAAGTATGTGCACTGAGTACTGGTCTAAGCTTACAGAGAAAAAAGTGTGGTTTAAGGGACGTTAAACCAAACACAAACAAAACAGACCAAACCTGTTTGACAGGCTAATGGTATTCTTGAAAGATTTTTTTGGAAAATATTCGTTTTGAAAAAAAATCAGCAGAGGACAAAAAGGCTTGCATCAAAGAGTAAACCTTGTCTGCCTGTCTGCTGCCTAATGAATGGCACTTTATCGGCTAGTTTGTTATGACATTGTTTGCATCAAAGCCTTCAGCTCATCAATAATTCAAAATACCATACTTTTAATTAACACTCACTGTAATTGGACAACCACACTTAGCCCTTGCTTTCCAAATAAAAAATATTGAATTTTTTATCATTATTATTATTTGCTTAGGCCAAAATAATAGCATTGTTTCCAGTTTACTGACTAGCAAACCTTTGGAACCGTGATACATGTAACTACAGTGCCAAAGAATGTTAAAACATTTGTTAAATATATATGTAAAATTAAACAAAACAACCCCATAGAAAATATCTATGGAATTACCAGTGGTATAATACCAGTGGAAATCAGCAGTAAAATATGGTGGTATTACCACAGTAAAACAGTGGATTTCAGTGGTAAAACAGTGGTAATACCAATGATTTCCATTAGTATATCAGTGGATAATAGTTGTAATACCATCAAATTTCTGCTGATTTCACTGGTATATCACTGATATTCCACTGGTATACTGGTAATACCACCAAATTTTACCGCTGATTTCCACTGGTATACCACTGGCAATACCACCAAATTTTACCGCTGATTTTACCACTGATATTCCACTGGTAATACCTACGATATTCCACTTGTTTTGAATCGATTTGATTCGTTATGTCCCAGTAAACAATTTTTTGGGTATGTCTTTGGGTCTTCCTGGGTTGAACCAGCACTAAGCAAGGATAAATGTGTCTTGCTCGAGAACACAACAAGGTGACGCCGTTGAGGCTCAAACCTGCAGCCACTCAGTCTCAAGTCAAGCATTCTACCACTGAGCTTTCATATTCCACTCATAATACCACTGAATAATTTATTATCCGCTGGTATTTACTATTTAATGGCATTGCCGCAAACATTCAGCAGACGACAAAAACATGCAAGATCATCCAACATAAGTTATGTTTTTATACGCAGGTTTTCTGGCAAAATACAGCTTTATAGCTTTTTCGTAATTTTTCAAAATTATATATGTTTTTAATGGTTCTCAAGGTTCTCAAGCATTCTGGATAAACACTCAAAGGTCAAGATAAACAAAAATTTGGGGCGTAAAACTTTGAATATTTTATTTTCCATCAATTTTAACAGTTTTGGATGCTCAAAATAACCGACTCATTGAGACGGTTCTTTTGAGCATCCGCAACATATGTTTTCACTCAGAAATAAGAAAAAATGATTTCTTTTTGGGGACGGATGCTGGCATCCGGACTCAATTTTAACACTTACAGTTTTTCAGTCACGTCAATTTTTCACCCTTGCCAGGCCATACATTAAATATATGCTATACTCCTTGCAAATTTTCAGACATATAAGTTGCATGGTTTCAAAATTAACAATTAAATTAGATGCATGATAAACAGTCGTATAGATCCTGATTAGTTTGTTCCTGAGAAGCCAAACTGATCCGGATCTACAGTGTTTTCCAGAACGGGGTATATCCGGATTCCACGGGATAAAGGTTTAATACAAACCGAACAACTTTCTGGAAAATATTACGCGTAAAAAGTAGTTCTTTTTTATTGTTTTTTTTTTATTGTTTGTTATGCTTTGCAGTTTAGAAACTTCAGTTTAGGTTTCGAAGCAATGATTTATCGCCAATTGCTAATTCAAATACAAATATATTTAAAAAATAATACCTTGCGCAGTAATATAATAAAGATAGGCATATCGTAAAAGACATCGTGGACTTGCCATTGTAGTCTGCTTTCATTGACAACAAACAAACAAGTCGGCGTGTTTTTTACGCGGCTATGTATGTAAATAATATAACATTCATATGAATCAAGAATTATCTCATTTGACCCCAGAAGGTCGCTTGGATATTTGGGATTAATAATCTTACTTGCATGAGTTCATTTGAAGTTTTACTTTATGCCTATCCCGCCAAAACGATCACGTGATATATACATTTGCGAAAGGACGCTATCTATTAGACTGGTCTCCCTTTAATAGTATTGCGTCTATTTATAGCATATACACTCTGGCGCAGTATTGGAATTTTGAGTCCATCCGCGGTATTAAATAAAAGGGCATTTGCTACCGGGCCCGTCATGAGCCACTATCGGCCGACGAACCCTCAAACGAACCACAATCCGTGGATGACGGTTTCATTGACGGATTCAAGGGGGAGGGGGCGCTCCCCCCCCCCCCTAAAATCGCCAAATCAAAGTTTTTAATATGATTTTAACAGCAGCTATTGTTTTTTGTTGCTGATTGTTTTCAATTTTAAATAGTCTGGGTTTTTTCTTGCATCTAAATTCAAAGATGCCACATCGGCGGCGCCCTGCTAAACTGTAGCCTACCATATCTTTCCGTTCCGTTTTGAGAATGACGTCTACTGGAGTCCTCGGATCAGAGCAGTCTGATCTGGGTCCGCAATGTTTGCAACAAGGACGTTTAATGGTCTAGCAGAGTACAGTATATAGGGATTATGAATCTAAAAATCGGCTTATATGCCTTCTGCGCCCAGCAGTTGTTAATGGATAGAAACACATGTGTGATCCCTATAATAAAGGATTATGCATGTCAAAATGTCGTAGAAACGTTTTGAAAACACGGCGATATGATTCTGTGCTATCTCCTCTTTTTCTTTTCTTTAATCTTATTAAAACTGTCGCTAAATTCATGCGGACTGAGTCAGTAAAATGTCCAGCGCATGCGGTATTCGCCAAGTCGAGAGCCAGGCACGTGCATATGTCACTCAATTTACTTACAAGTCAGAAAAGCCCACTGATTTAAACTATTAGATAAGCCGGGTCTCCTATGTTCACTCGTCTCGGACTACCGATGAATCACTACACTATTTCGTTCTTCTTTCAGAAAACCAAAACGCTTTCGCTCGCTCTGCCGACTTCGAATTCCAGTTTATATTGTACTAACTCAAGAATTGAAACCGCTAGACATCTCGTACGATCAGATTTTTTGCAACGATCTACACAAAACTTTGAAATACGTAGACGAGTTCCCAGAGTAAAAAAAAACTGACGAAAATCAAAAAGAACACACACACACGCACGCACGCACGCACGCACGCACGCACCTCTCTCTACTTGTCGATCCGCCGATGCAATGTTTACTTTGACGTGCCTGCACCAGTCTCTCTCTCTCTCTCTCCTTACATTTGCAAACACGGTTTGGATCCAGATCAGACCCGAATGGTATTTAGGATAGAATGTTTCGTCAATTTAAAAATGTGTGCATGCGACAGAAGTACGCAAAGCGTTAATACTGTGGAATGTCCGACTTTGCCGTACAAAAGCCGATTAGAATTTTGGGTCCTCATCGGAAGCTGATTGACTGACCCAAACATTGTGTTTCGATATTCTAAGAAAACAAGCCAAAACAAAAGATTCGTGCGCAAACACCGTGCAGTCTCCTCTCTCTCTCTCTCTCTCTACTATTACGACCTGCTATCAAAGTTTGCAAACAGTTTGAATCCAAAAGATCGTCCGATGTGCCTGATCAGGGGCAAACAAGCATACCAAGAGTTATAATCTAGACCGACTTTGCGTCCGATGATCACGGAACATTTCAGACAAATACCTTCTTTCAGATGCATGCCATGGGCGAATCCAGAGGGGGGACAGGGGGTCCGGACCCCCTGAAAAATCACAAAATATAGGGTTTCCTAGCAATATTGATCCGGATCCGCTAAAAATCACAAAGCTACCATGCCAGCATTCAATGGTGGGCCATTGACACGCCAGCAAAACGCCATTCCAAAGGCGTTTCGCTGATGGGCCGATGGTTGTCAATTTTAAGTGGCATTTCCTCTCTGACAAAATGTTCTGGATCCATGCATGCATTCAGTGCGTGTGAACCGGCTCGATTGAAATTAAACTGTCGACGGACATAATTTCATGATATTTTGGTACTTACAACGTGCGACAGAGACTCAGACTAGCCTTCGCAATGGTGCATTCTCAATTCAACATTGATGGCTACGGTATGTCAAGCATGCAAATGGATTAATTTTGTGTCTCACGACTGAAACCACAACTTGGAAAAGGGCCCTTTTGTATATAAGTTTGTATAAGCAAACTAACTTAACAAATTTACTCAGTTGTTTAGCGCTGTGGTTTGCATGGCTTTTTTTTTAAAGTAATAATATCTACTGTTACTTGCAAATGTTCAATTTTGACAACCAGGCAGCGTATGACCTAAGTCCTTCACGGTGAACATTAGAAACGATGTCGTTACGTAAACGGGTCCCCAATTAAAATTGAATTCCGTCAGGTAAACAATTCGCCAATGAAGGGTTCTAAAAATATTTGAACACGCTGCAGGTAGCCTGCACTGTTTTCCGTCGATAGATGCATAGACGGCCTACCAATAACATACATGAACTTTGTCACGTTCGTGTAGAAAAGTCCGTGCTTGCCTTTGATCTTATCTGAAAGCATGTATCGCACAATTAGCAGACAAAAGTATAGTCTTGCGCTTGGCATGCGGAAAAGAACGTCACGTGCCAGAGTACCCATTTAAGTAGAAAGGAACCTTCCAAATGTCGCTACCGCTCACGCGCTGTACGGTATGAGTCAACCGAGCATAAACGGACGTCGACTTTCCGCCGAAAATAACTCGTGTTCGTAATTTTAGAAAAAAAGGTCAGTGTTCGATTTTTAGAATGTTTTGAAAATTATTTTCGGCGAAAAACTTTTGGTGTTCGTAATTTTAGAGTGTTCGAAATGTTAGAACATTTAACGTACATTGCAGTAGACATGTGCCGGTAGCACGCCATGTCTACTTCTTCGAGGCCCGGAATTCAAGTCAAGCTGGAACTTTTTTTTCTCTGGAGCCAGAACGGTATAAGGACTATCCCATCTGAAGTCAGTGCCGCTTTTAAAACCATTAAATCACATTTAAGGTTGTTCCTTTTCCTTGTTTTCAGACTTGTCTTCAAAGGCAACATTAAAAAAACAAATGAAAAACCCCAAAAAACAGCAAAATTTTAAAGGCTTAAATGGGCCCTAGAATGCACCAAATTGTACAATTTTTTTCAAAACATTTTCGGGGGAGCGTGCCCCCGGAACCCCCCCCCCCCCCCCCCCCCCCCCCCAGCCCCCCAGCATGTCTTAGCGCCTTCTGCGTTCGAATGAAAATACTTTATGTTTTAAATATTGCGCCCCCAACATGGAATCCTGGTCCGCCCCCTGAAGTTCTATCGTTACAGTGTGAAACATTTGGGATCTAGATCTGGCTCGACGTTTTGTTTAGTATGATATGGGTCCAATTATTATTTTGCAGGCTTCACCACAGGTATCATACCGAATTCTTGGCCGCAGATATTCTTCGACTAGTCTTTTCGCGGAGGGCTCTCATTTGAAATAATAAAAACTTATTTACGAACACTTGTCAGGGTCGATTAAAGGCATATATATATTCTTGAATAGTCACTCTAACACCACATCATGGCTAAGGCATTACAGTACTTAAAATATGCGAGAAAAATGAACGAGTACTTGAAATCGGGATACTTTGGGATTGATTGACAATTACACATTTTTACAGAAATGGTTTCTATATTTTTTCGTTTTTGGTGAAATGACATTTACTTGTTTTACCTGTATGTTAATGATTTGGATTAAATAAGCGTCGATTGTTTATGAGAAAGGGATTTCTGCCCCTACCCCATTCAACGGTTGCAAGTCTTACCCGCAGAGGTGTGTGACAAAATACTATAGCATCCGCGGGGTTTCGTTATCTGGCCGCGGGGCAGGGCTTTTTAGAACCGTTTTTTCACATATTAATTAAAGCGGCAGGAACTAACTATGGGCTCAAAGGCACTAACATTTTGATAGCCTGTTAGTTTCTACCAGCAGGGAAAGCCGATACTGGTTCTATTGCGAGTTTGACGCGAATCTGTACCACAGGGTGAGAGCATGCTCCTAATCTTACCGCTTGTCGTCGTTGTTCATGGCCGCGGGGTTCTGCAATATGCTTTCCTGTCCATGGAAATCCTAAAACTCAAAACATCAGAATCATCTATGGCAAAAGATAGGTAGGTGGTATGCTGAAACCACTGGGTCATTTACGGTTAGATCAGAATGTAGCCATTGGGTTTTCGCTTTTTTTTTGTTTCTCTGTATGCTGATTTAGCCAAATTAACTAGTTCTACGGTAGTAAGATCGCCTGACCAAAGTGCCAAGGTTGTGAGCAGCAAAATCTAGCTGTTTGTCTGTCTGCCCGTTATTCTGTCCATCCGTCTGTCTGTCTGTCTGCATTGGTTCTTCGTTCTTTTACTTATATGCTCGTTAAACCAGCTAACATGTGTCTAGTAGCTCAGGTGGTTAAAGCGCCTGTCCAATGTTCTGAAGGCTGTGAGCAGCATAATCTAGCATTCTGCCTGCCTGCATACTTGTCTGTCCACTTGCCACTGGCTGTCTGTCTCCCTGTATTGGTTCTTTGCGCTTTTGATTTTTTTTGTAGGCCTGTTTTGCTAGATTATCTAGTAGTTCAGGTGTTAAAGGTGCCTGACCCCATTGGGGTTACTTTTATTTTTTCTAAATACGTAGGCTTGGACCCAGCATCTACTCTTTATCCCCAAAAATATCAGGAATATCAGGCACACCCCAAAAATATTTGAAATTTAGCAACCCCAAAAATATTTTCCAAATCTGTACCTTGACCATAAAAAAGCGCCAAATTGATAGAAATGACTCCACAAAACGTAAAAAAAATCATAATTTCATCATACTCCCAAACATATTTATTTATCTGACCTTCCCGACCCCTCCCCCCCCCCCCCTCCAAAAAATGCAATTCAAAATTTTGAACCTTCAAAAATGGACCGATCCTACTTATATATGATAATATCAAAGTACCACCCCACCCCTCGCCCCAGAAAGCTGGCCAGTGTTTCAGAGCAGTATGCAGCAAAATATAGCTGTCTGTCTGCTTGTTTCTCAGTCAATCAACCAGTCAGCCAGCCGGCCCGACCAACTGCTTCGATTTCTTTGTGTAGACAGAGCCTCTTCGAAAAGCGTGTTCTTGTTACATAAAAGTATTTGCATGTCCTATTTTTTCTTCATACGTAGGGTCTGGCCCAGCATCTATCGTTCACCCCCGAAACATATTCTGAAAAATCTAAGGACCCCAAAAATATTTGAAAGGGGTAGGTGCATTAAGAGGCTATTTTGCCCCCCCCCCCCCCCCCCCCCCTATGAGGTCAAAAAATAAAAGTTGCTCTTCACAAGTTTTTTCTTATTAGTTCATTAGAACAATAGCCAAGGTCTGGTATTGATTCGACTTTTACAGTTGCTATGGTAACAAAAAAGGCCGCCAAAATAGGCTGAAAATAGGAAAATGACCGTTTTGGAGCAAATTTTAGACATGTAACAGAGAAATTAATATAGAGCACAAGCAAATACCAAAAAAATATTTCAACATATGATGAGAATTTTCATGGCACACAATATACTAAAAGTTTTTTTTTGGTATTTGCTTGTGCTGATATCTGATTCTTAAAAAAATCGGTCTCCAAAAGCCTCAAATTTGGCCTAAAATGGCAATTTCTCTATTTTAAGCCTATTTTGTCAGCCATTTTGGTTACCATAGCAACTGGTAAAAGTAAAATAAATGCCAGAATTTTACACTTGGGCTATTCTTCTAACAAATCAATAAGGTGAAATTGGTGAAAGGCAACTTTCATCTTTTGGCTATAGAGGGGCCAAAATAGCCCATTAATGCACGTACCCCTTTTAGCAACCAAAGAAAATATCCTTGACATAAAGAAAAGACCCTAAATGCATCATATCTCCAAAAATATCCATGTTTCTTGGGATAGAGGTCAAAATCTAGGACATCTTGTTTTCTTTTTTTGAATCATTTGTATTTGAACAACAGTGGCGAGTTCAACAATGTGAACGTTTGCGGGCACACTTTCATGATCTTTATTAGTAATGTGTAAAGTCTGGCATCAAGTACAACAAGAGCGCTCGCATTGTTGAACTCGCCATGTCTCTGTCACTTTTAACCTGAGGGTGCATTCCCCCACGGTGGGGCTAGAGGTCATAATATAGGAAACCTTTCAAAAGAGCTATTCTGTTTTTTCCAACCTATGCAGATATCTTTCCAAACATTTATAAGAAAACATCCATATTAAGGCATTTGGTATCATATTCATGGAAGGCTTCCAGTCATCAGCTTCAGAGCCTTGCGTCCATACCTCAGGGTGGGGCCAGAGGTAAAAATGTAGGACATTTTTTTCCTTTAAAGAAATATTTGTATTTGAAGAACATATACTATTTCATGTTCTAACTTTCTGTGACTTCAGGTCTTCGGTTCAGGACCTTTGAGCAAAAGACTGCCAGAGCTCTAGCTAAGAAACTTCTTTTAACAGAATTTCCTCCTGAACCACTGACCCAAAAGCAAGTTAATGTCACAGATTTATTACCAAAGGTGTCTTCTACCAATTTTGCACAAAAAGGTTCCACTCCACTGAACAATGGATCTGCCAAAGCTCCAGATAAAAATGTCTTTCAATGACTTCTCCTGAGCCAATGGTCCAAAATTTACAATAATTTCACAGAATTGTCCCTAACGATGCACTCTACCAAACTTATACAATTGGTTTGGCTCTGCCATTAAGAGACTTTATTCAAGCCTGCACATAATGTCTCTGGTGGCGATTAAGTAAAAGTAGAAAAAACATATTCAAAAGTGGACAGAACTTTATCAAATCAGTTCTTGATCATCATTAATTTCTTTGTCAAATTGAATATGTGGGTGGATTTGTCTTAGGTAAGATACTAGGAAACACTTTCCCTAATCCTCAGAAGATCTTTAACCAACAGAAACCAAAAGAAAATCTGAAGAAGAAAAAAACATGCCACGGTATTTGGGATCAAATTACACAGGTTTAGTTGGGGTTGTGCCAAAGAAAGTTAAGAGAAAATTGTTACCGCTTACCTGCCTGAAGAGCTTTACAAACAACTATTGAGGGATTATTTTTTAACACTGTAAGCTCTATAATAAAAGCATTTGAAGATAAAGTTTGATTATTTACTTCTTAAGTTAGTTATTAATCAACTGATTTCTTGCCCTGTTCATATATTGATTACATTTATTAAAGGCTGGTTTTGTCCAATGAACAAATGACAATGTCGTCAGAAAGATTGCTTTCTCATTTCACTTTGTGGCAATATGTTTGACCCTACATCAGAGACTTCCAGTTTCCATTTGCATGTTTTAGAAAAGGTATCTAACTAACAACCTCCCTATTTGAACGCTTTAATGCAGCCGTCCCCATCAGTACTCTCAGTGCTTTGATTTTATTATGCACTCTTAACAGGTTAACTAGAGGCCTAAATTTCACAGTGCTATCATATATCTTGGCTCTAAAAAAACAATTAACAGCCTCATTATTACCTGTAATTATTGGAAATTGAATCTTAAACCAACCAATTTGATGTTATCGCAGTTTATGTCTGATTCATCAACGGTACAAAAGGTACAAAACCTTCCATGTTAATAATTCTGAGTGTAGTACATTGATGGCTGAACATAAAGACATATCTTGATACAGAGCACAAATGCTATCAGGCCAAATCTGGGTCAGAAAACGGTTTGCTAAGGTTACAATCAGCATGCGACAACCCCGACACTGGATCAGCGGCCAGTTTTAAAGACCTTGCAGAGCTACACGTATTTCATTCAGCTCAATCAAATCTGCAGCCATCATTCTTATAGATTTCTCACCCACTTATCTCTCAAGACAAGCTGTTCCATAGGCAAAACGCCGTGCGGAATTTCCTTATCCCATCCACGTGACTGGCTTATCCCATCCACATGACCTGCTTATCCCATCCACGTGGCTTCAAATTATAACAATTTACACTAAAACACTATTAGACTGGTTGGATGTAGCTCACAACATAAATCCAGTTATTTGTTTCTTGACAAAGGCCAAGAGGCCGAAAATTTGAAACAGAGTAAACATAGTGTTTTAGTATGAATAAATTCCCTTTGGAATTTTTATTGAAATAATAAGTATAACAATTTAGGCTGTTTTCAGAGCAATTTACGCCTAAATATTATGTCGAAATATCAAAACGGCAATATTTAGTGTGTCTGCCATTTTGGCATTGTTGAATGACGTCAAAAACATTTCTGTTGTCACTAAAATGCAACAACATGACACACGTTATTGACAAAGTTTGGCTCCACAACATCGTTGTCAATAGATACCGATACCAACGTAAGTTTCAAACCCCAATAAAAACAAAACAGACGCTTGAAATGCTATTTCGCTTCTGTTTTTAGGTGCTAAACTATGTTTACACCCATTTCTGCATCTGGAAAATTCGTTGGTGAACTTATTTTTTAGATTGGAACAAACGCAAAAAATCTAAAAAAATATGCGGAACTGACAGAATTCACATAAAACCTTAAAAAGTCAAAAATTTTGCGAGAAAAAGTATCCATCATGATGTATTGTGGGGGTGCAAGGAAATCCCATCCTCGGGCCTGAATAATTTCGTCAGAAACTCGCCAAAGCCTCGTTTCTGACGAATTATTCTGGTCCTGGGGTAGGATTTCCTTGTCCCACAACAATACATATGAAGGCTACTCTTATTCCCATCATAAGTTTGACTGTGACCATGTCCGTTTTACCATAACAATACAAGGGTCGCTGAACAGCAGGGACAAATATCCATATTCATTGACACTAACCAATGAATGGAGGGACTGTCTCTTTCTCTACATGCCCAGTAATGCATGTTGATACATGTATTACCAAATTATTTAATACATAAGGCCAGAATTTTTTTATTAGTTGATTTACAATCCCTCCTACTGTAATTTTCCGGAAAGAAGGAAAAAATAAAATTTAATTTCTAAAAAATTTTTTTTTATTTTATCCGCCGACTCTAAATATTATTTGTTTCGTTAAAAAAAAAAATATTTTTTTGCGGTTCTGTCCGTGTATTTTTGAGAGTGACACTGTAAAAAATGATTGTCCTGTCAAGATTTTTGGGAAAGTGATAAAATATTTGAAAATTTAATACAGACTGTTGGTTTGCCTTACTGGTGTTACTGTTTTTTTTCTGGAGATATTAAAAAAAAAAGCTCTGAAAATGAACAGTTAACTGGTCATTTTCAGAGCTTTTTTTTTATTTTTTTTTTTTGTCCTTCCGACCCTAACTCTGAAAAAAAAATCCTGTAAATCAACTTATGACAAAATTCTGGCCTAATTTGAGAAAGTACCATATTCATTATAAATAGTGCACATAATTTACCCTTATCCTGCCAATACTTATTTTTGTTCAAAAATGGTGCCTGCTTACTACCCCTGTTGCGCTAATTCAAATGCACTCCAGATTCCAGGGCAGTAAGCAATATGAACCCCAAAATATATAGCAGATGATAAGGCAGAAATGGTGGGAAATTGATTAATAGATGAACATCTAGAACAGTCCAGGCCACTAGGTTATAAAACTTTTTCATGCTCAACTCAACTGAGCATGAAACTTCAACGGCTCATAAAAACTAAAATACCGACAAATGAAGAAGTTTCTTGCTTTAAGTCTCTCAGATGTTGAATTATCATGCTTATATATAGGGATCAAACATGTTTTCTATGCATTAACATCTGCTGGACCCCGAGGTTGGTGTTGAAACCCGAGCCTGAAAGCCAAAGGTTTGAACGACCCACGAGGGGTCTAGCAGATGTTAGTGTATCAGAAAACCATGTTTGATCGTTATTATTGCATAAAGTCATTTTGTCACTTGAAAACTTTGGAAAAGCGCTTCGAGAAGTCATTTTTGTATTACTATAATGGCACCCAAAAAGACGAAGGATTCGTAAGTTTTGAAAAAACCTGTTCCAGAGAAAAAGACTTACGTCATCCTAACGTCACTAAATTATGTTCATTTATATGCACCTTACTGTTGATGACGTTTTTATGGCAGCCTGGAATGGGTATATGTAGTACAAAAGCTGTGCATCAAGAGCATGTTAGATTTGGTTATTTACGTCCCATCAAAAATATTTCAGTTAAACAGGGACGGGTCTTCCTGGTTTGAACCAGTGCTAAGCTAGGATAAATGTGTCTTGCTCAAGGACCACAACGCAGTGACGACGGTGAGGCTCGAACCCGCGGCCCCTCGGTCTGGAGTCAAGCACTCTACCACTGAGCCACTACGCTCCCTTCAACAGCATGTGAATTGCCTGATTAATATATGGTTTTGCCGGTTAAAACATGACTCTTAATAGCGTGCGACATGGGTTTTTTGCAATAATAAATGTAAAAAAGCCAACAATTGTTGGCATTTAACATTAATGAGCAGGATAAATTTCGTGCTCAGCTGAGTTGAGCATGGAAAAAGTTTTATAACCTCAGCGCCAGAATCCTATTACGCCTTGAATTCAGAATGGCTGATAATACTCACTCCGAAGTAGTCATGGACATTCTGAGTGCATAAGGGTTTAGAGAACATGATTAATTATGGCAATGCCCTCAAGGCTTGGCCTAAATAGAATGACCCTATAAATGTTTTGGAATGTTTGTGTGTTGTTGTTTTATGTGCATGTGGTGGGGGAGAAGGCTTTGAGGGGGAGGGGAGTCACATCTTTATAGTCATAAGCAAGCATCAAAAGGCTTTAAGATGCTTGCTTACTTGAGGTATATGTCCTGACTCCTGAAGTCGCTGTTTAGGGATATAAAGTTTCCGCCACTTTCTAAATGCAGGTGGGGGATCGAATCGATCTTTCAAAACAGATAAGACTGTAATGTGTATGTCCAACTTACATTTTGAATTTCTCAACCCAAATGGGAATTGTTCTCAGGGAGATGGTTCTTACTTGTTCAGTTGGTACCGTGATTTTATTTGGCCATTTTTACCGCCTTATATGGGAGTCATTCCCAATCCAAAAATGGCCTTTATCTTCCCAATTTCATGTATTTTAGTATTTATTTTCAAATTTTTATGACATATTTTCCCAAATGTGAAGGAAAAGGTAGCTTCCCAAAATCCCAAATAAAATCACAGTGGTGACTTCTCTTTGCATGCTTGGTATTTTTGCATGCTTTTTGGTGTCTGATGACTTCTTTTTAAAAGTAATGTTTCAGGAAAACCATCAGATCGTCAAACAGTATTGACCCGGCCTGATCATGGGCCAAATCATTTGCAAGACAACAAAAGTCTTCATTTGTGGGATAAAGAGTCAACCCTTAAAACGCCAAGAAAAAATACATCTAAGAAAAAATACATCTGAAAAATGACGTCTGCTGAAGTCATCTGCTGCAAATAATTGCCTAACATTTACTGATGAATTTAAGTATTGAAGCAAACAGGGTGGACTTAGATCAGATTGCTCCTATAGGAGCAGTCTGATCTAGGTCCACACTGTTTGCCATAGAGGCTTTTTAAACATTTCAGCAGACGAGAGAAGCAGACGACTTTTGCTGCGATTAGTGCATTAAGGGTTAAAACAAATTAAATCCTAATGTGCAGGACCCCATACAATTTATGGTAAGATAAATGTGTCACACACCCATAAATAGGTTGTTTGCCATTCAAGTAGTGTCAACTTGACAAAATTTTATCAAGATTTATAAATTAATGGGGCATCTCAGATGCTTCTTGCATTTTTACATAATCATAACAAATCTACACCAATGCACCAAACTTGAACTACCAGTATACTCCTCAAAATATGCAATGATAATCTAAAGTTTTTTCAAGAAATATTAAATCTTTTTTTTTGCATCTTTTTGATGAACTTTCAGCAGATAGAACAACTGCTCTTTTGCCTAAAAGGCTCATTTCCCCATTGAAATTTGCACATTCTAATGATCTGGAGCATAAGATTGCCAAACAACAATGGAGTGTATAATAATTATATATTAACTCTTTGCATGCTGAATAATTTTTCATGCTTTTGTTGTCGACTGCTGACTTTTTTCAAAATTAACCTTTTCAAAAAATTCTTTCAGGAACAAACAGTTTGGATCTAGATCAGTAAGTAAAAAGCAAGCAACTGTATATTAAACTATAAACCAAGCAACTGTCTTATGCAATCAGAATTTCCTTTTCCCGACAGCTGCTTGCTTGATATTATAGGGATCACACGTGTTTTTTCATGCATTAACATTTGCCGGATCCCGAGGAAGCTGTTTGAACACGAGGCCATTAGGCCGAGTGTTCAAACATCGTCTGAGGGACTCGGCAAGTTTTAATGCAATGAAACAAACATGTGTGATCGTTATTCTTGCATATTTTACCTGATTTCAGCATAAACCGCGCTGAAAACGTCCCTTAAACATTAAATATCCCTTTTCTTACATTTGATTTCTCAAAACAAAATGGCGTCAGCGTCAAAATTTGTAATGTCATTACGTCATTACGTTACCACAACATCATATATACGCTTGCAACGTTTTCGCGAACGAAAACATCGGCGAAATGATCAGTCATGACCGCAATGCTTTCTAGTAACGTCATGCATGCAAATCAGGGCCCAGTTTAGGCATTTTCAAGTAAGGCTAAAAAAATATACAAAAGTTTCTCGGGCACCGCTGCATCTAGTTGAAATGCCCCGCATATACACTTTTTTTTCTTTAAAAAAAGTAATAAATAAACACGGCATTCCTTCGTTGTTGTCTTTCAAGATCATCAAAAGTTCACCAAACGCTCAGTAAAGCGTCTACATGATTTTGGGTTGTAATCAAAACTAGAAATTTTATTTGACAAAAACGCAATAAGACATTTCGTCTCAGAAACTGCCTTAAAGAATGGTTCCGTCCAGGTTTTTTTTTGATGAAATGGAGTACAAAATCCATGGTCTAGCAATCTTGGGGCCGGAATGTTTCGGAACTTGTTTGACCGAAACGACCAGGCACCTGCTGATAACTGATTTCCGTCAAATAAAAAATTCTACTTTTAAATCACCTTTTCCCGCTTTGCCTCTTGTCATGGCCTCGCAAATCGAAACCAGAAGAATTTCAGCTTTGATAGTGTCTATATTTGAGTTCACTACAATGCCATATAGTCCCTTATAAACCAGTTCTTACGAAAACCTAATGATCAACACAGACACGATTAAAATACGACCAGCTTAACTTTTTGTCAAAGAATGCCTCGCATGTGATGGGTGCGCGAGAAATGGCATACAGGAGGTCACTCCTAAAACTAACTAGGTGACGTCAATGTTTGCTGATTGACACATAATCAAGTTTCTTCAGTCAAGTCAAGTGTATTTGCGAGGATTGCCTCGCATCAATTAATTTGATTCACTTTTTTGCTATTTGACAGATAAGCAAATTTCTTTAATCAAGTCCTGTCTATTTGCAAGGATTTCCTTGCATCAAAGAAATTTCATTCAATTTTGTTCAAAAAAGGATGGCCTCATCTGTTTTTGGGGAAATAAAAAAAAAAAAAAAAAAAAAAAAACCTGCCTGCCTCATCTGTTTTAAAAAAAAAAATGGCCGAAGAAACAATCCTGTTTTTAGCCTTAAAGCCATATGATCAAACAGCACGTGAATTTCATGATTTGAACATGGATTTTGCTGCTTCAAACAGCTCCCCATAACGAATTCCCATGCAAGAATAACATGTTTTCATTAGCCAAAAAAAATTTGGATGTTGCGGGGTGGTGCTTATGATTATCTGGTGAAACCTTACTTTTTTCGAAAAGATTTCAATAAAAGCTGTTTTAAGGCACTAATGATCATTTTGGGCTGGATTCTGAGACATATCATTTAACCCTCATAGAGGCGGTGGTCGGAGACGCTCTTTGAGGCGTTTGCAAACAGGGCAGTTCCAGATCAGGATCTACTCTGTGCTTATGGAAATATGATTAGATATGATCCTACACTAGTGGAGCTGACAAGTAATTTCTTTGTTCTTGTACCAACAAGAAAGTTTATTTATATAATTATTCATAGTGGGTGGAGCTTAACATGAATAGTGATGAAAGAACGGGTTAAGTAATTTGCATAAAAGCTAAAGATAATAATTCTCTATCGCTAGCTTTGTCTCCTTTATCATAAACCTAGCAATTATGCCATCCTGTACCGGGCCGCGTAGCGCAGTCTGTAACGCGTCTGGCTACAGATGCGTATATGATTGCAGATACAGGGGTCGCGAGTTCGATCCCGGCCCGGTCCCATACTTTCGTGCAGATTGATCATTCTCCTCCCTTCGGCTGAATCATTCAAGAAGGGTTGTTGTCAGTTAAAGGCGAAAGTATGTGCACGATGTTCTGGTTAACCGCTTGTTCAAGCTTGCCCAGGAAAAAAGTGTGGTAAGGTGAACTGACCGTCCCGCCATGACCATTGCTGTAGATTTGTGATGTAAAGCAACAAAACAAAACAAACAAATGCCATCCTGCATTAGGCCCTGTCACAATCTGCATAAATCATACTGACAATCTGCAGGGTGGGACTCATGAGTCAAGTCCTAGCCCCCAGCTCAACTGAGCATGAAATTTCAATTACTCATAAAAAAACTAAAATGCTATAAAATAAAGACTTTCCTTGCTTTCAAACTCTCAGCTGTTGTATCTATCATTCTGACAAATGTTAAAACACCAATAATTGATGGCATTTTAACATTTATGAGCATGATGAATTTAATGCTAAGTTGAGAATGAGATGAGCATGAAAAAGTTTTAACAATTTTTGGCCTGGTCTGGCAATATACTTATCAGCCTAACTGTGATCTAAGTTAGGCAGCAATGTCAACAGTTCATACAGGTTACATGTACTGTATTTTCTAATAAGCCTGCTCAAGTACAGTGTAATAATTGAACCTGAACCACCGCTTGCCAGTGTCGTCTGCTCTGTAAGCAGTTTAGGTCCAGATCAGGCCAGACAAAACGTTGGACTGATCATCTGGGTCCAAACTGACACACTGTTAGGAATCCTGAAAGAATTTTTTGAAAAGGTTTATTTTGAAAAAATCATTTAAAATTTCCCAGCATGCAAAGAATTAAATGAATACAGTAAAACCTGTCTTAAGCAGCCACTTAAAATAGACAAAACCAAGGTCTTACTGGAAAATGGTAGCTAAATGGAGGTCGAAGTGTTGCAGAATGCTCCCGTTGGAGCATTCTGCAATACTTTGGATCTGCATCAAGCGATAATCAGACTTAAAAAACAATTTTTGAACTTCTTTTTGTTAGTGGCCGCTTAAGACAGGTTTTACTGTACTGTGAATTATGACCGATCTCACAACTACCCTTAGATGTCTGCTTTAGACAGTTTTGACTGCATTCTCTACCAAAAAGGTATCATATTCTACGTATTAATAATCCTACCTTTAAATTTAGAAATTTACACACTTGTGAATTAATTAACTAAATCTGAAGAGTCATTTTAATTTACTGATCATAGGGTCATTATTATATATAAGTATCAAATAAATCCGGTCTTGTGTGGTCATGTTACCAATAACTGTCACTTTAGTCAGAAATAAGACCCTTTATCAACATTTTATTTGGTAGATATAGGGATCTAATGACAATAGTAACATTGTAGTACCAAGTAGCAAAATGGTAATTTGAATATTATGATACATCAACTGAACCAAATCCCCTGCCCCCTTCTGAATTTGGGACTAAACTTTATCAATTTAACTCTTCGACTCTAACTCTGACAGACAGGAAAAGCAGGTGCAAACAAAACCAGTCCCAGATAAAACTGCCCCTACAGCAATCTGCTCCCAGATAAAACTGCTCCTAGAGCAATATCTGCTCCCAGATAAAACTGCTCCTAGAGCAATCTGCTCCCAGACATTTATCTACTCCCAGAGCAATCTGCTCTCAGATAAAACTGCTCGGAGAACAATAACTGCTCCCAGATAAAACTGCTCCGTGAGCAATATCTGCTCCCAGATAAGACTGCTCCAAGAGCAATATCTGCTCCCAGATAAAACCGCTCCAGGAACAATCTGCTCCCAGATAAAACTGCTCCTAGAGCAATGTCTGCTCCCAGAGCAATATCTGCTCCCAGATAAAACTGTTCTAAGAGCAATCTGATCCCGGATAAAACTGCTCCTAGAGCAATATCTGCTCCCAAATAAAGCTGCTCTGAGAGCAAAATTTGTTCCCAGATAGAACTGCTCTGAGAGCAAAATTTGTTCCCAGATAGACTGCTCAAAGAGCAATCTGCTCCCAGATAAAACTGCTCAGAGAGCAATATCTGCTCCCAGGTAAAACTGCTCATTAGGACCTACAGAAATCTGCTCCCAGATTAAACTGTTCCTAGAGCAGTATCTGCTCCAAGAATAAACTACTCCTACAGCAATCTGCCCCTAGATAAAACTGCTCCTACAGCAAAATCTGCTGAGCTCTCAGATTAAACTGCTGCAAGATAAAACTGCTCCTACAGCAATCTGCCCCTAGATAAAACTGCTCCTACAGCAAAATCTGCTGAGCTCTCAGATTAAACTGCTGCAAGATAAAACTGCTCCTACGCCAATCTGCTCCCAGATAAAACTGCTCCTAGAGCAATAACTGCTCCCAGATAAAACTGCTCCTAGAGCAATCTGCTCCCAGACATTTATCTACTCCCAGAGCAATCTGCTCTCAGATAAAACTGCTCGGAGAATAACTGCTCCCAGATAAAACTGCTCCGTGAGCAATATCTGCTCCCAGATAAAACTGCTCCAAGAGCAATATCTGCTCTCAGATAAAACCGCTCCAGGAACAATCTGCTCCCAGATAAAACTGCTCCTAGAGCAATGTCTGCTCCCAGAGCAATATCTGCTCCCAGATAAAACTGTTCTAAGAGCAATCTGATCCCGGATAAAACTGCTCCTAAAGCAATATCTGCTCCCAAATAAAGCTGCTCTGAGAGCAAAATTTGTTCCCAGATAGAACTGCTCTGAGAGCAAAATTTGTTCCCAGATAGACTGCTCAAAGAGCAATCTGCTCCCAGATAAAACTGCTCAGAGAGCAATATCTGCTCCCAGGTAAAACTGCTCATTAGGACCTACAGAAATCTGCTCCCAGATTAAACTGTTCCTAGAGCAGTATCTGCTACAAGAATAAACTGCTCCTACAGCAATCTGTCCCTAGATAAAACTGCTCCTACAGCAAAATCTGCTGAGCTCTCAGATTAAACTGCTGCAAGATAAAACTGCTCCTACAGCAATCTGCTCCAAGATAAAACTGCTCCTAGAGAAATATCTGCTCCCAGATAAAACTGCTCCTAGAGCAATCTGCTCCCAGATAAAACTGCTCCTAGAGAAATATCTGCTCCCAGATAAAACTGCTCCTAGAGAAATATCTGCTCCCAGATAAAACTGCTCCTACAGCAATCTGCTCCCAGATAAAACTGCTCCTATAGCAATCTGCTCCCAGATAAAACTGCACCTAGAGAAATATCTGCTCCCAGAGAAATATCTGCTCCCAGATAAAACTGCTCCTACAGCAATCTGCTCCCAGATAAAACTGCTCCTACAGCAATCTGCTCCCAGATAAAACTGCACCTAGAGAAATATCTGCTCCCAGATAAAACTGCTCCTACAGCAATCTGCTCCCAGATAAAACTGCTCCTACAGCAATCTGCTCGCAGATAGAACTGCACCTAGAGAAATATCTGCTCCCAGATAAAACTGCCCCTACAGCAATCTGCCCCCAGATAAAACTGCTCCTACAGCAATCTGCTCCCAGATAAAACTGCACCTAGATAAATATCTGCTCCCAGATAAAACTGCACCTAGAGAAATATCTGCTCCCAGATAAAACTGCTCCTACAGCAATCTGCTCCCAGATAAAACTGCTCCTATAGCAATCTGCTCCCAGATAAAACTGCACCTAGAGAAATATCTGCTCCCAGATAAAACTGCTCCTTCAGCAATCTGCCCCCAGATAAAACTGCTCCTAGAGTAATATCTGCTATCAGATAAAACTGCTCCTACAGCAATCTGCTCCCAGATAAAACTGCTCCTACAGCAATCTGCTCCGAGATAAAACTGCACCTAGAGAAATATCTGCTCCCAGATAAAACTGCTCCTACAGCAATCTGCTCCCAGATAAAACTGCTCCTAGAGCAATCTGCTCCCAGACATTTATCTACTCCCAGAGCAATCTGCTCTCAGATAAAACTGCTCGGAGAACAATAACTGCTCCCAGATAAAACTGCTTCTACAGCAATCTGCCCCTAGATAAAACTGCTCCTACAGTAATCTGCTCCCAAAGCAATATCTGCTGAGCTCCCAGATAAAACTGCTCCTACAGCAATCTGCTCCCAGATAAAACTGCTCCTACAGCAATCTGCCCCCAGATAAAACTGCTCCTACAGCAATCTGCTCCCAGATAAAACTGCACCTAGAGAAATATCTGCTCCCAGATAAAACTGCTCCTACAGCAATCTGCTCCCAGATAAAACTGCACCTAGAGAAATATCTGCTCCCAGATAAAACTGCTCCTACAGCAATCTGCTCCCAGATAAAACTGCACCTAGAGAAATATCTGCTCCCAGATAAAACTGCTCCTACAGCAATCTGCTCCCAGATAAAACTGCTCCTACAGCAATCTGCTCCCAGATAAAACTGCTCCTACAGCAATCTGCTCCCAGATAAAACTGCACCTAGAGAAATATCTGCTCCCAGATAAAACTGCTCCTACAGCAATCTGCTCCCAGATAAAACTGCTCATACAGCAATCTGCTCCTAGATAAAACTGCTCATACAGCAATCTGCTCCCAGATAAAACTGCTCCTACAGCAATCTGCTCCCAAAGCAATATCTGCTGAGCTCCCAGATAAAACTGCTCATACAGCAATCTGCTCCTAGATAAAACTGCTCATACAGCAATCTGCTCCCAGATAAAACTGCTCCTACAGCAATCTGCTCCCAAAGCAATATCTGCTGAGCTCCCAGATAAAACTGCTCCTACAGCAATCTGCTCCCAGATAAAACTGCTCCTACAGCAATCTGCCCCCAGATAAAACTGCTCCTACAGCAATCTGCTCCCATAAAAAAACTTCTCCTTTAGCAATATCTGCTCCCAGACACAACTGCTCCAAGAGCAATATCTGCTCCCAGATAAAACCGCTCCAGGAACAATCTGCTCCCAGATAAAACTGCTCCTACAGCAATCTGCTCCCAGAAAAAACTTCTCCTTTAGCAATATCTGCTCCCAGACACAACTGCTCCAAGAGTAATATCTGCTCCCAGATAAAACCGCTCCAGGAACAATCTGCTCCCAGATAAAACTGCTCCTACAGCAATCTGCTCCCAGAAAAAAACTTCTCCTTTAGCAATATCTGCTCCCAGACACAACTGCTCATTCAGCAGTCTGATTAGAGTCGGGTACCACAAATTTTTTTGGCAGTGTTGACAGCTTCTAGATCCTGACCTTTGAGGTTGTAGTTGAATGCCAGCGGATTTCTGGTCCTTGTGACTTGCAGGGTGTTACCCTTGTCAGGATGGAATAACATACCCACTTCCATTCCCAGTCTGTGAGCTTGTTAAAGTCATTCTGGAGTGCTTGACGGTCTTTATAATTGTGTTTGTGTATGTGAATCACTTGGGGAAGACCTAATGGTTGGAATGTCACCTGAAATAAGGTTTTTCGGAAATGAGAGGAGATGCCATGACTGGTCAAATTAGAGGGCCTAAATTCTGAACTTTTGATCATATGTACATTAATTGCTGGTTCCCAGTTTGCAGGTGGTCAGTAATGGAATGGAGTATACCTAGTGGTTAAGTTAATTAAATGCACAAATTCCTATGAAGGACAGAGGGCAGGGGACTTATGCCTTGAACACGTCTGTGCAGCTCTACCAGCAGATCTTAAGTCACGTACATGTCTTGCATAAAAACCCTAGATTCACGTGACTTGATTTGGCACCACAAAATGATATATCTTCTAATCCAGCGCTGGGGAGTACCGGCTCAGGTTCCTCTAAATATCACAACAACCGCAATCCACGAATTACTACAGGCAAAACAGGTATCCTCTGAGTATGCTTTTTCACGCTACACAATAATCATGCAGTGTTGTTTTTCTGTCTCTCGCGCTGTCTACACATAAACTTATGACGTCACACTGAAGTCTTGGAGACTCTTAGCACTCTACTTTCGCTCGCATTCATCATATCGAAAATAACGATTCTACCGATAGAATTATTGCGCAATTTATTCACACAGTGTTATTTAGTCATATTTTTCTTATACCCAAAAGTTTGTAGAAATTAGGTGGCAAATAAACATATTTCCATATATCCCAGTTCGTTGACACTTTGTCTGCTGCTTTGGCTATCATCCCTACTTCAAATTCCCATGCCTATCACATGGTTAGCTATGGCGGTAAAAAAATTATAGACTGCTATGCCTGCCTTAGTTGTTGTGTAAAAATGAGAGAAAATGTGTATTTTTACATTATACTTTGGCTAAGTTGAATCCTCTTTATCTAAATATTAATTTATTAGGGAACAGATCAAATCAAATAAACATTACAGCTAGCATTCAGCTTGACGATTGCTAAGGCCAAAAAAAGAAAATGTCTTGTTTCCGGTTACCCTACCGACCCTAATGTTTAGGGGCCTACTCAAACTTTTTTGAAGCCTTTCGGGATATTAAAGTCTATTTTTAGACTGTTTTTAAGGATTTTCATACGTTTTCCATACAAAAAAGTTTTTATAAAAAAAAAGTTTGCCTACCTACCGACCCTAAAATTTTTGGACATGTAATCGGAAACAAGGCATATTTTTCTTTTGGCCTAAACAAGAAAGGAAACTTAGAACCTCACATTAAACCATGAACTCAACATAAGACCCAACAGTCAATGGGACTAACAACAGACCATGAATAAACAACAACATTCCCACCTTTGAGTTGTGCTGAATGAAATAAATTAGTAGTTCTGCAGTATTTATAACTATTCTGTAAAATGGATAAGATACTCTTGTTTAAGGTCATCATTTTAAAAGTTTTGCATGTCTGGCTTCTCATAAAATTTGGTTTTAGAGAAGTGTGTGATTAGGCCAAAAAAATAGGTGTGTTTACGGTTTGCCGAACGACCCTGTTTTATAGCTGCCGACCCTACCATTTTTTATCCAAAAATAAAAAAAAAGCGAGACTGTTGTCTGACCCTGCTCGAACGGTCCGGAAATTTCAGTACTGGTATTCAAATTTTTCGCTGATTCTATTCTATTTGGTATGTAGTCAAACCTTTTACGGATACCTTCGCATTTTGTCAATCAAAGATGGCGACATTCTCGTCTCTTATCGTTTCAAAAAATGTGATCACCAAGATCAGAAATGCTTGTTTGAAGCAACAAATCATCACCAGATGACTTGAGATATTTGATGACAACCATCTATGCGATGGCGTCTTTTGTCTTTGGGTGTATTTCCCTCTTCTGTTGCTTGATGTTGTAAATAGAGGTTTAGAACTATCCGAAGAAAGAAAGTTAAATGCATTTATCACTGACTACATTGACTCGCCCTTTATTATTTAAAAGAGTGCCAGGTATGTTCCTTTTGTTCAGTTTCGAAGGTAATGTAGGGGAAAATCTGTGTTGTGCCTTTGGACTTTGTCATAAATGAACCAGCCAATCAGTTTGATTTTCAGTTTGAGAATGTTTTCTTGTTTTATAAATTCCAGTCTTTTCTCATCTCAATATTCTTTGGTCCAAGCTTGGATCATATAAAACAAAACTAGAGCGCGCAGTCGATGGGACGCTATCGCAAATCCCCACGCTAAAGTTTTTGACTCCCCCCAGCACCTATAAGTCCCACCCCGGGGAATGACTCTGGCAACAGAATGAAAATTCTGTTCAATATGTTTTCTATCTTTTATTTGTGAGAACACACACAAAGAGTTTGGTATAAAAATCTTTGAAATTGACATGTTAATGATATTTGACCTTTTGACCTCGCCCCAAGGACACCAGTTTGACCCTAGGATGAAAATGTTACTTGCATTCTGTTCTGCTCATCATCCCTGTCGATTTGATATGCCACATGACCATGTTTGAAAAAATTTTTTTGACCCCCTGGGCACCCCCAGTGCCCCAAAGTCCCACCCCTGGGGCATGACTCAGGCGACAAAATAAAAAACCCGTCTGATATGTTTTGTATCTTTCATTTGAGAGAACACACACAAAGTTTGGAATAAAGATCTTAGAAATAGACTTTGTAATTGAAATTAAATGATATTTGACCTTTTGACCCCTCTCCAGGGCCCCAGGGGGCGGGGCCAAAAGAAAATTTTAAGTTGCGCGCCCCATTCATGTGAGTAACTCACACACTAAATTTAGTTGAATTTCGTCCAATGGTTTAGGAGGAGATAGCATAATGGACAGACAGCAGGGCAGAATTTGATTTTGGCCCCTTAGTACCCCCAAGTCCCACCCCTAGGGCATGACCCAGGGGACAGAATAAAAAACCCGTCTGATATGTTTTGTATCTTTCATTTGTGAGAACACACACAAAGTTTAGAATAAAAATCTTTGAAATTGACTTTGTAATTGAAATTAAGTGATATTTGACCTTTTGACCCCTCCCCAGGGCCCCAGGGGGCGGGGCAAAAAATTTTTTTTACGTTGTGCGCCCCATTCATGTGAGTAACTCACACACTAAATTTAGTTGAATTTCGTCCAATGGTTTAGGAGGAGATAGCATAACGGACAGACAGCAGGACGGAATTTGATTTTGGCCCCTTAGTACCCCCAAGTGTCACCCCTAGGGCATGACCCAGGCGACAGAATAAAAAACCCGTCTGATATGTTTTATATCTTTCATTTGTGAGAACACACACAAAGTTTGGAATAAAAATCTTTGAAATTGACTTTGAAATTGAAATTAAACGATATTTGACCTTTTGACCCCTCCCCAGGGCCCGGGGCCGAAAATTTTTTTTATGTTGCGCGCCCCATTCATGTGAGTAACTCACACACCAAATTTGATTGAATTTCGTCCAATGGTTTAGGAGGAGATAGCATAACGGACGGACGGACGGAGGCGATAACAATATCCCCTTCGCTTTTTTTAAAAAGCGTGGGGATAACAAACAAAGTAATTTGCAGTCACTTTTTATTTCTTCTTTCCGAACCTTGGTACAAAAATAGTAAAAAAAAATTGAGTGAAAAAAAAAATCGACCTACCTACCCTGTTTCAAAATTTCATCAAATAGTAAACACACATATTTTTTTTTTTTGGCCTTATTGATGACGTAGACAGCAATTTAAGTCACCATTTTTGTCTGGGATTTTCCAGGCTGGTTGGAGCATGGGCAAAGAGGTTTTCTAAACTTATCATTAGTTATGTGGCAAGGATTTACATGAATAAAGGCAAGAATATGAGCATTTTTTGTTTGATGTGATTGAATATATCAAATATACCGACAAGCGATATGTGTGTGATTATTGCTTACACTAGGACAACCAGCATCCCCCACCCCATTACCTAGAAAAGGACGGGGTGTTCTGTTCAGCCCAGTGATTTTATTTGGCCATTTTTGAGGCCGTATATGGGAGTCATTCCCAATCCAAAAATGGCCTTAATTTTCCCAATTTCATGTATTTTAGCTCTTATTTTCCCAATTTTAATAAAATATTTTCCCAAACGTGTAGGAAAAGGTACAGTAGCTTCCCAAAATCCCAAATAAAATCACTGCAGCCAGATCAAGAAAACAATATAGTCGCAGTTCTGCTACTATAATTCCCCAACTACAGATCCCGGTGAATGATTTTAACCTTTTGCGTGTCATCAGTAAACAATCTTCATATCATTACAGACTTTTCATGAAAGCCAACACTTGTCTTGTGTAAAAAAATATTGCATTGATCTTGAACTCGACCCACATACATCTATTATTTTCAAGTATGTGGGTCGAGTTCGAAATGCAAACCTTGGAAAATATGGGACATTTTGCAAGGCAGAAAGTTGAACACTTTATAGAAACGTAAATGTGACTTACAGAAAACTCGCTCCTGTCAATTTTCAGTTTCTCGCGCTTCGAACTGTGTACACTAAATTTGATGACGTTTTCTGTGAACGGTGAGCTATTGGTATACAGATCGTGCCTTACAGTAATTAAGGGTACATGGGGTGGGGTCCCGGGGGTACTCTCATTTTTTCTTCATACGTAGGCTCGGGCCCAGCATCTACCGTTAACCCCCAAAAATATCAGGAATTCCAAGCACCCCAAAAAAATATTTGAAATTTTAGGAACCCAAAAAATATTCCTCATTCTATACCTTGACCTTCAGAAAAGACCATAAAATGCCAAGAAATGACCCCTAAATATAGTCAAATTTTGTGATGACCCCGAAAAATTTCCACAAAATCTTCATACCCAAAGAAATATATTATTTTTTCTGAAAACCCCCAAAAAATGAAAATCAAAATTTTCAACCCAAAAAAATGATCCGAGCCTACATATGTATGCAAATATCAGAGTACTCTCAAATTTTCTTGATACGTAGGCTTGGACCCAGCATCTACTGTTTACCCCCGAAACATTATCAGGAATAGCAGGCATACCATCTTGTCCTACCAAGGGTTGCGATTGTCCAATCTAACCCTTGGCCTCACAGCTTTGATTTTCTCCGATTGAATACGCCATCCGCCGAAAATAGTAACAATTAATATGATCAATCACAAAGCGGTGCAAAAAATCGATAAATACCAGGCCTCCAGATAAGACAGCGTTATTAATTTACATTCAGTTTTCTTACTTAACAACTAAAATAGACGTTTAAGGTGCTCAAAAGAACTATCACATTAAGATGGTTATTTTGAGCACCCATAACATAATTTTGAACTGAAGGCTAGAAGAAAAATAAATAATTTTACATCCAAAATCTTCGCTTATCTGGACTTATGGATAATTAGCAGGCGGTGTATATAAGATGCCGATAAACTGCTACCTTTAATCTGATTGGCAGGAAGGGATTATCGAAAAAATCCTTCCTGGCGTTTTCATTGGTCGATTAGTCTGCGCTATTAATAAATTTTGAGGGTCGTGAGGCGAAGGGTTTGTCGAAAGGTAGATACGACGAAACCTTCGCTGGTATAGATGCAGGCATACTAAAAAAAGATGAAATTTTTGCGACCCTAAAATATTCTCATTCTTCCTACCCAAAAATATTCATTTTTCTGAAAACCATAAAATATTGAAATTCAAAATTTTGAACTCCAAAAAATGGACCAAGCCTATGTATACACACTGGTCAATGTAAACGCACCGGTAGTTGCTACAACGAGCTGGTGGTTGCATTTTTCAGCACAGGTGGTAGCGTAAAAGGTAAAAAAAATCTATACCTGTTGACTTTATTATTTATTTAAAAGCTTGCATTTATTTTATTTGTGATGAGACCTGGCGCACAGACCACCGGTAACATTGCAGTTTATGGCTCTGCCAAGCAATTGGTGGTTTAATTCATGGTTTGGACTGCAAATCCAACAAATTTTGGAGTTTTGTCGTGACAGATACTTTTTTCTAGTGTAACTGCCTAAATTGAGGGAAATCTGCATGTCTAAGCGAAGCTGTTGTCATATTCCCATGAAATAACATCCAAAAAAACGATTACTACTTTGTTTTTTTTTCTTGGTAAACTAGCAAATGTTTTATTGAGGAATTTTATTACAACGCACTGGGAGCATTTTTGACGCATTGATACAACGCACTGATGGTTGCACAGAAGTCCTGTGGTTGCTGGTGCAGACTTACCACATCATTCACTGTTCATATAAACGTTACAAAAATCGCCATTTCAACCAGCACATGATATTTCGATACTGCGAAGAAGGCTCAGAGAGCCTGTGCAAACGTGCAGACTCCCTTTGCTGTCAGCACAAGAGATCTTGATATTTATTACATTGTCCAGTGACTTTGCCTGCGCAAATGTGCAGACTCACCAGAGTATTTGCTGTTGGTGTGAATAGCACACAAATCGCCATTTAAGGCAGCACAAGAGATTTTGTACAGTGACGAAGGCTAAGGTAAGCCTGTGCAAATGTGCAGACTCGCCAGATCCTTCGCTGCTCGCACAAAATGGCATTCAATCGCCATTTGAGTCACCACATGGGAATTTTGAACTGTGACGAAGGCTCAGACTAGACCAAGCAAATATGCAGACTCGCCAAAGGCATCGCTGACACCCAAAAATAGTAAGTGAGTATCACAATCACAAACTGCAGACAAACCCATGGCACTGAGAGGAATAGCCACACAACAATCACGAGACACCAGGAAGACAAACTAAGCAAAGCAGCCAGCTCTCTCTCTTCCCCATCAAGATGATCGCAAAACAAGAATGGACATAAAGTAACAAAATATAGAAAAATTACAGAATCCTGTAATGGGAGTAACAATCAACAACGAATCAACAACAATAGAATCACCGCCTTAGAATAGACAGCAGCCTATATCTCTGGGGTGCTAAAATTGCATTTAACTGGTACCAAATCTTCGCCCTAAATTCTGCTGTTGTTGAAGCACAAAAAATTTTAAGCTCGCATGGAGGCTTCTAAACTATTGTAATGTATCATAACGGACACACAATCTCATTAAATTAAAAGTTTATGGGCCAATCTGAAAAATAGGCGGAAAGACTCTCGAAGTGCGAACAGGGCTAGAACGGAGCGTCTCTGGTGAGGCTACACATTTGCAGAGTCACGCTTGAGCCTTCATCTGTGTACAAAAACCACAAAATCTATGCCTATTGACTGTATGATTTCTTTATAAGCTTGCATTTATTTTACCTTTGATGACCAAATGCGCACAAACCGTCAGTAACATTGCAGTTTATGGCTCTGTCATGCAGTTGGCGTTTTAATTCATGGTTTGACCAACAAATCCGACACAATTGTGGAGTTTGAAAGTGACAGGTGTTTTTTTTTTCTATTGTGGCTGCCTAACTTCAGGAAATTCTGCATGTCTAAGCACAGCTGCAGCTATGTTATCATAGTCCCATGAAATAACATCCAAAAACGATTACTACTCTCTATTTTTTCTATGCAGAGAAGGCTCTGATGAGTCTGTACATTTGCACAGGCTCACCTGAGTCTTCGTCCTGGTACCGAAATAGCATGTTCTGGCTCAAATAACGATTTATGTACCGTTTAAAAGAACAATGAATGCTGTGGTGAGGCTGCACCAGCAACCATGGCTTATCTAGGCAACAACCAGTGCGTTGTATCAATGCGTCAAAAATGCTCCCAGTGCGTTGTAATAAAATTCCTCAATAAAACGTTAGCTAGTTTACCAAGAAAAAAGATACAAAGTGGTAATCGTTTTTTGGATGTCATTACATGTAAATATGATAACAGCTGTGCTTAGACATGCATATTCCCCCCCAATTTAGGCAGTTACACTAGAAAAAAGCACCTGTCACGGCAAAACTCCAGAACTTTGTTGGATTTGCAGTCCAAACCATGAATTAAATCACCAATTGCTTGGCAGTGCCATAAACTGCAATGTTACCGGTGGTCTGTGCGCCAGGTGTCATCACAAATAAAATAAATGCAAGTTTATAAATAAATCATAAAGTCAACAGGTATAGATTTTTTTACCTTTTACGCCACCACCTGTGCTGAAAAATGCAACCACCAGCTCGTTGTAGCAACCACCGGTGCGTTTACATTGACCAGTGTGGTATATATAAAATATTGGAGTACCCTCCCACCACCGCCACATCTATGTGATTAGAGGCAATGGTGACTGTTTCTCCCTAAAATTACAAATAAATGTATGTTTCCAACCATTTTAAGCAGACATCTCGTCTTAGTATGTTCCTTAACCTTCACATAAAATGTTATTTTTACGCTATTCACGGCCTCGATGGCACCAAGTTCTCTGTCGTATGTATTTCTAAAATGTCTCACTGATAACTATTATCTATTTTACTTTTATTTGAGGAAGAGGAACCCTTTCATTGCTCCTTTATTTTTGTTTTCATTTCAACCTTAGTATACTTGCTGACTGTCAGCATGGTTTCCGAAGTCAGAGGTCCTGCGAAACCCAGTTGGTCCAGTTTGTGCACGACATCATCAGCAACCTGGATGGTGCTGTGAATCGTGGACACAAACAGACAGATTTGATCATAAAGGATTTCGCAAAGGCCTTTGATAAGGTGCCACACAGGAGGCTATTACATAAATTAGACTATTATGGGATAGGAGGGCCCACCCACAAGTTGACCAACTCGTGGCTCTCTGGGCGCACTCAACAAGTAGTTTTAAATAGATGGCCCAGCCTCAGATCCAGTCTCAGTGTTATCCAGTGTACCCCAGGGGTCGGTTTTAGGACGATCATGTTCCTTATTTTCATAAACGACTTGCCGGATAACATCAGGTCTTCTGTCGCCTGTTCACGGACGACTGTGTCCTGTATAGGAACATATATTCAATTCAGGACTGTTTGACCCTGCAAGAAGACCTCACTAGCTTAGGACAATGGGAAGCCAATTGGGAAATGAAATTCAATGTGGCCGAATGTCACTCCATGAAGGTGACATGGCATCAGCATCACAAACACATACTCTTTGACTATTCCCTTCACAACCAAACCTTGGAAAACGATCAGTCGGCAAAATACCTTGGTATAACTATCTCTGATAATATGTATTTGGGTCAGCACATTTCAGAAATAACTTCCAAAGCAATTAAGACACTTTGTTTCCTTCACAGGAACTTGGCTTTTGCACCTAAGAGTACAAAGAAAGTTGCATACAAAACTTTGGTTCGGCCTAAACTGCAGGAGATGGCGAAATACAGCCTCATCTAATGCTTCTGTCTTTAACTATTATTTTTCTCTTTAAATTTCTCTCTTGCGCACCACTAAAGAAATGTCAAGTATGACAGCTTAGTGTAACGATGTAGATGTAGATGAAACTAGAGTATGTAACACCAATTTGGAGCCCCTACTCGAAACTTCAGATTAACCAGATAAATAAAGTTCAGAGGACAGCAGCCCGCTGGACCTGCAGGAGATGGCGAAATACAAGTAGTGTCAGCGAGATGCTTGATGAGCTTGAGTGGCCATCTTTTGAGGCCCGTAGGGATCGGTCCTCCCTGCTTCTCTTTCATAAGATACATTCTGGTGCTGTGTCTATAGAAAAAGACAAGTACCTGACCCCTGCTCACAGTTTGAAATCCACCAGGGCATCACACAGTGCCCAATATTGTAGATACCAGACATACAGTGATGCCCTGAAGAACTCAATTTTCCCCGAACTATTCCACAGTGGAATGGTCTTTCTCCTTCGGTGGTCAATTCCCAGACTACCGAGAGTTTAGGGCACTCCTCATTTAGTCAAATCACAGCCGAAAGATTTTTTTTCCTTCAAACTTCCAAATTTGCACTCCCTGGCGTAATGATCACATGCGATCGTGCCAGTAGAAAGAAAAGAAAAGGTATAAAAAATAAGTGAGTATGAGTAGTAATTACCACAATCACACATTGCATACCAGTCCACTGCATATTGAGTAAGAGCCACAGTACATTAACTGCCACAAGACATCAGGAAGAAAATCAAAACAAAACAAACAGCTCTCTCTTCCTCGTCAAGATGATTGCAAAACTAGTTGGAAAGGACACAAAATAGTGCATAATAAAACAAAGACCAACAAGGAATCCCCACAAACAATGTGAGTTACATAAAACAATGAATCACAACAACAGATCCACCTCCTCGGAACGGACAGTAGCCTTAGCCACCGGGAGGGGGGGGGGGCTTCAGCGCCAAATCTTCGCCTTAGATTCTGTTGCTGTTAAACACAAAATTGTAAAGCTCGCATGGAGGTTTTTTAACTAATGCAATGCATCATCACAGAGAAACAAGCTAATCAAATTAACACACTTTGATGAAACAAAGAAAAGGACTCGCAAATAGTCAGAGCTAAAGAAAGTAAGTAAGGGTGCAAAGATCAGGAATTGATACAATCAAGTACCACACCTGACCCAGGATACCAATGGGAAAGTGACAAACTCACAGTAGACACCACAAACGAGAGCCAAAAGGTCAGCCCTTTCCCAGCAGGTGACCACAAAGCACATATAAACAGACGCGCACAAAGACATAGCAAACACAAAACAGAACAAAAACATAAAAGATCCACAAAAGAAGTATCGCATTGGAAGGGTCAGTAAAATATTTTACTGGAGGGCTTAAACTGGTTTAACGGCGCCAACCTCACTATTAATTCAGATGTGATTCAAGACACATAGATATTTGGTTTGCATGAAAGACCCCTAACGTATCAATGCATCATCTCCTAAAACATATAAATCAAGATATAACAAGGAGATAAAGCAAGGATAAGGACTCAACAGTAAATTAAACTGAATACCAGAGCAAAAGAAATCCAACAGGTAAACCCCGGTGGGCCCGACAAACAGCCAAAGCATCAGGCCCCTACCATCTCATCAATAGATAAGTCTTTAAGTCGGAACCATCATAGAGTCTGAAGTCCGACCCACCGGCGTGCAATTAAAGAGGAAAGCAAAGTTGCCAACCGTGATTAGGTTGACTACCAAGCATGCAGTCTGTTGCAATACATTAATGTTATTGCCAATCTTTTTTTATAATGGGAAAACCTCAAGTTGAGCCAAGGTGGGCCCAGCCAAGAAAAGCATCATGCACCAACCAACGGATTAAAGCTTTACATCAGGGTCGCCATTGAGTCTGAGGCCTGACCCACCGTCGTGCAAAAAAAACTTTTATAAAATTTGTTTAAAAGTTCATGGCATTTGAAACAATGATTATTCAATGGCTTATTAGTTTATATGCGTTCAAATCTTTGTGCGATTTGCAAATATGTTTGCGGGATGTGCAATATATTGTACCGCTAGTAAATTGCACCTACCCATACCTTTATTTAGAAATTAGAATGAAAGACTAGACAACTCCTGCTTGGATTGTATCAAATAGGGGGACTAAGCAATGATAGCTGATAAAAAAAGTTCCATATCTGGAAAGCTATATTTGAATTTATCTGACTTTGCTGAATACTACAGGAGCTTCTTGGGGTGGAGTGCTCTAGTCCGCGTGCTTGCAGGGGACAGATGGTTTTTACTGGGATGCTGGCAAAATCATTTATGATTTGGAAAAGAATGGTTAGTTGTAGACTCAAATGTTTCCAATGGAAGACATGCGCGGATCCAGAATTGATGAGGGGAGAGAGGATTCAAATACCACTATAAGCGGGCCATGATCAGCACGCCAGCGAAACGCCATCATCGGCCCGCCAGCGAAACGTTTCGCTGGTGTGCCAATGATGGCCCATTCAAATGACGCAGATGATGGCCCAACATTGAATGCTGGCTTGGTAGTTTTGTGATTTTTCAGGGGATCCTGACCAGTATTGCTAAGAAACCCTATATTTTGTAACTTTTCAGGGGGGAGGGTCCTGACCCCTGTGTCCCCTCTGGATCCACACATGAAATCTTCTAGCATTTCTGTCAAACTGATGGTATTGTGATATCTGTTTGTACAGTACCTGGCTGCCTTCATTCGCGCCATTTCCAACGTGTGTTTTTGATTAGTCAAAGTTTGGACTCCATACAGAGGAACATTATTCAAGTGTGGGCCAATTAAGTGTTGAATAGGCTGCAGGTTTTGTATCAGTGTTGCTTATTCGCAGGTTCCTTCGAAGTAATCCTAATGTACAGTTGGCCTTTTTCACTATTTAGTCTTGGTCCATCCATAAGAGGTTGTTTTGCATGTCCACTCCTAGCTAGGCGCTTTGGAGTGGTCACTTATTCCAGTTGATGCCCTTTCAGTGAGTTACTGTAACTAACAGGACGTAGTTTTTTCTTGTTACTCGCAGCACATTACATGTAACTGGATGAAAAGGCATTCCCCATGGTGCTTTCCGTTCTGCTAGGCAGTGTAAATGATGCTGGAGTTGTTGGCAGTCGTGTGGGCTTTTGATCATCCTATAGATAATACAGCCATCCGCAAATGATCAGGGTTTTGAAAATAGTAAGTGAGAATGATCAGGAAATACCACAATCACAAACTGCAGAGAGACCCATGGCACCGCGAGGAAGAGCCACCCAACAATCACGAGGCACAAGGAAGACAAAGTAAGCAAAGCAACCAGCTCTCTCTTCACCATCAAGATGATTGCAAGACTAGAATGGACATGAAGTTTACAATTGCAGGTATGTCGTTGATGAAAAGAAGAAAGAGAAATGGACCTAATACTGTTCCTTTGGGAACACCATTTTGTACTGGTGCTCTCTCTCTCTGCTGTCGCTCCGTCCACGATAACATGCCGTGACCGTTGTGTCAGGAATGATGTGATTTATTGGTGAGTGCTACTCCGGATTCCGTAGTGACCAAGCTTACCCATGAGCCGTATATGAGGTATTCGATCAAAAAGTAAGTGGGTATGAACAGAAAATACCCCAATCACACACTGCAGATCAATACACGGCATCGCGAGGAAGAGACACAGAAAACTAACTGCCAAATGACAGCAAAAAGACAATAAAAGTAAAGCAGCATACTTTCTCTTTCACAGCGAGATGATTGCAAAAAATAAGTGAGTATGGCCAGATAATAATGCAATCACACACTGAAGACCAACCCAAGGCACCGTTATCAAGTAACACAGAGCACTAGCAACGCATGACATAAAGACAAATAAAGTAATCAATCAACTCTCTTTTTCTCAACAAAATGATTGCAAAACTAGACAGAACACTAAGAAGTGCGTAACAAAACAAGGACCAACACCTCCCACACACACACACTGGAAACAAAGTAAGAAAGAGGGCAAATATCAGATATCGATATAACCATGCAAGCACCACACCTGACCCAGGATACCAATGGGAAAGTGACAACTTCACAATTAGACATCACAAACGAGAGCCAAGAGGTCAGCCTTTTCCCGGCAGGTGACCACAAGGCATAGATAAACAGATGGGCACAATAGCATAACAAAAACAAGACAGAAATAACATAAATGATCCACAAAAGAAGCACCGCCTTGGAAAGGTCAGTAAAAATATTTTACTAGAGGGCTTAAACCGGGTTTTACGGCGCACCAACCTCACCCTTAGTTCAGATGTGGATCAAGACACATAGCTGTTTGGTTTGCATGACCATAAACGATAGGTTGGAGAGTAGCAAAAGCTACTGGGGGAGGGGGGGGGGGGGCTTTTATGCATTTTACTGGCGCCAAATCTTCGTCCTACATTCTGCTGGCTTTAAGACCTCTAGCCCGTCTGGACACATCAGAATTAACGTTTATTAGAGGCCTTTGTGCACTGAAGGCGATATACATGACGATTCCAGGACATCTCGGCTCCTGACAAACTCGGCCCCTGACAAACTCAACCCCTAACAAACTCGGCCCTTAGAAAACTCGGTCCCAACTCAAATATTGTGCATTTCTTTCAGGAGGCTGGATTGTTTCGTTGTACATGTGCTTAATTTATTTTTTCCAATTTTTCATTTTCGTTGAGCATGCGTAATGAGTTGAAACAATTAGCTTGAGTGATTACTTTATGGGACATAGGCAAACAGTGCATTCCCATTCCAGAAGCCCCATTATGCGGTGTCTCATAAGAGCTTCTTTCTGTAAAAATGAGAGATAGGATAGGTAAGTAGACAACAGTCACGAGTCGTGTCTGGTGGACATAGTGTTAAAATAATAAATGTTTGCAAATGGCTGAGGCTCTAGATGCGCAGTTGCACCTGAGCCTTCGCTGGTTGCATATTGGACATCAAGTACCACTTCTCATGGCATGTGATGATAGCAGGCCCTCAGATAAGAGTGCGAAACTGAAAATTGTTTTTTTTTTCAACTAAAACGTATGTGTGAGTGCCTAAAACGCATGTTTTAATTGATAGATCTACGTCGATTCCGAATCCCACTTGATTAAACTACTGTTTATTGTGAGTCCTAAAGCTGAATGAGCTAGGTTTGAGTTAGGGCAATAAATTATATTATAAAATCGAAATTACATGATCTGAAATATACTAACTCATAATATATGTTCATTGTTTAGTCATTTATCTATCTATCTTCCGATAGGTCTTAACCCCCGAGGGGGACGTCAGACGGATATTCCGGAATACCAAGTGCTGAGGGGGTTAGTTGAAACAAAGTGATAGAAAAGGTGGTGAGATGCGTTTGTACAGTGCGAGAAGGAGTGTTAGTATAGATAAAAGATAAAACAGAAGCTGGTATTTAGGGGGACACATGAATTACCCGGCAGACAGCACCGCTAAACTGTGCCAGGGTGGGAAGGGTCGGTATGTTAGCAGGGAGGGTGTTCCAGCGGATAATTGTTCTGGGGAAAAATGTGAACCTGTAATAGTCTTTGAGAGTCTGGATCTGTCTGTATGCTAGAGGGTGTATGTGTCGTGATGCTCTGGTGTTTCGAACAAGGAAGTCTGATGCAGGGATAGCTACAAGGTCAAATGTGACCTTATACATCATCATGAGTCGGCTATCAGTGGGAAGTTGGTCTAAGGGGCGCCAGTTTAGGTCCTTCAGCATAGCAGTGACACTAGAGGTCTAAGGGGCGCCAGTTTAGATCTTTCAGCATAGCAGTGACACTAGAGGCGAATCTGTAGTCTCTTATAGCCCACCTTGCAGCCCTTCTTTGGACTGCTTCCACTTAATTTATATTTGTTACGGTGTGGAGATACCATACTGTTGAAGCATACTCCAACTGAGGCCTTACAAGAGTTTTGTATGCTACTGATTTAAGGTCCTTATTATGGACCCGGATATTTCTTTTAAGGAAACCAAGAGTTTGGTTTGCCTTTTTTGTGGTAATGTCAATATGTTTGGACCAATACAATACAATACAATACAATACAATACAACTATTTTATTGTTTCATCTCATTTCATATGAGACATTCACAAAATACTTTCATAAACATGTTTAACATAAATACAAAGAATGATATATCATTTAGCATAATGTTAAACAAGAGAAGTATCTGAAAAAAGAAAATATCTATTCTACTGTGCAGAACGGGCTTTATATGCTGAATGCAGAAAGGATCATTGACGGTTTGGGCTTTATACGCCTATTTTTCTGATTCCCAGAACGCTGCTTTTGAGCTTCTAGTGTGGTGCGTGTAGTATCAGTGCAACAGGTGAATCTAATGGCAAGAGCCAGCTAGCAAAATATTTTCAAAATTCCTACACACTCGAGAGTTATGGTGGGTAGAAAGGGGAGGGGGTCTGAAGTTTCATGAAAATAAAAAGTGCTTTAAAAAGTGATTTCTGCGCGTTTTCTTGATTTATTTGGTAGGCATGGTAATATTCATTGAACATACCATATGCAGAATTTTAACGAATCACGATAATTGAAGAAATTGTTTTAAAAACAAAATATTGTTTGTAATAATATGATTTTTGGGGAGATCATTTAAAAGTTACCTGTACATTTTGACTACATGTACCGTAAATAATACAAAAATGAAAGCTCAACAAAAGAAATAAATATTTTTGAAGGAATGAAAGTGTACCATTTAGCATTGGAAGTAAAACTGATTCCAACTAGATCCTTTGAATATTACTTTTGCTTTGTTTAAAGGGCATAGCATGTTGTATGTATTTAAAGTGTCCTAATATTTATGGTATACATGATGCATGTATATCCCTATATGAGACAATATATTGAACACTAAAGTATTTACCTGCTATAACTCTTTGCTTGCCAGTGGATAATTTTGTTGTCTGCCAATAGCCTTTTGCAAACAGTTTGAGCCCAGATGAAGACCAATAGAATGTCGGTCTTGATCTGGATCCAAACTGTTTGACACTCTGATGGTGGTCCTGGGTAGTTTATTTTTAAAAACTTAATTTTGAAGAAAGTCAGCAGAGGAAATTAAAAACATGAACAATTCCCTAGCATGCAAATAGATAAGTACAGGACGTTTGCAAAATAATGTGTCATTTGATAACAGCGAGATTTTTTCTTATGAAAAAATGCATAAAACCTTGCTAATTCTACTTTTAATCTTTAAGTACTTTATATTAAACTAGCACAGAATACAAAGCAATTTAGGAGGTTGGTTCTAGAGAACTTCATTACTGTCATTAATTTCTTATTTGGTAGAAAAGACATTTTGTGGGCTTAGGCCCTTGGTTTTTGGGCTGCTGAACATCTTTCCCCCCCGTGTGCCAGCAAGCCACTTCCATACAAAGTGTAAAATATGGTAACACATATGCAGGCAAAAGCTTTTGCTGGCACACGGGGGGGGGGGAATGATATTTTAAAAAATGTTTTCGGATTCCTATATATCTTAATGTAAAACTGATTGTTCTACCCAAAATTTTACATCTTTGAAGCATTTGATATCGAAAACGGATTTCACAGCCATAAAGTACTCAGGTCAGGGTAGCTTCAAGGCAAAGAAAGGGACGATTGACAAACTTTTATTTTTACTGAAAACCATAGGCATTTACCCATAGCAAGTGTCAATGATCCTTTTGCTACTTCTTTAATTGTCGAACCACTGGAATTCAAAAGGTAGATAAACTTATTTTCATCATTTAATGTGTCAATCCTTGGACAGGATTTCCTTACGTGATCAAAAAGAGCTATTCTTATTTCGCTAAATCTAGAGCATCGTAATAGCAAATGTTGCTCATCATCTATTTCTGAAACGTTGTCAGTCTTACAATGCAAGCAAATTCTTTTATTTCGTTGGGTCTTTGAAAACCTACCCGTTTCAATTGCTAACCTATGGTTGCTTATTCTTATTTTAGAAAGAACTATTCTGTGCCCTCTTTTTTTCACATCACTAATGTAGTTTTCTAACCCAAACCTCTGCTTAAGCGAACAATAAGTGTCCATTTACCATGAGAGGTCGTCAGCAATGGTGACCCCTAAGTATTTATGTATGCAAGGAAGAGAATTGGGCTGAGAACAGAGCCCTGCGGGACGCGGGAGGAGACTGGTTTTTTTTTAGTTAATTCCATTGATTACAACTGCCTGTTTTTGATTATCCAAAAAGTTCTTCATCCATTTAAGAGAGTCTCCTCTGATGCCATAATGGTGAAGTTTTAGGAGGAGTTTTTCATGGGCAACTTTATCAAAAGCTTTACTAAAGTCCAAAAGAATTAGATCAGTCTGTTTGCCAATCTGCATGTTTTAGCGAGTTCATCAATTAACATTATAAGTTGCGTCTCACAGGATCTCTTTTCTCGGAAACCATGCTGCATTTCGTAAAATATGTCCAGTTCAGTGAAGTGTTTAACCAGGCTAGAAGTAACAATATGCTCCAGTATTTTGCACAGGACACAAGTCAGTGAGATTGGCCTGTAGTTGGATGGGTCAGATTTTTCGCTTTTTTGTAAATTGGGGAAACATTTGCTTCTTTCCAAATGTCTGGTATTTTTCCAGTATCTATTGATCTCTGGAAAATAAGCTACAGGATGGGTGCTAATTCCTTATGTAGTGTTTGAATGACAATGGGTTTAAATTTGTCAGGTCCTGCAGCCTTGTGTGGGCTCAAGCCTTTAAGCAGCTTGTCAGCAGCTATGTTCATGTCAGGCATTTTTGGGTCGGGCTGGGCTGGAATGCTAGGTTGGCACCAGAGTCATGAAAATCTTGTAATGACTTCTGGGCAAGGGACTTTAAACTTATGGGGGTTTTGGGGCTAAACACTGACTGAAAATGGTCATTTAAGGCATTTGCTTTTCCTACTTCCCTTAAAAGAGTTTGACCATCCTTCTTTAAGGGAGCAATGCCATTTGAGTCCTGTTTGGAGTGCTTGAGCAGGGAGTAGAGCTTTTTGGTTTTGACCTTAGGGGGTTCCCCTACATCTTGGTCAGGAATTTCGTTGTTGATGCCTAAGATGTCCCCTGAGTATTTTTCATAGGCTTTTTTCTGAAACCTGCCTTAGTGCTTATAATTAAGGAATTTACTTTGGTCATAAGGTCTGCCGGACCTAGACCAGCGTTTATAGAGTTTGTCACGTTTTCTCATTAGGCGGCGGATTTCTTGATTAATCCAGGGGAATCCATCCCGAGTGCCTGCTTTCCTAGTTGGGATGAATTTGTCTATACCTTGCTCAAGTTTGGTAGCAAACCTATCCCACATATTTCGTACACTTGTGGTGGCAAGGTCAGACTGTGTGAGTTCAGAGTGGAGATCCCTCATGGACTGTTTGAGCTGGTCTCAATCGGCCTTCTTGTATAATAAAATAGTTTGAGGGATCTGCTTTGATATTTCAGGCTTTGCATTGACTTTAGCTAATACAATATCATGGTCAGAGAGACCAGGGATGATTGATACATTATCAACGAGGGTAGAGTTTGTCGTAAAAAATAAGTCCAGAATGTTTTGACCCCGAGTTGGCGAGGTCACGGTTTGCTCAAGCAGACAATCGTTCAGTGACTTAAGGCACTCCCTGTAAAAAGTTGGATGGCCACAGTCTGGTAACCGCTTGAGATTTTCCCATTTAATGATTATTAATAGATATATTGGGCCGGTGGTTGACAAAACAAGGACCGTCTCGGACTCACAGACTGATCACGGACTACCATAAAACCATGGACCAACAACAAATCACGGACCAAAGTACAAAACACGGACTAACGGATCAATATTCACGGACTGATCTGACAAAACACAAACCATCGCGGGCTACTTCCGTGACAGAACAACAACATTACATGGCGAGCGTAACGTTGTAACGCCACGTCGTCATAGATACTAACGTTTCATTCATGAAAGTTCATAGAGATAAGCTGTGCAACTTGAAATACCGACTCCTGAGTAGCGGAGAAATATATATTTCAACTGCTACTGACAGGACAGTTTCAAAGATCATGTGTACCCACCAACCCCCCCCCCCCCCCTACCTAAGATCTTTGTGAGACATATGAAATGCCCAAAACAGCCTTATGGAAATGACTGTGGGACCTATGCCATTGCAAATATGGTAAGCATACTACATGGTATAGATCCTTGAAGTGTAAGATATAATGTGTCTGCCATGCGGAGACATCTTCAACAAGGACTCGGAAATAAGAAAATCACTGTTTTTCCCCATAGAAAACTCTTTTGTACAAATAAGCCTGTGTTGAAAGTTACAGACATTCCATTTTTTTACATGTCACATGCCAGAGCATGGCTTCATGTTTACATGTACTAAATGTGAAAAAATGGTTCCATCCTATCTGTCAACTTATCACCCAAACTCAACGCCAAAGTCGGTCGTCAAAAATAATAATATGCCTGGATTGTAGATCTTAAATGAGATAATAATTTGTTGTAAATGTATTTTCATTTTTTTTTCTCCACTGACCATTCCATACATGGACCAAAGTCAAACTATCTCCACGGACCATTCCATTCACGGACCATTCCATTTACGGACCAACGTCAAGCTATATCCACTGACCATTCCATTCACGGACCATTTACAGACTGATATTAGGAACCTATAATCTACAGAATAACGTCACATACCGCCAACATGCCTATCAAATGCTTACAATCACCATTCATGGACCATTCCATTCACGGACCATTCCACTCACAGAACATATACAGACCAATGTCACGGACCTATAACCTACAGACTAACGTCACATTCCGCTAACATGCCCATCAATTGCTAACACACACCATTCAAAGATCATTCCAATAACGGACCATTCTACTCACGGAACATATACAGACAAATGTCACGGACCTTTAACCTACAGACTAACGTCACATGCTGCTAACATGCCCAAATCCAAGATGGCGGCCCCATGACTTCCGATCCAAGATGGCGGTCCCAACGGCGTGAGATCCAAGATGGCCGCCCCACAAAGTCAGATACAAGATTTGATCCCTGTGACGCATTCGGTTACACCTCTGAGGGTGAGTCAACGCCCTAGATCACGAGAAGGTAGCGTCACGTCCTACAGCGCGGTGTCGTTCTTCTTCTCTATGTACAAGGGGTATCTACAGGTTAAGGGCCTCTCATTTATCGAACGAACACGGATCTGGAGGAGTCTATGTTGAGGATTTCCGGGAAGGTAGCGTATAGCATCAAAGTGGCGCTTTCCGGTAAGGGCTTGGCAAACTTCATTTCCAGTCGGCAGTGCCCTTGTCTCTTGATATTGAATGAGTGGTAAGGATCGATCTCCAACACGTATAAGCAAAAGCCTTTAACATAGTCATTTCGTTTAACGTTTATATCTTGCCGAAAGCACGTCAGCGTTCTGTAACAGTCCACGTACTGATCGGCTTCGTAACTGGGTCGTAAAGGCTGAGAGGGATATGATTGTCCATCAACGTAGAAGCCCACTGAACTGCAATCGTAATCTCGAAAGTAGTAAGGACTTTTCTTGTAGTCTCCCATGTAGGAGGCACTAGCCACTAGTCCTATGATCAGTTGACAGGGAACCAAACCTTGAAAGATATCATCGGCGCTGAAACTGTATTGTCCAGATGGGATTGACGTTGTCTAGATTTCGGAACGTAAATATGGATAGATGGCTGGCTGTATTTTTAGCATTTTTTCGTACGACACTATAAGTCCTTCGTCTAATCCTTGTACACACAGTTTGAAAGAAGCCTCTACAATTTGGACCGGCGGGTGACAAACTGTCTGACATGAGTCTAAACACGTCAAGACTAGCTCACAGCTTGATACCGATGCCAACGCCATTTAATAGCAACCTGGGTTGTTGAAATATCTCGATGAGCAAAGGCCCTTCTAAGTCTATGATTTTTCCACCTAATGTAGCCGTACATCTCGCAAACAGGCCACTGTTTGATCCAGTTTTCCTGTCACTAGTGTCTTGTCCATTATCTTTGTAAAATAGTTGACTGGTAAGTATCCCTGTTTGATCAATCTCATTGGTTTTAAGGATGGTATCGATATAAGCTTTGTAAGGGTAATTTACCCGAGTGAGACAGGGGAGTCTGCTGAAAGGTCACGTCCACTTGACGGAAGATGCTGTGTAAGGGCGCATTCACCAATCCGACGACCGTGTCCTTGTTCAAGACAGTTCCATCACCATCCGTCAGTCGAAGCTTTACGTTTAAAACGCTACTCTTGAGATCGATCTAGGCCGACTACTGTACCGTAATGGTAAAGTTGATGGCGGACGTGTCATTGATTCGTTTGTTCCGTTTATATTCGATCAATTCTTTCGATTTTAGGGAGGAGTCTCTGGGTGCTTCTACAAATATAGCTAACTGTTTTCTATATACCAGTCGCTCATCTTAGAGTTTGGTCTTCTGGTCTCCCTCTATATTTCCTTTTAAGTGATGGAGGGGGTATGGCCTCCTTCTTATGCTTTCTGTCCTTCTTATGATCTCTTTTTATTTCCGACTTAGCCATCTCTGTTGCCTGTGCTACCAGTGACACGAAATTGAACACCGGCCTTTGCGTTTCCATTTTGCTTTCTAAAGATTTCATTTCTTTCAACTCTCTGTATTTCCGTCCAGTACCCACCATATAATGACCCTGACTGTCATGTTCCGCATAGCCATCTCTAACATCCAGCAAGTGCTGATACCATTTGTCGGGATCCGAGACGTACAGAATCCACTTCTGCTGCTGGTAATGGTAAACGAGCCTAGTACCCATCTTTTTTGAAATGTAAGACGCAATGCAGGTCGCTCGAGTTAAAGTCCACCGAGTTCAGATTTTCGTCTTTTAATTTGATTCTTATACTATCTAGAGTTGACACTTTTACTGACACGTAAATGGGTCTCAAGTAGGACTCCGACTTTGTTTTTTTGTATCTGGGTCCGATCTTTATATTTCTAAGTAACTCGATCAGTGAACCTCTTACGTAGGACTCTTCCACTATGTCAAAACACAGATATAATCGGGAACTTCTCGGTTTAAAATCGCAGTCGAGAGTTATATCGATTAATCGGCACATCCACTTTCCTTCAAGCATGTAACCTTTAGGAAATTGAATCCAAAACTCAGACGGAGAGTTCTTCTTACGTATGCCGGAAGAATCTCTGCTATTCAGGTACAGATAAAAGTCATTCATCTTTAATTCTCTACATCCCCTTACATTCTTACTATGTTGTGTGCAATGGTTTTAATAAGATAAATCGTTTTAAGCATCACTGGAATTAGGGAATGGTGACAATTTAGAAGACGTTTCTTCCGTTCAAAACTTATTCAGTGGGATGACAAGGTCTCTAGTATGCCCTTTGACCTTTGCAAGAAAGTTGAGTCTTTTCTTAAAGGATTAATGCGTCCACTCAATAGACTTGTTGCAACAACGGAAATTGCTCTTAGTTGATGTCGAGTGATATTGCATAACAATGTTTTACTACCTGTAAGAGTCGTTTCTCTCAGAGTTACCAAATAGTTGATTAAGGGGTACACCTGTGACCGCTCCATATCGATACCCTTTTCCCATTACTCATTCTTACCTCTTACTGCTATAGAATACAAAATCAAAAATAGTCTCTCGCAAAGCGTATTCGAACCACTGACCCTCTGATTAATGGTCAGATGCTCATTGGGCAAGCCATCCTTTTAAATTGAAACTATTATGGATATCAACCTGCTGGGCAAGCCATCCATTTGAAACGATACTTTTATGGATACCCTGGCAAGCCATCCTTTTAAAACGGCACTTTTGTTGAAAAACAGTCTGCTAGGCAAGCCTTTCCTTTTAAATTTGGTTCTCACGCCGTGGGGACCGCCATCTTGGATCGGAAGTCGTGGGGCCGCCATCTTGGATCTGACGTCGTGACGTCATTGGCGCTAAACCGCCGCCAATACTACTACTGAACACTTTTTTTTACTAGAAAGATTAATATAAGCAAGTTATGGTTCTTAGTGAAAATAGTATGCAATGGAAGAATGTATTTTAGTGAAATGAGTATGTATTAAAGATGGCAAAGACATACCCAATGGTCCATTTTTGCAATGGTCAGCTATCAATTCACGCCTGTTGTGTTTTACTTAAAATGACCGTCTACTGTAATATTCATAGATGACATTCATAGATATAAACTTATACTGCCGTTAATTTTATGTAAAATGATTTACTACATGTATAAATAGAATCTATGTAGAATACTTTTCAAATATAAATACAGCAATCCCAATATAAATAATTAACTTCTGACTCAGAAAGGAAGAGGATTGCGCCCCCCCCCCCTACCCTGGCATCCTGGATCCGCCCCTCATAAGGCAAAAGAGCGGATCCAGATGAGGAGCTGGATAAAGGATTCCTGGAAAGGGGGTTCATATGTATAGCGGTGTTGGGGTTCGCTTTACTGATATATCTCATTTATCTTAAATATCCCATGATAATGAAATAATTTGGTCTCACTGAGACCAAATTATTTCACTTCATAGGATATTTAATACCGGGGAGGTGCGAACCCCCTATATATAAACCCCTCCCAATCCGCCACTGCATTGCACTCCTAATCACCTGTATATTGGCCATTATAGGTAATACAACTGAGTGAATACTTATTTTAAAAAAATCGAAGTGAGGGTTCTAGCGAGAATGTGTCCATGCGCAGACTCATATGAGCCTTCGCTGCTCAAGAGGAATATTAGGTCACCGAAAATTGCTATATTTCTATTTTTCAGTGTTAGATTTTATTTCAGCGCCCATTTCTATCCCGTTTTAAAGCAGTGAGGGTTCTAGCGAGAATGTGCCCATGCGCAGACTCATATGAGCCTTTGCTGCTCGAGAGGATAAGTGTTATATTTCGTTTTTCCATCCACAATCAGCTGCTTCTAATCATAGGTTAAGATAAACACCATTTTTGTGCGTATTCTTACCCATCAATTTTAACTTATGTTTTGGGTGCTCAAAAGAACCGTCTCATTGAGATGGTTCTTTTGAGTACCCACAATATAAGTTTTGGTTGAGAAATAAGAAAATTGTTTTTCGTTACACGCTCTTAACTAAACGCCTCTTCTAATGTCGTCTGCTAATAGCATTTATAATACGTTTGAGCAGGCCTGATCTACATAACTCATGTTTGACACAAGCACAGCAACGAACCATGCGCGGATTCAGGAAATTTCGTCGGGGGGGGGGGGGTCCAGGTCAGTCTGACAAAAAAGCTCTGACAACGTTTTTTTTTTTTAGTCCTCCGCTTATTTTACAGAGGTCAAATGGTCAATTTCAAAGAAATCTATCATTTTTCAAGGTTCCAGAGGGGGTCCAACATTTTCCAGGAGGGGGGGTCCAACTTTTTCCAGGGGGGGGGGGATTCCAATTGCTTATTCCCTATAGAAACCCATATAACTTGTGATTTTCCAGGGGGGGGGGTCTGGACCCCCTGTCCCCCCTCTAGATCCGCACTTGAACGGACGATAAAATAGTAGTCAACAACCAAATAAGCCGCTCTTTTCATCCCTTACCTTGTTAGGTAAATATGTTAATGTCTGTGATAAGCCAGTCTAATCCGTTTGTTCTGATTGGTTTTGAGCAGATTGATTTTAATTGGGGACACGCGTGCGATATGATAGAATTGAAATTAACCATGAAAAGCTTGCACAGCTAGCTAGTAGGGCTAGATTCATAAAATATTATCTTCATATGCATGTACATGCCGCCAGCAGTGAACGCTCTTTCGAGAATGCGCATTTGTACAGGCTCGAATATGCATGGTAATTCAACTACTTTCAATGGATCTCAAAGTGCGTTTTGGTAATTTACTCAAAGTGCGTTTTGGTAATTCAACTGCTTTCAACTGATCACCCATATCTCTTTTCTTTAATTAGTACAGATATAAACAACTACTTCTTAAAACAAATATATCTAGAAAAAAAATCTTTTAAGTGTGCAGATTTGCCTGTATAATATGGGGCGTGACGCGAGAAAATTTGTTTTTTGGCAAATTGATATTCTTAACAGTTTGCTCAGCTACATAGACAAGCTACAAAAATGAAATTCCGTTTCTAGGAAGTCTATTTGTTTGATTTCCAAAAAAGCGAAAAACGAAGGTGCTGATCAGACTGCACGGGTGATCTAGTGATGAAGAAAGCATTTTAAGAACAGAGATAAGCAATTTACGCTTAAACTTTATTTTGCACATTTCTTAGCCTCTGACCAATCAACCTTAGAATAAAACTGCTAATTATACCAATCAATATAGGTGTTAATAAACGTGTCAGTGGATTAAAGAACGATGATTAGTTTGATTACCAATTATCTTCTTGATCAATAAACTTGCAGTGTGTCACAGTGTTCTCATGCTCAGTGACAGCAGCCAGACCAAATAAGCCATTTCTGGTCCAGACGTCATTAATTTGATCCTATACATACTTTACAAACATAATAAGAATAATAAAAACGTTTAAAAAAGAGCAAAAGGCCAATTTCGGGTCCGGTCCGGTCCGATCCGGTGATCAAAGTAAGTAAGGTTGCAAAGATCAGGAATCGATACAATCAAGTACCACACCTGACCCAGGATACCAATGGGAAAGTGACAAACTTACAGAAGACACCACAAACGAGAGCCAAGAGGTCAGCCCTTTCCCAGCAGGTGACCACGAAGCACATATAAACAGACGCGCACAAAACATAGCAAACACAAGACAGAACAAAAACATAAAAGATCCACAAAAGAAGTACCGCCTTGGAACGGTCAGTAAAATATTTTACTGGAGGGCTTAAACCGGTTTAACGGCGCCAACCTCACCCTTAATTCAGATGTGGATCAAGACACATAGATATTTGGTTTGCATGAAAGACCCCTAACTTATCAATGCATCATCTCCTAAAACATATAAATCAAGATATAACAAGGAGATAAAGCAAGCCCAATCCGGTGAATACACGGACCGCAACACGACCGTTAGGCGAATAGTGATAATTGTTTCCGGTCGACCTCCAAAATGGCTTCCTTCAGTTGTGCCGGGCATTTGGTAAATTATTTGTCGAAATTACCAAAGTACTGATTGTGTATTGAATAGAAGCATATATATTTTACTTCGTTGATGAAGCATTAATAATTCCATCCACTTAATTTGACAGCTTTCGGTTGTTATGCACATAATTACCTCTCTCCGCGAGGAGCATTTTTCGATTCGCAACTTTCCCAAGGACAAATCGCTTAGTGCTGACTGCAAGCATTTCACCTCCTATCGGTAATCCAATACGAGCTGAAGAATCAGAATATGTTCCATACCAGATAAATGTTACATTGTGCATGTAGTGTGTCACTATTGTCATTCCTAACAGTTTTTTCTTCTTTTTCTCAAATTTCTAAAGAACACACACCTCAGATAATGATCATGCATGATCGCCTGAGTTTCAGAAGATAGATAGATAGATAACAGCCTTGCTGTTGGGTTAACTCTTTAGTGACACTCTCACTTAGGAGTTCTGGGTTCGAATCCTAGCGGACACAAAAGATTTTCCACTTGGAATTACTTCACTGGTGGCAGCAGTAACTCAGCAACACCCGAGTCTGCCTTAAAATAAGCACCCAGAAGTTTCTAAATATGTCAAGATGCACTATAGACCAGTCCAATGTTATTGTTTTCATCCAGGCTTATTGACCACGTGTTAACAATTTTGACCACGTGACTTTTTATTGTGGTTGGCAAAAAACCTTCCGCTCAATGCAATGGCCATTGAGCTGAGCCAACATTTACGTGATAAAAATCATCTTAAAACGATATTTTAGCCCCAGGTTTTGATTTGGATATGTAGAATGATGATCGGACATTCATTTACAATATTTTTTTTTGCGAAAAAAATAATTTTTATTTGTTTTTGATGGCCCCCGCTCCGGTGTTTTGGTCCGATGTTGACCGTTTCAATCTCCGATATTTTTGTTAAATGACGATAAAATGTGTGAAAAATTATATCATTTGATAGGTCAATGATCAAACTATGGGAACCAGTCGTTAGAATTATTTTTTATGAAATATATATACATATATATATTTTTTTTTTTGCCGGGCCGCGTAGCGCAGTCGGTAACATGTCTGGCTATAGATGCGTGTCTGACTGCAATTCCAGGGGTCGCGAGTTCGATCCCGGCCCGGTCCCATACTTTCGTGGAGATTGATCATGAAATAATTTCTAAGGTCATTCTCCTCCCTTCCGCTGATTCATTCAAGAAGGGTTGTTGCCAGTTACAAGCGAAAGTATGTGCACGAATTACTGGTTAACCGCTTGTTCCAGCCTGCCCAGGAAAACGTGTGGCTAGGTGAACTGACTGTCCCGCAATGACCATAGCTGTTGACATGGGACGTAAAGCAACAAACAAACAAACAAACATGAAATATATTTTGCTTTAAATCGCTGTAAAACATGTGCTGCGTTTCCATGTCCGATACAGGTAAACAACAGTTTTCTGCCAACCAGACTATTTACCAGCTATGGGATAAAGACCGTAGTGTTCCGGATGATATTGATTTGTGACGTAGTGTTTGGACTCGTCTATTATATGGTCCTCGACGCGAGAAAACCTGTCTTCGGGGTTTTCGACAAAGTGAGACTCAAACCAGTCTGCACAGCTACAGAGACTAGCTAGAAACTTTGCATAAGCAAGTATAGATATGATACTTTCCACTAAGCGAATAACAAAGGCGATTATCAGACTGTGCCGATGCGCAGGCTGGTCTGCGCCTTCATTGTTCGCAAACCACTGAAGACAGGATTTCTCATGATGACATACAATGGTGTCACTTGAAACTATGACATGTATGTGACTACCCATACAACATACAGTTTGTACAACCCACACGCTACATCTTTATACAGCAGTATGGCTAAGATTAGGATGACCGTAAAAGTTTTTGCGTGTATTAAATTTTGTATTGACTTTTATTTCAGGTCAGACGGTTCACCACATCATCTGTCAGACACAAATTAGTCACTGTAAGTTTATAATTCTTTCTTTGCAAGGGGCGACTGTTGTTGTCTGCTGATATCCTTTGCAAACAGTTGGACCCAGATCAGGACCAACAAAACATTGGTCCTGATCTGGAACCAAGCCGTTGACATTCTGATAATGATATAATGATTTTGTAAGATTTTTTGAAAAAAAGTTAATATTGAAAAAAAGCATGAAAAATTACCCAACATGCAAAGGGATAATATGAATCAGTGACCGGAAACTCATATCAGCATGTGCATCCACCCAGTCTTTATTGTCAGTTTGTGAGCATGAGGTCCCAGGGCTTACCCTGGCTCAGAATTTGTTGTAGCCAACACTTCAGCCAAATGGAAAAAGTTGGAGCCAAATGAAATGTTTTAGCCAGAAAGTAGTATTAAGAAGTTGTTCTGTATTTAACTCTTTGACTGCTAGCGGCAACTTTTGTTGTCTGCTGATAACCTTTGCAAACAGTTTGGACCCAGATCAGGCCAGACAAAATGTCGGGCCGGATCTGTGTCCAAACTGTTTTACACCCTGATGGTATTGAAAAATAATCCAGCATCCAAAGAGTTCATTATGGTATAATAATAAAGTGTGCAGGGATAATAAAAGCAATATTTTGAAAATCCAAAAGCTGATTATAATACACTTTTTCGCAAATGTGTGATTTCTAAACCACCTAGAGAGTAATAGCCAATGACTTATATTTGTAGCCACTCTACATTTTTAGTAGCAAATGGCTACAATGGCTAATGACAGGGTCACTGGGTGAGCCCTGGTTCCTCAGCTACCCAGAAAGTGCACAGTAGAGACATTTATCTAAATGATTTTATGTACATGCTTATCTGAGTATTCCCTGGTCCGTGGATGTACTCTTTGCATGCTGGGTATTTTTTTCAAAATGTTTGGGATAACCATCAGAGTTTTTTTCTATCAGGCTGAGGCCTGGGCCCAAATTGTTTGCAAAGATTATCAGCAGAAGACACTGGCAGGTATTCAGGTAATGAGATTATATACTTAAAGTTTTAAAAAAGTGAGGGTTGCAACACATACATTTTAGATGATAGATCACTTTGTAGGCTCATGACAGGGGAGGTTGTATCCTTACTGGTATCTGAAGAGTCATCATGCGTTTCTTTTGCTCCTGGAGTTCAGAGTAAAAACAGATCATACTAACCGAGTACTGACTAAAGTTTTAAATAAAGTCTAGATTCAACAATGATATTCTTACATGTATGTCTAGATGTCAAAAAAATGTGGAGGGTAAAATTTGTGCTTTCACCTCCATTTTCCATTTTCGGCATTTGATCTTGTCTTCACTTATTGCCAAAGAAACTGTTTACAGGTTTCTATAAATCAACCCTTGTCATGCTGAATATACTTTTGTACATGCACTGCACATCTCTCCAATTTTTAATTGTTTACCTGCGGCATTTCAGTTATAACTTAGAGTATGTATTTTCAACAAGTGAAAAACAGTGTGCATCCTGATCAGATTGCTTCATCTACACCATTTTGTATAAAATAATAAATCGGGATTCAGCAGGAAAATGTTAACATAACAATGGGTTGAGCACGTTTGAGCGACTTTTTCCAAATTTACGTTTGACCGACCATAGTTTGAGCGAATTTTTACAATTACGAATGAGGGAATACGTTTGAGCGACTTTTTTCATAGGTATTCAAATATACCTAGGTACCCCCTTCACTTAGCCAGATAAAATATTACTATTTTCCCCCTGTCATATTCCAGTCGAATATCTCTGAAGTTTTGAAGCCTTCCCCTTTCTCTTTTTACAAGCAGAGCTGCAAATCTTGACGCAGGAATTTTGAAGCAGGTTTTAGTTTGAACCAATTTAAGTTTATCCAAGAACCCAAATACTCTATGTACCTTTGACGGATAAAAAAAAGTTTGCTCAAAGGTATTATGAAACTTGCTAAAAGTTTGCTCAAAAGTATGCATACAAAGTTCGTCCAAACATATTTGCTCAAATGTATTGTTTGCTCAAACGTATTGTTCCCATTATTTCAGCCACCTATACAGTTCTATGATGTTGCTGGAAGGTACGCTACAGCCCTCTACTCGGCCGCCACCAAACAGAAGCAGCTGGATGTAGTCGAGAAGGAACTCACTAATTTTGGGGTAAGGTTATAGGCCTTGAGTTACTCCAGATAATTTTTTCAGACATGTGAGTATTTACTCCTCAAAATTTTCAACTATGTGAGTAAAATAATGTGGCATGTGAGTAATGAAACTCATTGAATAAGAAGGTTGCTGAGTTACACAACTGTTTATCAAACAGATGCCTTAACAAGTACATGTAGTTTTACTGCTTAACAAAGACAAAAACAGCCGAAAATGATTTTAAGCATTTAAAGAACCCTAAGAACCCATGAAAATGATGCTAAAATGGTGAGAAAATGAATTGTGGAGGAGTTTTTCTATACTGTAAAAAAGTCATTCAAATTTATTTACCCCATGGGTGAAAGTTTTCAGGATTATTCCTGATTTCAGGGTTTTGAGGCTGACTTTCCATAGAAAGTCAGCCTCAAATACTAAATTTAGCAGATAATGACAGTTCTAAAGACAATTCTCCCTTTAAACTTAAAAAACAAACAAACTAGGCCTAGTTTTAAGAATTGAATTTCTTAACTTCAGGAATTTAGATTTGAACATTGAAAGTCAACCTCAAAATGCTGAATTAGGCGATTATAATAGTTTCTCTGACTTGTTTTCAGATTATCTAAAGACAGTTGACCATTTAAACTTGAAATAGTTAATGTTTTGTAGGCATACAACAAGTTTTAAGACTTAATATTTTAAGTTCAGAATTTTAAATTTTTGGACTTTCATCCATCATGTCATTTGAATGTTTTGATCTGTAATTGCAAACAGTGCAGATCTTTAAAAACAGTTTATTTTTGCAGTTTGATTGTTTCTGTGCATTACTTTAATACATGTGTTATACAATTGCTTTCTTTTGTTTTAGAATCTTTTGAAAACGGATGCCAAACTTAATGAATTCATCAAGAACCCAAGTTTGCAGAGAACAGAAAAGAAAGGTGGGTATAAATTAATAGACCTAAAAATCAAGCTTTTTATGCCAACTGAAAATGCTGATATTCTTATTTCCTAATTGGACCTTTTAAATACGGTATACAGTGCATATACCTTTTTCTAAATTATATACCCTATTTTACTGGGCCATGTAGCCCAGTCAGTAACATGTCTGGCTGCAGATACGTGTCTGACTGCAGATCCAGGGGTTACCAGTTGGATCCGTGCCCGGTCCCATACTGTCGTGGAGAGTGATCACAGCCACTCTCCTCCCTTCCGCTGTCCGAGTCAAGATGGGTTGTTGTCAGTACCAAAGGAAAGTATCTGCACAAAGTATTTGTTAACCACTTAGTCAAGCATGCCCAGGAAAAAAGGGTGGTTAGGTGAAGTGACCGTCCAAACATGACCATAGCATTTGACTGGGACGTTAAGCATCAAAGCAAACAAACAAATATACTCTCATTTGAAAATGGTGTAAATTCAGATCAGGATGAATCCATATTAAATTAATAAAGTAATTACACCACTGGCTATCGCCTGAGACCCATTTGTCCTATCCTTATGCTTGTGTACATGGGTGAATGTTTTCAGGTTTATTCCTGAAATCAGGATTTTGAGGCTGACTTTCCATTTAAGGATTGAAATGCAGATTTTTAGCTTGCATTGGATGATGCAAAACATTAGGCTTTTTAATGTCTGTGAAGCCCGAAGGGCTTCTCGGAGACATGAAAATGCTAATGTTTTGCATCATCCAATGCAAGCTAAAAATCTGAATTTCAATCCTTATATTTACATTTTATATTATCAATCAAATTTACTTAATTATCTTCCAACCAAATTCGTTAGTTATCCTTGAAAAATGAAATATTTTATCTGTAACGGAGGTGTTGGAACAGCCAGCGAACGAAAGGCCTGTACATAACGTCGTGGCGATACGTGAATGACGTCACACGAATGTTGATAAACAAAGAAAGATATTGGTTGACCTTGACGTTACTCCACTTAGAGGCGCGGAATAGACCACGTGACTGCTCAATGTTTTGCATCGAGAAATGCAAGCAGCTAGGAATTATGGTTTCATCTAAGGCAGCTACATTGAGAATGTAAATATAGTCAGTTGAAAATTATTTTAAGCATTGAAAGAACCCTCAGAAGTTAGAACCCATGAAAATGATACTGAAATGGTGGGGAAAATGAATTGTGGAGGAGATTTTCTTTATTTTAAAAAGGTCAATAAATGGGTGACAGTTTTCAGGATTATTCTTGACTTCAGGATTTTGAGGCCATAGAAAGTCAGCCTCATGTACTGAATTTAGCAGAATATAACAGTTCTAAAAACAATTCTCGCGCTAAACTTAAAAAGCAAATTAGGCCTAGTTTTAAGAATTGAATTTCTTAACCTGAGGGATTAAGAAATTGAACATTCACCCAAGTGTGTATAAAACCAGACCTTCAGTTTTAAGAGTGTATAATAGAAAAAATAATTATCTTGTTTATCAACCAAAACATATGTTGTGGGTACTCAAAGAACCGTCTCAATGAGACGGTTCTTTTGAGCACCCAAAAACATATACTAAAAATTATGGGTAAGAAAATATTTACAATTTTACGGTGATTTTTTGTTTGTTTATCTATACCTTTGTAAAACCTGCTGTTTGATTGTCTTTCAGCTGCTATGGAGAAAGTCTTAAAGCACCAGAAATATTCCAGTATCACTTCAAATTTTTTCAGTAAGTATAGTTAAAACCAGCTGCAATGGATAATATATAATCCTCAGTATATTCTGAGATGCTCTGACAAAGATTTGAAAACGGAAGGTGTAGTTGATAAAAAAAGTAGGTGACCCAGGTTGAGTGTCCATGGCACACGTCCCTTAGACACAAGAAGGGAAGGAGTATGGGAAGGCAGGGTTGTGAAAATAGCAACATTTCATACTTGCCCAGGGACAAGTAAATGGCCATAATGTACTTGTCCAAAGAAAAATTTACTTGTCCCAAAAAGGCAGATAATGCACAAACAACTTGACTTAGCCCTTACTGCGTTGATACAAAATGTAAACTTTTTTGAAAACAGTATGAAACCAGATATAAACTCAAATGAAAACAGTGTGGATCCTGATCAGCTGGCTTCTTCAGAAGCCAGCTGATCAGGATCCACACTTATTTACCAAACAACATGCAAGTTTAAAGTAATTAATCCAATATGACATACAGAAATACATTAACTTTCTTTATACTTGTCATAGGACAAGTAAATAGGAATTTCTAACTTGTCCTGAATGAAATGGGACTAGGTTGGACAAGTCGGGCATGTTATTTCCACACCCCTGGAAGGCCTCCCATTTGTGGGGATACATAAAAAATGGAAAATCTAGAATGCAACACATACAATTTAAGATGACTTTTCATCAAAATGATCTCTAAAATAGTAAGTAAGTATGATCAGGAAATACCACAATCACAAACTGCAGACAACCCCGTGGCACCACGAGGAAGAGCCGCTCAACCATCACGAGACACCAGGAAGACAAATTAAGCAAAGCAATCAGCTCTCTCTTCCCCATCAAGATGATTGCAATACTAGAATGGACATAAAGTAACGTACAACAAAACATAGAACAATTACAGACTCCCACAATGGGAGTAACAATAAAAAAAAAAATAAACAACAACAGAACCACCGCCTTAGAAGGGACAGCAGCCTAAGCCCCCGGGGGGCTTAAATGCATTTTACTGGTACCAAATCTTCGCCCTAGATTCTGCTGTTGTTGAAGTACAAGAAATGTTCAGCTCGCATGGAGGCCATCTAACTAATGCAATGTATCATCATGGAAAAACACTCTAATCAAATTACTACACCATAATGAAACAAAGAAAAGGGCTCATGACTCATAGATAGTCAGAGCTAAAGAAAATCTCAAGTTGAGCCACGGTGGGTCCAGCTACAGATAAGCATCAGGCACCAACCCACCGATTAAAGCTTTACGTCAGAGCCGTAATTGAGTCTGAGGCCTGACCCACCGTCGTGCAATTCAAGAGGAAACCATAGCTATAAACCGTGATTGGGTTTAAAACTAGGCATGCAGACTGTCGCATGATATCCAAGTTATATCCAACCCTTATATAACGTTTAACTATCTTTTTGAATTGATCACTAAAATTAGGTATTCCAACAATTTGTTTGAATTTATAGACTAAATCACCATAAAATATAGGTTCTGATATGCCTTGTTGCAGTAGAGTTTTTAACCCAATGTTGTATTTAACAATTAACTCTGAGTGTCTGTGGTAGAATTTAGAAAATGCTTTTCGAATTTTATGATCTATTACCTTGTTTTAATAATTTAGCAGTTAAAAATAAGTTTCTGTTGTTGAAGTCATCAACATTAGAACACACTCTAGCAAAACGAATAAGCTGAGAAATGTATACGCCATAGGAAGGAAAGCGAGGAACATCTCTCCATCAAGAAATTGGAAATTTACTATTTCAAAATAAAAATCATCCCGTTTATCATAAATTTTAGAAGAAACTATGCCATTTGTTATTGACAAGTTCAAGTCCAAAAACGGAGCTTCAGTATCAGAAGAATTCGCCTTATTCAACTGAAGTTCAGTAGGATATATCTGACCTACCATTTGTTCAAAATAAGGATTATCAATATTAAGTTAGTCATCTAAATATCTGGAGGTAGAGTTAAAAGCTTCAATAATATCAGATTGATTATTGTCTGACAGAGACAACATAAAGTCTCTCTCATAACAAAACAAAAACAAATCTGCAGCAAGAGGAGCACAATTAGTACCCATTGGAATACCGACAATTTGTCTATATAATTTTGAGCCAAATCTTATAAATATATTGTCCAAAAGATAATGGAGCGCATCACACATTTTCTGACATGACCACAGAAAAAGTTGATGTTTTAAAGATTGGCATATGACAAAAAAGCATGCAAAATTACATGTAGCATGAAACTGAACAGGGGGTGAAAATTCCACTCATCAGCTCGTAATTACAAGTGAAATCAAGAAAGTACAAGTAGGAAGAATTACTCGAGGAAGTCATATTACATATTACTCCCTTATGTTCTGTAATGCATAAACTTTTAAAGGACAAGTGCATGTGTTTTCAGGACGAGTGAAAATTGTAAGATAATGTCCTGCAGAACAAGTGCAATATTGAAATATTTTTACCCACTGCTGAATATAGCCAGTGTAGCTTTTTAAGATATTGGAATTGCCCTCAATATATGTACAGATAGGCATAGGCAAACAGTGTACTTTGAATGAGCATTCTAATCAGGGTTTACACTGTTTGTCGTCCCCTCACACTACCTTTAACCATCTCAAATTTTAAGCTCACCTGATCCGAATGCTCGAGATGTCAGAGCTATTGTGATTGGTCTTTGTTCGTCGTCCGTGCATAACTTTTTCTTTAAACGACACATGCTACTGAACCACGTTTCCAAATTTAAAATAATTTCACATGAATGTTCCCCATAATGCCCTTTACCAAGGTTGCACAAATGGCTCCGCTCTGCTGAACATGAGGGCTGCCAGAGCTCTAGATAGTAAATCTTTTATACGACATTTCCTGAACCACTGGTCCAAATTTAAAATACTGTCACATGAATGTTCCCCATAATTCTCTCTACCAAAATTGCACAAATGGTTCTGCTCCCCTGAACAGGAGGGCCACAAGAGCTCTAGATAAGAAATATTTTAAACAACATCTCTTTTAACCACCTGTCCATATTCAAAATGTTTTCACAGAAATGTTCCTCATAATGCCCTCTTATCTACCAAAATTGCACAAATGGTTCTTGTCTGCTGAACAAAGGGGGTCACCAGAGCTCTAGATAAGAAATATCTTTAAACATCTCCATACATCTCCTGAACCAATGGTCAAAATCCAAAATAATTTCACAGATATGTTCCCTGTGATGCGCTCTTCTACCAAATTACACAAATGGTTTCGCTCTGCCAAACAGCCAGCTGATCTGAATCTACTCTGTTTTAAAAAAAAGGATAAATATTGGTTCAGCAGGACTAGGGTTAATATGATGTTTAATTGGAATATTAATGTTACTGTCCTGCCAGCCCAGAGTGACGTCATGTTTTGGTTACAAAGTTATCAGGATTTAGAATTGATAGATCACTTGTGTATTAATCCTATCCGCAGGATAAGATTAATACACAAGTGATCTATCAATTTGCATTAGCTCAAGTGGAGTTTACAAGATAATGTTTTACTTTACAATTGTTAACAAAATATTACAGCACTGCCACTCTTGGTATGCACAACAGTATGTATAGTTGTGCCTTAATATTTTATATGTTTCGTTGGAATATTCATTATATTGTAAGTACAATTTTGGCCTTTTCAAATATCTTTTGAAAGTGAAAAAAATCACTGATATTATTTAGTGCAGCCCAGTATCTCAGGTGGTAAAGCGTTAGACTCGGGATAAAAGGGAGAGGGGTTGCTAATTTGAGACTCACCACTGGGGGAGTCACTGTTTTGTGTCCTTGAGCATGACACTTTACTCTTTTGTTTGTTTGATTTGATTCTTTACGTTCCATCAACAATTTTTCAGTTAAAAAGGGAGGATCTTCCTGGGTTGAACGAGTACTAAGCTAGGATTAATGTGTCTTGCTCAAGGACCGCAACGCAGTGACGCCGGTGAGGCTCGAACTCGCGGCCCCTGGGTCTCGAGTCAAGCACTCTACCACTGCGCTCCCCACTTTATCCTCTGCTTAGTACTAGTCGAACCCAGGAAGACCGGAAATCATCCCAACACGACTAAAAAATTGTTGACTGGGATGTAACAGTAAAGCATCAAAACAGCAAACAAAACTGATATTATTTGAGCCAGTGCATGAGATTTCCAACAATTTGGTATGTGCGACCAGCAAAGCCTCAGACCAGCCTGCGCATACGCGCAGCCTGATCAGAGCCTTTGCTTGTCGCTTGAGTATTCTATGATTGTTACAACCATGCAACTACCAACTTAGCAAAAGCATAGTTCATGAAATCAAATTTGGTGATACAGCTGTCATGTAAATATAAGCAATTTGACAGGTGTTTTAATACTAATTGGCAGTTTGAGATGTTTGAAAGAGGCAAAGCCAATGGACATGCTACTTGTTTAGTGTATATTTCAAAATAGGTTTCCTTAATTTTAGTAACATATGTTGATGGTTCAAATTGAGGCAATTCCAATGTGCACCTACAACATATGTCAATTAAATAAATTTGTGTTTTCACGATAATTTTTTCCACAAATTTCTCAACTACCTTTGAATGTTTCGGTGTAATGACCATGTAGAAAAGAACAAGTTTTTGTGTTGTTTGGTGTGCACCTGGATGACAATAATAGGTAGCCAATTTTATATTATTGACAGCTTATCTTTAGATGTTTCGTTGGAATGAAATGCTAAATTGGTGGTTGCCTGGTTGTAAGCTACTGACCGAGCGTCATTTGGAGTTTCTAAGCTTAAAAGGAGGCTGCAGAGGCTCGTCTAAGACGACACTTGTCAAAATGCCACATTGTTGAAAATCTCATGCACTGGCTCATTTATAATTTACCTTCTCTCATTCATGTTCTTTCAGATGCACTGACAGAAAATGGACGTCTAGCAAAAGCCGAGACTGTTCTTAAATGTTTTGCTAAGATCATGAGTGCCCACAGAGGAGAAATCTTGTGTACTATAACCACAGCCTCAGTAAGTATAGGGTAGCGGACAACCAGTTTTTTTACCTTGACCGTTAACCTGCTAATATGGCTGCTTTTAATGTCGGCAGCATATTTATTCAAGTGCACTTTAGACTAGATTTTAACACAGGACTTCAGTTAAGAGTGCATACCAGAAAAATAACTTTCTTATTTTTCAACCAACACAAATGTTGTGGGTACTCAAAAGAACCGTCTCAATGAGAGAGTTCTTTTGAGCACCCAAAACATATGCTAAAATTATTGGTAAGAAAATATACAATTTTACGCTGAAAATTTTTGTTTATCTAAACCTATGTTAACATGAAGGCAAACACTATGGTCCCCTTTGAGTCCATATTATTTGCAATAAAGGTTGTGACTGGCGGATAAACGGTTAATCCTTTGTATACTGATAAGCCTGTCGTCCAGTTTGAGGGAGCACAGTGGCTCAGTGGTAGAGTGCTTGACTCTAGATCAAGTGGTTGCAGGCTTGACCCTCTTTGAGCAAGACACATTAATCCTTGCTTAGTACTGGTTCAACCCAGGAATACCTGTCACGAAAAATTGTTGACTGGGTCGTAAAGAATCAAATCAAACAAAAAATCGTCCAGTTTTTTTACTCGAGAAATTGAAGCTGGTCCATATATACAGTATTGTTTGGGTTACAGGTGCCAATTTCCAAATGACTTTGTGGTCTGTCTTGCAAGATTTTTCTCATTTTAGCAAACAGTGCAGACCTAGATGGAAAACTATAAAGCACTGGTTAAAATGTCATTTTCAGGTAAAAACAGTGGCGGGATAAAGGGTAATGGAGACGAATATCAGTGTAAATTTGTTAAGCTTTTTTTGAGCCTCAACACGAGAAAACCTGTCTTAGAGAGAGGGGGTGGGGTTAACAACAAAAGCACAGACCAGCCAGTGCATCTGGGCAGAATGATCAGGGCCTCTGTTATTTGCTAACTGGAAAGTATCATATCTAAACTTGTTTCAAGTGAAATTTTACTAAACTCAAGCTGTTAAGTTTTTCCGCAATAACTTTTATATCTTCAATTTTAGCAAAATGTGTTCGAGATGAAAGTTGTAGAGGAGTCTTTCCGCCATCTTCTCCAAAATATCTAGGGGTTGTGGCCCAAACAGAATTTTGTTTATGTAGATGAAGATTTTGCAATAAATTGAATTCGTCCTAAATTTCTAGGTATTTTATTAACAGATAAAATTTGTATAGGCGTGACAGAAAGGTGTAGTCTCAAAAAATTTTCGTAATCGATGCTTTTCCCATTATTCAAAGGTTATGCAAAACATAAAACTGCTGTTTGCATACTCAGAGTTTACTGTGCGTGAACAAAATCAACTTTAAGCAGGCTCATTTGTTGGAACAGTGGTTGGGTTTTGGCATGATGTGCCATCTTTCTCTTATGCACATGCTATGAAATGAACAGTTCCAAGATTACCCCACTAGCTTAACGCACGAGCGAATCAGGCGCTATTTCCATTATATTTGAACAAGCCATCCATCGCTTTAGTAATTGAATAAGGGAGGTGCAATGTAACACTTTGACTGATATCTTGGACTTGGTTTATTTGTGCTTGGCTTAAAATGTTCGAAGAGTGCATCTAAGCACAGAGGAACCTGTAGCCTCTTGGATGTTGAAACTGCTTGGAGAAGTTGGCGGAGATGTACCTGAATACTTTTCATCAGGATAAGTTTTTAGATAAATCACGCAGTAAAAAGTTATCACAAGAAAATAGTTCTAAAAACACTACAGCTGGACTTTAGAGTGCTCTTTAAAATATTTATTGGCATTATATCGAGTTAACCAGGGAGAGAGTTTGACTACAGGTTTTACTCTAGACAATATTAATTCAGGCCTCCTGATAAGAGAGCATACTGGAACATTATTTTTTTTATTTTTCAACCAAACATATGTTGTGTGCAATCGTCTTTATGAGACGGTTCATTTGAGCATCCAAAACATTTTTTTTTTAGTTGATGGGTAAGAAAATAAATGCAAATTTAGGTGCAAAAACTATCCTTATCTGGACCTATACCATCTCTGAGAATATGTGGCAGGGATAGGTTCAAACTGGCCTTTAGATAAGAATGTGTAACTAAAAATAAATGATCTTATTTCTCATCCAAACATAGGGAGCGCAGTAGCTCAGTGGTAGACTGCTTGATTCGCGACCAAGGGGTTGCATGTTCCAGCCTCACTGTGTTGTGTCTCCTTGAGCAAGACACTTTATCCTCTGCTTAGTACTGGTTCAACCCATGAAGACCCCCGTCCCAACATAACTGAAAAAAATGTTGACTGGGACATAAAGAATCAAATCAAACAAACAAAATCGATCAAACATATGCTGCGGATGGTCAAAAGAACCATCTTAATGAGTTTTTTAAAGCACCCAAAACAAAATGAGCCACGACATGAGATTTCCAACAATGTGGTATGTGTGACCAGCAAAGCCTCAGATCAGCCTGCACATATGCGCAGTCTGATCAGAGCCTTTGCAAGTCTCTTGAACATTCTATAAGTGTTAACCTACTGACTGAACATTTGGAGTTTCTACGCTTTAAAGAAGGCATCACTGGCTCGCCCAAGTCTACACTTGTCAAAATGCCACATTGTCAGAAATCACATGTCACAGCTCTTAATGATTAAACTTACAGTAAAACCTGTCTAAAACGGCTGCTCTCATCAATACCAAAACTTGGTTTTTAAGACCAACTATCGGTTGTTGTCAGTTACAAGCAAAAGTATGTGCACGAAGTACTGGTTAACCACATGTTCAAGCTGACCCAGGAAAGGTGTGCTTTGGTGAACTGACCGTCCCGCCATGACCAAAGCTGTTGACTGGGGTGTAAAACAAAGCAAACAAACAAACACTCTTGTTGGTACCCAGCATTCAGTTCTAACTCATTGTTTCAGCCTCTTGATGGTGGAAGCCAGAAAGAACTAACCTCTGCTCTTCAGGGATTTGCTCAGAAGGGACAGATCCTCCAGATCGAAATGAAGGTAGGTGTTTGTTTGACCTGGTTATATGAAAACATTTTTTTTTTACAAGATTTTTTTTAATATACCATGGAATTTACATTTGAATGGGCCAGCTCAAGATTGCATGTTTAACTTTAAAGTCTAAAAAAGACTTAAGTTCACACATAATAATGAGCCGTGGCATGGGATTTGCAACAGTTTGACATTTTGACAAGTGTAGATTTGGACGAGCCTCTGCAGCCTCCTTTTAAGCTTAGAAACTCCAAATGGTGTTCAGTCAGCAGCTTAACAATCATAAAAATACTCAAGCCACTAGCAAAGGCTCTGATCAGACTGCACATATGGGCAGGCTGATCTGAGTCTTTGCTGTACTCACATGCCACATTGTTGGAAATCTCATGCACTGGCTCAATTATGCCATAAGTAGCATTATAATACATGGGTGAAAGTTTTCAGGATTGTTCCTTAATTCAGGATTTTAAAGCTGATTTTCCATAGGAAATCAGCCTCAAAATCCTGAATAGAGGACATTATTGCATAAAAAGCTGTATCACACGCTATTAACTGTCATGTTTTAACCAGCACAAACCCATGTATTAGTCAGGCAATTCACGTGCTGTTGATGCATGGCTTTTTTATTATACGTTTTCCCTTTCTAGGGCTGTCACAAAAAATGATGTCTTCAACAGTAATGTGCATAGAAGTGAACATAATTTAGTGACATCAGGATGACGTCAGCCTTTGCATTGGAACAGCCGTTTTTAAAACCGATGAATCCTTCATGCTTTTGCACGCCATTATTTAGGTTATAAAAACGAAGTTTTCAAGTGATAAAATTACTTCATGCAATAATAGCGATCAAACAGTTTTGTGATACACTAACATCAGCTGGGCACTTTGGCCTCGGGTTTCAACACCATACTCGGGGCCTAGCAGATGTTAATGTACAAAAAACCATGTTTGATTCCTATATTGTTAAAACTTTGGAATCATAGATAAGTGAATGAAAATTTTATCACTTTTACCTTAAGGTATTCATATGAACTAGAATACTGCAGGTTTTAAGGCTGGAAATTTCTTAAGTTCAGGATTTCTCTAATTTTGAACTTTTACCCAAGATAATATGGGCTTCGACTTGAGAAAACCTGTCTTCTGGGGTTTGCGAACAACACAGGTGCAGACCAGCCTGCGCATCTGCGCAGTCTGATCAGCGCCTTTGTTATTCGCTTTTTTAAAAGTATCATATGCAAACTTGCTACAGGTGAAGTTTCAATCTTCTAGCTTGTCTCTGTAGCTGAGGAGACTGATTTGAAACTTGCTTTGTCGGAAACCCCGAAGACAGGTTTTGTCACAGCGAGGCCTGTATGAACTAACCCTCGTCTTCTTCTTTACTTGTAGGTTGATCCTAGTATTATGGGAGGGATGGTAGTAAACATTGGCGATAAGTACATTGACATGTCTACGTCCAGTAAGATCAGAAAGTACACCAAGTTGATTGAGGCTGGTTTATAATGGTGTTGGAGACTTAGTGCTGACAATATCAGGCTCATTCAGTTCTGACTTAGTTCTGATTGCAGATTTTTCTGTTATTTTTCTCTTTTATCATAATTTTTCCGCAATCCCAATTTTGATCCAGCCAATCATTAGGGTTAGTCTTTACATAACTGACTCAAATGGACTACAGAATTATGGCTACAGTAAATGCTATAAATATTTGAACACTGGTTGGTTGCCAAAAAAGGCAGAGACAAACAGTGTAGACTCAGATCAGACTGCTTCTGAAGAAGCAGTCTGATCAGGGTCTTCCCTGTTTTCTATTCTGACGAGCATTTTGTGAATACCAGCTCTAATAACCAACATTATATTTCTGAAAGAAAATGAAAAGTGCTCAAAATTTAAGAACATCTACTGTAGTCATCCAGGCTTAAAGGTCATCAGTCTTTGATTCACTATATTTATATAATTTGTTGGTGGAACAAGGAATTAAAGAGAAAAATATCAGCATTTTCTGCTAAATAACAAACTTGGAGCCGTGAATGTACAATGTATAGTGTGATAATAGTGTTTTTGATTAGTTGCTAAAATCTGACAAATACTTGAAACATGTACATGTATTTGATTTTATTACAGTTACAGGAAAAGATAAATTGAAGGTCCACTGACTATTGTTTGTTGTCTTTGTGTTTGATTTTTTTGCAGTGCACAAAGATATTTTAAACTTTGTTATGGGATTCAAGGAGTATTTTATTCCCAGTCTAAACTCTTTCCTTGCTAGCTGTCACTTTTGTGGTCTGCTGATAACATTAAGTTGCAAACAGTTTGGACGCAGATCGGAACCGACAGAGGGTCGGTCCTGATCTGGATCCAAACCGTTTGACACTGATAGTTTCCTGAAAGAAATTTTTGAAAAAAAAGTCATTAGATGACAACAAGCGCCTGAAAAATTACCCAAGCATGCAAAGAGTTAAAATACCAATTTATTATCCAGCAGAAAATGTAATAAAGTAAAGTGTTTTTGAGTAAGAAATTAACAAAACAACCTTTTTAGCTCACCTTGAGCCTTCCTGAGCTATTGTTATCTGTCTTCGTCCATCCGTTGTCCGCAAACTTTTTCTTTAAACGACATCTCCTCCTGAACCACTGGTCCAAATTTCATATAACGTTACATGAATGTTCCCCATGATGCCCTCTTTCAAAATTGCATTAATGGTTCAGCTCCACCGAACAGGAGGGCCGCCAGAGCTGCAGATAAGAAATCTTTTAAACGACATCTCCTGAACCACTGGCCCAAATTCAAAATAATTTCACAGCATTGTTCCTCATAATACCCTCTACCAAAATTGCACAAATTGTTTTGCTCCGCTGAACAAAAGGGCTACCTGAACTCCAGATAAGAAATACCTTTAAACAGCATTTCCTCCTGGACCACTCGTCCAAATTCAAAATAATTATACAAAATTGTTCCTCATGATGCTTTCTACCAAAATTGCACAAATGGTTCCGGTCCGCTAAACAAAGGGGCTGCCAGGGCTCTAGATAAAAAATGTCTTCAAATGGCATCTCCTGAACCACTGGTCCTAATTCAAAATTTTACAGAATTGTTCCTCATGATGTACTCAACTAAAAATGAACACTCCATTGAACAAAGAGCTCTTAGTCTAGATAAGAAAGGTCTTTAAACGACATCTCCTGAAACACCGGTCCAAATTCAAAATTATGTAACAGAATTGTTCTTCATGATGCACCCTACCAAAATTTCACAAAAGGTTTCACCCCACTGATCAAAGGGGATGCCAGAGCTCTAGGTGAGAAATGTCTTTAATCGAAATCTACTATCCAAAAAAGTCTCCAGGAAGTAATAATTAAATAACATAGGGTGCTGGTTTTGTTTTGTTTGATTTGATTCTTTACATCCCATCAACAATCTTTCAGTTATAAAGGAACGGGTCTTCCTTGGTTGAACCAGTATCAAGCTAGGATTAATGTTCATGCTCAAGGACACAACGCAGTGACGCCGGTGAGGCTCAAACCCGCGGTCTCGAGTCAAGCACTCTACCACTAAGCCTCTGCGCTCCCTCATAGGTAGCTGGGTATTGTGTTTAAATGATCAACTTTTTTTCGAAAATTTTATATAAAATTTGCTTGGATAGATGTTTTCATTATATATTCACATATGACTTACTAGTGCATAATGTGAAGACTGCATTTTGACAGTGTAAACAGCTAACAGTATCTGTAAATAATGTCTGAAATATGAGTGATGCTCAGAAAACTGCTAACTGCAGTTTTCCGAGCATCACTCATATTTAAGTTAAGATTACAAAAGGATGTAAGCAGCCTAACATAGCTAAACCAGGGTTTGCACAGGCTTGAAAAGTACTTGAATATACAGGACTGTCTTGAAAAGTCCTTGAAAATTAATTGGCCTTGAAAGGTACTTGAAAAGCACTCAAAGGCCTTGAAAAGTCCTTGAATTTTACCATTTACAGGAGGATTCAATTGTGTTTATGGAGACCTAAACCAGTATAGAATTGTGGTGCCTTTATTTGGTGCAGCATATGCTGCACCAAATAAAGGCACCACGCTGCACCAAATAAAGGCACCACAATTTTATACTAATTATCTTAACTTATTACTAGTTTAGTAATGCACTCTAGCATTTCCGAAGAAGAATTTTAACGTGTAAATCAGTATTTTTCTTAACTTTCCAGTCCTTAAAACAGTAGGAGTGAGAAGTCCTTGAAAAGTCCTTGAATTTTACATAATAATGCATGTATGAACCCTTAAATAATGTCTGAAATATGAGTGTTGCTTGTTTTGCAGTTTGCCGTGCATCACTCGTATTTCAGTTGAGATGTCAAAAGGACTGTAAGCAGCATAAGGTAGCTTAATGCAGTCTTCACATCGTATGCTAGATCATATATGAAAACAACTATCCTAGATATTTTTTATAAGGTTCTCAAAAGTTGACCACATAAACAATACAATACAACGGGTGAGTAAAAGACAGCCTTTTAAAACATTAAGGATTTGGGGCAATGGATGTTCTACTGCCTGTTTTGAGATTCAGTGAGTATTTACAGTTGCTAGATTAAAAAATTGATGTTAATATTTGCATATTTTTTAGAAAGGTGGTACAGTACAATGTGTATGGGGAGCGTAGTGGTTGAGTGCTGGACTTGAGATCAAGAGTTTATGATAGGAGCCTCACCAATTGCTCTATGCAGTGTCCTTGAGCAAAACAGATTATCCTCACCCCTAAGTACAGTAAAACCTGTGTAAAACGGCCACTCAAAAATAGACAAAACAAAGATCTCAATAGCAAATGTAGCTTAATGCAGGTCGAAAGTATTAGAGAATGCTCCCCCTTGGAGCATTCTGCAATACTTTTGACCTGCATTAAACGATGATCGGTCTTGAAAACCATTTTTCTGTCTTTTTTAGTGTGGCCGTTTTACACAGGTTTTACTGTGCTGGATCAGCCCATGAAACTGTCCTAACATGACTGAAAATTGTTGACTGGGATTTGAAGCATCAATTCAAAGAAACAAAATTGTCTGATATGAAATCCCCAACATTAAAGATTCAAACATCATTCTGAGGTAGTAGTTTAAAAAGTGGCTTTATTTCAATCAAATGGTTTCCAATGGAGACAATTTGAACAAAATGTCAAATTGTTTTACAGGAAAGTAAAAATGAGCTTGCACATTAGAATGTGGTAGTTTCCCAATGTGGAGCAATGAAGGCACGGTGGAAAATGAAGGCTCAGTAGAGCATTGAAGGCTCAGTCGAGCAATGAAGGCCAAGACAAGCCTTTGCAATTGTGAAGATTTGTAGAGCCTTCACTGTTGGTATACTCAAAGTTTTGATGCAGATACATGGGTGAAAGTTTTCAAGATTATACCTGAATTCAGGATTTTGAGAATGGCTTTCCACAGAAAGTCATCCTTAAAATGCTGAATTAAGGTGATACAGGACCCATGTCAAAAGATAACCGAGTGTTTTTAAAAAAGTAAGAGTTATCTTTATTTATTGTCTTAAAATGTACAAGTATTAGCGTTCACAAAAAAAAAATCATTTATCAACACATCTGTATGACCAAATATATTTTGACTGTCTGGTCTAGCAGTTTCACCCCTCAATGCGTTCCGGGCTATACCTGGTCAGGCAATTCTGGTCAGAAAAGTTAATATTCATGCGTAATCAATGTACATACTAATAGCTGATAAATTATCTCGCCCCATGACACAACACTATGACTAGTGATTCACAAATTAGTAATCCTTCGATCCCTAGTTTAACACTCTACGAACTGAGCCACTGTGCTTCTTAAGTCCATTATCTTTATACCCCCCGCAAACTTTGTTTGTGGTGGGTATACTGTTTTCACTTTGTCCGTCCGTCCGTGTGTCCGTGCGTCCGTCCGTAACGTTTTGTTTTTTTAATATCTTGAAGAGTCATTGCTGGATTTTCATCAAACCTTGCAAACATGTTCATATATGCAAGACAAATACTTTAGACAAAAAATTAAGGGCTAGGGGCCGATTCTATTAGAGTTATTTCCCTTTTGTAGTTCTAAATGGCTTTTGATATAGGGTTTTATGCTTATGCTATTATAGGCCATACACGGGCCGATCAACTCCTACCACAGCTTTTAATGGAACAATTTGATACTTTTCCTATACAATGTAGACACATTGAACATATGCATGAAGGAGTTTGGTTCAGAAAAAATACTTTTTGACAAAATGACAGCTGTGAGAACTTAGACAAATTTTCCCTAATAGGCCTTTTGTATATGCATAGATGGTGCCTTCATGGGCCGATCAACTCCTACTACAGCTTTTGATGGATCAATTTGATACTTTGCCTATACAATGTAGACACATTGAACATATATGCATGAAGGAGTTTGGTTCAGAAAAAATAATATTTGACAAAATGACAGCTGTGAGAACATAGACAATTTTTCCCTAATAAGGCTTTTGTATATGCATAGATGGTGTCTTCATGGGCCAATCAACTCCTACCTCAGCTTTTAATGGAGCAATTTGATACTTTTCCTATACAATATAGACACATTGAACATATGCAGGAAGGAGTCTGGTTGAAATTTTTTTTTTGACAAAATGACAGCTATGAGAACTTAGACAATTAATTCCTTCTATGGCTTTTGTATATGCATGGATAGTGCCTTTATGAGCCGCTCAACTCCTACCACAGCTTTTGATGGATCAATTTGATACTTTGCCTATACAATGTAGACACATTGCCCATATGCATGGAGGAGTTTATAATTTTTGTTTGCACAGATTCTACCGAAATCTTCGTTTCAAAACTTAGGTCTGTTCGTTAGAACTATAACTTGCCAAGTTTTTTCACTGAATCTTGCTGTGCGGGGGGTATCTAATAAGCATTGCTTATTGACTTTTTTCATTGTAAATATGAACTCGTATGTGGGAGGGCTCCCTTTTTTAAGCTTGAATGAAACCTAAGAGCAACATATTGGACACTGTGAGAGCGCTCGCCAAATGCTAGGGCGTGCCTTTGTGCTATTTTTAGCTAGCCAGTGGGGAGTTTTTTGATTGAGGCTTATTTTGCATATATATGCCAGCTGTGAAAAATAATCTAATATGGCCGTTCACATATGCATGCTTGTCTTAGCATTAACTAATTGACTTTATGAAAAGAACTAAACTCGTGTATCATCCCTTCTTTACCCATTGCCGCAGTAATAGAATGTTCAACTTGAGTCCAAGTAGTCCCTGGTTTGAGCCCTATTGCTTGTTTGTTTGTTTACTTATTTGTTTGTTCATATGTGTTTATCATGGGAGTGATATAACGACAAGTACCACTAGTGGTTTACAAATTTTGGTAACACTATGTAATGACATCCCTTATGGTTTCTCATATAATTATATGGCAACATCAAAGCATAGTTCCACGCAATTTCTAAACATGATTTATAGTAGGTTTAGGGTCATACAATAAATAGAACCTAATAGAGGGGCTGCTGTATTATTAAATTTATTAAGCTTGTCACCAAAAGGTGACAAAATTCTTGGCAAGCCTCGCATTTCATCTCTTTTTAAAGCTCGTTAAATAACTTCAATATTGGGATCAAATGTGATTTTCTATGCATTACCACCTGCTAGAACACCAGGGTGGTGTTGAAACCCAAACCTGAAAGGTGAGGGTTATTACTACCCCTGAGGGGTCAAGCAGATATTAGTGTATCAGGAAACCATTATTGCATAAGGTCATTTTCTCGCTTGAAAACTGGCAACATCATTTTCAAAATAGAACCTTTTTTCCAGACCAAAGCCTTGCGTCATCCTGACGACACTTCTATACGCGTTACTGCTGATGACGTCAATTTTGTAAGAAATCCAAAATGCGTATACTGTATGTAAAGTAAAGAAAAAAAAAGAAAATAATAAAAGCAACAACAAAATGTTATGAATCAACAGCACATGAATTGCCCCTCCCTCCCCTCCCCCTCTCTCTCTCTCTCTCTCTCTCTCTCTCTCTCTCTCTCTCATACACTCACCCTCATTTTGGCGCGCGGGTAGACACTTATAAAGGTCTTAAGGGGTCCTAGAATGTGCCAAATGAGGAGTAGACAAATGATAGGTTATTTGCACACGGACCTAAATTAAACAACATCGAAATCAAACAATACACTGTCCACGCACACAGACCTAAATTAAACAATGAAGCAGGTATGGCACTCCATGTCTGTTTTTATTTCAGAGGGAAAAAAAGAAAATAGCTCAAAAAAGAACGAGCACAGCGACATATGCTTTTTGATTATAACTTTCTATGCAAAATTTCCTTCAAAATAATAAGTTTTTTGTTTCTGTAGTTAATTTGTGTGACAGTTTTTATTCTAGATTTAAACGATTTTTTGGCTTTAATGTTTTTTTTACAAAATAGATTTTAGCTTAAAAAATAAGCTATGTGCCTTTTTTTCGCTGTTTTTGTGTGTTCTTTTATTAGCCAATAGCATGTAGCGTATTCCCAGGAAAAAATATGGCATTTCCCTCTTTCAACTTTTTTAAAATATGAGAAATTGGTATTTTGAAAACCTCATATTTTACGATTTTTAAAGTTTAATAACTTTTTTTTAAAGCACGGTAAGGTCCTGTTATTTTTGTCAAAATAGATGAGTTTTGATCTTTTTTCTAACATATCAAAAGATTCCAACTTTTTGGACATATGCTGGTGAGTGCAGTACCACCTTAAGGAGATTGTATTAGATTTTCTGATTTTTTAAGCCTGTCTAAGGACAATTGACCATTGAATCTTGAAATTGTGGATATTTAGTGTGCATACTGCAAGTTTTAAGATTGACATTTCGAAAGTTCATGATTTTTGAAATTTTGAAATTTCACACATGCAGATAAAGATCCAGACAAAAATTGAGACTTCTAGTTTTGATGTAGATAATGGTTCAGACCAAAATTGAGACCTCTAGACCCAACAAGCAAAGAGTTAAAGGATATTCTGCTTCAATTACTAGAAACCTTGATTTTGGCATCCTTTCAGTACAAAATGATTCCTCATTGCTCTTTATGAGGATATTCACATTTTTCCCTTTAAGTGTCCGTGATAAATCATAATCATGAGCTTTATGACTCACAAAAATCTTCTTTGGCCCGCTACCAAAATCCGTTCCACGGAAGAAGATGGCCACCAAAGCTGTAGATAAGAAAAATTATAAACAACATCTGAACCAATGGTCCCCATTCAAAGTAATTTCCCAGAAATGTTTTTCATATTGCCCTCTACCAAAATTGCCTATTTGGCTCCGCTTTGCCGATCTAGATGGCCACCAGACCTGTAGATAAGAAATATCTTTGAATGACATCTGCTCCTAAACCACAGGTTCAATTTTTTTAAATAAATCGCAACTCGTAATGCCCTCTACCAAAATTGCCTATATGGTTCCGCTCTGCTGAACAAGATGGCCACCAGAGCTGTAGATAAGGAATATCTTTAACAACATCTCCTGAACCACTGGTCTAGTTTCAAAATAATAACCCAGAAATGTTTCTCAATGCCCTCAACCAAAATTGCATAAATGGTTCTACTCCGCCGAATAAGATGGCAGCTAGAGCTGTAGAAAAAAAATATTTTAAATACCATCTTCGGAACCACTACTTATTAGGCCATCTACCAAAATTGTACAAACAGTTCCGCTCCGCTGAACAAAATGGGTAGCAGAGCTAAAGATAGAAAAATGATCTACCTTGCTTAATTTTCCTTATATTGGTCAAATGATTCTACTATGCTTAACAAAAGTACATCCAGGACTAAGAATTCAGGTGAGCACTTGTATAAGCATGATTATTAAATGCTGTGAGCTCATACATATGCATAGTGCACATCAGCGACCACAATCAATTTGGTACGTATGTAACAAAAATAATCACCTTCAAATGAGATCGTCTAATGTTTAGTGGCGTATTATTTTACCGTTCATCCAAGCTCACCATTTCCAATCAATAATTTGACTATTTATACATGGAATTAATTTGCTCAATTTTTGCATACATATTGTTATAGGGGTGGGATTTTTAATGGGGGAAATCAGAGTTATTGCTTTTATTCGTATTTGAAAAATTGTTTCTGGCCTGTTATTCCTTTACTGTTTATGATATCTGAATTAAATTTTACATATATATTTCACATCAAAGGTTACATATTCTGACTAAGGACCGTCACCCTTGCCTTTCCAATTCAATTATTTTCCATTGGTAGATCTGAAAAAAAGTTATTTTACCTGTAGCTCATTTACTTTAAACTTCACATATATATTTTATATTGTGACTAAGGACTATCGATATTGCCTTTCCAGTTAGTGAGTTATCTACCCTTGATAGATTTGAAAATAATGTTTTTACCCACAGTTCCTTTACTATATGGAATATTTGAATGAAACTTCACAGATGTGTTTCACATCAAAGGTTACATATTGTGGCTAAAACTGTGAAATTGATATATATCTTGAGTATTGTTAGAAATCTCACAAGACGTCTCATTTATGAGTGTTTTAAACTGTTAGGACATAATATCTCTATCTATCCCAGTTCTGTGGCTTTTTACCTATTATAGATCTTAAAAATAAGATGCCCAGCAGTGTTGGGATAAATATGCAGTGTCCCCATATTTGGAACTACTCTTTATATAAAGAGGCTTACTGCATATTTGAGTAATTTCCCTTTGATGTGCATAAAATGTTTTAGTTTTCTGGCAGTCAGAAATACTTGAGGAATCAGTTATATGAGGACCTTCATGAGCATGAACAGCTTAAAGTGAGATATTTGGATCAGTCAATGTCCATCATCTGCCGCTGATTTTAACCTAAGTCCACAGGAATGTTCTCTGGCTGAGCGCCCAGAAAGGTTTCAGGTGTATACCTGAATTCCGAATTTCCACAGAAAGACGACATCAAAATGCTGAATTCAGCACATTACAGTAGCCTATCTGAGTTATTACTGCTGGTCAAAAATCACTCGGGATTTAAAAATTATTACTGATTCAAAGAGTTTGGTTTATTATATGTAAAGTACCTAATTACAGGTTCCTTCACCGATAGAAATTAAACAAATGACGTGAAGAAATTGCTGGTTCCTTACAAGAATTGTGTAATCGTTGTGCAAGCGAGAGCATGTTGAATCTAATGCTTTAAATACTTGGAAAATTAATGTTTTAAAAATATTGATAGTAGAGATTCATTTTATTGCAATAATTTAAATTTTCTTCCATCTTAACCTAAATGTTCTTTTAGAAATGTAAAGAAAGTGGTCCAAGAATTCGATAGGAAGACTTAGTTTGTTTTCGTGCCTGCAGATAAGGTTTTTTGAAAGAAATGTACTTCATTAACACCATTAAGCAAGAGCTGAGCACTGCTAAGACCTATAAGCATAATTTGCTTGACGAGAGGTCTGTCGTTGATAGACATCGATGCCATATGACTGCTAAGTTTGGTATTTTTGTTGATGAGGATCATAGCAAGCTTCATACGTTTCTGGTTACCTAAGCTTCATAAAAGACTCTATAAGTCACGTTTTATTATTCTAGCTCATGCTAGACCACTGATTTGTCTGTAATTTTGACTTCTTGCCTTACTCCACTTAAAAACCATGTTATAAAATATTGCAAAACAGTTTTACTGTAAAAAGTTTCCCCGTACTTGCATTTAATGTCGTTATTATTACTATAGTCAGGATTTACACTTTACATTCATTGCATTAACTTTCCTATTGGTGGCACTTCTCGCAGTGCCATGGATTTGTATGTAGTTTGCGATTGTGGTATTTCCTGATCATACTCACTTTTTTGAATGGAATGGTAAAAATCTATTTTGGTCTATATAAAAACTAAGGTGAAATTCTTCACAAATTAAAATTTCAAGGTTTTTTAGCATCTGGTGTTTCTACATATGATATCTCTAAGTTCTATATTACATTGCCTTATAATCTGATCAAAGAAAAACTTACTGAATTAATTGAACAAACTTTTAATAGTGAGGGCTCACTTAATTTGGCGTGTGATGAGAAACACACATTTTTTTTTAATTCTCAACAGCCTAAAAGATTTAAAATTGTGACGCACTCCGTTAGCTTTTGGACAATATATTTATAAGATTTGGATCAAAATTGTGTAGACAAATCGTAGGTATTTGTGGGTACTAATTGTGCTCCTCTTGATGCAGATTTGTTTTTATTTTGTTATGAGAGAGACTTCATATTGGTTCTTTCGAACAATAATCAAGCAGATGTTGTTGAAGCATTTATCTCTACCTTAAGATATCTAGATCACTTGCTTAATATTGATAATCCTTATTTTGAACAAATGGCAAATCAGATTTAGCCCACTGAACTAGAGTTAAATAAGGCTTATTCCTCAGAAACTGGAGCCCCCTTTTGGACGTGGACTTATCCATTATTAATGGCATAGTTTCATCTAAAATTTATGATAACGGGATGATTTAATTTTGAAAATTGTTAATTTTCCATTTCTTGATGGAGCTGTTCATTGCCCCCTTCCTATGGTGTATACGTTTCACAACTTATTCGTTTTGCATTAGTCTGTTCTAATGTTGATGGCTTCAATAACAGAAACAAATTTTTGACTTTCTAAGTTATTAAAACAAAGTTATGGATACTAGTCATTTCGTAAAGCTTTTCTCAATTTTATTACAGACACTCAGAGTTGATTATTAAATACAATATTTGTATAAAAAATCTTCTGCAAGAAGGCATATCAGAATCTGCATTTTTTGGTGATTTAGTTGTGTCGCCTGCCAAGCAAGGATAACACATAGGGATCATGACTCAGGCGTCATCGTCGTCCGCCGAGTCACATTTTAGTTTCTGATCAATAAATCTTGAAGGGATACTTCAATGTCATTTAAACTTTACAAATGGGTCAAGCATCATAAAATACAGGTCAAGTTGGATAAGGCGGATAAATGCAAACTTTTGACTGAGTTAATGGCCCTTTTTTACTTAGATTTTGGCTAAATTGTCAATTTTTGAAGGCATGCAAAAATTTCTTTCAAATTTTACGGAAGGATAAAGCATCATGAAATACAGATCACGTTTGAATTTGGAGGTAATTCGCAAGCTTTTGACTGAGTTATGGCCCTTTTTGACTTAGGTTTTGGCTAATGCAAAAAGCTACATTGGCCTTTTTTGTGGAATAAACTTCTCATTTCACCAAAACTATAATACCGCAACCCCCTGGCCCCTTAGGTGGGATCAATGGTCAAATATTTGAATTCTGCAATAACTCAGTAAGTCGTCAATATTTTTTACTGAAATTTCGCATGCAGACAGAGGTACAATAACTATGAAACGTATCAAACGTGATTTTCGATACAAGGCCTATGTCTCATACCCTGGATGGACCTTAGGGATGGGGTAAAAAAGGTCAGAATTCAACTTTGTCAGAACATGGTCACGTTGCATATCAAATTAAAGAGAATCACGAATGCAGCAACACCGTAGCAAATATTTTGCCCGTAGACCCCCTACCCCCTCGCACCCAACCCTAGGGATGGAGTCAATAGGTCAAACTTCAACTTTTCAGACATGGTCATGTTGCATATACAATTAAAATGAAATCACCAAATGCAGGAACTTGATAGCAAATATTTTGCCCGCAGACCATTGACCCTGGGGCTGGGGTCAAAAGGTCAAAATTCAAATTTTTCAGAATATGGTCATGTTGCATATCGAATTAAAGAATTTCACAAATGCAGCAACATGGTAGCAAATATTTTACCCTCAGACCCCCACACCCCCTGATCCTGGGGATGGGATCAGTAGGCCAAACCAACTTCCTCAGAACATGGTCATGTTGCATATTATAAAGAGCATCACGAATGCAGCAACATGGTAGTAAATATTTTGCCTGCAGACCCCCAGCCCCCCCCCCCCGACCCCCCCCCCCCCCGACCCTGGGGATGGGGTCAATAGGTCAAACTTCCAACTTTTTCATAACATGATCATGTTGCATATAAAATTAAAGAGAATCATGAATGCAGCAACATGATGATAGCAAATATTTTTCCCGCATACACCTCCCCCTGTCCCAGGGTCAAAATTTAACTTTTTCAGAACATGGTCATGTTGCATATGAAATTAAAGGGACTCACCAAATGCAGCAGCATGGTAGTAAATATTTTGCCAGCAGACCCCTCTCTGACCCTTTGGATGGGGTCAATAGGTCAAAATTAAACTTTTTCAGAACATGGTCATGTTGCATATCAAATTAAAGGGAATCACCAAATGCAGCAGTATGGTAGCTAATATTTTGACCGCAGACCCTCCCTGACCCTGCTGTTGGGGCCATAAGGTCAAAATCAAACATTTCATAACATGACCATGTTGCATATAAAATTAAAGAGAGTCGCGAATGCAGCAATATGGTAGCAATTTTTCCCCAGCAGACCCCCTCCCCCGACCCTGGGGATGGGGTCAAAAGGTCAAAATTAAATTTTTTTAGAACATGGTCTTGTTTCATATCAAATTAAAGAAAATCCCGAATGCAGCATCATGGTAGCAAATATTTTGCCAGCAGACCTCCTCCTGACCCTAGGGATCAAAAGGTCAAAATTCAACTTTTTCAGAACATGGTCATGTTGCATATCAAATTAAATGCACTCATGAAAAGTAGCAACATGGTAGCAAATATTTTGCCCGCAACCCCCCTGACCCTAGGGGTCAATCGGTCAAAATTCAACTTTTTCAGAACAATTTCATGTTGCATATCATATTAAAGGGAATCACGAATGCAGCAACATGGTCACAAAAATTTTGTCTGCTGACGCCCCCATCCCTGACCCTAGGGTTGGGGTCAGTAGGTCAAAACCTTACTTTATCATTACTCGGTCATGTTGCATATCAAATTAAAGGGAATCATGAATGCATTGACATGATGGCAAATATTTTGCCCACACACCCCCTCCCACATGACCCTAGGGATGGGGTTTATAGGTCAAAATTCAATTTTTCAGGACATGGTCATGTTGCATATCAAATTAATAGGAATCATGAAATGCAGCAACATGGTAGCATATATTTCGCCCACAGATCCCCCTGACCTTAGGGGGATGGGGTCAATAGGTCAAAGGTCAACTTTTTCAGAACATGGTCATGTTGACTTAAGACATTTGATACATACTCTAAACAGATGCTACCGAACAAGTTTCAGTTAGCAGGAATCAGGTTATTTTATACTGGAAAATCAGATTTGTGTCAATGCTTTCACTGTCACTTGAAACTCAGCTAGATGCGAGTACATCAAGATGATCGGCGCCCCATCTCCACGAGAAAAAAAGAATTTCGTTTGCTTATGAGTGGTTTTGGGAGAGGAACCAGTCTGTTCGATGATTGCCTGGATTTCAATGCTACAATTTAAAAAAAACTGGATAAGTGTGTGAACAAAGTTGCAAATAAAAAGAATGTTTGTCTCCTTAAATTTTATGAAATAGTGTTAATGGTAAGCAGACGCTGTGCCAATGACTTTTAGATTTTTATAGATTAAAATGTAGATATAATTGTATATAATTATAGTGTGACCTTCTTTAAACCTATACAAGAGGTCTCATTTTCTATCATACTTTTTTTCCACTCTCACATCAGAGAAACAAATCATTTCAAGCTGACCTGTTAAACTCAGAACACATCTTACATCTGACTTGAAGTTTTGTTTTTGGAAAGATTTTGTGGTCTCCGTTCTAAACTGTACGTTTATAAGGTGGTTAACAAAGAAGAAAAGGTTAAAAAAGCAACAGGCGTTTACAAAGAAGCCGTTATGAAGCCATGGTCATGTTGCATACCAAAATAGGTAATATCAATTATCGGTTATCCACATCTGAACTAAGGGCGAGGTCGGTGCACGGTTAAACAGGTTTAAGCCCTCCAGTAAAATATTTTTACTGACCGTTCTAAGGCGGTGCTTCTTTTGTGGATCGCTTATGTTATTTCTGTCTTGTTTTGTTATGCTTTCATGCACGTCTGTTTGTTGATGCCTTGTGGTCACCTGCTGGGAAAGGGGTGACCTCGTGGCTCTCGTTTGTGATGTCTCATTGTGGCGTTGTCAGTTTCCCATTGGAATCCTGGATCAAGTGTGGTGATTGATTGTATCGATTCCTGATCTTTGCCCCCTTTCTTATGTATTTTTAGTTATACGAAGAGGCGTTATTAAACAACACCGAAACTGTGCTTAATTTTAAGCCATTCACATATACTGCAAGTTGAGACTATATAAGAAGTGCCTGTCAGGTATTGATGATAAACGCTACTTAAAAGCAGATGATTTCAGTTGTTACGCACATGGACATTATAAAATCGAAAAATAATGTAGATGTTATTTTAAACAATTATAGAAGCTAATAAACGATAGAAATATGAAAATATTGTAACCTTCTTTTAACCTATACAAGGAGTCCCATCATCTATCATACCTTTTTACCACTCTCATATCAGCTAAAAACATTTAAAAATAGATCACATCTTACATCTGACTAGAAGTTTTTTTGTAGTTACCTCAATGAACTACGTAAAAAGTTTAAAAATGACAAAGTTATTTTTCATGAAGCTATATAACCCTAAACAATTTTCCACTCTCACACCAGAGAAAAATATTTCAAACTGGCAAGTAAACTCAGTGCATCTAGAATCTTACAGCTCACTAGTTACGACTGACTAGAAGTTTTTTGTAGTTACCTCAATGAATCTATGAAGTTAAAAATGTTATTTAGCTTTACGATACTAAACTTCTATTCATAATAAGTTTTTTTTTATAAATGTTCAACATCGTGTTCCAAAGATATAGTCAGAGAGCCAGCAGTACTTTTAATCAAGTGGTTTAGGCCAAAAGGTTTGAAGGTGTGTTCTTATGTAGAAAAGTATGCTGAATTAAAAAATCAAACTCTTAAAATATCGGCTGGTACACAAAAATGCTATGCACAGCGGAATACCCGGGGGGTAGGCAATTTCTCAAATAAGCACTGAGATGGGGTACCCTATACCACAGAATCTAATTTGACATAACCTGCACCCCCATGACAACTTTTCATTGGTGCAAAAAAAAATTCTGGGCCCCCCTGAATGAAAAAAATGTTTCTAAACATAAACTCATTTGGGCTATGTGAAAATGAATGGTTACCATGACAACCCTGTTGTGCAATTCATACATGTAAGGGTGTTCATACAAATTCAATCATATCTTAGCTGATACTTATCATAGACTACCAATCTTGGTACCATATTGAAGGTTAGACATATGCCTTTTATCCCATGACCTGAGATGCAAACTACCTAATTTGCAAATTCATGAATATTAATGAAAACCTTAAAAATAAGGGGAAAATCATAAAAAACACCATAAATAACTGATTTCAGCCCCAAACCATCATCAAGCCACCACTGTTTCATGTTTTATATCATCAGTGATACAATTCGACAAATACTGTCATCTTATGGTCTTATATGGAAATTATCTCATTTGCATATTCATGAAAATTAATGAAATCTTTAAAAATGAGTACAAAGTCATTGCATAAACTAGAACCCCAAGGGGTAATTAGACCTACACTGAATTCCTAGGAGCATTGCTTATTGATTTCAAATGGTTTAATGCGGCAACTGAAAGTAAAAACTATATTCCTCAATAATACACCCATTTGGTTATTTGAAATGGCATGGTTTCCATGGCAACCCATTAGATATTTTAAAGACTGGGAGTGCAGCTTCAAAAATATTCATATCCCATTAGTATCTCATCTTAGAACACTTAATCTAGTATCAAGTTATTTTGAAGAGAAAGCACGTTTACAGGACTGTTGGATATGCAAATTATCTCATTTGAATATTCGTGAATGTTAATGAAAACATTAGAAATAAATAAAAATCACAGAAAAATCAAGGGGTAGTTAGTACTTACAAAATTAATCATATCTCACTTGATAATTGCCCTAGAGTACCAAACTTGATATCAAAGTAATGCTAAGACATAGTACTAATACCTTATGGGTAGTTACAAAAGAAATCAAATTTGAATATTCATGAACTCTAATGAAAACTTTAGAAACAAATAAAAAAAATCGCTGAAAAACCAAGGAGTATAACTTACAAAATTATTTATATCGTACTAAATAATAGCTCTTTGGTACCAAACTTGATATCAAATTAATGCTAAGATATAGTACCCTTACCTTATAGGTGGTTACAAAAGAAATCTTTTCTGATTATTCCTGAATTTTAATGAAAACATTAGAAATAAATGAAAACAATCGCGTAAAATCAAGGGTAATCCACACAAAATTACTCATATCTCACTTGATAATTGCCCTAGAGTACCAAATTTAATATCAAAGTAATGCTAAGACATAGTTCTCTTACCTTATGGGTTGGTATTAATGAAATCTAATTTGAATATTCATAAATTATAATGAAAACTTTAGAAAAGAATGAAAAATTATGGCAAACTGAAAGGCACATACATACAAAATTAATAATTTCTCTTCTAGCGATTGCTTGAAGGTAGCACACATGGTCACATATTAAAAACTATTATATTGGCTTTAATTCTATGCCAAGTTAAGAAGCCTAAGATTAATACCTACTGAGATATGAGCACTTTTGTAAGTATTCCCCCATGATTTTTCTGTGATTGTTTCATTCTTTTCAAATGTTTTCATAAAAATTTATGGATAAACAAATTAGAATCTTTTCATATCTGCCCATAAGGTAAAGGCCCGTTGTCATGGCATTACTCTGATATCAAGTTTAGCACTCTAGGGCAATTATAAACTGAGATATGAATAACTTTGTTAGTATATTGGCATGATTTTTCCGCAATTTTTCTCTAATTTATAATGATTTTGTAAAGATTAATTAATATTCATACATATTTGTCATATTTGTTTTCATATGTGTCCATAAAATAAGAGTGCTATGTCTTTGCATTAATTTGGTAATAAGTTTTGTACTTTAGGGTATTTATTAAGTGAGATATGAGCAAAATTGTAAGTGTGCCAATCTTAATTTTTCCACAATTTTTCATTCTTTTCTAATGTTTTCATTCATATTCATGATTATACAAATTAGATTATTTTCCTATTTGCCTGTAAGGGACAATCACTATATTTTAGCATCACTGTGATAGCATGTTTGGTACTCTAGGGCAATTATCAAGTGAAATACTAGTAACTTAATTAGTATTGCCCCTTGAATTTTCTGCATTTTTTTTTAATTCATTTCTATTGTTTTCATGAACATTCATAAAAATTCAAAATAAATAATTTGCATATCCAACCATCATATTAAAGTGCTATATCTGCAGATTGATTTGATACCAAATGTACTGTTCTAGGAAGCGTTGCTGTTGAGATATGAATATATTTGTAGGTACGCTCCCAGTATTTTAAAATCGCATAATTGGTTGCCATGGAGACAATGCAATTTCACATTAGCAAATTGATTTATTATTGAGGAACACAATGTTTTGCCTTAAAGTGACCTCATGGAACCATTTGACATGAATAAGAAATGTTCCTAGGAGTTAAATATAGATCTAAGTCTAATTTATTACCCCTTGTGGTTCTAGTTTAAGAAATGGTTTTGCCTTCATTAATTAAGTTTTCATTAATATTCATGAATATGCAAATGTGATAATTTCCATATAGGACCATAGGATGACAGTATTTGTCGAATTGTATCACTGATGACATAAAAACATGCAACAGTGGTGGTTTGATGATGGTTTTGGGCTAAAATCAGTAATTTATGGTGTTTTTTTTTTTTTTTTTTTTTTTTATATATATATGATTTTCACCTTATTTTTAAAGTTTTCATTAATATCCATGAATATGCAAATTAGGTAATTTGCATCTCAGGTCATGGGATGAAAGGCATTTGCCTAACCTTTTATTTGGTATCAAGATTAGTAGTATATGATAAGTATCAGCTAAGATATGATTGAATTTGTATGTACACCCCTACATGTAAGAATTGCATTAAGGGTTACCATGGTAACCATTGCATTTCGCAAGGCCAAAATTTGTTTTATTTTTTAGAAACATTGTTATCTCATTCAGGGGGTCCCAAGAAACAATTTTGCACCAATGAAAATTGTCATGGGGGTATAGGTAGGTCAAATTAGATTCTGTGGTATAGGGTACCCCATTTCAGTGCTAATTTGAGAAATTGCCTACCCCGGGGTGTTCCCCTGCGCATAGCTTTTTTGTGTACGAGCCAATTTTTTTAAGAGTTTGATTTTTGAATTTAGCATACTTGTATACATAAGAACACACCTTCAAACCTTTTGGCCTCAACCTCTTGATCAAACCTATTACGGGCTCTTGGACTAATAGTAAAACGCTAAATAATAATATCAAGCTGACACGGTAAACTCAGAACACATCTTACATCTGACTTGAAGTTTTGTTTTTGGTAGTCACCTCAATGAACTATATAAGAAGTTAAAAATGATGTTGCAGGAAAAAAATATTTCAAGCTGGCAAGTAAATTCGGAGCATCTAGAATCTTACAACTGACTAGTTACATCTGACTAGATGTTCTTTGTGGTTAATGAGCCTAAAAAGTTTTAAAATGACTTACTATCACCCTATCGTCACCATAAAAGTACTATCACCCTATCACCACTCAAATATAACTCTCGTACTATCACTCTATCGCTCTCAAATATAACTCTCGTACTATTAGCCTATTGTCCCTCAAATATAACTACTACCATTGTGCAATTTTGAAAGAGAGCACTATATGAATTTTTTTTTTTTGTGTGAAATTATTTTGAATTTGGATTGGTAGTTCAGGAAGAGATGTTGTTTAAAGATATTTCTACTGGTGGCTCTGGTGGCCATTTTGTTCAGCAGAGCGGACCCGTTTGTGCAATTTTAGTAGAGGGCATTATTAGTAAAATATCTGTGAAATTGTTTTCTATTTGGGTCGGATGTCGCTAAAAGATATTTCAATTTTAGCTCTGGTGTCCATTTTGTTCAGCGGAGTGAGACGGTTTGTGCAATTTTGGTAGAGGGCAATATGAGGACGATTCCTGTAAAATTATTTTAAATTTGGACTAGTAGTTCAGGAAGATATGTCGTTTAAAGAAAAAAGTTTGCGGACAGCTAACTGACGAAGTCTCACCTTGAGCTTTTTGCTCAGGTGAGCTGAACACTACAAGTAGCTATAAGACAGAATTTTAAGTATATTTGATTTTCACACCGGGTAGGCGGCAATCGAAAACGTTATTGCAATCGACGGACGTACATAAAATCGTTAGAAACAGAGTTTTCGATTGTCATTTGTCGCCCGATTTGCGACAAATGGCAATCGAAAACACTGCTTCTAGCGATATTTGATCAGTGTTCGTCGATTGTTAAAAGTGTTTTCGATTGCCGCCTACCCGGTGTGATTTTGAACATTGATTCCAAGGCCATAGCAGTAATCTGACACCTTCATTGTCATCTACCCAGGGAATGTTGACATGGTAGCTTTAAGAAGGTCGAAAGCATTCTCCAATACTTTTGACCTGCATTAAGCGATAAATGGTATTAAAAACCAATTTCTGTCTGTTTGAGAGCGGCCGTTTTACACAGGTTTTACTGTATTTCAGTTGTTTTGTGTGATTAATACAGAACCAAACGATTTTAATAGAAATTCATAAACAATCGCGTTAGTCAATTGTTTTGTGGAAATGACAATAGAAATCACTTGAAAACCGGAAAAAATATAACTTCTGACCGTTTCCTTCTTCTGTCAAAATTCTGCGCTGTCCCACTCATCCAAATACATTGACCTTTACGGTTATTGTACGGTCAGGGCCTCATATGCTTTCAACAACAACAACAACAACGGCGACGACGACAGACACACGCACGCACCCACACCGCACCTGTACAGTTTGCGTCAATATAATATAATTTATGTTCTTTTCTGTTCTATCGAAAATAGTGATTATAAAATGTGCAAAATTTTCTAAGAGTAGCCATATGTTGGACAATCTTACTTTTTTTGAATGAAACGGAACGAAACGGGACATTTAATGAAATGTGTTAACCTCTACGTGTATGGAAAATGTAAAAATAGCACATGCTGTGAAGAAACACTGCTTCTTTGAAAATGTTATGCAAAAATCTTTCTCCAATACGAATATTATGATTAACTCTATGGGAAAATTTCAGCTGGGGGGACCAGGCCCCGAGGTTATAAAACTTTTTTCATGCTCAACTCAGCTGAGCACGAAATTTATCCTGCTCATAAATGTTAAAATGCAAACAATTGTTGGCATTTTAACATTAGCATGATAAATACAACATTTAAAGCATGAAACTCCTTCATTTGTCGGTATTTTAGTTTCTATAAGCAGTTGAAATTTCTTGCTCAGTTGAGTTGAGCATGAAAAAAGTTTTATAATCTCGTGGCCAGTTTTATTAATTATATAGCTTGACAATGTTTTTGCTATTCTGTGAGTAACGATATATTCACATTGTTTATTTTATGAGTTAAAATAAAATATCACCACCGCCACCGCCACTACCACCACCACCACCACCAAACAACAATAGCCACATAACAGCAACAAAAAGGGCGTTTATAGCGGAAAGAAAATCTTTTTTATAAAAAATCTTTTTAAAATTTTCAATTCTGCGTTAATTAGGATTTCTCTCGTTGTGACATGAGATTTCCAACAATGTGGTATGTGCGACCAGCAAAGCCTCAGACCAACCTGCGCATACGCGCAGTCTGATCAGATCTTTTGCTAGTCGCTTGAGTATTCTATGATTGTTAAGCTACTGACTGAACATCGTTTGTAGCTTCTAAGCTTAAAAGGAGGCTGCACAGGCTCATCTGAGTCTACACTTGTCAAAATACCACATTGTTCGAAATCACATGTCGCGGCTCATATTGTTTGATCAGTCATAGTTTCATCCAGTGTCTTGTCGCAAGAAAACGTTTCTTCAGTGCTTCGATCAGTTTCGGTTCATGGCTACATAGACTAGCTAGAATCTTGGGGAGTGCAGTGGCTCAGTGGTAGAGTGCTTGTTTCGATATCGAGGGGTTGCGGGTTCGAGCCTCAACGGCGTCACTGCGTCCTTGAGAAAGACATATTAATCCTTGTTTAGTGCTCGTTCAACCCAGAAAGAACCGCCCCGACAAAACTAGAATTTGTTGACTGGGATGTAAAGAATTAATACAAAAAAAAAAAAAAAAAAAACAACAACAGAATTTCGGGAATGTGTACTACATGTTTATACGTTCCAGAAAGCGAACATGTAATGTTCTGATCAAACTGCGCGGTATTCGTATCGTGACATGGTGCACTTTGTATTGACCACTTGAGACAATTAAAGAAAATCAAAAGACCGAGAAAATGACAATAAAGGGAAATAAAATGGACCACGTCATAATAGATCTGATATCAAGGTTGGCGAACTGGTAGAGTATTAACCAGCCTGCTCAGCTACAGCAACTAGCTAAAACCTTGAAAATTGATATAGCAAGTTTATGTAATATTTTATAAGGCAGTGAACAGCAACAACGCAGATCAGACTGCTCTTGCGCAGTCTGATATGCGGCATTGTTGTTCCTATTTAACAAAAAAAGATTTTCCCACATCCAGGCCCAGATGTCAAAATCGTATATTTCAGTTAGTCTATAGCTAGTTTTAGTAATAAATAAAAGTACAGTCAGGATTTGAAGTATATCCTCATAATGTTTATGGACTCATAACTGTAAGGCACAATTTCGAATGAACATAAATACATAATGAACGAAGTATGTACATGGGCATAGGCAGTTAAAGTATACTGTGTGCTTATCAGTCGACTGTCGCTTGCGTAAACAAACCTAAATTGTTTGGAAAAAGGTGCCCATTTGTTCTTAAAGCCTACATAGCACGTGCACGTTCAATGTTTAGATCAACGTCAAAATCATGTTACGTCGACGAAAATTCACGTTGGTTTGACATAGGTTCAACGGTGTGTGACAATCATTTTGGTGCTCATGACTAATTATTTGTTCTTAGAATTTACCAAGCAATTCAATGTTCACGGATTAAACAATTATTTTGGTGTACAACTGATTTACTTTATTGAATTGAACTGTTAGGGGAGTATATTCGTTACGAAGGAGGTAATTTTGAGTGACATTAGAACTCTAAAGGACAAATACAATGTCAATAAGTCTGTAAATGTCTTATGTTGTTTTATCAACAGTACGTGATTGAAGGCATTCCGAAAGAGTCTGGAAATTAGAAATGTTTTGGCACCAGTGATGAACACTTGTATGTGTGGGAGTTGATTATACGTCAAACAATAGTTTAACAATAATGGATGTCGTCAACTCCACTGTGCATGAATTATCCGTGTTTGAATCGACTCAATCTGTGTTCGAATTGAATCAAGAGGAAGTTACAAGGTTAGCTCCCCTTCTAACATTCTTGGCGGTAATTGGATTTTTCGGAATACCCGGAAATGCTTTTGTGATCTATGCCTTTAGGTATAGCTGCAGGCGGTCAAATTCTCATTTATTTTTTGTTTGGCTTGCCATGATTGACTTGTTCAACTGTAGTATTATTCTGCCGTTTGAATTTGTGAACGTTGTCAATCAGTATACATATGATAATGCTTGGCTTTGTAAAATGACAATATCTTTAACAATATGGCCAACGCTGACTTCCGGTCTGACACTGACTGTTATTAGCATTGACCGTTACAGAAAGGTTTGTAGACCATTGAAGTGGCAGTTTTCAAACAGAACAGCAAGACTATTATGTTTGGCCACCTTCATACTTGCATTGCTGTTTTCCTGGCCTGCTTTGATCTTGTTCGGCTTACACAGGTTTGACATTGTGACACACAACATGACCGGAACTGACTGCGCCATTACAGACGAGTACGAAAGTACTCTTTATGTAAGGATATACAATGGATTCTTGTGGATTCTATTTGTGTCAACATTTTCAATCATCATTTTACTTTATATGATAATCGGAAGACAAATTTTCAAACAGATGTCGAAAATAAAGAGATTGACACGCACACAGAGTGAACTCTTGCGCGCACGTGGTAATCGAAGTAACCCGGATTTAATTTCAGAGGACACAACAAGCATGAGTGTTTCATACAACCCAAAGGAAAAGAACATCTACAAGTCTGTTGATCGATCGTTATCAAATATATCTCAGAGTAAAGTGTCGACGGCTTATGAAGAAAGCATCGAACGAAGGATATCCCATGGACAGGCTAAAGCGAGAAAATCTGCTTTAATCATGTTTCTCATATCGCTGGCGTTCGTGGTCAGTTATTTGCCATATTTAATATTGAGACTTAAGGAGTCTATGACGCATCATTTTGTTTTATCCATGACAGACATAGAGAGGGCACTTTATAAGACGTTTCTGCGTACCTACTGGTTTAACTGTGCTATAAACCCATTCATATATTGCGCATGCGCACCGCAATTCCGGAGTCAGTTGAAGGATGTATTAAATCGAATTAGAAGACACACATAGAGCTGTGAAAGTAAAATACCCTTGGTCTTAACACACACGCACGCACAGAGAGAGAGAGAGAGAGAGAGAGAGAGAGAGCTTTTTGGAAGTGTAACTGTTTCCTTATTAATGGGCAGAATCGATCAAACCGAATCTGCCGTCTTCAAATATGCATGTTCCATAGATAATTCCAAAAAGACCAGCCTTTTCAGATTATTTAGATACTCCAGCATGCCAAGTTTGTCTTTAGTTATCTTTCTCTGCAAGATAAATGGGTTTTCAAATTGTTTAAGTACTAGTTATACCATGGGTTGTTCGCCTGTACGTGGAGATAATCCACGAGCTTTAGCAAGTGGTTATCTCACGTGCAGGTAAAACCTAACCCTAAACCTAATCTCTCGCCATTACCTCAGTATAGACGCAAAACACTATTTTATACCACCTACATCAGTGTAGACCTTGTACATCACGAGATAGTTCGTGCTAATGTTGGTAAGGGTGCTATAAAAGCTGTTTTACCACATCATGAGAAAGCCTGGTCATTTCATGAACTACCAAAGAAGTCGCAGATTAGCTTGTACCAATGCTCAGTCTGATTAGCGTTTCTGGCTCACCTGAGCCAAAGGCTCATGGGTGAGCTAATTGTATACCAAATTACTCGGTCGTCCGTCCTTAAACATTCTTAAGCATCTTCTATGAAACCGCTTGCTCATTTGAAATCAAGGGGAAGGGGTTCATATGCGCCCATGCATGGATTTTCATCTCGTTTGACATGGTGAATATCTTTGACCTATCAACTATAAAATGCATTTATTTATTTAGGTCCCCAGGAGAGTACCCTCAGTAACTCCAACTTTTCGATGACACCTGTCTAATATTTTGTCAATTTTTAACCATCGTCTTTATCGAATCTAAGCCAGTTTGACGTAGAATAGTAAAATGATTCTTTATTGATTGCTTTGATTCTATTTTGGCCTATGCAAACATGCATGCATTTTTTTACGAAACTTTTAATTCAAAATTTTCAACGAAAAATATCAGTGAAATTTATGAGAACGTCAAACTCTGTCTACAATTTCAACATGTCCCTGTGCTTGTCAACCTATGATACTGCCTATAAAATTTGCCTCACACGTCCTCTGTATACTGACAAAGTTTGGTGATTTTTTTAAAACCGGTAACAGTGAGGGAAACACATAATATAGATGTAGGTCATTTTTGACATTAATAATAATTTAATGTTTGAGGCTTGTTTTGTCCTGGAACCGTGTAATTTCTCAATTTTATTATTGGAAACATTATGAACATCGATATTAGAATGCTATACATGTACAAAATCGTTTTTAATCTGACATTGAAACAATTCTGAGACTTGTATATTATTAACAATCAGTTTGAGTAACACACAAACCACCCGAAACTTGATGAGACGTCTATCGTTGATAGGCATCGATGCCATATGGCAGCTAAGTTTGGGTTGTTTGTTGATGAGGACCATAGCAAGTTCCCTACGTTATACTGGTTACCTAAACTTCATAAACGGCCCTATAAGTCGCGTTTCATTGCTAATTCTAGTGCATGTACAACTACTGAGTTGTCTATTCTTTTGACTTCTTGCCTCACTGCAATTAAAAACCATGTCATTAAATATTGCACAACAGTTTATGAAAGAAATTGTAAAAATTTATTTTGGTCTATTAAACATTCAGGTGAAATTCTTAATAAATTGAAGTCTAGAGGTTTTCTAGCATCTGGTTTGTCTACATATGATTTCTCTACTCTCTATACTACATTGCCTCATAATCTAATAAAAGAAAAACTAACAGAATTAATTGAACAAACATTTAACAGAGAGGGCTCACTTTATTTGGCTTGTAATGATAAAAAATGCCCTTTTTTACTTCTGAACAACCTAAACGATATAAATTGTGGTCATGTCAGAAAATGTGTGATGCTCTCCATTATCTTTTGAACAATATATTTATAAGATTTGGCTCAAAATTATATAGACAAATTGTCGGTATTCCAATGAGTACTAATTGTGCTTCTTGTTGCAGATTTGTTTTTGTTTTGTTATGAGAGAGACTTTATGTTGTCTCTGTCAGACAATAATCAAGCTGATATTATTGAAGCTTTTAACTCTACCTCCAGATATTTAGATGACTTGCTCAATATTGATAATCCTTATTTTGAACAAATGGTAGGTCAGATATATCCCACTGAACTTCAGTTAAATAAGGCGAATTCTTCGGATACTGAAGCTCCGTTTTTGGACTTGAACTTGTCAATAACAAATGGCATAGTTTCTTCTAAAATTTATGATAAACGGGATGATTTTAATTTTGAAATAGTAAATTTCCCATTTCTTGATGGAGATGTTCCTCGCTCTCCTTCCTATGGTGTATATATTTCTCAGCTTATTCGTTTTACTAGAGTGTGCTCTAATGTTGATGACTTCAACAACAGAAACTTGTTTTTAACTGCTAAATTATTAAAACAAGGTTATAGATATCATAAAATTCGAAAATCATTTTCTAAATTCTACTACAGACACTCAGAGTTAATTGTTAAATACAACATTTGGTTAAAACTCTTCTGCAACAAGGCATATCAGAACCTATATTTTATGGTGATTTAGTCTATAACTTCAAACGAATAGTTGGAAAACCTAATTTTAGTGATCAATTCAAAAAAATAGTAAAACGTTATATAAGGGTTGGATATAATTTGGATATCATACGACAATCTGCATGCCTAGTTTTAAACCCAATCACGGTTTATAGCTATGGTTTCCTCTTTAATTGCACGACGGTGTGTCAGGCCTCAGAATCTATGACGGCTCTGACGTAAAGCTTTAATAGGTGGGTTGGTGCCTGATGCTTATCTGTAGCTGGACCCACCGTGGCTCAACTTGAGGTTTTCTTTAGCTCTGACTATCTGTGAGTCATGAGCCCTTTTATTTGTTTCATCATGGAGTGTTAATTTGATTAGAGTGTTTTCCATGATGATACATTGCATTAGTAAGATGGCCTCCATGCGAGCTGAACATTTCTTGTACTTCAACAACAGCAGAATCTAGGGCGAAGATTTGGTACCAGTAAAATGCATTTAAGCCCCCTGTGTCTTAGGCTGCTGTCTATTCTAAGGCGGTGGTTCTGTTGTTGTTGACTTTTTGTTTTTTGTTACTCCCATTGTGGGAGTCTGTAATTGTTCTATGTTTTGTTGTACGTTACTTTATGTCCATTCTAGTATTGCAATCATCTTGATGGGGAAGAGAGAGCTGATTGCTTTGCTTAATTTGTCTTCCTGGTGTCTCGTGATGGTTGAGCGGCTCTTCCTCTCGGTGCCACGGGGTTGTCTGCAGTTTGTGATTGTGGTATTTCCTGATCATACTCACTTACTATTTTTAAACTTCTCATAAGCAAGTTGAAACACATCAACGAATCTATTCAGTGCTACGATCTCTTACCCAATGATTTTGTTTTAGCATAGCATTAATTTAATTGACAGTTCATTATCATAATAGTGCTAGTCAAGGCGAGTCATTTGATCCCTGACTTAATTTCGTTTGTCCCTTTGTAAGCTTATGTACAGTCTCACTTATGAAACTGGTATTCATTTTACCAGCAACGACATGTGTCTCTAACCTTTTTAATCATTCTTATCTTTTAACTTTGCTCAGTACGATTTTAAACCGTCCCTGAAAATGTCAATGTGTTTGGAAATGGGACAAGGATGTAGCTTTCAATTTTAATACTGGGTACCTGTTGAGACTCCTTATGTACTTAAGTACTATTGACTGATCATCAATTGCTGCACATGCATTAAAGATCTCATAACTTTTTATCACTGTTTTGAATTATCATTTTGTCAATTCATTGAATATCAAGATGCACATGTAAACTTGTTGACTGAAAGCACTGTAACTTTATATTCCTTGTGCAATTTTACTCCTTTTGGGAAAGAGTTGTCTATAGGTTAATCTGTCCACCTTGTGTTCCTCTTGTCTATTTGTAGTTTTGGTTCTTATCCAATTCCGTTTTGAGGGCTTTGGTTCTCATTATTCCAGTTCCTGATCATTGATACTTCTTTTCATACAGGCAGACCCCTTTGCAATTTTGCTTGTTTATATATTTGATAAGTTTTGTATTTGTAGTGTTATGCTTAGAATCTTTTGGAGCTTCCATGATGTATTTTCAAAACTTGTTCCTCAGTCAAGTAACTTGCAATTTAAGCAGGGAATCAGTTATCCTTTGAGTGATCTGAATGTATTAGGTTAAACTTTTGAGACATTTTTGGCATTAATTTCTCTATCTAATTTGATATTATGACATTGTGAAGGATGTTGAATATACAGCTGCTTTCCAAAATTTTTATAGATAGCGATTTTTGTCATAATTATTTACATATCCTATACTTGTTTGCGTGTTTGTTATAAACATTTGCTTTATTTGATGTATGATTTTTTTCTGCCACTACACGAACGATATATCTAGTTATAGTCAGTAACAATATTGATTGTTCTTGAAGATTTTTTGTATCAAGTTTTAACTTCTGAAAAAGTTGTTTATATTTTTCGTAAATCAAAGCTGCTTAACAAAACTCAATTTCAAATTAAGGGCTAATAAGGAGAGCAGCAAAGAACATTGTGGTGGTCATTTATAATGTCATGTGTACCAAGCATTGTGAGTATACTTTGAAAATTAAAGCTATCGAGCGTATCGACAATTAATCACTTGATTGACTTGGGTGTATGTGCACTAGCGGGTTGTACAAATTTTATATCTTAACAAAATGACTTTTAAAAGATATTTTAAGCGCATTTTTGGATGTTCAAAATTGATGCTACATAGTAAGTGCCCCTTATTAGGAGAAAGGCCAAAAGGAAAGTACTGCCAAACAGTAAGAATGGACCAAGTGGGTTTGAAATTGTATTAAGATTGGGAAATGTCATCTTTTTAGATGAATCTACGCTCCAAATCTATTCTCATTGAAAACCCAGAATGTCAGGCATCTGAAACACGAAAATGTTTATCCACATTACATTGATTGGTGTGTAAAAATCCACTAGGAGTCGTAGGTAGGGGGCTATCTCATGACTTTTAAAGGGGTTGTCGCACCCCTAAATGTGAAAATGTAATAAGGCCCGGTAAATGTGAAAACTTTTAACACTAAATGTAATAAGGCCCCGTAAATGTGAAAACGTTTAACCGTAAACGTGAAAACAAATATACCTAGTTGCGACGGTAAATGTGAAACCTTTTTTATTTACACGAAAACAGTGATTATCATAAGCAACTGCGAAGACTGGCATATAAGGTGATTTTTCACCCATGCTTCAGCGGCGCATTAGCGTAGCACCCATAACGCAGGTTACTCACGTGCGTAATAAAAATAGTTACATTCAAGGGAGGTCACTTAATGCGATAAAAATGAATTACCATTCTATAAGGAACTGCTCATAAAGGAAAGATTTTCTTTCTTTTGAAACTTTGGATGTGTGCTTTCGCGAGATTTTTTTTTCGTTGGCAATTTCAGTAAAATCCTTACAAAGCGTTTGATATTGTTTATGATTTTTCTGTGACCAACTGAGTTCATAACATTTTCTTCATTCATTTTTGATCGACGCCAATTCCACACTGAAAAATGAACTTTAAATCGTTTTTGGTATCTATGGCGAATAATGCAGATGCATAAAATGGGTACAAGCATTAAGAGGCTATTTTGGCCCCCCTATGAGGTTAAAAAATAAAAGTTGCTCTTCGCAAGTTTCTTCTTATTAGTTTATTAGAACATTAGCCAAAATGTAAAAGTCTGGTTTTGATTAGACTTTTACGGTTGCTATGATAACAAAAATGGCCGCCAAATTAGGCTGAAAATAAGATAATGACCATTTTGGAGCAAATTTGAGACATGTAACAGAGGAATTAATATAGAGCACAAGCAAATACCAAAACAATATTTTAACAGATGATGATAATTATCACGGCACACAATGTATTAAAAGTTTTTTTTTGTATTTGCTTGTGCTGATATCTAATTCATAAAAAATCGGTCTCCAAAAGCCTCAAATTTGGCCTAAAATGACAATTTCTCTATCTTAAGCCTATTTTGTCGGCCATTTTGGTTACCATAGCAACCGGTAAAAGTAAAATTAATGCCAAAATTTAACACTTGGGCTATTCTTCTAACAAACCAATAAGATGAAATTGGTGAAAAGCAACTTCCAGTTTTTGGCTCTAGAGGGGGCCAAAATAGCCCCTTAATGCACGTACCCCTTTCACCATATGCCGACGTTAGACATATGCAATATATATATATATATATATATATATATATATATATATATATATATATATATATATATATATATATATATATATATATATATATATATATATAAAAAAATATATATATATTTATGTACAGTGCGTTCTATAAGCACTGGATCATTTGTGTAACTTATGTTTCGTGTTTTGTCCTGTGTCAGATGTGAAGCTTGATTGTATCGATTCCTGACCGTTGCCTTCTTTCTAACATAAGTTAAGAGTTAACATATCTTCACGCATCTTATATGTTAGATAGGCACCGTCGCCGCGACGTATAGGCCCGCGCAAATAAAAACGTGGCCGCTGCAACGCTACCTGGCATATCGGGCCGCTACTCCGTATTTTCCTAAAGGTCCTTAGAAAAATACAGAGAGTGTCAAATACATGCATCTAAAGTTCGCAATGATTCAGTCAGTTTTCTTTATTTTTACTGAAATTCAAATGCAAACAGAGATACCAAAGTATGAAACATATTAAGCGGGATTTTTATTTTTAAAGCCTGCCCCCTCCCCCCTCCCCCCGGGTGAATTTAAGGGGTTGGACAGAGGTCAAAATTCAAGTTTTTTTTTTAATATGGACATGTTGCACATCAAAATAAAGAAGACAGCGCATGCTAGCAACATGATAGCAAATATTAACCCATAGATTCCCCCTGACCCTGGGGGTGGAGTTAATAGGTCAAAAGTCTACTTTTTCAGCACGGTCATGTTGCATATCAAATTAAAGTGAATGACAAATGCAGTAACCTGCAAGCATATATTCTGTCCTTACATAGTGAAATTTCGCTTATTTCATGTTTTGGTATTAGCGAACAATAAATGAGACTTTGCGGACATCCAGTCTAATCTGCACGGACACGCAGACTGGTCTACGATATTTGTTGTTCGCATGCAGCAAAGTCAGCATTTTCGCGTCGCCGCACACATGTTTTGTGTCTTTTCTTTCTTTGTTTGCATGCAAACATGCTAGAAACGGAGCTTGCAACACGAAAGGATCATTGACGGTTTGGGCCTTATACGCCTATTTTTCTGATTCCCAGAACGCTGCTTTTGAGCTGCTAGTGTGGTGCATGTAGTATCAGTGCAATAGGTGTATCTAACCGCAAGAGCCAGCTAGCAAAATATTTTCAAAATTCCTACGCATTCGTGAGTTAGGGCGGGTAGAAAAGGGAGGGGGGTCTGAAATTTTACAAAAATAACAAGTGCTATAAAAAGTGGTTTCTGCACGTTTTCTCGATTTATTTGGTAGGCATGGTTATATCTATTGAACATACCATATGCAGAGTATTAACGAATCACGATAATTGATGAAATTGTTTTAAAAGCAAAATATGTTTTGTAATAAAATGATTTTGGGGAGATAATTTAGAAGTTACCTGTATATTTTTGACTACATGTACCGTAAATAATACAAAACCGAAAGCTCAACAAAGGAAATAAATATATTTTAAGGAATGAAAGTGTCCCATTTAGCATTGGAAAGTAAAACTGATTCTAGATCCTTTGAATATTACATTTGCTTTGTTTAAAGGGCATAGCATGTTGAATGTATTTAAAGTGTCCGAATATGTATGGTATACATATGCATGTATATCCCTATATGAGACTAAAGTATTTACCTGTTATAACTTTTTGCATGCCAGTGGATAAGCTTGTCGTCTGCCAATAGCCTTTTGCAAACAGTTTGAACCCAGATGAAGACCAACAGAATGCCGTTCTTGATCTGGATCCAAACTGTTTGACACTCTGATGGTGGTCCTAGGTGGTTTATTTTTAAAAACTTAATTTTGAAGAAAGTCAGCAGACGAAAATAAAAACATGAACAATTCCCTGGCATGCAAATAGATAAGTACAGAACGTTTGCAAAATAATGTGTCATTTAATAATAGTGAGATTTTTTCATATGAAAAAATGCAAAAACCTTGCTAATTCTGCTTATTATCTTTAAGTACTTTATATTAAACTAGCACAGAATACAGAGCAATTTAGGAGGTTGGTTCTATAGACCTTCATTAGTGTCATTAATTTCTTATTTGTTAGAAAAGGCATTTTATGGGCTTAAGCCCTTGGTTTTTGGGATGCTGAACATCTTCCCCCCCCCCCTTGTGCCAGCAAGCCACTTCCATACAATGTGTAAAGTAAAATATGGTAACACATATACATGCAAAAGCTTTTGCTGGCACGGGGGGGGGGGGGATGATATTTTTTTTTTTTTCGAATTTCTATATATCTTAATGTAAAACTGATTGTTCTACCCAAATCTTTGAAGCATTTAATATGGAAAACGGATTTCAAAGCCATAAAGTACTCAGGTCAGAGTAGCTTCAAGGTGAAGAAAGGGACGATTGACAAACTATCATTTTTACTGAAAACCATAGGCATTTACCCATAGCAAGTGTCAATGATCCTTTGTGAACACGAAAGTGGTGATGGCATCAATACACTGGTCCTCCGCTCAACGGCGTAGTCAGAACGCTGAATAGTTAAGGACATCAAAGGGAGACTACTGGATCAAGCAATGATTCTCTTCAATTGCATCTCTTTTCAAATAGGAACTTCTCTTAAAGGAAAGAATTAGCTCCCAGGGGGAGCGAATGTTTTTCCTTTAAGAGCAGCTCATTATACAAGGGGCACTTGGAAAGTTCTTAGAATGGCACCATAACTCCACAATGCTTTTTTAAATGCTACCAAATAATACATTTTCGGAAACTAGAATTCAACGGCTACGTGATGATTTAAATTTTGTCGAACAAGGACTTGGCGTGCACGTGCAGCGCATGCTCAAAATGAGTAGGGTTTATACACTGACTGAAATTTTAAGCAAAATATTTAAAAAAAACGAAGGAAAATTGGCGACCTTATTTACGATCATGGTTTGACAAATTAACGATTTGGTACCAACTTAATTTTTATTAAAATATATTATTCGATCACTGTTTGCACGACTTACACCTTTACATTCAGAAAATGTTGACTAATAGAGAAAATGTAAACTTTCAAAAATGGGACTTTTTTTATTTTTATTTATATTTTTACTATTTACTCACTACAGGAGCACGAAAAATGCCTATTGAGTATATGTTTTGCTTTATTTACTCACTAGAGGAGCACGAAAAATGCCTATTGAGTATATGTTTTGCTTTATTTGTAGCGAACAATGCATTAAAATCCTTTCGTCGCGCAAAAAGTGTAGCTTGTTTAGTTCTGTATTCAAGAAAATTATTCCTAATAACACTACCCTACATTTCAAGAATTGGATGGGGTAACTTAACCCCTCACATTTTGTCGATTGCATAAGAACTTCTCATGGTATCGCGTTAACCATCACAAAATTGATTGATTTCTAATCTCTAGGCATTTTTAATTTTTTGTTTACCACCGTTTTCAATTGAATTGAACCAGAACATAAACTTATAGTTAAACTTATTCTGCCCAAAGTGAAGATTAAAAGAGTTTTCTTCCTTTGTTCTGGTTTACACAATTTATGTTGGTTTCAATACAAAGAGCATAAAGTGTGCTTGACAAAAATACCAACCACGTCATTTCTAAAATACTGTCGGTTATATATTTTCAAAATATGTGCATTGTGACATGCGATTTTTAGTCGAAAAGAAAATAGCGCATTGCTTTGCTTTCTAGACGGTTTTGGTATTGCTGTTCAGGTATTTAGTTATTAGAAACATCCAAATCGGTAATCAATTGTAAAATAACTGTACCAGATTGTGGCCTACCAAATTGTACAAATTATCTTATTTCATGAACTATTGTTAATTTTCTGCACACTTTTCAAAAGGTAAAATGTTTTTATTTTCCACTGAAATTGTGCATTTTCCAGTATACAAACAGTACATGTATTCACAATAATATCATTTGTGTCTGCATTATAACATCCTCATAAATTTTGTGCCATAACGTAGAGGATAGTTAGATCTTTAAAATGATATCAAACATGATAGGGTTTGTAAATCGGTTACTGAGATAAAAGACCATGCTGAGAACTTTTCAAATGCCCCTCGTAGTATGGCTAATCATTTTTATCGCATTAAGTGACCTCCCTCGAATGTTAGTATCGTAACCTGCGTAATGGATTCGACACCAATGATCCGCTGAAGCATGGAGAAAAAAGCACCTTATATGCCGGTCTTCGCAATTTATATTATACTTTCAAAGATAGATGAGAATTGTTGTAAACAAACAGTGGCGAGTTTACCTTGATTTTGGGCGTGCAGGTAGTCTCAGTTTACAGTTATATTGAACCTACCACAGATTACTGAATATGCGCGTGGCAGTGAATAGTCATGCTTTACCTATTTATAAGAAAAATAGAATTGCCTCATTACTATGCATCTTTGAAACAATAATAGTTGCTTATGAAAATCACTGTTTATGTGTATATAAAAAGGTTTCACATTTACCGTCGCAACTAGGTATATTTGTTTTCACGTTTACGGTTAAACGTTTTCACATTTACGGGCCTTATTACATTTAGCGTTTAAAGTTTTCACATTTACTGGGCCTTATTACATTTTCACATTTAGGGGTGCGACAGGGGTTCCACAACTTGAGCTTGTAAATGAAACAGTCACCAGTATGTCATGAGATATCCCCCTATCTACGAATGCCAGTGGACTTTACAGACCAATCAATGTAATGTGGATAAACATTTTCGTTTTCAGATGCCAGACATTCTGTGTTTTCGATGAGAATAGGTTTGGAGTGTAGATTCATCTTAAAAATGGCATTTCCCAATCTTAATACAATTTCAAACCCACTTGGTCCATTCTAACTGTTTGGCAGTACTTTCCTTTTGGTCTTTCTCTTAATAAAGGGCACTTGCTATGTAGCATCAGTTTTGAACATCCAAAAATGCGCTTAGAATATCTTTTAAAAGTCATTTTGTTAAGATATAAAATTTGTACAACCCGCTAGTGCACATACACCCAAGTCAATCAAGTGATTAATTGTTGATGCACTCGATAGCTTCAATTTTCAAAGTATACTCACAATGCTTGGTACACATGACATTATAAATGACCACCACAATGTTCTTTGCTGCTCTCCTTATTTGCCCTTAATTTGAAATTGAGTTTTGTTAAGCAGCTTTGATTTACGAAAAATATAAACAAATTTTTCAGAAGTTAAAACTTGATACAAAAAATCTTCAAGAACAATCAATATTGTTACTGACTATAACTAGATATATCGTTCGTGTAGTGGCAGAAAAAAATCATACATCAAACAAAGCATATGTTTATAACAAACACGCAAACAAGTATAGGGTATGTAAATAATTATGACAAAAATCGCTATCTATAAAAGTTTTGGAAAGCAGCTGTAATTGTAAGTCCCTATAATTGTATCAGTTCGGTACATGTATTTTTCTAATATTGCAACGCATTCATGGTAAAGATATAGTCAAGCAAAATATCCGATAACTACATACAATGAGTGAATAATGTAGCTTGACATTCTATTAAAGTAAATTAAACCATATTTATGAAGATTAATGAAATTAACTACTTCATAAGGAGTTCGACAGGATACTCTATGTGATCAATATTGGAATAAGTATGACAGTTTTGAAAAAAAAAATAAAGATTCTGTATTGTTTATACAGGTAAATATGCAAGAGAAATGCTTAATATTATGACATTGTGCAGAATGTGAAATATGTTTATATACGGTTGTCATATTTGTTTTATATTTATTTTTTATGATCATGTTGGTGATAAAGAAATAATCAAACAAAGGATCCTCGAACACTAATGAAATAATTGAATTATGAAGAATTACTTTTTATTAGAGTGACCTTATTATAAAGATAACAAAAGTTAACTGTTTTATGATGAGTTGGACAGGGTGAAATTCATTCTATGTGATCAGTATTCGACTATTCATGTAAATATAATAGTTTTAACAATATTAAAGATTGCATCTTACTTATATGCCATAAAACAAACAAGAAAAAATGCTTTTAAAATAATTAACAAATCAAATACTTATTCATTACCTACCATCTGTATGTATTTTACATTTCTCAGAATTTGGATATGTAACATTCAAAGTTCCAAGACTACATATTACATGTCTTCGATTTTTTTTGAAAACTTAGCATATCTTCGACATGCTCGTATATATTGCCTAATTTAAGATTAATTTCATAGGTTGACAAAAACCAGACCATGCCTAAATTTAAAAAAAACAAAATTGTTGAAAATATTATACAGCTGAAATTTCGGGACTTTTTCAAACAAAATCACAATTTTCCGAATTTAACACCACAGACACTGCAAACTTTGACAGACAGTCAGTAAAATAATTCCCAAATTTTGGAGAAAATCAACATTTTGGTTTTCAGAAGTGTTTTAGTAGGTCAGTTCTCACGTCTCAATGACGTCATCAGGATTTGTAGAGTTCTATATTACTGACTTTTGGATAGTATAATAACAGTACTTTATAATGAGCAATAGATAATTTTGTAAAAAATGATGTTCTGGTTAAAATTGGCAACACAATCCAAAAAATGCTTAACTTTATGTCATTAGTATATAAAAAAGAATAGTCATATGTTAGGCAATCATTATGCATATTATTATAAAAATCTATGTGTGGGCAGAGCCCTATGTAAATTTCTTATAGTGTGAGACCATCCCTTTCATATGGAGACTCCTGAAGGTTGGGGAACGAAATTTTGTTTAAATAGTCATTGTCACATGACCAAAAATACCGCCAAGCATATACATGATATAACCCTTTTCAAGAATCAGAAGGCTAACGATGTTGGGCATTTTTAGCATATGGTAGTTTTTGTTTTCAAATGATGACCCTAGGTTAACCTTGACCTACCATATGACATGGTCAAAATTGTCTCCCATTGTTTTTTTTTCTGAAAAGTTGATTTAAGCCAAAGCCATTATACTTGTTAGAACGTTTAACCTAATGGGACAATGACTACAGATAAGTATAGTCGAAGTCGCTAATTTTTGACTGCCAAAAACATAATTTGAAAAAGTAAGTGAGTATGACCAAGGAATGCAACACTCACAGACCACAGACCAGCCCCTGGTACCGCGAGAAGGGACAAAGATTACATACAGCCACACGACAGCAACAACATAATTAACCCATTTATGCCTAATGGAATTTTACCTTTTTAATCAATTGGACGAGTCCATTTCCAATTTTAGGGTTTTTGGGTGGTATTTTTCATGTTTCTTCAAATTTTCAGAGAACATTCTGTTAGCAAATAGTGGAGACCCTTATCAGACGCAGCGTTATGCGGCGTCAGATCTGTGTCTGCTCTGTTTGTCTATGTCCCACATTTGGACGCTAGGCTTATATGGGTTCAAGTAAAGCAACCAGCTCTCCCTCTTCATCAATGCGATGATTTGCAAGAGTAGAAAGGACACTAAGTAATGTATAACAAAACAAGGACCGACAAAAACAACGGAATGAACCAACAGCAAAAGAACCACCTCCTTAGAACAGGCAGCAGCGGGAGCCACCAGCGCCTTAAATTAACACAACATAATTTTCAAAGAAAATACTGGGTTAGTTAATATCAAATATCATATAGAGACTCTTTAAGGTGGGAGAACAATGGCTTATACAAATAACACTTTAACGTGAACAGGATGACTGTAAAATAATCGTCTCGTGATCCAGAAGGCTAATGCAATTGGGCTTATGTTTGTGGGCTCTACCATTGTTCTAATTATGGTCCAAGGTTGACATCCCAGGTGCGCGTGTGTGATGTGGGAAGGGGCACTTTAATATCTTTTATATATATGTAGGCTTGGATCCTTTTTGGGGGTTCAAAATTTTTAATTTCAATATATGTTAGAGTTTCAGAGAATTGAATATTTTTTGGGGTATTTTAAGATTTTGTGGATATTTTTGGGGTCATCACAAAACTGGACTATTTTTGGGGGTCATTTCTTTGCATTTAAGGGTCTTTTCTTAAAGTCAAGGTACAGAAAGGGAATAATTTTTGGGTTTGCTATCTTTTTGTTTTTTTGGTATGCCTGATATTCCTTTTTTTTTTTGGGGGGGGGGGGGGTAAACAGTAGGCCCAAGCCTACGTAGCAAGGAAAATTGAGAGCGCCCCTTTGGGGTTGGCATTGGCATACATTACGGGAAGTTCAATTTTGTTTCCTAATGAAACTTTGACTTTTAGATTACTATTGAAGCCAAAGTCAAAGTACTAAAAGTAAGTAAGGGTGCAAAGATCAGGAATCGATACAATCAAGTACCACATCTGACCCAGAATACCAATGGGAAAGTGACAAACTCACAGTTAAACACCACAAACGAGAGCCAAGAGGTCAGTCCTTTCCCAGCAGGTGACCGCAAATCACATATAATTATTAAAGAGACCTTAATTTTTCAGGCGAGCACTTCCGGACATTAATCCTTACCTCATAGAGATGCATTTTATCACTTTTACAAACAGAGCAGACCCAGATCAGCAGCTCTTAAAAAGGGTTGCCTAATCAGGGTCTACTCTGTTTCCTTATGGAAATGTGATTAGATATGATCCTACACTAGTGGACCTGATAAATTTCTTTGTTCTATGTAGAAAACGTGAAAGTTCATTTATATAATTATTCATAATAGGTGGAATAAAGGGTTAAACGATTTAGAGCCAAAATAAAAGATGGTTTGTAAGTAATATTATATCCTAAAGGTGAACATTTCCTTTATTTCCTATAAATATACGTTATGGATACTAAAAGAAGCGCCTAAATCGGACGTTTCTTTTAAAGCTGCATACTCTGTAACTATGAACATTTTTCGAAAAATTTCTTTTCTTTTCAAATCATTTGTAAAAGTTTGAATTAAGCTATGTTTTCACAATAAAAATGTTCAGTGCAGCTGAAAACTGCATGTAAAAGTGAATTATCTCATCAAATAGGTGTGTTTTTCTCTTGTTGGTAATTATTTGCGTCCCTTCAATAATTCTAGACCGTTGAATTTTAACATAAATGCAGTTGTTTTGATAGTGATACCTTGTTAAGATTTACGAAAATGGTAAAATGTTTACCTGAATTTGAGTATTTTTACTGTGTTCTTGAAAAATAAAAAACATGATTTTAAAATTAGAAGATCAAAAGTTACAGACTATGCAGCTTTAAACGCAAATTACAACTGCACTCCCACAGTTTACACATTTGGACCTCAATGTGAGAAAACCTGTCTTCGTGGTTTCTGACCAGGTAATATCCAATTCACCCCCTTTAAATACTGAGACTACCTAGAAAATTGAAATTTTGCTTATTGCAGGTTTCAAAATGATACTCCCAAATAAGCGAATAACAAAGGCGCTGATCAAACTGCGCGGATCCGCAGGATAGTCTGCATTTTTGTTGTTGCAAACCCCGAAGACAGATTTTCTAGCGTTGAGGCCCATTTTTCCCCTGTGAAGTGCCACTGTGACTCGAGTGTATCCTCTACAAATCCTTAAAGTTGATAATAATCTCATCAACTCATTTGAAAATTGCCTCACTATTCATTACCATGATACCTTCAACAGAAATTGGAAATTCACTCAAAGGCTCCTCATACATTTCTTCAGGTGAAGCGTCGCACTTGCTCAGACCACAGGCCATTGACTCTCCCTCTCTCTGTATAAACTGTAGAAATCCCATGACCTGAAATACTTTTCAAGACGCCTAGAATACGTTGTATTTAGAAAATGGCTTGTATGAGTAATTGATATAAACACATGAGGGGGCCAAGCCCTCGGGTGGGTTTACATGTGCGGATCCAGAGTGGGTCAGAACCCCCCCCCCCCTAGAAAATTACCAAGATATAGGGTTCCTTAGCAATACTGGTCTGGATCCCCTTAAAATCACCAATCCAGCATTCAATGTTGGGCCATCATTGGCCTGCCAGCGAAACACCATTTAAATGATTTTTTGCTGGCGGGCTGTTGATGACCGTCATAGTGGTATTTGGGTCCTTCCTCCCCTCATCAAACTAATACCCCCCCCCCCCCCAAAAAAAAAAAACAAAACAAAAAACGTCTAAGTTGGACCCCTCTGACAAAACCTTCTGGATCCGCGCATGGGTTTATGTCAATTATGAGTACAAGCCATTTTCTAAATATTTTGTATCATGGCCAATCAGAAACAGGCATTTAAAATTCTCACTCATTTAATTGTTTTACCTTATCGGTTAATTTACGAAGACTGACAGATGTATTTCAGCCAACTTCCTGGTGAAGGGTTAGCACTCTAAGCACTGGAAAAATGTTCACCTGAAAATGTCATCGGTTTATGTCGCCTGCTTCATATATGACTGATCTAAGTAAACGCAAACAATGTGGACCAAGTCAGACTGCTCCTGACTTTGGTCCACACACTGTTTGCACTCTACACATTCATGTCAATAATGCCAGCAAAAATTTGCAGCAGAAGGCTTGAGTAGATGCATTTGTGCTGGCGCTATATGGGGATACGACAGGTGTCTGGGTCACAAATGATATCTGAAACCATGCTCTTACTAACTCTTTCTCCAGTTAGAGCATGGCCTAAATCTAGAGACATTACAACTGAACAGGACAAGTCCTTCAAAAAGTCTTCAATGTATATACATTATAGGGTAGTGATTGGCTCAAAAGGTGGGTAAAAATGCAAACAAACAATATAAGTGTGCTTTAAAATGTTTATTGGTTTGAATTAAATATATATAATAATATAATTGAATATTTTGGTCATTTATCTGAAAAAGATTAGTTCTTTAGGTCACAGACCTGTTATTGTAAAAAGGACAGTGATTGGCTCAAACAGCTCAGCACAATATCTAGTAGTTAAGTGTTCCTGATTGGTCAATAATAAACATATGGGGGAAAAATCACGTTTATTAGACGGGTATATATTTGCTGCACCTTTTGAAATGACATCTCACTTCTTTTGTTGTTTAAGCTTACTGGTTAGGCTTAGAAAAGAGGACCTTGCATTTTGATTTTTTTTCAATGAATTTTCCTCCCATATAGGGTGCCCACCTTCAGAGGCCAAAAAGTGGTATCTCATTCTTGCATATTGATTGAACTAGGGCCAATCTGTAATTCTATGGCAGCCTCATTGTGAGGATCCCAGCTTACTTAAAGTTAGAAAGGGTGCAAAGATCAGGAATCGATACAATCAAGTACCACACCTGACCCAGGATACCAATAAGAAAGTTACAAATTCACAGTAACACACCACAAACGAGAGCCAAGAGGTCAGCCCTTCCCAGCAGGTGGCCACAAGGCACATATAAACCGACTCGTACAAAGGCATAGCAAACACAAGACAGAAAAAAAAACCATAAAAGATCCACAAAAGAAGTACATCCTTGGAACGGTCAGTAAAATATTTTACTGGAGGGCTTAAACCGGTTTAACGGTGCACCAACCTCACCCTTAGCTAAGTCGTGGATCAAGACACATAGATGTTTGGTTTGCATGAAAGACCCCTAACTTATCAATGCATCATCTCATATAACATATAAATCAAGATATAAAAAGGAGATAAAGTAAAGATAAGGACTCAACAGTTAATAAAACTGAATATCGAAGCAAAAACAATCCAACAGGTAAATCCTGGTGGGCCCGACAAACAGCCAAAGCATCAGGCCCCTACCATCTCATCAATAGATAAGTCTTTAAGTCGGACCCGTCATAGAGTCTGTAGTCCGACCCACAGGCGTGCAATTAAAGAGGAAAGCAAAGTTGCCGACCGTGATTGGGTTGACCACCAAGCATGCAATCTGTTGCAAGCTATAATGGAGAAAACAGTTACAGGTCTGGGCCAAGAATAAAGAACGGAACTACTCGTCAAAACTTCAAATCAGAGCTGATTCTAGGGGTTGACCAAAGGGATCCGAATGAACAACACCTCTGCACAAGCTGTTTCTTGTTTTTGCTGAGTGGACAGACATATACGATGGTTTCGTAAAAAAAACAGCTAGTATATAATCCAGACGAACCCTTTTAACAGTCTCAAATTTCGAAAATGTTAAGCTGGATTTTTGTTATACAAATAATGAACTAAAAGGCGGAAGCTTGATATTACTTATTTTTCTCTAGAATTACTGCAATGTTAAATACAAATACAATGCTTTTTTCTCGACAGAGTAAATGTCAGTTTGTAATGAAGTGCTAAAATGACACGCTTAACTTAACTCCCAGAAGTGGAAAAACACGTGGTCATATGAAACGCTATTATTGGGACAGAAAGCATTACAATACACTTGAGAAACACCACTGTAAACTAGTTGCCCCTGGTAATTTTGTATGCTTTTTTGGTCGTCTGCTGATTTTTGTTCAAAATTACATAAAATATGTAAGGAATGCCATCAGAGTGTCAAACAGTTTGGATCCAAATAAAGGCCTGGTGTTTATTTATTTATGATGATATGCATTCACTTGTGATAACAAAGATGTTCACTTGTGATATTTTTGTTTGATTTGATTCTTTACGTCCCATCAACAATCTTTCAGTTAAACAGAGACGGGTCTTCCTGGCTTGAACCAGTACTAAGCTAAGATAAATGTGTCTTGCTCAAGGACCACAACACAGTGACGCCAGTGAGGCTCGAGCCCGCGGGCTCTTGGTCTCGAGTCAAGCACTCTACCACTCCCTTCACTTGTGATGACATACATGTAGATATTCACTTGTGATGATATAGATATTTACTTGTGATGACACTGATAATCACTTGTGATGACATATTCACTTGTGACAATATGCAATTATTTGTGATGACAAAGATCATCACTTGTGATGACTAAGCTATGCACTTGTGGTAACATAGATATTCACTTGTGATGACGAAGATGCTCATATATGACGATATGCATTTATTTGTGATGACATAAAAATTCACTTGTGATGACATAGATATTCACTTGTGATGGCATAGACATTCACCTGTGATGACATATATATTCACTTGTGATGACAAAGATATTCACTTTTGATGACATAGATATTCACTTGTGGTGTCAAAGACTTTAAATTGTGATCAAATAGATATTCACTTGTGATAACTTATATATTCACTTATGAGCACACCCGCATCCTCTTTTATGATTGTGATATTCACTTGTGTGCTGTGACAGCAACTGCGATGGCATTGGTATTCACTTCTGATGACACACTTGTTAACATCCGATGACATACGCATTCACATTTGACGTAATGAGTAACCATCTGTTATGGCACTCACTCACTTATGATAGCATAGGTATTTGTCCAATATTTTGAAAGGTTAGCTGCAGGAATTCGCAAAGCCAAACACAGACCATCTGAAACTGGAGTTTGCCAAATGGGCCAGCTCATGAGACTATGACACTTACAGCGTATGCGAAAAGCGAAGACTCAGGCGTGTCTGCGAATATGCACAGACTATCAAGAGCCTTCGCTGCTTGCTTACACCAAGTACGGATATAGATGAACTCTCAGACAAATATCTAGACCTCTGACTCTTTCGGGTAAGTCAGCATTGGCATTTATTGGAGGCATTTGCGCTTATGCGATAAAGCCAACATCGCATGCCCTGGCCCAAATATTTTCACAAACCGAGAAATTTTCTGACACGCTGGTTCTGTTTGAAACTGTTTCCTCTTTTTCATTTGAGCAGCGCCATTATAAAATGGTTGTATAATAATTCGATTAGCAAAGGCAGTGATTAAATTTCGCCCATAGCCAGAGTCTGATCACCTTCTGTGCACCGCCATGGCTGTTTGCAAGCAATAACACACAGTCACCATATTTTTGCCTTAAACACTTCTCACAATAGACAGACATTCATCGGGACTGTTCTTCAAGGAGATGAACTCTTATTTTGGGCTGTTTGATCAAACCAGCCACCAATTTAACTTTCAAATGCACTTTTAAAGATTCGAAAGTACTTTTGGAGCAGGTGCTAGCCAAGTATATGGGTCAGCACAAGAGATCGCAAATGCAAAAACGCCTCCTAACGTATTCATTCGGACTTGAGGTCTGAAATTTAGCTGGAGTATTCACAGTTTGTGTATCTGAGCAGCAAAGGCTTAGACGAGTCTGGTCATTTAATAATGAACTGGGCCGAACATTACAATATTTCCTTAAATTTAAGGACGACCTTAAAAAAGTATTGAATTTTTAGGATACGAAACATAGCGTTTTAAACATTTTATCTTTATCAGAATTGTTTCATGTATTCTGTGAATCACAATGTCACCTTTGAACATATGTACTGCACAAATCCTGGCAATTTATTTAACATTTAAAATGACACGTTGTAATATCAATACTTAACTAAGGTCGACCTTAACTTTAAAGGAGGGGTTGTTATTTGTGGCCCAGGTATATACTTTTTAAATGAGAGAGAATCTCTTCCTAGAATGTTGGTGAGCGAATCAGCTGTTGTACAGTGGGTCCGCTCATTGGCGAGAATGCTTAAATTGATCTTCACTTTTGGAATATTGCTACATGTTGTATGCTTAGTTAAGCATACAGTCGACTTAGTCAAAATTACAATATGGTTGGAAATCCTCCGTATTATTAAGTATAGTTAAAGTGATATTGCTTAATAACTTGAAAATTGATGCATGTTCTTCGAGTGAATTGTTTTTGATGATATTGAACATTGAACTATGTGTGAATTTAATATATATTGTGTTGATTAATATATCATCTTTTTGATGACATTGAACATTTAATATCCATGGATCTTGTGAATTGGATTCATATTGTGTTGATTAATAGAACATCTTTTGAATAGAAATGACAACATTAGCAATTGTTTTACTATGTCCGTCATGGCCAAATAAAGCCATATTAGAATAGTAGTTTCTTTTTATCATTTTTTATGTTAGGATTTTTTTCAAAGAAAAGCCAGCAAATTGAGAAATTTGTGCTTGCATTCCTTTAACATATATCGAATCACATTTAAGGCAATTGTGTCAGTAAATCATAACCCCTTGCACATATCGTGCAATTTAATTCCATTTGAATTAAATTCTTTTATTTTTGATATGAGGATCACATTTCCAAAAGTGGTAACTTGTTACAATATTATAATTAGCCCAACAGCATTGTTTTGGCGCATATGTAAATTAGTCTTTTTCGCTTCCTTCATACATACAACCGTATATATGACGTTTTTTTGACCCACCCATTCACCCCCTTTTGTTAATTTGGTTCGGTTACTGATGTTTGCTTTATATTTCAGGTGAATTAATGTATAAACAATGATACTCAATAAGCTGTCATGACGGACAATATCAGATGCTTCGAAGAACGCAACAGTGATTAATTCTCATATAAAACGACATGAATGACTGTTGAGGTTGGAAGCCCCCCTCAGCTAATAATGATTATGACTGGCATAGCCCTACATATACATGTACACTGAAGGACTGTAAAAACGCAAAAAAATGAAAATTATTACTTTTTGCATCCAGAACATTTTAGCCTTCTTTAACAGATTAAAACGGATGGTAACGACACTCTGCTTCTATCTATTCCCAATACCGGTGTTTTTAAAGACACAGGCTACCACCAGCTATGCATTGCTGGTTTACTTTTTTTGGCACTTGGCGTCCCCACGAATCAATGAAGCAAATTATTTTATCATTTCACATGTAGCTTGTAAGTATACATGTATAAAAACACAGCAGTTTTAGTTTTATAGCTTTATTATTCATGCCACAATTGTCTGTTTCAGAACATGAACGTTCTATCGTAATTGGAATGTTAAAAGCTGACGTGCGTGTTTCTGACGTCGCCAGATATCATAATTGCCATCTGTCAACTATAAGGGCCCAGAGATCGTTACCAGGCTACTGGGACTTTTAAAGATCGACACAGGTTTGGTCAGCCAATAATGACGACCGGCGTAAAGAGGCAACTTACGTCGATTGTGTTTCGACGTGTTTACATCGACGATATCCATTCCGGCCTGCTACTGTCAGTGCCAGATGAATAGTAGGGCTCAAAGGGTAATTTGTTTCTGATTTTGTAATAAAGATATTTTATCACTATAACTTAATATCGTGTCCAATTTCTAGACAAATTTCAAATTGCACATTTTGAATCATAGGGTATTGCTGTTTTATAGAGTGTTGCTCTAACATTGTTTATTATTTTGACATAAAATTTAAAACATGTTTGCTGGCATATAGATGTTTATTTTTGCCAAATCCCAATAAAATTGACACATTTAAAGTTAGTAAATATTATGAATTTCAATTTTTGCGTTTTTAAAGTCCTTCAGTGATATCACGGTAAATTAAATTGTGAGAGTGGTTAATTGATTTTCAATTTTCGAATATTGCTACATGTTGTATACTAGGTTTAGCATACAGCCGTCTCAATCAAAATTGCAATATGGTTGGAAACCCTCCGTGTTACTAAGTAAAGTTAACGTGAATGCTTAATAACTTGAAAATTGATGTTCCTCGAGTGAACTTTTTTTAATGATATTGAACATGTTGAACATTGAAATATCTATGAATCTTGTAAATTGAAATACATATTGTGTTGATTAATAGAACATCTTTTTAAATAGAAATGACAACATTAGCAATTGTTTTACAATATCTGTCATGGCCAAATAAAGGCAATATTAGAATAGTAGTTTCTTTTTATTATTCTATTGTTAGTACTTATTTTTAGAAAAGCCAGCAAATTGAGACATTAGTCATTGCATTCCTTCAACATATATAGAAATTGTGTCAGTAAACCAATAACCCCTTGCGCATATAGTATTCAAGAATAGAATGACTTTATTAAATTCCTCTACCCTGTAAAATAATCAAACAACACTTTGAAGACAAACGCAAATGATAATTTTATTGTAAATTATTGAAGACAAACGCAAATGATATTTTTTGTAAATTATTGACGTGTAATACACTGGTGCTTCGCGACCTAAAATACAAACCAAATCATAAAACGATTGTACCAAGTCTTTAACCCTTAAAGTGCCAATCACGATTGCAGCAGACGAAAAATTTTGCGACATCATCCCAATTTTCGAAAAAATTTAGGGGATAACTGTATTTAAAATTTTCATTTGGGGAGGTATTTCCGAACGTATATCCGACGATATACCTCCCAAAATGAAAAATTTGAATATGGTCATCCCTTTTCTAATGCACTATTAATTTTTTCCCTTAAAAAGACAGCGAAAATGTACTTTGTTGCGCCTATACGTCCAGCGGCTGCCAGCTGCATAAAACCGCTTGCCAGCTGCATATATTCACTTGTCAGCCAATGAAAAGCAACGTTACGTAATGACGTCGGGTTTCCGACAGTATATCGCAGGATATACTGTCGCAAATTTATGACGTTACCAATCAGACGTCCCATTGCATTTGCATTAGAATGTATGATATTTTCATGAGAAGCGTCTGTCAGCAGACGATTATCATGAAATAGTGTTAGTAAGGAAGAAGGCAAAGATCAGAAATCGATACAATCAAGTACCACGCCTGACCCAGGACACCACACGTGAAAGTGACAAAAACACAAGAAAACATCACATACAAGAGAGCCAAGAGGTTAGCCCTTTCCCAGAAGGTGACCACAAGGCTGCAATGGACAGACAAGACAGCATGACGGACACGAAACATAAATAACAAAAAAAGGATCCACAAAAGGAGCACCGCCTTGAAACGGTCAGTAAAGGCCTGATTTGTTATTTTTGAAAAAAGCAGTAAACTTTGAAATGGTCATCTGCTGCAAATTATAGGTGGCGCTTTATGGGTTAAATGTCCATTGTATTCCTACTTTCAACACTAATTATAAGCAATATGTATAGAAACAAAGGATTGATCATATGCATGTTGAATGTTCAATTAAACATCTGTTTTCTAGGTAAAATGCTTTTGAGGATGGTGTGCACCGTTAAGGACATATATAGAGGATCTTACATGAGCGCGCATGTTATATTGAATTAGTTGGGTGAGTTGGGGAAATATATATAATACGTGGCTTGCCGAGCACTTGGTCTCTTTTTCACAATGAGTTTAATAAATTCGATAATACATACACAAGAACAAGAGCATTGACAGAGTTTGATCCCCTCTGACACAACTTTCTGGATCCGCACATAACTCCGATTAGGTACTTACCATCGTTTGGCTGGCATTGTTCTGTGTCTCTTCCTCGTGGTGCCATGAGGTCGTCTGTGGTCTGTGACTGCGGCATTTCCTGCTCATACTCACTTTTTCCCACGATTTTGTTTTAGTTTTTTTAAAATATAAAATTACCATAAATACTGGCTATGATGTGCTCTGTTGCAGAAGAGTTTTCAAACTTCATATTTGATATGAGTCTTAATGTAATAAAGTTCAAATATGTTGTATAAATCGGTTCTTTGTCACATATAACACATGTAAGTACCAGTATTCATTCTTTTTACTAAGTGCATTTTAAAACATCGCAAAAAATCAACTTGCCTTTCTAATGGCCTAAAGTTTACTATAATTGAACTGTAGTGATTGCGTGTTTTGACATGTATTTTATTCCATTAAGAGTCCTCATTTGGTATATACGTTATTAATTTGTTAACAATTCTTAATACTCTTAGTTTATGAGTGACGTCATTGGTGTGTACGGCTAATGAAATTCAGAATAGTATTTGTAGTTTGAATGATACGTGAGAATTGGTGACCACGAACAAGGCCTCGGCGTGAGAAAACCTGATTTTTATGAATGTGAACAACACAAGTGCAGATCAGCCTGCGTATTCACGCAGTCTGACTAGCCTCTTTTGTTTTAACTATCTAGTAAGTAAAATGGCTAAACTTGCTACAGGTGGAATAACACCATTCTAACTAGGCACTGCAGATAATCATTGCTTTGTCAGAAACCCAGAGGACATAGGTTTTCTCGCTTCGATCTGTTAAGCAACTATGTGCGACGATAATTCATTAAATGGAGGAAGGTGTGGAAATTTCTCACTTTTTGCGCGTTCGCGCATTGCTTTTGAGTCGACATTAGTACTTATTAGCAATTGGAAACATACTATAAAACGAGGTAATTAAAGTACTAAATATCGCAAATAGAAATGCGAGCGCCATATTCATTACACACGCAACGCATTTTGTCCTAACACCAGGCTTATTATTCAAACATTACTATGCTAATAAAACCAAATGTATTTCTGGAAGATAGACTAATTCGATGCCCAAAATACGATTTCTAATTGCCTTCTTTTATAACTTCCTATACAAATGACCCTGGTTGGTGTCTATTTGAATTGTAAATGGCTTTATCACATGATGTCGCCTCTGGGAGTGATATAACGACTTGTATTACTTTAAAATAAAAACCTGGGCCGGGAATTACAATGCCTCCTAAGAGTTAATGAAGGCTTAAGTTAAGTATTGGTTTTTCAGGATGCAAAAAATAACGTTTAAAACTGATTAAAATCAAAAAAGTTTTAATTTTTCTGAAGATCACAATGTTATCTTTGACCACAAATACCACATCGATCCAGGCCTATTATTTTGTATTTAATATCACACTTCGATTGCCATTGTACTGTTCAAGGTTGATATCTAGTTTTTTCGTCTGTTTGATGTTTAACGAAGGTCATTAGCGTCAGCCAGTATTATATTTAACACAGTTTAGGTGGAAAAAGTAAAAGTATGACTTCAAATGATATGCCTTAAGGTTCAAAGATACTAATTTTTGAAAAGATGAAACATCTAAAGCACAATGATTTTAAGCTGATACAAATCAAGAAAAATGATAAGCAATTCAAAAAGTAACGAGTTTAACTTTTGTCAGAAACACTAATTTCTTTTCAAATTGTCATAAATCAGGACTCCAGATAAGACTGCGTAATTGAAAAATCTTTTCTTTATTTCTGAACCAAAACGTATGTTGTTGGTACTCAAAAGAACCGTCTCAATGAGACGGTTCTTTTGAGCACCCAAATCACATGTTTAAATTGACGGTTAAGAAAATAATTACAATTTTACGCTCATAACATTTCCTTATCTGGACCTATGAATATGTATATCCTGAAATGATGCTTTTATTTAGCTCCTACTTGTGTAAAATCGTTATATTACAAAAGGAAGTGGTGTGCGGTAAAAGATGTGTTGCAGTCAATTAATTGTAGGTTTTCCTTACCCATTAGCAATTACGAATGTGCCCCTCTTGAATGATCTATACAGATTTGAGCTAAAACAATTTCTTCCTTTCTGATGTTTCAAACAACTAATTGATATTCACCAATAGCTGGTATCGTTTCAAAAAGTTTGTTTCCAATACTGTTATTCCATGGAGTTTGGTTTGCTTACTAGAAATATTGAGATATGTTTGATCTAATGCAAGAGCTACTTTGCTTGTGTATCTATTTTCTTTTACTTCCCATGAATGCCTATGTGACTTAGAATTAAAAGAGATTTTTTTTTATTTACGAGGGTTAGTCAAAAATAACTGAGCCCTACCTCATTACATCTTGCCTCGCATTGTAGACGAGAAATGTGATTATCTTTAATAAGTATAACATGTCATAGATGTTTTGACCCTAAAGAATTACCCCAGTGAAGATTCTTTTATGGTTGCTAGGGAATTGAAGATCATCATACAGAGTGATGCGTTCATGATCTTAGCCACCAGGAATAAACAGTATGTCTTAAAAAAGCTTGTATGCTCGATAGCTTTTGTGAAAGACATATTTGACATTTACTTGAACATCATATGTCATATAGTCTTTTCATTAAACTTGTTTCGTAAATGCTTAGGTGAACGCTGATTGCATGCGTTGCCTAGCAACAAAATATGTCAAAATTTCACTTTTTTCATATATGTGAGGATTGTGTTGCCATGGAAACAGAAATGTGTATTTGAAACAAGGAATTTAATATGTCTGAGGGTTTGTTTGTGTAAGCAGTACTGCAAAGGCATTATTAGGCTAATATTTTATGTTTTCTATTAAAGTTCGACTTATGGCTCTCTGTGCGCACTCAACAAGTTGTTTTAGATGGCCAAGCCTCAGATCCAGTCCCAGTGCTATCCGGCGTGCCCCAGGGATCGATCTTAGGCCCGGTCCTGTTCCTCCTCTTCATAAATGATCTGCCGGATAACATCAGGTCTTCTGTTCGTCTGTTCGCAGACGATTGTGTCCTGTATAGGAATATACATTCACTTCAGGATTGTTTGACCTTGCAAGAAGACCTCACCAGCTTAGGACAGTGGGAAGCCGATTGGCAAATGAAATTTAACGTAGCCAAATGTCACTCTATGAGAGTGACTCGGCATCAGCATCACAAACAAATTCTTTTCGACTACTCACTACACAATCAAACTTTTGAAAATGTTCAGTCGGTATAATACCTTGGTATCACCATTACAGATAACATGGATTGGGGTCAGCATGTCTCTGAAATCTCTTCCAAAGCAACTAAGACACTTGGTTTCCTTCGCAGGAATTTGGCTTTTGCACCTAGGAGTACAAAGGAAGTTGCATACAAAACTTTGGTTCGGCCTAAACTAGAGTATGCAGCACCCATTTGGAGGCCTCACTCGAAACTTCAGATTAATCAGATTGAGAAAGTTCAGAGGACAGCAGCCCGCTGGACCTGCAGGAGATGGCGAATCACCAGTAGCGTCAGTGAAATGCTTGATGAGCTTGAATGGCCATCTCTTGAGGCCCGTAGGGACCAGTCCTCCTTGCTTCTCTTTCACAAGATTCATTGTGGAGCAGTGTCAATTGAAAAAGACAAGTATATGACCCCTGCTCATAGTTTGAAAACTACCAGGTCATCACATAGTGCTCAATACCGCAGACACCAGACATACAGTGATGCCCTGAAGAATTCTTTTTTCCCCCGAACTATTCCACATTGGAATAGTCTGCCTCCTTCTGTGGCAAATGCCCAGTCCACAGAGGAGTTTAGGGCACTCCTTATTTAAACAAAAATTCAGCCAAAAGTTTTTGTGTTATTTTGTGTTGTTTTTTTGTGTGTTTTTTTGTTTTTTATTTTATCAAAATTTCCAAATTCGCACTCCCTGGTGTAATGCGCATGTATGAGCAAACCAGTAAAGATAGAAAGAAAGAAAAAAAGTTGTGTTAATATGAATGTGGGTGGGGTAAATTATAGGACTTGGGGCACGCAAAAAATTGCTAAATTCTGAAAACGAACTACCACATCATCTATAATTTGGGGTCACTTGGTTTCTTTTCTGTGGCACTGAGTAGATACATGTAATAGGTATCAAACGACAGTGAATGCAGCATTACATTGAAATTATCGTTTCAATGGCAATGCTTAGATATTGATGTATTACAGCGTGAACGCACCCGTTCGACAGGTCATGTTCGGTTGCCTAGCAACCAGTATACAAAGCCTACCAACAGATATAAATTAGGTTATTGAACAGATGATATATAACTGCGATGAAATATCATCTAAATATATATGTCCATTTTACTTGACTTAAATGTTATAAGGTAGGGCTCAGTTATTTTTGACTGACCCTCGTTTACCCAAGGCTTGTGATGTTTTATTGAATACTCATCATTTAATATATGATTCCAATAGGGGCCTAGATTTCACACAGGTAAATAAAGTTTTATGTCTTGTCATATTTTTTTTGCAATTCATCTATCATTTTGTATGAGAAGTCTTTCTATTTTGAATACATGTATTCGCAATTTGTTGTGTACTTTGTGTTTACTGTTGAGGATAAGATCTAAGGAGTGCAGTGGCTCAGTGGTAGAGTTTGACTCGATATCGAGTGGTTGCTGGTTGGAGCCTTATCAGAGGCCTTGAGTAAGACACTTATCCTCTGCTAGGAACTTATTCAACCAAGGAAAACGCGTTCCAATAGGACTGGAAAATTGTTGAAAAATCATATTAAACACACGAACAGGTAAAATTTACAGATACGCGTACAAATTGTATATTTATAAGTAATACATTTATAAGCAAGGTGCGTAGCCATTACAACTGCCACTTTGATTGTCATTGTATTGCATAATGTTGATATTGTCATTTTTATTACTAATCAATAAATATATTATTTCAATGCATTTGTTATAGGCTTGTGCATCATATATTTTAAAAAAGAATAAAAAGAAAGAAAACCAAACCCATGTTTCTGTAGCCATTGGCGGTTACTTGTTTTACCCACAGCCAGAATATAGAATGGGAAAGATACATTTAGAGGCACAGAGAAATGCGAGTCAGAACGTGTGGTTCTATCGAATAAAAACATACCTGACAGAAGTATGCAAGACTATATCACGAGTTTGAGGATGAGATAGAGAAGCCTGTCCCAAGGATCACAGTTTGGCATATCCAGGCTTGCCAAAGGATGACGAACGGTGATCAAGAAGATGGGTTTTTCATACTTATCCTCACACATATAATGGATTATTTTTTCTTGCTCACCATTAAATATCGCGTTTTTGTATTTGTAAAACGCTCCAAGTGAGATGCGTGATTAGATGGACAAATGCAATTTCAATACATGCAGAAAAAGTATCTCCTAAGACAACACATTAACTTGCAAATCGAAACTGCCCCGGCCAAATCCGTGGAATCAGACCTCAGATGTACATAGAGGATTTACTTTGATAACGTGACGCCAACGTCACAGAAACAATGCCAACATAGTAACAAGTATGATTGCAGCTATAATTCTCCAAAAGGCTTTGAGGCGTGACAAATCTTACAATATTGAACTTATCCTAGAAATAGGGGTGTCAGTTGTTAATTAACATTTCAATATTATAATTTTGGACATTTAAAAACCAAAGACGCACTGGCTCGGTGGGCTAGATTGAAGGTACCAAGTCATTGTTTTTTTACCAGTGAATTGGGGGTAAAACGTTTGAGCCCACTCGATGGAATGCATTTTTTGTAATTTGCGCGAAATAAGCGTGGCTTTTTATCACGATTTTAGCGTGATTTTGAATTATTACATAGTTTGTTAGTTACATGACTTTAAAAGATCATAAAAATGCCTGTTATATGTAAGTATAGCAAGGATACTCGAAAAACCGTTGAGAATGTGTTCAGGTTCTGCTGGAGGAGAAGCAGTCTGGTCTCAAGATGTCATTAGAATGCACCTGGGATCTGGCTGCGTCTCATACCAGAATAAGCAGAGCCACTGCTCACAGAATCATATCCATGAAGGTTGAACTGCCTTCCTCGTCGATTGATGAGGCTTCAACAGTAACATAAGTGATTCTGGGCGATTTTGTTCAAGGTGCGGCGAGGAGAACTATAGCTGGAATGTATGATCAAAAGAAGAGGCTTTCAACGCTTAAAAATATTCACACAGAGTTGAATGTAACCATTGGATTTTCAGGCAGCAAAGAAACCCTGAGAAAGAAACTGAAAAGAAGAGAAAAGTTTCCTACTTACAATGTGAAGTTAACAGTAAAATGCTAATGGAACGCCAAGATGAGTTTTAAGTAGGATCGGCTATCTTCGTCGAATGAAAGAGATGTGAGAAGCAGCATACAATATTGTATATACCGACGGGACGTAAGTCTATACAAGTCATGTTGCGTAAAAGTGTTGGCAGGATTCCAGCGTTGGCATCAAAATACCTTTCTGAAAAAGTGAATAATTCAAATTGTATGATTATAATACCCTCTTTTTGTAGAAAAGATTAATATTAATTTCGTACCAAAGTCGATCCCTCGTCCGCCTGTCTGTTCATCCGTCTGTGTATTTGTATGTCTCATTTCTTCCAATTTGTATCTTCTCCTAAACCGTTGGATGTAGCAACTTCAAACTTTGCAGATGCATTGGTCACATGATCTAGAGGGGGTTGGGAAGCATTTCATGTGACCTTGTCTCCAAGGTCAAAGGTCAGATAATGTTTTTCTTGTAAAAGAGATAAGGGGGGGGGGGGGGTCGATGGTATACCATCGACTGCAGTATTATTTAGATATTTTTGTCAAATTATATCTATTAAAGTATATAGCAATTTTATCTTTGCATTTCAGGAGAGAGGATGATTATTCTACATGCAGGCTATGAAGGATATTTTATCCCTGGGGCTGGTGAGGTATTTAAGGCTCATAGCGCGATGAGAAGAGACTATCATGTGGAGATGAATCACAAGACGACACTGAAGTGGCTCAACAAGGTCATCCCTAATGTGCCCCCAAAGAGCGTTCTTGTAATGGACAACGCGGCCTACCACAACGTTTACGTAGACAGACCTCCAGTGACAGCCAACAAGAAAATAATGATGCAAGAGTGGCTCACCAGACACAAGGTCCTATGGGACACAAAAAGTTCAAGGACGAGCTTCACACTCTGATAGAACACACACACACCAGGGCCTGTTTATGTCCTTGACCAGATACTGGAGAGCCTTGGGTATCTGGGCCTGAGACTCCCTCCCTACCATGCCGACTTGAATCCTATTGAGTTGATCTGGGGACTATTCAAGACTTTACACTATAAACATAAGTGAAAATATGCAGATTCATAGTGCCCTGAAAACGATTTTCATATATATATACGAGGGGTGATCAGAAAGTTCGCGGAAAAGTGCTATTAAATCGCATTGCTTTTATCGATTTCAATGAAAATTCATAGATATAAACTACCATTCATAGCAAGTTGACTGAAATTAAAACTTAGAAAATGTGACGTCAGACGTATGAGCACGAGGCGCCGCTGTGACGTCACTTCGCTGAAACCGGCCCATCTGTACCCCTGGCCTGCATCTCGGGGTTAAAACTCGTAGTTGTGTTTGAATTGATTGGTGTTTTTAACGGAAAGTAATGTTTCGTCATGCTTTGAATGTAATATGAGGTTTTTATGTTATTCCGCTGCGCTATGTATTCAAATTAATAGGTTTCAGTCCGAAGGGATGGCCTAAAATGAGTCAATTTTTCGAGTTTTTGTAAATTTTAAATAAAAAACTTATTTTGTTGTCAGTGTTCATTACAATAATTATAATATCAGACTTAACTATCAATATTAGATCTACTGCCCTATAAAAGGGTGTTTTTCGTAGTATGTATATGGTTTATTTCAAAGAATTGACATGCCAAAACAGGCAATGGGTTGAAAGAAGTTGAATACTTTGCTTTTTTGACAGTACTGTTGTTCGTTTCGATTTAGAACACCATCGGTTAGATATAAATCTTTGATAGTTCGCTTAGAAGATGAGTAAACATGTCGTTAAATATGCATGGAACGCAATATGGGCTATCACAGCATAGCAAAATTTTACAAAACGTTGAAGTTTAATTGGTTGTGTAGTAAATTATCAAAATGCAACGTAAAATGGGCCGGTTTGCGCGATAAAGTGTTGCCTTGGCGACCGCTGTAACGCACGTAGACGACTTACATCAAGCATATTATAACCAATCAACTGCATATGTGTTGCAGTATTATGTGCTGTAATTCCAGCTCTATTGATCAAACGACGTAGAAATGGCAACTATTTTCCGCGAACTTTCTGATCACCCCTCGTACTTTTATGAGTTTTCGTTTCTATTCTTTCATTACAGGCTACATTGGTCAGCGGAAACTGGCATTCAACCTGACAAGAATTAAAGAGATGATCCAGGAAGGACTTGCCAGTATCACATTGAAACACCTGAGTGACTGCGTCGACCACGTTTAGCAGGTGGAAAAGTCTACTGGGCATCTAACATTGCTAGGGATGAGATGCCCGAACCAGTTAAAGTTATGAAGAAACAGACATGGCAGATGAGTTTGAGGATGACATACTTGTTACATAACTACATGTACTGTTCAGAAATGAAATAATTTGAATAAAATGATTCAAAATATAAAAAAATGAACAAAAATGTATTAGAAATATACCATTCAGTTTTAAAACTGAAAAAAAGAATGTCACAATAGAAAAAGGCAGCAACATAATAATAAAAATATGGATCATGCACAGATGCAGGGCTCCAACTCACATCTCAGCGTTCTGCTTCAAGTGTAAGCCATCTGTGTTACCAACTGCACCACTGCAGATCGTATGAAAGTACCTAAATAACAACAGTTTAAAACAATATTTTTTTAACGTAAAATTGTACCCACTTGTCAACATGTGACGCCTTCAGGCTGGCTGCAGCTGAACTAAAACAGCTCACAATATGCTAACGACAGACAGATTTTCTTTTATCCTCAAATGATAATGATTGAAAAGACTTCTTTTATGATGTATGCTTACCCTATTTTTGTGTACTAGACTTATTGCATTTTTCTAGTTAATACATGATAATTTATTTATTTTTCCTTTTTCTTTGGAGTTGTTTCACTTCACATAGCTACTAATTTTACTATTGTCATTTTTACATGACATAGCACACACACAACTGCAATCACTAGTAGGATGAGCCAGATAGGGTGGACCAGTGAGTCCTTATGTCAGTTCTGTTCTATTCCAAACAAAACAGGAAGTAGCATATGACGTCACATCCTTGTACAGCGTTTGAAACTTCTGTTAAAACAACAAGCAGACACAGATGCATTGAAATGAAACAGACACGAATTTAAGCCTAATTATAAATTATACAGTTGATTCATGGCTGGACAAACACTCTGCTAAGACAGGGAGGTGACAGAACCACTGTACTATGCAGGAAGGATGGATAACAAAAATAAACAGGTAACTTTGTTAATAAAATCTACACACCTACTACTCTTTAATGGTCTTATGTACCAGTAGATTTAATTATACATTGCTCATATGAACAATATCTACCTATCAATAAGCTTTTGTCTACCCGAATCCTTAGCTTCAAGGTATGTTGTTGTAAATAAATAAATCTTTTATTGTGTTAATTTGTTCATATTTTAGCTAACTTATTATAATTTTAATGTTCAGTAATATTTTTCTTACCTAACCTTGATGACGCTAATGACCCAAAAGGGTTGATGCGTCGTTAAACCTCCACTCATCATCATCATCATTGTAAATCAAATTATGAATGGATAGTGTGAGTGCGGCTTTCAATGTCCTTGCAGAATGTTCCAACAGGCCTAGTGATATAGATTATAGAGTTACAAATATTAGAAATATTCTCTACAAGCAGGGTTATTAAAATAGGTACACTGCTATGACCCTGAGGGTTGGCCGGCCGCAAAACGTTTAAGGGACAATGTTTTGGCTGTAATTGTGGTATGGCTAGATGTCGTACTATAATTACTGCTGAGGTGGCACCATTCCAAGTCTGTGGTAGCAGTGTGTTTATTCAATGATAGCTAACATGCAGGTAATAGAATAAGTAAGATCCAACCGGTATATAAAGGGCAAAATGCAATATGCAAACACATTTTTTCATAAGAACAGGGACTGCCATATGCACATTATCGAGTCTACACTGCTGGCTTGTCCTGCCGTCGACCATTAAGAGGGATTGTGCTTCATCAACGACACTGGATAGCAATATTGTCGCAGGCAAGGCGTCACATTAGGTTCACAATGGAAATTGGGCAAATGTTCTGTTTGTTGATGAAAACAGAATCTCGCTTCGTTGAAATGATGGCAGAGCCCGAGTGTACCATGTTCGTGACAAACGATTCAATGAAAACTGTGTGGCTGAAAGTGAACCCTTTGGTGGTGGCACTAGCATGATGTTTGCTGGCATATCGATGCACACCAAAACACCGATTGTTCACCTTCAAGGAGCAGTAAATGCCGTGCGCTACCAAAATGATATCCTCCTGCCGTTGGTTATACCGCATATCAGAGCGAACAGAGGGATGATTCTTGCCCAGGATAATGCTTCCTGTCATTCCGCTCGCACCACCTTCAAGGAGCTAATAATGTCAGACTACTTGATTGGCCTGCAAAGAGCCCGGATTTAAATCCAATCGAACATGTTTGGGACTTACTTAAAAGACGTGTAAGGCAATTACGACAACACAGGACACTAGCTCAGTTACAACATGACGTCAACTAGATTTGGAGGCAAATTACACAACCAACTATCAAGAACTACATTCGCTCTATGCGACAACGATGTCGAGCCGTGATAGATGCGAATGGTGGTCATACCAGGTATTAGAAAGACATGAATAATTGAAAGCTACTTATGTGAAGTTGGAAACTAGGGGTACTGGTACGTTTCCGGCCATAGATTGACAATGATTAAGTTTTCAGTATGATTTTTTCTATGACATCTCTCAATACAATATGTCAAAACATGAAATTAAAACTAGTTAAAAATGATTAAAATTTTGTCAAAATTTTGGAATTGCTAGATGACCGCTTAGAAGTTTGTATGAGAGTATAGTAATTACTATCAGCCATGGTTGAAGTGCACTTATAAATTGATTAACATGTTTTGACAACACACTGATGATTTGATGGGTTTGTCAGTTGCTATGTGTTTTAACAGGTTACACAAAATATATTGTGCTGTCTAAATGGAATCCAATTTGTTGTGATAAGCTAGCTTGGCCCTGCACTTCAGCAGAAGCAGCTGCCTTTTAAGATATTACAATGAGATACAGCAAGGTAATTATGAAAGGTTAAACAAAAAAGTTTTTATGAATCAGCTTATACTACCATTGGAAAACAGAACTTAAAAGGGTACAATAATTTAAATACTTTTACAAGCTTACACCAATGGAGTTCTACGAGGTACATTTATTTTCCAGTTTCAATTATTACTTGTATTCCACTTATTTATACTGAGCTACGTAGAAGATACTTCAAAAATAATTACTTTTGCAGCTGGCCAACTCTAGCCAAGTTTTATAATCTTATGTCAGCTACCTCTAAGAAAACACTGAATAACTTAAGTGAATTTGTCTATTATGCATTCAAGAAACGTAATCCTTCATAGTTACACTGTATGTATTACAAAATATATCTGTTCCAGTACCTTGATGTCAAAACTATTGCTTCTCAGAAAAAATGTTAATACTAATTTTGCTCACTCATACATGTATGTTTGATGGCTAAAAGCATTGTATTGTTTAATGCCAATAAAACAAATTTTATTGTATTGTATTATTTCTATAATATACAAACTTACTTTATTATCTACTATGTAATGAAATAATATTGATTACATATAATGCATATATTTCACAGCCGTGAAAATATAAAAACTTGTATTTTCACGGCAGTGAAAATACTAGATCTGATATTTTCACGGGAGAGAAACCGTAAGATTGGAACTACTTTTTTCCATTTTCTCAATATGGTCTAAGGAAAGCAACTCTTTATGGCATATATTTTTCTTTTCTAAGGGAAACAACTATTGGTGTTTCCGATTTTGACGGAAAGTAAGAGTCCCTACGAAGCTTAATAAAAGAAAGAGCTTTTATAAATTTTTCACTACAACTAGAAAATCAAAACAAAAGCTAATGTAAAGTAAGGTTTGCTTCTCTTTACCTTAAAAGATTATGGGAAATTTGTAGATAATAAAAAGAAAATTCAAATGTTTTTTGTTAAATATGTCTTTTATTTCACTTGTGAAGTGGACAATAATTATATTTCATTCGTGGCTTCGCCACTCATGAAACATAAATATTGTCCACTTCACTCGTGAATTAAAAAAAAAAGTAAGTAAGGGTGCAAAGATCAGGAATCGATACAATCAAGAACCACACCTGACACAGGATACAAATGGGAAAGTGACAAACTCACAGTAGACACCACAAACGAGAGCCAAGAGGTCAGCCATTTCCCAGCAGGTGACCACAAAGCACATATAAACAGACGCGCACAAAGACATAGCAAACACAAGACAGAACAAAACATAAAAGATCCACAAAAGAAGTACCGCCTTGGAACGGTCAGTAAAATATTTTACTGGAGGGCTTAAACTGGTTAAACGGCGCCAACCTTACCCTTAATTCTGATGTGGATCAAGACACATAGATACTCGTGAATTAAAAGACATATTAAAAAAAAAACATTTGAATATCCTTTATGTAATAATAGCATGATGGGGGATTCTATCTCTGTAACGTACATACTAAAGCGTGCGTCAGTGAGCCTTGCACTCAGTAGCTGTTAGCATCCCCAGTGGTTAAATTTATTTTGAACTGCTACACACTTATAAACTCGTGGATTTTCTTACCGTACAGAAACACAAACCATACAATAACTTTAACGGTCACATGTAACAATAAGCAAGTAAAGATAAGAGCGCTTGGTAGTTATCACAAGGCCCAAACGAGGCTGCACATCTGTTTAGCAATGCTCGCATATAAACAAAAGAAAGTAGATGAAACTAGGACTAAATAAATTGATTAGACCACCAGCCCCTACATACACAGTAAACCTGTCTTAAGCGGCTACTCAATAATAAACAAAACAAAAACACTTAATGACAAATGGTAGCTTAATGAAGGTCAAAAGTATTGCAGAATGCTCTCATTGACCTGCATTAAGTGATAATTGGTATTGGATCTTTTATGTGTTTTTTTTCTGTCTTGTGTTTGTTATGCCTTTGTGCGCGTCTCTTTATATGTGCCTTGTGGTCATCTGCTGGGAAAGGGCTGACCCCTTGGCTCTCAGTTGTGGTGTCTAACTGTGAGTTTGTCAATTTCCCATTGGTATCCTGGGTCAGGTGTGGTACTTGATTGTATCGATTCCTGGTCTTTGCACCCTTACTTACTTTAAAGAATAACTATGCCAAAAATTGTGCTTATCTGTGAAGTAAGTCTCATTATTATTTGAAATTATTGAGGAGCATGTATGCCTGTTGTAAGCAGAGTGTAGTGGACTAAATGGCCATTTTGTGCTTTGGTTTTCTTTTATACTCGCACTCCGGTCTTTCATGAAGGTCAAAAATATTGCACAATGCTCCCCTTCGAGCAGCATTCTGCAATACTTTTGACCTGCATTAAGTGATAATAAGATAACCAATGTTTGGTCTTCTGTTTGAGTGGCCGCTCAAGTCATGTTTTACAGCTGTGTATGCACTTTTAAAGGCGCACTTTGCACAAAGGAGGTAAACTGCTGGCCCAATAATTCATTCCTTTAAAGTCCTTATATGGTCTTCTTTGTTTATTTTTGTGTTTTAGTCTTTTGGGAGGTTCGATGTTGCATCTTTTTGCATGCTTTGATCACATTATTACTTTTAGTACACGTCAAGAACGTGTTGTAAAATTGCTATTTATAACCGATTATCATTAAATTTAGCCTCAAACGATGATCCAAGGAAAAGTGCTGTATGATGTTTGTCTATTGTTTTTAATTCTCTTTATATTTCAGCTTGTGCGCCATAGGTTTAGATAAACAAAAACTTTTAGCATAAAACTGTTAATATTTTCTTACCCATCCTTTTAAACATATGTTTTGGGTGCTCAAAAGAACCGTCTCGTCGAGACGGTTCTTTTGAGTACCCACAACATATGTTTTGGTTGAGAAATAAGAAAACTATTTTTTGTTACGCACTCTTAACTAAAGCCCTGTTTGCGTACTTGTTAACATTGCAACACCTCATAGCACTTTATAGGAACACAACTGGATTTTAATATCCTCTTTGTTACAAATGCTAGCATGGCTGAGAAGGATGAAAGCCTGAAAATTAACAAGTATGTACTTACACAAAAGAAAGTCTCCCTCCTGGCGTTGTAATTGGATTTTATGTCACACGTTTCCGCATACAACCGATTAATGAAAGATGACCTTTTTAGCTTGTGGAAATGATCACGTTCTATTGGATATATTGTATTTCCTTTTGGATGTTTTTTCACAAACTGGAATCACTGAGGAATAACGAGTAGTTTGGGTTTGATGGTTCGGTTGAAAGGCTTTCTTGCAAAGGCTTTCTTGTATGGATTTATCTCTCTATCATGTTTAACTGCAAACTCTGGTCTTACATATTAAGCTGGATAAGGAGAAAATGTACCGTGTTTGCGAGAACAAAATTATATACATGAATAATGTATTTGTTTTGCTTCTAACATTATACCAAATTATTTTATAAAGTGATATCAATTTAAAGTGAATATGATTAGGAAATACCACAGTGACACACTGCAGACCAACCCATGGCACCGCGATGGAGAGACACAGAACATTTGCAGTAACAAGACATAACAAAAACAATAAAAGCAAAGCAACCAGCTCTCTCTTCCTCGTCAAGATGATTTCAAAACTAGAATGGACACAAAGTAATGCATATTAAACAAAGACAAACACAGACCGCCAACAAACAATGGAAGGAACATAAAACAATACATCAACAACAACAGAACCACCGCCTTAGAACGGACAGCAGCCTATGCTACCCATATAAGCCTAGCAACCTTTTTATGGGACATTGACAAACAGTGCAGACCCAGATCAGACAGCGGCGTCTCATAAGGGTCTCTAACGTTTGCTAACAGATTGTTCTATTAAAATTTGAAAAATACCACCCAAAACCCCCGAATTTGGAAATGGGACTCGTCCAATTGGTAAGGATGGGCAACTCCATTAGGCATAAATGGATTAAGAAGGAGGTAAAACTGTCATAAAGACAGAAGGGGAGGGGGACAAATAAATTTGTTGAGATGGAGACCTCTCCTTCTCAGCACAGATAAAACGAAACCTACAACATAAATTTGCCTACATTAAAACCTGTGTAAAACAGTCACTCAAAAGAAGATAAAACAAAGATCTTAATGACAAATGGTAGCTTAATGAATGTCAAAAGTATTACAGAATGCTCTCCTTTGGGCATTCTGTAATTCTTTTGACCTGCATTAAGCGATAATTGGTCTTGAAAACCAATTTTTGGTCTTTTGAGAGTGGTCGCTTTACACAGGTTTCACTGTAATTGCTGGTATCCGTTAACGTTCATCTTCAGAGTTGGCTTTTGCTGTCATTCTGAACTCCTTGGCCCAATTCTGAAGCAGACTACGGATGAATCTAAGGCATAGTATTATTACACAAAAAGCTGAAATTCCCATAGAGCGATTTAGTACTGCAGATCTCAAGGCTGTCAGAGGGGTCTACTAGTCAGATTTTGCCAACATCTAGTGTTATATACCAAATAAAAATATTGAGTGTTTAGTTTTTAAAGTTCTTGAAGAGACCTCTGATTCTGAGTACTAACCGAGTGATCTCACCTTGAATTACCCCACCCATTTCGATCATGTTATGAGAGGTTATGATCGTTAGTTTGTAAAATAATTGTGATAAAGCATACAGGAAAACAATTATGTCCATCACTTCATATAAAGGTGCTTGGAAAAGTACAAAGTTAAGTTTTAGCCAGATAAATGAGTTTTTTTTAAATTTTGTGTTCGTCTTTTAAAGTTAAATAATATGTCAAAACTGCTTTGTGTAAACACATATATGAAACTGTTCACTATAAGAATCTACCCACTTGTGTTGTATCCTTAGAAATGACTTAGAATTTTAAGAAAAGTTCTACATCAATGTCATCAGAGTTTTTAGACCTACATTTCTTTATACGGAATGCTCTAGGGAAATGATTAGTATGTAAATACCCCACCCACCTAATACTACTGCATATCTCAAGGCTGTCAGAGGTCCCCGCTGGTCAGATTCTGCTAACACCTAGTATCATAGACCGGTACAAACAAAAAAACAGAGTCTCTAGTTTATAGAGGCAGTTGATCACACCTCTGATTTTGAGTACTTTTGAGTTATCCCCCCTTGAATAATCACACCGATTTTGATCATATTATGATATGTTATGGCCATATATAAGGTTTAATATAATCGAGATGATGCTTCCAGGAAAATTATAAGCCATTGCTACTCATAACTGTACTTGAAAATTATATAAATTATTTTTAGTCAGAAAATTGGGATTTATAACTATTTTCTTTGTAAATCAAAGTTATACGCATAGCATACGTCAAAACTGCTTGGAATAAACATATAGATATATTAGAAACTTTTAACTTAGGAATCTGTCCACAAATGGTTTGTCCTTGGTAATGAATAAAAATGTAAAGAACAGTGCCCCAAATATGTCAACAGAATTAATAGATTTCAATTTCTATACACGCAATGCTCTAGGGTAACTACTAGCATGCTAATACCACACCCATCTATATTATGAGGTTTAAATGCATGCTGACACTAATTTAAGTGTTATTATACTTAGTTTTTATAACCTTAAAACTAAGAAAACAAGTTCGACATGATACCTATATTTTAAGCGCATTTACATGATCCATCTTAGATTTGTAAAATTTTATGAAGAAATTCATTTACGGTCACTAGTGGCACCAATAACCATAACCCTTACAAGTCTAAACATAAGGACCTCTGACGGTGGTAATGGGGATAACAGTGTATCGCTGCTTATGATTTTGATAAAAATTTAGGTCGATAAAATGCTTCCATCTTCAAATAAAAGCTCGCTGTTGGTCTCTATTTAAAGATTTTGCATTTGCTTTCCTATTTTCATGAATGAAGGGCTTTATTTTTGGGCTAAAATAATCATTTTGTACTATACATATAGGAAATAGAAAAAAAATGTTTCTTAAACATCATCCCCCACCCCGTTTCACAATTAATCCTTTTGAACGTACGTGCGTTCATATACTTTACATAATATATGTGAAAAAACTAGTTGGGACAAAACGTGACGTCTGGGCGAGTCCGGACATTAGCATTTGGAATTTTGGTGTGCTTTCTTGAAAATCTTTTTTCCAGTACAAGTGAATAATTAGTACAACTGACCCTCTGGCTATGACAATCCGTTCCTTGCCAATCGTTGCAGTATTTTGTTGCTGGTACAAAAATTGTTTAGAAAAGCAATCTTAAAAGCGGGTTTTCCATCAAATTGCCAAGTTTGAAATTTTTACACTGAAATCTCCATAGGAAATTCAATGTGTTGTTGCATTTTAGTATGGTGGCATTACTAGTCCAGAAATGATAGAAACAATGTGCTGAGAGGTCTACCTGATTTGGCAATATAAAATTATCGAAAATAGTGATAAATCGAAGATTATCAGACGTTTGATATTCCCTATTTTTTTTCTGTTAAAGGGAGACAAGTTTCAGTTTTTTTACAAATTTGATAAATTCGAAATTGATTTCTGAGCTTGTTTCAAGTTATTTATCAGTTTTCTTGTGTTTTTATGCAACACAATTATGACCAATTATGTTAAGTACAACAATTTTAATTTGCGCATGCGAAATAGCAAAATTCAGTGAATAATGCTTTCAACACTTAAAAGAGCAGAACTCAGACATCAAACGAGACAAATTGGCAGAGTTTCAACGAATAGTTTGCTGGGCGTCTCGGAAATATTATTAAGCTTTAGTATTTACTTTTTGTCCAATACTTCCTCACAAAATATAGATAATTGTAGTGAAGCGCTTTAACTTTTGTTCAGTATATATTAGAAAATTTTAACTTAGGAATCTGTTGGGATTTATAACTATTTTCTTTGTATATCAAAGTTATACGCATAGCATACGTCAAAACTGCTTGGAATAAACATATAGATATATTAGAAACTTTTAACTTAGGAATCTGTCCACAAATGGTTTGTCCTTGGTAATGAATAAAAATGTAAAGAACAGTGCCCCAAATATGTTAACAGAGTTAATAGATTTCAATTTTTATACACGCAATGCTCTAGGGGGTAACTACTGCTAATACCACACCCATCTATATTATGAGGTTTAATGCATGCTGACACTAATTTAAGTGTTATTATACTTAGTTTTTATAACCTTAAAACTAAGAAAACAAGTTCGACATGATACCTATATTTTAAGCGCATTTACATGATCCATCTTAGATTTGTAAAATTTTATGAAGAAATTCATTTACGGTCACTAGTGGCACAAATAACCATAACTCTTATGCTATGTGAAAAACTAGTTGGGACAAAATGTGACGTCTGGGTGAGTCCAGACATTAGCATTTGGATTTTTGGTGTGCTCTCTTGCAAAACTTTTTTTCAAGTATAATGAAACAATTAGTACAACGGACCCACTGGCTATGACAAGCCATTCCTCGCAATTCGTTGCAGTATTTTGTACATGTACAAAAATCTTCCAGTAAACGAGGGTTTGTCTGCGGGGAAAATATTTGCTACCATGTTGCTGCATGCCTCGTTGGCTTTAATTTGATATGCAATATGACCACATTCTGAAAAAGTTTAATTTTAGTCTTGGCCCCACCCCCTCAGTCCACCCCAAGGGATTGTGCCCAGGCCTTTAGACTAAATTCCTGTTTGATATGTTTCATGTCTATTGCTCCTCTGTCTGCATGAAAAATTTCAACTGCCTTAGTTATTGCGAAATTTAAATATTTGACCTTTGATCCCTTAGGTGGAATCAAATAGGTGGGGTAAAAATTTGACACTGTCATGCTTGTCTACAGACACTAGGCAATCATGGTCTATACTTTTAAGTTTGTTAAATATAATAGCTTTGAGGAAATGTGAAGATATTTACACAAAAAAGCTAATATAGGTTTGCATTATAATTGCCTATACTTAGACAAGGGCAATAACTCAAGTGTTAAGGAGTCGATTTTAAAGAAACGCATAGGATATCGAGAGTCTATGGTACTAATCATTTATACCAAGAATGCATCAAATTTAACCAATAGGTACTGAGATATGGTTCCGAACAGACAAAGTGTAGACAGACAGACCGAATAAATGGACGGACAGACACACGCCAAAGCTACATCCCTCCGACGAATAACAGCATTTACAAATATAATTTAAAAAGTGAAAACTGAACAACAACCATAAGCTTGCAAACGCCAACATAAAGCAGTGTATTTCAACGAAAGCAAAAATATTTCCATATCCTGGCATACGCTAAGCCAATTCTTCATGGTGTAAAGGACAGCGGTCTGGTAGTACAAACTACTTTAGGCAAGTCAATGTCTGTATATATACAGTAAAACCTCGCTTCTATCGCCTCCCCCATAATCCGTCAAACTCGCTGACCGCCTTAATTTCCCATGTCTCTATTTTAACCATGCAAAATAGCCTTGGTAAAGATTACCGCCATCTGCAACACAAAAATTATTATTTATGCACAAATTCCCGCATAATCACTGCCTAACCACCCTTGTCCGTATTGGTTACCTGTCCGGGGTATCACGGACTAATCATGCGAGAAATCAACTACAGTTAAGAGCACTCAGCAATGCAGTGATGCAGATAATTGTAGTGAACAATAAACATTGATGAATCAAAAAGTTAACCCATGTAAGTAAAGGTGAGATGTTTTTACCTTTGTTTAGTCTGAAAAAAAAAATCAGTTCGTTTAGTTACTTGATGTGAAAAATGTCTACGCCTAAGCGGAAAAGAGTAATTTTAGATTTTGTTGAAAGAGAGAATATTAGGAATTTAATAAAGAACAAGCAACACATTGCTGATGTTTTTACCACAAAATGGGACTTGCCTATCAATTGTCGAACAGTCAGGGATATTTTGAAAGAGTTAGGGGACTTAAGTGATATGGAGCTATATCCAAGAAAACGTTTGGGAGCTCAATGTCAAAGGGTGATAATTTATTCCTACCTGTTTCCTATAATCCCCATCATTCCCTATTCCTATAGCCCATTCCATATTAACCATATCCTATAGCCCTCTCTTCAGGTTATGTACATTACTCACCAAAATGTTGGTCTTTGAAGCACATTGCAGCTAGTGTATGTGTAGTTGTATTGAGATTCCATGTGTAACGCTTCGTTTCACTTTCGTTTTATCCACACACCTGAGTGTGTCATATATCATATTTATGAAGTATTAGCTCAGAATATATAATATAGTATTGTATATTACAGGTTAGCGATGCTTTTTCATTTGTTTGTTGGAAAAGCTGTATGATACTGTTATTTGTATTGTATTTGTACTTTTGTGTATTTGCATATTTGTCATTTTCATTGAATCTGCATTTCGGAGCATTGTATTGCATCTGTTGGTTAGGTGATGTAAACAATGGCGCATTCTACATGTAATAGATCAGCTGTATGTAACTATACAGTTGTTCTATTACACGGCACTGGACACTTGCCTTTTAGCCATACACCTGAGTGTGTCATTTATCATATTTATGGAGTATTAGCTCTGAGTATATAATACTGTATTGTATATAACAGGCTTTGTCTTGTTCATTTCAAAGGACCCACGCCCATCTAACCATATAAATAGAGGGTTAGAAATCAGCCATGAACAATGATGGCCAATGTGAGTATCCACACTTTATGTACAGAGTGATGAAATATTTGGAACCAGCAAGTGAATGTAGATGCTGATGGATTGATTCGGATCAGAGAGGATTGGGTGGAGCATGAAGTCATTTTCCTTGGTGTGATTAAGGTTGTGTGCCAGTCAGTGCTGGTAGAGACTAAACCGTGCCCCTTTGCTTGACAGTGTTGCCTTTACAACGCATCATTTTGGCTCTCAAGAGGACAGACCAGGAAGTCTACTTCAAGCTACTGCACTGACTGTCCATGACTGGCGCAAGGCACAGCAGCAAGATCCCACCATCAAGCTTGCTTTTCAGTATCTCAAGTCAGGTGCTGGAAGGTTCTAGCTGATTCTATGTATGGCACGAGATATCTGAAAGACTGAGACAAGCTGTATCTCCGTGATGGCAAACTGTACGGATACGGTATAGTTAGCAACCAAGACTTTCAGCAATAGGTTGTGCCAATCATATACAGGAATAACATTTTCAAAGCTCTCCATTCTGTTTTGGGGATCAATGACGTGCCAGGACCACGTCTTTGATTAAGCAGTGGTTCTTTTGGCGAGGTATAGATGCCTGTGTTGCTGAGCAAGTTCGGCAGTGTTACAGATCCAGTCTACGTAAGGCAAACCCTTGCATCAGTGCTAACATTGTAAGCATTGAGTCAACTGCCCCAATGGAGATTGTATGTCTGGAATAACTTTCGTTGGAAAGGTTCAAGGGTGGCATAGAGAATGTATTGGTAATTCCTGATTTTTTTGGGTAGGTATGCCCAGGCCATTCTAACGAAGAATCAGATGGCACAGACAACTGCTTGAGTTCTTTTAGACCAGTTTGTTGTGCAATATGGCTTTCAGCCAGATTGCAAAGCGATCAAGGTCAGAACTTTGAGAGCAATGTCATAAAACTCTTTGCTAGATTGCCGGCATCCAGGACAAGCCCCTCCCACCCAATGGGCAAGGGACAGGTTGAATGCTTCAACCAGATCTCCTAAAAAATGTTTGAAAAATTGGAAGAATACCAGAAGTCAGACTGGAAAGCTCATGTACCTACATTGGTACATGTATAAAATGCAACTATCCATGGCTCTACTGGTTATTCCCTATATTTCTTCATGTTTGGCAGGCATCTGCGTCTGTCGATTGATGCGTTCCTTGGATTGTCTCCAGACCCACTCTCAGCAAGGCAGTAGACAGAATATGCAAGGAAACTACGTGAACGCCCAGCTTTTGCTTATCGTGCAGCAGAGAAAACTGCAATGAAGAGTTCAGCGAAGTACAAGGCGTCGTATGATATGAAGGTGAGGCATTCCATTCTTCAAGAGGGTGACAGGGCCTTATTGAAGAATGTTGGGTTACGTGGTAAATGGAAGATAGCGGATCGATGAAAGAAGACTGCACACATTGTCATGTCACATCCGAATCTCAACATACACATGTATGAGGCTCAATCTGACATTCCCAGAGCCCGTAAGTCCCAAATGCTTCATCGCAACCTTCTACTTCCTTTTTCTGTCTGAAGCCCAAAGGGAGAAGTTCTAACACCCAACTGCAGCATCATCATGACAGATCTCCTCAGCAACAGTCTGGGTCATCAAAAGAGCATGGTGGTCATCCCAATATGGACATAACAGCTGGCGTGCCAAGATATAGAACACCCATGGAGAGGAAACCAGGTCTTTATCCAAGAACCACGCCTCTTTCTTCATCCAATGAAAGTTTGAACAGCGATGACAGTAGGCCACAAAGACCCAAAAGGACACGCCACCCACCAGCATGGATGAAGTCGCCAGATTGGATCATATCAAACCCGCAGTAGTTTTCAGATATAAGAGATGTCAGCATGTTTTTTTAGAACTTTGAATCACACAACTAATGTCAGCAGATGGTTCCATTTATATAAATTTCAGCATTGTTATGTGATGTCATTTTGTGACTTATGTCTAGTCTATCACATGACATATTAGTATCACATGGCAGTATTTATTTTTATATGGTTTGGTTGCATTGTTTACTTGCTGAATAATTTTACAGCTTTAATGTGAGATATGCTGAAACGTTTAATCACTCCATCAGGGTCATTTCTTATGTAGTCACAGTTCTTGTATGTGACATCGCGTTTTGTTTAACAGTTATGTATCATGTTACTGCTTATGAAGCAATTAAGTCAACTCATATTCAACTTATTGTGTGAATCATCTTAGTATGCACATCGACTATAAACAAATATTATGGTTAAATGGTACATGCTTTATGATCTAGCGCGTAATGTTTTCAGAATCTGATACGAAATAGTTGTAGAATACCTTCAACATAAATTTGACTTCTTGCCTAAACTAAGAAAATTCTTTACATTCACTCACTGTGTTATTATAAACATACTAAGAAAGCAGTTTCACATGCAAATTGTTTCTTGAATGGGTTGAAACAAACATTTTTATATATGCCCTTCCATTATGTTGTAGATAGGAAACATCACTAAAAGCATCATCTTATCACTTTGATTTAATAAATTGTACCACTGATCCTGAGCTAAGATAATTTAAATGTCAGGACGCCATTTCGTGAAAGGGGGAAGAATATTATAGGGTGATAATTTATTCCTACCTGTTTCCTATAAACCCCATCAGTCCCAATTCCTACGTACATTACTCACCCAAATGGTGGTCTTTATAGCACATTACAGGTAGTGTATGTGTGGTTGTAGTAAGATTCCATGTGTAACGTTCGTTGCATTTGTCTTTTATCCACAAACCTGAATGTGTTATTTATGGAGTATTAGCTCGATATATAATATAATATTGTATATTACAGTTAGTGATGCTTTTCATTTGTTTGTTGGAAATGCTGTATGATACTGTTATTTTCATTGTATTTGTATTTTTGTGTATTTATGCGACTATACAATTGTTCTATAACATGGCACTGGGCACTTGCCTTTTATCCATACACCTGAGTGAGTGCGTCACTTATCATATCTATGGAGTATTAGCTCAGAATATATAAAATTGTATTGTATATTACAGGTTAGTGATGCTTTTTCATTTGTTTGTTTGAAAAGCTGTATGATACTGTTATTTGTATTGTATTTGTACTTTTGTGTATTTGCATGTTTGTCATTTTCATTGAATCTACATTCAGGAGCAACGTATTGCATCTGTTGGCTAGGTCTAGTAAACAATGGCGCATTCTACATGGAGTTATTTTTCTTAGCTCAGAGTATATAATATTGTATTGTATATTACAGGCTTCGTATTGTTCATTTCAAGGAACCCACGCCCATCTAACTATATAAATAGAGGATTAGAAATCAGCCTTGGACATCCACAACATTCTGATATGGATATATGGAGAGTGCATTGTACCTCTGGTTGTCTAATATAAGGGCTGTTAACATTCTGGTGACTGACTTGTTTCTAAAAAAAAGCCCAAAGATTTGGCAGTGACTTAGGCATAGCGGACCTCAGATACTCAAATGGCTTGTTACAGCATTTAAAAACAGATATGGCATAAATATTGGGTGAAAGTGCGGGTGTTGATCAACAACTCATTCGTGACGGTCTGCAACAGGCAGTGGACATCATCAAGGACTACGATTTGAAAGACGTGTTTACGTCAATGAAACTAGTCTTTTCTATTATATGTTACCAGACAGATCCCTTTCCACAGCCAAAGCTACAAAAGCATAAAAATCAAAGGACCGACTGACTGTTTTATGTATGACAATTGTACAGATAAACTGAAACCATTTGTTATTGGCAAATCCGAAAAGTCAAGATGTTTTTGTGATTTTAATGTGCATTTGTTTGGCCTTATACTGCTAAAAAATCAGCATGAGGACATCAGCGATTTGTGACCATTTTCTGAAAATGTTTAAAACTATAACGAGAGCCCAGAACAGAAAGTTCTTGCTTATCATGGACAGTACACCTAGTTACGGACACCCTAAACTTTCTCATGTAAAATTCATTTTCACCAACAATCGATAGGCACTTACAACCACTTGATGTCAGTATCATTCAAGATCACTATCGCCGTTCCCACCTCCATCACATTGTCCATCTCATGGGCCATACACCAGTGTTTGTTAATGAGGCTATACGATTCATTAAGAAAGCATGGGATGATGGTTCAATTCGTAACTGTTGGTACCACAGTGGTCTCGTTTCGCATGACGTTAACCAGGTTACCTCCCAAGAAGTATATCGCAGAGTTTAGCGACCTTCTCCTGTCACATAAATATTCTGAACTTGACACAAACCCTGATATGGGTTTGACCATTCGTGAATTTGTTGAAAAGGACAAAAATCTTGAAAACTCTGAAACCATAAGCGAGGAAGGAATTATGGAGTCCATCACAGGAAAGCCTGGCGATGACGACAAAGACTCTTGTGATCAGTCTGAAACCTCCCTCTCACATACAGCTGCATTGTTCCAAAATGCTCTTGAAACTGTTATTAGATTCTTTGAATTTTAAAGTAGCACTACAAAGTCTGACATGACCAAATTTGACTTTTGTTTATTGTTACTCCCATTGTGGGAGTCTGTAATTGTTCTATGTTTTGTTGTACGTTACTTTAAGTCCATTCTAGTATTGCAATCATCTAGATGGGGAAGAGAGAGCTGATTGCTTTGCTTAATTTGCCCTCTGGTGTCTCGTGATGGTTGAGCGGCTCTTCCTCGCGGTGCCACGGGGCTGTCTGCAGTTTGTGATTGTGGTATTTCCTGATCATACTCACTTACTATTTTTGTGTATTGTTGAACAAAATATAAAAAAAATGTAATATAGCAGGTAAACGGCACACCAAACTAATGGGCTATTTTAAGCGTGTCTAGAGGTTGTGACGGGAGTTTAATTGTTTCTTATAGTCAGCTATTCAAACTTAGAAGATCAACTGATGTTATTTATGTTTTATCTTGAGAAGATAAAGATTGTGCTTTTCTGTACAATAAACCTATTCGTAATACTGTATAACTATAATAAATTAGTAATTAAACTTGATATTGAAACTACTATTCCTGACTCTTGAAATTGTAAAAATCATAACTGGTTCAAGAATTCGGTCCATTATATGAAAGGGACCTAAATATAGGAAGAAAGATGGTAAAGATCAGGAAACGATACAATCAAGTACCACACATGACTCAGGATACCACATGGGAAAGTAACAATAATAAAATAAACATCACATACCTGAACCAAGAGGTCAGCCCTTTCCCAGCAGGTGACCACAAGGCAGCAATGATAGTAGTAGTTTCCTTTGCAAATATACTTCAAAACATGTTGGGAGGAAATTGCAAGCGCCTAACAAGAATTTTGTAATCCATTGTGTAAATGGGAGCATGTTGAATCTAATACCTTAAATAGTTGGAAATTAAATATTTTTTTTAAAATTATTGATGGTAGAATTTCATTTTATTGTAATAATTTAGATCTTCTACCACCTAAACCTAAATTCACATTTATAATTTGAAGAAAGGGGTCCAGGAATTCCATAGGAGGTTTGTTTTGTCACCCACAGATAAGGCTGCTAACAATGTTGTAGTCGTTTGAAAAATGTACTATATTAACACCCTAAAGCAAGAACTTAGCAATGCCAAAACATGAGCATAACAGGCTTGATGAGACGTCTGTCGTTGATAAGCATCAATACCATATGGTGGCTAAGTTTGGTGTGTTTGTTGATGAGGATCATAGCAAACTTCCTACATTGTACTGGTTACCACGTTGTACTGGTTACCTAAGCTTCATAAACGACCTATAAGTCACATTTTATTGCTAATTCTAACTCATGTACTACTACCGAGTTGCCTATACTTTTGACTTCTTGCCTCACTGGGATTAAAAAACATGTTATAAAATATTGTACCACAGTTTATGTAAGGAATGGTAAAAATATATTTGGTCTATTAGAATTCAGGTGAGATTCTTAATAAATTAAAATCTAAAGGTTTTCAAGCATCTTGTTTGTCTACATATGATTTTTCTACTCTCTATACTACGTTGCCTTATAATCTAATCATAGAAAAACTAACGGAATTAATTGAACAGACTTTTAACAGAGAAGGCTCACTTTATTATGCTTGTAATGAAAGCTGTGCCATTTTTTTCTTCTGAACAACATATACAATATAAGTTGTGGTCATGTCAGAAAATATGTGATGCTATCTATTTTCTTTTGGACAATATATTTATAAAATTTGGCTCGAAAGTATATAGACAAATTGTAGGTATTTCGATGGGAACTAATTGTGCTCCTCTTTTAGCAGATTTGTTTTTGTTTTTTTATGAGGGAGACTTCATGTTGTCTATGCCAGACAATAATCAAACTGATATAATTGAAGCTTGTAACTCCATCTCTAGATATTTATATGACTTACTTAATATTGATAATGCTTATTTTGACCATATGGTAGGTCAGTTATATCCAACCCAACTTCAGTTAAATAAAGCGACTTCTACTGATACATAGTTTCATCTAAGATTTATGATAAACGGGAGGATTTTAATTTTGAAGTGGAAAATTTCCCATTTCTTGATGGAAATGTTCCTTGCTCCCCTTCCTATGGCTTATACATTCACAACTTGTTGGTTTTACGAGATTGTGTTCTAATGTTAATGACTTCAACAACAAAAACCTATTTTCGACTGCTAAGTTATTAAAACAATGTTATAGATATTATAAAATTAGATTTTTTTGTAAATCTTACCACAGGCACTCAGAGTTAATGGTTAAATACAATATAGGTTTAAAAACTCTTCTGCAACAGGGCATATCAGAACCTATATTTTATGGTGATTTAGTTTATAAATTCAAAAGAATTGTTGGAAAACCTAATTTTAGTGGTTAATTCAAAACGATTATCAAACGTTATAAAAAAGTTGGATATAACTTGATTATCATGCAACAGTCTTCATGCCTGGTTGTAAACACAATCACGGTTTATAGCTATGGATTCCTCTATAATTGCACGACGGCAGGTCAGGCCTCAGACTCATTGACAGCTCGGACGAAAAAAGCTTTAATCGGTGGGTTGGTGCCTGATGCTTGGCTGTAGCTGGGCCCACCGTGGTTCAACTTGAGGTTTTCTTTAGCTCTGACTATCTGAGAGTCGTGAGCCCTTTTCTCTGTTTCATCAAGGTGCGTTAATTTGATTTTATTGTTTCTCTATGATGATACATTGCAATAGTTAGGAATCCTCCATGCGAGCTTAACCTTTTTTGAGCTTCAACAACAGCAGAATCTAGGGCGAAGATTTGGTTCCAGTAAAATCCATTTAAGCCCCCCAGTGGCTTTGGCTGCTTTCCGTTCTAAGGCGGTGGTTCTGTTGTTGTTGATTCGTTGATTGTCACTCCCATTGTGGGATTCTGTAATTGTTCTATGTTTTGTTGTGTGTTACTTTGTGCCTATTCTAGTTTTGCAATCATCTCAATGGGCAAGAGAGAGCTGGTTGCTTTGCTTTGTTTATCTTCCTGGTGTCTCATGATTGTTGTGTGGCTCTTCCTCACGATGCCACGGGTTTGTATGCATTTGGTGATTGTGGTATTACCTGATCATACTCAATTTTTTTACGGGTAGTCATAGTGTGTACAAATGGATTAAAAATGGAAGTTTTGATTATTCATATATTAAATGAACACTTTGCAAACAGTAACTAATAATTATCTGCCGTTGTAGCAGAATCCACTTGCAAGATACTTTTTCCGTGTAGAGGGCATGCTATGTCCACGTGTATCTGACAGAATTCCAGACCTCGATCTATTGCCAAAAAAGTTATAACACCAAAATGTCCTCTTCTCAATGGTGGCAATATCAGGAGGTTGTACTATATATTGGTATCAATATGCATTTTATTGTTTTCAGGTATGGATATTTGGCGAAAATTCGACACTGTTTTGTACGAAAGGTACAAGATTAGTTTCCAGTTAAAACAATGAACAGGTTAAAATATTAGAGAATAAAATTAAACATAAAAAACAAACATAATGAATTTTACCCACTAGATTAGGTAAATCCATCTCTTATGATTTGCCACCACTTTTAAATGATCTGAAGTCAATTGCGATGGTAATTACCCCATTATAGCCTTTATGACATCTTATGCTGAAGAGGTACAAGGATATTTCAGAAGAAAACATGTAAAGCCACAATTCAACATTTGTGTAGGATTTTTATTCCACAAGTTTGTCTACATATGATTTTTCTACTCTTTACACTTCTTTGCCTCATAATTTAATTAAAGATAAATTTATTGAACGTATTGAAAAAAAACTTTTCAAAGAAAAGCTCTCCTTACCTTGCATATAACGACATAAATGTTATTTTCAATTCATCGCAGCCGAAAAAAATATCATGCATGGTCTTGTCAAAATGTATGTGATGCGCTGACCTTTTTGTTGGACAACATTTCTTATAAGATTTGGCTTTCAGTTGTATACTCTGCATGATGATCATGACATACAGACTACTTATGAAGGTTAAAATGTCTGATATTCTTCAAGGCTGACCATTGTGAACCAGTTACATTATCAGACAATTAACGGGAAATGGGTTTAATACAGATAAGAAAGGGTCCAAAAAATGTTTGAAAGGGTTCTGTTGGACAGTACCTTATTTGACATCAATCATAATGTGCCGGATTTTCTTACACCCCAAAGATTTTGGTGGATTTCAATATCAATGTAAAAAACGCAAAAAAGAAAACATTTGGATTAGCAGTATAATTTCTACAGCAGTGAATTTTTAAGTTTTATGCTGTTTTTGTATCTGTTAAATTGTGTTCTCGGGACCTGCATTGAAATCTGATTCAAATAATGTCTTTTCCAATGTACGGGGTTGTTTTCACGATGTTAGCATTATCTTACAAAAAATTATAATTAACTGTGTAATGACGAATACAATGGTTTGAAATGAATGCCTGAGTCCGTTCAAACATGTTCATATCATTTAGGGTAAAATTTGACAATTGTTTCTTGTATTAATGGATATTGAATAATATGCGTTTCTTTTGCATCTGGTTTTTCATCTGGTTGCAGATTTATTCTTGTTTTGTTATGAGAGGGCTTTAATGATGTCTCTTTCTGATAATAAGCCAGCTGATATTAAAGGCACTTTAAATACTTCATCCAGGCATTTGGATATTATTTATTATGACAATATGATAAGTCAAATATACCAAGCATAACTTCAACTTAATAAAGCCAATACCTCTGATACTGAAGTCTCGTTTTTGGATATGCATTTGTCCATTTCTAATGATATCCCTTCTACCAAAATTTACGATAAACTTGATGATTTAGGTTTTGAACTTGTCAATTTTCCATTTTTATGTGGTGATGTTCCTTGCTCTTCATCCTTTGGAGTTATATTTATCAGCTTATTTGATTTGCTAGACCATCTATTCATGTTGCTGACATTAACTTTCACAATAAGTTGTTAAATCAGAAACTTCTTAAACAAGGCTACCAGTATTATTAACTTTGTATTTTTAATGACTTGATATCTAAATACAATGTCAGACTTGCGCCAGTGACTTTCGAACCAGAGTTTTATGACAACTGAGTGTATTAATTAAAGAAATTGTTGGCTCAAATAATTATTCAACGCAATTCGTTAACATCATTTCTCATTAAAACATTGGTTATAACATTAATGAATTGCAACTGACTGCATGCTTGGTGGTAAATCCAATCACGTGTGGCAACTTTGCTTTTCTCTTTAATTGCATGCCGGCGTGTCTGACCTCTGACTCAATGACGGTTCTGACTTAACAGTTATCTACAGATGAGAGGGTTAGTGTCTGATGTTGTGTTTGTGGTCAGCCAATTGGGGTTTAAACTGTTGGATTTCTGTTGCTCCAGTATAAGTTGTATATACTGTTGAGTCCTTATCTTTCTTTTATCTCCTTATCATATCTGGATTTGTATGTACTGGGAGATAATACATCGCCCAGTTTAGGATCTTTCATGCAAACCAATTATCTATTAGTCTTGATCCACATCAGTGATAAGGGTTAAGTTGGCACCAATCAAAAATGTTTAGCCCCCCCCCCCCCAGTAATTTTTTTTTATTACTGACCGTTCCAAGGCGGTGCTTCTTTTGTGGTCATTTTTGTTTGCTGTTTGTCTGCCATATTGTTTTTTTCTGTCCCTTGCTTCCTTGTGGTCACCTGCTGGGAAAGGGCTGACCTCTTGGCTCTCTTGTATGTGATGTTTTCCTGTGCTTTTGTCACTTTTCCATATGGTGTCCTACGACAGGTATTAGATTGTATAGATTCCTGATCTTTGCCTTCTTTTATTACTTTGGTAAACCTATTTGAATGTCCTCACAAATAATGTTGGTCAAATGTTACAACTAATCTGGCTAATTTCAGCTACTCTGCAGATCCCAGTAATTGTGTCACTAAGGAATTATGCAACAATATATACATGTACAGTATTTGCCTTTAAAGAAGTGTTCAACCATATCATGTTTTTATATACTCAGAAAAACAATTGAAGGGTATTTAGATTCAGTCCCATCTCATACATTCAATACAATAAAAACTAAACTAATTATGAATGCATTTCATAGTTCCAGATATCTGCAATCAAAATAGATGCTTGATTTCAGTCACGCTTTAAAGGTTTAAGTACCGTACAAATCCAAATGGTGCAACCCTCTATACCGAAAAGTCACAAACGTTCAAAATGATTGGAACCCATTTTTATCGTTTGTATCCCATAATGACTGGCTCAAAAATCATTGCTGGCTCTCTCTCTCAAAAGTATGGCACCTAATTTTGCAGATGTTGTCAGTGTTTTACTGCCAATTTGTTTTCATATTGGCTCGGGTATGCCATATCTGTGCACTTTTGTTGAAGAAGATGTTCCATTATTAGGGCGCAAGGGCTGATAAATGGGTGTAAACACTTGTCTGTGGTCGTAATTAGAACACGAGCAATGATTAGGTAAAACAAAATCTAATTGCTATTTTTAAAATCATGTTTTGTTTTACATTTGTATCAGACCATAATACAGATTATATTATGTTGTATCCTGTTCAGTTAAAGAACATGTACAGTTATCTGAATAGCTCTTTGAAACTGTCAGATATTGTACGTGGTCTTTCCTGTCAACAATTGTATTGCAACTTAAAATCATTATACAAACTCATCATCATCAATCCTTTTATTTTATCTTACAAATTTTTACTCTTTCCATCCACATCATGTTTAGTTTAATACCGTCTGACGCTAATGACCCACAAGGGTTGATGCGTCGTTAAGAAACAAACAAACAAACAATGATTAGGTAAAGGTTGCAGCAAAAATTATAGGCGCTAAATTTATTGCTTGTGAACTTTGGGTAGAGAGGGTTGGTACATTTTGTGTGGTACTGTATCGTAACCAATGACCCGTAAATTTCATTTTGCATTTTGCTGAGTTGCATAGTGGTAGTTCTATCAGATATGAAAATACTTCGATTGAAAATTATTTTCTTAAATGTTATAAAGTCAAAAGAATTTTAATATCCTTCAGTTGTTTTTCTGAGTATATTTCCTAAGTGTGTATGGCAAAACAGAACTTTCGCGGATACTTTAAGACGTTTAATTCTGAAACAGTTGCCCATTCATTGTTAAAATTATTTGCTGAGAGTATCTTTGATTTCAAATGCACAATTGTATTGATGGACAAGTATTAATAAAACACCTTTGTTTGCTTAGTATTCATATCACATAATAAACAAAGGAATATACCCTTATTACAGATATAAGTGGTGATGCATTTTATACATCGTTTTGTGTCCCAGTCAACAATTTTTAAAGTTGTGTCTGAACGATCTCCTGTCTTTCTTGGTTAAACCTGATCTAAGCAGCGGATAAAGTGTCTTGCTTAAGGACACAACAGCGTGACTCAGACAGCAGTGAGTTTCAGAATAGCAACCCTTGGATCCCCAGTCAACCGCACTATCAACTGAGCCTTTGTATGTAGAGGTCATGTATTTGTTTTCTTGAAAATGCAAATTTGTCGGGAACCACGGTGTTTTTTACATCATTTTTTCTGTTTTGTCAAAAAAACCAAAGTACCTAGTTTTGGAACCAAATATGCTTTATTTACCCTCCTAAGTAACTCTTAACCCACCGGATATTTTTCTCTGCTGACTTTTTCAAAATCATTTTTTTTCTAAAAAATCTTTCAGGAATATCATTAGAGTTTCAAACAGCATGGATTCAGATCAGGCCGGACGTTCTGTCCGGCCTGACCTGGGTCCAAGCTGTTTGCAAAAGCTATCAGCAGACAACACTAGTAGGCCAAGGGCTAACACATTTATGTGTATTTCTGTTATAAGTGATATGTTCACAGTGTATAGCTTAAAATGCAAGTTCTATTTTAGACATCCCCAACAATGTCTTTGCTAAACTAATTCCCGAATCTTATTGCAAAAGAAAACACATGCGTCTTTGTTTATTGACAGTCAATTCGCACAGCTAGCACCTATATGAGAATTTTACAGAACAACGTTCGTTTAAGACACTCCCAGCGGACGCAAGTCTTGTTAATATGTACAAGCTGTCATGATCAACTCTCAGTGCACAATTCACAAGTTTTTTTTGGTAGAGATGATGCTTTTACCTTATTGGGCTCTATGTTCGATTATGCTCATTTAAGGGAACGGTGCATCTCAGTCAAGATAATACTACATCTATAAAACTTCACTGTTGCAAATAATCTGGAAAGGTTGATCCTTTTTTCAATTAGCAAAATCTAAGCACTAAAGAGCTGTACCCGTGGAAGTTGTTACCGTATTGGGCTCTATGTTCGATTAAAGCTATTTAAGGTAACGGTGCAACTGGGTCTTCATAATACTGCACACATGAAGCTTCACAGGTACTTATAATCTCGAAAGATTTTTTTTTCAGTTAGCAAAAACTAAGCACTGTAGTGGTGTACCCATGGATGTTGTTACCTTATAGGGCTCTGTGTTCGATTATGTTCATTTAAGGTAACGATGCAACTCAGTCAAGATAAGACAGCACACATCAACTACACTGGTACAATAATCTGGAAAGGTTGATCCTTTTTTTCAATTAGCAAAATCTAAGCACTAGAGCGTTGTACCCGTGGGTGCTGTTACCGTATTGCGCTCTATGTTCGATTATGCTCATTTAAGGGAACGATGCATCTCAATCTAGATAATACTACACACATCAAGCTTCATTGTAACAAATAATCTGGAAAGGTTGACATTTTTTCAATTAGCAAATCTAAGCACTAGAGCGCTGTATCCGTGGATGTTGTTACCTTATTGGGCTCTGTGTTCGATTATGTTCATTTAAGGTAATGATGCAACTCAGTCAAGATAATACTGTACACATCAATCTGCACTGGTATTCTTTGACTTTTCGCTTACTGTATAGGCGGCACCTCATGAATGCGTAATTAGGACTGGTCAACCTTAGAAATAGGTGAAAGCTGAAAATGAGGCGTGGTTTTATTCAAAAGTAACTGTATCATCTTACGCCATTATCTCAGTATAGACGCAAAACACATTATTTAGTCCTTAAACGCAAGTAAAATAACTGCATATGAAAATGTCTATTAAACATAAGCATAATGCCAAACATTGTGGACCAAAGGAGCAGTCTGATCTGAGTCCACACTGTTTGTCTATGAGGCTTCAAATATTTTAGTGGACGACAAAAACATACCTTTTGTGATTATGCGCTTTAAGGGTTAATAAATATGAGTTTAGTGTGTATACAGTTAGGATTTTCATGAAATGCACGTATATTTGCGCAGCCCAAAAAGCTTATTAACTCTTTACCTAATTATAATAGAACCTGATTTCCCTTGTTTAGCAGATGAAATAGCCGAACCACGCCCAGATATGAATATTTAAGTTGCCGCCTTTACAGTAAGCGAAAAGTCTGTACTGAGATATTTTTCAGTCTTTCCCAATAGGTTCCGGTAATTATTTATATTGAAAAAAAGGTCATTAGTAAAATGTATTTTGTCATTTTTTTCTTCTTCTTGGCAATTGGATTGTGTTATTTTTTCACAATTCAAAAAGTAATCGCTTGATTTACTCCGGAGTACTCCAAGATGCCCAGTTTTGCTTGTTTTCGATGTTCTGGTGTACTCCGCGTACTCTAATATTGCTAAATCAAGTCCGCCGGTGGACAACCACGGGCGGACTACAACCACGGGCGGACTGGATTTAGCAATTTTGGAGTACGCGGAGTACGCCAGAACAGCCATCTAAAACAAGCAAAACTGGGCACCTTGGAGTACTCCGGAGTAAATCAAGTGATTACTGTTTGAATTGTGAAAAAAAAATTAACACAATCCGATTACCAAGAAGAAGAAAAAAGAATGACAAAATACATGTGCTTTCAATCCCTATTACTAATGACCAAATTTTTTCAATATGTATAATTTATCAGAACCTAACGGGAAAGACTGAAAAAATATCTCAGTACAATGTAGGCAGTGCTCCGCCATTTTATTTTGGAACAGGTCACGTGACTGTTCTGTCTGCACCACCTTGGAAGATGGAGTACTCCGGCGTACGCCAGCACAGGTGTTCCAGCGCACTTGTTTCTGTTCTGCCTGTTCGGAGTGGAAGGAGTAAAAAGAACAGCTAAATCAAGTCTGCCCACCTGTGAGTGAAGTCACGTGGTGCAGCGTGGGTGTCTATGTTCACGAGTTCTTTGACAGTACTGGACACTATTTAGCAAAATCCTGCAGCTATACTAGGTACTAAGTAGTAAGGTCACGCAAAAGAAGACGTTTTAACGAATGGAGCGAATGGAGGTCAAAGTAAGAGCACTTTGCTTTGAAACCGTTTATTTTTTTCAAAAGAACTTTTATTTTCTTGTAAAATTCTAAAATTCATTGAATTTCTAAATTCTTCGTTTTGTTCGAATCAACTGACTGTAATGTGCACGACCCATGGTGAACGTAGATTAATCAGTATCCAGTGCCAGAAGGAATGTTTGGAAAGTAAATTGGACGATCAGACGGACTCACACAGTGACTATAGTGCATACCTGCGGGTCATGCAAAATTTCGACACCAATTCTTTAAAATATTGATATATTTTGATAATTTCATTTTGCTTATTTTTCAATTGAAATAGATTTTGTGATTTTCAGCATTTTTTTTAGTTTTAAATTCTCCCAGCAGCCTCTTCACCGTTTTGCATACAGTGGCTGTAACTAAGCAATGTTATCCAAATATACCATGTGCACGCCTACCAAACGGTCAGATGCTCAACCGCTGGTTGAACTAGAAAAACAATTCAAGTGTCTCCCGGTTGAGATTTCGAGGAGCTAAAAAGGTAAACAAATGTTGCATGTTCTGTATATTATAATTAATATTTCTTGTCCTAGGAAGAGAATCAAAATTCGAGGAATGTCATGCAACCTCTTACGGGTCCCTACGTTCATGGTGTAAATATACTTAAACCAAGTTCCTATCGGTCACTTTTCAAAACTCATTATTTCTGACCAAACACTAATAAAATTTAAATAATTTTTTGCCTATATATGTGCATTTTAATAGGCAAACGTTTAGCAGTGTTTTTGAATAGTTTTCTTTTACTTCAACGTTTTTTGGGTTAAAAATGCAAAAATCGACTTTTAAAAAAAAATGGTTTTGAGAGTAGTTTTTATAAAATTTACGTTTAGGTGGTTACAAACTGGTCTGCCCGACTTGGAAATACCAAACAATTGAAATTTTGCTTATGGTGGATTTTTACGCATGTTTAAAATGTCGCATTTTTCAAAATTTTTCGAGAATTTTGAAATTCACTAGTATTTCCTGGCAAAATTGTTAAATGCGCTTAATTTTATTTGAACACTGTAGGCCAAACACAGTAGAACTTGAATAGTCCATTTTTGGCGATTATTGTTTTACGACTACTGTACACTTCCGGTTTCAATGTGAGAGTTTAAAAATCGATTTGGTAGCATAATATTTTTTTTTCAATTCTTAAAGAAGGACGGTGACGTCTGGTGATAATAAATAATCGCTGAAAATTTCAACGCCGTGTAGCTGATAATAAAGCGTACAGAGCAGTGCAAAGTTTCTATGTAATTTGCAAGCTTAAAGCTGAATTTCAATGATTAACCTGCTAAAAGTGTTTGTCTTATGTTGTGGAGTAGCAAAAACGATTGGTCCGATGGAATCAAAACTTTTGAGTTTTATTCTTCTTATATCACGCTAGCCAGTAACATTTTCAAACAAACAAAAATGTTAATTTGTGTTATGGTTTATATCGTAGAAAAAGTGTTACTTTTTGAAATGAGGGTGCCTTTTCTCTAGCTTCGTCCGTGCAAGAAGTACACGTCATTTTAAAATGAAATAACTTGCAGAATCTCGGCAAAGTATTGCTTCACTTAAAAAAACATTAATTTTGTATTACCTATGATTCACTTTCTGAAATATCTTAAAAATGTAAGGTGGCCGATTAGCAGTTGGTTTTAGAATAGGAGGTCAGAGAATTTTCTCTTTTTGTTAGATTTACTTTTTGCATGAGGAAAGTGTACCAGAAGCAGATATAAACGTGTAGAAATTCGTGTTGTTTTGGGCTGTGTATTCAATTTTATGATGTGCCCGAAGGTGATATATACAGCCTGATCAAGACTGAGGTCAGCATCTGGAATTCAGATGGTTATTTTCATCGAGCTTGTGCAATATGCGAAAAGTCTTGGTGGAAAGTCCAGGAAAAATCTGGTTGAGCATCAGATAATAAAAAATGATAAGAAAACTTAATAGCATCATTTGTCGTTTTTTCGCACTCCATAGTCAAGATAACGTATTCAGTCTGTTACGTGGGCCCATACCGACTTACTATTCAAATGATGCGATTAAATTTTCTTATCATTTTTTATTATCTGATGCTCCACCAAAAGCTATTACTTGTTTTATTTTTTTCCTCAGAAAATAGGGCTTGCTGTTTTAGAATCCTCCCCAAATTTGACATCAACTTGATTTATCTATAGAAATGATTTAATGTCATGATTGCAGCAACTTTCACCCACTTATCAATGCATGTTTAAGCAGTGACGACTAATGTCAAGCTAGTGCGGAGGTTGTCCAGGCATTTGCTGATGGACGAGTTTGACAGATGTTCCATTCCTCATCAAATGATCTCAGCAATTTGTTTAAATCTGATGATGTCTACGGATATGCTGCATTTGCCTGCGAGAATAGTACATACAGTGCCCAGGTAAGTGCATCTGATAGTAACATGGCATTATCAGAATGTATTTACTGCCTACCTGGTTATTTAAAGATATTTGGGGGTCTATAAATTAAATATAAAAAAAATCTGTCTTGATAATTTACACCAAACACTTAATTTGTTTTTTTTCAGAACACAGACTCTAGATATAGAAGCAAGTGACAAGAAACTTTCATTTAAAGTTCCCAGTTGGAATGCTGCAAGGTGGGTACCTATTACACATTTTCTAAAATACAATTTCACAGCCTTCAGCAAAACGAATGGGGGGGTGGTTGCTGTTGAGCTAGAAATTTACAAATTCCTACGCTGCACATGCAAATGAGTGCTGGTTTCTCGTTAGTGAGACAGAACCACATGATATAAAGACCAAATAAGATCAATAGAAGACAGATAAAAATTAGTATAGGTAGCATTCTACTAAATATTCACGAAGTATGGCCCCGCCCTTTTTTGGGGAGGAAGTGTTCATCAAAATAAAACTCCTGTGGATCATTTCATTGGTCTTATTCCTTTTGCTTTATTAGAAGGTGATAAGAGGCCAGATAAAATAAGTCAAAATCAAGAGAGTTTGAACATTTTATGCCCTTAGCAGGAGAATAATCTTTCGATTTTAAGAGTGCCCCCTCTGATGAAAAGCATCTGTTTATTTGCTGCGGGACGAGGGGTTTCCCAATTTATTTACACATGACTACTTTTTGAGATGGGAAACATCCATATTTTTCATCATAAATCAAATAAGCTATGGCAGGTCTTTCAAATAAAAGACTTTTGTCAAAATTGTATGTGTGAATATATTTTGAGAACGGATTAATTTACTGCTATTCTGCACTGTCCGCAATGGAGAAATATTTAGTGGAAAGCCTCCTGGTACTTATCATTTGTACCAAGAATGAATCAAATCTGACCAATAGGTACTGAGATATGGTTCTGGACAAACAAAAAGTGTGGACGGACGACGCTAAGACTTCGTCGGGGGATAACAAAAAAACAGAATTTGCCAGCATGTCCAATTTGTGTTTGCGAGAAAAGTAAAAACCATCATCTTTATGTTTTCATGCATTTTGAGCGTTTTTGAAATTATGGTTCTGTCAACCTATTAATTGTGGTTTTTGTTCTGCAATCAGATAACGAGATTTTATGTGAAGAAGTTTCCCCAAACAATCAACTCATCGGGAGAAGCCTATTTTCACAAGCATTCCTCCCAACTATCGAAAGCCAGGCAAGGGCCCCTCGTACCAACAATGGGCCAAAATGCACCTACCTGATTCTACATTCCTTTCCTGTCTCCCGACCTATATCGATCGAAGGAGACTATTAAAATGGGTTCTCCTTCCATCCGTAGACGCAATGGGGGGGGGGGTACTTTGTGAGGACATCTCCTGCAGTTTAATTTTGATCCATCAGACACTTTGCAGGTGGTTTGGTCATGGTCTAAAAATACGCCTCTGGTTTGGACATTATTGCAAAATATTTTTCCACGTTTTTCATTTTGCGAATTAACTTAGTCATTCTTCACCATCTTAGATACAATAAGAGAGTACTTTGTAAGAAGAACTCTACCAACCTTTTTGAAACCATGCAAGTGTTTTGTTCATGGTCTGAAGGTGTGCATGTGGTTTGGGCATTACCGTCAAATTATTTGTTTTCACTTTTTTGACAGGCATTTCATTCACAATAAGTGAGTACTTTGTGAGTGCAACTCCTCTCACAGTTTTATTCTGGTAATTTTTGAAACTGCAGGTGTTTCGCATTTGGTAGGAGCATATGCATGTTGTTGTACATTTTTGTCACATTAATTTTTCTCATTCTTTTTTGTCAGTTTTCGCAATCGTAATTCAATATCTATATTTATCAGTAACCTCTCATAATACCTGCATTATTGCACGTTGCCTGATAAAAGTTTTCTATCTCACGGCATGTGCCATTATCAGGTCATGATGACGTTGCACTTTTTGAATGACGTTGCTAATGACGCTGAATCAACACAAAAATCGAAAATTACGCCATAATCGCTAGTTTAAAGAGTGAAACAATGGGTAAACTGATAAATAGAACACCAGGTTAGCGTCTTTTGACATCAAGTTTACCAGGTTCGCCTTTGAGAAAGCATGTTGAAATGCTCGGCAAGCCTCGCGATGTCAACACGCGTTCTCAAAGCCTTGCCTGGTAAACTTGATATCAAAAGACACTCACCTAGTATTCTCTATATATTCAGTGATAACCCTAGAGGCCGACACTCACCTAGTATTCTCTATTTATTCAGTGATAACCCTAGAGGCCAACTCCTCTTACACTTTTATACCAATCTTTTAGAAAGTTTGAATGTGTTTATAGTATGAAAATCTGCTTGTAGTTTGGACATAATGTTCACTTTAATTTTTGTGCAATCTCGACTTGTGAATTCTGACATTCTTCGGCATCACAATTTCAAATCTATATATTTATATAAATAGCCAACAATGATTCTGGTCATATATGGCCTTATCATCTTAGGGATTAGTGTCTGTCTTCGGTAGATTACCAGAATGATTTCAGTTTGTTTACAATGTATTCAGATATTCATTGATACAGTAGGGGTTCGCTTATACATCAGTCTATGGTCCAATTATGTTTTTATCATTTTTGAAATTGGAAGAGTGCATTTTCTGTCGACGGAGGGGGGGGGGGTGAGATAATCAAACGTTTAAGAAAAACATATAACTTTCTTTTTCTTCTATAGAGTTAGGCTTGGGCTAAGTTATCTTCTAAAATGAACAATAACTGATTTTTGTAAACAGTAAATACTCTCGTCAGATGTTGTGCTCTACACGTGTATAAGATCTGTTAGCTAAATATATTTCACTCTTTTTGACATGGGCACTGTGTCTCTAATTGGTTTGGCCATGCTAAGTAAGGGAATAAGCAAATATCAGAAATCGATCCAATCAAGTACCACATCTGACCCATGTTACCATATGGGAAAGTGACAAAAACACAAGAAAACATCACAAGCAAGGGAGCCAAAAGCCCTTTCACAGCAGGTGACCACAAGGCTGCAAGAAACAGACAATATAGAATGGCAAAGACACATATAAACAACAAAGAGATCCAAAAATGAAGCATAGCCTTGAAACAGTCAGTAAGAAAACTAAGCCCTAAAAGCTGAAATAAATAATACTTGTTATATTTTCATTCTGTATAGTATCGTTCTTATGCTAATTACGTGTCCATTACCTTATAAATTTGCGGTTGCCTTAGATGAAACCATCTTTTCTGGCTGCTTGCATTTCTCATGCAAAACAATGAAATTTCATGTGATCTAGAGCGCCTTTAGGTGGGGTAACGTCAACGTCAGTCAATAACGGTCTTTGTTTATTGACGTTTGCTTGACGTCATTCACGTATCGCCATGACGTTATGTTCACGAGTTTCGCACCCTGGCTGTTCCAACACATCCGTTACAAATGAAATACCTGATGGGGTTTGGTTGAAGATAATTAAGTAAACTTGATTGATAATACATAATGTAAATATAAGGATTGGAATTCATATTTTTAGCTTGCACTGGATGATTAAAAAACATGAGCTTTTGATGTTTCCAAGAAGACATTAAAAAAGCTAATGTTTTCCATCATCTAGTGCAAGCTTGATATATGAATTTCAATCCTTAAATATTCTCTTTTATGATTTATTCCTTGAAGGCAGTGGCTAAACGGACCAATCATGCAGATTTCATATGTGTGAGTATATCATCTATGTATCTCTAGTAGCTGAATGGGGTAGGGAATCTACTTATGTTCCTGAGAGTTTTTCCATGGTCAGATGCCAAATAAAACCAGATTGTTTTAGTTTTCGTTCATGATTAGATGTTTATTCTTATTGACAAATCAACGCCGTTTTATGTACCTTTTTAGCGCAAGTCATTAATTGTGTTTGCTTTATGGAAAATGGACTTTGAAAGTTCAATAGTTAAGCTACAAAACAATATAAATTTCAAAAGATTTCCCTTGAGCAGAATCCGTGACGTCAGAAAAGGTGTTTTCATATGTTTACGTTTAACGTCAAATTTTACTGAACGTTTTTTGACGTTTTCTGACTTAAATTGTCAGGAAAGGTGCACGGAATCATATAAGACATTTAAAGTAAGTGTTCCATTGGAATCTAAGAAAATATAGCTTTTTAAAATAGTTGCGTTTCCTTTTCAGTTCCGTATAATAATCAAGTGTCTAGACAATGTTAAAATGTAGAAGTATGCAAAATTCGATCAAAACACACCGTGTCGTTCAAGAGTTATGAGCATTTTCACTAAAATACCTTAACCAGCCAAAATGAAGCTCGACAGTGCCTTTGCAAACCAGTGTCTGGACAATGTTAAGGTATATATACCATGTGGTTCAAGAGTTATGGGCATTTTCACTAACTAACCAAAACCCGCTTACTGATGCTCAGCAAAGCCGTGTTCGTCAAAAGAAGTTGTTACGCATCCGAGTGGTCAGACAATGTTGACATACATACGTATTTAAAAATTGATCAAAATATACCATGAGCATTTTTACTAACTGCTAACAGGCAGTCAGTCAAATGGGCTTGCACAGTGATTATAGTGAACACCTACATGTCGTGCAACTTGAAACTCGTCATGGGTCATACAGTACTGCTTTAGAGTACAATGTAACATATCCAGGACAACAGGCACATGGCGATTAATTGCAATCTGATTACAGCGGTCATACTCGTGCCAGCAGCTTAAATTGCTCAGTATGGAGGCGAGAAATAGCAGGAAACCAACTCCGGCAGATCGGGATTCAGTTAAATTGTGCGCTTTTGCATCTTCTGATCATGTATCAAAACCACATAATCTGGCAAGAAAAATGATGAAATAAGTTTTACATAATAAGTGCTATCTGATATCGTGTCAGCTATATCGTAGGATGCCCCTCGCCGGCAATCGAAAACGTTGACACTATCGACGAACGTATATAAAATCGTTAGAAACACAGTTTTTTATTGTCATTCCGACTGGCGACAAATGGCAATCGAAAACACCGTTTCTAGCGATTTTTGATTCGTGGATGTACATCGAGGATCTACTTTGATAACGCGGGTGCTAATGTAACGCTGGCGTTATATAACGTGGCGCTGACTTAATTCGATTCTCGAATTGTGGCGGACTTTCCCGAATGATTCGCACCGCCTATGTGAAAACGTTTACAACAAGTTTTCAACATTTTTTTTTACTCCAGGCCCATTGCGGGCATATGAGCTAAAATGGAACATGAAACAACATATTTACAAACATCAAAATGGCATGTGAAGAACACATTTATGCACTTAGGTTTTAAATATCACACAGATCAGCGTGCGTAATATTGGAGAAACCCTCAAATCCATCTATTTTAACAGAACTTGTCCTAGGTGCCCAAAAGAACCGCCTCCAAGGAGATGGTTCCTGTGAGTATCCATGACATTTTTCCATTCGTAAATAAAAAAAAACGCCTTCAATTTGGCAAACTGGACAAACCATTTCAGTGCAATCACTTAGATTTTGAATATCACAATGATCAAATACTGTGTATATTATTGGAGAAACTCTCAAATCCATCCATTTTCATAATGTCCTGGGTGCCCAAAAGATCCGTCTCCAAGGAAACGGCTCCCGTGAGCATCCATGACATTTTATCCAATCGTAAATAAGAAAACTGCCTTCAATTTGGCAAACTGGAGAAACTATCCCATCCCTCAATTTCAGCGCAGTCACTTAGATTTTAAATACCACACTGATCAAACAATGTGTATAATATTGGAGAAACTCTCAAATCCATCAATTTTAACATTTGTCCTTCCTGGTGCCCAAAAGAACCGTATCCAAGGAGACAGCTCCTGTGAGCACCCATGACATGACATTACGTAAGTTGATCACTAAAATGTCAGGGCACCCCTGATGAAATTTTCTGGAACCGCCCGAAAGACCTCAAACTGTCATTCCCGCCGTTTTTGTGATTCATTTTGTGACATTTATAACAAAAACTCATCTCTATGTCTGATTTTGAGCATTGTGGCTCTTCGAGAAAATAGACATAGGCAGACGCTAATTTTTCTACACTAAATACAATGTAAAAAAAACCTCGTATATTTGCCCTCTCATACAATGTAGATGCAAATTTCCAAAACTTTCAACATTTGTGATAATCTCTTGGACTTGTGCCCAGGTTAGGGAAACTGACATTCACGATATCACCATAGCTGTTGACTGGGACTAAAAACTCAAACAAACCCTTGTTTAAATCAGGCAAATCACTTGCTGTTGCTGCGCAACTTTTTTTTTACTCTATGTCTATACACATTCTGGGCCGTCATAAAAATTTACGCCATCAACAGTACTAGTAACTTGCAAAGAAGTGAACATAATTTAGTGACGTCGGGATCACGTAAGTCTTTGCCCAAGACACCAACAGGCGCTTTTAAAACCTTAGGATCCGACATGCTTTTGTGCGTCATTGTATTAAATACAAAAAATTGATCTGTTCACAGCATTTTCTCAAAGTTTTCAAGCTACAAAATGATTATATATACAATAACAGCGATCAAACATTTAATAACATCTGCTAGACCCCTCAGCCATTAAAACCTCAGCTCTTATATAGGCTCAGGTTTACACACCACCCTCGGGGTCCAGCAGATTTGAATGCATAGAAAATCATAATTGATCCATATTAGTACGTATGACATAGATCTATATAACAATGTTTTACATTGACTCGAAATGTATCATACATAGGTTATTATTCTGGGGACTATTGTATAGATGACCCAAGCCACAGGTGAGGGCTATACCAAACTGGGGGTGGAGACCTTATCCCTGGGACAGTCCATAAACCTTGATAGCGCCATCACTTTAATTTATTTTTGCTTAATTAGGGGTATGTTTTCTGTCAAAAGTACTTTGGATTATATACAAACCATTCACGAAAGACTAAACCACTGTTTACTGACTTTTTTTAATAGTCTGTCAAAAGGGTTAGAGGTAAAGTACCTCACTAGTTAAGTGTAAAGCGGTTTACTCAGATTTAACAGTTGATGGTACAGCTACAAATGCGAGGGTCCATCTACTTGAATTGATTTTTTTCACATACCTTAGTAACCCCAACAGTAACCTTAGTAACTTAAACAGTAAAAAACCTTTAATCATGTTACTCCTTATTGCATCAAAATAAGGAAGAAGCTAAAGATAAGGAATCGATACAATCAAGTACGACACCTGACTGAGGACTCCACATGGGAAAGCGACAAAACACAAGAAAACATCACATAAAAGAGAACCAAGGGGTTAGCCCTTTCCTAGCAGGTGACCACAAGGCTGCAATGGACAGACATGACAGCATGAAAGACACGAAACATAAATAACAAAAAGGGTCCAAAAAAAGAAGTACCGTTGGAAAAGCCATTCAAACTGACATTTAAGCTCAATTTCAGCACTGAACGGCTCTTTTTGTGAGCAAGTTATATACACTGACCCAAAATGAAAACTTTACATAGTATTCAAAAGTATATATTTTGATGATAAATTAAGTTTCGGGGTTAGTTTTTTCAGTCATCGAATCTTCAATGCCTTATCGATGTCTCTGAAAAAATATTGGATGAAAATCATAAATTGCATAATTTTTATGAATAATTCAGTTCAGAGGGGGGTAAATGAAAATTTCTAAAAACCAGTAAACCAGTCACACAGATTTTGGAAACAAGAAATTATTGATTGCGTGCTTTAAGTGATGTTAAAAAGATCATCAGTAACCAGTGTGAACTCAATTTTCACGAATGCTTAGCAGAATACGTCACCTCATTGAATTTACGTAACATTGTATGAACACGTTAGGGATACGTATGTAATGCTAACAGAGGTGCATATTGGAGTCATTTAACGCATCCATTTGATGATTGGACCTGACCCTCCGACCCAATTCATCCTATGGGTGTTCTTTGGGGCTCATGACCGGGGATGAAGCAAGTGACGTTATTTTTTGCATGGAATTTTGTGGTTATTTACGTGTTGTGTGAGGCCTTACATTGTCATGCTGGAAAATGCCAGGTCCGTTATTTTGCACGAAATGATTAATTATCTTTTGTGCATGAACCCCATAAACGCCGAGCAATAATGGTTACCGTTTATTTAAAGCGATTATGTGGGTGAGATAGCGTGTTAACGTGTTAACGCGATAAGGACGTAACGTCGTCACACGTGCGCAGCCAGGTATTGCACAAACTCTGACATACCCAGTTCTGTTGTACCGGTTCATAAGATAATGAATAGTCTGTCTAGAGCAGCCAAAATGATGCGCGATATCATTTACCGTAAACCCCATCTTGAGCACGCCAATTACTTGGTTTCTTTGATCTTTTGAAAGCCGTGCCGTCACTAAATGGAAGCGTTTTGTAAAAATAAATCATTTTTTATTACCAGTACTCAGCTTGTCGGTTTTAAAGCTGTTAATGAACCACCTGTTCCTCAGCACGTGCAACGTAAGGAACACGTGTTTCAGGCGTTGACACTTGAATAGACCTGGGATTTGAATAAAAATTGCAAAATCGTTATCTGCGACGAAGTCTCGATAAGTATGCCTAAATCTTACAATGACATGTATACTAACAAAACAGTTATTCAAAGAAATAAAGTGTAAAGTTTTCATTTTGGGTCAGTGTATTAACAACCGTAATGCAAAGGAGTAATTTTTAAAATCGTGGCATTAAAAGGAAGCATTTAGGAAAAATGCATTTCTTACCTTGGTTGATTGTGTAATAACTGCATCGCTTACAACAGAAATATAAACGCACACAGCGACTAAATACACGACTATTCCCACTACTGGCTTTACACGAGTGCTCTTATTCATGTTTATTTGGCAAGAGCTGGGAGGAAAGGGTACACGGTGTTTACTGTGAAAGTTCTGCAATACGTTCGAGCTTCATTAAGCTATTATTTGTCATTAAGATCTTTGTTTTCTCTCTATTTTTGAGTGGCCGCTTAAGATATGTTTTAGAGTACTATATTATGTTTTGGTTAGTCTAAAACCACACCGGTAAATGTATACGTCGCTTTGCCGGTATTTACGCGCATTGTCAGTACTTCATAGAGCAGATGTGGTAGGTATTTTCATATTTGTCGGTATTAATACTATATAGAAAACATGCCATATGCCAAAGGGACTATAGACTTCAATCATTTTTAATTATGCAGTATGTGCATGGCGATATATGTAAGCATTTAGCAATAGATTTGAGCACCGACCGAATACCTATCATCCGGATCGGTACTCGAATCTATTCCTAATTGCTTACATAAATCGCCATGTGCAGGTCGACTACTTAAAAATGATCGAATTTTATAGTCCCTTTGGCGTACGGCATATTTTTCTAGATAGTATTTACACCAATATTTACCACATCCGGTCTATGAAATATCTGTGTCCCAGTTTATCTTGCCCCCTGGACAGGTTGCCCCCCGGGGGGCAAATCAACTGCGGTTGGCTTGCCCCTTGGGGGGCAAGCTGTCCTGGGATATCTTGCCCCCCACTCTGGTTATCTTCCCCCTCACCCACCTGGGTATTAAAGTAAAATTATTTTGCTAATTCTACTTATTTTAAACTATTTGATTGTAAAGAAGTATCAAATATAAACATAATTCAAGTCAATTTCAGCTATTTTCTTTGTTGCATTGTTCCTTATGCTTAGTTGCAGGGGTGGGGGGGGGGAAGCTGTCCAGGCAAGTTTATCTTGCCCCCCACCCATTTGGGTATCAAAGTAAAATTATTTTGCTAATTCTACTTATTTTAAACTATCTGAATATGAAGATGTATCAATTATAAACATAATTCAAGTCAAATTCAGCTGTTTTCTTTGTTGCATTGTTCCGTATACTTAGTTACAGGTGGGGGCAAGCTGTCCAGGCTAGTTAATCTTGCCCCTTATCCACTTGGGTATCAAAGTAAAATTATTTTGCTAATTCTACTTATTGTAAACTATCTGATTGTGATGCTGTATCAATTATAACATAATTCAAGTCAAATTCAGCTGTTTTCTTTGTGGCATTGTTCCGTATGCTTAGTTGCAGGGACAAGCTGTCCAGGCCAGTTTATCTTGACCCCCACCCACCTCAGTATCAAAGTAAAATTATTTTGCTAATTATACTTATTTTAAACTATATGAATGTGAAGATGTATCAATTATAAATATAATTCATGTCAAATTCAGCTGTTTTTGTCGCATTGTTCCATATACTTAGTTACAGGGGTGGGGGGGGGGGGGGGGAAGCTGTCCAGGCTAGTTTATCTCGCCCCCCCCCCCCATCCACTTGGGTATCAAAGTAAAATTACTTTGCTAATTCTACTTATTGTAAACTATCTGATTGTGATGATGTATCGTTTATAAACATAATATAAGTCAAATTCAGCTGTTATCTTTGTCGCATTATTCCAGATGCTTAATTGCAGGGGTGGGGGGCAAGCTGTCCAGGCCAGTTTATCTTGCCCCCCACCCGCTTGGGTATCAAAGTAAAATTATTTTGCTAAGTCTATTTATTTTAATCTATCTGATTGTGAAGATGTTTCAATTATAAACATAATTCAAGTCAAAATTAAGCTGTTTCCTTTGTCACATTGTTCCGTATACTTAGTTACAGGGGTGTGTGTGTGTGTGGGGGGGGGGGGAGCTGTCCAGGCTAGTTTATCTTGCCCCTACCCATCTACTTGGGTATCAAAGTAAAATCATTTTGCTAATTCTACTTATTGTAAACTATATGAATGTGAAGATGTATCAATTATAAATATAATTCATATCAAATTCATAGTCAGGGCCCTTAGGGACAAAAAATAGGTCCCGTGCGAATTGTGTGCCGATTTATGGTGACCTATATCAAAACCTTCAATGGAGTCTTACCTTTAATTTTAAGGTGGTCACCCATCTCAAATCCGCGTCTGAGGCTAGTTATGACGTCATAAATATGGCGACCATAATCAGAAACTGCTCGTTAATAAAAGCTATAGTTTGTGTTGGTATGGTCATATTTATCCAACACGAACGCTTTTTTTTAACATAATATCAATCATTTTAGTCATATGATGGTTACATCAATGCTTAACCTGACTGTGACACTGAATTATTTCTCGATAACTTTATTTTGCATGCAAAATACAGTAGATTTCCTATAAATACCCATCTTATCGGGCCACCTTTAGACTGATGGCTGATAATGTTATTGCTCTCACTCGGGAATTTCGCAAACTTATCCTGTATAAAGGAGGATTTCAAGCTGCATCTTTTTATAGATGTTTGTACTATGTTCGCCGCGGCGTTAGTCTCTGACATCCTATTACATATGTTACCATATAATATTAAATACAGAAAAAAAGAAAATTATAAGTTTGAGCTACAGAAAGAAGGCTAACTATTTAAATTACTCATATGGTCTGCATATTGACTACTTTAGCTACATATAAATTCTTTTGGAGCAAAACTACAGCTTCCTGTGGTGTTATGTGCGTTACTTTAATTAGATTACCCTTAAAACATGAAAATTGTGACCAATATCATTTACTTTTTAGTTGATATGTGCATTTTCCAAAATGTTTTGATTATTTTGTACTAAAAAACTCATTTGAGTTAGAGAAAATCCAATGTTTGCTTTTATACTTTATAAATATAGTGCCTTATACGAGCAATTAAACAACCCAAAGGCTACACCCAATTTTAAGGAGCTGGATTTGGTAGGCATCATTTAAGTAAAAATATATGAAAACATTTGCTGCTGTTAGATATTTTGCATATTTGGGATTGTTTTGCTCATATTATAAATAATTATAGATTTTGCAGGTTTAACAACAAGATTGAAACACTTGTTAAAGGCTGTAACATATGTTACATGACAAAATAAATGAGCAAGGACATTGACTTGATGTAAGAGATGATATTTCAGGAAAAAATGAATAAGTTTTGCATGTTTTCCTAGCTAAAGTCTCTAGCCTTTGGTGCCTAAATCTTAGGTATTGATGATTATTAAGCCCCTGTACCTTTGTTACAGATGCTATGAATATTTGTTTTCAATATTTTTAATATGATTAATTCTAAAATAAAGATACATCCTAGAGGAACATAGAGAATATTCGTTTCACATTTAAACAATACAATTTAGTAAATGTCCCTTTCTAATGTTAATATTCTAAACCAATCCTTATCTAAGTCATACACAATATCGATTATTATTTCTGCTTCTCTGGTAAAATAATTGTCCTCCTCATCTCATAAAAAAACAGAATAATCATCAAACAAGCCCTCCAGTAAAATATTTTACTGACCGTTCCAAGGCAGTACTTCTTTTGTGGATCTTTTATGTTTTTGTTCTGTCTTGTGTTTGCTATGTCTTTGTGCGCGTCTGTTTACATGTGCTTTGTGGTCACCTGCTGGGAAAGGGCTGACCTCTTGGCTCTCGTTTGTGGTGTCTACTGTGAGTTTGTCACTTTCCCATTTGTATCCTGGGTCAGGTGTGGTACTTGATTGTATCGATTCCTGATCTTTGCACCCTTACTTACTTTGACTGCAAGCTGAGTAATGACCTGCCCCATCCCAAACCCTTTTAGACATACTCTATCGTATGTACCAATTTAAGGTGCATCGAATAGGAGATGTTTGCACTCTGTAAGCATGGGTGTTAGCCTGTAACAGCTTGTTACATATGTTACTTTATCAATTTGAGAATAGGAAAATTGAAAGTTTGAGCTACAGAAAGAAGACATTAAAACTAGTTAATCAATGAACATTCTAATCGTCTGCAAATTACTAGATGTCTTGGCTACATATAACGGCTGTTTAACATTTATACGGCTACATGTTGTATTATGTGCGTAACATGAACTTAATTATAATCTAAAAGTGGTAATTTTGGCTATCGTCATTTAGTTTAACGACTGCTCTGAGTTAGTTTCAAACCGTTATGGATGAGATTTAACAAACATATACTCAATTGACGAATACAAAAATCGAAGTTTGCTTTTCTATCTTAAATATTTTGTCTTATATGAGCTAATGCACAACCCTACCCCCAGTTTTTCAGAGGAACAAATTTTGTTTTCGTCGCTTAAATAAAACACATATAAAACAATTGCAGAGTGTTGATATTTTACATTTTCTTAAACAGTCTTGCTCATATATCATCAAGTTTCTAAGATCAGGACACTATTTAAAGATGCCAATGTGCCATTGGTGATGTCACAACCAGGGTTCTGATCGAATTCCATGCACTTTAGCTAGTTCAATGTCAGGAAAGAGCAAGAAATCATATTGGCAGGCATTTAGCTATGCTGAAGACTCTATCCACGAAGCATTCTTTCACCTCGGCTCACTGCTCTTAGAAAGCACTGTTGCGGATGCAATAGAGTAATAGATTTGTTAATTCTCCTGACCTCTTGGCTCTCGTTTGTGATGTCTAACTGTGAGTTTGTTACTTTCCCATTGGTATCCTGGGTCAGTTGTGGTACTTGATTGTATCGATTCCTGATCTTTGCCATCTTTCTTACTTTGTATTAGCCAGTCACCGATATTGTTCGACTCACTGCGTTGAGGTGGTGGATGTTTTGGACAAACAAAAGCTGAATTGCAAAAACTACCACTTCCAAGAGCTGTGTTTCTCGAAGGTGTCAAACGTGCGCAGTACCAGTGAATCATGGAAAACCTCACCTGTCATTAATCCTGACATATCAATGCCTGACAATTATGGTCAGAAGCGGAACTGTGATAAATATTGTCTCGTTTTGATGGCATTGCCCAAGTGCGGATCCAGAGGGGGATAGGGGGTCAGGACACACACCCCTGGAAAATAACATGTACGTATATGGGTTTCTATAGAAATTAGCATTTGGACCCCCCCCTGGAAAAAGTTGGACACCCCCCCTGGACAATAATAATGGACCCCCTCTGGATCCTTGGTAAAGTATAAGTATAGTTTTCTCAGCAATAAAACCATTAGACCCTCTCTGTAAACTGTAGTTTAAGCTGAGGACTGAATAAAACTGACAAGAATTCCTGGATCCGCGCATGTTGCCTCCTGACCCCGAAACCCCTCTGCGGCTGATACAATGTGGTTGCAGCATGTCTGTATGCGAAACATCTAGGTGTAAGTACAAAGCAAACCATTTATATTGTACTGATTTGTGTTGCTGCGGAGAAGAAGAGGACTCATGTAAAATATTGCCAGTGATCAATATGCTTATGACTTTTGAACAACTCTTTTCATGTGGATTCAGATATTTCTTTAGCCGTATCAACAAGAATGCCTTATTGTCCGATTTTGACCTTTGAAGACGATTCTTCCTAGTAGCATGCGAAAGATAAATCAGATTGTGACAGTTTTCTATTGCCCGTGCTATCGAAGTATAATGGTCAACTTGTAGAGGGGTTTATCCTTATTTCCATATCATGAACTACTAAATAGACTCTTCTAACTTTTGCTTCAGGGGTCAAAATTGGACTATAATGAGTTTGGTTGATAGTGTATGCAAATGATTATTACTATTATCTTTTCTTTTGGTGTCGGACAAGCAGCTACAGATAAACCAAAAGCTTTGAAGCTTGACTCTATTTACAATATTGATATGTTGTTCTAGAAAAAGGGTTTCAGGCATTTATTTACATTTACTATAAAAGCTTTGACACACACATATGTTCTAGTCGGACTGGCTCATTTTACGTATTCTGCATCAATCGTTTGAAATAGAAAGGCCCAAAAGGTAATTGGTCAGAGGTCGGGGTACATCTATATAGCTCTATATAAGCACAAGAGATATTTACTCCGTTTATTATCAAAACACTGTTTGTTTTTCATTCACTCCACTCTCTTTTTGTTCGTAAATCGTGACGGCATTTACGTCCCACCCTCGAACTGACTTCGCCCTATCCGAATATATTTCGTATGTTAACTATTTAAAAGAGTTTGCATTCAGTCATGATAAGGCTACCAGCTCATTTAAAGGAATATTTCCAAGCGTTGGAAATGGACAAAATGCATATATATGTGGTTTTTACATATTAGGCGTCATTTCAATGACGTCATCCTTTTGTTCTAATGCGAAAACAATATGGGCGACCTGTTAATTTTAATTATATACCCCCTAAGATTAAATTTGGTGCATTTTGACTGAAATTGGCAAACAAAGTGCAAGAAAGTCCTGATCGCCGTAGACTACAATGGACATACCGTTTAAATTGCACTGATACAATATGCGCTATTTTGATGTCCAGACGTGAAACCCAGATGGGTGACCAGGTGATTTTCATTAGTTATCCCCTAAAGTTTGATTTGGTAGAGGTCACCATAAATCGGCATCAAATTGGCACGGGAGTCTCTATCCCCCCTGACTATCAGCTGTTTTTTGTCGCATTGTACCATATACTTAGATACAGGGGTGGGGGGGGGGGGTGGGCAAGCTGTCCAGGCTAGTTTATCTTGCCCCCCCCCCCCCATCCACTTGGGTATCAAAGTAAAATTATTTTGCTAATTCTACTTATTGTAACTATCTGATTGTGATGATGTATCATTTATAAACATAATATAAGTCAAATTCAGCTGTTATCTTTGTCGCATTTTTCTGTATGCTTAGTTGCGGGGGGGGGGGGGGGGGGGTAAGCTGTCAAGGCCAGTTTATCTTGCCCCCCATCCACCTGGGTATCAAAGTAAAATTATTTCGCTAATTCTACTTATTTTAAACTATTTGGTTGGAAAGAAGTATAAATTATAAACATAATTAAAGTCAATTTCAGCTGTTTTCTTTGTCACATTGTTCTGTATACTTAGTTACAGGGGTGGGGGGCAAGCTGTCCAGTCCAGTTTATCTTGCCCCCCCCCCCCCACCCACTTGGGTATCAAAGTAATATTATTTTGCTAATTCTACTTATTTTAAACTATCTAAATGTGATGATGTATCAAAATAAACATAATTCAAGTCAAATTTAGCTGTTTTATTTGTCACATTTTTCTTTTTGCTTAATTGCAGGGGCAGGGGGGCAAGCTGTCCAGGCCAGTTTATCTTGCCCCCCACCCACTTAGGTATCAAAGTAAAATTATTTTGCTAATACTACTTGTTCTAAACTATCTTAATGTGAAGATATATCAATTTTAAACATAATTCAAGTCAAATTCAGCTGTTTTCTTTGTGGCATTGTTCCGTATGCTTAGTTGCAGGGGTGGGGTGTAAGCTGTCCAGGCCAGTATATCTTGACCCCCACCCACGTGGGTATCAAAGTAAAAATGTTTTGCAAAGTCTACTTATTTAAACCTATCTGAATGTGATGATGTATCAAATATAAACATAATTCAAGTCAAATATAGCTGTTTTCTTTGTTGCATTGTTCTGTATGCTTAATTGCAGGGGTGGGGGGCAAGCTGTACCGGCCAGTTTATCTTGCGCCCCGACCACTTGGGTGTCAAAGTAAAATTATTTTGCTAATGCTACTTATTTTAAATATCTGAATGTGAAAATGTATCGATTATAAACATAATTCAAGTCAATTTTAGCTGTTTTCTTTGTCACATTGTTCCGCATACTTAGTTACAGGGGTGGGGGGCAAGTTGTCCAGGCCAGTTTATCTTGACACCTGCCCCTGCAACTAAGTATACGGAACAAGGCAACAAAAAAACAGCTGAATTTGACTTGAATTGTGTTTATTATTGATACATCTTTACATTCAGATAGTTTAAAATACGTAGAATTAGCAAAACAATTTTACTTTGATACCCAGGTGGGTGGGGGTCAAGATAAACTGGCCTGGACAGCTTACCCCCCCACCAGTGCAAGTAAGTATATGAAACAATGCGACAAAGAATACAGCTTAATTTGACTTGAATTATGTTTATTATTGATATATCTTCACATTCATATAGTTTAAAATATGTAGAATTAGCAAAATAATTTAAATTTGATACTCAGATGAGTCGGGGTCAAGATAAACTGGCTTGGAAAGCTTGCCCCCCCCCACCCCTGCAACTAAGCATACAGAACAATCCGACATAAAAACAGCTGAATTTGATTTGAATTATGTTTATAATTGATACATCTTCACAATCAAATAGATTAAAATAAGTAGTATTAGCAAAATAATTTTACTTTTATACCCAAGTGGGTGGGGGGCAAGATAAACTGGCCTGGACAGCTTGCCCCTCACCCCTGCAACTAAGCTTACAGAATAATGCAACAAAGAAAACAGCTTAATTTTGACTTGAATTATGTTTATAATTTATACAATATCACATTCAGATAGTTTAAATTGATAAAACTTAGCAAAATAATTTTACTTTGATACCCAAGTGGGTAGGTCGCAAGATAAACTGGCCTGGACAGCTTGCCCCCACCCTTGCAACTAAGCATAATGAACAATGTGACAAAGTAAACAGCTGAATTTGACTAGAATTATGTTTATAATTGATGCACCTTCACAATCAGATAGATTAAAATAAGTACACTTAGCAAAATAATTTTACTCTGATACTCCGGTAGGTCGGGGGCAAGATAAACTGGCCTGGACAGCTTACCACCACCCCTGCAGCTTAGTATAAGGAAACAGCTGAATTTGACTTGAATTATGTTAATAATTGAAACACCTTTACATTCAGATAGTTTAAAATAAATAGAATTAGCAAAAAAATTTACTTTGATACCCAGGTGGGTGGGGGTCAAGATAAACTGGCCTGGACAGCTTACCCCCACCCCTGCAATTAAGCATGCAGAACAATGCGACAAAGAAAACAGCTGAATATGACTTGAATTAGGTTTATAATTGATACATCTTCACCTTCAGATAGTTTAAAATAAGTAGAAGTAGCAAATTTTTTTTTAACTTTGATACCCAAGTGGGTGGGGGCAAGATAAACTGGCCTGGACAGCTTACCCCCCCCCCCCCACCCCTGCAACTAAGCATACAGAACAATCTGACTAAGAAAACAGCTGAAATTGACTTGAATTATGTTTATAATTGATACGTCTTCACGATCAGATTGATTAAAATAAGTAGAATTAGCAAAATAATTTTACTTTGATACCTAAGTGGATGGGGGGGGGGGCAAGATAAACTGGCCTGGACAGCTTGCCCCCCTACCACTGTAACTAAGCATACGGAACAATGCGACAAAGAAAACAGCTGAATTTGACTTTAATTATGTTTATAATTGATACATCTTCACATTGGGATAGTTTAAAATAAGTAGTATTAGCAAAATAATTTTACTTTGATACCCAAGTGGGTGAGGGGGCAAGATATACAGGCCTGGACAGCTTGCACCCCACCCCTGCAACTAAGTATACTTAACAATGCGACAAAAAAGCTGAATTTGACTTGAATTATGTTAATAATTGATACATCTTCACATTCATATAGTTTAAATTAAGTAGAATTAGCAAAATAATTTTACTTTGGTACTTAGGTGGGTGGGGGTCAAGATCAACTGGCCTGGACAGCTTGCCCTCCCACCCCTGCAACTAGGCATACGGAACAATGTGACAAAGAAAACAGCTGAATTTGACTAGAATTATGTTTATAATTGATACATCTTCACAATCAAATAGTTTAAAATAAGTAGAATTAGCAAGATCATTTTTCTTTGATACCCAAGAGGGTGGGGGTCAAGATTAACTGGCCTGGACAGCTTAGCCCCCACCACTGCAAATAAGTATACAGAACATTCCGACAAAAAAAAGCTGAATTTCACGTGAATTATGTTTATAATTGATACATCTTCACAATCAGATAGTTTAAAATAAGTAGAAATAGCAGGATAATTTTACTTTGATACCCAAGTGGGTGGGGGGGGGGCAAGATAAACTGGCCTGGACAGCTTACCCCCTCCCCTGCAACTAAGCATACAGAACAATCTGACAAAAAAAACCCCAGCTGAATTTGACTTGAATTATGTTTATGATTAATACATCTTCACATTCAGATAGTTTAAAATAGGTAGTATTAGCAAAATAATTAAGCTTAAAATCACTTAATCTTGATATTTTCATTCAAGATGATGTTAAAGTTTTACCAATATTAACCCCGCAGGCACCAATTTCTCACTTTATGACTTATGGAGGATCTGAATTCATTAAAATGATACAGAAAAATAACAAAATAACATGTATATATTTTTACTTGTGTTGGGCAAGATAAACCGGCCGAGACAGCTTGCCCCCCGGGGGTGAAGATAACCAGGGTGGGTGGCAAGATATCCCAGGACAGCTTGCCACCCGGGGGGCAAGCTGTCCAGGGGGCAAGATAAACTGTTACACCGGCAATAAGCGTAAATACCAGCAAATCGACGTATACATTTACCAGTGTGATAACTACATTTTAATTATTTGTTGCCAAACATATTTATATTTGAAGGTATACTGCATGTTTTAAAGTGTATGTTCATGGTTTTGAACATTTTACTCAAATCAAAAATAAATATTTCATAATGTACTTATTTGTTTTTCATAGATCATCCCCTCATCTGCTTAGTTAATTGTGGTAGTATTCATTGCCTTAATCTAAACATCTGGTGGCTGCCATATTACAGTAATGGACATTAAAAGATGGACATTAACCTCTATTTCATCTCAGCTAAATGACTCATGGAATCATCTTGCTAGTGGTTCCATACATTGCTTCATTTCAATATTGGATAATTGATATTCTGTTTTAATAGCAATTATCAGTCAGATCATGGTTTTGAACATTTTACTCAAATCAAAAATAAATATTTCATAATGTACTTATTTATTTTTCATAGATCATCCCCTCATCTGCTAAGTTAATTATTGCAGTATTCATTGTCTTAATCCAAACATCTGGGGGATGCCATATTACAGTAATGGACATTAAAAGATGGACATTAACCTCTATTTCAGCTCAGCTAAATGACTCATGGAATCATCTTGCTAGTGGTTCCATACATTGCTTCATTTCAATATTGGATAATTGATATTCTGTTTTAAAAGCAATTATCAGTCAGATTAATGAAAATTAGAATGTTACGACTATTAAAAGAAAAGTAATTTGTTTTTCATTATGTTTCATTTGATTTTGCTATGTCTTATTGTACCCAAAATGAAGAAAGTTGTTACGAAATATACTTAAGGAATCTTCTAACGCATACAGTTAACAATTTACTACAAATGCTTAATAGTGTTAAAAGTACTAAATTTTTTGTCGCTAAACTAAAATTTGATTTTATTTACATCATGAGTGAAAATTTCAAATCAATACCTTTGGTATTATGCAAAATACAGCTTATTTAATTTGAAAGGGTCAAAATCGGAAGTCACAAAAATTGGAATTTAGGCTGGAGTCTGCATTTCAGTGAGGCAATTTAATTTCATTTGTCAGGCTGAAAAATGAAACACGTCATCTTGTAATAAGAAATGCATAATATTCACGGTGGATTAGGCTTCAGCCACAATGACGATCTTGGCAGAAATATTTCATTGGTGGTCACTGCCTGGTGTTTGTCTTTGGATGGGCCCACCGTGGCTCAACTGGGGAGGGTTTATTTTGGCTCTGACTGTCTGTGAGTTCAGGGCTATTTTCTTTGTTTCATCACAGTAATAATTTGATTGTTTCTCCGTGATGATACATTAGATAAATATGGAAGCATCCACGCGAGCTTAACATTGTTTTTTGTTTTGACAGCAGCATATTAATCAAGGGCGAAGATTTGGCCAGTAAAACCAATCTAAGTCCCCCAGTAACTTCGACTGAGCGTTCTAAGGCGATGTGTATGTTGTTGATTCATTGTGTGTTGTTGCTCTTATTGTTTGAGTTTTTTTTGTATTTGGTCCTTGTTTTGTTGTGCAGTTCTGAGTGCCATTTCTAGTTTTACAATCATCTCGTTTGGAGAAGAGAGAGATTGTTGCTTAAAAATCGCTTTAAATGTCATGCGACTGTAAGTGCTTCGTGTCTCTTCCTGACAGTGCAATGTGTCGGTCTGCAGTGTGTGATTGTGGTATTTCCTAGCCATACTCCACTTACTTTTTCATGCGATTTTGAACAGTTGAAATATAACTAGAGGACCTGAAGGTCCTGAGGCGCTCACCTGACATCTTTAATTATGTTAAAATAGGTCAAAGTCAACTACAGCTTATAATAAAACAGATTTTGTTTTACCATATATGGGGGTTGCAGCCATTTTGGTCAAGTGACTAAAAACAATCTAATGAATACTCCATCAAACAGCCCGGTGATATCTGAGAAACCAATGTTTATATAGGTATGTGGCAGTCCAAATGAGTGGCATTGGATAAAAGATCACAGGTTAGCTTGACATTTGGTACTTATATAAAGCCACTGTCTCATCGGGTTAAACATTTCTCGAAAGTATTATGATTGTGGCTTAAACAGTCATAGAAAATGAACATTTTCAGATTATCCCGTATAAATACATTAGGAATCAAATTTGACCTTGCCATAAAGTAGGTCAAGCTTAATTCATCATTTGTGCAAACCTGGTGGAGACCACATCCCCAATGCTACATACCAAGTCCCAAGGCCATTGGCCTTTTGTTCCAGAGAATAAGATATTTAAAGGGTTTTTAACAGATATGGGTGCGGTGGCCTTGACCTTGAAACTTATTTATAGCCATTGTCTCATTAGGTTTCACATATCAAGTGAGAATAATGACTTTGGCTTCAACAATATTCAAAAAATCAACTTTTCCAAAAATTTCAAATTTAAATGCAATCGGAAGCAAATTTGAACTTGATGTCAAGTAGGTCAACCTAGGATCATCATTTGAACAAACTTGGTAGGCCCAACATCCAAAATGTTACATGCTAAGTCCCAAGGTCATCAGCCTTCTGGTTCTGAAGAAGAAGATTTTTAAAGGGTTTTTACCATATATGGGCATGTTGGCCATCTTGGTCTAGTGACCTTAACAATTTGTTTGAATCTTGGCTAACTTTTTTTAAGGAGTTTTCATATGAAATTTGAGTTCAATTGGCCCAATGGTTTCTGAGAAAACTATGTTTAAATATATTGATGGGACTCCAATATGAGCAGCTTGGCTGAAAGGTCAAAGGTCAGCCTTGACCTTTGGAACTTGTTTTTAGCCATTGTCACATTAGATTAAATATACCAAGTGAGAATAATGACATTGGCTTCAGTAGTTTTAAAAAAATCAACTTTTCAAAAATTTCCCCATTTAAATGCATTAGAAAGCAAATTTGACCTTGACGTTAAGTAGGTCAAGGTCAACCTAGGATCATCATTTGAACAAACTTGGTAGGCCCTACATCCCCTATGCTACATACCAAGTCCCAAGGTCATCGGTCTTCTGGTTCTGGAGAAGAAGATTTTTAAAGGGTTTTTACCATATATGGGCATGGCGGCCATCTTGGTCATGTGACCGGAACCATTTGAACAAACTTTCGTTCCCCCATCCTAAGGAGTCTCCATATGAAATTTGAGTTCAATTGGCCCAGTGGTTTCAGAGGAGAAGATGTTTGAAAATGTTGACAGACGGACGGACGACGAACGACGGACGCCGGAGTCACTGGTATACTAATAGCTCACCTCGGAGCCTTCGGCTCAGGTGAGCTAAAAAGTCCACACTGTGAGTAACATCAACAGGATTCTGCTGCTAGCTAGCAGAATAAATGATTAACAATGGCTAACCTGCTCCAATCGAGCACATATGCGATGTGATTGTCAGGAATAATTTAATTACTTATGTGTGTGCATTGTCCGCGGGATTGTCCGTTCATTTTTATAGGTGTAGAAGATAGAAGTTGGATGTGTTTTTCTTATTTTATGAATAGTAGAATACAGACTGACTTATAGCCTTTGAAAATGATTCATGTCTCATTAATCCATGTACAGCTGACAAATCACTATTCTGTTTAAATTTCCGTATTGTTTTGTTTGAAAAATGGTAATTTTGCGACTTTGGTTTTCTGAAGTTTTCAACTCAAACCTTAATATTTTAAATACTCTTAGTCAGTTTTCTCTGAAAATAGCCATGCATTACCGAAAAACATTGTTCTAATTTATTCCAAAATATTTTTTAAAATTCAAAATTCTAGTTTTCAAGAGAATGCCAAAACAAAAGTGTATGCGTTAGAAGATTCCTTAGGTGTATGTCGTCTGCTAAAGTAATGATAAGGTGCTTTAAGGGTTGAATTTTAGAAATAATTATCAAACCTTGGCCCATGTATTAAAATATAGTCATCAATGTACACACCGCTTAAAATATTAATTTTTGTCATTATCAAGGATTTAAGACTTTGGTCTGGTAGTGTATAAGCAGGTCATAGTGATTCCAGTCCACTTGTTAGGTGCTCATTGACCTGCAAATGGCCAGACACCCAGTACCCACCGAAAGTAATTAATTACAGGCTAATTGAAGGGATTTCACACACATTAAATGAATGATTATTCCTACCATACTGTAAGCTCTATAATCAATGCATTTCAAAAAAGTGTGGATTTTCCCTTTAAGACTGATTCTCTTCATGTTCAGGGTTTTGGGATTTTTCTCTCTCCAGTTAACTTCCTGTGCAAAGTGCAGCTTCGTCGGTGCCTTAAGCGCTCGCTTACACAAAATACCAGTAAAGGCGTTGAATAGCCCTCGAATTCTGCTGCATAACAGCACGTGTACTTTACCCATGCGCAATAAATACCAATATATCGTTCGCTTGTCCAATTATCGTTATATCGGTAGTTGATGCTCTCCGTTTAGTTCTAAGGGCCTCTTTTGCAAGTTGCGAGAAACTCTCTCTGGGGTTTCTGACAGAGTCTCAAACCAACCTGCTCATCTACAAATACTAGCTGAAATATTTGAATTTTGCATGAAAGCAAGTTTAGATATTTTACTTTCCACTAAGCGAATTACAATGACGCTGATCAGACTGCACAGAGGCCCATTCGAGGTATCTGGCAAGTGTTAATGCAATGAAACAAACATGTGTGATCGTTATTCTTGCAAATTTACCTGATTTCAACCTAAATCGCACTGAAAACGTCGCTCAGCTACATATACTATCTAGAATATTGGAATTTTGCATGAAAGCAAGTTTAGATATTTTACTTTTCATTAACCGAATTACAATGACGCTGACCAGACTGCGCAGTCTGATCTGCGCCTTTGTTGTTCACCTGTAACAAAGACAGGTTTTCTCGCGCGACGAGTTCCATTTAATCCTGCAGTACTACTATATAAATTATTCTGATAACGAACTAGTCTTTGTTATAATCAACTTCAACTAGCAGCATTGGAATGATTCCGTGAACTATAAAATAAGTGACAAACATCCAATAACGACATCTGCCTGCTTCATATTGGATATAGTCGTGGGTGTTGTCTGGAGAATTGCGCTTCGTCACATTACGTTTCGCTCCGAACTCCTGTGAGGACTTCGATTACGTTGTACCCAAGTAAATACAGCCGGCGGAAATTTAAAATTCATTATGTGCTTGAGATTCCGATGCTGACGGACGTAAACGTGTTTTGTGATGAGTGTGGCCCCATATTTCAAATGTATAATAAATTTAAATAATAGAAAAGCTCAACATTCAAAGGAAAAACCTCAGAAAGTTCTGCAGAGCGCAGTTGAAGTTAAGTTGTGGAATTATACCTTTAAGCGGAAGCAGTAGTAATGAGGCTATGTATGCTGCTTGCAACTTTTATTTTGTGTCTTCAAAAAGAAATAATATTTGCGGGCAAGGACAGAACGCGGGGATGTCGAACTTGGCGGTGCAAACTTAAACAAAACGGCAGGCTTAGATATCTTAGAGACTTTGCAAAACAATTTTATCCCAGCGCTAATAGTTTAGAGTTAGCTCTTCGGTCGCTAAATGAGAGAAAAGATGGTACTTTCGGTTCATTCAACGAGGAGGAGTCGGAAGGATATGACATTCCAAAAATAGGTAAGTAGTTCCATGACTTTCTTTTGATAAAATGATGTTTTTTGTTTATTAGTCCTTAAAGCGCCACCTTTAATTTGCAGCAGACGACAATTTCAATTTTTCCGCTTTTTCAAAAATAACAAATAAAGAATGATATTTCATGAGAATCGTCTGCTGACAGACGATTCTCATGAAATATCATTCCTTATTTCTTTCAAAATTTAGGCAAGATGTTGCAAAATTTGTCGTCTGCTGCAGTTGTGATGGCACTTTAAGGGTTAGTCTTTAGCATATACAGGAAAGTTTTAAACCTCACATCAGGATTTTTTCCTGATGTGAGGTTTAAAACTTTGACTTGGTTACATGTACAATTAATATAAACACTTACTTCTGTCGTCGGTAGCCTATACTGCAAAACGTAATTTGGACACAGATACGACTGCTCTCATGGGGGTAGTCTGATAAGGGTTAATATTGTTTGCTTCCTTGAAAAATAAAGCCTGACCTGCATTTGAACATGGGCAGCAAACGTAAAAAGCAGACGAGATTCTCAGGACAAAAATAGTGGCGGAAAGCCTCTGCTTTTGTGGTCGTTCTGTAAAAGTTAATGGGATATGTTTTAACAAAGTACATGAGGCCCAGTCCTTTTAATTTCAATATTCCTATAATTTCTTAATTAAAACAATAGTTGTGGCGAGCAATGGGTGCCTCTAGTCGATGCGGTTCCAATGAATATAATAGTATCATCAACATATCTACTCACTTAGACGAAAATAATGAAACTGTTACAAAAGGGTAAAATGATGTACTTATGCAGTGGAAATTAAAGCCCCAGTTAGCACATATTAAAGTGTATATGGAAGTATTAAATTAAATACATGGTGTTGAAAGCGTTGTTTTACTTAACAGTTCGTTCTATGCCTTCTTTCATTTCAATATTATCGATTCCTGTATATTTCATTGAATAGTTTTTAAAAGTTTAATTTGCATGTAATTACAAATGAAACCCTTCTAATGTGCCCGATACGTTGTCTTTTTCATGTTATAACCATCGAAAAGTTTTAATCACCGATTACAGATGTACGTCTTTAACCTTCAAATCTTGAATCGCTGAAAAGCATTCTATATTGCGTTTTCTTCACTAGTCGTGTGGCATTTTAGTCCGTTTTGAGCACCTTTATTTATACGGCCAACCATTTCAGAAGTGCGCCTTAACCTTCAAATATGATGATTTATTGAAATGCATGGCATGCCTTATATCAAAATATTTATCGCACATAGATGGGCCTCACCGCGAAAAAAACTGACTTTCTTGCGTGCGAACAACATAGGCGCTGATCAGCCTGCGCATTCACGCAGACTGATCAGCGCCTTTGTTGTTCGCTTCCTATCAAGCAAACAAGCTTAGCTTGCGATATGCAAAGTTTCATAACTCTAGCTAGTCTCTGTAGCTGAGTAGGCTCGATTTTGCCATACCTGATTGCATTCCCCAAAAAGGTTTCTTGCTCTGAGTATGCCACGTAGATGCAAGGCTAAATAGTACGCACGTACGAACCTAAATGATGGCCCACTTATTGCTGAAAGCAATCACATAATGGTAATATTGGCAGAAATATTTTGAAAAATGACCTGTGTTTGCAGCAGACTAAGATCAGGCTGGGTAACATGCTTTAGTACTTACATTGGACGACAACTTCATTCAGTTGATGAAAACTTCCCATTTTGAACAGGGGTTGTGAGAGAATTACCCTTACGAAAGCAAATGGCCGGATCGGAATTCGAGCACACGACCCAACTTTAGCAGTGCGCAGAAGGCAGGGTATCAATCCGGTGCGACGTTGAATGACATGGTCACTCAGCAAGAATCAGATCCTCTTTGTGAATCAGGCAAGATTGCACTGAATAGATATGGTATAATACGGATGTTTAAAAAAACAGTCATAACATGTTGTGAATTTTGAACATGTGTCAATGTCAACACTAGGGTCATGCCGAGTGCTACTGGATTATGCAAAATTTGCTCATATACACTGACAGAAACAGTTAATTAAACAAACTTTTTGAGCGCATAAGCGTAATCATTTTCTTACATATCACTCTAAACGTATTTTATAAGTGCTTGTTTGATAACCAAGACATACATCATTTTGCATGATTAAATATATACTTTAAAGTCTACTTCCCTATAATTATGTTATGTTATATTTCTAACTACTGGAAATTCGAAATGAAACCAATAGTCCTGAGGACTTTGAATTTACGAGGTTTGACTGTACGTGTATGCCGCCGGTCCACAAGTGCTTAATTTTATGGTTGCTGCAGTCTTGTTAGCCTGGCTTTCAGGTCCTGTGTTCAAGGTAAATTACTCCTACTGAACCAAACTTTTCTCTGATATAATCTCCCTTCTGAGCTGTGATAGCCCTATCAGAGAAGTAGACACTAATCAGAGAGGTAGACACTATTAGAATAAAAAATGTAAAGTTGCATTTTTTTTGTAACATGATATACTTATCAGTTAGACGGGAGCCAGTCTACAGTCTTGTTTGCTGCAGTTTCAACCTTTACAAGGGGAACAGTAAATGCGCTCATTAAGTTTACCGTATATTAACGTTTGCTAAATCCCGAGTGAGATAATGTGTTGCAGCCAGAACCGCTTTGCGGTTCGGGCTGCAACACAATGTCACACTCGGGTTTGGCAGACGTTAATATACGGTAAAGAATGTTATATACCTTCGATTGAAGCACAAGCAGTTCCAAATAATTTTATTCAATTGTATGCAGAAATGTCCACCGTAGCATCATGAAACATACAACGAAACAAAATTATTTTTTTCAACAGAAACATGAAAAATGTAAATAAATCCTAGCCCTTATGTCAGATTGCCTTGGGTTCGTCTCCAGTATATAATACACACTCCGGATAGGCGGCAATCGAAAACGTTAATACTTTCGACGAACGTAGATAAAAAATCGCTAGAAACAGTTTTCGATTGCCATTTGTCGCCCGACTGCCGACTGGCGGCAGATGACAATCGAAAACACTTTTTCTAGCGATCTGTGATCCGCGTTCAGCGATTGTTCAGAGCGTTTCCGATTGCCGCCTATCTGGTCTGATAAAGGAGCGTATTTTATGGTATTTGAAATAGTTTTGTCATTTCTCCATAAAACATTAGCGACGTCATCTTAACTTGTAGACGATGTCCTTGAGCGGATGAGGCCCTCTGCTGCCTTGTATTAATGGTAATGAAGCCCGCGGCCAGTGATTGGTCAACGATCAGCCGTATTGCGATACGTTAAATTTAAATGAATTGTACAACTGTCAGCGATTGAAACACGTCAAGTTTCTATAAGGTATATAACAATGCATGATAACCTACAAACGTTAACGACAAACAATTGATTGTCTACTGTTAATTATACCACCCTTACCAACTTAAGCACAAAATAACATGTGATGTGTAAGGTCTACACTGATGTAGGTGGTATTAAATAGTTATACAATGTTTGTCCACCTGTACGTAAGATAATCCACTCGCTAAAGCTCGTGAATTATCTCCACGTACAGGCGGACAACCCATGGTATAACTATTACTAAACTCCAGCTGTAAAGTTTTTAGACTTAATTTTTCGCAATAACTTTTTTATCTTTAATTTTAGCAAAATGTGTTCGCGATGAAAGTTGTAGAGGAGAATTTCCGCCAACTTCTCCAAAAGGTCTTGTGCTTGTGGCGCTAACAGATTTTCGTGTATATAGATGAAGATTTTGCAATAAATTGAATTCGTCCTAAATTTCTAAGTCTTTTAATGACAGGTATAATTCGCATAGGCGTGACAGAAAGGGGTAGTTTCAAAATATATTCGGAAGCGGTGCATATTCCTGTTCTTCAAAGGCTGTGTTTAACATAAAACTGCCGTTAGCATACTCAGAATTTACCGTGCGTATGCAGAATCCACTTAAAGCAGGCTCATTTGTAGGAACAAAGGCTGGGTTATCGCATGACGTGCATTTTTTCTCTTGTTCACGTGCTATTGAATGAACGGTATTGAGATGACCCATTAGCTTAACGCACGAGCGAATAAGGCGCGATTTCTATTATATTTGAACAAGCCATCCATCGCTTTAGAAATTAAATAAGGGCGGTGCAATGTAACTTTTTGACTGACATCTTGGACTTAGTTTATTTGCGCTTTGCTTAAAGGCCTGTTTAGACGGCATGATTTTGTCAGCCTGACAAAATCATACATGATTTTGTCATGTATGATTTCTCTGTTTAGATGGCATTACAAAATCATGTGTGATTTCTTTCAACAGTGGAGAAACTGGCTGGGCACCTTGAGCCATCTCATCATGCTCTACATCGTTTCATTGCTATAGCTAAGAACAGGTGTTAAAACTCATTCCCGCAAGTCACGAATTTTGTCATCTGCTATCTCATCTGCTCATGTTCTTAAGTAGTCTTAATGGCGAACAATATCAACCCAGATCAGACTGTTCCCTGGAAGCAGTATGTTCAGGGGTTATATTATTTATTTCCATGATAAGATCTCCTCTGAAGTGCACTTGAATATATGCAGCAGACACCATTTTCAGGACAAAATACTGGCATGTTTAGGGTTATCTATTTTATCTTGCTCCGAAAGCTATTAACCCCTGTGACCTCAAAGCTGATTGGCTAATTCGCCATGATTTTGTAATGGCAAATAGAACCAGTTCTATACCCCATGACATGTCGTCCTGACTCTAAAATCATATATGACTCTGTAATAGCAGTGTTTACACGAGCTGATTTGTAATGTACGACTAAGTCAGGACGACTAAATCATGCCGTCTAAACACCCCTTAAGATAGTCAAAGAGTGCATCTAAGCACAGATTAACCTGCAGCATCTAGGATGCTGGAACCATTTGGAGAAGTTGGCGGAGATGTTCCTGAATACTTTATATCGCGAACACATTTTGCTAAAATTGAAGATAAAGAAGTTATTGCGAAAAATTAAGTCTAAAAACATAACAGCTGGAGTTTAATATGTTGTAAAAATATAATCATTCCCTATCTGTACGTAAGATGTTTTGATAAAGCTATTGTAGTATTGTAGTATCAATTGAAAATCGGATTAATTTCGTTTCTTAGAATCATTTCTGATTTCTAACATGTAGGTGGATGGAAAAGGATCGTGTAACCTTTAGTAATCATGCAAATGTATTGTCGCTATCAGATTTTTTGTTTTAAATTAGATTTTAAATGAAATGGCTTATTAATACCACCCAAGCGTATATGTCAATGGCCTCACACTTTAATTTTATTGTTTAACATGTTTATATTTACATTTTCGAAGCAATCTTTTAATGAATCTTTAGATTTTTACAACCGTTCATAGCTTCATGAATTACACAAATTTGATTGACAGCTGCCAAGCTTACTTGCCCGTGCAATACGCTTCGAACATCGAACTCATACGCCAGAAGTGATACTGGTGTTGTGATTGACAGCGAGCCACACCTGAGTCACATGTGCAAAACAAGCCTCTTGTTTGCTCCATTGGCTGTCCTTGTTCGAGCTGGCTGTTCCGCTTTTCCATTTTACACTCAGACAAAACCATTAAAACGCTTATATTTCAAATACAAAACTGTTTTAATTCATAAATTAAAAATAATCTTGACATTTATAATTAAATGTTAATATAGTCAATAAATTCAATTTTTGGAATGTTCATGGAATCATTAATACTTCGTGTCTCTTGCAAAGTTAACGTGAAGCCGAAGGGATTCACTTACTTTGCAAGAGGCCAGAAGTATTCATGATTCCATGAACATTCAAAAAATTAATTTGAGTTCATTTCTTAAAATAACCCGTAAAATAGTATAACTTTACACTAAATTTGGTGGCAGATGAACTTCCACTGGCTTTGGTGTAACCTTTCACTGACATTAATAGCTATGTTCTGTTTGATTGTAATACAATTACACTGCCATTAAAAGCTATGTTCTGTTCGATTGTATTACAATTACACTGGCATTAAAAGCTATGTTCTGTTCGATTGTATTACAATTTCACTGGCATTAAAAGCTATATTCTGTTCGATTGTATTACAATTACACTGCCATTAAAAGCTATGTTCTGTTCGATTGTATTACAATTACACTGGCATTAAAAGCTATGTTCTGTTCGATTGTATTACAATTACACTGGCATTAAAAGCTATGTTCTGTTCGATTGTATTACAATTTCACTGGCATTAAAAGCTATATTCTGTTCGATTGTATTACAATTACACTGCCATTAAAAGCTATGTTCTGTTCGATTGTATTACAATTACACTGGCATTAAAAGCTATGTTCTGTTCGATTGTATTACAATTTCACTGGCATTAAAAGCTATATTCTGTTCGATTGTATTACAATTACACTGGCATTAAAAGCTATGTTCTGTTCGATTGTATTACAATTACACTGCCATTAAAAGCTATGTTCTGTTCGATTGTATTACAATTAAACTGGCATTAAAAGCTATGTTCTGTTTGATTGTATTACAATTTCACTGGCATTAAAAGCTATGTTCTGTTCGATTGTATTACATTTTCACTGGCATTAAAAGCTATGTTCTGTTCGATTTTATTACAATCGAACAGAACATAGCTTTTAATGCCAGTGAAAGATTGCACCAAAATCAGTTGATCGGGGAATAACTACAACAATAACAAGTAGAAATGTTTTAACATTTTATACTGCAGAAATATTTTGGTCTCAAATTGTTTTAGTAGAAAATTAAGTGTAGGTTTTACACCAAAAGGGGTGGCGTATCTTAGTGGATTATCTTCCGTAACAATTAGGAGACCTAATATATTTTGACCGACTCTCTTTCCTTCACACCGACGCGCACTTAGAGACACCTTTAATAGCTGCAAATCAAATACCTCGAAGTTACATACCCTGGGTAAAAACTCATGACAAGCAACACATTTTATACCTGGTAAACTGTCAGAGTTAACAGCTAAAACATATTTTGATAATACTTATGTTTTTGCTGGTTTAAGGGCGCACCGCTCGCTCCCTTAGTGAAAAATCTTACAAACTAAACTTTACCAACGTATGCATTTTTGTATGGTTTTGAGGACAAAGTACACAAAAATTTGGGCAATAACACTGCAGCAAAATATCGTAAGTATTAACCTTTGTTGGTGCAAAACTACATTAATTTGATAGCGAACTGCACAATAAATATTGGTATCTAAAATACACAACCACACAAATTAACTTCATCGGAACCGAATTTTTTCATGCTGGGTAATATGTTTTCAAGACGTGAGATATAAGAGCCAGAGCGTGCGATTTTCCAACCTAACACTGCGACGAGCGGCCAATGCTCAGACGAGCATGCGCTTTCGCGCATGCTCGTCAGAGTATCCGCTGCTCGCATACACAAATTCTGGATGTAGATGAAGGCTGAGGCCAAAATTGAGACCTCTAGCCCCGCTGGAAATGTCAGCATGGTCGTTTAAACGAGGCTTTTGTGCATGTGCGATAAGGACCAAGATATCATGTTCTGGCCTATTACATGATTGGCAGGAACAGTTTAATACTTGCTGTGTGGCATCTGAACGCAACCTTCTTGGAGTTTTGGCGTACATGCGACCCATAGTACATGCCCAATTGCACATATCCGATAACTTAAATCATGACGTCGATGCGACGTCATTATTGCAACCAAGATAATGCATCGCATGATTAGGTATACTATAGTGCCTCATAAACTGTGCATTTTTGAAACAAGATTCTACCACGCTGACTGCAAAGAGCTACGTGCATTAAGGGGCTTTTTGGCCTCCCTATGGCTAAAATATAAAAATGTTTTTTTTTTACCAATTTGTTCTTATTAGTTTATTAGAATAGTAACCAAAACGTAAAAAATCTCAAATTACTTTTGACTTTACTTACTTTAAATAAATACCGAAATTTTACACTTCAGTTATTCTTCTAATAAACCAATCAAAAGAAAGTGTTGAAAAAGCATAAATCTGCTGTCCATTGGCCAACTACATGATTTTTGCTAATGAAATAATGCTCTTTACAAAGGTATTTGATCAAATGTTCCTTCGTGCGCTCAAAATTGGAGCTAGTTCAGTCAAAACACAGGCAGGCTGTGTATTCAACAGAACTGGTCCAACAAGGCAAATTTTATGATACAAAAACACGTACATGTTTTCTTGTTCTCTGTATCATATCGCAATGTATTGTTAAATGATTTTGAAAATGCGACAAATGCACACTAGAAAAAGGCAAAAATACACAAAGAACCAAGTCTAAAATGTCCTTAAGGGATTAATTTATCAGTTCGCTCCTCTCTCTCTCTCTCTCTCTCTCTCAGCAAAATGATTCCCAAATTAATCCCAATACAGTTTAGTAGAGTTGGTACAAAAGAACCTAGCTGCCTGGTGTGCATGTACCTACTCGTAAATGTTGTGCTAAAGATGATTAAATTTCAAAATGCCACCGCAACGAACCTGTACATGTAACTCCATTCCTTCACACTCAGTGCATATCTTCACTCAAAAGAACCTTCCTAGCCCAAGTGATCAGCTGTTAAACAATATCAAGGAGTCTTTCTTTCTTTCCTTCTTTCTTTCTTTTATATTTCTTTTTTCTGGCCATTGTTGTATAGGTTGAGGATTATCTCAACATAACTGGGACAGTATACCAGTAAACATCTAAAAGCGGGCCGATAGTGGCCCCGAGACTGTATGTTGAGTTGACTATCCTTCTGGAAAAAATATTCGAAATTACTATAGTTTCGGGCACACCTGTGCCAGCCTGTGGATTTGCCATCAGCAAACAGATTTGTTTTTATTGTATTTTTTCATCTTCATAAAATATCTCTATTTCCTGTTTTGCACTTGTTCATTCTTTTAATTTGATGGCGAAAAAACTGGGTCAGGAATCGGTCCTAAACACACCTTGGAATTGTTATATATGAGTCGTGTCGCGATAAAAGGTACACTAATGCATGGGTAAACCAGTATTATATAATTCTAACACGTTAGTAGAGCCATCAATAGCTTCAGTTTAAAGACATTTTATAACCAAAAAATGTTAGTTCTCAGGGATGAGAATCCTGCTCTTTTTAGGGGATTTCCTCTTATTTCTTTTTTGCTAAAATATTGAAACATAAAGTATCAGATTTGAACCAACTTTTTCACATCTGGCGTCTTTTAACATGGGTAGGGTTTTCCCCTCCTTTTTAAGTTGATTTCCACTTTTTGTTTTAAGAATCCCTGTTTACTGTTCTATGATAAAATATTTTGTAGGTACTTCGAGGACACCCTCTTTGATTTCTTATTTCCTATTAAAGGGTGCTTCTAACTTAACCAGATACTTCGAGTAATCAATTTGCAAGTGATCTGTTATCAAATGCATGTGCAATTTTGAATCTTGTGTTTGGTGCTCAGAAAATTCTCTGATTCCTTGCGCAAATCCCGATGTCCGCCTGCAGTCGCGTGCCCTTTTTCTTAAAGTGTGGCTCGTAATTGAGAATATTTTGAACAGATATTCGGATTCACACTTATGGTTTTTACATTAAATTTTAACCTGTTCAGTATAACTATATAGGCGCAACATTGCACAGGATTACAATTGTTCATTTACGAGGGAAGTGGGCACCTTCAATAAAACCTGGAAATTGATGCAAATAGCAGTATGCGCTGTGCAGCGCGCTGTTCATGGGCTATATTGTATTTGCAATTGGCTCTTTTAATATAAATTACGGAGTTTGTGTAGACACATGAACTGCTTAAGCAGGGTATTTATGTCGTTTCATGTTCATGGGTGGTAATAATGGCATTGCTTACGTGAGAATACGTGAAATAACTTTGATCAGCGTTTACAACGAGGTAAGACCAAATCACCCAACTCGGCTACAGAGACTATCTTCGAAATTTTGAATAATTTGATTCAGCCAGTGCCAAATATGGACAGGAAAGTGAACAACAGCGGTGCTTACCAGACTGCGCTAACGCGCAGGCTGATATGCGCCGCTTCGTTATTCGCTGATGGCATTAAAAGCATTTTGCATGATGCTTCATGAAAAGGTTTACCCCACGTGTATCGAAACATGCCTAAAATGGATGCAGATCAGCATGCCCAGTGCCACCGTGAAATTAAACACTGTGACTTCAGTTATACAAATGCTCGTCCTATGATATAATTTATGTATTTGCATCGAGACAAATTAACATTTCCTAACATGTCTGTTGTAAGTTGCCTTTTCGTTTAAGGGATTATATACTTGCTGTCGCGGATGAATACAATCAATGGATCCTGTCTGCGGATGCACCTGAAAATGATCTAAATTGAAGCAGTGCTCAGAAAATAATACCACTTGCGAACGAATGCATACTGACATGGACAAGAATAACGCTGTACCCTGACTTCTAAATGAACTCATTTTTATGATTTCACATCGATAATCGGGGATTAATATATATATTATTTATTATTACTTTTAGCAAATCTATGAAACCTGTGCAATATACAGGTTTAATACTTTGTAGATTTCCAGTTTCCAGTGAGAGCGACAACTAAATCAGAAATACCACACACATCCGTAGCAGAATTCAGTTTCAGCTAGACTGCTAGTATTAACAATGTGTATTAGGCATAAATTTTTCATGCTCAACTCAGCTGAGCCCGAAATTTCAACTGCTCACAAAAACTTATATGCTGAAAAATAAAGACTTTGCTTGGTTTTGAAACTTTCAGATGTTAGCAATTGTTGGCATTTTAACATTTATGAGCATGATAAATTTTATGCTCAGCTGAGTTGAGCATAAAAGTTTTATAACCTCTGGGCCTGGTTTCAAGCTGCACAAAGGCGAATTTACATTCTAGCAGGTACAGGCGATTTTGATATGCAAAATTGTACATTATTGGAAACGCAATCCGCGAAATGAATCGTTTTACTATTATTTAACACCTTTCATTTGACCAGAAACATCCGTATAATACGCTAGAAGTCACCGTGATTGTAACATCATTTGGAACAGATTTTAAAAGAAATCTATTAGTTTTACAGGCGTTTTTTTAATTGTTGCTAATTCATTATTAAAAGTAGTGGCAAAACTAACAACAATGACATTTTATCTTTACCGCGAAGGACATATCAAAATGGGCACCATCTCTTAATTAGTAAATTACCCCCTTCTACATGTAAATGGTAAAATTATTTGATATTATTTGAGAAGGTATTAACGTTATGGTATTAACGTTTGCGTTGTATATCTTTAACACACACACACACACACACACACACACACACACACACACACACACACACACACACTAGTTTGTAGGATTTTCTGATCTTTGTACATACATATACTGAGGGACTTTAAAAACGCACCATTTTACATTCTCTGTCTCTTCCACATGATTAATTTGAGGATCTTTCTTTATCATTTTTTATTCTCTTGCAAAATGGACCATGATTTGCCATTATTTCGATTTGCTCATGCTGTTCATCCTGACGTAATATCGACGTGAGTGTTTTTCAACAATTGTCGTCTGAGATATGTGAATTTGATTCAATTTGAAAACAAATACTTTTAGAGGGTAGCCAGATGTCTTAACAAATGGAAAAACACAAAAGTTTTCAGAAACAATCGTTTTATTACACTCCCACTCGCAGCGTTTCTTTGCTAACGTCAGTCTTAAATTTTCAAACATCAGTAACAGACGGGTGACGTCCGCGTATGTCGCGATACTTTTGTCTTTTATGCAACTGATTGGAGAGTGTCTGTTGGTAATAAAAAAGATTTTGATTATTCCTGATACTTGGGATATAAACGGCCAATTACGTTAAAAATCAATGACGTCATGTAATGAACGTTGCCAGGGGCCTACAACTTCGTGATTTGATTTTGCCTTTCCTTTTGCTTTCAAGAACAAACATCAGTTCGAAAACTTTTTTCGTTCATAATGGAAGGTATGGGGACTCTGTGACTTTTTGAATTTGAGTTGTCTCAGAATTATCGCGACGTCACGGAAAACATAAGCCACAGCGTTTCGATTTTCTTATTGAATGCAAGCTAAATGACGGAACTTGTCAATTTTATTTTTCACATAATGAAAATATCCAATTTTCGACATAAATTAGCATTTAAGCAGGTGGTGCGTTTTTAAAGTCCTTCAGTATATGTAGGAAACGGGTTGTTATACTTTTTCATGCTCAACAGAAATGAGCATGATTTCAAACTGCTCATAGAAGCTAAAATAGTAAAGAATACAGATTTTACTTGACAAAGTACTCAAAACTTGGCTCATCATTTTCAATACATTATTGTAACTCTTTTAGAAAATAAACATACTCGAAAGCGCGGTTGTCTCCCGTGGAATTTAATGAGAGTCTTATCGAAGCTGAACCATTGCACAAAAAGTCAACTGACATGCAATTTGCTCCCTTAATTGGTAGTTGATCTAAAAGATGCAGCAATGTAATTGATTAAATTTGCAATTATCTTGATAGCGTACTCGGCTTCTGAACTATTTGTCTCTGCACAATGAGATGACTATAAACCAATATCAGAGAGCAATGTATCGACCAGAGGTCAAGATACACGTATAATAGAACTGTTTGCTCACTGTAAAGCCCCATTCTCACTGTGCCGGTGTAGCCACGGTTCATCCCGATGAAGGACAGCCGGTATACCGTGATGCACCGGGACACATTTCATAAAAAATAAATTGCGTTCTCACTGTGCCGACGTTACCCCGGTATAGCCCCGGTTCTCGAGAAAGCAAGACGCCGGTTGAGCCCCGGTTCACCACGGAGCACTTACGGTGCAGCACGGTGGAGCCACGGTTCGTACCGGTATACCCCGGTGTTACCCAGGTTGTTTACGGTGGTGTCCCGGTAACTGCCGGTTGCGCCACGGTTACATGCCGGTAGGGCCACGGTTGCGTCCCGGTGCTACTCTACACGTGGAGTAACATCAGTTTTCTTCTGTCTCTATCGCATAACAGTTATGACACAAATTGGACTGCACATCCATATACGAGTCACTAGAGGAATCATGATCTGTGCAGCGAAAGCAAAATCGCGTAGTAACCTCGCAGCTCAGTTGCATGACAAATAAGCAGAAGCAGACCTGTTTTCTTACGACGAGGTTTAAATGTTGTTGATCTGGGCCCAGAATTACAATGTCTCCTTAAAGTTAAGGAAGACTTAATTTAAGTCTTGATACTTCAACATGTACATTAAATGCTTAATAAATTGAAAAGACCGATGTAGTACTCATGGTCAAAGATATCAATGTGATCTACAGAAAAAAATGAAACTATTTTGGTTTTAATCAGTTTGGAAACGATATTTTTCGCATCCTGGAAATTCAATACTTAACTTAAGTACTCCTTAACTTTAAGGATACATTGTAATTCTAGGCCCAGATTGTCTTGCTGTTTCGTAAAAATATATAAACACTTTGAGCGGAGCATGTGATTTCAAACAATGTGATATTTTGAGAAGTGTAGACTCAGACAAGCCTGTGCAGTCCCCAATTAAGCTGTAAAGTTGTTCGGTCAGTAGCTTAAAAGTCATAGAATAATCAAGCGACAAGCAAAGGCTCTTATCAGACTGCGCCTAGGCGCAGGCTGATCTGAGGCTTTGCTAATGGCAACTACCACATTGTTGGAGATCTCATGTCGTGGCTCATATATGCTTGACTCTTCAGTAATTATAAGTGCACTTATTCATATTTAGCTTTGTAAATGAGCACATTTATACTGCTGACAATTTAACCAACTTGTGACGAATGGACTTTCCCATCCTCATCATTTGGACAATCCACTTTCATTTTAGGTGCAGCAGGAGTGACTTTTCATTTTTATTTTGCATTTTATTACATATACATAGGCAGTGGAACCACACGGTTTATCACGGTGGAGACACGGATGTTCCCGGATTACGCCGGTATCGCCCCGACGCCGTCCCGGTGGAGACACGGTTGCTCCCGGCGTCTTCCCGGTTTATCACGGTATTTGACAGCCTTCCCGGTTACTCCCGGTGAGTCCCGGTTGTTTTAAACATTTTAAAACAACCGGGGACATGAGCCGGTTTAACACGGTTCAACACGGTTTATCCCGGATCTCCAAGGTTGTCCACGGTGCCGCCACGGTTGTGACACGGTTCATCACGGTTCATCCCGGATCATCAAACCGGGGTGAACCGGCACGTTAAACCGGGACAGTGAGAACGGGGCTTAAAGGCGGTAACTTTATTATTCATGTCATGGCGTGGTTCGGCTATTTCATCTGCTAAAGAAGGGAAATCAGGTTCTATTTATAATTTGGCGAAGAGTTAATAAGTTGTTTGGGCCGCGCAAACGTGCAAGCATTCCATGAAAGTCCTAACGGTATATACCCTGAACTCACATTTATTAACCCTTAAAGCGCATAATCACAAAATGTATGGTTTTTTTTTTCATCCACTAAAATATTTGAAGCCTCACAGACAAAAATTGTGGACCCAGATCAGACTGCCCCTGTCCTGTAGGAGCAGTCTGATCGGGGTCCACACAGTTAGCCTCTATGCTAATGTTAATTGGCATTTTCGGATGCAGTTATTTTGCTGGCGTTTTAAGAAATAAATAATGTTTTGCGTCTCCACTGAGGTAATGGCGGACGGCGATACAGTTACTTTTGAATAAAACAACGCCTCATTTTCAGCTTTTACTTATGTCTAAGGTAGACCAGTCCCAATAACGCAATCATGAGGTGCCGCCTTTACAGTAACCAAAAAGTTCTATAAAACGTGTATAAGCAACATGGATAATGGTATTATAAGGCTATTGGTCAATGTAAAGACGGCACCTAATGAATGCGTAAGGACTGGACTACCTTAGACAAAATGAGGCGTCGTTTATTCGAAAGTAACTGCATCATCTTGTGCCAAAGACAGTTAAGACACAAAAGGCATTTTGATTTTAACACTTACACGCCAGCAAAATAACTACATCCGAAAATGTCTATTTATTGGTTAACATAGGTATAGGGGCAAACAGTGTGGACCCAGATCATACAGGAGCAGTCTGAATCTGGATCTACACTGTTTGTCGAAGAGGCCTCAAAATATTTCAGCAGACGCCAAAGGCATACTACTATTTTGTGATATGCGCTTTAAGGGTTAATAAATGTGAGTTCAGTGTATAATACGGTCACGGTTTTCATGAAATGAATGCAGATTTGCGCGGCTCAAACAACTTATTAACTCTTTACCAATTATAAATAAAATCTGATTTCCCTATTGAGCATATGAAATAGCCGAACCACGCCCAGATATGAATTTTAAAGTTACCGCCTTAACGGTGACCCAAAAGTCTTATAATACTTATCGCATATATGAAAGCCACCAATTAGCGTGCATACTGTTGTATCCATTTGGGCTAGAGGTCAAAGTTTTGGTCATAGTCTTCATCTATATCCATACTTTGTGTATGTGAGCAACGGAAGCTCTGGTGATATGCGCAGACTTACCTGGACCGACGTTGCTCGACAATGCGGTAAGTACACATGTACAAACATATCATGTGTTAGCCCGAATGATCGTTTTGAAATTGCAGTTGTTTTCTTTTCAATCGCGCTTAACATCGTGCAAAAGCTCAGTGCAAAAGTAATCCCAAGCTTTTCTTACAATATAATAAATGTTTGGGAAACACGGCGGGTAATAAAGACAGCACTTCTAAAAAAAAAAAAAAAAAAAAAGTGTTTCCAGGACTTAAGTGACCCCCGTTTTTTGCTAATTATTCTTTAATGGTGATTTTAATTGAAAAATAAATTAGAGAAATGAATTTAGACATAGACCGCGTAATTGAATTAATTTTTTACACATAAATGTGAGTTTTTGTATAGGCTGGGATTAGATGAAATTTTGGTGTGTTTTTGTCGCTCCTCTTTGAATTAGTCCCCAAGTGAACCTAATGATATAAATAAAACATTGCTTATACGGGTCAGTGGAGCTAATTCGTCAGTCTTACAGATAAGAGTGCGTAACAGAAAATTATTTTTCCTATTTTTCAACCTAAAAATAATTGCAAAAAATATTTGGTGTGTACTCAAAACAACCGTCTCGATGATACGGTTCTTTGAGCACCCAAAACACGTGTTTAAACTGATGAAGACAGTCGCAGCTTCATGCTAAAATTGCTTAACTGGTCCAATCTTCGCGCATTAGGCTATGATTCACTGGTTATACTGACTTATAAACTTCACTGTACATCTAAAACCGATGCATTGAAAAAGCGATTAAAATAATAGTATTGTCTAAACCTTAAATGCTGGGTTGTTTTTGTCCTCTGCTGATTTTTTTTCGAAATAATTATTTTCTAAAACTATGTCTTTCAGGAATACAAGTAGGGTTTCAAACAGTATGGATCCAGATAATGCCCAACATTTTAGCCTGAACTCGGCTTCGGCTGTTGACAAAGTTTATCAGCGAAATATCTTAAGCAGGCAAATATTTGATGCTCTTGAAGTTTAATGTGTATCCCCGATTCACCTTTTCTCGTCAACTCTCTAATTTGCTTGAATTGTCGCCAAAAACTCTTTACTTACTAGTGTCGTCTGCTGATAACCTTTGCAAACAATTTAGACCCAGATCAGACCAGATGGGCATGATCTGGATCCAAACTGCTTGACACTTTACTGATGTAACCGAAAAAATATATAGAAAAAACAACAAAAAAATGATTTTGAATAAAATATCAGCAGACGACAAAACCAGGGCAAATTACCTCGTAGGCAAAAAGAGTCGATGAATTGAAATGGAAGGTGCTATATGTACATGCAGGTTTCATGCTTAAGCCTTATATTTGCCTACTTTCAATACGGCACAGTCTAGGACACATATAGACTTTTATAATTGCGTGTGTGCGTGCGAGCGTGTGTCAAAGTGATGACGAGTGAGGTTTGCGGAATAGATTTTCGTTGAATCAGCGGATATAGATATTCCTGTAGGCTAGTATATATCATCATAGCAATGCAAATATACCACGTGTATCTATAGGGGTACACATGGGTATATTTATAGGGAAAAACAACTAAGTTATTCTTTTGTACAGGGGATTTGGGCTCCATTTATAAATAAGGGCGTCTCCCAAAAATAAGTTTTAGTTACGCGGTGTGCATTTAAATCCACATGCTAAGTGCCGTTCTTCTAGGTTCAATTTAAAGCTGTGTAAAAAAGAAAAACGGGGGTCACTTAAACTCTGGAAACACATTGGTTCAACCTATTAAAGCCGAGTGGAATGTTCCATTGGTATCAATTGGGCCAGTTTATTCAGTTTTAAGGGTTGTTGGTTGGCATGTGACCGAGATCAGACGCCGAGTTCTGTGGCGTCTGATCTGGGTCATGTCAAACAGAAAAGGACGCAAGGCTTATGTGGGTTAAATAAATTTTAAGGCCAAATTTGATACAGTCATGGGGTTGGGTCACAAGTTCTCATGATACAGCAATTGGATTAGGTCACAAGTTCCTACAGATTAGTTACGACCCTTCCCCGACACACATAATAGCTTCTATACATGGCTAACTAATTACAAATGCATACGAATACTAAACAAGTTATGAACAAAGTAAAATGATAGAATCATAAACTAGAATGGAATATAAAATCAAACAAAAAAAGATAGAAAAAATGAGCATACGTGTAAAAAATGAGTAAATAAATAAATAATTTAATAAATAAAAGACAGGAAAAAGATAAAATCCTGTAGAGTCCTGCAGCGTTATTTTGACTATGTTGAAATTCTGTATTTATAATAATATTTATCAATAACAAAGTTATTTTAACTCACTATATTTAGAATAATACATGCATTTTATTACATCCAAATTGTTTTATGCACATATCAAACACAAGGACAATTCGTAGCATAGTGGATGAATCGCTTGTCCACTGCCATATACACAGTATGTAAACTGAAATAAACATCCTGTACCATTCCCCCTAGCTCTCGCCTTATAAACATGAATAACGGCACTCGTGCGTAACCAGTAGTCGGAAAAATGCGTGTATTTAGGTACATGTACACGTTTCGATTTATATTGTTAGCGATACAGACAATACGCATTCGAACAAGGTAAGAAAAGCCATTTTATCTATTTTATTCCGTTTTATTCCATGATTTTAACGGTTTCCTCCTTTGCATTTTGCTTTGTTAAAAAACGACTTGTTCTACATCCTATGGAGTCTATATCTCTCAACTCATTCGTTTTGCTAGAGCATCTAGCTATGTTGCTGACTTCAACACTCGCAATAAATTGTTAACTCAGAAACTTCTTAAACAAGGCTATAGGTATCATAAACTTCGCAAAACATTTTCAAAATTTTATAGACGATACTATGATTTGATTTCTAAATTCCAAGTTGGACTTAAATCTCTCTTGCGCAAAGGACTTTCGGAACCTGATTTCTATGGTGACTTGGTGTATAAATTGAAGAAGATTGTTGGCTCTAATAATTTTTCAGCACAGTTTATTAAAATAATTTCTCATTATAAAAAGATTGGCTATAACATTAATGTATTGCAACAGACTGCATGCTTGGTAGTCAACCCAATCACGGTTGGCAACTTTGCTTTCCTCTTTAATTGCACGCCGGTGGGTCGGACTTCAGACTCTATGATGGTTCCGACTTAAAGACTTATCTATTGATGAGATGGTAGGGGCCTGATGCTTTGGCTGTTTGTTGGGCCCACCGGGGTTTACCTGTTGGATTTCTTTTGCTCCGGTATTCAGTTTAATTTACTGTTGAGTCCTTATCCTTGCTTTATCTCCTTGCTATATCTTGATTTATATGTTTTAGGAGATGATGCATTGATAAGTTAGGGGTCTTTCATGCAAACCAAATATCTATGTGTCTTGATCCACATCTGAATTAAGGGTGAGGTTGGCGCCGTCAAACCGGTTTAAGCCCTCCAGTAAAATATTTTACTGACCGTTCCAAGGCGGTACTTCTTTTGTGGATCTTTTATGTTTTTGATCTGTCTTGTGTTTGCTATGTCTTTGTGCGCGTCTGTTTATATGTGCTTTGTGGTCACCTGCTGGGAAAGGGCTGACCTCTTGGCTCTGTTTGGGGTGTCTTCTGTGAGTTTGTCACTTTCCCATTGGTATCCTGGGTCAGGTGTGGTACTTGATTGTATCAATTCCTGATCTTTGCACCTTTCCTTACTTTGCTCACAAACAGAGCCGTTCTGTGTCGAAAACGAGCTTAAATGCCAGTTTGCATGGTTTAAGTGGAATTGGCAATCACATGTATACATGAGAACATGGTTGTAACTATAACAGTTACCAAGATCTATGGAAAAAATGAATTTTAATAGGTGGGCCCTCGCAATTACAGCTGTACCAACAACTCTCACATCACGATTTCCGACAACTAGTTATGCACGAGTGCTGTAATTCATAATGTATAAGGCGTGAGCTAGGAGGAATGGGTACAGGATGTTTATTTCAGTTTACATACTGTGATATAGGTTGCGAGTTCGAACCCCGTCAACGTACCTTGTTTTGTGTGTGTGTGTTTTCAATTTTATATTTTTATCATTTTTTTATTATTTTCATTTGTATTTTAAGATATAATTCATAATCATTTCCAAACCAGTTGGGTTGCTGAATATCGCTTTAATGACAGCAAACAATGCATACTCTATTTTGTTGATGCATTCAGTGCCATCTCCCATATGCGTTTTCGTCTTTGATAATGTCCCATTTGATGGACACTTTCTTTAAATGTTAAAACTGCTTTCCAATAATGCTTAAAGGATAAATGTGAAAATATGATACAATTAAAATGAAGAAAAAGAAATGAAATCATTGACGGATTCGAACCTGCGCATAATGGAACATAAATGTAATTTCTGCTGCTAGTGACTCTACATACTGAGCTATACAAGCTGATATGAGGTAGTTTTAAAAATACACATGGCTGCTGAATATGCCAGCCTTATGTTTTGATTTCAATGTTTACAAACAAGCAAATGTAAACATGTAAACATCATCATAAGATCTTGGTAGCACTATATAGTGCGACCAGCTAACAGAGACTGGGCGTGTTAGACAGAGCGCTGTCAAACACTGTCAAATAAGACTAGTCTACAGTAAATCGGGTGTAATAGCCTATGCTTTACTCGTGCAATCAACTGAAGCGCAGATGACAAGGGTGACCAACTTAATACGTTAGCATGCCTGGTAGACATTTATCTTTAGTATGCTGCTGGGGACCTGCTGCATTTCATTTACCGAGATATATATACTGTGAAATTTCAGGGGAGGGTAGGTTTGCACTTTCTTCAAATTCTGTCTGTATTGCAAAACTGGTTTGGTTTTAAGCTGGAGACAATATTAGTAAATCACCATTTAGAATTCAGCGAGGCAATGGTTAAGTATCTGGATCATGAGAAAAAGGCATACAAACACGAGATTTGGTCTTGCCGCATATCAGAAAAAGCCTCCAATAATCGCCCAATCTGGCGTGTCCAGAGCGACTAGATGTCTAAATGTTGTTCGGAGTCTTCTTCAACTTGCATACTTTGTTTATGCGAGAAGCGAAAGCCCTGGCGACTTCATGCATACATGCAGGCTCGTTGGAGCCTTCGCCACACGCCGATTTAATAAGAACCATCATTTCGTGTGCTGACCAATTTATAGTATTAACATTTCATAGCGGACCATTTATTTTATTTTCTTATCCAGTATATAATTTGAATAGTTAAAATTTCGAAACATTGTCAGAGCGCATATATCTAGACTAGTCAGTCACCCTGTTATCCAAATTAATTTGAGATGCCTTTTTCTCACAATGGGCTCAAAACTACTACAGGTATACAGGTATTTTTACAGGTGAATAAATACACCCTGTCTTACCGATTTTTATATGGAAATGTCCAAGGGTATGTCTTTGCTAAGAACCGCCCAGTCTCTCTTAACTAGACGGACTATAGTATATAAATAAGTAAAAATATAAATGGGAAAAAAATAAAAGGGGAAAAGACAACTATAAGAATACTACTAGGTACCCCTTGGACTTGATTTTTTTAATGCAAGGTAATCAAGTTCAGCTATTTATATATTAAAGATGCGTTTCGAAATGTGTTTCAAACAAAGAGTCATAATAGTTTATTAAAAGCGTTTTGAGATGTTTTTGTTTGATTTGATTCTATACGTCACAGTCAATAATTTTTCAGTTATGTCACTTCCTGTGTTGAACCAGTACTGAGCAAGGATTAATGTGTCTTGCGCAAGGACACAGCGTAGAGACCCCATAATCTCAAGCCAAACACTCTACCACTGAGCCCCTGTTCTTCCCTTTCTGAGATGTGTATATACCTATGTACAACCCTGAACAAGACAATACTATTTTCAGTATTCCAGTTTTCGTTGCTAAAAAGCTCTAACTTCATCAATGAAAGCCTGTCTCTCACCTGTGTGTTTTCTACAATGAAAAAAATAGTGGGTGGCATTCTCTACCACGCCACACAAGTCACATAAAAGAATATCACGAATATACGATTTCTGAAAAGATCATTATTAAGACTGCTGCACTTATTTCTAAGTCGTGCATGTAAGAGCAGGGAGAAAGGAACACATGATATGTTAAACTGTTAGATTATATTTTTTAAAGACTAGTAATGTCAGCTTCTACGATCGGAAATCACGTTTTACGGCTCCGCTTTCGTGTCGCCTTTAAACTAAATTTCCGACAGTATATCAGACGATATACCTCCCAAATGAAAATTTTGGATACAGTTATCCCCTAAATTTGTGTCATTATAGAGACCTAGACCTGTCCTTCAGGGTAAAGCTGCAAAATAATAATGTTAAGATTCTATTCGCACCGCCAAAATTGTGATTTTCTACAAGTAAACATACAATTTAAAACTGTCCGTTGCTTGTTATTGTGCAATCAAAATCTAGATGCACTTTTTCCAATGTTACATGTACTATGATTGGGCTGTTTAAAAATCAAACTGCTTAAATTGCATCCCATTTCGCTGATACAAACAGAAACAATAGCAGGAAATGTATAAAATAAGATTTAATTTGTAAATTTTCCGCGCTTGAACACCTTTAATAAATCAAAGCATGTTTCTTTTTTTTTCAATATTTTTTAAAGGTGTAGATCCGCAGAACAAATAAGAAGCCAACAAACTGTAACGTGCATTTCAATAAGCTTCTTTTTTATAAGCTTTGGTAAAATGCATCTTGGAACCAACGGATACCAATGCTTAGGCAATTTTGAACATTGTGTTTTTGTTGTAGAAAAGACATTTTGGTAGGAAATGTGATTTTATTGTAGAAGACATTTTGGCGGGAAACGGGTCTATGGTATGATAGAATGACATGTTTTTTTTATGCAATATTAACATTTTTCCTATTCTCTGAGAATCCATAGTGTATATCTTTAAATTGATGTGAATTCTTTAAATTAATGTGAATTTAGCAAGGATTCAATTTACAAAAAAGTTCTTTTTTGTCATAAACTTAATGTGAAAGCAAGAAATATCTTTGAAAACAAGAAATATCTTTAAAAAAGATATGACAAAGTGTCAGAAGACATATTTGATATGAGTAATGTGGCAATTTTATAATAAATTGAGAAGAAAAAATATGGGAGATGTTTATACTTTGTTCTGTCTTGGGTCAGTTGAAAGTCAAGCGTTTGGCATAAGGAACCTATGCTATTCCAAAATATCTGTAGTGATGCTTCTAGGGTACAGGACTGCTGGAATCTCGCGAAAAACTCGAGTCAGAATGAAAAAATATATACCCTGCGCCCAAATGCTGCATATTTAGATAGCTAGTGTCATACATGCCCGGTGCGAAAAAATCTAAAACAGTAGTAGAATTTAGTTGACCTTAACCTATGAATATTCGTTTAAGGACCTCAGGAGAAAAACAATAAACAACCAACAACGGACTGGATTATCCGAATGGGTTTTCATCGTCGACCGGTTTCTTAGTTCATACAAGGACTAAACAGAAATTCCTGCACTACGATAACAGTATGAACTTACTTTAAGCGCAGTTATAATACATCATTTCCTAATTTCATTTTCAATCACTATTTTTAGAAAAAAAAAGATTGTGACCAAACTTATCTGTTTTTTGTACTTCAGTAAGCTTTGCATAATATTATTTTGTCTTTCAAAATTGTTACGGTTACACTGTCTGTATTCGCTGTCTCGTCCTGTGGTATGGTGCTGCAGGACTATATTTGTTTAGTTGACCGTAAGCTAAAAATATCGGCAATATTTTCCTACGGAAGGCATTTCGTGCCATACATTATTTTTTTTAAACCATCTACATTCCTCGCGTTTAACTATCATTCTTTCAGAGTCAACGTGAACATCATATTCAGAACTAATGAAAAAGTGCAAAAACATACAAAAAACAACATAACATACTCCCAAATCTCTGTGATAGATGAATAACCATTTCATGCAATGTACTTTCCTCCACTAAGAGATCAAGTCAGCTTTTTAGGTCACCAATGAAATGATAAGACTTCGTCTAACAACAACAACAGTGCCCTACGGAAGCATATAGGGGCCATTTTGTCTTAGTTTTTAGGTATTATGTATACTGTCTAATGGCTTACTTCTTATGTATTATGTCAAGTGCTTATTAGTACATGCTAAATTTAACAATAAAGCTGGAAAATTATTAACAAATCTTACAATGGACGATGTTACAGATACGGATTATAATATTAATAAATGCAGCTAATCGAGAAAATAAGTACTTTTATGTGTATTTTGTCTTGGGTTTTTGTCTCATGTCTTAGGTGTTTTCTCTAATATATTATGTATTTTGTCTTATGTCTTAGGTATTCAGTAGTCTTACAATGGTATGTCCTATATTTTGTCTAATGTGTACATAATTAGTTACGCTATAGTATATTCGTTATTAACCACTTTAAAATAAGACTTGTCACAACACTTTTCAGAAATTGTAAATTTAATGTACTTTATTAGGGGATAGGACGAAGGACAATACGATAATTAGGACATAAGAAGTATGCTGTTATACCCAAGACATAAGACAAAACACCTAATAGGTAAGACAAAATACATAGGAGAAAAGACACAATGGCCAAGACAAAAGACGTCAGACAAAATACGTAAGACAAAATACCCCCAAAAAGTGCTTATTTTCAAGATATGCTGCATTTATTAATAATACTCAGCATCTGCAACATCGTCCATTATTAGTCTTTCAATTTTGCCCCACTTTATTGCTTATTTTATCAAGTCATAATACAAAATACTAAAGATGGAAGACATTAAACATTTAAGAAGGAAATGAACGATGGCAAAAGTCTAAAGATTCGTTTAAGGTTTGCTTTGAAGATGTAAGTATTATACATTAAACGACCCGTACCAACATAAACATAAAATATATCGTGATGTGCAAGGTCTACACTGATGTAGGTGGTATAAAATAGTTAAAACCCTGTTTGTCCACATGTTCGTAAGATAATCCACTCGCTAAAGCTCGTGGAATATCTCCATATACTGGCGGGACAACCCATGGTATAACTATTACTTATACCTAAGACAAAATGACCAATAGATGATGGAAATTAATAAATGTAAAGAGCAGTGCTTTGAATAAGGATTGGGACTATTTATTATTTTACTCCATGCTTTCAGAGTAAGATGGTAGTTAACCCCACTAGTTTCAAGAAGTTTACTCCACTGGAACTTAAATTTTACTTCTTTAGTACACAAACGTTTACTCATTTGGTACTTAAAGAGGCTAAGTCTGCAACTATGATCATTTTTCGAATTTTCATATTTTCTTTTTAAATCAGTTGTAAAAGTAGAATTAAGTTTTGTTTTCACAATATATCTGTTCACTATAGCTGAAAACTGCACGGAAAAGTGAATTATCTTATAAAACAGGTGTGTTGGTAATTATTTGTGTACCTCCAATAATTATAAACAGTTAATTTTAAAATAAATGCTGTTGTTTTGATACTGATAATTTGTTAAGATTTACGAAATTGGTAAAATGTATACCTGAATTTTAGTTTTTCACTGTGTTCTTGAAAAATAGAAACATTAGTTCTGAAATTGAAAGATCAAAAGTTACAGACTATGCAGCTTTAATTAAAAGCTGACAAGTAGAACATGTATTCCTTATTTAGCAACATAAAACATTGTAAAAAATAATTGTTTGAAATTTCATTCATGTCCTAGGTGATAATGTGAATGAAATTTTAAAACTAGAGGACCTGAAGCGCTCATCTAATCTTGCTATTAATGTTAAAATAGGTCACGGTCAACTTAGGCTTAATTGTATCGATTCCTGATCTTTGCCCTCTTTCTTTTATTTATTAAACATATTTTGTTTTACCATTAAGGGCATTGTGGCCATTTTGGTCAAGTGACCTAAAACAAATATCATATTAATTCCTTATGAAAGAGTTCAAACAGCAAAGTGATTTGTTTAGATATGTATGTGGCAGTCCAAAATAAGTGGCCTTGGATGAAAGATCAAAGGTCAGCATGACCTTTGGTGCTTATATAAAACCAGCGTCTCATTCGGTTTAACATTTCTTACAAGTATTATGATTTCCACTTAAACAGTTATAGAAAAATGAACATTTCAAGATTTCCCCAATATTAATGCATTAGGAATTATATTTGGCAAAAGGTCAAGGTTAACCCAGATAAATCATTTGTGCAAATCTGGTAGGGCCCAAATTCCCTATGCTACATACCAAGTCCAAAGGTCATTGGCATTTTGGTTCCAGAGAAGATATTAAAAGGGGTTTTACTATATATGGGCATGGTGACCATCATGGTCATGTGACCATAAACATTTGTTATAAATTTACTCCACTCAACTTAATGAGTCACCATATAACTTAATGAGTCACCATATAAAATTTGAGTTCAATTGGCCTAGTGGTTTATGAGAAACCTACGTTTTGGTATATTGATAGGACTCCAATATGAGCGATCAACCTTGACCTTTGGAACTTATTAATATCCATTGTCTCATTAGATTTAACATATCAAGTAACAAATGACTTTGGCTTCAACAGTATTCAAAAACAACTTTTCAAAAAATGCCCTTTTTAAATGCATTAGGAAGCAAATTTAACCTTGATGTTAAGTAGGTTAAGGTCAACCTAGGACCATCATTTGTACAAACGTGGTAGGCCCCACATCCCAAATGTTACTTATCAAGTCCTAAGGCCATCGATTATCTGGTTCTGGAGAATATTTTTTTACCATATATGGGCATATCAGCCATCTTGGGCATGTGACCAAAACAGTTTGTATATATTTTGGCTAACTTATCAAAATGAGTCTTAATATTAAATTTGAGTTTGATTGGCCTAATGCTTTCTGAGAAAAGTGTGTTTTAATATATTGATAGGAATTCAATATGAGTTACCTCAAGTGAAAGGTCAACCTTGACCTCTGGGACTTATTTATAGCCATTGTCCCATTAGGTTTAACATGTCTAGTGATTAAATGACTTTGGTTTGAACAGTTTTCAAAAAATCAGCTTTTCAAACAAGTTCAGATTTAAATGCATTAGGAAGCAAATTTGACCTTAACGTTAAGTAGGTCAAGGTCAATCTAGGATCATCATTTGAACAAACTTGGTAGGCCCCACATCCCCAATGCTACATACCATGTCCAAAAGTAATCAGCCTTCTGGTTCTGTAGAAGTTTTAAAGAGGTTTTACCATGTATGGGCGTGGCGGCCATCTTGGCCATATTACCAGGACATTTTGAATAAATTTTCCTTCCCCTATCCTAAGGAGTCTCCATATGAAATTTGAGTTCAATTGGCCCAGTCATTCCAGAGAAGAAGATGTTTGAAAATGTTGATGGACGGAAAGACGACAGAGTCATTGGTTAACTTTTAGCTTACCTCAAAGCCTTCTGCTCAGGTGAGCTAATAAATCTTTAAAAAATACATACAATCTGTGGAATTAGTTATAATGCACAACACAGCATGTTTCACACTTTGTTCCTTTCTAAAGACTGTAAGTCTTTTAATCATGGTTACAATTTCTGCTATTAATAATATTGTAAAGAATGAAAATAGAATTATCACATGCATTTATACCACTTATTGATAAAATGAAACTTAAGCTTCGATTGACTTTCTAAAGAAATTGTATTTTCTATCTTCCAGGAATCATAAAAAATCACAAAAAAGCAAATAACGGTTTATCGTTAAAACATGTTATACACAGGCGTTTCTGTAAGAGATTGAAAGAAATCTCTTACGGATTTATTACCTTAATATAAGTCTCTATCTTGCAGCATTTTAGATTTCATGAACAGCTGAAATTTCATGATCAGTTGAGTTGAGCATGAAAAATGTTTTATAACCTCAGGCCTAAATACTACTGTATAAGAAAAAAGTGTTTACTTTCTATTTTTATTGCATAAACGGTCACTGTGTTGCTTGAAAACTGGAGAAAACGCTTTGAGAAATTCTTTTTTTGGTGTTCTTTTAATGGGCGGCACATCATGAAAGCATCTTCCATTGTAGGTTTTAACACAGCCAGTTCCTGGGTATTGGCTTTTGTCACCCTGAAGTCACTAAATTATGTTCACTTTAATGCATGCTATTGTTGATGGCGTCAACTTTTCTGACGGCCCACAGTGCATATACGTAAAATGTAACCATGTAAGCGTCACATGAATTGGCATGTAAATACACGAGCATATGCCAGATTTTTTTAATGAGTTGATTTACAAACCCTCCTACTGTAATTTTCCGGAAAGTATTTTATCCACTGACTCTAAATATTTCGTTGAAAAAATAATATTTTTTTGAGGATCTGTCTGTGTATTTTTTAGGGTGACACTGTTAAAAGTGATTGTCCTGTCAATATTTTTAGGAAAATTATGAAATACTTAAAGATTTAATACAGAAAGTTGGTTTACCTTACTATATTTAGTACTTGCCGCGTTTACAACCAAACCAATTAATTTACCATGTTCAAAACCGCTGGTATCAGCAATATGGGTAGCTGTTCATCTACAGATACCAGTTAAATTCATGAAAACTTGGATGCATGAACTTTATAGAGCTCGTACTATCAATATGGGTAGCTGCCCAGGTACAGACACCAGCTAATGCTTGAAAACTTGGTACTTTAGAGCTCCTACTACCTTGGTAGTGAAGCTAAGTCGTTCTGTTCATACTGCGTGGATGCACAGGTACATAATGTAGATATGCGCCTTTGTTTGATCTCAAGCGGTATAAACAGCATTTTTATGACTCCCATTCAACAAATTAAATCTCTTTCTGCGCTACGTCACAAAAATAAAAATAAGATGCACCTTAAACCAATCAATTACATTAGATCTAAATTTAGTAACATTGTCCTCAGAATTAGAAGCTTTTAAATATAATCAATCGAAAAGCGGAAAATATACTTGAAGGCAGTATCAGAGTCGATAAAGCCCGCACTTTGATATATATTCGTATAAAATAAACAACGGACAACGGACTTTGAAAAGACTGCTGCTCAGAATCCCATACCATTTGGTCCAGTTTTTTGCGCTTAAAAATAGGATTATTTTCTTATCCATCCCTTTAAATAGAGAATACGAGGAGCATTCGGAAAGTTCTTAGCATGGTCTTTAATCTCAGTAACCGATTTACAAGCCCTATCATGTTTGGTATCATTTAAAAGAGCTATCTTTTTTCTATGTTATGACATGAGACTATTATAATGCAGACTCGAAAAACATTATTGTTAATACATGTACTGTTTGTATACTGGAAAAAGCAAAATTTAAGTGGAAACTATAACTTTTACATTTTGAAAAGTGTGCAGAACATTAACAATGGTTTATGAAATTAGATAATTTTGTACCATTTTGTAGGTCACAATCTGGTACAGTTATTATACAATTAATGACCGAGTTCGATGTTTTTCTAATAATACCGGAACAGCAATACCAAAACCGTCTAGCAAGCAAAGCTATGCGCTTTTTATTCGACTAAAATGGCATGTCACAATGAACATATTTTGAAAATGCATCACCATAATTTTACAATTTTCTCGCAAACGGTAAATGCGATTGAAAAGCTACTTGCAGCGTTTAATGTGTAGCTCAAAATTGGTATGAGTCAGTCGTTAATTTGACTGTATCATAACGCAACGCTCCTGCTGACGTCTCATGGTAGCATACAGAATCCAGTAATATTCTGAAAAGTCCAGCTGATGCTTTTGGGTTATTTTTTATTTACACTGTGGCGTGGTGATACCAATACCAGTAATGCAGTTAACTAACTTTTCCTAATCAACAGTAATTGATAACGTCAATATTTTGTAAATAAACGTCAAATTAAAACATCAGTTAACAGCTGATTTTAAGAAAATTTTCCATAAGGTACCTTTTTGTACACTCACAATTTTGACATTGACTACTTACATTGCAATCATAGTGCAATTACAATTTAATGTACAACATGTCATGAACTATTGTGTCTCGTGATTGAGAACGTCTTCAAAGCTTACGTTGACGTCACTTGCACGTGATACATGGGTAATTTAATCAGAATCTGTCATTTGTAAATGACCTTTGTCCCTGCAAACAATACAGAACGAAAGTAGATAAAAAATTTACAGACTCAAGGTGTTGAATTTTATGGGTAGACTATAGTAATCAGAGTGGGTAGGGTATGGCGGAATCTTTTAATGGGCAATAATTTGTGCATAGTGTACTGTCATCGTTTAATAAAGAATGTGTAACCATCAAAGAAGCATAGGACAGATATCTGTTTAGTCAGGAAACAAAACTAAAGAGGGTTAGCTTGCTGCTGAATTGGTGTCCTTCGAAATCGCCTACCCCTGCTTTATAAAACTGTTATTTCAATACCTTCAATTAATTTTACAGCCATGAATTTTCTAGGGCACACTTAAAACTTGTCAGACTTTGCACAGAGTCATAGATTTGTCCGGCGAGATAAATAAGCAACTTTTCATTATCTCTCTCCTTTTCGCAACAAGTTTAATAGATTCAATAATACAAAAGCACGAACGTTAGATTCTATTTAACATATGACATTAAAATTACTGTGCACTCATTAAAATCTCATTTTTGGTGTGAAAACGTATGGATTTTGCTATATATACGTGACGTTGTTAAAAGCGTAATTTCATAACGTTACCCAAAAATCTGTAAACCACTAGTGGTTTATCGCTTTTAATACATGACATTAATTCACTTTGAGACGCGGTGCCATGTGATAAATAGGCCATAAAACTGATTGGATTAATTTGAAGTCATTCCACTTGGAATTTCATGCTTTCTTATATCGAACTACTTATAACCTAGATATAATAATTAACTTCTACATGCAACTAGGTCAGTATTTCAAATTGGAAGTGTATTATACGTGAACCCGAAAATTTTTCATTGAGATATTAACTCATATCCTATGTAACAATTGACTTCTCCAGACTTAGAGTATCATAGAAGACCTAATGAATCGCTTCATTGACAAAACCATCCCTCTGGAATCCAGATCGATATTTCAGAATGGAATTTCTTTCGTGTTAAACCGTCATTGGAGAATTGAGAAAATTGACTACTAAATTAAATATATATACGTTATGCTCATCTGAGAGATTACATAAGTAAAGAAGCAATGTCAATGAAACAATGAATAGCGTACGTGTACCTCCTGCTGCCAGTTTCAATGTGTATTTTATGCCTTTATAGATATCAGGAAAACATCTTTGTATATCACTAAAAATAAGTGTAAGTCAACACAACAAGTGGTGAGTGTAAACTTACTCTTATTTTCCTACTAAAACAACATGATGCAAACATAGCTATTGTCCTGCCAGCCAACTTGGCGTCGTGTTCTGTTTACAATTGTTAAGTCAAACATTAATTTGTACACTTTACTTGAGCTAGTGCGAATCGATAAATCACTTGTGTTTTAATCCTATCCTGCATAAAGGAGTAATACACGAGTGTTCTATCGATTCTCTGTCCCTGATTACTTTGACGTCACTGTCACTCTTGACTGACAGACAGTAATTGTTGTCAGGATTAATACAATTGAACAGAACACATTTTTAAGCAGGTGAAATATTACACCAAAATCAGTGGTCGTTCAGCTTCCACTTAATTTGGTGTAAAGTTCTGCTTAGTTTTGCATGTAGACAATACATCACAGTTTTCATAGAATAATATATACTCACCTGCCAACCAAGAGTGACAGTGACGTGGTGATTTGTTTACATTTGTTAAGTAGAACATTAATTTGTACACTCCACTTGAGCTAACGCGAATCGATAGATCACTTGTGTATTAATCCTATCCACAGTAGGATATTAGACAAGTGATCTATGGATTCTAAGTCCTTGATAACTGTGTAAACAAAACTTGACAACACTCACTCTTGGCTGGCAGGACAGTAGATCTACATTTGTTTATAAAGAAAACAGCCACTGAAAAATAGCAAAAACAAAGGTCTTAATGAGAAATGGTAGCTTAATGAAGGTTGAAAGTATTGCAGATACTTTTGACCTGCATTAAGCGATAATTGGTCCTGAATACCAATTTTCTGACATTTTGAGAGTGGTCGTTTTATACAAGTTTACTGTGGCTAAACAAAGTAAGATGTGGTGCCAATATGGAAACGTAGAGCTGAGAAGTAATGTTGGAAAGTACTGTTGTCCTTGTTGGGATTTCAACAATGAAAATACAAAGTTCAAAATCGCCTAAGCTGCTGATAGCCGCTTTAATGCGTAGATAATTTAGGAAACTGAGATGCTTTCAAGAATAAGCTGAAAACATGTTCCAAAAATAATGCACATGGTAGTTGCTGTTAAATTGGATTGTCGAAAATACCATGTTCAAAATTGCCTTAACCGCTACGCTGTAATTGGTAGGGTTCTAAATATGAAAACACTATGTTCAAAATTGCCCTATACCACTAATGGCAATTATGGAAACCTAGTTCCTGTCAAATTTGGGTTTTCTACGTTGAAAATTCAATGTTCAAAATTGCAGTTACCGCCAATTGCCGCTTAAATGGGTAGGCCATTATAGAAAAAAAAAATGCTCTGTTGGAAAAAATACTGTTGTCTGCGTTTTCTGTAAAAATTGGGATTTTGACAATGAAAGTACAAAGTAAAATATTGCCTTAGCTGCTGATAGTGAGTGGCTTTAATGCGTAGGCAATTAAGGAAACTAAGATGCTTTTAATAATAAACTGACATGTTCCAAAAAAGTAATGCACACCGTAGTTCCTTTTAAAATGGGTATTTTCGACAAAATACAATGTTCAAAATTGCCTTCACTGCTTATAGCCGCATTAATAGGTAGGCAATGGAAAGCCGCTTTAATGGGTAGGCAATTATGGAAACCCAGTTCCTGTCAAATTTGGATTTTTTACGATGAAAATTCAATGTTCGAAATTGCATTAACCGCCGATTGCCGCTTTAATGGGTAGGCCATTATGGAAAAAGCAAATGTTTTCAAGCATAGACCGACAGCATATTCTAAACATTTATTGCATGCCAGTTTTATTTTTCTGAAAATACAAACTATAAAGCTTTTGCAAAATTGTCTAAGTTTTCAACTATTGTTCTTTCCATAGAGCGAATAACAAAAAGCTGACCAGACTAGGGGTAAGTCCAGATAGGAATGCGTAACTATTAATTCATTTTCTTATTTCTTAACACTGTTTTGGGTGCTCAACAGAACCGTCTCAATGAGACGATTCTTTTGAGCACCCAAAACACATGTTAAAGTTGTGAATAAGAAAATAATCACCTTTATATGCACAAAAAGTTGCTTAATATTTAGATCCATGCGGCTGTTGTTCTTATCCAACAGAATCATAAACCCATACATGTATGATAAGCCTCATGGGAAACGACTGTGTTTCACGTATGAAGAATAATTCAAAATATTAATGGTTTCGCATCAATCACGATTATAAAAATAATGTGGCTACAGATGATTCGATGTCCTGCATATTTAATGATGACAGTAATAACAAACGCCTACAACTTTAAAAATTAGGACATGTCTTGAGAAAACCTATGTTTTGCTGTCATTAATCCAGAGCCCTTTTTATGGGACCTAGGCAAACAGTGCAGACCCAGATCAGACGCCGCATAATGCGGCGTCTGACCACGATCTTCACTGTTTGCTTAGTTACAGCATGTTCAATTAAACTTCCCCGCGGTGCCTTGGGATTGTCTGTAGTTTGTGATTGTGATATTTCCTGATCAAACTCACTATTTTCTATTAAAAACACACCACCCAATAGCAGGGCTTGTCCGCCTGGTAATGGTAGAAAAAAATGGGATAATAAATGCGAAACAACAGAGGTGCAGATGAGCCGCATCATCCGCATAATCTGACCAGTGCCTTAATATTCTCTCAGATGACAGCAGAATAGATTTACTTGCTACATGATCATTTTCAAGATTCTGGCTAGTCTCTGTAGCTGAACAAATTGATATGAGTAACTGGTGAAACAACTTTAGTCGTGGCGTGGCTTCAATGGAATGAACTTAAAATCCATGATGGGGTGAATCGCCTTTTTTTTCTGGAAATGGGAAAGCTGTCGGTTCGAAGTGCATAAAGCCAGACCAGTCTGCTCCTTCAATAAAATAAATAGGTTGAAAAAATAAAAATGCTTGCCCACCCACTTCCTTGATAATGATGGCTGTTGCCAAGGAGGCGTTTCTTTCTATTTTGCCTGATACATTAGCATACATTCAACCTTAATCCATATAGGCCAGACGTTTTTTTTTTGTGGGACATAGACACACAGTGCAGATTAAGATTGGATCCTTTCTCCTTGTGCGATTCATCGCATTGATGAGGAGAGAGCTGGTTGCTTTACTTAAATCCATATGGCCAAGCGTCCCTTTTGTGGGACATTGATGGAGCAGACCCAGATGAGAACGCGGCGTCTGATCGGGGTCTCCACTGTTTGCTTATTCTATTTAAATAACAAAAAAAAAAAAACTACTCAGCTTCCCTTAAAACGGAAATGGACTGGTCAAATTGATTAGAGTAGTAAATAATTCCATACGGCTTTAATGGGTCATCGATCGAAATCCAAAGTGTACCATTGTCAGTGTCATAACTCTCTATTGACTTAAATGGGTAAATTGACTAGAACTAGAACCGAATGGAACGCTACGATATCTGTGCACCGAACTGTGTCCTTCACTGATGTTATGACACACTTTGTGGCAATATGGATACTTGTTATATGACTGGAGAGAAGCCTTCTTCTGATTGGCCCAATTTGTCTTCATAAATCCCTATGTCTACCCTAAAACTGGTCTTAACTGGCCTACAGGTTGCTGTAGGATGGAAACAAGCTCAAACTAGTTTCCAGAAGTTGATACTTTCGTAGCGTGTATATTTCCGGAGGTTGTACATTTTAAACCCTGTCAGCTGACTCGGTTTACATTCACCTTTGCGTGTTCACATTAGTTTAACACCCAACACACATTCGTTGTAATAAAGTATTGTGCTTTATTAATGTGTACATTGATCTGATTGTGCACGGAACAATTAATTTGCAACCCATAGGAGATACGAGTCACGTCATGAGAAAAAGCAATGTGGCTATAAGCAGACAGACCACATACCAACCCTCGGTATCGTGAGGAGGGAGACACAGAACACATCCAATTAAAATAAAGCGCAATGATTGGCTGCTTGCGGACACGTGTCCGCAAGCAGCCAACCATTGCACTTTATTTTGAGTCTGAGAATGGATTCAAGTTTTATAACCTCGAGGCCAGCTCTCTCTCTCTCTCTCTCTCAGCAAGATGGTTGGGAAACAAGAAATGGAAAGGCCACCATGAACCACAATACAAAACAAGGACCCAACACAAATCCCCTCACCCAATGGGAGCAACAACAAACTATAATTAAACAACTTAGAACAGCAGCAGCTGAAGCAACCGGGGGCGTAAACATATTTTACTGGCCCAACTTTCGCCCTAGATTCTACTGTTGAATTGTTGAGTAATAATTCACTGTTTGGAGGCCAGTTGTCAAGAAGATCAAATCACGAGCGCAAGATCAAATCACGAGCGTGCAGCGCAAGTGATTTATCTTCGTACAACTGACCGACAAACAGTGAATTATTACTCCACAATTCACGCACTGGAGCTGATCTATTTCGATTCTAACACACAATAAACGACGAAAACACATTCGAAGGTTTCAGCTTCTTCCAACTTTCCGCCATTTCACTGAAGGACTCCCGCAAATATTTAGACTACGTCGCATACGTTTACATGTAATTGTAACGTCTTTCAAGCGTAAAAACGACATTACACCGTCTAACGCCACGAATGACGTCATTTTCCAGTGACGTCAGCTATCACACACTTTAGCTGTGAATTATTGTCTGATATATCAGTTTGTTACCGTTGGCTCTATAGGCGAGGTGTTAGAATAAAACACAAAAGGCGGTTTCCTAACATTATATGCAATATTTGGATCTTCACCCACCGTCAGAGTTAAAGAAAAAAAAACAAGCTGAGAAACGGTGGTGACCAGCCAAAGACAAGAACCAAACCCACCGTAAGTGTATGAGGCCTTGAACACCGTCGTGAAATTCAAGAGGAAACCATAGCTAAAACCTGTGATTGCTCTATCTGGTCTCAATCCGAAAAGTTGGGCTCAATTCGAGAATCAAGCCTCGGATGTATGTAAGAATGAAAAAGCTGCATTTTTTATAAGCTGGAATTGGCGTCAGGAAAAAAGTACTGTAGTATGTGGGTTCAGTCCTATTCAAATTCCATTATTCTGATTACCCTAAACGTTTTATCAACGTTTATATTGTTTCAATAAAAATGAAAAAATCAAAAACCTTAACTTCATTTATTATAGCAATGTTTATTTGTGGAATGTTGTATAAACCGTTTGTTTCGGTGCAATTACACTTGTTATTTTGTTGGCATGGTTTCAGGGACAACAGTGTTTCGTTATCAAAGTAGACCCTCGATGTACATCCGCGGTCTGATTCACGGAATTGGCCTAGGCAGTTCCGATTGATCCGGTCTGTGACATTGTGATTCACTGTCATTATATACTGGTAATAGCAGTATTTTTTAAGATTTTATATGTGTCAGTGCACAATATTTTGGTACTTAGGCCAAATAAAAAAATAAGTGTGTTTCAGGGTAATGGGTCGGAAATTTTAGGTAGGGTACATACACATATATTTTTTTCTGGAAAAATATAATTTTATGCATTTTGAAAGGCATGTTTTAAATTTTTTCCCGAAAACCTGAAAAAAAAATAATCTTGGTTTCACCAGTAAATTTAGGTAGGTTTGGGTTATCCTAACCACAGGTATCTTTTTTATTTATTTGGCCTTATCACGTTTGCGCAAATGCCCTAACTCTAACTAACGCCCAAACTGACATATCCAGCCAATATAGAGGTCTAAAGTATGGTCTGGGTGAATCTACATCCATACGGTATCTGGCGAGTCTGCGAAAAAGCCTCTAATAGACGGTCATGCTGACGTATCTAGCAAAGCAGGGGATTTTCTGCACTTCTCTAGGGGCCGAATTTCGGCCCCCATTCCAAATCGAAAATAGCCACGTTTTTTCCCAATACCATATGTCTGTTCTTTCCAATAATGAAAAGTAAAAAACAAAGCAATTTTTTTTTCTCTTTTTAAAAAAAACAACACTTCTACTTATGAGGAACAATGACCCATATCAGAATGATACTTAAACACCTGTGCTTAAGAGGTATGCTTGACATAATACAATCTAAAATAACTTGATTTTGAGGGCATATTTTGCTTTACTTGTTATGTTCTATGTCGTTAATTTATCTCAATTTTGATGTTAAGTCGATCATTTTTCTCAATTTTGGCCAGGGGCCTTTGTCCTTAATTGCTGGAAAAAGCCCTGCTAAGTTTGGCGTCAAAATTTGGTATGGGGCTTAATCAACAACCATACTTTGTCTGCAAGCAGCAAAGGCTCTGGTAAGTGCGCAGGATCACCTTTACCTTCGCTGCTCACGGATGCAATAAGTACTGAAATCTTATGCACTGGCCCTTTTGGAAGACTGACAGGAGTTATCTTTTGGAGGTGATGGGATGCATCTGATTCTTAGATGCGTTTTGATCGTTTCCTGATCTTTGCAACCTTACTTACTTTTATGTTTTAATCATTGACATTAGATTGAACTCTAAATTAAAATGCGTTTTATCTCGGCAAACTTAATTTATAATACGAAAAATCGCAACTTTGGTGTTAACAAGGTGGATCAATGATTGCATACTACTGAAAGTTCTTAAATGTTCAAGATGATTTTATTTTCACGAATAGCGTTAAGAGATATATTTGCCGTATTAACAATCCGCGACCACTAGGGCATAACTAACTTACATTAGTAAACGGCAGAGTGATTTGTATATTTGGCAAGGGTTTTAACTGCAGAGTTTCGTGAAAATAAAGCCTCGCCAAAATTTCTGAATCTGCAGTTATGTTTTCTGATTTACCAAAGAAGACCAGGATTAACTTTGAAACCAACTCACACCATGGTTACTTTTTTCTCATTACGTTTTTGCTTTTCTGTGGAGAAGCGATATACCTAAGGGCTTATATTTCTTTCATAAGGGGTCTGATAAGAGACAGATTAAATCAATTTCAATAGCTCACTGGATTGATACTGCCTGTAAGGAGGTCATAATAACTTCAAAATGATTAGCCTTTGGTCTACCTGGAATAGCCCTTTGGCAGTGGTACCAATTTTATTGTTTTAAAATTTAGGTCTTTAACGGTGATTGGAATAAAAGCACCACAGCACATTGAAAACGGCATTAAATGAGTACAATAAGTATAGCACAGTTATCTACATAACTGATATAGGTCACTGTCGGCCACGGCAGTAATCATAAGTGTTACATGTCGCTCAGATATCTGATACTGTGCAAAACTACGCTACCAATATCTGTTCCAAATGTCAAAGTATCACACTTTATTAGTTATGTAACTTTGCATTATCAAAAGCACGCATGCGCCTTAAATTATAACAAGTTTTTAAAGTCAGGCTATAGCATCTGGAAGACTTAATGAATTCTAAGAACATGCAATTTTTCCTGTAAACCTTTAGAACTGCCTAAGCGGCGTGGAGACATATGTGACCTTTTGTCAATATCGTGACTGCACCCGGCGGTTGTAGTAAACTTGACTGAAACTTGAATGGAACTTGATGATTTCTGATATAATATGGTATTAGAAAACTGTTTGACATTTAGAACTGCGAATAAAAGATGTAAAATCGCGTGGAATGAACAAACCATAAAACTGTGCATTTAGGCACAGGTTTCGCGTGAAATTAACAAACAACAAAACGTGCATAAATTTATGCACATTTCTCGCGAGTGATATAGCACAATAAAATGATCGCATGCATTTTCAGAAGTTTATTCTTTGATTCATGTTGTCAGTTTTAAAACTCTTGAAACGTTTGTTTTCTACTGTACTATTATATAGAAGGGCTTTAATCAGTGATAAGGCAATTTTGAACATGAAACGTTTGTATTCTACTGCACTTTTATATGGAAGGATTCTAATCAGTTATTTGGCAATTTTGAACATGAAACGTTTGTATTCTACTGCACTATTATATTTAAGGTACTCTTATCAGTTATTTGGCAATTTCGAAGATGAAACGTTTGTATTCAGTTATTTGGCAAATTTGAACATGAAACGTTTGTATTCTCCTGCACTGTGTTATATGGAAGGACTCTAATCAGTGATTAGGCAATTTTGAACGTGAAACGTTTGTATTCTACTACACTATTATATTGAAGGACTCTAATCAGTCATTAGGCAATTTTGAACATGAAACGTTTGTATTCTACTGCACTATTATATGGAAGGACTCTAATCAGTGATTAGACATTTTTGAACATTATATTGTAGAAAATTCATAGTTTTGGCGGGAAACGCCCAGATCTGAGTCTTTTCAAAATTTAGTTTATCTTACTGAGAAGGGCAGGTTTCCATATTGGCAACAACTCTTAACTTGTTAACCGTTCTTTTTTAAAACAAGGACCAAACACAACAACTTACCCCCCCCCCCCCCCCCAAAAAAAAAAAAAAAAAAAAAACACAAAAAAAAACAAAAACAAACAAACAAAAAACAAAACAAAAACAACAATGGGAACGGCATTAATCAATGGATCTACAACAGAACCCTTTTTCGCGTATGCACATCATTTCCTGCAATTGTTTTTTTATATGTTCTTATCCAAAATTAAAGTCAAGTGAAACTATGCATTTTATAGACTTCTATTGATTACAGTAAAACCTGTGTAAAACGTCCACTCAAATAATAAAGACAAAACAAAGATCGATGTGATTGATGGTAGCTTAATGAAGGTAGAAAGTATTGCAGAATGCTCCCTTGATCATTCTGCGATACTTTTGACATACATTAAGCGATAATTGGTCTTAAAACCATGTTTTGGTCTTTTGAAGAGTGGCAGTTTTACACAGATTTTACTGTATGTTGTTGTCATCTGCTCTGAGCTGCTACATACTGGATTTTATTTAGTTTAATGGATTCGAAAGTGCTTTAATTTTCGTTTCTTGACTCAATATAGACAAGTATCTCGGTCCTTTACTGTTGTCGCGTGGGCGCCAAGCATTAACGGATTAGATAACACTTTATGCACTAATGAAATCTTCCTTCTGGTTTGATAGAATTTACTTGTGGTGGTCCATTGTTTCTATCGAGGGATCAGAGGTTACGATTTCCAGTCCTTTCTCTGAAGAACGTTTCTAGCTTAGCGAAATATGTAAACCCTGGCGATTTGCCGCATTTGGGTCTTCACTGTTAGCCAAAAAAGGTAAAATCATTTACCCCTAGCGCTCCATCCCCTCATAGAACGTCGTGGGTGGTAGGGTGGTGTACTCTCTGTTGTAGCTTTAAGAGAGATGACACAGTCATGTTTGGCCTGTTGGCAGGATGAAATATTCTTTACATCAGGCACATTTAGGTGGGCCTTTTAGCCTGTCCCATTCTTCTGTTCTCTCTGGGAGGAGTCCCGACATAACTGAAGTATTGTTGCCTGGGGCTTAACGACTTAACGTTATCAATAAAAAAACTCTTAGAACGTCCTCAGGTAATGTAGTCATCAGCAAAAGGTATATAAAGTGGTTGATTTTAACATCGTCAGCAATTCTAATATCACCTCATTTGCAAAGTTTGAACAGAATTCGTTCAACTGTTTTATAAGTTTACCATATTTTATTTCAAGTTGTTTAACATATTTTACTTCAACTTGATAATGATACTATAAATTATAAATGAATGTCAAAGGATTAGAACGAAAGCTTGAAGTTTATGTTGTTCCTAACAATAATCAGATTTACATATTATGGCGTTGTTACTTTTAAATATTGAAATGTAATAAAAAAAATGTGTGGTTGTTATCTGTTGCTTGTCTGTCTTCTTTTGATGTTTGGACCAGGATCAGGCCTGACAATGCGTCGGGCATGGTCTGAATGTAATCTGTTAGACACTCTGATGGTATTCATGAAATATATATTTTACAGAAAAAATAGTTTATGGGAACGGCAAAAAAATCGGAAAAAATTCCAGCATGCAGGGTTAAAAAAGCATTTCCAGCATGCAGGGTTAAAAATGCATATAAGCCTCCCTGGTGGCTTAGGCTGCTGTTCGTTCTAAGGCGATGGTTCAGTTGTTGACTTTTTGTTTATTGTTACTCCAATTGTGGGAGTCTGTAATTGTTCTATGTTTTGTTGTGCGTTACTATATGTCCATTCTAGTATTGCAATCATCTTGATGGGGAAGAGAGAGCTGTTTGCTTTGCTTAATTTGTCTTCCTGGTGTGCGATGGTTGAGTGGCTCTTCCTCGCGGTGCCATGGGTTTGTATGCGGTTTGTGATTGTGGTATTCCCTGATCATACTCACTATTTTTAAACAAGCTTGAGGTAAGAGAGTTGAAGAAGAATGTGCTGATAAACACCGAAACGTTTCGATGGTATAACATACCTCGCCATATTATTATCCCACTGTATGGAATGAGACAACACATGTGTTCTTTACTTGCAATGACCACGGTTTGCAGTTCTTAAGAAACAATTAAGTCGCCGGATAACATTTTCAGCAACATTAGTTTTCCCAAGGGGCGACTCCCTGTCATAGGTAAAACAGAATTTGATCTGTTAAAGATGTGGCCGACAGGGACAGTTTAGCTTAACCTATATGTCGTTATAGAAAAAGTCAACAGACATTTTAAAGTAAGTAATGAGGCAAAGATCAGGAATAGATACAATCAAACATCACACCTGACCCAGGACACCACATGGAAAAGTGACCAAAACACAATAAAACATCACACACAAGAGAGCCAAAAGGTTAGTTTTTTTCCCGGCTAGTGACCACAAGGCTACAATGAACAGACAAGAAAGCATGACAAACGAAAAATAAATAACAATAAATGACCAACAAAAGAAGCAACGCCTTGGAACGGTTAGTAAAAACTATTTTTACAGGGGGTGTGGGAGGGGGGGGGGGGTTAAACCAGTTTCGTGGCGCCAACCTCACCCTTAGTTCAGATTTGGATCAAGACACATAGATGTTTGGTTAAACCCTTTGAAGACCAGAAACCACAAAACGAGCTATTTGGCCAACAGTGAAGAACGGGATGAAATGTTGCATACCATTGCGACTTCAGTAACACACCAAGCAATAAATGGACATACATCCTAAGTATGTTGGTATTAGGATCGTCAAATGGGAGAGAATGTTTCAAGGTAGAGGAAGCCACGACTTAAAAGGGGTTATTTTTAAAGGAAAGAATATGCAACCCATAGGGAGCATATTGTTTCCTTTTAGAGTAACCCCATATGAGCATAGAAAATAACTTTATAGTTTAATCCGCCCCTTCCAGTGCTTCACAACAAATCAGCTAGCACAGAAATTTAAATTTTTGGCGAACTAGATATCATATTTTGTCAATATTTGTAATAGATATTAAGTAAATCATTAAGTAAATATAAGTGGTCAATGGGACCATTTCCATAGTCATGAAAAAGAGCGAAAAAACTTAGGTAGGGCATATATCATAAATTATAATTATAAAGGAATTAAGTGGTTCCCTCGCTGCGCTCGTTCCCACTTAATTTCTTTATATGATCTATAACCTATACTTAAAAGACGTTACATTGAGAAAACGCCAAAGTTAAGGTTTTCTTAAGCTCTGACTATCTGTGAGTCATGAGCCCTTTTCTTTGTTTCATCATGGTGTGTTAATTTGATTAGAGTGTTTCCCCATGATGATACATTGTATTAGTTAGATAGCCTTCATGCGAGCTGAACATTTCTTGTACTTCAACAACAGCAGAATCTAGGGCGAAGATTTGGTACCAGTTAAATTTATTTAAGCCCCCCGGTGGCTTAGGCTGCTGTCCGTTCTAAGGCGGTGGTTCTGTTGTTGTTGACTTTTTGTTCATTGTTACTCCCATTGTGGGAGTCTGTAATTGTTCTATGTTTTGTTGTACGTTACTTTATCTCCATTCTAGTATTGCAATCATCTTGATGGGGAAGAGAGAGCTGGTTGCTTTACTTAATTTGTCTTCCTGGTGTCTCGTGAAGGTTGAGCGGCTCTTCCACGCGGTGCCATGGAGTTGTCTGCAGTCTGATGGAGAGACTCCTGTATCCGCTGTCTGATGGAGAGACTCCTGCATCCGCTTTATGATAGAGACATACTCACTTACTATTTTTAAACTTCACCAATATAATATGCCAGTCTTTTAAAATTGCCAAAGTTTGACGCCCTGACTATAAGGTGTTCTACAGTAAGCGTAAATGTTCTTAAAATTGGTGCAATATGTATTTGTATTGCATTGTGTATAAGCCATTCTAGGGTTGAAAATTAGCAATTTCAAGCATATGGAAGTGAACAAAAACTGTGATTCGTTTGAAAGCCCAACCAGGCTTGCTTTTTAAAAGTACACCACATATTATCTATTTTAGTTTCGCTGCTACCGCAATCAGAAGGTAGTTTGGTGCTCGTTTCCTGTTTTATTCAATCATTATGCACTAAGCTAGACTGTGAATGACAAATCATTTAGGAATTCAAAAAATAATTTCCATCACATAAAGTCATTTGAAGGTAGCTGATCTTTTAACAAAGGTGGCACTTTTCGCAAAAGCAAACGGTGCACTTGCACGCAGATAAGAGTTCACATGGCCTGCCTAATTGACCATTTTCTAGGAAGCACCATAAGATCTTAAAGATTTTACTCCGTAAGGTAAACCAGATGCCACCAAATATATGTATGCATTAAACGACATTTTCAAAGGGCTACACACATTAAATGACATTTCCCTCTTAACCTCACCCACCCACCACCCCGCCCCCTCTGAAGCCAAAGCAGTTGATGTTTACCAATTTCTTTTGATTTGCTTATTAGATCAATAACTGATTGTTTAAAAAAAATCCAAAGAGAATTTATCTAAACACTGTCATTCTTTTTCCACATTGTTTCAAATTGTTGGCCGCATGGCCTTTGTAAAAAACATGTAAATTATGTTCTAAGCTACATCTAAATATAGAGTAGAGCATAAATGATATATTTGTGTCTTTACAAAGGCCAAGTGACCGAAAATATGAAACAGTGGAAAAAAGAATACTTGTGTAAAAGTCTGGCAATTTTAGTAAACAAAAATTACCACCGAAACAGGCTAAAATAGAGAAATAGGCATTTTTGACAACATTGAGTCTTAAGAAAACCATGTTTAAAGAGTTAGAACAGCACAGCCTAATACCTAAATACCTTTTAATATGTTGTAAGTCAAGAGTTTGTATTTGTTGCTCTATGTTAACTTCTCTATGACAAATATTGGCTTAATGAAGTTCAAAAGTATTGCAGAATTAATTTTGCAATACTTTTGACCTGCATTAAGCGATAATTGGTCTTTGGAGACCAATTTTCGGTTTTTGTTGAGTGGCCCTTTAACACAGTTTTTACAGTATAGCATAAACAATGTACCATACATTAACAGTTAAGTATTTGTTCTAAGCCAATCAAATTCTGAGCGTAAAATTGTAACTGTTATCTTACTCATCAATATAAACGTGTGTTTAAGTGCTCAAAATAATAGTCGCTTAGAAACCATTCTTTTGAGTACACACTACATATGTTTTGATTAAGAAATAAGAAAAATAATTTTCACTTACGCACTATTATCTGAAAGCCTGAGTTACCCGAGATTACTTGACTTGTACACGTATTTCTGTTTCACATTTAGGGTAACTTTTGCACGTAGACGATGTCGTGCTCGGTTGTATTTAGTGTTCATGCTCATAAGTTCTATTTAATAGTCATAATAAAAAAACCTTTAATGACATACCTACTTGGGTGTGATCTATGTACCAGTTGTAACTCTCAGTTGGATTGATTGGCTTGTGATATCTACTATCGTGCCAACCAAGAGTGACAGTGACGTAATATTTTGTTTACAATTGTAAAGTAAAATTTAACTTGCACACTCCTCTTGAGCTAACGCTAATCGATAGATCACTTGTGTATTAATCCTATCCTGCGGATAGGATTAATACACAAGTGATCTATGGATTACAAGTCACTGATAACTTTGTAAACAAAACGTGACGTCACTGTCACTCTTGAGTGGCAGGACAGTATCTATCAATCTATCTATCTATCTATCTATCTATCTATCTATCTATCTATCTATCTATCTATCTATGTTAATCAATATTTGAAAAAAGGGTTAAGTTTTTACATTACTACATAATATAAAAATGTAAAAGCAAAATGTTGTTGCTGTGCTTTTGCTAAAATGGTCTGTTTCGTGTCTGTCATGCTGTCTTGTCTGCTCATTGCAGCCATGTGGTTACCTGCTGGGAAAGGGCTAACCTCTTGGCTCTCTTGTATGTCATGTTTTCTTGTGTTTTTGTCACTTTCCTATGTGGTGTCCTGGGTCAGGTGTGGCATTTGATTATATCGATCCCTGATCTTTGCCTTCTTCCTTGTACAAAATGCACCATTCCTATTGTCTCCTGACGGCTTTGAATGAGACTATTGAAACTTGTTCGTGCGTCAATATGTAGACACAATTAGTGGGCATTTTGATAGTGGTATTTTCTGATCATACTCACTATTTTGTACAGATCATTTTTAACGTTATTGTTTTTTTTATATTTTGAAGATGTGAATGTAGCTTCTTTTTTTAAAATTTTTATCATTTTGTAACGTGTGAACATAGTCATTTTTCAGTTTCACTATTTTCATACTATAAACACTGTGGGTGCCGCTTGTGTAGCTTCCTAAAACACGTTATTGATATGACCCTTCCATTTTAACATCAATTTTTGTTCTTTTATTTTCGAACTTATTCATTTCCTTCTTCTTATACTGTGTTTGTGTTTGTTGGTCAGTGGTCTGAGATTATAGCATTTTCTGGTCAAACCTATATGTTATGCCTTTGTATATAGGAAATATGTCTGAATATGAATGATGCTTGGAAAAAAATGCAGTTTACCAAGTATCACCCAGTTTTCAGTCGAGAATTCAAGATGATGTAAGCAGTATCATATAGCAAAATATACTCTCTATATCGTGCACGAGACCCATTCAAACATTTAGTTTTATATAAAAAAAATGAAAAATGTGACAACTAAATCTAAATTCGTTGGATCCCGTACTGTGGCTCATTACAAAAAAGTAATAGCAATAACGATTTTTAAATATAGAAACTGAAAATGATACGTTCTTTTCCTGCAATTAAACAACATTAATGTTTTTTAATAGTCAAGAGAGTTTTCCTTATCTATGGGATCAACAAAATCAGAGACCTTGATTATATTTTTATTATAAAAACACAAAACTCTGATATAAAGCTTAAAATTTAATGCTTTATTTATTTAACGAGGATACCTAACAGCTACTAGTAGGTTTCCTCTCAAAGAACATAGACATATACAAGTACAAGTACAAAGGTCAAAACAGATAGACACACAATAACAAAATATGTACACATGTCCATCCGGTCAAAGAAATCAGTACGTGCGTGCATGCTTGCGTACAATGTATGTGTACTTGAGAGAATGTGTGCTATGTGTGTAAAACTAAATGACTAATTACAGTTATAATTATAACATACCAATAAACAAATAATAAGATATGCTAAACATAGAAATGAATGTCAAGCAATCGGCGAGTTGACTAAAAAATAAATTAATTTAAGCACAAAACAACAAATCCAAATCATGACAAAAATAATCAAATCTAAGGAAAACTAGCCCCTTGATGTTTGACATTTAATATATGAAATGCCCAGTAATAAGTCTTAAATAATGCACGTTGAAATGGTGAAAATAATCTAAAGATTGTATCAAAAACCTCCATGCACACATTCAGACAAAATCAGAAGCACAAAAAGTAAGTGAGTATGATCAGGAAATACCACAATCACAAACTGCAGACCAATCCATGGCACCGCAAGGAAGAGCCACACAACATTAACAGTAACAAGACACCCAAAAGACAATAAAGGCTAAGCAACCAGCTCTTTCTGCTTCATCAAGATGATTGCAAAACTACAAAGGACACAAAGTAAGGCACACCAAAAGCAAAGACAAACACAGAACACCAACAAACAATGAGAGGTACATGAAATAATAGATCATCAACAACAGGACCACCACATTCGAACGATCAGCAGACGGGGGGGGGGGGGGGGGGGACTTAAATACATTTTACAGGCGCCAAATCTTCGCCCTAGATTATGTTGTTTTTAAAACACAAAAAATGTATACTTTGCATAGAGACTTTCTAAACAATGCATCATATCAGAGATAAAAACTAATCAAATTAACACTCTTTGAAACACAGAAAATGGCCCGTGATGCAGATAATCAGAGCTAAATAAAACCTCAAGTTAAGCTACGGTTAGCCAATCCAAAGACAAACATAAGGTTACATTTAAAAAGGGTCAGCTGTCTGATGTTTAATAAGGTAGCCATCCACCACCTGTATACTTTGGTCGTTTCCAAAGCAAACAATTATATGTCTTAAGATCAGAAAATATATGACAGTACCAAAAACAAAAAACATGAGACCCTCTAAACATATGTATTCTTGGAGAAATACCATGAGTTCATAAAGCTATGTATTTTTTGAGAAATTAGAAAAGATAAAGATGCATTATGAGTTTCAAGAATAACTGACTTTTCATTCACCCTATATATTTTTTCATTTTTCAGGGTGGGGGACCCCTGTTTCCCCCTCTTGATCCGCGCATGTGTTTTCTGAGAAAATTGACCATGTCATTGTGGCATTTTATGATATTTTAGTATATGAAAGAAAAGATGATACTATAAAGCACTTAATATTTGCGGCATCACAATTTGGCGATTTTAAAAGACTGACATATTGGCATAGTTTAATTTTGGCGATTCTCAATTTAATGCCGTTTAAAGTTGATGCTTTCCTTTAACAGTTTAACAGTAGCCCCCTTTAAGATGTGGTTCGCTCAATCTTGAAACATACTCTACCGTTTAAAAGTAGTTTTATCAATACAAATACCAATATACTAAGGATGTGTGTACATTTATTGCTCATTGTGTAACCGAATAAGAAACTGTATTTCGCGGTCTCATATATGGCGATTTTTGCGTATTCTGCCAATACTGCCAAGTAAAAATACCCGCCAAAATGGATGGCTAAACAAACACACCATTGATTGCAGTTACAAAGTGCTGTCTGTATAGTATACATGTTTACAACGATAATAACAATAACAAACAAAACAATAAAACAGCAGCAGCCAACAGCAGGATATCATGAGGGCTATATCAAAATTACTTGTTCAGTTTCATTACGTTGAATAAAACAACTATAAAGGATAACCTACACTTTGATAGAATATGAGCGTGAAAGAACACGTTGTTAACAATGGAAAACACATGTTATACGTACTTTTATAGTATAACTCACCAAGTGCACACTGTTAAAAACGACAATAAATCAAAAAACTATATCGTCTGAATTAAAACTATATATAAAAAGCTTATAGAAAAAAAAGGTGGGACCTAGTTATATTATTACTCGTAGAGTTCAAATTGATCTGAACAGATTCACCATCAACTAAAGTGTCTTGCTATTTTAGGCGTATCTACAATGTCGAATCATTTCGCACCGAGTCCATAGTGCAGTTAATTAAATTCAGCAAAAATAATACACAATCAAACAGTTTTTGCACGTTTACCGTAATAAAATAATCATTTTTTTTGGTAGATGTATTTTTGAATCAGCACTGAAGCTCTGTTTGAGTAACCAATTTCAACCTAATTTGAGAACGATCTAGAATTGCGGTTGTCGAAGGGCACATTGTATTGTTTGGCTTATGAGAGATAACGATTGGGGAAGAACCATCGCACTAGGCCACAGGTATGATAGGTAGAACCTTCTGCACTAGGCCTCAGGTATGATATCATACCTGTTGCCTAGTGCAGAAGGTTCTTCCTTAATCGCTATCTCTCACAAGCCAAACAATGCAGTGTAGATGTGAATAGCAGAGTTCATCCCTTCTTTTCTATTGGAAGTAAGGCATCCATTGTAGACCTTCCAGTTTACTCTGATATTTTTGAAATATGAATGATGGATATGTTGGCATGGTATAGTTTCTATCTGTTTAGATCATATGGTAACAGTAACGTAGTTTTTTTCACTTGACACAACTGACAAGTGATTAGAAGAAAAAGAACTATTCATAATGTAAACCTGATACATAACCACTTCAGACAACAAGTATTTATAGAGATTCAGTCTTCAAAATTGATATCTATGTAATAGTTATACCATGGCTTGTCCGCTGTATGTGGAGATAATCCACGAGCTTTAGCGCGTTCATGTGGACAAAATAGTATAACTTTTTTTATACAACATACATCAGTGTAGACCTTGGTCACCACGAGACATTTCGTGCTAAAGTTGGTAAGGGTGATATAAGCAAATTAAAGCACTGTGTGATGATGATAACTTATTTTGTTTTTGTCTTGAAATTGCTAGTAACGATTCGCCTATATCAGTAAAGTGAAGTGCTCACATTTGTTAGTGAATGAACCGTATTACAGTCAGACGTATCTGATTACGTATATGAACTGGCATTGGTAAATACTTACTGACCTTGATCTCTCTCTAAAGTGTGCAGCTAAAGCGTTTACATAAGCAAGTTGTCATTGTGCAATATTCTTAGTTATTACAGATCTAGGTCAAGTATATAAATACATCTTAACTTACATGATTACTGATTAGTTTGCAATATGTTGCAAAATCTGGCCAAAAGATTGGGTAAGATAATGTTTATCTTGTCTCAAACATAGGTAAAATTATGATTAACGTGCTCGAGTTCTACAATTACTTAAAGGTTATTAATGGTATTACCCATTTCTTACAGGAAGCAGTGGCTGAATATGAAAAGCATGTAGACGGAAAAGAAACTGAGTACATGTATGTTTGACATTAAAGTTACTTCACAAATGCTAAAATTAAACTAAAATGATATGATACCATTGCTGAATTTTAAATCACGTGATTCTTTTGAAAAAAAGTTATTTTTCTTTTCCTTTTCCATTTGTTCACTGCTTAAGTATTCCAGAAAGTTTTATCATTTTTGCGCAAACAATATGATAACATTGCTGACTTATAAATCATGTACTTTGTAATACTTTGGAAAAGTTATGTTTCCATTTTCCATTTGTTTACTGCTGAAGTATTCTATAAAGTTCTATCATTTTTGCACAAACAGTATAATAATATTGCTGCTTTGTTTTGGTGCTTTTCGTCACAGACAAGAGCTATGGTCATGGGGGACGGTCAGTTCACATAACTACACTTTTTCTTGGGCAAGGTTGAACAAGCGGTTAACCAGTAATTCGTGCACATACTTTCGCTTGTTACTGACAACAATTCTTCTTTAATGAATCAGCCAAAGGGAGGAGAATAGCCATAGAAATTATTTAATGTTCAGTCTCCAAGAAAGTATGGGACGGGGCCTGGATGGAACCAAATCTTTTGCAAAAAGTAAGTGATTATGATCAAGCAATACTACAATCATATACGGCAGAAAAACCCATGGCAACGCGAGGAAGAGTCAAACAACAATCAAGAGCCACCAGGAAGACAAACTAAGCAAAGCAACCAGTTCTCTCTTCTCCATCAAGGTGATTGCAAAGCTAGAATGCAAAGCATATATAAACTAGGATTTTGTGAACGCAACTCTTCCTGTAGTTTTATTCGGATCTTTTTGAAACTTTGCAGATGTTTTTGTCAAGGTCTGAAGATGTGTATGACGTTTTGGAGTATTCCTCAAATTAATTTTTGATACATTATTCGCCGTTCGAACTTAGTCATTTTGGGACTTAAAGCATATCAGGGACTCTATACAAAGGGACAGGAAACACTGTATAAATTTTGCTGATAATAAGAATTATCTTGTAGGTACAGTACCATTCTTACAGACATTGTAAGGTGTTAATGAACTTATTTAAAAGTGATGTCTTTGGAATACAAATAATAATAAATCATTTATGAAGTTTAAAAACACCTAGTACATAAAGAAGCCTTTCAGCTTTAAAACAACTTAATTTTCAAAAAAGTTCTTTATTCAATTACATAGATCGTTGAAATGAGCGCCGGAGCTCCTAAAATGAATTGCATAAGGTACATATTACAATATAAAAGATACACATATCAAGTTACAATGATGCTAAATGATACGACTGTATGATTCAGTATATGGTGGTAAAGAAGAAATAGTAATTCAAAAGTGTTATTAAGTAAAATTTAACATTAATGATCAATTGTGAATTAACACTTTGTGTTCGACTTTTGTGTGAGTAAATTGGCATATCTACATTAATTGGGGGTTCCCAGTCTACAGGTGGTCAGTAATTTAAAAACAGGTAACCAGTTATAGGAAGTGGTTGTCTTCCTGGTGGCCTACAACAGCATATGTACACTGGGTATCTTGTGAACGCAACTCCGCCTACAGTTTAGCTGGACCTTATTATCTCCTGACCGAAGGGATATAGTTTTGGCGTCCTCCGTGCGTTTGTCCGTCCTTCCATACTTTTTTGTCGGTCCGGAACCATATCTCAGTACCTATTGGTCAAATTTAATTTATTCTTGGTACAAATGATTAGTACTATGGAGTCTCGATATTCTTAAAGTTCGGTCAAAATCGACCCCTTAACACTTGAGTTATTGCCCTTGTTTTGGTATAGGCAATTATAAGGCAAAACCTATATTAGCTTTTTTGTTTGATGATCTTCACATTTCATCAAAGCTATAATATTTAACACCTTCTCACTATAAACCATGATTGCCAAATTCCTGTAGATAAGCATGGCAGTGTCAAAGTTTTACCCCACCCCTTTGACCCCACCTAAGGGGTCAAAGGTCAAATATTTTAATTTCGCAATAACTAAGGCAATTTTTAATATTTTTTGCTGAAAGTTTGCAGGCAGGCAGAGTAGCGATAGATAAAAAACATATCAAACTGGATTTCAGTTTGAAGGCCTGGGTCCGAGTCGGTTGGTTGGACTTAGGGGGTGGGGCGGAGGCCAAAATGAAACTTTTTTCAGAATATGGTAATGTTGAATATCAAATTAAAGCTGACGATTCTGGCAGCAACATGGTATCAAATATTTTGCCCGCAGACACACCACGACCCAGGGGGTGGGGTCAAAAGGTCAAACTATATATGCTGTCATTAAACACACCAACGACCCCTGGGGTGGGGTCAAACTGTCATTTTCTTCTTTTCTAAAAGTGGTCATGTTGCATATCAAATTAAAGTGGAAGAAGTTTAGACCCACATGCAAGGTAACACTTTGAATTTACACATACCCTTGACCTCTGGGGTTGGGTTTAAAGGTTAGATATTGAAATTGTGCAGATGTAAGTATACTTTTTATTAAACTAAGCACTAAAACATACTTGACAGGCGTTTGTTAAGATCTGAATGATACTGAAGGTGAACTAAGGGTTAGATAAATGGGATTTATGTTTTGTGATTTACATGTTTCTCTCAAATAACCCTTCGTCGGGGGATATAAATTCGTCGAATTTGCCTTGTTTAAATTTGGCAGGTGTTTTTGTCAATGTCTGAAAATGTGCATGACGTTTTGCTGTTATCCTCAGATTGATTTTTGTCACTTACTTTGCAGTTAGGACTTAGTCATTTTGGGTCTTAAAGTAATTATACACTGGGTATTTTGTGAACGCAACTCCAAAACTTTGGAGGTGTTTTTGTCAAGGTCTTAATATGTGCATGACGTTTTGCTGTAATTCTCAGATTAAATTTTGTAACTTTCTTAGCAGTTCGGACAATGCCTCTGATACCGAAGCCGCATTTTTAGACTTGCATTTGTCAATTTCTAATGATATTGTTTCTACCAAAATTTATGACAAACGTGACGACTTTGATTTTGAAATTGTCAATTTCCCATTTTTAGATGGTGATGTTCCTCGTTCTACATCCTATGGAGTCTATATTTCTCAACTCATTCGTTTTGCTAGAGCATCTAGCTATGTTGCTGACTTAAACACTCGCAATAAATTGTTAACTCAGAAACTTCTTAAACAAGGCTATCGGTATCATAAACTTCGCAAAACATTTTCAAAATTTTATAGACGATACTATGATTTGATTTCTAAATTCCAAGTTGGACTTAAATCTCTCTTGCGCCAAGGACTTTCAGAACCTGATTTCTATGGTGACTTGGTGTATAAGTTGAAGAAGATTGTTGGCTCTAATAATTTTTCAGCGCAGTTCATTAAAATAATTTCCCATTATAAAAAGATTGGCTATAACATTAATGTATTGCAACAGACTGCATGCTTGATAGTCAACCCAATCACGGTTGGCAATTTTGCTTTCCTCTTTAATTGCACGCCGGTGGGTCGGACTTCAGACTCTATGATGGTTCCGACTTAATGACTTATCTATTGATGAGATGGTAGGGGCCTGATGCTTTGGCTGTTTGTCGGGCCCACCGGGGTTTACCTGTTGGATTTCTTTTGCTCCGGTATTCAGTTTAATTTACTGTTGAGTCCTTATCCTTGCTTTATCTCCTTGTTATATCTTGATTTATATGTTTTAGGAGATGATGCATTGATAAGTTAGGGGTCTTTCATGCAAACCAAATATCTATGTGTCTTGATCCACATCTGAATTAAGGGTGAGGTTGGCGCCGTTAAACCGGTTTAAGCCCTCCAGTAAAATATTTTACTGACCGTTCCAAGGCGGTACTTCTTTTGTGGATCTTTTATGTTTTTGTTCTGTCTTGTGTTTGCTATGTTTTGTGCGCGTCTGTTTATATGTGCTTTGTGGTCACCTGCTGGGAAAGGGCTGACCTCTTGGCTCTCGTTTGTGGTGTCTTCTGTGAGTTTGTCACTTTCCCATTGGTATCCTGGGTCAGGTGTGGTGCTTGATTGTATCGATTCCTGATCTTTGCACCATTACTTACTTTTAGTCATTTTGGGGTTATAACATTTATACCACCCTGACCAACTTTAGCACGAAATATTTTGTGATGTGCAAGGTCTACACTGAGGTAGGTGGTATAAAATAGTTATATCATGTTTGTCCACCTGTACGTAAGATAATCCACTCGCTAAAGCTCGTGGATTATCTCCACGTAGAGGCGGACAACTCATTGTATAACTATTACATATTCACTGGGTATCCTGTGAACGCATCTCCTCCTACAGTTTAAGCCTGATCATTTTGTTACTTTTCAGGTGTTTTTGTCAATGTCTGAAGGAGTGCATTGCTGGATATGAAATTGGGTTCATGTTGTGTGGTGTGGCTCTTGGTGTATTTTCTAGTTTAGCAACCATCTTCTTGATTAAGATATTACTTGACTTTTCGCTTACTGTAAAGGCGGCAACTTTAATATTTATAACTGGGTGTGTTTCGGCTATTTCATCTGCTAAGTAAGGGAAATCAGGTTTTAATTATAATTTGGTAAAAAGTAAATAAGCTTTTGAGCCGCGCAAACGTGCATGCATTTCATGAAAATCCTAACCGTATACACACTGAACTCACATTTATTAACCCTTAAAGCGCATAATCACAAAAAGTATGTTTTTCGTCGTCCACTAAACTATTTGAAGCCTCATAAATAAACAGTGTGAATCCAGATCAGACTGCTCCTACAGGAGCAGTCTGATCTGGGTCCACACTGTTTGCCTCCCTGCTTATGTTAAATATACATTTTCATATGCAGTTATTTTGCTAGCGTGTTAAGGACTAAATAATGACTGAGGTGGTAGCACAAGATGATACAGTTACTTTTGAATAAAACCACGCCTCCTTTTCAGCTTATACCTATGCCTAAGGTTGACTAGTTCTAATTACGCATTCATGAGGCGCCGCCTTTACAGTAAGCGAAAAGTCAAGTAATATAGCTGGTTGCTTTACTTTAATTGTGTTGCGGTATATTCCTCTACATGGCGAGGTGATACTCACTTTTTACCTGCGTCACTTTAGCAAAAGCAGGTCTAGTAGTGGGTCCGCCGTCCGTCTGTCCGCAACACTTTAGGGGTACCAAGTTTGTGTAATCTGTAACTCCAAAAGTTTTCGTTCCTTTTAATTCAAACTTTGCCAAATGATTGTTCACATTTTGAAGATGTGCACCTCCTATTTTGTGCACGTTTCATTTTTTTTTTTCATTTTTGAGGGATGTTGAACTTAAGGACATATGCTACTAAATACTTCCCATGTTGAAATATGTTCAATACTTTGCATACAGTTTGTTTTATGCATGTGCTATCCATTTATAAAATTAAAAGGATATGTCACCGTGCTTATTTTTTCAGAATCTCATATGGAAGTTTTCAACATTTGACCAATTTACTTAAGATATAGAAGAATAACACTAGTCCAAAATATAGCTCTAAAGCGATTGTAATCTTCAGCCAGCTTCTTTCTTTTAACATATATTATTGCCCATGACCTCAAACCTTTTAGAAAATGTGAAAGTGTATTTACTATCCCATGCTGTGACAAGATACAGCATGATATATTTTTGCAATTCGTCGAAAATTGGAATTCGTTTTTAGAATAAATCATGTATTAAAAAATCTGATGTTGAAAATCTTAAAAATTTATTTTTAATTCATGGACTACTATAATACCTTTCAGAAAAAAGAATAAAAATCTGGGGTCACCGAACTAATTCTCTTTGAAGAGAGCCAACTTTAACCCCACCCCCATAGGTTTCATGCGTAATTCAATATAAAAAGTTCAGGAATTGCCATTTTGGTCGTTTTGATGATGCCATTTTACTAATATATGAAGCAATTTAGCATTAAAATGTAAAAAAGAAAGAAAAATACACACTGAAAATATGTGCACACCCGAGAATCGATCCTGGGTCTCTGGTTTCGTAGCCAGACACGCTAACCACTAGGCCACGAGGTCAGGTCGTGCGCCGCTCTAAATAACCGTACAAATAGTAGAGACTCGGCCACTATCGTATTCGTAACCAGGGTAATTGTATACGTCGTTTGATTCGACTGAGCTACATTTATCTGTCTTCAGTGCTAAGACGATCAGTACTGATAAGATGTCAATAGCTATTTCGGACACACTTTAATCACTTTATTTTTTCAACAAAACGTCGGAACACCGATATGACAAAAGAATATCGGAAAGCTGTTTAAATCCGAATCCGTAAATGGTCGAAAGACAGGACCCAGACAACTTTACCCGTTTCCAGACGCGGAAAAGGTGTGCAGTGGAAATAGCCGCACAATGATTGTTCATACATTGAAGATGTGCTCTTCCCATTTTGTGCGCGTTTCATTTTTTTCAAATTTTTCACGGGTGTTGAACTTCAAATTTTTCACGGGTGTTGAACTTAGACATTTTTTCCATCAGAAATGCTTAGAGAGTGCCTAGTTTGTGTAATCTGAAACTCAAACAGTATTCATTTCTTTATATTCAAACTTTGTATATAATAATCGTTCACACATTGAAGATTGGCACCTCCTATCTTGTGCACGTTTCATATTTTTTTCAGTTGAACTGAGACATTTTTTTCCATCCGCAATGCTTAGGGGGTGCCTAGTTTGTGTAATATGTAACTCCAACAGTACTCATTCTTTTATATTCAAACTTAGCATATTGATTGTTAACATATAAAATGTGTACCTCCTATTTTGTGAACATTTAATAATTTTTTCACTTTTTGACGGGTGTTGAACTAAGACATTTTTTTTTCATCCGAAATGCTTAGGGGGTGCCTAGTTTGTGTAATCTGTAACTCCAACAGGATTCATTCCTTTATACTCAAACTTTCCATTACGATTGTTCACACATTGAAAATGTGCACCTCCCATTTTGTGTACATTTAATAAATATTTTCCACTTTTGACGGGTATTGAACTTGGACATTAGTCCTTCCAAGAGGCTTAGGGGATGTCTAGGTTGTGTAATCTGTAACTCCAACAGCATTCATTCTTTATATTAAAACTTTGCACAATGATTGTTCACACATTAAAGATGTGCACCTTCTATTTTATTCACATTTCATGAATATTTTTTTCATTTTTCCTGGTGTGTGTGTGTGGGGGGGGGGGGGGTCTTGAACTTAGAGATTTTTTCGTTAGAAATGCTTAGATGGGTTCTGGTTTGTGTTATCTGTAACTCCAACAGTTTTCATTCCTTAATATTCAAACTTTGCATAATGATTGTTCACACATTGAACATGTGCCTCTTCTTTTTGTGCAAATTTGATAAAACATTTTCTTATTTGTAGGGCTGTTGAATTTAGACATGTTTCCATCGGAAATGCTTAGGGGGTGTCTTGTTTGTGTAAAATGTAACTCAAGCAGTTTTCATTTCTTTATATTCAAACTTTGTATTATAATTGTTCACACATTGAACATGCACACCGTAAATTTATGCAAATTTGATAATATATTTTTTAGTGTTTAACTTAGAAATTGTTAACTCATTTACTGTAGATTACTTTGTGTAATTTGGATGTAATCTGATTTCATTCCTGTATATTTGAACATTGCATATCGACTGTTCGCACGTTGAAGATGTGCACCGGCGACGCAGGTCCAGCGCAGAGTTTGGTCCTGTTTGTCTTAGAAAACCATATGTACAAGTGGAGCAACAAACACACTAAATAAGCAACATCAGAACAATATCTGGATTTTATTGCCTCATATGTTATACCACGATAGCCTCATCAGAGAGAATATAAGCACTTTAACGCCACCATGTTATTTCATTCGTCCAGTTGTCAGTCGTTTATTGGAACAAATGAAATGGTTACTAGTAAATTGGACTGGACAGTCCAGGTATCATGCATACCTGTCTGAGAATGATTCTCTGCAATAGACGGAAATAACAGATTTCACAGACGAAAAACAAACATTTTAACACATTAATACCTAACAGAATTTACCGTCTTTATCAAATGCAAATTTAAGGTTTATTTGTCATAGTAATCTACAGTTTCATTCAATTCTGTAAGCAATCAGTTCGGAGCTTTCTGATTAGACGAAGCTTTCAGTGGCGTCTGATCTGGTTCTGTGCTATTTACACGATGTCATATAAAATGAACGCTAGGCTTATATGGGTTAAAACAAAAGCTACTGAGTCGAGACACTTTACATTTACTTAAAAGGTAAGGTTGGGTTCTAGCAGATATCAAAATAACAGTATACAGCTTAAATAGACATTATATAATGTTGTATCTCTTTAATCTAAGCCGGTAGTACTGGTCCTCGTCTAACTGATAGTTTTATTATTTTGACAAAAGGAAAATCTGCAACTCATAAAAAGAAAAATGCAAAGAACAGGAATCGAGACAATCAAGTACCACAACTGATCCAGTACACTGTATAGGATAGTGACAAACACACGAGAAAGCATTACACACAAGAGAGCCAAGAGGTTAGCCCTTTCCCGACAGGTGACCACAAGTTTGGAAGGAACAGACAGTATGACAAAGACAAACACGAAACAAAAAAAAAGATCCACAAAGAAGCACCGCCTTGGAACAGTAAGATAATTACTGGAGGGCTTAAACTAGTTTTATACTGGAGGTTTTAAACTAGTTTTACAGTACCAACCTAACTCCTATTGCCGATGTGGATCAACACACATAGATGCTAAACTGGAGTCCAATTTTCTAAGACAAGGCTATCAGTTACATCTAGTTACAGACAAGAAGGTAGATGATGTCAGAGAAAAAGTTTGGCCCGGTAGGAATAGCAGTGTGTCAATATAAGCCTATCGTCCGTTTTATGGGACTTGGGCAAACAGTCCAGAATGCGGTGTCTGATCAGGGCCTGCACTCTTTGCATACAAAATGTGCTTTTAAAAATTGAATGTAATTGAAACTTGCTACTTTACAACCCTTTAATTCGAAATGGATCTGCCCAATTGATAAGCGTGGGAAATTTCATTAGGCATAAATGAGTTGATGCCCCTGATTTGAGACACGGTGACATTAATGAGTTAAACGTTACCTTGTTTGCAGATAATCAAGTGTTGCGTGGGAGATAGACATACATTTTCACAGTATTGAATTTTACTATTTGTCTATTCTAAACCATTGTATAAATATTTTTCTACGACTTCCGTGAAATCTGCCGAACTTAAAAGCTTTTACATGATCAGAACTTGAACAAGAGAAAACGGACATGCTCGTAGATGGAACTATGTCGCTGTACATGTAGTTGCAACGTTATCAGTACATGCTCTTGCAATGTATAAACTGACATGGTTTTCTCTGACACGCTATATTGAGTTCTGGACTCCCAAGAATTTCTAGCCATAAGGCGAGCAAACTCCCTAAACGAGACGTTCGTTTTATTTTGTTGAAATAACGACTGGAGAAACTAGACACATTCAAGAAATATATATAGACGGGCCGTCGATGCACCATTGCCCCCGAATTTGTATATTTAAAACGGGATTTCCTTAATGCATGTAATAAATCTACTTCTTATTGAATGAGAATTTATTTCGATCATCAACTGTACTTGTTATTCAGTAACATATATGGGAACTAGACCGTTAAACAAGGGTACCAATCGTTCTATCACGCTATGTACAGTAAAACTATTTATACAGTTGATATACAATAAAAACGACCATCTTGCAAAGTGGTCTATTTTTTGTCAGATATTTGATGTCTTCTTTCGCTTATACAACCCCTTCCCCCACTAGACCCAAGACGCCCTTTACATATGTTATATATTTGTATAGCGACATTTAATTGTCCAAAGGGCATCTTCGGTCTAGGGGGGGGGGAGCATCTAAAAACAAAATGAAAGACGCCAGTATCATCTTTTCAATGGCAAACTTCACAATTTTAAGTATATTTCGTACGCATGCGCAGAAGGAATATCGCAAAGTTTCGAAAAGGAAGGGCACTTATATCCTTTATATTTTAGCGCTTTTACTTTTTGAAAACCTGCAAAGGATTTACTAAAACTCTCGTCTTAACGGCACCCAGTCTAAAGGCGTAAAATGAGGGGTGGGAGAAGAAGGTGCAAGTTTTAACTGTTTTGTAAATGATGAATCGTTTTGAAACCTATTTTTATGCTTTCTATGTAAATTTTACTACCGGAACAGACCAATTTTTAAAACATTAGGGCAATTTGAAAATTTAGGTTTTGTAATCATGTCAACTAGGAAAAAATATACGCCTTATCGCCAGAGCTCCTTTCTTGTCATCCTGTTGAACTCCAAAATATATTTAAGTAAGTAAGGTTGCAAAGATCAGGAATCGATACAATCAAGTACCACACCTGACCCAGGATACCAATGGGAAAGTGACAAACTCACAGAAGACACCACAAACGAGAGCCAAGAGGTCAGCCCTTTCCCAGCAGGTGACCACGAAGCACATATAAACAGACGCGCACAAAACATAGCAAACACAAGACAGAACAAAAACATAAAAGATCCACAAAAGAAGTACCGCCTTGGAACGGTCAGTAAAATATTTTACTGGAGGGCTTAAACCGGTTTAACGGCGCCAACCTCACTTACTTTTGATATATGTAATGTTTACTCTCATGTGGCCTGAGTTTAACTACAAACTGAAAGTATTGTTCTGTACTGTACTTAACTCTTATAAACAGCATTTAAATCAGATGCCACTGTGGCAAAGCATAACTAGTTTTTCATATAAAAGAGAGCATTTGGTAAAAGCAAATAGATTCGAAATTTATTTTTGTAAATGGCAATCTAACCATTGCAATACATTATTTGCAGTGTTTTGATAATTAAAGGGGGACTCTTGATTTATAACTTATAGCCCATGACGAGTCACAGGGACTCTTAAAATTCAATGTTTGTGACAAACCTGGATTGGGGATATTAGGTTTCGATTGTCCAAATGTGAAAGTGTTAAAACAGAACCTAATCTGGGGCGAAATTGCGTTGGTTTCGGGTGTGTTCCAGGAATTTGATTTCAAATGAAGCTGTATAACTCAATATGTATACTTCTACCATGACCTCTAAGTAATAGGGAGCGCAGTGGCTTAGTGGTAGAGTGCTTGACTCGAGACCGAGAGGCCGCGGGTTCGAGCCTCACCGGCGTCACTGCGTTGTGGTCATTGAGCAAGACACATTTATTCTAGCTTAGTACTGGTTCAACCCAGGAAGACCCGTCCCTGTTTAACTGAAAGATGGTTGATGGGACGTAAAGAATCAAATCAAACAAACAAAACCTCTAGGTCATGACCCTCGATTCATTCAATGCAATTTTACCATTACAGTCACGCCTCAAAGCGTTTACTTCCAATGTACCTGCAATGACAACAACTATTTATGCGTCTGTTTTTTTTGTATCTATTGAAACTCCAGATAAGTCAGCTATTGCAATGTAAATATTGACAGCCCCATAGATCCAGATAAGGAACTTTTACGAGCGTAAAATTGTAATCGTTTTCTGACCCATCAATTTAAACATTGAGAAGGCTCTTTTGAGTACCCACAACATATGTTTTGGATGCGAAACAAAGAAAATAGTTTTTCACTGGAGGCCTGCGTGACGGTCACAGGTTTACATTTTCTCTAACTAAACTTATGATGTGTGAGACAAAAAGAATCGCCTCCTCTGGATGGCACTTTGAAGTGTCTTCCGAATATTTGACTTATAATAATAGCATCTGAAATTAGAAAAAGACTGAAGAATGTTAACCTTTTGTATACTAGAACCCCCTAAATGGGTACTTAGGCAAACAGAGAAGACCCAAATGAAAAACAGCATAATGCTGCATTTCACCAGGGTCTGCACTGTTTGCTAATAACCTTCAAGGACAGAAATACTCTATATTTGAGACAATTCGACCTGGTGCCTACTTAAAGTGCTTAATGGAAAAGTACCTACTTATTGTATCAATATGAATGGGAGAATTCAACAGAATACAAAAGGTGAAGGCTCACATATTTTGATAGGAATAATGAAAACATCCCATTTTGTTTAGCTCACCTTTAGGCCAGATTTTTTTATTAGTTGATATACAGGATTTTTTTCAGATTTTGGGTCGAGAGGTCGACAAAAAAATAAACAAAAAAGCTCTGAAAATGACCAGTTAACTTTATTTTTTAATATCTCCAGAAAAAATAGTAAAACTAGTAAGGTAAACAAACAGTCTGCATTAAATGTTTAACTATTTTATCATTTTCCTAAAAATCTTGACAGGACAATCACTTTTAACAGTGTCACTCTCAAAATTACACAGGCAGATTCTCAAAAATATACTATTTTTTTCAACGAAACAAATAATTTTTAGAGTTGGCGGATAAAATAATTTTTTTTTTAGAAATTAAATTTTATTTTTTTCCTACTTTCCGGAAAATTACAGAAGGAGGGTTTGTAAATCAACTAATAAAAAAATTCTGGCCTTAAGCTCACCTACCTGAGCCATTGTATCATGGCGAGCTTTTGTGATCGTTGGATGTCCATCGTGCGACGTCAACAATTGCCTCAAAGAACATCTCCTAAACTACTGGCTCGATTTGATCAAACTTGGCATGAATGATTCTTATATGACCTTTAATAATTGTTCAAATGACCCCGGTCCATTGCGTATCTAGGCAACACAGGCTAAAAATAGATTTTTCGAGTTAAAAACTTTATAAATTTTCTTGTCTTAAACCAAAAGGCCTAGAGCATTGATATTTGGTTTGAAGCATAACCTAGTAGATCTCCACCAAGTTTGTTAAAATTTGTCCCTGGGGCCAAATTGGCCTCGTCCCAGGGGTCACATCTCCTAAACTACTTTGTGTACATTGTTTGATTTCGCCTGATCTACTAATTTGTATTCGGTACTGAGACGATCAGTTCTGACATAGGGTCAATAAATATTTCAGACATATTTTAGTCAAACATCCATCTGACATAAGAGTATCTGAAAACTTTATTGATCCGAAAGTGTAAATGTGCGATAGACAGGCCCCATACATTTTCCTTGATTCCCGCCGCAGGAATGGTGTGCATGGGAATTTGCCGCATATGTCTTTAAAAAGTCGATGTCACGTATATCGGCTGCGAAACTAGGTGAAGGACGCTAGTAAGTCCTGTTTTTATGGCTACTCTCTTAAGTAGTCTTAATTAATAACAGTCCTTTAATAGGAGCCGGAGGGCGTGCTCACAATCGCGGGGAAATTGAAATTCATGAACGATAGAGGTGGCGTGTTTTGGGGGTATTGAAGTTTCTTAAATATCCAAATATTTTATGCAAAACATTGTGCAAGCCTAAGCTTTTGGGCGTAACGGCGTTTTAGAAAAATAAATCGTGCATTTAAACAGGCCATTTACACGTAATAGCTAATTTATATTTAACCAGTCGTTAATTAAATTAATGGACATCTATATAAAAAACTTGAAGAAACGTAGATATATTGTTCAAATCGGCTGCGAAACTATGTGAAGGACCTGTAAGTCCTGGCTGTTTCACCTCTTTAAAGTAGTCTTAAATGGGCCTCGTCTCGAGAAAACCTGTCTTTGGGGTTTCCAACAAAGTGAGATTCAAACCAGCCTGCTCAACTATAGAGACTAACTAGAAAATTGAAATTTCGCTCGTAGCAAGAATAGATATGATACTTTCCAAAAAGCGAATAACAAAGGCGCTGATCAGACTGCGCGGATGCGCAGGCTGGTCTGCCCCTGTGTTGTTCACAACCCCCCGAAGACAGGTTTTCTCGCGACGAGGCCCAATTAATCATTGTCATTAAAAAGTATTATTATTTACATACTTTTATGATCGCACGATACTATATAGTAATATACGATCGTATTAGGTGCCCTTCGAGAAAAAGCATGTTTTAAGAGTTTGCGGCCAGGTAAGGTTCAACCAAGCCTGCTCAACAACAGAGACTAACTAGAAAAACTGAAATTTCGCATGAAGCCAATTAAGAAATTATACTTTCTAATAAGCGAACTAAAAAAGCGCTGATCAGACTGCGCGGATGCACAGACTGATCTGCGCCTATATTTTTTAGCATACAACAAAGTAAGGGTTTCTTGCGACGAGGCCCATTACTACTATAGTGACCTGTTTGTAATTTTTAATGCTTTAGTAAGCTCAAAAGATTGTTTTTATGGCGGATAATAATCCTGTCTGACACGCAATTATGTCTGCCACAAGATCTCTCTCTGGATTGTTTTTATGGCGGATAATGATCTTGTCTGACACGCAATTCTCTCTCTCTCTTTCTCTCTCTCTCTCTCTCTCCTGGTCGATGGCTGGTACTTTGTGATGCTATTTTCCATTTTCATAGCCTTGGATTCTCTATCTCCAAAGGATATACTTTTTCAAATAATTTTGTTAGTAGACACACAACGCTAAAACAACGTCGTATCGACGTTTTTGCGACATGATGACGTCGCATTGACATTGATACGACGTAGTTTTGACGTTTTGTGTTTGCTGGGGTAAAAGCACTAGGGAAAGTCCGGCACAATTCGAGAATCTAATCAAGCCTCGGGTGTACGTAAGGCGCATTACGCGTAGTACTACCGGTTTGTACGAAAAAGCTCCATTTTGTTAGCCGGAAAAGGCGTAAAAAACATGTGAGTTCAGCCCTATTAAAATCCATTTTTCTGATTATCCGAAAAGTTTAATCAGCAGAATAAATGAAGTTTATGTATTTGAACCCACCCCCACCCCCATAAACTTCACTTATAGCCGTTTGCTTTGCTGTAACACTAGTTATTGTGTTGGCATGGTTTCTGTGACGTCAGCGTCACGTTATCACCCGCGTTATCAAAATAGTTCCTCGATTTACATCCGAGATCTGATTCCACGGAATTGGCGGAGGCATTACTGATTGGGGTAACAGGTAAGGCTAATGTTGAAGCTGCTCCCTCCCCCTACCCTACTACAAACGCTCTCCCTGCAAGTCAAGCGAGTTTGCAATCGGCTGTGCTTTTAGATATTATGGAGCATGCAAGAATGTTAGGTCTGAAAGGGAAATAAAACTGTAAACAAAAGTGACATTTGACGATTGTACAAGCTTTCAGTAGTACTATAAATTAGTTGACATTTAAAAGAATATATTTACATTTATTATTTTATTCCAGTGAAACATCAAAAGATTAGCTGTCAATTTAATATATACTCGGCTGTCTATTATTGTCATCCTGGTGCACGCCAAACTACACAAAAACTTGTTAATTTCTACATGTTCATCACACTGTAACATTACAAAGAACATGTAAACCCTCTTTACAACGACACTGTCCCCAACGTATTTGACGTTAAACTGAATTTCTGTAGTGATGAACCAAAATTCAAGCCAAATAGTACATTTGTGCAAATACTAATGACGTTATAAAGAAATTTGTTGTTATAAAGAGTGTCAGTATAAAGAGTTTTCACTTGTAGTTGAGAAGTTCGTGAAAAAAGTGTTTATCATATGACGTCGTGTCTGGGAGTGAAATAACGCCATGCAATAAAATCGATAAACCACTAGTGGTTTATAGATTTACGGAAAACGTTATGACGTCCATAACAACGTTGCAATCATAATGACAAAATTATAACGTTTTTACGCCAGAAGTAGATTTCAAAGTATTTGTCATATGATAAATAGAATCTAACATTCGTGCTCTTGTATTATTGAATTTATCAAACTCGTTGCGAAAAGAGATAAAATGCTCGGCAAGCCTCGCATTTTATCTCTTTTCCCCAACTCGTTTAATAAATTCAAAAAAACAAAAGCACTCATGTAAGATCCTCTATTTATTGAATGGACATATGCTGTAGGTGCACAGGCAATTCCCATGTGTACCAGCAGCATATCTTACTGAAAACAAAGACAACTACAGTCCTGCCAGCCAAGAGTGACAGTGACGTCATGTTTTGTTTACTAAGTTATCTGGGGCTTAGAATCTATAGATCATTGTGTATTAATCCTATCCGCAGGATAGGATTAATACACAAGTGATCTATTGATTCGCGTTAGGTCAAATGGAGTGTACAAGATAAAATTTTACTTAACAATTGTTAACATGATGTCACTGTCACTCTTGGTTGGCACGATAGTATTTTGAAATAATCATGTCCATAAGCTTTTCTCAGTCTGTCTATCAGTATTAAAATACCTGTCACTATATATAGAAAATTGTTTATATTTACATGACAGCTATATCACCAAATTTGATTTCATGAAGTTTGAACTATGTTTTTGCTAAGCTTGTAGTTGCATGGTTGTAATAAATTTAAAAAAATGTGCCACACGCTACATGTATCAATATTCATGTTTTAGACGATACAAAGTCACAAACCCAAAGCATGTTTTTCATGTATTAACAAGACAATTCTCGTGCTTATGTGCATTCCAGGCCGTCACAAAAAGGTGTATGGAATAAAGATAATTTCTTGGCGTCAGGATGACGTAACATGTACAGTTGCAGTATTTGCCCTGGAGCCATCGATTTCAAACCGTATCCAGGTAACATGCTTTTCTGTGCCGTATAGATGCACAAATTAGGAGTTTTAAGCACTTTCGCCAAAATTATTGAGTGACAAAATTATGCTACATGATTTTGGTGCATTATCAGCTACTGGATTCCTCGGGATACTGTAACTTCAGAATTTTCGCGTGAATTTTATTTTCGCGACTAGCGCTAAAAGGCATATTTGCGAGGCTGAAATTTCGTGACTGGAACATGAGCTACCTACATCAGTAAACCCCAGTGATCTCAACAATCGTATTGCAACTAATTATCATTATACAATCTCATCAACATCATTCCTTTTATTTTATCTTATAAATTTTTACTTTTTCCATCTTCATCATGTTTAGTTTAATACCGTCTGACGCTAATGACCCACAAGGGTTGATGCGTCGTTAAGAACCACACAAACAAACAAACAAACAAACAAACAAACAAACAAACAAATATCACCATTTTGCGAAGGATTTTATTTTCGCGAAGCTATGAATATTACGTATTTACATTAAACGTGTCCCGTCGCTCCCTCTCAAATGTCAATGCATAGAAAATACCTATGGTTAAAAAGACTGATATCCTTATTTTCTGCCAAAATAAGTTAAAAACGGTTCTTTTAATTACCATAACGTACTTTAATAGGTAACTAGAAATTGTGTTTTTGAAACAATGTGCCACAACCATTAGCTTGTCGATAAGGATGATCTCACCATCCGTTTCATAGGTAATTTTAATCTACTCACAATCCTCTATCAGTTGACCAAATCTGAGGCTACTAGCTGTGATATTTTTGAAATACTACTAGCTCTAATAGTTTTCGAAATATCTTTATTAGAAGTTTTCAATGACCAAATTTGCAAAGGGCAATCACTCGAAAAAAAATGTAAAAGACAATAACGGCAATCTACTCATTATCCTTTTTAGCTGACCAAGTTTGAAGCTCATAGCTATAATAGTTTTTGAGATATCTTGCTTACACGTTTTCATTATGACCCTTTAAAAGGGGCATAACTCCACAAAGGAATAAAACAGACTTAATTTTTTAAATCTCCTCAAAATCCTCTTATCAGCTGACCAAATCTGATGCTACTAGCTGTAATAGTTTTTGAAACATCTTCATTATAATTTTTCGACGATCAAATTTGCAAAGGGCAATCACTCGAAAAATGTAAAAGGCAATAACTAAAAAAAAATATGTAAATTTTCACCAGGTTATCTACTCATTATCCGCTATCAGCTGTCCAAAATAGTAAATGAGTATGATCAGGAAATACCACAATCACAAACTGCAGACAACCCCGTGGCACCGTGAGGAAGAGCCGCTCAACCATCACGAGACACCAGGAAGACAAATTAAGCAAAGCAATCAGCTCTATCTTCCCCATCAAGATGATTGCAATACTAAAATGGACATAAAGTAACGTACAACAAAACATAGAACAATAACAGACTCCCACAATGGGAGTAACAATAAACAGAAAGTCAACAACAACAGAACCACCGCCTTAGAACGGACAGCAGCCTAAGCCACCGGGGGGCTTAAATGCATTTTACTGGTACCAAATCTTCGCCCTAGATTCTGCTGTTGTTGAAGTACAAAAAATGTTCAGCTCGCATGGAGGCCATCTAACTAATGCAATGTATCATCATGGAAAAACACTCTAATCAAATTACTACACCATGATGAAACAAAGAAAAGGGCTCATGACTCACAGATAGTCAGAGCTAAAGAAAACCTCAAGATGAGCCACGGTGGGTCCAGCTACAGATAAGCATCAGGCACCAACCCACCGATTAAAGCTTTACGTCAGAGCCGTCATAGAGTCTGAGGCCCGACCCAAGTTTGAAGCTCCTAGCGGTAATAGTTTTTGACACATCAAACTCAAAAAATAGAATTTTTTTTAAAAAAAATTTTCACCAGGTAATTATACCCATTGTCCTCTTTTGAAGCTCATAGCTGATATCTTGATTACATAATATATTTTATTTGATCAATCACTATTACATAAGTACAATATCATAGAAGTAGGATCTGACAGTAAGCTTTGAGGCTTATTTTGGTCATTTCCCCGGACAGGTTAATTTAACAACATTTGTGAATGATATGCGTAGTCTAAACACTTAGATAGATAGATCCATAGATAGACACATGTATAAAGAAAGATAGAAAGAAAAAAAGAAGAGAATGTAATCAAATGTATTCCAAATTTAGTTCTTGTTAAAGGATACTCCGAGTTATCTGAGTAAGAATCAACAATATTTTATTGTATATGTTTCTACAGAATGAACAAGAATATAGTCATCAGAGGTTTTAAACCTTTTTTTCATGCTCATCTCAATAGAGCAAGGAATTTTAACTTCTCAATAAAACAAAAATGCTGAAAATAAAGACTTTTTTGCGTTTAAACTCTCGGATGTTGTATTTACCATGCTAATAAATTTCAAATGCCAACAACTGTAAAAAGTTTAATAACCCTCGGGCCAGGTTTTGATTTTCTTCTGTTTATTTTCGTAGAAGACATAGACATAGAAGATTTATTTAACGTCGAATATGAAAAACATCAAACATAAGCCCTGTAGGGCTTTTACTTCGACAAACATATGAAAAAGATATAACGAATATCACAGTGCATGCAGCATAAAACAAATTTAAAGTCATTATACACATTATATACACATTGTTAAATTAAAGAATTAAAAATATTAATGGAAAACAAAAATAGTAAATGAGTATGATCAGGAAATACCACAATTAAAAAGATGTTTAATTAGACTATAGATATGGGAAGGACTGTATACATACAATTTAATTAAAATATGTGTATTAGACTAGGTTTGAAAATAGAATTAAAATTTAGAAAAATAAAAAATATTTTCTGTAAGATACTACCACATTTACTGCACTAAATGACATCCTTGGTATTATCTCAAGGATATCAAGGTGCATCTAGATCATATGCATAGCCCCTGATCGAGACTTGTGGCTGCAAACCTTAAGCAAAAAGGCAAGACAACTGGCTAACCTAAGCGAAAAATAAGGAATACACAGTCAAAAATAACATAAGAACAGCGGTTAAACTAAAAGTAATCAGAAACTGAACAGAAGAAAGGATATCACCTTCTTTCTTAATTTCAACCAATCAGGAATAGACTGATTTGCATATTCGAGTACCTGCTAAAATATGAAAAATCGCATTGGTTAATTATCAGACTGTCCATACAAACTTATTCGGGTGACGGTGACAACATTCACTGAAAGTTAATGCAAAATCAAGGGATACAAATTTAGGAAGCCAAAATACTTCTGCACTTTTCTTCTCAGAAAACGTCACCAAAAAAAGTAGACTTCTATTTTTAGACAAATCCAATGTATCAGAGGTCAATGTTGAAGATAAAATGTCGTCCGCAAAACTTTGACACAGCTCGTGTGACGCTTCAGTTCCGTTTAAAAGGGCTGTTCTTTAGCAATATTGCACCAAAGTTGTGATTTTGTAATTAAAGCCCTGTTTTGGTAAAAAAAACCTTGCAATAATAAAACTATGGGACTATTTGCAATATGAGAGTATTAAATATATTTTCTCAAGTTGGATGACCCTGTGTAACAAACAGCAATACATATAAATTGGAATGCAGCCGTATATCTTTTAAAAAAAAAATCTTGGTTTATACGAGCGCCAATCATTCGAAGCTTTAAATTTCGACAACAATGACGATACAGATCTTCCCAAAAGTTGTTTTAATGATGAAAAAAAGTCTCGCTTGAGAATCAGCAGTGGTTTTCTTAAACGTTGTTAATTTGTAGTATCGTTGGGGGTTTGTGGTTAAAACTTTTTTCCATTCCAGGTGCGAATAGAATCATTATGCTAAACACCTGTAAAATAAATCTGATCTTCCTGATACAAAAATGTGGTAATTGTCATATTTCTGTTATATGTATAGTTTGTGTGCACTTAAGAATTGTCTAGTTGAGGCGTTTCCAATAAATAAGCACCAGGGACGGATCCAGCTCTGGAAAGGGTGGTACACTCTGCTGATTTACCCCATTTTTTCTTAAATATCCCATGAAAATGAAATAAATTAATCTCACTGAGACCAAATTATTTCATATTCATAGGATATTTAAAAACGTGGGGTGGAGAGGGGGGGGGGGGTAAAGTGAACCCCCATCTGGATCCGTGCATGTGCACACTCTTTGTTTTGAGCAGATACAAAGTGAAGTCTTACATACATCTTAGGGGCAATTTCGGGTAATTCCCTTGAGCACCGTTCCTGCGTCGAGAAACAGAAAAATTGTCTGGGTCCCGCCTTTCCGACCAATTACGATTTTGGATCAATATAGTTTTCAAATACTCTTATGTCAGATAGATATCTCCATATTTTCTTGACAGATGCAAGTAACTAAAATGTGTCCGAACTATCTATTGACCCTTTATCAGAACTGATCGTCTCAGTACCAAATACAGATAAATAGACAGGCGACATTAACAATGGAAAAAATCGAAGGTTTTACCCTGTATGCGAATACGAATATGGCCAAATTGAATGCTCTGATTGTCATGTACTGTTATCTCGAATCGCGCACGACTTGACATACTTCAGCACTCAATTTTATGGCATAGAGTCCCATGCATCACCACTATGAAAAAACGGCATCCATCACATCCAAATGCATTATACCCATTCCTTGACGGACCACAGCAGCATGTATTGGCAGGATGTCTTCTGAAAATGATGATTTCAAGTTTTTAAAAACTACGAAAAACATAAAATGCACGTAATTAACGAGCTCATGGAACTGTTTAATCTCTCCAAAACAAGTCTCTCGTTGACCAGAAACATGAACGTAAAAGTAGCCATAGAGCTGTATTATATATTTTCAAACCTATCGAAATTTCATTACTGATAACTTTTCAATGACGCTGAGTATAATTACCAGAGAACGAATAACAAGGGCGCTGACCAGGCTGCTCTGTGCCTCAAGGTTTGTTGTTGGTATGCAACAAAATCGGGTTTTCTCTCGATAAGGCCGATATTACACCTGCTCTGTTTCGTTTTTACGAGAATAACTGGCTGTTACAATATTCGTATCAAAAGCAAGATATTGGAAAATTGATCAGACAACATCGTTTGCAAAAACAAAATATTAGGAGAAATATGTGTAAACATACAAAAAACTTGATATGTTTAAGGTGTGAATAAATGACTATAATCTTTCCTGGGTCAGTTTTTCTTGGTTTTTTGTCACTTTCCAATGTGGCGTCGCGGGTCAGTTGTGGTAGGTACTTGATAGTATCGATTCCTGAGCTTTTCTGTCCTCTCTACTTTGTAATCATCTCACTGAGGGAGAGATAGAGAGAGAGAGAGAGGGAGAGACAGAGCTGGCTGCTATGCTTATTACACATCCATTATGAGGGGTGTTGGATGAAACTTCCAAGTGACTATAGTTGTAATGAAAGCAAACAGTACAGACAAAGATAAGATGCCGCATGTTGCGGCATCTTATCTTGGTATACACTGCTTGCTTCCATATGTGTATCTTTGTTTGTTCGTGTTTCTTGGCGCAAAAATGTGGCATAATTATCATAAAAATTACAAAATATGCAATGAAATGCATTAACTTGATGAAGTGTTAATGGTGAGCCAAAAAATGTGATTCAAATATCCAGCAATCATTGCGGTTGAGGTGTGTGGCTGCTCCAACTGGTATCCACTTTTTATTTCTCATCATCTTGGCATATAGAACTGCTAAAGACATTAAGGGTATACAACCGCAGGGGATCAACAAATAATACTTCTGTAAATTCGAATATATTTGTTAAGATGCGGAGCACATATACAATACTAGATATCATGGAGGTTGTATCCTTTTAAGTCTGCTTCTGTTTAGAAGATGGGGAGTTATGCATTTGTTAAGATATGGAGCACATATACAAAACTAGATATCGTGGAAGTGTATCCCTTTAAGTCTACTTCTGTTTAGAAGATGGGGAGTAATATGTAGTTGTTGAGACGCGGAGCGCGTATGCAAAACATTATATCCGTTTTAAGTCTGCTTCTGTTGTAGATGGTGAGCAATGCATTTGTTGATATCAAGGCAGTTGTATCCCTTTAAGTCAACTTCTGGTTAAAGGATGGGGAGTAATGCATTGGTTGTATGTATCCCTTTAAGTCTGCTTCTGTTTAGAAAATGGGGATAATGCATTTGTTAAAACGCGTAGGTTGTGGCGGTTGTATTCCTTTAAGTCTGCTTCTGTACATGTTTAACAATCATTTTTTATAAAAAGAATACTACCTATCTTCTTAACAGAAGTAGACTTAAAGGGATACAACTGCCACGATATCTAGTTTTGTATATAAATGCTCCGCCTCTAAACCCATCTTCTAAACAGAAGCAGACTTAAAGGGATACAGCTGCCATGATATCTTGTTTTTTCTGTATATGTGCTCCGCGTCTTAAAAATGCATTACTACCTATCTACTAAAAAGGGATACAACCGTCACGATATCTAGTTTTGTATATGTGCTCCGCGTCTAAAGACATGGATTACTCCACATCTTCTAAACAGAAGCAGACTTAAAGGGATACAACCTTCACTGCATCTAGTTTTGCAGAAGTGCTCCACTTCAAACTAGCGTTAAAACAAATGTAGCTATCGAAGGCGGAGGGGATATTGTTTTAGTGATGTCCTTCCATCCGTTCGTCTTCCATTCAGTCAAAACTTAATAACCATTGAATGGAAGTTCGTGGAAATTATACTGTAGCAGTGGGGTGAGGCACGTGTTGTTTCGTTATGATACCGTCACTTGTAAAGGAGTTATTGTCCGTTGTCTACATTTGGATGATTGCTGCATACGTAAGTTTTTAGAAGTGACGGTACCTACCATAGACCATTTGAAATACAGCCATGATACTTTGATATATATAATTCATTGGTCGAGATAAACACATTTTTGAGCGTAAATTATATTTTCTATCCATCAGTTTTTTACTTTTGTTTTGGGTGCTCAAAAGAACCGTCTCATTGAAGTAATTTTAATCTAGTCATATATATGTGAGTCGTGCCATGTGATTTCCAACAATGTGGTATTTAGACAAGTGTACGCTCAGAAGAGCTGTGCAGCCTCCATATTAGCTTAGAAACTCCAAATGATATTCGGCCAGTAGCTTAACAGTCATAGAATATTCAAATGACATGCAAGGCGCATATGCGCAGGCTGGTCTGAGCCTTTGCCGGTCGCACATACAACATTGTTTGAAATCTCATGTCGCGGCTGGTGTAGATGTACACAACGACATTGAACATTTTTATCTTTGGGGTGGGGACTGTTTTATATAAAATGGCTAATAATGTTTTGGTAAAATAATTATTTCATCGTTTAAATTTTGTGCATTAAGAAGCAGCCACAGAATCATAAAGATATATTTTACGGGGGTTCACTTTTCTCCTTCGGTCAAGCCCCAGGGATGGGGCTCCCAAAATCGAGTCTGATCTGGGTACAAGCTAGTTGCAAAATTTATCAGCAGACTCCCAAAGTTGTCACACGCAGGTAAATACATGTAGAAAAACGTGTCTATTCTGTAAATTACAATTTGTGTTTCCATCATGAGCACATTTGAAAGACTGCGGGAGTAATTTTGTCTTATACGTCTCAAGACAGTCTTGCTTTGCGCTAATGTGATAAAGACTAGAAGACAGGGCCTGAACGTGGAGAAAATGGCATCAAAGCTAGCGATAGTCTCCAAGAAGCCTACGGACTGGTCACTGACGGAAATACAAAGTAATGCTGTTGAGGCTTTATTTTAGCGCTATTTCAAAGTACTACAGCCAATACAATGGATTCTGAACATACCCGAGATTATAAGAGGTTATTCCCGGTATAAGAACTACGATTGAAATATTACAAGTTACAGTAAATAAAATTGAATTTTTCTCATCCTAAAAGTGCCGAAAGAAGCTTAAAGGTGTACGTAGGTGTCTTGCTGATGTTCGTAAAGACGGATAAACCTTCAAAAAATATACCAATACAGTCTTGAAGATAGTATTTTGAATCATTGCTTTTTGAAGAAAAATCACGGATATGCAGAGAAATAACGGAGATAACACACAGGATATGCGGCAATCGAAAATGCTCTTAATCGACGTACGCGGATCAAAAAATCGCTAGAAAGTGTTTTCGATTGCCACGTGTCGCCAATCGAAATATTTTCTTGCTATTTTTGATCTACGTTCGTCGATAATAGCGACGTTTTCAATTGACGCCTATGCGGTGTGAATAAAGGCGGCCTTGATTATTCGCGACATGAAACCAGAAGGTCAGTTTTACTGTCTTTGTGGCACATATTTTCATATGTCTCTCTGTCTTGAGAGCTGGGTCCCTCAAGAGGCTTAATTTGCATGCTTTAGAGGTTAATTGATCCTGCCATTAACACCTACACCGAGAAATAAAACGCATGTGTTCAGAAATAAAAGCCTCATTATTGCCCTTTTGCTATTTCACGCAACGCTTTGATAGTATAATTAAAGGAGACCTTCTTGCGACTGTGCTGCCCAGCGAAATTCGACCCGAGAAACAAATTAAGGCTGTCATTCTAAGGCTTCTAGCCGTTCAGAAAGCAATAGAACTTAGTAAATCGAAGGTCTACTAGCATGCGCATTGTAGGGCTATATTGACCCCCTATGAAGTCGGAACTGGATTTAAGGAACTAAAGCAGCCATTTATTATGACAATAGCCCAAGTGTAAAAGTCTCATTTTAAAGTTACTTTTACTTTGCCTATAGTTACTGAAAATGGCCGCCGAAGAGTTAGGCAATTCGTACCAAATTTGAGAATTGTTGAGACCAATTTTTAGGAATTAGCTAACAGCGCAACTAAAACAAAGTAAAAAACACTATTTTATGTAGAGCAGTATTCACACTGTATATGTTAAAGAGTGTATGCATGTATGCTAACCCTTTCCGTCATGAATATTCATGCTATACTCCTTCCTCACCCTATGAATAATTATGAAAATAAGCTTTCATGTTGGCACATAAAATTACTTGTCAGGTCCAGATGTGTAGGCTGCCTGATCTGTGTCTGCTCTGTTTGCAAAAGCGTAAAAAACGTCTCTATGAGGTAAAGAGTAACCCCTATTTTTGAGACATGTTACGCGTCATGTCACACTAATTGCCCAGGTTTCAGCCAGTTTTTCTCTGTCGACGACCGTTGTCTATTATTGCGCTAATGTAAATGATGATCGTTTTTATTAAGTACTGGAAGTCAGGTCCGTATTGGTAAATGAAAAACATTTTCATTTCTTCTTTTCAATTTCCGACGTTTTCAAATGCCAATTGAATATCTATTTGAAGAGGTGAAAAATGCGTAGGTGCCTTGCTCGCAATCCTCACTGAACTCGGTAGTCTCCGATGCTTTCAATATACATCGATGTAAATTTCATTTCTAGATGCATTTAATCTAGTTGTTAACCCTAAAGCGCCAATCACGACTGCAGCAGACGACAAATTTTGCGGTATCTTTCTTAATTTTCGAAAAAAAATAAGTAAAAAAACTGTATGATATTTCATGAGAATTGTGAATTATCATGCCTTATTTGTTATTTTTGAAAAAGCAGCACAATTTGTAATTGTTGTCTGTTGCAAATTGTAGGTGGCGCTTTATGAATAACTTTGAGTTGATCAAAGGTCTCTTTGATGAATAATGATATTTGTTTAAGTACGTCGTGCATGCGATTGTGTCGTAATTTTCAAGGATGAAAGCTCTCACCGGTCCAGAAAATGGCGACCGTGGAACCTTGATGGCAGGACACTGCGGTTTGAAGTCACGTGATTTCCCCGCACTTACATCTCGGTTGTTAAAGCTATTGGAAATTTTAATTGGCTACTTAAGCGACACCTGCACTTTGAAGCTATTTACATTTTCAAAAACTAAAACTAGGAAAACTTGACCATAGCAGAGGCCCAAGCAGGTCTGTCCTGGCACATATATAGTATAAGAATCCATCGTGGGATAGAAAAATCCGTCCTGAGGATCACCGCTTGGCATCACGAGGCTTGCCCATTGATGACATAAGGTGATCGAGAGGGACGGAATTTTGCTATACCATCCTCACACGAATAGAATAGAAAACGTTATTTTCCAATCAAGGGCCCTTGCGGGCATTAGGCAAAATACATATAATATTCATTGGTTTTAAAAATGCATAATAACACACATATAGACAGCCACAATAAAGCAACACAAACATACATAAGCGACAATAATTGATAAACAAATGTCAATGCAATACGTACTGTGGTAAACACTGATGATGAAGATGATGATGCAATGTATGATGGCAATAGCGGCCTAAAGGTTTTTATTCTTTATTTGAAACCTTTTCACATCTTTAATTTTCTTTTCAAAACAACAATGTATATAAGTAACTAGTGCTGATAAAATATTCTTATCTTCTTGTGATAATAGCCATATAGGGCTTTATCATTATCGCATAATGGCATAAAATTACTGTTTATATGATGTTTATGATAGTATAGTTTTTTTCTTTCTGGTTCATATAGAGAACACTGTGAAAGAAAGTGAAACTCATTTTCTATTAGATTTAGATTTCAATGCTTACAAATTCTTTCTAAGTGAGGCATCCTTTTTTGGCTTCGCATATCTACCCGTTTCTATTAAAAGATTATGAGCACTAACTAAGCCTTAGTTTACAAATAACCTTTCTCATATAAAAATGTTCTAACATCAAATATGGCTCAGCAATGAATTCCTTTTGTAATACTGAAGTATGTATCAAGTTTTCCAGCATTAATATTTTTCTCCCTTTGTTTTTACCAAAATGTTTTAAAGCATTTTATTAACAATTTTTTAATCATACAAACTAATTGGTTTTCACTGAGGTTTCGACTAGAGGTAATATTAACATTTAACAATTGAAGAATATATGATATGTTATTGACGTACACCATGTTTGAATACCTTTATTATGTAAAGCCTTAGATAAACAATATGCTTTTTTAGCATTGCATTAGATGTATTTTAGTCTACGCAGATATTTGAGAATAGAGAGTATAATAGAAAAATACACAGCAAATCGACCTGTTTCTAAAAAAAAAGCAAGATTCGAAGTATTTTTATTCACCCCTCAAATATATTTCATAAATTTCAAGTGGGACCTGTCTGCAATATTATTTTTTACAAATTTCCCCAAATATAAAACATCCTGTTTTCTTTCATGCAGAATTTTTGTTTTAAAAGTTCCCCAGATCAATAGGTTTTAATAAATGATCAAATAAATGCAGACTTGTTTTTATACACAGTTTGCCAGTTATTGTTAAATAAGGCCTTTAAGGATTTCTTAAAAATGTCTTGTGCATAATTCATTCAAGCAAGAATGAAGCTGCAGTTTTTCAGGCATCACTCGATTTCAGACAAGATTAAAGCAGCATAGTCTATAACTTTTTGAAATAATGTTTCTATTTTTCAAGAACACAGTAAAAAAAAACTAAAATCCAGGTATACATTTTACCAATTTCGTAAATCTTTACAAATTATCAGTATCAAAATAACAGCATTTATGTTAAAACTTGACTGTCTTTAATTACTGGAGGGACGCAAATAATTACCAACAAGAGAAAAAAACACCTGTTTTTATAAGATAATTCACTTTTGCATGCAATTTTCAGCTATAGTGAACAGATTTATTGTGAAAACTTAACTTATTTCTGCTTTTACAAATGATTTAAAAAGAAAATAAAAAATTCCGAAAAATGTTCTTAGTTGCAGACTTAGCCTCTTTAAAACTCGTCATTTACAGTGGTCCAGGCTTCTATCGAACAAGAATAAAACTGCAGTTTTCAGGCATCACTCGATTTCAGACAAGAATAAAGTCGTCAATTACAGTGGTCCAGGCTTCATTCGAACGAGACTGAAACTGTAGTTTTTCAGGCATCACTCGATTTTAGACAAGATTAAAACTCGTCAATTACAGTGGTCAAGGCATCATTCAAACAATAATGAAACTGCAGGTTTGCAGGCATCACTCAATTTTAGACAAGATTAAAACTCGTCAATTACAGTGGTCAATGCTTCATTCGAACAAGACTGAAACTGCAGTTTTTAAGGCATCACTCTATTTTAGACAAGATTAAAACTCGTCAATTACAGTGGTCCAGGCTTCTATCGAACAAGAATAAAACTGCAGTTTTTCAGGCATCACTCGATTTTAGACAAGATTAAAACTCGTCAATTACAGTGGTCAATGCTTCATTCGAACAAGACTGAAACTGCAGTTTTTCAGGCATCACTCGATTTTAGACAAGATTAAAACTCGTCAATTACAGTGGTCCAGGCTTCTATCGAACAAGAATAAAACTGCAGTTTTTCAGGCATCACTTGATTTTAGACAAGATAAAACTCGTTAATTACAGTGGTCACGACATCATTCAAACAAGAATGAAAGTGCAGTTTTCAGGCATCACTCGATTTTAGACAAGATTAAAACTCGTCAATTACAGTGGTCAAGGCATCATTCAAACAAGAATGAAACTGCAGTTTTCAGGCATCACTCGATTTCAGACAAGATTAAAACTCGTCAATTACAGTGGTCCAGGCTTCATTCGAACAAGAATAAAACTGCAGGTTTGCAGGCATCACTCGATTTTAGACAAGATTAAAGTGGCACAAGCTTTATTCAAGCAATAATGAAACTGCAGTGTTGTATGCATTACTTGATTCCAGACAAGATTAAAATCGTCAATTGTAGTGGTCCAGGCTTCATTCGAGCCAATCGGAACTGCCTGAGCCAATTCCGCAGAATCAGACGACGGATGTGCATCGAGGAACTACTTTGATAACGCGGGTGATAACGTGACGCTGACGTTATATAACGTGACACTGACGTCAAAGAAACCATGTTAACACAACAAGTGTGATCGACTTAAATGAAGTTTATGTTTTTTTTCAATAAAAAGAGATATTTTATTGAACTAAAACACACATAAACTTCATTTTTTCTGCTGATTAAACTTTTTCGGTTAATCAGAATAATCGATTTTAATAGAGTTGAACCCACATGCTACAGAACTAATTTCCACACGCCATTTCTGGCTAACAAAATGGAGCATTTTGGTACATAGTACTACACGTAATGCTCCGTACATACACTCGAATTGTGGCGGACTTTCCCGAATGCATTCGAGCAAGAATGAAACTGCAGTTTTACAGACATCACTTGTATTTCGGACACGATCGAAAAGACCAATCACACACTGGTAAATGTATACGTCGATTTGGTGGTATTTACGCGTATTGCCGGTACTTCATAGACCGGAAGTGGTAGATATTGGTGTTAATATCATATAGAAAAACATGCCATATGCCTAAAGGACTAAAGAATTAGATCATTTTGAAGTATTCGGCATTCACGTGGCGATGCATGTAAGCATTTAGGAATAGATTCGATACTCGAATCTATTCCTAAATGCTTACATAAATCGCCATGCACATACTGAATACTTAAAAACAATTGAAGTCTATTGTCCTTAAGGCATATGGCATGTTTTCTAAATAGTATTTACACTAATATCTACCACTTCCGGTCTATGAAGTACCGGCAATACGCGTAAATACCACCAAATCGACGTATACATTTACCAGTGTGAATCAGTGTACTTTCCATAAATTATACATGTATAAGCAGTCAAGAAATACTAACAATGAGTATTGTTTCCATTCCGATCTTATAGGAGTGCTATATAATATATAAATTGAATTTATTAAACGAGTAGATAAAATGCATTTTATCTCCTTTTCACCGTGACAACGAGTTTACAAATTCAATAAGACAGGAGCACGAATGCTCAATTTCTCATCATATGACATTAAAATTACTTTGAAACGCATTTTAGGCGTAACAAAGTTAACGTAGTCGGCTGCATCAGCATACGTCAGGCCCCGAGGTTATAAAACTTTTTGCATGCTCAACTCAACTGAGCACGAAATTTCAACTGCTCATAAAAACTAAAACACCGACAAATAAAGACGTTTCTAGCTTTAAAGTGAGAAAGGTGACAAAGATCAGGAATCGATACAATCAAGTACCACACCTGACCCAGGATACCACAAGGGAAAGTGACAAAAACTCAATTAAATATCACAAACGACACACAAGAAGTCAGCCCTTTCCCAGCAAGCGACCACAACACGCGAAAGCATGACAATCACAAGACATAAAAAACACAAATTGTAACGCCTTGGAACGTACAGTAAAAAAACTTAAGTCTTCTAGATGTTGTATTTATCTTATTTATTTCGTGCTCAGTTGAGTTGAGCATGCAGTTTTTTATAGCCTTGGGGCCAGTTTCCCCTGGCTAAACCGCCTTATTCTTTGAACCCAAACTCAGTTCATTCAAATACATCAAGCAATGATTTTTTTTGATTTTTTATGATATCATTTGCCGTTGAATCATGACGAATGTTTCTGTGAAACCAATGAATTATTTAATTACTATTTTATTCGTTCACTTTTCATTTATAAACATGTGGATCGATAGTTCACAAGAAAGGCGCTTAAGACAATATTAAACTTCGAATGCTTTTATTCAGGAGGTCTTTATTCAATGTATCAAATGTCTCTGCTGAACATGATGAAAGGATTCATAGGGCCAGTTAAGCAACTATTTTCAGCGTAAAATTGCGATTTTTTTTCTTATCTAACAGTGCAAACATGTATTTTGGGTGCTCAAAAGAACCGTCTCATTGAGACGGTTCTTTTGAGTATCCTCAACATATGTTTTGGTTAAGAAATATGAAAATAATTTTCAGTTAAGCACTCTTATTTCGGGGCCTGACTACGCGGCCAGCATTTTCACTTCGAGTTATCAGTATTTTGAGGTAGAAGCGGGTGTTATGTTTGGATAAGTAGTAACGTCGCCTACAGAATTTTAATCATAACTCTACATTCGGTGATCATAATGTATCTAGAAAAATCCGTCAGAGGGGGCGGGGGTCCTGATAACTGTTTTTCCGCCTACAGTTTCTTGGCATGTGGCTATTGGACAGTTTACCAGTAATATGTACATGTACCTGCGTACTTTGCCAGTAACAAAGTAAGTAAGGGTGAAAAGATCAGGATTCGATAAAATCAAGTACCACACCCGACCCAGAACACCAATGGGAAAGTGACAAACTCACAGTTGGAGACCACAAACGAGAGCCAAGAGGTCAGCCCTTTCCAAACAGGTGACCACAAAGAACATATAAACAAACGCGCACAAAGACATAGCAAACACAAGACAGAACATAAACATAAAAGATCCACTAAAGAAGTACCGCCTTGGAACGGTCAGTAAAATATTTTACTGGAGGGCTTAAACCGGTTAAACAGCGCGCCAACCTCACCCTTAATTCGGATGTGGATCAAGACATAGATGTTGACCCCAAGACACATAGATATTTGGTTTGCATGAAAGACCCCTAACTTATCAATGCATCATCTCCTAAAACATATATATCAAGATATAACAAGGAGATAAAGAAAAGATAAGGACTCAACAGTAAATAAAACTGAATACCGGAGCAAAAGAAATCCAACAGGTAAACCCCGGTGGGCCCGTCAAACAGACAAAGCATCAGGCCCCTACCATCTCATCAATAGATAAGTCTTTAAGTCGGAACCATCATAGAGTCTGAAGTCCGACCCACCGGCGTGCAATTAAAGAGGAAAGCAAAGTTGCCAATCGTGATTGAGTTGACCACCCAGCATGCAGTCTGTTGCAATACATTAATGTTATAGCCAATCTTTTTATAATGGGAAATTATTTTAATGAACTGCGCTGAAAAATTATTAGAGCCAACAATCTTCTTCAATATATTAACCAAGTCACCATAGAAATCAGGTTCCGAAAGTCCTTGGCGCAAGAGAGATTTAAGTCCAACTTGGAATTTAGAAATCAAATCATAGTATCGTCTATAAAATTTTGAAAATGTTTTGCGAAGTTTATGATACCAATAGCCTTGTTTAAGAAGTTTCTGAGTTAACAATTTATTGCGAGTGTTGAAGTCAGCAACACAGCTAGATGCTCTAGTCCACTTGGATAACGCCTGAAACAATGGTGACAGACCAGGGTCAGGGTTCGATCTCTTTAACTAAAATGTTACTGCACTATGCAAGCCGGCGTGTTGCTATAGAAACGAAATTCGTCAGATGAAGGGTTCATTTAGAGAAACGTGTAAATCACCAAATATAAATCAAATTTCTCCAACCCTAAGTGGTATAATTCAGATCATAACAAAAGCATGTCAACTATGTTTTAGTGCCAACATGCTTAGTTCAATAAAAAATATACTAATCTGCACAATTTCAATATCTGACTTTTTTTAATCAACCCCAGAGGTCAGGTGTGTGTGTAAGGTCAAAGATTTTTTGGCTTACACGTTGGTCAACATTTCTTTCCCTTTATTTTGATTCGCAACTTAGCCACTTTCAGAAACAAGAGGGCCTATGGGCCATTGCTCGCTCACTTGAATCCTTGTCAGGAGGAGAGGATGTTAACCATAAAATATAAAAACTCCATTCTCCAACATTTAAGTCCATCTTGGGTACCACACAGATCATAACCAAAGCCTATAAAGCCACTAACTTCAATCAAAGAATACGTATCTGCACAAGTTCAATAACATTTTAATTGCATAATGTGATATGCAACATAACCTTCAGATTTTTGTTTGGATCTTTTGACCCCATACAGGGGTCGAGGGTGTGTAAAAAGGCAGAACATTTGTTCAAATGGTGTTCTATGCTTCATTCCTATTAATTTGATATGCAACATGACTACTTTCAGAAGATAACACAAATTAACCTTTTGACCCAATCCCAGAGGTAAAGGTGTAGAAGCAAACTATTTGCTAGCATGTTATTGTATGCTTCATTCCCTTTGATTTGATATGCAACATGACCATATTCTGAAAAGGTTGATTTTATATAAGCAGATTAGCCTATCTGAACTAAGGGTGAGGTTGGCTCGCCATGAAACCGGTTTAAGCCCGCCAGTAGAATATTTTTACTGACCGTTTCAAGCAGGTGCTTCTGTGGATCATTTATGTTATTTTTGTCTTGTTTTTGTTATGCTTTCGTGCTCATCTGTTTGTTGATGCCTTGTGGTCACCTGTTGGGGAAGAGCTGACCTCTTGGCTCTCGGTTTAATTGTCTAATTGTGAAGTTGTCACTTTCTCATTAGTATTCTGGGTCGGGTGTGGTGCTTGATTGTATCGATTCCTGATCTTTGTCCTCTTTCTGACTTTTACTTATATAGGGAAAACATGAAAAAGCTTCTTGTCTTAAACCACAAGGTATAGAGCCTTGATAATTAGTATGCAGCATCATCAAGTAGACCTCTAGTAGACCTAGGGCTAAAAAATTGGCCTGTCCTGGGGGTCACTGCATCTCAGCTTGACTTTGCCTGTATTTATAAATCGCTTTTCACTCATTATTCAATTATGAATGGTCACAGTATGTTTATTTTACATATTTATTAGGGTGATGTGAATCTATAAACAACAAGCGCACACACACAAGTCCACCTACCGGTGCAACGGCGAAAATCAATGAAAATGTGCATAATCAGCACATTGCCACCTGTTCACATACCAAGTATCATCAAGCTAGCTTGATTATTTTTTTAAAGTTATCTCAGGATCCATATGTTTTCTTTTTGACTATTTCCGTGACCATAGTAACCACAACTTTCATGCGACTACTAAAAAAACAACAATGACATGCATAATCAGCACATTGCAACCTGTTCACCGATGACATGCATAATTAGCACATTGCAACCTGTTTACATACCAGATTCCATTACGCTAGTTTGAATAGTTTTTGAGTTATTCTAGGATACAGATTTCAGCGGTCAGATAGACGGACAGCAAACCTATAGTTCCATCCTCTGTGAACACCAGTAGGGGGCTAATATACACATAAGCGACCACACAGGTGCAGTGCGTTTGTACTTCTATACAGATGTGCAGTGCAGATGCACTTTACAAAAACTTTTATAAATGAGCTGAAACAAGTTGTTTACGTTATGTTATGTTTATATGATGTTGTGACGATGAGCTTGTTTTTTAAAGTATGAAATGAATTATAATCTGTTAAAAAGCATCATAAAATGCAAAATGATCTTTTGTATTTTGCTTTTACAGTTTTAGGAAGTGCACAAGATATAAAAGCTTTGCAAATCTGCGAAGGTGTCGTATTTTGTTATTTCCAGCGGTTGAAAATCTTTAATTAAACCGGTAAACATGAGAAGTAGAAAATTATTGTTTAGCAATATCTTTGTTTAAATATTCTTTAAGACGTCAAATAAATGGTATTAGTCTGGATTGTCCTCTATTAGAAAATGCACGTTTTGCTGCTGTTATATGGTTTGGGTTCTAAGCCTCATTTATGCTGTCATATCCAGGAAGACTGAGTGCATAGGGCCAGTTAAGCAAAAGAAAAAAAATTTAAATAAAATAAAAAAAAATAACAACGTAAAATTGCGATTATTTTCTTATCCATCAGTTTAAACATGTGTTTTGGGTGCTCAAAAGAACCGTCTCATCGAGACGGTTCTTCACATATGTCGTTGAGACATAAGAAAAATAATTTTCTGTTACGCAATCTTATCTGAGGGCCTCAGCATAGGGTCAGTTAAGCAAAAAAAAAGTGTAAAATTGCGATTTTTCTAATCCATCAGTTTAAACATGTGATATGTGTGCTCAAAAGAACCGTCTCATCGAGACATGTTTTAGTTGAGAAATAAGAAAAATAATTTTCAGTTACGAACTCTTATCCGGGGCCTGTGAGTGTCTGAATATTGATCTAAGTTTTACTCTACTCCCATTTTTTCGTGTACTATTCGACAAAGTGACGTTAGCTAGGGAGTTTCAAATGTACGGGTTGACCACCTACCCTAGCATCCGACTGTGCTACTGGGTCTGGCAAAAAACCCCAGACAAAACCAACCAAAGACGTCAGGTGAAGGAGAAACTTACTTCTAAACAAGGGTTGATTAAGTATCCTTATCATGGGAGTAAAATATGGACGAGGGCACTAGCTCCTTGTCGAACGCACTACCTCCCGGTCGAGCGCACTAGCACAGATAGTAATTTAGTCGATATTCTCGAGGTAAGTTGTATCCACCCGCATTTTTTTGCTTATTTATCTCTTTCTATGCTTGCTTTTATCAGGTATGATGCTTCAGGAGGTCTGGATAGAAAATGGACAAAAATCGGGTACCAACAGAAATTGATAGATTTTCAGTTTTAAGTAATAAAGCAAATGATAAAATTCATCAAAACTTGCCTTTTTGACAGGTTTTCAGTCGAGAGTGCTAGCTCCCGTGGAGAAGGCGAGGCTCGCACATTGGCTATTACAACCTTTCTAAAATTTTCATTTCAAACTTTGAAACGCCTTCTATAAGTTGTGGAGATGGTTTTTGGTACAGTAAAAGTGTGTTAAACGGCCACTCGGTAGCTTAATAAAGGTCGAACGTATTGCAGAATGCCCCTCCCCCCCTGGAGCAAACTGCAATACTTTGTACCTGCATTAAAAACGATACTTTGTCTTGAAAGTCAATTTTCGGTCCGTTTTACTGTAGTCTGCGTTTTTTCCCGCCCCTCCCACTAACAATAAAAGAAACAACATGTTCAAAATATTATTTCAGGAATAATATCAGACTTGAAAATAGTTTGAATCCAGTTCATGGTGGACATTTTGTTTGCTTATAGTTTACGCCGCCACTTCCTGTACTATCAGTTGACACAGCAATTTATATTTTTGGCCGACTAAATTACATATTTTGTGAATACTTGTATCTTTTAAGTAAATCATTACGTAAATCCGTGAAGTGATCAATGCGGCCATTTCTAACGGCGCAGTCATGAAAAAGAGGAGAAAACTATAAGTAGGTCATAGATCATAATTTACAATTATAAAGAAAGAATTTGGTTCACTTAATTCCTTTAAAATTGTAAAATATGATCTATAACCTATACAAAGGTTATCAGCAGGAGACGCTAGCAGCCAAAGAGTTGAGCAGAAGTTGACTAGGTTCTATTGGAATAACTTTTTGTATTGCTGACCATTTGGAAAGGTGCAGTCATGAAAAAGGAAGAGAAACCTACATGCATAGGTCGGTCACAGATCATATGGTAAAATTATTAAGAAATTAAGTGGGAACAAGCGCGCTCGTTCCCACTTAAATCCTTTATAATTGTAATATATGAGCTTTAACATATACAAAGTTATCAGCAGGAGATGCTAGCAGGCAAAGAAAGCGTTAAGCAGAAGTAACTCGGCTCTATTGGAATAACGTTTTGTATTGCTGATCAAAATTGGAGATAAATCACTATTATAGCATTTAATATAATTTCATTATCTTTGTCAATTGTATTAATGCGTTGTTATGCTAATATTTCGTTTATTATTCGATTAAACCCACCAATATTGAAGGAATTTAAAGGTGTGCAGCCGCTTTTGATATAGAAAATATGAAACCTGATTTCTGAATAAAATCTATTTTTAGTACTTTATGGAAGAATTTGTAAAGTGCATCTTGAGTTCTTCTATACTATAACATATGTACATGCGTGTACAATTGTTAACTTTTAAAGGAAATAAACAAAGTATAAAAATGCAATTATTCAGACTTTCGTATTTAACTTTCTGCAAAAACAAGGGTCTGCAAAAATGTCATCTCATTTTTAACCTTCGGGTCAAGTGCATTTTGTGTTTCGCTGAGTATAAATACCATCAGTAATGATATCTCGTATACTGCATTTCTATTAGAGAAAGATTTTTATCATATGACGTCGCGTCTGGGAGTGAAATAACACCATGCAATAAATTCGATAAACCACTAGTGGTTTATAGATTTACGGGAAACGTTATGACGTCCGTAACAACGTTGCGCACATAATGACAAAATTATAACGTTTTACGCCAGAAATGAGATTTCAAAGTACTTGTCATATGATAAATAGAATCTAACATTCGTGCTCTTGTATTATTGAATTTATTAAACTCGTTGCGAAAAAGAGATAAAATGCTCGGCAAGCCTCGCCTTTTATCTCTTTTCCCCAACTCGTTTAATAAATTCAATAAAGCATGAGCACTCATGTAAGATCCTCTATGTACGCTGTCAGCGCTTTAAAAAAATGTAAGATTTGCAGAGAATGACAGTCACTCATTGTGATACAAAGTAAATAAGGGTGCAAAGATCAGGAATCAATTCAATTACGTACAACACTTGACCCAGGATACCAATGGGAAAGTAACAAACTCAAAGTTAGATACCACAAACGAGAGCCAAGAGGTCAGCCCTTTCCCAGCAGGTGGCCACAAGGCACATATAAACAGACGCGTACAAATGCATAGAAAACACAAGACAAAAAAACACACATAAAAGTTCCACAAAAGAAGTACTGCCTTGGAACAGTCAATAAAATATTTTACTGGAGGGCTTAAACCGGTTTAACGGCGCGCCAACCTCACCCTTAGTACAGATGTGGTTCAAGACACATAGATGTTGACCCCTAACTTATCAATGCATCATCTCCTAGAACATATAAATCAAGATATAACAATGAGATAAAGCAAAGATAAGGACTCAACAGTAAATAAAACTGAATACCGGAGCAAACGAAATCCAACACGTAAATCCTGGTGGGCCCGACAAACAGCCAAAGCATCAGGCCCCTACCAGCTCATCAATAGATAAGTCTTTAAGTCGGAACCGTCATAGAGTCTGAAGTCCGACCCACCAACGTGCAATTTAAGAGGCAAGCAAAGTTGCCAACCGTGATTGAGTTGACCACTAAGCATGCATTCTGTTGCAATACATTAATGTTATAGCCAATCTTTTTATAAAGGGAACTTATTTTAATGAACTACGCTGAAAAATTATTAGAGCCAAAATTTTTATTCAATTTAAACACCAAGTCACCATAGAATTCAGGTTCCGAAAGTCCATGGCGCAAGAGAGATTTAAGTCCAACTTGGAATTTAGATATCAAATCATAGTATCGTCTATAAAATTTTGAAAATGTGTTGCAAAGTTTATAATACCGATAGCCTTGTTTAAAAAGTTTCTGAGTTAACAATTTATTGCGAGTGTTGTAGTCAGCAACATAGCTAGATGCTCTAGTCCCCTTCTTGGATAACGCCTGAAACAATGTTGACAGACCAAGGTCAGGGTTTGATCTCTTTAACTAACATGTGACTGCACTTTGCAAGCCGGCGTGTTGCTATAGAAACGAAATTCGTCAGATGAAGGGCTAATTTAGAGAAACGTGTAAATCACCAAATATAAATCAAATTTCTGCAACCCTAAGTTGTATAATATAGATCATAACAAAAACATGTCAACTATGTTTAGTGCCAACATGCTTAGTTCAATAAAAATATACTAATCTGCACAATTTCAATATCTGACTTATTTTTAATCAACCCCAGAGGTCAGTTGTGTGTGTAAGGTCAAAGATTTTTGGCTTACACGTTGGTCAACATTTCTTTCCCTTTATTTTGTTTCGCAACTTGGCCACTTTCAGAAACAAGAGGGCCTATGGGTCATGGCTCGCTCACCTTAATCCTTGTCAGGAGGAGAGGATGTTTACCATAAAATATAAATCCCATTCTCCAACACTTAAGTCCATCATAGTATCGTCTATAAAATTTAGAAAAGGTTTTGCGAAGTTTATGATACCTATAGCCTTGTTAAAGAAGTTTCTGAGATATCAATTTATTGCGAGTGATAACACCTTAAAAAGGAAAACAATACAAGCGCTTGTAAAAACATGCAATCTGCCACAAACCAGATCAAAATAAATTGTCAAATAAGAAAGTTATAGAATGTTGTATAATAGAAAATTGGAAGCAACGAAAGGCAGCCAAATTCCATATACCTTTTTAAATATGCATAAACAGAATAACTAATTGCCTGCTATTCATTTTTACTTTATTTACATAATAGGGATTCTTCTGTTAAAAATAGTTTGCTTTGAAAAACAAATCTGTACAATGTGCAATGGAATTGGAGATTTTTTTTTATTGGACTTTCAAAATGTACAGGAAGTATATTAAATATTCAAAATGGCGACCCCATTGTTTTATAAGAGCTAAATATTTTATCTCAATTGCTTTAACTTTTTTTTATTTTACATCTGATTATGATCAAATTTGCATTAAAATGCACGCTCTGACAAAGCCTTATATGTTTTGCACAATGTTGATGAATATTGCTGCCCCCCCCCCCCCCCCATTTAACTGTTTGACCACATTCCTAATACCAAATGTTACTTTCATAACTCCTTTTTTCCTTCATCAATTCGTGCATGGAATAATCAACCTAATGATATTCAAAACATACATTCTGTTGCTTGCTTCAAATACAAACCAAACAGAAATTTAAAGGCTCCACCTAAATATTACAATGCCGGTTCACGCAAACGACGAATTCTCCACGCTATGCTAAGACTGGAGTGCAACTCTCTAAACTCTGATTTGTACAGAAAACATATTGTCCCCAGTCCCTCTGGTCAGTGTGGTGGGTTTGTAAGTGCAGCTCATTTCCTTTTTACCTGTCTAAGTTTTCATGACTGCAAGGCAAAGATATTTGCCTGGTAATCTTGGAAATTCACAGCTAAGGAGCTTCTATTTGGGGAAAAAAATACAACAAAGCAAGATAATTAATCACTTTTCTTACTAGTTCAAGATATATTGTCAAGTCAGACAGATTTATTTGAATTGTCCAGTGTGTTATCCACATATTTTACATACCTATTATTATAGGGGCCCAGTCAATTCTCTATATTATCTGTTTATATATATTTGTATATTTTATTTTGACCAGCCAACGGGATAGTGGTACTAGTCGCATATGTGCTTGGGTCACTCTTTGTGCTCGCGCAACTGTCTGAAATGTATCTGTAACATAGCCTTTCTCGTAATGTTGTACACGCAGGGGGTGTTGGTTCCATTGAGTCTATGCAAATGAATCGACCTTTCAGGTAACCACTGATCTCCATTGAGATGCGTGCTATTGTTTCGTGGGCTGCATCATATGTTTTTTTGTAATTGTTTTTGATTACATTAGTAGACTTGGCAAGCACTTGAAGCCAATGATTACAAAAACAAAAAACAACGAAATGAAACACAAACTTCGAGCTAACGTCAATGAGGCACCATCACGTGAGATAGGCGTTAGTGCGACGTTTTGAATTTGATCCCCTTAAGTACCTGCTAAAAAGGAGCATATCTATCTATCTATCTATCTATCTTAAAGTATTTAGTCTACGCATACCATTCACAAATGTTGTTAAATCAACCTTTCCTAGGAAATGACCTAAATAAGCCTCACGGCTTACTGTCAGATCCTACTTCTATGATATTGTAATTATGTAATAGTGATTGATCTAACAAAATACTGTTTAAACCAAATGTTACTGTTCTGTTCACTTTAACGCTTTAACTAAAATGGAAATTACGCACATCGCGAGTGATTTATCTGTGTGTAACTGACCGACGAACAGTGCATTATTACTCAACAACTCACGCACTAGAGCTGATCACAATAAACGACGAAAACATGTTTGAAGTCTGCAGCTACTTCGAACTTCCTGCCACTGCACTGAAGAATTGGACTTTATCGCATAAGTTTACATGTATTTGTAAAGTATTTCAAGCGTAAAAACGACGTTACACCGTCTTACGTCATGACTGACGTCTCTGACGTCAGCTATTGCGCGCTTTCAAACGGTGACATTATTTTTGATAAAACACTATTTTTAGCATTTGCTATATATAGGCAAAATGTGTTAGAATTGACGGTAAATTATGCTTTTGCTGGGATTTGGACTCTCAAGTGCTGGTACGCAGGACTTGTCCCGATTGACGTAGGCGTCTGGCACATATGTCCTTAGAATTAACAACTTCGTCCTTCCGGGATTAAAACTCATTGCGCACGGTTCAGCAGTTCTCTGTGTAAATATTTAAACACATAAATAATAAAATCAAAGGTTTTTATGGTAATGGAAAAGCTATAATCAGGAATTGACATCTGATGACATCAGACATCATCACATGCATAACTGATATAATGGCCCGAGACCTAAAAATAGTAGCACAGAGACAGCCATCGGGTCAGAAAAGCGGACTTTGAACTTAGTCATACATCATAAGGGGAGATCGTTTATTAAATTGAAATGCATTGAGACTCCGATACAGTAAACTATTATACAGGAAAAATGCATTGACTTCTTTAAGCCCTTGCCCCACAGAGCTTGCGACCGCGCTGCGACTAAAATAACAATCGCAGAGAGGTTGCGATGAAGTTTTACAAGTCAGTTGTGGCCAGTCTTTTTAGCATGGACAAAAGACTAGACGCGATTTATTTGATCGCCGACTAGCGCAAAGGTTTTCTAGAAGTCACTGATCATTGTCATTTTCAGGCCCGATGTTATAAAGCTGTTTATGCTCAACTCGACTGAACATGAAAGTATCATGCAAATAAATGTATTGTTGGCATTTCAACATTTATCTGCAGGATAAATACATCTCCTGAGAGCTTAAAGGCAGGAACACTATTTATTTTTCAGCATTCAGTTTTATGAGCAGTTGAAATTTCATGCTCAGTTGAGGTGAGCATGAACAAATTTTTATAACCTCGAGGACTGGTCTTCATATTTGCACTGACTCTTAATTAGTTTACATCCTCCTTAATATACAAAATAATTTGTTTTTCTGCGTATTGAGATTTATTCATTTTGTATACCTTAAAATTATTATGTCCGTTTCAAGGCGGTGGTTCTTATTGTTTTGCTAAAGGTTTTACGTGCCAATCAACAGCTATGGTCATGTCGAGATGGTCAGTTCACCTAACCACTTTTCCCTAAGCGGTTAACATGTTTCTAATGTTGTTGAATCATTGTTTGTTTTAAATTAAATGTCTTACTGATGTCTTGTGACTGTTAGTGTTCTGTGGCTCTTCCTCGCGGTGCCGTGGGTTGGTATACAGTGTGTGAGTGTGCCAACTTTTTATCTTCTATTTTCTATTTTTTTTATTATCGCATATACATGTTTGTTATACTGTAATCCGATGGAATCCCAAAATGTAAGGGTCCAAATGATATCTAACGTGCTGTTAACATATTTTTGAACGCACCCCTTTTATTCTTATAGTCTGCGATGTGTCTTAATCCCCGAATAATCACTATTTTGTATGCCGCCGCAAACAGAATTACTTGAGCCTCGCCAGTCGAAAGCGTATTCCAGCGTACCTACGTGTAAGAACAGTGAAGACGACGAACATAGCAAAATAACAATTCAAGTTGTGTGGTTTTAGATTTGTGAAATCCATGGGACACACATAAATCTACTTATTTAAACTGATAATTGAGCAGCGACATGTGATTTCCAATAATGTAGCATTTCGACAGGTGTAGACTCAGACGAGCCTGTGCGGCCTACTTTTAAGCTTAGAAACTCCAAATGATGTTCGGTCGGTAGACTGATATTCATAGAATATTCAAGCGACTAGCAAAGGCTCTGCGCAGGCTGATCTGAACCTTTGCTGGCCGCACATACCACATTGTAGGGAATCTCATGTCGCGGCTTAATAATATGCTTGGTATACTCGGGCAATGACAGATTTGGAAGATTTGCCATCTATTAAACGACTATATAATAAATTTTCCTTTTTAAAAGGAGAGCTTGCCTAGTCGATGGCTTTCAAATGAATAAAACAAAATACAAATGCAGAGCAATACTTCTTATTCTTAGCATTCATGTATTCAGAAATAGTAATAGTATGATCAGGAAATACCACAATCACAAACTTCAGAACGCGAGGAACAGCCACACAACAATCACGAGACAGACACCAGGAAGACAAACTAAGCAAAGCAACAAACTCTCTCTTCCCAATCAAGATACGTGCAAAACTAGGATAGACAAAAAGTAACGCACTACAAAACATAGAGCAATAACAGGATCCCACAATGGGAGTAATAATCAAGAACGAATCAAAAACAACAAAACGGACAGCAGCCTAGGCCACTGGGAGACTTGAATGTATTTTACTGGTACCAAATCATTGCCCTAGACTCTCATGTTGTTGAAGCAACAAAATGTTAAGGTCGCCTTGAGGCGTCAGGCTGTCAAGACCACAATAAATAGTCGCAAGCCTTTTCTGGCCTTAGATTAGAAAAAAGTAGACCTTTATTTTCCTTTATATGCTTTTATACAGAAGGCGTCACAGTCAAACACATAATGTGTATTGTTTATACCAATAAAGGTAGTGGCGGCAGTCTTGATGGTGTAACTTCGACAATTCATGCAAAACTTTTGTGTCCTCGTGCCCTGGAAAATTGGCTCAGTGGCTTTTGAGATTTTTATGTACATTTCTTATTCAGTCATTTCTGTTTGAAATGCAGTCCAAGCTGCAATAGTCCTGTGGAGAAAACGGTATCTTAGACTGACAGTGTATGCTTTTGGACGGCAATGATGAAAAGGAGGAGAAAAGTCCTGCTTGGGCCTCTAGCAAGTACCCTACTCTTATTTTATGTTGCTGGATCTTAAACCTCAGGCTTATGCCTGACCAATTATAGTCTATAATAAATAGGATATTTTACAGATATGTGACAAATGCAAGACATTTGTGGAAAGTTATTTGACAACTCTGGACATACATTTTCCTTGATTTTTCTAAAACTAAGGCCAGAGGCCAGGGTCAATGTGACCCAGAAGCAGTATGCAGCACTCTGCAACCCCAAAATGTACCCATACACCAATTTTTTGATTCCTACCTTACATAATATACAGATATTGTTAGACCTATCTAGAACTGAAACCAGGGATCAAGGTCACAAATACCCGAAAACAGTAGGTGGCATGCATCAGCCAATAGATGTATCCACACACCAAATTTGATAGTTTGTGTCATATAATAAAGAACGTATACTCCGTACACAATTTTTAAACAGCAGAGGTCAAGGTCTCAGTTGTCCAAAAAATAGTGCCTTAAATCCACATCATCAAGATAAATCCACACACACAATTTGAGATTGTTACCTCAAATAATGTGGAAGATATTAGGGCTTCGATTTTTTAAGAATTGATGCCAGAGGTCAAGGTCACAGTGACCTTAAACAGTATGCAACATTCCACTCTCTTAATATGTATCCCCAATATGATATTTTATGTCGTATAGTATAGGAGAAATGCTCCGCACATAATCTTAATAGACCAAAGTCAGAGGTCAATGTCACAGTGACCCCAAAATAGTACGCTACATTCAACAACACCAATATGCATTCAAACACGGAATTTGCCGACATATGCTTGGGATAGGATTATTCTAGGACTGAGGGAAGTCATCACAGTAATCCTCAAAATGGTACACAAGACTTTGTATCCCAAGATGCATCCACATACCGAATTTGGGATTCCTACCTTTAATAGTATTGGAGGTTTGCTCCGAACACTATATGAATCCTCATGCACTTAGAATGGACAGTGTGATTAAGTACAAGTGATTGATTATTATGTATGACTCCCCTTGGACGCATAACACTGTCTGTCATGTCCGTCATAAGACAGTGCCTTAGTTCATGTAAACTCTTTTTATGATGTAAATAGAATCGCATATTGTGAGGCTCGTTTAGAAGCGTTTTTAATTGAGTGTGTGTTTACTTGGGGACGTTTAACTCTTTTAAAAAGTCTACGCCCGTCGTAATGCTTACCGTATTTCCGGTTGCGATCAATATCGATTCTTTTAATCTTCTTCTTCTCACAAGTCCTCCGTTAGTTTATATAAATAGACAAAATGGCTGAGGGTATCACTATACCATTTTCAATGCTTGTGGTGGCCTGCGGGTCGCAAGCTAAAACATTGCCATTATAGAAAGCTGTGTTTGTTATGGATAGCATGACAAGCCATATGTCCACAATGGACAGGGCGGGTATATTCGGCCAGTAGGTACATGCACATTCAGACCATTTTAAGGTGTCTCATCAGGGTTTATACTGTTAAGCTAGTTGTATGCTTTGATATTCCCAAACACTCTAAAAAATAGCATGTTAAGGTCAAATTACTGCTGAATCTGTCCGAATTTTGGAATTCCAAATTAATCCCCGAATTATCATTTTCCGATAGGACGGATAATATGGCTCTGCTTTTAAAAACAAGCACAAATCGCAAGTGCCATTTTTAAAAGGATCAACCCATCTGAGAATTTTAGATCACGCATTAGAGTCGTTAAAATCATATGTACAGAATAGTTCAATTATTGATCAACCCCTATTATGCTGCCGATCATGACTTTAGGACATTTGCTTAATATTCATACTCAGTAGACGAGCCAGTATGTATCAAGATTAACCATCAAACATGTTCGATTAAAGGTGTACAGTAAAACCTGTGTAAAACGACCTCTCTAAAAAGACCACAAATTGGTTTTCAAAACCAATTATCGCTTAATGCAGGTCAAAAGCATTGCAGAATGCTCCAAGGCGAGCATTCGACCTTTAATAAGCTACCATTTGTCCTTAAGGTATTTGTTTTGTCTATTTTTGGCCGTTTTACACATGTACACAAATTGGTTTTAAAGACCAATTATCGCTTAATGCAGGTCAAAAGCATGGTGAATGCTCTTTCGACCTTCATTAAGCTACCATTTGTCATTAAGATCTTTGTTTTGTCTATTTTTGAGTGGCAGTTTTACACAGGTTTTACTGTACACACAGCCTTAACCCTTTGTAGATTGGAAATCCCTAAACAGATACTTTTGCGAACAGTGAAGACCTAGATGAACAATCTGCAGAGAAAGAAATACATGTGCAAAATTTTTGGGAAATTATAACCTGTGACCCCCAATATATATAATGGACCATCCTGACTTTGTTGTATGCAGCTTTATGGTAAATTCCATTGGTATTTAAAAGGGTTAATGGTAAATTCCATTGCTTTTTAAAAGGGTTAATTACAGGTTGTTGATTTTTAAATTTTGATTCAAATAGTGAACAATAGATGCAAGTCTGTAATTTTTGATCTTTTTCTTAGAAATAATGTTACTTGTTTTCAAAAAACGCAGTAATATAGCTAAAATTTGGGCTTCGTAAACAAAATATCACTATCAAAAGAATAGCATTTATGTTACCAACAAGAGATAACACCTAGTTGTATCAGATAATTCACTTTTCCACAGTTTTCAGCTGCAGTGAGCAGATTTATTGTCAAAGCACAACTTACTGTAGTTTTACAAATGATTTAAAAAGATATTTTTTTCGGTTTATTCACGTTGTATATCTCAATTATTAACCCATAAGCCTAGCGTCCTTTTTGTTGGACATAGGCAACCAGTGCAGACCCAGATCAGACGCCGCAAATTGCTGTCTGATCAGATCTTCACTGTTTGCTTACAGAATAATCTATTAAAGCTTCATAGTCTGTAACTTTTGATCTTCTTATTTTAAAAATAATGTTTTTATTTTTCAAGAACACAGTAAAAATACTCAAATTCAGGTAAACATTTTACCATTTTCGTAAATCTTAACAAGGTATCAATATCAAAACAACTGCATTTATGTTAAAATTCAACGGTCTAGAATTATTGGAGGGACGCAAATAATTACCAACAAGAGAAAAACACACTTATTTGATGGGATAATTCACTTTTCCATGCAGTTTTCAGCTGTACTGAACATTTTTATTGTGAAAACATAGCTTAATTCTACTTTTACAAATGATTTAAAGAGAAAATAAAATTTTTCGAAAAATGTTCATAGTTACAGAGTATGCAGCTTTAAAACTGAGGAATCACCTCAAGGAACCTAAATTAGAAATGGGCTCGTCCTCCTGATAAGGGTAGGTGCGTAAATTTGGCTTTCAGACTCTATGATGGTTCCGACTTAAAGACTTATCTATTGATGAGATGGTAGGGGCCTGATGCTTTGGCTGTTTGTCCGGCCCACCGGGGTTTACCTGTTGGATTTCTTTGCTCCGGTATTCAGTTTAATTTACTGTTGAGTCCTTATCCTTGCTTTATCTCCTTGTTATATCTTGATTTATATGTTTTAGGAGATGATGCATTGATAAGTTAGGAGTCTTTCATGCAAACCAAATATCTATGTGTCTTGATCCACATCTGAATTAAGGGTGAGGTTGGCGCCGTTAAACCGGTTTAAGCCCTCCAGTAAAATATTTTAATGACCGTCCCAAGGCGGTACTTCTTTTGTGGATCTTTTATGTTTTTGTTCTGTCTTGTGTTTGCTATGTTTTGTGCTCGTCTGTTTATATGTGCTTCGTGGTCACCTGCTGGGAAAGGGCTGACCTTTTGGCTCTCGTTTGTGGTGTCTTCTGTGAGTTTGTCACTTTCCCATTGGTATCCTGGGTTAGGTGTGGTACTTGATTGTATCGATTCCTGATCTTTGCAACCTTACTTACTTTTACACGGGTTATAACAGCGAATCGTGCGATAGGTGATGCATGAGAACATCCATGTACATTTTTGTAAACAAACTTTAAAAAAATGACCAGAAAACAAACCACGCTGCACCCCCTTGTCAAGTGTCGTATCATGATCATTGATTAACTATAACTCATGAGCCATTCCTTTACATGTTTGATGCCATATTTAGATCCATTAGGATATAAGCGCACGCCAGACGATTTAAAACATTGTAGGAATAAAGGATGACCGAAAAACACGATTATGATATAGCACGTTAGCATGGGCATTTTAGAAATATTTTCTCGCTAAATAATGTGTTAATCTATACCTATGATAAGGGCTCGGACTTGTAAATGTTTCTAATAGACCTCCATTATATCTTTTAAGTAAGATATCGTTCTCATAACTCTTAAATCCCATTGTGGCGACATGTATTATTGTTACAGATTAGACCCAATTTAACCGATGAGATACCCTAGTGACCGCCATGTTTTACCAATTTTTGGCCCCTGAAGGTGGGCACCCTACATGGGAGGAAAATTTCATTAAAATTAACAAAATGTAAGGTCTTTTCTTCCAAAACACAACACAACTAAACTAAAGTGAGATGTTAAAGTGTTTAAAACTTGCAGCAGATATGTTTCTGTCTAATAAACGTTTGCTTATTCTCGACCAATCACGGAACACTTTTAATCCAGAGGTCTGGAATGAATATCTGAAACTTACTTTCGAATCTGAAAACAAAAACAAACCCAAGATCAATCATGCTTTTATATATTGAGTCATCAATAAATTACTCAGAAATCGATTGTCAGAATTCAAAGATTCCAGTAAAATATTTTTACTGGCCGTTCCAAGGCGGCACTTCTTTTGTGGATCATTTGTGTTATTTATGTCTTGTGTTTGTCATGCTTTCGCGTCTGTTCATTGCTGCCTTGTAGTCACCTGCTGGGAAAGGATTGACCTCTTGGCTCTCCTTTGTGATGTTTGGTTGTGTTTTTGTCACTTTCCCATGTGGTATCCTGGGTCAGGTGTCGTGCTTGATTGTATCGATTCTTGATCTTTGTCACCTTTCTTTACAATAAATGGGTTAGAGTGGTAATAAAAAAGCTATTTTTTTTGACACCTTCAAAATTTTGGCCACTATGGGGCGATATTATTTGGCGACCACATTTGATCGATTCGTAGAAACCCTATCAACTAACGCTATTGCTACGACCCACTCTTTTCGCTACGATACAAGTATTTTGAACACAAACGGCATAAAACTTGAATAAATCGCTTATGGTAGAACATCAAATAAATTTGTGAATTAGAGGGGAATAAAATAAATAAGAGCTGGTGCCAGTATTGAGTCATGTCCATCAGGGTAATGTTTTCAGGGGCGGATCCAGGATCTCTGGAAAGACGGTTTCATATGTATAAAGGTTTATTTTTTGTTTGTTTGATTTGATTCTTTACGTCCCATCAACAATCTTTCAGTTATACAGGGACGGGTATTCCTGGGTTGAACCAGTACTAAGCTAGGATAAATGTGCCTTGCTCAAGGACCACAACGCAGTGACGCCGGTGAGGCTCGAACCCGCGGCCCTTCGGTCTCGAGTCAAGCACTCTACCACTGAGCCACTGCGCTCCCTTATATAAAGGTTTGTGTGTGGAGGTATCGCTTTGCTGATTTTATCTCATCTTTCTTAAATATCCAATGAAAAAGAAATAATTTGGTCTCAGTGAGACCAAATTATTTCTTTTTCATAGCATATTTAAAAACGGGCGGCGGGGGGGGGGGGGGGGGGGGGGGTTTAAGCGAACGGTATCAATATTCAAACCGTTCCCGCCAAATTGTAATTGCTTGATAATGTATAAAATTGTCTGCTTTGTGGGTGCAGTGGTTCAAGATTGATCCAACAATATTTCTCAGTAAAGAAACCATTACGCTTAAAACTGCATGTGAAAGTTATATTTTGTTGTGTTGCCTGTCGTACAACCATGGGCTGTACAAAATATGTACGTATTTCATGTTTGTGCCTTTTCCGCGGTTGAACACATTTAACTGAAATATTTAAAAGGGATATTAAAGTAACCATGACCTATCATTATTGAGCTTATTGTTCATTAGGAATTGAACCAGGTCACTCTCATCTGCAAAGAGAGCATGTTAACACTAGAGTATATTCATGTGCCCTTATATGTTATTACCCATTTGATCAAAACATGTTGAAGACATATTTTGTAAGTCGATATTTCATGACTTTTTGTTGGGTCGAGGAAGGGTTAACAGACTAGCAAGGTACTCTCCACTGCGTACAGCATTGATACCAGGCACTGATGAGTTATGACTGTCTTATTTCAAAAAAAATGAATACTAGCGAAAGTCTGTTTTAATTCTACTTGACGTTCAGTAGAATCTATACAACATATGATTGTGTCATTCCAAAAATAGAAAATTGACGGAATCATGTTGATTAAGTTCTGTAAATGTTTTTATTTAATTCATTTCTTTTATTTTAACGCCAATAAAACAACGTTTGCTTTCCTCGTGTTCCTGCTGAGCAAATTAACCCGCCTGCTTTACTTCAATTTTCCAATTAATCAGCTTATTTCAATATAGATTGTAAGATTTTCCGCAACTTCAGTATGAACAGTGTTGATCAGGATCCGCCAGCTTCGGAAGAAGCTGGCGGATCCTGATCAGCACTGTTTACAAAACAGGGTACAACTAAACACGGAAGGGTAAATTTCAGGCTCCATTCATCAGACTGATAATGTTGCTAAAACGGTTGAATAAATCAGGACAGAGTTTAATCAAGATAATTACAGCATCAGCGATTTTCGGATTTTAACAATGAATTTGTGTTTTTCATTCAAGCACTTCAATCTAGCATGATATCTTGATTGGCCTCGGACATGGATTCTTCCAGATGGTCGTCTAAGCATGGTAATCATTGGCGTGGGCGGACGAGTGAAAAATGTCCATGCCTTATAATAAAAAAGCACCACCACCAAGCTTATATATATTTAAGAAAGGCAGGTTTGCATTATCACGGTTAGTAAACAGGTAAAGGTTTATGAGTAGCAGGCAAATAAGTTGGCGAGAAATATACCATATCGTATTTGTGATTGGTTGGTTGGTTTTGTTGCTTTACGTCCCAAGTCAACAGCTATGGTCATTGCGGGACGGTCAGTTCACCTAACCACATGTTTTCCTGGGCAGGCTTGAACAAGCGGTTAACCAGTAATTCGTGCACATACTTTCGCTTGTAACTGACAACAACCCTTCTTGAATGAATCAGCGGAAGGGAGGAGAATGACCGTAGAAATCATTTCATGATCAATCTCCACGAAAGTATGGGACTATGTGATCAAAAGCGCACATTGTATTTACAAACTGCATTGTTATGGCTGGCTATGGACCTGCCTTTAAAATATATTGTTGAGGGTAAAGTTTAGTAGTGGCTAAGTTGTTGACGTAAATCATGTTTATTAAAGCCAACCGCCAAAGAGGCGATAATGTTATTTAAGACTGAGATGTTAACACAGTATTTGAAATGGGGGTGTTAGGATCGTATAAATAAGCGTAAGTTTAAGGAGCATTTACGAGAAGAGGGGAGAAATTTAGCATTTTAAAGGGATACAATTGAAACTTGTTTCCCCGCTAAAATATTCAAATAGAAATACTTTGTCCGAAATGGCCTAATCGCTGGTCAAATAAAAAAATACTGTGTACGAAAGTGCCTAATCGCTGGTATGTATACGCCGCTTCCACTTCAAAATCAAAGGGTTTGCCGCTTTGTTTACAATGTAGATTCTTGCAATCTGCCAAAATAATTAAGCCAAAGCGTTTTGCTTAATACATAACTATTTTAGGAGTGCAAAGCGGTGTACACAAGCGATTAGGCAATTTCGTACACAGTATTTTCATTTGAATAAACTCGTCATTTGGACGGGAAAACTCGTCATTTGGACGGAAAAGCCGAAGCTCATTCAGAAAGATCATTTCGATGACACGTGCTACATGTAGCCATGCAGCGAACGCCTCTAGTTAGTATTTGAATGCGCTAAAAATTTACTTAAATGCCCAGCCAGCATAGAGTGTCGGGCCGCCAGTGTAACGTCATTAGAATGGCCCGCTTTTAGACATGTGGACTTTTTTAATCATAGCGGTTGATTTTCAAATGTGTCGGTTCTTACTGTTGGTCGTCTCCAACTGCGCCTCAATTGAGCATCGTTAACTCTATAAAGAACTGCGTAGTTTGCAGATCGTTTGCAACGTGTCTGACTTCTGTATCGACTGGTTCTGTTTGAATGTGGGCAATGCGTTTTACTTATGCATTCCAATTATTTTGAATGGTAGTCACTTGGCCGACTGGGATTTTTTGGTTCGCTGCAATGTAGCTTTATTTATGGAATCTTTATGCGGGTAAAACGCATAAGGGGCGCGAAAAGTTTGTTGATCTTTTGACCCAGTTACCATCATTAGTGGGGCTATACGATAGACCGAAATTTCCTCTTCCCAAAACATAGAAGCAGCTGCTGGCAAGAAATAATTTATCAGTTTTTATACCACCCTTACCAACTTTAGCATTAGATATCTCATGATGTGCAAGGTCTACACTGATGTAGGTAGTATAAAGTAGTTATACCATGTTTGTCCACCTGTACGTAAGATAATCCACTCGCTAAAGCTCGTGGATTATCTCCACGTACAGGCGGACAACCCATGGTATAACTATTACATATGGAATCAGCTCTCTAACAATATAACGCATTGATCACCGTAATGTTTTAATTTGGTTAATATTCAAAGCTAAGGTATTTGATGAAATATTGCTCCGATGGCAATCAAGCTTTATTTATTCGGCGCATCTTTTCGGGTATATCATGAAGTCTGTTTTAAGAACATTTGTTTAATCGTCTTGGTTAAAGTTATCTGTGACCTATATATATATAAATGTGCAATATAGGTCATAAAGGTACATGTAATACAATCTGAGTATATCGCTCCTCATATAGTATTAATTCCCCAAAATTTCGTTGAGGACTACCATTGTAGTGATGAACAATTTGGACCAAGGTCGAGAACGACAGTATGTCAGGCCTGATCTTGTTCCAAACTGTTTGCAAAGCTTAAGTTATCAGCAGACGACAGTGCCGGATCAAGACAGTTACAAGTAATCGAGTGCCGATAAGCCACAAACTAAACACTGCAGACAATTTGTTTAAAAAGCAAACCAATTTAAACGTTTCCCAAACTAATGGTTTAAGTGTTTAACTGTTAAGTTTATTGTGAAAACCGCTTGAGCCAAAGCGTATGAAAGTGGTGTTTTTTTGTGCAATTCACAGTAAGTATAGAAACAGAAAATGGTTCAGATGGAAACCAGACATAATCACACTGGTAAATGTATACGTCGAGTTGGTGGTATTTACGCGTATTGCCGGTACTTCAAAGACCGGAAGTGGTAGATATTGGTGTTAATACTATATAGAAAAACATGTCATATGCCTAAAGGACTATAGAATTAGATCATTTTAAGTATTCAGTATGTGCATGGCGATTTATGTAAGCATTAAGGAATAGATTCGAGTACCGATCTAGATGATCGGTACTCAAATCTATTCCTACATGCTTACATAAATCGCCATGTGCATGCCAAATACTTAAAAATGATCTAATTCTATAGTTCTTTAGGCATATGGCATGTTTTTCTGTAAAGTATTTACGTCAATATCTAACACTTCCGGTCTATGAAGTACCGGCAATACGCGTAAATACCACCAAATCAACGTATACATTTACCAGTGTGATAATGCCTCCTATGTGAATAGCAGTGCATAGATTGTCAAAAAAGGATTTAAAAGAGCTATACAACGGGAATAAACGCATGTCTTAAGCGGCCACTCAAAAGAAGACAAATCAAAGGCCTTAATGGCAAATGGTAGCTTTATTAAGGTCGAAAATATTGCAGAATCTGCTATACTTTTGACCTGCACTAAGCAAAATCAATCTTGAAAACCAATGTTTGGTCTTCTTTTTGAGTGACCGCTTAAGAATTATAAAGTGTTTGCTTTGGCTGTTTGTCGGGCCCTCCGGGGTTTACCTGTTGGATTTCTTTTGCTCCGGTATTCAGTTTAATTTACTGTTGAGTCCTTATCCTTGCTTTATCTCCTTGTTATATCTTGATTTATATGTTTTAGGAGATGATGCATTGATAAGTTAGGGGTCTTTCATGCAAACCAAATATCTATGTGTCTTGATCCACATCTGAATTAAGGGTGAGGTTGGCGCCGTTAAACCGGTTTAAGCCCTCCAGTAAAATATTTTACTGACCGTTCCAAGGCGGTACTTCTTTTGTGGATCTTTTATGTTTTTGTTCTGTCTTGTGTTTACTATGTTTTGTGCGCGTCTGTTTATATGTGCTTCGTGGTCACCTGCTGGGAAAGGGCTGACCTCTTGGCTCTCGTTTGTGGTGTCTTCTGTGAGTTTGTCACTTTCCCATTGGTATCCTGGGTCAGGTGTGGTACTTGATTGTATCGATTCCTGATCTTTGCAACCTTACTTACTTTAACAACACCATAATCTAGGGCGATGATTTGGCGCCAGTAAAATGCATTTAAGCCCCCCCCTACGGTAAATGGCTGTGTCCTTTCTAGTTTTGTAATCATCTTAAAGAGGGAGAGAGAGCTGTTTGCTTAGCTTTTATTATCTTGCGGGTGTCTTGTTGCTATATATGTTCTGTGGCTCTTCCTTACGGTGCCATGGGTTGGTCTGCAGTGTCTGATTGTAGTATTTCCTGATCATACTCACATTTTTACTGTATCTTTCTCTTGGTGCATTAATCTGCGATCTGCGCGGCATTCTCCTGAGTATTTGCAGATTATATTTCAGATAAGTCCAATTCTCATATTAATACCAAGATCGTGAAATTTTGGTATTTATAGAAAATGCCACCAGCGACGCTCAGACGACTCGTCAGAGCCTTCGCTGTTTGCACACATGAAGCATGGTTTTAGACGTATGTTAGTACCAAAAGTTAAATATACAAGCGAAATTATGTGCACAAAGTACATGTTTTGTTTGTTTGATTTGATTATTTACGTCCCATCAACAATCTTTCCGTTATTTAGGGACGAGTCTTCCTGGGTTGAACCAGTACTAAGCTAGGATTAATGTGTCTTGCTCAAGGACACAAAGCAGCGACGCCGGTGAGGCTCGAACCCGTGACCCCTCGGTCTCGAGTCAAGCACTCTACCATTGAGCCACTGCGCTCCATACAAAGTACAGGTTTACAGCTTAGTGAAGCTTGCCCGGGAAAAGGTGTAATAAGGTGAACTGACCGACCGTCTCGACATGACCAAAGCTGTTTACTGAGACGTAAAGTATCAAACCAACCAACCGAAAGTGGTGATAAGCAAAAAATGCCTATCATCTCCAATGATGGTCGGAACCATTCAACATAAGGCTAACCTTTGTTGCTAGATATGGGTTTCTGGAATTTCGAGGTCGTCACGTTTTACGCGTACAATAGCACATTGTCTTATTCCTGTCAGACCTAGCAGGTTGACGTTCTAATATGAGTTTGTGAGAGCATAAAGCAGCCTTCAATCTCTGATTGTATTTACGAATCCTGGAACGGTGTAACTGGAACACGATACGATGAAATAAGCTCTATGTAAACAGTCAGATTCTTGATGTTAGCTACTGTCCTGCCAGCCAAGAATGACAGTGACGTCGTGTTTTGTTTACGATTGTTAAGTAAAATATCAACTTATAAACTCCGCTTTTGTCTATGCAAATCGATAGTTCACTTGTGTATTAATCCTACCATGCGGATTAATACACAAGTGATCAATCGATTCCAAGTCCCTGATAACTTTGTAAACAAAACATGACGTCTTTGTCACTCTTGGCTAGCAGGACAGTAGGACATCTTGTCTGTCTAATCATAGTGTTTCTTTTTGGCAGTAATATTCTGCAGAATATGAAGCAGTTTGTCATCACCCATTTAGAGATAATTGTGTGGACATTCAATAGTGCTTGGATATGTATTTTTATTTACAGCGAATCCAGGGATAGACCCATACAAACCATTATGAAAGTTTCTTCCAAATCTTTTAATTATCTTCTAATATTTTTTTCATAGGAAAGTTGACTCTTAACCTTTTAAAGAACCTTAGAGCAGATTTCATTTATCTTCAATTTAATCTTCATCGGTGCTTGGTTTAAAAGTAATAAGTATAGTGCGAATCATGTTTACTGTCGTCGCCCTGGGCCCGGTCACCTGTTAAACTAACGGTACCGGGAGCCAACTCACGACAGTAAACAAGAAACGGATTATACTTCACATGTGGCCATACAAGGAACCTGTTGGAAATGAAAATATTTGACCAGGTTCTATTGTGAAGAGATTATGAACATAGATTTTGATGAAGATAAGAAGAAACTACCAACAAAATCATTTGAGCCGTGACATGAGATTTCCAACAATGTGGTATGTGTGACCAGCAAAGCCTCAGATCAGCCTGCGCATACGCGCAGTCTGATTAGAGCCATTGCTCGTCGCTTTAATGTTCTATGACTGTTTAGCTACTGACTTAACATCATTTGGAGTTTCTAAGTTTAAAAGGAGGCTGCACAGGCTCGTCTGAGTCTACACTTGTCAAAATATCACATTGTTGGAAATCACATGTCACAGCTCATTTCTCAAATATTCAAGGGAATTATCAACCTACCTCTAGCCTAAACAACCTTTTATTGTCATATCAACACCTTGTGATAAGTTAAAGAAACACATATAAATAGAGAAGTTAAAGAAACACATATAAATAGAGAATACTAGGTGAGTGTCTTTTGATATCAAGTTTTCCAGGCAAGGCTTTGAGAACGCTTGTTGACATCGCGAGGCTTGCCGAGCGATTCAACATGCGTTCTCAAATCCGAGCCTGGTAAACTTTATATCAAAAGACGCGAACCTGGTATTCTATTTATCAGTTTACCCATGGTTGAACGCTCCTCAAACTAGCGATTATGACGTATTTTTTGATGTTTGGGTTGATTCAGCGTCATTTGCGACGCCATTCAAAAAGTGCAACGTCATCATGACCTGATAAAGGTAACATGCCGTGAGATAGGAAACGTTTATTAGGTTATGTTGAAACAATTCAGTTAATATTAGGGGTGACTGATAAACGTATTTTCAATGCTTGCCAATTAACTTTATAATCATTCAATGAATATGAATGATGAGTTCATAGTTTGGCAATAGGTTTAGAAGAAACTTTCTTAATGGTTTGTATGCATCTCTGTCTGGATTAGCTGTAAATGCGTCTCAAAGTATGATGTATTTCTGTCCTTGGAAGTTGTATTGTATACTCATGTACTAGCGAAGAGTGTAGACCCTGATGAGATACAACATTCGTCTGGGACTTAATTGTTAGACAAAGTACCCATCCACAGGTGTCCAGCAAACACGGGCATTTTAAAGGGTAAACTAAATAAGCATGCACAATTTTATTATCAATCCATTTCTTTTTTTCAGAGTGCCCAATGACGGAAGACAATGTAGAAATGTTGGCATGCCCCACGCCTGATATGTGGAACCGTATACATTGTATACACTATTATTCCTTGTGTGACAGAAAAATAAATTGTCCAAACGCTGAAGACGAAGATCCCACAATGTGCTTATTTCATTCTGTAGTAAGTATTTTCAACACAGGGCCTTTTCTGCCCATCTCTAGGGGCCGAATTTTGGCCCCATTCCCAATCAAAAATAGTCACCTTTTTTCCCAATACCACGTCTGATTTTCCCAATTAAGAAAAGTAAAAAAAAAAAAATTTTTACTTTTTTTAGAGACCACTACTAGATCTACTTATGAGAAGAGAAACACTGACCCATATCAGAATGATACTTTAACACTTGTGCTTAAGTGGTATGCTTGCATAATACAATCTAAAATAACTTGATTTTGCTACCCTTGTAACGTTCTATGTCGTTAATTTCTCCCAATTTTGATGTTAAGTTGATCATTTTTTCCCAATTTTGGCCAGGGGCCTTTTCCCAAAATTGCTGGAAAAGGCCCTGCAACATTTGAGCCACAACAATGTGGCTGCGAGTCACATGAATACTCAGACCAGCCTAGGCGTTAGCTCAGTCTGATCACAGTCTGTGCTGTTCGCATGAAAAAGCTTGGATCCACAGTTACCCAACAAGCGCAAAGTGAAGACTGATAATGATAAGACTGTGCGAGTACCGAGGCTGATCTGAGTCTTCAGTGGCACACATTCGCGTTGTTGGTTGTGTCATGTTATGGCTCCTAAATTCTAATGTCTCTAAATGTCCTACATGTACACACTGGTAAATGTAACGTCGATTTGGTGGTATTTACGCGTATTGCCGGTACTTCATAGACCGGAAGTGGTAGATATTGGTGTTAATACTATATAGAAAAACATGCCATATGCCTAAAGGACTATACTGTAGAATTAGATCATTTTTAAGTATTCGGCATGCACATGGCGATTTATGTAAGCATTTAGGAAAAGATTCGAGTACCAATCTGAATGATCGGTACTCGAATCTATTCGTAAATGCTTACATAAATCGCCATGCACATACTGATTACTTAAAAAATGGTTGAAGTCGATAGTCCTTTAGGCATATGGCATGTTCTTCTATATAGTATTAACACCAATATCTACCACTTCCGGTCTATGAAGTACCGGCAATACGCGTAAATACCACCAAATCGACGTATACATTTACCAGTGTGATGTAGATTGTAGATATTCCATGTAGTAATTGTTGTTGCTATATTGTGCTCTCTGTAAATTCGGACATTTTCGCGAGGGTTTTATTTTCGCGAAACTTGCGAAGTTTCGTGAAAATAAAATTCTCACAAAATGGAGAAATCATTCTGTCGTTTACTGATATAGGTAATTCATGCCTAAGTCGCGAATTTTAAACGTCGCAAATATGTCTTATAACACTATTCGCGAAAAATTCCGGATTTACATTATACGGTTTGGTAGAAATAACAGTTATATGCGAAAAACAAAGTCGCAGACCAACCTGTGCATCCACGCAGTCTGGTCAGCACCCTTTTTTTATTCAATCTCTGAAACGTACGCTAGTTAAACTTGCCACATGCGAAATTTATAGATTCTAGCTAGTCTCAGTAACTGAACAGTCTGATTTGAGCATGACCTATGCTATTTTATCTCTTTAGAAGCTGTCAAAAATATAAACCTGGAAACTAGTTTGAACTGGTTTTCTCATATATCAATATGTAGACCAGTTTAGACCAGTTCTCAGGTACTGGTACATATAGATTTATGAAGACAAATATGGCCAACCAGAAGACAGGATTCTCTACAGTCATATAACAATGGCACATATCGCATATGAAGCGCAGTGGCTCAGTGGTAGAGTGCTTGACTCGGAACTGAGAAGTCACGCTTAGTACTGGTTCAACCCAGAAGGACCTGTCCCTACATATCTGAAAGATTGTTGATGTGAAGTAAAGAATCAAATCAAACAAACGTATCGCATTTATGCACTACACTGTAAATGATTTGTGCTGTTTGATGCATTTTGGAATGCGTAAATTTGCATTTTAGCTTTGACGTGGTGTAATATCCGTTTGCTGTTGATGTAAATGAAATGCGAGTCTCAAATTCTGATTTTGTTGTTAAAAGATTTACTAGACGTTATTAAAAGTTTTTAAGACGCAAATTGAATCCTTTTGTATTACTTATAGTGAAATTCTGTATATTAATAGCATTTGGAAAGTCGGGAGAATTAAGTCTGAGTCACTTCTGAGATACTTTTTCGTCATAAAGACCTAAATATGATCCGCGACATGCGATTGCCAACAATGTGGTTCGTGCGACCAGCAAAGGTACAGACCAGCCTGTGTATATGCAAAGTCTGATCAGAGCCTATGCTGATCGCTTGAATATTCTATGAATATTAAGCTACTGACTGAACATTATTTGGAGTTTACCAGCTTTAAAGGAGGCTGCACAGGCTCGTCTGAGTCTACACTTGTCAAAATGTCACATTGTTTGAAATCTCATGTCACGGCTCATGTGATATCTCGAGATAACCAATCAAATCAAAGTGTCATATTAGCAATTTATTAAATTGATTGTAACCCCTTTCCCTGACTTTACCAGACCACCCCCAGCATGAAAGTATTGTCTTTAAATAAATGTATGTACCTTTCTTACTTGTTTTTCGATTTCATAAAAAATGTTTTTTTTTACACAAGAGCTAGCTTTATAAAATGTGGATCATTTATGTTATCTCTGTCTTGTTTTGTTATGCTTTCATGCGCGTCTGTTTGTTGATGCCTTGTGGTCACCTGCTGGGAAAGGGCTGACCTCTTGGCTCTCGTTTGCGATGTCTTATTGTGACGTCTTTACTTTCCTTTTGGTATCCTGGGTCAGGTGTGGTGCTTGATTGTATCGATTCCTGATCTTTGCCCCCTTTCTTACTTTTATATGATTAATATATTCTAGGAGATAACTCATAGATTCATGCAAACCAAACATCTATGTGTCTTGATCCACATCTGAACTATAAGTGGTGGGGTTGGCGCCGTGAAACCGACTTAAGCCCTCCAGTAAAATATTTTTACTGACCGTTCCAAGGCGGTACTTCTTTTGTGGATCAAATGTGTTATTTAAGCTAAGTGTTTGTCATGCTTTGTTGTCCGTTCAGTGCAGCCTTGTGGTCACCTGCTTGAAAAGAGCTGGCCTCTTGACTCTCTTGTGTGTTGTGTTTTGTCTCTTCCTTGTGTGGTGTCCTTGGTTGGGTGTGGCGTTTTATTTTATCGTTATAATCATTGTTCTTTAAGATTATCAAAATTCGATTATCTTTAACATATAAACATATTTTGTGCCAATCATGTTAAGTTACAGCAACCCATGTTGTAAAATAAATTAAAGCAACGTCCTTCAATCCCCCAATTCGGACAATGTTTTCAAAATTAACACAACAATTTATAGATATTAAGGTCAACGTAAATAGTTTTGAAACATTAAAAAAAATATTTACTGTTTGCAATCGCAGCAAACATTTTTTTAGAATATACATGTACCGTACCGGGCCGCGTAACGCAGTCGGTAACGTGTCTGGCAACAGATGCAAGTCTGACTGCAGATCCAGGGGTCGCGAGTTTGATCCCGGCCCGGTCCCATACTTTCGTGGAGATTGATCATGGAATAATTTCTACGGTCATTCTCCTCCCTTCCGCTGAATCATTCAAGAAGGGTTGTTGTCAGTTACAAGCGAAAGTGTGTGCACGAAGTACTGGTTAACTGCTTGTTCACGCTTGTCCAGGAAAAAGTGTGGTTTGGTGAGCTGACCGTCTCGTCATGACCATAGCTGTTGACTTGGGACGTAAAGTAACAAAACAAACAAACAAACATGTACCGCTTAAAATTTGTAATGATGACAATATAAAACTATATTGCAAGTATTGCTGAATTAGTGTAATGACCTGGGATGCATGCCGATGTGCATTTAACATGCCTTTATTCTTACGCTTACCCTTGCACATGACGGGGATATCGCTCTGTCACTCGCCTATGCGATAAGCATCACCATCTCATAAACTGTCTTAGTTTTGTTTAAACAACATTTTTCAAAATTTACAGAAGGCACACAGAGAGATGTTTCAGTTATGTTGCGGCTTGAGTATTGCATTTGCGTGCTTTTTTCATTTTTTTATGGTATCTAGCCTGTGCAAGTTTATGGGATTGCTACTAATACACCCGTTTATCTTCCTAGTTACGAGCAAAAGGACCTCGAACAGTCTTAATGCAGGATTGACCATAAAATGGCCAGATTAAAGTTTCAAAGAAAAAGATATTTTTCCGTGGAAAAGGTAGTTCCCTCAAACTATCCGCAAAAATGTTTTTCACATTGGACAAGTACTGATTAAAAAATATGAGTTGAAAACTCTTGTTTCTGTTATTCAACATATAGGAACAAGAAAAGGTTTTGGAGATGCTTAGCCCCCCCCCCCCCATTGATCAAGCTGATCATTTTGCATACAGTTGTAGTTTTTCATTACCCACATCATATACAAATGACATGCTTGATCAAAGTGGGAAAGGCTGTCAAAATGTTAAAAAACAAATTATTATAAAAGCTATTTAGTCACTAATTTTGTACAAACCTGTAGCTTAACATATATATATATATATATATATATATATATATATATATATATATATATATATATATATATATATATATATATATATATATATATATATATATATATATATATATATTATTGCATTTATGCAGTATTTAGTTATAACGGATCAGACTGGTTAAACTATAAACATAACAGGTATAACCTGTGTGTAATACATTTATGGATATTTATAAGTTTAAATGTGGTTTATGTGAGGTTTTCATTTCTACTACACCATACTCTGTCACATTTAGTCTGACACACTCATCATAATTATCATTTGGCAACCAACACCAGAATATTTCATTTTTTAGGTTAGTAGATACTTTCCAAAGGCATTGAGCTCTATGGAAAGGTTCTTTCAGGTCATCAATGTTTTGGTCATAGAAAGGTCAGTGACTGGATGCTGCTCATTCAGTTTGTTTTCTGCTTTCATTGGGATCAGTTCTTGCCTATTATATTTACTATGTTTATTCTAACTAACTTATTAAAAATTGACAACATATTGTAATCCAATTGTGATTAAAGAGATTACCATAAACTTTATTGTGGGACTGATTTACCATAAACTCTACTGTGGGACTTAATTACCATAAACTCTACTGTGGGACTGGATTACCATAAACACTATTGTGGGACTGGATTACCATAAACTCTATTGCTAGACTGGATTACCATAAACTCTATTGTGGGACTGGATTACCATAAACTCTATTGTGGGACTGGATTACCATAAACTCTATTGCTAGACTGGATTACCATAAACTCTATTGTGGGACTGGATTACCATAAACTCTATTGTGGGACTGGATTACCATAAACTCTATTGTGGGACTGGATTACCATAAACACTATTGTGGGACTGGATTACCATAAACTCTATTGCTAGACTGGATTACCATAAACTCTATTGTGGGACTGGATTACCATAAACTCTATTGTGGGACTGGATTACCATAAACACTATTGTGGGACTTAATTACCATAAACTCTACTGTGGGACTGGATTACCATAAACACTATTGTGGGACTGGATTACCATAAACTCTATTGCTAGACTGGATTACCATAAACTCTATTGTGGGACTGGATTACCATAAACACTATTGTGGGACTGGATTACCATAAACTCTATTGCTAGACTGGATTACCATAAACTCTATTGTGGGACTGGATTACCATAAACTCTATTGTGGGACTGGATTACCATAAACTCTATTGTGGGACTGGATTACCATAAACTCTATTGCTAGACTTGATTACAAACTCTATAGTGTGTCATCATATTAATTCTGAAATTATGGCTACTAGAGAAACAGCCACGAGGCGCAGTAAGCGTGTTGTGCCATATGACATGAATCTACCAAATAACTGGACTGTGGCTAAATTGAAAAGAGAGATAACTTCCTTGGGACTTAATTTAACATCCAAAACAATACCCAAATCAGCTCTTGTACAAATATATGAGCAAATGTTGACAACAAAAAACAGTGAACAAGCAGGCACAGATGATAATTCCGTCCCTAATATCTTGGAAACTGACACAAATCCCAGGAATGTGGAAAACAGTATGCCTGCAGATAATTCCATGCCTGCAGATTATACACAATGTAAATCAGTGCAAGACTTGCAGAATAACAGCATGATGGGGCTATTCTCAGCCATGCAAGGGACAATGGCGACACTCCAGACAACAGTCAATATGTTACAACAGAAACATAATGGAGACACTCAAAATAACATTACTGTGACCAACCAGTTGGATAATTACTACAGCAGTTCACCACAACAACAGCAAACATGCGTTCTGAATGCAGCCACACAATATGGGGTCCCTGCAGATAATTTACCTCATATAGATGTTGTTACGGACAATATGCGAAGAAACATTACATCCGGTAAATACGTCAATCTTGCTGCATTACTTATTCCTGACATGGATGCTACTAAAGTTTCGGAAAACATGGGAGCATTAGAATTCTTGAAACGCCAACAGAAGGATCATCGTCTCGACAGACCCCTCAGTATCACTCAGTTTTATCGGGCCTTCGGAATTTTTAAACGCATTATGTGTGAAGCTTATCCACAGCGCCGGGTTGAGTTGGATCTTTATGAGGCAGATATTGGGGATATCTTTGACCATTACGGTGAGATTTTCTACCAATATCATGTCCAGTTTACTAAGAAAGCAGCAGCCTACATGGAAAAAGGCATCAAAGTGGACTGGTCCAAACGTCATAAGGACCTATTTCAATTGTTAGTGGGTGGTAGTAAAACTAGGCTTTGTGATCACTGCTTTCAGGCGGATCACCAGTCCCCTTTTTGTCCATCCCAAAGTAATGTTGTCCCTAGCCACAAACAGAGACCTAATTCAGGTCCAAATACAGTTAATGATAAGAAGGGTCGTCCTAGGATCTCTTTTAAAGGCAAAGAGATCTGCAACAACTTTAACACTGAATTTGGCTGTAGGAGAACAGTCTGTTCCTTTGATCATATCTGTATCAAATGTAAGAAGACTGGTCACAGTCAGGTTACTTGCCAATCTACCTCAACTTCCGGCTCAGAGCCATCAAACTATGCTGGACCTAGGAATAAACTCAAACCTTCAGAATGACTAAACTTGTTTCAGTCCCAAACCCCTACTACTCCTATTGATGTTGACAGATTGGAAAGGGAACTTAGTGATCACCCTGATCTGGATTTTGTCAAATATCTTTGCTCTGGTTTAAGAGAGGGTTTTGATACAATGGTTTCTTTTGCTCCACATGTGAATATAGAGTGCAAAAATTTGTTATCGGCTAGAAGGAACCCAACAGATGTCCGTGAACTTATTGAGTCTGAATGTGATCAAGGTTTCTTGTATGGCCCCTTTTCTGAACCTCCTTTTGACAAATATAGAGTGAGCCCCATTGGTCTTGCTGTTGGGAAATACTCAGGGAAGAAAAGATTAATTGTTGACTTGTCCTCCCCTCATGATGACCCTCAGAATTCAAGCATCAATGATTTGATTGACAAAGAATCTTGTCGCTTGTCATATGTTAAAATAGATGATGCCATCAAAGCAATTCAGCATTATGGAAGAAATGCATTATTATGCAAGGTCGACATATCTAATGCATTTAAGATTATGCCCATCAAGGGCAATCAATGGCCTTACTTTTGTGTTAAATGGGAGAACAAGTACTATGTATATGTTCGCCTCGTTTTTGGTTGCCGTTCGTCCCCGAAGATTTTTGATACTTTGTCACAAGCTTTGTGTTGGATTGCCAGGAATAACTATGGTATTGAGACAATTTTTCACCTTCTGGATGACTTTCTGACGGTTGACAAGCCAGATAATTGTATTGGTGAACGTACTATGGCACTTCTCACTTTGATCTTTGGGTGTCTTCGCATTCCCCTTGCTCAACACAAATGTACAGGCCCCACTGTCTGTCTTGAGTATCTAGGCATCATTTTAGATAGTAAAAACATGGAAGCTAGGCTGCCCTTGGACAAGGTACAGAGGATTGTAATGTTTATTGAAGGACTGCTAGGTGAAACTCGGTGCACAAAACTCAAACTTCTGCAGTTGCTGGGTCATTTAAATTTTGCATCACGTGTTATCTTACCTGGTAGAGCATTTGTGTCATATCTCATTCAGCTGTCTACTACTGTGAAAGGACTATATGAAGTTGTTTCACTCGATAATCACTGTCGGGAGGATCTACTTATGTGGTATAATTTTCTGCAAGAATGGAATGGGGTGTCTTTGTTTTATGACTTGGTAAGCATTACTTCCTCGGACATGGAGTTATTTACTGATGCTTCACTCATTGGTTTTGGCGGAATTTTTAAGACTCAGTGGTTTTGTTCAGTGTGGCCAGAATGTATTCCCTCTGTCGATGATGATGATCTGTCTATGGCGTTTCGAGAGCTTTATCCAATAGTTGCTGCTGCCTTGATATGGGGAAAACAATGGACTGGCAAAAGGATTGTGTTTGTGTGTGACAATCAATCATCAGTCTATATACTACAACGCGGCAGATCACGCTGCTTGCCTATAATGAAACTCATGCGAACATTAACATGGACAGCAGCGAGAAATAACTTTTATTTTGTCTCCCGTCATTTGAGCGGAGAACGGAACAAAATAGCAGATAGCTTATCGCGTCTATTATTTCAGCGTTTTCGTGTACTGGCGCCACATGCAGACAAGGAACCCCAGATTTGTCCAGCACCCGAGCAGTTGATCTGGGCATGACAGAGTTGAATCAGACAATAAACTCATTATGGAGCCATGCTCTTAGCAGCAGAACCATTACGGCTTATGAAACAGGTGTTCACTCATTCAAACATTTTCTGATAATGAATAACTTGATTTATTCTATGGATAACTTACCAGTGGTGTCAGAGGACATACTCATGTTGTTTGTAGCATATTGTTACAGAACCTTGAAAGTTAAATATACCACAATAAAGCTATATCTATGTGGTATAAGATTTGCGTACTTGAAAGCTGGCATTTCATGCCCTCTGATTAGAACGGACAATGCCTCATGCATAAGGATTAATGCATTGGTTAACGCCATTAAACGTGTGCAGGGACAAGTGACAAGTAAAAGACAACCCATTACAGCCTCCATTTTAGACAAAATGTGCGCAATCTTAAATTCTGGATATATTTCTGTTTACATGGATTGTTTACTCATAGCTGTTTGTCTGACAGCATTCTTCGGGTTTTTAAGATGTGCAGAATTCACTGTCATCAATGGTAAAGACTTTGATCCAACATGCAATTTATGCCTGGGTGACTTGACATTTCATGCAGCCCATGTAGAACTATTACTCAAGTCATCCAAGACTGATCCATTCAGACATGGAATTACCATTCAGCTTTTTAAGAACTCTGACTGTTGTAAGCTGTGTCCCTATACAGCACTTCAGATATATATTCGGCGACGGAATAACAAGTTCACATATCAACGAAATCCATCAGAACCATTATTTCTAGCTGAAGATGGAACACCCCTGACTAGGTCATTGTTTATATTTCATGTGAAGCAAATGATTTCCAGACTAGGCCTAAATACATCAAACTTCTCGGGACATTCATTTAGGGTCGGCGCTAGCACCTCAGCTAGCTCTGCGCGGTTGGAAGATCATCTAATCAAGACTTTGGGTAGATGGTCTTCAGACTGCTACAAAACCTATATCAGGACACCTACACATGTGATTCAGGATGCCCAGAAATCTCTTCTATGGGAATTATCAAATCCAAGACACTCAGATGGTACCAATACATGATTAAACTGGGAGCAATAGGACTCCGTATGGATTTTATTAGTGCATAAGAGCTTTGCTAAATAACTACTTAACTAGAGATCTAATATTGCTTTACAAGCATTACTACTGTGATGGTTCTGGGTTTGGAATGAAAATCCCGAGGCAATCAGTGGTGACCTGGATCAGAGTGTCATAGAGCTGTCTGATCGGGGTCTGCACTGTTTGGAGCTGTCTGATCGGGGTCTGCACTGTTTGTTTCCCCGGCATTTCTTTCATGGTTTACACATGTAAGCTAATTATAAACAATAGTTCCCACCACTGTCTGCTTGTGGGAATTCTGGGTGTCCCAAGCTTTGGAGGCATTACAGTGGGCTTGATGATTGTAAATAATGCTCTAAGTTAGGTCAGGGGAACAGTCTTACACCTTAGTTTCCTCTGACATAATGTTAAAGTTCTATAGATAGTTCATATCTATCTACTGATGTACTTTATGGGTTATGAACAATAAGTTTGTGTTTTGATAAGTCTAATTTGCCAAGGGGGGGCCTTATCTGGAACCATGGTCAATGCAGCTATCAATTTCCATAGCTTGTATTTGACTTGTCTGCCCTTCTAACATTCCCTTCTGGCATTCTAGCTTTATCTCAATGCCATGGATGCCCTTTCACCCATATGTACTTTTGACCTCACTACCTTAACAGTTATTGCATTCATGAACTTACTGCCAGTCGGCAACCTCTAACTTCAAATGCAGTATATACAGTGCAGTAACAGCTATATGCAATTAATTCCATGTTGCTGTGGTCATTTACCTGCTAAGAAATAACTTGATACATTGTACTTTAGCTTTCATATGTTATTTCAGTAGTTTGCAGAATATCATCGAAACATAGATTAGTTATGTCATTTATTTTCTTACACTGTTAACCCATTTAAGCTGAATACATTTTCCTATTTCTATAGGTAGGATGAGTCTATGTCAATAATAGGGGTGTTGGATATATATATTTTTTATTTTTATTTTTTATTTTCATCTTTATTCAAATTCTAATAGAACATTCTGTGTGCAAACAGTAGAGACCCTGATCAGCAGCGTCTGATCTGGGTCTGCCCTGTTTGCCTATGTCCCACAAAAAGGACGCTAGGCTTATATGGGTTAAATATGTGTGTATATTGTAGTTAACTGGTTGAGTTAATCCTGGAACATCATTTTAATTTTGAATACAATCAGCCAAAGATACTAATCAGTACCAAGCACCTTAATTGTCTTACTCTTCAAACCACCTAAAGCTTAAATCAATATTGCATATCAATCAAGGCTGGCAGTGGCAGCAGTGAATGTTATGATAAACATGTTAATCATATAAAGTGACTGCTTTAATCCTCAGGTATTTACCAGTACAGACACATTTATAGATTCAAGACATTTTGCAAACTTTCCTTGACCTGAGAACTAATAGCAGCAGCTTTTGACAGTTGAACTCTCAATGTATATAGTCACCTACATGTTGTGTATTGTCATAGATTTTACTTTCAAACTTCTTTGATTCTTTTTGTGACTAGTGCTATTTTTTGGGGAAAATAAACCCAACGTGAAATTCAATTCACATTATATATTTTGGGGATTCATTTAATTTCATACAAATCAATATACTTTTTCCCCCAAAGAAGTCATCAGCAAACAACTTTACCTTTTAACATGGCGAACCAGTCTGGATCATACAGTCTTCGAGACTTCTATGGCACGATGGTCAATCTGCTGAACCCACCATACTGTCTCAGGACTTCTGATTTGGATATGACACAGCACTGACTAAACTCATATCAGTCAGTGGCGTGTGGCACGTTGGCACATTACTGAGGCCCACCATATTCCACCTGGTATGCCTAAACCCGGATCAGTCATGCACCCGGATCAGTCAGCAGGGCAATGGCACGTTGGTCCATCATTTAGACCCACCATATTCTGTCTGGCTTGTGTGGGTTTGCTGATCACAGAAACACTCAAGTCCGTCAGTGGCTTTATGGCACGCGGTACATGACTGGGACCCACCATCTGCTGCTTGGTTTGGATGGATTTACTGAACCTCTGCATTTTTGCTTAAATGGGTCATGCTGTCTCAGTTGGTCACGCTTCAGTTAAAGGTATCAGTCTAAGCTGGGTTGGTTATTTTGCCAAATAGTGTTGTGTAGATGAAATATATTTAGAATAAATCATAATCAGAATTTGCTCTTTTCTGTATTTGAAGCCTCATATAAATGGATATTTATAAGTTTAAATGTGGTTTATGTGAGGTTTTCATTTCTACTACACCATACTCTGTCACATTTAGTCTGACACACTCATCATAATTATCATTTGGCAACCAACACCAGAATATTTCATTTTTTAGGTTAGTAGATACTTTCCAAAGGCATTGAGCTCTATGGAAAGGTTCTTTCAGGTCATCAATGTTTTGGTCATAGAAAGGTCAGTGACTGGATGCTGCTCATTCAGTTTGTTTTCTGCTTTCATTGGGATCAGTTCTTGCCTATCCCACCAGTTATCCACCCCTATCAACCACCAACTTCAGCACTAGTCACTTGATCATTAGAATATTTATGTATATATGTACTATCATTTTCAGGTGGATTCATTTAATTTCATACAAATCAATATACTTTTTCCCCCAAAGAAGTCATCAGCAAACAACTTTACCTTTTGACATGGCGAACCAGTCTGGATCATACAGTCTTCGAGACTTCTATGGCACGATGGTCAATCTGCTGAACCCACCATACTGTCTCAGGACTTCTGATTTGGATATGACACAGCACTGACTAAACTCATATCAGTCAGTGGCGTGTGGCACGTTGGCACATTACTGAGGCCCACCATATTCCACCTGGTATGCCTAAACCCGGATCAGTCATGCACCCGGATCAGTCAGCAGGGCAATGGCACGTTGGTCCATCATTTAGACCCACCATATTCTGTCTGGCTTGTGTGGGTTTGCTGATCACAGAAACACTCAAGTCCGTCAGTGGCTTTATGGCACGCGGTACATGACTGGGACCCACCATCTGCTGCTTGGTTTGGATGGATTTACTGAACCTCTGCATTTTTGCTTAAATGGGTCATGCTGTCTCAGTTGGTCACGCTTCAGTTAAAGGTATCAGTCTAAGCTGGGTTGGTTATTTTGCCAAATAGTGTTGTGTAGATGAAATATATTTAGAATAAATCATAATCAGAATTTGCTCTTTTCTGTATTTGAAGCCTCATATAAACAGGTATTAGTCAAAAGTTATGGACAACATACTTATTTATCAAAAACAATGAAATATTCTAGACCCGAATTCTATGCAAACGGTATCCAGTTTTGTCCTTCAAACATCATATTTTAATGTACTTAGATGAATACCTGATAAAACTGGTTTTTCTGTGGGGGAAAACTGGTCACAAAAAACACCCCACCCCCTTAACCCTAAGGTCCTGGAAATAATATGCAATATTTTCCAAATATTTCTTTTGTTAGGTGCACTGAATGCCAGGTTTTAATTGGGCCTCGTCCCGAAAAAACCTGTCTTCGGGGTTTCCGACAAAGCGAGTTTCAAAACAGTCTCCTCAGCTACAGAGACTAGGTAGAAAATTGAAATTTCATCTGTAGGAGATCTACATAAGGTACTTTCCTAGAAGCGAATAACAAAGGCGCTGATCAGACTGCGCGTATGCACAGGCTGGTCTGCGCCTTTGTTGTTCGCAAGCCCCCGAAGACAGGTTTTCTGGCGTCGAGGCCCAATTTAAGCATAATAATAAGTCGTTAATTATACGTAATCCAAGCCTCAGATTATCAAAATTCGGGCAGATTGAAAAGGTATTTTAAGTAAAGTAAGAAAGCTGGCAAAGATTAGGAATCGATACAATCAAGTACCACACCTGACCCAGGGTACCACACGGTAAAGTGACAAAAACACAATTAAACATCACAAACGAGAGCTTGGAGGTCAGCCCTTTCATGGCAGGTGACCACAATCTTCTTTAAACATTTTGTATACTGGAGACACTAGACTGGCCACAGTCTCTAATGTCATTTTTTTAGTAAAACTGATAATCTCTCTAAGATAGCAATTTATAAACTTTATTTGGAAGTAGTTCTCCTCTTGGACATCAGACATCAGCAATAAATTTGACTATCAGAGAGGATAGAATTTTTAGAAGATTTTTTTTTCATAGTTAAATATAATTATAAATGTAATTATATATATTTAGTGGACTGATGCCAGTCTATGGAGACACCTAAGTGAGTACTTTTTCAAACAGTGAAGACCAAGATGAAAGTTCTTTTCAGGCTTAAAAATTTTGGGTGCCAGAGTGACATCAATTACTACTCACACAATGCGGCATTTCACCAGTCAATCTTTCATTAAGACTGTCCAAGGTCCTTTGGCGATTTTAAAAGACTGCCATATTGGTGCAGTTTAATAGTAATGGTCCCATTTACAGTTATTTTCTATTTTCATATGGGCTACTTTTAAAGGAAAGAATATGCTCCCTTTGGGGAGCATATTCTCTCCTTTAATAGTAGCTCCTATCGGGAGCATATTCTCTCCTTTAATAGTAGCTCATTATAATACGTGGTGTCCTCTATGTTGAAATATACTTTTGGGTTCAAAAAATGTTTTAGACGATACGGGTAACAACATACTAAGGGTGTGTGTCCATGTAACTGAATTCGAAACAGTATTTCGTTGCCTATATTTTGGCGATTTTCGCTTTTACCTCCAACGGCGCCAATAAAAAATATCCTCCATATACATGTATAAGTGTTCTACAGTATGAAAAGTACAAATCTGGAAAAGATAGATCAAAGTTCGCAAATGCAAAGCCCCAGGAGTGTCAGTGCTTTATCTGTTTGCTTTCGTTGTTTGTGTATTTTATGCTTTGTACATGTACAAAGGTGTTAAGCTCGATGCGGAGAATACTGACGCTAGAAGTTCTGTCCAAGAGACTGTCCTTAGTTATTTGATTTGCAACCTTCAGTATGATTTTTGTTTCTCTTTTTTCATTTTCTTATTTTTTCATGCGCGGATCTAGAGGGGGGACAGGGGGTTCCGACCCCCACCCCTGAAAAATCACATTAATATAAGATTTCTTAGCAATACTGAAATTATCAAAATGATCAAAGCTAACAATCCAGCATTCAATGTTGGGTCATCATTGGCACGCCAGCGAAACACCATTTAAATGGTATTTGGACCCTCTCTGGCAAAACGCTCTGGATCCGCGCATGATTTTATCATATTTCGTTTTGTTACTTTCTTAAAATTTTATACCAGAAGACAACAAAGCATGAAACTTTACGCAGCATGTAAATTGCACACAGCACTAATAGATCTCAAGCTATATACAGAAATCTCTCTGAAGTGTCTCGAACCAGATATTGCCTAATTCGGTGTGCTAATGATGAATTTCATTGAATAAGACTTACGAGACGTACCAAGAGATAACGACGTAGCGATAAAATTCAACATCTTGAGTATTTCAAAGTTTTATTTATTTTCGTTCGGTTTTGGTTGCAGGGACAAAGGTCATTTATGAATGACAGATTCTGATGAAATTGCGCCGTGCATTACGTTAATTCTGCATTGTGTATGTGACGTGACATTAACGTAAGTTTTGAAGACGTTTTCAATCACGTGACTAAAAATCCTGACATGCTTTACGTAAAATCGTAATCGCCATATGATTGTTTTAGTCAGACACAAAATTGTGAGTGCACATAGATGTAACTGTAAATTGATGTTTTAATTTGACGTTTATTTTCAAACTTTTGACGTTATCAACTACTGATTATTAGAAAAAAAGTTATAAAACTGCATTACTGGTATTGGTATCATACACGCTACAGTGTAAATAATAAATAACCCAAAAGCATCAGTTGGACTCTGCAGAATAGGACTGTATGCTACCATGTGTCGTCAACAGCAACGTCGCATTATGTGATGCGGTCAAATTAACGTATGATTCATACCAATTTTGAGTTCCACATTAAACGATGCAAGTAGTTTTTCAATCGCATTTACCATTTGCGAGAAAATTGCAAAATGATGGTGATGCGTTTTCAAAGTCCTCTTGTATATGTCTGTTAGTTCGCTGATCTCAGGGGTGACAAGTAACATTTGTGGCCTATGTGACATTCTCACTTTACTAGCCCATACATTGCTGGCAAATTCAAACACGCATATAATTCGCTGGCCGTCTATGCTATAGAAATCATTTTTTGTATGCGCTGGTGCAACGAGATCAATGGATAATTCGCTTGTTATATGCAAATGTGGTATACAAAAATAGAGGTTGTGGGTTTCAGAAAAGATAATGAGACTTAGAGATGACTAATGCCCCAAGTGACACTTATATGTAGCATCCGTTGGTGCATAAAGGGTTAATCCGCATTTGCATGCTCACTTGGATGGTTTGAACCAGAGGCTTCTATTCATCTCTAGCCAAGAAAGCACAATAACAAATCCGAATGGAGCATTTATAAAAGAAACACCACATCCTTTAATATTAAAGTATATAAACTGGTCAAAATAAATTAAGCCCCACCTAAAATTTTCCCATTGACTTAATGTAAATACATTCATGTTTGATTTATCATCAAATTTTACTGAATTAAGATTTTTCCATAAAATTTTCAGTGAAGGAGCAGCAATGTTTCTTCTCAACATGTGCTAGGTTTCATTTTCATTGATAAATTTTCCATGGAGCTCTACACTTTCCAGTAAGTGTCCCGTTTTGTTCCCTATCAATCCTATAGTAAAATTGGCACAAATACGGATACTCTTGGAAAATGTTGCACATACTCAAAGAAAATTGGCATTTTCAATTGAAACCTTGTGTAATTAAAACCAAGATATTGTTGTCTAACTTGGGTTGAGTTAGAATTTTCAACTGAATTCGATATGTTTTAAATAAACAACTAAACTTTGGGATTTTAAAATTATGGCTTTGGAAAAAAAATACATGGGGCTTAACTTATTTTGACCAGTTTAGTTAAAAAGACTTATTGCCTGGCCCGAAACTAAGAAGTTTAGTGTGTATTTTCAGTATGTCGGTCTGTTGAAAGAATATGTCTCAAACAAATTAGACAACTCTAACTGCGTTGAATCACAATCGGGAAAGCACGGCACAATCCGAGAATCGAATCAAGCTTCTGGTGTACGTAAGGCACAGTACGCGTAGTACTATGCACGAAAAATCTACAATTTGTTATCTGGGACTAGCGTAAGCAAAAATAGTTCTGTAGCATACTAGTTCAGCCCTATTAAAATCCATTTTTCTGATTACCCCAGCGATAAATTGTTTTTTAACCGTTTGTTTTACTTCAATCGCACTTGTTAGTGTGTTGGCATGGTTTCTGTGACGTCAGCATTACGTTATGTAACGTCAGCCTCACGTTATCAAAGTAGATCCTCGATAAACATTCTAAACTGGTGCTCTGTTATCGTCTCCATTCGAGTTTTGCTTCAAACGCACTTGTTATTGAGTGGCATGGTTTCTGTGACGTCAGCGATACGTTATGTAACGTCAGCCTCACGTTATCAAAGTAGATCCTCGATATACATCCTAAACTGGTGCTCTGTTATCGTCTCAATTCGAGATAGGTGGATCTAGGGAAGGGAACCTGACTGTGTACATCAGAGGTCTGTTTCCACTGAATTGGCCGAGGCAGTTCCGATTGCTTTGGACCATTGAAATATCAGTCCAATAGTTAATGCAAAGTCAGACCAAATATCACCTGTACAGTCACGATAGTTAATATGCAGAGCATATAATCGCCATTAGCCGTGATAACAAAACCATTCTGCAGGAAAATTGTCATTTTGGACCAACTTTGATATGCCAGTCAAATATATTTAACTACCCACTTCCCCCAATTGCTTTCCTGCTGTCAGTTCTGTTGTTGTTGATTCATTGTACCATGATTTGTGTTTGTTTGTTTGGTTTGATGCTTAACCTATGGTCATGTCGGGGGTAAACCAGTACTTTCGCTTGTTACTGACAACAACCCTTCTTGATGGCCGTAAAAATAATTTCATGATCAATCTCCACGAAAGTACAGGACCGGGTAGGGATTGAACTCGCAACCCCTGGATCTGCAGTCAGGTTTTGTGTTTGATCTTTGTTTTTTTTTTAATGCAGTGAGTACTTACTGTACTGCCTAGTTTTTAAATCATCTCGCTTAGGAAGAGAGAGAGAGAGTTGGTTGATTTAATGTACAATGTGCAGTGGAATACTTCTTGTTGGGATAAGTGTTGGAAACGTACGAAACTAGAAACCATGTTTGAGCCGCGATATGTGATTTCCAACAATGTGGCATTTTGACAAGTGAAGACTCAGATCAGCCTGTGCAGCCTCATTTTAGGCGTAGAAACTCCAAATGATGTTCATTCAGTAGTTTAACACTCATTGAATATTCAAGCGACTAGCTAAGGCTCTGATCAGTCTGCGCGTATGCGCAGGCTGGTCTGAGCCTTTGCTGGTCGCACATACTACATTGTTGGAAATCTCACGTCGCGGCTCATTTTATGTACACGTATGTACATCTCACGCGCTTGTAACATTTATAGGCGCGATAATTGTTATTTTTGTCTGCGATAAACCTAAACGTAAATGCGCTTTATTGCATGGAATTGACCATTAACACCTTATAAATAAGCTATATTTTAACAATGCGTCGTATTTATTTGACAATACTTATTAGCCTTTCTTCACACAATAGACAGCAGCGATTAATTGCGGAGAAATATGAATGCCTGGCCATAAAAAAGACAATCGTCTACGAGTGTGCTTAGTTAATTCGTTTTGATGACACAAAAACACGTACTATACATTGAATTACACGCGAAATATTCCAAAAGAAAAAATGAAACAAAACAGTTGGAGTTTCCCGTTAAGTTCTCCTTTAATTGCGAAAATGCTAATTGTAAAAAAGTACTTATTTCTGATCATATCTTACATATCATATCTTGCACAATCTTCAGTCAGGCACAGATAAGTATATTCATGTGAAAATCATTGGTATCTGCCGCATTATTGTTTTTTAGGCACTCCCGCCTCGACCGGCACACTTTAATCATTTATGATTCAAAACTATTTGAAGGTCAGGTGAGACTGAGCACATGTTCAGATTCGTCTGATATTCTTTGTTGTCATTCATGTGACGGTACCAATTTCAGATAAATATGCTATATACTCTCAATATAATATCTGTTAATAAATATGTACTACACTGTTTTCTGCCATGTATATATGTTGTATCCTCATGGGCATGTATTGCTTTTTGGAATTTTCAAATAAACCATCTATCTATGTTCCTTCCCTGTGTGCGAACACGACTTCATTGCAATTGGAAAACGTGTTTTTACCTGTTGGATTTCTTTGATTCTGGTATTCAGTTTTATGTACTGTTCAGTCCTTATCTTTGCTTTATCTCCTTTTTATATCTCGATTTATATGTTAATGGCAACGCTATATTCCAGCGTGAACGCATGACGTTAATTCACATTCTTTGGTTGCTAAGTAACAACAATCAATCTCTGCTTTGCATGGTCTGGTATATTGCATATTTTAACGCAAGACAGTTTATTGCATGCCTGTGCCAATTTTGACTAGTGTATGTTAGCCTACATAAGAGATATGCATCAACTCTCAGTTATTTTTGACTGGCCCTCGTACATGTATATCCAAGTTGAAAGCTACCTATATGAGATAATATATTATACAGGTTATAACTCTTTGCATGCCAGCGGAAAACTTCGTCGTCTGCTGATAGCCTTATGCAAACAGTTTGAACCCAGATGAAGACCAACAGAATGTCAGTCTTGATCTGGATCCAAACTGACACTCAGATGGTGGTCCCGGGTGGTTTATTTGTCTTAATTTTGAAGAAAGTCAGCAGACGAAAATAAAAACATGAACAATTCCCTAGCATGCAAATAGGCAAGTACAGAACGTTTGCAAAAGAATGTATCATTAAATAACTGAGCTTTTTTCTTGTGAAAAAATGCATAAACCTTGCTAATTCTGCTTTTAATCTTTATGCACTTTATATTAAACTAGCACAGAATACAAAGCAATTTAGGAGGTTGGTTCTAGTGAACTTCATTACTATCATTCATTTCTTATTCGGTAGAAAAGGCATTTTATGGGCTTAGGCCCTGGGTTTTTGTTTCCCCCCATTGTGCCAGCAAGCCACTTTCATACAATATGTAAAATATGGTAATACAGGCAAAAGTTTTTGCTGGCACACAGGCGGGAATGATATTTTAAAAAATGTTTCTGATTTTTATATATTTTAATGTAAAATTGATTGTTCTATACATGATTTTACATTTTTGAAGCATTTAATATCGAAAATGGATTTCACTGCCACAAAATACTCAGTTCAGGGTAGCTTCACGGTGAAGAAGGGGACGATTGACAAACTTTTATTTTTACTGAAAACCATAGGTATTTACCCATAGCAAGTGTCAATGATCCTTTTGAACTTTCACTCGTGCAGTTGCAAATATGCTCATTATGATATGGCAGTTGCATTGATAAAGATCAGACGATGTGAATGTGTAACCTTATTGAATCTGCATTCCTTATCACAGATAATATGAATAATACGTTAAGGCGCTAATTTTTTCATTAATCATTTTCAAAGACCTAATCATTCAATGAACTCCAGGTCCTACCATATTTACTGTTAGCATTTGACTTGCACAGTTACCTGTTGATCAATCTTTTCCAACAACAGTCGAAAACTGTGCTAGCTCATCTTTCCACCAAAGCTTGTTTTTCAAATTATAAAACGAAATTAGAAAAAGATACACATTATACTGTACCATTTTTTTGAAGAATGAAGTCAGAGCATTTAGGATAGTTGTAGCAATTATCAAATTGTACTTAATCAACCCACTGCAAAAAAGATATGTATTAGATAGAATTTTATGTTTTGCAGACTGTTTGCGTAATAATTAGCTGGTCGATTTAAATGCGCAAACATCTGCGCAGACCAATCAGATGTATAATCCACACATCCTGTCGTTTCTGTCTTGCGATAACCGTTGAACCTGAACAAACCGGTTGGATAAAATTACGTTGCCTGAAGTTTAATCTGAATAATCATATTGGTAGTTCAAGAAACTTTCTGAACTATTTGAACGTAGACAACTCTAGGTACTGGGTAACACTGTAGAATGCCAACAATGCAATGGGAAGTTTTATAACCTTGGGGCTAGACTCCTGCTCCTAGTACAAGCAAAGCTTTGTACTCACAGCTGAAGGGCCTGGCCCCGAGGTTATAAAACGTTTTTCATTCTCAACTCACTTATAGGAACATGTAGGTTTGGCCCTGTAAAATCCAATATTTTTTATAGGTTTGGCCCTGTAAAATCCAATATTTTTAAATGTGATTTTCGAAAGATAAATTTGCAATTTAGATTCAAAGGAAGATAAATAAATATGAGTACAAATGAGGTGCTAAAACGCCATATTTAAGAGTCAATTTTTCAAAAGATTTATGTGTGCAATATTTAATAATATTGTAATGGTGGTTTTGAATATTATGCCCCTTGAAACTCGAAACTCAATGCAGCCACGTGGTCACCTGCTGGGAAAGGGCTTGCCTCTCTTGTGTGTGATAATTTTGTGTTTTGTCACTTTCCCATGTGGTGTCCTTGGTCACGTGTGGTTCTTGATTGTATCGATTCCTGATCTTAGACGTCTTACTTACTATGTTTCTTTTGAGCAATGCAAGAAGCTAGTAGGCTTAGTTTTAAAGTGTCAAAATGTGGCTCCATAATATTTTGAACGAACTATCACTAATGATGTGCCCCAAAGCTATATTTAGAAATGCAATGAAGTGTGAAATTATCACGTTCCACTAGCTCTCATGAACAGACTCAATAAAACCGAGTCTGTTGTTTTCAAATATTGTAGGTTCTCTCTATTTCTGAAGGACCGTTTTTTCTACACTATTTTGATATTTAGTTTTGGCGCTACATGTATGTAGATTTATGTTTCATTCTTCTTAGTGCACTATCTATACCACGTATATTTTAGTTATTGATCGTTTTAATCGTACTAAATATTTATTAATTACCTGTGTTAGACAACGGTTCATTCAAGTGTCTTAAATATGAGCCGCGACATGAGATTTCCAACAATGTGGTATGTGCGACCAGCAAAGGCTCAGACCAGCCTGCGCATACGCGCAGTCTGATCAGAGCCTTTGCTAGTCGCTCGAATAATCTACGAATGTTAAGCTAATGACTGAGCATCATTTGGAGTTTCTAAGCTTAAAGGGATGCTGCACTGAGTGCAATTGTCAAAATGCTACATTGTTGTAAATCACAGGTCATGCTCATATGTTTTTTTTATTTCAGACAGATACATACATGAAGCAAATGAGAAGTTCTATTCACCTATTATATCGAATGCTCCAAAATATAGAATCAACAAGAGAAGACACTTATATTGGATACAAGCGACCGTGAGTTTCCGCGTGACTGGAGCCTCGTTATCATAACGACTTAACCTAGTTTCTGTGATTATTCCAAAACAACAATGGCCGCCACAACGGGCATTTGGATGAACTTTCTATCAAAATCTGCGGAGAAAATCAAATTTAGAAAAAAATATTTGACCTATACAGACCTCGACTGTCACTGTGCTCGCTAAATTCTTTGTGCGCAAAACGTAAATTTAACAGACGATATTATTGTATACTTTAGATTTTTTACTACTAGTGTCGTCTGCCGATAACCTTTGCAAAAAGTTTTGGACCCAGACAAATTGTCAGAACTGGATCCAAACTGTTTGAACTCTGAAGGTATTCCTGAAAGAATTTTTCATAAAAAAATAATTTTGAAAAAGTAGGCAGACGACAAATATAACATGCAAAATTACCCAGCATACAAAAATTTAAATATATTTCAGAGAACAGTGTTTGACATTGAATATAGCATTTCTGTAGAGGAACTTTATCAATATTTATTCCAAAACAAATATGCTAAAGAATTTTGTCGTCTACAAATTTCCCCTCCAACATGTACAGAGTTAGAATGAATTTATGTCTGTGATACTAATTATAGATTTATTCGAGGATTCACGGTTGCTACACGATTGTGTGTCATTCGCTTGTTTGTTTTCTTGAATAATATATTTAAAACAAAAATAGATACTCTATATTTGATTATTTGCCGAACTTAGGATTGCATTCAATTCAGTAACTCAATAAACACAAAAACCTGATGACTCAGCTGGTATTCATTTGGATTAAAGATATGTAACACAATAAAGAGACTTTTACAATTTCTGTATCACAAGGGTATTAATCCAATTTCTCCCATAAAATAAAAATAAACTGGGTTCACACAGTTTAGCTTGTTTGTTTTGTTGCTTTACGTTCCAGTCAACAGCTATGGTCATTACGGGACGGTCAGTTTACCTAACCACACTTTTTCCTGAGCTAGCTTGAACAAGCGGTTAACATGTACTTCGTACACATACGTTCGCTCGTTACTGACATCAACATTTCTTGAATGATTCGTTCAGCAAAAGGGAAGAGAATGACCGTAGAAATTATTTCATATTCAATCTCCACGAAAATATGGGGCAGGGATTGCACTCGCGACCCCTGGATCTGCAGTCAGACATGCAACTGTAGCCAGACACGTTACCGACTGCGCTACGCGGCCCTGGTCGCCCAGGCTAGAAAAGTACTTAAGCACAGGCTAGAAAAGTACTTTAATATATGGGTAGATTTCTTGATAAGCCATCGGAAATCGCATTGAAAAATAATTTCATAATTACTCTAAGGCCTTGAAAAGTCCTTGAATTTTATCGTTTTCTTTAAGACTAAATAATGTTAATATATATAAAAAATTCAGTATACGATTGCTGTACCTTTATTTGGTGCATCATATGCTGCACCAAATAAAGGCAACACAATTTTATTCTTATTTTCTTATTCTTATTTTTCAATTTACTAAGTCTTTGCTTTTACAAGGTTGAATTAAAATGTAAACCAGTATTTTTCATAAACTTGAAGTCCTTGAAAACTGTATAAAAGGCTTTAGAAATTCATGGAAAGTCCTTGCATTTCTTTTAGTCTTGTTTGTATGAACCCTGATACAGTTTTAGCGCAAATTAGTATGAATCTGTAAAATACACTTAAAAGAAATATTTTTGAAGTATATGTTTGCATTTTGTTATAAACTAAACTGTATTCGCCATTTAATCCCTTGTAAGCCAAGCGTTCTTTGTATGCTTATATTGCAAACCGATATCAGACGCCACGAAAGGATGTGGCATATTATCTGGGTTTTCAATGATTACTTAGTCCTATAATAATTTAAATTTATCTGGACAAAAGCATCAAATAACACTATTATTAAAATGGACTCGTTCAAATAATAAGGATAGAAAAAATGAATTGTGGTTGGTTCGGTAAGTGTGCTAAGTAATAGTTATCCCATGTTTTCTAACCTCTACGTGTAGATGATCCACGAGTTTAAACTCGTGGATTATTTCTTTTACAAATGAACTACCATGATATAACGTTTATCTAAACTACATCAGTGTAGATGGTGCACACTACTTACGAGCTATTCCGTACTTAAGTTTGTAAGGGAGGTAAACAATGCAATAATTTAGATTTAAATACATGTATTTATGGAAATGTATTTGCTATATGCTGACGACGTTGTGATGATTTTAATTATCATTACTGAAAATGTACCATGTACAGCCCTCTTTAAATCATGGTTAACCGTGCAGGAAGTATCAACGCTTAATTTTAGATATGATCATTTACTCTTGATAGCTGAACTTTGAACAAGAGCTATTGAAGAGCTAGTAGGAAAACAACAGCCAATTTGAAACAGTATATACAGTAAAACCCCTAAAATTCCAATTGAACCAAAGCAATATATCATAAAGTGGACAAGATCGTGTTCTGAAGCCATAATGTTTGGGGATATTGGATCAAAAAGCTGGGCAGATATGAAACGGCTAACTAACACGTTTTTAAGTCCTTGTTGAATGACATATTGGCATATTTAATAAAGGGAAAAATGTAATGGGTTTAATGACGGCTTCATGTCAAAAATATGTCCTTACTTTTCTGTGAGCCTAATTACACAATTATTATGCCACCTATATCAGTATAAACATTGCATATTACGAGATATGTTGTGCTTAAGTTGGCTGGCATATGGCATGATTTATTCAAACAAAAACATTCGGTTCTGCCGTTATATCTTTTAAACTCCTCGTTAAGTGGATTCAAAATGAAATTTTGACGTCATTGCACGTGTCATCTCGCTGAGGAAGAGAGAGCTGGTCGTTTTGCTTATATATAATGTTGATTGTATGTGTCTTGTATTTGATCTTGTATTCTCTAGGTGCCATATGCTGGTCTGTAATTGTGGCATTTCCCAGTCATATTCATTTTTTTTTCTCAAATGCATCAAATGGGGCAACACACAAAAATTGGTACTTGTCGTTTATTTGCACTTACCAGTTTTAAACATACATGCTGATGTATTAAGCTAGGTCAGACGTCAAATATTTTGCCTGAGCCTTTGAGTTCCTTCTTTGTGTATGTGAGCAGCCAAGGCTCTCACAGCGGAGAATCACGTGACTTGACAATATTAAAAGATGGCGGATTTTTGTAAAAAAACCCTCGATATAGGCAAGACTTTCTTTGATATTTCCGTTATTACTGATCAGATTGGCATGGGATTTGAAGCAGATACCCCGGAAAATATGAAATGAACATGTCCATCTTAAGCGAATTTCTGACAAAAGATCTGGTTAAAAAGGTATTAACGGAAATAGCAAAGAAAGTCTTACCTGAATCGACGTTGTATTTTAAATGGTATCCGCCATTGTTGTTGTTTTGAACTAACGTGATCCTACGCCGTGGCTCTGGCGATACTTGCGTATGCGCCAGATCCTCTGAACCTTCGCTGCCCACCAGTGCGATAAATTGTAAAGTCTTCTTTGCTGACCAAAGTGTTCTATACGCATGGACGGTTCGTGACATCTTGGATTATGCTAACTGATAATATAAAAGTTTTAACTCAGTATATTTATCCGGTTAATAGAAAACTATTTGGCTGAGAACCTATTCATAATACCTACGCATTTAAGTCTCCTAAAGCTAAAATAGTATCATCAGGCAACATTTGAACTCCCTTATGAACATATAAATAGCATGGTGTTCTCGAAGAATGACGATGATCCGGTGAAAACTAAATGGATTGTGAAAAATAAAGTCCGTATATTCAATTTTAGAAAAAAAGACAATGCTGTGCAGTTCTATTATTATAATGATATAGGAATATTATATCATACAATATTTTCGCTGCGGATAAGATCCTCTCAAATATAGGCAAATATGACGAATATAGTTAAAGACAAATGCGGATATCCCATTAATTTAAGAGTTCTTCTCTACAGAGTACAACTAAATATAAACTAGCCCATTTCAAAGACAACCTGTGACACAAACTGCGTTGTGTTCTTGAGAAAGGCACCCTTATACTTGCTTAGTTCTGGTTCAAATCCAGAAAGACCTGTCCCAAGATAACTGACAACCTGTGACACAAACTGCGTTGTGTTCTTGTGCAAGACACACTAATCCTTGCGTAGTACTGGTTCAAACCCAGGTAGACCCGTCCCAACATACTTCAAAAATGGTTGACCTAGACGTACAGCATCAAATCAAACAAACACAACTTAAGTTGGCTCCAAACATAAGAGTATGTGAGGTTGAATTTCAAAACAGCTCTACTGATATGTTCATTTATAACATTTGTGTATACATATGAAAGATTTTATGCCACCCTTACCAGCTTTGGCATGACATATCTCGTAACGTGCGAGGTCTACATTGATGTAGGTGGTATAAGATAGTTATACCATGGTTGTCCACCTGTACGCGAGATAATCCACTCGTTAAATCTCATGGATTATCTCCACGTATACGCAGAAAGACATGGTATTACTATTACATCTTCAGTTTCATCAGAACTTTTTAAAGGATGAATAAACGATGTCCTATACACACTTTTGCCATTATTTTGAACTACTTAAGAAATAAATTTGATTTTTGGAATGTTCATGGAATCATGAACTTTTCGGGTCTCCTGCATAGTAAGTGAAGCCTGAAGGCTTCACTTACCATAGTAAGTGAAGCCCGAAGGCTTCACTTACTTTGCAAGAGACCCGAAGTATTCATGATTCCATGAAAAGACCAAAAAATCAATTTATTGTTTACATTGATATCTGAAATATAGAAAATGTTTATAATTTAGGGAAAGAACAGTTTTGTATTTGATATGTAATCGTATCAACAGCCAATAGAGCACACAAAAGGCTTGTTTGCACGTGCGACTCCGGTGTGGCTCGAAGACAATCACAACACCAGTGTCACTTCTGGCGAATGAGTTCGATGTTCGAAACTTATTGCAGAGGCAAGTAAGCTTGGCAGCTGTCAAATTAATGTCTTTCATGAGGCTATGAACGGTTGCAAAAATTTAAAGATTCATTAAAGGCTTGCTTTGAAAATGTAAATAACAAATTTTCACGCAAAAAGGGAATATAGATACGAAATGCCACACTTACAGACCAACTTATGACACCAAGAGACACATCAACTCAAGTAAAATAGCAAGACACGTCTAAAGAAACACTAGCATCAAAACAGCGCCAACGTAGATGTACTGTTTAGGCGTGAAATCTCCTTAAGTCATTTGTGAATAATTCAAAATCCCAAACTGATTTTGCAATGTTTTGTGACTGTGAATGGACATACATGTAAATTATTTAAAAGCATACTTAATGACGTAAACCCAAGGGCAATGGGGAGACAACTACGGCTTAATCATTTAAGCGTGCAAAATGCAGATAATATTTCCGATTGTAAAGTACAAATGGGGATGCTTCATTGTTTTTCACATAAAAAGTATTATATACATCTTCCCTTCCTTTGGACTAACATATATCATTTGTTTTTAAAGGGTTTGCTTGGTCAAGAATGGGTAATATACCTTTACACGAAAACATTGACGAATCCCCATTTGCATGATTTTAAATGCACTTTGCACGCTTACATAGTGCACAGGTATACTGCCTAGACAAATCAAATCACTATTTTACATTATTTCATGGTAAATACAGATGTTGGATTAATAGATAAACTTACTTTATTATAAAACTATAAATTATACAACGTTTGAACTGTCTGTTTTCTGGCTATCTGATACAGAAAGCCGGATCAACGAACTGAGGTTGTCTGAACCCGTATCACTATCCTTTAAAACGAGGCTAACGTCGGTTACCTGTTTTGGGGGCGACGTTGCGTAAAGTAAATTTCAAGCATGGAACCAGAGACGGAAAACATGATTAGTAACGTGATCTGGCGTACTGTATCACGTCTCGTGGATGAGATCATACCATCGGATCACCTATGGTATGACCTCATCAACTCGACGTGGTACAGTACGCCAGATCACGTTACTATTATAATAATTTGTATTTATAGCCATTCAGCTGACATAGTATCAAACTACAGTAAAACCTGTGTAAAACGGCCACTCTCAAAAAGACAGAAAATGGTTTTCAAGACCGATTATCGCATAATGCAGGTCAAAGTTATTGCAGAATGCTACCCCTTAGAGAATCCTGCAATACTTTCGACCTTTATTAACCTACCATTTGCCATTAAGACTTTTGTTTTGTTTATTTTGAGTGGCTGTTTTACACAGGGTTTACTGTACTAGTTTTAGAGTATATTTTCCCATTGGGCTTGGTCACGGTCAATCTGGGTGCAAGAAATGTAGGACAGAGTGGGTCGTGCACATTAGTATCAGTAAATAAGACAAAAGTGAAAACATTATTAGGGCGCCTGTTCTGCGGTGCCTGTTCTGGATGTACACACTGTTCTATAATAATATTGTATTTATTTATTTTTGCAGCGACTGAATATAAGTATGTCAGTATATTGTAAGATATTTTAACCCATATACGCCTTGCGCCTTTTTATTGGAAATAGGCTGACAGTGCAGACCCAGTTAATTCATTGCCCCTGGGAAATTGTTCATGGTTTTTTGTCGTCTGCTGATTTTTTTTTTCAAAATCAACTTTTTCAAAAGATTCTGATTGTCAGAACAGATTGGATCAAGATCAGGCCTGACGTTTTGGCGGGCCTGGTCTGAGTCCAAACTGTTTGCAAAAGTTATCAGCAAACGAGACTAAGCGGTTAAGAGTTAATGGGAAATAGGCTAATAGTACAGAACCAGTCAGGACGCCGCCGAAACTAGCATACAGCATGGTCAGGTGTGTCACTGTTTGCTAGTATAATATCAATTATGAAAATTTTCAAATCGGAAGTTGACTTGTCCAATTAATATGGATTTGAGAATCCATTCGGCTTAAATGGGTTAAAGTATAGTGACTTATTCAGTGAATGCAAGCAAACACAGTCAAAAATAAAAGTAAGAAAGAGTTGTATTTGTTGTTTTTCTAGTCCATATTCAGAGTAGATGACCTTTTCTGCATCATAAAAATTCTCAAAATTACGAAACGAACCTTCTAAAATATACACGTGGAAAAAAGTTAAGGAACACTTGAAGCCCTAATTTGAAGTTTTAAATATCCAAATTACCTGAGAGTTTGCGATTCTGGATTTTTGATAGGACACTTTGGAAAGCTTTGTCAACTTACAGCATGAATTGCTAAAGTCCACTGAATTTTGTTTTTGTTACTGAGGATGCACTATGCCGCACGTGAATAATCTCAATTTTCCTGAATACACGTTTGCCTTTTAGTTTCTGCATACCATAGAAGACAATTTTGGAAAGCAAAAGCAGTATTAAATGAAAGAACTGAGCATATCTAATGAATAAATGTCTTTGGTTTTGAAAAAGAGTGTATCTGTTTTGAGTAACATAACCATATACGGTCTGCATTTGCACTAGTTCTATTGGAAACCGATATTCTTAGATAATTTCCAAAGCAAACGAAATTCGAATACTTCTGTTGTGATTTTATGATAAGCATGTATGCTTTGAAAGTCATGAATGGTCATATTCAAAATCTGGCTAAATCATAACAACCTGCAAAATGTATAGACAAAGATGGAAATGTGGCAAAGAAAATTGCCATCGGTATAGTATGCCCCCTCCTCTGACAAAAGGCCAGTAAAGTAATAGATTATGATCAAAGTTCATCAGACAGACTGTCAGCTTTTTTGCTCACGAAAACAGAGTACAATCAGACTTCATGGAAGGAATTTATTGCAAGAGTTATCAATAGGGTCCTAAAATCAAAAATTAAATTTCTGTATCCAAAATGGCCGCTTCCAGCCACAGTAATTGCTTGATACTCATCATTTTCACCGTAAAGCAACTTTAGATAAACCGAAAGTTGATTATCTAATTTTTTTGTTAATGCACTTTAAGAATGTAAGGAAATGTTAGTCCAAAGTTTAATCTCGTAATACAAGAGGTGTTCCCTAACTTTTTTCTAATGTGTATATATAGACAAAGAGGGGCTTCATGTGCAAGAAAGTACACATATAACTAAACAGCATAACCTGACTAAAATGGCCACTCAAGAAGACCAACAATTGGTTTTTAAGACCAATAATCGCTAGGTGCAGGGCACGAGTATTGCAGATTGTTCCAATGGGTGCATTCTGCAAGGGTTGACTATATAGCAACAACAATCAAATACATGCACCTTATAACAGCAGAAACCGCTTTTAAAACGGTCAGCAGCCTTAGCAACCGGTGGTGAAATGGGCATAAACAAATCTTTGCCATATATCCTGCTGATGGTAAAACATAATTGATTAGCGACACGTGATTTCCAACAATTTGATATTTTGACAAGTGTAGGCTCGGACAAGCCTCTGCAGCCTCTTTTTAAGCCTAGAAACTCCAAAGGGTGTTCGGTCAGTAGCTTAACAATCATAGAATACTCAAGCGTCTAGCAAAGGCTCTGATCAGACTGCGCGTGTGCGCAGGCTGATCTGAGGCTTTGCTGGTCGCACACACCAAATTGTTGGAAATCCCATGCACTGGCTCAATTGTATAGCTCGTATAGAAACTCTTTATTATTCAACGTATAAACCAATTGTATAGCTCGTATGGAAACTCTTTATTATTCAACGTATAAACACTTCTCAGAAGCCACAAGGCCTATTGAAATTAATTGTCATATGGCGCATAAAGTGAATGAGACTACCTTTAAGGTAGCAGTATTGCCCAAGTAACATTACCTTAATGACTGTCACGCATATAAACTGGTCAAAATAAGTTAAGCCCCATGTCAGTTTTTCATATGCATAGTGTTAAATTCCTGAAGTTTAGTAGTTTATTTAAAAATATCTAAAACAAGTGAAAACTCTAACTCTGATCAAGTTCGACAACAATAACTTAGGTGTACTTACACAAAGTTTCAAATGAAAAGATCGACTGTCTTTTGATATGTGCTTAATTTTCCAAGAGTACCCATATGTTTGCCAATGTTACTATGGGAAATGTAAGGGAACGAAACAAGCATTTACTGAAAAGTGTGAAGCGCTAGGGAAAATTATCCAATTTTATTAAAACCAAGCACATATTGAGACGAAAGTTTGATGCAAAAATTCTGTATTCAGTTAAACGTTATGATACAACAAACATGTTTTTGCATTAAGTCTATGGAAAGAAAAAAGCTGGGGCATAACTTATTTTGGCCTGTTTATGGTCTTCAAAAGAAATGGCCAACGCAATAAACACCCAAACAAGTGAGTATGACGAGGAACTGCCACAATCACAGACGGATCCACGGCACCACAAGAAAGAGACACAGGATATCATCAATGAGAGTTCATGTCAATCACACAGGACCAAATTTTCATGGAAGTATGGCAGCTTCATTCGCTGTCCACTCTATTAAATAAATCAATGTACTCTGTGTATGCAAATTTAGGATTCCAAAGGGTAAGAAAAGACCTAATCAGATTATACATTCCAAGATCATGGGCTAACCAAGCCCAGCAAGATAAAGATAATATATTCATCTTATGGACATCCGACAGAGGAGATTAAACTGAGGAGCATTGGGTCAGAATCATGTTGTGCCACAACTCTCAAATATTATATTGGAGGGTGATCTAATAATAAATGAGAATAAAACACAGACCATTCATAGCACAGATGAAGCTACGGCAAATGAAAACGACGATGATGATTTTGTTACACATTGACATTAATGAAACTACTGTGAATGAGGAGAATGTGAGGAGAATGTACAAAAAAAAATGACTAATGCAAATGAGAGATATGATTACAGGACTTTGGAAAGCCCTGATATTGCAATTAAAGTATTGTTTCCTTCAGCCTGAAAAAAGGGCAGGGTGCTGGCCAGAAAAGGGGCACTTTTGATGAGTGAAATTCACCCAAAAGGGCACTTTTGCTAGAAAAGACTTTTCAAATGTGAGTTAGATAAAGGATTTTATGTCTGTTTAAAGATTAGAATATTTTCTAGTAGAGCATAGGATTCATTGGGATAACAAAAAGTTATTTTATACAGTAAAAATTATAATATTACTATTTTTTTATATTAAAATGAAAATAAGGGCAGGAGGGGAGCTTTAGGGCAGGAGGGGGGAACTTTAGGGCAGCAGGGTGCCCCCCCCCCCCCCTGCTATTCCTCTTTATGGGAAACACTATAAAGTAGATCTGAAAAAATATGATGAGTTTAAAGAGGTTGAAAGAAGAAACAGTTAAGACTGATGAAACTGTGACAAATGAGACATTGTTTTACGAAAGCCCTGATAATATAGTTGATTTGATTTGAATTAAACTGTGATATCCAGGATGTAGGCATTGAAAAAGATTTTTGCTACATGTAAGTCTAAAATGCACTGATAACATAAAACACAATGAGTGTGAAATCCATGATATTATGAGTGAAATGGAAACGCCTAATACACTCAAGATAGATGGAACCATTTCTTGTGGTAACGCAAATATTCCAATTAAATCAGACATTGATAATGAAAATAAGAACAAAGATATGGGACACTGTCAATAAATGACTGATAACAATGAGATATAAAGAGATACTACAAGTTGACGCCATGAGATTAATATGAAATTAAACGATAGATCAAACTAAAAGAAAACATCGCTTAAGAAAGCCCTATTAAAACATATCTGAATAACTGTATATTATAACAGTGATATCTAAGCATGGAAATGAAATTAACTAAACTCCAGCTGCTAAGTTTTAGAACTATTTGTTCGGAATAACTTTTATATCTTCAATTTTTGTAAAATGTGTTTGCAATGAAAGTTGTAGAAGAGAAATTCCGCCAATTTCTCCAAAAGGTCTGGTGCTTGTGAGCGAAACAGATTTTTGTGTATATATATGAAGATTTGTAATAAATTGAAGTTTTTTTCATTGACAGATGAAATTTGTATAGTCGTGACAGAAAGGGGTAGTATCAAAAATATTCCTAGGCGATGTATAACCAGTTTTTCAACGGTTGTGCATAACATAAACTGCCGTTTGCATACTCAGATTCGACCATGCATATGCAGAATCAACTTTAAGCAGGCCCATTTGCTGGGACAAAGGTTTGGTTTTCACATGACGTGACATTTTTGTCTTTTGCTTGCGCTATGAAAAGAACGGTTTTTGAGAGACCCCACAAGCTTAACGCACAAGCGAATCTGGCGAGATTTACATTATATTTGAATAAGCCATCCATCGCTTTAGGAATTTAATTAGGGCGGTGCAATAAGCTGGGATATAACTTATTTTGGCCTGTATATGGTCTTCAAAAGAAAGGGCCAACGCAATAAACACCCAAAAAAGTAAATATGACTTTGAACTGCCACAATTACAGACCGACCCGCGGCACCGCGAGAAACAGACACACGATATCATCAATGAGAGTTTATATCAATCACACAGGACCAATCTTTCATGGGAGTATGGCAGCTTCACACGCTGTCCTCTCTATTAAATAAACCTATTTACTCTGTGTATGCAAAGTTAGGAAACCCAAGGGTAGGAAAATACCTAATCAGACTATACATTCCAAGATCGTGGGCTAACCAAGCCCTCCAAGATAAAGATAATATGTTCATCTTATGGACATCCAACAGAGTAGATTTAACTGAGGAACATGGGGTCCAAATCATTTTGCGCCATAACTCTCAAATATACATTACTCTCAATTTTAATGGAGGGTAATATAATGAGAATGAAACACAGACCATTCATAGCACAGATGAAGCTATGGTACATGAAAACAACGATGATGATTTTGTTATACATTGACATTAATGATACAACTGTGAATTAGAAGAATGTACAAGAAACAAAAAATGACTAATGCAAATGAGAGATATGATGACAGTACATTGGAAAGCCCTGATATTGCAATTAAAGTAGATCTGAAAAAGTATGATGAGTTTAAAGAGGTTGAACAAGAAACAGTTAGGACTGATGAAACTGTGACAAATGAGACATTGTTTTGCAAAAGCCCTGAAAATATAGTTGAACTGGATTTGAATTAAACTGTGATATCCAGGATGTAGGTATTGAAAAAGATTTTTGCTACATGTAAGTCTAAAATGCACCCATAACATAAAACACAATGAGTGTGAAATCCATATTATGAGTGAAAGGTAAACGCCTGATACACTCAAGATAGATGGAACCATTTCTTGCGGTAGCGCAAATATTCCAATTAAATCAGACATTGATAATGAAAATAAGAGCAAAGATATGGGACACTGTCAACAAATGACTGATAACAATGAGATTAATAGAGATACTAGAAGTCGACGCCATGAGATTAATATGAAATTAAAACGATTGACCAAACTAAAAGGGCATCGCTTGTGAAAGCCCTACTAGTTTAGATCTGAATAACAGTGATATGCACTGTCGTGCCAACAAAGAGTGACAGAGATTTAATACTTGGTTTACAATTGCATAATTAAAACACTAATGTGTACACTTCATTTGAGCTAACACTAATCGATAGATCACATGTGTATTAGTCCTTGATTACACAAGTAATATATCGATTATAAGTCCCTGATAACTTTGTAAACGAAACATGACGTCACTGTCACTCTTAGCTGGCAGGACAGTGAGCATAGAAATGTAATAAACTAGAATCAAACCATTGTATTTGGATTGATTTAAAAACGCTGATAGCAATAAAAATGCTTCAAACATTTATCTTATTGACCATTTATAATAATGTGTAAACGAAATAATAATAAATTATATCTACAGAAACACTAGAGGGCTTAAATGCATTTTACTGGTACCAAATCTTCGGCGTTCTAACTAATGCAATGTATCATCATGGAGAAACACTCTAATAAAATTAACACACCATGATGAAACAAAGAAAAGGGCTCATGACTCACAGATAGACAGAGCTAAAGAAAACCTTAAGTTGAGCCACGGTGGGTCAAGCTAAAGATAAGCATCAGGCACAAACCTACCGATTAAAGCTTGACGTCAGAGCCGTCATAGAGTCTGAGGCCTGACCCACCGTAATGCAATTAAAGAGGAAACCATAGCTATAAACCGTGATTGGGTCTGAAACCAGGCATGCAGACTGTCGCATGATATCCAAGTTATATCCAACCCTTATATTACGTTTTTACAATCTTTTTAAATTGATCACTAAAATTAGATTTTCCAACAATTTGTTTAAATTTATAAACTTAAATCACCATAAAATATAGGTTCTGATATGCCTTGTTGCAGAAGAGTTTTTAACCCAATGTTGTATTTAACAATTAACTCTAAGTGTCTGTGGTAGAATTTAGAAACTGCTTTTTGAATTTTTTGATATCTATAACCTTGTTTTAATAACTTAGCAGTTAAAAATAACTCTAGCAAAACGAATAAGCTGAGAAATATATATACCATGGGAAGGGGAGCGAGGAACATCTCCATCAAGAAATGGGAAATTTACTATTTCAAAATTAAAATCATCCCTTTATCATAAATTTTAGAAGACACTTTGCCAATTGTTATTGACAAGTTCAAGTCCAAAGACAGAGCTTCAGTATCAGAAGAACTCTACTTCAAGATATCTGGATGGCTTACTGAATATTGATAAAAAAAGTTTGTATATGACCAGGAAAAGCCATAATCACAGAACGGCAACTCAAGAAAGAGACACAGAACAATGCCAGCCACACAACAGGAACACATTTAATAAAGCAACTATCTCTCTTTCTCTCTTCACCAGCACGATAAGTGTAAAACTAAAAAGACCACTATCAGCTCTGGACTACGTTGCCAAAATACTGATTGGATATTGAATAATTATTGGGGGAGACTATTAAATTGACCACCCCCCACATACCTGCCGGTGGACTTTGATGAGATGCAAGGTTTGTATAAAAACGAATGGAAGCTGTTGGCCTTACAGATTACACAAAGCAGGTACCACATAAGTGTTGCGACCATAAAGATAATGCCTAAGTTTCACGTGCTGTGAACATAAATAAATTTCAACATCCAAAAATATAAGAAAACATATATCAAAGCTGAACAAAATGTAGGACATGCATATCTTTAATACGTCAAAACTCAGTATGCAATGTTTGAATCAAAATGAATGAAAACTGTTGAAAAAAAGCACCCAAAGGTGGTGAAGACGTACTAATGTCTACGTTCAACACTCGCAAAAATACAATAAAATATTATCACATGTATACATAATAGGAGGTGCACATCTTCAATGTGTGAACAATCATTATGCAATGTTTAAAATAAAGTAATGAAAACTGTTGGAGTTACAGATGACACAAACCAGACTGCCACTAAGCATTCCCAATGGAAAAAATGTTTAGGCTCAACACCCACAAAAATGAGAAGTTGTTCATGAAATGGTCACATAGTAGGATGTGTACTGCCACATCTTCAATGTGTGAACAATCATTATACAAAGTTTTTTATATAAAGGAATGGAGACTTTTGGAATTGCACAAACTAGACACCCCAAAAGTGTTGCGGACACATGGGCGAGGTGGACTGACTACTAGACCTGCGTTACGCTAAGAATCAACAACACCAAAAACATCATCTTAGAACAGACAGCAACTGAAGCCACAATAGGGATTAAATATATTTCACTAGCCGAATCTTTGATATAGATTCTGCTGTTATTCAAACACAAAAATTGTTAACTCGTGTGAAGGCTTCCCAACTTATGCAATGTTTTATCTCAGGGAAGCTTTACTCTACACTTTATGGCAACCGATTTGCATTCTTCTCTAGTGATGCTAAAACGGGATATAGTGTTATAGATCTTATCATCTTATAGATCTAGTGTCGTTAGTGCAAACCAATAAATATTCGCTGCGTAAAAATATGGCAATTTTAAAAGACTCAACGTATTGGCGTAGTTAAATTTTGTCAGTTATCAATTTAATGCCCTTTAAAGCTATTATTCTCATAGAGTCTCTTTCTAAAGGAAAAAATATGCTCCCTATCGGGACCATATTCTTTCCTTTGATAGTATCCCATTTTAAACGTGGTTTCCTCTATGAAACATACTATTCCATTTCAAAGTTGTTTTTGATGATATAGACACAATATACTAAGGGTATATGACCGTTTATTGCTTATTGTGTACTAAAATCGAAACTGTATTTCACAGTCGCACATGATGGCGATTTGGGTTTTTACCACGAATAGCGCCAAATAAAAATACCCGCCAAATATTAGTTTTCTACAGTTTTTCTGTGAAAGAGGTCAGTATTTGTGATGGGTTAAATGCTGCTTTAAAAGTTAAAATCTTAGAGATGTTATTTGTTTTCATAGTCTTAGAAACAAATAATAGAAAAATGGCATGTAACCAAATAATTTATTTCACAACCTAACAAATTTGTCAAAGAGTGACATTATTTTACAGCTTATAGCGTTTCATCGTCACACCAAACACGACACGTTTAGATTCTAAAGAAAGAATAGATAGAGACGTTTGAAATTCTGAAGTGGGCTCAAAGAAATCAATGGAAGAAGCAGAAGTCACACAAAGAAAGTGGGTATGTTTTAGTCAGGGGTTGCTAACCTATCAAGGTTCATGTAGTAGCCTAATGAAAATGTATTGAGACAAGGTCCCAGCCTATGTTTATTTTTTTTTGATGTAAAAAGAGTCATTTTACATCACTGATAAAACTTAATGAAACGTTTGAACTATATATTATTTGCAGATAGAATATCCCACTGTTACATTATTTAGAGATTAATACATGGCTTTATCAGGCATATAAGCCCAGTGTCTCTGTATTTGCCCGAGGGCCTTAAGATATGCCTTGTTTGGAATTTGGGGGTTGGAATCAATAGCAGTGTCAGCCTGAGAACTAAGCATATCAGCCCAGTGTATCTGTATTTGCCTGAGGGCCTTGAGGCTCTCCGGCAATTACAGAGTGCCAGGCTGATATGCCTTGTTTGGAATTTGGGGTTTGGAATCTAGAGCAGTATCAGACCCGGGGAACTAAGCATTTTGTTTCTATTTTTAGTAATAAATGTAATAAAATGTATTTGTCAATAGCCAATCCTGACTACAGAAATAACAACAATAAACATGTGTACAGGTCAAATTATTGAGAGATAAAAGATTTCCTGGAAATAAACCATTCTGACAGGATTTAATTGGCGTGATAATGTTTTTTATTCCTGCAAAAGTTGTCTGCGTATGAGGTCTGCTGCATATGACCAAATATCATCCAAGTTCGTTTGCTATGAAAGTACACACTATGAACCATAGGAGCTGTCTGATCTGGATCCTTATTGTTTGCAATACATGTATAAGCTTTCAAAGTTAAAAAGCAGATATGCGGGCAGACGACAGTTGTTGTCAGTGGCGGAAAAGAGATTAATAGGCGTGTCGCGTGGTTATTATAATTAGTTTTATGGCCAGTATATTAGTAATCGCGTGGGCAATGGACCTAGGAGAATTTATGATTAAAATTATACTGATGCATTATTAAATCACATGTCTTGGATTGTGCATATTTGATCTGCACACAAATATGGGAAAAGTATTAATATGCCCTGTGATTATTAAAATGAAACCACTCCACAGCAATACGCTCTCGTCACAATACAAATACATACATGTGTGCCTTTTAAGTCAGCCTGCTATGATACAGTGACAGTCTATAATGCCAAAAATCTTAAGAAAGCAAGTATAGTATCATTCGGGAAAGTCCGCCATAATACCGAATCAAATCATGACTCAGGTGTATGTAAGGAGCATTACATGTAGTACTTTGTACTAAAAAGCTCAATTTTGTTAGCCAGAACTGGCGTATGGAAAATTAGTTCTGTAGCATGTGGGTTCAGCGCTATTAAATCAATTATTCTGATAAACCAAAAGTTTAATCAGCAGAATAAATGGAGTTATGTATTTTCAATATATAGCGATATTTTATTGAAAAACATAAACTTCATTTAAGCCGTTGCGTTTGTTTTGCTGCAATCACAGTTGTCATTATGTTAACATGGTTTCTGCGACGTCGGCGTCGCTTTATATAACGTCAGCGTCACGTTATCATGGCATCCCCGTTATCTAAGTAGATCCTCGATGTACATCGGTGGTCTGATTCCACGGAATTGACGGAGGCAGTTCCGATTGGTATAGTATAAGTTTTAAAATGCAGACACTATTGAGAGGAAATATGCTGATCAAAATTTGTGAATGCACAGACTATGTGAATTTCTTGAAAAATCCCAACCGTTCTATTGAGTGGTGCACCCCAAATCCAGGTTCCCCGCTGTTTTATCCTTTTGAGGGAATTCTTTTTCAGATACTAGGTACCAGCCCCTGGGAAATATTAAAAGATACAGCCGCACGTCAGAAGACCAATTCGAACTGCCTCGGCCAATTCCGCGAAATCAGACAACGGATGAACATATTATTATTGTACATTTTGGATCTACTTTGATAACGCGGGTAATAACGTGACGATGGCGTCATGTAAATCATGTTAACAGAAAAACAAGTGTGATTGCAGCAAAACAAAATACCTAAATGAAGTTTTTTTTCAATAAAATATTGCTATAGCGATATTTTATTGAAAAAACACAAACTTCATTTATTCTGCTGATTAAACTTTTTGGATAATCAGAATAATCAATTTTAATAGAGCTGAACCCACATGCCACGGAACTAATTTTCCATATGCCAGTTCCGGCTAACAAAATGGCTTTTTGGTACTTAGTACTACCCTTAATGCTCCTTACATACACCCGAGCCATGATTTGTTTCTCGAATTGTGGCAGACTTTCCAGGATGGTCAGAATACAAGTGCATTTATGATGCCATTATGTTATGTAGCACCCCAGGATATTCAGGAACTTCTGTGAGTCCTTTTTAAAAATGACAATTTTGTTTAAAATGATGAGCAAAATAATGAAATCATTAATAGTATGTGGAAAGGATTGAAAAATCCGCCCTTCATGATCGCAATAATTTATTACAGCCTCGTGATGCCAAACGGTGGTTTCAGACGAATCTTTCGTTCCCATCCTCGCCCTCATGATATATTTTTTATGTTTCATTATATCACAGAACACGAAATCTCAACGCAATAAACGTAATCACTGGCAAATTAGGGTAGCAGCATCCACAGTCAACATGGCAAGGGAGGATAAGGGATATAATCGAAAACAAACAGTTGGGCTACATGTACGTTGGGTCCAGCCACCCAATAACACTGTACATATATCACAGTACAAAGAACTGCAAGCTTTGTTTTAAGCTGTACAGCAACAATAAAGCCTGGATTTCTTTCGTGGAGATTGATCATGAAACAATTTCTACGGTTATTCTCCTACCTTCCGCTGAATCATTCAAGAAAGGTTGCTGTCAGTTACAAGCGAAAGTATGTGCACGAAGTACTGGTTAACCATTTGTTCAAGCTTGCACATGAAAAAGAGTGGTTAGGTAAACTGACCGTCCTACCATGACCATAGATGTTGATTTGGGACGTTAAGCAACAAAAACAACAACAATAAAGCCTTTTTCAAATGGCTAAAAGTAAATTTTGGTTATTAAAAGATGATATTTGTTGGAACAAATTGCCTAGTCAATTAGATTGATAAATGAGTTAATCACCTTCCTAATAACAAATAAACTGGTCAAAATAAGTTAAGCCCCATGTTACTTTTTTCATGGCCATAATGGTAAATTCCCAAAGTTTAGTTGTTTTATTTAACAAGAAAAGATATGACAGTGAACTGCCATATCAAAGACCCGACCTCATTGAAATGATGGAAATTGAAATTGTTACTACATCAACAAATGTTCATACTAGTTTCTATATAAGTGTAAGGGAATGCCTAGATTGATAAAGAAATGGCGTAAAAGCTAACACCAATTGTAATTATAGTGTGCCCCTGTTGTCACAAGCTTCCTATAATTCGAATTTTCGATAATTTGAAATTAAATCTCCAGTACCTTTGACTTCGAAATTACGAGATTCGACTGTATTTATATTTTATATTTATCAGTCAAGTGTCCATTTTCAATTTTACCGAACATGGCTGGTTTTCCAGTTATTTCGAATTATTTCAGACATAACAGAGTTTTTGGAACATGCAAAACTCCAAAGTCCCGCACTCAGCATCATTGCGATAAATGTTTAGCGTCATATAAACGTATAAGTAAACATAAAGCGTTATTGGAGAAGCACAAACGGGCGTGCAAACGGGCATCAGAGTGGAAAACAGAGATCCGACGTTTTGTTAGGGTCTGATCTGGATCTAAACAGTTTGCAAAGCACTAAACTCCAGCTGTTAAGTTTTTAGACTTATTTTTTCGCAATAACTTTTTTATCTTCAATTTTAGCAAAATGTGTTCGCGATGAAAGTTGTAGAGGAGAATTTCCGCCAACTTCTCCAAAAGGTCTTGTGCTTGTGGCACAAACAGATTTTTGTGTATATAGATGAAGATTTTGCAATAAACTGAATTCGTCCTAAATTTCTCTCTTTTATTGACAGGTATAATTCGTATAGGCGTGACAGAAAGGGGTAGTTTCAAAAACTATTCGGAAGTGGTGCATATCCCGCTCTTCAAAGGTTGTGCATAACATAAAACTGCCGTTAACATACTCAGAATTTACCGTGCATATGCAGAATTAACTTAAAGCAGGCTCATTTGTAGGAACAAAGGTTGGGTTATCGCATGCCGTGCATTTTTTTCTTTTATGCCCGTGCTATGAAATGAACGGTTTTGAGATGACCCTCCTAGCTTAACGCACGAGCGAATTAGGCGCGATTTCTATTATATTTGAACAAGCCATCCATCGCTTTAGTAATTGAATTAGGGCGGTGCAATGTAACTTTTTGACTGACATCTTGGACTTAGTTTATTTGCGCTTTGCTTAAAATGTTCAAAGAGTGCATCTAAGCGAAGTTGGCGGAGATGTTCCTGAATACTTTTTATCGCGAACACATTTTGCTAATATTGAAGATAAAAAATTTATTGCGAAAAATTAAGTCTAAAAACTTAACAACTGGAGTTTAGTAGACACAGCCACTTTTTACTTAGTGCTGGTTCAACCCATCCCATCATAACTGAAAAACTGTTGACTAGGTTTAACTCATTACCACACATTTTTCCGCCCTGCGAAATTACCAGCATGCAAAGAGTATTCCACTTTGTGTTAGCCTGGCCTAGGCTCTGAGTTCAAGGAAAACTACTGCTACTGGACACAAATTTTCTCTGCATAATCTCCCTTCTTTGCTCAAACTCAGGGCCTGTAAAGTCTGCAGAGCTGGTCCCAGGAATTCCTGGGACCTTTAGTTCCGCTGTTATGCTAATGGCCCATATAAAATTGCTAGCTCTATTATCAGAATTTGTGACTTAACCTATTACCCCGGCATCCAATTTAGGTTACCTTGCACCCCCCCAGGACAATTTTTCATGGGTGCCAAAATGTTCATTGGGACCCCCTGGATGGGAAACGAAGGTGTCCTCAAAAAAATTTTGGTTTGGGCTATGTGAAATTGCATGGTTTCTATGCCAACCCATAGCGAATTTGAGAAGGGGGGTCTGCCTATAAAATAACTCATATCTCAGCTGTTACTTATCCTAGACTACTAAACTTAATACCAAATTAAAGCTTAGACATATGCCTATTATCCCCTTGTTGCATATGGAAATTATCTAATTTTCATATTCATAAATATTTATGAAAACATTAAAAATGTGTTTCACGAATGGGGGTATACGTACAAGATCAATAATATCTCAGCTGCTTTTAGTCGTAGAGTACTAAAATTTGTACTAAAAAAAAGCTAAGACATAGGCCTTTCATTCCATGGTCAAATATGCAACATACCTTATTTGCATATTCATGAATATTAATAAAAACGCTAAAAAATAAGGGAAAATCATTACAAATATAAATAGGCTGATTTCATCCCAATATTGTCATTGTTGCATGTTTTAATATAATCAATGTTACAATTTGACAGGTCCAATCATCCAGTGGTCCTATATGAATATTATCTCATTTGAATATTCATGAAAATGCACGAAAACTTAAAAAAATGAGGGAAAATCACGTAAAAACAATAAGCCTAGGGGAGGGGTTAAGGTAAGATCTATCCTGCACTCCTAGGGCCTTTTAAATTCATGCCAAATTGTTCAGTGGGACCCTCAGAATGTAAAATGAAGTTCTCCTCACAAGAAATTAGGTATGGGCTACGTGAAAATGCATGGTTTCCATGGCAACCGCTTATATGATTCTCAAGATTGGGGGGTAGGCCTACAAATTGAATCATATCTAGGGTTCTACTTATCCTAGAGCACTAAAATTGGTGTCAAATTAAAGCTTAGACACATGTCTTTCTTCTTGTGGTCAGATTTGTAAATCATCTAATTTGCATATTTATGAATATTAATGAAAACCTACAAAAATGAAGAAAAATCATTAAAAAACAACATAAATGAACATATTTCAGCACAAAAACATCATGAAACTACCATTGCTGCCAGTTTTTATATCCTCAGTGATTCAATTTGATAAGGTCTTTCATCCAGTGGTCCTATATGAAAATTATCTCATTTGCATATTCATGAATATTGATGAAAAGTTTTGTAATTAAAGAAAAAATCTTAGAAAAATTAAGGGATGTACATATAAAATGACAAATATTTCACCTACCGTGTGTCCAGTGTATCAAATTTAGTGCCACTTTAATGCTTAGACATTGTACTTTTACCATAAGGTATAATATGAAAAATATTTATCATGAATATTCGTGAATTTCAATGTAAACAGAAGAAATGAAAGAAAAATTGCGGAAAAATCAAGGGGGTGTACTTCCAAAATTACTCATATCTTAGTAGTTAAGTGCCCAATAGTGCCAAACCTGATCTTAAGTCAATGCATAGACACAACATGTTTACCAAAATGATCCAATTTATAACACATCAAATCTAAATTCTCATGAATATTGATGAAAACATGAGAAATTAAGAGAAAATACAGGAAAATTAAGGGGATATAGCTACAAAGTGATTCATATCTTGGCTTCCAATTGCCCAATAGTAACAAGCTTGGTACCATATCAAACAGCATAATCCTAAGTAAAATTGAGTAAAAGAAAAAAGTATAAAATTTATAACAGCTGAGATATGAGTAATTTTGTAAGTACACTGCTATCAATTTGTATACATTTTTTACTTGTATTTTTAAAGTTTTTATTAATATTGGTATTAAACAAATTAGTTAATTCTTATATCTTCCCACTAGGTAAAACTGCTATGCATAGACTTAAACTAAGTATATCGTTTGCTACTCTAGGGCAATTAGCAGCTAAGATATTGGTAATTTTGTAGGTATACCCCATTCATTTTTTAGCGATTTTTCTCTTTATTCAAATGTTTATATTAATTTTCATGAATATGTAAATGCTACAACTGGCAAATATTACCATTGAGATAAAGGGCTGTATCATAGCAATAAGTTGGCACCTTGTTTGCTACGTAAGGGCTATAAGCTGCTGAGATATGAGTAATATTGTAGGTATATCCCCTTCATTTTCAAATATTATTCTCAAAATGGTAATGGTTTCATCAATATTCATGAATATTATAATATGACCGTTTTAAAATTTGATGATTTGTTAAACATGCTATTGTCTTAGCATTAGTTTAAAACCAATTTTGGTACTCTAGGGCACTTAGCAATTGAGATATTATTAGATTTGTAAGTACACCCCCTTGATTTTTCCGCGATTTTTCATTTGTTTCTTCTGTTTTAATTAAAATTCATAAATAATTATTTGTCAACTATTTTTTAAAGCTGAACTTAAGGTAAAAGTATTATGTCCAAGCATTGACTTGGCACCAAGTTTGATACACTCGGACGCATAGCTGCTGAGATATTGGTAATTTTATACATACACCCCTTAATTTTTCTGAGATTTTATCTCTCATTTCTAAAGTTTTCATTAATATTCATGAATATGGATATTAGATAATTTGCATATCTAACTACCAAATTAAACTGCTATGTGCAGGGATAAGTTTGGTACCATGTTTAGTAATCTAGGACGAGATGTTGTTAAGATATGAGTATTTTTTGTACGTATACCCCCAATCTTTACAGTCGGCATAATGGGTTGCCATGGAAACCATTAAATTTCGAAAACCCAAATAACATTTATTTTTGAGGGCAAATTTTTTTTTACATTTAAGTGGTCCTATTTGACAAATTTATGCCCATAATTAAATGTCTGATGTGTTCAATTTAGGTCTGATTACCCCCGGTGCATAGTATAGTTTACCCATGCTTTTTTTCCATCATTTTAAGATTTCATTAATATTCATAAATATGCAAATGAGATTTTCATATAGGACCATGAGATAATTTTCATATAGGACCACTGGATGAAAGAACTTATTAAATTGAATCACTGAGGATATAAAAACTGGCAACAGTGGTGGTTTGATGATGTTTTTGTGCTGAAATATGTTCATTTGCGTTGTTTTTATGATTTTACTTCATTTTTGTAGGTTTTCATTAATATTCATAAATATGCAAATTAGATGATTTACAAATCTGACCATAGGAAGAAAGACATGTGTCTTAGCTTTAATTTGACACCAATTTCAGTGCTCTAGGATAAGTAGAACCCTAGATATGATTGAATTTGTAGGCCTACCCCCCAATCTTGAGAATCATATAAGCGGTTGCCATGGAAACCATGCATTTTCACGTAGCCCATACCTAATTTCTTATGAGGAGAACTTCATTTCACATTCTGAGGGTCCCACTGAACAATTTGGCATGAATTTAAAAGGCCCTAGGAGTGAAGGATAGATCATACCTTAACCTCTCCCCTAGGCTTATAGTTTTTATGTGATTTTCCCTCATTTTTTTAAGTTTTCATGCATTTTCATGAATATTCAAATGAGATAACATTCATATAGGACCACTGGATGATTGGACCTGTCAAATTGTAACATTGATTATATTAAAACATGCAACAATGACAATATTGGGATGAAATCAGCTTATTTATATTTGTAATGATTTTCCCTTATTTTTTAGCGTTTTTATTAATATTCATGAATATGCAAATTATGCAAATAAGGTACGTTGCATATTTGACCGTGGCATGAAAGGCCTATGTCTTAGCTTTATTTTAGTACAAATTTTAGTACTCTACGACTAAAAGCAGCTGAGATATTATTGATCTTGTACGTATATCCCCATTCGTGAAACACATTTTTAATGTTTTCATAAATATTTATGGATATGCAAATTAGATAATTTCCATATGCAACAAGGGGATAATAGGCATATGTCTAAGCTTTAATTTGGTATTAAGTTCAGTAGTCTAGGATAAGTAACAGCTGAGATATGAGTTATTTTATAGGCAGACCCCCCTTCTCAAATTCGCTATGGGTTGCCATAGAAACCATGCAGTTTCACATAGCCCAAACCCAAATTTTTTTGAGGACACCTTCGTTTCCCATCCAGGGGGTCCCAATGAACAATTTGGCACCCATGAAAAATTGTCCTGGGGGGGGGGTGCAAGGTAACCTAAATTGGATGCCGGGGTATATGTTCATAGAAACATTTTATCCCCAGAGTGAAATGGATGAAAAAAATGAGTTTGAGAGTTTTTAGATAGCATACAGCCAAAAATCAGAAATGTTAAAGAACAATTTGCAGGGGAATGATGATCTGTCCTGCTCGCCATCCCGAAGTAGTAAAAGTCTGACATGCCTGCGTGTACCATGGCTGTTAAAGTCCTTAAGCTCTGATCAGCCTGCACAAAGGACGGTGATCTATGTTTCTCATTCGGTCGCCTTGATGCAGTTCCAAGAAATAAAAAAAAAACATAATTCAGTATGGGAGCGCAGTGGCTCAATATTAGAGTGTTTGACCCGAGACCAATTCAAGCGGTTGCAAGTTCGAGCATCACCGGCGTCACTGTATTGTGTCCTTTAGCAAGACACATCAATCCTTGCTTAGTACTGGTTAAACCCAGGACGACACGTCCGGACATAACTGAAAAAATGTTCTGTCGGACATAAATAATCAAATCAATCAATAAAGGTACGTGTAGTATATTCACGAATTCAGCTTACGGACAAATTGATGTCAAATATACATCAGCCCAGAATCATTGCTCCAGAAATAATGCTCAGCTGTGATTGAGCCGTTGAGGAAAAGAATATTGTGGAATTCAATCTGGTCTGCATTGTTTACTAAGATACCTAAACAGAAATATATCTCAGTTTATAAAAATTATGACCGGCAGCCCCTTGAAAATATGTGATTCTATACTTGTTCAATATGTATGACATAATGCATCAAAAATAGTTAATCTTCTGAGTGTTTGCAATGCAATTGTAAAATTACGCTAGCAGATGAGAAAGCAGACAATGTTTGTTGTGGAGTATGTGGAGAGCCATATGCTTCACAAAATATAGGCATCTAAAGCTGGCGCTTCACCAGGGTCTGCACCATTTTCTATGACAAACACTATTTATATTAAAACTTAGAAATTTCAATGTGTGGCCAATATAAAATGGACTTTCCCATACTTTTCCATTATTAAGCTACTTGGTCACTGCATATATGCGGCAACTTTAATATTAATATCTGGGCGTGATTGCCCAAGAAGGGAGATCTGATAATATTTTATTAAGAGTTAACCTGCTTAATACGTTGTTTGAGCCGCGCAGACGTGCATGCATTTTATGAAAATCGTTACTTGTGACTGAAAACTACAACAATTTTAAAGATCATCTGCTTTTGTCATCTGTTGAAACTGTTTTCGAAGCTTCGTCGACAGAGTAGATCAAGCTCAGACTGCTCCTGTGGTCAGACTGCACCTGTGGGAGCAGTCTGATCTGGGCATACACGGTTTACCTATATACTTATGTTAATCATAAACATAGTCATTTTGCTGGCATTTTATGGTTTAAATGATAATATAAGCCACGAAATGAGATTTCCAACAATGTGGTATGTCCGACCAGCAAAGGCTCTGACCAGTATGAGCATCTGCCCGGCCTGATAGGAGCATTTGCTAGTCGCTTGAATATTCAATGACAGTTAAGCTACTGACTGAACAGCATTTGGAGTTTCTAAGCTTAAAAGGAGTCTGAGTCTACCCTTGTCAAAATGACACATTGTAGGAAATCACATGTCACGGCTCATGCGTTTTGTGTCATGGTGCAAGGTGATACTTTTTGCATGCTTGGTAATTTAGCTTGCTTTTTGTCGTCTGCTGATTTTTTTTTATGTTTTCCCTCAAAATTATGACCGAAAAAAAGTTGAATGCAGACATAAAGCAACATGAAAAGTAGCCCACACCCTAACTACATATTTTTTGTGAAAGAAAAGAAATTTCAGTACCTAAACTCTTTGCATGCTGGGAAACTTTGCTATTGTGTCGTCTGCCGATTTCTTTTCTAAAATTAACGTTTTAAATACTTTCAGAAGCAGCTTTAGTATCAAACAATTTGAATTCACGTCAGGCAGGATGTAGTGCGTTAACTATATTGGTCTAAACTAGATGCGACAGCACTAGCATGCAAAGGGTGAATGCTGGCCTGAATTGTGTTGGAATAACCATTTTATGTAATATTTCCCCAGTACTTCTCAAAAGATTAACCAAAACGAATTTGACCAGCAGTGGATAATTATCTAATAATTATTTGAGATTTCATGTTCAAATGATCTCTGACTAATCAGGTAACAGTACATCACTTAATGGGTTCTTCAAACTAATAGCCCTTCAGAGACTACTTTTGTGTGTAAAACGGCAATCATAATTGGGTCGCCGTATCAAATGAAAACGCATTATCAGTAACCTTTACCTGGAGAGCTTGTCTGTGTTTTGATAAAATTGGCTGTAATAAAAGAATTTCGCATTGAATTTTAATACCAATATGATTTCCAAACTATGACGTCGGTTTCCAAATAGACAATTGTCGGTTTTTCAGTGTTACATGTAATATATGTGGATATATTAAACGTTTAGCATGGAACCTTTTCCCAAGGCCAGTTAGACTGACAGTCCGTGTAGGAATTATTTTAGTCTGGTTCCATCTCCTAGATATACCTATCAACAGGGCACCAGATTAGAATTATTTGTGTAAGTCTTCTTTACCCTAAAGTAATTACAAATAAAAAAATAAATAGATCTAAATAATAATAATAAGATATAACTTAGAATATAAATAAAACAGATTGTATAATAAAAATGCATTTCGATTCGACCGTCAAAGACACATTTCCCATGAAACGATTCTGTGTATAGCCCTGAAACTGTGCAACTTTTGACCGGAACTACTTGTGTAAGTCTCATTTAGCCGATTACAATTATAGAGACATATGAATGTTTAGGGAACGATTTGATCAGGTCTCAAAAAGTAACGAATGTAGCTGAAAATTATATCACTACCCAAGGTAGACAACAATATCGTAGGAATAATTACACAAAGTTTCAAATGAAAATACCGATTTTCTTTGGGTAGGTGTTAAATGTTTACTATAGGAGCTCTACGGAAATTTGATCAGTAAAAGTAAAACCTAGCACATGTTGAGAAAAAAATATTGCTGCTAATTCGCTGAAAATTTTATTCAAAAAATGTTATGATAAATCAAACATGGACGTATTTACATTAAGTCTATGGGATTGATTCTGGTGGGGCTTAATTTATTTTGGCCAGTTTACTAGATGAGCAGGTGTCCAGAATGAGAAATAAAACGATATGTGCGCTTATCGAAGACTCAGATCAGCCTGCGCATCTGCGCAGCCTGATCAGAGTCTTCAACGAGCGCTCTCTGGGTAGCAACGGATTAACAGTTTGTTCAGGTGGAAAATGAGGACTCTGTTCAGACTGTATTGATGCGCAGACTGATTTGAGTATTCGCTATACGCACATGCCAACTTGTATTTTACGCTGGATAATGACTCAGAGTTCGTGTGAGTAGTTCTATAGTAAGTGTCCAGTGTGATAACGTTAATTATAAGGAAAATTTATTTGCGTAAAATTTTAATTATTTTCTTACCCATTAATTAAAACATGTGTTTTGGGTGCTCAAAAGAACCGTCTCATTGAGACGGTTCTTTTGGGTACCCACAACATATGTTTTGGATGAGAAATAAAGAAAATAATTTTCCAATACACACTCTTATCTGGAGGCCTAAATGACCCTTCTGGTTGGGTTCCAAATTAATGAGGAGTGCTGATTCATCGTGATTGGTATATTATTATAATAAATTTATTCATAGAATATTCTTTAACAAAAGCATGTCCATTGCTTTTCCCTTGAGGACTGTGTATTATGGAGAAACTATTTGCAAGCAGGCGTAGGTAACCCTTGTCGCAAGAAAAGATATTTCCCTGAACCTATGTGCGAGCTCGCACGGCTCAAATGGACTTTTTGATTGAGACTTCTTTTTTATTACAGCATCAATGAGAGTGAGTCAATAGCTTTTTTTTGGTTGACAGGCGGAGCTTGCCTTTGTTTCTGCCCAGCACGTTCCTTTTCAAAGTGTTGACACTTTAATCTAAACAGTACACATTGTACACGGAATATACACATTTGGGGCAGCTCGAGCAATTACTTATCTATTAAATAACCAGTACAGTACCTCACATTCACAGTGTATGACCGGAAGTGTACGGTATTTGTGCTTGTACATTCTTTTGAGATTGTACATCGACGGATAAGTTATTTGTGCAAGGCGGTCGCTTGGAAACGGTAAGCAGATTTGTAGTTTTTGTCAGTTTTGATTATTTTTCTGTGAAATAAAGTATCGGCATTGTTTGCGTAATGACTCGGGGACATTTCAGGTGCATGTACATGTTATTCAAAGTCACGGTTTCGCAACGAAAAGACTTTAATCATGTCAACATAAGAATTGTGAAAACATCTGACATAAAATAGACGCCGTTTTTGAGATGTTATCGAGTATCCTTTTGAAACTTTATATGTCAAGAACAAAAAACAGCAATAAAAATGAACGGCACTATCAAGTGTATGTGAGTTTATTCTCACAATGAGGTAAAAATGCTAAGTAGGTCATCGGTTTCAATGCTAATTTTTGTACGGGGTATTTGCAAAAGTCAACTTTGCGTTTGTACAGGTATCTGTCATTAGTTTGTACAGTAATTTGGGTAAGCTAATTTTCAGAAAACGCATTTTATTTCTTTTGTTAGTCATAATTAAATAGATAAAGGGTTGTCGCTTTCAAAGTACAGACGTTAAAGTTATACTATCATGGTATATCGTAATGGCAGCAAGTTAAACTGCTAAATTTCAAGTGCCAGTGTAATGAAATAGTTGATCCCCTTGGAAAAATTATCCCCTTTCCTAATACTATGACTCCCATTGCATTGGAGCCTGCATTTCGGTCTGAAAATGGCGAAAACCCTCAGCCAAAAGAAATCTAGGCTGAAATTATAGTTTATAAAACACAGAGTCCGGCAATAATAACGCGATTCAATTGACTGAAAGTTTTATCTGGCCAGTCGATACGTACATAGGCGTTTGGAATTAGATCTGAGTATGATGCAAGTCATCCGGGGACAAATCCTCTTAATTGTATTGCCAGATGTTTAGATCATACGAGGGTCATCCAATTAGGAATTGGACTTTTTCTATAGCGCAATCAGTTTACATGCTAGACAGATGAAATTCGGTATATACCTGGTACGTCTTGTTAGCCATTCGCACATAACGTCAGGTGTGCGTATGATGACGTCATCAATCGTGACGTCACGTCGCGCACTGGTATTCGAAGCACAATGGCCACGTTCACTGCCGTTGAACAACGAGCGCATATAAAAATCGAGTACTACAGAGATACTAAAAGAGTTGAAATACTGAATACCCTGAAAAGTGTTTGTGGTAAAGATGCTCTTCCGAAAACTACAGTTTACCGATGGACTGACGAATTTAAAAAGGGGATATGTTGGTTTTGAAAACAAGCACAGTCCATGACGGCCAGTTGAGGCAACCGCACAAGAAAAAATACACGAGCTTTTAAAAACTGACAGAAAATCGTATTTAAACGAAATTTCAGAAGGCTATAATAAACAAAAATACCATAAAATAACTTAAGATATCTGATTTTAAGCAGAACGGTTAAAACAGATCCGAACAAATAAGAAAATCTAATAAATAAAATTTTACTTTTCGCAACGCTATATCCCGTAGTTCTCATACAAATCCATGTTGTCGGTGCTCATTAGAATCGTCTCATTTAGACGATTGTAATGGATACTTCAACTAAGGGTTTGGATGAGAAATAAAGGATTTAGCAAGCTAAACATTCCTTTTATCTAGAGCTCTTTTTTGTTACATCGAGTCAATTCACTATATAAAACATCCTCGACATGACATCTGCCCGAAAATAAAACAAAAATCAGCGTATATGTACTTCAGCAGGTGACAATCGACAAAACAACAAATTCAATAGAATATATGTAGTAACCCTTTTGTGTCTATAGCAATATGCAAACACTGTTAAGTCCGTATATCATTGAACAGCTGCTATTGCCTGACTACATATGTACATGTATGTAAGTGAAATTACTTGACTTCTTTCAATGCATTAGCCAGACGTAGCAACGACAGAACTCATAATTTACCTTTGAAACAATCACAAATGTCACAAAATGGACAGATTTAAATTTGCATAACTACGTGTCTATGACGCAACGAATATTTTCATTGACATGTCCCACTTTCTGTTGTCCCGCCAAAGTTATTAAGAACGATGAAAGGTCGGTTAAAAAACTAAGTCAGTCAGTGTCGTTAAGTGAAGTTTTAACAAAATAAAACCCAAAACGACGCCCCCTTTGGTGGCTTACTTTTTCGTTTTATTTTGTTAAAACTTCACTTAAGCTTTGGTCACACCTGTGTTGCGACCGATCGGCGACTGACTTGCGACCGAAAAACACATGCAACCGCTCTACGATCTCTCTGCAAACAGTTTAGTTGTAGAGTGGTTGCCGAACGGTAGGCGATCGTGACTTTTGTTGCAGTTGCAAGCAGAATAGATTCAGATCAGTCGGCTTCTAAAGGGGCCGCCTGATCAGGATTTTTATTATTTGCCTTTAAGATGACGAATATACAAAAATCAAGCATTCTCATTGATGCCTCTACCGTTTGGAAATTATCTCTGATGAGCTCGTTCATTATAATATGTGCTAAAAGGATTGAGTTTAAGGGACTTTTGAGTATGCAACAGCGCCTTCTTTAGAAGTCGTCTGATCATAATCTATTCTATTTGAGCTGTTTCATGAGAAAAAAGGTCCTTTATCGTATTTGCGACCAGTGTAGCCCCAGATCAATCTACGTATCCGCGCAGTCTGATCAGGGGCTAGAGACCTTGTTCACTAGAAGCATCTCTAATGCCTCTTTAACAAATTAGCAAACACGGACATGTAAGTGCTTAAAATGATCATTTGGAAACACAGAATCGGCGGTACGTTTTACCCAAATCTACCCAAATCCACCCAAATCCACACGTTTTACCCAAATCCACTACCCAAATCTACCCAAATCCACACGTTTTACCCAAATCCACTTACCCAAATCCACTTTATATTATCTGATTAATAGAAGAATGCAAAGAGATTGGATCCGTTTTTTTTCTGATTTATGCAACACTAATAGATATATACTCGAAAACACTAATAAATATTGCAGAATAAGGGTTAAGGTGTTACACGTTTATCACACCTGTTAATCATACCTGTAAAGATGTAGTTATTCAATATATATGAATTTCTCTAAATGAAATTAATTATAATTAAGTCATACCAGTTTTAAATTAGTACATTAAATAAAGAATATATCTTAAACAGGATTATTAATCAAAACATTCAAGACATAAATGAAGGAAAAAAAACGGATAAAAAGATATGCGATGTGCAGCCATTGCCCGCAAAACGACATTAATTGAGCAGGTAAGTATCTAATATACATTTTTTGGTACAAAATTATTATCCAATCTCTTTTTCTATTTATTTTTCTACATATGAGATAATATAAATTGGTCATACATGTTCCTTTATTTGTACAAACTTGAAAGTCCTTCACCTAAATATGCTTTACACCAAATTATTTATACTATTGGACTACTAATTCTTTAGAAGAAGATTTTTTTTTAAATTTGAAAAATACTGGTTTACAATTCGGGAATATGAAGCCTTGAAGTCCCCTTGCATGACCTTTACAATTCGCAACACTTTCATTTGAACAAACTTGAAAGTCCTCCTCCTATAGATGCTACATGCCAAATATTAAGGCTCCTGGATAGCCGGTTCTTGAGAAGAAGATTTTTTTTAAAATTTGTCCAAAAATACCCCTTTTGGGGCCCCTCCTGGCTCCTTAAGGGGGCGGGGCCTCACCATTTGTAAAAATCTGTAAGCCCTTCACCCAATAATGCTTGTGACCAAATTTGAACCAAATCACCCCGGGGCCAGTAGTTTCAGAGAAGAAGTCATTTAAAGGAAAGGTTAACGGACACCGAACGCCGGACACTGACCATAGTAATAGCTCCCCCTAAGTATAGCTCAGGGGAGCTAAACATGGATGCACCCAAATATTGAAGTTTGGAGAGGTATCCAAGATTTGGAATCAGAGTGTTGTATTAAACTTACGTTCAAGATTCATTTTAGGACTTCACATAACTTGAATCATTATTCAAGATATTCTCTGGCATATATTTTATGATCAGCTACTAAAGAGTTTTTTTTTTATCACAAATACGCTTTCTTACAGAGGTATAGGGCTGCAGATGACTGTACAAATTTTTATGGCAATTTCCAAATACCGGTTCAATTGCCGTTCAAATAACCGTACAAATATGGAATTAAACAGTGCAAACAAAAACCCCTCCCATGACAGTTTTATTGTATGCATCGATAAACAAGCCTATAAACTAAGTTTACAGATTACTAAAAATGTGAAAAATAGTGAAAAACTGAAATAAACAAATGTCTGGTTGAAGATATCGAGCTTGCAAAGACACTGAAACTCGGACGAAACCAGGTGATAGCGTGATTTTCGTTGTTTTGTGAAACTTTCGGATTTAATGAAAAAAATCGAATAGTGGAAATCGATAGCTCAGCCTGTGTAACCTAATTTCCATCCACCAGAATTCCACTTAGAATGAAAGGCGTTTGAAAAAAGAGAAACTTCTTGTCAACCTACCCCTCGCTTCATTGCACAAATAACTTATCCGTCGATGTACAATCTCAAAAGAATGTACAAGCACAAATACCGTACACTTCCGGTCCTACACTGTGACATTGTACAGTGTAAACATGAACTATAACCTCAAAAAATCAATAATTCACTGGGAGTCTGTATGTATCTGTATTTGTTTACATTCACGGTGTGGAAGTTTATCTGCACAGTGTGTAGTACTGAGTAGATAGGGATTGGCGTGGCTCACTAACTATTTTTAGCACGGATATCATAATTATAGTAAAAAAGTGAGTATGATCAGGAAATACCACAAACAAACAAGAACCATGTGGAAAGCCACGGAACATAACAGAAACAAGACGAAATGAAGACAAATAAAGCAAAGCAACCAGCTTTTGTTACCCCAAGCTGTGACAAGATACTGCATGATATATTTTGGCAATTTATCGAAAACTGGAACATGTGTTTAGAATAAATTATACATAAAAAAATCTGATTTTAAAAATCTCAAGATTTTTTATTTATTTCGTGGGCTATTATAGTGCCTTTAAGAAAAAAGTCTGTGGTCACCTAACTAATTATCGTTTTGGAGGGTCAAATATAACCTCACCCCCATAGGTTTCATGCATAATTCTACATAAAAAGTTAAAGATTTACCATTTTGGTCATTTTGATGATATGAAGTAATTCAGCATTAAAATGCTAGAAAAGGAAACAAAATACACTGAAATATGTGGCCACCTTGGAAATCGACCTGGGGCCTCTGGTTTCGTAGGCCGACACGCTAACCACTAGAAATAACCGTGCATATACAAGAGATAATCTGAGTCTCGGCCAAACCAGAGGAGTATTACATCGTTTTGCCTGATCTATTTATCTGTATTTGGTGCTGAGACGATCAGTTCTGATTAAAGGTCAACAGATATTTTGGACACATTTTAGTTACTTTATTTTGTCAGGCAAACGTCGGAACATCGATCTGAATTAAGAGTATCTGAAATCTGTATTGATCCGAATTTGTTTGTTTGTTTGGTGCTTAACGACGCATCAACCCTTGTGGGTCATTAGCGTCAGACGGTATTAAACTAAACATGATGAAGATGGAAAAAGTAAAAATTTATAAGATAAATAAAAGGATGATGAGTTTACATAATGATAATTAGTTGCAATACGATTGTTGACATGAGAGACCACGTACAATATCTGAAAGTTTCAAAGAGCTATTCAGATAACTGTACATGTTCTTTAACTGAACAGAATGCAACATAATATAATCTGTAAATGGTCGAAAGACAGGACCCAAGAACTTTCCCCCTTTCCAGACGCAGGAAAGGTGCGCATGGGAATTAGCCGCATATGTCTTTAAGTGTGCGACTATACAGTATATTGTCTATATGCGGAGATTGGTCTGCCACTTCATTGCCCCCATATCTTATTGCGTTATGTTTGTTTGTTTTTTTGTTGCTTTACGTCCCAAGTCAACAGCTATGGTCATTGCGGGACAGTCAGTTCACCTAACCACACTTTTTCCTGGGCAGGCTTGAACAAGCGGTTAACCAGTAATTCGTGCACATACTTTCGCTTGTAACTGACAACAACCCTTCTTGAATAAATCAGCGGAGGGAGGAGAATGACCGTAGATATTATTTCATGATCAATCTCCATGAAAGTATGGGACCGGACCGGGATCGAACTCGCGACCCCTGGATCTGCAGTCAAACACGCATCTGAATCTTATTGCGTTATGGCCCATAGTAAACTTAATCTCAGGCTAAACCTTCTGTTCGTTCGTCATAATTTTGCTGTTTCCGCTCGATATCTTCAGAACTCTTTCATAGAATTTATTCAAATTTTGTATGTGCATTTATATTGACATGATCTAGCTTGGGATTGTTACACATCATTTTTCCCAATTTTGTACCAGAATTATGGCTCTTTATTTTCGCCAAAATTTTGTTTCCGTTCAATATCTTGAGATACTCGACATATTTTCACCAAACTTTATATATGCATTGATATTGACAAGATCTACTCGACCTATTTTCACCAAACTTTATATATGCATTGATATTGACAAGATCTAGCTTGGGATTGTTACACGTCATTTTTTTTGAAATTGGTACCACAGTTATGGCCCTTTATTTACGCCAAAATTACGTTTCCGCTCAATATCTTGAGAACCATTTGGTAGAATTATATATGCTTCCATCTTGGCAGGATCTAGCTTTGGATTGTTACACGCCATTTTTTGCACATTTGAACCAGAGTTATGGCCCTTGATTTACGTCGAATTTCGTTTACGCTCAATATCTTGAGAACAAATAGACAGATTTTGACCAAATTTCACCAAATTTTATTTATGCATTCATATTGACAAGATCTACGTTGGGACTGTTACGCACCATTTTTCGCACATATTTACCAGAGTTAAGGCCATTGATTTACTCGTAAAATTCGTTTCCGCTCAATATCTCGAGAAATTTTGACCAAACTTTATATAACTATTAATACTGACAAGATCTACGTTGGAATTGTTAAAATCATCCAAAGGCACGGAAATGGTGATTTGGACATTGTACGGGCATCGTATACTAGTCAGAAGGCAAATGGTATAAAATAAAATAAATTCTTTTTGAAATGTACACTTATCAAGAATCATGTCCATTGTCTTTGCCTAGCTGCCAATCAGTATTAAAAGACCGGTCACTATACTTAAATTTTTTTAGGCTATATCTGCATGGCAGCTATATCTATGATTAACCATTGCTGCAGTTGTAATGCTATACCATGTGCGAATCCAGAAAGTTTTTCAGAGGGGGTCCAACTTTTTTAACGTTTTTTTTTAGTTGATAAGGGGAGAGAGGATCTAAATACCACTTTAAGCGGGCCGATGGTGGCCCAACACTGAATGATGGCTTGTAAGCTTTGTGGTTTTACAGGGTATCGGGACCAATATTGCTGAGAAACCCTATATTTTGTGTTTTTCCCCCCTCTGGATCCGCACATGTATACAACGTAAATATATCGCATCTCGCAGAACAGCAAAAAAAATCTGTTTATAATAAGAGAGTAAAGTAATTAAAACTTAAAGCCTACATAGAGATATGTTCCTAGTTAAGCTGGAAAAATGTTAATGTAAAAGCCACCACCCATTCCAAAATTGGGAATTTCCTAAAATATAAATTCTACATGTATGTACAAAAATGCCCCTTCACTAATAATTTCAAGAATGGTAAACAAATAGACAGATTTTGACCAAACTTTATACAACTATTTATACTGACAAGATCTATGTTGGGATTGTTAGCTGTCATTTTTCGCACCTTTGTACCAGTATTATGGCTCTTGATTTATGCCAAAATTTCGTTTCCGTTCCAGATATTGAGATCAAATAGACAGAATTTCACCAAATTTTATTTATGCATTCATATTGACAAGATCTACGATGGGATTGTTACGCACCATTTTTTGTACATATGTACCAGAGTTAAGGCCCTTGATTTACTAAAAAAAATACGTTTCTGCTCAATATCCCGAGAAATTTTGACCAAACTTTATATAACTATTAATACTGACAAGATCTACTTTGGGATTGTTAAAATCATACAAAGGCACTCTAAGCAGCAACCGGTAATCAGTAAAACATAATATCCTCGTCATAAGCAAAAATGATGTCTGCATGCGAACAACCGTGAAATGTGCTGACCAGATTGCGCTTCATTCCTCTTGGCCTGGTCAGCACATTTGCCATTCGTTTTCAGTAAAGAACATTTTGTATAACGCTCCACCTAGTCACATGTTCTCATGACGAGACCCATATATTGTATTCCTTGTAGAATTACTCAAATTCAAATCCCAGAGTTATAAATTACAAAAAAAACTTGACTTTTTATTAATCTTATTCAATTTATTAAACCCCATATCCAACCAGCATTTTATGTACTGAAAATGCATATGCATTTCACGTTAGGTGCATATTTTCAATTGCTATTCAAACAATTTTATCACGGAAGCATACTCTATGGGTCCTGATTAGACTGCTTCCATCAGCAAACCGATCTGGACTATCGCAAGAGTCTACGATCATTTTTGGGCAAAAATTTACAATCATAAATCGTGCGTTGTCCTCACAATCACCATGCTGCTGCGTTGTGTCAACCTGGTTACGATTTTTCTTCAAATGGAGTTAAACAAAATCGTAGAGGCCACGATGCCCGTAAATCCGTACGATGATCGCAAGGTCTCTCTGCACGGAAATGGTGATTTGGACATCGTACGGGCATCGTATACTCGTCGGAAGGCAAATGGAATGAAATAAAAGAAAATCTGTTTGAAATGTACACTTATCAAGAATCATGTCCATTGCCTTTGCCTAGCTGCCAATCAGTATTAAAATACCTGTCACTAAACTAAAAATTTGTTTAGGCTATATTTGCATGGCAGCTATATCCATGAACAACCATTCTTGCAGTTGAAATGCTATACCATGTGCGAATCAAGAAAGTTTTTTTCAGAGGAGGTCCAGCTTTTTTAACGTTTTTTTAGTTGATAAGGGGAGAGAGGATCCAAATACCACTTTAAGCGGGCGATCATCAGCCCGCCAGCAAAGCGCCATTTAAATGGCGTTTTGCTGGCGGGCCGATGGTGGCCCAACACTGAATGATGGCTTGTAAGCTTTGTGGTTTAACAGGGTATCCGGACCAATATTGCTGAGAAACCCTATATTTTGTGATTATTTTTTTTTTGGGGGGGGGGGGGGGGGGGGCAGGGGCGGATCCGCACATGTATACAACGTAAATATATCGCATCTCACAGAACAGCAAAAAATCTGTTTATAATAAGAGAGTAAAGTAATTAAAACTTGAAGCCTACATAGAGATATGTTCCTAGTAAAGCTGGAAAAATGTTAATGTAAAAGCCACCACCCTTTCCAAAATTGGGCAAATCCTAAAATATAAATACTATGTACAAAAATGCCGCCATGAATGGTAAAAACAGTCAGAATAGCATGAGGTTTCCAACAATGTGGTTTGTGCGACCAGCAAAGCCTCAGATCAGCCTGCGCAGTCTGATCAGAGCCTTTGCCAGTCGCTTGAATACTAAGTATTCTATGAGTGTTAAGCTACTGACCGCACATCATTGGAGGCTACAGTATACACTTGTCAAGGTAATCACGTAACTGTTTCGAATAGTGATTATTTTGCAACTACAGCCGCGTGAATTGATCAAAATCTGTGTAAAAAAGGGTAAAGTCAGGCAACTTCGGACATCAGGTAAATTCGGACAGCGACCTTGTTTGTTTCAATTATTGGAACAAAGAAATAAAATAACGAAGCAAACAGTGAAAATCCTGATGAGACGGCTCATAAGGGAGGAGCCGTCTCATCTGGATTTTCACTGTTGGCAAACGTATGTCCGAATTTACTTGATGTCCGAAGTTACCTGTCTTTACGTTGCCTTAAGAGGGGACCAACGAATATGTATGACCATTGAAGTGGAAAAGATTTGACGAAATGGTCCAATAAACTACTTATATACTGTTCACAAAAAGTAGGGGATATTCGAATATAATAAATCATAGCATTTACCAAACTAATGTTATATACCTGAAACAGCTAGTATTAATTAGCCAAGTCATCTAGCTGACAATATGAATACAATTTTCTAGGATTAATCTGGTCACGTGTTCCTGAGACAACCATTTTTAGACCAGGGGTAGCCTTTCGATTTTCACACGTGAATATCACGGTGACGGATTATGCAATGGCTATGTTTTTTTAAAAGAAAATATCCGTTATTCATTATTTTTTATGTTTAGAATTTGTTTTTATCTCTTTTCCCTCGATTTCAGGAACGTGAGGCTAAAATCTGTCACTTTTAAGTAAATTTTGCCATTTTTTACATTTTTGTCACCCCCCTATTTCTTAGAAATAACAATTATGGTACATGAAAAAAATCTTAAAAAACAAAGATATTCCAAATGCATCGTTAACATGCATTTGCGAAAGCATGACAAAAATTTTGATACTTTTTTGTGAAATTTGGGTCTTGACCCCTAGTGTCTTTGGCACGCCCTTAAGGTCAAATTAATAATTTTTCAGTCCTCAAATTATGCAGGAAAGCTGGCTTACATATTGTTGTATCCAAAGACAAAATTATTTATGCGACAAATTAGGATTTTATTTTCTAGATTTTTTTATGTCCCAATATCCCCTACTTTTTGTGGACAGTATATATTACTCTTTTAAATTTATGTTTCAATTTACAGAAGAGTATAGATCTATATTTTACTTTAAAAATCTTGATGCAAATTTAATGGATTATTCATATTTTGATGGTATGCCTAAATAATGAAATACCATAAAATGAACAAAACGAAAAAATAGAATATTTTGCTTGGAGCTGAACTGACAGAAAGGGTACTCTTGATTCAAGAATTTACAATACAAACCTCCATGCAAGGTTTTGAGAGTCAATATACCAGAATTATTTTTGCAAGACTTTGGAGAGTCAGCATTTCCTAGTTTTATTCACTTACTTGCTGATGCGGGACCATGGGTTCCTTCCACATAAGAGCATTCCAGTAGAAACCAAGAAGACTGCAAAGTTTAGAGCAGAGGTCACCGTTTGACCAGCAAGTTGAAGGCTTTAGAAATCTACGCCTACATGTTTTCCACCTACATGTACATGATGAATCTACATCTTAAAAAAAAGACTAACGATAAAGAATCGAGAAAGCATGTGCAGCTGCTATGGGTCTGGAACGGAGCCAGTATCGAAGATTATCAGGTACCTTTCACATTAACTGCATTAATATTGTTTTGCACGGTGACCTGTAAAACGTTGGCTATCTCATGGCATGTCTCTTTATCAGGTCATGACGTTGCACTGTTTGTGTGACGCAGCCAATGACGCTAAATCGACACCTATTACGTCATAATCGCTAGTTTGAAGAGGTATAGGTTATTCAATGTTTTGTGTTGGTTATGGAATATATGCGAGGGAGCGGAGCTCCCGAGTGTATATTTCATAACGAACACAAAACATTGTATAACCTATTTAGCCCTGACCCAGCTGTTTCCTGTGTTGCTTTGAAATATACATATTAAGTAGTATTTTGCTACATTTCATTTAGGAGTATGTCATTTCGTTTTTAGCCATGGACGCGTTCAGATGGGACAAATGGATTTTTTAGCAGCTTTTTTTTGCAAAATAATCTGGGAAATGTTTCACTGATCACACGTTACAGATGTATATGCTGATCAGTCTCCACTTTTTGTGCTTTCTACTCTGATACACAAACAGTAGAGACTCGCTCAGATCAGCGTATATATATCCATGTGCCGTTTGATCATGATGTCTTTATCAAATTGCATTTGGGCGCAAGCAGTGTAAAAACTGACCAGGCTCCAATGTACAGTCTGGTCAGTCTTTTTTTCTGCAGTTCCAAATTTTTCCATGAAACAGCTAAAATATGAAATTTACATATTTTTTTTGTCGATTTCACACTTTTGGGGTTCTAAAAATAAAAATAAATTTGGTGAAATTGACATTTTCAGACTGCAATTTCCTCTCATCAAGTTATGGGAGGTGATCTAAAATAGTGTAAGGTATGGAAAATATACCACATTGAATATGGTCATTCTCTTGCATCTGATTGGCTGAAACCGTAAGGAAGTGGGCGGGTCATGGGCTAATGAACCAAATTGTACACTTACTAGTATTCTCTATGTCCAAGGTTTGTTTAAGGAAGCAGCTTTTTTACTTACTTCTCTTGGCGCTACCAATGTGATGATAATATATAAATATTATATTCCCTGAGAGGGTGATAGTAGAAAGTTTCTCGCATAACAGATCAGGACTTCCGTTGGTTTTACCCATGTGAGACAATTCTATCTCACATACCTGTATCAACCCATAGGAAAGATAAACAAGTGGCCCTAAAACGCTCACCAGAGTTTTCTTTAAAACTTACATATAGGTATCTGTTGAAAGCTGGCCATGTCCTTGGTGACACCTGGGGGCATAATTTGAACAAACTTGGTAGAGGTCTACTAGGTGATGCTACATACCAAATATCAAGGCTCTAGGCCTTATGGTTTCAGACAAGAAGATTTTTTTATGGTACCCCTATATAAGCCTATGTAAAACATGTGACCCCTGGGGTCTTGGCCATTTTTGGTCCAAGGGGGCTTATTTGAACAAACTTGGTAGAGGTCTACTGGGTGATGCTATTTACCAAAAATCAAGGCTCTAGGCCTTATGGTTAAGACAAAAATATTTTTTATGTTTTCCCTATATAAGCCTATGTAAAACATGTGACCCCTGGGGCCATTATGGCCCAAGGCAAATAATTTGACCAAGCTTGGTCGAGGTTCACTAGATGATGCTACACATCAAATATCAAGGTTCTAGGCTTTATGGTCACAGACAGGAAAATTCCTCAATGTTTTCCTCTCTATAAGACTACGTGGAATATGTGAACCCTGGAGCCGGACCAGTTTTGGCCCCAGGGACATAATTTGAACAGACTTGGTAGAGGTCGACAAGGCCATACAATATTCCAAATATCAAAGCTCTAGGCCTTAGGCTTTCAGACAAGAAGATATTTTATGTTTTCCCTATATAAGCCTATGTAAAACACGTGACCCCTGGGGCGGGGCCATTTTGGGCCAAAGGGGCATAATTTGAACAAACTTGGTACGGGTCTACTAGGTGATGCTACATAACACATATCAAGACCCTAGACCTTAAGGTTTCAGATATTTTTTCATGCTTTCCCTATATTAGCCTATGTAATACATGACCCTGGGATGGGGCCATTTTTGGCCCCAGGGGGCTAATTTGAACAAACTTGGTAGAAGCCCACTAAGTGATGCTACAAATCAAAGTTCTAAGCCTTGTGGTTTCAGAGAAGTTTTTTTTTTAATTTTCATCCTGAAAATCTATTTTTAGCCTGTGTGACGTATATATGCAATGGACCAGAACTATTTGAACGGTTTTGAAAGATCGCCATATAAGGAGCATTCCTACCAAGTTTGGTCAAAATCCAGCCAGTAGTTTAGGAGATGTCCTTTCAGGCAATTGTTGACGATGCACGACGCACTACGGATATCCAACAATCAAAATAGCTGATCATGAGCCAAAGGCTCAGGTGAGCTAAAATTTCTTTATCAAGTGATATAATAGCAATCACATGTTTAAGCAAGTGTGGCTGTGCCCTGACTACCATGTCTGGATTCAGAATTGTTGAGCAGGGGGTCCTGAAGTTTTGACTGTTACTATCAGTAAAAATACAGTTATCAGTTCTGTAGTTTGAGCCTTTCTGTAATCATAGAATACATGAGTTATCTCCGTTGTGATTGTTCATATTAAGTAATGCACTTCTTGCTGGCTAATCAAAGGATATAGCAAATGAATATGCCCTTACTTTAACCTCTTTACCATTTTTTGTCACACTGGCGGAGTTACATATTGCACAAACTAAGCATCCCAAAAGTGTTGTGGACAGATCAATGGACGGACAGTCGTACCAACCAGAGGAACAATATGGGTTGCATCCCGAAATTTGCAATATTTTTACACACAACGTATGCACCCCAGGTTTTAAACAATCTGGGATGCAACCCACTAAAAGTCTAAATATGTCTATTCCTGGATAAATTTCATGTCATAGATATTTAACATTTTGATAAAAAGATAGAATCCCTTTGAGATATTTTTCTGGGCAATACAAGTAAGGTGTTTGCAAATTTGACCATAGGCGGGTAGTCATTGTGGGCTGCAACCCAAACCAAAGTGTCCTTGTCAGCCTCAACCTATACCAAAGTGTCTATGTCAGCCGTTGGGACATGTCCATGCTTAGACATAGTTGTCTAAAAACCACAATGGGGTGCTCCCATTTCATCAAAGAAGTCGATTTTAGCTTGTTCACACTCATTTAAACATGTTGTTTTGAGGAGTGCAACCCACCATACAAAATTACCCCGCAATGTACCATATTCTATACCACATACCCCACGCGGACAGATGGAGTGGACCCACTACTAGGCCTGCTTTCGCTAAAGTGGTGCCTGTAAAAATCTAATATCCTCCTTTAATCGCTTAGTGAGAAAATAATGTCTGATATACATATGGTTTCACAGCTGTCATAGTGCTTAATGTCCTAACATGTAATTCAGAATCTACAAAAGTACCATGACCCTCAGAACATGTAACCTTGATAAATATCTAAAGAATTGTTGACTTCGCAACTTATTCATTCTGAGAGAAATATTTGTTCTTATGTTGGTGACCTTAACAATATCTATACCATAAACGTTGTAAAAACTTTTTTCTAAATTTTATCACATACACTCAGAGTTGATTGTTACATTATTAGTTTTAAACTCTTCTGCATCAAGCCATATCGGAACCCGGTATTTAATAGCTATTTAGTTGATAAATCTTAAAAAAGGTGTTGGAAAGTGAGGAAGACGGCAAAGATCAGGAATCAATACAATCAAGTACCACACCTGGCCCAGGATACCACATGGGAAAGTAACAAAATCACAGATAGATATCACAAACAAGAGCCAAGAGGTCAGCCCTTTCCCAGCAGGTGACCACAAGGCAGCAATGAACAGACGCGAAAGCATGACAAACACAAAACTTAAAGAGCACAAATGATCAACAAAAGAAGTACAGACTTGGAACTGTCAGTAAAAGTTTTTAATTGAAGGGGTTAAACCTGTTTCACGGCGCCATCCCTACCCTTAGTTCAGATGTGGATCAAAACACATAGATGTTTTTTGTTTGTTTGATGCTTAACGACGCTTGTGGGTCATTAGCGTCAGACGGAATTTAACAAAACATAATGTGAATGGAAAAAGTAAAAAAAAATTTGTAAAATAAAATGAGAGGAATGATGATGATAAGTTTGTATAATGATAACAAGTTGCAATACGATTGTTGACAGAGAGGACCACGTACAATATCTGACAGTTTCAAAGAGCTATTCAGATAACTGTACATGTTCTTTAACTGAACAGAATACAACTGTATTATGTATCTGTATTATGGTCTGATACAAATGTAATACAAAACACAATTTTAAAAATAGCAATTGGATTTTGTTGAAAAAGTTAATTTGTCTTAAAAATGTCATATTACTATCAATATGTATATCTTGAAATAACTGCTTCATGTTCTCAACATGGAAGCAATTATTTCTTACTTGTGCAAAATCGTCACACTCCAAACGGAAGTGACGTACAGTGAATGGTGTATCACAACCAACACATTCAGGTTGCTCTTCACCTAGTAGTAAGTATGAATGTGTGACTCTTGTATGACCTAAACGAAGTCGAGCCAAAACGACTTCTTTTCTTCTAATGTTTCAAACAACTGATGTTTGGTTTGCATGAAGGATCCCTGACTTATCCATGCATCATCTCCTAGAACATATAAATCCAGATATAAAAAAAGAGATAAAGAAAAGGACTCAACAAAAGAATGTTTAGCTCGCATGGAGGCTTTCTAATTAATGCAATGCATCATCACAGAGAAACAATTGAATCAAATTACAAACTATGATGAAACAAAGGAAAGGGTTCATGACTCGCAGATAGTCAGAGCTAAAGAAACATCAAGTTGAGCCGCGGTGGGCCCAGCCAAAGACAAGGATCATGCACCAACCAACGGATTAAAGCTTTACGTCAGGGCGTCATTGACGGTGCTGTCCATTTCAAGGCGGTTGTTCTGTTGTTGTTGATTCATTGTTTTATGTACCTCATATTGCTTGTGGGGGTTCTGTGTTGGTCTTTGGATTGTTATGCATTACGTTGTGTCCTTTCTAGTTTTGCAATCATTTTGACGAGAAAGAGAGAGCTGGTTGCTTTACTTTAATCGTCTTCCTTATGTCTTGTGAGTATTCTGTGGCTCTTCCCTATGGTGACGTGGGTTGATCTACAGTGTTTGCCTTTTTTTTCTGGTCAAGCTTGAATAAACGGTTAACCAGTACTTCGTGCAAATACTTGTAACTGACAACGATTGGTGCATTTTCCAAAGCTTTACAACTTTAAAATGGTCAATGTCAGCGGCAACAAGATGTCCTCAGTAAAAGTCAAAACTCTCTCGCGTGGATATTTAAGTACAAAAAGATAAAGGGAATCCCAAATGTGTCATAGAGAGACATTGTAATTAAATTAACTTTTACTGACTTGTATGATAGTAAATTGCATAGTTCGCAAAGCATATTGGGCCTCAGGTGTTCTCTACGATAACCCTTAAAGTCATACAAGTGCGTAAGATGCATAAAACATTAAACCCTGTGCATTTGTCACATGTTTGTACCTTTTATACGAGTATATGATTGTGAAATTAAGTTAGTCATAGAAATCGTATCTAGATTGTAAAAAGGGAGAAACACAGAGCTCATCTAAACACATATTATTTTGTGAGTGTTGGATGTCCGCAGTCAGTCCTAAAAAATTAGCCCAAAGAACATTGCCTCCTAGACCTCTGGCTGGCTTATAACTATACGGATCAGTAATGAATCTTATATTCCCATCTTCAAGAATTGCTCAAATGGCCCCAGTCCGTTGCATTACTAGGTCACCTAAACTTAAAAAGATTTTCAGAACAAAAACTTTACAAAACCACAAGGCTTGGAGCCTTAATATTTGTATGTAGCGTAACCAAAGTAGAATTCTACCAACTTTGTTCACATTGCTTTTGGGTAATAGACATATGCTGACCTCTTGGCGCTCTTGTGTGTAATGTTTTCTTGAGTTTTTGTAACTTTCCCATACGGTGTCTTGGGTCAGGTGTGGTACTTGATTGTATCGCTTCCTGATCTTTTGCTTCTTCCTTGCTTTTATAAAAGAAAAACATGGACCAGGGTCCCATGTTTTATAAAAGCTTATATAGAAAAAACATCTTCTGGCCTGAAAACACAAGCCTATAATGATATTTGGTTTGAAATATGTCACCTTGTGGTCTTCTATCAATTTGTTCAAATAATGACACAGGGCAGAAACTGGCTCATCCGAATAATTACATGAATTACTCAGACAAATATAGGGAAATCATAAAACAAAAAGCCAAATGGACAACGATCGATCACCAGTGGGAGCCAGCATAATGTTTGGAGACACCATATTTTACAATGCTCAAAGGCAGGTAATTCTGAATATGAAACAGTGATCAGGAATAACTACAATAACTTAAAATATTATGTCAGGTCTGGTTATCTGCAAGACTAAGTATTAAAAAGATCTGAATAAAAATTGCAGAAGAAACCTAGTAGACTATATTCTCCAGATGCTCAAGAGCAGCTAACTCCGTAGTCAGAGATGGGAGCTGACTTAAATTCAAACCATCCATGCTTTAATGTATGTTGTGGTTACCTACAAGAATGAAGATCAAATGGAAAAGGAAGGCGCTAGAGTTGTCACAACTTTATACAGATATATTATACTCAATGGCAGCTAACTTTGTAGTTGGTAATCGAGTGTGGCCAAAAATCAAACTGATCCAAGCTTTTATGGTTCTCCATGCTACCTGCAATAATGAGAAAGTTCCATTCAAACAATGAAGGCGCTAGAGTGCTCACAACATCTCTCCCATTGTAAGTTTTTTTCGGCGCTTAAGGGCACTTAACTCAAGTCTGAAGTTGGTTCTGCTTGAAAGTCAAACTCATCCAAGCATGTATGGCTGTCCCTGCTACCTGGGGTCTAAAGATAAAAAAGTCGCGTCTTAAAGTGGTAATTAGCATATCAAACTAAAGTGAAAGAAGTGAAGACCAACATGCAAGCTAAAACATAGACTTTATACCCACCCCTGACCTCTAGGGTTGGGTTGAAATGTCAGGTATTGAAATTGTGCAGATAAGTATATGTTTTATTAATCTAAACATACTTGGCATGTTTTTGTTATGATCTGAATGATATCCAAGGTGAACTAAGGGTCTAGATAAAGTGGATCTATGTTTTGTGATTTACATGCATCTTCGTCTGGGATATAAATAGACGAACATGTCTTGTTTAGAATTGGCTCAGTCTTAAAATCCAGGGGTTTCGGGTTCGAGCATCACCAGAGACACTGTGTTGTATCCTTGAGCAAGATTATCCTGTGCTTAGAACTGGTGCAACCCAGGAAGACCCATCCTAATATGACTGAAAACATTCTGACTATGCCATGTCAAGCGTTGCAATATTGTATGTGGAAATATATGTGTTGTATATCGAAATATTTATGGGCTAAAACATATATTTGTGGACTAAAAAAAATATTTATGTGCTAAAAAGAATATTTGTGGACATAAAATATATTTGTGGACATAAAAATATATTTGTGGACATAAAAATATATTTGTGGACATAAGAATATATTTGTGTACTAAAAATATATTTGTGGACATAAAAATATATTTGTGTACATAAAAATATATTTGTGGACTTAAAAATATATTTGTGTATATAAAAATATATTTGTTGGCATAAAAATATATTTATGGACTAAAATATACATATATATTTTGTATAAAAAAATATTTGTTGTCTATAAAAAATATGTGTTGTGTAAAAAAAATAATTATGTTCTAAAATATATATTTGTTGTCTATAAAAATATATGTTGGGTAAAATAAGCATTGTGGGATATTAGCTATTTCCTCAACGGTCGTGTATGAATGTGTCGTGTGTGCAGCGTTGCCCTATGGATACTTCAATTCATTGCAATTCTTTACGAACCAGAACATGAGATTACGGTACTGTCGGGTTGTCGTGCAATGAAGGCTCAGATAAGCCTGGGAAAATGCCCATGCTCGTCAGAGTCCCACCAAAAGACCAGGATGAAGTAAGATTAACACTTGAGAAAAAGTACCGAATCACTACTGAAACTCACATTTACATGCGACAGATACATTAAACCCAAATACCTGCTGGTGTAGTTCTAGGCGTTGTTGTCTAGGTCGTGGTTTGAATCAAGCTAGAGGCGAAATATTTACAGCATCTATCGGGTCTGTTGATTTACGGTTTAATTTGTAATCCCAACCAAACCAACCCCATCCACCCCTACCCTACTGTAATATACTTGCCACATCCTAGTCTACACTACCTCAAGTCCGCATCTACATATTGAAACTACCCACACCCCGTACATTGCCCCGCCCTTACGTACATTTTTGATCTGATATAGTAGTGACGTAGCCTTTTTGTTGTATAACGCAAATGTGCTTAATGGATATACCCTGTCTTTCACTCCACGCCATACAACCATTTTTATAGGCCAGGACTCTCACCTCAAGTAATTGTTTTGTTTTTTGCATAACTCTAATCTCTGACACCTGCTTCTGAAAATCAACATTTTGGCAAATTGGTAAGAGCATTGTAGTCAAGATTCAGCTTCCGATCATGGCACAGGATTTTTTCTACGGCGTTACTTATTAATGCATAAGTAACTAATATTGGTTCATTTATGAAACAGTGGTTACTTAGCCTATAATTGTAATTGGTTTTGAAATGGACTATTCCGAAGAGGGGTGTGATCAAAGTTATTGTTCAATGAATAATGTTTTGATTAAATTTATCGTTTTTCCAAGGGTAAAGTAAAAACAAACGTAGACTTCTCTTATTAAAAGAGTATTTAAAACGTCTAAAATCGGGTGTCTCTTCAGTGTAAATGTCGGATGTTCAACCCCTGTTATACCCACATCTTGTCATACCAAGGGTTGCGATTCGTTATCTTAACGTGATTCCAATTGGTGATCCTCGGAACAGATTTGTCTATCCCAACCTCACCGTGAACCTCATGGCCCCACATAAGAAGGGTATGCCGTGTAAAGAGAGATCGATGAGTAGGGAGAACCAAAATTTATTTAATTGTTTTGAGCACTTCGGATCGGTTCAAATTTAGATAGATGGGCAAAAGTTGGGTTTTCTTTTGTTCCTGCTCATTGATTCTCTTTTTACAGGCATGTAGATGAGTGCGTTATCAAATATTTTCTTATTTTCCTACCAAACGTGTTATTGCCACTCAAATAAACCGTTATAAATTCTAGGCACCAAAAACAAAATATGTTGTAAATACTCAAAGCATTCTTCAGGAGACGATTCTTTTGAGTGCCCAAAACTCATGGGAAAGAAAGTACTTGAAAATTTATGACGAAACGCACGATGAACTCACAAACCTCATAAGACATCGTAACGTAGCCCTATGTTTCACAATTTCTGTGAAACTGCCTTGTGACAGTCTTGCAAGTTTGCGGGGCTACCTCACGACTGTCATGCGGCTGCCGTGCAAATACTGCGGCTTTCATTTGCAAACATCGAGAAACTCGTGAGATAGCCGTATTAGCATCGTCAGTGAAACAGTCACACGACCGTTAAGGAAATAGCTAGTATCCCACAATGCTAATTTTACCCAACATATATTTTTTTATAGACAACAAATATATATTTTAGAACATAAATATTTTTTTTTACACAACACATATTTTTTTACACAACACATATTTTTTACACAACACATATTTTTTTACACAACAAATATTTCTTATACACAATATATATATTTTAGTCCATAAGTATATTTTTATGCCAACAAATATATTTTTATATCCACAAATATATTTTTAAGTCCACAAATATATTTTTATGTCCACAAATATTTTTAAGTCCACAAATATATTTTTATGTCCACAAATATATTTTTTAGTACACAAATATCTTTTTATGTCCACAAATATATTTTTATGTCCAGAAACATTCTTTTTAGCGCATAAATATTTTTTTAGTCCACAAATATATGTTTTAGTCCATAAATATTTCGATATACAACACATATATTTCCACATACAATATTGCAACGCTTGACATGCCATATCTGACTGGGACGTAAATAATAATATCAAAAATAAGTTTTTATTACTTTGTAATTTATTTGTTTTATCCTGTGGACATTTATTTCATACATTTTCCTTATTATGGTATGATGGCGCTGCACTGTTGACGTCATGTGTAAATGGAATACAATGTATGAACGTACCAGAATGCTGGGATACACTTATACAGAGATAATGCTAAACAAGCAATCAAATACTCATATACGTCACATAGAAATCACTATTGTATCTAAATATACATAGACAATCATATATATGTCTATGCTCAGATTACTTTTAAATGAATTGCATGTTTCTATTATCATACTTTTGACATAACCATAATATATTATAGTTTGCATTTACACCTTTTTTATACCTATTGACACCCCAAACAAAAGAGACTGAAAGTAATAATCACGAAATCCCTGAAAACGGCCACAATGACGTATAGAAGTGTTGATCTGCTATGTAAGTGTGGACGTTATATCCAATATGAAAAACAAAAGCTATTGTTTTGGTGCTTACGCCGTATTACAAGTACCTGCACAAAAGATTGTGATTTGCATTATCTGACTTTCGATTAAATCAAATGATAGCTGTTGAAAGAGACAAAGGAAGCGGGGGTGTCTTTGTTTTCAAAACAAACACATTAACATACAGGGGCCATGGCAGGAGAGTGGCATCAGCGAATAGCGAAAAATCAGGCGACTCTGCGCATATGCACAGACTCGCCAGAACCTTCGCTGTTCATATACGCAAAATATTGATGTAGATAAGGGCTCAGGCTAAAATTTAGACCTCTAGTTTTCCTGGTTTAGTCAGTATTGGTGTTTATTAGAGGCGTTTGCGCACGTGTTATAAGTACCTAGATCCCGTGCGATGGCCCATTATTGAACTGTGTCTTTGTTCAAATAGCACGGAGACTATAAATAACCAATTAAGTCAGCGGGATGAATATGGAAATTGCATATAGAGTGGTGAACTAAATAATTGCTGAAAAACGCCTATAAAATTGTTTTTGAAGTTATGACTGTTTTTTAAGTTATGACTAGTTTATGAAAGAATTACAGGTTAACTGTTCTAAAGCAAATGCCAATTAATTCGTGAGCGCATTTGTTATTATAATGAAGGCATTCTAAAAACAAATCCATGAATCCTTGAAATTGTACAAACAAACCTTACAGCCTGAAATGGTATCAGGGTGAAGATACATGCGCCATCCCTGGAAATCAAAACACTATAGGCATGATTTCACACATTACCTCTAACTCATCAACAAAATATCACATTGGTAAATATACAACAAATTAGAGACCCTTCGACAAGACATCTACCTTTAAGTGGACATATTGATATTTGTCGTCAAACTTACCCAAAGTTCACTATGTTCCCATTCTTTAATATGCATTCTGTAAGTATTTCCGCAAGGTTAGCTGAAAAGAAAATTTATTTAATGTTTCAACCCAAATTTAAATGCTCTAGGAAGTTACAATTAAGTAACGTCAACTCTCGTCGCATAACGCGACGTCGTAACGTTACTAACAGCCCTGGTGAGCTGAGCGAAACGCGTTATGTCTTCTGGTTGCTTAATTATACATAACAAACGTGAAAACGCTACACTACAATTATCTATATTTTAAGAGAAAGTATTCGATAAAAGTATTTACTAAAGCGTAATAATGTTGCCCAGACATCCACCAAACGATTCGTCGAAAATCCATCAATTTGTCTCGTTTGATATATGAGTTATGCTCTTTTAAGTGTTTAAAGCTTTATTCACTGAAATGCGCAAATTAAAATTGTTATGCTTATCAAAATTGGTCTTAATTGTGTTGCGTAAAACACAAGAAAACTGCTTATTCATTTAAAACAACCTCAGAAATCAATTTCGAATTTAGCAAATTTTGTAAAATATTGAAAATTATCTGTCTTTGGCAAAAACAAATAGGGAATATTAAATGTTTGGCAATCTTCAAATTATCACGATTTTCGAAAATTTTCTTTTGCCAAATCAGGAGGACCTCTAAGCACATTGTTTCTACTATTTCTCGACTAGTAATGTCCTCATACTAAGATGCAACAACACATTGATTTTCCTATGGAGATTTCAATGTTAAATTTTTAAACTTGGCAATTTGATGGAAAATCCGCTTTTTAAGATTGCTTTTCTAAACGATCAAAACACTCTTGAGATAAGTCCTTCTCATTTTTGGTTGTCCCATGTCTAGACTACCATTTCGTGCAGTCGGATCTTGTAGGTAGTGGATTTCTGAAGGCCTAAATAGAGTTAGATTTCCGTTCAAATTGGCAACTTGAAAAAATGGACCCCTGTCACATTTCAATGGCTTTTATGTGTTTTCCTCGTGATTACATCCGAATTTTTTTACTGTTAATGCATTACCCAGTATTTGAACATTAAGATACACTTTCAGTTGCATTCTTGGTTTGCATAATTTTTTATATAGGTGGCAAGGAATTCAGGTGCAGCGTTTTCACTTTTGTTCAGTATATATACATAATGGAAACCAACACTGTACTTTATATCATTCTGGAAAATTCGGCATTATTCAAGAATTGAATCGCGCCTCTGAAGTACGTAGGCGCATGACAGGCAATACTATGTAAGAAAAAACTCCATTTTATTAGCCGGAACTTGACACTGTAGATTACCCCAAGTATTTTATCAACATAATTAATGACGTGTATGATTTTTCAATAAAATATCGCTATAGCTATATTTTATTGAAAAAACCATAAACTTCATTTATAACCATTTGCTTTGCTGCAATCAAACTTTTTTTGTGTTGGCATGGTTTCTGTGACGTCAACGTCACGTTATCACCCGGCTTATCAATGTAGATCTGAGGTCTGATTCCACCGAATTTCGTGGATTTGGCTGAGGCAGTCCCGATTGCAGAGTAAAGTGTTTTTGATTTTCACTGTCAAAGGCAGATTACTATATAGATATGACGTGTTTAATTATCTTTTTAACAGACACAATGCAACCAAAAACATTTATGAACAGAAATTGCCACAATTCCCGACCAAAGACCAACCAATGGCACCGCGTGAAAGAGACACAGAACCCCACAGGACGGTAAGAATACAATTAAAGCAACTAGCTCTCTCTTCATTTGTGAGACAGTTGCAAAATTAGAGAGGACTATAAGACCTGCTGCACAAAACAAGGATCAAAATCAAAACCCATACACACAATAGGAAAAACAATAATCAACCAACAACAACATAATCAATGCCTTGGAAAGGGCAGCAGCTCATACCACCAGGGACTTTAATACGAGGTTTTACTGGCTAAATCTTTGACCTACATAGAAGTCTGCTGTTTTCAAATTTTAGAGGTTCTATCTGGATTATCTCCATTTCAGAATGGTCTGTTTTACAGATGTGTTTTGACGCGAGGAACCCTGTCTTTGGCAAAACTCCAACCAGTCTACTCAACTACAGAGACAAGTCAGAATATTGAAATTTTGTGTGTAGCAAGCGGAGTTTTTATACGATCTAGAAAACGAATTACAAATGTGCTGATCGTACTGTGATAATAATCAGGCTGGTCTGTGCCTTTTTTCGCATGCAAAAAAAAAATCAGGTTTAATTGCGTCAAGGTCCATATCGTGCTTACATATTTTCATATTCTTGTCCATTTTGAACTACTATAAAATGCGCCTTAGTTTCATTCATGGAAAAATTTTCGTTATTCATGTACTCTCACAATACACATTATTTAAAATTTGAATGATAGAGAAGACGTGATCTGGCTGTTTTTGTTTCATGGTATCTTACAGTATACATGCATTTCGAGTAAGATATATAGAGGATCTTACATGAATTTATTAAACGAGTTGGGGAAAAGAGATAAAATGCGAGGCTTGCCGAGCATTTTATCTCTTCTTCGCAACGAGTTTAATAAATTCAATAATACAAGAGCACGAATGTTAGATTCTGTTTATGATATGACTTTAAGGTTACTTTGAAGTCTCATTTTGACGTAATTTTGTCATTCTGTATGCAACGTTGTTATGGACGTCATAACGTTTCCCGAAAATCGATAAACCACTAGTGGTTTACAGATTTTATTGCATGGCTTTATTTCACTCCCAGACGCGACGTCATATGATAAATAAATTGATTATGTATGAGGCGTTTCTGTTCAGCGGATATGATTTGCCTTGTCCAAGTCAAATGTTTATCTAACATGCCGTGCTCGATAAGAGTAGAGTTACGTAGTTGGTCACGTAATGGTACTTTATTCACCTAATTGGACAAATATAGGGTTTTCTTTCATAATTCTAACTGTAAATCTGTTTTGTCACCCTACTCTTATCAAACACGGACTATATGTTCATTTATTTTTGGTCGAGTTTTCTTGTGACAGGCTCAAGCATTTTTCATGGGATTTGGGTTTTAAACATTTTGTTCAAAAGTATGTTTCTAATTATATTTTTAAGTCACGCTTTTCAGTAGCTTAGTCTGTGTCAAAAAGCATGCTATATAAGGAAATTTAGACGTGTTTATGTCAGTTGACGTTTCTGCTTCAGAGAAAAAACTGAAGAAGGTGCATATATATTCCTTTGCTCAACAAATATTTCAGTGAACCAGTATATTACAAGTATATCAGAATCAGTTTTGCAGTTTATGACTCCGTTTTAGAAGTTTTAAGCTTATTATAAAGTTTGGATCTTCATAGACTCTGTGAGATGGTAATAGACAGTCTCTGGTTTATTATTTTATTGTTAAATTTGTTTTCATGAATAGTTTAGTGGACATTTATATGCGTTACAAGAATAGTCTGTTATGTCTTAACTGAGCCTGTATATCTGTTTTTTAGGACCATAAGTGTTTTAAGCATGTACAAAATAATAATAATGTAGACATCTCAAAATATGAGACATTTAGTTATACACGGAATTCTGTACAGAGCATTTCAGTTTTCCTCAGTGGTTTAAATTCTATTTTTTGCAGAACACAATTGAAGAGTGAGTAAACATTCTTGGGACGAGAGCACAGAGTTGATTTTTTGAATGTACAGGAAAGTAGGGGAACTTTCAGGGAACTTTTCTGTATGTTTAAAAATTCTGGCTTGCGAAGATGCATTTGTGTGAAGAGCATGGGAAAATCCTACCTCCCCCTCACACGTGGAGTAAGGGATGGGTAGCACACTCTCAGCATTAGGAAAATACAAATAATGTAGACATCTCAAAATATGAGACATTTAGTTATACACGGAATTCTGTACAGAGCATTTCAGTTTTCCTCAGTGGTTTAAATTCTATTTTTTGCAGAACACAATTGAAGAGTGAGTAAACATTCTTGGGATTTCCGTTCAAATTGGCAACTTGAATGGATGATCAAAGAGAGGGAGAAAATAACATCTTGCTCCCCGATGACGTGTTTTCTTATAGTTAAGACAAAATTCCTAAAGTATATATGTTCATTTAAATGTAATAACAGATTTGTTTACTTGTCACTTCTTTCCTATATTCTTCTGACTAGTAAGCTGCTTGTTAAAATTGTGCTATTTAACTGTTTTGTATAATATGTCTACCGCTTTCTGCTTTTTTGTTTTATGTAGACTAAGTTCTAATATAGTGTTTTGCTGACTTTGATAGAATAAAGATATTTTGAGTTGAGTTAAGTATTTGCTTCGGGCATCTTTAAGCAGCAAGCATGTCCACTTAACCCTTTATATACTGGAAACTCCCTAAAGCAAACAGTATAAACTCAGATTAAATGCCGCTAAATGGGAGAATTTTATCAGGGCCTGCACTGTTTGCTAAGATAAAAAAATCTTCATGGACTAAAATACATAATTATTTGGAAATTTCTTCCTATCACCCCTTAAAATATATAATGGAAAATATTATTGTATTTATATGTATGAGAAACTCCATCAGAATACTAAGGTTTAGAATTAATTTTGTAGATGTCTTCTTCTTCTTTAATTTATCAAAGTCTGCTGTTTTCTAACTAACTGTTGCTACTAATTACCGAAAGATTTGTTCCTGATATTTTTCATATCAGAAACTATGTCGGGTCACAAGTATCGTTACCAGACTTAGCATCCTATAGTCTAATTATTTAGAAATGCGCCAAGAACACACAAAAAACGCAGATGCAATAGGTCGTTGACGCCTGATGTTGGCAAATGCCTATGATTTTCAGTAAAAATCAAATTTTGTCAACCTTCCTTTTCTTCAGTGTAGCTGTTCTAATAAATAGAGAATACTTGGTGAGTGACTTTTGATATCAAATTTACCAGGCAAGGCTTTGTGGAAGCTTGTTTACATCGCAAGGTTTGCTGAGCGATTGAACATGCGTTCTCAAAGCCGAGCCTAGTAAACTTGATATCAAAAGACACGAACCTAGTATTCTATTTATCAGTTTATCTATTGTTTCTCTCTTCAAACTAGCGATTATGACGTAATTTTCGATTTTTTGTGTTGATTCAGCGTCATAAGCGACATCATTCAAAAAGTGCAACGTCATCATTACCCGATATAGGCACATGCCGTGAGATAGACAACGTTTATCAGGCAACGTGCGACAATGCAGTTGTTGGGAAGTAACTGATAAAGTACTTTATGAGTGTGGAATCAGTTTTCCATATGAAATGCTTCGAGGATGTAAATATTTGGGTAGCACAATCAGTTATTATAATAAAATAATATATAGAAACCAGAAAACGTTTTATTCAATATCGCCCCTAGACCTCAGTAGATGTAGCCGTTTGTTTACTTCGTTAACTCCGTTACACGGTAATCAAATGAGGTCGATACATCTCTTCGAAAAGGATCATTGACCCTTGCTATGGGTAAATGCCTATGGTTTTCAGTAAAAATAAAAGTTTGTCAATCGTCCCTTTCTTCACCTTAAAGCTACCCTGACCTGAGTACTTTATGGCTGTGAAACCCGTTTTCGATATTAAATGCTTCAAAGGTGTAAAATTTTGGGTAGAACAATCAGTTTTACATTATAATATATAGAAATCCGAAAACATTTTTTAAAATATCATTCCCCCCTGTGTGCCAGCAAAAGCTTTGGCATGTATATGTGTTACCGTATTTTACACATTGTATGGAAGTGGCTTGCTGGCACACGGGGGGGAAAGATGTCCAGCAGCCCAAAAACCCGGGGCCTAAGCCCATAAAATGCCTTTTCTACCAAATAAGAAATTACTGACAGTAATGGAGTTCTCTAGAACCAACCTTCTTAATTGCTTTGTATTCTGTGCTAGTTTAATATATAGTACTTAAAGATTAATAGTAGAATTAGCAAGGTTTTATGCATTTTTTCATAAGAAAAAATCTCACTGTTATTAAAAGACACATTCTTTTGCAAACGTCCTGTACCTATCTATTTGCATGCTAGGGAATTGTTCATGTTTTTATTTTCGTCTGCTGACTTTCTTCAAAATTAAGTTTTTAAAAATAAACCACCCCGGACCACCATCGGAATATCAAACAGTTTGGATCCATATCAAGACCGACATTCGGTTGGTCTTCATCTGGGTTCAAACTGTTTGCAAAAGGCTATTGGCAGGCGACAAAATTATCCACTGGCATGCAAAGAGTTATAACAGGTAACTACTTTAGTGTTCAATATATTGTCTCATATAGGGATATACATGTATATATATACCATAAATATTCGGACACTTTAAATACATTTAACATGCTATGCCCTTTAATCAAAGCAAAAGTAATATTCAAAGGATCTAGTTAGAATCAGTTTTACTTTCCAATGCTTAATAGGACACTATCTTTCCTTCAAAAATATTTATTTCTTTTGTTGAGCTTTCATTTTTGTATTATTTACGGTACATGTAGTCAAAAATGTAAAGGTAACTTCTAAATTATCTCCCCAAAATCATTTTATTACAAAACATATTTTGTTTCTAAAACAATTTCATCAATTATCGTGATCCGCTGATACTCTGCATACGGTATTTTCAATAGATATCCTCATGCCTACCATATAAATCAAGAAAACGTGCAGAAATCACTTTTTAAAGCATTTTTTATTTTCATAAAATTTCAGACCCCTTCCCCTTTCTACGCACCATAACTCTCGAGTGCATAGGAATTTTGAAAATATTTTGCTAGCTGGCTCTTGCCATTAGATTCACCTATTGCACTGATACTTCATGCACCACACTAGAAGCTCAAAAGCAGCGTTCTGAGAATCAGAAAAATAGGCGTATAAGGCCCAAACCGTCAATGATCCTTTAAAAACGGATTAAAACATGCATAAATGAAGAAAATACCTGCTGCTTTCGCCCGATCATTATGTAAAAAAATAAATGATGCCGCACTTGTTTCATGAAAATAAATCCATTTTTTGGCAATTTGGTCGTCCGCCTTGGCTACCGCTTGGCGCATCTTTGACAATCTGCCACCTTTTAATTTTTTTTCTATTATTTTAGGGTCACATTAACGCAATTAGGATTAACTAAATAACGCAATTCGCGAAATCCTAACTTGATTTTTCGAAATCTGATAAAATACTTAATCAGTTGATGGAAACTAAACTCTTAATAAATAAAGTTTTTTTTTTAAATAATAAAAGTAGTATTATAAACGTTTTTAGACCTGAGTTATTGTTTTGTTCACGAACGTTTTATAAGCGGATTTTTATTTCGCGAAATTAATATTTTTGGTATTGTGTTTATGTAAATTTACGCTCTTCTGATTGGATCTGCTCAAATGTACGACCCATACGCAGACAATGACACAGCAGCCATTTGCATTATGAAAACAGCAACGAACGCCAAATGTGTGATAAATAAAGAAAACAGAGGTTTATGCGTTTGATAGTTTGCAGTTTGAATGCTATATCTGTTCAATTTCTCATTGGTCACTCCTGACTATATGATGTAGACCGTTATTCAACGGTTGTGAATAGCATAATCCTGTCGTTTGCATGCTCAGAATGAGGGTTTCGAGATAAACCCACTAGCTTAACGCACGTGCGAATCAAAATTTATCGACATTACGATATCAAAATTCAGTCTTACACACTTGAAGAAAAAATATTCTTGAGACTGGAGAATCGGTAAAGAGAAAGTACTTTCGCTGACTTCAAAATACTAAGTGCTTCCTTGTAGAAATTTTGCCAGGAGTTAACTGCGCAACAGTTCAGACAGTGTCTGCTAATGCAATGATAACAATAAAGTAAACTGTCTACAAGGAATAATACTATTTTACTACAGCTTACTTCTAACACTATTGCTGGTAAACTCATTCGCTAATTGATACCAACAATGATTATTTCTGATAAATAGAGAATACTTACAATCAAATTCAACTGAAAACCGAACTTTTTCAGGCAGTCGTCGTAACAATCAATTTATGAGGCTAAGGTGGTGGACACACGTTGAAATTTAGTAAGTATGCGAACATCAAATTCTGCTCAATTGGTGTACACAAAAATACAAGTTCATAAAGAGCATAGTTTTGATTATTTCGTGTCATTTGATTCACGAGAATCTGGAACAAAAAAAGCTCATTCTCAGAGGAGATTTAAACAGCAGAAAACGTATTCTATTTTTGTTTTGGCATTTAAGCTATTTTGACGTCACCGATATATGTCTGATCTACTGAGTTGAACAAAAAATAAACAGATTCTTCCACGTAAACTTGTGGTTATTCTCTTACTTTTTATCGCATATATCTGCTGCCGACACAAAAGAACGAATGGGTATGACCAGGCCCCGAGGTTATAAAACTTTTTCCATGCTCAACTACGCTGAACATTTATCATCATGATAAATACAACATCCCAGAGACTTAAAGCAACTGAGTATGAAAGATGTTTTATAACCTCAGGGCCGAGAAATGTCAAAATCACAGAAAATAGACCAACCTATTACACCGTGAGGAAATGACTTCAAACCGCAAAAAGGGAGATCATTATTAAACTAGAAAGACACAGGGAAATTTTTTGCATGGCGGATAAAATACAAGGGGCATTTGGAAAGTTCTTAGCATGGTATCATAATCCACAATGCGTTGATAAAATGCTATCAAATGATACATTTTTGAAAACTAGAATTCAACGGCTACTGGATAGTTAAATTTTTGTCAAAAATAACCAGGCGTGCACGTGCAGCGCATGCTCAAAATGAGAAGGGTTTATACACTGGCTGAAATTTCAAGCAAAATATTTGTAAAAAAACGAAGGTAATTTGGGGACCTTATTTACGATCAGGGTTTGACAAATTAAAGATTTAGTGCCAACTTAATTTTTATTAAAATATATTATGCGATCACTACTTACGACTAACACTTTTACATTCGGATAATGTTGACTAATTGAGAAATGGTAAACTTTCAAAAATGGGACTTTTTTCGATTTTTCTTTATACTGTTACAATAAATTGTGTCACTACAGGAGCACGAAAATGTTTATTGAGTATATCCTTTGCTTTATTTGTAACGAACAATGCATAAAAATCATTGCGTGGCGCATAAAGTGTGGCTTGTTTGATTCTGTATTCAAGAAAATTATTTCTAATGACACTACCCCTATTTTTCAAGAAGTGAGTGGGGTAACTTAACCTCTCACATCTTGTCAATGGCAGGAATTTCTCATGATATTGCATTAACCATCACAAAGTTGATTTATTTCAACTCTAAAGCTATTTTTATTTTTTTGTTTGCCACTGTTTTCAATTGAAATAAACCTGAACGTCAACTCATAGCTAAACTTACTCTGCCCAATAGGAAGATTTTAAGAGTAATATTCCCTTTGTTCTGGTTTACAAATTTATTTTGGTTTCAATATAAAGAGTATAAATTGTGCTTGACAAAAATACAAATGCACGGCATTTTTAAACTACTGTCGGTTATATATTTTCAAAATATGTGCATTTTTGACATGCGATATTAAGTCGAAAAAATTAGCGCATTGATTTGCTTTCTAGATAGTTTTGGTATTGCTGTTTCGGTATTTAGTTATTAGAAACATCCAACTCGGTCATCAATTGTACAATAGCCGTGACAGATTGTGGCCTACCAAATAGTACAAAATTATCGAATTTCATGAACTATTGTTAATGTTCTGCACACTTTTCAAAAGGTAAAATGATATATTTTCCAATGAAATTTTGCGTTTTCCAGTAAACAAACAGTGCATGTATTCCCAATAATGTTTTTTTGTGTCTGCATTAAAAAATCCTAATGAAATGTGTGCCATAAAATAGAGGAAAGATAGTTCTTTAAAATGATACCAAATTTGATAGGGTTTGTAAATCAGTTACTGAGATAAAATACCCTGCTAACAACTTTCAAAATGTCCCTCGTATCTGAGATTTTGGCCTGTGATAGATATTCTTATCTTACAATGTAATCTTACATGGGGCTGTTACGTGTGGGCTATTCATAGGTTGCATTGGATCTTAAGCACATGATCGTCATGTGACGTCATTATTATGTCAAAGTAATGGCATCAAATAATGTTGCAACTCGGTGTTTTCAGGAGTTTCTGCAAGCTTATTTTAGCTGAACTGAGCACGAAATACTCAAATGAGCTATTGTGATCAACCAAAGTCTGTCGTCAACAAATTGCTTTAAATGACAAATCATCCACCACTGAGCCAATTTTAACCAAACTTGACAGGCCCGCTACAAAAAATAAATTTGCTCCATCAACTAGAATTTGTTTTTATGTTTACAGTTGACCAAATCTGAGGCTACTAGCTGTACTTATTTTCAAGATATCTTTATTGGAAATTTTCGATGTCCAAATTTGCAGAGGGCATTAACTAAAAAATGCAAAGGGCGATAACAAAATTAAATTTTCACCAGGTAATCTTATAATTAACCTCTGTCAGCTGTCCAAGTTTGAAGCCCCTAGCTGTAACAGTTTTTGAGATATGTTTTCTATGACAAAATTTGCAAAGGGTGATAACTCAAAAAAATGAAATGATTTTTGTTTTGATTTTTACCACATAATCATTGAATTATCAGGTATAAGCTGAGCAAGTTTGAAGCTCCTAGCTGTTATAATTTTTGAAATATCATGCTAAAAAGGGGCATAACTCCACAAAGGGAAATTAAAAAAAATACGGGTCAGTTAATTTTTGATGAGGAATCCATCTAAGAAATTTCAAAACACTATCTTAAATTTGTAATGGACGCATGGACTGAAGGAGCATAAAAAACATGGCTGCTAGGGGGTAACTTATCGTGGTAGAGATAGCTTTAAAATCTTCTGAAGCTGGTAGTCAGAATTCAAAATAATTTGGTAGAAATGATCGTACAAAAATAGTTGAAACAAGTTTGATCCGTCCAAAAGCATTGCCGCCAGGGGCGTGACAAGTTTCCCCTATGTAAGAATCTTTAAACATATCCTCTAAATCCAGTGATCAGAATTAAAAACATTTGTCAGAAATGGTCACTAGATGAAAAAAGCTACATGTAACAGATATTTGGTCCGTGAACAAAAAATGGCCACCAGTGGACAGGGCCAATTTTTCCTATGTACCTATGTAAGGAACTTTAAAATCTCTGAAACCAGTAGTCAGAATCAAAAATGATTTAGCACATTCCAATGGTCACTAGATAATCCTCTAAAATAGCTACAGAAATCTGATCTGTCAAACAAGATGGCCAAAGGGCTTACATTGCTTAATGTAAATCTTGGCACATTAGGAGATCGTGTTTTGGCCTTTGGTTAAAGAGATATTAGTCCAGCAGAATTTGGACGAATTTTAGGAGGGCCTGGAACTCGATTTTAAACTTTTTTCCTTGTTGATTCTGGTAGTGCATACATTGTCCTTAAAAATATGAGTGATGCCACTCTGGCATCATTTAGCATTTCGATATATCCAAGATGGCGTCCAAGATGGAGGCCAATTATAAGTGTAAATATTGTGCGATATGGAAAATATCTTCCAAATCCGTTTTCTCTCTTAAATTGCTAGCTATGAAGTTGGAATCTAATTGAAGACACGGAGCTTGTAACCAAATAAGATAAAATAAGAATGAAGACAAGATGGCAGTTTCTTACAAAAAACTATAAGAAAATTTTCCCTGAGACTGGCAACTTCCTGGGATTTGCATGCAAAATGCTTTTTTTCTGAGTCTTGAATTACAAACATTATCGTTGTAACATCTCAGTGAAAGTGGCTGCTAATTTTACAAACCCCTGGGAGCAGCCCCCTACTTCGTCGCTTCAGTGCTGTAGTGTTCTAAGTGACATTTTGGTCACAAATGAATTATGCATACCGTTGAAAAGGGGATCAAATGTTCTATCTACTGATGAAGGTTTCATTTGCCTATCTCCTCCCTGTAAGCTTAAAATCGCTGTGCTTTTCTCTTCTATCTACAAAAAGACAATTTCGTTCAGTGCTATAGTGTTCTAAGTGATTTTCATCTGATGGCCAATGATCGTTATGTCACGTGACTCGATAAGTTCAGTGTCATACTGTTCTATCTACCGAAAGTCACTTCTCTTGGAGAAATTGGGTAAAAATTGCAGTTACCTCCCTTACATGAAATTAAATTTCCTATATTGGGACAGTTTGTCAGTGTAATGACGAACTTATGACTTTATCTGCTGCTTTTTGTTTCAAATAAGCCGCTGTCAAAGATTTTGTGTAAAGTGATCCATGGACAGAATAATGAGCCATAGAAACAGATTATCTCTTACACATATTTAAACTGCTTTGATTGAAGTAATTTGTCGGTGTAATTACAAATCAATGGTTAAATCTGCTACTATCAGTTAAGTCTAAAATATTATACAAATTGACCGCATTGACAGAAAAATTAACTGAAGAAAAAATATTACCTCCCTTAAGTACATTTTAATGGCGTAATGCGTGCAGTTTGCTACTGCTATGCCAAACAAATGACTAAATATCATACTTTTAGCTATAAATAATCATTTCTTTTGAAAAAAAGTCTACAAATAGACTCCATGAACAAAATAATAAGCTGTAGGAAAATATAGAACACTGTAGAACTGAACACAGAAGGCGATTTTTATGGCAAATTGTTCTATCTGCAAACTGTAAGAGCCCGTAATTTCCATATTACTGTAAAAGTTCTTCAAATTAAGGTCATTTACACTGTTTGTATATATTTAAACCCTCTGGTATGATTCAAAGGTCTGTGATAAATGAGGCATCAAAATCAGGATGCTTAAATTTTCAAACCCATTTTTCTCAAAAACTTGTGCAATGGTAGATAGAACACTATAGCACTGAAGCGACGACCTGTAGGCATGTCTGATGAATTGTAACAGACCAGATGCCTTGCACTTAACAAACACGCATATCTGAATAAATGTACCCAGCATGCATGTCTGGTGGAGTTGCACTGTGCAAGCAGGCATATCTGAGAGTGGTACTGGATCAGCAGACATGTCTGATATAACGGCACCTCTGTACAGGTAGCACCAGACTTGTAACCATCCTTCTTCCATCTGCATCCGAATAGTAAAATGTCGTATGCAAGGGCAATCCAACAGCAGGCATGGCCTAAAGTGAAGTACCATGCCAACAGGCTTGGTCTATAGTGAGAAGCCACCCATGAGGCATTGCTGATACTGATTGTTTGTTTGTTTGGTGCTTAACGACGCATCAACCCTTGTGGGTCATTAGCGTCAGACGGTTTTAACTAAACATGATGAGGATGGAAAAAGTTAAAAATTTATAAGATAAAATAAAAGAAATGGTGATGATGAGTTTGTTTTATGAAAATAAGTTGCAATACGATTGTTGACAGGAGAGACCACGTACAATATCTGACAGTTTCAAAGAGCTATTCAGATAACCGTACATGTTCTTTAACTGAACAGAATACAACATAATATAATCTGTATTATGGTCTGATACAAATGTAAAACAAAACATGATTTTAAAAACAGCAATCAGATTTTGTTAAAAAGATTTATTTGTCTTAAAAATGTCATAATACTATCAATATGTATATCTTGAAATAATTCTTTCATGTTATTAACATGGAAGCAATTATTTCTTACTTGTGCAAAATCGCCACATTCCAAAAGGAAGTGACGTACAGTGAAAGGTGCGTCGCAACCAACACATTGAGGATGCTCTTCACCTTGTAGTAAGTATGAATGAGTGACTCTTGTATGACCTAAGCGGAGTCGAGCTAATACTACTTCTTCTCTTCTAATGTTTCGAACAACCGATTGATATTCACCAATAGTTGGTTTGATGTCAAGAAGTTTATTACCAATGCTGTTATTCCATGAAGTTTGCCATTCTTCCAAGATATATTTATTGATAGAGGGCTTAAAATTGGAAAACGGAATTTTAAAAGAAGTTGGTTCTAATGAAAGCGATGTTTTTGCTTGCTTATCTACCATCTCATTCCCTTGGATACCTATATGACTAGGAATCCAACAGAGAACAATTTCTTTATAAGTTAAAAGCTCATGACATTTTTCTAAAAGTTTCTGAATCTGTGGATTCTTTGAACTGGTATGGTTAATTGCTTTCAATACAGAGAGCGAGTCAGAAAATATAATAAATTTATTGTTTGCATCACAAGTGCTAATGAAATCTAAAGCTAGATCAACTGCTTTGGCTTCAGCAGTGAAAATTGATGAATCGTCAGGTATACGTTGCATATTACTATGGTTGTCTGATATAACAGCACAACCAACCTTTGAGTCTTCCTTTGACCCATCAGTATAAATTTGTTGGTAATTCTTATAACGACTTTGCATTTTTCTGAAATCATCTTTTAATATGTGTGGATTTGATTCAGATTTTTTCCCGGAATGTAAATCAAAAAGTATTTCTGGTGGTTTCATGCACCAAGCTGGAATATTTGGTGTAAAATGTTTTTCAATATTTTGTGGTTTGATATTGGCAGATTCTAAAAGTGGTGAAATTCTGATGCCAAATGATTTAATAGCTTTAGGTTTTTGTTCATACAAATTAACATAATTTGGTGGGAATGTAACTTCATAAGCAGGATTTGATGGGTTAGCAGCAAGTCTTATAGCATATTGCAAAGAGAGTTTCTCTCTTCGTGAATATAGTGATGGTTCATCTGCTTCCACATAGAGACTAGCAACAGGAGAAGTTCTAAAAACCCCTAAAGCTAATCTAAGTCCTTGGTTATGTATAGGATCAAGCATTTGAAGATATGATTTTCGTGCAGAGCCATATATGATACAGCCATAGTCTAATTTTGACCGGACTAGAGACCGATACAGCTTTAGAAGTGTAGTTCGGTCTGCACTCCAAGAAGTATGGGAAAGCACTTTTAAAAGATTCAATGCTTTTAAACATTTAGCTTTGAGATATTTAATATGGGGTATAAAACTGAGTTTTCTATCAAATAAAATGCCAAGGAATTTAGATTCCTCAACAACTGGAATAGGTGATCCATATAAATGTAAAACCGGATCATCATGTTGCTTGCGCAACTGACAGAAATGTACACACTGTGTTTTTGATTTGGAAAACTTAAAGCCATTGCTTGTTGCCCAATTTTCAATCTTATTCAAATTTTGTTGTAGTTGACGTTCAATTGTTGCCATGCTTTTCGAGCGATAACGGATACAGAAGTCGTCAACGTATAATGAGCAATCAGTAAGATTAGCTAAACATTTCACAATATCATTAATTTTGATACTAAAAAGTGTTGTAGATAGCACACCCCCTTGAGGTACACCTTGCTCCTGGTCATAATAGTCAGACAGAGAGGAGCCAACTCGGACTTGCATGGCGCGGTCTGCAAGGAAGTTTTCAATGAATGTAGGAAGTCTACCTCTTAATCCTAGTTTGTGGATATCATTTAAAATGCCATATCTCCACGTGGTATCATAAGCTTTTTCCAAATCAAAAAACACAGCAACTACATGTTCCTTTTTAATAAAGGCATCACGTATGAAGGTTTCTAATCTAACTAAATTATCAGTTGTACTGCGGTCAGATCTGAAACCAGACTGAAACCGTGATATATGATTATTGGATTCTAAAAACCAAGTAAGTCTTTTATTTATCATTCTTTCAAGTGTTTTACATAGACAACTTGTTAAAGCTATAGGTCTATAATTATTAGGTTCCACAGGATCTTTCCCAGGTTTGGGAATTGGGATTATGGTTGCTGAGGTCCAATCTTCTGGAAATTTACCAGTAGTCCAAATGTAATTAAATATATTCAAAAGGGTTTCAAGAGAATTCTCTGGGAGATGTTTAAGCATTTGATAGTGGATCTCGTCAGGACCCGTGGCTGAGTCATGTGATAGTTGAATAGCTTCAACTAATTCATCTAAATTAAAATCTTTGTTATAAATTTCATTATTTTGTGATTTAAAATTCAATTTAACTTTCTCTTGCAGCAAACCAGAAGGCATGGCCTAGTGTGAGGCACCACACCAGAAGGCATCGCTGATAATGAGGCACCACACCAGGAGGCATGGCCTATAGTGAGGAAACACACCAACTAGGATGGTTGATAATGTGGCACCACAACAGAAGGCATGACATATAGTGAGTCACCACACCAGCAGGCATAGATGATAGTGAGGCACCAAACCAGAAGGCATGGCCTATAGTGAGGCACCACACCAACAGACATGCCTGATAGTGAGGTGCTACACCAGAAGGCATGACCTATAATAACGACGCACCAGCAGGTACGACAGACAGTGAAAGTAAGTAAGGCACCACACCGTAGCGAGGCACCACACCAGCAGGCACGGTTTATAGTGAGTCATCATACCAACAGGTATGGCTAATAAAAAAGCACAACACCAACAGACATGCAGGATTGAGTGGCAAAAGATAAGCAGGTATGCTGATTGAATGGCAACGGTCCAGCAAGCGTCTATCTTGCAGCAGCACTCAACCTGTAGGCATATTTGAACAACAGCGGTGTTTGTGGCAGTAAATACTCTAGGCAAGCAGGCATATATGTTGCAGCTGCAACAGCTTAGCAATTCTCTACATGGAGTGGCACACAACCAGCAGACATGTTTGTTGCATTGACAATGTAGTAACAGTCTTACCTGATATTTCACAGTGTTAATTGACATGTCTGATGTAGGGGCGTCGGTGGAGTAGCTTTTCTTTATGATTTTCAATAGGCCAGGAGGCATGTGTGATTGAATGGTACCAAGTTAGCTGGCATATCTGTTGAAGTTTCACCAAACATTAGCTATGTATTGCCATCATGTCACGCCATCACATCAGACATCCTTACCATCACGCATGTTCAATTGTGTGGTACTGAACCAGCATACATGCCGGTTAATGAGACTTGGGGGCGGGCAGTCGTATGTGTTAGTTACATTGCCCTAGCAACAATGTAATATGTTACAATTGCATCCGACTAACAGTAATGCTTGGTACTGTTACACTGGATCAGCAGGCATGTCTGTTCAAGTTGCACCCGGCCAGTGTGCATGTCTGTTCTACTTGCACCAGACTCAGAGCCCAGCCATCATTGTCAATGGGTCAGTAGACATACTTATTTACCATTATGCATGTTTGATAATGTGGCACAGGACCAGTAAACATGTCTGAGGAGATTTTTTTTTGTAACAGCTTCACGAGACTAGCAGGCCTGTTGCAGCACCCATGTCTTTAAACTTTGTTCTTTAACAGCAGGCATGTTTATTACCGTTGCATCCGACCACCTGAAATGTTGGTTACAATTGCACTCTACCAGCATGCATGACTGTTAGAGCTGCATCTCACCAGCACGGGCGTGAAAGATGATGCAGTTTTCTTTCAATGACACTAAAAATGTGTATGTTGTTTTATCACTTTTTGAGGTCTCTTTATCCCGAGTATGCGATTTTTCAGGTCATTTAGAGGTTTTAACCCCTTTCATCTTAGAGCTGTCCTATGCATGCCGATAAAAACGTATGAAATAGTCCATGGTGTCACTTTAGACATTTCTAAAAAAATGATGCATTTCTATCATGAATATTTGTTTTTATTTTTGCAAGCAGTGCAGGCTATGACTAAATGCTGTATAATAAGGCTTCACTGTTAGTCAAAGTACCTGTTTGCTGGTGGGTTTAGCTGGTGCGAAGGAGAGCGATTCATATAACACGTTCAATTCTACCTTATGAACAAATAAAACAAACTGTCTGAGTCTGTTGTAAGGACTCTCTAATTCCAAAGGGTCAAGGTTATTAATAGGTCGCCAAAGCTGACGTTGTGTCCAATAGCATCCTTTATGTAGATATATAAAGAATTCTAGGTGAGCGCCTTTTGACATCAAGTTTACCAGGCAAGGCAACGCAACGTAAGTTTCGATTTTTGTGTTAATTCAGGGTCATTGGCGACGTCATTCAGAAAGTTCAACGTCATCATGACATGATCGTGAGATAGACAACGTTTATCAGGCAATGTGCAACAGTGCAGTTAATATGAGAGGTAACTGATAAATTTAAATAGTGTGTTTTGGAAAGTAGAATAAATCTTGAGCTAGTGCTATAGGGCGTTATAGGTGGTGCACATTATCTCTCATGAACACTCAATATAAATGTTTATGATTTAGATTCTTCTCATTTTGTAAGGTCTCTATATCCTGAGAATTAGGTTTTCCAGGTTATTTAGAGGTCTGAACAGCTGTCGCCGTGCCCTGTGGGGGCGGTAAAACGTATCATTAAACACAAAATGCTATAAACATGTCTCTGAATGCTCGATAGCCGTACGAAGAAAAAAACTAAACTAGAACCAACAAAATTAAAATCGCAGGAAAGGTACACCTCTAAGATTCACGCGACTTCATTTATTTTGATACTATGGATTGGCTGTAATATGTGATTATGGGAGGTCATCAGTATTTAAACTGTAGGTACCGTCGTGCCAACCAAGAGTGGCAGTTACGTATTATTTTGTTTACAATTGATAAGTAAAACATTAACTTTCTCACTACACTTGAGCTAACGCGAATCAATAGATAACTTGTACACTCTATTTATTATAAGTCCCTGATAATTTTTTAAACAAAACATGACTTCACTGTCACTCTTGGCTGGCAGAAAAGTACTCAGATACATGTATGATAGAGACAGTCTTGTTTATATGGGCACGTCTGTTTTGACAGAAGGTAAGAAATGTATAATTTCATTTATTTTCCATTGACCTACTTCATCAATATTTTGCAAAAGTTTTTCCTTATACTGATCTATACAGGTTTGTGGGATTTGGATACGTTTGGCTTAAGAATCTAGCAAAAAAACAAGCTTGCACTATTGTGCAGTGTCAACAAAGCATTCCTGTTTGCACATAGAGCGCATGGTAAAGCAGATTTGAGTTAATCTCATTTTGTAACTAGCTGTGCAGGTCCATTTAAAGGTTTTTATGTCCCTAACCGAAGGTAGGGGGCATATTGGTTTGGGTGCAGATCCCGTTAGCGTCCACGTCGGGAACCAAACTAACATAGGTACATTGTTGGGGTCAGAAAAAGGTGCTTAGATGTTGGTGACCTTGACGTTATTAGCTCACCTGAGCCGAAGGCTCACGGGTGAGCTTAAAGTATACCAGTCACTCCGTCGTCCGTCCGTCAACATCTTCTCTTACACCACAGGGCCAATTAAACTCAAATTTCATATGGAGACTCCTTAGGCCACGGGAACGAAAGTTTGTTCAAATGGTTCTGGTCACATGACCAAGATGACCGCCAAGCCCATATATGGTCAAAACCCTTTAAAAATCTTCTCCAGAACCAGAAGGCCGATGACCTTGGGACTTGCTATGTAGCATTGGGGGATGTAGGATCTACCAAATTTGTTCAAATGATGATCCGGGACTTTAAGTCAAGGTCAAATGTGCTTCCTAATGCATTTAAATGGGATTTCTTTTTTTTTGGAAAGTTGACTTTCTGAAAACTGTTGAAGCCAAAGTTAATATTGTTACTTGATATGTTAAACCTAATGAGCCAATGGCTATAAATAAGAAGACTCAAAGGTTGGTTGTGCTGTTATATCAGACAACCATAGTAATATGCAGCATATACCTGACGATTCATCAATTTTCACTGCTAAAGCCAAAGCAGTTGATCTAGCTTTAGATTTCATTAGCACTTGTGTTGCTAACAATAAATTTATTGTATTTTCTGACTCGCTTTCTGTATTGAAAGCAATGAACCATACCAGTTCAAAGAATCCACAGATTCAGAAACTTTTAGAAAAAATGTCATGAGATTTTAGCCTATAAATAAGTAGGTCATACAAGAGTCACTCATTCATACTTACTACAAGGTGAAGAGCAGCCACAATGTGTTGGTTGTGACGCGCCATTCACTGTACGTCACTTCCTTTTGGAATGTGGCGACTTTGCACAAGTGAGAAATAATTGCTTCCATGTTGATAACATGAAAGAATTATTTCAAGATATACATATTGATAGTATTATGACATTTTTAAGACAAATAAATCTGTTTAACAAAATCTAATTGCTATTTTGAATATCATGTTTTGTTTTACATTTGTATCAGACCATAATACAGATCTTTTAATGTTGTATTCTGTTCAGTTAAAAAACATGTACATTTATCTGAAGACCTCTTTGAAACTGTCAGATATTGTACGTGGTCTCTCCTGTCAACAATCGTATTGGAACTAATTATCATTATACAAACTCATCATCATCATTCCTTTCCTTTTATTTTATATATGTTTACTTTTTCCATCTTCATCAAGTATGGTACCGGTTCGATCCCGGCCCGGTACCATACTTTCGTGGAGATTGATCATGAAATAATTTCTACGGTCATTCTCCTCCCTTCCGCTGATTTATTCAAGAAGGAATGTTGTCAGTTACAAGCGAAAGTATGTGCACAAATTACTGGTTAACCGCTTACTCAAGCCTGCCCAGGAAAAAGTGTGGTTAAGTGAACTGACCGTCCCGCAATGACCATATCTGTTGACATGGGACGTAAAGCAACAAATACAAACAAACATACAATCTTCATCATGTTTAATTTAATACCGTCTGACGCTAATGACACGCAAGGGTTGATGCGTCGTTAAGAACCAAACAAACAAACAAACAATGGCTATAAATAAGTTCCAAAGGTCAAGAATGACCTTTCAGCACAGATTGCTCATATTGGAGTCCCATCAATATATTAAAACATAATTTTCCCAGAAACAATTAGGCCTATTGAACTGAATTTTCATATGAAGACCCCATAAGAGAAGTTAGCCAAATTTTATACTAATTCTTTTGGTCACATGACCAAGATGGCCGACATGCCCATATATGGTAAAACCCTATAAAAATCTTCTCAAGAACCAGAAGGTCCATGAATTTGGGATAAGTTGAAGAAGATTGTTGGCTCTAATAATTTTTCAGCGCAGTTCATTAAAATAATTTCCCATTATAAAAAGATTGGCTATAACATTAATGTATTGCAACAGACTGCATGCTTGGTAGTCAACCCAATCACAGTTGGCAACTTTGCTTTCCTCTTTAATTGCACGCCGGTGGTTCGGACTTCAGACTCTATGATGGTTCCGACTTAAAGACTTATCTATTGATGAGATGGTAGGGGCCTGATGCTTTAGCTGTTTGTCGGGCCCTCCGGGGTTTACCTGTTGGATTTCTTTTGCTCCGGTATTCAGTTTAATTTATTGTTGAGTCCTTATCCTTGCTTTATCTCCTTGTTATATCTTGATTTATATGTTTAAGGAGATGATGCATTGATAAGTTAGGGGTCTTTCATGCAAACCAAATATCTATGTGTCTTGATCCACATCTGAATTAAGGGTGAGGTTGGCGCCGTTAAACCGGTTTAAGCCCTCCAGTAAAATATTTTACTGACCGTTCCAAGGCGGTTCTTGTTTTGTGGATCTTTTGTGTTTTTGTTCTGTCTTGTGTTTGCTATGTCTTTGTAAACCTGTCTTAAGCGGCCACACAAGAAGACCAAATATTAGTTTTCCTGACAGATTGTCGCTTAGTGAGGGTTTTAAGTATTGCAGAATGCTTTAAGGTTGGCATTCTGCGATACTTTTGACTTTCTATGTGTCTTGATCCACATCTGAATTAAGGGTGAGGTTGGCGCCGTTAAACCGGTTTAAGCCCTCCAGTAAAAGTATTTTTACTGACCGTTCCAAGGCGGTGCTTCTTTTGTGGATCGTTTTTGTTAGTTATGCTTCATGATGGTGTATGTTGTACTTGTATTGTCTTGTCTGTTCTTTTGTAGCCTTGTGGTCACCTGCTGGGAAAGGGCTGACCTCTTGGCTGTCGTGTGTGTGGTGTTTTGTCACTTTCCCAAAAGTGTCCTGGTCCACATCAGAATCAAGGGTGAGGTTGGCGCCATAAAACTGGTTTAAGCCCTCCAGTAAAAGTATTTTTACTGACCGTTCCAAGGCGGTGTTTCTTTTGTGGATCGTTTTGTTAGTTACGCTTCATGTTGGTGTGTGTTGTGCTGCCGTGTCTGTTCTGTGTAGCCTCCTGGTCACCTGCTGGGAAAGAGCTGACCTCTTAGCTGTCGTGTTTGTTGTGTTTTGTCACTTTCCCAAATGTGTCCTGGTCCACATCGGAATTAAGGGCGAGGTTGGCGCCATAAAACTGGTTTAAGCCCTCCAGTAAAATATTTTACTGACCGTTCCAAGGCGGTACTTCTTTTGTGGATCTTTTATGTTTTTGTTCTGTCTTGTGTTTGCTATGTTTTGTGCGCGTCTGTTTATATGTGCTTCGTGGTCACCTGCTGGGAAAGGGCTGACCTCTTGGCTCTCGTTTGTGGTGTCTTCTGTGAGTTTGTCACTTTCCCATTGGTATCCTGGGTCAGGTGTGGTACTTGATTGTATCGATTCCTGATCTTTGCAACCTTACTTACTTTGGTATGTAGCATTAGGGATATGAGGCCTTCTTAGTTTGTTCAAATATGATTCTATGTTGACCTTGACCTACTTTATATCAAGGTCAAATTTACTACCTTATGCATTTAAATGGGAACTCTTTTGAAAAGTTAACTTTTTTAAAACTGTTGAAGCCAAAGTCATTATTCTCACTTGATATGTCAAACGTAATGTGACAATGGCTATAGATAAGTTCCAAAGGTCAAGGTTGACCTTTCAGCCAAGGTCGCTCATTTGAGTCCCATCAATATATTAAAACATAGTTTTCTCAGAAATTTTTTGGTCAATTGATCTGAATTTTTAAACGAAGACTCTTTTCCACAAATTAGCCAAAATTTTTGCAAAATGTTCTGGTCACATGACCAAGATGGCCGACATCATATAAGGTAAAACCCTTCAAAAACCTATTTCTAAAGAACCAGAAAGTCCATAACCTTGGGACTTGGTATGTAGCGCAAGGGATGTGGGGCCTACCAAGTTTGTTCAAATGATGATCCTAGGTTGACCTTGACCTACTTAACATCAAGGTCAAATTTTCTATCTAATGCATTTAAATTAGAACAATTGGAAAAGTTTTTTCGAATACTGTTGAAGCCAAAGTCATTATTTTCACTTGATAATTTAAACCTAATGAGACAGTTGCTATAAATAAGTTCCAAAGGTCAAGGTTGACCTTTGATCTTTCAGCCAGGGTCTCACATATTGAAAACAGTTTTCTCAGAAACCACTAGGACGATTAAACTCAAATTTCATATGGAGACTCCATAAGTTAAGAGGAGTAATTTTATGACAAATAGTAATGGTCACATGACCAAGATTGCTGCCATGCTCATATTAGGTAAAAACCTTTAAAAATTTTCTTCTTTGGAACCAAAAGACAGGTGACCTTGGGACTTGGTATGTAGCATTGGGGATGTGGGCCCTGCCATGTTTGCACAAATGATGAATCTTGGTTTACCTTGACCTTTTTTATGGCAATGCCAGTTTCATTCCTAATGTATTTATATTGGAAAAATCTTAAAATGTTCATGTTTCTATAACTGTTTGAGTGGGCATTAAATTACTTGCAAGAAATGCTTAACCTAATGAGACAGCACCAAAGGGCAAGCTGACCTTTCATCCAAGGCCACTCACTTTGTACAACCACATACGTATCTCAGAAGTCACTGGGCTGTTTGAACTTAACAATACCATTCAGTAATGACAAAACAATTTAAATATGGTATTTATTTTAGGTCACGAAAAATGGTCATATATGGTAAAATAAAATATGTTTAAATAGTAAGCATTAGTTGACCTTGACCTATTTTAACATTATTTAGGAGATCAGGTGAGCGCTTCAGGTCCTCTAGTTTTAAAGGTAATTTAAGCACTTTGAAATGACCAAAATATGGTTTCCGAACCTGGCTAAACTTTATAAATTGTTTCACTGTGACACAATGAAGATTTGATTAGATTTTAGTGAGCTTGACTTAATTGCCAAGGTAATCATTCTATAAACACTGTAAAAACAGTCATTTCCCTGCATTCTATAAACACTGTAAAAACAGCCATTTCCCTGTGGGTGAATTTTGTCCAATCTTACAGAGATACATTGTTATGATTGAGTAAAGAGATTATTAGATTCAGGTGACCTTGATCTTCAAGGTCACACCAGGACTTTGAAATGTCAAATTTCGACAATAATAGGGTTTCCGCACGTTTTCTCTTGAACCGAACAATAGATCCTAGCCAAACTTTATACATTGTCCATTGTGGCAAAATGGCTTTTACCATTCTTAAAAGACTGTAAAGTCAGCCTTTCTGAGCCCTACAGTATGATTCAATGGGTGGATTTGCACTTGGTTTGCATAGATATTTTGTTTGTAGGGGAAAAACAAACATAAATGGTGACCTTAACCTTATTTCTAAGGTCACACCAGCACTTTGTAATTTTGACCAAATCTGTGTTACTGCATGCTATCTAACATATGTTTTGGATACTCCAAAGAACCGTCTCAATGAGATAGTTCATTTTAGCATCCAAAACGAATGTTTAAATTGAAAGAAAAGAAAATAATCAGAACTTTGCGCTCGTAAAATGTGCTTATCTAGAGTCCATCACATCGGCTGACCCATAACATTTATCTTTTGTATCCTGCTTTGTATCCTCCCGTTGTATCTTGCTTTATATCTTCCCGTTATATCCTGCTTTGTATGTTCCCGTTGTATCCTGCTTTGTATCCTCCCGTTGTATCCTGTTTTGTATGTTCCCGTTGTATCCTGCTTTGTATCTTACCGTTGTATCCTGCTTTGTATCCTCTCATTGTATCTTGCTCTTGCTTTGTATCCTCCCGTTGTAACTGCATCCTGCTGTTGTATCCTGCGTTGCACCATATGTAAATGTATGAACCAGAATACTGACTATTGGGGCTATAGATCTATGTATTGGTATGAGCCTTCATCCGCTGCTTATTCCATATGTGCTAGCATTGAAGGCTCTGACGAGACTGCGCAAATGCGCAGGCTTGTCGGTGGGTTCACTGTTAGACTACGCTACTAGCTGCAAATTTTCTATATTCTATTTGCTTGCTTGATGTGGTTGTTCGCCGGACAGCTATCTTCTCTCGACCTGGCTGTACCTAGTGTCGGCATCATCAATGCAGTCAGAAAGTGAACTGATAAGTGATATATTTCCTCCGTTATTATGCCATGCCTTTTTAAACAGATTTTATTGACAGCTTTCTTCACAGATGTCTGGAACTATTATGGGTATCGCTAGGAAAATTAAAGGCAGACACGTCCACAGTGTTAACAGTGTGCAAAAGTCTCTATTGCTAGGCAAAAAAGCCCATTTTTTTGTTTTGCTTCTTGCAGTTTTGCATTATAATCTCCAGCAGGAATAGCTGCTGAATTTCTAGCAAATATAATTCAGTATTCCGCAGAGGCTTTTACGCCCAAAAGGGAAACGTGCATTAAGGGGTAATTTAGCCCCCTCTAGAGACATAAACTGAAAATTGCTTTTCACCAAATTCTTTTGATTGGTATATAAGATGAACAACTGAAGTGTAAAATTTCAGCATTAATTTAAATTTTACCGTTGCTATGGTAACAAAAATGGCCGACAAAATAGTTTTAAAATAGAGAAATCCCATTTTGGACCAAATTTAAGGCTTTTTGAGACCTATTTTTAAGAGTTAGATATCAGCACAGTTAAATAACAAAACAACCTTTTAATATGTTGTGTGCTATAGTATTTCTCATCTTCTGTTAAAATATATTTTTGGTATATACTTATGCTCTATGTTAATTTCTCTGTCAAACCTCTCAAATTTGCTCCAAAATGCCCTATTTCCTATTTTTGGGCTTTTTTGTTAGCTTTTTTGTTACAATAGCAACGGCAAAAGTCAAAGTAATTTGAGACTTTAACACTTTTGTTATTGTTCTAATAAACTTATAATAACAAATTGGTGAAAAATATTTTTTATATTTTAGCCTTATATGGGGGCCAAAAAAGCCTCTTGATGCACGTAGCTCTTTGTCATGTACCCTTAAAATTGAATGGATTCTGGATATGGTGTTAAACATCTGGGGTACAAAAACCAAGAAAAAGCTCTTTTATACTCTCAATTTCAAAATGCAGTGGGAATCCTGTAATTTGAGAACACTAACAACAGAATGATAATGAAATAATGCGCCCTCTGATCCGTGTCAATTTTTAAGTGGCCTTCGAGTTGCATAAACGAGTCTCAACTTATACATATTTAGGGGATAACTGTATTCATTTTGGTGGGTATATTGTAACGTCGGGAGAGAGAGAATGTTGCCTTTCTTGTTTATGCATTATTATCTATACTGTCCACAAAAAGTAGGGGATATTGGGACACAAAAAAACAGTATATAAATGTTTTAGATTTCCCCATATTTTGTCCAATTGGCCAAGTATGTTGTTTGTAATATATATTTGATTTTCGACATTAATTCTTCGACTAGGGTACAATTTAAAATGTGCTATTTTTGGTTGAGTTTTTTTGGCACTTGTTTGTAAATAGAAAATATTTTCCAAGCAATATACTAAAATTCTTGACCAAGTTTTCTATGCACTGTGTTCTATCCGTGATACCGAATGTAATATACTTTTAACTGAAATGCATTGTTATGTTATATCTCAATAAAAACGGAGTCTGACTTGTCCAGAAGTGTTGTACATAATTACATTCCCCAAAAAGTTGGTCGATAGTCTCTATTTCCATAGTACAGAATTCGCATAAAGCTGTCTCTCCAATTTTACATTTAAAGAAGTTTTTATTGCTAAGAATAATTAGCATTTTAATTGGAAATTTTGGAGATAAATACGTTTGGTTGCCTGCAAGTGGTTGGTATATATGTTATTCCAGTTTAAATCCTCTTCACCGAATTGGTCTATCCATTTTTGTTCAGATTTTCTTTTTTGTGGTAATTTCTTTTTCATTAGTAAGTTATATGTGTACTTATTTGTTTCAATCTGATTATTTGTTCAAGAATAGATGGCTTTTTTAGTATGTCAACGTTTTCGGTTTTAATGTGAGTTAATGTAGCAGAATTTCACTTTTTCGACAACCCTGAGGACAGCAGCCCATACAGGCCAGGCAATTAGAAAAGTCTGCTTTTGCATATGCCAAATCTAACCAAAAACGTCGATTAGCTGTGCATCTACGCAGGGTGAACAGTGTCTTTGTTGTTTTTTTGGCGACTTGATGAAAAAAAAATGCATAATTAGGAGATTTGTTAACTTGGGGCCAGTAGCTTTTTTTTTATTCAGGATGACATGATTTTATTTTTATTTAAGAGAATATGGTATACCAACCGGAACTGTAAACTCGGAAATATCCACGTGGGTTTATGCAAAATTTCGTGACATAAAATCCTCGCAAAATAACTCTGTCGTTTATTGATATAGGTTATTCATGATCTTGTCGCGAATTTTAACGTCTTAAATATGTCTTTCAACGCTATTCACGAAATAAAATTCTCAAGAAAATTTCCGAATTTTATGGTTCCACACTTCTTAAAATCTGAAATTGCATTTTTCTGAGGGTTCATCCTACAACAACGCGCATATCAAGCAGATGAACACCAAACCAAGCCGTTGCGTCCAACTTATTTTTTTAGTGTTTCCCAAGAGTACTAAACCATTCATGACTGTTAATTCGAAGTCCTGCTTCAAGTAATTAGCATTTCAAAATATTGCGCTAGCAAGCTACATCTTGTATCTTTAGCTGATAGCCTTTGCAAACAAATTATATCCAGATTAGGCCCAATAAATTGTCTGACATAGTCTTTATCCAAACTGTTTTGCACTACGAAATTATTCCTTTTAGAAAATTTTGGAACTAGTCGGCAGTCTCTCTGAAAATTTCTATTACAAAAGGGCAAGGTGTCCCTACATCGCTCGCCTGAGTAATATATAGGTATCTGTTGAAAGTTAGCCATGTCACTGGTGACACCTGGGGCCAGGCCATTTTTTGCCCCAGGGGCATAATTTGAACAAACTTGGCAGAGGTCTACTAGGTGATGCTACAGATCAAATATCAAGGCTCTACGTCTTATGGTTTAAGACAATGTGTTTCCCTACATAGAAGCCTATTTGAAACATGTTGACACCCAGGGCGGGGCCATCTTTGTTGACACCCAGGGCGGGGCCATCTTTGGCCCCAGGGGCATAATTTGAACACACTTGCTAGAGGTTCGCTAGATGATGCTACATACCAAATATAAAAATTCTAGGCCATATGGTTTCAGACATGAAGATTTTATTCATGTTTTCACTATATAAGCCTATGTAAACATGCGACCCCCAAGGCGGGGCCTTTTTCGGCCCCAAGGCATAATTTGAACAAGCTTGGTAGAGGCCCACCAGGTGATGCTGCTACCAAATATCAAGACTCTAGGCCATATGGTTTCAGACAATATTATTTTTTCCTTGTTTTTCACTATATAAGCCTATGTAAAGCATTTGACCCCCAAGGTGGGGCCAATTTTGGCCCCAGGGGCATAATTTGAACTAACTTTGTAGAGGTTAAAAAGTTACTGCTACATATTAAATATCAAGACTATGGCCCTTGTGGTTTCTGACAAGATTTTTTCATGTGCTCCCTATATCAGCCTATGTAAACCATGTGACCCCCAGGCGGGCCCATTTTTGGCCCAAGGGGCCTAATTTGAACAAATTTTGTGGAGGTCTACTAGTTGATGCTACTTACCAAATATCAAGGCTGTAGGCCTTGTGGTTTAAGACATGAATATTTTTCATGTTTTCCCTATATCAGCCTATGTAAAACATAAGACCCCCAGGCGGGGGCATTTTTGGCGCCAGGGCTATTATTTGAACAAACTTGGTAGAGCTTGACTAGGTGATGCTTCATACCAAATATCAAGACTCTATGCCGTATGGTTTCAGCCAAGAAGATTTTTTCATGTTTTTCACTATGTAAAGCATGTGGACCCTGGGGCTGGGCCATTTTTGGCCCCAGGGGCATAATTTGAACAAACTTGGTAGAGGTCTACCAGGTGATGCTACATACCAAATATCATGACTTTAGGCCATATGATTTCAGACAAGAAGATTTTTTCATGTTTTTGCACTATATATTGTCCGATTTTATTAACCTGACACAGGTGCATAATTTCACGGTTAGTGCACAAGATATTTTTACCTTCCGTCGACTTTCGGTATTTACCGTAAGTGTTACGAGAATTTTGCAAGTAGTAATGCAGATAATGAAACGTTTTGCACTGTACTTCTGACTAGTCAAGTGGTTTTGGTACAGAGTTTACAACCAAAAGGTCCTGAGTTCGAGTCCACGTAAATTCTTTTTTTTGTTTTTGTTGTATTTTTACCTCTTTATTTGATTCGTTTAACTTCATTATTATAGATGTATCACGACCTCTGAGTAATGTCTTTTGGATCATTATATTCAAATGGTTGATGCGTAACGCATATGTCTGTAACATCTTTGTGCTTCATTAATCGAAATAAAATAGTATACGTAATAAAACGCCTGAAACCCTATTTCTAGATCCGTATTTTCAATTTTGTAAATATAGTCTTGCTTCAAAGTTATTTGTTTATCTATACTTGCATTTTTTATTGTTATTTTTGTAGGACCCTCACCGAGAACGTTTACCGTACGCTGGATATGTGATGTTGAATCTCTGTGCTTTTGACATATTCTTTAAAGTAATCGCAGATATTTATAAAAAAAATGCCTTCGTGTCAAGACTTGCTGCATACTTTTCTTCAGACGTTTTCCTACTGAACTTTAGTTCAAACAACTTGTATAGTGAATACATTTTTACCATATGTTTTGGCTATAATATTGAACAATATTTTCCAGTAATCTTTGAAGATGTTTCGGACAGACTGGCTCATTTTACTCGTTACGCATTAACCTTTTGAAATAGAATGATCCAAAATTTCATTCCTCAGAGGTCGTGGTACATCTATAACAATTGAAATTAAACGAATCGAATAAAGGTAAAAATAAAAAACACACACACACGACGACTCGAACTCACGACCTTTTGGTTGTAAACTCTGTATCATAACCACTTGACTACTCAGTAGGACGGTACAAAACGTTTCATTATCTGCATTAGTACTTGCAAAATTTCTGTAAAACTTACGGTAAATACCGAAAGTCGACGGAAGGTAAAATATCTTGTGCACTAACCGTGAAATTATGCACCTGTGTCAGGTTAATAAAATCGGACAATAAGCCTATGGAAAACATGTGACTACTGGGGTGGAGCCATTTTTGGCCCTAGGGGCATGATTTGAACAAACTTGGTAGAAGTCCACCAGATGAGCTACATACAAAATCTCAAGACTCAAGGCTGTATAGCTTCAGACAAGTAGATTTTTTAATGTTTCTCCCTATAAAAGCCAATGTAAAACCTGTGACCCACGGGGCGGGGCCATTTTTAACCCCAGGACTATAATTTGAACAAACTTGGTAGAGGTCTACTGGATAATGCTACATACCAAATATCAAGGCTCTAGGCTTTGTGGTTTGAGACAAGAAGATTTTTTCATGTTGCTCCCTATATAAGCCTATGTAAAACATGTGACCCCTAGGGCGGAGTCATTTTTGGCCCCAGGGCTATAATTTGAACAAACTTGGTAGAGGTCTACTAGGTGATAATACATACCAAATAACAAGGCTCTATGCCTAAAGGTTTCAGACAAGAAGAGTTTTCATGTTGCTCCCAATATAAGCCTATGTAAAACATGTGACCCCCAGGGCGGGGCCTTTTTGGCCCAAGTGATATCATTTGAACAAACTTGGTAGAGGTCTACTAGGTGATACTACATACTAAATAGCAAGGCCTTGTGGTTTCAGACAAGAATATTTTTTTATGTTGCTCCCTATATAAGCCTATGTAAAACATGTGACCCCTGGGGCGGGGCCATTTTTGGCCCCAGGGCTATCATTTGAACAAACTTGGTAGAAGTTTATAAGGTGATGCTACATACCAAATATCAAGGCTCTAGGCCTTGTGGTTTCAGAGAAGGTTTTTAAAGTTTTCATCTTGAAAATCTATTTTTAGTCTGTGTGACCTAGATATACATTGGACCGAAACTATTTGAACCATTTTAAAAAAGGGTTATATAAGAATCATTTCTAGCAAGTTTGGTCAAAATCCAGTCAGTAGTTTAGGAGGAGATGTCATCTAAAGCAATTGTTGACGACGCACGACGGACATCCAACGATCACAATAGCTCACCATGACTCAGGTAAACTAAAAAGTAATGAAATACAGTATAATTTTTATTATTTATAGGATAAATAATCAGAAATACACCCGTTCATCTGAAATTAAAGTACAGTGAAGCCCAAAAAAATCGATATTTAATGTACGCTTATTCGAAATAAATTTGAGACACATTGGATTCAGAGAATATGGCCTATTCATGATCTTTTTTGTCTAAAACACACTTGGGTGCGCAAGAGAAACGCCCAAAACATATTTCGTTCAGACATGGGGCGATTTACTTTGGAAAGCAATGCATTGAATACGCATTACTTGCCAAAAATGTGCATTGAATTAGCATTACTGGATTTTGAAAAAGTAATGCATTGACTTAATTTAGAAAGTAATGAGCTGAAGTAAGCATTTCTTTCATTTATGTGGAACAGAATCATACATTAAAAAACTAAACTCTGACTATTTCTAATACATTGAATAAAATGGCTGCATAAAATTGTAAATATCACATAGAAATAAATATTTCACATCAACCAATGGCTACAATGTACACTTTTCGCGCTGAATTTCGTATAATTATCAGGAACATTTTTTTGCATTTCATAATATATGAAAATTGGAGGAAATAACACTCAGAAATAATTTACACTTTAGAAATCCCAACTCTTTTTTTTTCAAAAAAAAAAAACTTTTTGTGGCTTTCCCTGGGTAGAAACCAGTACCGCCGGGAGGGTTTATGATTTGTGTGTTTATTATATGACGGGAGCACCCGAAGGCTCACCGAAAGTGGTATTTTATGTGGTTTTATGGTTTTATGGAGAAGCTGGGAATCGAACCTGCGACCCCTGGTTTACAAGGCATAGCGCTTATCCACTACACCACGGGGGCTTCCCTTTTTCTCAAGTGATCATATTTCATTGAATATATACCACAGGAAAGATCTTTTTGCTTATTAGAAAGTACACTGACCCAAAATGAAAACTTTACACTTTATTTCTTTGAATAATTGTTTTGTTAGTATACATGTCGTTGTGAGATTAACGCATGCTTATCGAGACTGCGTCGCAGATAACGATTCTGCAATTTTTATTCAAATCCCAGGTCAATTAAAGTGTCAACGCCCGAAAGACGTGATCCTTACGTTGCACGTGCGGAGGAAAAGGTGGTTCATTAACAGCTTTAAAACTGACAAGAAACATTTGCAGCTGAGTACTGGTAATAAAAAATAAATTATTGTTACAAAACGCTTCCATTTAGTGACGGCACGTCTTTCCAAAGATCAAAGAAACCAAGTTATTGGCGTGCTCATGGCGGGGTCTACGGTAAATGATATCGCGCATCATTTTGGCTGCTCTAGACAGACTGTTCATTATCTTATGAACCAGTACAACAAAACTGGATACGTCAGAGTTCGTGCAATACCTGGTCGCGCACGTGTGACGACGTTAACGTCCTTATCACGTTAACGCGTTAACTCACCCACGTAATCGTTTTAGACGGCAACCATTATTGCTCGTGTTTACGGGGCTCATGCACACAAAAAATTAGTCATTTCTTGCAAAATAACGGGCCTGGCATTTTCCAGCATGGCAATGCAAGGCCTCACACAACACGTAAATAGCCACATTATTCCATGCTGAAAATAACGCCAACCTCTTGCTTTGCCTGCTTCATCCCGGGTCATGCACCCTATAGAACACGTATAGGGTGAATTGGGTCGGAGGGTCAGGTCCAATCATCAAATGGATGCGTTAAATGACTCCAATATGCACCTCTGTTAGCATTACATACGTATCCCTAACGTGCTCATACAACGTTACGTAAATTCAATGAGGCGACGTATTCTGCTAAGCATTCGTAAAAATGAAGGTCACACTGGTTACTTATGATCTGTTTAACATCACTTAAAGCACGCAGTCGGTAATTTCTTGTTTCCAAAATCTGTGTGACTGTTTTAATTGTTTTTAGAAATTTTCATTTTGACCCCTCTGAACTGAATTGTTCATAAAAAATTATGCAATTTATGATTTTCATCCAATTTTTTTTTTTCAGAGACATCGATAAGGCATTGAAGATTCGATGACCGAAAACATTAACCCCGAAACTTAATTTATTATCAAAATATATACTTTTGAATACTATGTAAAGTTTTCATTGTGGGTCAGTGTATATTTTATGGGAGGGAATTATAAAATTTTGAAGTTTCCTGCGCTATATCTCTTGACTGGATTATCCAATTACAAATGCAGGCTGTATCTTAATCCCAAATCTCATGTCAACTGATTTATGACCCCAATAAATTTACCCCGTAACAAATCTGGTCAAAGAGACACACTGTCAGTGGCCAAGTGTCAAAATGTGTGAAAAGTACAATTGTGTGATAATTACCCTATTTCCAATAATTGTATTGTAGTCAAAACATTGTGTCTTGAATAATAGATTAAAACATAATTTAAACCATCTTAAAACACATTTAATTGGCTTTAAAATAATGTATAAATAAACACATTTGACTTCATAAAGTGGGGTAAAAGATCTTATATTCAACACTTCCCAGGTACATTGTCACTATTCCAGTACTTATATTTGCTCGTATCTGTAAGGCGTTTCACTATATTGATATATAATCAAAACATTTACTCACAAGTTTCACAACTCATTTTGCATGTTCATAATCTTAGTCAAAGAACAGTCTTTCCAAGCAAACTGAATAAAAACAAATTTTCGTACAGAATTATCTCTTCGGTTGTAGATTAAGCTTTCTATTGTACTGTCTTTGTCATTATGGTAAAACTTCTGTTAGACAGTAATTCAAAAATATTCAGTGAATTTTGACAAAAGCAATGCATTGAATTAGCATTAAAGTAATGCAAAAACTGGTGAATTAATCATTACCTTGAATTACATGGGAAGAAATGCATTATTTATCCATTAGCATTAACGATAAATCGCCACATGTCTGATTACGTTCGATTGGAAATAAATTGACAGTACTCATTTTGGGGGGCTATATATTTTTATTTCTACCTTCTTACAATTCAAAATACTGATAATTTGAAACATAACCTCTTGTACCGAGGACTTCGCATTTTCGAGATTCACCTGTATAATTTAGTTTGACTTCAGCATATACTTCAATTTATAAGTTTGAGTTATCGATGTTATCCTGTATGCTGAAATTATGTCATATACATACAAATGCACAAGACTCATATAAACAAAAATTGGGAATGGTTTCTTGTAAGTTTGTTTAAATATATGCTTTGTGTGCTCAAAAATCTCGTCTTATCAAGTTGTTGAAATGCTTTCGTACCTTGAGGCAAACAGTGTGAAAACAGATCAGACTGCTCCTACAGGATCAGTCTGATCTGGGTCCACACTTTGTCTAGAGGCTTCAAATATTTCAGTGGACGAAACAAGATTCAACTTTGTGATTATGCGCTTTAAGGGTTAATGTATAATAGCCTTAAAAGCATCAGGGCGTGACTGCACTAGCAATAATGAACTGCTCCATAAAATAGGGGTGTTACAACGTTATGCCATGGTATTATTCGTATTTACAAGATAACTTTACAAACGATTCAATGGCACAGTAAGTAAAACGGTTGTACTCAAAGAATCTGATAACAAGGTTGAGGGTTCGAGCCCCAGTGAAATCTCTTTTTTTATTATTTTTTTATTTTTTTTTTTTGCTTTGGAATTTTTTCGTGATTTACATGTTTGCAGAAAAAAAGTTTTGGTGTATTATGCACATGTAAAGCGACTTCACTCAGTAAATTGGCGAAGCTTGTATGGAGATACAGCGACGATGCAAGAGCTATTATTGAAAACGTGTACAAGTTCTGCATGGAGGAAAAGAAGTCTGGAAGGAAACTGTCACTGAATCGTGTATGGAACAGGACTGCAGCACTCACTGGCGTTAGCAGATCTACCGCCCAGAAAATTATGGAAGAGAAGAAGAAGGCACATGACGAGCAGCAACAGCCTAAGCAGCCTCCGTCATCTACCGTCGACAGTGTCACTTGGTGACTTTGACCAGGGTATTGTACGGAGAACCATCGCCAAAATGTACTGCTTGAAGGAGGTTCTGCCAACCATTGATAATATCAGAATAGTGTCCAAACAGAGCATTGGTTACACTGGCAGCAAGGGTCGTCTTCGCAAAGATCTCCTTCAAATGAAGTTTGCTTACACACGCTGTGGGGTGAATCGAAAAGTGCTGATGGAGAGACAAGATGTAGTCCTCAGCAGGATCAGATACCCTCGCAGGGTCTGGGAATCGAGAGAGGCAGGTCACACAGTCGTTTATACATGATGATGACTCCGCGACGGACACAGCAAGCGAGAACGAGGATGAAACTTGAAAATTCCTAGCACTGTGATGAAATTGCTAAATAAATATAAAACAAAACAAAACACAATAAAAAAAACAACAACAGAATACACAACTGCAAATAAAAACACACTAAAACCATTTTATAACATATAACACTTACTTTCCTATATCAAAATAATTAAACATCAATACATGCAATAAAATTAAATGAAGCAAACAAACAAAAAAAAACAAGTCCGAATTGAGGTTCGAACTTACGACTTCGCGTGTTTCAGGAGAGCGTTTTAACCACTGAACCATAAAGACAGATATCAATTGTATATAGCGTTTAAGGATATAAAGAGATTTTACAAACATTTAACGGTAAATTATCTGCTCAACCCAGAAAATTGGACTCGACCAAAGGTCAATACTGAGAGGTCACAAATGAATAATATACGGTTAGGATTTTCTTGAAATGCACGCACGTTTGCGCGGCCCAAACAACGTATTAACTCTTCACCAAATAATGAATAGAACCTGATTTCCCTTCTTTAGCAGATGAAATAGCCGAGCCACAACCAGATATGAATATTTAAGTTACTGCCTTTACAGTCAGGAATAAGTTCTAATATAGTATTATACAAATCAAGCCACAACACTGATTTTACACTAATAAATTTTATGTTACTGTTGTTACCAGAAAGAGTGTACGCTAAATATACTAAAACCAAGTTCTAATAGGTCACCTTATGTTTTTACGCTAGTTTAGAAATTGCAACATAGGGTATACAAAATTAATGCTTTTTTTAAGTGAAGCAATACTTTGCCGAGACTGCAAGTTATTACATTTAAAAATGACGTGTACTTCTAGAGAAAAGATACCCGCATTTCAAACAGTCACACTTTTTTTTCTACAATATAAACCATAACACAGAGCCCTTATCAATTAACGTTTTTGTTTGTTTGAAGATGTTACTGGCTTCCCGGATATAAGAATAAACCTCAAAAGTTTTGTTTCCATCGGACTCGTCGTTTTTGCTACTCAACACCATAAGCCAAACACTTTCAGCAGGTTAATCATTGAAATTCAGCTTTAAGCTTGCAATTTACATAGAGAATTTGCACTACTCTGTACGCTTTATTATTAACGACAGGGCATTGAAATTTTCAGCGATTATTCATTATCGCCAGACGTCGCCGTTCTTCTCTGAGAATTGAAAAATCAAAAATATCATGCTACCAAATCGATTTTTAAACTCTCACATTGAAACCGGAAGTGTACAGTATTTGTAAAACTTTAATCGCCAAAAACGGACTAATCAAGTTCTACTGTGTTTGGCCTACAGTGTTCAAATAAAATTAAGTACATTTAATTTGTAACCACCTAAACGTAAATTTTATAAAAACTACTCTCAAACACATTTTTTCTTAAAAATGTCATTTTTTGCATTTTTAACCCCAAAAAATTTGAAGTAAAAGAAAACTGTTCAAAAACACCGCTAAACGTTTGCCCATATAGGCAAAAAATTCATTTCTTTTTTAAGAGCGTTTGATCAGAAATAATGAGTTTGAAAAGTAACCGATTAGCAGTTGGTTTTAGTATTACTTGACTTTTCGCTTACTGTAAAGGCGGCGCCTCATGAATGCGTAATTAAGACTAGTCAACTTTGACATAGGTGAAAGCTGAAAACGAGGCGTCGTTTTATTCAAAAGTAACTGTGGCGTACTTCGAATCGAACTAAAGTTCCTACTATAGTTCTTACGTAATAGATTCGCATGAGCGTTTACACCCGAACGGTTAAAGTTGGAACTTTTAGTTGGTTGGCAAGTAAACAAAAATAACAGCCCTGTATGCTCCACTTCAATTCTTCATCGTAGACAAAAAGGATGTTATAAACTGCACAGCGCTTTCTAATAATCAATTACGAATAAGCGGGACCAAAAATTATGCTCTAAGTTTATTTTACAAAAGCATATCATTTTGAGGCTACTGACCGATCTTGAATCCATCGTGCTAGATCTTGAACCCATCGTGCTAGAGTAGGGAACCAGCCTATCTACTAAAGTGACGGTGCTCCGGCCATCCCCAGTAGGTTCGTGACGTCACCCTTGTAGTGACTAAAGGTGTTCGAATCAAACTTTAGTTACTATAGTAGGGACTATAATTCGATTCGAAGTACGCCTGTATCATCTTGCACCATTACCTCAATATAGACGCAAAATACATTATTTAGTCCTTAAAACGCCAGCAAAATAGCTGCGTCTGAAAATGTCTATGTAACATAGGCAAAGAGGCAAACATTGTGGACCCAGATCAGACTGCTCCTACAGGTGCAGTCTGATCTGGGTCCACACTGTTTGTCTATGAGGCTTCAAATATTTTAGTGGACGACAAAAACATACAGTTTGTGATTATGCGCTTTAAGGGTTAATAAAATTAATGTGAGTTCAGTGTGTATACGGTAAGGAGTTTCATGAAATGCACGCACGTTTGCTCGGCACAAAAAGCTCATTAACTCCTTACCAAATTATAAATAAAACCTATTTCTCTTACTTAGCAGATGAAATAGCCGAACCACGCCCAGATATGAATATTAAAGTTGCCGCCTTTAAAGTAAGCGAAAAGTAAAGTAATATATAAACCCGACATAAATGTACTTAAGCTTCTGATCTTCAGTTTTGTATTTATGCATTTTATATTAACCCCTTCAGCGGCAGACTTTTTGCGGGTAAGCATCCTATTTTAATAAGATGACATTATATTAATGTCATATCTTGGAATGAAACACCTGATATCTGTTCAGTCTGTATCACTTTCACATGCATGATCCCTTGGTGTAAACATGCGATCTTTATCAGACGTATAATTTCAAAGCATGGATATTGACCCAGTCTTGTCATTGAGAAGTATAATATGCATTAGTACAAAAAAGTTCGAGCTTGCCAAGAAGTGCAACCGACGTGCACTTCTGTGACACAGATGCACCAGCTTTTGAGACGGGAGTATACGAGACATTCTGACATTCTTGGTGCATAACACCATTTATGATAGGTTGCCAGCAGAAACAACAAGCGTAATATATGTTGAAATAGTCGTTAAATTAACGACGGGTTTGGCTTTAATACATTCACAAGATATGATGATTACTTACTACATACATAACAATTTATGTAATAAAGCATAATACATATTGATTATAAAGTTAACAAATCCAGTCAAAATTAAAACAGCATGGGTGAGGGAGAAAAGTACAACTTTTATGTCCTTGGTATTTATCTTTAAAGACATTTGTGCACTTTGATAGCATATGCCATTCCACAAGAGTTCTGAATTTCCTTTGAACTTTGTTCAAGAGCAATGAAATAGAACTGTTCAAAGTTCATGAATATACTTTCGTAGGCGCCCTGTATCTCCAGTTATACCACCCGATTCTGTATAAGGAGGCTGATAAAACGCCTAAAACCGTAAGTTTTCCATTCGGTGCTTTTATGGTGTAATATTGCGAAAAAGGGAGACGTGCTCCGCTCTGGTCGTTTAGCTCTTATCTAAGCTGATGCTAGCTGCAAATCGTGTATTGTTTGCCTGTTTACACGTCATCGCAAAAAACGAATCAGATACAACCTTACACGATTTGCAGCTCATCATCGGTTTGAATTAGAAGTTGAAAGACCAGAGTGGAGCATTTTATTCTCTTTTTTCGCTATTTTACACGATAAGTTCAGCTTCCATATACAGAGCCGGCAGCTACCCATGAAAAGAGTGGTTTTGTTTGATTCGATTCCTTACGTCCCAGTCAACATTTTTTCAGTTATTTCGGGACGTGTATTCCTTGGTTGAACCTAGTACTAAGCAATGATTAATGTGTCTTGCTCAATGCAGTGACACCGGTGGGACTCGAACCTGCAACCCCTTGAGTCAAGTACTGAGCCACTGTGTTGGTGTGATGCTAACATGCAATACCATTATAATATTGCTGCATTTGATGTCTGAAAGATTATTTAAAAGTGTACAGCCACGGAAGATGCACAAAATACGAAACCTGTACATTTTTGCCCAGGTTCCATATTTAGTACATTTCCCGCGGCTGTAACCGCACAATAGAACGGTGAAATGCATGTAAAGAAGCTAATGTTTAAAATTTGGAGTTAGCCCATTCTTGAAAGTATTGGAAACGCGTACATAATTCTAAAGAGTGAAATAACTAGGGCCTATATATAACGGCTACAAGCGCTATGGCAATTGCGTACATTGTACTTTTTGTGTTGAATCACGTGCCTTGAAAGTGCAACTCATGACTTCATTTTATCAGACAAAATTTACACGAGAAGCATGTGTATATGCTTGCGTGGTAGGACATTCCTGAATTTCCCTGAACTATGGTGGGTCTATTTTCAACTAATATACGTACATGTGTGTAATGAAAAAAAGAAGTTCCATCACGAGCGAGATATCAAAAATTGATATCATCACTAGCGAAATATCTCAGCAAGCACATGACGTCAAAACAACGTCGTATCAACGTCGCATCGACGTTGGTACAACACTGTTTTAATGTTGTGTGCCTACCTCCTCGGAATATACTTCTCAAGAAACGAAACTAACACACCTCAAAACAATAGGAAATTCAAGTCAGGTATATAATATTTCATTATTCTAGCCTGAAGCTGAGCAGGCTGTTTGGAGCTTTACATGGTCGCAAACCCCAAAGACAGGTTTTCTCACGTTAATTTAAGAAATGAATTCGATTTTTGGAAAATTCATGGAATCATGAATACTTCGTAAGTGAAGCCAACCATTTTATTATAAATAACTAATATGTATAAAATATTTATAATTTAGGAGATAAAAGAATTTTGTATTTAATATTTACTCGTAAAAATGGTTTTGTTGGAGAGTAAAGCGGAACAGCAAATGTGAACACGGACAGCCAATGGAGCAACAAGGAGCTTGTTTTGCACGTGCGACTCAGGTGTTGCTCGCTGTCAATCACAGCACCAGTTTCACTTCCGGCGAATAAGTTCGATATTCGAAGCGTATTGTACGGGCAACTGAGATTGGCAGCTGTCAATCAAATTTTGTGTCACTCATGAGGCTATAAATGATCGCAAAAATCTAAAGAGTCATTAAAGGCTTGCTTTAAAACTGTAAATATACGTAAATTTTCAGCCAAATCATATCGCAATGGTACTCTTTTGGGACATAATGGCTATCTGCAGCTTCAATGACCCAAGTGACCAGTGATTCAAAGATATATTTAACCTTTTGCATGCAGGGTAAAGTTCATGTTTTTGCTGTTTCTTCTGGCTTTTTTCAAAATTTACAATTTCAAAAATTCTTTCGGGAACGCTATCAGAGTGTCAAACGCCAGGGGTCTTGCTCTGAGTGTAAGCCCAAGCTGTTCCCCAAGGTTATCAGCAGCCGACAAAAGTCGCCGTTAGAGTTAAACTACAGTAAAACCAGAGTAAAACGGCAACTCTCAAAAAGACCAAAAAATGGTTTTCGAGACCAATTATCACTTAATGCAGGTCAAAAGGATTGCAATTCTGCAATACTTTCCACCTTTATTAAGCTACTATTTGTCAATAAGATCTTTCTTTTGTCTATTTTTGAGTGGCCGTTTTACACAGGTTTTACTGTAGTTCTTTTACCCTGTATTACACAAGGGAATGACCAAACTACTCAATGACAAAACGACAATGGCTTATGAGACATAGTTAGGAAATGGTGCTGTCTCGTAATCCAGTTAGTCTTATAGATTGGTACTATGCTATTGATACGAATTGACACTTCTTACTCCCACGATTGAATGCGGCTTATGAAAAACTGAGACTTAGTCACAAGAGAATACTCATTATTTACTAACTGTCCAGTGTTTACCAAAAAGTGCTTACGCATAGAGAATAATAATAATTAGTTAGATATGCCATCTTGTGATTACATGGCACATTTAACACAACCCACACCTTTACTTGTGACAATAATAGCTTTACTGCTAACCCCTGATAGAGATGATTGTACGAAACTGTAGATCAAATCAGATGAATACTATCGCACCAGGGCTCATTGAAAAAAAAAAGAAAAAACAAATATGATTACATGGCAAATTGAAGACGTGCAACATCTTTACTTGTGACAATAAAGCCCTTGCGTGTACGAAGTTATTGATCAAGCCAAGTGCCCCAGATGAATAGTATCGCACCTGGGACCATTGAAAAAAGGCAAAAACAAAATGTGTGATTACATGGCGCATTTAACACATCCCACGCCTTAGCTATGACAACAATAGCCCTACTGCTTACCCTCCAAAAAGTTGCCTGTACGAAGCTGTGTTTCCAATCAGGCCTGATTCTTGGCCAAGTTCATCTAGGGGATTGGAAACAGGCATCTAAACACATTCCTGTTATATATGAGAGTCTCAATGGGCTACCTCTGAAATAAGTAATCAGTAAAATTTAGGCCAAAATTAGTAAACTTTACTAACTTTTTAAGGCCAACAGCTCAATACGAGGGTCAGTCTAAAATAACTGAGCCCTACCTAATAACATTTTATTTTGTTATTGTAGGCAAGTAATGTGATTATTATGTATAAGTAAAATAAATAAGGCCAGCTCAGTAAATTATGTTTAAAAAATTTTACATTCAGGGTAAATGGTTGTTTTCAAGATAACTTGATGTGAATGGCATACATATAATAATCGGCTCTGCACCTTAACTTTGATGTTCTTATACTGAGTGCTACTATGCAACAGACTTGGGCACAAAATAAGTCACAGCATATGTATTCACTACCTCTCTAGGTTTTCATAACAGGGAGGGTGCAAGTTGATGCTGTTTTCGCACTCCTGGGTATTTAACTTTAATATACTCAACAAAAAAAGTTAAGGAAATTGTGTTTGAGGGGCTATGACAAAACATCTAGAACATTTAAAGACATTTGAATTTCATAGTATTATAATGTGTCCATTTGTCTTTCGATTGATGCTTTAATTCGGTTTGTAGGACCTATAGCGGCTTAACAAATCAATGTCAAAGTTGACTTGTCTTCACTCCATTTTTCGCAAAATGTCAATATTAGGATCAAACATGGGTTTTCGTGCAATAACGTTCGCCATGTCCCATGGGAGATGTTAAAACCCGAGGGCGACAGATCTGGTGGTTATAGTGGGAAACTTGATGGGCCAATCGTACATGGATGAGGTGTTGAGGCCTGTTGTCCTGCATTTCCTGTGCCAGAACCAGTGCACGTACCAGGTCTAGGATGACAACGCCTGAACACATCTCGCCAGAATCAGCAAAATTTCTTTCATCAGAACAATGTTGCGTGCATTGACTGGCCAGTGGGCTCATCAGACATGTCTACAAATGAACATGTGAAAGACAATTTTGGACAGAGGGTCTGACGCATAACATGGGAATTAGGAAACATCCAGGCTCTCAATGCGAAGTTACAGGAGGAATCGAGGCTAATCCCTAGGTACAAAATCACCAGAAATATGCGAAACCAATGCAAGTCCTAATTTGCAGCTGACGGGGGACACACTCGTTTCTGAAGGCATTCTCATCTTCCAAACGTGACATTTAAGTCTATCACGTTAATTTCATATGTCATTCAAAGGAATTGCATTTCAAATTTTGAAAACTTACAGCCTATTCATGTGTTTCACGTCAAAAGAGGGAATACTCTGTAGACACTTTTTGCGAAAAATGACTTTGACCCCCAGGCTACTCGACACAGTGCCACAACAAGGGTATTAGGGCTAGCAAACTAAATGAAGCATCTTTTTCAAACGACTACATGTATCTAAACAAATAAATAAAAATTGAATATTTATTTGCTTTGGTGTTCTTATGTTCTATGGTTTTCTGAGATTTCCTTAACTTTTTTTGTTGAGTATATTATAAGTTGCTAGTGTTGTGTTCTATGAGCGGATCCAGAGGGGGCTGGGTTCCAGAAACCACATCCCCTTGGAAAATGACAAGTGACAATAGGTTTTTTTAGCAATCTGAGATATGAGTAGTTTTGTAATACCCCCCCCCCCCCCTGATTTTACCGCAATCTTTCGTCAATTTATAAGGTATCCATTGATATTCATGAATACTCAAATACCTTGTTTCATATATGACCATAAGGTAAGAGAAACATGCCATAGCATTACTTTGATTTTCAAGTTTGACCCTCTATAGCAATTATCAACAGAGATATGAGTAATATTGTAAGTATACCACCTTAATTTTTCCACAATTTGTTATTCCCTTCTAAATGTTTTCATTAAAATTCATGAATATTCGAATCAGATAATTTACATGTCCTACCAGTAAGTAGAAGTGCTATATCTTTGAATTAATTTGATACCAAGTTTAGTGTTCTAGGATGAGTTGCTGCTGAGATATGATTATTCTAATATAATCATTCCCATTCTTTAAAATAGCATAACGGGTTGTGTAGCTGTTCCTCGCGCTGGCGTGGGTTTGTCTACAGTTTGTGATTGTGGTATTTTCTGATCATACTCACTATTTTTGCCATGGATACCATGCAATTTCACTTAACCATAATTAATTTATTATCGAAGAACATAATTTTTTGGCTTTAAGGGGCTTCATTTAACCATTTGACGTCACAAAGAAATGCTTCTAGGGGTTCAATGTGGAACTGATTACTCATTGGGGTACTAGTTTATCGAATGGTTTTGTCCTAATTTTTAAGTTTTATTAATAATCATAAATATGCAAATGAGATACTTTTCATATGTGGCCAAAAGATAAAAGGATGTGTCAAATTGCATCAGTGATAATATTGATGGTTTTGGGCTGAAATATGTAATTTTTTGTTTTTTTTTATGATTTTTTTTCCTTTTTTTAAGGTTTTAGTTTATATGCATGAATAGGCAATTAGAAAATTTGCATTTTGGGGCATGAAATGAAAGGCACATGTCTAAACTTAATTTGGTACCAAGTTATTTAGTCTATGATAAGTAGCAGCTGGGATATGATTTATTTTGTAGGTACATCCCCACCCTTGAGAAAAGCGTTATGGGTTGCCATGACAACCATTCATTTCCACATAGCCAAACTGGTTTATTTATGGGGATATTTTCGCATTCAGGGGGTCCCAGGGAACAATTTGGCACCAATTCACAATTGTCTTTGGGGTGCAAGGTATGTCAAATTAGATCCTGGGGTAGTTAGTTTGAGGCCAAAATCAGTTTATTTAGTATGTTTGTTTAGGTTTTCATCTTATTTGTAAGGCTTTCATTATATTAATATCCTTGAATATGCAAATGAAGTAATTTCGTATACCACCACTAGATGAAAAAGACTTGTCAAATTGTTTCATTGATGATAATGGTCGTTCGAGGCTGAAATCAGTTTATATTCCCTGTTTTTTTTTATTTTCCCCTTATGTTTAAAAAATTCATTAATATTAATGATTATGCAAATTAGATAATTTAAATATCTGACCACAAAATAAAAGACATGTGACTAACTTTTTATATGGTACCAAATTCAGTTGGCTATGGTAAGCAACAACGGAGATCTAATTGATTTTGTAGGTACACCCCCATTCTTAGAACTCGCATTACAGGTTGCCACGGCAACCATGCCCTTTCATAAAGTCCAAACACGTATCTCTTTTAGGAACATTTTCTTCGTATTTAGGGGTCCCAAGGAGCAATTTGGCACCCTAAAGAAATTGTCCTAAGGGTGCTAGACAGACCAAATTAGATGATATAATAAGTAAACAGCTTACTTTTAGTAGCCCTCAATTTGGAACCAAAAAGCCGTTATGCTAGTTTAAAGAATGGGGATGATTTTATTAGAATAATCATATCTCAGCAGCAACTCATCCTAGAACGCTTAACTTTGTATCAAATTAATTCAAAGATATAGCACTTTTGAGAAAGGGGCCAAAACTCCATAAAAGTTTTGGCGATGACACCTAAAATCAAACTTGACCTGAATTACACATTGATATCCCCTTCTGCAAAATATTAGATTAAATCAATGCAACGCTTATACAGTCAAAATATTAACCCTACAAAAACACCTTGGTCAAACAGGGTCACAACTTAGTCAAAAAGGAGCCAGGTTATTTCAACATTCGCACCTGACTTGTTTTTATAATGCTTTACCCTTCTGAAAACTTTGAATTCAATTTATGTATCTTTTACAAAGTAATTGATAAGAAACCATAAGCTGGCCGCCGCCTACGACAGTGGTGACATAATCGCTATGTTTCTGTCATGATAAGATAAGATAAGAAAATTTATTTTAAGACGGCATGGCAGTAAAACAGAGAAACATAAGCTCTAATGAGCTTTTGACCGTCTATAAGTTAACATACAATTATAAGATAAGATAATGTTTTGACAATAATTACAAGGGATAACCTAAAAAGATTGAAATAAATTAATGTATATCTGAAACATAAACATATAAAAATTTAGCTATCTTAAGGCATTAAGACTTCATACATACTAAGCATTAGCTAAAAGATTAAAAAAGCAAATGAGTACTTTACAATTAAGAGAGTATATGCAGCACATAAGAGCAAATAGCAAATAATAATAAAACTAGGGCACTCAAGCTAAAATAAAACAAAAGCACATATATATTATAGCACAAGAATACATCATGTTGCAGCATTGAGAACAGCAATCCATGCTGGTGCCAATACTGCCCCATCATGTATTAACACTAACTTAAAATGAAACAAACAAAGCTGAAACAACACAGAAAGCGCAACAACAAACATGCGATTGAACTCAGACAGGCTGCTGGGCATCCTGCAGAACAGCTACCTACATAAATTACATTTGCAGTCTTTACCACTCCAATTGGAAATTAGAGCTTTGAATTGATTGAAGCTGCGTACTTGTCTAAAATTATCTGGGAAGCTGTTCCACAGGACGGCAGCTGCAAATCTGAAACTTTTCTTACCGTATTTTGCTGTGCGAACTTGTGGTACCTGCAAAACATTTTGGTATCTAAAGTTATAAGAAGAACAGTCTCTTATCCTAACCAGATCAGACAATACAGGGGGAGACATATCGTTTAAGATGCGAAATGTCTCCACTGCCATTGTTCTTATTCTCTTAATATGCAAGCAAGGAATGTTTGCTCTGTTCAGTAACTCTTCATAAGTTGATTTAAAATCATCGTAGACAAATCTCAATGCACGCTCTTGAATTTTTTCCATTTTTTGGAGTTACTTTCAGATCAAAAATGCCAGGCAAGCGGGCAGTAATTAAAATTAGATAATATAAAAGTATGAAAAATTGTAAGTTTATTTAGTCTTGATAAAAAAGGCCTCAACCTCTTCAAGACATTCAACTGCTGACCTGCTTTTCTACAAAGATTTCTGATATGATGATCAAAATTTAGTTGGTAATCTATATCTACACCAAGCAATTTCACTACATCCTCACAATTTATTTGAGTATCAGAAACTTTTATAGTTAGATTCATGTCATGGGTCCTCTTCCCAACTCCAATGGCCTGGAATTTTTCAGGGTTTGCCTGATTCGCAGGCTACACAAAAATGGCAATTTGTATAGTTATAAACAACTGGTGTCCGGTACATGTATGTGACTAGGGCCCACTTCGAATCAAACTAAAGTTTCTACTATAGTTCTTATGTAATAGATGCGCGCGCACGTTTCGCCCGGGCGGCTACAGTTGCAAGTTTAGTCGGTTGGCAAGTAAGAATAGTGAATAGCCCTGTATGCCCCGCTTCAATTCTACATCATAGACAAAAAGAATGTGTATAAACTGCACAGCCTACTCTAATTAATAATTACGAATAAGTGGGAACGCAAATGATGTACAGCTAGGTACAGCTAGGATTTATTTTGTAAAAACAAATCGATTTGAGACTACTGGCATGTCTGGAAACCATCATGATAGATAGGTCTAGCGGAGGTACCCAGACAATCTACTAGAGTAACGGTACTCTGACCCACCGTTGATCTGTAGTAGGTTCCTGACGTCACTATAGTAGCAAACCAAACTTTGACTATAGTAGGAACTATAATTCGATTCGAAGGGCGCCTAGGTTTGGCCTTCTATGCAATCAGCAGTAACAATCCAGGTGGGCTTTAACACTTCTAACAACATGGTATAAAAATAAAACAACTCAAAATAAGTGATAATTCTACCATGCTGTCATAATCGCAGAAATGTACTACTGTGCGTACAGGAATTCAGTGAACAACGCTTTTATGCGTTTATTTCGTTATGTGCTGACTGATCGCATAATGACCATCAAAATTTAATGCATCTATACACCGCCTAATTGGTGATATTTTTTTCGTTACAAAATGTATTGTCAAATGGGCTGTGATATGATGGAATTTGTTCTCATTTGAGCATCTGCATTTTTTTATTTACCCTAAATGCACCTTTGTACGGATCACTGCCTTTAGTTTACTATCGATGAATAATTATACAGTTTTATAAGACGAAGTAACGTGTCTTATCATATCTAAATAGTTGCATGGCAAACGTTTGGGCTAACAGAATTTTGGCATACAAGAAAATATTGAGGCCTTAATCCCAGTGGGTACCCGTCCACTTGTTCCTATAAAATGAATCTCTGTGTTCCCCTGCTCCTCAATTTAAAATCTTGATTTTCTGTGTTCCCTTCTTATCTGATCATCAGACTTTAAACATTTTCCAACTTGTTTAATTAAATAAATTGAACTTTCTATTTGTTTATTCCAAATACTGATTTGTTGACACCATACAATGCAAAATATGCATGCAAAACGTAATTCTGGGCAATAATGAATGATAAGAGAAAATAATCACAGGGCTCATCCGTTAGTGTGATTCAAGTAAATAGGATTCATCCAATAAAAATAATGCTGAGGTCGGAAGGAGAAACTAGTGATGGGGTGGGAATGTGCTTGGAAATAGGTTGAACAATATATCAGCGGATGTCATATTTGAGCCGTGACATGTGATTTCCAACAATGTGGCATTTTAACATGTGTAGACTCGGACGAGCCTCTGCAGCCTCCTTTTACCTAGACAAACATGACAGTGCAGTATAATAACAGACTGCGGGTGGAGAACTGTCATGGTTTTGCGAACTAGCTGTCCCCACAGATTGGTGGTTACTATGGGGAACTGCTGACACAAAGTCACTGTCCTCGACATTCCTCTGAGCTGGTGCGCGGTCACAAATGACTAACTGCATAAAGGCGAAAAAAATATGCTCACCAGCCATTTGTGACCACGCCCCAGCCTGGCAAATGCGCTGTTAGTACAGGGTCATACCAGGGACCCGCAACCAGGAAATCAAAGTCCCCGTCGTTCCCTGGCTCTATGGGCCGTAGTTACGAATGACTTGTGTCTTTGACGATGCAGAGCGCAATCAAATAATGTGACTCCCGTTAATATATCTGATGAACAGCCTCCTCACTATTTTTTTTAACATCATTATCTGTTGCACTTGTAATATGTGTCCTAGAGCTGTCGAGCAAGCAACACAGGCCACGACGCGAGAAAACCCGTCTTCTGGGTTTCCAACAAAGAGAGTTTTAAACCAGTCTCTTCGGCTGAACAGGCTAGCTAGAAATGGAAATTTCTCTCGTAGCAAGTGTAGATATGATTCGTCTAAAAAGCAGACAACAAAGTTACTGATGAGACTGCGCGGATGCGCAGGCTGGTCTGTGCCTTTATTGTTACAAATCACCGAAAGCAGGTTTTTGCAGTCGCGGTCCAATTGCTATCCATGAACGCTTAGAAAACACGGGAAATATGATAGCTCGGACATAATTGTAATTTGCGCAGTCTCTTCACAGCCTTTGCAGTGTGTATGTAGACACACCAAGAGTTATCCTGCTGGTGACTGTCTTCTATATAATACAACCTGATATACGAAAGTAAACATGGTATTCACTGAACTGTATAAACCACGTGTTTCCCATATGAAATACACTGAGTTAAAATAAGGAATTTTCTAAATCGCAAACGACGAAGTTATTTTATTTTACAAGAGATTCCAGACTTATTTTCCTATCATAAATATTCAAATATGCAATTGTATATTAGGCGGTGTTTTATTATATGTATGTGCAAAATTTTAGTCCAAAATTTTATCATTAAAGACATTTTAAAAAAGAAAAAATTCTAACCTTTAGTCTTCTATTGAATTCTAAATGCGTGCTTTGACAAATAGTGAAGACCCAGATGCTATGCCGCATAATTTCAACAGGGTCTTTACTATTTCCTTAGACAAAACAATCTTCAGAGAATGATACATAATTTTTATTTGGAAATAAGAACCTGTGACCCTCCCTCGTTTATTGTATCAAACCAGAAAGAGGAATCCAACAGTGCATTGAGAGTAAAATAACATTGTTCTTTTTGTCACAGTTGAGCGTCACATAAAGACAGGAACAATAACAGCTATAAACCAATTACAATCACCACAAAAATCGCAACTATGACAACAGCTATATTCATAGCTACAATAACAGCTGCGTAAAACATAGATACAATAACAGCTATAAACCAATTACAATCACAAAATTGCTATGACAACAGCCATACTCATGGCTTCAGTAACGGCTATAAACACAACAACAATAACAGCTAGAACAACATCTATAACCATAGCTATAATCACGACTATAACCATAGCTACAATCACAGCTATAATCACTAATACAATAACAGCTATATACACAGCAATAGTTACAGCTATAAGTCAATTACAATCACAAAAATATTCACAGCTATGACAACAACTATAAGCATAACTACAGTAGCAGCAATAAACACAACAACAATTGATAGTTCCTACTCAACCGATAGTTACTTCCCTATGGAATAACGGTCAGCCATCTTGATGGTCAAAAATCAATAAGTAAGATTAGGCAAAAAATGGATATATTCCTTTTTTCAAAAACCTCTGCATCTTTGTGCCGTGACAGTTGCGATGATTTATGCAAAAATGGAATTAAAAAATAAACATGTTTGGTTTAACATGAAAAATAGTCTTACAAAGTAAAAAAAATAAAGATTTATTATTCTTCCACTTTAAGGTCTTTTGATTTTTGACCTTCAGCATGACTGATCATTTTTAAGGGGAAGTAACTATTGGTTGAGTGGGAACTATGAATAACAATAACAGCTAGAATAACAGCTATAATCACTTATTCAATAACAGCTATATACACAGCAATAGAAACAGCTATAAACACATCAACACTAAAAGTAACAGCTATAAACACAGCTATGACGACATACAATCTCAACTATAATCACAGCTACAATAGCAACAATATCAATATCAATTATAAGCACAGCAATAGTAACAGCTATAAACACAACCATAGTAACAGCTATAAACAGAGCAACGATTACAATAACAGCTATAAACACAGCAATAGTAACAGCTATAATCACAGCTACAATAACAGCTGTAGTATTGGCTATATTAACAACTATAAACACTGCAACAATAACAGCTATAAACACAGCAATAGTAACAGCAATAATAACAACTATAATCACAGCTACGATAACAGCTATAAGCTTGGCTGTAGTAACAATTGTAATAACGGGCAAAATAACAGCTATAAACATAGCAACAATAACAGCTACAACAACATCTATTCATACAGCTACAATAACAGCTACAAACGTGGCTAATCACAGGCACAATAACAGCTATAATCATAGCAACAATAACAGCTACAACAACATCTATTCATACAGCTACAATAACAGCTACAATAACAGCTACAAACGTGGCTAATCACAGCTACGATAACAGCTATAATCATAGTAACAATAACAGCTACAACAACATCTATTCATACAGCTACAATAACAGCTACAATAACAGCTACAATCGTGGCTAATCACAGCTACGATAACAGCTATAATCATAGCAACAATAACAACTACAACAACATCTATACATACAGCTACAATAACAGCTACAAGCTTGGCTAATCACAGGCAATATGACAGCTATAATCATAGCAACAATAACAGCTACAGCAACATCTATTCATACAATCTTGGCTAATCACAGCTACGATAACAGCTATAATCTTGGCTACAGTAACAATTGTAATCAGGGGCTCAATAACAGCTATAATCATAGCAACAATAACAGCTACAACAACAGCTATACATACAGCTACAATAACAGCTATAAACACGGCAATAATAACAGCTATTATCTAGGCAGTAGCAGCTAAAATTACGGGCACAATAACAGCTATAATCATAGCAACAAGAACAGTTTTATAACGGCTACAATAACAGCTTTAAATACAGCTATAGTAACGATAACAGTTATAAACTCAACATTAATAACAGCTATAATAACAACTATAATAACAGCTATAATCACATCTACACTTACATTTATAAGCACGGACACGATAACAGTTATAATTAAAGCAACTATAATCACAGCTACACTCACTGGTAGCTTTAAATACAGATACAATTATAGCGATAATCACACCTACAATAACAGGAACAACTATGATATAGCTTTGATCACAGCTGCAGCCACATCTACACTAACAGCTATTATCATAGCAACAATTACAGCTTAAACACGCAGCTACAATCACAGCTACATCGAAGATGTTAGTTACTATGTAAGCGTCTGTCAAGACGAAGGCAATGTTATATGATATGATAGTTTAAGAAATCATCTTCAGATGAAATTATTATCAAATAAGTATGGATATTTAAGAAATTGGGTCACGCTATGTTTATGTATTTTATTGAATGAATGAAATGCAGTGCGACTATATAATGCCGACGGCATGTCTGCATAATCTGTATGTCAACTATTTGGTCCCATTTACATAATCATGTTAACTTTACTCTTTGCCTACTGGGAAATTATGCATGCTTTTTTGTCGTCTGCTGACGTTTTTTTTCAAAATCAACTTTTAAATTATAAGAAATATTTCAGAAATACAATCAGAGTGTCAAGCAGTTTGTATCCTGTCCAGGCCCGACCAAATGTCGGGCCTGGACAGTATACAAACTGTTAGCAAATGTTATCAGCAGACGACACTAGTAGGCAAAGAGTAAAGAGACAATCATTTACTTTTTGATAATTTGTATGTACTTGTATACTGTGTTCCAATGAGAAATAAACACAAATGTAGTTTGGGATACGTTGTATCTGACGCGGAGCTATACATAGTGTAGTGTCTTAACATTGCTTCATACAAACTCTTTGTATAGTAATTGTATGCGTATTGTTGTCATTTTGTATGGGCAGCCATGTAGTACACAATCACATTATTATGAGAATGGTAATTTGTCATTCATTTCTGACACGGTCATTTCTGGTAATTTTGCCTCATGTGAAATATGATTTCCAACAAACAATCGTATCACAACTGGCATGCACGTTCATTATGAGACGCCGGTTTTGGTACCAGTAAAATGCATTTAAGCCCCCCGGTGGCTTAGGCTGCTGTCCGTTCTAAGGCGGTGGTTCTGTTGTTGGTGACTTTTTGTTTATTGTTACTCCCATTGTGGGAGTCTGTAATTGTTCTATGTTTTGTTGTACGTTACTTTATGTCCATTCTAGTATTGCAATCATCTTGATGGGGAAGAGAGAGCTGATTGCTTTGCTTAATTTGTCTTCCTGGTGTCTTGTGATGGTTGAGCGGCTCTTCCTCGCGGTGCCACGGGGTTGTCTGCAGTTTGTGATTGTGGTATTTCCTGATCATACTCACTTACTATTTTTGTAATAAAAACACGCTTTAAGATGTACAGTTCGCCATTTGTCTAACACACTGCCACATGTTTCGAATTTGTTTACTCCTTGTACCATGGGTACGTATTTGATTGTAGTATATCCTGGTCACATTGACTTGTTTTAGAGCACTGTTTGAACATTAGGACTTAATATCTTGTTTACGCATTCAGCAAATTAACCCATCCAAAAGTGCAGGCGGCAGAAACCTTTTCCATAATGCTCCCAGACCAGACCAACAACAGAGACTGTGTTTGCAAAAGAGCATTGATTGGGTTATTCAAAATACATTGGTCTCATTGCAAACCACAAAAGAAACGGTTTCCAGTGATGTGAGCTGTTTGCCTATTGGAGTGGTAAACATTATCACCTGGTGTTCCTTTAAACAGTTTAGCAGAGTATAATGATTGGCCAAAGTCAGAATTTTTCGATATTTGAATATTTCTAAATTCATGTAAGGAGAAGCCACCTCACCAAAACACATTTTACTTGTTTTCTGAGCCCAGTTGGTGATTAAAGGATTCATTAAATACAAGGCTATACATCCAGCTTTACAACTAAAGATAACTGTCCGTTCTATATTTAGCTTGCTGGACATCCATTGACAATTACTTGACTTGTTCCAACACTGTTCTCTACAGGCGGGGGAGTTCGACTTGTCATATAAGATTACTTACGGAACCAAATAAAGTAAACTTAAGTGGATTATATAGAATGCTCATTTCCCAGGAAACTATTTTTGGTAATCGTATTTTATTGCAATACGTGCTTCTCACGAAACAGACTGTCCTGCTGTTTCGTTACAATGGGTCCTTTGGTGCAAAGTATGTACTTATTATCGAAGTTTGCTTATATTCGTTGTTTTTAAATTCGTTGTTTGTAATTTTGTTTAACCATTTGAAGACCGGAACCCCCTAAATGAGAGCGTTTACAAAAAGTGAATATCCTGATGAAATGCCGAATAAGGCGGCATTCATCAGAGTCTGCACTGTTTGCTGACAAAAAAATCGATCTTCAGAAAGAGAGAAACAGTATTTTTTAAAATTATATTATTATATGTAGCCTTATGGAAAATCCCACTGGTCGGAAAAGAGTAAAATATAGATAATTCTCATTAGCCTCGATTAATTATCTATTAGCTCATTACACGCCCAGTTTCTTTTGTTTTCAACCAATCAGATGCAATGACAGGAAATTGTAGTCTGAAAAAGTCAATTTCAACAAATGTATTTTTATTTCTAAAACACCATGCACCATTGACACAAAATGATATTTTCAAAATTTAGCTGTTTCGCGCTGCAGAAAAAACTGATCAGGCTGTTTGTTGAAACCTGGTCAGAAGTGACACTGCTAATGCGCCAAAATGCTATTTGATAAAGACATCATGATCAATTGACACATGGATATATGCGCTAATCTGAATGAGTCTCCACGATTTGCGTTATCAGAGTAGAATGCACAAATAGTGGGGTCTGATCAGCATAAACATTTTTCGCGTGTTTCCCAGATAATTTTGCTAAAAAAATCAAAAAAAATCTGCTAATAACATCCTTTTATACCACCCTTACCAACTTTAGCACGAACTATCTCGTGATGTGTAAATTCTACACTGATGGAAATGGTATAAAATAGTTATACCATGTCTATCTACCTGTAGGTAAGATAATCCACTCGCTTAAGCTCGTGGATTATCTCCACGTTCAGGTGGATAACCAATGGTATAACTATAACATATCGACCAGGCAAAAGCAAGTGTGAATGATCAGGAAATGTCACAATCGCCAACCGCACCACTTGGATGACAGCCATACGACAGCAAGAACACTTTTAAAGCTAAAAGGTTTAAATCTTTATCATGTACATTTGAATGACAGCCATACGACAAGAAAAGAACACTTTTAAAGCTAAAAGGTTTAAACCTTTATCATGTCCACTTGGATGACAGCCATACGACAGCAAGAACACTTTTAAAGCTAAAAGGTTTAAATCTTTATCATATACCTTTGGATGACAGCCATACGACAGCAAGAACACTTTTAAAGCTAAAAGGTTTAAATCTTTATCATGTACACTTGGATAACAGCCAAACGGCAGCAAGAACACTTTTAAATCTAAAAGGTTTAAATCTTTATCATGTCCACTTGGATGACAGCCATACGACAGCATGGACACTTTTTAAGCTAATAGGTTTAAATATTTATCATGTCCACTTTGATGACAGCCATACGACAGCATGAACACTTTTGAAGCTAATAGGTTTAAACCTTTATCATGTCCATTTAGATGACAGCCATACGACAGCGGGAACACTTTTGAAGCTAATAGGTTTAAACCTTTATCATGTCCACTTGGATGACAGCCATACGACAGCAAGAACACTTTTGAAGCTAATAGGTTTTAATTTTTATCATGTCCACTTGGATGGCAGCCATACGACAGCAAGAACACTTTTTAAAGCTAATAGGTTTAAATCTTTATCATGTCCACTTGGATAACAGCCAAACGGCAGCAAGAACACTTTTAAATCTAAAAGGTTCAAATCTTTATCATGTCCACTTGGATGACAGCCATTCGACAGCATGAACACTTTTGAAGCTAAAAGGTTTAAATATTTATCATGTCTACTTTGATGACAGCCATACGACAGCAAGAACACTTTTGAAGCTAATAGGTTTAAACCTTTATCATGTCCACTTGGATGACAGCCATACGACAGCAAGAACACTTTTGAAGCTAATAGGTTTTAATTTTTATCATGTCCACTTGGATGACAGCCATACGACAGCAAGAACACTTTTTAAAGCTAAAAGGTTTAAACCTTTATCATGTCCACTTGGATGACAGCTATACGACAGCAAGAACCCTTTTGAAGCTAATAGGTTTAAAGTTTATAATGTCCATTTAGATGACAGCCATAAGACAGCAAGTTCACTTTTAAAGCTGAAAGGTTTAAATCTTTATCATGTCCACTTGGATGACAGCCATACGACAGCAAGAACACTTTTAAAGCTAAAAGGTTTAAATATTTATCATGTCAACTTTGATGACAGCCATACGACAGCATGAACACTTTTGAAGCAAATAGGTTTAAACCTTTATCATGTCCACTTGGATGACAGCTATACGACAGCAGGAACACTTTTGAAGCTAATAGGTTTTTATCGTTATTATGTCCACTTGGATGACAGCCATATGACAGCAAGAACGCTTTTGAAGCTAATAGGTTTTAATTTTTGTCATGTCCACTTGGATGACAGCCATACGACAGCAATAACACTTTTGAAGCTTATAGGTTTAATTTTATCATATCCACTTAGATGACAGCCATACGCCGGCAGGAACAGGTTTAAATCTTTATCATACTTAACTCAAATGAGCATGAAATTTATTCTGCTCATATAAATGTTAAAATGCCAAAAAATTATTGGCATTTTAACATGTATTAGCATGGTAAGTACAACTTCTGAGAGTTTGAAAGCATGACAAAACGTTGTTTTTCACCATTTCAGCTTTTATGAGCCAGATGATTTCATGCCCAGTTATGTTGAGCATAAAACAAGTTTTATAACCTCTCTGTTTTAACCTAGCAAGATAATTGCAGAAATGAAAAAGACATAAACCCATTTAAACCGAATGAACTTTCCTATCTCTATCGGTAGGACGGGTCAATTTCAAATTTTAGGGGTGTTGGGTGGTATTTTTTCTTTTTAATAAAATTCTAATAGAACATTATGTGAGCAAACAGCGTAGACCCAGATCAGACGACGAGTCGTGCGGCGTCTGATCTGGTTCTACGCTTTTTGCATATGTCTCACAAAAGGACGCCAGGCTTATATGGGTTAAGAAGTACACCACACAACAACAAAATCACTGCCTTAGTACGAACGGACATCAGCAAAAGACGAGCTTGTCAGGTAAAACACCGGCAGCTGAAAGTTTTGGGTCAGGGTCGTCAGTCAGATTGATACAAATTGGGCTTTGGCCGTTCAGTCATGGTGGCTCATATTGAACTGTTTTAACCCATGTATGCCGAATAAAACTTCCCACTGTTCTCAATTGGGCCAGTCCATTTCCAATTTTAGGGTTGTTGGGTGGTATTTTCATTTTTATTTACGGAGTGGCTGCTGCCAGTTAACTGGTAGCAGCGATTTTACGTTTAAATGGCTGCTGCCAGTTGACTGGTAGCAGCGATTTTAACGTAAAATGGCTGCTGCCAGTTAACTGGTTATAGCCATTTTAACGTGAAATCGCTGCTGCCAGTTCGCTTTAGTATTTTTATTGTAGTGTGTATAGAAAGTTATTTTGCATCGACTGAAGTATACTTCCACCAAACGCTTTGAGGCGTGACTGTAACGGTAAATGCATTGAATAAATCGAGGGTCATGCCTTAGAGGTCGTGGTAGAAGTATAGCAAAATGTTAGTGAATGCCTTACTTAATGAGTTGTTTAACGTGTATCCGAATTTGTTTCATGGTAAAGTGTGAGTATGGGCTATGTTGAGCTTCCAAAAACGTAAAAGAGTGACTTTATAACAAACAAACAAACAAATATGTTGTTGCTAGTTTTGATTAACTTTAAAAGCGCACATCTTTTTATTACGGAAAAATTATAGTTTTGCTGTTTGAATCTCATGGCCTTTTTAATGGACCCAACAATGCAAGAATTTAAAATAAAACATCTTCTGCTGAAATTATTTGAAATTACAATCTCGTATCATTCTTCGGGAGTTAATACTTTGCAATGTCACTTCATGTACAAAAACCTAAAGAGTTGTGTTAGTCACTGTGAGTGCGTAAGCTGCTTCGATAACATCCTGGTCGTAAACCCCGAAGAGAGGTTTACTCACGACGCGGCTCAAAAAAAGTTGGGTTCTTGTTTTTGGGTCGGCTTCGATTGATTTGTCTCTTGTCACTAGTATTTTCTTTCCTATATAGAAGCGTATATTGTTCTGTTGATTAAAGTTAAAGGGTTGCGATGAATAATTATTAGAATGATTTATGTAATTGTAAAAATACCATAATTAGAACGTATGATTATTAAGGCTCATATTATTTTATGGAGAACTTATTGAAAACTTAACTTAGGATAATGAAGGTAAAACGCTGTTCTTTTTGAAAAAAACTTATGAGTACGGAGACGTTCACGTAATGCAGGATGCACAGGACGATCGTAGTCAAATATGTTTAAATTATGTCACAAAAGGGCCTAATGTATTTGCTAACATTAGTCGTTAATTTTATTGTTGCTTTCTATACAATGTTTGTACGATATATATATGTTCTTCAAAAGCAAAATAAAATTAATAAAACTTAAAAATTAATAAAACTTAAAATCCCATTTTGTTTCCAAACCCTCTGTGAATAATTACATGCGCGGATCCAATGGGGGAACTGCGGATCCGGACCTCAGACCCTCCATTTTAAATTGTGCAACTTTGTCTGAACCACCCTGGTCTCCAACTAGACACCCTCTCCCTTCCTGAGACATAGTTCTGGATCCAGGTTTACATTATTGCATGTATAAACACTGGTTTGCACCATGCGTCACCGACTCAAACCTTCTTGTCAAAATAAAAATAAAAATTTAACTGGAAGCAGCGAATTTACGTTAAAATCGCTGCTACCAGTTAACTGGCAGCAGCGATTTTAACGTAAATTCGCTGCTGCCAGTTAACTGGTAGCAGCGATTGTAACGTAAAATCGCTGCTGCCAGTTAACTGGTAGCAGACCTTGCCTTTTATTTATAGAAATTTAAAAGAAACCTCTGTAAGCAAACAGTGTAGAACCAGATCAGACGCCGCGTTTTGCGGCGTCTGATCTGGTTTTGCACTGTTTGCCGATGTCCCACAAAAAGGGCGCTAGGCTTATATGGGTTTACACGTTATAAGCCAAGAGAAGACAACTTTTTTATTGTTTTTCTGGCTGACAGTTTGCCAACGAAAAATATTTCAACTGAAAATTGGCAAATTAAGTAACAAGCAGATTATAATTTTATGTACCAATGTTGAGAATGAAATAAATATTTTGCCATATTTTGGGATATTCTGACTTGTGAAAAAATATTCCTGACTTCCTGGACCAGCTAGGAAGAAGTAACTCAAGAGTAAATGAGTCGGATCGGGCAAAATTTTTAGTTCAGTAAAGAGGTACGTGCATTAAGAGGCTATTTTGGCCCCCCTATGAGGCCAACAAATAAAAACTGCTTTTCACAAGTTTCTTCTTATTAGTTTATTAGAACAACAGCCCAAGTGTAAAAGTCTGGGATTGATTATATTTTTTACCGTTGCTATGGTAACAAAAATGGCTACCAAAACAGGCTGAAAATAGGAATGCGACCATTTTGGAGCAAATTTAAGACATTTGACAGAGAAATTAACATAGAGCACAAGCAAATACCAAAAGGATATTTTAACAGAGGGGGAGAATTATCATGGCACACAATCAATTAAAAGGGTTTTTTTTTTTTTTTTTTGGGGGGGGGGGGGGTATTTGTTTGTGCTGATATCTTATTCTTAAAATATCGGTCTGAAAAAGCCTTAAAGGCTCAAAATGATAATTTCTCTATTTTAAGCCTATTTTGTCGGCAATTTTTGTTCCCATAGCAACGGAAAAAGTAAAATTAATGCCAGAATTTAACACTTAAACCATTCTTCTAATAAAAAACTGCCATTCTTTTAACGTGATACGTCCGCGAGATTTAGTTGATATGTCGGGATGTCTTCAGTCAATTGACCCACGTACATCTGTGCCTGACCATGCGTTGTTAAAATGGATTATAGACATTCCTTTCATGGATTATACAGTCAGTTCTCAGCAGCATAAAGAAAGTGTCGAGTTTACCCGTTATGAACTGAAGTCTATTCCGTTAAATTTCATGCAGTCAATTGAATGCCAGGTTCGACTGAATGAAGCTATTTTACGTTTAGAAACAAGTAGTAAAAGGCAAACGGACATAAATTAAATGTATTCTGACTTCGTGACAGCGGTAAAAAAGGAGATGGACCAAAATTTGAACCCAAGACATATTCGTTTACAAGATAGTGCAACGTCAAATAAAAGGCGTCGTTCTCGGAAACCATGGTGGACAGAAAAACTGTCTTGTCTCTGGAACAATATGTGCTCAGCAGAGAAAAAATGGCGGAACGAAGCTACAATTTCACGGCGAAAGACTGATCTTAAAATGGATTATTTGTCTCTCAGAAAAAACATTTGATCAGACTGTGCAACGTACAAAAAGACAATATTGGTTTCAAATGCAATTAGACATCGATAATTTGGATAAAAATAATTCACAGGAGTTCTGGAAAACAATCGGGAAAATTGGAGTCGGAAATGAAAGGCGCAAACATATACCGTTAGAAGTCGAGATCAACGGGCACATAACTCGAGATAAAGAAACTGTTCTTGACACATGGAAAAATAGTTTCAGTAACTTGCTTAACCCCGTTAATGTGACGTCAAATGTTTCACATAATGATCGTGACTCATATACAAACTTTGACTTTAATTCAGAAATTTCACGAAATGAAGTGAGCAAGGCGATCTCTCATGCTAAGAAAGGAAAAAGTGCCGGTATAGACGAAATACCCACAGATGTGTTAAAGAATGAAGTTGCTATTGACATTCTCCATAAACTTTTCTCTATATGTTTTAATACAGGCATTATTCCAGAAGACTGGGAGTTACTCCATTATCATACCAATACCCAAGTCATCTACAGGTGATGCTCGAAATCCGTTAAATTATAGGGGTATAAGTTTGGCGCCTGCATGTTATAAACTATATTGCGGGGTTCTAAATTCGAGACTAGAGAATTGGGTCGACGAAAATAATTTGTTGTGTGACGAACTAAACGGATTTAGAAAATAAAGAAGTACACTTGATCATTTGTCTACCCTGACGTCAATTATAGAGACGCGTAAGGCTAAGAAAAAATACACTTTTGTTGCATTCATTGAATTTTCAAAAGCGTACGATTCAATTCCACGTGACAAATTATGGACTAAATTAAAAGAAATGGGTTTATGTGGCCGATTATACAACGCTCTTATTTCTTTATACAAATCGGTAAGAAGCTGCGTGCGCATAAACGGTGTATCAACAGACTTTTTTGACGTCAAATGTGGCCTAAAACAGGGATGTTTGCTCTCCCCTTTATTGTGTATTTATATATTGACGATCTTATTCGTGACATGAAACTGTTAAACATTGGAATAGAAATAGGTGAGAAAACATGCATACTTCTGTATTCTGATGACGTCAACCTTATCGCAGACACTGAGGAGAATTTACAATCTCTTTTGAACTGTCTTAACGAGTGGAGTGCAAGAAATGGTTTGAAAATAAACAAAGATAAATCCAAAATTGTTCATTTTAGACGGTTATCCGTACAGCGATCAGTATTCAATTTTTCGTGTGGTGAAATGCGCTTGGACTTGATACAACAATATAAATATTTTGGATTAATACTTCATGAACATTTGGACTACAGCATCACTGCGAAAGCAGTGGCCCAGTCTGCAAGTAGAGCTAGCTACGGCGCTTCGATTTGGGGCACTCGGGAATATTCGTGAATCAACTCGGTACAGCATAGGGCTTGTAGATTTTTCCTTGGGATAGGCAAGTTTACCCCTAATGCAGCAGTGGAAGGGGATATGGGTTCGATCCCTGCGGAAGTCCGACAGTGGAACTGTGTTTTGAGACTCTGGTGCCGTTTAAAAACTGTGGACATAAACCGACTTAACTACAAAGTGTATAAGTGGGCAGAAGCCATGAAAACGCAAACGAAAAACTGGTATTATCGTTTTCAAAAACATTTACGGTCTATTAACTGTTCACATTTTCTAGAAAATGACTATGGCACTAAACATATTATAACAACCTGTGAGAAGCAGTACCTGGATATTTATATTGATAAATGGAAAAACGAAGTCAATAGAGAAAATGCTAAACGAGGACATGGTCAAAATAAACTTCGCACTTATAGGACATTTAAAACGAACTTCGAAACAGAGACTTATGTGAAAGTCTTGATGCCTTTTGCATGGCGTAGTGCATTCGCCAAGTTCAGAGCTGGAGTTGCGCCCCTTAGACTTGAAACAGGTAGATACGAAAATTTAGCTGTTAATCAACGAACGTGTTTCAATTGTCGTAATATGGTTGAATCAGAGCATCATGTTCTCCTTAAATGTCCACTGTATAAAGACCTTCAACTCGAAATTTTTAGCCATGCTTTTAATATAAATCCTGGTTTTTATGTTTTGTCAGATGAAGAAAAAATAAGTTTTTTATTTTCTTCCAAAGAAATGGTAAAGGCTGTTGCCAAAACCTGCAAAGATATTCTTGAAAGGCGCAGACGCTTTTTATATAAATAATGAAAATGTTTTTATCTTATATGAATTTTAATGAGGTTTTATCGTGTCTCATAACTCTTAAAGAGTAGCTTATGTACTTTTGTATTATGTTTATATGTCTGTATTTTATGTTTGTACATAAGGTGACACGTAAATAAATCATTGAATTGAATTGAATAAACCAATTGGGTGAAATTGGTGAAAAGCAACTTTCAGTTTTTGGCTCCAGAGGGGGCCAAATTTGCCCCTTAATGCAAGTACTCCTTTAAAAGATCAATGCCTTCCATAGGCTTTCAACAAACATGTGCTTATGTCTGCGAGTGAATTTTGTCCGGTGATTATTGTCAAACAGGATGGTAACAAAGATTACTGTCGCGAGCGGAATCCTTTATTTAGAGTGCTTGACTGGACAACCAACTGTAGCCAAATATGTGTCTCTTTCAAATAAGTGTCTGAATATGCGATAATCATGACATCTTGTTTGTCCTGGTTACAATATCACTTATTCATTTTTTACTCAAAGTCTTACAATGTATATATGTCTATAGAATTACTATGCATGCTCTGTGATATATTTTATGCTTGTTATTATACTGTCGAAGTAAAAGCACTACAGGGCTTGTGTTAAATGTATTCGACACAAACTCAATCTTCAATAGCTATGTCTATCACTCATGAAAGAAGATCGACGACAAAAGTTTCCACTAATGATTAACGAGTTGACAATGTCATATACAACCAGACGTACCAAAAGTTAGAGCCATAATAGTATTATGGCTCTAACTTTTGGTATGTCTTGTCTGTTATACAACCAGACATACCAAAAATTAGAGCCATAATAGTATTATGGCTCTAACTTTTGGTATGTCTTGTTGTCTGTATTCAATAATCATTGGTGATAATTCTTTTTATGTGCATATTTTAGTGCTTTTAAGCTATGTATAGATACATGTTTTGAGGCAATCGACATTCGATATGCTTATCATTTTAACTGTAAGTTATATCAGGTTTGAACTTTGATGATACAAACTGATAGTTGCTTCCCTACATGCTAGATGAAGACAGTGGGTCTTGCACTGGGAAATTTTGCATGCTTTCTTTTTGCGGTCGACTGATTTTTGGGGGATTTTTTTTATCAAAATCATTTTCTTATTATCAAAAAATCTTTAAATGAATAATGCCATCAGTGTCTAACAGTTTGGATTCAGATAAGGCCCAAAGATTTGTCGGATTTGATCTCAAGTCGAAACTGTTTGCAAAGGTTATCGACAGAAGTCAAAAGCAGACAAAGTGTAAAGCTGAGGAGGCTACAAACAAGTTGTAAATCAGCTTTTGCAAAATATTCTTTCAGCAATACCATCAGAGTGACAGTTTGGATCCAGATCAGGCCGAACTTATTGTTCGGCCTGATCTGGGTCCAAACTGGCCGCGAAAGCGATCAGCAGACGGCACTAGCGGACAAATAGTTTACATGCAAATAAATAATGATTAATAACATGTTGGTAAATGATCTTTTTTTCATTTTAAAGTTACACGACTTCAAAAAATAATAATCTGAAAATCTCTTGTGCTGCTTGATTTTGCTTACACAAAATACAATTTCAAGAAACAGGCCAACGGTTTAGTTTGGCTCAGTTTAGGAGCAATTTAGACTCAAAGTATACTGAGGGACTTTAAAAACGCACCATTTTACATTCTCTGTCTCTTCCACATGATTAATTTGAGGATGTTTTCTTTATCATTTTTTATCCTCTTGCAAAATGGGCCATGATTTGTCATTATTTCAATTTGCTAATGCCGTTAGTTCTGACGTAATATCGACGTAAGTGTTTTTCAACAATTGTCGTCAGACAAATGTAAATTTGATTCAATTTGAAAACAAACACTTTTGAGTGGTAGCCAGATGTCTTAAAAAATGAAAAAACACAAAACTTTTCAGAAATAATCGTTTTATTACACTCCCACTCGCAGCGTTTCTTTGCTAACGTCAGTCTTAAATTTTCAAACATCAATAACAGACGGGTGACGTCCGCGCATGTCGCGATACTTTGGTCTTTTATGCAACTGATTGAGGAGTATGTGTTCGCAACAAAAACACTTTGATTTTTCATGATCCTTAGGCTATAAACGGCCAATTGCGTCAAAAATCAATGACGTCATGTAGACGTAATGAACGTTGCCAGAGGCCTAAAACTTCATGATTTGTTTTTGTCTTTCCTTTTGCTTTCAAGAACAAACATCGGTTCGAAAACTTTTTTTCGTTCATAATGGAAGGTATGGGGACTCTGTGACTTTTTGAGTTTGAGTTGTCTCAGAATTATTGCGACGTCACGGCAATCATAAGCCACAGCGTTTCGATTTTCTTATTGAATGCAAGCTAAATGAAGGAACTTGTCCATTTTATTTTTCACATAATGAAAATATCCAATTTTCGACATAAATTAGCATTTAAGCAGGTGGTGCGTTTTTAAAGTCCTTCAGTATATAATAAGAAAAGACGATCCAGCAGGTGACTTTAGTTACAAAACAGATTTACCATTAGAAACATGAAATAAATTTCTGTTTTTGTCCAATCAACTGAATAAAGCAGCATTATGTGATAATGCTTCATTATGTCGCTTCACTCTAACCGGGTGACTAGTATACACCCTTTCTGTGTCAACATGGTTTTGTTTGCTTGCTTGATTGATGCTTTACGTCCCAGTCAACAAACTTTCAGTTACATATGTCGGGGCGGGTCTTCCTGCTTTGAACCAGTACTTAGCAAGGATAAATGTGTCTTGCTCAAGGACACAACACGGTGACGCTGGTGAGGCTCGAACATTTGGTCTCGAGTCAAGCACTCAAACACTGATCCACCGTGCTCACTGTCAACATAGTAAGTTCTATATTGATGTCCAATCTTGTCTAATAGTTAAAGTGCGTAACAGAAAAATATTTTTTTCTTATTTCTCAATCAAAACATCACCTCCGAAATAGTCTAATAACGTTCAAGAACTGTTCTAGAATAAGTTCTGGAACTAGTTATTGAACTATAACTGGCCGGCTCTCTAAGTTCTCGAACTATCGTTCAAAAACTTTAATGTTCATGAACTGGAAGCTACAGAACATCCAAGTTCTTGAACTAGTTCAAGAGCTAGGAGGTTCTAGAACCGGCCATTTATAGGTCATAAACTGGTTAGAAAACTTGTGGAAGTTCTAGAACATTGAATTTCTTGAAGTTCAAGAACTTGGGAGTTTCTAGAACCGGTCATTTATAGCTCAAGATCTGGTTCTAGAACAGTTCTTCAAGAACAATTGTTCATTTTTTTTTGAACCCAAGAACTGCAATTTTTACTAATTTCAGACAAATGGCACATACCTGCTCCATGCCCCGAAATTTGAGAAAAAATCTTTAATAGCCCATCCCTAAGTAGACATGCAAGCTAATGCCATAACCCACGATGGCTGGTGACCTGCCACGGTAGCTCAATTGAAAGTGTCCACTTCAAAAACTTAATATCCTGGATTTTGTGACATACCGAAGTCATTAAAATTGGTACTTGTTGCGTCCCACTCGCCACTCAGATTTACGGGGTAGAGGAAGGACGGATAGCCCCAGTGTCTAAAACAGATAAGGGAACATTGAGCCGCCCGTCTGGACCAAACACCATTGTGATATGACTAAAACTTGTTGAAAGCAACATTTTGATCCATCACTGAAACATTAACCCTTAAAGCGCCAAGAAAAAATGCATTTGAAAATGTCGTCTGCTGAAGTTGTCTGCTGCAAAAAAAATGCCTAACATTACTGACAAATTAAGTGTAGAAGCAAACAGCGTGGACCCAGAACAGACTGCTCCTATAGGGAGCAGTCTGATCTGGGTCCACACTGTTTGCCATACGCGCTTCTTAAACATTTCAGCAGACGAGAAAAGCAGACGACTTTTGTCGTGATTGGCGTATTAAGGGTTAAAATCAGACTATGTATCTGATCTGATTAAATACTCTGTGAATTTTGGGATAAATCTCAGTCAGCTAGTATCAATAAATGTAGACTGCTCAACCTCCGTTTTTAGTAAGCCATGCTATCTTCTTATTGAAGTGACACCAACTTTAAGACATTGTTTTTATTTGCCTGATAAAAACAGCAACCCTAGCAATAATCAACTTTGAAAACCGTTAAGAAACTGTGTCTAAGGTCACCTCGCTGTCTCAGCCAAAATACTTTTATGTTTGCCATCTATAAATTGCCTCATATCTATTTTTACAGAGCATTCAAAATCTCTCCAATTCAGGCAGCCATGTTTCCCCATCATCCATCTGGTCATGACGTCATCAGCCTCTGGTTCTAGAATGTACTCTTACCTGAGTTCTATAGCCTCTAGAACATTCTGGTTCTAGAACTTTCCAGTTCCAGACCCTGTAATTCTAGAGCTTAGTTATTCAATAAGAGTAGTTCAAGAGCATTTTTAGTTCAAGAACAACAGTTCAAGAACTACGAAAGTTCATGAACTGTGTTTTTGAAGTTCAAGAATGATCTTGAAATTTTTGAAGAGTCCAAAAAGAAATGATTAGTTTTTGAACTTTTTCGAAGGGGCTGTGTTGTGGATACTCAAAAGAACAGCAACATTGAGACAGTTCATTTGAGCACTCAAAACACATTATGCTTAAACTTATGGGTACATGTAAGAAAATATTCACAATTTTACGTTGATTAGTTTCTTATCTGGAGTTTTGTAGTTGTGTTGTTTTTTATGCACTGGCTCTTATATAAGATTGGCAAGATTACCTGTAATTGAAATATGATATGTCTTATAAAGAATGTTAATCTTTTCGATCTCCCAAGGTTTTCAATCTCACAAGGTTAAAGGTGCACAACCGCGAGGAAAGTACAATAAATGAAACTTGATATTTTGCTAAGGTTAAACCCTGGAATTGTGACAGAGAAATATAAGCTTCACATGAAGATGTTTTCGAAAAATTTAAAGTGGATATGCATGTCATGGCAGACATCTTGGATATCGAATCTATCTATGAAGAAATTCTGAATCTCTATGTCGCCCCAAGACCTCTTTGTGATGTCACTATGACATGACGTTTAAACAGCAAGAAAAAAACAAAATGTATTTTCTACCAAAAAGCACACAGGGCTTACACAGCGCCTGCACTTTCCATGTTCAAGTGAAAAAAGGCTTTCGACAATAGTAGTCTGATAAACAAATGAGTTACTCATGCAAATATAATTAATTTGATTATCAACTATGTCTATACCGTAATTTGCCATGGTGAGTCATAGAGGTTCATTATTTACATGACATGACACGAGGCGTAAATACAAGACGTCTCGCTGAATGCGTTGGTGGATGCAACTGAAGCATTAAATCTTCCTAAGAGATCTTATTTGGTTCTTAACTCGCCTCACGTGATGTGCACTCCCACCAAAATATACTTCCATAGAAACCAGAGTGAAAGGAAATGATGAGCCACGGAAAAGTGGACTGGCTACCATATGTAATTTGTCCTGTTATCGATAACTTAATCAACGATTGTGTCCAAACCTGCAAATGTTACATTTGCAGATTTGGACGCAATCGTTGATTAAGCTTAGTAGATTAATAAACCATTCGGTGTTTGAAGGAAAAGTTAAATTATCTTATAAAAGAAAGCGAGTATGAGCGGGAAATGCATGCCACAGTCACAAACTACAGACAAACATACGGCACTGTGAGGAAGAGGCAAAGAACGATAACAGCGACATGAAATCCAGAAGACAATACATATGTAACAGTTAAGGAACCAGCGATCTCTTCCCCAGCGGATCTTCGCAGGCTTTTATCAGTCTGTGCAGAAACGATGTAAGTCTTATATATATATAGCTATCGGTGCCAGCTTAGAGTGATACAGTGATCGGGCTCAAAGAGTCTAAATATATTCATGAAACCGTCTCAGAAGCGTATATTATGACATTCAGATTAATTAAGATGGAATCCCTAGGTACGTTCATCTATGAATAACGACAAATAGTTCTATAACAGGCAGCAAAAGTTGTACTTCATTTTATTTTGCAAAAGCTTAGTTACTGATGCTTAACTGAGATAGACCTCTTGAAAAGGGAATTAATTACATAAGCGATAGCATTCTTTAACGCGCTTGCGCATCTTTAACAACCAGGTAACCATCAATTTAGCATTTTATTCTAATGAAACATCTAAAGATTAGCTGCCAATAATATAAAATTAGCTATCTATTAATGTCATCCAAGTGCACGATAAACTGCACAAAAACTTCATTTCTACATGCTCATTACACTGAAACATAAATAAATAGTTGAGAAATTTTTGAAAAAAAAAGATGGTGAAAAACACTAATTTATTGAATTGACATATGTTGTAGGTGCACATATGAATTGCCTCAATTAGGCAATTTCTAATGTGCACCAACTACATGTGTTACTGAAATTAAGGAAACCTATTTTGAAATAAACATTTATCAAGGTTTTGCTTCATTAAAACATCTCAATCTGCCAATCAGTATTAAAATATATGCCACTATATGGCAAATTGTTTATATTTACATGACAGCAATATCACCAAATTTGATTTCATGAACTGTTTTGCTAAGCTGGTACTTGCGCGGTTGTAAGTAGGTTTATATGTCTAGCGATTGGTCATCTATTTCCTTACTTTACAAGTGCGAACACGTGCAGCTAAAGATCTGGTGATGCTGTATGGATACTTCATTTCGTTTTTTTTTTAAATCGGTTTCTGGGAGAGGGGAAGCCCCCCCCCCCCCCCAGACACCCTTGGAAAATGTATTTACTTTCGTGCTTACTTGCTGATCTGGATTGGTATTGGTGAAAGATATGGCGAATAATTTTTACTATTGTGGATTTATTATTCTTAAAATTGTTGATTTTTAGGTTGATAATATATTCTGAAGGACTTTAAAAACGCACAACCTGCTTAAATGCTAATTTATGTCGAAAATTGAATATTTTCATTTTGTGGAACAGAAAATTGACAAGTTTCGTCATTTAGCTTGCATTCAAAAAAGAAAATCGAACCCCTGTGGCTTATGATTGCCGTGACGTCGCGATAATTCTAAGACTACCCATATTCAAAAAGTCACAGAGTACAATACCTTCCATTATGAACGAAAAAAGGTTTTCGAACCGATGTTTGTTCTTGAAAGCAAAAGGAAAGACAAAATCAAATCATGAAGTTTTAGGTCTCTGGACACGTTCATTACGTCTACATGACGTCATTGATTTTTGACGTAATTGGCCGTTTATATCCTAAGGATCAAGAATAATCAAAATCTTTTTTGCCAACAGATACTCCTCAATCAGTTGCATAAACGACAAAAGTGTCGCGACATGCACGGACGTCACCTGTCTGTTATTGATGTTTGAAAATTTAACACTGACGTTAGCAAAGAAACGCTGCGAGTGGGAGTGTAATAAAACGATTATTTCTGAAAACTTATGTCTGTTTCCATTTGTTAAGACATCTGGCTACCACCTAAAAGTGTTTGTTTTCAAATCGAATCAAATTCACATTTGCCAGACGACAATTGTTGAAAAACACTTACGTCAATATTACGTCAGAATGAAGAGCATGAGCAAATCAAAATCATGGCAAATCATGGTACATTTTGCAAGAGGTTAATCAATGATAAAAAAATATCCTCGAATCAATCTTGTAGAAGAGAAAGATAATGTAAAATGGTGCGTTTCTAAAGTCCCTCAGTATAGTATTTCGGATCACTCAGGATGTGCCCAGAGTTCACAATTTTAATATAAAAAAATCTGGATCATGCCCACGAATCTGAATCCACACCATTACATGGCTATCTACGCTCCATGTATGTAATATTTTACGTAAAAAAGAAAAATATTCCATTTTTATTACATTTCTTTGTCTTCTGGGGGCTATTGTCCCCAGACTCACCTCGTAAAATATGAATGTATTTATTTTTGAACCAATGTGCGCATCTGGATTGATCTTGGAGAAAAATATGGCACAAAATTTGGGTTGTTGATTTATTTTCCCTAAAAATGTTGATTTTTAGGTTGATAATATCATACTTTGGAACACTCGGAATGCACCAGATCGCACCATTTTTATAAAAAAAAATCCCGGGGCGCATGCCCCTGAGCCCCCCGCACCCTAGCAAAAGTGATACTCGACTTCATAACAGGGATAACTACGCGTCTGATATGTCATTTTCATTCTCTATCTAGGTACTAAGATGATTTTTATTAAAACTTTGATGAATGGTGATCAGATATATTCTTACTTGTTGAAACTGAAGTTAAACTTACGTATAGGGCCTAATAGCAATGTCTAAGAAAATCTAGTTTCATCTAGAGGGAAAAAACCCAAACCCCTCCCCCACCAGAAAACCAAATGGTCTAGCTGCACCTAATACAAAATCAAATCTAGAGGGCATTCCTCCGTAATACTCTACCAGGATGCATTTCATTTGAATAATTATATATCTTGTATTCCGTGGTTAAGCCCTATCTTTACGTGTATAACGTACAATATTAAGTGAATATTCAGTCATCCGCTCGTGTATAGCTTCATAGTTTTTAAGTATGTGATATTAATCATATGGAAAGAAAAATACATTTTTGGGAGAATTGGCTTATATTTTGTGGGATTTTGAGAGAAGCTGAATTAATCTCAAGAGTTTGGGGAGCAAAGAAAAAATACGTTCAGGGAGCTGAAAATTTTCTTTCAGGGATTTGGGGAGATCAATGCATTATTTTCAGTGATCGAGGGAGCACAGACCGCACAGGGGGGCCTCATTAGTATATCTTTAGCCGCTGTTTGAACAGAACTGTACTTATTTTAGTATGTATTACGAGCTCTTAGATTTGAAAATAACTCCATAATATCCTTTAGTCACTGTTATATCAGTACAGTTCTAATTGAGTATATATCACGAGCCCTTTGATTTGAAAATAGCCCCATATTCTATTTGAGTATGCATCACGAGCTCTAAGAAGCGAAAGAATAACTCCACTTCCTTTAGTCACTGTTATATCAGTAAGCTCCGTCTGGAAGGGGACAATTACTCCCACTTCATTAGTCACTGATATATACAACAGTTCAACTAGAGTATTATCACAAGCTCTGAGAGGGGACAGTAACTCATTGGTCTATTTGAGTGTATATCACAAAGCCAGAGGGGACAGTAACTCCATATTCTTTAGGCACTGTAATATAAGAACTGTTCTGTTTGAGTATGCTCTGAGAGGGGAAGATAACTCTATATTCTTTAGGTACTGTTTGAGAAGAACAAGCCTTTGTGTTAAAAAATGTCATGCTAATTGCTACTGAGCATGACATTTCTTATGATCATAATATTAAAATGCCAAATAGTGTAGGCATTTGAAAATTTATTATGCTGATTTCAAATTTTAAATATTATTTATATACTTCAATGCTCTTCCTGTTCAGGGTTTTATTATTAAAGAAACCTAGGTACAACACTTCCTACAACGTGTTCAGTAGAAAGTCAAATCAGCCAGCAAATGAATACAGCCTAATCAATCTTTATTTTGCGCTCATCAAATGGACAGCCAAGAACCCCCTTGATGTTTATGCTTTCGGTGAATATTCTTATCAGTCTGTGTAGCCAGATATGCACAGGGTAATATTAGTATGTGTTCCGTGGTGTAAAGGCTAATTGTAGGAATTGCTATGAATTAAATATAGCAAGAAGTGAGCAAAGCTCACATACCCCCGGCGGTAGCCATCAGTGGTTGTAACATTTTCAGAGAAAGGACAAAATTGTTAAAGATTTCATAATTCTAAATCAAGTCGTTTCTGAGAAAACTTTATGAAAAATGTCCATATGTGTTATATAGTGGTGATAGATGGAAAAATTGAAAAAAAGTAGGCATAATGAGGATAAGCATCTTAATTTTTTATTTACGCAATACACTTTGTCTACCTGAAGGTTTACACAAAATTTCATAATCCTAAATCAAGTAGTTGCTGAGAAAACTGACGAAAAATATCCATATGTGTTATAGAGGATTGACAGAAGAAAAAAATGAAAAAGAAGGCAAATGAGCTTTGATCTTTTATGTTTTTGTTCTGTCTTGTGTTTGCTATGTCTTTGTGTGCGTCTATTTATATGTGCTTTGTGGTCACCTGCTGGGAAAGGGCTGACCTCTTGGCTCTCGTTTGTGGTGTCTGCTGTGAGTTTGTCACTTTTCCATTGGTATCCTGGGTCAGGTGTGGTACTTGATTGTATCGATTCCTGATCTTTGCACCCTTACTTACTTTGCATCTTTATTTTTTATTTAGAAGGCGAAATGAGGATTAGCACCTTAATTTTCATTTACACAATACATTTTGTTTAATGAAGGTGTACACAAAATTTCATAGCCTAAATCAAATAGTTGCTGAGAAAACTCTGACAAAAATGTCCATATGTGTTATATAGGAGTAACAGAAGAAAAAATTGAAAAAGAAAGCAGAATGAGCTTAAGCATCTTAATTTTCATTTACACAATACACTTAGCCTATCTGAAGGTATGCACAAAATTTGAAAACCCTGGCTCCGAAAGGAGCCGAGAAATCTGCGACAGAAATTTTCATTGGAGAGAAAGAAAAACAACAAATAAAGGGACTGGTATCCAATATGTGGCTGTTTTTGCTACACAATAAAAGAAACATCACTATCAAGCTTTGTACCAAGTTTCAGAATCCTTAGTCAAGTAGTTACTGAGAAATCTTTGATAGAAGAAATGTCCATATGTATTTTATAGGAGTGACTGAAGGAAAAAATGAAAATTTGAAAAAAGAAGGCAAAAAGAGGATTAGCAATTAAATTTTCATTTACACAATACACTTTGCCTACCTGAAGATGTACACAAAATTTGAAAACACTGTCTCCAACAGGAGCGGAGAAATCTGTGACAGAAATTGCATTGGAGAGAAAAAATGAACAAATAAAGGGACTGATAAGCAATATGTAGCTGTTATTTGTTACACAATACAACTCATCACTATCAAACTTTGTACTAAATTTCCGAATCCTAAGTCAAGTAGTTGTTGAGAAATCTTTGACAGAAAAAAACTTTACAGGCAAACAGACAAGCATAATTATACAAAAGGCAAAAATTATATACCCCTTATATATACTGAAACAATAAAGTTATGTCCGCTTAACGTTTATGTCTGCCAGTTCCAAATGGACGAACGCATTTCATTCAAATTTTCACCTTACAAACTTTGATCATTTAAAAATAATTTGCACCTAAGAGTAACCTATTTGATAATCAGTAGAGCCGCTGAAAAAGCAGCGAACACTAGTACCCTTAAAAACAAAAGTCACAACATCAATAGCTTGTCTGTCCGTCATTATCCCAAGCCGTTCAAGCACATTTAAACATCACTGAACAAACTCTCTTGTAAGATAAGCTGGCTAGTTGTATGCATTGCTTTTTCCGCCACAGTCATTTGTTTGTAACATACTATGACGTCACAAAACATCGATCACAAGCGTGCGTGAAAACGCAGAGAAAATTAATTATTGGTCCAACATTTTGATAATCAACAAAATCGAACAAATTTGAGGTTTTTCCGTCGTCACAAGCATTTTAACAGTAATTAAGACTAATCAGCATCAAAACAATTGATAATGGAATCTCTCTGATGATTTTTCAGGAAGAGGTGGGGTATAAAGCACAGATATAGTGGACCTTTGATGCCGGACATCAGCCATAGTTTTTGTTTTTCTCTATTGTGTAATTGTTGTCATAAACAAACACAACAAATTAAAACAAAAACGGTCTAAAAAGGATGTAAGGTTAAGGAGATTTGAAAGTTCTTAATTTGTTATTTGTTTAATTCAAAGGGAGGTAATTTTTGACAATTTCGTAAATGAAAGATTTGGAACTGCAATTTCGCTCGTTCAATAAGTAGACTTGGGAGTTTTAGATGTTTTTTCATCGTCGGACGCTTCTGGTTGCCATTTAACGTAAAATGTGTCACGTTTTGGCGATTAACTTCCTGATGATAATGGAAAAAGCTGTGTGCACATTAGGTTTAATAACCCTTCAAGATCAGAAGATATAATCAAATAATTACCATTTTTTGTGTGTCTGACGTTTGATTATTATTTTGGTTTTATTTTTGTTGCAACAACTTAGCTGGATCGAAAGATACAGTACCATGAAAATCGGACGTTTCTTTTTTGTTTGAGTATACTTCGTACCGGGGGGGGGGGGGGGGGGGGGGGTAAATATATTGAATAACTGTTTTTGTTTATGTTTATTTAATTCATTTGATTCATTTATACTAAAAACTAACTGCTAATTGGTCACCTTACATTTTTTACGCTAGTTCAGAAAGCAAAACGTAGGGTATACAAAATTCATGTTTTTTTAAGTGAAGCAATACTTTGCGGAGACTGCAAGTTATTTCATTTAAAAATGACCTGCACTTCTTGCACGGACGAAGTTAGAGAAAAGGTACCCTCATTTCAAAAAGTCACATAACACAAATTAACGTTTTTGTTTGATTGAAGATGTTACTGGCTAGCGTGGTATAAGAAGAATAAACCTCAAAAGTTTTAATTCCATCAGACTCGTCGTTTTTGCTACTCAACAACATAAGACAAACACTTTTAGCAGGTTAATCATTGAAATTCAGCTTTAAGCTTGCAATTTACATGAAGATTTTGCACTGCTCTGTACGCTTTATTATCAGCGACATGACATTGAAATTTTCAGCGACTATTCATTATCAACAGACGTCACCGTCCTTCTTTGAAAATTGAAAAAAAAAAAAAAATAAAATGTCTATGTAGTTGGCATTTTTTATTTTTTTAATTTTCAAAGAAGAACGGTGACGCTGTAAAATGGTTACTATTTTATTGTCTTTGATATACTCATATGTTTAATGTGTTAAATTGTTAATATTTTGGCTAATCTATTATAGTTTTATTGTTCATTAATACTTCTCTTACCTAACCTTGATGAAGCTAATGACCCAAAAGGGTTGATGTGTCGTTAAACTCCGACTCATCATCATCAAAAATAAAATGTTACCAAATCGATTTTTAAACTCTAAAATTGAAACCGGAAGTGTACAGTAGTCATAGAACAATAATCGCCAAAAATGTCCTAATCAAGTTCTACTGTGTTTGGCCTACAGTGTTCAAATAAAATTTAGTGCATTTAACAATTTTACCAGGAAATACTGGTGAATTTCAAAAATCTCGAAAAATTTTGAAAATTCAACATCTTAAAAATGCGTAAAAGCTCTACCATAAGCAAAATTTCAATTGTTGGTGTTTTTCAAGTGTAACCATCTAAACGTCAATTTTATAAAAACTACTCTCAAAACCATTTTTTTTCTTTAAAAAAGTCGTTTTTTGCATTTTGAACAAAAAAGACTTTGAAATAAACGAAAACTGTTCAAAAACACTGCTAATCGTTTGCCCATTAAAATACACATATATAGGAAAAAATCATTTCAATTTTATTAGCGTTTGGTCAGAAATAACGAGTTTGAAAAGTGACCGATTAGAACTTGGTTTTAGTATAGAATCTTTACTTTATCTTTACTTTATATCAAAAGACGCAAGCCTGGTATTCTATTTTTCAGTTTAGCCATTGTTTCACTCTTCAAACTAGAGATTATGACGTAATTTTCGCTTTTTGTGTTCATTCAGTGTCATCAGCGACGTCATTCAGAAAGTGCAACGTCATCATGACCTGATAAAGGCACATGCCGTGAGATAGACAACGTTTATCAGGCAACGCGCAACAATGCAGTTTAAAAAATGTAATATGAGAGGTAACTGAAAATAATGTCATTGCATATACATATATATGAGTTAATACAATCTTTCTTGGAATATTTGACAGGTCCTTGGTGCTAAAATATAAAACCCCGCAAATTTGTCATGTGACTGTTAGTGTTCTGGGTGCCGTTGGTTGGTCTGCAGTGTGTGATTAAGGTATTTCCTGAGCATACTCTCTTACTTTTGGAAATGACTATCAAGAATAGTTTATAGATAACTTTACGTAATGATCATTAAGTGACATTACTTTGTCCAGTGATGCAATTTTCAGTGGATGTGGCGCATCGAACATCCTTGACATAACACTTCTTAGAACAAATAGTGCATTGTATTGATAATGTCAAAAGCGTGGAAAAAATGCCATAATTGAGCCACGACATGTGATTTCCAACAATGTGGCATTTCGACAAATGTAGACTCAGACAAGCCTGTGCAGCCTCCTTTTAAGCTTAGAAACTCCAAATGATGTTCAGCCAGTAGCTTAACTCTCATAGAATATTCAAGCGATTAGTAAAGGCGCTGATCAGACTGCGCGTATGGGCAGGCTTATCTGAGCCTTTGCTGGTGGCACATACAACATTGTTGGAAATCTCATGTCGCAGCTCATATGTTTTCTTTCAATTGTGCACACTTGGCTTCATTAAATTGGCTCAAATCGCAGGTGACATGACCTTTGTTTCAATACTAAAAATGCAGAGGTGTCTTCTGATTGTTATATATATTAGAGTTTGACATTTGTCCATTAATTAAGACAACAGAAGTTGCTGGCTGCAGCTGGAAAATGAAATTATATTGAATTAATGTTATGTTATGTTATGTTGTTGGTTGTTATAGTCTGCCAAAATTGACCTTAGACTGATTAATTTTCGCCAAAATCTTCGTGATATTCGTGCGTTTTTGTGGAGTACTCCGACATTGGTCACGCTTTTACAGAGAATATGAAGATAATGTCAATTCGTTTATGCAAATGGTCTGATAGCCTAGTGATTAGTTGACGATTTACAAATCAGGCATACCTGGATCGAAACTTGGCAGGACCATTTCTTTTATATAATTGTCATTTTTTTTTTAAGTCAATATCGTTCGTATATTTTACATCATCTTGTGATGAGCTTTACATCTTTCATTTGTATTTAGCCACTTTTGTATTTATTGTTCCCTAAGTTCCCCACTCTTTCCTTGGCAGCTGATAACATTTGCAAATAGTTTGGACCCAGTTCAGTACCAACAGAACGTATGTTCTGATCTGGATACAGACCATTTGACACTCTGATAGTGTTCCTGTAAGAAGTTTTGAAAAAGTTAATTTTGCTTAAAAGTCAGCAGATAATAACAAAAGTCTCAAAAATAGTCAGCGTGCAAAGAGTTAATATTGCAATTACTCACGGTGCTGTATTTGTTACATAAACGCATGCCAAATTCAAATAAATATATCCAGTTGTGCACAGTATCAAGAATAAAGACAAAGAAACTAGCAAATCGAAAAAAATGAAAAAGAAAATACATAAATGCTACTGGACTCGAACCCACATCTTTTGAGTGATAAAACACTCGACTATGGGAATTGTGAATAATTTCATTCAGATTAGTAAATTGTACAACAATCTAAAGCGCACTTTTTACGAAGATTCACGAAGACTGAGTAAAAGGTCATTGAATATTCATATGTCTCGGGTCAATTTTGACAAACAATATAGCACGTAAACGTTTTACTCTCATAGCAATATATACAAGAGGACTTTGAAAACGCATCACTATATTTTTGCTCATTTCTTGCAAACCGTGTATGCGATTGGAAAGTTACTCGCAGGTTTTAATGTGCAACCAAGAATTGATATGAATCAGTCGTTTCTTTGCCTGCACTATCACGCGACGCTGCTGATAACGTCACATGGGTACATTCAGCATCCAGCACTTTTCTGCACAGTCAGTTGAAGCTTTTTGATTTTTTTGTGTTTAAGCTGTGGTGTAAATGATACAATATCAGCAACAGAGTTTATAGACTTTTCTAATTAAAAGAAATTGATAACTTCAATATTTCGAAAATAAACGTCAAATTCGAACAACAATTTACAGCTCCTTTTTAAAAACATCTCCATAAGATACCTTTATGCACACTTTCATTACTGATATTGACTACATACACTGAAAATCAGGTGGGGAAGACGTTTTGGTGTAAATCATGGTAGGAGATCTGCTGTCATATGATCGAGAATGTCTTAAAGATTTACGTTAACGTTACTTGCACAATACAAAAGACACGTGATAAAAGCGTAATTTATGCATTATCTGTCATTTGTGTATGCCCTTAGCCTCTTCCAGCAAAACCGGAGGTAAAAAATTGAAACTGAAAGGCCCAAGGTGTTGTACTAGATTATAGTTATCAGGGTGGGTGGGGTATGTCACAATCTTTAAAGGGGTGTAAATTTGAGCATACCGAACTGTCAATTCATTTCGAATCTTTCAATGATGTATATGCAATCGTGAAAGAAGCCCAGGACGCAATAACAATTATTTCGCTGACATTCTCAGGGTTGGATTTAATCTGGGTGATTCGTTTTCAAAGTCCTTAAGTATAGTTTTCAAGAAGATTCACAGAAAAGGTGTAAGGCTAGTATTTTGTTAAGAATATCAAAGGCAGCAAAAAATGAGTTTCAATTAAAATACGACGTGTCATTTCAACACAAAGTATTTCACTCAATGGTCAAATATTTCATTTTCGTGATAATGAGCTTTCCTTGATGTAACAAGTGCAGCAAAGAGACACGTCTACCAAGTACTTAGGTGAACCTATGTCATTATTATTTTGACGAATTCAAATGATTACTTGGCTAATACTGAAGTTATACCGAGATTTCATTATAAGCAATTATTTTTGCAAATTTCATTGTTTGTATATTATTTCTCCTTCACGTTACGAAACGCTTCCTTGGTATAACAGTTTATATAATCAAATTTGGCTAGGTTGGTACAGATTTTTCCCTACAATAATATGAACCACGAAATGTGATTTCCAACAATATGGCATTTTGACAAGTGTATACTCAGACGCGCCTGTGTTGCCTCCTTTTAAGCTCGTCAACTCCAAATGATGTTCGGTCAGTAGCTTAACAGTCATAGAGTATTCAAGCGACTTGCAAATGCTCTAATCAGACTGCGCATATGCGCATGCTGATCTCAGCCTTTGCTGGTCGCACATACATGTACCGCATTGATGGAAATCTCACTTCGCGACTCAATCATTAATTAACAGTGGTACAGTAAAACTTCTATATAGGCCAGTCCAGGTAAATCAAATATGGGCCTGACCCGGACAAAATTCGAACAGAAATGAGTCATACAGCATTGAATAGGGAAAACACTCAGCTATTACAGAAAAAAAGTCCCAGAAAAAAAATTGGGTCGGATTTTTTTATTTTGGGGTTTAAAGTTGCTTTTTTGTTACTTTTTGGCGAATTTTGAAAATCCTTTAAAATATGCTATTTTAGCAAAATATGAATTAAACAAATAAATGTATTGAGCAGTAGGTACTGTTTCTACGTATATTCATGGTGAAAGTTATAAATAGATCTATATTATTGGATTTTACACGTCATTTCCGTACTGAAATAGCCCTTTGAGAGCATTGAGGATCAACAGTTATAGCATGCCAATAGCAAGAGTGTGGAAAATTAGTGCTATATTAATATAATGTTAATATCAATTGTTAAAGAATAACCTTGTCATTTGAAAATGTAATCTGATAGAATAAAACCAGCAAATGACAAATATTTTGAGTCCATGTCGACACTGCATTGCATACACGCTAAAGAGCAAAAAGCAGAGCTTAGCTTGGATATAATTCAATAGAAACATTTATCATTTACCATTGGCGTACCTGAAGTATTTTATAGAATACGCACTTAGATTTAGATCTGATGTTACCCCCCCCCCCCAACCCCAGGGGGCAAAGCCCTGGCGGAATATGGTATAGAGCATTCAACGGGGCTAAATTTAGCTCCAAAGATGTATGCTTTATTTTTTCCTTCCGAAAAATCAAAGTAAGTAGCTAGAGACCCTTTACTGACGGCAACGAGTTGTGCGCACTTTTGTTGATTGATACACATAGATATGCACCTGATTGTTGTCACATGATACTGAATGTGAACCTGAGTAATGCGCAATAATACGCAAAAAACGCGCAAAAATAAAAATAATATGAAAGATTAATATTATCAACAATGCTGTATGGTACCCATTTTTAATTTGATACGGCCCTACGTGACATAATTCTGGCAGGCAAAGTACATGTATATAAGATTGAGAAACATTCAACAAGTAAGGTGAATATGGAGAGACAAAATTGTGTATTTTGTGAGAAATTTTGACGAATATAGTATGCTAATAAGCAAAAAGGTAACTTAATCTGATAAAGTAAGTCTTGGTTTGAGATCAGAATTTGCAGCCTTCTGCTATGACACTAAATGTTTATTTTGCTGCAAAACTATTCAAGAAGGTGTGTTTAAAGCAGAGTCACAAAGGTCAGAGAAACATCTTGAATACAAAGTAAAATCGGATTTCTCCCAACAAGAAGTAAGAGAAAGTGCAAAGAGACGAAATACACTTGGGCAAATGAGGTCCTTACCCGCATAGAGAAGTCAAGAGATTTTATGGCCTCTAACAGCGTATACCACAAACGTTGTATCATTGAGTTTAGATTGGGAAAATACCCAGAAGAAGATTGTTATGAACCACTTTTCAAGAACAGAAAAAACTGTATCTGGTCAAATGTTTGATATTAAAGAGAAGATGCATTTTTGCAAGCTGTAAATAATTTACTGGAAAATGACGAGGAACAATTTATTATTTATGATTTAATAACAAAAATGGGCCAGCTTTGTGAAAACCCATTTAGCTTCAAACACATGAAAAGGAGATTACTTGATTATTTTGGTGAAAGTTATAATTACTGAAATGAAGGAGAAGCCAAACATAATCACTCTTAGAAGCATTGCGTGTAACATATTTCAGATAGTCTGGCCCAGGAAATATGCACACTCTAGTTTCAGTTCTCTGGTGCAGTCTTTGCTTCCAAAGAATACCCTTTTAAGAACATATGTTATAGTTTGCCTAACTAAACCAGAAGGCCATGAAATACAAAAGTTAAGAGTTATTGAAACTGCAGCAAAGCTGATACAGACTGATATAAAGGCGGTAGAGACTTGAAAAGATATACACCCCTCTGCTGAAGATATATCGATGTCTTGGTGTGCAACTGCACTTAGAATTTGGGTACAGATTTTTCATAGAAACATTGCACGAACTTGGTTTCTGTTCCATCTTATCAAAAAGTTCAGAAGTATCAGCAAAGTGTTGCTGTTTCACAACCTCTTGAGACTCCTTGCTTAATGCCGGGCCATTTTCTACAGTTTATGGCAGACAATATAGATCACAGTATACAAACTCTTGATGGTCTAAACACATTCCATGGTATGGAGATGATAATAGCTGTCACTCGGACTCCTGGTAATAAATGTGCGTCAAGAATACTTCCCTGTGTAGAAGTAACAGCTGAGGATGTTGCAGTTGCCAAAGTTGGCATTCACTTTTACAAGAATGTTGAAAGGTTCAATATTAATTATGAACAACTTTCAGAAATTAGCAAAGATGATAGTTCTAGGAACATTGATATACTTTGGAAGTTATCATGTCTGCTTTATCCTACCAGCTCCAGCCCGTAATGGTACTATGCAACTGGTTCATCATGGGGTTTATCCCGGTCAATCTTCAATAACTTTCTGCCAATGATAGATATGGATCCTACAATTGCATTGTGGATATATTCGACACTACACTTTGTTGCAATATGGAGTGACACATGTTTTAATATTAGCCCCTTTGGATGAAGGCACAACACATTTTAGATGCTGAGCCCTATACTAGCAGAATTAAGAATATTGTTTTGCATCTTTGGGGATTATATATGGAAATGAGTTTTCTTGATAGCATTGGTCATATTATGACAGAAACTGGATTAAAGGTTCTCTTTTCAGTAGTATATGCTGAGAACACTGTACCCCATATGCTTAATGGAAAAGTGATTGCTAGAGCAATAAGAGCACATGCACTTGTTGATTGCAGCAGATATATTTGATATCAACCAATCTGATAATAATGCAGTAGATATAAATGAAGAAGAATCAATTGACCAAGCTCAAGACAGACATAATATGGATAAAAGAAGTGATGCTATAATTACTCTTGACATTAATAAACAAGCAGCACACATGCATTTCAATACAGTGGCAGAAGAAGCCATGAAAATGTTTGACAATCTCATGAACATGAGTAGATCTAGCTGATGTGGAGTCAGATGAAAATGTTTAAAACATATTACAGTTGCTAGATGCAAAGCTAGAAGATACGAGTAAAAGGACAGACCCTCAAAACTGTGAATTAAAGCGCAATAAAATGCTAGGGATTCTGAGAAAATTCGTTAAAGCTGAAAGGACTGAAAATTGGATGGTAAATTTGCAAACCATTAGAGATATGTTGTCATGCTTTGCAGCAACTGGTCATAACACTTATACAAAATCATGGTATACTTATCTGTGAAGGCTGGCAAATCTGAAACATTGATGTACGAGGGTTGTCCCAGTAAATTGTGGACTTTTGTTAAAATGAGACTGTGTTTCAGGCATTCTATGAAACTTGTATGATATGTTTACATACATCTAAGACACATTTTCTACAAATATGGATGAAATCACATTTTAGATAACTAAGTTATGAACTTTTACTTGAAGGTGTCTCAGCTTATGCGAAGCTCGTCACAAATTATTTTGCTGTATTTTCAAAGAGAGGTGGTTAAATGTTTTAACGGTACTCTTTTTAAATAAGCTTAAATGGACACTAATATTGTCATCTTTTTGTTGAGTAAGTCTCCCTGGTTCAAGTAATGAATATAGTATTAGTTTAGGTACGTTAAGCACACAAACAAGCGAGATATATAGATTTAATATGAGATAACATATTTACCATTAAAATAACAGAAAAATAGCATGTGTTCTGTTAAATTGATGAAAAGGAGCTTGTCTTTGTAATATTACTAAAATAATTTTACACGAAATCCATTTTACGATAATAGTGACTGTTCTACCAATCATTTAACATTAAAAGAACGTAGTTTTATGTGTTTAATTAGCCAATAAATCTTGAAAGTCTAATTTTTGCGCCATACCGTTCTCATTACGTTAGCTTTTTTCTGAAAAATAGAAATGTAGTAGGCGTGTAAAGTATTTTATATAATCAATGCGAATGGCCACAAACGTTTCAAATTTTCTACACTTTACCTTACATAGTTACTAGTTGATGTGGCAATGCATTGTTTGAAATACAACAGCGAAATTTGATTAAATGGACTAGATGAGTTTCATTGAAAATATTTTGACGTGCGCCGCTCACGCGAACATACCGCCAAGTAAAGGTTCATAAATGTGTTATCTAAACTGTGATTCCACCCATATTTATACAAGATGTTTCCCATATGTTTACAAACATATCCTGGAAATATCATAGAGTTACTTGTACACAGTCTTGTGTTATAACAAAAGTCCATGATTTACTGGGACAACCCTCGTATATATGTCAACGTGTGTAGGAAAATAAATTATTAATTCTGTTTGCTACACAATTTCATTTCCATGGAAAGTGCAATATTCCAGCATGCCATTTTTTTTATTGTATATATCTATGCTAAAATATACGTATATACCCATTGAAGACTGTCACCCAGCCATGGTAAGGATGGCTTGAGTGCTTTGATGATCCCCTGAGCTGTATGGGTTGAATCATAGTATCACATTCATTAAGAAGAGGTCAGGTGTAAAAGGCCAGACTAAGAAAAGTCCAGGTTTATCTTTTTATGAAATCAATATATAATTCATTAAATATGTTAAATATTGTATACTATGCATGTGTGCTACCATAGATTATCATATACATATCAAATAGTTTACATTGTGTTTGTGGTTACATGATAAAATTTATATTTCATGGAAATAGCATTGTTGCATAAAATGTACAAACTCTGTAAAGCATTTTGTGATTAAAAAAGGTGCGAAATTTCTATTTTTCTTTAAAAAACAGATTTTTGGCAGAAATGGGATTTAATTGACGATTACAATCATAACATCTGTAAGACAGACACAAATTTTACAAGCATGACACACTTTCAGCTTTCACTGAAACAGTCAGTAGCTGGTGAAAATATACCCCAAAAATCATTAAAAATTCAATTTTTAACCCAAAATATCTCCAATTCGATCTAATTTTTTTCTTGGGACTTTTTTTCTGTGCATGCTAAGCCTTTGTCCTAGCCATTTTAATAGGTTTCATTTCTGTTCGAATTTTGTCCCAGTCAAACTGTACTGGGACTGGACTAATACTCTGCTCCTTGTGTGCAGCATATTTGGATTTTCCAAGTTTTTAGGCTAATTATTTTCTTAACAATATCCTATCCTTGATGTAACATGTGTTATGCTTCAATGATGACAGGTGATTGCACGGAAGCCTTTGTGGGCCATTTTGTCTTAGTTCTTAGTTATGTCTAATGTTTACGTCTTGTGTACCATGACTTGCTCATCTATGAGACCTCTACCAAGTTTGTTCAAATAATGTCCTGGGGCCAAAAATGGGCCCACCTCGGGACCAACTGTTTACATAAGGAAACATGAAAAATCGCGTTGGAAACCACAATTCCTAGAAGCTATTTGGTATGTAGTATCACCTAGTCGACTTCTAGCAAGTTTAGTCAAATTATGCCCCAGGGACCACAAATGGGCCCGCTCCAGGCGTCACATGTTTTAACATAGGCCTATACAGGGAAACATGAAAAATTCTCTTGTCTGAAATCACAAGTCCTAGAGCCTTTGTATTTGAAATGTAGCATTATCTAGTGAACCTCTGCCAATTTTGTTTAAATTATGCCTCTGGGGCCAAAAAATTGGCCACCTCAGGGATCACATGTTTTGCACTGGCTTACATTGAGAACACATGAAATAATCTTCTTGTTTCATATCAATGCATAATAAAAGTAAGAAAGAGGGCAAATATCAAGAATCGATAAATCAAGTACCACACCCGACCCAGGATACCAATTGGAAGTTAACACACTAACAATTAGACATCACAAACGAGAGCCAAGAGGTCAGCCCTTTCCTAGCAGGTGACCACAAAGCATCAATAAAAAGCTGCACACAAAAGCATAACAAACACAAGACAGAAATAAAATTATAATTTAAAGTACTGTCAGATCCATCATGAAAGCTGTTTAGTGGGCTGCATGATGCTTTTCCCTGACCTGATGAACATAATTTCTCAGGTGAGCGACACAGGGCCCTAGGCCCTCTTGTTTCGGCTAACCGTTTTAGCAATTAGTTTTCACAATTTTTGCATTATCTGTTGGTTGGCAGCATAAACATTGTCAATATTTGAAAACCCTGTAAGCAGAATCATCTTCTATTATTGGTTTTTAAAATTTCATATTTGAAAGGGGGGGGGGGGTCTGGTTACCTGTATTTTCTGCCGACTGGGAACTAGCAGATTTTTTTTTAAATTGTGCATATACATGTACCAAATACCTGTGTGAAGTCGCCCATATGGTTAAAAAAGGCAACAGAAGAGAAATGGAAAAAATGACACATTAGTGTTTTTACTTTATATCGCGGAAATGTGTATTCATAGGAAAGAAACATGTTATTAACCATGTCATTGTGAGGAAATTAAATTTAAGCACATGGTGAAAAGTTTCTGTCATAAAGAAACGCTTCTGTCGCGGAAGAAGCCTTTTAGTAGCCTGGTTAGCACTCTCGAGTTTGTTTTGGGCAATGACCAATTACCGTTTGAAAGTATTTTAGACCAGGGACCAGTTTTTGCGGTAATGACGATATCAAGTATATTCAACAGTTTCACTTGATAATTCTTTTTATCATTTTTTTCATTTTGTCATCTACAAAGATCCCAAAGAGTATACAAATCATAAAAAAAATGTTTGATTTAACTGAATACACCAAGAGATAATCAGCCCAAATTAAAAATCGCCATTAATTTTTCTATTGAGGTATTGACCATATCAAGGGATTTTTTTGAAGTTTTTGCCTAGCAGTCTGCAGTTGCTCTTCAATACAGCTCCGAGACTTGTTTATATAATACAGGGTAGTATCATCCGCATATAAGTCTGTGAGGACGATATTAATGTCTAAGGGCAGGTCATTAATAAATATAAAAAAGTAGAGGGCCCAAAATAGGTCCCTGGTTGGACACCGCATAATATATTTTCAGATTCAGATAATCTATTGTTAACAAAGGAAGGAAACCAGCTGATAGTCTCTTCTGATGGTTTGTAGTATTGATTTTTTTAAGCAACAATGTATGGTCAACAAGATCAAATGCCTTTCAAAAGTCAATCATTACCATCCCAATTATTTGACTGCTATTTATTGCATCTAATCATTTATTAATCATCTGTGTTAGAGATGTCTCAAAGGAGTGATTTGGCGTAAAGGCAAATTGAGTTGAATGTAATAAATTGTTTGAAGATAAATAAACCATCAGAGAATCATGGAAATGTTTTTCTAGTAACTTTGATAGTACTGGTAACACTGAGGTAGGTCTATAATTATTTGTATCATCTTTTGGACCATTTTTGTAAAGTGGAGTAACTTTGCCTTCTTTCCATTTTTCAGGAAAGAGTAACTTTGCCTTCTTTCCATTTTCAGGAAAATGGAATTTATGATACTTTGATTACAAATAAAAGTAGACATTCAGATATGTAAAGTGCTACTAATTTCAGTAGTCTTGAGTCAATATTATCTGCCCCTGTAGCCTTGGTGATGTCAATATTTTTTAGATATTTTAAACCTTTTCATGTCCTAAGGTAAGACTTGAAAAACAAGTATTTTCAGATAATTTTCATTACAAAATGTTCTTAGTTTATCAAAGTTAGAGGGCACAATTAGTTCCTTTATTTTCGAAGCTACAGACACAACAATTTGTTGAGCTCCAATGAAATTTCAGAGGGATTATCAATTGTTTTATCATTAATTTTTAACGAGAATATACTAGTTCCAATATTGTGTTTACTTGCTCCCAATTCCTTAAAAAGTTTCCATACACTGGAGGGGTTGTTTACATTTTCATTTATTATTTCAGAATACTGCCGTTTCTTTGATGTTGTAATCATTTTATTCACATTATATCTCCAGAGTTTGTATTGTTCATGATTACTTAAAGATTTAAACCTATCTCTAGTTTTAAAAGCATCAATGATATCTGCTGTGAGCCATTTAGGTTGCTGTTACACTTGGCGCGGTTTTGTCGTAAAGGAAGATGCTTGTCAACAATATTACAAAACAAATCTGACCAGGTGTCAACGACGTCATTAGCATTATCAAATACTTTAATAATGTCCCAATGCCTTGATTTTAGATCATCAATAAATTTTTCTCATCAAAATTTTTGAAAGATCTTTATGATATTGATTAATAAGTATTTTTTACACCACATGAACTATTTGTTTTTCTGCTAACAAACACTGGGAAATTATCACTTAAGCCTCTATTGGGTACCACAGTAGTCAAAATTTTAGCATAGTTATTAGAATAAATGTGATCTATCAAAGTGGCAGATTGGTCTGTCACTCTGGTAGGCACATTGAAAATTTTATGGAGACCAAAAGATTCCATATATTCGAGCCAAGATTGTTTAATATTTTTGTTTGTTTGGTTCTTAACGACGCATCAACCCTTGTGGGTCATTAGCGTCAGACGGTATTAAACTAAACATGATGAAGATGGAAAAAGTAAAAATTTATAGGATAAAATAAAAGGAATGATGATGATGAGATTGTATAATGATAATTTGTTGCAATACGATTGTTGACAGGAGAGACCACGTACAATATCTGACAGTTTCAAAGAGCTATTCAGATAACTGTACATAATCTTTAACTGAACAGAATACAACGTTAAAAAATCTGTATTTTGGTTTGATACAAATGTTAAACAAAATATGATTTTAAAAATAGCAATTAGATTTTGTTAAAAAGATTTATTTGTCTTAAAAATGTCATAATACTATCAATATGTATATCTTGAAATAATTCTTTCATGTTATCAACATGGAAGCAATTATTTCTTACTTGTGAAAAATCGCCACACTCCAAAAGGAAGTGACGTACAGTGAATGGTGCATCGCAACCAACACATTGTGGTTGCTCTTCACCTAGTAGTAAGTATGAATGTGTGACTCTTGTATGACCTAAACGGAGTCGAGCCAAAACGACTTCTTCTTTTCTAATGTTTTGAACAACTGATTGATGTTCACCAATAGTTGGTTTTATGTCAAGAAGTTTATTTCTAATGCTTTTATTTCATGAAGTTTGCCATTCTTCCAAGATATATTTATTGATAGATGGCTTAAAATTAGAAAATGGAATCTTAAAAAAAGTTGGTTCTAATGAAAGCGATGTTTTTGCTTGCTTATCTACTGTCTCATTCCCTTGGATACCTATTTGACTAGGAATCCAACAGAGCACAATTTCTTTATAATCTAAAAGCTCATGACATTTTTCTAAAAGTTTCTGAATCTGCGGATTCTTTGAACTGGTATGGTTCATTGCTTTCAATACAGAAAATATAATAAATTTATTGTTAGCATCACAAGTGCTTATGAAATCTAAAGCTAGATCAACTGCTTTGGCTTCAACAGTGAAAATTAATGAATCGTCAGGTATACGTTGCATATTACTATGGTTGTCTGATATAACAGCACAACCAACCTTTGAGTCTTCCTTTGACCCATCAGTATAAATTTGTTGGTATTTCTTATAACGATTTTGCAGTTTTCTGAAATCATCTTTTAATATGTGTGGATTTGATTCAGATTTTTTCCCTGAATGTAAATCAAAAAGTATTCCAGGTGGTTTCATACACCAAGCTGGAATATTTGGTGTGAAATGTTTTTCAATATTTTGTGGTTTGATATTGGCAGATTCTAAGAGTGGTGAAATTCTGATGCCAAATGATTTAACAGCTTTAGGTTTTTGTTCATATAAATCAACATAATTTGGTGGGAATGTAACTTCATGAGCAGGATTTGACGGATTAGCAGCAAGTCTTATAGCATATTGCAAAGAGAGTTTCTCTCTTCGTGAGTATAGTGATGGTTCATCTGCTTCCACATAGAGACTAGCAACAGGAGAAGTTCTAAAAGCTCCTACAGCTAACCTAAGTCCTTGATTGTGTATAGGATCAAGCATTTGAAGATATGATTTTCGTGCAGAGCCATATATAATACAGTCATAGTCTAATTTTGACCGGACTAGAGACCGATACAGCTTGAGAAGTGTAGTTCGGTCTGCACCCCAAGACGTATGGGAAAGCACTTTTTAAAGATTCAATGCTTTAAAACATTTAGCGTTGAGATATTTAATAAGGGGTATAAAACTGAGTTTCTATCAAATAAAATGCCAATGAATTTAGATTCCTCAACTGGAATAGGTGATCCATATAACTGTAAAACCGGATCATCATGTTGCTTTCGCAACTGACAAAAATGTACACACTGTGTTTTTGATTTGGAAAACTTAAAGCCATTGCTTGTTGCCCAATTTTCAATCTTATTCAAATTTGTTGTAGTTGACGTTTAATTGTCGCCATGCTTTTTGAACGATAACAGATACAGAAGTTGTCAACGTACAATGAGCAATCAGTAAGATTACCTAAACATTTCACAATATCATTAATTTTGATACTAAAAAGTGTTGTAGACAGAACACTCCCTTGAGGTACACCCTGCTCCTGGTCATAATAGTCAGACTGAGAGGAGCCAACTCGGACTTGCATGGCGTGGTCTGCAAGGAAGTTTTCAATGAATGTAGAAAGTCTACCTCTTAATCCTAGTTTGTGGATATCTTTTAAAATGCTGTATCTCCATGTGGTATCATAAGCTTTTTTCAAATCAAAAAACACAGCGACTACATGTTCCATTTTAATAAAGGCATCACGTATGAAAGTTTTCAACCTAACTAAATTATCAGTTGTACTGCGGTCAGATCTGAAACCAGATTGGAACCGCGATATATGATTATTGGATTCTAAAAACCAAGTAAGTCTTTTATTAATCATTCTTTCAAGGGTTTTACATAGACAACTTGTTAAAGCTATAGGTCTATAATTATTAGGTTCCGCAGGATCTTTCCCATGTTTGGGAATTGGGATTATGGTTGCATAGATCCAATCTTCTGGAAATTTACCAGTAGTCCAAATGTAATTAAATATATTCAAAAAGGTTTCAAGAGAATTCATTGGGAGATGTTTAAGCATTTGATAGTGGATCTCATCAGGACCCGTGGCTGAGTCATTTGATAGTTGAATAGCTTCAACTAATTCATCTAAATTAGAATCTTTGTTATAAATTTCATTATTTTGTGATTTAAATTCAATTTAACTTTTTTCTTGTTCGGCTTTAATCTTTCTGAAGGATTCAGAGTAATTGAATGATGATGAATTGTGACAAAAAGTTTCTCCTAAAGTGTCAGCAATGTCTGTTTTTGAAAGTAAGTAATGGTGCAAAGTTGCTTTGGTGTCAGTACCCACCATGTTTAAATGTGTGTAACTGGGGGATTTGTTTTTTCCAGAGATTTTTCTTATCATATCCCAAACCTTTTTAATAGATGTTTTATGATTAATTTTTGAAACATAAGATCTCCATGACTTACGCTTCGAAATTTTAATTGTTCTATGGGCTTTAGCTCTAAATACTTTGATGTCATTGAAATTGATGGTATTTGGAGATCTTTTGAATTTAGAAAGAGCTTGCTTGCGCTGTTTAATTGCTTCTTTACAGTCGTCATTGTACCATGGATTACTTTTAGTTGGATTTGTCGAAGTTTGAGGAATACATTCTTTAGATATTTCAATAAGAGAAGAGGTAAAATCAGCTATAGGATCAGAAGATTCTTTGAAGTTTTCTGGTATCAATTTACCAGTGCATAGAGTATCAAATAGATCCCAGTTGGCTCTATTTAATTTCCACTTTGGAATGTGATCCTCAGTGGAAAAAGTGTTCTGTTCAATGATGATAGGGAAGTGATTACTATTGTGTTGGTCTTCACATACAGACCAATCATAGTCAAGAAACAGTGATGGATGACAGAAGGAAAGATCAATAGATGTAAAAGACTTTGTACTTGGAGAATGATAAGTGTAAGGCTTATTATTCATAATACATATGTCATTCTTTGTAATGAAATTTTCGATAAGTTCGTCCCTGGAATCATTATTTTGACTACCCCAGAGGATATTGTGACCATTGAAGTCACCTAATAAGATAGATGGAGAAGAAAGTTGTTGCAGTAAATTTTCCAAGTGTTGGGAGTTGAGAGCAAAGGATGGAGGAATATATACAGAACATATGGTTATTTCTCTGTCAAGAGTGACAGAAATAGCAGTTGCTTGTAGTTCTGTTTGTAAATCAATCTTTATTTGTGGGAAAGATGATTTTACAAATATTGAGGCACCACCAGAGGGCCTCAGACAATCAGTATGAACATAGTTATATACATTAAAACCTTTTAATGATATGTTATCATCTGGTTTAAGAAATGTTTCTTGAAAACAAAATACAGACAGATTATATTCAGAAATCAATAATGATACTTCATTGTAATAAGGTTTCAAACCTCGACAATTCCATTGTATAATTTTATGTTTAAAATCCATACTTGAAAATAATATTAAAAGGGGTAATAAAATAATGGTTAGATTGAAACCCTCCATTATCTAAGTTAATGGTAATTGTGACAGTGTGCCTTTAGGGAGGTGATCACTGGAAGATGGCTCTGTGAAAACCACAGACTCATCGTCCATGACCTCCTCGCCATCTTTTTCAGCAAACACAGAATATGGATTCTTTTCAGCTTGTTTTGCTTTTTCTGTTTGTTCTTTTTCTTTCTGTGCTTGTTCTTTTTGCCATTGCTGTTTTCTTTCTTCTTTTTGTTGTTTTTTAAGTTTATCTTTCTCTTCTTTTTTCTTCTTCTCCTTATCTTTCTCAATCATTTCTGAGGTCGCGGCCTTAAGGGCCGGCCCAGGATGAGAGGAGTTACTTTTTCCTGGATGAGGAGATGAGTTACGTTTTTCTTGTGTACCTTTTGTTTTCTCTGTTGTCTGTTTTAAGTATTTGGTAAAGCTGTCGTCCCTCTGTGTGCTCTTGTTGTCGGTTTGTGTAGATTTGTTGCAAGTGCCTGGTTTTACAGCACTTGCATAGGTTTGACCTGTGTAAAATTGCTCGTATTGTTTACGAGCATCAGGAAATGATAGGTTGTTTTCACATTTAATTTTCAATATTTTCTTCTTTTTCTCCCATTGTGGGCATTGTTTTGAGTTTGCAGGGTGATCACCAGAGCAGTTGACACATTTGGCTGGTTTGTCATACACGCCAGATGGTGCACAATGTTTGGGCTCACCGCAGTTCAGCATACAGCATGTCTACCACATTTATTTTCGTGGTGACCAAACACTTGACAATGGTAACATCGAAGAGGGTTTGGTATATAGACATCTACTTTCACTTGCATGAAGCCTATTTTAACAACTGTAGTTAAGTTTGGCGAGTTGAATGTAAGAACATATGTGTTGTTAATTTTGTGTCACCATTACGACGTACAGTGATTCTACGTACATCCGTAACTCCCTCCGTTCAACCATGCCTTCCTTAATATCATCGCTTGTCACTCTGTTTAAGGCTGGACAGCAAATAATACCCTTGGATGTGTTCAAGGATGAATGGGGTGTTACGGAGCAATTTAGACCACAAAATGTTTTTATCTGTAGTAGACTTTTTTCGTGCAACTCTTTTGCACATTGTATCAAAAGATCACCGGACCTTAGATTCTTTATGCTCTTTGGTTCTCCTGCAATGCTCATAATAGTTTTATGTACTACAAACGGAGAAAGAGAAGAAATAGTCTCTCCTTCTTTTTCTGAATGGATTATTAAAAATCTGGGTACATAAGGTTTTTTGGTTGAGGTAGACGGACTTGAATTAGTTGGTTGAGAAACTGGGTACGAGTTTTCAGAGTCAGTATCTGAATATGCTTTGTGACGTTTTTTTGCTTTTTGTTAAGCCATGTAGTTAAGTTGTTTGATTCATCCTCCATGCTCCCCACCCACCGTGGAGCCCAACAAGGGAGCACTTTAATGGAGTGGATTTCCGATCTCCAGTGCTAGAGATACATAGAAGGTATACTTGCACATATAGAATCTGCACAATTGACCCGTTAAGCCACTGCCTTCCAGGGTTATTTTATAAAAGAAAGAAAGTTTAAGATAATGGACACATGGTTGGCATCAGAACGATACTATAGAACGAAGATATAAGAAATATTTTTTTTTACATTTTCAGAATCCTGGGGCTCAGCATAACAAAGCCGATTAGAAACACCGGGCGGTGTTTCCACCTCAGTCTACCCCGTCAAAGAGGCCAAAGAGACGTGTTGAGTCATACAGAATTTATAAACGTCAATATTCTACATGCTCTCAGTCTTCCAGGCCATCCCCTTCGAGTTACGAGAAAGCCACCCACGGCAAACTGGTGGGTCCTACTCTTAGCACTCCCAGAGGAGACAAGTATTACTATCAATATCGTCCCCTGTGTGAAGTGTGCCCCAGAGACCGCGGCAAGGTGGTAGGGACTCTCCAGGGAGATTGTTTAATATTATCTTGCTTAAGGTCTCAGTTAAAATCACCCAATAAATATATTTCTTTTTCACATTCTAAAACTTTATCCATATAATTATCAAAGTCTTTATTCCATTTTACTGTTTCATTTGGATGTCTATATATATATTACCATTCAAAAAACTTTTACTATTTGTAGGCAAAATTTCTAACCACACACATTCTATTCGCTCACATTCTAGATCATATCTCCTTTTACAGTTAATTATATCTTTAACATACACAATGCGTCCACCTCCATGTTCAGGTCTATCATTTGAAATAATTGTCATCACGAAACATCTGATAATTTCTTATTTCAAATATAGAGTTCATATGATAAGATTTCAATTTAGTTTCACTTAGCCCAATAATGTGTATGATATTTTGAGAACTATACTAAGAAAAACAATTGAAGGATATTTGAATTATTTTGACAATATAATCTTTGATAAAATAAGTTTTAAACAAAGTATTTTCGTTTCTGATAGAACTACCAATATGCAATTTAGCAAAATGCAAAATAAAATTTACGAGCCATTGGTTAGGATAAAGTGTTATGCCAAATGTACTCACCTTCTTTACCCAAAGTTCCAAGCAAAAAATTTAGCGTTTATAACTTTTCGCTACAGCCTTTACCTGGTCATTGCTTATGCTCTAATTCCGACCACAGACAAGTTTTCACACCCATTTTTTCAGTAATTGCACCTAATAACGAGACAACTTCTCTGACAAAAATACACATATATGGCATACCCCAGCCAATATGACAGCAAATTGGAAGTAAGACACTGACAACAACTACAAAATTAGGTGTCATACTTTTGACTGAGAGCCAGCAATGATTTTGGAACCAGTCATTATGGGATACAAACGATAAAAATGGGTTTCATTCATTTATGAATGTATGTGACTTTTCAGTATAGAGGGTTGCATCATTTGGACATGTACTGTACTTTAATCATTGAAGAGTGACTTAAACCAAACATTCATTTTGATTGCTGATATCTGAGACTATGAAATGTATACATAATTAGTTTAGTTTTTATTGCGTTGAATGCCTTGTATGGATTTTAATCTAAATATCCTTCAATTGTTTTTCTTAGTATATTTAAAAGCAAATCAATTTGATTAATCTTATTCTGGATTCCTTGAATATTCAAATGACCCACCTTAAACCCTTTTCTACTGATACCTAAATCAAGCATGCTTTGGGCACTCATTGGAGACTGATTTTCATGCACATTTTCATACATAACATTTGCATGCACATCATCTAAACAAGTATTATTTTCTATTGTAATATTATCGTAAATCAGATTGTTGTCATTTACTCACTTACTATTTCTGTCAAATCAGAAATTGTTTCAATAGAGGTTTTTGATTGTGATATTCAGAACTTTGCTCCAAAGATAAGTGGAAGCTGGTATTATTATTGTTTTAATACAATTTATTTAAGGAAGCATTATGCCTATGCTACACTCACAAGTACTTGCAAGGTTAATACAGTATTCACAAATGCTTGCTAGATAGTTAAAACGATTTACTGATTCAAATGAAGGAGGGTTATTTTGTTCTATACTGGCATATTTTCCAAAATCATATTGGTTCCAACAATCTGAATCCTTGTGTCCATAAAATGTACACATAAAGCATTGTACGTGTTTTTTGTGCGAAAACATTGATACGTCTTGTGGTTAGTAAGACCACATTTAAACATAGCTCAGCGTAATTGTCATTTGAGTAGTTATTTGGTCTGTGTCGCTTCCTCCCTGGTTGGTAAGTTTTGTACTGTACTGAGGAGGTCCCCATTTAGAGCACAGGTCTTGAAATTCTCAACTATATCTATATTGGCGTTGATAGCACCGAGTATTCCCTTAGTACCTGACGTAGACAGGTGAATATTATCCCTTGACTGGTAAAATTTTTTTTTTAATTGACCACGTTTATTATAAAACGCTTTACACTCATCAATGTAAATACCCTGGTGATCATGACATAGTCTTTTCATTATTACATTGATATTACTGACAAGGGTATCAACACGTGGACACAAACTACAAAGATAAATGTTACTTTCTGGACTTCTCATTGATATAGTTCAACAGCTGGTCATATTTTTCTTTAATAAGTTCATAGTCTGAGTCTGAACTTGCATTGGCACACTCATTAACAGCCACATCAATAACTATATCAGAGAAGCACTTCAAATCGAACATTTGAATTTTGTCAATGAGAATGTCAACGGTTGTACCAGGGATAGAGTGGCACTCAATGTTTAATCCCTTCCTGTTTATCCCGAGATAAATGGAACTACCTAGCAGTAGAGTTCTTGAAGCTGCTGGTCTATGACTAAGGACAGGTTTGATTTGTTTGTCAATAGTTTTATTTACAGGTTGAACTTGATTATTTTGATGTTGCTTTGGTTTATTCCTGTTTATGTTTTTTTTGCTTTGTTTTAGCCACTGTCTTAATTTGATTGTGTTCACTGTTAGATGCAGTAGATGCACTGTAAGAAAATGTTCCTGGAAATACAGGAGGCTCCTTTTCATTAAACAGGTGATACAGTGATTCTGCTCCAACTTCAGTATCTGGTATCATGATAACTGACTTCTCCTGCTCTGGAGCTTTTGTTGAGTCTTTACACTGCTTTTTATTGTAAACTTTTTTTACTTAGTTCACTCATGAAATCTTCAATCTTACTGGTCTGTCCTTGTAATGTTTTCACATCACATAATGTATTTACTTGGTTGTTTAATTCCTCATAGTTCACATTTTGTATTGGTTCCAGCATTGGTATTGAAGACATTGAAATGTTTGTAGGTGTTGATGTAAGTCCTTTTCTCTCATGTGAAATACTGGTTTCTTCCTTATGTTCTGTTGCAAAATAGTTAAACAGTCTAAGTGACATATATGTAGAAATGTAGATTCTCTCCAGAGACTATGTCCAGGTCCTGTCACTGCAATAGAAGACTCTGATTGGTCACAAGATATGATACATTTTTGTCCATTGAGAGGAGTCTCATATCGAGGTTTTGATTTATTTGGTGACTTTGATTGTAGTTCCTTTTCTAAAGATGCAACAAATTGAGTATAGAGTCCCTTGGTTGAAAACATAGCCGCAATCTGACTATATGTTGGTATAACATGATAAAGAATGCCATTGAATTTATCAGTTGCATGTCGTTCTTGCTCATTACCACTTATATGAGTAGTACAAGTCAGAAGCTTCTTCACACTTTTCTGAGTTATTTCTAGATTGTTCTGAAAGGTGAAAAGAAGCCTCTGAATTTCAAGAAGAACTTTCAAAAGTATTTAATTGTTTTTCTGATGAATAAAATGTTTCTTCTGGAGTTCCCAATATTGACGGTCCATTTGATGTGGCAGCCTATTTTGGAGCAGGCTGATCAGAGTGATTCTGAGCTACAGCACTTAGGGTGGGCTAGTCAGTGGCTGCTGTGTAACAACATGCCCATGTGGTACCCACAAGCCAGATTCCTCTTTCTCAAAGGATTCAATTATTGATTGTTTTTTCTCTTGATCTTCCATTTTCTTCCCGTTTATTTTCTTAAAATTAGTTCATCATACATTTTAGTATACACAAAGAACAGTAATCCATTTATAACTGATATTCATTGATCACTGATGGTGTTCATTCAAACACTCCGTTTAATTTTTGTTTGAAAGACCCCCATTAGTTAATGAAGTACTCTCCACTTAATCAAAGAATACTTAGCAACTGGTGTTTGTTGGGACAGTATGGCTTTGATCTAAACTTCTTTAGTTTATCAATAATAATTTGTACGTCTTGCTTTAGTTTTATTTATCTATCCCTCCCATGTCCCATGGTTTAGTTCATTTCTTATTTCTCTAACACGTTTAATCACTGGTTTCGCATGGGTCAAATTGCCAACTATGCATTCAGATTCAAACTTGGATAATATTTCATTCATGTAATTTAAAAGTGCAGTACATATCACACCAATATGATAATCCCGCGTCTCATAAGGTAGGAAAATCTAAAAATAAACTAAGAGCAGTGGCTTAACTTTCAAATCAATCCTCCCCTGTTTCTTCTTTGAAAAACTTCTCTCTTTCGAGATCAGGAGTAACTTGGTCTTCACTCACTGGATCCAGCACGATCAAATCTTTGTTTGAGGAATTCTTCTGTACAGATATATTTTTAGAACCGCTGTTATTACAATTTTCTTGCTCAACTTCAGTGCAAGAATGGAGATTGGGGACATTTGTAGTTGTAGACCTTTTTGCTTTACCACTTCACTGTATGGCTTGTTTTCTCCTTGTCCTCTTTCTTATAGGCTTGCAGGCAAGGGAAGTGTGGCATCGTTAGTATGGTACAAAAGAGACTCTCCTCCTCCAACAGTAATGAAGGAATTGAATTAATCTACTTGTCGTTGGGGAGATTTTGGAACAATTTCTTCTGCATTAGGATTTAAAGTAAATTTCTTTCATTCAACGAAAGCAGAAATAATGTCCTCGGCGGATGTAGGCACACAAGGTCAATGCCAATTGGACGGTTGACCGTATGTAATCCAGGCTGGAAAGAGCATATACTCAAAGTAACCCGGGATACCTCAGAAACAAATTATTTTGAAAAAGAATAAAACTGTGTTGTAAAATCTAATTCCAAATAGCTCAATCGAATAGAAAAGAAACAAATCAAGAAAGATATGTTTCATTCATTATATGCGCCATGTGTAATAAACCTGAAGTTACACAGGTTTTTATTTACTTATAAGAAATGTTACATCACTGAGCTGGTGTAGTGTACAATGAATAAGTATTCAATTGTAGACATTAGATGTTTAGATGCATTATTTCACTTTATGAATTAATATAATTTGAGCTACATTTTATTGAACCATCATCACACAAACTTCATTAAAACAGTGATTTAATTTTGGACAGCGAAACTATGCTTATTTGGACAATTTAATCATCATTAATCAAAATTGCTCTGCACTTTAGAAGAAAGAAAAAAACATGAATCATGCACAGTTTGTTACTACTCACATCCAAACAATTTTCCCCCGATGCTAACTGGAATTAAGCAAGTCTCCATCGGGACAGAACTTTTTAGCAAAAAATATATCGACTCATATATGACGTCATTTGTGACGTAAATGCGAACAACCGCTATGTTTTTGAATTGTATATGTAGAAATCTGTTCTATTTTTGTCTTGAATATGGTATAATTTTCATCTTACTAAAACCTGGGGTCAGTTATGTTCCGTGAGAGTTCCAGCTAAAGAGATATATCTCCCTAGAAGAGATAAATCTGTGTAGACAAAAAAATATTACAGATAAATCAAAAGTGTTTTCTGTCGAGCATGTACTATAAAATATCAACACTACATTAATGTTCATAGAGACACTGCGAAGTAACAATTCCCCTAAAGCCTCGGTCACACGAGGGCTTACGACCATGCTGCGACCTGTGTAAGACCAGTCACGTGGTAAAATCGCAAGTAGATCTCATACGAGCGCGCGACAGGTCTTAGTGATTGGGAACAGCAATATTAACAAAATAGGCTCCAGAGAGGTCTTTGATCATTTTCATGAGCCTGGTTCTGCAGTAGATGATAGCAGCAGATGTATAAATGTCTTTAAAAGCTTTTTGGTGCTTTCACAATTAGACAGGATTAAAATGCAAAAATAACGTGGAAGACTGTCGCACGTTGGTATTTATTGATCGGGAGTGATCGTGCGAGCAAAAAGCATGCAAATGGGCGGGGCGGAGAGTTTTGAACATGTCCAAAAACCTGCGACCGCGATCCAAGATCACATGTCGTCTCCAAACAGTATTTATAACGGTTTTGCGTGGTGTATACGAATAATCACAGATCTTTGAGATTGTCAAATGTATATATTAATACAAATGTATGAAAGTAGACTGGTATCAGCCCAGTAAATAAAGTAATATCAAAAATATACCGACACAACTATGCAAATCTCCACTTCAAATGTACCATTATCTTCAAAACTGTCTAATATACTTTATTGTAGAAAAAGGGGCAGCAATACAATACCAACTTTTTATGTGTTTACTACATGTAGTTAGAAGTCTTGGACACGTGGTCTGAAATCAGACTTATATGATGGTAGTGTTCCATGACATATGGTGTATGTGCTGCGTGTACATACGCAATGTTCAACATCACATTGAAACTGCCATACTAAATGCAGCTAGGAAAGAGATTTTAGTATTTCACAATCGTGAACAGCTACATGTAAGGCTCAGACAAGCTTGCACTTTTGAGACAAAAACGTCGGGTCTGGTCTCGATCCAAACTGTTTGGCACTTAAATTTCGTTATTGTTGAAAGATTGTTTAAGAAACAGACCATTTTGAAAACACCTCGAGAGAAAAAAAAACACATTTTTTCTTACCACAAAGGCGAACGCCAAAGGCTAAGATCAGCCGCACCAGAGCTTTCGTGGCTAGGTTTGAAGTATGACGCAGCTGTAGAATCAAGACATAGATCATGCAGTCCCACTGGATAGTTGAGCGCTGGGAGCATATATAACAATAGTGCGGCTTTCGTGGTGTTGTTTATTCAACATCATATCATATTCAGAAAAAGGGAACAGCAACCTATCATATACTTTATGTAGGGAGAGTAATAGGCCAATGGGGGTCGAGGCCATCCTCCATTAACATCTCTACGTATATAAAATGTCTGAACTGAAGGAGAGCCAAAATCACAAAGCCTTTGGAGTGTTCATGATTTGAAAGTGTTAATTATCACTGAGACCACATGTTAATGCACAAGGTTACAAAAGTCAAGAATCAACTCAAGAAAAATAAATCTTTACATGCTGGGTAAATTTGTATGACTTTTCAAAAGTGTCGCCTTTTGATTTTCTTCGAAGTGACCTTTTTCAGAAAAATAACCAAAAAAATCAGGAATACCTTCCGATCAAACAGTTTGGATCCAGATCAGGTCCAATGTGTTTTGGGCCCTGTTTGCGAGAAACGTCAAGCCTGATCTCTATCCAAAACTGTGTTTGGTTGACACTAGCAGATGAAGAGTTAACAGGCTTCTTCATTTATGCGGCATTCTATTTGCTTTAACCATGTATGCACTTAATGGCCATGGATTCGTCCTTCCGATAAGATGCATTAATTTTGGGATGGTCCATTATATATAGAGAGAGAGGGGTCACAGCTTATAATAGCCAAATTAAATTACATTTCTTTCTCTGTGCATCCCTTTCTCATACTTGTAGCAAACAGTGTAGATCCTGATGAAATGCGTCATCTCGTCTAGGTCTTCACTGTTTGGCAGACGGGACACATTTATGTCCAATCAGTGTAAATGGTTTATCAATTATTGTTCGGAAAAAAATGCTAGACAGTTATCCCCCCCCAAAATCGGTCCTTGTATCTATTTTCATAATGTGTGTATGAGTGAAGTGAAGTCTCACATATGCGGAGGTTCAATCCTTCGCGGCTCGCCTTTGCGATAAAGATTATAAATTCATTAGCTGGGTCACATGACCGTTCTGGTTTATTACAACCAATCATAAAATACATTTTTCGAATTAACGTTAACGGTAGGCTGTAGATAAATCCCAAAGACCGGTCCGTAGTAGTCGCGACAAGTCTTACATCTCCGAGATTCGTGACCAATCGCGCGATTTGGTGATCGCGCGATCTCGTGTGACCGAGGCTTAACCAGAAACGTATCCTCACTAGATACTTGTGTATTTATGTTTAAAGGGCGGCCTACATGTAACACTTATAACTTAAATACATTTAATCCTTTTCACACGAGTTGGGGAATTTATTGACTACACAGCTATGGGGCATTTCTTTATTTTATCTGTTTTATGAATGATTTTTATATCATTTGTTATCACAGACAAATCAACTTTTGTTTTTATTTCACGGTTGGCACCTTTGCTTTCCTCTTTAATTGCACGCCGGTGGGTCGGACTTCAGACTCTATGATGGTTCCGACTTAAAGACTTATCTATTGATGAGATGGTAGGGGCCTGATGCTTTGGCTGTTTGGCTGGCCCACCGGGGTTTACCTGTTGGATTTATTTTGCTCCGGTATTCAGTTTAATTTACTGATGAGTCCTTATCCTTGCTTTATCACCTTGTTATATCTTGATTTATATGTTATAGGAGATGATGCATTGATAAGTTAGGGGTCTTTCATGCAAACCAAATATCTATGTGTCTTGATCCACATCTGAATTTAGGGTGAGGTTGGCGCCGTTAAACCGGTTTAAGCCCTCCAGTAAAACAGTTTACTGACCGTTCCAAGGCGGTACTTTTTTGTGGATCTTGTATGTTTTTGTTCTGTCTTGTGTTTGCTATGTCTTTGTGCGCGTCTGTTTATATGTGCTTTGTGGTCACCTGCTTAGAAAGGGCTGACCTCTTGGCTCTCGTTTGTGGTGTCTACTGTGAGTTTGTCACTTTCCCATTGGTATCCTGGGTCAGGTGTGGTACTTGATTGTATCGATTCCTAATCTTTGTACCCTTACTTACTTTAATGTCTGTCTTTATTAGCATTTAAAATGCTGAATGAGAGCTGGTGGTCTGTTAAATTGTCTGAGCATCATGTTCATGTGCGGGTCCAGAGTGTGGAGGGATAGGGGGTCCCGACCCCGGACCCTGAAAAATCGCAAAAATATAGAGTTTCTTAGCAATTCTGGTCCAGATCCCCTGAAAAATCACGAAGCTACCAAGCCAGCATTCAATGTTGGGGCCATCATCAGCACGCCAGCGAAATGACATTTAAATGGCGTTTAGCGGGCGGGCCGATAACCGCTTATAGTGGTGTTTCGATCCTCCCACCCCTCATCAACTAAAAATAAAAGTAATAAGGTTGCAAAGATCAGGAATCGATACAATCAAGTACCACACCTGACCCAGGATACCAATGGGAAAGTGACAAACTCACAGAAGACACCACAAACGAGAGCCAAGAGGTCAGCCCTTTCCCAGCAGGTGACCACAAAGCACATATAAACAGACGCGCACAAAACATAGCAAACACAAGACAGAACAAAAACATAACAGATCCACAAAAGAAGTACCGCCTTGGAACGGTCAGTAAAATATTTTACTGGAGGGCTTAAACCGGTTTAACGGCGCCAACCTCACCCTTAATTCAGATGTGGATCAAGACACATAAATATTTGGTTTGCATGAAAGACCCCTAACTTATCAATGCATCAACTCCTAAAACATATAAATCAAGATATAATTAGGAGATAAAGCAAGGATAAGGACTCAACAGTAAATTAAACTGAATACCGGAGCAAAAGAAATCCAACAGGTAAACCCCGGTGGGCCCGACAAACAGCCAAAGCATCAGGCCCCTACCATCTCATCAATAGATAAGTCTTTAAGTCGGAACCATCATAGAGTCTGAAGTCCGACCCACGTTGTCAAAGTTGGACCCCGTGACAAAATTTTCTGGATCCGCACATGATGTTAACTCCATCTTCTGGGTATATTTTTGTTCTCTGCTGGTCAACTTTTTCAAAATGTGAAACAGTCTAGATATAGATCTGGCCCGACGTTTGGTCGGGTCTGATCTAGGTCCAAACAGTTTTTAAAGGTTATTAATAGGCGACCACGTATAATAGGAAAAGTTTACTTTCTTAACCAATATTTTTATTTGGACGAACTGCACCTTAAAAATTGCACAGTTTGAGGAAGCCCGTAACGAAATTAGCATACATGTATCTGTCCCTATCGGCAAAAAAACAAGCTTGTTTGCCCTCTCCCTAACTACCTACCAAAATGCTGCCTACTCGAACAATTCTAGAATTTCATTTCAGACAACAACATTTTAATATTTTTTTCTATTTCTCCAAACCCAATTTTTAAGAAGTATTTTTGTACCCCAGTCCCCCATTCAACATATTAGATTGTGTATGTAAACAAATATCATATACCCTAGTAGCTTCAGCTAGTCCAATGAAAGCCGAAATATTTGCTAAACAGTAAAAAAACGACATCTTATCAGATTCCTAAAACAGGAAAGAGTGAAAACCTACCTACTAACCCCAAAATTCTAAAATGGGTCTGGAGAGGGCAAACAAAATTATTTTAATATACTGGGATAATCAGTTTTCGCCAACGTAAGCAGATATGGCTCTGAGGATAGCAAAACAAAATACAACCTGACCAGAAAATGATTTTATCATAAAATTTCAACATTTTATAATAATGTGTGATACCTTAGACCATCAAAATATGTTATTTAATTTTCAAAAACTTTGATTTGTTTGTGCACCTTTTTTTTCCGCCATCTTGAAAATAGTAATCTAAGTTCGACAACTCTTGTTGACATGAAAAAAGAGGCCTCATAAAGGGTTGGATAGATAAAAAATCAATAGGTGTTATGAGACAAACCATTTTTTTTCTTTCAATGAACAAAAATTATTGTTAGCTTTTTATGATTTAATTTATTGTAATCAAAAATATTTCAGTCACATTTTTTTCAATATTCAATTCAAATTCAGATTGATTTGAACCCCTAGGTTCATTGGGATGCTACCACACAGACTGTAAATGAAAAAGAAGACATAAAAGCTTTCTTTTATGTACTTTAGGGATACATCAAGCCACTGCAGGTGAAAAATTGATATAATTTATTAAAAAATCATTTTTAGATATATGGTCCATACAGCTGCTTATTAGCCAGACCAATGTTTCTGAGTCTTAACATTAATAAGAACCCCCTTATGATAAAATCAAATATTTCCCCACTTAGGACCCCAATACATCACCAAGTTTTCTTACCTCCATCGTGGGGATGTCAACAAAAATGAAGATGAAGGAAGCGATGTATTTACCAAATAAAACATATCAGAATCATAATTTAAAGATTGGGGTTAAAAAGAATTAGTGAAAATGGCGGGAAAACATTGATGCAGGCAAGTGACCATTATTTTATCACTCAGATAAGTATTTTCATACGGCTTAACAATTTAACAGACAGCTTTTCTTCTGTCCTTGGAAATCCCCTTTTCAGAATGCGCCTGTGACTTCACACAAGTGAGAAAACGGTGGGAATGTTCAATTGGCGAAAATACATTCTTGGCGAAATTAGCTTACTCCACTATATATCCAAAAATCTTGGTTTTTGTTTCAGTTATTGCTTAAAGTCGAAGTAAACAGTTTATGGTCATTGTATGGTAGTTTCTCGGGTAGTAATCTGTACTGAGCAATTAGAATAAGGTGACGCAACGCAATGCCTCCGACGAGGTTTGCACCTGTGACCTCTTGATCCCAAATCAAGAACTCTACTCCTGGGAGTAGTTTAGAGGAAAATTGAAAAGTTATGTATTGTATCGTGATAAATCGAGGATTACTGAGTTCACACGAAACGAAAACAAAAACAAGCCTAATGGCACGACAGAAAAGGACATGGGCAACTGCAGAAATGATAAGAAATCTAAAATTAACCACATTCAAATAAAATGATTCTATATTTGTCCTGTTTGTTTCCCTTTTCGCTTCACCTCTAATAGAATTTGTTTTATGTGGCCTGCAATGTGACAATTTGTTTTCTGTTTGCATATAAAATCAGCCATTATACTGGAAAGCCTGTCTGTAGTGTTAGCTACAAGCTATGACTCAAACCAGTCTAGTGGTCTTCAAGTATCATGTAATGTTTGTTGTTCTAGCTTGGAAAAAAAAAACAAAGGCATTAACTGAACTGCACAACGCGAGGCCTGACCCTTGTCTTTTCTGCTCCCGTTGTGCGTCGTCGCGCGAACAAAAAAAAACCCATTTTGTTACATATGAACAATAGCAGTGCAGTCTGACCAGCGCCTTTATCATCTCGCTCATGCGCGGATCCAGAATGTCAAAGGGGGTCCAACATTTTTATTATTTTTTATTTATTTTTTTAAGTTGATGAGGGGAGGGAGGATCCAAATACCACTATGAGCGGGCCATCATCGGCCCGCCAGCAAAACGCCATTAAATCGCGTTTCGCTGGCGTGCCGATGATGGCCCAACATTGAATGCTGGCTTGGTACATGTAGCTGCGATTTTTAGGGATTTGGACCTGTATTGCTAGGAAACCCTATTTTTTCATTTGTCCGGACCCCTTGTCCCCCCCTCTCGATGCGGCGTGCCGCTTGAATAATAATGAGATTTAGATGACCTTGCTACAACAAACTTTCGCTTTACTAACTTGTTTCTGTGGCTGTGCAGGCTGGTGTGACCCATATCCGATCGCGAACTTGAAAGTCCCACCTATCATACACTGGCGTTTTGCTGCCAGGCCAGGGCCAGCATACAGTGGCGACCCACCATCGGCCAGCCAATGAAACGCCATTTAAATAGTGTTTCGCTTGCGGCGCGATAGTGGCCTGCATTTATATGTTTTTACTGGGATATGGTCTCTCGCGACGATGCGAATATGTTATGTCGTTGACGGGATTTTCTTTGACATGGCTAAAATAAAGCAAAGAATTGACAGAGATAATATGATAGTTGAAAATTGGAATGTGTAACTTCAAAAAAGTATTGAAACAAATGAAGATCTATTACCTCTATCCATACTTCAATTGCATTATAGTCGGGGAACCAAAGTCGCGTATCATGCAAAAACACACATTTTTTGCACCCGAAAGGTATACGGCTGGAATTTTGTATACTGATAGTCTAAATGGTGCTTGATATGAAACCACTGTATAGCAATTCGACGAGTATTGCATTTTGCGGGAAAATGCATTTTTGTATGCCACATAGGTCATGTTAAGCAATCTTTCATAGCATAGAAATTGTGATGTTTCCCTTATTAATAAGTTAAAGAGTGTGCTTTTGGTCTTCAAAAGAACCGTCTCATTTAGTAGGTCCATTTAAATACCCACAACATATGTTTTGGTTGAAAAATAACAAAACTAATTTTCCATTACGCACTCTTATCTGGAGGATTGGTATGAGAAGCCGTTTGACTGTTCGATAATACAATAATACACTATCAAATGCATTTAAAAGTATGGGCAGTCATTTGTGCACCAAAATAATCTTCTTAGAGACATTTTTGTCTTTACAAGTACTATGCGGTTACATTTCTGCACCTCATACAGGGACAGACAGGTTTTCCATGGTGAAATGATAATAGTTATACGAGTTTTTTCATATTTATTTTACCACTGTTAAATGAAATTATTGTTTTCAGTAGATAAAAATCCCATTGGTCCCTACAATGCCCCTCTGTTTCAAAGCTGCTGTAAATATGGCAGATAAACATCCTTTAAACATTGATAAATTTCATTTATGTGTTAAAATGCACTTAAGTTGTCCTGGTATGTAACTACGCACCCGCTGGCATGAACTAAATTACTAAGTATCAAATTATCGTGGTTTCATATTTTTACTTTTCAGCTACCTTTCCTAGTTTGCCATAGAAAATAAAATAAATTGTCTTAAATTCTGTCCCAAACGTCTGTCTATCTGTATGCAGTGTTTAAAAACATTCAATTTAAAATTCATTTATTTATGTAAAAAAAATGCAATTCAAACCACATCAAACATCAAAATGGGGGTGTCCTAATCTACATGCTTTAAAAATCAATAAGCAGTATTCTTAGATGACCACTAGTGCTTCTAAGGTCTACGCCGATGTTGTATTATTATATAAACTCAATATTTTTCAATCCTGAACTTTTTTGATAAAAATATATAACATCTTGAAAAATAATATTTTTACATGTTCTTGCAGGGCTTCCGTAGAAAGTTGACTGCTCTTGCGTTATGCAAGTCGATCGAGTCTGCTATACAGTGGTTTCAGATACAACATAGAATTACCTTTGCAACCATACAAAATCCAGCTGTATACCTTTCGGGTGCAAGGGTTAGCATTTTTTCTTCCTTGGTTCCCCGACTATTATGCAGTTTTAAAACATTATTTCATTGTTACGATCAACACGTAATCCTTCAAATATAGTTTTAAGCTGATAATAATCGTTTCTTATTAGTTTCAATTAAGTTTTGTAAAAAATAAATTAAATTTTTATACAACACTTGTTCAGTTATTTTAATTGTTCTTTATGTGATGCATGTTTGATCATTCGACAGTCGCACACACTTATCTACAAGGGATTTTTGTAGGCAACATTATTAGGTGGAAGTTGGGAAAGAACCCTTTCATTGAATTTAGAAACCACCAATAAGCCCTTTTCAGATCCATAGAACTTATCAAGAAGCTAAACACAATAGAGTCGAGATGGTTTATTCTATATAATAAGGGGTGACATATACTTTCCAAAATTACTGGATTTATTTCTCTGAAGATCGATTCTGTCTCAGCAAACAGTGCAGACACTGATGAAATACCGCGTTATGTGGCATTTTTTCTGGACCTTTTTGCAGAAGTACCTGGTCAGCTGGTAGATTTTTCTAAATTATCATGTATTGGTGTCCTTGAAGATTGTTTTAATCTTAGCAAACAGTGAAGACTCTGATGAAATGCAGCATTATGCTGCATTTCATCTGAGTATTCACTGTTAGCCAAAGTACCATTTTCGGGATTTCCAGTACAACCACTCGTGAAAGATTATCTACATAGTTTTTTTTAAAGAAACATTGAATGTTACACGCAAATATGAACTATTGTGAAAATGTGAGAGCTTACCTGACCTTTCAAATACATGTACGCATAGAAGATGCAGCCTTAAACGTAATGCATATTGACAGCACTGCGCTTTTAGGTTTTCGCCCCAATGCTGCATTCCATCTGGGTCTTCACTGTTTGCCAAATTACCATTTTCTTGATAGCCAATACAACCACTCGTGTAGTTTTTTCAAGAACCATCGAATGTTACACGCAAATATGAACTATTGTGAAATGTCAGATCTTACCTGACCTTTCAAATACATGTACGCATAGAAGATGCAGCCTATAACGTAATGCATATTGACATCATAGCGCTTTTAGGTTTTCGCCCCAATGCTGCATTTCATCTGAGTCTTCACTGTTTGCCAAAGTACGATTTTCGGGATTTCTAGACTTAAGTACAACCACAAGTGAAAGAGTATTAGGCCAGTACATTTAGCCAAAAATAACCCTTAACCCACAACTAATTCCTTGAGAAATGTTATCAACAGTTTTAATATCAGGAAGGTGTCCTATTTTATAGAAAAAAAGTCCTAAAAAAATCCGAGGGGAAATGGTATTTTGGGGGGGTGAAAAAAATGCGAAAAATGAAGAAAAAACGCTGAAAACAGGCAATCAATATCATGTAACTGGTACAATAGGATCTAATTTGACTTACCTTGCCATCCCAGGACAAGTTTCCATGGGTGTTGAATTGCTCATTGGAACCCTAGTCATGCCCAAAAAAGTTGTACCCCCAAAAAACTTATTTTAGCTATGTCTAAATGCATGGTTTCCATAGCAACCCATAATGCTTTCTCCTAAATGGAGGTATACCTACAAAAACAACCATATCTCAGGTGCTTTTCAGTCTAGACTACTAACCTTGGTACCAAATTAAAGCATTGGCATAGACCGTTCAATACATGGTCAGATGTGCACATTTTCTAATTTGAATATTCATGAATATTATGAGAACTTTAAAATAATGGAAAATTGGATAAAATAGCCGTAGATTAACTGATTTCTTGCCAAAAACATCACTGATGTACATTGTAAGTTGTTATATCATAAGTGATACAATTTGACAAGATCTTTCATCTGGTGATTCCATGAATATTTATGAAAACTTGAAAAATGATAGGAAGATCATTGGAGAGAAAAACAGGAAGCAACGACTAGAAATTCGGACTCTGTGATAGTAGACCTACCTTACACCCTTATGACGATTTCTTCTGGATGCCAACGACTAGAAATTTGGGACCTGTGATAGTAGACCTACCTTACACCCCTTTGACGATTTCTACTGGATACCAAATTGTTCATTTGGACCACCAAAATGCAAAAGTATTGTCCTCAAAATTTTAACCCATTTGAGTTATGTGAAATTGGACGGTTTCCATGACAACCTATAGAATAATTCTTAAGAATGGAATGTACCTACAGAAATACATGTATCTCAGCAGCAACTCACCCAAGAATACTAATCTTGGTATCGAACCAATTCTAAGTCATAGAATTTTTTCTGGACTGTCCGGTATGCAATTTTCTCATTTGAGTAATCATGAATATTTACGAAAACCTGAGAAATTGAGAGAAAACTCAGGAAAAATGGGGTAAAGAACTCAGCTACTGATTGCACTAGTATACAAACTGGTACCAAATTAATGCGGAGACAAAGCTCTTCTACTCTGGTTAAATATGTAAATTACCTTATTGTCATATCCATCAATATTAATGAAGAGAAAAATTGTAAAAAGGAAAAAAGGTGTGATAAACTCACATCTCAGAATTCTTCTACCCGCTTGTTCAACATTTTAATGGCTTAATTTATATATTCACGGATATCAATGAAATATTGAAAATAATAGACAAATCTCAGAAAAAAATAAGTGGGTATGTTTTCAAAATTACTCATATTGCAGCTGCTAGATGCCCTAAATAGCCAAACTCAGCTTTTAATTGATGCTTAGACATAGTCCTTATCCCATGTGGTTCAATATGCATGTGAGGCTTAAATGAAATATATGTGTGGTTCCTGTTGCCTACCTACCCTATTTTTTACCCTACCATAAACAATAAAATGCTCTTTCGAGAAAAAATCCCTAAAATGGGCACTTTTTCAGATTTTGTCACTATTTTCTTTGTTAAATGTTATAACAAAATTTAATAATTTCCCTACCTACCTACCCTAAATTTTGTTGGTATGCATCAGGAACCACACATATATTTCATTTAGGCCTGATCTAATTTTATTAAAGAAATGAATTCGATTTTTGGAAGGTTCATGAAATCATGAATATTTCGGGTCTCATGCAAAGTAAGTGACGCCCGAAGGCCTTCATGTTAACTTTGCAAGAGACTTGAAATAGTCACGGTTCCATGAACCTTCCAAAAATTGAATTTATTACTTACATTTACATTTTATATTATTAGTCAAGTATCAATTTTCAATTTCACCGAACTTGGCTGGTTTTCCAATTATTTTGAATTAAATCAGACATAATGGAGGGTTTGGAATAGCCAAAACGCCAAATATCTGCGCTTAACATCATGGCGATACACGTTCAACGTCACGCAAACCTAAGTCAACAAGAACCCTTTATTGGATGGCGTTGATGTTTGCCTGCTCAAATGGCGCGTATGTAGGTGTGGCTTAAATCGATTTGTTCATGAAGGTATGAACGACATCTCAAATGTAAAGGTTCTTTAAAGACTGCATTGGAAATGCAAATATGTTCATATGAATTTGTGAAACATTGGAAATGATAGAAAAATCGCAGAAAAAATAGGAGAGTATACATACAAAATTTCTGAGGCCAAGAAAACTGTGAATTTACTATTGCATGGAAAATTAAAATAAGGTAGGTAGGTCTGATTTGTTTTCTAAAAAATGTATATGGAATGAATGGGGAAAATATGGCAAATAAAGGGGAATTCCCATATAATATTGAACAAGAGGGCAATCATGGTTGGCTCTGGAACGCTCACCTGAATCGTAGCCCTGGAGGCACTTTGTTAAGCATAGTTGAATGATTTTGAGCAATATAAGGAACATAGATCAATCTGAAACATTTTTGCAATTACATTGAATCTGGATAAATGGATCAGATGTTGTATAAAGAGTTCTATTTTTAGCTCTGGCGATTATAATGTTCAGAATAGCAGAACTGGTTGGGTAGCTTTAGTAGAAGGCCTTACATGGAATGACATTACAAATTGTATGAAATGATTTCCAATTTAGACCAGTACAATGTAGTTCATTTGTTGTTAAAATATTTCTTATCTAGAGCTCTGGCGGCCATTTTGGCTGCAAGAGCGGAATCATTTGACTCCATTTTACTTTTTGGGTACATTGCTATAAAATTTTCATTTTTTTCTCATTTCTAATATCTTTATTAATAATGTTGATTTTGCAATTCAAATATTTCAATAAATAACGTAGGATTAAGGCTCTATGTCTTAGCAATATGTTAATACCATGTTTGCTGCTCTGTTGCATTTAGCAGCTGAGATATTAGTCTAGGTATACCCCTTGATTTTTCTGTGATTTCTTATGAATATCAAATTTAGATTACTCTCACGTTGAACCAATGGATAAAAGGAATATGTCTTAGCATCAATTCAGAACCAAGTTCGGTAACTCAGGGCAACTAGCAGTTGTGATTAGAGTAATTCTATAGTGATACCCCCTTAATTTTTCTGCCGTTTTTCCATTATACCTTATGTTTTTATCAATAGTCACAGATATTTAAGGCAAATTATTTGCATGTTGAACCACTGGGTAAAAGGATGGTATCTTGGTATCAATTTGGTACCATGTTTAATAATATAGGGAAATTGGTAGCTGAGATATAATCAATTTCGTAGGTATATCCCGTAGTTTTTCTTCGAATTTTCTCTTATTTCTAATGTTTTCATTGACATTTATGGATATGGAAATAAGTTAATTTGCATATTAAACCACAGTGTAAAGAGACAATGTCTCAGCATCAATTTGTACCGATTTTTGACCTGTAGTTTAATTAGCAGTTGAGATACAAGATATTTTGCAGGCATAACCCCTTAATATCCTGCAATTTTCTCTAATTTCTCATATTCTCATAAAGTATCATGTATATACAAATTAGATAATTTGCATATCCAACACTCAGGAACATGTTAGATAACTATGAAATTATTTGGTACCAAACTTAGTATTTTAGGATGAATTGCAGCTGAGATATCCATATTTTTGTTGGCACATCCCAATTATTTAGGATTGTGGGTTGCCATGAAAACGAATATGCTCTCTGCTGATCACTCAGGTTACACACTTATAATCAGAAAGCCATCCAAACCTGATTTATTCAGCATTTGCTTATAAAGATTGTGAAATTTATAAGCACATTTTGTCAAACATCATTATTTCCATTTTCAGGTACCCCACCCACTAATGATAAAATCTTAAATCTTTTCTCGAATTTGGCACCGATATTTTTTGAGGACTTTTTTATGGTTATTTACACTACACAACCCTGTACTTTGGTGCTAAAATAATTTCTCAATGAATTATCTTGACCATAAAAGTTAATGTTCCTGGCCTATATATACATATTTTTTATCAAGAACTATTGAATGTTACACGCAAATATGAACTATTGTGAAAATGTGAGACCTTACCTGACCTTTCAGATACATGTACGCATGTAAGATGCAACCTTTAACGTAATGCATATTGACAGCATTGCGCTTTTAGGTTTTCGCCCCAATGCTGCATTTCATCTGGGTCTCCACTGTTTGCCAAAGTACCATTTTCGGAATTTCCAGTACAACCACTCGTGAAGGATTATCTACAAAGGTTTTTTTTAAGTACCATTGAATGTTACACGCAAATATGAACTATTGTGAAATGTGAGATTTTACCTGACCTTTCAAATACATGTACGCATAGAAGTTGCAGCCTTTAACGTAATGCATATTGACAGCACTGCGCTTTTAGGCTTTCGCAAGTCCTTAACTTGGAATAAAAAGTGTCAAATAGCTGCATTACAGACGCCCTATGAGGTTTCCGGTGATCAACTTATGGCTCACTTTCGAAGCATCCTGAACATAAGGTCATAGCTAGATTCGTTTAGGAAGACTGGCATTGCTAAGACATGAACCAACATTTGCATCTAAACAATGCATGTACAGTAAAAGTAAGTAAGGTTGCAGGAATATCAGGAATCGATACAATCAAGTACCACACCTGACCCAGTATACCAAGGGGAAAGTGACACACTCACAGTTATACACCACAAACGAGAGCCAAGAGGTCAGCCCTTTCCCAGCAGGTGACCACAAGGCACAAATAAACAGACGCGCACAAAGGCATAACACACACAACACAGGAAAAACCCAATAAAATATCCACAAAAGAACAAAATCTGTGTGAAACGGCCACTCAAAAAAGACACAAGAACGATCTTAATGACAAATGCTAGCTTATTGGGGATCAAAAGTATTGCAGAATGCTCCCCTTGGAGCATTCTGCAATACTTTCGACCTTCATTAAGCGATAATTGGTCTTGAGAACCAATTTATAGTCTTTTTGAGAATGGCCGTTTTACACTGTAGTTAATAAGAGAAATCCTGGTATTACTAAGCACTACAACGATTAACTCGAATTATTAAAAGGGGTTAGCCCTAAAAGTAGCAAAACAGTAGTTCCCTTCTAGCGTTTGCATGCACTTTTTTTATGTTGTTAATTTTGTGTAATGAAAATGACTTACAATGATAAACAATATCTCGACTCAAAGAAACCTTTAGGTGGATATTCCCATTACATCGATACATGGGTGCTACTGCCGACCTTGTATATGATGGATAAAGGTTCATTTTGCTACTATGCTCGTGGAAACTGTACAAAAGATGAAATCTGGCGAGATTTCATATCTTCTTACACTTCACGCGGTTGAGCACCTTTCAGCATATACTGCAACTATCTTGTGGCTAACGCTCTAATAGCATCTACCTCCAAACTCCATATATAAGTGAGCAGCGATAGCTCTGACGAGACAGTGTGGAGGCACAGGATCATGTAAGCTTTCTGTGCTTGTACATGTATATGCGATAAATACCACATCTCATTGGTTCTTAGCTCACGGGTCTGTTGCAAGAAAATAAGATCGTGGCTTTTCTGTAAGCGTTTACATTTCTTGCGTGATGACCGCTTTGGCTGCCTGCATCATGAGACCTTTCTGAACTTCCGTTTAACAGGCAGCCTATAATTAAGCCCTGTCAGACAGAAACTAAATTGTGTCGTTATTTTTTACATATAATTCTACATGTACGCACCATTTTGGTATAAATGTACCTGTCTATTCAGAAATTATTGTATGGTTTGTGCGTCTGTATGATAAGATAATCCACGAGCTTCAGCGAGTTGATTATCGCCCGTACAGACACAAAACCATACACTAACTTGCTTATTACACCAGCATGCATTTGCACTTTGTTCATTGTGAGGTATTTGGCGTTAAAAATTGACATATCAATGCTATGTAAATACAATGGATTTGTGAATGTGTAATGCAATATTTCATAATATGTATAATAATTTGACCAGTCCATGATTATTTCGTTTCTTATCGCATATGCGCAAATGCCTCTTTTATACGCCTATAGAGATTTGCATTTTGGCGTGAGCCTGCATATACTTACATATACGATGCGTATGCTTGCCTAGCCTACGTTGCTCGAATATTAAATAATAACCAAAAATGAACTAATTTTAATTTGATCATTTTGGTCATTGACCATGGTTAAATTTAATTATATAGCTAGTGGTTTTAATAAATTAAAACGGATTTCTTTTTATTTCCGAATGCTTAATGCTATAGCTTGCACGATATATAACGTAGATACTTTCTTAAAGGCATTCTGATAGACACCTCCCCTGGTATTTAAAGGTTACTGTCAATCCGAAGGAAAAATCATGACGCATATTTCCGATTTGGGGGTTAAATATAGTGTGTCTTTTACAATTATATATCCACCGTCTCGTGCAAAAGGAACCCGTACTTCACAGAAATACATAATGTACGGGCATTGGCACAAGAAAACCTGTTTTCTTTTTCTAAATCGAAATAAGTATCATGAATATGTTAACTGTTAACCTGCTGAATCTGGATTTGTCCAACTTGTACACATTGTAGATCCAGATCAGCTGGCTTCTGGCGAAGCCATCTGATCAGGATCCACATTGTTTTCCACTTTGATGGTAGATGTAGGCATATGCTTACAACCGGAATGCTGTAGGTAAGACATGATAAAACTGGAGAGGAGTGAAATAGGATTTTTAACCGTGTGAGGCTCAATATATAGCCTGTGCAGCTACAAATACTGGCTAGAATATAGAATTGTACATGTTAACAGCAAGCTACAGATACTGGCTAGAATATTAAAATTGTACATGTTAACAGCAAGCTACAGATACTGGCTAGAATATTAAAATTGAATGTTAACAGCAAACTACAGATACTTGCTAGAATATTAAAATTTAACATGCAAACAGCATGCTACAGATACTGGCTAGAAAATTAAAATTTTACATGTAAACAGCAAGCTACATATACTGGCTAGAATATTAAAATTTAACATGCAAACAACAAGCTACAGATACTAGCTAGAATATTAAAATTGTACATGTAAACAGCAAGCTACAGATACTGGCTAGAATATTAAAATTGAACTTGTAAACAGCAAGCTACAGATACTGGCTAGAATATTAAAATTGAACGTGTAAACAGCAAGCTACATATACTAGCTAGAATATTAAAATTGTACATGTAAACAGTAAGCTACAGATACTGGCTAGAATATTAAAATTGTACATGTAAACAGCAAGCTACAGATACTGGCTAGAATATTAAAATTGAATGTTAACAGCAAACTACAGATACTGGCTAGAATATTAAAATTTAACATGCAAACAGCAAGCTACAGATACTGGCCAGAAAATTAAAATTGTACATGTAAACAGCAAGCTACATATACTGGCTAGAATATTAAAATTGAACTTGTAAACAGCAAGCTAGAGATACTGGCTAGAATATTAAAATTGAATGTTAACAGCAAACTACAGATACTGGCTAGAATATTAAAATTCAACATGCAAACAACAAGCTACAGATACTAGCTAGAATATTAAAATTGTACATGTAAACAGCAAGCTACAGATACTGGCTAGAATATTAAAATTGAACTTGTAAACAGCAAGCTACAGATACTGGCTAGAATATTAAAATTGAACGTGTAAACAGCAAGCTACATATACTAGCTAGAATATTAAAATTGTACATGTAAACAGTAAGCTACAGATACTGGCTAGAATATTAAAATTGTACATGTAAACAGCAAGCTACAGATACTGGCTAGAACATTAAAATTGTACATATAAACAGCAAGCTAGAGATACTGGCTAGAATGTTAAAATTGAACATGTAAACAGCAAGCTACATATACTAGCTAGAATATTATAATTGTACATGTAAACAGCAAGCTACAGATACTGGCTAGAATATTAAAAGTGTACATGTAAACAGCAAGCTACAGATATTGGCTAGAATATTAAAATTATACATGTAAACAGCAAGCTACAGATATTGGCTAGAATATTAAAATTATACATGTAAACAGCAAGCTACAGATATTGGCTAGAATATTAAAATTATACATGTAAACAGCAAGCTACAGATATTGGCTTCAATATTTAAATTGTACATGTAAACAGCAAGCTACAGATATTGGCTAGAATATTAAAATTATACATGTAAACAGGAAGTTACAGATACTGGCTTCAATATTTAAATTGTACATGCAAACAGCAAGTTTAGATAGCAAACTTCCCGAGACCGAATGACAAAGGTACTGATTAAAGTGCGCAGACTGTTCTTTGCATAAGCAGGTTTTAGGCTTGAATCTCACTGCGGGCATTGTTTTGTGTCCCTTGAACAAGGCAATTTATTACATGCGTCGCTTTAGCGAAACGCAGGTCTAGTAGTGGATCTACTCCGTCCGTCTGTCCATTTGTCCGTACGTCCGTCCGCCCACAACATTTTTAGGGTGCCTAGTTACTGTAATATGTAAATGCAAAAGTTGTCATTCCTTAATATTCAAACTTTGTATAATGTTTGCTTACATATTGAAGATGTGCACCTATAATTTTGTGCACCTTTCATAGATATGTTCTCATTTTTAGGGATGTTGAACTTTGACATTTCCGTCCAAATGCTCAGATGGTGTCTGGTTTGTGTAATCTGTAACTCCAACAATTTTTATTCCTTTATATTAAAACTTTGTATAATCATGATGATGATTGCTCCTACACTGAATATGTGCACCTACTATTTTGTGCACATTTGATAAATATTTTCAAATTTCTGAGGGGTGATGAACTTGAAGATATTTTCCATCCGAAATGCTTTGGGGTGTCTAGTTTAAGTAACATGTAACCCCATCAATTTAAATTTGATTGTTCACAGAATGAAGATGTGCACCTCCTTTACTGTGCACATTTGATCAATATTTTCTCATTTTGGAGGGGTGTTAAACTTAGACATTTTTTTCCATCCGAAATGCTATGGGGGTGTCTGGTTTGTGTAATCTGTAACTCCATCAGGTTTCATTCCTTCATATTCAAACTATTGAAGATATGTACTTCATTTCTGTGCACATTTGATGAATATTCTCTTTTGAGGGGTGTTAAACTTAGACATTATTTCCATCAGAAATGCTTAGGGGGTGTCTGGTTTGTATAATCTGTAACTCCACCAGCTTTCATTCGATTGTTCACACATTGCAGATGTGCACCTCCTAATTTGGGCACATTTGGTAATATTTTATTGTAATTTTGGAGTGGCGAACTAAGAGTCATCATTATGTCTACACCGCCTTTGGTGTGTGTGCTTACATTGTGTAATCTGTTTCTCCAACAATTTTCATTCCTTTTTATTCAAACCCCGACATATTGAAGATGTGCACCTCCTGTTTTGTGCAGTTTATATATACTTTCTCTCCTTTTAGGGGATGTTTAACTTAGATATTTTTACGCCCACAACACGTGGAACTTATACATGTTTACACCCACAACACAAATGGGATGTCTGCTTTGTGTGATCTGTAACGCCAACAGCTTCCATTCCTTTTAATACAGTAAAACCTGTCTTAAGCAGCCACTCAAAAATAGACAAAACAAAGGTCTTAAAGACAAATGGTAGCTTAATGAATGTCGAAAGTATTGCAGAATGCTCTCTTGGAGCATTCTGCAATACTTTGGACATACATTAATCGATGATCGGTCTTGAATACCAATTTTTGGTCTTCGTTTTGAGTGGCCGCTTAAGACAGGTTTTACTGGTACAAACCTTGTATAAAAGTACAAATCTCATCAACATTCCTTTACACGTGTGTGTTGGGAGGGGGAAGGGGGTTCATTAATTTAGATAGATAAGACTCCCCTAATATACATCAGTATTTTGGCGACGCAGGTCCAGAGCAGAGTTCTAGGTCTTCTTTTCATTGCTAAGTGTCTGTATAAACACCTTAAAAATCGATGGTTTATTATGCCAAGATTTAATACTTACAGAAGTTAGCTGATCGCATTTCTGTAGCATAAATACTGCCTTATCCCACATATGCTTAGCGCCCTTTTTGTGGGACATAGGCAAACAGTGCAGATCCAGACCAGACGCCGCAGAACGCTGCGTCTGATCAGTGTCCCTACTGTTTGCTTACAGAATGTTCTATTAGAAATAGAATAAAAACGAAAAATACTACCAACAATCCTTAAAACGGCAATGGACTTGTCCATTTGTGAAGGGTGGGAATTCCATTCAGCTTAAATAGGTTAGAATGTTTGATTTAAAAGGTTTATTCTGTGAATATATCCTTCACAATGTTCTCACGTTAGAGAAAGGCGCAATGTGAGCTATTGTGATCGGTCTTCTTTCGGCGTCCCTCGTGCATGACGTCAACTGACGTCAACTGAACCACCGGACTAAATAATTTCACACGTTTCGCATAATGCCCTCTACTGAAATTGCACTATTGGTCTCATTCCTCCGAACAAAATGGCCGCCAGAGCTAAAAATAAAAAAAAATATATATATTTTACTGATAACTCCTCCTGAACCACGTGCATTGGTCAAAATTTAAAATAATTTCACACAAATATTCCCTACCATGCCCTTAAACAAATTGCACAAACCGTTCAACTCCGCTAAACGAAATGACCACTAAAAATAGAATAAATAACTACACACAAATATGTTCCTTCACGCCCTCTACCAAATTTCGCAAAAATGGAAACTTTGCTGCCAGAGCTAAAAATAAGATGTTTTAAACACCATCTCTTAATGAGCCAGGACTCAGGTGAGCGATCCAGGGCTCAGTGCCCTCCTATTTCATATTCTGGTCCTTCAGGACTATTAAGTCCTGGCAGAAATCAGAATACCGCTCAAGCATGTGCTAGGGAATCTGAGAAATGCTGCATTTCCCAGGTATGAGCTTAATGGGGTAATAAAGTGATTTATTGTAAAAATTAACTGAAGAAAACAATAAAATAAAATATGAAACAAACCAAGTCGCTGTCCGAGTTTACCTGATATCCGAAGTTACCTGACTTTTCTTTTTACAGGATGCGTGCGTCTCCATAGGAGTACGGGGTGAATTTCTCAACCAAATCGTATGCTGTGGCTACTCTAAAGAACCGTCAAAATGAGACGGTTCCGTCCAAATGAGACGGTTCTTTTTTAGCACCCACAACATTTGCTTAAATTGATGGACAAGAAAATATTCAGTTTTATGCCAAAAACTTTTGCTTATCTCGGCATATGGGGGTTTCTCTTTACTTTTATGAACAGACTCAAATTAAATGAGTCTACTGTTTTTAATTGTTGCAGCTGGTTTGCTTATTTTCAGGGTTGGGTTTTTTTAAGTTAATTTTTACAATTTGCTTTAGTTCAACTAAACCCAGTTACGTTATAGAAGAAACAATTCCGAACTACTGCAGCATTGAACATTCATAGCATGATTGAACATTCATACTTTATTTAACTTCTACGTTTTTCACAGACTGAGCTATTACAATACACTTTCCAAGGACTGTCTGAAGACGTTTAATCTACACATCATTTGTATCATGCTGAGAACCTCATATAGTACATAGAAAGGTCTGTTAAATTTCTGGCTTTTTCTCCACTTCTTGCCATTGCCTTTAAATACTTCTAAGTTCAGTCAACTTCTAAGCGATCCTATCAAATCGTACCAATTTGAAGAAGTTTTAGGTAATACGAAATATTCTTTCAGAAATGGAGAGAACCTACATAATCTGAAAACAGCCATAGGGCCAGTTAAGCAAAATTTTAGCGTCAAATAGCGATAATTTTCTTATCCATCAGTTTAAACGTGTGTTTTGGGTGCTCAAAAGAACCGTCTCATCGAGACGTTTCTTTTGAGTACCCACAACATAGGTTTTGGTTGAGATATAAGAAAAATAATTTTCTGGGGGCCAAATGACAGCAGACAGCAGTGTTTTGGGGTCTGTTCATAAGAGGTACACATGTTATATGAAGTGCAACAACTCACTGACTTGCCCTAGTCTGGTACATTGCCTCTCATACTTTGTATTATAAAAACAGAAAGAGACGCTAGGTACCAGACTATGACTTGCACACGCATGACCAATGTTCTTCTTTCTATCAGAATCAAATTTCCTAAAAGAACAGACTATGATGAATACGAGTATGTAATTTATACTTAAACCAATTTCTAATCGGTCAAACTCATTATTTCTGACTAAACGCTAATAGAATTGAAATGAATTTTTGCCTATATGGGCACGGTGAACTAATTATTTATCCCATAGACCCCAATGGTGTAACCCTAGTTTTTGACAGTTTATTATGCATCTCACAACACATGTAAGGCATTACCATATGCCTTAAGTTCTAGCCAAAACCGGAATACGGGAAAAAAGAAAGGAAAAAACATACCTTCACCCGCTCTTTTTTCAACTATTGCGTGTTGTGTAATGGCTGCCATATTTTGGGAAAACCCCGTCCTGGTTCAAATAAGAAATCACTATTTTTACTTTTGGTCCAGAAAAACACAATATAAATGCATCTGGTAGTAAACTACACACCAATTTGAAGAAAATTAAATTTTGCATCTGGTAGAGAAAAAAAATTACTTCAGCAATATCATCCAATCAGAAGCATCCATTGCCAAATAACAGCCTCGGAGCTCCTCTCAGTTTTTGACTCATGGGATATGTTGATATAAGTTCCCGGTCCCAATATATGTGCATTTTAATGGGCAACGTTTAGCGGTGTTTTTGAACAGTGTTTTTTTTACTTCAAAGCTTTTGGGGTTAAAATGCTAAAACCGACTTTTTTTAAAGAAAAAATGGTTCTGAGAGTAGTTTTTATAAAATTGACGTTAAGGTACATACTAACTGGTCTGTCCGACTTGAAAAACAGCAAACAATTGAAATTTTGCTTATGGTAGATTTTTACGCATTTTTCAAATTGTTGCATTTTTCAAAATTTTTTGATACTTTTGAAAGTCACCAGTAGCTCCTGATAAAGTTGTTAAATGCACTTAATTTTATTTGAACACTGTAGGCCTAACATAGTAGAACTTGATTAGTCCATTTTTGGCAATTACAGTTTTACGACTACCGTGCACTTCCGGTTTCAATGTGAGAGTTTAAAAGAAACGATTTGGTAGCATTATGTTGGGTTTTTTTCAATTCTCAAAAAAGAACGGTGATGTCTGGTGATAATAAATAATCGCTGAAAATGTCAATGCCGTGTCGCTGATAATACATCGTACAGAGCAGTGCAAATTCTCTATGTAAATTGCAAGCTTAAAGCTGAATTTCAATGATTAATCTGCTAAAAGTGTTTGTCTTATGTTGTTGATTAGCAAAAACGATGAGTCTGATGGAAACAAAACTTTTGAGGTTTGTTTATCTTATATCACGGTAGCCAGTAACATCTTCAAACAAACAAAAACGTTAATTGACAAGGGCTCTGTGTTAATGTTTACATCGTAGAAAAGGTGTGACTTTTTGAAATAAGGGTACCTTAACTCTAACTTCCTCCGTGCAAAGATCACACGTCATTTTAAGTGAAATAACTTGCAGAGTCTCGGCAAAGTTTTGCTTCATTTAACAAAAAGCATGCATTTTATATACCCTATGTTTCACTTTCTGAACTAGCGTAAAAATGTAAGGTGACCGATTAGAACTTAGTTTTAGTATAGTAGTGGCAGATCTAGTGGGGTTCAGGGGGTTCAAGCGAACGCCCTTCCCCGCTACCCGTTTTTAAATATCCTATGAAAATGAAATAATTTGGTCTCAGTGAGACCAAATTATTTCATTTTCATGGGGCATTTAAGAAAAATGAGATAAAATCAGCAAAGTGAACCCCCACACCTTTACACATACAAACCCCCTTTCGAGAAATCCTCGTTCCGCCCCTGTATAGTCTAGAAGTCCTTGTTTGAAGCTGCAATCCTTGATGCGCAAAATGTTCGCAGCTAAAACCAAACAATGTCTGGACATGTCATAGAGCTAGATACGCCAATTCGTCAGAAAATGGTACTTGTCATATTTTGCGAGCAGGGAATGCTGAGACGAGCCTGTGTTTCTGCACATTTTGGTCAGTCTTCACTACTCCCTTACACAAAGTATAGCAGCAGATGAACACAGTTAGAATGTGTAAGTCAACACCAAAAGGGGTTGCAGATCAGTTGCCACCCTTTTGGTGTAAACTTTTAGCTGCCACCCCTTTTGATGTAAACTTTGAGCTGTCACCCCTTTTGGTGTAAACTTTGAGCTGCCACCCCTTTTGGTGTAAACTTACACTTACTTTCCTCCTAACATAACTTGAGACCAAAATTTCTCCTGTGATAAATGTTAAAACATTTCTACCTGTGAGTGATAGCATATACTGAACAATACAGAACAGAACGTAGTTTTCGAAGCAGTTGAACGATTGCACTAATATCAGAAGCAATAACTATTATTAACTAGAATACTGGAATGTGGCATGTCGCAAGTTAACCCATTTAAGCCTAACGTCCTTTTTATTGGACATCGGCAAACAGAACCAGACCAGACGCCGACTAATAGTCTGTCAAAATTTGAATAAAAATGAAAGAAAAACACCCAGCAACGCTTAAAACGTAAATGGACTGGCCCAATTGATAATGGTGGGAAATTTCAATAGACATAAATGGGTTACACTAATAATCTTCCAGAAGAGCTTATAACAAGGGCGCGGTGCGCAGGCTGATTTGTGCCTGTATTGTTCGCATGTTTGTAACATGTGAACAATAAGTATCATTACTTAATATCCTTGCTTAATACTGGTTCAACCCAGGAAGACCCGTCCCGACATAACTGAAAATTGTTGCACGGGACGTAAAGAATCGTATCAAACAAACAAAAAATGTAAACAATAAAGGCAGTCAGCCTTGTCGCACCAGGGACCCATATGTAATTGCACAAAATGAATATGCCTATTATGTACTGTTATTTCATGGTGAGAACATGTCGGGAAAATATGTAGGATGTTCAACGTAGACGTATTTTCTTGACACAAGACCAGCCTATCCTTGCTGCAGTCTCACACGTTGAGGACAAGTTATATATGCCCCCCCCTCCAAGTAAAAAATGATAAAAGAAAACAAACAGAAAAGAAGAAAAAATGATATGTACCAAAATCCACAAAATGCGCCATAGAAGGGTTTGTGCATCACCTGCATACAGAAAAATCTGTATTAAGCGGCCACTCAAAAAGAAGACAAAAATTTGTTTTCAATCATTGTGCTTTATTTAAGTGTCAAACTCACAATAAAGCACAATGATTGGCTGCTTGCGGACACGTGTCAAACTCAAAATAAAGCGCAATGATTGGCTGCTTTGCGGACACGTGTTCGCAAGCAGCCAATTATTGCTCCTTATTTTGAGTTTGAGAATGAACTCAAGTTCTATAACCTCGAGGCCAGATGATAATCATTATAACGAGTTTGTATCTTTGTGAAATCATCTTTTAGTATGTGTGGATTTGTTTCGAACTTTTTGCCAGAGTGCAATCGAAAAGTATTTCAGAGTGTCTCTAATACCAAGCTGGAGTGTTTACTAAGAACTAAAATACAACAGAAGGACCAAGCACAATACAGATGAATTTCAACGACTGACCTTTCGTCCAGCAGATTATACCCGTGTGTTTAAGTTTCTGCCAAGATTTTGCTCTAGGATATCAAAGTTGTACATCTTACAAACAACCAAAAAGTTGTGAACAGCCTTACATTGTATCTATAGTTGCTAACACAATCATCCTACAAATTTCATGGGCACCTTAATGTTATGTCTTCCAGTAAATTTAAGTTTAGATAGAAAAATATGTAAATTTTGATGTGAAATGACATCCTTTTATCAATAATATTAAAACTATTTAGTTTCCATGCATTTAAAGCATCAGATTCAACATGCTCTCGCTTCCGCCAGCAAATACAAAATTAATGAAGTTTTTTTCACGACATTTGGTGATGTCTTTCAATGAAAACCTGTATTTATGTTCATTTACGTCCTTTACAGATAATAGACTGAATTCTAGAGTCAGTTATTATTTGAAAGCCCCAGTAACTATATAAACAGCAGGTTGGATTCATTATTTAGAGTAGTTATCTTCTCAAGATTAAGGAGGTGTAGTATTGATATCAAGCCAGTCACTACTTTGTTAAAATAAAATATAGTACTGCAAATAAGTTAAATGTACTTAACTAATTGGTGATTGCTTATTTTCAAAATTAGTAGGAATAGAATAGAGAGAGAGAAACCACTAGAGAGACGCCAGATAAAAAGCCTAACCAGATTAATTCCAGAATCATTACATGTTGAGTATAACACCTAGTAAGAAGTGCTGCATCATAAAATTGGTTAGCTCTATCGTAGAATTTATTAGCCTCTGTATCCAAATTACGAATTAAAGAGATATAAAGTGTATTAACTAAACGTGAAGTCCGGATAATGAAGATTTCCATGAAGTTTTGTAGCAGTTAGACCTATACAGACCTAGGTTATGATAATTCGTGTGAATAAGAATGATGTGGTTAATGGATAACTGGCAAATTAGTTTGTGTATAAACTGGTCATAAATCCTAAAGGTATGCTTAATCACAAAAAAGTGGAGTTCTATGAGGTCCTATTTGTTAAAAAAACACTGTTCTGACGTTTCTCAAACCTAGGCATCCGAAAAGAGAATATCTATTAACTCTTTGCATATAAGTGTTGTCTGCTGGTTACTTTTGCAAACTGTTTATACCCAAAACAGGCCCGTTACGTTTGACACTCTGGTGGTGTTCCTGAAAGATTTTTTTCCATAAAGTTGATATGCAAAGAAATCAGCAAACGGCAAAAAAGCCTTAAAATGCCAAGGAAGAAATTGTTAAAACAATTTCTGTTCTGGTGTTTCCCAAACCCAAAGCATCCGAAAGCAGAATACATGTATCTCTTAACTATATGCCTGCTAGTGTCATCTGCTGATAATTTTTGCAAACAGTTTGGACCTGGCTTGGTACTGTAATGGTATTTCGAAAAAAAGTGATTTTGAAAGAAAAATTCCTAGCATTTCAGAATTACTCAGTAGGCAAAAGTCAGTTTAAAGGGACGCTATTACGAGACTTGCATGATATTGCGCTTTTCATCAGCTCTCGCGAATAGAATTAATTAAAGGGGATATTTTAGCTGTATGTGGGTCCTTTTTAGATTATTTTGAGAAATTGGCATTAAGCAACCAAATGCATTCATAGAATGAGCTACCAAATCCATTCATAGAATGAGCTTTTGAATAACGCATTTCTTCATTCATAAATTGCATTTTTTAGATTGGTCAATTTATAATTTTATATGAGAAATACATAACCTAATGAAATTAAAAGGGATACACCCACAGAAAATGTATGCGCGATTAACATGCTTGTAATTTAATAACGTTAACACGTTTAACCCATTTAAGCCGAATGGAATTTCCCTCCCTTATCAATTTGACCAGTCCATTTCCAGTTTAAGGGTTGGTGGGTGGTGTTTTACATTTTACTCAAATTTCAATAGAACATACAGTGGAGACCCTGATCGGACACCGCATTCTGCGGCTTCTGATCGGGGTCTGCGCTGTTTGACTATGTCCAACAAAAAGAGACGCTAGGCTAATGTGAATAATACTGTTACAATACAACGTATTAGGCAAGAAACAAAACAAAATTACCAAAACATATTTTCAGAAAAGTTTACGTGTTAACAAAATGTGTCGGCTACTTTTTTCAAATATCCTTAGGATGTCAACAATATTTTGAAAAAGCTGCCAAATGCAAGTTGGTGTGATTATTTGGCCCGTGAAAGTCACATTTTCACTTAACATTGAAGTTTTGCACGAAACTGATACAGCTGCGCTTTTGTTTGTGCGTGCGTGTGTGCGTCTCCTTTCAGGCATGCATTGTAGAGCCACAAAATGCTCCATACACAATATGCTCTCTCAAGGAGCATATTGTGTACCCTGAATACACTATATGCTCCCCCTTGAATCGGGAGCATATTGTGTAGGACGTGTACCTTACCTACACAATATGTTCCCTAGCTGAGGATATGGTCATGTTGCATATAAAAAGAAAGGAAACGACACATACAGCAACATGATAGCAATTATTTAGCACACAGAGACACCCTCAACCCCTTGGGTGGGGTCAAAAGGTCAACACATTTTTCACCTTGAAAGTAGTCATGTTTCATATCAAATAAAAAAGAGCGTAGAGCACATTGAAAACATGCACTCTGTCCTTACATACACCCCAATCCCGGGGATGGATGCAAAAGTTCAAATATTCATTTTTTTAATATGGCCATGCTGTATATCAAATAGAAGGGACTTACGCATGCAGCAACATGCAAGTATTATGCGTTTCCAATGTCCTATAACCTGAACTTGGTGAAATGTTGACGTAAAAATAATCATATTGGACGCAGAAACATCGAATTTACCTTGTCGCAAGTTACAACCAGGGAATGCATATGTAACAAGAAATATCTTTAAAAAAAGATATTCTGCTGCATTTCAATTGTGAAACAAAATTTTCGGTACATGTTTTTTACACTTGTAAACAGGTGAAATGCCATCATGCGGTATTCATCAGGATATGCTCTGTTTGTTTAGGTATAAATAGATCTCGGCACAGAAATACAATATTTCGTAGCAGAAAAATATGGATTCCAGTCACTGTTGACATTGCTTCTCTTAAAAATAAGTCAACGTAGGTGTCCGAGATCGGACAAATCGTAAGTACTCACTTTTATTTTAGCAGTTACTGAAAATGGTCTACTATTTAGATATTGGGAGCATATTGTGTAAGTAAGGTACACAATATGCTACCATGGCCATATCATTATAAAGGGAGCATATTGTGTAGGTAAACTGCTACACAAAATGCTACCTTGGTAGTATCAAGATCATGGGAGCATATTGTGTAGGTAGGTTACAAAATATGCTACCTTGGTAGTATTTAGATAATGGGAGCGTATTGTGTAGGTAAGCTACAAAATATGCTACCTTTGTAGTATCAAGATAATGGGAGCATATTGTGCAGGTAAGCTACACATTATGCTACCTTGGTAGTATTTAGATAATTGGAGCGTATTGTGTAGGTAAGCTAAACAATATGCTACCTTTGTAGTATCAAGATAATGGGAGCATATTGTGTAGGTAATATACACAATATGCTACCTTGGTAGTATTTAGAAAATGGGAGCATATTGTGTAGGTAGGGTTCACAATATGCGATCTTAGTAGTATTTAGATAATGGGAGCATATTGTGAAGGTAGGATACACAATATGCTACCTTGGCAGTATTAAGATAATGGGAGCATATTGTGAAGGTAGGTACACAATATGCTACCTTGGTAGAATCAAGATAATGGGAGCATATTGTGAAGGTATGGTATACAATATGCTATCTTGGTAGTAATTAGATAATGGGAGCATATTGTGTAGGTGAGCTACACAATATGCTACCTTGCTAGTGTTTTGATAATGAGAGTATATAGTGTAGATAGGGTACACAAAATGCTAGTAGTAAGATAATGGGAGCATATTGTGAAGGTATGGTACACAATGTGCTACCTTGGTAGTATCAAGATAATGGGAGCATATTGTGTAGGTATGGTACATAATATGCTACCTTGGTAGTATCAATATAATGGGAGCATATTGTGTAGGTAAGGTACACAATATGCAACCTTGGCAGTATCAAGATAATAGGAGCATATTGTGTAAGTAAGGTACACAATATGTTACCTTTGCAGTATTTTGATAATGAGAGCATAATGTGTAGGTAAGCTACACAATATACTACCTTGGTAATATTTAGATAATTGGAGCATATTGTGTAGGCAGGATACACAATATGCTTCCTTTGTAGTATCAATATAATGGGCGCATATTGTGTAGGTAGGGTACACGATATGCTACATGTACCTTGGAGGTATTATAATAATTGGAGCATATTGTGTAGGCTGGGTACACAATATGCTACCTTAGTAGTTTTATATTACTGGATGCGTATTGTGTAGGTACGGTTCAGTATATGCTACTTTGGTAGAATCATTGTGATGGTATAGTTTTCTAAGTCAGACAACGCAATATGTTAAGAAGTGGTAGAGCAAGAAACTACTGCGTCGAGGATATGAAGTAAGCGCATACACTAAATCATCACCATAAAACGGTCAGTAGCAAGCCAATTGGCAAATACATTTTTCAAGTTTACGCAGTATTAGTTCTGATCATAAACTTAAAAAATTACAATATAATTAATGATTGGTCACCATATATCAGCTACTCTACGTGATATAGATGGTCATCTAGGATTTTAGAATGTATTCTTATTTATAATGTTTTGTCTCATATCTTTGTGAGCTTCCGCTAACTAGTAAGTGTCATTGCAGAACATTGTATGTTTCTGTGGTCAATATCTGATTTAACCGCGTTAAGAAAGTCTCTATTCCCATGTTACCCCGATGCCTTTTAACAAGTTTCTGTATAATCCGACATACATGTATGGGTTCGGAAGCAGGGATGAAGCGAGTACTAAGAAAAAGTACTCGAGTAAGTACAGAGTACTGACTGTTTTAAAAGTACTCGAGTAAGTACTGAGTACACATTTTGAAAATATACTTAAGTAAGTACTGAGTACTTTAGAAAAGTACTCATGAGTACATCTGAGTACAATAAAGTATGCAATAAAAATTTAAGACAAAAGCCAAATTTAATAACTAAACACTAAAACAGGCTGCAGATATTTATGATATTTACATGCACATACATAGTAGTGATATCTAAGATTCAATAGATAAAACCTGATACAAGTTATTAACCATTTAAGCACTAAATAAAACAATAGCTGATTCTGCAAACTCTGTAGATCCAGATGTGACGGCTCATAATGAGCCCCCTCATCTGAATCTACAGTGTTTGTCTTCTAAGATTTTGATTTTGGTGCTTTATGTCATGAGCTTGAGAACTGTCCTGTTGTTTTAAGGACTATATTATTCCTGATATTTTTTATTTATTGTCTTTCACAACTGGACTGGGCACTTCATTGTTACACCTTATCATCTGTTTCATCCTTTAAATCATTAATATTTGGACACCAAAATTATTGACATAATTGTCTGAAAAAGTGATCAGCATGTTTCATAAATGCATACATGTACATGTCAGAATGCAGATCAAATGTCAAACACTTAAGACCCTTTTCAGACTGCTCTTGATCTGGGTGTGTACTGTTTGCTCAGGTAATGGTATATATCTGTCCCAATATTTAGGGTAAATACAATGCCTTCTCTTGCAGCAAGTGTGACAAATACAACAATTTACTTATTCAAGTGCATTGTAGTAATCCAAAATAGTGTTGCTCCTGGCCAATTATATGCATCATTAGGTCCATTGTTAATAAAGAAGTCAATCTGGCCACACTAGATAGGTAATTCAAATATACTTTTTCTAAATATTAGGATAATGGGGCACTTTTTTTTGTTCATTTTAAGCTTAAAAATGCCAATATTTTGATTTTAGCATCTGAAAAATAGATGAGGCCACTTTCTTTAAAGTCTGAAGAAAGACAGACGAGGGCATTTTAAACAGATGAGGGAAGGCCTGAGTAACAATTAACTTTTTTTTCCTATCTGGTAGAGATTTAAAAATGTACTCAGTAGTACTCGTAAAGTACTCATGAGTACAGGGTTTTTTGCAAAAGTACTTAAGTAAGTACGAGTACATGTACTCATGAAATCAGCTAAGTACAGAGTACAGCTAAGTACTGTAAAAAAAGTACTCGAGTAAGTACGAGTACAAGTACAAGTACGAGTACTCCATCCCTGTTCGGAAGTTATGTCTTTTGAAACAAAAAAAAGATTGTTGCCATGGGAGCCAAATTGGATATCAGAATAGAATGATTCAGACAATGTTGCCCCGATCCCTCCCACCAAATTTAGATTCAATTTACGTATGGGTGGGAAAAGATGGTCTTTAACGAATATCAAGATGGCTACAATGGTAGCCATATTAAATATCCTAATGAAACGGGTTTAACATTTATGAATCTCCATGTTTTCCTCGACTCAGGTTCATCCCATTTCTACATTTAACCCCCGGAGTTTCCCCATTTTTCCTAACCACGGTTTCCATAGGTTGATTTCATGTCTGGTAAGAAGTCAAAATCGGAGACAACGTCTCCAAAATATTGTTGATGGGGATGTTAGACTTCAATTTAATACAATTACGATGCGATCACGACCTTAGACAGAAGGTTCGTAAGACAGACAGATTGATTGGACGAAAAGACAGTTAGACAAAAGGCAAACATAACCTAAAACACGAGATATGTTTTTAAGAAAAGCATATTGTGTACCCTTTGACGACTGCTGAGTTAACATATGTACCGACCCTACACAATATGCTCCTCTGGTAGCATATTGTGTATGTAGGGTACACAATATGCTCCAGGGGAGCATATTGTGTATGCAGGGTACACAATATGCTTCCTCGAGGGAGCATATTGTGTAGGGGAGCATTTTGTGGCTCTACAATGCATCTTTTACGCGTAGCCAATTATGAGTTGTATGAACCTCCAAGATACGGGTAGAAATAGGCTTCTTAAAGAGGGAAAATTGGAAATTAAAGTGTCTTATGCTGGTGTCGTATTTTGCAATTTCTCGCTTAAATAACACAATTACGAACAGTTTGGACCCTGATCAGACTGTTTTATGTGCCCTCTCATCTTGCTACAAAAGTACAAAATTCAGGACACTTTTTGCATGCTGGGTAATTTTGCATGTTTTTCAGCCGTCTGCATATTTTTTTCAAAATCAACTTTTTCGAAAATTGCTCATAGGAATGCCATAAGAGTTTCAAACAGTTTGGATCCAGATCAGGCCCGACGTTCTGCCGGGCCTGATCTGGGTCCAAACTGTTTGCAAAGGTTATCGACAGAGAACACTGGTAGGCAAAGCGTTATTCACGAATGACATTGAAATTGTTAATATGTTTATTATGTAACACACTTCGTCATTTATTCAAAAATGCTGGCACCGAAGATTAACATGCTCTGACTCATGGAGACTAAAGTACAACAAGTCTGGTTTGGGAGTAAGAGGGCATTGGTAGGCTTGCTGTTCCATAAAAAGAACTAATAACTCTTTGTATGCTGGGTAATTTTTCATGCTTTCGTTGTCATCTGCTGACTTTTTTTAAAAAAAAAACTGACTTTTTTCACAAAACACACTATCATAGTGTCAAACTTTTCACAAATAAATGAAGTTTATTTAAACTGGACTGAATATTTACATATCGCTGTGGGATCGCTAATAATAAACAGCAAAGTGGATTTTGTCATAATTTTGATATGCAAATTACTTATCCAATGGAAGGGCCAGATAGTTTTATATTGAGATAAATAGGTCTAGACCTAAACTATATTTGGCGTTGCGCCACTAAAAGTCAAGCAATTGATGTGGAAGTTATGCTAGGGAAACGAATTTTCCAAATAAGATATCAATTTGATATTGGCCTGTGACCTTGACCTGACCTGATTTATATTCGCGACATATCATCTGGTTATGGTGGATACCTGCGCCAAGTGAAGTGAAAATCAAGCGAAAGATGTGGAAGCTATGCTCCGGAGGCCTGTGACCTTGACCTTGGAAGCACAAACCCGAATCATTCTTATATAAATCAAGCAATGTGGGTTGAAATTCTTCTCCGGAAACAGAGCTCGCGTCGTGGCTAAAATCATCTGAAAGACAAGCTTAAACAAAATTATGCGAATTTAGGCAGCTAAATGCCTTGAATGCGCGAATAAACAGTCACGCTTGAACGTTCGCTGCTGACCTATTCGAGAAGTACCAACATACATGTATCAGGTGCTTGCCTCTTCGATTTGGTCCTCGTGGCGAGAAAACCTGGTTTTCTTATATTTTAGGTTCTCTCTAATCCTGAACAATCCGTTTTTCCAGATTATTTAGAGGTTGCAACAGCTGTCGTTGTGCCGCGTGGAGTTGGTTAAACGTACGTCGGTATAGTGTTGATATTTTTTCATATTCTGGTCCTTCAGGAATATTTGGTTCTTGCGGAAAGCAGAATACCGCTTAAGCTGGTGCTAGGGGACTTGAGAATTGTTGCACTTTCCATTAGTTCTCATGAACAGACTCAATAAAGCCGAGTCTGCTGTTTCCTTTATTGTAGATTCTCTCTATTTCTGAAGGATCCATGTTTCCAGATTATCTTGTTATATTCGAACAAAAACAACATACGCCATTGTTATTCACTATCTGGAAAGATTAGTAGTAAAACTTGTTTCGTGCAAAATCTTATATTTTAACTAATCCATTTTTAACTGAGCAGCCTGATTTGGGTCTTAACTGGTCGGGAAACCCCTCTTATCGCGGTCATAACGTTGGGCCACGTTTTACAGAGTTTTTACCGTTATGAATGAGTCTGTGACATGACCGCTTCTAAGATATGAGTCACCGGGTCGATCACTACATTTAAATAATTTTATCATTTCAATTTCAAATAGATTCGTTTCTGAAAATTCCGATTCCATTCACGGCTTCAACCCTTGTCCCGCTGAACCTGTATTCGTACTTTAAAAAAAAACATTGTGGGTCCAGATCAGCTGGCTTCTTAACATCAATTCTCTGTAACCACCAAAAAATCCCAATAGGGCCCCGGCACGGACCGACTCGGAATTGGATGAAACTTTCACAGAATGGTCAGTACCACTCAGGAATAGGAAAACAATTGTCAAAAGTTTGCTATCAACGTTCGTTGCCATGGTATCCAAAGAAATCACTTTTTGCCAAATTTGGACAAAATTCACTAATGAATTTATTGAATTTAGCACCTTTTCTCGCTGAAATATCTAGTATTATAAATAAGAACATAACAAACCCGTTTTATTTCATAAATTATACAATGTTTTGCCAATACAAATTTAGAGTTAAAAGAGTTATAAATACATTTGACTTAAATTGCTATCACCATAAATTATAGCTACTAAGCAACTTTTTAGAAACTTTCAAATTCTCAAATTTAGGCCTTTTTTAAACGAGTATATCATATACGGCACCACGCTTTCAATATTCTCACTACATTCGTTGGAAGCTAGTAAGTCTATATATTGCAAACGTGTACAAATTAGAGCGGGGTAAAAACATCTTTATCATAAAACCATTCCAAGAAGTTTGCATGGACAGTAAACTGGAAAACGATTCAGAATAACTTATATTTTGGTAATAATTTATAAACTCAGTAAAACCATAATAAAGATCGGCAATATTTGTCATTACGGATTGAGCAAAAATGGATTTTTTTTCATGTTTTTTTTTTAGCCAAAATGTGCACAAAACAGGGGGGAGGGGAAATAAAGTGGGACTTTTTTTCTAATATTAAAGATATGTTGAAAAGAAAATTGCTATAATCAATGCAACATTAAACTAGTTTTCTTATAATACCATTTAAATTTCAAAGTTTGAAGAAATGAAAGGAACAAGAGGCAATAGCTCTTCGCAAACCAACGAAACGTTAAAAGGCTTATATATTATTATTTTCACTTTTTGTTCATTTTTAAATGATACTTGTTGAAACAAGACTTGGCAAAACAAATGAATCTGACTTTATTGTTTTTTCCTGATGCAATGTGCTATCTATGAAAAAATAAAAATGCTCAAAATGTTTTATTTTCCTTGTAACCATGGCAACCAAAGTGGGTGGGGTAGCCAAATATGAAAAACCCTATCTTTAGGCATTTTTGAACTACTGCAGCCAATTTAACCGCTTACATAGAGACATAAACAGTAAATGGTATGTTCTAGATAGTATTCAGCTTTCATTAAATGTAAAGCATGCGTAGGGCAGTACCACACATTGGTTGTAGCCATGGAAACCAACATAGTATTGCCGAGAAATGGAGATTAAATGAATTAGGTCTTAAAGTGGCAAAAAAATTCCAGATGACAAAAATGCAAGTTTCAATATTTTAAAAAGATAGTTGAGTTAAGATATAACATTACCAATTTAAGCATAATTAATATGTTTTGTTTAATTAAGTAGCAATTATAAACGTTAAAAGTGGGTGGGGTAACCATATATATAGCCAAAAATAATTATTATGGTGATTTTGAAGCAAGTATTCCCAATAGCAGTGGCTATGATGACATATTTGCATACTGCCAATACTTTCAGGGGCATTCAGGTTTTGTTAAATGTAAAAACATGTGAGGGATTTACATCCCTCTTTCCGTTACCATGGAAACAAGCACGGCTTATTGTAAAATGAAATTTATTACGTCTTAAAGTGGTTAACAATTCCACTGGAAAAATGCCTAATAATGCAAAACATCAATGTGCATAAAGATAGTTGAGATGATTAACATAATCAATTTGATATAAGCTGAGTTATTAAATTAAGTTTTACTTGGTAAATATAGTAGTTAAAAGTCGGTGGGGTATTAACCAGATAATTACAAACAATAAGTTTAGTCTTTAGAAGCAAGTATTCCTAATAGTGGAGGTGATGATGACATATTTTCATACTGCCAATACCTAATAAGACATTTCAAAGGTCACCAAAATCTGATCAACTCTTCCCCTCCTCTTAACAATGTATCTATTCCAGTTTGGTTGAAATCAATCAACTGGTTCAGATAATAATGTACGGAAGTGAAAGCCAACGCCAACGGGATCTGCACCAAAAGCAATATGTCGCCCACATAGCTATTCATATTCTTCTTTTCTGGAAGAAGATAATTTGCTTTGAATATAAGCATTTCTTGTGAAAGCGCTGATGGTAGGATCATTTGGTTTCTTTGATAACATGAGATGGGAGAAATGATTTTTATACCCACAACTTTTTTAACAAGTTGGAGGGGCATATTGCTTTGGGCTTGTCCGTCCGTCCTTCCGTTTGTGCGTCCGTTACAAAAATTAAGTAACAGTTTTGAAATTTCATAAATAAATTTGTTATCAAAAAATAGTTGACCCGTATTATTCTAGTCCAAATTATCTCCCTTTGTAGAGCTATGCCCCTTTTAAAGGGTCATAATGAAATTTTGTAATCAATATATCTCGAAAAAGTATAACAGCTAGGAGCTTCAAACTTAGTCAGCAAATAGAGGATAATGAGTAGATTACCTGTTGAAAGATTTAAAAAAAATTATTTAGTTGAAAATGTGGACATAGAAAGCTTGATATCTCTAAAAATAATACAGCTTGGAGCTTCAAACTTGGACAGCTGATAGAGGATAATGAGTAGATTACCTGGTGAATATGAAAGAAAAAGTTATTTTATTTTTTCGAGTCATTGCCCTTTGCATTTTTACGGGTTATTGCCCTTTGCCAATCTAATATCTCAAAAAGTATAACAGCTAGGAGCTTCAAACTTAGTAAGCAGATAGCGGATACTGAGAAAACTACCTGGTGCAATTTAAAACAAAACAAAAATGAAATTTTTTGAGTTATTGTCCTTTGAAAATTTGGACATATAAAGCTTGATATCTCAAAAACTATTACAGCTAGAAGCTTCAAACTTGCACAGCTGATAGAGGTTAATAAGTAGATTACCTGGTGAAAAACTAAGAAAAAGTCTTTTTTTTTTGTTTTGTTGTTTTTTTTTAGTTATTGCCCTTTGCATTTTTACTGGTTAATGCCCTTTGCAAATTTGCACATAGAAAACTTGAAACAAATGTAAACCTTGAAAATCATTACAGCTAGTAACCTCAGATTTGGTCAGCTGATAGAGGATGGTAAGTACATTACCTGGTGAGATCATCCTAATGGACAAGCGTATGGTTAGGGGCACAGTGTTTCATAAACACATTTTCTAGTTTAAATTTATTTTTGATATTGATAATCATGTACAGGTTACATAATATGTGAATGAATAATAAATGTAATCTTTTGTTGTAGGGAAATAATTTACTTTGAATATGCTGTTGCTCTGTAAAATCACTGACCATCCAATAGTTTGGTTGCCATGGTTACTTATATTTAATTCTTTGCATTATTTTTTTATTCATTTGTTAAACAAATGTGGAACTTCCAAAAGGTGCCTAAATTATTCATCGTTCTGTTAGCAGAAATCAGAAAATTTGCTTTGAACTTGCAGCATTTTTATGAATATAGTTTTGTTGCCATGGAACCATAAATTTAAACATTTTCAGTTTTTCTCTATTCTTCGCATTTGTATATCAGACATTATTTATTTAGGCACTATATGTATATTTCATATACACTTATGCTAGTAGGATATATTAAATTTGAAATGTCAAGTCACAGTAATCACATTCTTTCCTGAATACCTTTCGGGACTGGTCTGGATCCAAACCGTTTTTGCAAATGTTGAGAGAGAGAGAGAGGGGGTACTGGTGCATGCACATCCTTTCGGGAAAATCAACGTTAACAATGCATCGGCAGATCAACAAGTAGAGAGAGAGCGAGAGAGAGAGAGGTGTGTGTGTGTGTGTGTTCTTTTTGAATTTCGTCAGTTTGTTTTACTCTGGGAACTCGCCTACGTATTTCAAAGTTTCGTGTGGTTCTTTGCAAAAAATTCTGATCGTACGAGATGTCTAGCGGTTTCAATTCTTGAGTGACTGTATTTCAATATTAACTGGAAGTCGAATATGCGCAGATGAAGAGCGAGCGAAAGCGTTTTGATTTTCTGAAGGAAGCCCGTGACGAGTGAACATAGGAGACCCGGCTTATCGAATAGTTAAATCAGTGGACTTTTACGACTTGTAAGTAAATTGAGTGACATAACATGCACGTGCCTGGCTCTCGACTTGGCGAATACCGCACGAGCTGGACATTTTACTGAACCATATCGCCGTGTTTTCAACACGTTTCTACCACATTTTGACATGCACATACCGTTTTTTTCTCATGATAAAGACCACATTCTAAAATTTCGAACACTAGCACTTTTTCTGAAACGTAATTTCTAAAATTACGAAAAGCGGAAAATAAAAATAGATTAGTGTTCGAACTTTTAGAACATTTACCGTACCTACACTTCTCATAAACACTTCAATAAGAGTGTGAAGGTGAAGTTGGCTTGTTTTTCGCTTTTCGTTATTCATTTTTCGCTTTTTGTTTTTCTCTTTTCGTTATTCATTTTTCGTTATTCGTTTTTTGTTATTTGCTTTTCGTTTTTCGCTTTTCGTTTTTTGACATTCGAAATTGGGCCGAATATCGTATTTTGACATTCAAAATCCTATTTTGACATTCGAAATTGGGCCGAATATCGTATTGTGACATTCAAAATCCTATTTTGACATTCGAAATCGAGCCGAATATCGTATTATGATATTCAAAATCCTATTTGCACAATCGACCTGAGGCGGAATATCGTATTTTGACATTTGAAATCCTATTGGGGGCCGACTTTAGTATTTTGACATTTGACATTCGAACATGGGCCGCATATCAGATTTTGACATTCAAAATCCTATTTTGACACTCGAAATAGGGCCGAATATCGATTTTTGACACTCAAAATCCTATTTTGACATTCGAACTTGGGCCGATTATCGTACTTTGACATTCAAAATCCTATTTTGACATTCAAACTGAGGCCGAATATCGTATTTTGACATTCAAAAAAATTTTGACATCCTATTTTGACATTCAAAATCCTATTTTGACATTCAAAATAGGGCCAAAAATCGTATTTTGACATTCAAAATCCAATTTTGACATTCGAACTGGGGCCAATTATCGTACTTTGACATTCAAAATCCTATTTTGACATTCAAACTGAGGCCGAATATCGTATTTTGACATTCAAAAAAATTTTGACATTCAAAATCTTATTTTGACATTCGAACTGGGCCGAATAACGTATTTTGAAATTCAAAATGCTATTTTGACATTAGAACTGGGGCCGATTATCGTACTTTGACATTGAAAATCCTTTTTTGACATTCGAAATGGGGCCGAATATCGTATTACTATTTTGACATTCGATCGCTGGGCCGAATATCGTATTGTGACATTCAAAATCCTATTTTGACATTCGAAATCGAGCCGAATATCGTACTATGATATTCAAAATCCTATTTGCACAATCGAACTGAGGTGGAATATCGTATTTTGACATTTGAAATCCTATTGGGGGCCGACTTTAGTATTTTGACATTTGACATTCGAACATGGGCCGCATATCAGATTTTGACATTCAAAATCCTATTTTGACACTCGAAATAGGGCCGAATATCGATTTTTGACACTCAAAATCCAATTTTGACATTCGAACTGGGGCCTATTATCGTACTTTGACATTCAAAATCCTATTTTGACATTCAAACTGAGGCCGAATATCGTATTTTGACATTTAAAAAAAATTTGACATTCAAAATCTTATTTTGACATTCGAACTGAGGCCGAATATCGTATTTTGACATTCAAAAAAATTTTGACATCCTATTTTGACATTCAAAATCCTATTTTGCGTTAGAACTGACGCCGAATATCATATTTTGACATTCAAAATCCTATTTTGACATTCGAAATAGGGCCGAAAATCGGATTTCGAGGCCAAATATCGTATTTTGACATTCAAAAAAATTTTGACATTCAAAATCTTATTTTGACATTCGAACTGGGGCCGAATATCGTATTTTGAAATCAAAATGCTATTTTGACATTAGAACTGGGGCCGATTATCGGACTTTGACATTGAAAATCCTTTTTTGACATTCGAAATGGGGCCGAATATCGTATTCCTATTTTGACATTCGAACTGGGACCGAATATCGTATTTTGACAATCAAAATCTTATTTTGACATTCGAACTGAGGCCAAATATCGTATTTTGACATTCAAAATCCTATTTTGACATTCGAAATGGGCCGAATATCGTATTTTGACATTCAAAATCCTATTTTGATTTTTGCTATCAATTCACTATTTTGACATTCGAAATCGGACCGAATATCATATTTAAACATTCAAAATCCTATTTGAAATCGGGCCGATTATCGTATTTTGACTTTCAAAATCCTATTTTGACATTCGAACTGGGGCCGAATATCGTACTTTGACATTCAAAATCCTATTTTGACATTCAAACTGGGGCCGAATATCGTATTTTGACATTCAAAATTCTATTTTGACATTCGAACTGAGGCCAAATATCGTATTTTGACATTCAAAATCCTATTTTGACTTTCGAAATGGGGCAGAATATCGTATTTTGACTTTCAAAATCCTATTTTGACATTCGCTATCAATCCGCTATTTTTTTATTCGAAATCAGGCCCATTATCGTATTTTATCATTCATATCCTATTTGAAATCGGGCTGAATATTGTATTTTTACATTGAAAATCCTATTTTGACATTGGAAATCGGGCCGAATATCGTATTTTGACATTCAAAACCCTTTATTGACATTCAAACTGAGGCCGAATATCGCATTGTGACATTCAAAATCCTATCTTGACATTCAAACAGGGGCCGAATATCGTATTTTGATATTCAAAATCCTATTTTGACATTCGAAGTAGGGCCGAATATCGTTTTTTGACATTCAAAATCATATTTTGCAATTCGAACTGAGGCCGAATATCGTAATTTGACATTCGAAATCGTATTTTGACATTCAAATTGGGGCTGAATATCGTATTTTGACATTTAAAAGCCCTATTTTGACATTCAAAATGGGGCCAAATATCGTATTTTGACATTCGAAATCCTACTTTGACATTCGAACTGGGGCCGTATATATCGTATTTTGACATTCAATATCCTTTTTTGACATTCGAAATCGGGCCGAAGTATAATATTGTGCCTTAATAAAATCTTTACTAGCCTAAACTACTGAGCATTTCTTACTGTACATCTTTCCTTGGTTGCCATAGCAACCAAGTCACATAACTGAACATATCAAGCAAATCTCTTTCATGTATTTTAGTAGACTAGATTTGATAACACATCTCAAAGATACACCTGAGGCAAGTTCAATAATGCGAGCGCTCTCGGGCGCTCGTTGTACTGATGTCCGGCTTTACACATTATGAATAAAGATAGGTACCAATCAACGAGCGCTCGGCGAGCACTCGCATTATTGAACTCGCCTCTGGTAAGTGTGTGATACTACAAATATTGTTTTGCCTCTCTATTGATAAAAAGTGGGTGGGGTAATTTGACCACTGTTGCAAGTCTTGTTGGAAGGACATTACAATTTGTCCTAATCAGATTTTTTGCTTTTTAGAAACATAGATGCTGCTTTTAATTCAAATGTATATCGACCATTAAATGAGCCTGGTCGCGAGATAACCTGTCTTCGGGGTTTCCAACAAAGCGAGTTTCAAACCACTCTCCTAAGCTACAGAGACTAGCAAAATCAAGTGAAAACACAAACAATTATTTCCATGTATAATGTATGACACAAAACATAATCTAACAGGCTTGACAACAGATGACAATTTTGTATCTCAACCCGTATTTTATCCTTTTTCATTGAAAAGGGAATACTAATAATCCAGATTTTTTCTTGAATTATAATGATGGTTTCTCCTTGCTATGCAAGTATTGTATTATTGTTTCCATGACAACCATCCATTTTGGAGACTTAATGTATCAGAAGTTTACATACAAAGTCTCATAAACACTTCAATAAGTCGATTTCCACTATAATTATGTGCCTTGATAAAACTTTTGCATGCCTAAACTAAGCATTTCTTACTGTACATCTTGCCTTGGTTACCATAGCAACTAAGTAATATAATTGAAAAATATCAACCAAAAACTCTTTCATGTATTCTAGTGAACTAGATTTGATACACACATCAAAGTTACACGTGGTGAGTGGGTGAAACTACAAATATTGGTTTGCCTCTCTTTTGATAAAAAGTGGGTGGGGTAATTTGACCCCTGTTGCAAGTCTTGTTGCGAGGCCATTACAGTTTACCCCAGTCAGTTTTTTTGCTTTTTAGAAACATAAATACAGCTGCTTTTAATTCAAATGTATATCAACTCTCAAATGATGGTGCCGTTTGTAGCATAGTTAATTGTATATACTCATAATATCGAGAAAATTTGCCCCTTTTTTAGAATATAACAGCTAATTAAATTTTACAATAAGCATTAATGTGGAAGTTACAATGCTGATTTAAAAGGTAATTATAACTACAATTGCTAGATATTTAATAATAATTTAAAGTGACACAGTAAGAACAGGAAAGGATATTTTTCAGAGGGAAATCTGATTTTCTGAAAAATGCTTATTTTCATCACTATGGACCCCGTTGCCATGGAAACGAGACGAGATATTGAAAAACGAAAGCAAGTTTCAATACACAGTTTTTGGTACTCTACTCAATTACGATGGTTTCATACAAATCTGTGACTATGCGTGCCGCGATTTTTTGGTGGTTACAGAGAATTGATGTCAAGAGGTCATCTGATCAGGATCCACACGGTTTTCCTCTCTTATTGATTGATTAACCCATGTCCTGCTGAGCCGGAATCCAACTTTGGGTCCTGGGTCGCTCACCTGAGAATGACTGTTTATAAATGTATAGGAGAGCATAATTCCTCTCAAAGTCCAGCTATGAATTTTTGAAAGATCAGACTCGAATCGAGTCCCGCTTCTGTTTAGTAGGAAGTCCCTCTCATGAATCTAGTCCCGCTCTTACATAGTAGGAAGTCCCTCTCATGAATTTATTATCATTGCATTTTACGATGCATGAGCTGGATTGGTGGCCGTGAGAATTATTAATTGAACTTGAAGTGATAGTGTTTTTTTGTTTGTTTTTTTAACAATTTGCCCAATGACATACACATACATTTAGCAAAAGCCTTAAAAAAATATGACCAAGGCATAGAAGCAAAAAAAGCAGAAAATTTCAAGATCGAAAGCAGCGAGAATTGTACACAGCAGTGTCATGGGAGCGCAGTGGCTCAGTGGTAGAGTACTTGACTCGAGACAGAGGGGCCGCGGGTTCGAGCCTCACCGGCGTCACTGCGTTTTGGTCCTTGAGCAAGACACAATTATCCTAGCTTAGTACTGGTTCAACCCAGAAAGACCCGTCCCTGTTTAACTGTCAGATTGTTGATGGGACGTAAAGAATCAAACAAACAAACAAACAAACAAACAAAACAGCAGTGTCATTGAGCTGATATTTCACAGGTACATGCAATAACAATGTAACAACCAATTAATTAGGGATAATAGCTACATGTACATGCTTACCATTTGGGGGCTAAATGAAGGGGCGAAAATTTAAGGAAAATGAGGAAACGGTAGCTAATAATGCCCTTTACCGTCAACTCTTGCCAAAAAATGAATTTGGACTTTCCCAAAAGAATTAGTTTATGATACATGTTATATTGATATACGAACTTATTTAACTCTCGAATATCCCCCGCCCTTTTCATCGCTGCCAGGTATACGATAAGCCCTCCTTTTCAAAGAAAAAGGATATGACTGACCCAGTTTTCATAATTGATACATGAATGGTCAAGTTTGTTGACATCCCTGTTTGAAAATACTCATATTTGTGCTCCAATATTCAGCTCAGAAACCAAAAAATGTAATATTTATTTGCAAACTTTGTTTACAGACACCAAAAGGGTATATGAAAATCAAAGTAAGTAATGGTGCAAAGATCAGGAATCGATACAATCAAGTACCACACCTGACCCAGGATACGAATGGGAAAGTGACAAACTCACAGAAGACACCACAAACGAGAGCCAAGAGGTCAGCCCTTTCCCAGCAGGTGACCACAAAGCACATATAAACAGACGCGCACAAAACATAGCAAACACAAGACAGAACAAAAACATAAAAGATCCACAAAAGAAGTACCGCCAAAGGACAGTATATGAATATGTAAACATTTTGTTCAATCAAGTATATAAATAGGTCATTTTTTTCGAACCAAGTATATGATTGGGGTAGGTTTCAAAAAACTGGCTCGCACACCGTACCAAAATTACCCACAATTTACCCCATCCGAAGGGTGCATTTTAGCGACTACATTAGTCAAACAAGGTTAGCTTTTAAAAAAAGCTTAGAACCATCGCATGGCGTTTTACAGTTATTAAAGAAGAACTTTTATAGTGTTTTATTATTGCATTTGCTGAAGCCACTCTTTTCAGTGCTTCATGGGCTTCAAGCTCTGAGTATTTTTTTTTTGTTTTAGTTAACGATTTGTACATAGGCGATCCATTGGAAGCAAATAAAAGACAGGAAATATGCATATTCCAGTAAGACTCTGCTCATGAACACACTGAATAATTGTAGAATTAACCCCCTCCCTTGCAGTGTGTATTAGGTCATTCAACCGTATTCCTCAATCGAAGTCATAGCACATAATGCCTAGGGGGCATATTGAAACTGACCCATCTACATCTAGATATTTCGTCACATTTAGTCTAGAATATCCGAAGGGCCCATGTTTGATCGGGATTCTCGCTCAGTGGTAAGGTCTCTGATAGGTTTTTCGTTTTTAAAGGCAATCCAGTATCCAAAGTATATCAACATCGCTCACGCAATGATGGAATTTTGGAAGTAACTTGGTCGACGGGGAGTCTGAGAAAGAACTGCAAAAGACACTGCTGTTGGGGAGTTACACCTAACACCTGATCCATTCCGCAACTTGCTAATGGAACAGGCCCGAATCGAACACGCGCCCAATGGAAGTTTACTAACGTATATCACCAGCGCTGACGCGCTGGTGAACAAATGTAGGTCTTCATTGCCCACGTTCTTTTATAGGTCTGTTGCACTATATCGACGCTGCTAAATGAAACCGTTTGTATGATTTATATTCAACATTTGAATACTGATTTGTATTTAAAAAAACGCCTCTTTGATAATTAGGTGCGCCGAATCTAATTAAGATATTATACAATATTCTTGCTTCCATGGGCAAATTTAATTTCTCTATGGGGTTTAATCACTCCCTTTCAATCGTGTATTATGTCTGTCCTTTATGCTATTTACAGTCTTTAAGTTTTTATTTTGTTTTTAATTTTATTTTCTGCAAACGATGAAAGCTGTTTCATAATTTGTTTGTACTTTGCCACACCGGATATGTGGCAATGGTCGGAAAACTGTCACCGTAATCATTTTCGCGAATGTTTCAGAAAATGTCACGAGTTACCTAGAATTATTGAAGCATTTCCAAATCAAAAAAATACCCAAAGTTCTTACTTTGGAGAATTAGGGTTAAGGTATAATTGATACATGTATTTGGATTAATGTTAAAACTGTTGTCAAAAAAGATTTAAAGATACATATGAAAATATAATACAATAAATTGACGAAAAAGAAATGAAAATATTGATGGGATTCGAACCCTGCGCAAAATGGAAAACGATGGATTTTCTGCTGGTGGCGATTCTACTTAGTGAGCTATCCATCATGACAACAAATAGTTTTCAAAACCACATCTCACTTCTGAATATGCCACCCAAGTGTTTTGATTTCAACGTTCACAAACAAACATAGCCATAAGGTCTTGGGAGAATTATAGAGCGTCTGCTTTCGGAGCGAGAGGTCGTGGGTTCGAATCCGGGCCGCACCACGCCAAAGGTGTAAAATGGTACTAGCAGCTCCCTTGCTGACGCTCGCATAAAAGGGGTTGTGCTATGAAGATAGAGTAAGGCAGGTAAGTATCTGTTAAAGGTATTGTTATGTGGCAATAATAGCTCTACAGAGCTAATGTTGTCTGTTTCAAATTAACGACAAGATCCTGATCAAATTGCCTGTGTGCGCCTAAATATTAGTACAGGTTTTAAAGGGGATTGCAACATTGAAAGCAGTGCATCTGAAATGAAAGTCCTCATTAAACCATATAATCTGCCACAAACCCGAATAAAATCGGATATAAAATAAGAAAGTTATAGTAATCCAAAAATCAAAATTCTGACTTGTATTAAACCAATGGAGGCCGCCGTTTTGAATGTTCAATTAACTTCCTGTAAATTTTGAATAGCCAATAAATCAAAGATTTCATTGCAAACTGTACAGAATTTTTTTTTTCAAAATCGCCTATTTTCAACAGAAGACTCATTATAAATCTAAACAAAACTAAATTGAATTACAGGAGACTAGTTATTCTGTTTCTGCATATTTAATTAAGGCTATGTGACGTCACTCAGCCTTAAAATGGCTGCCGTCCATTGCTTTCAATTATATACTATGCAAACATCTGTAACTTTCTTATTTTTATTTCGATTTTGATCTGGGTTGCAGCAGATTGGATGATTTAATAATGGCTTGCTTTTAGATTCACTTGCGTCCCCTTTAAACCATGATTATCATTCAAAAACTAAGTGTAACTCTACACTAAATTTGATGGCAGCTGAACTGCCACTGGACTTGGTGGAAACTGCCACTGGAATTGGTGGAATATGGCGACAGAACTGCAACTGGTATGGTGGAATCCCCACTGCTTTATAAAGCATGTTTTGTTCGATTGCATTAATCCAGGGGATGCCTACAACAATTATAGGAAGAATGTTTGGGCAATTTTTATCACTTGATAAGTGTTGGCCTTAATATATTGCAGAAGGAAAGAAAGTGTAATTTTCACCAAAAGGGAATGCAGCTCAGTTACCACATCTTTTGCTGTAAATTACACGTATTCTACAGTACACTTGGTTCACTGTATGATCCGATCAGAGGATCTTTACAATCCTGGTTCCGATGAGGTGCTACGTTCTTCTTAAAGCACAACGATGTGGCACTAAATGGCGTTTTATGCTACACCATTTAATGTATAATACAGGAATTCATATAAAACCATTAGCTCTTTTCTTACTGCAAGCTTTCTATGTCTTCTTACGCACCGATATCCCCCGCTGATTTCAAGCTAACCAAATTAAGTAGTACTGGTCAAATGAAAACTGGACATATGTCAAAGTCGTCAAATAATGCACAGTAAAACCTGTGTAAAACGGCCACTCAAAAAAAATTGGTTTCCAAGACTAGTTCTCGCTTAATTTAGGTCAAAATTATTGCAAAATGTTCCAATGGGAGAGTTCTGCAATACGTTCGACCTTTATTAAGCTATCATTTGTCATTAAGCTCTTTGTTTTGTCTATTTTTGAGTGTCCGTTTTACACAGGTTTTGCTGTAATTGTACTATGAAAATTGATGATTGATAAGCCTGAGTGTCTAATGCAAGTTAATCTATCCCTTGTATATCCTTGTAGTGGAGATTATTTGAAGTGGGACAGAAATTTTAAAGCAAGTGAATCTGAGATACCAGCCCTTTTTCTAACAATAGGGCCATGTTGGCCATTCTTCACCCTGGACGCAATTTTGTTAAGCCATTTTGTGTGGCTTAGCGAAACTGTTTGTGCATTTTGGTAGAGGGCCTTATAAGCAATGTTTGTGTTAAATCATTTTAAATTTCGACCACTGGTTCAGGAGGAGATGTCCTTTTAAACATTTCTTATCTTCATCTCTTGAGGTCATCTTTTTCGGTGGAGCAAAACAATTTAGGCAATATTGGTAGAGAGCACTATGAAGAACATTTCAGTGAAATTATTTAGAATTTCGACCAGTGGTTCAGGAGATGTCGTTTTAAAGATACGCATTATCTACAGCTCTGGTAGCCATCTTGTTTGGCAGAGCAAAGCCATTAAGCAATTTTGATAGAGGGTTTTATAATAATCATATCTGTGAAAATATTTTGAATTTAGACCAGTGGTTCAGGATTCAGGAAAAGATGTCGTTTAAAGATATTTCTTATCTACAGCTTTTGTGGCCTTTTTGTCAGCGGAGTAGAACCATTTAGACAATTTTGGTAGAGGGCATAATGAGGAACATATCTGAAACTATTCTGAAATTAGACCACTGGCTCAGGAGATGTCATTTAAAACATTTCTTATCTACAACACTTGCGACCATCTTATTTGGCGGACCGGACTAATTTGGGCATTGTTAGAAGAGGGAATTCTGAGAAACGCGTCTGTGAAATTATTTCGAATTTGGACTAGTGGATCAATAAAATATGCTTATCTAAAATAGTTCTTATTTAGAGCTCTAGTGGTCATCTGGTGTGGCAGAGCGGGGTCATTTTGACAATTTTAGCAAATGTGACATTATGAGGAACAGTTCTGTGGAATATGCTTTTCATTTAGACCAGAGGTTCAGAAGAAGATGTCGTTTCAAGATATTTCTTGTGTCTTTAGCTCTGTTTGCCATCTTTTTACGGCGAAGCGACCAATTTGGGCAATTTAAGTATTTGGTATCCTGGGGATAATTTCTTTAAAATTATTTTGAATTTGGACAAGTGGTTCAGGGGGAGATGTCCTTAAAATGTTTCTTATCTATAGCTCTGACAGCACATCCGCTCGCTGGAGCGGAACCATTTGAGCAGTTTTGGCAGAGAGCCTTAGAAGAAACATTTGTGTGCAATAAAATCAATTTAAATTTTGCCCAGAGGTATAGGAGACGCTGCCGTTTTATGAAAAAAAGGTTAACCGTTCACAAAAGCTCAACTTGAGCCTATGGCTCAGGTAAGCTAAAACGTGCAGGCTTTCGCAAAATTTGAACAAAATAGAATGAACTAATAACAGAATTGCAGATTTTGTATAGTAGAGAATTGAAAGCTATGTAGGGCAGCCATTTTAGGCAATATGACGTCACACAAACTGAATCCAATACATGAGAATTTGTCACTCGTGTATTTGGTACTTCAGCAAGAGCTCAGACGAGCCTGTGCATATGCGCAGTCTCGCCAGAGCCTCTGCTTCTCGTATACACATGGTATGGAAGTACATGTAGATGAAGGCTCACACCAAATTAATACCTCTAGTGCACAGGTTTCAAATTTTGTTCAACTCCAGCTGTTTTATATGTTTAAGCTTTTTCGTATAAATGAATGTATGTGCCATGGTGGAGATAGTTCCGTTAGCATAAAGAAAAGGAATGATTTCTACCAACACGGCTTGATTGTCTTGATATAAATGGCCTGAGCGTTATAAGACATCTTTCCTATTGTTTTAATGTCACTTAGTAATTGATAATGGTACCGTTATTAGATCTGTTGAAGTACCACGTGGTCTGCAGGCATCGCAGCTGAGGATCGGCGAGATGTGACAGCCTCAAGCTGTCTCTAGAATTCAAACTTTTCTTATATGACAGCAAAGGTCATTTTGGTGGCGATACCTTAAGAAGGTAGACACAGCAAGCGTGGCATGTGCACAGCGAAACTCCATTCTAGGCTATTTAATTCTCAGACATTTTCCTTTGATAACACTCAGTCTAGTAGTCTATCGCAGCCAACGAAAGATGCTGGTGGGATGACCGTGAGACAATGTCACTTCTCACAAACCATGCAAAATTTACGAACTGTGAATCTAATTAGTATCATCCCAGTTAGTATGCAATCTCGGGCCACCGTTTCGTTGGTTGACCGATATTGGTCCGTATTTTACATGCTTACTGAGATATTACATGTATCTTGGCATTGATTTATGAACCTCGTATAAATTTACTAATACACTTCCTAGAATTTATATTCTTTGAGCCTATAATTTTGTCAAATTGTACTTAAATGTCATCAATCAGAACTGCCTCGACCAATTCCGCGAAATTCCGTGGAATCAGACTACGGATGTACATCGAGCATCTACTTTGATAACGCGGTTGATAGTGTGACACTGGCATGATAAAACACAGAAACCATGTTAACACAATAACAAGTGTGATTGCCATTGTCGAAAACAGGAAGCACGCTAGCACGTACTCACCTGTCGCCTTTCGCTCGGTGCACACTGGGGTTGAACCACCATTTTTATTAAAAATATATTATGCTGCTTGCATGACTCAGAGCTTTAAATCCAAAAAATATTGACTAAAAGAGAAATAATAAACTGTCAAAAATTTAACTTTTAGCCATTTCTAACAATAAATTCTGTCACTACAGGAACGCGAGCATTATGGGTAGCTAGCCAAATATCGCAAGCTACCCATAATGCAAAGGGCGAAATGCGAGAGATCTAGATGAGGTATCGTCAGGTCTCGCGGGAATGGTGTGACTGCAGCAAAACAAACGGCTTAAATGAAGTCAATGGGTTTTTTTTCAATAAAATATCGCTATAACGATATTTTATTGAAAAAACATAAACTTCATTTATTCTGCTGATTAAACTTTTCGGATAATCAGAATAATCGATTTTAATTGAGCTAGTCCAGCATAAAACCAGAATGACCTGGAACTTGATTTTAAAGTTTTTTCTTTGCTGATTCTTGTTGTTTAGGCATTGTAGTTGATGAATCCAACTGATGCCGCTCTGGCATCATTGAGCGTTTTGAAATATTCAAGATGGCGTCCAAGATGGCTGTCGGCTAGGCTCCAAAGACCTATCTTACCAACATACTGATAAAAAACATTTTATGAAGACCTTTATGGATGTTTTAAGGCTAAATCACACAAAATATTTAAATGAAACGGTGTTGTGATAAAAAAAAAATTCAAGATGGCGTCCAAGATGGCTGCCATTTAAAAGCAAAATTGAGTCTGCAATCATAATCGAAGTGTTTATAACTGTTTTCTGACGATGTTCAAGAGTGGTTTATTTGGAGTACTTGCTTTGCATGTTGTTTGTGTTTTAGGGTTGTGCAATATTCAAGATGGCGTACAAGATGGCGTGAACATTACTGAATATTTAGTATCAAGAAACCGTCACTTGTTTGTAATTTGTAAAATAAAGTACTTCTGAAAACCAGATTTAACCTACTGTTGCGATTTAATATTCTAACAACTCTCAGATGACATCCAAGATGGCTGCCATGCACAAGGAACTCGTTATCGAAGCAGTCTATTTCAGTGCTAAAGGTGATAGGTCGTTTTAAATACTAAATATTATTTTTGCTTCAGACCGGTACTGAGCTGATCTATAGCCACAATGGATGAATGCTTCTTTAGGGACGTTTTAGAGTGTGGAGACGATTCTGGACCCTGGTCAAATGCTGGTAAAGCCAGAATTGATACGATAATCAAGTGTAGTAAATCATATAAAGATGGGCTTGACACTTGCCTTGAAGTTAAGTTAGCTGATGATCCAGATGCTACGATAAAGTGTCACAGAAACCTATACATCACAACATCATATCAGCAGACATTTAAGGCGTAAGGGTAATATAGCAGTAACCCTTATGTTTCTCCAAAGCGGAGGAGAAGTTCTGGTGACTCGACCTTTTCCCTTCTGCGGCAGTGCTTATTCTGTGGATCAAACTGTAAAGTTGTAAGACCTAAAAAGTATGCGTTTATATTTAGACAAGTTGACTCTGTTGAAGTTGGCAAAAGTTTGAAAAAAAAACATTTGTTAAATAAGTGTGATGTAAGGAAAGATAAATGGCCAGGATTAGTAAGAATCAGAATTCAAGGAGCGGTAAGTGATCTGCATGCTGCAGATGCGCGTTACCATCTTGACTGTAGACAGAGATTTGTCTCTAAATCCTCTGTAAGAGAAGCAGCGACAACATCATCAAGTGTATCTAGTGATTCTGATGAAGCGTTTGTCCATGCTATTAAGATACTGGAAGACAATTTGTCAAAATTATGGAACTCTGTTGAGTTATTCCAGTTATATGAATGAGCAGGGGGTAATAAAATGCAACGGAAACAGCTAACTAAACGTGTAAAAACAAAATTGATCCGCAACATGAGATTTCCAACAATGTAATATGTGCGACCAGTAAAGTCTCAGATCAGCCTGCGCATACGCGCAGTCTGATCAGAGTCTTTGCTATTTGCTAGAATATTCTACGAGTGTTAAGCTACAAGCTGAACATAATTTGGAGTTACTAAGCTGAAAAGGAGGCTGCACGAGCTCATCTGCGTCTACACTTGTCAAAATGCCACATTGTTGAAAATCACATGTCGCAGCTCATATTTTGGTGACGATCTAGTAATACTGTCATCATCTGGACTAGCTAATGTTTTGCTTTTTAAAAGCAAAGCGCCAAGGCTCTTAGACTTAATAGACGATCAAGAGGATGATGATATTAACACAGCTGTGTCCATCGTTGCTAAGAAGATAGTAAAAGAAGTGAAATCCATTGAAACAGATAAATCAAGGTGATCAGACTGACGGAAGAAACCCTAACAGAGCCAGTCAGCGACACATTGCTTTCATTATTGGGGCAGCTTTCAGTAAAGCTGAACAAACGCAATCCAGCAAACATGGTTGGAAATATGATTACAGGATGTGTAAAGAACTTTCCCACAGTCCTTCAGATTGCTCTGGGTGTTTTGGTGCGTGATTCTAAAGCACTTGTCACAAAACTACATGATTTTGGTGTCACATGCTCATTGGTTGAAGTGCTTCAGTTTAAGAAATCTGCTGCTGTAGCTGCTACAAAAAATATTCATTTGCGTGGAGTATCAGAAACATCGCCTTCTATGGTGCAAACAGTAGTAGATAATTTTGATTCAGATATATCTTCACAAAATAGAAAGGTGTCAACAATTCACTAGCTATTTTAATGTCACAGACTGTTGAAATGGAATCACCAGGTGATAATTCGCATAAACAATAAAACGACTTCAACATTCTGAAATGACAGGAGAGTTAGATTATTCAGTGGAAATAGACCATTACAGAGGCCCTAAGAAACCGGAAATGCCAGCTGCAAAAGCAAAGAAAATCGTACCAACCTTGAAATTCCTGGCAAGTATGGAGATCTCTTTAAGCAGGGCACAAGAAACAGACTTTGCATTCTTGCAGGATGTGATTACAGCAGAAAATTGTCCTGAATTCAATGGGTATAATACTAAAGAGTGTAGATGGCAGGGCAATATGTCAATGCAAGGACCAATGCAGACTACCTTCCCTTGATTGATATGACGCCCTCAGACCCAGATACCATAATGACTGCAATGTACAGAGCTAAGTCACTAACTATAAAGTATGGACAGGACTTTACGGTATTCACTGGAGACTTGCAGTTATATAGAGTGGCAGTTAACATTGTCTGGGCATACCCAGACCAGTTTGACGATGTTGTGTTGCGACTTGGTGGGATGCACACTTTAATGGGTTTCGTTGGATGTGTTGGTACACTAACGGCTGAAAGTGGGTTGCAAGAAACCATTGAATCTACCTTTGGGGGAGTTTCTAAAATGCTAAATGGCAAAACGTTTCCCCAGAACATGCGTGCATTGCGTTTGGTTGTTGAGGAACTGTTAAGACCAGTGTTCAATACAGAAGAATTGACTAGTTATCATGGCTTAGAAACAGTTCTTGAAGATGTGGCACGTGAGTAGAACAGCTAAGATCTGGGTAGATTATCTGATAAGACCTGTTTTCATAATGACGGTGTATGTAAGAGCTGAACGCGTAGGTGACTGGCCGTTACACATTCTGGCTATGAAAATTATAATGCCCTATATCTTTGCAGCAGGTCATATTAATATGTCCATTATTGATTATAGTACCTCAGATTAATGGAGAGTTTGCCAATCTTGTTTTAAAACACTTCATGCAGGGTGAACATGTCATGAGACATACTCCAGGAGTGTGGAATGCCATCTGGAGTGACATGTTTATAGAGACCACCTTCATGAGATATGGACATGGCAAACGTGGCATAATTGGATTAACACTCAAACCTGAAACACTCAAAATCTGGGACCTTAGTCTTCATATTTGTAGCAGACTTGAAGAAGACTTAGCAAATATCAGCATTCCTGAAAAGAATGAAGGTCAAGCAAAGCATTAAGAAGACGGCAAGGGTAGAATTGAATCAGATGCTAAAGATAGAGAAAGCATACGAAGGAAGCTTGAGATATGTATTGATCCGCTTGACCCTACAAATCATCCACAAACAATTGTCAATATTGCCACAGGGCAGCTTGCTGGAGAGACAGTAAATGTTGACAAAACTATCCAACTTGGTATAGCAGCATTGAAGCAGTTTGAAAGTCATTGGCCTGAAGGGTTTGATAAGAAAATTTCTAAAGTAATTGAAACACAGGCTGAAACAAAGAGACACATGAACAATGGGGAATCAAAAGTGTTTAATACAAATCTGATTTATACAGGAGTTATAGGGTTGCAGCTCAGCTCCCGTGAAGCAGATATTGATTGTATCTTGGCACACGAGTTGGCACCAGTTCCAACATACATGTTTAGTGAAACTGGCGACATGAAAATCTGCACAGCTAAGTCAGTTCTCAAGAAAGTGTTACAATCAACAGTGTCTACTCGCCACTTGGAAACCCAAATCAGTTGCAATGTAATAGATGGATCTGCAGTTCTGTATGTCATTCATTGGCCTGTGAATGAAACGCTGCAGGATTGTGTGATCAGTTTCAAATACTATATCAGTAAAATGCTTAAAACTAGAGATGTGTATCTACTTTCTGATCGTTACAGGCCGTACAGCACGAAAAACGTGACTAGATCAGGTAGGACAACACAGGCAGGCAGAGTTCACCAACTATCTCTGTCAATGCCACTGCCACCACAAAAGGTTTTACTTTCAGTGACTGAGAATAAGCAACAGCTAATCAAAATGATATGTGATGAACTAATAAAGGATGAAGCATTTCACAAGGAACGCACATCTTCACATAGGTTAATTGTGACTGGAGATGATGACACACCAGTTGAAATCCATAAAGCTGTTGTAATTGAAAGGTTTGACATTCAAACCACACATGAGGAGGCAGACAATATTCTTGCCCAACAATTGTTTTTGGCAGCAAATGAGCACCAGAAGGGAATTTCAGTTTTTTTCTGATGATACGGATGTGTTTGTTTTACTTCTATACCATTACCAGGCTCAAAATCTCAAATTTTCAGTTGTAATGGAGTCTCCTGTGAAAGAGCGAACTGTGGTAGATATTCATGAGACAGTCCAAAGACACAATGCTATAATACCAGATTTAATAAGTGCACATGCTGTCTCAGGCTGTGACACTGTTGCTAGCTATTATGTCATTGGGAAAAGCAAGGTCATTAAGATCCTACAATCAGGTTACAGTATTCCCGCAGTTGGCGACGTTAACGCTGAACTCACTTTGGTGAATCAAGAGGCTTCCAAATTTATTTCTGCCTGTTATGGTTACCCTCATTGTCTGGACACTATGACAACCATTCGTCAGAAGATGTAGAAAAATAGAGTAGGAAAATCTTCAAAGTCTGTCCCAAAGTTACGTATCATCTTTGCCACCAACCACTGAATCTTTCACAGAGAATGTAAAGCGCGCCCATTTGCTGGCATATGTCTGGAAGCATGCCCTTGATCCACATCCACCAGAATTATTGCCAGAGAACTATGATTGGCTGCGAAACGAAACTTCTGAAACTCTTACTCCTGTGCCTGAAGGCATTGCATTAGCCCCAGAAGATGTTCTCAAACTCATAAAATGTCATTGCGAGAGTGAAGAACCGTGTTCTTCACTGCGGTGCGGCTGCAATAAGGCAAGACTTGGCTGCACTATATTTTGTGTTTGTCAAGGTAGTATTGTACGCAGGAATGAACAAACAATCTCATATAATGCCTGAACACATTAGTTTGGTAACTAGCGATTCAAGCTTGAAATAGAATTGTAAACTACAAGCCTAATTTTATGTGTTGTAAGTATGGTAATGAGTTGTTTGGTGCTATATTTTCATCTATAGTATGACTGTGATGGAATTGCAGAGGATGGTTACATAGGAATGACAGTAACCTTTGCATCATGATTAGTCATATCTTATATAAATAATATCCTTGGATGTGCAAAGATGATATTTTTTTAATTCGGCTGCAAATGACAAATCGGTATATTAGACCATGTTTTGTCTCTATCTTTATAACTTTTGGATGTGAACATATATATGAAACCTGTCCCAAATGAGGTATATACCATGTAAAAGTAAACATTAGCACATAGATTGTTTTATTAGTACTGCCAACCGTTTAAAATCTTCATGTTAATCATGGTGTCAAAATATTTGACAACATGATTATTATTATCTTTTTGTGCGTTGATGCTTTTACGTCCTAGTCTACAATGACATGATAATTATTGACATAAGGTTTAAAAACGACTGGCAGTACTAATAAAAGTAAAAGCTAAAAATGTGCGCTAATATATATATACACACATATAATAATGTGTGATATTAAGATGGCTTTGAAACACTATTGTCGTATCTGATAAGGTACTACAAAGAGTCAGCTACCATCTGGGGCTACCATCCTGGACGCCATCGCTTATATTTTAATTGCTGAATGGTACAATAGAAGCATCACTGAAACATAACAAGGATGATGTTTGTAATTCAAGAAGCATTTAAAAGTATATTTTAAATGCAATTTTTTGGAATTTGCCAGTCTTAAGACTGATTTTCTTACTTTTTTTTATAACAACAGTTTAGTAAAAGCGTCGTAGACACTGCATGATATTCCGACACAAAATAAACATATCTAAAACAAGGCAAATCGTTTAAAAGTTTAATCCAGAGAAGAATGGTTATTTAAGACAAATAGTAATCCACAAAAATATTAATCATATTTCGCCAACCTCTAAGTCATTCAGATGTAAAAGCTAAAGTCTATCGAAGATGCAATAGAACCTTTGTTTAAGTGTCCAATTAAAAATATACTGAACTGCACAATTTCAATGGCTAATAAAATTCCGTGAGGGTGTAAAGGGTCAAAATGTTACTTGCATATTGTTAAATGCTTCCTTCTCTTCAATTTGATATGCATATGCACCAATACCTCTAATCACAGCTCATGCTGGCGTATGTAGCAAATAAAAGCTAGATATCAAAGTTTTGATTTGAGCTTTCGCCTACATCAATACTTATGCATAATGCAGCAGCGATGGCTCTGATGAGTCTGTGCATATGCACAGACTCGTCAGAGCCATCGCTGCTCGCCGATGCCATAAGTACCTAAATCTTGTGCACTGGCCTAATAGTTTTGGGGTTCAGTTCGAGTGGACTAGTTATTGTGATTTTTTTTTATCCTGAGATTAGATTGAGATTATTCATACTAACATTAGTTGCTCTAGATTTAAGTTTTTAGTTTAATGTTTTTTATGTTTTTATTTAAAAATTCGATTTTAGGACTTTCACCTATGCAAAAGTAGGTTGTTGGTTTTTGTGAATCGCAGGCATTGTCGCATGGGGGATTCGAACACATTTTTCTATCTCTCTTTCTCTTTCTCTCTGACAGTTTCCAGTAAATAATTTCAGTTAATTGTCAACTCTTTTGCCCTTTGGGACAACATAATGTGCAAACTTCAAAAATTAAAACGTGGTAAATTTGATTAATTAAACAAACAGCATGGAGTACGTTATATGAGATGACATTGACGAATATATAGTTTGTGGTGAGTTGTTTGTGCGTGCTTCGTACCAAGCCCAAGACAATAATATGACACTAACATGACTGATAAATTGTAAATACTCTGGAAAACCTATCCTTCAGAAATAGGGAGAACCTGCAATATTAGAAAACAGCAGACTCGGTTTTATTGAGTCTGTTCATGAGAACAAATATAAAAATGGACTAGCTTAGTAGGATTTATCACATATTGTTTAAGCCAGCTATTAATTACAACTACTATGCTGGTACCATTCAGGAATAAAAACTTTTTAGAATTTGTAATTGTAGGTCAATTCAAGCATATGTCAAAATCGAGAATAAAGAGTTTAAAACAGTCCTTTATCATTGTCTTTTGAAAAATTAAACTGAAATGATTTAGAACCTTAATGATTTTCGCCCAAAGGTATGACGCACGCCAAACCTATCCCTATGGTTATGCTACCTTTACACTATGGCCACGGCAGTCACGACTTCGGCCACCGTGGACGAAATGGGGTGACCGTAACACAACGTAGGGGAACGGAATCGACAAACGTAGCTCGCCGTGGTTGCCGTGATTGCCGGGACAGATTTTTAAACAGTCAAAACATTTGCAACGGCGGGATTGATCTACTTAAATGTGCCGTAGTAGAACGGGGAGAACGTAACAAAACGTGACAGAACGTAGCACAACTTAGAGTATGTCCATAGCGGGATGGCTTGTTACGGGACTGCAATACAAGGTCTGTCAAGGTCTATCAAGTTCTGTTGCGGTCTGTCACCTTCTCTCAACCCGACCCCACAGCTCAAACCTGAACATGGAGTCCAAGAATCTCAGAAAGACGCATCTGAGGAGTAAAGTAGTGACAAGGATAGAAATAATCATTACTGAATTTATTTGTGTGCGGGTTTGCATTAGTGTGTGCAATTAACCCTTTGTACCTTTTTCTACGGCGTTACTTATTAATGCATAAGTAACTAATATTAGTTCATTTATGAAACAGTGGTTACTTAGCCTATAATTGTAATTGGTTTTGAAATGGACTATTCTGAAGAGGGGTGTGATCAAAGTTATTGTTCAATGAATAACGTTTTGATTAAATTTTTCGTTTTCCAAGGTAAAGTAAAAACAAATGTAGACTTCTATGTAGAGTATTTAAAACGTCTAAAATCGGGTGTCTTTTCAGTGTAAATGTCGGATGTTCAACATCTGTTCTACCCACGGGCTTTACCTATTTTTCACTCTCGCCAGCTGGTCTGTGGTCTAGCTTAGAATAACTTAGAATTGTAATTAATATTTCTACCAAGAAAATATTTCCATTTATGTGTTATCAGCGGTTTTCTGGGGCAAACTTATTGATAAATTCATTACTATAGATACTAATTCTTAAATAAGTATATTAAATAAGTATTCTGTAAATCATTGTGACGTCATTCATTCTATAATTAGCCGTGTGCGTGGTTAAATTGTTTCGTGCCACGATAAAACAGAAACGAACTTTTCATTTTATTAGAAAATAGGAGCAAGAAAATATTAAACAAACAAAGAGAACGAGCAACGGGCATACAGGCAGAAAATATAAATAAGCAAAGAAAATAACCTTAGAAAGTTTAAAGGCAAAACGCGGAAAATAGGTCATTCGATTGGTTTGACCCGATGTCATCGAAACGCGGATCATGTGAGTAGATTTTTCCTATTACCCGCAAATTCATGACTTGGTTTGGGTTTCTTTCTATCTGAAGGAGGAAAATGCATGAGATATCATTTTGGAACTCAAAAAAAGTTGCCTTTTTCTTAGACTTTTTCTTTTTTTAAATACTGTATATCTAGGGACGTAATGCAGTCTAACTTTTTCTTTCCCCGCGGACAAGTATTGGTTTTCATAAAAGACTGAAGATAACAAGTATTCACAAAAGATTGCTTTCCCATCACCGTCTGATTGAATAATTTATTAGCGAAACGTCAAGCATTTAATGACTCATTTCAAAGCCGCTTTAATGTATATCTCATTGCGAAAAAAAACTTCATTATTATCCTTCATCTATTATTACTCATAAGAACCCTTCAACAACGCCGTTTATAACATGTAACACATGTTATAGTTTTTCGTGTTCTTCTTCTGGTTTAATACAATAAAGACGTGGGTAGTTTCATTGTATTATCGAGGGGTCATAGGTTATAATTTCGCGTGACAGAATATTGCATTTATTTCTCTGAAGATCAGTCAGTGTAGACATTGATAAAATGCTGCATTGTGCGCCATTTCATTTGAATCTTCAATTTTTAAAAAAAAATACTCATAAATGAGACATTAGAGTACAAAGGGTTAATGCTGATACAAATGACTGGTGTTATTGTTTCAAGACTCTCATCGAGCTTTCGAAGAGCTTTGGAGGTTTGAAATGCGTTAACATCTTCGGTGCGAAGCTCTCTTGCTATAAAAGTTGAGAAATATCCCTTGCATTCGTTCTTCCGAAAACCTTCATTCTTCTATACAGCTGCTGGTGACCTCTTTGCTGCCACAAAGGCTAGATGTACGCTCATAGCAATTATATAAATACGAAATCGGCTTCTTCATTGCCATTAATGATGATTTTGATCAAGGGTGCATAATATAACGATTGCAGCAGCTTTGTGGATCTCTTTTTTATACCGTTGGTGTATATTAGGGCTCAAACATCATTCATCGCCCACGTTTCATCGTAGAAAACCTTGACAGAACTTGATAGACGTAGCAGAACTATATCAAAGTAACAAAACGTGAGAGGTCCCAACAGAACGTGGCAGGCCGGGAGGAAACGTAGAACTATCCGTGACAGACCGTGGAGCTCCGGCGAGCCTCTACCACGGCTACCTTGACAGACAGTGAGAAAACGTAGCGAGACTTAACAGAACTTGAACGTGATGACAAAAATGACATACAACACCACGGCGAGCTACGTTTCTGGCTACCGTGACTGCCGTGGCTTCCGGAAACATAGTGTAAACGTAGCATTATATCAGAACGCTTTATATCAGAATTGCTTTATATCAGAACGGTGTCTAGTTTGGTGATAAAAGAATACCATTTAAGATGGTAAAATGCATAACAAGATAATTATAAGGACATGTCTTAACAGCTGTTCTGTCTTGTTTTAAACTATTGTGAAGCATATAAACAGGACATCATTTGTTCTAATGGTTCATTTAGTCATACATTTGAAAGAGATATGTATATCACTTAGAAAAGCCCCCGGGCAATGTAAGTATTACATGTATATTGTAGCCATTGCTAAAACAGCTGACTCACAATAAATTATTGCTTTTAATTAATTATTTGTTTTGCATTATTCTATCAATTAGACTCACTGGTCTAACAGTGGAATTTTGTTGCAGATAATATCAAATTGATATTTAGCATGTCATTGTAAACAATATCGTTTGTATAAAATTGCAGCCAAATCATGCTAATAATTTTTTGCATATTTCAAATCAAACAAAATAGATTTACTAGTAACGAAAGAACAGATCAAAGGAATAAGCCCATTTGATTTTGGTATTTGTCGCAGTGTTAAGCAATGAAGGCTCAGATGAGCCTGTGCATATGTGTAGGTAGACTTACCAGAGCCTTCGCTGCTCGTATACACAAAGTAGAATAGAGGTTAAGGACCATTTGTTAGAACGCTAGCCCATCTGAATCATCATGAGCGATTAAACAATGCATTTGCTCGTCCAAATATTTATTTATGAATTACAGTGAAAGAGTAAAAATATTTTTCATCAAAAAGCACAGTGACTTATACTTGCACTACTGTCAAATAACATATCTGAAATATAGCATTCAACATTTCGTAAACTATACCATACAAACAGATTACACAATTGACAATAAAACACTGCTAAATCAACCTCTCAGATCTATAATGATATCCTGTACATTTTAATGAAATGCTTTCTTTAAGCGATACTTGAATAAACGAATACATGCGTAAGTTCGTGTACATTTTTCAAACTTTGTATGTGCGACTATCATTGGTGACAATGTTGATACTGAGAATGTGCCACCTTAATGCTGAACAGTTAGCGTTGTGCATGCTCCTTTTGAATCTATATTCTGGCAAGTTAACAACTAATTCTAATCTTAAGTACACATATACATGTTAAACATTGTTATTAATAATTACATTTATCATGTTTGCGAGGTTCCTGTAATATTTTGCCAACGTTCTGTTTAGTAAAAATTAACATCAGGTATACAAACATTTATTGATAAAACTAAATCAGATCTAATCTCTTGAACGTATTTTTTTGATATTTCACATTTCTATCCAGCATTTTAAAACATTGTAAACTCTACTTTACAATAAATTTAATGCCATCTTTTAAAATTTGGTCAGATACATTTTATCTGAAAAGTCTTGATATAAATTGGTATTGTAATTGTAGTTACAGCTGACCTATATATATATATATATATATATATAACCATATCTAATGTGGCCTTAAAGTAGAACTCATCACTTTAACTTTCACTATTTCCAGGGAAATGTTTTTCATCAATAAAGCAGTTCTTATCGGTTGAGTACGTGATCCAAGGTTCTTTAATGTGATGGACAGTTTTGTTGATTGCACAACGAAAGCTATGCTGTCTATAAACTAAAATTAATTTCAAAGCTGCTGTAATGCGTCACCATATGCATACAAAGCTGAAAGTCAGGATACAAATTGATTTCGAGAGAGTCACTTTAAACGATAACTAATTATAGACACTTTAAATACCCAAAGAGAAGTAGTTCAATTAAACTTAGAAACTTCAGAAAAATATTACAGAACTCTAACCTTAACATAATATATTAGCTTTTCTGGCTCAATTATATATCTGCTTCGTTAACATTTGGATAAACATATGGCAATACAATATATTTTGTACAGTAATATTATGCTATTTAAACAAATTTGACAGTAAATTGAAATGTGTCCTTCTAAGTGATGTTCCTTGAGTGCTATTATTTCCTTTGTTTATGAATTTTAAAATCCATAATTATGGGCAAGTTATTTCTTTGTAGATGAAAAAAGTTCAAATATATACTATTTTGCAAATGCAAATGTGCATTGATAATTAGTAGGAACTTAATAAATCCTGATGACAGACTGGTATCTTGATATCTATTTAACAAGCACAGCCAATTTTGAGGTGAAATAAAATATCCTATGGCGTATAATATACGGAATAAAGCAATGTATATGCAGTCTTGAAAGTTGTAAAATACGTTACATGATGCTGCACAAACAAAAACAAACTAATAATTTACACCATAAACAAAGTTAAGCCTGTTTTCTTTACTCTGGCTTATCAACAGAATGCTCATATGTGGTGTTTAAAGGTTTTTAAATTGAATTCCATGTCGAATTAAAGAATAAACTTTTTGTTCAGGGTCGTCATATTTAACAGTTTATAACTCTTAAAGTATTTTTGATACAAACAAAGTGTTTGTGACTATATAATGGTCCATTACTTGAATTTTGTAAGGTGTATTTAAAGCCTGAAAATTAACCTGGAAGCTTATCAAAGACAATTATTTAACATAGTTTCAGTGATGTTAAAGGGAGTAGCTTCAAATGTAAAATACATTACAATGGGCCCATATAACTTTTATAAACATAAATATATGTAAGAAATAAAATGTTCTTCTATGTTCCATGAATGTCTGTCCAATTTAAATAATTCAGGTACAGTGAAAACTCTTTAGAGCGACATTCTTTATAACAGCAAAATTCTTTACAACGTCAATTGTATTTGCACAAATGTACCAGTTTAGCTTTATTTTGAATTCATTCCAACAGAAATTCAGTTTAACGTCAAATTATTTGGGGACAAACAGTGTCATTGTAAAGAGGGTTGACTGTATTACCTTAACAACCTTGATTACATTTATTTTGTTAAAAAATGAAGGGTAACGTAGTTAACATGCTGTAGCAGCTTAACGCCCCAAGCATCAGAGAGTTAACTTGTTTCAAAAAGCTTAGCCAGGAACATACAGTTATGCTAAGATCTGCTTTTAGGCGCGAGCCACACGCGAATTTCAAGAATTATTTTTTTTACACAATGTGTTTTTTTCCAGCACATTGACGTCAAATCGACGTCAACTTCACGTCAAGTTAAAGTCCGTATTGAATCAAATTTCCATTTGAGTGTTTCTATAGACGTTTTCAACCATTACAATGCAACAAACATAAAAAAGATAATTCTAGGTGTGTAAATAGCCCCACCACATACAAGTTCTTTGATGCAAGTGAAACGACGGTACCTCATTTTGTGTCGTCACTGTGACGCTAATACTGCAATAAAAATTGTAAACATCTTTTTCCTTACTCTGCATATATTTTTCTAGTTGAAAATTGATAAGAATCACTTTTACCAAAAAGTGCACATACGAGCCCAAATTTCGACACAGGGGCCTACACTATAATGGAAAGTGCAACAATTCTCACACCCATTAGCACCAGATTAAGTGGTATACTGCTTTCCGTCAGAACCCCAATATTCCAGAAGGACCAGAATACGAAGAAATATCAACACTCATGTGCGGACAGCGGGTCCGGACCCACCCCCTCCCCCTGAACAATTACAAAATATAGTTTTTTTTGTAATATTGGTCCGGATCCCTTGTACAATCACAAAACTACCACGCCAACATTCATTGTTGGGCAATCATCGGCACGCCAGCGAAGCGTCATTTAAATGGCGTTTCGTTGGCGGGCCGAGGATTGCCCGCTTATAGTGGTATTTGGATCCTCTCTTCCCTCAACGCAAAAAAAACAAAAAACAAACAAAACAAAACATTGTCAAAAGTGGACCCGCTCTGACAAAACTTTCTGGATACGTGCATGACACTGTAACCCAGCCCAGTAATAAACTTTTTTGTAGAAAATGTTAAAAGTGTAACTGGGAATAATACACTTAATGTGCGTACAGAAATTAAGTGAACAACGCTTTTTTGCGTTTATCTTTAAATGTGAAGGCTAATCTCACAATAAACATCAGAATTTAATACATCTATACACCGCCTAATTGGTGATATTTTTTTCGTTATAAAAGGTATTGCCAAATGGGCTGTGATATGATGGAATTTGTCCTCATTTGAGCATCTGCATTTTTTAATTTACCCTAAACGCACCTTTGTACGGATCACTGCCTTTAGTTGACTATCGATGAATAATTATACAGTTTTGTAAGACGAAGTAACGTGTTAGAAGAAGCGTTTCTGACCATATACAAATAGGTCCACAAAATGCAAATTATGGCCATAGTTTGGGCTCACAGAATTTTGGCATACAAGAAAATATTGAGGCCTTCCCAGTGGGTACCCATCCGCTTGTTCCTATGAAATGAATCGCTGTGTTCCGTTGTTCCTCAATTCGAAATCTTGAATTTCTGTGTTCCCTGCTCCTTGACAATTTTATCCCTCTGATCATCAGATTTTAAACAATTTTCCAACTTGTTTTATTAAATTAATTGAGTTTTCTATCTGATTATTCCAAATACTGATTTGTTGACACCAGGCAATGCAAAATATGCATCGTAATTCCGGGCAACTATACTTGATAAGAGAAAAAGATCACAGGGCTCATCCGGTAGGCGTCACCCAGTGAAAATAGACTCATCCAATAAAAAATAATGCTCGTTCAGCCCTTTAACAGTTGAGGTTGAGAAAGAGAAACTAGTGATGGGGTGGGAATGTACTTGGAAATAGGTTGAAAAATATATCAGCGGATGTCATATTTTGTGTTTTGGGTCATTATATTTTTAGGGCGGCTGAGAACTAACTTTTCATGTAAAGTGCATCACGGGCTATACATTATGCACCAGTCATTTGTAACCACTGCTTCACCCAAGCCCCTGAGCACCAGTCATTTGTAACCACTGCTTCACCCAAGCCCCTGAGCAGGGCGGGGATAGCCTGGCAATTGTGCTGTGGTTATACTTTTACATTGTCTCCATTATGCGGAGGAAATGTACGTGTTTGATAGACATAGGCAACCATGGAAGTGTAGTATAATAACTGAATGTCATGGTTTTGCCAGCTAGCTGTCCCCACAGTGTGGTGTTAAAGTACTATTGGGAACTGTAGACACAAAATCAAAATCCTCGACATTCTTCTGGGATGAGGAGGGGGGGGGGGGGCGCAATGGTCACAAATGATAAGTGCATAAAGGCGAAATAAATTATGCACATCAGCCTTTTGTAACCACGCCCAAGCCGGGCAAATGAGCTTTTAGTACAGGGTCATGCCATGCAACTAGAAAATCAAAGTCCCAGCCGTTCCCCCGCTCTGTGGGCTGTAGTTACGGTTGACTTGTGTATTAGACGATGTAGAGAACATCCAAATGATCTGACCCCCGTTTACATATGGCCCTCGGCGCGAGAAAACCTGTCTTCGGAGGCTTGCGAACAACAAAGATGCAGACCGGCCTGCGCACCCGCGCAGTCTGATCAGCGCCTCTGTTATTTCTTTTTGGAAAAGCGCCATATCTAAGCTTGCTACTAGCGAAATTTCGATTTTCTAGCTAGTCTCTGTAGCTGTGGAGACTGGTTTGGGTCTCACTTTGTGGGAGACCCCGAAGACAGGTTTTCTCGGGACGAGGCCCCTATCTGAATAAAAGCCTCCTCATTTTTTTATTTTAAATATATCGTTATCTGTTGCACTTGTAATATTTGTCCTAGAGCTGTCGAGATACGAGGCCACGACGCGAGAAGACCTGTCTTCTGGGTTTCCAACAAAGCGAGTCTCAAACCAGTCTCCTCGGTTTAACCGGCTTTTTAGAAAACTGAAGTTTCGCTCGTAGTGAGTCTAGATATGACTCTTCCAAAAAGCAGATAACAAAGTTGCGGATGAGACTGCGCGGATGCGCAGGCTGATCTGCGCCTTTGTTGTTACAAATCACCGAAGACAGTTTTTCCGAGTCTCAGTCGCAGTCCAATTGCTTTATGTCATTTTACCATGAGCGCTTAGGAAGCAAGATGTGAAATTTGATTTTCGTAAAATATGATATAACTCAGACAGAATTGTTATTTGCGCAGTCTCTTCAAAGCATTTGCAGTGTGTATTTAGACACACCAAGAGTTATCCTGCTAGTGTCCGTTTTCTTTATCATACAACCTGATATACGATAGTAAACATGGTAATTATTGAACTGTATAAACCACGTGCTACCCATATGAAATACATTGAGGGAAAATGAGGAGTTTTCTAAATCGAAAACGACTAAGTTATTTTATTTTACAAGATATTCCAGACTTATTTTCCTATCATAGATATTCAAATATGCAATTGTATATTAGGCGGTGCTTTATTATATGTATGTGCAAAATTTTAGTCCAAAATGTTATCTTTAAAGGCATTTTAAAAAAGAAAAACGATGTTCACTGAATTTCTGTACGGACTATAGTCTGTAAAAACAATAAGCGTAACTTTACACCGAAGAATTTCTAGCGATAAGGCGTGCCATTTCCCTAAATGAGACGTTCGTTTTATTTTGTTGAAATAAGGACTGGAGACACTAGGCACATTCAACAAATACACATTGACCAGCCGTATATGCACCCTTGCAGCCTAGTCCGTATATTATAATCGTTTTTGTCCTTAATGCATATAATAATCCTACTTCGTTTTGAAAGAGAATTTATTATGATCATCAACTGTGCTTGTTATTCCAGTAAGTTAAACATGTATGTGAAATAGACCGTTACACTAATGCATAAGGTATCACAATAGAGTATGTATTTTATGCAGTTCATGTACAATAAAAACGACCATTTGGCAAAGCAGTCTATTTTTGTCAGATGTTTGATGTCTTTTTTGGCTTCTACAACCCCTTCCCCCCCCTAGACCCCTTTTACATATGCTGTAAATGTTTATAGCGACATGTCACTGTCCAAAGGGCATCTTGGGTCTAAGGGGGGGGGGGGGGGAAACATCTAAAAACAAACTGAAAGACACCAGTTTTTTCACCTTTTCAGTGACAAACGTCGCAATTTTAAGTATATTTCGTACGCATGCGCAGAAAGGATATTGTAAAGTTTTGGAAATTAATAGCACTTCTATCCTTTACAGTTTAGCACCTTTACTTTTTGAAAACCAGCAAAGCATTTACTCAAAGTCTGGTCTAAACGGCACCCAGTAGAAAGACATAAAATGGGGAGTAGGAGTAGAAAGCGCAATTTTTTTACTGCTTTGCTAATGATAAATTGTTTTGAAACGTATTTTGATGCTTACCTTGCATATTTTGCTGCCGAACCGCACCACTTTTATGAACAAGAGTGCAGTTTGAAAAGAATTTCTAGCGATAAGGCGAGCAATCTCCCTAAACGAGACGTTCGTTTTATTTTGTTGAAATGACGACTGGAGAAACTAGGCACATTAAACAAATATATATAGACGGGCCGTCGATGCACCATTGCCCCCGCATTTGTATATTTAAAACGGGATTTCCTTAGTGCATGTAATAACTCTACTTCTTATTGAATGGGAATTTATTTCGATCATCAACTGTACTTGTTATTCAGTAACATATATGGGAACTAGACCGTTAAACAAGGGAACCAATCGTCCTATCACGCTATGTACAGTAAAACTATTTATACAGTTGATGTACAATAAAAACGACCATCTTGCAAAGTGGTCTATTTTTTGTCAGATATTTGATGTCTTCTTTCGCTTATACAACCCCTTTGCCCCCCTAGACCCAAGACGCCCTTTACATATGTTATGTATTTGTATAGCGACATTTAATTGTCCAAAGGGCATCTTGGGTCTAGGGGGGCAAAGCATCTAAAAACAAACTGAAAGACGCCAGTTTCATTTTTTCAATGACAAACGTCACAATTTTAAGTATATTTCGTACGCATGCGCAGAGGAAAAACCGCAAAGTTCCGAAAATGAAGGGTACTTATATCCTTAATATTTTAGCACTTTTACTTTTTGAAAACCTGCAAAGGATTTACTAAAACTCTCGTCTAAACGGCACCCAGTCTAAAGACGTAAAATGAGGGGTGGGAGTAGAAGGCGCAAGTTTTAACGGTTTTGTAAATGATGAATCGCTTTGAAACCTATTTTGATGCTTTCTATGTAAATTTTACTACCGGAACAGACCAATTTTAAAAACATTAGGGCAATTTCAAAATTTAGGTTTTGCAATCATGTCAACTAGGGAAAATATACGCCTTATCGCTAGAACTCCTTTAGTGACAGCTGAACTGCCTATGATCTTGGTGTATCTTTTCGACTGCTTTGGAAATAATGTTGAATTGATTGTATTAATTCGGAGACTAACTACAACAATAACAGGTAGAAATGTTTAACGTTTGTCACTGGAGAAATGTTGGCCTTAAGTTGTTTTAGTAGAAAAGTAAGTGTAAGAGTACACCAAAAGGGGTGGCATGACAGCTGCCACCTCTTTTGGTGTAATTTAATCCATTTTTACAGTGGTATGCTGAGAGAGATATGCAATTACAGAATAGCAAATACATTTGCTTATATGAAGGGGATAAACGAGTTCGGGTTTTATATGGAGGACTGTTCTTCTAGTTACAGCTGATAAATGAGAGAAAAAAACTGGCTTTGTTGTATCCGAACAACAAATGCGCAGACCAGCCTGCGCACCCACGCAATTCTGGTCCAGATCCCCTGAAAAATTACGAAGCTTCCGAGTCAGCATTTAATGATGGGCCATCATCAGCACGCCACCCCTCTTCAACTAAAAAAAAGTTTTCAAAGTTGGACACCTTTGACAAAAGTTTCTGGATCCGCGCATGGGGAGACTGTTTTACTCTGTCAAATCTTCACCATTATGATGGAGTAGAGTTAAATGCTTGTAATTTTACAGAAATGTCCTACTTTCTAAGTCACAAAGGTCGCAAAAATTAGGTAGATTTAAGGAAAATTCAGGCGCTATATACAATAATTGTTAGTTTTATGCGCTAACATAATCGTTTGCTTCGCCGCCAAAAATTATACTGAAGAATAATTAAGGACAATCTCGACGAATGTGTAATTTTGTCACACATTTCGAAGATAAGATACTGTATTTTTTCTCGGTTGTGATTGTAAAATGCATCAATTTCCACACGAAGCTTTAGTTGAGTTTCAATGTTGGTACATCACATAACGTACATTAGTAGCTCTAGGAAAAAGACAACCTGTGGTAAGCCATGGCGAAACAACTTCAAGATTCAGTAACGAGTATAAAAATGAATCTGTTCAACATCTCCAAACTTGGTTATTTATACTGAAAAATATGTTTTCATTGATTTCTCAATCTAATGATGGCTGAGTTTGTATATTCTAAGGGCTGAAAGAAAGGACAACTCTGATGGGAAAACAATGTTTGGATTATTTCTCTTGATCAGTGTTACATCTATGAACCAGGGAGCCAGTCTCCTTTACCACTCAGCCATCGCGCGAAAACCCGCTTTTTTTCTTTAGAAAAAAATGGTATATTAATTAAGTTCGTACCGAAGTCGGTCCGTCAACCATCTGTCCTGTGCGTCCGTCACGTTTCTTGAAAATGTTTCTCCTCTTAAACCGTTAGACCTAGCGACTTCAAACTTTGTAGCTGCATAGGTCACATGATTTAGATAGTACTGGACAACATTCCATGTGACCTTGACCCAGGTCAAAAGTCAAATTATTGTTTTCTTGTAAATGCATCTCCTCTTTAACTATTAGACGTAGCAACTTCAAACTTTGCAGCTGCATAGGCCACATGATGTAGAGGTTACTGTGCAACATTTCCTATGACCTTGACCCCAGTTCAAGGTCAAATAATGTATGTTCTTGTGAATGTATTTCCTCCTAAACCGTTAGACGGAGCAACTGCAAACTATGCATGTACATAGGTCACATGATGTAGAGGGTACTGGGCTATATTTTGTGTGACCTTGACCCAAAAGGTCAAAGAATGTATTTTCTCGTAAATGCATCTCCTTCCAAACAACTTCAAACTTTGCATGTGCATAGGTCACATGATGTAGAGCGTACTTGGCAACATCTTGTGTGACCTTAAGGTCAAGGTCAAATACTGTATTTTTGTAAACGCATCTCCTTAACCGTTTGACGTAGCAACATCAAACTTTGCAAATGCATGTCACATGATGTAGAGGGTACATGGCAACATCTCACGTGACATTGACTCCAAGCTCAAGATCAAATACTGTATTTTCTTGTAAATGCATCTGTTCCTTAACCGTTGGGCGTAGCATCTTCAAACGTTGCAGGTGCATATATCTTATGATGTTGTGGGTACTGGGCAAAATTTCATGTGACCTTTATGCCAAGGTAAAAGGATGTATTTTCTTGTAAATATATCTCCTCCTAAACTGTTGGACATAGCAACTTCTAACTTTGCAGATGCATATGTCACATGGGTATTTATTTTGTGTAAAACCAAGGTCAAGTCAAAGATAAAAAGCGGGTATATGCGATGGTGTACCATCGACTGCAGTCTAGTTGATACTATTTTAGGCGCGGTGACAAATAATTGAGCCGCGGCATAAGATTTCCAACAATTTGACATTTTGACAATTGTAGACTCAGACGAACCTTTGCAGCCTCCTTTTAAGCTTAGAAACCCCAAATGCTGTTCAGTTAGTAGCTTAACAATCATAGAATACTCAAGCGACTAGCAAAGGCTTTGATCAGACTGCGCGTATGCGCAGGCTGGTCTGAGGCTTTGCTGGTCGCACATACCACATTGTTGGAAATCTCATGCACTGGCTCATTATTATATGTTTAAACTATCTTAGAACTATTCAGTGTAAGGGATCTTACTGCATCCTGAATACGATTATGGCTGTGTATTGTTTCATGCCCTTAACAATATTGAAGTTATCTGCCAAGCACTGCACATGAATATGTGAAATAAAATACAATACATTTACAACAAGAAATATCTTTATAAAAAGATAAGTGACTGGTTGTTTGGTGCAAAACACAATGCATACTTTTTCAAAGCTCGATATTATCTAAAACGTCAATATGCACATGTCACAAAATGATCTGAGTCCATTTTCCCATCGCTGACCAGCATGGCTATATTTGAAAACAAATTACAAAAAACAAAAGTGCCGCACGGTTATACATTTACTCCAAAATGGGCCCACAGAAAGTTCAAACACTGTCGCCACACCAAAGTGTAAAACGCGACATCTCAAACAATTATGAAACAGACCCATATCATGAAAAAATGTACCTTAAGTAATTTTCCTTTTTAAAAGGGCTTGCCTCGTTGATTGTTTTCAAATGAATAAACAAAAAAAATCAAAACTCCTTATTATTAGCATGCATGCATTCCAAAATAGTAAGTGAGAATGATCAGGAAATACCACAATCACAAACTGCAGACAAACACATGACACGGCGAGGAAGAGCCGCACAACAATCACGAGGCACAAGGAAGCAATGCGATCAGCTCTCTCTTCTTCATCAACATTATTGCAAAGCTAGAATGGACATAAAGTCACGCACAACAAAACATAAATCGATTGCAGGATCCCACATTAACAACGAATCAACAACAACAGAACCACCGCCTTAGAACGGACAGCAGCATCAGTCACTGGGATGTGGGCACTTAAATACATTTAACAGGTACAAAATCTTCGTCCTAGATTCTGCTGTTGTTGAAGCACAAAAATGTTTAGCTCACATGGAGGCTTTCGGCTGTCAAGACCACAGTAACAAGTCACATAGTTTGCCCTTCTGGCCTTAGATTAGAAAAAATAGGCCTATATTTTCTTTGATATGTTTTTTACAGAAGGCGTCTCTTGAATTAGAGTCAAACACAGAGTATGTATTGTTTATGGTTTGTACCAATTAAGGTTGTGGCGGCCATCTTGATGGTGTAACTTGAACAATTTATGTAAAACTTTTGTGTCCTCATGCCCAGGAAAATGAGCTTAATTGGCTCAGTGGCTTTTGATATTTTTTATGAACAGTTCTGATTGGGTAATTTCTGTTTTAATTGCATTCCAAGCTGCAATAGTCCTGAGTAGTATACATAATCTTAGACTGACAGTGTATGCATTTAGACAGTGATGATGAAAATGATGAGAAAAAAGTCCTGCTCGGGCATCTAGCTAGTACGCTACTCTTTCTTATATTGCTGGATCTTTAACCTTAGACTTAGGCCTGACCAATTAAAAACTATAGTATACAGTTACGTGACGAATGCAAGACATTTGTGGAGAAGTTATATGACAACTCTGGACATACATTTTCCACTATTTTTCCAAAACCAAGGCCAGGGTCAGTGTGACCCAGAAGCAGTACGCAATACTCCGCAACCCCAAAATGGATCCACACACCAAATTTTGGATTTCTACCTCACATTATATACAGATATTGTTCGGCCTTGACCTATCTAGAACTGTAGCCAGAGGTCAAGGTCACAGAGACCAAAAAACAGTAGGTGGCACACCGTTGCCAATAGATGTATCCACATACCAAATTTGAGAGTTCTATATCATATAATAAAGAAATCCGAGATATGCTAAGTACACGATTTTTATACAACTTAGGTCAGAGGTCAAGGTCACAGTCGCCAAAATGTAGTACGCTACAATCTCAACATCAAGATACACCACACAAGAAGTTTGAGTTGTTTTCTCAAATAATGTGGGGGGAATAGGTGGCGATACGATTTCTCAAGTATTGGGGCCACTCAGCCTCCAGCTTGGAATGCATTTAAAACAGAATTACCAAATAAGAACTATATATAAAAATCTCAAAAGCCACTGAGCCAATTAAGCTCATTTTCCTCGGCATGAGGACAAAAAAGTTTTACTTTGACCTAAAACAGTATGTAACATTCCAATACCCCAATATGGGATTTCTATGTCATATTATACAGGAGATTACCTCAGCACTCGATTTTAATAGACCAAAGTCAAACGTCTTCTTCCCACAAGTCCTGGGTATGTTGATATAAATAGACAAAATAGCGGAGGGTATCACTATTCTATTTCAAATGCTTGCGGGCCGCAAGCAAACAACATCTGCTCGGGAATATAAAGATTATCCTTTATTCCGTTGGGGCATAAAAATGCCAGACCGCTTAAGTTTTATTCTTTGTGCCATGTGGATGCCCAATGAGACCAAATGAAGTCTCTGATCAGTATATTAAAGGTCTTGATCAGTCAGCGAATTTTGCTTTACTTGATCCATGACAAGATGAAAAGGTACATTTTGCCTGCTCTGAATATTGCTTTTGTCAAAATACACAAAATCTGTCTGAGGACTCATGTACCTACGAAATGTGGAATGAAAAATCTTTGAGATTTTACAAGAGTTTACCTTTCAGCCCAGCTCGTTCATATTGGACTGTCATCACCAATGGGCAAACTGAAGTCAAATTTATTGAACATAACTATATGGTCCAGATCACATGACCAACTGGGCTGTCGTGCTTATGCTAGGTACAAACTGAAAATTCTCTTGTAGAACCTATGGAGAATTCCCTTAAGTCTAGATAAGTATTATCGGGGATTTTGTCCCAGCAACATGAGTTTGCGTTGACTATGATCTTGTTGAAACTTTTTTCATGAGATATTTAACACAATCAACACCACAAATTAATTAAACAGCGGACAAAAAGTATCTCAGTACGTTTTAATTGAACAGTTATTTCCTAATGATTTATCATGCCAAGCTTAAAGATGAACTGAATCAAGTTGTAAATGAGCCTGATCTTTGCACCCTTACTTACTATGATGATACATGTACGTGTTAATTGAAGACTCAGATCAGCCGATACTTAGTCTTGCCCTCCTTTGGCCAGCTGTTCTTGGGAGATATGGGTTAACCTACATGTAAGTCCCCGACGCTCTTAAGAGGCTATAATTGAGCAAGGACTGACTATAATGTCTTCGCTCGGATCGCATGGCGAAGATTCATTTCTCTTGACGAGGAGCCCATGTTATTGTACGACACCATTTATATAACATGTTCTTCTAAATCAAGAAGGTGATTGTCATCCCAATGATTTATTAAGATAAAAGTAATATGACAAAGGTTCAATTTGACATAAACTAGGTTACGAATTTTACACTGTAAATGAACAATGCCGCGCAAAAACCTTCTTTTGTTGCTCTTGAACCATAAAGTCGCTGATCAGACTGTGCTTCCGCGTGCAGTCTGGTCAGCACTTTTATTTTTCGCGCACTGGAAAGTCTACTAAAATTAATGCTATACACACTAGGCCTACATGCAAAAGTTTTAGTATTGTACATGTAACTTGACTCTGAAGCTGAGCAGGTTGACGGTGGTTCTGTATCAGATCGTAAACCCTAAAGGCAGTTTTTCCCCGTGAAGACGCTGGTTATAGGTCAATGTTACAATTTTAGCAAAAAAAAAAACAAAAACAAAAAACCAACCATCAGTTTAGTTCAATAAAGTAAGTTCGCCATGTTAAGTGTGACTGAATCCAATGACGTAACTCCGGCAGACATGATTGAAATTACTTACTCTGCCTTGAAGATGGCGGCTAAAAGTAAATGCCAAAAATGCGGAAAATTTAATGTCCGCATATACATAGCGCACGCCAGAAACTGACAAAATTTCATGTACGCCATGTTCTGCTAGACAAACGAATTTAGCCTCCGATAGTTTGTTGTATGGATGGGAATGTATTTTAATTTTTGGTGACAGCATTTTGATCTCGTGCAAAGTAATCATATGCACCACGAACGCCAACTGATAATGAAACATGAAACACGTCATCACCACACAAAATAAGCATTTACATCCAAATTTGCATGATGTTAGCTAGTCTGTGTAGCTTAACAGACTGGGTAAATTTTGCACTGTCGCTGTAGGTATATCGTATTTTATGGATTAGTGATTGTTTTTGTTTACTTCTATCATACTGATTTGATTGATCGACATGTGTATGTCAAAACATGTGATTAGACTATAAACGTCAAAATGTAACGTCAACCTTTTAAGCGCTAATCATGTCTACACAATTGCACAAGCATTGTAATTATATCCCGATTTTTGAAGAAGAAAATAAAGCATGCCATTACATATGAAACATCCGCTGGAAACAGCAATCCATTTTTGGTTTTGCTTGCAATATGGTGCGTATTGCAACAACTTTTGTCGTCTGTCGATGACATTTGCAAACAGCTTGGATTTAGATCTGACCCGACAAAACGTCGGGCCAGATCTAAATCCAATCTGTTAGACACGGATAGATATTCATGATTTTTTTTTTGAAAAGTAAATTTTGAAAAACACACACACGAAAACACTCATCAGAGAAAAAAAAACATGCAAAATTACTCGATAAATGTCGATTTAAAGTGTTAAGGTATCGACACAATTTTTCATCGGTCGTCTGCTTCAAATATCAAGGTGACGTTTAAGGGTTATAATATTCAATGACAAAAACGTAGTAACCAAAAAAAACAAGACATGCAGGTGAAAAATATATTTACTGCTTTGTTAGAAATGTCATATCTTACATTTAGCATGTTTAGTGAGTGAAATGATCAGAGCCCATAATGAAGGGCAATTTAAGAAAAAGCTTGTTTATGTGTTGTTTTATGAATTTATTGGTGATAGGATTATGTCAATGGTATCTTCCATATCCATGGGCCTGCGATGAAAGGGCAGGTAAAATATTGCTCAATCTATGATGAATTAAATGTTTTATTACGTTTGGGTGATTTATATACAGGAGGGGAGCGCAGTGGCTCAGTGGTAGAGTGCTTGACTCGAGACCGAAGGGCCGCGGGTTCGAGCCTCACCGGCGTCACTGCGTTGTGGTCCTTGAGAAAGACACATTTATCCTAGCTTAGTACTGGTTTAACCCAGGAAGACCCGTCCCTATATAACTGAAAGATTGTTGATTGGACGTAAAGAATCAAATCAAACAAACAAACAAATATACAGGAGCTTGAAGTTCGGTCCTTATATTACCTCTATAGCCTCAAAACCAAATCTCGTAATGTCATTAATGATGACATTGTGAGCTTTTAGTTTTGAGGCTATAGAGGTAATATATAATCTGTATAGCATCAAAACCAAAAGCTCACAATGTCCTTAATGTCATTGTGAGCGTTTGGTTTTGAGGCTATAGAGGTAATATAAGGGCCCAAGCTCCTGTCATTTGTATAAGTATTATACTGTATAAAAATGGTCTGGTAGAAATTACCGAAAAGTACATTCGTATTGCACCATCCAGTCCTATCGCGAAGTCACATACTTATATCTTCTGGACGTCGAAGCACTTAAACGTTTTAGCTATTAGTATCAATAACTAAATACATTGTTTTAAATGTTCAAATTATTACATGTATGTACTGACTAAAGTGCAACAGACAATTTATATGCTATGTCCAGTTGCAGTTTTGTAACCATGAAGTATAAACTCATACGCAATATCATGTTGCATTGACGTGGTAATGTTGCAGTATCGTTATATTGCTTTAGCGCGGTGATGTTGAAAAAAAAATTGTGCAGTATAGTATTAAAATGGAATGTTGCATCGACGTGGTGCTGTTAAGTAGTCTTTTGTATACGCATTGACGTGGTGTTAAAATTTCGTTGTATTGCATTGGCTTGTTGTTGGTGTTTTGTTTGCGGTGCATGTTGTATCTATGGTATGCTGTATTGGCACTGCGTTGTATTTGCAAGGTTTTCCATTTGAACGGTGCTATAATGACACTTTGTTACATTTGCGTGGCCTAGTTCTGTAATGATTTGCTTTGCATGTAACGTTGGAGAGGTGCTGTAATTTAGTTGCGTTGCATTTGAGTTGCATGTTGATTTATATCGATTCCTGATCTTTGCTTCCTTACTTACTTTAACGTGGTGTTGTAATGTCGTTGTGTTGCATTTTTCTGACATGTTCAAGTATATTGTATTGAAGTTGTATTGCATTTACGTAGCATGTTGCATGGACGTAGTGCTGAATTTGGTGTGATGCTGTAATTTCATTGTGTGGTTGTGAATTTGTATGTTATTGACGTCGCCGTGTTGTGATGTGGTGTTCGCACATTTGTGCGTTACAATGTCGCTGTGCTGTGATAATTCGGCGTTGCAATGTCATGGTGTTGCCTTGACATGTAGTGACATATGTTAGCGATATAATGACTTGTTCTAGACTTTTATTTCCAGTACAAGCTATATGTAGACTGCATCCTAATCCAAACCTACCTCCAAGTGATATACAGGGGCTAGTGACTTTTACACAGCGAATTGTAAGTACTCTATGTCATTATATGAGAGCCGTGGCATGAGAGTTCCAACATATATGTGCAACCAGCAAAAGCTCAGACCAGCCTGCGCACACGTGTAGTCTGATCAGATCCATTGCTAGTCGCAACTAGCTCTCTCTTCCTCGTCAAGATGATTGCAAAACTAGAAAGGACACAGAGTAATGCATACTAAAACGAAGGCCAACACAGAATCCCACTGACAATGTGAGGTACATAAAACAATAAACGAATAAACAACAACAGAACCACCGCCTTAGAACGGATAGCAGCCTAAGCTATCGAGGGGGCTTAAATGCATTTTACTGGCGCCTCATCTTCGTCCTAGATTATTTTGTTGTTAAAACACAAAAATTATTAAGCTCGCACGGAGGCTTCCTAACTAATGTAATGTATCAGCACAGAGAAGTAATCTAATCAAATTAACATACTAAGATAGAGCAAAGAAAATGACTCATGGCTCACAGATAGTCAGACAAAGAAAACCTCAAGTTGAGCTCTAGTGGGCCCAATCAAAGACAAGCAACAGATTAAAGCTTTACGTCAGGCGACCCACCGTTGTGCAATTAAAGAGGAAACTATAGCAATAAACCTTGATTGGGTTTACAACCAGGCATGCAGACTGTCATTCATGCTGCATCCCACTTTTTTGAATGTAAAGGATTTCAGATTACACACAGATTACACAATGTAAGCACCCCAAATGTGGTGTAGACGTTAATTATCTAAGTTAAACCCTCCCAAAAATATAATAATATATACTTAAGGACTTTGAAAACGCATCACCTAGATTAAATCCTTTATTTCACAAACCCTGAGAATGTCAGCAAGATAATTGTTTTTGCGTATCATAGTCTGACTACCTTGTAGTGTGTCCTAGAAAGGTTATGGTTGTAAATTAATTTTAAGGTATTGAAAAAGTATCCGTTTTAAGACAGGGGTGGTCGATTTTGAAGGACACAACATCAGATGCAAATCAACACGCGTTAGTTTTGATTCCTGACTCAACAGATTTGCGCCCTTTGCTTCTTTCACGATGGCAAATTCATCATCGAATTATTAGAAATGAATTGACAGATCGGTATGCTCAAAATTACACCCCTTTGAAAATACCAACATACCCCACCCATCCTGATTACGATAGTCTAGTAATAAACTTCAACGTCTTGGGCCTTTCAAAGTTTCGATTTTTTTACGTCCGGTTTTATTGGAAGAGGCTAAGGGCATACATAAATGACAGATTATGCATAAGTTACGCTTGTATCACGTGTCTTTTGTATTGTGCAAGAAAGGTTAACGTTATTTCTTAAAACGCTCTCGGTCACATGATAGCATATCTCCTGCCATGATTTACATCAAAACGTCTTCCCCACATGGCTGCCAGTGTATGTAGTCAATATCAGTAATGAAAGCGAGCATAAAGGTAACTTATGGAGATGTTTCTAAAAAGGAGCTATAAATTGATAGTCAAATTTGACGTTTACTTTCGAAATATTGAAGTTATCAAATAATTTTAATTAGAAAAAGTCTATAAACTCTTTTTGGTGATATGGTATCATACACGCCACAGTTTAATCATAAAAATAATCAAAACGCTTCAACTGACTGTGCAGAAAGGTGCTGGTTGCTGTATGTACCCATGTGACGTCAGCAGCAGCAACGCGTGATAGTGCAGCCAAATTAACGACCGATTCATACCAATTCTGGGTTGCACAATAAAACCTGTGAGTAACTTTCCAATAGCATATACGGTTTGCAAGAAATGTGCAAAAATATGGTGATGCGTTTTCAAAGTCCTCTAGTATATTACTTAATGTGCACACAATAGGAGGAGCAAATCTACAATGTGTAAACAATCATTCTTGCATAGATACCTATTCGTATAGCTGTTTTAAGTTGTCAAATGAACGAAAATCCATGTTCAATTCAAGAAATTCACATGCTGCTTGAAGGTGGGTTAAAACTTGAATCTAGTGAGCTCTGATTTTTTTACATGACGTTATATACAGAAAACGTTGCGGACCATGCCAGTTTGATCATTTCGCTGATGCTTTTATTCAGGAAAACTTTGCGTACGGTAATGACGTTGTGACTACGTTATGACGTTCGAAAGTTTACAGTCGACGTCATTTTGTTTAAAGAAATTCAGTGTAAGAAAAGGGATGTTTTAATGTTTTAACAGTGTTATCAGTGCGAATATGTTTGAATAAGGTAAAGTATGCAAGGATAACGCTCACAAATGTTTGTTTCATTGCAGTTACACTTGCCAGGTCCCTCATGAGATGTTTGAGCACTCGGCATATCGGCCTCGCGTTCAAACAGCTTCTTCAGGACCCGGCAATATTAATGCATGAAAAAACATGTGCGATCCCTATATTATACACAGTTTGAATATAAAAAAAAAGAAAAAATGTGCGGGTACCAGATTACACAAACCAGACATCTCCTAAGCAATTTGGATGGACAAAAGCTCAACACCCTTCGAAAATAAGAACATATTTATCAAATGTGCACAAAATAGGAGGTACTTTTCTGCAAAGTGTGAACATACATCATACAAAGTTTAAATACAAAGGAATGAAAACTGCTGGAATTACACATTACACAAATCGGACACCTTCATAGCATTTCAGTGGAAAAATGTCGAAGTTAAACACCCCTCAAAAATGAGAAAATATGTATCAAATATAAATAAAACAGAAGGTGCACATCTTCGATGTGTGAATAACCATTATTCAAAATTTTAAATATAAAAGAATTAAAACTGTTTTGAGTTACAGATTACACAAACCAGACACCATCTAAACATTTTGGACAGATGAGATGCTTTAGTTTAACACCCCAAAAGCTGAGAAAATATTAGTGAAACATGCACAAAATAGGCGGTGCACATATTTAATGTGTGAACATTCATTATACAAAGATTGAATATAACGGAATGAAAACTGTTATAGCTACAGATTATACAAACATGACACCCAGATGTGTTGCGGACGAACAGGCTGACATACGAATAGACGGAGTGGACCACTACTAGACCTTCGTTTCGTCTAGGCAACGCAGGTAAAATGATGATCACAAATCTTAGTGAACTACGTTCTTTGTCTATGTTAAGGGCGACAATAGTTTTATGTGTTGTTCTCTCTACTGCAAGATATCGTATTTTCCCTCTAGTTTCAAGCGGAACTAAGCTACTGGAGTCATTTGTAGCGTTTGTAGTAATTTTGCAGAAAACAGAACAAAAATATGACTGTCTGCTGACGTTACGCGTTCACGAATAGGTAGATTGTATTTACTTTGTAGCAGATAAGATGGTTGTATCGGTAAAAATGCATCTGAATTTCCACTGCATAATTGTACATGTATAGCCAGTCAAAGCGGATACCACAGGGTAGACAATTCCATACTGGCACTTCATGTTCACATAATTTGGCAACCCCATTCATAATGGCAATTTATAGGCTATATATGCAATGAGAAGACCTGTTAAATAAGCATTTATTTTCGTTAAAAATAACATTTGAGCCAGTACACGAGATTCATTCAGCAAGACAATGCTTAAATATACTGACCCCCCCCCCCCAAAAAAAAAAAAAAAAAAAAAAAAAAAAAAAAAACATAGATAGTTTAAAAATTTAAAACTCTTTTGAAACAGTGTAGATCAGAGTCTTCACCGTTTTCCTCCACGCGATAAAACCGAAAAAAATAAACATATATCATATTTTAAAGTTTAAAGAATAATTAGCATTTTTTTGTGGCAGTATATTATTATTAGTGTTATTCTCTGTTTTTTTGTTTTTTTCAGACATGTTTCGGGCACTACTCCCTTCAGGTGAAAATAAAGATATCAGGACTACCCGCGAATGGTAACTGGTCGTACCATGGGTTACATATACACGAGTCAGGGGACATGTCGAGGGGATGTGAATCTATGGGCCCACATTACAATCCATTCAATGTGAACCACGGATCACAGAGAGATCCTGTAAAGTAAGCCCAATATTTTTTAAAAAAATATGATACAGTCAAGTATCTCTCTTGCAAACCATCTAAGATTTTACCAAAGGCTTGAATTATTCTTATCTCACCAGGACGCGTGCGTGCGTGCGTGCGTGTGTGTGTGAGTGTGCAATAATTGTAAAAGAAAATCATAGTCATTTTAGCTTGAGTCGATTGTGTATATTTGAAGCAAAATTGTATTCTAGGGTAATTATTGCTCATTAACATACACTGCTCATATAAAAGGAACACTTACTTTTTCTGGGGAAGTAATCTATTAATGACACAAAATAATAGCTTATTAAAGCATTCGTCAATTAAGCATTATTCTTTTTAAACAGCTCACTTTACGGCTGTTCCAAAATGGTTGAAAATCAGAAAAATGTCTTTTTTCGCATCTACTGCAATTAATGCAAACGCTTTAAATGCACAAGTAAGTCATGTGTATGGCCACCATGTTAATCTAGGTGCGGTAACCCGGCTGGCCAGAGTGATAAATTCTTGTAAATGGTAGTCCAGTACCACATAAGCAGTGTAGGGTCTGGCATTATCTTGCACTAGACGAACATTGTCACCCATGGCGCTAAGAAGTAGTTTAAGCCCTACTGGGAAAGGGCAGACCTCTTGGTTCTCTTGTATGTGGTGTTTTCTTGTGTTTTGTCGCTTTCTCATGTTGTGTCCTGGGTCAGGTGTGGTGCTTGATTGTATTGATTCCTGATCTTGGCCTTCTTTCTAGCTTGCATAACAATGGGATTCAGGACTTCATATCTATACGTTAAAGCTGTTAGACTTCCTCTATCGAACCTGTACAACTCCATACGTCCGTCATAACAAATCCCACCAAGCACATGACTAAGCCATCACCAAACCTTTGTGTTCAACATTGTAACAGTCCATGTATCGCTCTCCAATGCGTCTCCATACACGAACACGCCTGTCAAGTTTACACATGAAAACGGCTTTCGTCCGTAAACAGTACTGTGCACCACTAGTTCAATTGCCATCGTATATGGTTCTGGGCAAATATTCGTCTGTCTGTGCGGCGAGCTATAGTTAAAATGGGACCTGTCGTAGGGCGTCTGGCATTTAATGAATCACCGTGAAGCCTGTTTAAAAGTGTCTGGCTGGATACTCGGACTCATGGTGCAAGCTGAAGGTCTTTATGTAGGCCTCTAGCTAAGTAACGACCCTTAAGATCAGTTGTTGCCCTTGGTTTGCCCTGTCCTGGCCTTCTGCTGTAATTTCCAGTCTCCAGATAACGAACTCAAAACCTGTAATCAACATTCGGAGACACACCAAGGGTACGAACCACCTGATGCTGGGAGACTCCATCTTCAATCATTTGCATAGCACTGACAGTTTCTTGACAGTTTAAATGGTGTCCGGCAGTGACCTATAAGAAAGATTAAAAATCTTTGCACAAACATTCATTTTTACTGAAAAACCAATTTGAAGGTAAAAAAAAACAAGTACATGTGCTGAAACACTTTTGAAACACAGGTATTCTGCTTTAAAGGATTGCAGGAAATGACATGTTCAACATTTCCTTAGTCCTTATATCGATTCTGAGGTCAACCATAAACGACATTTTATCAAAATTCCATTCATTAAAAAAGGGATTGAGTTTATTGATTTACATAGTATCTTCAAGGATAATTCAGTGATTTCATCTATTCCAAATTACTTTAATAATTCTGAAACCCCTATCATTTGTTATAAATATAACAAACCAATTAGGTCTACGATATTTAACTTTAATAAAATTGTAAATGATTTAGATATAGATTCCAATACTCCGGCCTCCTGAGATTGTAAAAATTCAAATTATTTATATCCCTCTGCAGGGCATGTTATTACAGGTAATTTAAATGTCATTCCTGAAGCTAGAGTTCGCAATATCATTTCTAAAGGTCCTAAATATAGATTTCCCTCTAATATTGATTTCTCTAAATGTCGTAGAGAGATCGCTGTTTCTTTAAATGACTTTAGTAATCGTTGGTGCAAACGGGAAAATGTTGAACCTGATGCCTTGAAGGAATGGAAGATTAACATTTTTAAAATTATTGATACTCGTATTTCATTTTACTCTCGAAATACACATCTTTTGCCCCCTAAACCTAAATCTTCTTTTCGTCATCTTAAACGAGGTATCCAGGATTTTCATATGAACTATGTTTTGGTTCCAGCAGATAAAGCTGCTAACAATGTTGTAGTTGTTTGACGACTGTATTATATTAATACTCTTAAGCGTGAGCTTGTTGACACTAATGCCTATAAACTGCAGCCTTCTTTAAGTGAAAGGGTGATTGTTGATGGGCATGGTTGTCATACAGCCCTACATTTTGGTGTCAAAGCTAAAGAAAATCAAGACAAAGTTCCTACGTTGTACTGGTTACCGAAACTCCATAAAAAACCCTATAAAGCAAGATTTATTGCTAATTCTAGTTCTTGTACGACAACAGAACTTTCTAAATTGTTAACCTCGTGTCTTACAGCTGTTAAAAAACATGTTATCAAATATTGTGAAAAGGTATATGAGAGATCCGGTAAAAACCTATTTTGGTCTATTAAAAATTCAGGTGAAATTTTAGATAAACTTAAAGCTAGAGATTTCAATGCGACCAGTTTGTCTACTTATGATTTTTCTACTCTTTACACTACTTAACCTCATAATTTAATTAAAGATAAACTTATTGATCTTATTGAAAGAACCTTCCAGAGAGAAGGCTCTCCTTACCTTGCATGTAATGACAGAAATGCATTTTTTACTTCAGAAAAACCTAAGAAATATCATGCATGGTCGTGTCAAAATGTATGTGATGCGCTGACCTTTTTGTTGGACAACATTTTTATTCGATTTGGCACCAAGCTCTATAGACAAGTAGTTGGGATTCCTATGGGCACTAATTGTGCTCCCCTGGTTGCAGATTTATTCCTGTTTTGTTATGAGAGGGACTTTATGATGTCTCTTTCTGATGATAAGCAGGCTGATGTAATTGATGCGTTTAACACTACTTCCAGATATTTGGACGATATTTTAAATATTAATAATGTTTATTTTGATAATATGGTTAGTCAAATATACCCTTCAGAGCTCCAACTTAATAAAGCCAATGCCTCTGATACCGAAGCCGCATTTTTAGACTTGCATTTGTCAATTTCTAATGATATTGTTTCTACCAAAATTTATGATAAACGTGACGACTTTGATTTTGAAATTGTCAATTTCCCATTTTTAGATGGTGATGTTCCTCGTTCTACATCCTATGGAGTGTATATCTCTCAACTCATTCGTTTTGCTAGAGCATCTAGCTATGTTGCTGACTTCAACACTCGTAATAAATTGTTAACTCAGAAACTTCTTAAACAAGGCTATCGGTATCATAAACTTCGCAAAACATTTTCTAAATTTTATAGACGATACTATGATTTGATTTCTAAATTCCAAGTTGGACTTAAATCTCTCTTGCGCCAAGGACTTTCGGAACCTGATTTCTATGGTGACTTGGTGTATAAATTGAAGAAGATTGTTGGCTCTAATAATTTTTCAGCGCAGTTCATTAAAATAATTTCTCATTATAAAAAGATTGGCTTTAACATTAATGTATTGCAACAGACTGCATGCTTGGTAGTCAACCCAATCACGGTTGGCAACTTTGCTTTCCTCTTTAATTGCACGCCGGTGGGTCGGACTTCAGACTCTATGATGGTTCCCACTTAAAGACTTATCTATTGATGAGATGGTAGGGGCCTGATGATTTGGCTGTTTGTCGGGCCCACCGGGGTTTACCTGTTGGATTTCTTTTGCTCCGGTATTCAGTTTAATTCACTGTTGAGTCCTTATCCTTGCTTATCTCCTTGTTAAATCTTGATTTATATGTTTTAGGAGATGATGCATTGATAAGTTAGGGGTCTTTCATGCAAACCAAATATCTATGTGTCTTGATCCACATCTGAATTAAGGGTGAGGTTGGCGCCGTTAAACCGGTTTAAGCCCTCCAGTAAAATATTTTACTGACCGTTCCAAGGCGGTACTTCTTTTGTAGATCTTTTATGTTTTTGTTCTGTCTTGTGTTTGCTATGTCTGTGCGCGTCTGTTTATATGTGCTTTGTGGTCACCTGCTGGGAAAGGGCTGACTTCTTGGCTCTCGTTTGTGGTGTCTTCTGTGAGTTTGTCACTTTCCCATTGGTATCCTGGGTCAGGTGTGGTACTTGATTGTATCGATTCCTGATCTTTGCACCTTTACTTAATGTGACTTTAAGTTTTTAAAGTTTGCTTTAAGGAAAAACGATATAACAACATACTGTTTTAGCTCCATTTGTTTAATTCAGCCGAAGACATGTTGGTGATCTGGGTAATGTTTTGAAGGACCCTTATGGTAATGTTCAGGGAGCTCTGTTTGACAATATTGCTAGTTTGGTGGGACAGTTAACTATTCTACGACGAGGAGTTGTTGTAAGTATCTAGATCAGATAAAGGTTTGCTGGTAGTATCTAGCCGTGTGTCAATCACACTTTTACAGAAAGCTATAGTTAGTATATTGCCTTAAATTTACATTAAGTTCACTGTTCGAATAAAACTGAATCATTAATCCAATATAATAGCGATTTGCTATTACTCATATTAGTTTACTTCTGACTCGTTTAATCTTAGAACTGGGCAACATGTAATGTGTAATACTTTAAGTCAATCAATTATTTGATGAACGTTGTATAAAGAGATACTTTGATATATTGTCGATTTCTGCTTGATTTCAAACTGGTTTTGTTTATATATTTTTAAAAAAATGAATACCATTCTTATTGATGTCTAAATTTAACCATTCTCTAGTTTATTAGAATAAAAATGGAATAGTTTATTGTACGTATCAATCAGTCACGGGTGTGCACTTTCAACATATGATGTAATGAAGTCTAATCTCAGCAAACAGTGTAGATCCTGATAAAATTCCACGTTTTGCGCATTTCATCTGGGTCTTCACTGATTGCCACTGTATCTGTTTTAAAGGTTTCCAGTTTACAAATGGATTAAGGTATATGATACTGTGGTAATTTTATTTTTTAAAGCTTCATGAAGATGCCGACGATCTTGGTCGAGGACCTAATATGGAAAGCTTACAGACAGGCAATGCTGGCCGACGAATAGCTTGTTGTTTTATACAGCCGATTTGAAACTGTTGCAATTATTGTAGCTTGGCTTCACTTGTGATTAATTTATTTCGTTGACACATACTTATGCATTATTTTGTTAATTTTCTATGAGCCTCTTAGTAGAATTCACCATTCCAATGTAAAGTGATGGCCCGGTCCCATACTTTCGTGGAGATTGATCATGAAATAATTTCTACGATCATTCCCCTCCCTTCCGCTGATTCATTCAAGAAATGTTGTTGTCAGTTACAAGCGAAAGTGTGTGCACGAAGTACTGGTTAACCCCTTGGTTAAATGAGCTGACCATCCCGCCATGACCACAGCTGTTGACTTGGGACACAAAGCAACAAAAAAACAATGTAAAGTGTCAAAAACCAGGAAATGCCACAATCAAATATCACATACCAACACATGGCACAATGAGGAAGAGGCATTAGATTGCAGACTAACAAAGAAACACACATAAAATCAAGGGTGCAATTAAAGTGAAGTAATCAGCTGTCTCTTCCTCAATCATATGCATTCGGGAAAATCTGGCTCAATTCGAAAATAGAATCAAGCCTCGGGTGTACACAAGGCGAATTACGCGTAGTACTATGTACGAAAAGCCAGAACTGGCGTATAGAAAATAAATTCTCTAGCATGTAGGTTCAGCCCTGTTACAATACATTTTTTTCTGATTACCTGAAACGTTTAATCAACAGAATAAATTAAGTTTATGTATTTTTCAATAAAAATTTAATTTTTAACTGTTTGTTTTGCTGCAATCACACTTGTTATTGTGTTGGTATGGTTTTTGTGACGTCAGCGTCACATAATATTACGTCAGCGTCACGTTATTAAAGTAGATCCTCGATGTACATCCGAGGTCTGATTCCACCTAATTCCACGGAATAGGCAGAGGCAGTTCTGATTGAATCAGATGATCACCAAACTAAAAGTGGCACAAAGAAATATATATCACAAACCAGGACTAACCTCAACCCTACCACCGTGCCCGCCCCTACCCACCACACACACGTACATACAAACACAATAGAAGCAAAAGCAAACAATGAGACTGACTATTTCTTGCACAACAAATAAGACTATCTAGGAATTTAGCCTTGGTCTTTTCTTTCACACCAGATCAGGATTTCCACTGATTTTGCCCATATGAGATCAATCTTTCTCACATACCAATGCCTACAAGGTCAAGTGATCCCTCTGTTGGCTGGCTAAAGACATCATCTGTCCCAAATCACTACCTATATGAGAAAAGCGTAACTAATACAAGATAAGCTACTCGAGGCCTGTTGCTAATGCGAGACAACTTACACAAGACGTTTTGACTGTTTTCTTATGGAAAACGAACATGTTGAAATTTCTCTCAGGTCCACCGTTCAGTGGGAAACTTGTCAAGCCTAGTTTCCCAATGGCATGGTAGGCCTTTGGGTTGGAATTTTTCTGTCTCCACTGAACAACTATGAAGGGCTCTATTCCTACTCCACATACTCCATACCAACCTGTGGGGAAAAAAACAGCCACACGCCAGCCGCATGCTGGCCGCATGCTGGTGGCGTCATTGTACAGTTAACCCTGTTGAATCAGACATCTTTATAAGAGCTCTAACTGCATATGAGAGCCAGTCTGAAAGATTCTCAATTATTTTCACAATACATTGTCTCTGCCTAAGACAGCCACCTCCATAAAACAACCTGCAGCCAGTAAAATCATTCTCAAAATGCTTATAACTCTCTATAAGACAGCCACTTCATACTTGCCAAAAGCCAAATTTTCAATCAACAAGGTGTTAACTGGTCAATTAATATTTAGATTTATGAAGGATTAAAATGGTATATAAACAAACATATGAGACCACTGAAATGCCCATGAGGCATAAATATATATTTTGTTTAATGAAGCATGACAAAATATGTCAAATACACAGATAGGTCCTTTTTAGATAGGAGTTTTGTTATGAATCTGACAGAAAGGAGACTTTCTACACGACAGATCGTGTGACTGACAGTTGATAAGACAACCACTTGTGTATAATAGACAATTTTGGCTTTCCAAAAGGTGGATCTCTTATGAAGGTTTGGCTGTATTACTAAATTAACGTCACCATGTCACATGTATGTCGCATCGCAGCTTATTCAGTATTTTCTTAAAGCCTTATTCACGTTTTCCAATATTAAATAAGGTTTTTAGTTAGCAAGAAAAAGAATTCATAATTTGTGTGAGGGTGGGATAGAAAATCCGTCCTTCGCAATCACCATTTGTCATCACTCGGCAAGCCTCGTGATGCCAATCGATGATCCTTGGGATGTTTTTCTGTCCCAACCTCACACTCATGATGGATTTATATAATCTTACCCATGTTATCTCACCCAGGCTGTCACGAGACACTGTTCATTGGTTGTATTCTACCTCACGCACATGGTCGTCATGTGACGTTAATGTTCAGCAAAAGTGACGTCATCATATAACTAGAGGACTGGAGGTCATGAGGCGCTCATCTGACACTGACTCACAAGATCTCCTTAATAAAAGTTAAACTAGGCTTATTATTTGAATATATCTTGCATGGGTCAGATCCCCAAAGATACATACTAACTCAACCCATTGGTTTCTGAGACAAATATGTTTAGATTATAATGAGGTAGCTTAGCGACCTTGGATAAACAGTCCTTTAGTACTTATCTATAATGATTTTGGCCTTAAGGGTTTTTGGAAAAAATATATTTTAAAGATTTTCCCATATAAATGCATTATGAAACAAATTTGACATTGCCATAAAATAGGCCAAGGTCAACCTAAGAGCATCATTTATGCAAACCTTGTAGGGCCTATATCCCCTATGATACATACCAAGATCCAAGGTCATTTGTCTTATGGTTCCAGAAGAGAAGATTTTAAAGTTTTTTAGCCTTTATGGGCTTAGCGGCCATCTTGGTAAGGTGACATTAAACTAAAGTCACATTAAGATTTCTCATCTAACCAATAATCCATTTGAATTTTTAGTTGAATCAACCCATAGGTTTCTGAGAAAAATATGCTTAGATTATTGTAGCAGCCCAGGATACTTATCTATAACCAGTGTCTCATTTGGTTATACATCTAGCAAGTTTAATGATTTTTGTCTCTAAGGGTTATAGAAAATTCAACTTCTTACGATTTTTCCCCTTTTAATGCATTGGGAAACCAATTTGACCGTTGTGTTAAGTAGGCCAAGGTCAACCTAGGATCATTATTTGAACAAACTTGGTAGGCCGCACATCCCAAATACTACAAACCAAGTCCCAAGGTCATCAGCAATCTGGTTCTGGAGAATATTTTAAAAGGTTTTTACCATATAAGGGCATGACGGCCATCTTGGCCATGTTACCAAAACCATTTGCATAGATTTTCATTCCCCCGCCCTAAAAAGTCAACATATCAAATTTTTGCTGAATTGGCCAAAAAATTCAGTTTTAATATAATGATGAGAATCCAAAATGAGTGACCTCAAGTGAAATGTTAAAGGTCAACATTGACCTTGGCGGGACTTATTTATAGTCATTGTCTCATTTGGTGAGCCCATTGGCACTTATGCCTGTAAATTGCAGACTTTTTTGAGTGAGAGGATTGTTGTCGACGAGCATGGCTGTCATACAGTCCTACATTTTGGTGTCAAAGCTAAAGAAAGCCGACAAGGTTCAGGTGATGTATTAGACAAACCTAAAGCTAGACCAGTTTGTCTACATATGATTTTTCTACTCTCTACACTACTTTTACCTCGTGCTTTAAATAAAGATAAACTAATTGATCTTTTTTAAAGAACCTTCCAAAAAGAAGAATCTCCTTACCTTGCATGTAACGACAGAAACGCATTTTCACTTCGAAACAGCCTAAAAATTATCACGCATGGTGTTGTCAAAATCTATGTGATGCGCTGACGTTTCAGAAATTATCAGAAAATATCACAATCACACACTGCAGACCAACCCACGACATCTCGAGGAAGAGCCATGGTATATTTATAGAAACAATACATCTTAAAGACAATAATAGCAAAGCAACCAGTTTTCTCTTCCTCTTCGAGATCGTTGCAAAACTAGAATGGACACAAAGTTATGCATAACAAAACAAAGACTAACACAGAACTCCCACAAACCATGTCAAGTACATTTAACAATAGATCAACACCAACAATAAGGATTCCAATAGGCACTTATTGTGCTCCCCTAGTTGCGGATTCATATTCTTGCTTTGTTATGGACATGACTTTTATGATGTCTCTTTCTGATGATTAGCAAGCTGATATTATTGAAGCTTTTAATACTACATCAAGATATTTGGATTATATTTTAAACATAAATAATATATATTTTGACAATATGGTAGGTCAAATATACCCTGCAGAGATTCAATTTATAAAGCAATTACCTCTCATACTGAAGCCTCGTTTTTGGACTAACATTTCTTCATTTCTAATGCTATTGTTCCTACCAAACATTTATGATAAACGTGAAGATTTTGATTTTGAAATTGTCAATTTCCCTTTTAAGATGGTGATGTTCCTCGCTCTACATCTTATGGAGTATATATTTCTCAACTCATCCGAGTTGTTAGAGCCATGCTCCTGACTTCATCACTCACAATAAATGTTAACCCAGAAACTTCTCAAACAAGGCTATCGGTATCATAAACTTCGCAAAACTTTTCTAAATTTTACCGCCGATACTATGATTTAATATCTAAATTCAATATCTCTTGGGCCAGGGGCTTTTGGAACCAGAATCTAATGGCGACTTAGTGTATAAATTAAAGAAAATTGTTGGCTCTAACAATTTTTCAGCGCAGTTTATTAAAATAAGTTCTCATTATAAAAAGATAGGTTATAAATTTAATGTTTTGCAACAGACTGCATGCTAGGTGGTAAACCCAATCACAGTTGAAAACTTTGCTTTCCTCTTTAATTGCACGCCGGCGGGTTGGACCTTAGACTCTATGATAGTTCTGACTTTAAGACGTATCAATAGATGAGAGGGTTAGGGCCTGATGTTGTGTCTGTGGTCGGGCACACTGTGGTTTAACTGTTGGATTTTTTACTACAGTATTCAGTTGTATACTGTTGAGTCCTTATCTTTGTTTTATCTCCTTTTTTATATCTCGATTTGTATTTAGTATATAACTAGGAGATGATACATTGATAAGTTAGGGATCTTTCATGCGAACCAAACATCTATTTGTCTTGATCCACATCAGAAAAAAAGGGTGAGGTTGGTACAATAAAACTAGTTTAAGCCCTCCAGTAAAAAAATAATTACTGACCGTTCCAAAGCCGTGCTTCTTTTGTTGATCCTTTTTGTTTTTTATGTTTTGTGTATGTTTTGCTGTCTTGTCTGTTCATTGCAGCCTTGTGGTCATCTGCTGGAAAAGGGCTAACCTCTTGGCTCTCTTGTGTGTGATGTTTTCTTGTCACTTTCCCATTAGGTGTCCTGGGTCAGGTGTGGTACTTGATTGTATCGATTCCCGATCTTTGCCTTCTTCCTAGCTTTGCAGGGTATCCTTCATAGCTTTGTGTTTGATTGGCTTATGATATAAAATCCATTTTGCGGGTTGGACTGTTGTTCTTTATTTCATCATAATTGCTACTTATACCAGCATCCAGGGCAAGAGAAACCTTCACATCCCATCCGGTCTAAACGTCGCTCCCACCCCCACTCCACGGGCTCCACTCGACACAATTCGAAAACAGCAATGTCATTTAGTTTTTAATAATAAAAATGATGAGATTATCTAACTCGAAGCCATCGCTCACTTGGAAAACGCCGAAATGGTCGTTATTTGCGCACAACTATCTTTGCATCCGAAACCAAAAGTGACCAACACCTACATTGGCGACAACCGATGGCGGCATCAATGCACCACCAACCCCGCGAAATATATCTGCCCAAAATACAGACAAAAAACAATTGTAAAAATAATTTTGAGCAAATGCAACTTGAATTCGATCTCAGTTAGTCATAAATTCCCAAAACACTTCCCCATTTAATACCTCCGCCTGCAACAAACATCAAAAATTTGAACCAGACTCATCGAACAAGGGACGTAATGCAGACTAAAAATTACATTCCTTGTCGGTCCACCACGCAACACAGACAGACAGCACTAGCCGTGAATTCGCAGCATCACACCAGATGTCACAGCTCCCATTTATGCATACATGCAGCGGATAACTGCTTATCCATTCTTAATGGCACATGCTAACCCCTAATGGAAATAGACTGATATGAGCCACGAAATGTGATTTCCAACAACGTGGCATTTTGACAAGTGTAGACTCAGTCGAGCCTGTTCAGCCTCCTGTTAAGCTTAGAAACTCCAAATGCTTTTCGGTCAGTTCATAAAATATTCAAGCGACCAGAAAATGCTCTGATCAGACTGCGCGTATGCGTTTGCGCAGGCTGGTCTGAGCATTTGTTGGTCGCACATACAACATTGTTCGAAATCATATGCGCGACTCATATGTACTTTGTTGCGTGCTCCATTCGAAGGCGAATAGCTGCCAATCTATTTGTATTCAGATATCCTTTAAAAAGAACGCATGGCTTAAATGGGTATATAGCATATATAAGTAGAGCATTTTCTAAAATATTATTAGCTCATTCTTGAACGTATTTGTATAGTTCATCTGGCTTTCCGCTTAATTATATAAAAAATAATGGTAAATCCATCCATATACTTGACCCCGTTGATTAGGTATTTAAAATGGGGTGTTTTTTCTTTGGTTGCTTTTTATTGTAGCAATTCGCCATTTTGACCAGAAACACTGTCCGCGATTCATTTGAGCCCGAAGTTATAAACCACTTTTATCAATTGGACTTGTTCTGTTTTAAGGGTTGTTGGGGATACTTGTTCATTTCAGTCAAATTTTAATAGCCGTTCTGTAAATAGCAGTGCATCCCTGGTCAGACACTACGTTTTGTTGCGTCTGGTCTCGGTCCTCATTGTTAGCCTCTGACCAACAAAAAGCGCGCTAGGCTTTTAAGGGCTTACATTGTTAATAAATTTTACCGAGTACAGGCCTTGAGACTATAAAACATTTTTCACACTCATTTGAGCATGAAATTTCAACTGCTCAAAAAATCTAAAATGCTAAAAAACAATGACTTGTTGCTTTCAACTTCTCGGATAATGCATTTATCATGCTAATAAATGTAAAAACCCCAACAATTGTTAAAAAGTGCTGGTGGCATTTTAACATTTAGGAGCATGATAAATTTTATGCTCAGTTGAATTGAGCATGAACAAAGTTTTATAATATCGAGGCAGGGTCTCAATATTGACACTGACCCTTAATACATTGTATATACGCCCCTTTTTTGACACAGTTTAATACATGTACATTGTATATCTCAAAAAATTAACGAATGATAAAGTGGACTATTCAGTAATTCATTCATCCAATTATTATGAGCTATGATAATACAACTATGCTAGTCATGGTGTGTCTAATTATTTAAATTATGATGCGTGTTACAATCAACCAAAACGACAATAAATGTCTGTTTTCAAATAAGCGTCATTTAGTTTAATTGTTGTGATGGGACCTGACATTCTTAAAATGGATAACGTTTTAATATTTGTGATTTTCTTTGTGATATTTAACACGTCTTCTTGCGTTCCTCTTCTCTCGGAGATGACAGGCAGTGGTCCGAACCCTCCGCCCCCTAAGAGAACTGTTGCAAAAGTACCTATCCAAGAACCTTCTCTATTGACAAAGTCACAAGTAAAAGCAGGTATGAGGAAGAACTTACTGGGTCCTGGCGCCGCACCTCCAGTAAAGGAACAACAAGTGTTAAACAAAGCGGGTCCAGCCCCAGACATGCGTATTCCAATGGATAATCCTTTGTTAGGCGCACAGATAGATGCTATGTTGGCAGAGGCTTCGCTGCAAGGACTGGATCCGACAAATATCTTTCAAAATCCGGCCTTTGGAATGCAGTTAGATAATATGTTAAAGAACATGCCAATGGCTCCTAAGCGGAAAGTTGCTAAACTACCAGTCCAAGATCCCTCTACCTTGACAAGATCACAGGTAAAGGCAGGTTTAAGGAAAAACTTATTAGCCTCTGGTGATGTGCCAGTTGAGCCTGTTGTAAAGAAGCAACATACATTGAATAAAGCTGGCACTTCGTCAGATCTAAGTACATCAATGGACAACCCTTTTATAGGAGCACAACTAGACGCGATGTTATCACAGGCCTCGATGCCAGGATTTGATCCGACAAGCGCTTTACAAAGTCCAGCCTTTGGAGAGCAATTTGATAAAATGTTGAGGAGTTTACCAATGGGGCAATTAGCATCCTTGGATTTTCTGAACAGTCCTTTATCAAAAATAATGTCTGGTAATGTACAAACACCGATGGCAATCCATTCTCATCCAGCCGAAATTTCTGTAAAACCACTTGATCGAGCAAGGCTTTCTCCAGGATCTTCTTCAAAACCTAAGGTACTTCCAACTCAATCATCTAAAGATGGTGGTATTTTTGCATTAGAACCAACCGGACAAAAGATAGGTCATATTAACCCAGGTACAACCATCAAACAGATGGACGTAAAAACAAACCCGAAAAGTATGCCCGAGTTACACACTGGGCCAAGAAGTGACAGTATAATTGCTGCAGAGAAAGGCAAAAAGGTGCCTGCCCAAATAACAAAGTCTGAAGTTAAGCAAGTGAATACTGAACAATACACCAAAACTAGGAACACAGAACAGGTCATGAAAACGATGCCAGTGTTAAATATCGCGCCTGGGGTTAAAGATGTAAATAAAATAAAACCTGTGCAAGGTTTGAAGCCAGGAACAGACCAGATATCTTCTGTGGACTTAAAACCGACGGAGATAAAGAATAGCTTAAAACCTAAGACGTCTGGAATAGATAATATGCCTCTGTTTAGCCAAGAGGCTGGAATTTATCCAAATACCATGGCAAAGAAAAGTGGCGCTTTCTCCACAAACAGAGCTTTTCCCGGATCGCAGCAAGTAGATCAAATGCACTTTAGAACAGGAGATGTTAACAAGCACGATATCTCACCATTAATACACACTGACTTTTCTAAAGGTACAGTGCATTCGCATGCTAATATTCTGCAAACTCCGATGCAGTCAGGAAGCAAGGGTGCATTTAGTTACGTTCAACATCCATTGCCTGACATGTCAAAACAACCAAAGATGTATAAATCCCCGACGCTTAAGAATAAAGTCGGAGCTGCTTCGGGTGAAATGATTCAACCAATAAAACAACCAGAGGTAGCTGGGTCTTTGACGCCTAAGAATAAAGTCGGAGCTGTGTTTGGCGAAATGATTCCACCAGTAAAACAACCCAAAGTAGCGAAGTCTTTGACGCCTAAGAATGACGCCAGAGCTGTTTTGGGCGAAATAATTCAATCAGTAAAACAACCAAAAGAAGTTAAGTCTTCGATGACTAAGAATAATATAGACACTGTATTGGATGAAATGGTCAAGTTAGTTAAACCACCATCATTACCTCCTGGATTGGACACACCAATGAGTAAGATACCTGAAGCACCTATGCTTCCTCTGCCTGACACAGTACATGTAAATATCGAACCATCCCTACCAGGTGTTTCGTGGGCAAATGTAGGGGATGGAATAACAAGGAACAAACCACCGATGGATACAAGTTACTCCTCGATGCAGAAGAGTCAACAACCATCTGTTAAGAAATCTATCCTGAAGAAACCAAAACCATGTCGCCTGAAAGGTAATATTGATTACAGTAAGACCTGTGTAAAACAGCCACTCGAAAATAGACATAGTGTGGCCGTTTTGCACAGGTTTTACTGTATTTCACTGAGTATTCCAAATGGAATTTATTTAAACATTAATATTTCTATTTCCACTCTATGTTGTAACATAGAGTGGAAAAAGAATAAATAATGCGAAAGGTGTTAATGCTTTACGTCCCTGTTAAGAATCATGGAAATGTAAAATATACTGAAGGACTTTAGAAACGCACCTTAACGAAATGAGCTTTACCAGAGGCCTAAAACTTCATGATTTGATTTTGTCTTTCCTTGTGCTTTCGAGAAAAAACATCGGTTCGAATAATTTATTCCCTCATTATGGAAGGTATTGATACTCTGTGACTTTTTAAATTTGGGATGTCTCAGAATAATCGCGACGTCACGGCAACATTAAGCCACAGCGTTTCGATTTTCTTATTGAATGCAGGCTAAATGAAGGGACTGGTCAATTTCATTTATCACATAATTAAAACATTACAGTTTGACAATAAATTAGCATTTTAGCAGGTTGTGCGTTTCTAAAGTCCATCAGTATAGTTAAATCTCTTGTGGCTGCCACTTTTTAGTTTGCAGTCGGCGAATTTGGCTGCTGTACACTGATCCTTTGTAATGGCTAATAAGGCTTGCTATTTGAAGTAAAGCGTCTGCTGAATTACAAAGCGTAAATTGTAATGATAATGAACTAAGCATATAATGCAAAACACTTATAAAGCAAGTGAGTGTGGCCAGAAAATACCACAACAAACCAACGGCACCGTGAGGAAGAGCCACAGAACGTCAACAGTCACAAGACATCAGAAAGACAATTAAAGTTGAGCAACCAGCTCTCTCTTCCTCATCAAGTTGTTAGCAACACTAGAAGACATAACGTACTAATTATCACAGCATTAAATATTGATGATTTTAAAAGACTGGTATATTGGCGTGATTTAATGTATACGGTTTCATAATTTAATGACCTTTACTGTAATTTTCTATTCTCATAGGAGCTACTCTTAAAATGATGCTCCCCATATGGGAAGCATATATATATGAAGCATATTCTTTCCTTTAATAGCAGCCCCCTTTAATGCGTGGTTTTCTAGGTGTGGAGATTCTACTGTTCAAAAGTTGGGTTCCAAAGACCTTAGGATGTTTGTCGATTAATTGCTTGTTGTGTGATATAATTAGAAACTGTATATCGCAAATAGCGCCAAATAATATACCCGTTAAATATACATGTAAGTGTTAAGGTACTTTGTCAATTACTACAAGTCGTGACTTATGCTTGAAGGGTTAATGTAAATTATATTAATGTATTACAATGAGGTTCATTAGCTCATTAAATTCTTAGAGTGCAATATACAACTTGCGACAGTAAAAGTATTTTCAAAAAGCTTAAATTCCTTGTTTGATATTTCAATGTAAACACGATTTCAGGCCTCCTGGTAAGAGTACGTAAATGAAAATCATGTTTCTTATTTCTTAACCAAAACAGTATTTGCATTTTTTAAATAGTAGCTAATACGCACGAGGGGCGTTCAATATGTAATGAAAACAGCCCGGAATATTCTAAAAATTTATATTTACACACTTCATAATTACTTTCATTAAAAGGCCCGTTTCTTGGCATTGCAGTTCTGATTTACACAAGCCACTTTCAAGATAGGGTACTGAAGTACACTACGATATGAAATCAAACACTGTTTTCAAAAGCAGATAACTACATGAGCGAGGGATGTTTTCAGTCTGCTTCTTCTTGTGGTAAATATCCATATATTGGTGATTTATAACTGCAAAATCATTGATATTGCTTTATATTCTATGAAATACTGAAGTTGCCATTTTGGTTAAAATCCTCCTTGATGCTACATTTTCTGGCATTCCAAGGACAGAGTCGTTTTTGCGTGAACGATTACATAGCGTAATTGTATACGAAAATCATTTGTTACATTTCTTCTGGTCGCTTTGATGTTCATTTGCAAGTAATACAGCCGATTTTGAAATTTCCATACCTAATCGCACTCATAAAGTACCCCCAAATACGTCATTCGAAATAAGAAAATCACTTAAAAGAAAGCCATCCCTGGCTTACACTGAAATGGATCAGACAAAATACCGCGTTCCGTCGATGTTTGCATTCGGATGTATTATTTTGACATTGTAACATGTATTTACATGTACATACTCTGGCTGGCTAATTTCAGACGATAAAATATAGGAAACAAAAATGGTTTGTGTACCACTCAGATGAGGATACCCCTAGATATTGGTTTCAGTTTAACTGGTCTGCTGACTCTGTACTGTGTGTATTGAGACTTCGATACATTTCTGGTACGAAGCCATATTTCTGATTTTCAAGGACCGTGCGAGGTTAAGTGTTACGTCCATTGCTTTAAACGACGTCAACATAAGAGGGGGTAACGTTATAAAACCGTTTGCACGAGAAATCGGTACTGGTCAAAAGTTTGTATCGTTATAGCAGACAAGAAATATCTTTAAAAAAGATATTAGACGAGTTGAAAGAAAACATCTTTGATATGAGTAACGTGAGAAATTTTTAAAAAACTTAAAAAAAAACTAAAATAAAAAAAGCTCATATTTGTACACATTTTTATATGTTTTTGAATTTAATGTTTTACAGTTCAGCAGATAAGTTTCATTACTTTTATTAATACCAACTCTCATACACCGACAGGAGGTGGTGTGCCGATTCTCTGGCGGAATAAACATACGAAAAGAAAAGAAAAACATTAATTTGTTGGCTCTTAAGGATTGCTGAAGATACGAGGGATGATCCAAAAGTTCTGATCGTTGCCTTGTAGCTATGTCCAGAGACATTTTTGAGAAGCATACTATGCACCATACAAAAGAACGCGTTATTACCTTTATAATGATGCTTATATGTTCTCGCAGTACTGTTCTTATTAATAATTACAGCACATTATATATGGTCAACTCCATACCACTGGCCTTTTTTATATTGTAGAATAATGATAATATTTTAATCTGAATCTTTCAAGCCCGGCATTTTTAAAACTGCAAAATAAAACTGCATTGTCATTTTACTTTTTATTGCTTGTAATGTCCATTCAAATGTAAGAATGGTGACAGGGTATGTCGATTCAATATTTAAAGCTCAACGCGGAATTCTTATGACGTCATTGAAACTGACAACTACGTCATTTTGAATACATTGCAGAATATTCATTTCAGAAAATATTCTATTTTTGTCTATCAATTTGGACTAAAAACATGCCGAACCAAATTTCGGCAAAAAAATTTAGATCAATGTTATTTTGATTAAAAAATATCTCAATCTTCATTGGAATATTGTAAAAAGTTATACTTTTTACCGAAAAAATGACTGATTTTAAATAAGAATTTTCAAAATTGTTATTGGTTTCAGATGGGTGCTTGGGTGCTCAATTTATCCCATATTGCATCATTTTTCGATGTAGTGCACCTTTGGACATTTAATTTGGTTTTATTTTTAGATATACGCATACAAATTTGTGTACCTCCGAGTATTGACCTAATTTGCCGAGGCAAACCACATACACATCTTCCGACCATGACAAAAGCAAATGTGAAGTCATACATATAGGAGAGGTTGCACATACGAGGTACCCACTTCTTGACTGCTTTGATAGTATTTAAATCTAAAACATCTTGAAAATGAAATAATTAAGGGGACAGCAACATCGAAAGCAAATTAATCTGAAATGCAAGCATTTAATTAACCATGCAATCTGCTGCAAACCTTATCAAAATCTATGTGCTAATGCAACTTTTAGAATGAGAAACTTTTGACCTTGTGATTACTTGTACTTAGCAGTATTGCACATTGTGAATACAAGGAGTGTAGGGTTAATAGTTTTGGTAATACTGTCATATAACAATGGTAGCAAAGGTGTGGGTGGGGTAACAATGTACTAAAATATGGTAGTTTTCAACATTTTTTGGGCTACTTGGAAAGTTTTGCACACTTTAGTAAGACCAAGCTAAAAATGGTCTGCAATAAACTGAAAAAATATTTTGAGGACGTTACCGCCTTCTTATCGTTACTATGGCATTTCTGATGCCACCGTCTCATAAAGCCAAAATGGACAAATGCAGCTTCTTAGGCGTTTTTGTAATGCAGAACATGAAGACATCAGACACAATGAAAAATTAAGTGTTGAAATAAAACTTATATTATGCTTTTTCAAACATAATTGGTGCAAGGCCTAAAAGGGGCCTGATAATAGCCCTTTTAGAGGTCTCTGTAGGCAAAAGACCCAACTATTTTGTAATAAATGCCAAACTCATGTATTAAGTGGCGTAGAAATCACCTTAAAATATTTTCAAGTCATTGATCTTATAGCTAGCTTTTTATGAAAAACAAATATAGGGCGTTGTCTCAATTGAGGGGTCAAAAAGGGGCTCAAAGGGGAGTAAATGAGGTGTCAAATTTTTTGACAAAATAGTGCCAGAAAATCAGTTAAAATAGACATGCATTGCCATAAGCAACTTTAAGAATGAAAAATTTTGACCTTATGTTATCTTGTTCTAGGCAGTATTGCTCCATGTGAATACAAGGATGGTATGGTTAATCATTTTGGTCATTCTGTCATATAGCAATGTCGTAAAAAAGTGGTAACAATGTTCTAAAATATGGCAGTTTTCGACATTGCAAGTTGGGGTTACTTGGAAAGGTTTACAAACTTTAGTACGACCAAGCTAAATATGGTATATAATACAATGAAAAAATATTTTTAGGAAGTAACCATCTTCTTACCATAACCATGGCAACTATGATGCATCAATTTCAAAAAGCCAAAATGGACAACAACAATATGACAGTCTTTTTTGTATTAAAAAACATAAAAAATCTGGCACAATAAAAAAGTTAAATGTTAAAACGATACATACATGTTACTTTGCTGACAAATCTGTGGTGAGATGCCCTAAACTGGACTTGATAATAGCCCCTTTAGAGGTTTATATAGGTAAAATGCTAATTTTTAATCGAAAATGCCTATCTTATATATGCATAGCATACAAATGTTATTAAAATATATTTTGGGCATTGGACTAATTGCTAGCAGTTTAGAAAATAGACTTGTGGGGTTGATTCAATCTAGGGTTAGGGAAGGGGCTCAAGAGGGGGTAAATGAGGTATATTTTATCAAAACATATGTTTAAAAAACTTAAAGAAGATGCGCTCAAAATGTACATACTATCGAAAAGAGCAGAAACACGCACCACACAGAGCGTCACCGCGTTTTCTTAGGTAAGGTGGCTGGCAAAAAAGCTTGTTTTTCTTTTTAAAAAGCAAACGTGTGCTGTTGTCATCTGCGGCAAGTTATATCGGTGCCGCCATTGCATATTAATTGATGCACACTTTAGCAATTAATTTTATTGCCAGTATGTATTACGAAAAAACTATGAGCTTGATGGATTACATAACATCATTCAAAAATTAGCTACTTCGCACGAAAATCTGTCATTTGTTGTATGCGAGCAACAAATACACAGGCCAGACTGCATATGCGCAGTCTGATCTACGCCTTTATTATTCGCTGCCTGGAAAGTCTAGTGATCATTTGAGATTCATAAAGAATTTAAGGATGGATTCTAGCTTAGTCCCTCAAGCTGAGCAGGCAGTTTTAAGCCTATAGAATGGTCGCATTCCAAAAGACAGATTTTCTGGCGAGGAGACTCAAACTGAACCCAGTACATCTGATATACAGTAGTACATGTACCTAGCTTCTACATTGTTTCAGTCTAACGTCCGATTTAAAGGGTTGTTACTCCTAAATGAGTATTATATTACTATAGTGTTTCCAGGTAATAAGTGACCCCCGTTTTTCTTTTTTTTTAAACAGTTTTAAATTGAACTTAGAAGAGCGGCACTTAGCATGTAGATTTAAATGCACACCGCGTAACTAAAACTTATATTTGGGAGACGCCCTTATTTGAAACTGAAGCCCCAGTCCCCTGTACAAAAGAATAACTTGGTTATTTTTCCCTGTGAATATACCTATGAGTACCCAAATAGATACACGTGGTATATTTGCATTGCTATGATGATATGTACTAGCCTACAGGACTATCTATATCCGATGATTCAACGAAAATCTATTCCGCAAACCTCACTCGTCATCATTTTGACACACACACGCTCGCACACACGTAATTGTAAAAGTCTATAGGGGTCCTAGACCGTGCCGTATTGAAAGCAGGCAAAAAAAAGCTTAAGCATGAAACATGCATGTACATGTAGCACCTTCCATTTCAATTCATTGACTCGTTTTGCCTACGAGGTAATTTGTCGTGATTTTGTCGTCTGCTGATATTTTTTTTTCAAAATCAGTTTGTTTCTTGTTGTTGCTTTTTCTAAAATGATCTTTCGGGAATATCAGTAGAGTGCCAAGCAGTTCGAATCTAGATCATGCCAGACGTTTTGTCGGGCCTGATCTGGGTCCAAACTGTTTGCAAAGATAATCAGCAGACGACACTAGTAAGTAAAGAGTTTATGACGAAAACTCAAGTTTAGAGACTTGAAGAGAAATATCGAATTAGGGATATACATTAAACTTAAAGAGCAACAAACATTTGCCTGCTAAAGCTATTTCGCTGATAAACTTTGTCAACAGCCGAAGGCAAGTTCAGGTTAAAATGTTGGGCATTATCTAGATCCATACTGTTTGATAACCTACTTGTTTTCCTGAAAAACATATTTTTAGGAATCAATGATCTCGAAAGAAAATTCAGCCAGTATTTAAGGTTCAGACAATACTGTTAATTGAATCGTTTTTTAACACAGGCCATTTCAATGCATCGCTTTTAGATGTACAGTGAAGTTTATGAGTCAGTATAAGCAGTGAAGCATAGCTTAATGCACTAAAATTGGGCCAGTTAAGCAATTTTAGCGCGAAGTTGCGATTGTTTTTTATCAGTTTAAATACGTGTTTTGGGTGCTCAAAAGAACCATATCATCGAGACGGTTGTTTTGAGTACACACAACATATTTTTTGGTTAAGTAATAGGAAAAATAATTCTCTGTTACGCACTCTTATCTGTGGGACTGACGAATTACCTTCACTGACCTGTATAAGCCATGTTTTATTTATATCGCTAGGTTCACTTGGGGACTAATTCAAAGAAGAGCAGCAAAAACACACCAAAATTCCATCTAATCCCAGCCTATCAAAAACTCATATTTATGTGGAAAAAATAAATTCAATTACGCGGTATATATTTAAATTCATTTATCTAATTAATTTTTCAATTAAAATCACCATATAAGAATAATTAGCAAAAAACGGGGGTCACTTAAGTCCTGGGAACACATTAGTTTCTTTAACCTGCCAAAAAAATCATATATGGTGTCAGATAAAGTCGTGGTGTGGAAAGCAAATTGGACGGACAGACGTTCTCACACAGTTCACACCTGCGGGTCGTGCAAAATTTCGGTACCAATTCTTTTTAAAGTTTTGTTGTTAGTAATAATTTCGATTTGCATATTTTCAATTTAACACAGATTTCGTGATTTTCGGCAGTTTTCTACGTTTTAAATTAACCCATTAGCCTCGTCACCGTATTACATAACTGTGGCTTGACAATGTTAAAATAGATAAGTATGTAAAATTTTGATCCATATATACCTTGTGGTATCAAGAGCATTTTCACTAACTGGCCACGACTAGCCGGATTGATACTCAGCAAAGCCTCGTCCATCACAAATGCTTTTCAGTGTGTACATGTAAGTGGTTAGACAATGTTGACATGCATACGTATGCAAAAAATTGCTCAAAATATACCATGTGGTTCAAGCGTTATGGACATTTTCACTTCAATTACAGTGCACATTGATCGTGCCTCAGCTTCATTTAGACCTCTGATCTACGAAACAATCAGGTTAACACTGGAATAAGTGCTCAGCTGATACATGTATGTCCCGTACGTTTGATTATAGTTGAACCTGCGTGACATGTTTAGTGTCGTGGAATAAAGAGCATCCCCAGCTAATGAACGCAATTCTATTTCAAACAGTTTAATTGGAAGATGTCAGTCGCATTAATTAGGCTAATACAAATCTAGTATTTTTATCACGAAAATTGTCATATGACATACTTAATAATTGTGCACAGAACAAAAGCGACTCCGTCCTTAAGTAGTACATCTTAACAACTAGCCAGCGCATGCCAAAGGAACAAAATGACATGAGCGCCCTACGAAGACTGTTCAACTTCTGGGCTTCCACCGAGTGCGCAGAGAAGGTTATGATGTGCTTGGACAAATGTCCGAGGCTTATCTGAGATTTCTCTAAGCGCACAGATCATTCGTCACCGACTCAATCATGCGCGGATCAGTTTTGTCAGGGGGGTCCAACTTTGACGGGGTTTTTTTTTTTAGTTGATGAGGGAAGGACGATCAAATACCACTATAATCGTGCCATCATTGGCCCGCCAGCGAAACGCCATTGAAATGGCGTTTCGCTGGTCTGCCGATGATGGCCCACAATTGAATGCTGGCTTGGTAGCTTTGTGATTTTCAGGGGATCCGGATCATATGGCTAGGAAACCCTATTTTTGTGATTTTTCAGGGGGGGTCCGGACCCCCTGCCCCCCTCTGGATACGCCCATGTCAATTAATATATATTGGCATTTACAGCTTCTCTCAAGTGCATTCCTAAATGTGTAACACATTAGTTCGTTGTGTAATTCTGACACGATTCGAAAGAATTCTTTTCAAATCCTTTAATAGGATTTAAAGCTGGTTCTGAACATAGCATATCATTGATAATTTTCTCAGCAAACTTGGTAGCTCTTATCAATCCTTCGAATTACTTGGTTAATTATTTGGAAATCTGCTTCGTTTATTTTTTTTTATGTGAAATCTATAAAAATGATAAATTACTAAGAAGGAAAAATAGTGACAGCAGTTAAAATATATACACTTCACAACACGTATAACTGTGCATATAAAAATTCTCATATCTCCAATACGTGTAATAATTGTCAGATCATTTTCAAATTTTCAACAAAAAACAACAACATGCATATCATGAAATTGCATTTTTTACCTCGAATACGATATGAAGTTAGAATGGCTCGAAATTATATAGAAAAATTGTAGGTATTCCAATGGATACTAATTGTGCTCCTCTTGTTGCAGATTTGTTTTTGTTTTGTTATGAGGGAGACTTTATGTTGTCTCTGTCAGACAATAATCAAACTGATATTATTGAAGCTTTTAACTCCACCTTAGATATTTTGACGACTTACTTAATATTGATAATCCTTATTTTGAACAAATGGTAGGTCAGATATATCCATGCGAGCTGAATATTTCTTGTACTTCAACAACAGCAGAATCTAGGGTGAAGATTTGGTATCAGTAAAATGTATTTAAGCCCCCCCCCCCTCCCCGGTGGCTTAGGCTGCTGTCCGTTCTAAGGCGGTGGTTCTGTTGCTGTTGACTTTTTGTTTATTGTTACTCCCTATGTGGGAGTCTGTAATTGTTCTATGTTTTGTTGTACGTTACTTTATGTCATGATGATTTGAAGGTGTATTTACTTCAAATGTAATTGAAATTAAAACAAATGTCATATGTGCATTAATAAAGGAATCAAACATGGTTTTTCATGTATTAACGTCGGCCAGATGTAAAAAACCGTGGACAAAGCCCGGGGCTTTGAACATCTCCCAAGGGAGTTGGAGGGATGCAAGCAAAATGCTGATATTATGTGCTGCACTTGCCTCAAACATGGTCTTGATAGCTCTGTTGATTGTGGAGTTAAGTGCAAGAATTCTGGCGGCCAAACAGAAAAATGACCAAATATGAAAATAAGAAATTGAAAGTACAGACATGCATTTTCTAAGGTTCCAAATGTTAAATCACTAATGGTGTTGTCATCATGTTATGTTTTGCTTTATTGGCTGTACGAAGTATATAGAGAGCTATAGTCGTCACCACTGGCTCAGATTAGGCATCAAAATCTGTGTTAGCATACAGAGCTTGTGTCAGTTAAGTGTGTAACTTAAAAACTGTATTGTGTGGGCTTTGCAATTGAATGTAGTAGATTTTGTAATTCGGTCGTGTGTTCTGTACTGTTTCAGATATGTTAATGAAACTTTACACAAATGTAGAGCATCATGAGATCATAAGAGGAACAAAAGTTTGCATAATTGTGGAGGTATGGCGCTTTAGCACTGAAGAAGAGTTGCCTTAGCAACAAGGCTGTGTTTGCTCTTGAAATTAAAAATACTCTTTAAATATTTTCAGGAAGCTTAACATAAATGAGCCGGGGCATGACATTTCCAAAAATGTGGTATCTGCAACCGGCAAAGCCTCAGATCAGCCTGCGCATACGCGCAGTCTGATCAGAGCCTTTGCTAGTTGCTTGGATATTCTACGCGTGTTAAGCTATTGACTGAACATCATTTGGAGCTTCCAAGCATAAAAGGAGACTGCACAGGCTCGTCTGAGCCTATACTTGTCAAAACGCCACATTGTTGGAAATCACATGTCGCGGCCCAAATGTAAAGCATTACGAGATAACATACAGGGCACAATAGCTGTATTTGAAAATTGAAACTTAGAGATTTTCCCATATGTTTTTGGCTGCATTTCGCAAAATGTGTAAGGCAGCATGCTACTTTTACCATCTGTAACATCCCCTGGTCATGGCCATACACTAAATGCGGGCAATTTAACTGTTAATATACGAGGGGCATTTGGAAAGTTCTTAGCATGACATCATAACTCCACAATGCGTTGATAAAATGCTATCAAATTTAAATAATACATTTTTGGAAACTAGAATTCAACGGCTACATGATGGTTTATTTTTTGTCGAAAAAGGAATCGGCGTGCACGTACAGCGCATGTTCAAAATGAGTAGGGTTTATACACTGGCTGAAACTTTAAGCAAAATATATGTAAAAAAAACGAAGGAAAATTGGGGCTCATGTTAACGATCATGGTTTGACAAATGATCATGGTTTGACAAATTAACGATTTGGTGCCAACTAATTTTTATTAAAATGTATTATGCAATCACTGCTTGCACGACTAACACCTTTAAATTCGGGAAATGTTGACTAATAGAGAAATTGTAAACTTTCAAAATGGGACTTTTTTCGATTTTTTTTATACCTTTTACTATAATTGTGTCACTACAGGAGCACGAAAATTCCTACTGAGTATATGTTTTGCTTTATTAGTAGCGAACAACGCATAAAATCATTTCGTCGCGCAAAAAGTGTGGCTTTCATACGGTATTCAGTTTAATTTACTGTTGAGTCCTTATCCTTGCTTTATCTCCTTGTTATATCTTGATTTATATGTTTTAGGAGATGATGCATTGATTGGTTAGGGGTCTTTCATGCAAACCAAATATCTATGTGTCTTGATCCACATCTGAATTAAGGGTGAGGTTGGCGCCGTTAAACCGGTTTAAGCCCTCCAGTAAAATATTTTACTGACCGTTCCAAGGCGGTACTTCTTTTGTGGATCTTTTATGCTTTTGTTCTGTCTTGTGTTTGCTATGTCTTTGTGCGCGTCTAATTATATGTGCTTTGTGGTCACCTGCTGGGAAAGGGCTGACCTCTTGGCTCTCGTTTGTGGTGTCTACTGTGAGTTTGTCACTTTCCCATTGGTATCCTGGGTCAGATGTGGTACTTGATTGTATCGATTCCTGATCTTTGCACCCTTACTTACTTTTTTTTAGTTCTGTATTCAAGAAAATTATTTTTAATAGCACTACCCCTACTTTTCAAGAATTGGGTGGGGTAACTTAACCCCTCACATTTTGTCGATGGCAAAAGAACTTCTCATGGTATCGCGTTTACCATCACAATATTGATTGATTTCTACTTTCAATGTAGTTTAACTTTTTTGTTTGCCACCGTTTTCAATTGAAATGAACCAGAACGTCAACTCATAGCTAAACCTACTCTGCCCAATGGGAAGATTATACGAGTAATCTTCTCTTTGTCCTGGCTTACGAAATTTCTTTTGGTTTCAATACAAAGAACATACAGTCTGCTTGACAATGATACCAAAGCATGGCATTTTTAAACTACTGCCGGTTTTATACCTACAAAATATGTGCATTGTGACATGCGATTTTTAGTCGAAGATTTTACAGATTGCTTTGCTTTCTAGACGGTTTTGGTATTGCTGTTCCGGTATTTAGTTATTTAAAATCAGCCAACTCGATTATCAATTGTATAATAACTGTACCAGATTGGGCCTACCAAATGGTACACAATTATCTTATTTCATGAACTGTTGCTAATATTCTGCACACTTTTCAAAAGTTAAAATGTTATATATTCCACTGAAATTTTGCGTTTTCCAATATACAAACAGTACACGTATTCACAATAATATTTTTCGTGTCTGCATTATAATACCCCAATGAAATATGTGCCATAACATAGCGGAAAGATAGCTCTTTGAAATGATAACAAACATGACACGGTTTATTAGTTGGTGACTGAGATAAAAGACCATGATAAGAACTTTCTAAATGCCCCTCGTAGACAAACAAAACACTGAGTGATTGAAAAACGAAGGTCACCACTCTATGGCCATTAAAACAAGTATGCCTTTTTTATACTTGGTATGTACTTTAGAAACCATAAGACGCAGAATACCAAAAATATATATTTGCGATAAACATGAAAATATCTCATATATGTGTCCCGATAACGTGCCAACTAAATTTACTGCAGACGTTCTCATATTCTGCTATTTAGTGCCACCCCAGCCCCATAAAATGATGAAAAATGAGCTTGTAGTTCACGTAAATTGTCTGCTAACAGACGATTAACAAAAAAATCAAACCTGATTTTCAGCTGTCAAATATTTGATAGTTTGCTGGCGCGCAATAGTAATTGTTACGTTAAGGGTTAACGCTGTCATAAAGCTCTTTACTATCTTAACTAAACGGAAGTACTCGGTCATCATCTTTTACGAAACGCTGGATTGCTGCGAAACATCCAATAACATTAGTGTCAAAGTCAGTCTGTCTGCATATACAGGTCATATTGTAAGGTCAAATATAGTCATTACTTTTTGTCGAATCGATAGAACTGATAAGGTTGTACTAATTGATGTTTTTTCAGCAATCCTGCGACTGTTTCGGTTATCATGAGCAACATACTAAAAGTTGCAAGTCGTATCTTGTGGGGAAAAAATCATATTTTCGACTTAAAATGATCACCACTGTGCTTAATGTGGTACAGTCTCGTCAGACCCTTCGTTTCTCGCATACACAAAGTATGGAAGTTGAGGGAGACTCCGACCAAAAAGTTACGATATTTTTTTTCTGTAATAAATGCACACCGACCAACACTGTCTAGTCGTTGGTATCTGCTTACTGGGTTTTGACAATGCGAAGCGGAAATAAAAGCAAACACTTAAGAAATACTTTCAATAATTCATGAACGATATGTTTAACCCTTAATGTGCCAATCGCAACAAAAGTCGTCTGCTTTTCTCGTCAGCTGAAATATTAAAGAAGCCTCTATGGCAAACAGTGCGTGAACCCAGATCAGACTGCTCCTATAGGAGCAGTCTGTTCTGGGTCCACGCTGTTTGCTTCTATACTTAATTTGTCAGTAATGTTAACTAATTATTGGCAGCAGACGACTTCAGCAGACGACATTTTCAGATGCATTTTTTCTTGGCGCTTTAATGATTAAAGAGTAAAAATCCACGTAATGATTACGGCCGCAAGAAATGTACAAAACATGTAAACTGCATTACTTGTACATTTCGCGGATCTTTGCATCTTACACAGTAGTATGAGCGTCTCTTTGGGCCCCAAACAAAATTGACCTACTTTCGACCCTGTTGTTTCTATTTTGAGTAACTCATTCGCTTAATAAGGGAATGTGAAGATGGATGACAAGTCCCAACAAGTCCAATGGAATGGCAAATGTTTCATTGTTCATGACGAACAATAGGTTTATATTTGTAAATAGGAGTGTTCATAGAAAGTACTCAATCGATAAAAATACTACCAAAATTAATTCCCTTCAAGTCTTATCCATGACTGACTATTGTTTACATAATGTGGTCTTTTGAATTGTAAGGGATATTCCCTTGTAAGCAAAAAAGGATAAAATTATGAATAGCAGTCATGGCTTTAAGCCCCTATTGTGGTGAACAATGGGATCAATATCATGTATAGTCAGAAAGCATTCAACAAACAATATGGACAAGATAATAGTCAGTTTAATCCTCTTAGCTTATCTATCGACTTCATGGAGGATAAGCGATTCTAAAGGAACAGTTTACGCCTTTGTTAAACTTAAGTGGTTTATACTAAAAGGATTAAAATTGGGAAAATAGCAAAGGGCATAGAGTATGAGAAATACATTTTAAAATTGTCATGCATGCCCAAACATTTTTTAAAATCGTACCAGGCTTGACACTTTGCTGTCCAATCAGGCACTGACCTGAATGACATGTGCTGTGCTCTTATTAAAATATGTTTTCCCAACATAACAAGTAAGAACATAATACATCTAATCATGTCAAACCCAAACGATATAACATACTTTTTTGATCAGGAGGAATAATTGTATCATATCATGATCATAAATTGGATAGGTGCTATAGGTATTAGTTTAGTCTCTCTCAGCATGCCACTTTTGTTTGATGGTGGAGGAGGTTGTGGTATTAGGGCTAAAACATTATATGTAATGTTTTATGCTGAATAAATATTGGTATTGGAAATCAAGTGAATCTGAAAAGCAAACCCTTGTCAAATCAGATTGAATTAAAAGAAAAATAAGAAAGTTACAGATATTTGTATAGAGAGAATGTGAAGCAATGAAATAAAGCCATTTAAGGCTGTCTGGCGTCACACAGTCCACTGGCTTTAAGGCTGTCTGGCGTCACACAGTCCACATTAATATGCATAAAGAGAATAACTAATTGTCTGTTTTTCATTTTAACTTTGCATTATTATAGATTATTCTATTGAAAATAGTTAATTTTGAAAAAAATATCTGTACAGTTTGTGAAAAAATTGGGGACTTTCAAAATTTACAGGAAGTTAATTATACACTGAACAAAAGTAAGTAAGGGTGCAAAGATCAGGAATCGATAAAATCAAGTACCACACCTGATAAAAAATAAAAAGTTCCAAACCGCCAATTATCAAAACAAAGCTTTTCAATATAACTCATTAATTATACAACCATTTGAAATAATGTTTGACACAGTATATTTGGTCACAAATATCCGTCAATTGAACAAAATAAAGTGTGATTCAAAAGGATGTTCACTGATGCACAGACTTTGTCCTTGTACAGGGGAAGTGCACCTGGGGCACGATGCAAATTGTTTTTCGCCCATTGTATACTTGCATCATCAATGACAACATTCCAACTATTTTATTCCATCTCACAAATGCCAACCTATGGATCATATGAGTTGAGAGGATAATGATCGAGCTGTGGGATTAATTGATATTTGATCCTCGTTGAGACAAATTTGTAATTTATCATACATTTTGACATGTTTTGAAAGAGTCCAAAGTGTACAAGTCGGAGGTCAAGTCAAATGTGTAGTACACGTCTTCTGTGTGACGCACCTTTGAATAATATTGTGGATGAAACATGTCAATTTTTAGTTATTTTAGGCCATATGGACTTCCTTAGTAACACTGTGGATTACTTGAAAATTGCTACTTCTTTAAAATAAACTCAGGACTTTTCATATTGTTCATTTTCAGCTCCATAAATTTTCTTCCCATTTTAGGTCTCAGGAATACTAAATCGCCACAATAAAACCATCCAACAGTGGTTAACAAAGTATCAGGCGGCGGACAACGTTGAACAGGGTGGACATACGCAGTATTAATTTATGCGTTCAAATATCAGCATTTTTATGTGAAAATGAAATGAGACGGTGCCTTTATACAGTCTATCAATTAAGGACGTCAGTGCCAATTAATGATAATGTAATTGTGACATATTCTATAAAATTGATTTGCCTTAATTGAGTGTCAATTTTTAGTCAGGCTTGTACATGCTTAGATATTTGAGAAAATGTTGAGTGGCGGTTTAGAAGTTTCGTTCAATACATATTCAAAATGATGACCTAATATTTCAAACTTTTTTGTTGATTAATTTTGGACATAACCTTTTATTTTATGTACATTGTTTATGAAAAGTCTTATTCATTTTAAATAGAATGTATTATCGTAGCAAATTTGTTGCTTTGTAAGCATATTTAGCATTTATTACGGTAATTACGTTATATGAAAGACGGCAAAGTGTAGTTTCTCTACTTGCAGGTCTGTATGCCACTTGTAATATGATGGGGAATCCCAGTGAGCCACAATACCGAAATATTACTGGAGTATTGTACTTACGACAGACAGTGGTAGGTATCAACTGGGAAAGCCTGGCACAATTCGACAATCGAATCAAGGGTTGGGTGTACGTAAGGCGCAATACGCATATTACTATGTACATAAAAGCTCCATTTTGTTAGCCAGAATTGTTGTTGATTGTTGCTCCCATTAAGGATTCTCTAATTGTTCTATGTTTTGTTGTGCGTTACTTTGTGTCCATTCTAGTTCTGCAATAATCTCGATGGGGAAGAGAGACATGGTTGCTTTGCTTCGTCTTGCTGGTGTCTCGTGATTGCTGTTTGGCTCTTCCTAACAATGCAACGGGTTTGTCTTAAGTTGTGACTATGGTATTTCCTGATCATTCTCACTTACTATTTTTGCGTAAGGAAAATTGGTTCTGTAGCATGTGGATTCAGCCCTAATAAAACCATTTTTCTGATTACCCGAGAAGATTAACCAGCAGAATAAAAGAAGTTTATGTATTTTTCTAATAAAATATCGCTATTAAAAACATGAACTTCATTTATAACCGTTTGTTTTGCTACAATCACACTTGTTATGTGGTTGGCATGGTTTCTGTGACGGCAGTGTCATCTTATGTAACGCCAGCGCTAGGTTATCAAAGTAGATCCTCGATGTACATCCGAGGTCTGATTCCACAGAATCGGCCAAGGCAGTTCCGACTGTGGTATGTTTAAAACTAAACCAGTGCTTGACAAGCCAACGAAATGGCATGCGAAGATTTAGATCAGCCTGAGCATAAATCCATTCAGATCAGAGCTTCGCTGTACTCTCAATGAGTAGCTGTGGATTTCTTAATGCGCACCTAGTAAAGACTCAGATCTGCACTGGCATTAATTCAGTCTGATTTGGCCCCAAGTTTAAACTTTTGTTCATGCTCAACTCAACTGAGCATACAATTTTAGCTGCTCACAAAACTGACTCAAATCTTAAGACTTGTCTTGATTCATATCTCGCAGATGCTGTATCTATCCTTCTTATACAATGTAAATGTGAATATGACAACACTCGTATGCATTTAAATAAGTTTGTGCTCAGTTGAGTTGAGCATGAAAACGTTTATAATCGCGGGGCCAGAGCTTTGCTTTACACTCATTTGCTACCGATTTGGACTCATAGGTTTCTTTGTGTGGACAATGAAGTCTCTGATCAGACCTGGTAGATGACTGGGCTGGAATAAGTCTACGCTATAAAAACGCAAATATAAATGTGTTGGCTTTGATATACATTATTACATGTTTTAAATAATCTATGGGCTTCAAGGCAAGGAAACCTGTCTTCAGCTTTTCGGCCAGGCTGGACTCCAACTAGCCTGTATAGCTGCACAGACTGGCTAGACTCTTGAAATTATGGATATAGCAAGTTTGGTAATTGTTCATCGTGACACTGATCAGCAGGCATTGCTTATTCAAGTGTGTACGAACAATTTTACTTGTGAATTGAACTATATCATGGGTGAAAGCTCAAAAGTCCTTACCTTTCGAAATTCAAACTTTTAAACAGACAGTATGCCTACAACATAATAGCAATTTCACATTTAAATGGTCAGTTGTCTTAACACATACAGAAATAAATCAAAGAAGCTATTATAGTATATTGAATCCAGCATTTTAAGGCTGACTTCCTATGGAAAGTCAGCCTCAAAATCCTGAATTCAGGAAAAATCCTGAAAACTTTCACCGATGCTATATTGGTTTGGGTATTTACGACATTGGCGAGCAGCAACTGCTACATATGCACAGTTTCCCCAGAGCCTTCACTTCTAGCATACGCAAAGTATGTGAGTAGAGGAAGACTCAGGCCAAAATAAGATCACAGGCACCGTTGGATACGCCAGTGTGTGTTTTAAGGGGGTTTTGCGCATATGCGATGAGTACATTACAAAGCTGTTTGCTGCTGTAATATCCATATTCTGCAACTGAAATAAATCGGTCTCACCAAAGAAAAACTTTAAGTGAACAAAATGCCACATCAATACGATTAAATATAGGGAAGAAAGATTCTACCTGGTATTAACGGGTCGACAATTCTAGAAACTGACATTTTTTTTCAATCAAAAATTTATTTTGTTATTTTTGGGTCAAAACACAGAATGCGGACGCTTTTTATTAGTACCAGAGCAGTAGTACAACCACATTGGAACACGTTTTTGCTAGTGACCTAATAGTTGATTTACTTCGTTTTACCAGGAAAATGCCTGTTTCATTTAAAGCTGAAGGGAAAATCCACAATTTTTCAAATGCATTTATTATAGAGCTTACAGTATGGCAGAATTAATCCCTCATTAAATGTTTGTGAATGCTCTTCTATTAGCCTGTTATTTAATTACTTATGCTTGTTCATGGGGGTCTGGCCATTTTCAGGTCAGTGAGCTCTACACAGGAAAACTGGAAGCATTACCATCTGCTTACACATACATTTTTCGGTTATGATGTCCGTGTGCCGCGGTCCCTTCTCACTAGGTATATACAGATCATCATCTGCTTACACACAACCCATGTAAAGTTATATATCCTTGATAATGTCCAAAATAACAATGTTTCAGAGTAATATTTTTGGCAGTGTGGGCATTGATGAGTATATTTTGATACCTGGCCAATATTTATTTTTTTTTCTAAAATTTTAACCCTTAAAACACTAATTATTACTTTAGCAGACGACATATTTTTTATCAGTCTTCCTCATTTTTTGGTTCAAAAAGACAGGTTAAAACCAAATGAAACTTATTGAAAAATAAAATACTTTTCTTTTGATAGTTGTAACATTCTAATTTTCAGTGATCTGGCTGTTGATTGTAATTTTAAAAAACGGAATATCCATTATCCAATATTGAAATGGGAAAACGACTGGAAGGTACTTCTTCAATCATTTAGCTGACCTGCGTATAGAGGTTAACTCGGGTTAATGTGTGCCTGATTAATGCCAATAGCTGTAAGATGGCTGCTCCTAGATATTTAAATAAAGGCAATAAATAGTACTGTAATTAACTTAGCAGATGTATAAATGATCTCTGAAAGTTAAATCAATACATAAGGTAACATTTATTTCTTTTATTTAAGTAAAATGTTAAAAGTCACGGACATACACTTTAAAGTACTTATTTGTTAACTATTTCAGAAAAAGAACTGTAAATACGATTGGTTAAATATTCAAGTTGATGTTTCTAACGTTCCAATGAATGACGGTACCTTGTTCCATGGTATGCACATACACCAGTATGGCGAAATAACAGAAGGTTGTGACGGCATGGGACCCCACTATAACCCCTCCAACACACCACATGGTGCTCCCTGGCAACCACAACGGTGAGTATATTGTTGGCCAGTTTGTTTATTGTTGTATTTATTTTTTATTTTTTTGCTTTTTAAGCAGTTTTAATCAAGATTAAAAAGCTGAGTAATTCGGTTTTGTGAAAGGTTACAGCTATGGTACAACTAGTTTTAGACGTCAAATAGTCATCATCTATGTCTCGAAGAAACGTCAGCATACATGTGAAGTCATATACGTCCATTGCAGCAACTGCCAATTTTTTTAGATAGTTTCTCTATGATGATACATTGCAAACGTCCATGCGACCTTAAATTGTTGTGCTTCAACAACAGCAGAATCTAGGGCGAAGATTTGGTACCAGTAAAATGCATTTAAGCCCCCTGAGTGGCTTAGGCTGCTGTCCGTTCTAAGGCGGTCGTTCTGTTATTATTGATTCGTTGTTGATTGATTCTCCCATACTTTTCTATGTTTGTTGCGGGTTAATTTGAGTCCATTCTAGTTTTGCAATCATCTTGATGGGGGAAGAGAGAGCTGGTTGATGTGCTTATTTTGTCTTCCTTGTGTCTCGTGATTCCTCGCGATGCCACGGGTATGTCTGTAGTTTGTGATATTTCCTAATTATACTCACTTACTATTTAAGAAGAAAATCTAATAAGCGAATAAGACCAGGAAAACTCACAATCACAGATCGCAGAAAAACTTGGGATTTTTTTAACTTAGACGATCCGTTGATCTACAGTCACGGGACATATTTATTTGCCTCTTTGTGATGTCACCGTTAAAAACAGTGCATTTCCAGTTGTTGTTTTTTGTAAAAACTACCTTGACAAAGTTAATGGATGCAAAGTTACAAAACTTACATGGATGAAAAGCAAATAGAAAATATAGCAATATACGATAAAATGTTAAAATAATTATACTTTTTTACTCTCAAGCAGAACATAATTAAAGTGAACGTAAATTCTAAAATATCACGATTCCCATTGACACTTACGTTAACGTCACTGAAAAAAATGACATTTTAGTTTGTCTTTGTGTTTAAATGCCTACCATACAAAAACAACAGACACCAGGAAGCTACAATTAAATTGTTAATTGTGTACTAAGCTAATTTGCTTACATTTGGTACTTTTTCATGATTGTGGATTCTTTAGTTTTGCAAATTATTGTTTACAAAAATTCTGGAAATACATTGATTTAAACGGCATAAAGTGGCGAATAATTATACAATGTTACCATGTTAACTATGCCGCAGTTGAAAAGCCATCGTTTTTGTGTGAAGACCATATTTTCATAAAACAAATTTGATTTTATCAAATTAGTAATGCACGTTATTATTTCTTGATAAATTGTAGCCATATACACAAGTTAGACATATTTACACTTCACAGTGTTTAACTGAAATTGTGTTTATATTTCTGTAGTTTAAGACATGTTGGAGACTTAGGAAATGTTCGACAACGAAGAAGAGATGGAAAAATCTACACGAGAATTGTGGATTATGTGGCTAAATTATTTGGTAGAAGATCTATAATAGGACGTGGAATAGTTGTAAGTTAGACTGAGCTCTTGGCTCTTGTTAGTGATTTCTTTTGTATTTTTGTTACTTTCCCATGTGGTATCCTGGGTCAGGTGTGGTACTTGATTGTATCGTTTCATGATCTTTGCCGTCTTTCTTACTTCGTATATTAATTAGCCCATGCGATGATAATAGCATCTATTATAAATGTGATAGTGAGATGGAAATCATCGTTTGGCATCACGAGCCTTGCCGAGTGATGACAAACGGTAATGCAGAGGGACAGACTTTTTCTATCCCACTCTCACAGAAAAAAATGGATTTTTCTTGCTCACCAGCGATATTAATTTTGATAACAAACACGGATTTTTTTATCCCATCCTTAAACAAAAAAAAAATAAATTCTTTTTCTTTCTTACCATTGAATTTTTATTTTGACAAGCTTCTTAAAGTTCCTGAGTATGCTGAGATGCAATGTTACACGATAACGTCACTTTCAATAGGGACAGGGAAATACCAACCTGAGGGCTCACATATCCAGTAGGAAACGAGGCTTGTCGAGGATTGGGATTTTCCTGTTACCACTAAACACCAATGATCGATTATTTTTATCGCATACCATCCAAGTTTCATTTGGTTAGTGCTGTATAATATATGTTAGTGACGTCGCTGCGTTGAAACCTACAAAGGCGCACACTGTAAAAAGTCAACTTTGTGTGGGCCAATAAAAGCACAAAAAGCTATTAATCAGCAATTTAAACAATGAACCTGTGGTTAATTCACCAAAAACAGCCACCAGTTTTTTTTTGCCACACCAGAATTTGGCAAAATCACATCATCTTTCTAGTGGTGCAAAAGACTCAAAACCACTAAAATACAAAAATACAGACATAAGGGAGCAAAACATATATAATTATGACTAAAAAAATATATGCCATCATAATGAAAAAAATGGTCAAAGTCAAAAACCCCGCGGGGTTTTCCAAAAACCCCGCGGGGTTTTTAAAACCCCGCGGGGTTTTTAAAACCCTGCGCGGGGTTTTTCCCCCACATTTTCAAATGGGGGAAAAACCCCGCAGGGTTTTTTCAAAAAAATAAATATCAAAATAAGTTCAAGAAATAAGTTTGTTTGATTGTAATTATTTCAGAAAATGATTGGTAAGGCTTAATTCCAACCTTTAATTTCCCCCGCGGGGTTTTTCTCCCATTTCAGATTGTGGGGGAAAAACCCCGCAGGGTTTTTTGAAAAAATAAAAAGGTTTGTTTTTAATTGTATTGCTTTACAAAACAATATAGAAGCTGAATTGAAGTTTTTCTCATCATTTGAAGCCTTTCAAGCAAAATAAAAAAAAACCTGCGGGGGGAAACCCCCGCGGGGTTTTTCCCCCACAAAATGAAATGGGAGAAAAACCCTGCGGGGTTTTCACCAAAGAGTGATTATCAGTTTTATTAATGATTGAGATCAGTTATACATTTAGAGCTCATATTATTTAAGTTTTTACAGTAATTAAAGGCCATAAAACAATTCTCTCGATGACCCCTCCCCCCCCCAACCCTTGTCCGCCACCCCCCCCCCCCCCCTTCTCCGCCATGCACTGCATCAGCGGTGATCACTACCAAGTTTGCACCACCGAACGGCCCAAAAAATATTGTTCAGGTAGCACTGATATTATTTGTTTAGCACGATTCATTACATCCCAGTCAACCATTTATCAGTCATGTTAGGATGCGTCTTATGGGTTGAAACAGTTCTAACAGCAGATAAAAGCAATAATATTAATAACGGCCATTGCAGTACCTGTCATACATAACTGCAATCTTATAAACTGGTTAATATGTAGTACATTGACAGACAGTGCAGACCAGGATCAGATGCAGCAGAATGTAGCATCTGATCACGGTCTTCATTGATTGTTTAGGAATCATAGAATGGGTTGGGCATCAAGAAATTTGGGTCTTTTCTACAACCCTGTGTGTATCCTATAGAAAGATCCTGGTCTAAAGCAGACCAATTTCACAGATCTTAATTAATGTACCAATTCCGACTACACAGTGTCTTTCATGCATCCAAGGGTCCATGACGGGGGTCGCGCCTATAGCAATGCACCAAACTCCTGGGGAGTGTACAGGAAGATAGAGTACGGATTGGGTAGTTAAAAAACTAAGATGGCAGATTGATTACTAAATCTTTTTGACATTCTATTTTCTACTAGTTACAGAGGTATAGTGAGATTTACAAGAAAAGTATTACTGGAATGTGCTCACTTTGACAACTAGCTGATGAAAGGTAAATTGATTTTGCCTTGTCAATTAGTTTTTAGCTACTTTCATTTTGCCTACAAGCTGACAAGTTCCCCACCCCCTGGCCCTGCCTCTGTAGACAGAAAATAACCAGTGATTAGGGTAAAAACATCGAATTTCGGACGGACATGTAAAATCGGACACTTTTCTACCTCCCCTGACATAACGTCCTGCTCTAGACTCTCAATCAATTGTTAAGTCTTATTTCAGGTTAACTGTAAAGACAAAACATCGTCGTACCCACTTCCCAACAGTGAAAATGGAACACGTCACATTATAATCGACAAATTAGATATCCATTCCAGTCTGGTGACCTCCAGCTCCGCACAGCTTAGAGAGCATGTGGTTTCGATGCTTGTCACAACTATTTTTAATTCCATCTTTTATAGTTGAATATTAATGCACACTGAAATATTTCTGCTCCCTAGTATCTTCGATAGTTATATTAATGAAATGAAAGGTTGTTTTTGCATATTCACAAAGATTTGAAATGAAATGACGATAAAATAATGCGTGTCCGTATTTCCCTTCAGGAAATTTAATTTCGGACACGGCATTGAACAAGACGTTCAGACGATGATTTTTGACCCTTTCATATGTTTTTCTTTCCTTTCCAGCTGTTTGTAAATAAAATGCATTGAATCTATTTACGTTTTAGATAAGATTATTTAAGATTATTGTTGGTATAGCGATTGAAAGACTGGAATGAATCACCACGGACCCCCCAAAATTGAGCAAAAGTTGACTGCGGGTTGAAAAGATTCCGTAGCTTTGCATGCTGGTTGACATTTCAGCACTTGATTTTAGAAGCAAATGAAATCAATATCTTCAAAGACCTCGGTAGTTTACTCATATGATAAATGAAACATATTTAACTGTTTTTGACAGAATAAAAACATTTAAAGAGCTTTACTTTTTAAAAATAAACAACTGTCCGATTTTCCCTTCAGCTCTGTCCGAATTTCCCGAAAGCCGTCCGAATTTTCATGTTCGACCCTATGTCACTTTAAGTGCTAATCAAACACATTTAAATGCATTAGCCAATGAAATTACAGCTTTATTAAGTCAATCGAGCATGTCTGCTAGCTACCAGCTAGATTTAACTTGGTGACATGTCTGGAGCAAAGCACAAACCGTGCCGATGTAGTGACACAGCGAAAAAGCGTCTGAAGTTCGATGTTTTTACCCTAACTGTGATTTGCAAATAAATTTGTGTTGAGTTGAGTGAAAGAGTTGACTACTTGCGAGACAATACAGTCAAAGGGCTGTTAATAACAATAACAGCTTACATAAACTTTTGCATTGTCACATTTTTAAATAACAATTTTTAAGCCGGTACAGACAAACCATTGGCAGAACAGATAGAACGGGCCCACTTGGGACCGAGCCTGTTGTGTTAAAGTCAATTGTGACAGTACAATGTAGATGTATATGTACAGTCGATAGTAGTGGTAGGCCGATTTATCGAGCTCATCGATCATTGGTCATTTTCAGTGAACTGATTAATTGATCGGTAGTTTTTCAATAATCGATTACTCAGTATAGACCTTCTGCTTCATTGGCCTTCAATTTTTAGCTTGGTGTATTTATTTAATATGACCCTTTTCTGCATTTTCAGTTTCTGGTATGAACAGCATATGGTTCAAATAATGTACATAGGTTTAAATAAACAAAAGTTTTGAGTGTAAAATTGTAAATATATACTAATCCATCAGTTTGAACATATGTTTTGGGTGCTCAAAAGAACCGTCCTATTGAGATGGTTCTTTTGAGTACCCACAACATATGTTTTTGTTGAGAAAATTAATTTTTTGGTACACACTCTGAACACCTAACATGTCTGGTCAATCAACTTGACCCCGTAAGGCATCTTAGACATACCTGGCATGATATGTACCATATATAATATGTATTTTATTTTAGTTGATTAATGATTGATCATTGGTCACTTGTTATTTTCAATGATCGATTATAAAAATCCAGCCGATTCCTACCACTAGTCGATAGAACCTCACAACCAGAAGAAATGATGCTGCATTCTCGGGACCGCCGTGACGTCACAGCCTTAGCGGCACATAAACAAATGTACCGAGGTGAATTGGACAGTGAATTTTAACATAACGGGTAACAGGAAAATGATGAAAAACGTGCTGCATTCATTCAAATTCTCTGATTTTTTCACCAGTCTGCGCTTAAATAGAAGGAAAAACATTGTCTTTTGTCCCACCACGATTAATTTAATTATAATTTCACCGATTATTCACAAATTATTGAAAAACTTGGATGTGGGTGGGGTGAACGGCTATCGGTTTGCGATCATTTAGATGTGATCTCTAATGTCTTAGGAGCTTTAACAACAGTAGAACACTCAATGCCATTGGTACAATATGCAGCCTGTCATAAAAGCTATCCTTTTCAAGAAAAGTTCCCAGCTATTGTTATAAGGAATTCGAGCATAATCTCAAGATTTGTATCAATAGGCCTACATGCGGGGATCCAGGAATTTTCGTCAGGTGGGGCGTCCAGGTTTATCTGTCATAAAAAGATAAAAAATCTTAGACAACGTTTTTCTTTGGGTTTTTTATGCCGCCAAAGGAACTTTGGGAGGCATATAGTAATTGCACAGTCCGTCCGTGTGTCTGTCCGTCCGTCCCGCTTCGTGTCCGGTGCATATCTCCTAGATTCTTTGAGGTAGGGATTCCAAATTTGGTATGTGGATACATCTTGGGATGGCGGAGTGTCGCATACCATTTTCGGGTCACTGTGACCTTGACCTCTGACCTAGTTTTTAGAATAATGGTGTCCGGAGCATATCCCTTACATTATTTGAGGTAGGAATTTCAAATTTGGTGTGTGGATGCATCTTGGGATGACAAAGTGTTGCGTACCATAATTGGGTCACTGTGACCTTGAACTTGACCTCTGATTTAGTTTCTAGAAACTGCATTGAGTCTGGTGCATATCTCCTATATTCTTTTCGATAGGAATTCCAAATTTGGTGTGTAAATGCATCTTAGGATGACAGAGTGTCACATACCATTTTCAGGTCACTATGACCTTGACCTCTGACCTAGTTTTAAGAATTATTATGTCCTGAGCCTATCTCCTACATTCTTTGAGGTAGGAATTCTAAATTTGGTATGTGGATACATCTTGGGATTGTGGAGTGCCGCGTACCATTTTCGGGTCACTGTGACCTTGATCTTGACCTCTGACCTAGTTTTTGGAATAATCGTGTCCGGAGCATATCTCATATTATTTGAGGCAGGAATCTCAAATTTGGTGTGAGGATGCATCTTGGGATGACAAAGTGTCCCGTACCATAATTGGGTCACTGTGACCTTGAACTTGACCTCTGACCTAGTTTCTAGAAACTGCAATGAGTCTGGTGCATATCTCCTATATTCTTAGAGATAGGAATTCCAGATTTGGTGTGTAAATGTATCTTGGGATGACAGAGTGTCACATATCATTTTCGGGTCACTGTGACCTTGACCTCTGACCTAGTTTTAAGAATTATTGCGGCCGGAGCCTAAATCCTAGGATGTGGATGCATCTTGGGATGGCGGAGTATTGTTTACCATTTTCGGGTCACTGTGACCTTGACCTAACCTAGTTTTAGAATAATCGTGTCTGGAACATATCTCTTATATTATTTGGGTAAGGAATCTCAAATTTGGTAAGTGGATGCATCTTGAGATGACGAAGTGCCGTGTACCATAATCGGGTCACTGTGACTTTGAACTTGACCTCTGACCTAGTTTTTAGAAACTGCATTGAGTCTGATGCATATCTCCTATATTATTTGATGTAGGAATCCCAAATTTGGGGTGATGATTCCTCTTGGGATGGCAGAGTGGTGCATACCATTTTGGGTCACTTTGACCTTGACATTGACTTCTGGCCTCATTTCTAGGTTTTTCCTGTTTGGAGCATATCTCCTATATTACAGCTTACTTTCCTCAAATGTGTCTTATGCTAGACCAATTCCTTTGGGGGCATTCGTCACGTGTTTGTGACATTTCTTGTTTAGTCCTCAACTTATTTTACAGAAGTCCAATGGTTTATTTTAAAGAAAATTGTAATTTTCCAAGAATCCAGAGATGGTCTATCATTTTTTCCAAGGGGAGGCAGGGGCGTAGCTTGGCTTCAATGAATGTGTAGGCCTAATGGTAGGGAGTCTGGGGGCATGCTCCCCCAGAAAAATTTTCGGTCCTAGACTGTCCAAATATGGATTTTGCGATTATTTCGCACTTATAAATGCGTTCATGTGATTGTTAGAAATTACAGGTAGTTATCACCATCATCGCCCATATGGCCTAATATGCTTATCAAGTTTGATCAACGTACGGTGCTGAAATGCAAAAACAAAATCATCAACCTGGGAGTCAGGGACAGGTATCATACTATTTTAACCATTAAATGGCCAATCACTACAAAAGTAGTCCGCTTTCTCATCTGCTGAATTGTTTTACAAGCGTCTTCGACAAACAGTGAGAGATCCAGATCTGGGTCTACACTGTTTGCCTCAATACTGACATTAGTCAATAATATTAGCAAATATATGCAACAGAGGACTTAGGCAGACGCGTCTTTCATTTGCAGTTTTTGGCTGGTGCTTTAAGGGTTAGAAGGCTTATAGGAGCCTACATAGCAAGAAGACATGTGACATTGTAATGATCATCCCAAATAAAAGATACAATGTACTGTACATGTATGTTGAAAAACAAGCGACATCAAGTTTCAATATCTAAATGCAGGTAGCAACAAAACTATTAATCACAAGCCAACTTAGAAAAAAAACCTAATTTTCTGCATTAAATTTGTCTGACGCAAACATGTTTATCACCCTGTCAACATCAAGTGTCTGTAGATCATCGCTACGAAGGACAGCCTGGCAGACATCATTGTTGAGCGCAAGTAGTTTTTAATTCTTTTCATGCTTCCTTTGGCATGTTGCAGACGTCGGTGGCATGGTCAAAAGGACTCCAATTATGGTGAAAATGCAATTATACAGGTTGCAAAGCTTCGTGCGATGGTTCATTTCCTATTGGGTAGGCTAGCAACATCACGTGACAGCTCGTCCTGGAATGCAAACAACCGTTCTTCTACAGTGGGTAATGGGTGACGTCTGATATCAGGATAATTTGGAATATCTTTCTGATTTACTCACCCCCTACCCCCTCCCCCCTCCATTTTATTGCATTTTTGGCGTTTATATTTTTTTTACTTTCTGAAAAAGTGTAGGCCGCGGCCTACATGGCCTAAAGGAAGCTACGCCACTGGGAGGGGTCCAACTTTTTACAGGGGGGGAGGAGGGGCAATCGCTTATTCCCTATACCCATATCAGCAGTGTTTCCGCGAGAGTGCGTTTCTTGCGTTTTTGACGATTTATATTTTGTCATTTATAAGTTTCTCTAAAGTAACCCTTCGCCCGGAATATAAATTCGACAAATTTGCCTTGATTGACTTCTGTTTGGCCAGGCGACACATCCGATTCTCGGAATTCTAGTGTTTTTTTCCTTATCTTATTGTTTCAAGCTGTATATACCATACATGTACAAATTAATTTGAATAAAATATAATATTTGATCCAATTGAAACCGCTGATGGGTGATTTAAAAAAAAAATGCATCCGAAGTGTGACATTGGGGGTCAAATTTCAAAATTGCTCTATCATTATCTTTTTTACATCCTCTTAACTAGGGAACATCAAAATTTCAGAAACAAATACTGGTTTAAGAATAAAATTTAGGACAATGCTTTAAATTTAATACTTTAATCATTTTTTCCTTATTTTTTTACAATTCTATAAGCTACACTTAGCTTGATTATAAACAACACAGGTACGGTAAATGTTCTAAAAGTTCGAACACTAAAAAATAATTATTTTTTCCGCTGTTCGTAATTTTAGAAATTACGTTTCAGAAAAAGTGCTTGTGTTCGTAATTTTAGAATGTGGTCTTTAGCATGAGCAAAAACGGTGTATATGCATGTGAAAATGTGGAAGAAACGTGTTGAAAACACGGCGATATGATTCTGCGCTATCTACTCATTTTTCTTTTCAACCGCCGCTAAATTCTTGCAGCTGTCCAGCGCGTGCGTTAATTACCAAGTCGAGAGCCAGGCACGTGCATGTTATGTCACTCAATTTACTTACAAGCTGTAAAAGTCCACTTATTTAACGAATCGCTACACTTCCGTTCTTCCTTCAGAAAACCAAAACGCTTTCGCTTGCTCTCCATCTGCACAAATGCGTTTATAATGTAATCTCGTCGATCAGAATTTTTTGCAAAGATATACACGAAACTTTGAAATACGTAGACGAGTTCTCAGAGTTAAAAAATGACGAAATTCAAAAAAGAACACACACATCTCTCTCTCTCTCTGTCTCTCTCTCTCTCTCTCTTCTTGTCTATCTGTCGATGCACTTTAATTTTCCCGAAAGGATGTGCATGTACCAGTCTCTCTCCCTTTCTCTCTCTATTTACATTTGCAAAAACGGTTTGGATCCAGATCAGACCGAATGGAATTCAAGACTGAATGTTTCGTCAATTTAAAAATTTGTGCATGCGATAGAAAGTATGCAAAGTGTCGTACAAAAGCCGATGCGCACGATAAAATGGGTTTTCAGTATATCTCAAGAAGTGTATACATTGTCCGGTCCCATGCGCGGATCCAGAGGGGGGACAGGGGGTCCGGACCACCCCCCCCCCCTGAAAAATCACAAAAATATAGAATTTCTTAGCAATACTGGACCAGATCCCCTGTAATTCTCAAAACTAACAATCCAGCATTCAACGTTGGGCCAGCGAAATGCCATTTAAAGGTGTTTCAATGGCGAGCCGATGATGGATACTGTCGAATATCCGACTTTGTCGTGCAAAAGCCGATGCGCACGAGAAGCATCTCCAAGTATCATTTTCAGCACCGATACTTATGTTTCGAGATTACAAGAGATTCGTATGCAAGCGCTAGTCTCTCTCTCTCTCTCTCTCTCTCTCTCTCTCTCTAAGTTTGCAAATAGTTTGGATCCAGAAGATCTCCGACGTCTTGCCAAATCAAATCAGGGGCAAACAGGATACCAAGATTTAATCATGTAAGCGAACGTTCGACTTTGCGTCCGATGCCTCGGAAAAATATAGTCGAGCCGTGACATGAGATTTCCAACAATCAGCAAAGCCTCAGATCAGCCTGCGCATATGCACAGTCTGGTCAGAGCCTTTGCTACGTAGTCGCTTGAATATTATATGAGTGTTAAGCTACTGACTGAAAATCGTTTGGAATTTGTAAGCTTAAAAGGAGGCTGCACAGGCTCGTCTGAGTCTACACTGGTCAAAATGCCACCAATTTATGATATATTGGCTTCGAGCCGATGCGTACGATACGCTGGGTGGTACATTCATATCTCAAAGAAAAGGAAAAATTCAGACAAGTACCACAAATCAAGTTTTTCATGCATGCAGTGCGCCGTTTCATGCTCGAGTTCATTGAAATTGTTTTTTTTTTCATGCAAACCCATGAAAAGGAGACACAGCTATGCAATTATGTTTTGTGTGCTAAGTCCGCTTTCGTGCGCCCAAAGCCACCGCGTGCTACCCGAGTCTTAAAACAACAACAACACGTGGTCTGATAGACGGCTTCTTTGATCTCAAACACATGTCCGTGAACCATTACCCTGTCCTTTTGTCTGCGGCTGATATACTATTAGCAGTGCTGGACCCCCCCCCCCCCCCCCCCCCCCCCGGAGAAGCTGTGACAAACTAAATTTTAGCGGACAGTTTGGGCCCAGATCTGGCCCGACAAAATGTTTAATGTTTTGTTCAAAGGTGCTGATAAGACTGCGTGTGCGGTATGCAGGCTGATCATCTTATGTAACAAAGTCGGGGTACATACATCTACAGACGTGTGGTAAATAAAGCGATTTCTGAGATGTCAGGCGCTGGCGATTTTCCGCGGATGCGCAGGCTCGTCTGAGCCTTCGCTGCTCGCATAGCTGACTTATTTCATGAAATTAAATATGTAAATAATAAATTCATCAAGATGCAGAATCGTGCTACAATCAATTAATTTCTTGGTACATGTATGTGCGTCTGTGCGTACATTATACCGGTAATGCATCCGTAGGACCCCCCATGTGCAGTTTCATGAGGCCAAACAGACACGCCGCGATCGGCTCAACAGTTTGTTAAAATGTTCAATTTTGAGGAATTTGATTTTTTTGATTGATAGGAATAGCCATTATTACATTTACTTAGAAAACCGCTGACAAGTATTTTAAGTATTTTAAAGTCAACGTACGTAGATGTCTAGAATTTTTATTTGGCTAGAGTCTTCATCCACTTTAAACTTTGTTAGTGAACGAGACCCTGACGAGATTGTGCAAACACACATATTTAAGCCTTAAGTTAACTCTCTCTTCGGGGCTGGTATTTTAGAGAAAAAACGAGTACGTGTCACGGCACACTATATATGCGTTTGTCAACGTGCATAATTCACGTGCAATTAGCTGAATCGCGGCCTTTGGTCAGTAATAAATAATGATCTCAGCCATTTGGGTGTATACATATACTCGATAGGGTTAGTCAAAGCAGTTTCGGAATCGTTGCAGGAACTTGTCCGTGCATCAAGTTCGTCAATGCTGGTGACCTTGAATAATGTATAACGTCGCGCGCTGGCATGCGAAATAGAACGCCACATGCCAGATTACAAATCTAAGTAGAATGGAACATTCCAAATGCCGCTACCGCTCACGTGCTGTACGGTAGAAGTATACCGAACACAGATGGGACAAACAGGTAAACGGACATCGATTTTCCGCGGAAAATAAGGTGTGTTCGTAATTTTAGAAATTCACTTTTCCGAAAAAGGTCAGTGTTCGATTTTTTAGGATGTTTTAAAAATTATTTTCGGCGATAATTTTAGGTGTTCGTAATTTTAGAGTGTTCGAAATTTTAGAACATTTACCGTATGCAGAATTGTAAATATTCTTTCATGAACTGATGAAGTAGTTATGTATACACATTTTCAAAGTAAAATTTAATCTTTCGCTCAAAATTTGCACTTGTAATAAAATTTTATGTGAAAATACACCCCTGGATTTTCACTGTGTAGAGGAAAAAGTTTTTCTAATTTAAATAATAAGCATGATTTTTGTTAAAAATTGTTCTTAGATAACAAGTAGGGTATATGAAAAACATAGAACAAATTTCATTTGAATATATAGGATATAAAACATATTAAACACAATAACATATGTTGGTAATGGAATGTGTTACACTTGTGACAAAATCAGAAGAGGGAGTTTCTCCTTTGAATTTTTTATCTCTTATAGATTTTATATAGGATGAAGTGAATTGGCTTCATGGAAATTGATTAAAATGTATCAAAACATAAATCAATTCCCTTTTTATAGCACAAGACTTTAAAAAATGAACTATTCAGATTTGTTTATTAAGCATAGTAAGGAGTTATAAAATGTTAATGATCAGAAAACATTTGACAGCACTCATTGTGGGATAAATTATCAATTGAATGATTTGATTGATACCATTTTTGCAATTCTAAAGAATCTGTAACAAATTTAAGGCTTAAATAGAAAGAAATAATTGTGTTACACTTGTGACAAGCAAACAAAGGAACTGATTATGACCCTTTTGTCTTTTCTTATCTCTTATACTTTATGTAACCTACTATAGTATGTACAACTTAGCATCTTTTTTGGTTTTCTTCAATAAATTCCTGTAAATATTTTTTGAATTGTGAAAAAATACCTTTCCCTCCTTGTGAGTGCATAATTTTATCCTTTTTGTTTACACCATTTTGTGTTTTCTTTGTATCGAAAGAGTGAATAACTACCCTAAATACCAAAATATATCAAATTAATTGTTGAATAGATCATCCTTTGACCAAACACAGGAAAAAGTGAGATGAATTCAATCCATAATAAATGTTACACTTGTGACACAAATCACATTTTAAAGTATACCTGTCTAAATCAAGTTATAGTCTGGTTTAAGATTGTCTGATTTCTTCAGTGTTGAATTTAGCATGATTCCTATCCCAGAATGTAGCTCAAGGATGGCCAGCTTCATAATGAAACTAGTATATGGGCTTGAGGAAGTATCATTTCTGCTGGACCGTAACTAGTATTGACTACACATTTGGTGAAGTTGTTGACTTTTTGTTGTGTTTAAATTATATTTATGCATTCAAGAATTATTAAAAAGACCAAATAAGTAATATTTCATTTAAGATTTGCCATGTATATGCATTTATCACATATTCCTAAAATGTGTTACACTTGTGACATCAGTTAAAATCATGCCACAAAGTCAGCAGCTTAAGGATTTCACCACAATTCCTCATAATGGTTTTTGGGGGCTCCCTTGACCAGAAAAACAGCAAAAAAGCTATGAAATGCAAAACAAAATGAAATGCTGATGGTTGAAACCTTAAATATTACACTTGTGACATATCTGGGTGGTTTTATTCAGTACTGGCTACATAAAATCATACTTGTTGTTTTATAGGCAAGTTGGTTCCTTTAGAAAGCTTAAAGACAGCTAGTCATTAAAACAGCATTCCTTTTGAATAAAACTTTGTATATTTTATGAGGCAATTCACTTTACTCCAATCATATGAAATTCTGTATGATAAAAATTTGAAAGGGTGTGTTTATAAAAGGTTACAAATTTCCGATTTATCTGGTTTAAAAAAGATTGTTTTCCTACAGCTTTTATGCTATATTTCAACTGCAATTCACCATTTGACTATACATGAATAGTGTTTAATACAATTTACAGTTGAATTGAAGGTAAGGGAAAAAATGTCACAAAAAAGTGTACCCTTGTGACAATTTGGATGACATTTTTCCATGTAATTTTTGAACGGAACATTCTAAAGCGATGAAACTTGGCATGATGCAAGAAAAACATTAATTACATATCTTAATTAATTTTAACAATAAATCTGCTTTAGATAGTCTATAAACATTGATTATAGAAATGGATGCATTATTTTTGAAATCATCCTGATCCATTTAAGATTTTCATAGCTGAATATTTGGCCTAATAATACTTTTCCATTGTTCAATCTTGGAAATCTGGGTGATATTCATTTGATTTCACGTGATAATATAACTCAGTATTTCCCCATCCACATACAATGTAATAGATGGCCCACTCTAGCTTTTCAGCAAGGGGTCAAAGGCTTTAGATTGAACACTGTTTTCCCTGACCTAATATAGGGCCTTGTATATTTTCAGACTGAAAAACAGTAAGGATTTTGCTCGGATAGCTCCACAGACACCAGCTGATCTTAATTGACAGTACATGTATTTGAAAAAAAGGATAAATCCAGACTCAGCAGGACTTTGTTTATATTTAAATGTTCTTCAGAGCATCAACATGCAACAGCTGCCATCCAGCAGTCCAAGTCATTCCAGAATTGCAGGATAAGTATGGCTATCAGTAGCCAGGAGGCTGTAGAGGCTTCTATGATGAACACATACTTCACTGACAAGAGGGACACCGCAGGCAGTTTGGTCCCTCAGCTGAACATGCTGAATGGTGATAAATGAGGTAAGATTTTGACCTTAGTATGAACAGTAAATATTTTTGCGCTGATGAGATTACTGCAATACATTGAGAGACTGACCCAGAATCTAGGTAGCTGTACAATTATCTAAATAAGTAAAACAGATGTGTTTAACACAAATCCCCCACCCACATTCTTCCAGAGCACTGCAAGTCACCAATTGTTATGTACTAAGTACTACTAGTCAATTGTATAGGCTCAAGGTGAGCTATTGTGATCATAGGATGTCCGTCGTCCGTCAACAATTTCCTTTAAATAATGTCTTCTGTACCACTTGGTGGTATTTCACCAAACTACACAGAAATCCTGCTTAAAAGCACTTGATGAGCTATTGTGATCGTTGGAAGTCAGTCGTCGTCTGTGGTCAACATTTGCATCAAAGGACATTTCCTTAACTACTAGCTGGATTTTGGCCAAACTTGGCAGGAATGATCTTTATATAGCCCTCTTTGATAATTGTTCAAATGATTTTGGTCAACACAGGCTAAAAATAGATTTTCAAGATGAAAAATTTAAAAATGTTCTTGTCTGAAACCACAAACCATATAGATTTGATATTTGGTATGTGCATCATCTAAGTGACCTCTACCAAGCTTGTTCAAATTATGCCCATTATGCCCATGGGTCATAAATGGGCCTGTCCCTGGGGTTACACGTGATACATAGGCTTATATAGGGAAAACATAAAAAAATCTTCTTGTCTAAAACCACAAGGCATAGAGCTTTGATATTTGGTATGTAGCATCACCAAGACTAGTGGACCTCTACCAAGTTTGTTCAAACTATGATCCAGGTCCACCAAGTTTGTTCAAATTATGACCCTGGGGCCAAAAATGGTCCTGTCCCAAGGGGCCACATGTTTTACACAGGCTTATGGAAAACATGAAAAATCTTCTTGTATGAAACCACAAATCATAGAGCCTTGATATTTGATATGTAGCATCACCTCACATTATGTCATAGGCTTATAAATATAAAATCAATTTTTTTTCAGAATATAGTCATGTTGCATATTAAATTTAAGGGAATGAAGCATACAATAACATGCTAGCTAATATTTTGTGCCAACACACACCCTTGACCCCTGGGGTGTGGTCAAAAGATCATTTTTTTCTTTTCTGAAATTACACACTGGGTAGGCGCAACAAGAATACAACCGAGGAACTGTGATCAATATTTATATTTTACAGCCGCCGTTTTGGGTAAGTTTAATATTTAATTTTTTTCATTGGAATGCTCAGGTTTCAGTAAAAGTAAGCATGATATCAGTTTTAGGTAAGATCAAAGAAATGTGCTTGGTGTTATATTTGTCCAAAAAATGTGTGAGAGTTGGCTGAAAAATAACATTTTATTTCTGATCATTACTTATTTCAACTTAAAACTGAAAAATATGTATATTTTTTCGCATTCATTGTCATATTTCGATCTTTCAGAAACAGAAGGGTAAAATTAAATTATTGGTGGATATCCTGTGTGTATTCAATAATTTCTATCTGATAAGTGAAAAGCGCAGTATCTGTTTTAAAGGATGATGGTAATGATACTAAGGCAATCGAAAACTTCATTAATGGCAATCGGTTATCGATAGCAATCAATGTTTTTGGCAATCAATGAGCAATTTTTTGTTTGCTTTTGTCCGATATATATATATCCGAGCTTTATAAGTATGTTTTCTGTTTTATATTGATCCATAAACTCAAATCGGACCTGGAAGGCTCAGGATCAAACCCTATGTCACATGCCTACTGTGTGGCCCGACAGTTCAGTGGTAAACATACACCCACATTCTGAGAGGGTCCTGGGTTCAAGTTCAGGACGGGTCATGGGGGGGGAGGGGGTGTAGATGACACATGTGAAGAAAAAGCATATGACCAGATGGGGACTCGAACCCGGGACCTATCACAGACCGTGCAAATACTCTGACCACTTAGCTAACGGGCCACACGATGAGCCTGCCAGTTCTACAATATATACGGCAGGGTAGTTGTACTCCTTCCAAGGTCTGTTTGGACATCACCAGACACATCGAAAAAAAAGGTTTTCTTGTGACGGAGCTCATATGAAAGAAAGCTAAGAACCCATTGTCTGCGATCGGCCGACTGTAAGTTCATTTTACTTGTTTATCAGAAACAACACCTGCATAGAACAAATCACGATTCATTTCAGAATAGATAGGCGAAACCAATTTTATTAAAATACTGCTATAAATTATAAAAAAAACCCCAGATAAACTGACTTATTTATAACAGCGGCTGTACATACATGTATTGATCGCAGTTCCTCGATTGTGTTCAGCGTTCAATGTTGCCGCCTACCCGGTGTGAATTAGTTGTGTTGCATATCAAATTAAAAGGAATGAAACAGGGTAGATAATCCTTATGTCTACCGAAGTTGAAGTCAATAACTGTTTTGTTGTATGGCGTTTCAACTAAGAATGAAACTTTTCTACTTTTTGTTTTGTTGTTTAAGTTTTGTTCAACCTTCAGCCTAAGGACTTTCTCATAAGTTTTATCAACTGTTATTAAAATATTTAAACATAGTATTTTGCATGTTGAAAAGGATATTAATTCTCTGAGTGTGGAACGTAAAATTTAATTAATATAAAACTTTTTTTTATACTTTTTGTTTTTTCAAAACAAAGATAAATTAACAAACAAGATAATACAAAACTGTTTTCAAAAAGATCATGAAAGTCTGGGATGTGAAACAGCAAATCATGTCAATTTCATGCAGCACATGTTAGTTTTATATTAATCATGCTATTTTTAGCTCTACAGATGGTGATATTAGTGTCAAAATATTAACTTCTGGAAACTAGTTTGAGCTGGTTTTCATGCAATATTAACTTGTAGGCCAGTTTAGACCGGTTTTCAGGTAGACAGAGATGTATGAAGACAAATTGAGCCAATCAGGAGGGTCCGATGATTAACCGAAATCAGCAGAAATCACCAAGAAATCATCAGATAAAAATAAGAAAAAAATACCATTTTATTGTTAGTTTAATGTCATAATATAATAAGAATTAGTATAAAAAGCTTATTTCTACTTTGATTTTAAAAAGAAATGAAAAAAATGTTATGATTTCACATTCAAATTCAGTGCACAGTGAATTCACCGAAATCACCAGATAAAAATAGGAAATCACAATTTTATTATTAATTTAATGCCATAATTGGATAGTAAGTAAGTAAGTAAGTAAGTAAAGTAAGTAAGTAAATAAGTAAGTAAGTAAAGTCTTTATTTAAAGAGGATGACAACATTTAGTAGTACAACTAATCTTCCATGAGGCCCTCAAAATAAATAATATTTACACACATAACAAAAAACAAAAACAAAAAAAACAACAATTCTACACAAACTATCAAATTAAATTGTTTAACCCTGTACTGCTGAGCAAATATAGCTAAATTTTGGCAAGACCGTAAACTGAATGCAAAACTGTGGATCCCGATCAGCTGATCAGTTTCCACACTGTTAGTGTTTCCAAAAACAGGATATATCTAGGTTCAGCAGGACAAGGGTTAATTTGATATTTACATAAGTGCATTTATTATAATATAGTAACCCTATTTATCTTGACAAGCATCCGTTTCTATTTTACTCTGCTTGCTGGAAATTTTTTGATATTTTTGTCATCTGCTGTCTTTTTTAAAATTAATTTACTATATAGTTCTCAGAGAGTCAAACAGTTTGGATTTAGATCTGGCCCAATATTTTGTTGGTCCTGATTTGGTTCCAAAACTGTTTGCAAAGGTTATCAGCAGACAACAATTGCAGGCAGAGTAACTTCAGCAGTGTTTATTTAACCAACTTGCAGGGTACCACTTATTTGTATGCCTTTGCAAGCAAAGTAGAAAACAATATACATCCTGATCAGCTGGCTTCAGGACCAGGAAAATGTTTAGGTATTTTGTCATCTGCTGTCTTTTCTAAATTAATTTACTATATAGATTACCATATAGATCACCATCAGAGAGTCAAACAGTTTGGATCCAGATCAGGTCTGACATTTGTCAGTCCTGATCTGGCTTAAACTGTTTGCAAAGGTTATCAGCAGACAACAATTGCAGGCAAAGAGTAACTTTAGCAGTGTATATCTAACCAACTTGCAGGGTACGGTAAGCGCAATGTTTACCGCCGTCGCCCTGGGCCCTGCATTTACAAGCAGAGTAGAAAACAATATACATCCTGATCAGCTGACTTCAGGACCAGGCAAATGTTTAGGTATTTTGTCATCTGCTGTCTTTTCTAAATGAATTTACTATATAGTTCCTTAATGATCACCATCAGAGAGTCATACAGTTTGGACCCAGATCAGGTCTGACATTTTGTCGGTCCTGATCTGGCTCTAAAACTGTTTGCAAAGGTTATCAGCAGACAACAATTGCAGGCAAAGAGTAACTTCAGCAGTGTATATCAAACCAACTTGCAGGGTACAGTAAGTGCAATGTTTACCGTTGTCGCCCTGGACCCTGTTACCTGTTAAACTAACGGTACCGGGAGCCAACATTGAAGGCATTATACCACTTATTTGTATGCATTTACAAGCAGAGTAGAAAACAATATACATCCTGATCAGCTGACTTCAGGACCAGGCAAATGTTTAGGTATTTTGTCATCTGCTGTCTTTTCTAAATGAATTTACTATATAGTTCCTTCATGATCACCATCAGATAGTCATACAGTTTGGACCCAGATCAGGTCTGACATTTTGTCAGTCCTGATCTGGTTCTTAAACTGTTTGCAAAGGTTATCAGCAGACAACAATTTCAGGCAAAGAGTAACTTCAGCAGTGTATATCTAACCAACTTGCAGGGTTCCACTTAATAGTATGCATTAACAAGCAGAGTAGAAAACAATATGCATCCTGATCAGCTGGATAACAACTTGAATAATAAGCTTATTTCTACTTTGATTAAAATATGAAAAAAATGTACATTTCAATTTCCAATTCAAGGTATTCGGAAATCACCAGAAAAAAAGGAAATATCCATTTTAATGTTAATTTTATGCCTTTATATGATATAAATGATAGTAGAATAATTGATATGTTTACAAAAGGCTTATATTTTAATGTGCCAGCAAATAAATATTTCAATAAAAAATATAGCAACACATTATAGCAATTTGAAAGTGATTTTTTTTATCAACATATTTTTAAAAACAGACTAGAAATAAGCATATTATACTAATTCTTATCATATTTTTGCATTAAGTAAACTATAAAAAGGTGATTTCTTACTTTTATCTCGTGATTTCGGTGATTTTCTGGTGATTTCGGTGATATCTGTTGATTTCGGTTAATCATGGCACCAAATCAGGAGATGGGATTCTCTCCAGTTATATAACAATATGTCATATTGGTTTGTGCAATAATTTTTTCAGGGTGAACAGCATCTCACAGATAAGATAGTTTGGTCTCAGAGAAAGTCCAGTTCTAAGGAGTCCATTGACCACAGTCACCAACTTACAGCAATATCTGATGTGATTCAAGGGAATTATACCTCTTTCATTTTAATGTTTGATAAGAGTACAGATTTGTTACTCACTGAGCCAAATTTTAACTACTCAGTATGGTCTCAGCAAGAGTTGAACATATAACATCTTTCTTGGCCATTAGGACTCTATTCCAATATTGAATCCCTAACCCATGATTTCTGGATGTGATAAATAAGGAACAAGTTCTGACAAACTGATTGGCTTGTCGAATGATGGCCAGTGATGGACAGCTTCAATGTCAGCAAAAAATCAGGAGTGGTACAAGACACTTTAACCTGAGACTGATTGGTACTGGTTCAACACAGAAGACCCATCCCGACATGACTGAAACATTATTGACTGGTTGAAGAAACAAATCATCCATAATCAAACACTTTGGATCCAGATTAGGACCGACTTCAGTGTTAAATCCATTAAATTTTCAGTGGTCATTTTCATGTGATTTCAGATGGAAAAACACTGTCTAATATTTGCCCATTTGCATGATGTTGATGATGGCCAACTCTACCTTTAGCAAGGGGCCATTTGATACAAAAGGGGGCCACTTAAAGGGGGCCAGTGGCCGCCTCTAGATTTTGCAGAGGTAATCAGCAGACAACAATAATAGGCAAAAAGTTAACTCATAAAGTGCCACATACAATTTGCAGCAGACGACAATTGCAAATTTTGCTGCTTTTTCAAAGAATAAAAAAACAAATAAGGCACGACGTTTCATGAGAATAGTCTGCTGGCAGACGATTCTCATGAAATATCATACCTTATTTTTTTCAAAAATTAGGAAAGTTGTCGCCATATTTGTCATCTGCTGCAGTCGTGATTGGTGCTTTAAGGGTTAAATAGAAAAGACTGAAGAAATAATCAAATGTCATCTGTTTTAATAAAATGCATAATTTTAAGCTGTATAACTTTTAAATATTAAAATAGATGAGTTTATATGTACATGGAGTTTGGTCTAACATAAGTCCAGATAAGTGAACTTTTATTGACAAAATTGTGAGAACATATGCAATTTTTCAATCATTTGAACATTTGTTTTGGGTGCTCAAAAGAACCGTCTCATTGAGACGGCTCTTTTGAGCATCAAGAAAATTGTTTTTTGATATGATTTTTAAGCACATTCAACTGGATACCTAAAGTGTATTAGCAATTTTCTATAATGGACTTAACTGATAAGAGACTGCCTGCAGTCAAATCAAGGACAGGTGCCATACTGGGAATTTAGTCATATAGTACACAGGTATAGGTTAACCGCTCAATAGCCCTTCAAAAGCCTCTATATCACCAAATGAGAGTTTTTATCTAAACATCCAGAATATCTGTTCTGGTTGTTTTATTGTATGTGATTCTTTACATCCCATGTACAATCTTTCAGCTATAAAGGGATGGGTCTTCCTGGGTTGAACCAGGACTAAGCTAGGATTAATGTGTCCTGCTCAAGGACACAACGCAGTGAAGCCGGTGATGCTCTAACTCGGGGGCCATCTGTCTCGAGTCAAGCACTCTACCACTGAGCCACTGCACTCCTGGATTTGGTTTTGAAATAACAATTTGAAAAATATTTTCTTATAAGCACTTTCATCTGGAGGCCAAATAGTGGATTTGGAATTGGACATATTAAGTCACCTGGCTATTAAGTGCTCAAACTGAGCTATACATTTAATATTGCCTTCAAATATGTCTGCAAGATGTGAATGGTGTGTCTGTCATTTGTGTGTCAAGACAAGAGACCCTTCTGAACACTAAACTTAGCATGTGCATTTTCAATTGACAGCACACCATGAGGTCAGGTCATGAATGTTTGCATGCGGATAGTTTTACAACACGGGTGGTAAACCTAGGAACTACCACGAAATTGTGTTAACGTAATTTTGTTCCCAAGCCACATCCGGGACACGTCGTGGTAGTTTCCAGGCCGACAATTGGATAAACAAAGGTAAGTGTCCTTTTCATTTTCGTTTTATTTTTACTATTTAGAACGACTTATGGAAAAATCAGGCAATGTGGTTCCGTGTAAATATGTCTCCGCGTCCCCTCTAGCCTAAAATTTTGAATGAAAAGTTATTTTATTTCTTTTGATGCGTGTTTCCCCACAGAGCATCGGACCAACTTTCCCCAAAGTACAGTGCCAGTTCGAAGGATTTTAGCCCATATCTGTCAAATTAAATAGAATTTGATATCATTTGACGATGGAAATGATAAAAAGACCCTCAATAAACGTTCCTACACAGAAAAAACAATCTGAACGTTTACTCGTAAACGATTCATGCCCCGTTCGTCCTGTGTGGTAGTTTCCAGCGCATCGTGGTAGTTAAAATGCAATCGTGGTAGTTGCCAAGACTTTGTAGGATTTTAGTAGTAAAACTTCCCTATGCATAAGATATCACTGGTATACTTTTGAATAGGATGCTTGATGTATTAGGAATGAATTAAGTTTATAATTAGACAGGCAGATCCCTACGACAAAAAGGAGACTCTACCAAATGGGGTAGGGTTTGCAATATTTGACTTCACCAAAAACTTTTAGAAATCAATTATTTTCACGTGTAAGGGTCTTATATCATCAATACTCGATTACAAATCACAGTGAAAGTATTTTAAAGTCCGAAATCATGAGCATTTTAATGATTATTTTTGTTGTTGTTTTTTTCTATCTGATTTGTTAAGAAATATTTTGAAGTGCAACTGTAGTCCACATTCAACCTTGATGGCAATGTATTTACCTGGTGCAATATTGTGCAGCAATGTACTATAACCATTCATCCATGCGTAAAGTACACCTAGTCGATGGCCGTGTAGTTTATGTGTATTGGATAGATATAGTATATGTGCAAAATAATCTACCAACTGAATTTAGTAAATGGACAATTTCATAATCTTAAGAAAACTATGCTAAAACGTTGTAATATTTCATGACTAAGGGGTAATGAAAAGGAAGCTTACTTGTACTTATTATTTCATTATAGTGGAAAAAAGGATTTTCAAGAGAGCGTACCAAAAATCCCAAAGCTAATGTTCGGGCTAGCCCAGATGTCACATTTTGGGCTGTGGGATATCATTCCCCCCGTGTTCCAACTAGCTTTTCACATATACTATGTAAAATATGTGAACACACATTACCTGCAAAAGGGTTAGTTGGAACTCGGGGGGGGGGGGGGGGGGGTGAGGGAATTATGTTTTAAAAATATTTTTCTATTTCCTATATGTATAATACAAAAAGTGACCATTTGAGCCCCAAGATTAAGCCGTGCATTTATGGAAACAGAAATTCAAATGCAAAATCATAAAGTAGAGACTAACAGCGAGCTTATATATGAAGATGGAAGCATTTGATCGACTTTAATTTTTATCAAAATTATAGGCAGCAATACACTGTGATTCCCATTACCACCGTCAGAGGTCCTTCTTTGGTGGGCCATCATATTTGTTTTAAAATCTCATTTAGAACTTCCAGAAAAATATCAAATGTCCCAATCGCGGTTTTGGTGTTCTATCTAATTCCCATGGGTTGTGTTTTTTGGCTGTCTTATCCCCATGGTACCCCCCTTTCTGCGTATGGCAATATTGATAGGTGCACTAGTATTGGCGATTCTTAAAAGAGCAGAAATTTGTTGATGGCTCATGTTAATGGGAACTACTTCATGGTCTTGGCAACTACAACGATAGCATTTTAACTACCACGATGCGCTGGAATCTACCACACAGGACGAATGGGGCATGAATCGTTTACGAGTAAACGTTCAGATTGTTTTTTCTGTGTAGGAACGTTTATTGAGGGTCTTTTTATCATTTCCATCGTCAAATGATATCAAATTCTATTTAATTTGACAGATATGGGCTAAAATCCTTCGAACTGGCACTGTACTTTGGGGAAAGTTGGTCCGATGCTCTGTGGGGAAACACGCATCAAAAGAAATAAAATAACGTTTCATTCAAAATTTTGGGCTAGAGGGGACGCGGAGACATATTTACACGGAACCACATTGCCTGATTTTTCCATAAGTCGTTCTTAATAGTAAAAATAAAACGAAAATGAAAAGGACACTTACCTTTGTTTAACCAATTGTCAGCCTGGAAACTACCACGACGTGTCCCGGATGTGGCTTGGGAACAAAATTACGTTAACACAATTTCGTGGTAGTTCCTAGGTTTACCACCCGTGTACAAGCTTTTATTGTCCTCTGCTGATCAGTGCCTTAACCCTTGTTCTGCTGCATAAATATGAATATGGCACATTCACTTCTGTTTTCCAGTGGAATCTTTTGCTGTCTGGAAAGCAGTCAGATCTAGATCTCATGTCCACAGATGTGTTCACTAGATTTAGCCAGCTGATTCTGGATTTACTCTCTTTTCTAAAGATGACATATCCGGTTTCAGCAGGACAAGGGTTTATCCATCATTTTATGGGACATTGGCAAACAGTACATAACCAGATCAGATATGACATAATGTGACCTCTGATCAGGTTCTGCACTGTTTCCTAACATTACATACTTTTAATATTTGAGTCTAATTATAATCCCAACTGGAGATGGATGCAGTCAATTGGAAATTCAATTTGTGACTGGGGAGGAATTATTGAAAATTTACAAGCCATTCTTTGTGGAAGTATGTATTAAATGGGTTAGTGCTATTATGTCCCCCAAAATGTTTGTTCCTGAAATGTCTACTGTGCCAAAATGTCTATTCCCATGATGTCTACTATGGCAACTTGCAAGACCGGGCGGATGTCCATGCCCGTTTCAGCAATCTCCGATCCCCAGTATGCATCGTATTAACCTTTTTACCTGCTAGGGACAATTTGAAAACAGTTTGGATCTGGATAAAGACTGTCAAAACGGTAGGCCTGATCAGAATCCAAACTGTGTGCCACTCTGATGGTATTCCTGAAAATTCATTAGAGAAAATTATGACAATGGTCATCATGTTAACCCTCTATCTGCTAGTAACAGTTTGTAAACTGGTTGTAACCAGATCAGGAACATCAAAATGACTTTGCTGGGTCTGATCTGGATCCAAAATGGTTTGACAGTCTGGTATTCCTGAAAAATTCATTAGAGTTACTTCAATCAAGGGTTATGATTGATGCACTATCATTTAATTTGGACACTTTAATCCTTGCATTAGTACTGGTGCAATCCAGGTAGACCCATCCTGCCATAACTGAAAAATTATTGACTGGGGCGTAAAGAATCAAATCAAATCAAAAAAAAAAAAATTTGAGAAATCAATTGTAATGATGGAATAGGTCTTTCAGGAGTATATTGGTAAGTAAGCAAGTAAGTAAGTAAAGTCTTTATTTAAAGAGGGTGACAACATTTAGTGGTACAACTTATCTTCCATGAGGCCCTCAAAATAAAGAATATGTACACACACAAAAAAAAAACAACAATTCTACACAAACTATCAAATTTAAATTGTTTAACCCTGTACTGCTGAGCAAATATAGCTAAATTTTGGCAAGACCGTAAACTGAATGCAAAACTATGGATCCTGATCAGCTGATCAGTTGTTTCCAAAAACAGGATATCTAGGTTCAGCAGGACAAAGGTTAATTTGATATTTATGCAAGTGCATTTATTATAACATAGTAACCCTATTTGTCTCGACAAGCATCCATTTCTATTTTACTCTGCTTGTTGGAAATTATTTAGGTATTTTGTCATCTGCTGTCTTTTCTAAATTAATTTACTATATAGTTCCTTCATTATCACTATCAGAGAGTCAAACAGTTTGGATTCAGATCAGGTCTGACATTTTGTCGGTGCTGATCTGGTTCTAAAACTGTTTGCAAAGGTTATCAGCAGACAACAATTGTAGGCAAAGAGAAACTTCAGCAGTGTATATCTAACCAACTTGCAGGGTTCCACTTAGTAGTATGCATTTATAACCAAAGTAGAAAACAATATGTATTCTGATCAGCTGGTTTCAGGCCAGCTGATTCAGATCTATACTGTTTTAAAAACAAGTTATACCCAGGTACAGCATGGTATGGGCCATTTTACATTATTTACAGGTCATCATATTTCTTTAATTTTTATTTTTGTTAATTTTCTCCGAATTTTATGCACATAAAATTTGACAAAAACACAGAAGAAATTTAGGATACTGCCTGATTATGACTATTTCCTATGAGTGTAGATCCAGATCAGCTAGCTTCTGAGAGGCCAGCTGATCAGGATCCACACTATAAGGTGCAAGAATTGTGATAGGTAAAATAATAAATCGATAGAAGAGAAATGAACAAAATATTCACTAAAAATATATATACAAACTACAAACATGTACGTAAAATGAATAGTTTAGCATTTTAAAAGGATTTTTGTTTGGGAGTATATATTGTGGGAGTATCATTTTGGGAGCAGACATAGACAGCACCTTCAGGTGTGTAAAAACAAAAACCTTACACCCTAGTGCACATTATGTTTACTAAGTTTAGACATAGAGTGCATTAATAGTGAACATCATGCAATTCACATAACAACTTAAGTTATAATTCATTACTCGAATATTAAGCGAATAAAGAAATGTGCTTCATGCAAGATTGTCATTTTGTATCCTGCTTGATAACTTATATCACTTTAACTATCCTTGTTAGCAAAGACTTTTGTCATCTGCTGATAACCTTTGCAAACAGTAAGGACCTAGATCTGGAACGAGAAGAATGTCGATCCTGATCTTGATCCAAAAGGATTGACACTCTAATAGTGCGTTCCTGAAAGAATTTATTGAAATAAGTAATTTAAAAAAAAAAAAGTCAGCAGACGACAAAAAAGTTTATAGATAAAGATCATTCTGGTTCTATTGTATTGTTATAATTCATAACTCGAAAATATTAAAGCTGCATAGTCTGTAACTTTTGATCTTCTAATTTGGAAAATAATGTCTTTATTTTTCACGAACGCAGTAAAAATACTCAAATTCAGGTAAACATTTTACCATTTTCGTAAATCTTAACAAGTTATCACTATCAAAACAACTGCATTTATGTTAAAATTCAACGGTCTATAATTATTGGAGGGACGCAAATAATTACCAACAAGAGAAAAATACACCTATTTGATAAAATAATTCACTTTTCCATGCTGTTTTCAGCTGTACTGAACATTTTTATTGTGAAATCATAGCTTAATTCTACTTTTACAAATGATTTAAAAAGAAAATAAAATTTTTCGAAAAATGTTCATAGTTACAGAGTATGCAGCTTTAAGCAATAAAGAAATGTGCTGCATGCTAGATTGTCATTTTGTATCCTGCTTGATAACTTATGTTATTTTGAATTATATCATTTTAACTATCCTTGTTTACTAGGTTGCAAGGCAGTAGACATTAGAATAAAAACCCGTATTATTAGCTTTTGGATGAATATTGTGAATGGTAAACAAACAAAACTATCAAAATGGTTATACCTTCTTCTACTAGGAGAATATGATGGTGGCATCCATCAACATAAATGGATCCATTTTATTAAACATATTCTAATTTCTGTAGGGCGTCCCGATCTTTTAAACAAGGAAGTCATTGAAAACCCAAAATCAATCAAAAAATCAAATCTCTAAAACTCTATCAGACCTTTATGTTCAGGAGTGGCATAACAAAGTAACTTCATCCTCTAAAGGAAAGAATTATACTCTTTTCAAGCAAGATTTAAATTTTGAAAATTACCTAATCAAATTAAATAGGAAACACTGTTCTTCATTGTTAAAGTTTAGGTAAAGTAATCATTGGCTTCCGGTTGAAACTGGTCGCTGGGAAAACACACCTTTAGAAGACAGAAAATGCACATTATGTAGCAAACATGATATCGGTGACGAATTTCACTATCTTTTTGTTGTTGATCACTTTATATCCGACAGAAAGAAATATTTAAGATCATAATTTTACAAAAGTCCTAACATTATAAAATTCAAAGAACTATTTTCTTCAGCAAATACAAGGAAGCTTGTAAAGTTATCAAGATTTGTAGAAATTGATAATGAATAAATGTTCATGTGCAGCCTAACCCTAAAAGAGTCAATCATTACGATAATATACTTCTTACTATGTCTTGGCTTAATATTTCATGGGAATAACCTGATGATAGACAACTCACATGATATGTCAAATCATGCGAATTGTCTATAATCAATAATGTGAAGCCTTATTTTGTTTCCTAATGAAGCAACAACAGTCGATTATGTTGCCCACTGTAAGTTATAGAAGGCTCTTTCAGGGTTGATTTTGCTCGCATTTTAACTTTCACCTTTTTCATGCTCTTTGTACTCATGTATTTTATGTATATCATGTATATGCTTTGTTTTTGTATCTTATGCATTTACGCTATCTATGAGTGGTCTGAGTTTTATGACAATAAAATATGTTCTGTTCTGTTAACAAAGACTTTTGTCATCTGCTGATAACCTTTGCAAACAGTAAGGACCCAGATCAGGGCCGAGAAGAATGTTGATCCTTATCTTGATCCAAACCGACTGACACTCTAATAGTGTGTTTTTGAAAGAATTTATTGAAAAAAAGTTATTTTAAAAAAAAGTCAGCAGACGACAAAAAGTTTATAGAAAAAAGATCTTTCTGGTTCTATTGTATTGTATTTGAATTTAAGGAACAACTTGCATTTTATATTGTAGAACTGTGACCTATGTCACTGTACAGAAATGTGTAGAAAGACCCTTGTTACTGTGTATAACATTTTATCAGACAGACAATGTCGTCTGCTGATAACCTTGCAAACAGTTAGGACCAAGATCAGAACCAATTGAAAGTCATTCCTGGTCTGCATCCAAAATGTTTGACATTCTAATTGAGTTCCTGAAAGGATTTTTACAAAAGACATAAAAAGTATTCAACTAGTTAAAAAAGATCTTTTTGGTTTTAATGGTCAGCAGACCTCAAAACATTTGGATTTGTTCATCTAAATTGAAGTGTTCTTGTTACCCTGGCAACAAATAGCAGGCTTCTGACCACATGGTGAGGCTATTACCTGGTGTCTTAATCCCAATAAACACCGAAATTTCAGTTTTACACTGTCAATCACATACCAGCTTTAGCAAACAGTGTAGATACAGATGAGAAGCAGCTAATAAGATAAGAGTGAAATCATTAAGGTCCTTTAAGATAGTCTTCTGGAATTACCTTTTAGTGAATAAATTATTTTGTTCAAAGAACAAAAAATAGTCCCTGATCAGACTGCATTGAATTTTTATATAAATCTTTACATGCGACATACTTAGTGGTTTTGTTGTCTTCTGCTGACTCCTTTCAAAATAAATATTTTCAAGAAATTTCAGGAAAAATCAAGGTGTCAAATTGTATGGATCCAGATCAGGACCAAACATACTGTTGGTCCTGATCTGACTCCAAACTGTTCATGAATGTTATCAGCAGATGACAAAAGTTTGATGATCAGTTGTTTCCAAAAACGGGATATATCTAGGTTCAGCAGGACAAAGGTTAATTTATGCAAGTGCATTTATTATAACATAGTAACCCTATTTGTCTCGACAAGCATCCATTTCTATTTTACTCTGCTTGTTGGAAATTATTTAGGTATTTTGTCATCTGCTGTCTTTTCTAAATTAATTTACTATATAGTTCCTTCATTATCACTATCAGAGAGTCAAACAGTTTGGACCCAGATCAGGTCTGACATTTTGTCGGTGCTGATCTGGTTCTAAAACTGTTTGCAAAGGTTATCAGCAGACAACAATTGTAGGCAAAGAGAAACTTCAGCAGTGTATATCTAACCAACTTGCAGGGTTCCACTTAGTAGTATGCATTTATAACCAAAGTAGAAAACAATATGTATCCTGATCAGCTGGTTTCAGGCCAGCTGATTCAGATCTGTACTGTTTTCAAAACAAGTTATACCCAGGTACAACATGGTATGGGCCATTTTACATTATTTACAGGTCATCATATTTCTTTAATTTTTATTTTTGTTAATTTTCTCCAAATTATATGCACATAAAATTCGACAAAAACACAGAAGAAATTTAGGATACTGCCTGATTATGACTATTTCCTATGAGTGTAGATCCAGATCAGCTAGCTTCTGAGAGGCCAGCTGATCAGGATCCACACTGTAAGGTGCAAGAATTATGATAGGTAAAATAATAAATCGATAGGAGAGAAATGAACAAAATATTCACTAAAAATATATATACAAACTACAAACATGTACTTAAAATGAATAGTTTAGCATTTTAAAAGGATTTTTGCTTGGGAGTATATATTGTGGGAGTATCATTTTGGGAGCAGACATAGACGGCACCTTCAGGTGTGTAAAAACAAAAACCTTACACCCTAGTGCACATTATGTTTACTAAGTTTAGACATAGAGTGCATTAATAGTGAACATCATGCGATTCACATAACAACTTAAGTTATAATTCATTACTCGAATATTAAGCGAATAAAGAAATGTGCTTCATGCAAGATTGTCATTTTGTATCCTGCTTGATAACTTATATCACTTTAACTATCCTTGTTAAGAAAGACTTTTGTCATCTGCTGATAACCTTTGCATACAGTAAGGACCCAGATCTGGAACGAGAAGAATGTCGATCCTGATCTTGATCCAAAAGGATTGACACTCTAATAGTGCGTTCCTGAAAGAATTTATTGAAAAAAGTAATTTAAAAAAAAAAGTCAGCAGACGACAAAAAAGTTTATAGATAAAGATCTTTCTGGTTCTATTGTATTGTTATAATTCATAACTCGAAAATATTAAGCGAATAAAGAAATGTGCTTTATGCTAGATTGTCATTTTGTATCCTGCTTGATAACTTATGTTATTTTGAATTATATCATTTTAACTATCCTTGTTAACTAGGTTGCAAGGCAGTAGACATTAGAATAAAAACCCGTATTATTAGCTTTTGGATGAATATTGTGAATGGTAAACAAACAAAACTATCAAAATGGTTATACTTACTTCTACTAGGAGAATATGATGGTGGCATCCATCAACATAAATGGATCCATTTTATTAAAGATATTCTAATATCTGTTGGGTGTCCCGATCTTTTAAACAAGGAAGTCATTGAAAACCCAAAATTAATCAAAAATCAAATCTCTAAAACTCTATCAGACCTTTATGTTCAGGAGTGGCATAACAAAGTAACTTCATCCTCTAAAGGAAAGAATTATACTCTTTTCAAGCAAGATTTAAATTTTGAAAATTACCTAATCAAATTAAATAGGAAACACTGTTCTTCATTGTTAAAGTTTAGGTTAAGTAATCATCGGCTTCCGGTTGAAACTGGTCGCTGGGAAAACACACCTTTAGAAGACAGAAAATGCATATTATGTAGCAAATATGATATCGGTGACGAATTTCACTATCTTTTTGTTTGTGATCACTTTATATCTGACAGAAAGAAATATTTAAGATCATATTTTTACAAAAGTCCTAACATTATAAAATTCAAAGAACTATTTTCTTCAGCAAATACCAGGAAGCTTGTAAAGTTATCAAGTTTTGTAGAAATTATAATGAATAAATTTTCATGTGCAGCCTAACCCTAAAAGAGTCAATCAGTACGATAATATACTTCTTACTATGTCTTGGCTTAATATTTCATGGGAATAACCTGATTATAGACAGTTCACATGATATGTCAAATCATGCGAATTGTCTATAATCAATAATGTGAAGCCTTATTTTGTTTCTTAATGAAGCAACATAAGTCGATTATGTTGCCTACTGTAAGTTATAGAAGGCTCTTTCAGGGTTGATTTTGCTCGCATTTTGATTTTCACCTTTTTCATGCTCTTTGTACTCATGTATTTTATGTATATCATGTATATGCTTTTTTTTGTATCTTATGCCTTTACGCTATTGAGTTTTATGTCAATAAAGATATGTTCTGTTCTGTTAACAAAGAGTTTTGTCATCTGTTGATAACCTTTGCAAACAGTAAGGACCAAGATCAGGGCCGAGAAGAATGTTATAATCCCAAATAATTGGTATGTTCTAGAATGTTCTAGAAAGTCTCAGTCCAGTTCCAATTCTGCTTGAATAGAACTTCCTGGGATTTTGTGGTACTTCACTTTACATGGTATTTAATGGAATTCCATTAAATCCCAAAAATTGGAACAATTGGTATTTTCTGTCACTTTCTGGAACTGGAAAATCCCAGAAAGTCTCAAACAATTCTGCTTAAAATATAAGTGGGATTTTATGTTACTTTCTGGGATAAATATTCCATTTTATCCCAGAAAGTCCCAGTAGGTACTTTAAATGGGATTATTAAGATTTTCTGGGACTTCATCAATTCAACACATCCATATAATTTGGGATTAAATGGAATCTTTTGGTACTGCTAGTAAATAATTTGGTTCCATTTAATACCAAATAATCCCAACCTAGATTTGCATAGGACCATTATATTCTGAACTCAGTCTGACCTTGAAATATGATATAACTGTGTTAACCTGGTTCTCTCATTTCAATGACTCAAGCTGAAATTCTTTAATCTTGCAGGAAACCAGAAAAAGATTCAAATAAACCTCATGGTTTGCAAGGCTCTAACTATTTGATAAATCCTGTGTTAATTTGGATATATACTGCATAAACTGCACAAAATAAATCCTACAACAGACAATGTGAGTAAATAGAACATATTTCTATGCTTATAAATTATACTTGCATGAGACTTTTCATCATATAATTTAGTTTCTCAGAAACAAAGCCATTTTTAGTTGTTTCTTTCTTTAAATGCTGATGAAAGACGCTTAATACTGAATTGTGTTCATTATGGTTATACAATTTTACCATTATCATTATTATTTACAGCAGCATTTATGGCAGTACAACACTTAGTTAGTGTGGTACATGTAAGCAGGTTAATTACTGAATTTACAGGATAATCAGGCTGATCATTGGGGCTTATTTTTATTTGATTTTTTTTATCCATTCTCTTTTTAAAAGGTGTTGGAGATATTGCGATTGCCTTCGTCTGTATATCAGGTTTTTGTTTGTTATGCTATCTTCTAAACAACTGGACAGATTATCCAACCAAATTTGTTGAGCAACTGGTGTATGCAACTGGTGTATGCAACAGCAAAATTCCAATACCCCAATGATGTGGGATGTAGGTCAAAAGTGTCCTTCAGTCTGCCCTTTTGCCTGCAATACTTTCACCTTGCAAACGGTTTGTTTGTTTTGTTGCTTTACGTCCCAAGTCAACAGCTATGGTCATGGCGGGACAGTTAGTTCACCTAACCACACTTTTTCCTGGGCAAGCTTTAACAATCAGTTAACCAGTACTTCGTGCACATACTTTCACTTGTAACTGACAACAACCCTTCTTGAATGATTCAGCGGAAGGGAGGAGAATGACCGTAGAAATTATTTCATGATCAATCTCCACGAAAGTACGGGACCGGGTTGGGATTCAATCTCGCGACCCCTGGATTCAGACTCACATCTGTTGCCAGACACCTTACCGACTTTGCAAACGGTCATACTGAATCCAACCGAATTTGTTTGGGGACTTACTTGCACAAGTGGGTGAGCAGGAGCATTACTGTTTTTTGCTTTTTGGATCCCCTTTGCATGGGCCTCAGAGAGTGTGCATTTTCTGGCTAAATTGCAGTCTCTTTCTGAATTGCTGGGTAGAACTCAACCAAATTTGTGCACAACTTAAACAAATTGTGTATACAAGAGCTTATTTTTGGGTACCCCACTCAGAGGCGCCCTATAATGGGGACAAAAGTGTCTGCCCATTCTTCTTTTATGCTAATCCAAACATGCTGGGCTGAATTCAACCTAATTTGTTGAAAGGTCGACTTTCTCACAAGTGGGGAGTGGTAAAGAACATTTATTTTTTTAACCTTCCAGCCAAATTTTCGATTATCCGAAACTACTGGGTTATTCGAAGATTACGGACAGTCCTGACTTTTTCCTCTATTAGCTATTGCAATAAAACTACCTATTATTTGAATTTCGATTATCCGAAAAATTCAATTTTTCGAAGTGATTTGTCGGTCCCGATAAAAGAAATGGCTATTAAATTACCTTTCAAGATTCGAAGTCCAAATGTCACGCATGGTGATCATGATTTCTTTGTTTGGTCAAGTTTATTTTTATTATATAGATTAATAATAAGAAAAAAATAGGTGAATGCCATTACAATAATACTTCATCAGTGTTGACGTGGTCTATTATCATATACAGCATGGATGTTGGTGACCTGATTTTGAATGAAACGATTTAAATCTGAATATCGATATATAAACAAACAGGTTTTAAAATATTAAAACCAAACCAATAATGTATATGATGTATATATGTTCAATGTTTCTATCTTGCTTTTGTAATTGTGCTTTATTTGTATGCTCTTCACATGTGGAGGAAATAAAGAATATTATTATTATCATTATTTTTATTATTATTATTATTATTATTATTATTATTATTTTATTAAGGTCGTCTGCAATGATGGTTTTGTTTGATGTTTTTTAAATGTCTAATTATGGGCAATAAATGAGCTAAACTTGACTTTAATTGGATCTTCTCATCCTTTGATTTATTCTTGACCACTGTGTACATTATATTTAATATAGAATATAGGTATGTCTACAGAATTCCAAAGGGCCCTTACTTAGACTACAGTTATAATTCTGTCTGATTACTCTACTGGTTGTGATGAGATGAGACGAGCAATTATTTTGCCACACAAGCAGATATAATGATAGATATTGTATACGACTTGGATAAGGATTAGTTAAGATATTTTAAAACATTTAACCAATTTAACAAATACTAAATTGTCATGTTAAAATAGAAACTATTATTTTCCACGCCCCTCTATCTATATCGTAGTATTATACATATATGGAAATATTGAAAAAGTTTATATATAACATCTGTAAAAAAGGTCTTGATAATAGAGCAATGAATTGCTTCCTAAGATTAAAGCACCAAAGCCCAGAGATTTATAAGAAACCATGCGAAAAATATTCATTTCTCTTTGACCAAGTCAATGGCCTTGCTAATTTATTATGTTAGGTAACATAAGTTACAACCTGTAACACAACCTGTAACAAGTACTCCTATCTTGTTGTTTAACATGCAAAATCTATGATTCTTTATTATATGAGCAAGACTATCAAAATATGGAAGATTTTATATAATTTTTACGTAAATAATACCTACCAAATTGGGCTCCTTAAAACTTGGGGTAGTGTTGTTTAATTGCTTATATAAGGCAATGCATTTAAGATAGATAAACACACTTTGTTTTTTTCTATAAGCCAAATAAGTGTGTTAGTACAACTAGATTAAAAGCATTTTAAAAATTCACAAATCAGCTGTAAAATTAAATGCTATTGGTCACAGTTACCGTTTTTAAAGGGTAGTTTTATGTAAGTAACGCACATATCACATTAGGATGCCGTAATTTTGCTTTAAAACTTTTATCTGCAGCTTAGGTATCCAGCAGGCAGACTATATGCGTGATTTAAATAGTAAGTTTAATGCCTTCTTTCTGTAGCACAGCCTTTTAACTTTTCATTTTCTGAATTTTATATGGTAACATATGTAACAGACTGTCAGAGGCAAACACCAAATCGTACACATGCAAACATCTCTTATTCTACGCAGCTTGAAATGCTCTTTTAAGATACGATGTGTCTGCAAAATTCTTTAGCGGGGAGCAAAACATTCTCAGCCATCAGTCTAACAATGATACATTGCCATTTTGGTAACGTATATTTTAGGATTTCCCACTAAGGGAGAAATTGAAATCTCTCTGTTTTGATATAAAACTCTCACAACTTTGAACACAGAGTGTAAAATGCTTCTTTGAGCTAAAAACTAAAAATATTATTTCTGGATAAAAAACCCCGCAGGGTTTTTCTCCCATTTTATTTTGTGGGGGAAAAACCCCGCGGGGGAAAAACCCTGCGGGGGAATTTTCTTTTTCCTCTAGAGGCACAATATAATGCTGAAAGTTTTTGATATACCTTTTATTATGCATTGTGATGAATAATAATTCAAAAAAGTCAATTTGAATTTTTCAAAAAACCCTGCGGGGTTTTTCCCCCACAATCTGAAATGGGAGAAAAACCCCGCGGGGGAAATCAAAGTTTTGAATTAAGCCATATCAATCATTTTCTGCAATAATTACAATCAAACAAACTTGTTTCTTGAACAAATTTTAATATTTATTTTTTTGAAAAAACCCTGCGGGGTTTTTCCCCCATTTGAAAATGTGGGGGAAAAACCCCGCGCGGGGTTTTAAAAACCCCGCGGGGTTTTCGAATAACCCCGCGGGGTTTTTAACTTTGACCATTTTTTTCATTATGATGGCATATATTTTTTTAGTCATAATCATATATGTTTTGCTCCCTTATGTCTGTATTTATGTATTTTAGTGGTTTTGAGTCTTTTGCACCACTAGAAAGATGATGTGATTTTGCCAAATTCTGGTGTGGCAAAAAAAAACTGGTGGCTGTTCAAAATGGATTTACAAGAACTACCTTATCAACAAGAGTGAATTAATTTGTTGAAAAAAAAACAAGTTTTTTTCATACATCAGTCCTTTTAGTAAATAATTTATAACGTAGTAACGCATTGAAGTCACAGGTTAACCACAAATATGGTACAGAAGACTGGCGACTGGTCCTGTCTTATATGCTTCAGTATGTTAGAAAAAATGAGTAAGATAAGAATTTATCAGTCACCTCTCATAATAACAGCATTGTTGTACGCTGACCTGATAAACGTTGCCTATCTCATGGCATGTGCCTTTATCAGGTCATCATGACGTTGCACTTTTTGAGTGACGTCGTAAATGACATTGAATCGACACGAAACTCGCTAATGACGTCATAATCGCTAGTTTGAAGAGTGAATCAACTTGTAAAACTGATAAATAGAATACCAGGTTCGCGTCTTTTGATATCAAGTTTACCAGGCTCAGCTTCGAGAACGCATGTTGAATTGCTCGGCAAGCCTAGCGATGTCAACAAGCGTTCTCGAAGCCTTGCCTGGTTAACTTGATATCAAAAGACACTCACTTAGAGTATTCTCTATATTCTTAACCCATGCTAAAATCTCAATTATTCTTATCCGTTGTGCATGAATGGTTCTGACATGCATATAAACGTGCAAACTGGGCTAGTGGTCTACTATCTTTCCTGGACCATCATTGTGTACCAGCAGTGGAGTCTACTGAGTTTACCCATAAAAGCCTAGTGTCCCTTTAAGGAGACATAGGCCATCAGTGGCGACCCAGACCAGACGCCGCAAAACGCGGCGTATGGTCAGGATCTCCACTGTTTGCTTACATAAGTTCTAATAAAATTTGAATTAAGGTGAACATTACCACCCAACAGCCCTTAAAAAGGAATTGGACTGGTCCATTTAATAGGAGAGGGAAATTCCATTCGACTTAAATGGGTTAAAGAGGTTGCGTAGAATCCCATTTTCATGTTGCAAGACAAAGCTATCAAAATCTAGGAAGCGAATAACAAAGCACACAATGTGTGTAAGGACAGGCCAACGACGTAGCTCAGGTACATGTTCTAAGTTAGCAAGAGATGCACATTTACTAAATGCAGTCAACCAGATGAAAGACATAAGTTACAAACGGCCCAGCCAAAACACTAGACATATAGCGACAAAACGTCGGGCCTGATTTGGATCCCAACTGTTTGACATTCCTGATCGAATGTTTTGAAAAAGTTTATTTGAAAAAAAAAACAGCATGCTAAATTACCCAATAGCCAGAGTTAACTGGTTTATATATAATGGTGGAATTTCACCATAGCCAATCCGAATTTCAACTGCCAATGGTAAAATCTTGTCTCAACTCTGCCTGTGTTTTTTCAACCATCCTAAATTAACACCAATAATGTATTCTTCTTTTTTTTCTATTTTCACAGCTACATGCCAAGAGAGATGATCTCGGACAAGGAAACAATGAAGAAAGTAAAAGGAGTGGTAACTCTGGAAAAAGGATAGCATGTTGTTCTATATCAAGAAGCCGACCACACAGTGATGACATGTATACTCTCTACTAGCATGATGTTTAGGACATTGACTGGCATCAGCGCATGTTCTATTATTGGGTTGATCAGTTTTCTGAGAAAACTACTACCCTGCAACTACGAGCTTAGCAAAAGCATAGTTCACGAAATCAAATTTGGTGATTAGAGCTGTCATGTAACTATAAACAATTTGCCATATAGGTATTTTAATACTGATAGGCAGATTGAGATGTTTAAAAGAGGAAAGCCAATGTACATGGTACTTATTTAGTGTATATTTCCTTTATTTAGTAACATATGTTGTTGGTACACATTGGAATTGCCTCATAGAGGCAATCCCAATGTGCACCTACAACATATGTCCATTCAATAAATGAGTCTGTTTCATCATAAAACAGTTTTTTTACAAACTTCTAAGCTACTTCTTATGTTTCAGTGTAATGCGCATGTAGATATGAACAAGTTTTTGTGTAGTTTGGCATGCACCTGGATGACAATAATAGATAGCCAATTTTATATTATTGACAGGTTATCTCTAGATGTTTCATTGGCATTAATTGCTAACTTGGTGGTTGCCTTGTTGTAAATAAGGGACTTTGAAAGGAATGCCCTGAGATTAGAATGCTCAACTTTGTGAGAAAAATATCGTGATTTTGCCATTCATGTGGATATTTCTGTGATTAAGCCTTTGAATATTCTGAAACTCTTTGAAATGGGTATTTCTGGGATGTTGTCGTACAATTTGGTGAGAAGCAAGTCGTTTAAGGGAAAATTCGAAGAGGAATTCTGGGATTGGTACGATCAACTTTGTGAGTGAGGAAACCGGCATAAACAGGATTTAGCAGTGACACTCTGGAATTAGGTGGATCAACCTATCGTAAATTGGATTTTGGTAGATGTATTCTGGGATTGGGTCCATTCACTTTGTGAAAAAAACTATGGTATATTGGTCTTTGGGAAAGATACATCTGGGATAGGACTGATCGACTTTGTTGGAAAACTGTTAAAAGGGTAACTTGAAAAGATATTCTGGTATGAGGGAGGATGCCGATTACCTTTGTGAGAAAGGTTCAATCAGCTGGTTACATGTTTTACATGGATTCAGTAACATAACCAATTCTCACCATTGTAATATTTCGTATTGGAGAGCATCGCAATGTGAACTTAAGTATAGTTAAATGAAATAGGGGAACCTGGGATATGTATCGATAAAATATAACTTGTCATTTGCTGTTGTTTTGATTTTCATTATTTCCCTAAAAGCCTTTGTTCATGTCTTAACAAAAGCATCTGAACAAATGGGCCAGTATGTTGAAGTTTGATTCTTATCGCATATGATCAAGAGCCCCCTAAAATCCACCAAAATGGAGTATCTAGTAGGACTAGAGGTCTAAATTTTGGTCTGAGTCTTTATCTACATCCATACTTTGTGTATGCTAGCAGCTTAATAGTTTCTGGTGTGTCTGAAATCTAAAATCTCATGTGCTGATTTTTTTCTCAGAGAATTCAGAAAATTTAGATAAACAAAATATTTGAACCTTTAAATTGTAAATTGTAAATATTTTCTTAAAGGGGGCGTTGCCGTCCCCTTTGAGAAAATATTTACAATTTATATTAAAGCAAGTGAATCTGAAATGCAAGCTCTTATTAAACCATGCAATCTTCCGCAAACCAGATCAAAATCGAACGAAAAATAAAAGTTACAGATGATTGTTCACCTCAGTAGATAATCAGAATTTTGATATTTGGATTACTATAACTTTCTTACTTTTTATCCGATTTCGATCGGGTTTGTGTCAGATTTCAAGGTTTATTAAGGGCTCTCATTTCAGATTCACTTGTTATCAATGTTGTTGTCTCTTTAATATGTTTTTGGTGTTCAAAAGAACCGTCTCATTAAGACGGTTCTAATAAGACGGTTCTCTTTGAATACCCATAGCATACTATTATGTTTTGGTCGAGAAATAAAAAAAATATATATTTTGTTAGGCACTCTTAACTAAAGGCATGTGCATGTATGTTTTATATGAAGCGCCTTTTGGCGAATGATATGTGTCAAATGTGTGTACTGATTCATCATTTGCTGTCTAAGAGCGTTGTAAAACTTTAAAAGTGTGCAACCGCATGACGACGTGGAGAACAAAATATTAAAGATGAACAATTTTGTATAGGTTTCATAATTTGTACATTTCACGCGAGTATAACTGCTAAATAGAACTATGCTAAATAGAACTAATCACAATTTTTAGATGAGAATTTTTAAACACATTGGCAGCTAGATCTAGAATGATTTTGCAAAGTGCATCTGGATCTCGACTGCACAATTGTAAATACTGGCAAATCTCCCTTAAAAACCGACAATAGCGATAGATCAATTTTGTTTGTAGAAAAACTCGCAGTTTTGACAGGAATTGCAGCCGAAAGTTTGAATCTATACAGCATTATTTTTCAGCTTTAGCCTGAAGAACAGGTCCTACTTACTACCTTTAATTCTTAAATACTTTACCCCTCCAAATTCATAAATTCATTTGCTATTCTATGAGTAGCGATGATAGCGATCGATATATTCGTAAGTAATTTGAACTAACAAACTGTTTAGTACTAAGAATCTAAAATGAGAATTCATGTTTGATCTATCATTGTGGTCTATATGTTTTATTATATCTATTTGTGATACTAAAAGATTGTTTACGGATCAGGATGCTAAAATAAGACTTCTGTGGGTTTGTGGCATATTCTGATTATATTCTGTAGGATCAGATTATCTTCTAGTACATTGAATCATTTTCTCTTTTGAAACAAGTTCATATTTGTTTTCACGTATGCTGTATCATGTTTCTTAATTTCATTCAAACATTGGCTTAATCATAAAAAATGATAACCCAGTGCTACAAATGAAAATGTTCGATTAGCTGGTCTCAAGGTTATAGAACGTTTCTCATGTTAAGCTCACTGGAGCAACAACACTTGAAATCAGATATTAAACTAAGAGTGCGTAACAAAAAAAATATTATTTTCTTATTTCTCAACCAAAACATATGTTGTTGGTACTCAAAAGAACCGTCTCAATGAGACGGTTCTTTTTAGCACCCAAAACATATGTTAAAAATGATGGGTAAGAAAATATTTACAATTTTACACGGAATAATTTTGTTTATCTAAAATTGTGGAAATCTTCATAAGTATGAAACTAGATACAAATAAGGCAATGTTCTTGCTGAGTCATTTGTCTAGGTTATAAATTTAGAAATGCCAAAAATTGGCATTTTGAAATTCATCGCCATGACAATTTTATGCTCATGTGATTTGGACATGAAAAAGCTTTATTCCATTGGACCATTTTTTAAAACAAATAGCCCAATTGGCAACGATCGCTCACCTGGGAGCCAGCATTGTGTTTGGAGATTCCATAATTTATGATGCCCAAAGGCAGGTTACTCTGAACTCAAAACAGTGACCAGGACATAAGATATTATGCCAGTTCTGGTTATCTGCAAGTATACTGAACAAAAAAAGGAAATCTTAGAAAACCATGCAACAAAAGAATACCAAAGGGAACAATTATTCACTTTTTATTTATTTGTTTAGTTACATGTCATCGGTTGAGAAAAATATTTACTTTAGTTTGCTAGCACCAATGCCTTTGTTGTGACACAGTGTCAAGTAACCCAGGGGTCAAAGACAATTTTCGCAAAAACTAAAAATGACTACAAAGTAATCCCTCATAAACACATGAAAAACATGTAATTTTCAAAATTTGAAATGCAATTCCTTTGAATGTAACATGAAATTAACTTGATAGCCTTAAACATCACATTTCGAAGATGAGAATGCCTTCATCAGTAACGAGTGTGTCCCCAGTCAGCAGCAAATTAGTACTACCACCGGTTTTGCATACTCTGAATACTGGTGATTTGGTGTTGAGGGATCAGCATCTCCGGTCAGCATCGTTATCTCCTGCAACACTGTACCGAGAGGCTGGGAGTTTCTTGATGCAATTATTATGGGATGGACCCTCAGTCCAAAAATGTCATAGACATATGTTAAAATTGTATACATGTCTGATGAGCGAACTGACCAGTCAATGCGCGTAACAGTGGTTTTGCTGATTCTAGCGAAGTGAGTTCTGGCATTGTCATCCTAGGCCTGGTACTGTCACTGGTGTTAGCACAAAAAGGCAGGACAACAGACCTCAACCATGTACACTTGACTGATCAAGTACCACTCTATAGCCACCATATCTGTCGTCCTATGTTATTAACAACTTCGTCTCCCGAAGGTCCTGGTGAACACCTATGTTTGCTCCGTAAATTGAATTGCGAAAAATGGAGCAAAGACCAGTTAACTTTGACATGGATTTAATAAATGCTATGGGAGCTACAGGCCCGGATAAAGCGTCATTATAAAGAAAAATGGTTACATTATTCTATTATGAAATTCGAAGGTCTTTAAATATTTTAGATCTTTTGTCGTAGCCCCTCAAACACAATTTCCTTAACTTTTTTGTTGAGTATATTAAAAAGATCTGAATGAAAATGGTGATAGTTTATTTTTCAGATGCTCAAGGGCAGCTAACTCCGTAGTCGGTGATGGGATCTGACCAATCGATACTTTAATGTTTGTCCTGATAACATACAAGGATGAAAAAAATCAAATGAAAAATGAAGGCGCTGGAGTGGTCAAAACATTAAACACCTATATTTTCGATGCTCAAGTGCAGCTAACTCTGTAGTTGGTGGTCGGGTGTGGCGGATAATCAAACTCATTCAAGCTTTCTATGGGTCTCCATGTTACCTGCAAGAATAAGGAAGAGCCATTCAAAAATGAAAGTGCTAGAGTGGTCACGAAATATCTCCCATTATAAGTACATGCAGATTGTTATGACGCTCAAGGGCAGTTATCTCCACAACCTGACGTTTGATCTACTTAAAGTTCGAACTTATCCAAGTTTTTTATGTTTGTCCTAGTTACCGGCAAGAATGAAGAAGATCCAATCAAAAATGAAGGCGCTAGAGTGGTCACAATATTACCCATCAATTTTCAAGATGCTCAAGGGGAGCTAAATCTATAATAGGTGGTGGGATCTTGACGAAATTCAAACTCATTCAAGCTTTTATAGCTGTCCTTCTTATCTGCAAGAATGAAGCTGATCCATTTTAAATTGAAAGCACTTGAGTGGTCACAACATTACTCCCGATTATAAATCTATGGGGATTTTCCAGACGCTCAAGGGCAGTTAACTCCACAGTCCAAGGTCCGATCTCACTGAATTTCGTGCCCATCCAAGATTTAATAAGTACCATTGTTGCCTGCAATAATAAAGTAGATCCAATCAAAAATGAAGGCGCTAGAGTGGTCACAACATTATTCATTGATTTTTCAGACGCTCAAGGGCAGCTAACTCCGAAGAAAGAGAAGGAATCTTGCCGAAATTAAAACTCACCAAAGCGTTTATGGTTGATCTGGCTACCTGCAAGAATGAAGAAGATCCATCCAAAACTGAAGGCAATAGAGTGGTCATAACAGTTCTCCTATTATAAGACTATACGGATTTTTTCAGACGCTCAAATGCAGCTTACTCATAAGTCCCTTGTCAAATCCTGCAGAATTTCAAACTAATCCAAGCTTTAATGGTTGTCCTTGTTACCTGCAAGAATGAAGAAGATCCAATCAAACATGTGGGCGCTAGAGTGGTCACAACATTACCATTAATTTTTAAGATGCTCAAGGAAGCTAACTCCATAATATGTAATGGGAACTTGACGAAATTCAAACCCATCCAAGATTTTATAGTTGTCCTTCTTATCTGCTGGAATGAAGAAGATCCATTCAAAATTGAAAGCACTAGAATGGTCACAACATTTCTCCCATTATAAGTCTATAGGGATTTTCCAGATGCTCAAGCGCAGGTTACTCCACAGTCCAAGGTCCGATCTGGCCGAATTTCGAACCCATTCGAGATGTTATGAGTGTCCTTGCTGTCTGCAAGAATGAAGAAGATCCAATTAAAATGAAGGTGCTAGAGTGGTCAAAACATCATTCATTGATTTTTCAGATGCTCAAGGGCAATTCCGAAGTCAGAGATGGAATCTTGAGGAAATTAAAACTCATCCAAAAATGAAGGTACTAGAATGGTCACAACATTTTTTCCCATTATAAGTATATGGCGATTTTTTCCAGACGCTCAACGGCAGCTAACTCCACAGTCCAAGGTCTGATCTGGCCGAATTTCCAACCCATCTGAGATTTTATAGATGCCCTTGTTGCCTGCAAGAATGAAGAAGGTTCAATCGAAAATGAAGGCGCTAGAGTGGTCACACCATTATTCATTGATTTTTCAGACGCCCAAGGGCAGCTAACTCCGAAGTCAGTGATGGAATATTGCTGAAATTCAACCTCATCCGAGATTTTATGGCAGGTCTTGTTACCTGCAAGAATGAAGAAGATCGATCCAAAAATGAAGATACTAGAGTGGTCACAACATTTCTCCCATTATAAGTCTATGGGGATTTTTCCAGACGCTCAAGGGCAGCTAACTCATAAGTCCCAAGTCGGATCCTGCCGAATTTCGAACCCATTCGATATTTTATGGTTGGCCTTGTTACCTGCAAGAATAAAGGAGAACAAATCAAAAATGAAGGAGCTAGAGTGGCCACAAGATTTATCCTATTATAACCCTATGGGAGCTATCTGTTGCCATGGAAACCAGAGTTCTGATCCAATCTTACCCAAAACCTAATAAAGTCAATCCCCCACCCCAATGATGCTCTAGCTGAAATTTGATCTTGATAGGACAGCTGGTCTCAGAGGTATTCATGCTTGAAAGAGTGAACGGACGCACGGACAGATGGACGGACGCCGGCTCGAGTCTTATACTATTAGCTCACCGAGAGCCTTCGGCTCAGGTGAGCTAAAAATCTAAATGCCACGATGGATATGAATGTGCGTACGTTGTACCTGAACTAGTCGGACCTTTCAGTGCGTACAATGGGAACGGTTGGTAATTTCGGATGACAACATTATTGCCCTTACGAATCAGTTTTGAGGAATTATTGCTCATACGTGGTGATATATTTAGCTGCAAATATCCACAATGTATGTATTGTAACATCCGAAGATACAGTCCTTCAGATGGGAACTATGTCTGTAATGAGGCGACTACATATCTTTTTCCTTGTTTTAGTGTGTGTGGGGGGGGATTTCGCGTTTGGTCCTGGTTTTGTAATGTATTTTCTGCCTTTCTCAACCCTTTCGAATAAAGTATTTGCACAAAAGGACGGTGAGTATTATATACTGCTAAGATGTACGACCCTCTATTTCTACTACATTATGATTATTCTTTAACGGCCGAACTGCGCATTCTCTGAGAGTTTCAGTCACACTGAACCAGGTATATATCGCTTGCAAAGCAAGCAGTAATTTTCAGTTTCCAAGTTTCTAACAGATTTTTCCCGTTGGATTAAAGGACAAGCTTTGAATATCTATGCTCACGATATTAAGGGTTAGTGGTTTGATTTCTCAAATTGTCATTAAGGAAGGATGTCAAAAAGCATGTCGCTAGAATAGTTTCCATGAACCTCTTCTGTGCCCACTTTATCTGCACGCGCCCCGATGTCGTTATACTTCGATACAAATCAGCAGAATGAAATGCATTCCTTAAATGACATGTCTGATGATAGAAATCCTCAGAAACAATTTTCAATCAATTGCTTCCATTTAGAATACTCGTTTGTTTCTTGAATATCAAAAGAAATCTGATCCATTGATGACGTCATTGGTACACAGAGCAATAACATTGTAAGAATGCTGACAAGCAACATAATGCGGTGGTGTTCATTTCAGTCATGTCATGGGGAAATATGTTTTTTTCTATGCGAACAACAATGACGCTGATCAGACTGCGCATCAGCGTCAATTGTGCTTTCGCAGTCTTTATATTATAATAGGTACGCTTACTATAGCCACATTTTCATGGATCTAGGTTGTAACTGTAGCTGAGCTGGCTGCTTAATTTCTTACTTTGTGCCAACTCCACTCCGTTATCATGTTTTCTTGTGGCGCGTCTCCCTTGAAACCAAATATTCTAAGAAAATGTCATTGGGTTCTTATGGGTATTGCAAAATGGGCCTCGTCGCGAGAAAACCTTATTTTCAGCTTAATGCGTATATCGAAGGCACAGACCAGACTGGTCATTCGAGCAGCCTGATCAGCATCTATGCAATTAGCTTCCTGCAAGGTTTAATAGATGAACTTGCTACATGACAAATTTCACTATTCTAGCTAGTCTCTGGAGCTGGATTGAGCTTTACCTGGTTGCAGTTTTCGTGTTCAGAACAACATGCAATGCCATTTTTGTTCTTGTCATAGAATTTTAAAATCACAACAATTTAAGCATTCAAGCTTAATAAATAAGCAGAGATACCATACGAGAGGATTGCCAAACCATAAAGGCCACAACGGATGGCACCACAAAGTCGTGACTAATCAGGAACGCCCCAGGCATGATGGGGAGTAGAGACAAAGAGCTTGCTCATGTAAGTTGAGCAAGAAAGCATCGGGGTCGGATTGGTAGCAAGAAAGCATCGGGGTCGGATTGGTATATTACCAATCCGACACCGATGCTTTCTTGCTCAACTCACATAAGCAAGAAATTTGAAATCTTCATAAACAATAAAGTACAAACAAATTGGATCAATGTTCTTGTTCAGAACAGCAAATATTGGTGTTTGTTCTGGACATCAATTTTAATATGCCAATCATTGTTTGCATTTTAGCTCACCTGAGCCAAAGGCTCATGAGTGAGCTAATAGTATACCAATGCATGGTCAGGGAACATGTGACTTGTGACGTTATATTTATTGAAGTAAGGGCGTAGCCATTTTGGAAATTGTCCTCGTATGTGGTAAGCATTTTACTTTTTCTCCGTAACACAAACATTGCAAAAGCAACCAACAATTTCATGAGCTAGTCCACAGCTTATGCAATTTTAATATTTTCACTTTACTGACCACATGCTACTCTTTGACCCATTGTTACTTCGATCGGTCGTTGTGTCAACAGTCATAGCTAGAATGATTTGCGTTGAAGTGTTTGCATTCACCAATTACAGACCAGACAGTGCTTTTGGTTCTAACATAACTGCAAAAAAAGTACTAAAAAGTACACTCTTGTACTTACCATATGTTGCTTACCTCTTCAGTAGACACAGAGCTGACGAATATGGTACCCTCGAAGTGGAGACAACGCGCCCATAATGCTGATACGATGGAGACACAAACCATGTGTTCCTCTCCTGAGCATAGACTCCGGCGTACGCCGTCTGTCAAATTTTCAAACTTTCTGAAACCACTGGGCGATTGAACTTAAAATTTATATGGACTCCTTAGGAATGGTCGTTGTCCACACATGACCAAGAAAGCCGCCACGCCGGTTTATGGTGAAACTCCTTCAAAGATTTTCTCGAGAACCAGAAGGCAAATTGGTTGGGTAATAAAACAAATTTTTCATGCCTGTTTGTAGTATAGTCAAGGTGTCGTGGACGACCTGATGCACTATTACATGAGGCTTCTGTAGTAGGCAACCTGATACACTATTGCAGGAGGCTTCGTTACTTTATGTCCATTCTAGTATTGCAATCATCTTGATGGGGAAGAGAGAACTGATTGCTTTGCTTAATTTGTCTTCCTGGTGTCTCGTGATGGTTGAGCGGCTCTTCCTCGCGGTGCCACGGGGTTGTCTGCAGTTTGTGATTGTGGTATTTCCTGATCATACTCATTTACTATTTTTACATTTATGAACATGTTTGCAAGGTTTGATGAAAATCCAGCAATGACTCTTCAAGGTATTAAGGAAACAAAACGTTACGGACGGACGCACGCACGGACGGACGGACGGTCAACGTGAAAACAGTTTACCCACCACAAACAAAGTTTGCGGGGGTATAATAAAATCAAATGCTATAAAATAGTAGACTATAATACGGCAGATTGCATGCCTCGTTATAAATCCAGTCACCTGGTCACTGTGTATAGTTTTGTTGTCTGCATTTCCAATTGGTGCCAGATGCTTAAGGTTTGGCGCCAGGATCATCTACATATACAGGTGGATAAACTATGGTATAACTATTCCTTATTTTACTGTAAATACGGTTGTTGAAACCGTGATGCATTTTCATCTAGTCTCCTACGGATGTGGCTGACATCAGATGCCACATAGCTAATGGATGACATTAGACGATCGATTCTTCTCAAGGTATAGCAATGCTATTGAATAACACACGAAATCTCCAGGAAGCCGTCAGAGAGCAAAATGGGAGAACAAATTTTAATGGATTGCCTAGATGCGTTAAAAGACAATAAGCAAATGTGTTTCCTGTTGAAGTACACGTGGATCTATTAATAGAGATGTCGGTGTGCATTATTGCTAACGTATTATAAATACTTAAGACTAAAGCAGGTATGGTCAGACTGTTATTAAAATGTAAGCCTCAGGTCATCGAGAAGCACTTTGGATATTTATTTTTCGTCTTATTTTTTCAGATCAATGTTTTTCAATGTTACTTATCATAGAGTGGGGCGAAATTTTGTTTCGTGAAAAATAAATATTTAAAAAAATCAAACAAGAACAAAAACACAAGTTTATTTCTGACAGAAAAAAAGCATAAAAATACGCGGACTTTTAAGATAAATGTTTCCTAATTCTATGGAAAGTTTCAAGTTTGATGAATTGAACACAGATTAGGAACACGTCATTGGAAACCCTATCTTTGATGTAAGATTTCAACCAGCTGCTCATCTACAGGATCGTTAGCACACATTGATGATTTTGATTGTTGAAATTCACAGAAACTGTAAGAGCTTATAGGCAGCGAACTGCAAAGACAATGATAAGCCTCCGGAGATGACTTTGTTCACATTCTTCAATAACAAACGTTTTTTTCTCATAAGAAAAGAATCTGGCTTAAATGCAATTTCATTATATATTTGTTATACGCAGTCTATGTGCTTTCAAGCTTTAGGGCTACCCAAAGATTATATTTGCTCAAAATAGGTATGGTAAGACAGTAAATATTTTAGATTAACAGTCAGTGCTGTGTGTTTGAATCTATCAACTCCCGTGGTTGATGCTTCCAAGACATGGATTCTTATCCTATTGTGTTCGTTGGGATATTATGTACGCTGTTTGGATTACAGATTGTCATTGGGATTATCCTAAATCTTGTTATTCTTGTCTTCTGGTACCTGGAGCGACAGAAGAGATCACATACACGAGGACCACGTGGATCTAATTTTATAACTTTATTGAAGGTAACGCATTTATCTACTAAGAGCTATTACTTGACTTTTCGCTTACTGTAAAGGCGGCAACTTTAATATTCATATCTGGGTGTGGTTCGGCTATTTCATCTGCTAAGGAAGGGAAATCAGGTTTTATTTGTAATTTGGTAAAGAGTTAATAAACTTTTTGAGCCGCGCTAACGTGCATGCATTTCATGAAAATCCTAACAGTATACACACTGAACTCACATTTATTAACCCTTAACAGCTTAAAGCGCATAAACACAAAATGTATGTTTTTGTCGTCCGCTAAACTATTTGAAGCCTCATAGACAAACAGTGTGAATCCAGATCAGACTGCTCCTGTAGGAGCAGTCTGATTTGGGTCCACAATGTTTGCCCCCCTGCTTATATTAAATAGACAATTTCAGATGTAGTTATTTTGCTGGCGTTTTAAGGACTAAATAATGACTGAGGTGTTTGCACAATATGATACAGTTATTTTTAAATAAAATCACGCCTCCTTTTCAGCTATTACCTATGCCTAAGGTTGACCAGTCCAAATAACGCATTCATGAGGCACCGCCTTTACAGTAAGTGAAAAGTCAAGTAATACATACGTGAAGAGGCTAATTTGGCCCCCTCATAAGCTAAATAATGACTGTACGTAGCTTTCATCAATTTCTGCTGATTGGTTTATTAGTAGAATAAATCAAGTGTAAAAGTCGGATATTTTTTGTTAATTTTGCTGTTGCTATAGTAATATAGGCCACCATTGTAGGCTAAAATGGAGAAATAGTCGTTTTGAACCAAATTTGATGCTTCAACAGACCGTTGCTTTAGGTTTATAAATACAAAAACAACCTTTTATTATGGCGGATGCCATGGTAAATCTTTTCATCTGTCAAAATATATTATGTGTATTTGCGTGTGCTCTATGTTGATTTCTCTGTTAAAAGTCACATTTTTTTCCAAAATGGTCACATTCTTAGTCACATTCCTGTTTTGCATTACACATTGCATTGCATTTGTTAGGAAGCCTCCATGTGAGCTTAACAATTTCTATATTTTAACAACAGAATTTAGGGCGAAGATTTGGCGCCAGAAAAATGCATTTAAACACCCCCCCCCCCCCCCCCGGTAGCTTAGCTGTTGTTGATCTTATGTTTTATATACCTCCCGTTGTTTGTGGGGGTTCTGTGTTTGTCTTTATTTTGGTATTTATTACTTTGTGTCCTTTCTAGTTTTGCAATCATCTTGACGAGATAGTGAGAGTTGGTTGCTTTGCTTTTATTGTCTTTTGGATGTCGTGTTACTGTAAATGTTTGTAGCTCTTTAATCGTTCAATGCCGCTGCCATCGTATATTGGTAACATACTACAAAGCAAGTCCCATTGAATAAAATGAATTGTTATTACGTACATAAATGGTCACTAGCTATTTAAAGCAGGTACATTGTTTAATCGAATTTTTGGGGATTAAGTGGTGACATCATGAGTTTTCAAATCACAGTCAGTGCTAGAATTTATAAAAACTGTTTTCATGCTCAACTCAACTTACCATTAAATGAATCCTATTCATAAATAATACAATGCCAAATAGTGTTTACAGTTTAGCATTTATTAGCAGGATAATTCCGCATCTATGAGTTAAACGCATGAAAACCGTTATTTTTTAGTATTCTAGTTTTTATGAGCAGTTGAAATTTAATGCTCAGTTGAGAACACGAAACCCCAAAACTAGGGGGAAAATACGATGTTTGAGCCAAAAAGAGAACGTTGTGTATCATGTAGTTTTAGTAAATAATCCATCAACTGCTGTAAAAGTTCTTGATAAAACGTTTAACAGTCAAGTGACCTTGAACTTGTGTCAACACCGAAAATACCAAAAATTAATCATCCATGCACGTTTGGTATGGATCTCTCAACTTATTAATCGTGGCTCAACTTGGGTTTTTTCTTTAGCTCAGACTGTCTATGAGTTAAAAGCCATTTTCTTTGTTTCATCAGAGTTTGTTGATTTGATTTTTTCTGTGTGATGATACATTGCATAAGTTAGGAAACCTCCAAGCGAGCTAAACAATTTTGATGTTTCAACAACAGCAGAATCTAGGGCAAATAGTTTGCCAGTGAAATATATTTAACCCCCGCCCCCACCCCAGTGGTCTCGTTCTAAGGTGAGGAGTCTGTTGTTGTATCATTGTCTGTTGTTGCTCCCATTTGGTGTGGGCTTTTGTGTTGGGGTGTTGGCTTTTGGTGTGGTTTCTGGTATCCTTTCTAGATGAGCAATCGTATTGCTGCGGAAGAGAGAGCGTGTTACTTTAAGTATTAGTTTTTCCATGGGTTGTTGGTCTGTACGTGGAGATAATCCACGAGCTTTAGCGAGTGGATTATCTTACGTACAGGTGGAAAAACATGGTATAACTATTTTATACCCCTACATAAGTGTAGACCTTGTTATTCACGAGATATTTCGTGCTAAAGTTGGTAAGGGTGGTATAACTTCAATTATGATATGACTCTCTGTGTTCTGTGTCTCTTTCTCACGATGTCGTGGGTTTGTATGCGGTCTATGATTTCATTTCCTGTTCATACTCATTTCATCTATACATGGAAACGCTGGATGGATTCCAATCAGAGCTACTTTAACCTTGATATTTGATATCCTCTCGCTGGATCAATTATATCTAGCAAATACTATGATTTAACTATTTGCACGAGGGGAAATATTAAACGATTGTTTGGCGTCTGTCAAAAAAAATCAAAATTAACTTTAAAGAGCAACCTGCAGGTATATTATCAAAGTATCGAATAGTTTGGATCCAGATCTGGATCAGAACTGTCAGCAAAAAACTATTTGTGTTTTCTTCAAGATATATCTTGTACAAAAGCATTGTTGATCAAATTAACCTCTTTAAAGATCAATGTCAACCTAGGATCATCATTTTGCCAAATTATGTTGTCCCACATAATGTATACCAAGTTTCAAGATAGACAGGATAATGTCTCTTTTAAACAAGCGGTTATAGTTCTTTCTGTGCTGACGAATTTGGTCGTCTGCTAATAACCTTTTGCAAACAATATGCACCACAATCAGGACCTGATCTGCATCAAAACCATTTGACACTCTGATTGTGTTCCTGAAAGTTAAATTTGAAACAAAAAAAATGCAAATAGTTAAAAATTATTAACCGATCAATTACATGTGATCAGGACTGTTTGAATAAACGTTTATTATGTTCTATATGAAATTAGACTAAGATCGGCTCTATAGTTTTACAAAGGAAAGTTCTAAAAACATGTGCATGTATTATATATTTGACAATGTATTATTACATTGTACAGTTCTTTATTTGTATAATCTGCATATTTTTATCTGTTGATTCTCTCTCTCTCTCTCTCTCTCTCTCTCTCTCTCTCTCTCTCTCTCTCTCTCTCTCTCTCTCTTACACTCCTATGCAGCCTATGCAATATGTTCATCTTGTTCCTATCCTTAGGAAATGTGTCACATGTCTAGTGGTTTTAACAGGAAACACTTAATCTTAACATGTAAAAGCATTGAGGGTAAGGTGCCAGAATTGTTCTAATATATCTTCTGTGATAACGAAATGACGGGATAATTATATAGCAGACTTATTTGTCAAAATGACAGGTATGAAATGGCTTGCATGAGTTCTATTTAATCATTCTTTGATTCTAAATTATTAATCGCAATTTTGTATTCTCAGTAATATCAAGTTGGACTTTGAAGCTATTTGTATATTTAACTTATATTGTTTGGAACAGTTGATAGTAACCCAGATATAACTTATTTACCTACAAAATAAAAAGAGATGAACTTATAGATTAATTTTCCAGATGAAAGAAGCATTTTTACATATCACATGCGAAATTCAATCTGAGCTATCTTGGGTAAAAGGCCAAGTGTGTGTGTGTGTGTGTGTGTGTGTGTGTGTGTGTGTGTGTGTGTGTGTGTGTGTCATACAGATATTCAAATCCATGAATGTTATCAGAATTAAACAAAATGAAAAGTAACGATTACAATTATTTGGATTTATACTTTCAGATGCTCGATCTTTGTGTATGTGTGACCGCCATTCCACTATGTTTAGCAGCACTGGTTGTACAAAAAGAACACAATCTAACGGTGTGCTTCATCAAGGAGGGACTAGTGATGTTCAACAGTACTTCAAGCCTTGTGTGCATAATGCTAATCAGTTTAGATCGTTATACAGCTGTCGTAAGACCTACCTCACAAATCTTCACTCCAAGGAGAGTTCGAGTGTGCCGTGTGATTGTAGTGTTATCAGCAACTGTGGGTGCTATACTGCCATCATTTAGTTTTCTTATGGGTAGTTATTCACAAGCGAAGCTAGATAGTGTCAGAATTCTTCACTGTCGTTATGTTGTATGGCTATTTCAGCCTCACTATTTTTACGAGTTCTACTACATAGTATTATTTATAGCAACAGTGTTGATTGTTTTTATTTGTTACAATTCCGTCTTGAAGACAGCCAAAAAGAGATTAGTGTCAAGAATGACTTTTCTAACAGTTTCTGATCCCGGAAGAGTGGCTAGTGAGACTGGGAAACGCCGTCTAGAATCAAAAGCCACTAAGATGACTCTTGCAATCATCGTGTGTTTCATCGTCTGCTGGGGACCCCACGTGATAGTGACATTCTTACAGTTTGGAATGCCGGGATGTCTGGAAATTGACATGTTACAGACATGCTGTTTATTCTTAGCCTTCATGTCGCCAGTCATACATCCGCTCATTTATTCCTACGAAAACAAGCGCCGAGGGAGAACAAATGTGGTTGGCTCTGCGGAAAATGGCGGTAGTCGTCTCTCAGAGCTCAGTAAGATAAACGCTAGTTTGCCCCTTTCACCATCAGCGGACTTCATTTCTTCTGTGGACAGTTATACATTCAACTCAACAGCTACTTTTGCCTCATCGAATATATAAATATTAAATGAAATTTACGTGTGCTATTTTCTTTGACCTAGCCCCGAGGTTATAAAACTTGTTTCATGCTCAACTCAACTGGGCTCAAAACAACTGCTCATAAAAACTAAAATACGGAAAAGTAAAGAAGTTCCTTGCTTAAAGTCTCTCAGATGAGGTATTTATAATGCTAATAAATGTTAAAATGCCAACAATTGTTGGCATTTTAACATTAATGAGCAAGATCAATTTTGTGTTCAGCTAAGCTGAGCGTGAAAAAAGTTTTAGATCATCTTGATGGGGAAGAGAGAGCTGATTGCTTCGCTTAATTTGTCTTCCTGGTGTCTCATGATGGTTGAGCGGCTCTTCCTCGCTGTGCCACGGGGTTGTCTGCGGTTTGTGATTGTGGTATTTCCTGATCATACTCACTTACTATTTTAGAATCTCGGGGCCTAGTCTTTTCTTATTGGTTGAAATACAAGTTTACCTCATCACGAGAAAACCTGAATTTGCTGCATGTTAACAACAAAGGCGCTGACCATCCGGCGCAGTCTGATCAGCTCCTTTGTTATTCGCTCTCTAATTTTCACGATGTGCCTCCTATGCCAACACTCTGATGAATGCTTGCATCTTAGAGGGTCTTGATGTGGTTTAACGATTAGTGAATACATAGTGCCCTTAGTTTATAATGATTAGGTAATAGACAGCAAAAATAGATGGTTATTGAATAATTAGGTCATAAAAATATAGAATAATTGCATTTTACGAATAGCAGTAAGAATAATGAGTTTTAAAAGAATATACATGTAGAATAAACCAAATATGCATCCGAATTTGTCTCTTTTCTTTAAAATATTTATAGAATAATGGAATTCTTTTTGATGAACAAACGTGGATTTTAATGAGGGTAAAAAATGCGCAAAATTTTAACGATAAGAGAATACTGGACATTCCCCCAGCAATCAGGAATCTCATCGTTAATAGCCGAAAAAGTTCAGCTCTCACCTATATAAAGCACAATATTAGAGCCGTGACACGTGATTTCCAACAATGTGGCATTCTGACAAGGGTAGACTCAGGCGAGCCTTTGCAGCCCACTTTTAAGCTTAGAAACTCCAAATGATGTTCAGTCAGTAGCTGAACAATCATAGAATACTCAAGCGACTAGCAAAGGCTCTGATCAGTCTGCGCATATGCGCAGTCTGGTCTGAGCCATTGCTGGTCGCACATACCACATTGTTGGAAATCTCATGTCACGACTCATTACTGCTTTTTGAATATAACTATAATACAAGGTCACCAGATTTTATTTATATATTGTTCTACGATATGCTGATGATACAATCGCTTTTAGGAAACTAGCCACAGATTTTAAAAAGGGTTTCAATGGTGTACTTGTGCCCTGCTTTTGTTGGAATAATTGTTGTTGGTACCAATTCTTCACGGTGTGAAATTGACAAAGTGTGAAATTTGCGGTTCAACAGACCTCTCACGTGTTAAGAGCACTTAAAAAGTTGTGACACGCGTAGTCATCGATTTTGTTGAAATTCTTGCTCATGGGGATACAAAACCAATCAACAAACCGTTTATGCATATGCATACCCGTTGCCATTGAAACGGCATATACAAATTTTGGCTAAAGAGGTGACAAAAATCACTTAAATTTAATGGATTTCCAACTGAAATCATTACTTTATAGAAAACCAAATGCACATGAACGAATATATAACACATCCTGGTTAGAAATAAGAAATCAAAATTGTATTTGGAAAATCCTCTGCAAAGTTGGCGGGGTTTCAGAAATTTGAAAAAGATGATTTTTGAGCATTTTCACTATAAATTTTCATAATAAGTGAACCCACATATTCTAAAAATAAAACATGGTTTCCTGAATTGATTTATGAAAAGACATGTATTCCTGAACATAACCATAGCGACAATAAAAAGCAAACCTATGTGCCGCTGCTGTATTTATGATCTCATAAAATCTGCTGAAGGGACATATTTTTTTGAGGAAATATGTTGCAGATCATAATAATGTTCCAAAAATAAGACATCATGTTATAAATGACCTGCTAAATGTCAAGGTCACGGAAGGATGAAATTGACATACAATGAGCTATTTTCGCACATGTTTAAGTCTATTTCTGATAAGTTGGTATGATTTGGTTTGTATATTTAATCTTATTATACGCAAATACAACGACCTTTAAACTGATGAAAAATATTCATCAAATAGCTTCAATGTCAAGGTCACTGAAACTTAAATTGGTAAAAATTGACAATATTTGTTAACTATTTTCTTTATTTCAGTCATATTAAGTATTTTTTTCCATTAGAAATATGTTGCACAGTACAACACTGTTAGGAAAATATGGCAATATGCCTTAAATAAACTTTTCATGGTCCTGGTCAAGGTCACAGAAGCAATAAATTAACATAAAACTTGCCCAATAGTTACGTCCATTTCTCCGTAAAGTAGTGTGATACGATTTTTTATATTTAATTTAGTATACACAACAACAACGTCGTTCAAACTAAATAATTTATTCCTTCAGATCAGATAAGTTTAGTGTCAATGTCAAGGGCACAGAAATTTCAATAGTTTTGTCGTAAAATCGAAATTTTGAAAATATAATTGATTGTGTTATTAAACAATTACTTTATTTTACTTATAATTAGTTTTTTTACTTTAGATATATATTGCTGTACATTACTGTTCCAAAATTATGACTATATTTCTGAAAGTACCTTCTAAAGGTCAAGCTCACAGAAGCAGGAAATTGACACAAAATGAGCGATTTTTCGAATATATTTATGGAAATTTATCCATAATTTGATGCGATTTGGTTTATATATTTAATCTTTATATACGCAGCTACAATGCATTTTAAACTGAAATAATTTTAACCTCCAGATAACTCCAAGGTCAAGGTAAAGGTCACTGAAATTTTAATATTTTGGTCAAAAACTGGAAATATTGAAAATGTTTGCTAATCAATTTCTTTATTTCAGTTATGTTTAGCTTCTTCCTTTAGAAATATGCTGCAAAGTACAACACTGTTAAGAAAATACGACAATATGCCTTAATAGCCTTTTAAAGGTCAACGTCACAGTAGCAAGAAATTAACATAAAATAAGTCATGTTCCCAAAAATTAATTCCATTTCTCCATAATTTAGTGTGATCTTGGTATACATAACAACAATACCTTCCAAACTAAAAGATTTTGGTCTTCAAGGCACTTAAAGTTTTTCTTCGTCTCAAACTGATATTTCCGTTTTTTCATAGTGCATATTCCGAGAGTCTACCTTCATGACTATCTTACAGACATGGAAATTAATACAGCTGTATACTGTTAATAAACTACTACAAATGTATAATAAACATTAAAAAATATATTTAAATGACAAGTATTGTGTTAACATATGAAACATGAATAAATTATTTTATTAAAGCAAACATACTATATAGAAAAACACAACAGCCATGTGCATTTATTGGGTACAAATGGTCTAAGCTAAATAAAAAGGTGGTTGAGTTAAATTATAACAGTATACTTAAACAGTGTACATGTAACTATATGATTGTTACACATTAAAGCTATTGTAATGAAAATGTATCATGAATTATAAATGTACACAATCATAAGTTACATATATACTGAGCCAAACTTCTAACGCAACGCGTAAAGGGCCAGCATTTTATACGACCAATAGCTGCAGGGCAGTTCTTGTTTGGAAAAATTGCTCAACTCATCTAGAAGAATCTTTTTCGCAGGAAGAATATGTTGTCTGGAGCATTGGTCTGTAAGCTGTTGTCTGATTGGTCGAATCCCTTCGTGGGTATCAGGACCTTGTGAGTGGCCATACAGTTAAAAAGTCCATATTCATTCACACTCCAACGCTAGGTCAGTAAGATGAGGGATATTGCTTAAAAATGTTGTGTTTAATTTCACAAAATTAAGCGTCGAGTTTAAGCTACTACCAGTACGTCCATACAACTCAATGCAAAATCAGTATTGCGTTAATAACCAAAAACGTGGAACTCATTGAAAGAATGATAATTATGTGTTACTTCTGCTGATTAGAAATGGCGAGGAGCAAAAATGGAGAAAAAACTCGACACGGTTTCATATTCACTCTGACAATAATTGAAACCTCCTATAAAAACGTTTGCTCAATTCTGACTAAATCCTTCTTTTTATTGACAAACAAAGGAGCTGACGCCTAGCCAAATTGAGGAAGAATAAGTTATCGCTAAAAACTTAAAGAATTCTGACAGAAATCCCCAATATCAACTCGAATTGCATGATGCCAAAACGTATATCATATATCGAGAATTGGAACATTACTATGCATTTCAGTTTTTTCAACCACCCTTCCTCAATGGAATGCTTTGTTCCTTTAACAGCTAGACATATTGTTGAAACTTAAGTTAATTTCGATGCCTAAATGAATGAACTTTCGTTTAGGCGAACCAATCGGCATAGAACATTCGTTCAGACAAAGTTATCATCAAAATAAAACAAAGTTACGTTAGAACTTCGGCTCAGTATAATATAGAAACAGAAACTAAACATTACGACGACACAATATCAACACGCACACAATGAACTACGCATATTAAATTATACAATATTTAGGGGCGCTATGCGTTACACTTGGTTCATTACAATATACATGAAGTATAGCCTTTACTAAGTTTTATATTGGACATAGTATACAGTTATTCCATGGCTGTTTGGTGAATAGTCGAAACTATTGCCCTATGGCGCCCAGGACGACCTGATGCACTATTGCCTGAGGCTGCAGGCCAAGGGCAATAGTGCATCAGGTCGTCTGAGTAGCGGAGGGGCAATAGTTTCAACAATTTACCAAACAGCAATGGAATAACTGTTTTATTACCCAACCAATCTTGTAGCACTGGAGACAAAAGTAACTAAACAGTTAGCAAATTTTAATGAGCAACATCAGTTTAATTCTTAAAATAAAAACAAAAATTGACCAAAGGCACAATAAAAATTATACTTGGAGGATATGTTTAGTGAATTATTCATAAAACGTGATTTTTTGTACTCATTAGAAACACGTCACAGAGCTACAGGAGCTTTTAATGACTACACACAATGTATGTTTTGTGGAGAAATAAACGGAATACATGTGAGCCTAAAATATCCATCTGCATTAAGCTGGGATTTGACATTTCTTCAATGATTTCACTTCGAACATCTCGCTTAACACCGCCAGCTTCTGCTTAAAACTTATGAGTTCCACAATTGTAACAATAATTTGCCTCTTATGGTTACATGGGTCACGTGAATTCGCCTCTTATGATTTCACTTGTCACATGACTTCACCACAAATGATTTCACTTGTTACTTATATCCAATATAATTTTTCTCTCTTCACATTTCAATTGTTACCAATGATTTCTTTTGTAATATTTCATTTACAGAAAAAAAACAGTAGCTTATGTATTTAATAGGTATTTGATAAATTTTATTATTTCTCCATAAAATATAAGTTGCAGGTACTCATTATAAATGCCTTTACGAAGTAATTCTTAAACGAGCGCCAATAAATCATATTCTTATGGTGAAATACAATGTAAGAAATTGTGTGTTAAAAATATTTTCATTTGGCTTCTAAATAACAGTAAACTTTAGAAATAACGTTATCAAAACACCAACAAGATAATGGAAATGAACAGTTGAATTCTGGATATATATTAGAGCAGAATGATTAATGCTTGAGTACATCTGCCGAATAGAAGAGATGACTCTCGGTGGACTCCGTTCTATCTGTTGTATTGGGTCGAAGCACATTTGCTTTCAGGAGGAACACCCCAGTCCTTGAAGGTCATACCAGGAATATCAACCGTCAGTGTTGTTTCCTGGGATGCTGTGAATTGGAAGCCCAGATAAAAGTCATCACAACCTGTAGATAGAAAAAACAAAAGAGAAAAATGAATAATCAACAGCCAATCAAACATAAAACTAGTCTCTTATATTTACCTAATTGGAAATCTAAAGGGAATATAGGCAATTTTGGAGGGAAAATAGTATTCAAACAACATATCTGATATTGTCGTTTACCTGTACTAGTATGTCAATCAATGACAAATAACTATAATAATGTTTTGAAATTGAAATTTAAGAGGGAATATAATCATATTAATTTAAGAGGGAAAATAATCATAAAATACCTTTGTAAGAGGATAGCTGCACATTGGTAGATGTAGATACCAGTGCAGACTTTTGAGCTGCGGTTGACATGGCTTATGCCAGGGTTTCCCTAAAGTCGGCCATTATTACATCCGCTTCATTGTGATCTTGGCTAGCACTTCCTAAAAAATATATTTTTAATACTTTATAATAACGAGCCTATGTAATGATATAGTACTGTCATTTTATGGCTGTAAAATACATAAACAAAATCGTGGTGAATTAATGCATTCTTTTTTGTTTATTTATTTTAGGCCTAAACATGGATTGTGGGTAATTGTAAGAACCTCCTCACTGAGGTGGCCCAAACAAATACCCAAATTTATGTTTAAGATTTAGTCAAGGGAGGTAATTACTTTTTTATAAATGAAGTGGGTCACTATCGGCCCGCCAGCAAAATGCCATTGATGGCATTTCACTGGTGGACTCATATTGGCCCATCTTGCATAATGACTGGGCAAGTTTTTCTTCTACGAGTGATTCAAAGGGGCGGGTGGGAAGGGGGTACAAATGTAAACACACACACACCTGTGATGGTATCAAGAATTCTCAGAGCCATGTGTTGTTTCTGTTGATCATCTGTTCTCGCATAGCTGCGTAGACTACACTCACTCTTGTTTCCCAAAACATGGCGAGCCCTAAAAATGTCTAGTAGTGTTATCGTAGTAGCACGGAGACAGTGATTTGTGTACTGTCTTTATAGGCTGTATTCCACTGAAAGCGTTTTCATCTTATTTTTCAAGGGTGTTTTTACCAAGGAGGCTGTTGTCGAACCACAACGCTGGGTTTTTTGACGTGTTTGCTGGTTTTTGAAGCTGGAAAAAGGCTTCGCACTCCTGATTTCGGACAGATAGGTACTTCAAAAACGAAATAAAGGGACACAGAACATTGTTTTCAGACTTGTAAATCCTCTCACCCTGACTTTTTTGTGAATCTTGAATGTCACCACGGTGATATTTGGCTGTTCTGTCCTTCATTTCAATATACTGTTCTTTTTTTGTCCATTATGAAGTCGGATGGCTTCAAATCACGAATATTTTCGCGCGCCCTGTTGCAAAAATAGAGCATTAAATCTACGAACACTTTATCTTGAAGTCCCTTTGGTGTTTCCAGATCAACGATGAATATAGCTGTCTCAAGTCCTCTTGCTCATCGGATTTTTTATGCTGAACGTCACGCTTTTCAACTTTCTTTGCATGAACTAAGATTGCCGAAAACACTGTATTTGCTTCCTTAATCTCAGCATTATTTGAGCCGTGACATGTGTTTTCCAACAATGTGGCATTTTGACAAGTGTTGACTCAGACAAGCCTGTGCAGCCTACTTTCAAGCTTAGAAACTCCAAATGAGTAGCTTAACACTCATGGAATATCCAAACGACTAGCAAATGCTCTGATCAGACTGCGCGTATGCGCAGGCTGATCTGAGGCTTTGCTGGTCGCACATACCACATTGTTGGAAATCCCATGCCATGGCTCATTTATGATATCAAACTTTCAGCACTTCTCGAAATGTTTCTGGATACCATAATGGATCGAGATCATGGACTTCTTACTGTAAAACTCATTCTTCTGGGTCCGGACAGAAGCATAGAAATTCTTCAGAAGTAGATTTCAGCTCACCTTTCGAAATCGCCTCTAAATTCAGACTTCTCTCTTTACAAAAGTAAGAGAGGGTGCAAAGATCAGGAATCGATACAAGCAAGTACCACACCTGACCCAGGATACCATTGGGAAAGTGACAAACTCACAGTTAGACACCACAAACGAGAGCCAAGAGGTCAGTCCTTTCCCAACAGGTGACCATAAAGCACATATAAATAGACGCGCACAAAGACATAGCAAACACAATACAGAAAAAAAACATAAAAGATCCAAAAAAGAAGTACCGCCTTGGAACGGTCAGTAAAATATTTTACTGGAGGTAAAATCATTTAGAATCCGCACAGAATATTGCATTGATTTTTTACTGTTACAGCTAATCAAGACAGTGATTCATACAAACCATTATGAAGGATTCTTCTAAACCTCTTGTCAAACTATAAACTCACCATTCATATTCATTGAAGGGTTATAAAGTTAATTGGCAAGCATAGAAAAGATTTTTCATATGTGTTTCTTTAACTTATCACAAGGTGTTGATATGCCAATGAAGTTTGGTTAGGCTATTGGTAGGTTGATAACACCCTTGAATATTTTAGAAATGATTTTGTTGGTAGTTTCCTCTTATCTTCATAAAAATCTATGTTCATAATCTCTTCAAAATAGAACCTGGACAACTATTTTCATTTCCAACAGATTTCTTGTATGGTCACATGTGAAGTTCTTATTACACTTGTTTTGTAAACCAATCACTGATGAAGATTGAAATGAAGATAAATGAAAGCAGCTATAAGGTTCTTTCAAAGGTTAAGAGTCAACTTTCCTATCGACCATTGAATTTAAAAAGAATATTGGAAGATTATTAAGAGATTTGGAAGAAACTTTTATAATGGTTTGTATGCATCTCTCCCTGGATTCGCTGTAATAGAAGACGTCGTGTCAAAAGAAGCCTCTAAATCGTCATCATCAATGGTTACAAAACGTTCAGGTAATCTCTAAACATCTGCAGACGGCTTTTCGATTGTTTAAGTGTCCCTGTATTGTCTGCGCAGGCTCGATACTGAAAGAATCGCCAGTATTTGAAAAAAATGTTTCCTATCTTAAGATAATAAGTTTACCTGTAATTGGGTTTTTATCGATAAGCGCCTTCGTGTTTTTAACAGCAAAGCGGGAAAACCAGGCCATGGTATAGTACCTTTATTGACTGGTCAATAGTTCTGTGCCTCATGACATAACAAAATAGACAATTACTCTTTATATAGACGGTTGGGTAATAATTTAAACTGTTTAGCCAATGATCCGCCGCCTTCCTTTTGTTTTCAGCCAATTACATGCAAGAACAGGGGCATATTCAGCTAGGTGTATTTTTCCACAACACTATTTGAGATCAACTCCCACAACTTGGTGAGAGGAAATAACAGTCTAAAAGTGTTTATTTAACCAAATTCAATATTATTAATATAACTCAAAACAAAAAGTTAGTGCGATAAGAATAGTGGCACAAAATAATGTAAATTACAAATTTAAGCTGTTTCACGGAATAAGTGACAAATTCGAAAAACTGACCAGGCTATTTATTGAAGCCTGGTCAGAAATAACACTGTTTGTACCAATATGATATTTAATAAAGACAGCATGATCAAACATGGATATATACGCTGATCTGAGTGAGTCTCCACTGTTCGTGCATCAAGGTAGAATGCACAAACATTGGAGACTGATCAGCCAATGAAGACGTAGGTACACTCAGTACAAAATGTTAGCAACAAAGTCTAGCACGAGTTGCCAAGCGGACCATAAGTATCAAGAATGCAATGCATGATATATTCTTCACAATTCAGGGTCCTGTCTTCCGGGTTGCTGGACCTAAAGGCAAATCGGTCAAAACGAAGCTTTGCTAGACTAAAGTTCTTGAAAATTCAAGAAATATTTAAAAATAATTTAATAAAAAAAAAACTTGCAGCAGGTTTTTACAATGTCAGATTATTGAATGACAATGCGTCATCGCACAAAGTGTACAATCTACAAGACTTTCTGAAGCAGGATAAATGAGTCGTGACATGTGATTCCAACAATGTGGCATTTTGACAAGTGTAGACTAAGACGAACCTGTGCTGTCTCCTTTTCAGCTTACAAACTCCAAATGATGTTCGGTCAGTAGCTTAATATTCACAGAATATTCAAGCGACTGGCAAGGGCTCTGATCAGACTGCGCATATGCGCAGGCTGATCTGAGGCTTTGCTGGTCGCACATTTCACATTGTTGGAAATCTCATGTCACGGCTCATATTTACCTGACCTAGTTCTTTTTGACTTCCATAAGGCTCAAAAATACCATTCCAGTGGGAAATGTGTCTAGCGCAAACACCTCGGTTTGAGAAATATTCCATTGTCTTCAGAGTACACCTACAAAAGAATATAAAAGTGCCTTCTATAAATAGATTAGAAGACTGAATATCACTTAGAGGTGAATACTTCGAGAGCGAGGGGACCAAATAAAACTGCCAATGAAATCTATTAAGGATACGTTTGTATGTATTTAATAGATGCATCAATATCTAAACATTCCTCGCCAATGATCCGCCGCCTTCCTTTTGTTTTCAGCCAATTACATGCAAGAACAGGGGCATATTCAGCTAGGTGTATTTTTCCACAACACTATTTGAGATCAACTCCCACAACTTGGTGAGAGGAAATAACAGTCTAAAAGTGTTTATTTAACCAAATTCAATATTATTAATATAACTCAAAACAAAAAGTTAGTGCGATAAGAATAGTGGCACAAAATAATGTAAATTACAAATTTAAGCTGTTTCACGGAATAAGTGACAAATTCGAAAAACTGACCAGGCTATTTATTGAAGCCTGGTCAGAAATAACACTGTTTGTACCAATATGATATTTAATAAAGACAGCATGATCAAACATGGATATATACGCTGATCTGAGTGAGTCTCCACTGTTCGTGCATCAAGGTAGAATGCACAAACATTGGAGACTGATCAGCCAATGAAGACGTAGGTACACTCAGTACAAAATGTTAGCAACAAAGTCTAGCACGAGTTGCCAAGCGGACCATAAGTATCAAGAATGCAATGCATGATATATTCTTCACAATTCAGGGTCCTGTCTTCCGGGTTGCTGGACCTAAAGGCAAATCGGTCAAAACGAAGCTTTGCTAGACTAAAGTTCTTGAAAATTCAAGAAATATTTAAAAATAATTTAATAAAAAAAAAAACTTGCAGCAGGTTTTTACAATGTCAGATTATTGAATGACAATGCGTCATCGCACAAAGTGTACAATCTACAAGACTTTCTGAAGCAGGATAAATGAGTCGTGACATGTGATTCCAACAATGTGGCATTTTGACAAGTGTAGACTAAGACGAACCTGTGCTGTCTCCTTTTCAGCTTACAAACTCCAAATGATGTTCGGTCAGTAGCTTAATATTCACAGAATATTCAAGCGACTGGCAAGGGCTCTGATCAGACTGCGCATATGCGCAGGCTGATCTGAGGCTTTGCTGGTCGCACATTTCACATTGTTGGAAATCTCATGTCACGGCTCATATTTACCTGACCTAGTTCTTTTTGACTTCCATAAGGCTCAAAAATACCATTCCAGTGGGAAATGTGTCTAGCGCAAACACCTCGGTTTGAGAAATATTCCATTGTCTTCAGAGTACACCTACAAAAGAATATAAAAGTGCCTTCTATAAATAGATTAGAAGACTGAATATCACTTAGAGGTGAATACTTCGAGAGCGAGGGGACCAAATAAAACTGCCAATGAAATCTATTAAGGATACGTTTGTATGTATTTAATAGATGCATCAATATCTAAACATTCCTCGTATCTTTAAGCGATATAAATGTGCACGCATGCGTTCAGTCCGCTACCACGACAAAATTGTTTCATGTGGGTTAACCCTAAGTTATTTTGTGAAGTTGACATTAAACAATATTTTGGTGTTTATGTCAAGAATGTGGACTTTTACTCTATGGCTCCTGGTTCTAACAATTCCAGGAACGGTAGAGAGCTCAGAAATTCATACTTCATTGAGTTCTTTCATTTTTTCCTATTTCCTCTTTTTGGTATGATCACCATTTGAGTTTATACACGCCTGACAACGCCTTCTCATGGAATAAATTAAGTTCAGAACTCGTTGCTGAGGCATATTACCCCACTTGTCGTAGCTCTTGCACATTTGTTGGTGGGTTTCGTTTGCGTACTTCCCGTTCCATAAATGTTCAATTGGCGATAAGTCAGGCGAAGATGAAGGCCAGTTAAGAACGTTGATTCCATTTTGATTTAAGAACTGCATAGTGGCCGGGTAGTGTTTGGTCTTGCATTGTCTTGTTGGAACATGCCTCTGGGTATATTATGGCGCATAAATGGAACGACAACAGGCCTTAAAACACCATTAATGTAACTTTGAGCAATCACATGTCCATGAGAACAACCTGCAGTGAGTCTTGGAATGCAGTGCTGCCTCCCAAAGCAAGTACACTTCCCCCGCCCCAAAGATCATGTTCAACAAAACAGGAATCATCAAAGCGTTCTCCAGTACGTCGCCACGCACGCAGGTTGTGGTCAGCAAAACTTACGTTAATTTTGGACTCATCACTGAACAATAAATAGAGGATATTTAAATTTCTGGAATGAATAGCATATTTCAGCGTTCGCACAGGCTTGAAAAATACTTGAATTTAAAAGTCCTTGAGAATTAAATATGCCTACAACAGTACGGGAAAATCACTCAAATGCCTTAAAAAGTCCTTGAATTATTCCCATTTTCTGTAGGACTTAACACTGTTGATAGAGATCTAAATCAGTTTAAAATTACTTTGCCTTTATTTGGTGCAGCAAATGCTGCACCAAATAAAGGCAAAACAATTTTATACTAATTTTCTAGTACTAATTTCTCCTTTAATACAGTCTAGCATTTCTGAAATAGAATTTTAACACTTAAATCAGAATTTTTCATAAATGTTTAGTCCTTGAAAACTGTAGCATATTTTGAGAAGTCCTAGAAAAGTCCTCGAATTTTACTTATACTTGCCTGTATGAACCCTGCATTTATTTCATCGAGTGAAGCGAAAAAATGCATATTTCTTATACCAGTAATCAGCTGGCTTCATCAGAAGCCAAGTGATCTGTCTCAACATTGTTTTCCAAGAATATATATCATTTTTGGGGAATAGTAACTCGCACAGAGCACTAATTAGATCGTTTACGGTAGATATGTTACCATATTGTTGAGTTACTCTTATAGCAGTTTTAGTTTGAAATGTCATAAAATGAGAATAAACGTCCAAGAGCATCATTTCTTACTACTAATAAGAAAACTAAAATGTCGAACATATTGTTTTATGGCATGATGTGCTGATATCCTACACTGTGGTTGAAATCAGGGATTGGCATTTCCTTAAACGACTTTATTTGATACACGTTGCTTGCAAACATACCCAAATAGATGTTTCACATGAGATTTTATTGTCTCTAGTAGCCCTTTCAAGTCATGCCAATCTTTTAAAGATGTACCACCACTGGAAACAAATTAGCGAAAATATTTGATGTGCGTTGCTTGAAGTTGTTTCACATGGGATGACTATGGCCTCTATATAGATATTCCACTGCTGGAAATGAATTAGCGAAAATATTTGATACGTGAAAACATGCTCAAATATAGATGTTTCAAATGAGATGACTATGTATTCCTTTCAAGCCATGCCAATCGTTTAAAGATATACCACCACTGGAAATAATTTAGCGAAAATATTTGATATGTGAAAACATGCTCAAATAGATGTTTCACATGAGATTACTATGGTGTCTAGTATGCCTTTCTAGCCATGCCAATCCTTTAAAGATATTACATCGCTGGAAATAATTTAGCGAAAATATTTAATATGTGAAAACATGCTCAAACAGATGTTTCACATGAGATTACTATGGTGTCTATCATCCCGTACAAGTCATGCCAATCCTTTAAAGATATACCACCCCTGGAAACAAATTAGTGAAAATATTTTATATGCGTAGCTTGAAAACATAATCAAAAAGATGTTTTACATGAGATTACTATGGTCTCTAGCATCCTATACAACTACTATTTTCGGTTACAAGGTCGGTGCAATGCGGTCCCTTGCCTATGCATATGGAGCACCCACAACATCCCATGCAAGTCATGCCAATCCTTTAAATATATACTACGGCTGGAAATAAATTAGTGAAAATATTTGATATGCGTTGCTTGAAAACATACTCAAATAGATGTTTTACATGAGATGTCTATGGTGTCTAATATGATAATTGAGCCGTGGCATGTGATTTCCAACAATGTGCCATTTTGACAATTGTAGACTCATATGAGCCTGTTCCGCCTCCTTTTAAGCTTAGAAACTCCAAATGGTGTTCAGTCAGTAGCTTAACAATCATAGAATACTCAAGCGACTAGCAAAGGCTCTGATCAGACTGCGCGTATGCGCAGGCTGATCTGAGGCTTTGCTGGTTGCACATACTACATTGTTTGATATCTCATGCACTGGCTCATATCCCTTTCAAACCATGCCAATCCTTTGCAGCTATACCGTCGCTGGAAATGAACGAAGTATGAAACCTGTGTAATTTTGAACAAGTTTCATTATTTGTATATTTCATGTGAGTTTCGCATGTATTTGATCAGAGTATTCTAAACCCATTGTTAGCTCATTCCGACCTTGTCTCCCACATCTTTGTTTTACTTTAACCCTTTGTATTCTGATGGATTTCCCCAGGCAGATAAATAGATCTACAGTATGTATTGTATTGTCCATTATACATGTTGAGGTGTCACAGGTTGGAATTTCCAAATAACTATGTACTTCAGTCACTGAAGATTGTATTTATTTATTTATTTATTTTGTCTTTTTTTATTTTCTATAATCCTGTTACATTTCACCTCTGAACCCCAAATTGTATTTACTTTAGCAAAAAGTGCAATGCCGCAATTTCCGGCATTTCATCAGGGTTTTCACTGTTTGTCAAAGTAACCCTAAAGGGGTTTCAAAATTGGCATAAATTTTGACATATCGTGGAAACTGACGGATGGATTTTATCAATTTTGCGTTGTATTGAGAAAACAATGCTATCAAAATTATGGCCCACCAATTTCTAGCTCAACAGTTTAGGCGTTTTAACAAATTTCTTTTCAAAGATGTACAACCGCGTTAAATGTACAAAACTAGGAAACCTGTGTTATGCACTGGTTTCATATTTTGTATAATTCTTGAGATTAATACAGCAGAATATAACTTTGACATACATTTAAAGCATCGTATTTTAGCTCACCTGAGTCGTAGGTGAGCCTAATGACTTTGACTTAGTATACCGAATTACTTTGTCGTCCATCAATATTTTCAAACTTCATTTCTAAATCAACTGGGCCAGTAAAAGTCATATTTCATATGGAGTCTACCAAGGACAGGGGAACAAAAGTGTGTTTAAATGGTCCTAATCACATGACCATGATTACTGTCACGCTCATACATAGTAAAATCCCTATTAAATATTCTACTCCAGAACCAGAAGGCCGATGACCTCGGTCTTGGTATGTAGTGTCGGGGATATAGGGCCTTCCAGGTTTCTTCAAATTATTATCCAGGTATACATTGACCTACTTAACGCAAAGGTCAAATTTGCTTCTTAATGGATTTAAATGAGAAAAGTTTTGTGAGTTACTGACTGAGTAGTTTCTAAAAAGATCTAACAAATATGTCGGTCATTAATGTAGCGAATTACATGTATTATATACAATTGTTTTTATAATTTAGATTCTTTGAATTTCAACTAGCAACTGATAGCCAGAACCGTATCACTTGTGATGAAGCAACATATATTTTATCAACTAACAATATGTGCTAAATATCATAGCGTAAAAGTCCAATACTTAGGCTATTTTCAAAGCAACATATCTCACTAACATATATTGCTAAATGTATGATATAATGGTCAAATAAATATAACTGTATACTTATTGGAATATTCAGACTTCGACTTCGTTAAAATGATAAATACACTGCCTTCCAATCTTGAATAACATTATTTTTTTGTTGCCTGGTAGAAGTGCATATTTTGCTAAAACTAACACTAAGTAATTAAAAATCAATACAGAAATAAACAAAAAATGACCACATATATTAAAATGGGAATGTTGAGCACCAACATTCGAGCACCAAATATCATAATTTTCGTTTTATCATTGTCAATAGTTAAGTGTCATAATTCTGAGTATTTAAAGAACATATCTAAATTTTAAAATATTTTTGTCTGTTCTTAAACAATTGTGTCATCAGTGTAAAGTAAAACATAATATTGTTAAATACAATGTTCTATCGTCATTTTGGAACTGAAAGTTAGCACCATCAAAGTTAACACTATCAAAGTTAGCACCATCAAAGTTAGCACCATCAAAGTAAGCACCATCAAAGTAAGCACTATCAAAGTTAGCATTATCAAAGAAAAGTTTCTAACTTATTTAAAAATAAGGTTAATGATACAGGAGAAACAGAAATACTTGTTCTCCATTATATTGGATACACGACTTTATTCCCAGTACATATTCAAAATAATACTGAACATGTTTTATTGACATTACTGGCTAATAGTTTCTTTCATAACCCAACTTGCCTAATACAATATAAAGCTTTACTGAAATCAATGAATGGACAGAACAGTTGTTTTTTTCTCAGTGTTTGCAATTTCTGTCAATGCATGCAATAGAAAACGTGGTCCATCGTCAAACAGCTTGCTTGGAAACCTATATGAATCTCCTCAAGGAATAAAGTTGTTCAAGCTGGAGATAAATATAAATGTGAACAATTTACTGGTGCAGCTCAAAAACCATTATCTGAAGCAAATACCGCTTAAGTCGCTACTAGGGGGCGAGAGAGTGGTTCCTCTTTACATTACTTCTCATGAACATTTTCTATTTTCGATGGAACCGAGTCTACTGTTTCTAAATTTTATATTTTTCTTGTTTTCTGAAGGATCCGTTTAACTAGATTTTTAAGGTCTGTTTGAGTCATCCTTGATCTTATATATACATGTAGGCCTGATTATCGTCGGGCGAAAATGAAGTTGTAAAATGCTACACTTCATTGCATTATGTCATGGGCAGTTGCTTCGATATATTTATTGTATGCTTTATTGGTTTTAAAGTTTTTTATACTTTTCTTTTTCTGAAATATGAGAACTTAAATAACCTGCCGCACCAGGTCATTATTAATATAAATTCGGTTTTCAGTTTTCATAAAACATATGCCGATAGCAACAAGCACATACACTCAACTCTGTATTATGAAACTATCTTCTTTTTACCGGATCCGGCGTAATCATCATTACTAATGTCAAGCTAATTAATTCATTTGACCGCTGAATATAACAATTTAACTAATTCAAAACATCTGTTGTCGTTATTGTTTTCAACTACAGATAAAAAGGTATGACACTTCCTGAACATTAGTTCGTGATGAGTGCATTTGCATGTTTTAAAGAACAATGTTACATAAGGATCATACCGAAATATGTATCAGTTGCACATGTATTTCCCTATCAGCAAGCAAAGAGTTACCCCTTACCATGCTGAACGCGGGTATATCCTGTTTTGAAAACAGCGTGGATCTAGATCAGCTGGCTTCATAGAAGCCAGCTGATCAGGATCCACATTGTCTCCACTCTGCTTGTAAATACATGCTAATAACTTGAACCTTGCAAGTATGCTGGGTATAAACTCGGGGGAGGAGTGTAGTAATAAAATCGCAAGCATGATAAGGGTTAATACGGTCATGTAATAAAAACGCTTACTGTCAATTCTGGCACAGAGAGGATAATTGGTTTCCTGTACAACGTATTCTGTGTAGAAGAATGCGTGTAAAATTGTAATAAATAAAAAAAAATCTGATTTTAAGGATTCACGATAGTGTCATTAGATGCTGGTTGTAATTGCCCTCCGTTAAAGATTTACATTTAAAACATCGCTTTTCACAGCATACCAGGGAAGTCAACTGCTTCTTGCGAACTCGTGCCACAAAGCCACTGTGTTATCACCGTCCATAGTCTGCTAGTGCAGATGACCCTAACGCATGAATTCCTTGGAAAGGTTTGATAAGCTGTTAAGTCCGTGGCACGTGCTCGGGGATCCTTCAGTCTGTGTCTTGCCTGTGTGAACGGGCCGTTGCATACAAATGTACCACATGTCACAGCTAGAAATGGTCAATGTTGTATTATTACTCAACCGTTTATACGCGGAGTAATTGTCTATTTTTGCTATGTCATGAATCACTGAACTATTGCCCAGTCAATATTTTTGACTATTGACTGGCACTATACCATGACCTGGTTTCCCGCTTCGCTGGTAAAACACACAGGCGCTTATCGACATGCGCGACAGTGATGCGCGTAGGGTTCGTTTATGAGAGGAGACGTTGTGCACCAAAGGTGAAACTGAGCCATGCTTTGGCAACTTTAAACTCCAATAACTTTGTTGTTTATGGTCGTTAGTAACATAAAGTGTCGGTACTCGTTTTCTTAGTTAGAACGCCCGGAACATTTTGAGACCAAAATTGAGCAGATTTGGTGAAATTTCTATTTTGCACCAAAACCGCAGCGTCTACAGCAACCATTCAAAAAAACGCTTCTAAGTATTTCATCAAAAGGGTTGGATAATAAAACAGTTTTTTAATTGCCTGTTTGTAGTATAGTCAAAGTATTAACCCTCGGTACCGTGGAAGACCTGATGCACTATTGCACTCGGCCTTCGGCCTCGTGCAATAGTGCATCAGGACGTCCATGGCACTTCGGGGTAATAGTTTGTACTATACTACAAACAGGCATGAAATAACTGTATACTGTACAAGTAATGTTATCAAATCAAAGGGTGCATCATACCAGTCTTTATTACCCGATGGTAAGCCGATGATGCATCAAGAAATGTGGACATAAGTCGTGAGCATTTAGATAAAATTTTGTAAATCGTGGTGAGTCTTTGTTTGTTTTGGATGCTTTACGGCCAGTCAACATTTTTATACCCCGACCCGTTAATGTTCACCGGACATAGCGTTCAGCCTGGCGTCCGTCCGTTCCTCGGTATGTAGACGTAAGTTTGTTCACTCCATATTTTAGACCCTTTGAGATATGTTGATAATATTTTATATGCAGATATATATCAGTCCAAGACGGTGTGTCGCGTTTAAGAATTGGTGCTCTCCCTTGCTTCATTTTTCAGTTATCTACTTTGAACAAAATGGGGAAAGATTGTTCACCCAATAACTTTCATATCCTTTGAGACATTTTAATAAAATTGTGTAGGTCAATAAGGTGTGGCACATAGAATGGGTGGTCTCCATTGCTTCTTTTTTTTATTTATCTCCCTTGAATGAATTTTAAAATCACTCGAAAACTTTTAAACCCTTTGAGATATTTTAATAACATTTGGTAAGCATATGTTTTGGGTGAAGTCGGTGTAACGCATACAAGAATGGTTGCTCTCCCATGGTGGTTCCTTTTTAGTTATTTACCTTGACTAAATAGCTTTGATCCCCTTTGAGATATGTAGATAATATTTGGAAGGTATAGAATAGAATAAAGTTTATTTCCAATCATTGGCTACCAGAGGCAGCATATAAATCACAATAACAAATTAAAACAACCATGTAAACATAAAGTACGCAGGTTCGATTCCCGGCTTCTCCATAAAACCACATTCGGTTGAGCCTTCGGGAGTTCCCGTTATAAAACCAACACAAATATTAAGCCAACCCGGCGGAACTGGTTTATACCCAGGAAAGCCACAAAAAGTAAACATAAAGTATTTAAATCTTGATAACAATTAAATAAGGCACACGCTGAACTTATATATTGTACTTTTAAAGATAGATGAGAATCGATGATAACAAACACAGGCAAGTTTACCTTGATTTTGGGCATGCGGGTAGTCTTAGTTTACAGTTATAGTGAACCTACCACAGACTATTGCATATGCAAAGCATATTGCATAGCAGTGAAAAATCATGCTTTACCTGTTTTTAAGAAAAATAGAATAGCCTTATTACTATGCATCTTTGAAACTATAATACACTATGTTAATCAATATAGCACCCATCCACACCAAACTGAATATACATATCAGGTCAAGACAGTCATTGAACAAATGTTTCTTTTCAGGAAACCAAAGGTCTTGTTTGCAGAAGTTATCGTGTTCCAGGTGAGGTGGTCGTTTAGAGTCACTCCCAGGTACTTTGAAACACTTACTGAATCTTATACATGTCCATATAGGGTGTACTGTGAGGGGACTATAGATTTGGAGCGTGTAACATTGATAACAGTGCATTTACTGTGGTTGAATTCCATGCCCCACTCCAAAGACCATTTTGCCAATGTCAAGATCTTCTTGGATTATTTGAGCATGTTCAGTCTTGAGCAAAGCCCCTCATATCTTGAGAATTCTCTGAGAGAGAATAACTGTACAGTAAATACACTGTGACATTATAATGATGCTTAACCAATCCACATGGCAAGTGATTTATCAGATTTCAAGTGAAATTATCAAAACGGGTCAGTTCAGAGGCCAGTTAATGGCCATTTATACAACGGGTATCTGTATTCTTATTTATGGCTTAGATATTCTTGTTTCATCTGTTTTAAACCTATGAAGTCACAACAACATTTTTTTTCTTTTTATTTATTTGCTGACATAATAATAATAATAATAATAATAATAATAATAATAATAATAATAATAATAATAATTATTATTATTATTTTGCTTTTGTGAGGCAAGTCAGAATTAAGGATATCATTTTGGCATCGTCAGTCTGTCTGATCACTATTGCGTCCATCTATTCATCCATCCTGAACCATATCTCAGTAGTTTGAGTCAAGGAATAAGATATTTTCAGTACTCCCTGGTCCATATATCTCTTAATCACAGACCCTATATACATGTACCGTGATTTGCTTGGAAATCTACTTAAAAGGTAAGAAAAGACGCACAAAACTATTCGTTAAATCTTGTCTTTGTTATTCGGTAAGTACTATGAAAATTCTTAAGAAGGAAGATAAAAGTCTGTGCTATCATATATCATCCTGCTACAAGCTTATATCATATTGTTGTGCTTAAAAAGCCAGAACAAAACAGTGTTTTCAAATTTTGTGAGAAGGGGACGGTATAGTGTGTTCACTCGCTAGGGCATGATGTCAAGATACATGTACTCTAAAAGCCTTGATGAGAGGCTTTTAGAAATAGCGGGGATAGGGTTCTTAATAGTAGCGATGGTGCTAGGCAGTTATGTCAAGGTGGTGAGTTTGAATCCCAAATTGTAAAAAGAAATTCAGCATTTCGGTAGATTACAGAGGGTCCGGGCCTCATAGTGTGATTGGTAGGTAGTCTGATAGCAGTCCAGGGTTCTTGAGTTTGATCCTGGCCAGTACCATACTTTCGTGGAGATTGATAATGGAATATTGTCTTTATTCATTCAAGAAGGACTGTTGACAGTTACAAGCGATTCATGTGCACAATTTTCTTGTAAACAGCTCGGTTAAGCTTGCAGAGGAATAAAAGAGGTTAAGTTAACTGACCAACTCCACATGACCATATAGCTGTTCACTGGGGCGTAAAACCAAAAACCAAAATTGATCGTCAGACCTACATGTACTTTGATTACAATTACAGCTCTCCAATTTTTTATCTCTTTATTATTATTATTATTATTATTATTATTATTATTATTATTGTTTTTAATTTATTTTACTATTTTTGTTGCTGTTGTTGTGGTGCTGGTGGTATCTTGTTGTTGTTGTTAATGCTGTTGTTGAAAAAAAAATTAAACCATAAAAAAATGTTTAATAATGCAATATTTATAATTGATTTTAACTGATTATATTGTTAAATTGTTGCTGGAAAGTGTAATTCTGTTCTTGAAAGACTAAAAACTAGGTTTCATATTTTATCTGGAACCAAAGACATTAGGCTAACTGACTAATTTATGGCCTTCTTGCTGCTTTGGTCTAAATTTCTTGAACCTGTAGAGTAATTGATAGCTTGACCATGATGATAAGGGCTATAAAATCTAACTGTACTGGATTTTCAGCAGTGAGGAAAATTCTGTCACTTTACTGGAGATTGTGTTTAAGGTTTGATACGGCCAGATAAACTGCTATGTCATCAGCAAATGACCTGACCTTTGATTTGATGTGTTCTGGAAGGTCATTTATGCAGACCAAAATAAGATTGGGCCTTAAACATGGCCTTGTTGTACTCCTGGTTTAGTTGATACCTGTGAAGATTTCTTTTGTCTTTGATCTGTTTCAGAGAATTGCCTTGATCCATTGGAGAACCTGCCCACGAACACCACAGTAATGAAGCTTAAGGAGCAACTTTTCGTGACTGACTTTGTCGAAAGCTTTACTGAAATCTAACAGAATTAGGTCAGTCTGTTGCCCCTTAACGGCAATCCTGGTTAAGTCCTCCATCAACATCACCAATTGTGTCTCACAAGATCTCTTCTCTCTGAAGCCGTGCTAAAGACCATAAAGAAACTGGTGAGAATCTATGTTTGACGCAAATATGCGCTTTAGATCTTTACAAAGTATGCATGTAAGCGATATGGGCCTGTAATTTGAGGCTATGCTTTTATCACCTTTCTTGAACAAAGTACACACATTTGCGTCATTCCAGTCGTTTGGGACCCGACCAGTCTCAAAAGGCCTTTGGAATATGACCACCAATATGGGGACTATTACCTCTCGGAGCTCCTTAAGTACAAAGGGCTTCAGCTCATCTTGTCCTGCTGCTTTATGGGGGTTCAAGTCCTTCAACAGCTTCAAGGTTCCATCTTCAGTCACTTTGATATGAGGCATAACAGTCTGGGGGTTTATATCTTTAGCTGGAATAGATTTAGTGTCAAGCTTACCTGTGTCAACTAGGTCCTGAACTGCTATCTGAGCAAGATTGTTTGTTTGTTTTGTTTGGTGTTTAACGACGCATCAACCCTTGTGGGTCATTAGCGTCAGACAGTATTAACTAAACATGATGTGGATGGAATAGTTAAAATTTGTAATAAATAAAAAGAAAGGAATGATGATGATGAGTTTGTATAACGATATCGAGTTGCAATACGATTGTTGGCAAAGAGACCACGTACAATATCTGACAGTTTCAAAGAGCTATTCAGATAACTGTACATGTTCACTAACTGAACAGAATACAACACCAAATAATCTGTATTATGGTCTGATATAAATGTAAAACAAAACACAATTTTAAAAATTACGATTAGATTTTGTTAAAAAGGTTTATATGTCTTAAAAATGTCATAATACTATCAATATGTATATCTTGAAATAATTGTTTCATGTTATCAACATGGAAGCAATTATTTCTTACTTGTGCAAAATCGCCACACTCCAAAAGGAAGTGTCGTACAGTGAATGGTGCATCACACCCAACACATTGGGGCTGTGCTCTTCACCTAGTAGTAAGTATGAATGTGTGACTCGTGTATGACCTAAACGGAGTCGAGCCAAAACGACTTCTTCTTTTCTAATGCTTCGAACAACTGATTGATGTTCACCAATAGTTGTTTCATCTCAAGCAGTTTATTTCCAATGCTGCAATTCCATGAAGTTTGCTATTGATCCGAGATATACTTATTGATAGATGGCTTAAAATTGGAAAATGAAATCTTAAAAGAAGATGGTTCTAATGAAAGCGATGTTTTTGCTTGCTTATCTACCATCTCATTCCCTTGGATACCTATATGACTAGGAATCCAACAGAGAACAATTTCTTTATTAGTTAAAAGCTCATAACATTTTTTCTAAACGTTTCTGAATCTGTGGATTCTTTGAACTGGTATGGTTCATTGCTTTTTAATACAGAAAGCGAGTCAGAAAATATAATAAATTTATTGTTAGCATCACAAGTGCTAATGAAATCTAAAGCTAGATCAACTGCTTTGGCTTCAGCAGTGAAAATTGTTGAATCGTCAGGTATACGTTGCATATAACTATGGTTGTCTGATAAAACAGCACAACCAACCTTTGAGTCTTCCTTTGATACAGAAAGCGAGTCAGAAAATATAATAAATTTATTGTTAGCATCACAAGTGCTAATGAAATCTAAAGCTAGATCAACTGCTTTGGCTTCAGCAGTGAAAATTGTTGAATCGTCAGGTATACGTTGCATATAACTATGGTTGTCTGATAAAACAGCACAATCAACCTTTGAGTCTTCCTTCGATACAGAAAGCGAGTCAGAAAATATAATAAATTTATTGTTAGCATCACAAGTGCTAATGAAATCTAAAGCTAGATCAACTGCTTTGGCTTCAGCAGTGAAAATTGTTGAATCGTCAGGTATACGTTGCATATAACTATGGTTGTCTGATAAAACAGCACAACCAACCTTTGAGTCTTCCTTTGATACAGAAAGCGAGTCAGAAAATATAATAAATTTATTGTTAGCATCACAAGTGCTAATGAAATCTAAAGCTAGATCAACTGCTTTGGCTTCAGCAGTGAAAATTGTTGAATCGTCAGGTATACGTTGCATATAACTATGATTGTCTGATAAAACAGCACAACCAACCTTTGAGTCTTCCTTTGATACAGAAAGCGAGTCAGAAAATATAATAAATTTATTGTTAGCATCACAAGTGCTAATGAAATCTAAAGCTAGATCAACTGCTTTGGCTTCAGCAGTGAAAATTGTTGAATCGTCAGGTATACGTTGCATATAACTATGGTTGTCTGATAAAACAGCACAACCAACCTTTGAGTCTTCCTTTGATACAGAAAGCGAGTCAGAAAATATAATAAATTTATTGTTAGCATCACAAGTGCTAATGAAATCTAAAGCTAGATCAACTGCTTTGGCTTCAGCAGTGAAAATTGTTGAATCGTCAGGTATACGTTGCATATAACTATGGTTGTCTGATAAAACAGCACAACCAACCTTTGAGTCTTCCTTTGACCCATCAGTATAAATTTGTTGGTAATTCTTATAACAACTTTGCAGCTTTCTGAAATCATCTTTTAATATGTGTGGATTTGATTCAGATTTATTCCCGGAATGCGAATCGAAAAGTATTTCTGAGCAAGACTCTGAGTGCTAATAAGGTTTAGTGTGTGGCTGCTGTCACGAGAAGGTTCAGATCAGCCTAGGCATCAACTCAGTCTGATCAGAGTCTTCACTCTCCGCATGAAGAAAGCTTGGAACCTTAGTTATCAAATGAGTGCACAGCATTTACTCCCACAGCGGATTCCCAGGCTGATGAGTCCCCGGATCTGTCTTTGCTCGGCATACACTCATTTTCTTGGTTTTGTCATATGTCTCAATTGTCATTTTGTCGGACACCGCGGTCGGCGTTAGATAAAATAAAAATTCAAACTTTGAATTTTTGGGAATACTCGCTGATTTGGGACACAATAGAATCAGAGAACAAGACACGTTTATGATCTATTTCAATAACTGCCTATATAGTGGGGCGGATATGTAACAATTTTGAGAAGAATCGTGCATTTTATGATAAAAGCATGAAACTTGGTACATGGCTAGTTGATAACAATACAAACAAATTAAGGGTCAGTGCCACGCCGAAAATGTCCTCTAATGGTCGCCATCTTGTTTTTTCCAAAATGGCCGCCTTTTTAATCTTATTCATTATAATGTCATTTTTAATTTGCAAACATAATGTTTTCTTTAGTTAATTTTACTTAAATAGCCTTCAGATATATATGAATCCCTTAAAATAATCTTTCAATTTTAAAAAGTCAAGATTGAGGCTGTATTTTAAAGATGGCCGCCACTTTTGTATCTAAAAAGTGCAGTTGTATAGTAGTTATATATTAGAACTTTACAAAGTTATAAATTTTGATGCAAATTACTTCTAGCAAGTAAAAATAGTCCAATTAGACAAGTCGCTTACTTATCAATATGGCTTTATTGTTGCTTATTGTTCCAACATGGTATTTAAAGATGGCTACCAATGTACAAATCATAACATAATATCTGCTTTAATTTGGAATTGGGAGAATGTAGTTTGAATTTATGCAAACTTTCAATAATAATTTTATTTTATTTGATAGCTTTGGATAAAAAAGAGAGCATCCAATATGCATCTGAGATGGCTGTCAAAGTGGAAATGTTATATGATCACCATTTATAAAGTGGCCGCCATCTTGGTTTTTCCAAAAATTGCTGTCTATTTTAAACTGAATTATTTTAAGCTCATACATTTGCAAGCCAAAATGTTGACTTCATTTATTTTCACTTATTTTGCAGTCAATCATACTAATTTGCCTCAAAATTTGTCATTCAGGCTTAGAAAACACAAGATTTAGGACATAGTCTCAAGATGACTGTCACATTTTGCATCCTCAACAGTGGTATTATACCAATCTGACAATTTATGAATTTTCATGCAAATGTCTTATGCAATTAAATAGAAATAGTTCACAAAAACCAGGGACGAACTTATCAGGTTTTTTTTCTTATTTTAACGTATTATTACATGGTATTCAAGATGGCTTTGATTTTAGTTTTAGAAAAAAGGAAAGTATTTTTTATTTTCAGTTGTAAAATATTTCGAGGTTGTTTGAAGAAATTTTCAAGAAATGATTATTATATTTAATGTATTAGGATAGTACAGGGGACATTCAACCTGACATCCACGATGGTTGCCAATATTGTTTTTAAACACTTTTTAAACATCTGAACTAAGGGTGAGGTTTGCGCTGTGAAACTGGTTTGAGCCCTCCAGTAAAGATGTTTATACTGACGGCTCCTAGGCTGTGCTTCTTTTGTGGACCATTTTTGTTATTTGTGTTTCGTATGTGTCTTGTTTTCTTGTCTATTCATTGTAGCCTTGTAGTCACCTGCTGGGAAACTGGCCCCATGGCTCTTTTGTGTGTGATGTTTTATTGTGTTTTTGTTACTTTCCCATGTGGTGTCCTGGATCAGGTTTGTTGCTTGATTGTATCGATTCCTGATATTTGCCTTCTTTCTTTTATACAGATATTCCTATAAATGTGTTATATAAAATGGATATGATCAAAATGAGATGCGAAGAATTTTGTTTCGATAGCAAACTAGAAGTCCTGTGTAGAATTGTCATTGCATAAAATGCCATTTGTTTACATCAGATTTAGTGGACAATCCTATAAAATCTGTAATAGAGATATATGTATCAGATTCTTTTTGACCTTTCTCCTTCTGTCCATGTTCCCATAGGCTTAAAAAGGCTATAAATTTCCAAAAACTGTATACAAAATGTATACGATTTAAAAAAACATAAACCCTGGTTTTCACACACCACATCAACTTTTCGACTTGATATTGACAGATGACGCATTTGCTGCAGTCAGCCTTATTCGGTTGTGTTTATGATGTAGCTGGCACTATCACATCTACTCAACAGTAAGCAAAGTTTATACTTTTCTGAAGACAAGCCAATATATAAAGTTGTAGACATCTTAATTTCTTGCCAAATCCTTATAACCTCACTAATTGCACACTAGTGAGTTGAGAATTTGATTTCATGATAGCCCACGGTCCAAAAACCTATTCAGTCTAGTTAGTTGAAACCAAAGCTCTTTTGTGTATTTAGGTATGTAGGGGTTTCAATAATGATGTTATTTCGCTTTGTATTTACAGGGGTGTTCTTTTAGTTAAAACTTTTATTTCATTTTTGTATAACAACATGTGTACATATAATGCAATAAGTTCACATACAGATCATTTCGAAATACAAAAACGGGATTCAGAAGAAAGTCTATTGACTTTTGTAAATCTGTTTCCCAGCTAATCAATATTAGAAATACAATAAAAGTATGACTTGAATTGACATTAGTATGTATAAACAATACAGCAAAAACTTGATAATTCGAATTGGAATTAACCAGGTGGGGGTATGGTCGTTGCCTCTATGTACCCAGCTAGCAGAATAGTCGTCAAACCAATCAATTGGGGATGTTCTTTTGCAGCCCAGGGATCTTCAGCTAGGTGTCTGAGACCGTATATTCTGTTCTGTCGAATCTTTGCCCTTTCTGCATCAATACGAGCTCTTCGTGATTTATTGTTCACTGTGGTTATTCATTGACCAGTTAAAGTACATCCTAGAAACTGTTCCAAGGCAGAAGTGCCGTTGTGGTTCTCGTTTTTTTATTATTGGTGTAAATGTTATTTGTATATACTTTTATATACATGTATGTAAATGATTTTGGTTGTGTTAAGGTAGCCTAGTGACTAGGTACCTTCTAGAGAAAAAGCTATTTATCACCACTGCATACTGTCTATCTGTATCTTCAGTTTTCCCCATTTTGGTTTTGTAGGAAGAATGTTAACTTTGATTGTACTACTTCCTGGTCATTGCTTGAGTTTACCTAGTATATAAGCCAAAATGGGTATACATGGGCCAACAGTCGCTAGGTGAAGAAGCGTAAAAAGAAGCGTGGAAAGATCATTATGAATCAACTCAAATTCGAACTCTTTGGAATGCAGAAGGTACGATAGAGGAAAGCCCAGTTGAAGGTCTAGCCAGCTGATCAGTACAGGATTTATCACTAAAGCAATTAGCAGGATGTGTCCTGAAAAAGCAGACAGATCATCAGCAATTGTCGTTGAGATGCTTTATTCTACATGTTTTGGGGAAACTGGTACAGTCAAGGTATTAGACCTCAATTGCAACATAATCTCAAGAATTAGTACAACTAACTGGTAGGAGAGCAAAATTGACAGGATGTACATACATGTAGGCAAATGGGTGGTCTGAACAGAGGCTTGAAGTTAATTAAGCAATTAATAAGGGTGTTTGAGTGCATATCCGAGAGACATATAAGGCAGAGAGTTGAGGTCGACGAGATGCAGTGCAGATTTATATCAGCTACAGAAGTTGCACCTGATTTCTTACAAGCCATTCTACATCACTTTCATTAAATTAGAGAATGGCAGCAGGTAGGCTATGTGCATGCTTTTAAATCAATGAGTAGCTGGTCAAGGACATGACAAGCAGGGCAAAAGTTGGCAATTGTTGCAGCGAGAAGTTTGGGTGTTGTAGTTCATCAGGGCTCTGTTCTGATTCCACTGCTCTTAATTGTTAGGCAAGAGGCTCTATTTACGGAATTCAGAACAGACTGTCCATTATTGCTGTTGTACAAAGATGATCTGGTGATCAAGGCTGAGTCCATGGAGAAACTGCTGGTGGAATGCATGAAAGTATTGGAAGGAGAAGGATCTACATGTGAACATAAGATATGAAGTCATATAAAGTGGTCCCTTGAGCTCAAGTGCACCAAATGCCTGTGGCACAACACTTCTTAATGATGGAAGATGGAGGTGACAGAACGTACCTGATAAAAACTTGAGATGGGAGTTCTGTAACCAAATGGAAATTCTCTACGCTAGAGACATCCTCGAGCTGCCTGCAGTCATATACTGCAAAAGTACATGGTAGAAGCTCCATAAACTTCTTAGCCTTCTGATCAACTAGCATCTGCTGCTTCACACTCGTGGCAGGTAGTACATATCATGCATTTATTTTTTTGTTGAGTGTATATATCCAGTACGTCCTTGATTATGAACATTTCACTAGCATGATACATTCTAAGTGGTGTCGAAAACGCAAAATAGTAAAAATGTGCTGATTTTTTTAGAAAAAAAAATGCAAAATATCACCAATAAATAGAATTTCCCATTTTGGCGGCCATCTTGGATGCCATGCTTGAATCTACTGTTAAGAAAATTTTAAAATTATATATTATATACAAGAAACAAATACTCATTGCAATTAAAACAAATTTCACTCATAAAAATCTTTAAGATATATTTATGTGTGAAAAAAAAACCCCGAATCTTTCTTCTTTGGCAGCCATCTTGGATGCCATATTGTATCAAGGCTCTCTTATAAATTGATCACAAATACCAAGGCCACATTTTGAGCCTTTCTATGCTTGGAAAAACTTGGATTTCATGCAAAAATCTGAATTTAAGTTCATTATATGATGTTTTCGTAAAGCAAGCATGATTTAATATGTCAAAATGGCAGCCATCTTATAAAATGGCGGCCATCTTGGATAAAATGCCCATCTACATGTGATGTCAGATAATTACAAATGTTTTATTGTTAAAATAGACACTTCCACTAGCTTTCAATATAAGTTTATTGCAAAATGATATCCGGCTTAGCGGGCTTTACATGAAAAAAGGCCGCCATTTTGAAATTCAAGATGGCGGCCGTCAAGATGCATTTCTGGCGTGGCACTGACCCTCAAAAATTTTGTTTTTTACTAATCTAGCCATGTACCAAGTTTCATGCTTTTATCATAAAGTGCACGATTTTTTCACATATCTGCCCCACTAATAATATCATATGTTTCATGGAGAAGTCCAAAACTTATGCCTGATTATTGGGAGGTTTATATTTTATGTCTAGTTCCCTATTATTCGAACTGCTGGCAATTCGAAAGACAACCTCTAGTGCCGAGGACTTTGATTTTACGAGATAGATTCGACTTAATACTATTATGTTTGACTCACAAGCACTAGGCTACCCGTATATAGCTGTAGTTTTAGGATAATTTTGGATCTGAATATCAAGGATAGATACGGTAGACTAATTAGTTTCTATGAAATGTGAGCCAACTAGACCATTTTTTTTCAGTTGACTTATTTCTGGGAATATGATGATCTGATTTCATTAAATGGACAGAAATCGGTTATTTGAATGTTCTCTCCAACTGAGCTGTCTCAAACCCATTCGGGCCGAGTGGACTTTTACTGGCGTACTTCTTTTGTGGATCATTTGAGCTATTTATGTCTTGTCGCGTCTGTTCATTGCTGCCTTGTGGTCACCTGCTGGGAAAGGGCTGACCCCTTGGTTTTTGTTCGTGGTGTATAATTGTGTTTTGTCACTTTCCCATGTGGTATCCTGGGTCAGGTGTGGTCCTTGATTGTATCGATTCCTGATCTTTGTCGCCTTTCTTACTTTCCAAGGACATTTTCATTTTGAGTAGTGTTATTTTAAACAATTTTGTAGAACATGCTATTAGAAAACAGTGAAGATCCTGATCAGACTGCGTTAAAATGCTAATCATAGTGATTTGATCTATCTGTGTTCCCTGTATTATATACGAGGGGTGTCCAAATATGAATGCATCTAGCTCCATGACATTCAGGAACAAATAACTACCACCCTTAAATTGATACCAGGCATAGAGAAAAATGCAATGCACTTCTAGATTATCTCAACGTTCAGGCGAACTCACTACACAATGAGAGACTAAGAGCAGAGTGGAAAATGCATATTGCATGAACGGCACAGAGTGAAAGAAACCACATAATTGAGCCGCAGCATAAGATTTCCAACAAAGTAGTATGTGCGACCAGTAAAGCCTCAGATCAGCCTGCGCATATGCGCAGTCTGATCAGAGCCTTTGTTAGTCGCTGGAATATTCTATGACTCTTAGGCTACTGACCGATTATAATTTGGAGTTTCTAAGCTTAAAAGGAGGCTGCACAGGCTGGTCTGAGTCTACACCTGTCAAAATGCCACATTGTTGGAAGTCACATATTGCATGAATGGCACAGAGTGGAAAGAAACTACACGTATGTATATTTCATGAGCAATGTGTCACAGGGTCTAGGTATAATATAAGAAACTTCTACTGCCTTGCGGTAGAAGCCGGCTTTTACAGCGACGTGGTAGAGTGTTTGCCTGTAGAACTATCGACCTGGGTTCGATTCCCGGCTGGGACAGGTAAAATATTTTCGCTCTACGACAATGGCGCCCACCGTAAATAACCCACCCTATGACCGATCTGTGCATAAATATCTCCCTTGGTCTCATTTCACGTGATTCCTGTACCAAGAAATTCGGGGACGAATTTCAAATTGGAGGGGGTGAATGTCACAGGGTCTAGGTATAATATAAGACACTTCTACTGCCTTGCGGTAGAAGCCGGCTTTTACAGCGACGTGGTAGAGTGTTTGCCTGTAGATCTAGCGACCTGGGTTCGATTCCCGGCTGGGACAGGTAAAATATTTTCGCTCTACGACAAATGGAAGTATGGTTTTCTCATGAACGATACAGAGTGAAGTAAAAGCAGGTTAATTTCATTCATTTTAGTGTCTACGCCCCACTCCTGAAATACTTTAGTAAGTAATAATGATGACAATATAGTTTTATGTTTCATTATTAGAAAACAAATGAGGCACTGGAACTAATTTTATTCAAAAGAAAGCTAATTTTGCTGAAAAAAGTATTCTGGCTCTCTCAAGACACACCTTGCCCAGACTAAATCATCGATGTCTCTTTAAATGAATTAAGCAAAAATTATAAATTGCACGACCCACAGGTGTGCACTATAATCACTGTGTGAGTCCGTCTGTCTGATTTGTAAAATTTATCATAACTCATGAATCACAAGGTATATTCTGTCAAATTTAGCATATGTATGCATGTAATTATTGTCTAACCACTGGCATATGTAAGAGCCTTTTTCGATGGACGAGGCTTTGCTGGGCATTAGTCCGGCCAGGTGTGGTCAGTCTGTGAAAATACTCATAACTCGTGACCCACATGGTATAATTGGATCAAATTTTGCGTACTTATTTATTTTAACATTGTCCAACCCCTTGTATGCAAAACAGTGACGAGACTGCTGGGAGAATTTTAAACGTAGAAAACTGCCGAAAATCACAAAAAAATTATGTTAAATTGAAAAAAAAAATGCAAACCGAAAGTATCAATGATAACACTTTTTTAAAGATTTGGTATCGGAATTTAGCAAGACCCGTACAAATGTAGATGTGCACTATATGCACTCTGAGAGTCCGTTGCTTCTGATCAATCCAAATTTACCACGGGTCGTACACATTACAGTCAGTTGATTTAGTTGCATAACTACATTCTTTATTAATAAAAAAAATGCCCAGAAAAAAAATGACTATATATAGATGAATTCAAAACTGTGAAACAATCCTCGATTTGAGACAAGGGCCATCGATTTCGTATGACACGGTCTCTCAGCTAACACGTTGTCTTCGTTTTCAGACATAACGATATGTCACCCTGACTTTCTGACAGTGCAGAGTATCGGCATTAACCAATAAAGCGCCGCAGACGACAATTTCAAATTGTGCTGCTTTTTCATAATTAACAAATAAGGCATGATATTTCATGAGAAATGTCTGCTGGCAGACAATTCTAATTAAAAGTCATACCTTTTTTTTTTCGAAAATTAGATAAGGTGTCTCAAAATGTGTCGTCTGCTGCAGTCGTGATTGACGCAACAGTAAGGCGGAAAATCAGCAAATTATCAATGCCCTCAAATATAGGCCTCCTTGTAATTTTCAATGAAATTACAATTGCACCTCGTTGCGACTAAACTTGTTTCAAGGTCTGATGTTGTCATGATCTATCTTCCTAGCTACCGAGACTTGCTAGAGGATTGAACATTTGGAATTTGGTATAAATGCTCAGTCAACTATCCGGCCATGGAACAATAAAGGCGCTGACCAGACTGCGCAGATGCGCAGGCTGGTCTGCGCCTTTGTTGTTCTGATACCGATGACGTGGCTCTAATATATTTACAAGTCTAATGAATAATTCTAGTCCTCATCTACATAGAAGAACATCAAAGATAGAAACAGCGGTCCGTCTCATTAACAAATACAGTAAAACCTGTCTTCAGCGGCCACTCAAAAGAAGACCAAAGATTGGTTTTCAAAATCATTGGTTTTCAAAACCGATAATCGTTTAATGCAGGTCAGAAGTATTGCAGAATACTCCAAGAGGGCATTCTACAATACTTTCGATCTGCATTTAGCTACCACCTGTCCTATTTTTTGAGTGACCGCTTAAGACAGGTTTAACTGGAGTGCTTATCACATATGCGAGCAGTGAACACACATGCCAGCCTGCGTATCCGTACATCTTCCCAAAAATTTTGTCATGCCATCTTAGGTAATCGCACTGTCTTCTTATACATTACTTTTACCAATCACAGGCTTAGTACTATATCAGGCCTCCAGATAAGGATTGCGTATTTGAATTATTTTTTATTTCTCAACAGAAACATATGATGTGGGTACTCAATGAGACGGTTCTTTTGAGCACCCAAAACGCACATATAAATTGATGGGTAAGAGAATAAATGCAATTTTAGGTCAAAAAAAGATCCTTATCTGGACCTATGAGCTGCTGGGAATCAGATGGTCGTTCAGACCAAATTTTAGAACACCAATAGCCGTCTCCAAGGATATTCTCAGATTAATTTCAGCTTGCGAATGGCTAATCAGTCATTTACCTTATCAAAAATGGGGGAAAATGTACTTAGATTAAAGTGCTTGCTCATCAATCTTCGTTAACGAACAAAGAATCGTTTCATATTTCCTTAATGTAAAATCATAATTGCTGTGATTACTGCACGAGGTGCCAATTAAGGCACATTATTAAGTCTATTAAAATGTTGTTAGTGTTTATTTCGATTTTAATGAAGCATTAAAATCCATGAAAAAAGCACTGAAATTTCCCCTAAAAATATTCTATACTTGAATTAAAAAAAATAAAAACTATCAAAAAATACTAAACCTTAAAAGTTTATGAAGGTGCTGAATATTCTATTAAAATATAATTTTATGATGATAACACTGTCCTAAAAAGATGCATTTGAGTACGCCTTCATCTATATACTTGAAATAGTGTAATGGGTCTTAAACAGGTCCATTAAAAGTAATTGTCTTTAACTTTGATGGCCATTAAATTTCACTACTTATACTTCAACCACTTTTAAAATATAGCATGACTAATATCCCTTTTACTATAAAAGCATTTTATAGCTCTAAAACCATGAACAAAAATTTTAAAACGTTAGCATTTTAATTGCTTTTAAAACCATAGTTAAGGTTACTCAAGCTTAATCGCCCCTTACCCACACAATCTATTTTCGAAAACTTTGGACTCTTAAAAGAGAAACTATTTAAATTTTGTTTGATTTTTACATTTATTTACAAAGTCATTCGATTATGATCAACTAAACCATGATTTCAGGATCGTAATTATATTATACGTAATTGTCTTTTTGTAATTACAATTTAATAGTTTAGTCCTTATTATGTACTCATGTATGATAATGAAGAGTTGCTTATTAGTCTCGTTGGCCAAATCTATGACCCATTATAAAAAGCATTCAAGGTTGGTTCACATATTTGAGATATTAATTTTGCATCATTTCCTGGCGCAAGTTGTTAAATCTATTACAGTCAAACATGTAGCGTTTGGTAGTTTCTCTTCTACCACAAATGCATAGTAGACTGTCAATGATGTTTTGAACAGAGGTCATGATTAAGAGAGCTGCAATCCATTCTTTGTCAAGCATGACAAATTTGTGCGCTTGCCAAAGGGACATCTATTATGGTAGAATTAAGACTGTGCTTAAAATCACTAATACTTGTTGCATTTCTAGTATTATGGGGTACTTCATATAAGGTATATATTGATAATTAAATACCGGTTCAAAATATTACTATCAGAGGATGTAAAATATATTAAATTGGTTTATAATATGATGTTAGAAGACTTGGAATTGAATCCCAATAAGACAAATTGGGCTTCTCTTTTACGTCATCTCCTAATTTCTATGGGTTTTAATGAATTCTGGATTCAACAGGGAGTAGGTAACATAAATAACTTTATTTTTGTATTCAAACAAAGATTAATTGACAATTTCATTCAACATTGGCAGTCTAGACTAGCAGAGTCATCAAGAGCAATTTTCTATAGATCATTTGCTACATTTCAATTTCAGCCATACCTTGACAAAGTTAATGTTTATAAATATCTACAAGCATACAGTAAACTACGCATGTCATCACACAGATTAGAAGTCGAGGCAGGCAGATGGGTAAGGCAAAATAGGGTACCTATACATGAGAGAAAGTGCATCTTCTGTAACATCCTTGAAGATGAATACCATTTTGTTATACAATGTGCAGCTTATTCAGAATTGAGAGAAAAGTACATCTCAAAATATTTTTGGAAACGTCCTAATATGTTTAAGTTTGTAGAATTGATATACTCTTCTAATATCAATTATATACGAAAGTTGTGTATTTTTATATATCATGCGTTTAAACTACGTACAGAGTTACTATAAAATAATGATTGATTATAGCATAAAAAGATACAGGTTACATTCACTTTAGTAATCAAGTACAGCTTTAATGGCGACTATGGTTTCTGTGACCAACCGTCTTCTGTGCGGCAATTGAGCTTGACGTTGACGGCACTTAAACCATAGGCGAGATTAAAGCTTAGTTACGGACATATACTTTAGCACCATTAGACCTACAATAAGAGTGCATAATTCAATGTTAATTTCCTTATTTAAAGTGATTCATATGGTGTGTATGCCCTTTAGGATTGAATCTTTGGTGCAATCTTGGTAGGCATGCACTCTATAAGACATGAACCTATATGTATTTTTATATATCATGCGTTTAAACTACGTACAGAGCTACTATACAATAATGATCGATTATAGCATAAAAAGATACAGGTTACATTCACTTTAGTAATTAAGTACAGCTTTAATGGCGACTATGGTTTCTGTGACCAACCATCTTCTGTGCGACAATTGAGCTTGACGTTGACGGCACTTAAACCATAGGCGAGATTAAAGCTTAGTTACGCACATATACTGTAGTACTAATAGACCTACAATAAGAGTGCATAATTCAATTTTAATTTCCTTATTTATAGTGATTCATATGGTGTGTATGTCCATTAGGATTGAATCTTCGATGCAATCTTAATGGGCATGCACAGTATAAGACATGGACCTATATGAACGATATTGGAGTGTCGTTAGACATTAAGCGTAGATTGTGGGTGCCCGTTGTGACCAAATCATAGAGGCGATCCTGACGAACACACACTATTTATCTATGTTATTCAGCAACGGAATTAAGCATACCACTAAGTCAGAGGTTCTAACTTGAGCGCGTAAGAAATGTTTATTCCAAATGGAAAACAATCATAATTTAACGCACACTAGTTTGCTATTCTCTACATATATATGTGATATCGATAAATACTGTGTATTGTGGTATAACTATATGCTATGATGTGGGCATTTGTTATTAAACATCACCAGCCTAGAAGCGTCCATTTTTACGTGAGATAAACAAACAATTAAGACCCAGATCAGACACCACAAAATAGCGGCGTCTGATCAGGGTGTCTATAGTTTGTTTATATAATGTTTATTCAAATTTTTATAATAATAATAATATGAAATAATAATAAAGAACAATGGAAATTACCACCGACAAACCTTAAACACGGAAATGGGCTAAACGGATTGGACGAAAAATTCAATTTAATCATTTGGGCTTATAATGTTATATTATTCAAGCATACACATTGTAAGAAATTATGTTCACGCATCCTGGTTCCTGTTTTGTATTTCGTTTCGACAAGGCAGGGCGCGGGATTTCTTGATCATACCAGTTTCATAGCCGCATTGCTGCTTCCACGTGACCTTGCTGACTGGCAAGATTACTTGAAAGTAGCATTGTCGTTTAGGTTATGATTCCAACATGAAAACCTGCTTTAATCGCATTCAATCTTGTACTATGTTTATTTATTTGTATATATTTGTATAGAAACCGAAAAAAAATAATAGACTGTTAAGATAGAAAATAAGCAGATTACACTGTCCTTATATGCCATCATGTATTATATGTAGATTGTATCCTCACGGGCTTTATAGCCTATTGGAGTTCTAATGAAATTCTGTTCTGTTCTGTTCTTCATTCCAATCACGTACTACTAAAGGAAGACAGGAGTTGTAATACAGCTGATTATTTGAGGGTATATATTTGTAACCGGATGCGTTACGAGGTTATATGCTGTATTATTTCCAACAGTACAGGGGACAAGTGAAGACAAGTAGTCAGGACATAGTTCATTTATCATTTTGTAGAGTAGTATTAGCTGATGTTTTTTTCTCCAGCAAGAAAGAGTATTCCATCCAACTTCTTTGAATAAATTTTCTATTGAAACTATCTTAGAGGCACCACTGACAATACGTGAAGCTTCATGTTGTATTTTTCTAACTCATTTGCCTCATATTGCGTAGTTATCCTACACGACGTCAGCATATTCAAGTAGCGGTCTGATAAATGAAAAATAGGTTATCTGTAGTGATTTTCTGTGAAATTGAAATTTAAGTTTATCATTGCATCTATACGATGCCAAGCTTTTGTTTCGATTTTGTGAAAGTGTTCATAACATGAAAGATCATTTATAAAGGTTAATCCCAGGTGTTTGTAAGAAACATCAGAGTTGATGTCTTGCTGGTTAATGTAGAGTGCTGGATGAAGTGGTTTAATGAGTTTTCGTGAGAAAAGCACTGACTTGGTCTTTGATGGATTAAAGGTAACAAGCCAGTATGATGCCCATGCGTATATTTGCGAAAGATCCTAATTTATTATAGCTGCTGATTTGATTGGGTTTTCGACTATAATATAGAAGCTAGTGGCATCAGCGAAGATGCGTATGGATGAGTTAATATTGTGTACAATAGCATTTATGTAAATTAGGAAGAGTAAAGGACCAAGTATGGAACCTTGAGGCACACCATCTTTTAAGTCGGTCCAATGTGAAAAGACGCCTGGTAATGCTACATTTGTTTCCTTTTGTTGAGATAATTGATGAACCATTGTAGAAGATGACCTGTTATTCCTGTTGTTTGCAATTGGTAGAGCAGACCTTTGTGCCATACTCGATCGAATGTTTTGCTTATATCGCAAAATATTGCACGCACTTCTTCACCTTCGGAAGTCTATTGCTTTGCAGAATGAGTTGTAGATGTCTACAAGTTGGTTTACAGTACTGTATTCAGAGATAGAGTCTCACTGCAGGGTACTAAGCACTCCATGGTCCATAAAAATAAAGACAGATTTGTGAACAACTTTGCTTAACAGTGATATTGGCCTGTAGTTTGTGATGTCTAAAGGGTCATTCTTCTTATGAACTGGAGTCTCATTGGCTTGCTTCCATATAGCTGGAACTTGTCCCTTAATAAGGGAGGCATTGAAAAGATGAGATAGAGGACAGGATAAGGGTTTGACTAACTTTTTCAGAATGATATTATTGATAGCGTTAGGACCAGAGGCTTTATCAGTTTGGTGAGATTTTAGGACTGATTCAACTACGTTAGCTGCCTTAGATATGGAGTTTAAGATAAAATCTGCAATATCTAGATCTGCAGGAAAATTTACATTTCTACCATCGAGTGCAGATTATTTTGTTAAATAATCACTTGATATATATGCCTTATCTGTATATTCAGAGTATATGTTGCCATTTACGTTGAGTGGAGGGATAGATGAAGAGTGATTAGGTTGATAAAGGCCTTCAGTGTCTTCCACCAATCTTTAGAACAATTTGTATTGATATTAATCTTTTCAGTGAGTTTGTCAATCTGCTCCTTTTTTGATTTGCTTTTTTTGTTGGTGACCATATTTCTAAATGATTTCTAATTATTGAAATTATTCTCATTTTTAGATTTTTGAATTTATTGAAGAGTCGTTTTTTCTTTCTTATAAGTTTTCGGATAATGTGTAGTCAGCCAATGAGGGTCTCATGGCCTACAAATTATGGTTTTGTTTGGAATGTGCATTTTAGCTAACTCCGTTATGCAGGTAGTTACATTTTCAGCGTCTGTGTCAATGCTATTACGCTGTAATACATGTCAATCTGTTTGCCGGATATCATCATGAGATGAATTAAAATCACATTTATCATATAGACAGATATGTCTTGAAAATGATGACTTCACATTGTTATCAGACTTAAGTAAACAAAATATTGGGCAATGGTAACGTATATTTTTCTCTAAGAAGGGATATCCAACTCCAGTTAAGAATACATTATTACTATTAGATGTAAAATCTCAATGGCGGATGAAGAAGATTCTGTATAATGGGTTGGTTCCTTTATTATTTGTTCAAATCCAAAATACTGACAGAGATTATTTATTTTGGACCAATTGTTTGGTTTGAGAATGTCATGGTTGAAGTATCCAGCTATTAATATGCCATGTATGTTTGTATCGTTGGCAAGACCTATTGAATTTTCAATTGGAATAAGTGCGTCGTTGGAAGAGCTTGAGCTGCGATAGAATGTGCCAATTAAAGCTTTTTATGGTCAACAAATATTTCCACCCAAATGCATTCTGTGTTTTGCAGTTCGAGATTGATTCTAGGTTTCGCGTACAGCTCACTTCTGGTAAAGACACATTCGCCACCATGGCGATCATCCTACTTGATCTCTTCTTAATAAATTAAAACCATTAAATATAATCTCGTCGTCAGATATAGTATTATCTAAACATGTTTTGTACAAGAAATCACAACGAATTTTTGTAATTCTGACATGCTGTAATATATTTTGTACATTGTGCTTTGTCTCTAATAATATTGTTTTATATATGTGCATGCTGTGATACTCGTTATTTTAAAATGTGTGTTTATTCTTGTTTGTCCAAGTAAAAGCCCTACTGGGCTTATGTTACATGTTGTACAATATTCGACGCAAAATAAAATTTCTATGTCTAAAATTTCTATGTCTGACTGAATGATATCAATTTTATTTAGTATACTTTGGACATTGTAATGCACAACTGAGAATTTATTTTTTAGCTCTACATCAGAAAATGATGACGCTGTGCTATTTGATGCATCAGAATCTAGCTCAACTCCAGGATTTTAGTTCAATAATGACACATATAATCAATAAGCAATTCAAAAGAAGCCTTTGACCTTGAGATGACGATGATAATGCAGACCTATTCGTAACCTATAAGTGCTTAAATCATCTGGCATCACTTTATATTATCACCAAAGAATGAGTAACAGTTTTGGTTACTGGACATGGTTTATACATGAAATAATCTGGCAACACATAACAAGTAATGATTTTCCCGTGAAGCATTGTCATAATAAGTACACTGTACATAAACATTATGGTGGATATAAAATACATCATTTTATGGGAAGAGGAATATAGATAGAATACTGTATAAAGGTATGTCCATAGCAGCTACTTGCCATACCAGACATAGTGTTGGGGTATGGCATGCCATATCAGTCAAGACATCCACATGTGGCTGGCCTGTTTAATACCATGAAAAAATTGGTGAGCATATGATTGAACATTGTAGACCAATTGATAATGGATGACCAAAACGGCCGGCCATAACATCCAGAGTTTTTCTCTTCTGAATTAGGTCTTCATTGATGTAGGTACGAGCAGTTTTATTTGGGAGCGTGGCTCTGCTTTTGAGTCGAATGATTTGGACAGCAGAGTTGAAAAATTTATAATTATTTTACGGCCATTGTTTTGCTTTATTTGAGCTGTACTTTTGGAGCTTTGTATTTTGGTTCTAGGTTTGCCATTTCTATGGGTCCTATCTATGTCCTGTGGTATTATGTAGACCCTAAACAAGAACTACTTCTTTCACATTTCCATTGTCAGTTTCGGCTATACCAGAATCTCTCGAACACGAACGTCTCGAATACTATTCAAGCTCTTCATTCTGTTTGGACACCCTTTTAACCTTGTTTTGTATAGCTACTAGAGACGACCTCAATTTTAAACTCTTTTCCACCTGGCTTCACTTGGAACTGGAGATGGGGCAGTGTATTAACATGGGGTGAGAGCGTTGACGGAGGCATTGTTTTAGCAAAGATAAGCATCTGTTGTGGGGCGGTTTGGATTATATGAGGATCTAAGATCAATCTACTTCCCGTGAAATGAAGTTCATTTGCTGCATTATACTGACTTGAGAAGGGTCCATCTGACTGCTCTACTGTGTTTGAGTCATTTCTAATTAATGGGTTACCTGAGTTGAGTCTGATCTGGGTACATAAGTGGTCGATTCAGAATTAACAATCATGCTGCCATCCATATTTGGATGTTTAGATGTTACGGATACTGCTTCCGATTCCTCCGTGTTCTCGTCAATATCAACCTCTGCTTGACGATGTTTTTTTAACTAAGTAATTTGCTCAGGGGACGATTTATTTCTTTGCAGTTTCTTATTTCGACGTCTCTGTGTCATCACAAAGTACAATACCATGAAATTGACTGTTCTAATTGATACAGATAGGAAAGTCGTTTTAAAATTGTTATACATGGGGAAAACAGGCACGGTGTTTACCATCTGGACTCGAGGGGTTGCAGGTTAATTATAACTTCCAAATATTAAATGAAAGTGGCTCCTGCTTTTAAAACGTTGGACATAAGCATGCAGTGCAGACCCAGATCAGACTCCACAGATCGTGGCGTATGATCAGGGTCTCCACTGTTTGCTTACAGAATACTTATAAGGACCTCGGACAGTCTTAATGAAGGATTGCCCATAAAAATGACCAGAGAAAAGTTTCAAAGAAAATGATATTTTTTCTATGAGAAAGATAGTAGGTTCAACCCTCGATTTATCCACAAAAGCCGTTTTCTCATTGGACAAGTACCTATTGAAAAATATGGGCTGAAAACTCTGTTTTTGCTATTCAACATATAGAAAATAGAAAAAGTTTTACTGAAGTGCTTTCCCCCCCCCCCCCCCCCCCCCGTGACCAAACTAATCCTTTTGCATACAGTTGTAGTTTTACATTTCACACATCATATAAAAACGGCATGATTGGTCACGGGGGGGAACGATGTCAAAATGCTCAAAAACGCTTTATTATAAAACCTTATTAGAAACTTATTTTGTAAAGACCTGTAGGTAAATGGCATGTATCAGAGCTTTAGTTATGAGTGCTTACAAAGTAATTAATTTTCTCATTTCTCAACCAAAACATATGTTGTGGGTACTCAAAAGAACCGTCGCAAAGAGACGGCTCTTTTAAGCACCAAATTATAGATAAAATCTGATGTGTTAGTAAAATATTAACGATTTTACGCTCAACATCTGCGTTTATCTAGACTATGATTTATACAGTATGCAGATATGATACACCTCAGTGCACAAGTCAACTGGATGAACTTGAAACATTACAGGTAATAGTCAAAAGTCATTGACAGCACACTTCTTTAGATGAAACAATGTAATCTTCTCAACCCGAATTTTATGCAAACGCATCACTTTCGTCTCAATTTTATGCCGCAAACATAATATTTACATGTATTTAGGTGAATACTCGACGAATCTTTGACTTTCTGTGAAATGAAATTGGTCACAAAGATTACCCCCACCCCCTAAACCCTAAATTCCTGGCATAGTTATGCAATATTTTCAAAATATTTTTATATTGCTAGGTTCACTAAATGTAAGGGTTTGATATAAGCACAAAACTATGGTTGTCAGTTATGCATTATCCTAGCCACAGGCTGTCAAAATTTGGGCAGATTGAATAGGAAACTGTCCGAGGTCCTTTGAATAAAAATAAAACATACCAGCCAACAACACTTGAAATGAAATTGACTGTTCTAACTGGTACGGATAGGAAAGTTCATTTGCTTAAATGGTTTATACATGGGGAAACGCAGACCAAGATTAAGAAGTTACTAGATTAAGACTAATAATTCGCTACCATTACATAATAGGCTAAAAAATTGCATTTCTTTCAAAATAGATCTTATTTGTCACAGAAAATAGTGCAGACCCTGATAAAATGTCGCATTATCCAAATGCCATTTTAGAAACAAAACAAGTCACTTGGTTTAATATATGGAGGGTTGGACTAAAATGAAGATGCAGACCAAAATGTAGGGGTTTTATAGGGGAAATTATTTTAAACAGTTTGCACACACATATTTATTTGTGGGACAAGAAAAGTCTGATGTTTCTTTCACACAATTTTTGTGAAACGAAATTCTACATATCGTTTCTCCAATGCAATTTGGCAACCGACAAGTACAGTGTAAACTTATTGGAATGGACTTGTGTTTTGTACGGTTTTCATTTCTTACATGGGCGCGTTGTGGTACCATTGGGAAACATGTAAGTACTCCAGGCTCAAAGCAAGACAGTAAATGTGGGCGCACTTGTTTCGTATCAAAATGACGGTTGGATTTAAGACGCCATTTGTGCAAAATTTTACCAAGTGCGCAATCGCGAATACGCCACAATCAACACCGTTTGTCTCTTTTTGAGTCTCTATTAATTAACTTCCAAATCTTGATATGTGTTTATCCCATATATTAAACCTAATTGTATTGACATACTAGGTGTCATTAAAAACGATTTTGTTCTTTTAGCTTTAGGCCACTCCGTGTCTTTAAGAAATTGCATTTCTTTCAAAATAGATTGTATTTGTCTCAGCAAATAGTGCAGACCCTGATATAATGCTGCATTATCCAAACGCCATTTTTGAAACGAAACAAGTCACCAGGTTTAATATATGGAGGGTTGGACTAAAATGAAGATGCAGACCAAAATGTAGGGGTTTTATAGGGGAAATTATTTTAAACAGTTTGCACACACATATTTATTTGTGGGACAAGAAAAGTCTGATGTTTCTTTCACACAATTTTTGTGAAACGAAATTCTACATATCGTTTCTCCAATGCAATTGGGCAACGGATAAGTACTGCGAAACTTATGGGGATGTACTTGTGTTTTGTACAGTTTTGATTTCTTATGGGCGCGTTGTGGTACCGCTGGGAAACATGTTAGTACTCCAGGCTCAAAGCAAGACAGTAAATGTGGGCGCATTAGTTTTGTATCAAAAATGATGGTTGGATTTAAGACCCTATTTGTGCAAAATTCTACCAAGTGTTCGATCGCGAATACGCCACAATCAACACCGTTTGTCTGTTTTTGAGTCTCTATTAATTAACTTCCAAATCTTGATCTGTGTTTTTCCCATACATAAAACCTAATTGCATTGACAAACTACATGTAGGTTTCATTAAAAGCCGATTTTGTTCTTTTGGCGATCCGTGTCTTCACTTTTAAAATGAGTCTTTACTGGATTTCTTTAAAATTGATTTGGGGAGGGGGGGGTATGTTTACTGTGTGAAATAATGACAACTATTGCTGTTTTTGGTGACTGAATTGGGTGTTTGGTAATTTTAAATGATCAGATATGTCTATAATGCATTCTTTAGCTTCGAGATGTCCCGGGGTTGAATGAGAAAGTCTTATATTATCATCAGGCTCTGAATCTTCGGTGATAGTTTGATTAATCAAAATTGAATCCGGAGCTGCTATAATTGATGGTTCATCAATGTCACCTTTTCTTCCATGTTTAGTGCCTGCTTTTTATGTCTTTCCTAGATCGACTATCTTTTGTAGTGCTGTTAAGTTTCCAACCTTCTTATCTTCTACTGGTTCTAACCCTATTGCCATCATTGCAGATACTATTTGTCGACAGCAATGGGTAGATGGACGTGGACATGTTTCCTTTGGAAACCAGGCTACAGCATTTTTTTGACTTCGACTTCCTTTAACAACAAAGCACTTCATTTCAGGGGCTAGTGCTATTCCGTGGTCATTTAGCGTACCTTGAGCCAGAGATTGTTGATTACAGTACTTTTTTAAAAATATGGCCAGGGGCTTAATTTTGCTTTTTGGATTTATCTGGCTGGTCAGTTTCAGATTTGCAATCACCGTTTTCATCAATCTCTAAACTGTCAACTTTGTTTCTGCTATCAAATCTAAATTTTTACGCTCATTCTCCAATATTTGAAGTTCGCCCTTAATCTTTTTATCATTTCATCTTGGTGACAAACTGGTTTAGGCAGAATTGCTGTTACTGGATCTCTTAATGCATACTTATATCATTTCAAAAGAGTAAATTCTCCCACTCCACAAAAACTCTTCACCAAATCAGCTAGATCATTGCTTTGAATATAATATAAGAACAGGATGATGTTGTCAACTTCGCGCTCTTTCAATTCAGTCAATAGCTTTAACTTTGCATTTATGCTTTTAGAACAATTATTTGTTATTCCTGAATAAGGATGATACAAATCAAGTTCATCCAAAATCCAACGACCAACATAATTTGTTATTGTACCCAGAAGATTATTATCAAAGTAATCAACCATAGGAGGACTTCATAAGACATGGACTTTTTCATGAAGAACTTTAAATGCATTTTCATTTTCGCAATGTAATAGTTACTTAGCATGATCTTCATACCATGACATTTTTTTTTAGTTGCACCATGTTTTGGCATCCAGAATTTTAAATCTATATGTGATTCCAACATATAAGTAAACGAGCATTTGGATAGGGAGCGCAGTGGCTCAGTGGTAGAGTGCTTGACTCGAGACCGAAGGGTAGCGGGTTCGAGCCTCACCAGCGTCACTGCGTTGTGGTCCTTGAGCAAGACACATTTATCCTAGCTTAGTACTGGTTAAACCCAGGAAGAACCGTCCCGCATAACTGAAAGATTGTTGAGTGGACGTAAAGAATCAAATCAAACAAACAAAACAAACGAGCATTTGGTAAAACTTTTGTGAGTGGGTTATCTATACCAACATCCCTATCTGTTACAACTTCCCTATCCGTTTTCTTACCTTATCGCGGAATTTTCTCTTTGATAACTTCAAGAAACTGTTTGTGACAGTTCTGAAATTTTCGTTCATGTACCATAAGGCCAACTGCAATCACTGGACTTTCATCAAACATAATATGCTGAAATGCCAAAGTGGATACATAAAAATCTCCAAGACAAAATGTGATATCATAATATTAAGGGATAGGGTCAATGTTTTTTAGTTGTAATAATCGATCATATTCTTGAAAAATATCTGGACAGCCTAGAACAATCTAAAGGTCGAGAGTTGTTTTGATTTAATGAACGTATGAGTCCAGATGGTAAACAAGTTCATGTAAATTGTAAAATGAACCATGCCCTAATTTTCTGTCTTTTCTTTAATTATATTGCGCATTAGCCACTTGTTTATAATTTCTAACACTAAAAACACCTAATAATTTTGCAGGAACCGTGTCCTCTGAATCAAATTTATCTTTGACAACTCTGGAACAATCATCTTCACTGATTTTTACCTTATTTCTAACAGAAGGTCTAGTCATTTGATGGGGTCTATAACCCTTCTTTCTTTTTCCATGCGGTTCACTTATATATTAAGTTGTGTCACCTAGATACTGAACAACAGTAAGATGATTATATTCACTGCCAAAACAATCTAATCTTGATCCTCTGGAAATGATCATTTTTATCTTTACCATTCTTTAATCTAAAATATGATTTTTCAAGAACTTTATCACCGTCTGTAACTTTTGTTTTGCCATAGTTTCTCCACGTATAACCGTCAGCTCGCCAGTCGTCTTTGTTTTCAACACGTTGTCCATCAGTTACCTGATACACAGTACCTCCTTTAGGTTTAAATGGTGGCAATGTCGACACCTTCTTAATGTCCAGGTTTTCAAGAATACCAGCTGCCACCAAATGTTTAAGTCTTACATCACAGTCCAGATAAACTACTGAATCAAATTCATCTTCAATACTATTCATTATATTATTGTCTCCATTTATACTACCACCACCTGATAATAAAGTTCTGGTTCTGCGTGTGTAAACTGGACACGAATTGGATTTGTAATCACTGCAATCATAGTCGTCATCGTCAGTTTCTATATCCTTGTAGGAAGGTAAAAGATCATATATGTTGGGCGAACTGGCAGACTGCCACCAAGCGGTTGTGAGCGTACCGAAAGAATTGTGCAGGATTTAAAGGTCTTGAAAGCTACTTCCGTTGTGTTTGTTTATGTTGAAGAGAAGTTGACTTGCTTGTAGTTTTGATTGGTTTCAATGGGACCGATGCTAGTTTTGGGAGTGGAGTGGGGATGCTTGTCGGCTGATGTGCAGTGTCTGCTGTCTTCAGCGGGAGATATTTTAGAATATGCTTTGTTCCGCTAATTGGGAGGACAGGGATACTTGTCTTACACTTTGCCATGACATGGTGTATTTCAATTCTATTCGGTTTGCTAGAATTTCTGTCCCCCTGAAACTAAGATGAAGTACATCTCTACTTAACATTCTGCGCTGTATAATGTCATCAGGTTGGAAAACTGAATCATGACTGAGAATTCCACATCAGGGTATCGTGAAACATTCCATACTTTACAAAGCCCCTCGTTTAATTCTCTTGCAATGGTGTTGATAAATTCTAGCGTCTCTGTTGTCGGTTTATTTGTAAATTCACTGTTAGCTCTAGGCAAACTGCTCGAGAAGATGACAGTTGTTCTGAAATTTGAAAATATGATTGAAAAGCCATGTCACAGCCTTATAACAGTCTCCCATGTCATGTTTATGTAATGGGTTGTCCGCCTGTATGTGGAGATAATCCACGAGCTTTAGCGAGTGGATTATCTTACGTACAGGTGGACAAACATGGTATAACTATTTTATACCACCTACATCAGTGTAGACCTTGCATATTACGAGATATTTCGTGCTAAAGTTGGTCAGGGTGGTATAAATGTTCTACTCATCCCAAAAATCTGACATCTATTCATATATCGTTTAAAATTAACAAAATACAACTAAATGCAGTTTTTTTGGGTGTTGATGAAAATCTGTAATAACGCAATAAATTCGATATATTTACTCTAAGTTTATATGCTTCCGTGATAAGATAAAATAATCATTATTTTAATCTTTGACATTAATTCTCTATTACTAAATGCTGTCGTGCAGACGCAATTATATAAATAATAGAAATTATTATATAACTTGCATAAGTACCAAACTGATTAATAAACGCAATTTTAACAAAGCTTTTCTGTTTATGGGACCAATAATTATATAAGTTTGAAATTTTGAATTGGCTTAGAAAGGCGACCTTCTTCGTCTTCTTACTTAAGTCACATTGTGTGTGTGTGCGAGCTTGTTTCTTTATTTTGTAATTTTCAGTTTCGTGTATATAGATAGAATAGATAGACAGACAGACAGATAACAAAATATATCACTTACCTTAGCAGCAGAAATTGCCTCTTTCACACCAGGAAAGGTCACCAAATCTTCCGCAGTAAATCCAGAATAAAAAAAAAACTGAATTTATGGATCTTCCACATAATTTTTAAAGTACTTATGTTGACTTTGTCTTAATGTTAAAGCCATAAGTTTGAATTTTCACTATAGTATTCTTTACAACGTATATTAACCAAAATATCACACTTGAAGCACAAAAAGTGTCCATTATTTGGCTGTGCAGTATTTTATAAAAAAAATGGTAAATTGAGTAATTTTGTTGTTATTCAATCAGATTATCATTAATCCAATTAAAGCAGCCATCTTATGTTAAATTGGTTAAGTTAATCATGCATATCAGACTTTTCATATGTGAGTGGTCAGGTTAATTCCCACCCCCTTAATAAGCAGGTTTTTCTCATCTTTTAGATCCATATAACTGTGATTGATATATGCCTATAATTACGAACCTATATGATTACTTAATGACTGTGGTTAATTACTTTATTGAAGTTTTAATTTGAAAATTTAAAAACGTACTATAATAGATCAAAGCACAATGTAATGGATCAAAGCAATGTAATTGATAGATAGATAGATAGATAGATAGATAGATAGATAGATAGATAGATAGATAGATAGATAGAACACAAGGTATTTGGGTAATGATGGCATTGAGCTTTCGATGTATGCATACTCATAGTTTGAATGTTCATGATGTACCGGACCAGCATTTCAGACATACAGATATGTAGTTCAGCAAGATACCATAGCATGGACGTTTATAAGAGGATTTTGCGCATGCAAATAATGCTATAAAATGTGCAATGTATTGTACCCACGGAAGACATTGAATGTACTATACTATATTATTATTCAACGGAACATTGCCTCTTTTCTGGTCGTTTGCACAGAGCTCGCTATGACAATACTATTATTGGGTGGTGCATAAAACATCATATTTTTATATAGCCATATATTAAAACAAAATTATAAATTAATAGGCTTGGCCAATTTTTGGGGGGACCAGAACACAATTATAGAGTACAATTCAGCATTTAAGTATATATCAGTTGATCCGCAACTCGCTGAGGTTTTTCAGCTTTTTAGTCAGTCCCCGAGACGACCTGCGATGCATAGCTAGCAAAGTGGGCATAAGTTTTTGGGCAGTACAATCAATCCTAACCAACATCTTAGGTATGTCAAAGGTTTTGACAAGATGGGTGCCGCGAATGTTGACTGATGATCAGAATAGGACTCCGCTCGATATTTCTAGGTATCTCCTGTCTCGCTATGAAGAAGATCCCGGCGATTTTATCGTGCAAGTTATAAACCAAGATGAGACAAGGGTTTACCACTTTGACACAGAGTCAAAAATGCAGAGCAAACAATGGAAGCACCTTGGCTCACCCCATCCAAAGAAATTTAAGAGGGTTCATTCAGCAAAGAAGGTGATGGCCTCAATCTTCTTTTGAGATAGTAAAAGGGTGATCATGATTGATTATCTTAAGCAAGGTCGTACGATGAACGGTGCATATTATGCAGGAGATTTGAGGCGGCTACGCCAGAAAATCACAAGGAAGAGGCAAGGAAAACTAACTCGCGGTGTTCTGCTCTTGCAGGACAACGCCCCTGCCCACACGTTACAAGTTGTAATGAGGGAGCGCAGAGGCTCAGTGGTAGAGTGCTTGACTCGAGACCGAAGGGCCGCGGGTTGGAGCTTCACCGGTGTCACTGCGTTGTGGTCCTTGAGCAAGACACATTTATCCTAGGTTAGTACTGGTTCAACCCAGGAAGACCCGTCCCTGTCTAAATAAACTGTTGATGGGACGTAAAGAATCAAATCAAACAAACAAACAAGTTGCAATGACTGCTGCGACTGAATGTGGCTTTAAAATCCTTCCATATCCCCATATTCTCCTGCTCTGGCTCTTTCTGATTTCTATCTGTTCCCAAAACTGAAATCCCATATTCGTGATACACTTATGGAAGCAATTTAAAAGGCGTCATAGAGGGGGTAAACGAGTACTTGGGGGACCAGGACAATGCCTTCTTCTTTGAAGGGATAAGAAAGCTCGAACAGAGATGGTCTAAGTGCATTGCCTTGAAGGGAGATCATATTGAAAAGTATTGGTCTAATTATCATTCCCTGGTAGCCCAAAGTACAAGGGGCCGAGAACTTTTTTATCATCCCTCGCATAAGCCAAAAAGTTTGTTCAAATCATGATGACTTAATTGGTCCTTTGTTGATCTTAACATTGTATGTAAGTAAGTAAGTTTATTTCTACTTTAACCATAACATGGTCATGTGTAGTATATATACTCAAACAAAAAAGAAACGTTCGATTTTCATGGTACTGTGTCTTTCGATCCAGTTAAGATGTCGCAACAAAAATAAAACCAAAATGTTTATCAAACGTCAGACACACAAAAATCGGTAATTATTTGATTTTATCTTCTTATCTTGAAGGATTATTGAACCTAATGTGCACAGAGCTTTTTCCATTATAATCAGGAAGTTAACCATCAAAACGTAACAAATTTTACATTAAATGGCAGCCAGAAACGTCCGTTGATGAAAAAACATCTAAAAAATCCCAAGTCGGCTTATTGAACGAAAGAAATTGCAGTTGAAAACCTTTAATTTACGAAATTGGCTGAAATTACCTCCCTTTGAATTAAACAAATAACAATTTAAGAACTTCCAAATCTCCTTAATCTAACATTATTTTGAGACCGTTTTTGTTTTAATGTGTTTTGTTTGTTTATGAAAACAATTATGCAAAATAAAACAAAAAAAAACTATGGCTAAAGTTTACCAAATCTGTGTTTTATACCCCACCCCTTACTGCAAAATCCTCAGAAAATTTCCATTATCAATTAATTTGATGCTGATTAGTCTTAAGTAATGTTGAAATGCTTGTGATGACGAAAAAAAATCAAATTTGTCCGATTCTGTTGATTATCAAATTGCTGGACCTGAATGAATTTTCTGAGTGTTTTCAAGCACGCTCGCGATCGATGTTTTGTGACGTCAGAGTATGTAACAGATTAATGGACGTGGTCATAAAAGCAATGCATACAGCAAGCATGCATAACATCTTACTTTAGAGTTTGCTCAGTGATGTTTAAATGTGCTTAAAAATCGGGATTATGACGGACACACAAGCTATTGATGTTGTGACTTTTGATTTTAAGGGTGCTCATGTTCGCTGCTTTGTCAGCGGCTCTACTGATTATCAAATGAATTTCTCGTAGGTGCAAAATGTTTATAAATGATCACAGTTGGTAATGTAAAAATTTGAATGATATGCGTTCATACATTTGGAACTGGCAAACATTAACGTCAAGCGGACATAACTTTATTGTTGTTTGAGAATATATATATATATATATATATATATATATATATATATATATATATATATATATATATATATATATATATATATATATATATATATATATATATATATATATATATATATATATATTCAAAATTCATACGCACAGCCGTAGGTCATTGGTGTACTAACCCCAAAGTGCCAATCACAAAAGGTTAAGCCTATATTGCAAACAACATGAACCCTGGTCTGAAAGCTCACTTAGGAGCAGTCAGATCAGGACCACACTGTTTACTTCGATTGTCAAATTAAGTAAAGTGCCTTCAAACATGTATATATCCAATATATATATCTGCCATATCTACAGTAGCAAATGACACTTTCAGTACAACAAATATTATTTGCATGATAAGGATTGACATTTGATATGCGAAAACACAAGCTGTTCGTACTCAGTGCAACCACCTCTATGAGATGTTCCACTGGGTAGAAAAGCAAATGTTCCCAATATAGTTATAATGGACAGTATAGTATCCACAGCCATGCATATGATGCCATCTGCAGTATAGTGGGTTCGAATGGCTACATCACATCCAGCAATTCAGAAAAACAGTAAGTGAGAGATACACATGTTACAAACAAAACATGAGAACATAACATATATGATGTTGTGCCTATTGACCATATCTAATCTTAAAAGCCTTGAAAATATATAATGAAAAATTACTTAATATTCTCTTATTTGTAGTTGACATTAATTCCTTAAGATTTAATATACTAAAGGACTTTAAAAACGCACCACCTGCTTAAATGCGTATTTATGTCAAAAATTGGATAGTTTCATTATGTGAAAAATAAAATTGACAAGTTCCGTCATTTAGCTTGCATTCAATAAGAAAATCGAAACGCTGTGGCTTATGATTGCCGTGACGTCGCGATATTTCTGAGACAGCTCAAATTCAAAACGTCACAGAGTACCCATACCGTCCATAATGAATGAAAAAAAGTTTTCGAACTGATGTTTGATCTTAAAAGCAAAAGGAAAGACAAAATCAAATCATGAAGCCTCCGGCAACGTTCATTACGTCTACATGACGTCATTGATTTTTGACGCAATTTGCCGTTTATATCCTAAGGATCAGGAATAATCAAAATCTTTTTGTTTCCAACAGATACTCCTCAATCAGTTGCATAAAAGACAAAAGTATCGCGACATGCGCGGACGTCACCCATCTGTTATTGAAGACTGACGTTAGCAAAGAAACTCTGCGAGTGGGAGTGTAATAAGATGATTATTGCTGAAAACTTTTGCGTTTTTCCATTTGTCAAGACATCTGGCTACCACCTAAAAGTGTTTGTTTTCTAATTGAATCAAATTCACATTTGTCAGACGACAATTGTTGAAAAACACTTACGTCGATATCACGTCAGAATGAACAGCATGAGCAAATCGAAATCATGGCAATTCATGGTCCATTTTACAAGAGGATAAAACATGATAAAGAAAACATCCTTAAATCAATCATTTGGAAGAGACAGAGAATGTAAAATGGTGCGTTTTTAAAGTCCCTCAGTATATATTAGGTCTTTTCCAATAATACTTTTTTTATACTGATTTCTTAAATCGTTAAAAAGATACGTCCGATTTTCATGGTACTGTATCTTTTGAACCAGTTAAGATGTCGCAGCAACAATAAAGCCAAATTGTTTATCAAACGTCTGACACACAAAATTTGGTATTTTTTTGATTTTTTCTTCTTATTGGGAAGAGTTATTGAACCTAAAGTAAAAACAGCTCATTCCATTATTATCTGCAAGTTGATCATCAAAACGTGACACATTTTACGTTAAATGGCAACCAGGAACATCCAACGATGAAAAAACATCTAAAAATCTCAAATGTGCTTATTAAACAAGCGATATTGCAATTCAAAACCGTTAATTTACGAAATTAACTGAAATTACCTCCCTTTCAATTAAACAAATAACAATTTAAGATCCTCCGATTCTCTTTAACCTAACATCATTTGACACCGTTTCCGTTTTAATTTCTTGCGCTTGTGTATGACAACGATTACGCAAAGGATGAAAATAAATACCATGGCTGATGGCGGCCATTACATGTTCACTAAATCTGTGTTTAACACCCCAGCCTAACTGAAAAAAACACAAGTGAATTTCCCATATCAATTGTTTTGATGCTTATCATAGCTCCAGATAAGGCTGGGTATTGCGTATTTACGCAATTTTGTGGACCTGAGAACGCAATTAAATTCATTTCTGTGCGTACAAAAACGTAATAAAAATCCTTGATACTCAATTCCGAACTATTTCGTAGCGTATGACGCTATAGTTTTCAATTTGCAATTGTCGTTTTTTCGCATCACAAGCTGTTGTTGGGTACAAATTTATACACGGCGTGGCGCCAAATCTAGTTAATTAAATTGTAAACCAGTCCAGGAACATTCTTATCGCTGTTTAGCTATACCCAGTATTTACACGATTACGTCATCCGTCTCGCTTTACAATAATTATGGCGTAACATGGGCGAAAAAGCCTTAGAGCAATAGAATAATATCATATCGTAACTAACTCTAATACCGCGTTGGTGGTTCGAAGAATCAAAGATGAATTGATAGATACGTTGGATTTTCGAAATAAGTTGGAAATAGCGATCTCAGATATACTAATATTGCAAGTGTGCTTTCTGAAAGTAAACCGAAAGTAAACAAAAAAGTCAGGAGAAACAAGGCCCGGTTTCATTGCTTATTTGCTTTCAGATAGATACCCAATACAAAAAATTGAAATACCCAATTCAAAATTTGAAATACCCAATTAGGCCAAAAAGAGGTGGGTAAATACCCAATTGCCTCCAATCCTTATATGGAGCTATGGACTTATTAGTCTTAATTAATGTTAAAATGCTTGTTATGACGAGAAAGAAGTTCAAATTTGACGGAATCTGTTGATTATCAGATAATTTTTCAGACAATGAATTTTCTGAGTGTCTACACGCAGGCTCTTGATCGATGTTTTGTGACGTCAGAGTATGTTACAGATAAATGGTTTTGGCCGTAACAGCAATGCATACAGCTAACATGAATAACATCTTACTAGAGAGCTTGCTCAGTGACGTTTTAATGTGCTTGAACGGTTCGGAATTATGGTGGACACTCAAGCTATTGATGTTGTGACTTTTGATTTTAAGGGTACTCGTGTTCTCCGAGTTGGCAGCGGCTCTACTGGTTATCAAATAAATTTCTTTTAGGTGCATACCGTTTCTAAATAATAACGCTTTGTAATGTAAAACTTTCAATGAAATGCGTTCATACATTTAGAACTGGCAGACAAAAACGTCAAGCGGACATAACTTCATTGTTTCAGTATATAAGCTACACTCTAACAAAAAAGAAATTCATCCTCAAGTTTGTTACATGTTATACATATTCTATCATATATCGGTATTCAATTTGGCCTAGCCCATCTTCCTACCTCAATTTCTAATCTATGTGATGAAGTTCTTAATTTTGTCATAGCAACTCTAAATTTTTTACCCTTAACAAAGTCCAAGTAAAACTGATGTTCAAAAGAAGAAAATAATGAATAAAAGTTAGCTCTGCTTGATTCTGCAAGTCTGCTGGTCCATCCTTGGGAGAATTGGGAGAAATTATTTGATAATCTTTGTTTAAAAACACGTTCTTTTTTCCAACCCCCCCCCCCCCATTCACCCAAACTTCATAAAACCCCAGAGTTGATAATAATTGGTTAACTCTAGATGCCCAATTTAGACAATTCGGCTTATTTTCAATATCATTCATCATTAGTTGGTATACTAGTTTGATATACTTATTTTCATCTGCTTCTAGTATTTTAAACCAAAAATTTACAACCGAAAAAAGACCTTGTTTTGTAATGGTGCCCTACCCAGCTCTCCATACACAAAATCATTCTTACTTGACCTTTTTATCCCAAGAAGCTTCCTAAAAAAACTGCAAAGCACTCTCTCCTATTGTAAAGGTTTTGAAAATCCCAGATTTTCTCCCCAATAAGTCAAAAGGGGAGTAATTAATTTGTCAAAAAGCTCTATTGTAGAACCGATCTTCATTTTTCTGACTCAGTTGTAGAGCATTTAAATACCATAATATTCGACTTTTTAATATTACTACTTTCATGTTGAAATGTAAAATACTTTGCGGTGATTCACTTTAACTGAATACTTGTACTAGAAGAGACCATGCAATTTTATCATAACGTTTGAAAACATCATTTCCTCATTTTACGCCGCATTGTGTAAAAGTAGGAGAAAGGAAGAGCATGTATCCGGCTACTCCTACTTGCAGTCGATGTTTATGCCTGAGGTCAGTCATTTCGAGGAAATTACAAACTTCTGCATTGTCTGCATCAAAGATATGGAATCCTTTAACACTCTTTGCCCGCTAGTGCCGTCTAATGATCACCTTTGCAAGCAGCAGACCAGACCTAGATCCAAACTATTTGACACTCAAAGAAGCTTTAGAAAAAATCAGCAGATACCAAAACATTAATCATGTAAAGAATTAATGTGTATTTCAAGCTTTCTTGCAGATCTGGATATATTTGCTATACCGTGCACTATATGAGGGTCACGATAACCTCATCTAAAAATAAACCCTAAAAACAACCTCATCTAAACATAAACCCTAAAAACCACACCAAAACAAAATAAATTGCACCCCTGGATATTGCTCATCTGCTGACACAGGGAATAAACTCGAGGAGTGGTGTGTTTGTCCCTATGTGCGACAACAGGATCCTTTTCTAGAGAGTATAGTAAAAAAAAAACTCTGCTGCTCCTCATTAAGGCATGTTGTCTTTCTCTAGCTTAATCACCCTGAATTTCTATAGTTCCAATTAAGCAAAACTTTGGAGTGTAAGATGGTGTTTCTTCTCTTACCCGTTGGTTGAAACGTATGTTGTTGGTGCTCGAAAGTACCGTCTCATTGAGACGGTTCTTTTGAGTACCCACAATATATGTTTTAGTCGAGAAATAAGAAAATAATTTTCAATTACACACTCTTATCTAGAGGTCTGAATTATTATTTTCTTTCCTTCCATTGATTTAGCTTGATAATATGATGAAGAAGAGTCATTCACTTTGATGCGTATCAACCTTGACACGAAAATAATTCTGACGAGCTGAGAGCATTTCGAGCGAAACAAGCTATTGGTACAATCTCACTTTTTAGACAAGAACTCTCAGATTTCTGGAATTTTCAGTTACATTTATTCGTGTAATACGCTAAATATTTTTGGCGTATTACACGAATAAATGTAACTAAAAATTCCAGAAATCTAAGAGATGTACTATGTTTCATTCATCTAAACGATATTTTTCTTATTCACTCAAAGAGACATTTCTGCTCACTATGTAGACTTTCGACAGCATCTTACAAGACGTTGGCGTGATTTTTCTATATTTTATACTGTGGTTTTACTAGATTCTAGTACATGCAGCTGTCATACAGTGTAAGGCGTAATTCTATAAGGCAAAATTGATCCTAAGCTTCATAAAGAAAAAAGTAAGTAAGGAATCCTGAAAACACATATTTAAGAGTAACCTATTTGTTATATGCCCCCCCCCCGCATTTTGTTTTGGTGTTCGTACGTGTGTGAGTGAGTGCAACAACTTCAATGGTCTAGGGGCCAAACTGATATATATGGGCTATTTTGCGAGTTTGTTGCACCCCCAGGAAGAAAAACTTGGTTACTGTTTTCAGTTAGGGACATGTCTTGGGGCCTTAGAAACCCATGTTTTACTAAGTTTTCTGTGGTCAGCTTTCTGTAAATGGTCTGTAATCAACGTTACCCTACTAACATTGAAAATAGTAGTACTCAAAATACAAGACTAATAGGATATTTTACAAAAGTATCAATGAAATTATTTGAGCTTTAAATGGTTGATCGTGTCATAAACATCAATTGCAGACATCTGTGAGATGTATTTCTGCTCAACAGTGTTACGTACGTTACATTTTATACAAAATTGCAGATAATGACTTTAGAGATTGTATATTAGAATGAACCATCTTCCCCGAACCCAGGAAGAAAAGCTTGGTTACTATTTTCAGTCAGAGACATGTCCTGGGGACTAGAAACCCATGTTTTTTTAAGTTTTCTTTGGTCAGTCGTCTGTAAAAGCCCTGTAATCAATGTTACTCTAATAACATTAAAATACCAACAAAAAAGACAAGACCATTAGGATATTTTCCAATAGTATTAATGAAACTATTTGAGCTATACACATTTCCGCTAGACATAAATATCATTTGCAAACATCTGTGATATGTACTTCTGCTCTATAGAGTTACTTATGTTACATTTTGTTATGAAATTGCAGATAATAACCTAAAAGATTGCATATCAGAATAAACCATGTTCCACAACCATAAACGTGTGATAAAGATTTCGATTCTTATGATGAATTTTCATTTCACATATTTGAAGCAATTTATAAATTGCAACTGGCAATAAAGTGTAGTAAAATAAATATTTCAAGATGCTTATAAGCGTCTCACTTCTACTGGCGTACATATTTTATTTCCGTTCATTTACACTGCACTGGGATGGGCACTGTCTTCTTTCATCTCTTTCTCAATGAAATTAAATAGCGACTAAACAAACAGGTTTAACGACCATGGATATTTAATTTCTGTCAATATATAAATAAGGTAACGCAGGTAACAAAATGATGTTTTACATAAATGGATAAAGATAATAGAATTTGTGGATAATTGACTCAAATTTTTTGCCTTTGCCCGACTACAAGCAAGGTAAAATTTAAGTCTACTCTCAACATGTTTTCAATAACTTCAATTACAGACAAATTATTCTAAATAAACACTAATATAAGAGTTTTGTATGTTTGGTTCTGTAACTTTGATATGGCTATATGCATTTTTTGTCAATGGTTCATGGCAAAATAAATGATATTTACTTCATGATTCAAATATAGGACTGAAGATACCGTATATCAATAAATAATTAAAAGTAAAAATATCAAAGCAATATTTCCTGCATCTGGTGGCAGGGCAGAGATGATAGTGCAACTTGTCTTCCAGAGCATGGGCTTTCTGTTGATTTTATACAGAGAAAGACAAATCTTAAAACTAATAAAGTTCTGGTTAAGCCTTCTTTTAACAAGCGCGAATGAATAACAGATTGGTCAGATTTGATTATTACTGTTTTACACCCTTATAGTTATATCCCCTTTACACTAAATGTATATGTAAGGTAAGTCCATAACATATGTAACAGCACACTGCCATTATTTTAGCTTAAATATATTTTTCCTGCATGTTCTGGCTCTTTTTGCCATTAGAAGTATTCTATCAGGCTTGAACACAAACTATGTTTGCTAAATAGTGAGTATGACCAAGAAATATCACAATCGCAGACTGATGACTAACCAACGGTACTGTGAAGAAGAGACACAGAACATTTTATGTCTTGACTGCATTTTGCTATACATGTAATCTTAAATTTCTCATTTTTTAAAGACTGCAAACATCATATCAATCAAAGTATTTATCAGAACAGAAGTTGCATGGTTTATACCCAAATGTACCTGATGTTTTGTAGATCTAGCCTAAACAGGTTTTCTTGTATGCTTAATACATTTATTTTTTACTGTTGGCAAATACATTTTGAAAACAAAGAACAACAATGTTTCATCTGTCACAATTGCAATCTTCTCTACTTTTATTAAGCACGATTCTTTTATATCATATTGCAATGGTTATTTTTTTATTATATTATACAGTAATTTTGAAAGAAATTATTTTGTTTGTTAATTAAGAAAAGTTAAGGTAAAGCCATACTCATAGACTGAAAAACATAGCATGTGGTAACACTAACTACAAAGCTATAAAATATTTCATGGTAACATTAATTGCAAATCTTTTGTCAGTTATTGAACCTTTTTGAAAGTTCATATTCAGGGGTTACAACTTGAATCATAAACATGACACAACAAAATTAAGCAACATGGTTTGAATCTCTGAAGCACACCGATTAAATTGTCAAATGATTGTCAGTTGGAAAAAAGGTGTCACAACTGACACGCAGCTATTGACTTTCTTACATTGTTAATAATGTAGTTTTGTGTTGTTGTTTTTTGCACTGTCGGAGTTATTTTTAACAATTATACATGCTTGCACATGATCTATGAAATGAAAAGTATGAGACTTATGGTCAGTTTGTTGGTTTCAAAGATTTACTGAATAAGGCTTATTGTATGCAGAGCCATCCGAAAATGTGAATAATACTGCGGATAACAGCTTGTGGACAGCATTTTAGTCATAAACTGACTCATTATTGTACCCATTTGTTAATACTAACAGTGTTTGAGGGCTGTCTTGTCTACAGTGAAAGGAAATCATTTCCATTTAATTCTAAGTGTAGTGCCATATTCAGATTACAAATATTTAGTACTGTATGTAGCCAGTTACAAGTGCTAGCTAATCTCGTATATTGCACTGGTTAATACATGTAATATGATACTGTAATATAAAGACAAACCTTATATCCAACAAAACACTGTTTCAGCAAACTGATATGGTTAAAAAACAGATTCATTACATGTTAGGATGGCGAGCATACCAACTAAGGGATTGTTTTCTACATCATGCAAATCAGAAATATTAAAACAATTAATTATGTTTGTAAATTTGTAGTAGATACATCTTTCGTGATGTAATTTCTCAAAGCATGAGACATGACCTCTAATTAACTGATGCAAGACTGGGTATACACTGAAGCTGTCAGCTGATCCAATGTGGTGAATGACAGCTGCGTGCGTAGCATGTTTACATCGTTGAATAACCTTATTAAGAGCCTTTGTCACCGAAAGACCAACCAAGACATACTTACCCTCATAGGATATTTTCCAATAGTATCAATGAACTTATTTGAGCTTTAAATGTTTGACTTAGAATTAGCACTAATTGCAGACATCTGTGAGATAGGTTTCTGCTCGTCAGCGTTACGTATGTTAAAGTTTTATACAAAATTGCAGATAATGACTTTTTTTATTGCATATTAGAATAAAATATGTTCCCCAACCTTAATTTTATAACGTTGGTCTCAATTATAATGGTAAATTACCATTTAAACATATATTCAGCTGTTAATAACTTGTAACTGTAGAGAAATAAATATTTTAATACGCTTATAAGCATGTTACTTGTACTGGCTTACATATTTTTTTTATCCTGATTTCATATGGTAACGTAATTTACAGGCCTTTTACGAGTTGACAACAGGACACGTAATACATTCCGTGCAATATTTGAATCATGAAGTAGACATTATGTTTATTGTAATGAACCATTGGTAAAAAATCTGCAAACTGTTATCAAAGTAGCAGAATCAATCAAAAATGTAAAAACTCTCGTATTTTATTGTTTATTTAAATTAATTTGACTCTAATTGCAGTTATTTAAAGAAAAAGATAGAGAGTAGACTCAAATATAACCTTATCGACAGGTTATGTCGTCAGGCTAAGGAAGAATTTGAGTCTACTTTCCACACTTTAGTGTTTTTATCTATTTATGTAAAGGGTAATGCTGTTACCTACGTTACCTTTTATATATTAACTGCAACAAACTTTCCATCGTCGTTGACCCTGTGTATTAAATTATTATTTTATTTCACTTTGACAGAGATGAAAGAAGACATTGTACATTCCAATGCAATGTCAATCAGGTCAGATAGAAAATATGTATGCCAGTAGAAGTAACGTGCTAATAAGCATATTTAAACGTTATTTTTGCTACCTCTATCGCCAGTTACAAGTTATAAGTAGCTTTTACATTGAAGAATGGACATTCATCATTTGAATATAGATCTTTTTCGCATATTTAAGGTTAGGGAACATGGTTTATTCTAATATGTAATCTATAAAGTCATAATATGCAATTTCATAAAAATGTAACATAAGTAACTCTGACTTGCACAAATACACTCCACAGATGTCTCAAATTGGTGTTTAAGTCTAGCTCAAAAATGTAAAGCTCAAATAATTTCATTTATACTATTGGGAAATATCCCATTAGTCTTGTATTTTGTGTTGCTATTTTTAAAGTCAGTAGGGTAACATTTATTACAGGCCATTTAAGGACAACTGGCCGAAGAAATCTTAGTAAATCATGGGTTTCTAAGGCCACAAGACATGTTCCTGACTGAAAATAGTAGCTATGTGTATCTTTCTGCGGTTAGGGAACATGGTTCATTCTCATATGCAATCTATAAAGTCATTATTTGCAATTTCGTATAAAATGTAACATACGTCACGCTGTTGAGCGAAAATATATCTCAAAAATGTCTGCAATTGAAGTTTATGACTAGATCGAACATTTAAAGTTCAAATAATTTCAATGATATTTATGTTAAATATTAAATTAGTCTTGTATTTTGTATACTACCATTTTCTATTTTAGTAGGGTAACGTTGGTTACAGGCCATTTACAGAAAATTGACCACAGAAAACTTAGTAAAACATGGGTTTCCAATGCCCCAAGACATGCCCCTGACTGAAAATAGTGGCCAAATTTTTCTTCCTGGGGGGTGCAACAGAACTCAAAATTTGAGATTTGGCCCCTACACTATAATGCTTTGCAATAACTTTTGAACTGCTAGACATAGAGCTTTCACATTTCATATGTGCCTTTCAAATATACACTATTATATATATGACATTGACCTTGACGTTTGACCTACTTTTGACATATAGTTACAGAATTTAACATGAGCAGATTGCATGTGCTACCGGGGCATTTGTGTTTCTCAAACACATCACTCCCTTTTATTTATCAAATCGATAAGTTAGGTGCACAATCGACACAAGCTCTTCTGCATGTCTGATAAGCACCACTATGTCATATTTATTTACTTATTTCTAACACGTGTTCATTTCTCATATCTTGTAGGTCTTTGTCGACGTTATTTGTGCTGTGCGTGTATCTTAATTCTCAACTCAAACAGGGAAAGCCTTGCATAATTATTCCGCAGATAATGAACTTAAATACTTTTATTCTAAAGTAAATACCAACAGAAGTTTAATCAATTAACATTTCGCGTTTACATGATAAAAATTAAAGAAAATATTGATATATATCACGAGAAATCGGACCTGAATTTTATTCAAACAGATTTGCCGAATTGTAATCAGCTTTGCGCCGTCTGCGTTTGATACACGGACAGTGTGAAGACTTAGTCTGGGTTGTCATTTTCCGGCTACAGGTGTGGGTTTAACTACCCGGTTGCCTCCAACTGCTGACACGGTATTTACAGTATATCCATGTATATTCATTAATCCATTAAAGCCGAATGGAATGTCCCACGATTCTCTAATAGACAAGCATTTTCGTTTTAAGGGGCGTTGGATGGTATTTCTAATTTTTATTCGCATTCTGATAGAAAATTCTGCGGCGTCTGGTCTAGTTCTAAACTGTTTGCGGATGTCCCATAATGGACGCTATGCTTATATGGGTTAAAATCTGAGCCAAAATGTCAATAGAAGGTAGCTGCCATTTTGTATTCTGATCAGGACTTAATTTTTTGCCAGAGCTGTTGTTTACTTTAGCAAATCATATGGACAACCCAAGTCCAAGAAGTCCTCATCACTCTGTTTTCTCATGTACAATTGCATCGAGACTATCCATCACCTTGGATGTCCATTTATCCATGAAGATGGTGCCGTCTTCACAAGACACAGTTAAATTGATTGTCTTCTGGATTCCTGATATGTTTGTAGAATAAGAAGGAATAAAAACAATGTTTGGATATATGTAAAATTTACAAGTACTAGTCCATGAGATCATATGATTCCGTGAGGGGAGTACTCGGTTATATTTGAGCAAGTATAGACACGCGATTTTGTTTTAAGTGTTTGTCTGTGTTGATATTTTTTACGTCCCAGTCAACATTTTTTTTCAGTTATGCGGGACAGTTCCTGGGTTGAATGAGGGTGAAGTGGCTTGCTCAAGCACACAACGCAGTGATTTCGGTGAGACTCGCGATCTCGAACCGAGCACTCTACCTCCTTTTACCATATAAGTACAGGATTGGAGGAATGTATATTAACATGTGAATCTAACTGGTACGCTTATGTATTAAATATGCAATGTGTATACAGGCCATTGACATGCCAGTGTGCTGATGCATCATTCAATTTAGAAAGTCCGTCACAATTCGAGAATCAAATCAAGCCTCGGGTGTACGCAAGGTGCATTTAATACGCGTAGTACAATGTACGAAAAAAGCTGAATTTTGTTAGCCGGAACTCGCGTAAGGAAAATAAGTTCTGTAGCATTTGGGTTCAGCCCTATTGAAATCATTTTTTTTCTGATTACCTGGAAAGTTTACTCAGCAGAATAAGTGAAGTTTATGTATAGCGTGGCTATAGCGATATTTTATTGAAAAAACATGAACTTCGTTTATAGCGATTTTTTGGGGGAAAAATCATAAACTTCATTTACATGCAATCGCACTGGTTATAGTGTTGGCGTGGTTTATGTGACGTTAGCGTCACTTTATGTAACGTCAGCACCACGTAATCAAAGTACGAGGGGTGATCAGAAAATTCGCGGAAAATAGTTGCCATTTCTACATCGTTTGATCAATGGAGCTGGAATTACAGCACATAATACTGCAACACATATGCAGTTGATCCGTTGATGTTGGTCCTCTACGTGCGTCACAGTTGTCGTCAAGGCAACGCTATATTGCGCCAACAGGCCCATTTTACGTTGCATTTTGACGCTTAACCACACAAACAATTAAACATCAACGTTTTCTAAAATGTTGTTATGAAATCATAGCCCATATTGCGTTCCATGCATATTTAACGACATTTTTACTCCTCCTCTATGCAAACTTTCAAAGATTTATATCTAATGGATGGTGTTCTAAATCGAAACGAATAACAGTGCTGACAAAAGGCAAAATTTCAACTTCTGAACCCATTTTATGTTTTGGTATGTCAATTCTTTAAAATAAACTATGTACACACTTCAAAAAAACACCTAGACGGATGGCTGAGAATTGGTTTGCCCCCCCCCCCCTAGGGAATTTTGCAGACATATCCTATCTTGTAGAGAATTGAAAGTCGAGTCTTTTAAGAGATGTTTTCACTCTGTGCTCCGGGGCGTTAGTCTGTAAGAGCCTGTAACATACGTTACTTAATCAAACTAAGAAAAAGTAAGTCGAAAGTTTGGGCTACAAATTAAAGACATTAAAATATTTATTTTTAAAAATCATTCATACAGTCTGCATACTGGATTTCTTTACTACGTATGACAGCCATTTGAACAAAATTGCGGCTTCCTAAGGCGTCATATGCGTTACATAAATCAGATAACCCATTAAAATTTGCAAGTGTGGCTAACACCATTTACATTCACAATCTCTCTGTGTGTTTTGCAAAATGTTTTTAACCATGTCTGACTAGCTTATGCAATTGGCTAACAGAAAAATTAAAGTTTACTTCCCTAGCTTAAATATTTTTTTCTGAAATAAGCAATTAAACAACCCAACCCCTACCCAGTTTTAAGGTGAAATGTTTGGTAATAAAACTAAAGTAAAAATAGTTCAAAAATATTTGCAGTTGATGAATGTGTTTCATTGCTTGGGATTTATTTGCTTATATGAAAAGACTTATAAATCTGCAAGTTTGTTGCAAAATTTTTAATATCAGAGGCTGTAACATATGTTACCTGATGTAATAAATGGGCAAGCTCATTGTCTTTACGTAAGATATGCCTAAAATGTTTTAATCTCCTCGAGGGAATTTTGCAGACATATTCCTTCTTATAGTACAACCCAAGCTGCATCGAATAAGGGATGTCTGCACCCTCTATGTTGGGGCGTTAGTCTGAAACAGCGTGTTACATGCGTTACTATATCAAATAAAGGAAATGTAGTTTGATAGTTTGAGCTAAAATTGTGAAAAAAAACTCGCAGCTGTTGGATATCTTACATTGTCTAGGGATTTTAAACTGGCTCCTATGATAAAGACTTGTAGGTCTGCTAGTTGGCACCAAGTTTTAATGATCAGAGAGCGTTACATATGTTAGGGTGATAAGTAAAAATCATCAAACAGTATTTTGACATCAAGCTGAGTAAGGGCCTGCTCCATCCTAATCCTTTTTGGAATTCTGCAGACAAATTACATCTAATGTAACCATTCAAGGTGCATTTAATAAGAAATGTTTGCACTCTGTAAGTCGGGGTGTTAGCCTGTAACAGCTTGTTACATGTGTTACTATATCAATTTGAGAATAAGAAATTTGAATGTTTGAGCAACAGAAAGAAGACACTATAATTATCTAATAAATTGACATTCTTATAGTCTGCATACTGGATGTCTTTACTGCATATGGAAGCTGTTTAACATTAAAACAGCTAACTGTGGTGTTATGTGCGTTACATGAAACTAATTATAATTTAAAAGCTATAGTTGTGGCTATCGTCATGTAGTTAAACAACTACTATGACTTGGTTTCAAACTGTTTTTTTTAGATTTTACAAACATATACTCAATTGATGAATAGAAAAATACAAGTTTGCTTTTCTATCTTAAATATATTGTCTTATAGGAGCTAATACACAGCCCTACTCCCAGTTTTACAGAGAATCAAATTTTGTTATTACCGTTTAAGTAAAACACATGAAAGCGATTACAGCGTGTGGATATTTTTCATTTTTTAGTCTGTCTTGCTCATATATCTACAAGATGTCATTAAGTTAAAGATCAGGACACTTAATGTGTACTTATAAGTCTTTGGTGCCAAAACACTAGAAATTATATTCATTACTGATTTTCAAGCCCATGGACTGGTGTTACAGATGTTATCAATGACCTTTTGGACACATTTCCTAATACTGTGCATATAATGCTAAATATAGAGCCACAAATAGAAAAGATAGTTTTACATTTTTACAAGACAATACATTAAATGAAATGGTCCAAACTATTTCTCATCGATTTAACACTCATGTTAAACGTTTGTCGTTATCTGCTTCTGTGGAAATCATTATTATCACACGCCTCCTTGCAACTAGTAGAATCATCACACAATATTTCAATCATTTACTGTTATTCAATTTTACAACCAGTCCACTCAAAATTAATGAGCCATTATCAACTTTCCAATTTTGCCATTTATGGCTTGGAACATTCAGAAACTGATATGAATTCCTAATAGTTGGCTCTTTGAGTTTGTGTTTCAAGTGATACTATCAAGTAGGAGAAAGACTAAAGCTTTACAAGGAGGAAAACTATGCCATTAAGAGCAATGAGTACCTGGACTGATGTACCTTGACATTTCTGTGATAAAGAATCATATCTTAGCTGGTTAACTTTTATAAATGTAGCCTTTCCATACATGCAACCCACATATTTTCATCTAATAATGTCTCTGCACTTATTATCTTTCCCCATGCATTCAAAAACTTATTTGAAGTCTTAGTACTTCTGAAGTGCTGAAACTGAGGTAACTCTTTCCCTTCAGATAAACAAACTAGATGTATCACAACAGGTAAAGCAATGAAATGCAGGATAAACAGAGCGCAAATTAGACCCTTTCAATTCAATGATTCACTAAGTTTCTAAGCTAAGAGCGCTTATTAAAGGATGTAACATATATAACTCGTCATAATAAATGAGCAAGGGCATTGTCGTGACATCCTTTTTGATTACACAGTCAGAGGCAAGTGTTTTCAATTTCAGTGTTTTCAATAGATTATGAAATGAGGCACCTTATCAATTTGTTTACTCTGTATAAATCTTCCATAGAGCATAATATAGAACTACTGGTTATCCCATTCTACCTATAGTCCACTTTCCTTCTTTTGAATGCAACAGCTAATGATATGGCTGCAAAAACTGAGAAATCATAGGTTTTACATTATTTTAAGACATGCTTCCATGTACTGACATCAAAAAACAACCAACTGCAAACATAATTGATGGCAATGTCCAACTTCATATTCTTTCTCTTATACCAGATAACTTTCAAGGTGTAACAGAAATTGTTTCAGACGGTCTGCCAAAACCATTAAGAGTCAACATTGTAACTAAAGAAAACTTATAAAGCTCTTTGGGCGCAGCAAAATACTTTTGATCTAAGACCTGAGGACTTAAGCACCAAAAGACTGGATAGTTTCCATGGCAAATGATGCAAAAAAAGCAGCCTATCACATTTCTGTTTGACCAATGTCAGAAATCTTAAAGTATTCTTAGAGGTACACGGTAGAGACATAGATTTTGCAAAATCAGAGCAAAGTTATCATTTGACTAGCACGGATGCAGAGGCAGCTGCAGTTAGATTGCTCTTGCCACTTCACAGGAAGAGATATATACCAGAGTCATACTCCATTGTATGCATATATGTGAAATGGCATTAAACCCATATTTAATCAGGTGTTTGATCCCATGACATTGACATGCTGTTTCTGCTTTTGAAGAATGCTAAGGATTCAAGTTTGGCTGAGTCAAGTTGTTTGACGCTGGCACTGGCCATACATACAAAGAAAACTAAGTCTTTTGATGGCTAAAGAGGAGGATCACATGAAATGCTTATAAGTGATGTTTGTCACAATTACCAATTTTAAAAAGTAATCTTAATTAATGTAACACATATAACACCATAGGAAGCTGTATATTTGTTAAAAAAATCTTTTCTTATGTATCAAAGGTATTCAGAAACTACATGAATAATTCAAATAAATAGATAGTTTTATGTCTTCGTTCAGTTTCTCAGACTTTCAATTCATTTATTCTTAAATTGATATGGTAACATACGTATCATACCATTACAGGCTAACCCCCTAGTTAATAGAGTGCAAACATCTCTTATTTGATGCAGCTTGAATTGTTCTTTAAGGTAGGGTATAACTGCACAATTCCCAAAGGGGTGGAGAGGAACAGGGTTGCACTCAGTTTGCAGTCCTAATACAATGCCATGATTCTACTGGTTGTGATGAAATGGGTGATAATTTTGCAATAGAAGCAGACACAATGATAGACATTGTGAGGGTGACTTGATTAAAGATTGTTTTTGAATAATTTTATTTAATAGGAATATTTATTAAATTGTGTAATTTAAATGAGAACTATTATTTTCTATCTATATGTCTATATATTTTAATATTATAGGTATTAGGAAATATGTGATTAAAAAGGTTATATATAACATAGGTAACACAATTCCATGGGCTTGTTATCAGCAATGACTGTAATTACTAAGACTAAGGCACCAGAGGCTAGAGATTAATAGGAAAAAATGTAAAAACAGTATTTTTCTGAAATATCATCTCTTACTTCCAAGAAAATTTCCTAGCTCATTCATTATGCCATGTAACATACGTTACATACTTTAATAAGTGCTCTGATCCTGATGTCAAACTTGCAGTGTATGATTCTTTATTGCATTAGCAAGACAGTGCCAAAAATGTAAGATATCCACGAGCTTCAAATATTTTCATATATTTTTCTTCAATAATAGATACCAAAATTTGATACTTAAAATTGGGGGTAGGGTTCTTTAATAGCTCATATAAAACAATTTATTTGAGATAGAAAAGCAAACTTTGTTTTTCTATTAGTCGAATGAGTATTTTAGTAAACTAAAATTAAAAACACTTGTAAAAATGCATAAATCGTCTGTAAAATGAATGATGTTAGTCACGATTTCAACTTCAAAGGGAAATTTAATCTATGTAACGCATATAACACCATTGAAGGCTGTAATTTTGTTTAAAATGCTGCTTTTATGTAGCTTAGGCATCCAGCTTGCAAACTACATAAGAAATTTGAATAATTAGATGGTTTAATGTCTTCTTTCTGTAGCTCAAACTTTCATTTTGATTTTTTCCTTAGTTTGTTACAGTAACATATGTAACAGGCTGTCAGAGACTAACGCCCCGAAGCACAGAGTGCAAATATCTCTTAAAAGATGCGGCTTGAAATTCTCTTTAAGATAGGATATGTCTGCGAAATTCCCTAGGGGGAGCAGGACCTTTTTTAGCTCGAAGTCTAACCCTTTTTATGTCCAGTAGATCATATATTGATAGTTAAGCCCGATATTATAATTATTGTGATGAACACTTGCTAGGAAATAAATTTTTAAAGACTCAAAAAATTGACGTATTTTAGGCCTGCCTTTCGGACTGAAACCTATAAATTTGAATACATAGCGCAGCGGAATAACATAAAAACCTCATATTATGTTCAAATGATGACGGAACATTACTTTCCGTTAAAAATACCAATTAATTCAAACACAACTACTAGTTTTAGCCCCGAGAAGCAACCCAGGGGTATATATGGGCCGGTTCCAGCAAAGGTATGTCACAGGGGCGCCTCGTGCTCATACGTCTGATGTCATATTTTCTAGATTTCATTTTCAGTCAATTTGCTATGAATGGTAGTTTATATCTATGAATTTTCATTGCAATCGATAAAAGCAATGCGATTAAATAGCACTTTTCCCCGAACTTTCTGATCACCCCTCGTAGATCCTCGATGTACACCCAAGGTAATTCCAATTGCCGATTGATTGTTGTCTACATGCGCGTGACTTGCGTGATCTTTCTGCTGCGTGATTGGCCCCTAACTGATGTCTACATCGCTTCTTTAATTGACTGCATTAAAAGGTCCTAGTGAATGCGGCAAAGGGGGCCTTATGTGTCATCTGTAGGCGAATACAGTCGGTCGTCAGCTTGCGCATGGTCGTGGTCTTTGTCAAATTGTAGCTCACGTCACGGAAACAAGACTGCAAGTTTGCAAATTATCTACGAACATGTACAGTAAAAACAGGGGAAATATTGGACCTGATTTTCGCGTTTATTCTCAGCGTTTGGATATATTTTGACATGCGTTGAAACACGATGGTATACGTTGAAGTTCGTTAGCTCAACGGTTAAAGGTCGTTTTAAGTTCGTCGAAGAACGTTCGCGTACAGTACGTCGTAGATGTTTGTGTATGCGCAAATGAATGTATCCTTGGAGAAATCAGGACCCCTCATTTCAACCGTTACTTAAGTACTTCTTAAGTTAGTGACATGTTTTGTTTAGGGGGGGAGACGAAAAATTGACATTTGAAAAATCTGATTCATGTATGCTGCAGACCACAATGAGAAGTTCGTTTGCACTGCACCGAACCTGACAAATATGTCATTTTTTCAAAGCGTCGTTGACATATTACTTAGAACAGTTATGCGCTATACCATACATTTTCCATATGGCTACCGACTTTACTAAGCATATGTTACTTTCACATAAAACTCGTGTACCCTATCTGAGGCATCTACTGTGTAATTTTATCTATGATACATGGTTTCTTCCTTATAATATACGCCTGCCATTTTCGAAACCTCTCCCTAGTCGGCGTATGTCATTATGGCGATAAGGGCCCTTAACCTTAGTATTCACTGCAATCATTTGAAAATCTGTTACATCTTTGTTCCACACTTTATTAACCTTTTTATTGAGCCCCTTCACATCTAAGAGGACCCTATAGGACCGAGTGCGCGGTGCGAGACGTTGAACTGCGCAAGCAATATGAGGAATCGAGGTCCAACATTAGGGTTTATGCATTTAGTGGTTATCCACTCAATTTAAGAGAAATTGTGTGTAGATTATACAGATGAAAGATCTGATTAGAGGCAACATTTTACCATTAGCTAACTGTTCTCATTAACACACTATTTTCATCATATTCATTAGTCCACTATATTGCCCTGGTTCGGCTCACTTGGTCTTATCGATAAACTGAATTCAGACAATCTACTAATTATTGTACATTGTTTATTAACTTGATTGTCTTCATCAAATCAAAGATTACAAAGGACGAATTCGCCATCTTGTGCGAAAATGGTATGGTACGCATCTCACAGTTGACATGCGAAAGGCTCTGGCGAGCCTGCGCATCCGCGCAGTCTCGCCAAGAGCCTTCGCTGAACACATCATATGGAAGAACGTGAAGGTTGAGAGCAATAAGCCCAACTAGACGCACATTGTTAAACGATTGATTGAACGCCTTTGTCATGTACGTTAAAATGTTTAAACCATGTCGTCAAATGCGAATTGGCAGTAGAAATTGCGAGAGAGATATCGGAACACGTTAGAATCTCTGTCACAAACACGTTTGGCTATAATCCATTGTTGCTGTTTAAATGAAATTATGTTGGGTCTGGCAATTACACTCCAGAAACATAGAAGACAACTGCAATGCAGAAGCTGAACGCAGATCTTGTTCTAGGGTTGCGACCAACCATTACGCCTGCTTAGCTACATTGTCTATCTGTGATATTGGTAATCGGATCAAGCATATTCTAGACAATGAATAACAAATATGCTGATAATAACTGTACATACTGATCTACGCCATTGTTGATTGCATAAATGTTAAAATACCGGTTTTCTCACGACAAGGCTCGCTTATTAACAGTATTTTGTTAATTTTAGAGCTAATATTCAAATATGTTCATGAATACATGTAATGTTTTTTCGAACATACGAAATGGACTATATTAGGAATGGGAGGCTGGATTAATTTATAAAACCTTAATTTTGTGTTGCTCATAAAAATAACATACTTGTAGGTACAAATGCATTCGCACAAGATATTTTGATACTTGTTGCATATGCGCAAAAACTTCTTTTAAACGCTTATGCGGGCTAGAGGTCTAAATTTTGATCTCGGTCACTACATCTACTGGTGTGTCTTCGCATTTGCACAATCTCGCTGGAGCCTTCGTTGCTTGACAATGCGATATGTAATATACCAAAATCTCATGTCCTGGTTCAATTTATATTTTTAATATACACTGCAGTGGCGGATCCGAAGGGGGTTCATGGGGTTCGCTTGAACCCCCCCCCCGTCCCGCCCCGCCCCGCCCCCATTTTTAAATATCCTATGAAAATGAAATAATTTGGTCTCAGACAAAATTATTTCATTTTAATGGAATATTTAAGAAAAAATAGATATATTCAGCAAAGCGAACCCCCACACTTATGTATATATGAACCCATTTCCAGAAATCCTGGATCCGCCCCTTTCAAAGGAAAACAATTGAAGGATATTAACAAACTTTAGGTTGTTTTATATTTGAAAACTTTTTTTCGCCAAAATTATACTTTGTATCTTATAGAACTGATCAAAACAACATTGAAAGAATGTGAAACTGAACTGTTGCGATACAGTAACATGCCAAATGTAACAACCCTATAAACCGAAAGTTAACACACAAAAAAAGATTTTCTGCTTTTTGCTTAAACCATGACCTGCTTATTTAATTTTGTCACATGCTTATTTTCATTCCCCTGTCACATTTATAACATATAAAACGCGAAAACTTCTTGTTAAAATATGCGTACATAAGGCAAGACATCAGATTGGCAGTAAACATCGACATGATCGACAACGACTAGTGAATTAGGTGTCAAACTTATGAACGAGAGCAGGCAATGATTTAATATCCAGTTATTAAAGTATACAAACAATAAAAATGGGATTTTGATCATTTTTTAAATGTTTGCGAACTTTTAGTGAAGTGGATTACAGCATTTGGAACTAGACTGTACTTAAATCATTGATCCGTGGCTTAAATTAAACATGCATTTTTGTAGCTGATACTTGGATCGTATAAAACAAAACGATTAATGTTGTTTTATATAATGATGACTAGTCTTATCTAAAAATTTGCTTTCTGCCGAAACAAACTTCAAAAGGCGTCATGGTCTCTCGGTGGCATATTTTCGGCTATAGATTCATTGGAGTAGAATATCTTCTATTCTTGAAAATAACATTTTAAAGTAAACATTTTTACAGCATTCTGGGTAAATTATATAATTTTGCATCTCTAGTTTAACTTACTTTTTAGCGTTTCAGTAAAAGTGCAATCGTCAACAGAGAATCCCTCTCTAAGCGTTTCGTTAAGCTGTTTGCAATACTTTGAACCACACAATCTTCTGAATGCAGCTCACCTACAATCTTTCATTATAACTAAGTAGAAAAAATGCGCTTTTTTCATGCAATAGTAGCAGGCTCCTGCTACAATCGGAAAACTTCGACTCAATCCGAGAATAAAGCCTCGGATGTATGTAAGGCGTAGTACTATGTATGAAAAAGCTCCATTTTATTAGCCGGAACTGGTGTAAGGCTAGGTGTAAGGCCAAATAGGACTGTAGCATGTGGGTCCAGTCCTATTAAAATCAACTGTTTTGATTACCCGAAACGTTGTATCAACAGAATAAATACAGTTTATGATTTTTCAATAAAATATTGCTATAGCGATATTTTATTGAATAAAACATAAACTTCATTTCTAACTATTGTTTTGGCATGGTTTCTGTGACGTCAATGTCACGTTATGTAACGTCAGCGTCACGTTATCAAAGTAGGTCCTAGATGTACATCCGAGGTCTGATTGCACGGAATTCCGCGGAATTGGCCGATTGGCTCCTGCTATCGTCCCTTAAGTCACCAAACATGGTTACAACATCATTACAAAGGGGACAGCTTTCTTCATTTGGTTTAAATGGTCAAATAAGCCGTGATACTATGTGTGACATGAAATTTATACCAATTCTTATTTTCTCCTCAATAGAAGCAAGTTGTTTGTTAAACTGACTTTTGCTACAAAAAAAAATAAAGTGGAATTTTAGTGGTTGAAAACATAATCAGGTTTGGTGCATCAAGCATATTGTCTACTGTTAGAATTAGTACTTAGTAATAACAAGAAAAGAGACAAGTCGATATTACCCTAAGTAAGGATGCCTACAAATCAAAGTAAGAAAGGGGCATATATCAGGAATCGATACAATCAAGCATCACATCTGACCCTGGATACCAATGGGAAAGCATAAGGTTTGAAAAACATGTTAACTCTTTGCCTAGTAGTGTCGTCTGCTGATAAGCTTTGCAAACAGTTTGGACTCAGATCTAGTTTCAAACTGTTTGACACTCTGGTGGTCTTCCTTAATATATATTTCTTTGAAAAAAAAGTTGATTTTGAAAGAAAAAGACTGAAAAATCTTCAGACGACGAAAAGGCATGATAAATTACCCAGTAGACAAAGAGTTAAACATACTGGAAAAATGCAATTAAGATTGCTCGATCTCCTAATTGGCGTTGCTCCCATTACGCAGTTACGCACGTGCTTAATGAAAATTGTACCACATTCAAGGGAAATCACCTAATATGATAATATTGAATTTCCATACCATAAGGAACTTCTCTTAAAGGAAAGAGGAGCAATTATTTTCTTTAAGGAAAGTTCATATTTTGAAATGGGACGCAATTGATGAGAATGATTGCTCAATCTAGTAGTCTCCCTTTGATGTGCGTAACATTTTCAGCGTTCCGGCTACGCCCTTGCTCCTGAAGATCCGGGCTTTCAAAATATTTATATGTCTCAACGGCTGTAAAGTTGGTAATAAAATTTCTCCCCGTATAGATATACGGTGTTAATATTTTAAGCATTCAGGCTTATCTTTTGTGGCAGGAATCTGAAACCGCTTATTTAATGCTTGTGCTAGGTAAGGCTTGTTGCACTTTCCATATGGGCAGACGCAGTCTGCTGTTTTCATATAATGCCGGTTCACTTCAGAGGATATGTTTTCCGATTGTTTATAAGACCTGATTCCTGGGCTTTAAAACTTTTTCCGTGTTCAAATTAACGGAGCATGAAATATATCCTGCTCATAAATGTTAGAAGGCCATTGTTTTTGGACATTTTAACATTTACAGTGTATTAGCAGTATAAATTATATATACCAGCTGCATGTTTTAAATCAGGAAGAATCTTTACTTTTATTTTCTTTATTCACTATTTTAGTTATTCAGAGCAGTTGAAATTCCATACTCAGTAGAGCTGAGCATGAAAAAACGCCATTTAAATTTATTTAGCGTCGATTGTTCGCATTTTGAAGTTATTCCAATAATACTTTTCTACTCTAACGCTTTTTTATTCACTCATTTATTTTTTCATTGTGTTCTGTGATGTGTCAAAGGCATTTGATAGAGTCTGGCATAAGGGTCTTTTATTTAAGCTACGGCAAAATGGCATTGAAGGGAAACTTTTAGAATGGTTAAACAGTTATTTAAGTCAAAGAAAGTAGAAAGTTGGTCTAAAGTCTTGCTTTTCATGTTTAAAATCTATCTTTGCGGGGGTGCCGCAGGGGTCTGTTCTTGGACCTCTTTTATTTTTGGTTTACATAAATGATATAGCTGAACATCTTCTTAGTTTGACAAGGCTGTTTGCAGATGATAGCTCACTTTTCTATTCTGCAGCACACATTGATGACATAGCTGGTATAATTAACCATGCTATGCAGTTGTTGTCAAACTGGGCTAGACAGTGGCTAGTAACATTTAATCCCCTGAAAACTGAAGCTGTTTTATTTACTCTTAAAAAGATAAACATCTTACCACAACTTGTTTTTGATAATATTCCAATTAATTTCGTAGATAGCCACAAACATCTTGGTGTTACCTTCAGTAGTACAGGGCAGTGGCATTCTCATATTGAAAATATTGTCCTATCGGCGACTAAAATTTTGGGAATAATGCGTAAGCTAAAATACTCCATTAGTAGAAATGCTCTCAACCAAATGTATATGTCCTTTCTTTTACCAGTTGTAGAATATGCCTCAGTTGTATGGGATGGATGCTCTGAACAGGACTCACAAACTTTACAAAAAATCCAAAATGAAGCCGCCCGCCTTGTTACAGGATTAACTAGATCTGTGTCATTAGAAAACTTGTTCAAAGAATGTGGATGGACAACTTTGTCAAAAAGAAGGCAGCAACATAAACTCTCTTTCATGTATAAGGTAAATAATGGCATTGTACCTTCATATATACAAGATTTAATTCCTCCTTTAGTTAGTGAAATTTCAAATTACCCTTTGAGAAATAATAGAAATATATCGGTGCCCTTCAACAGAACTAGTATCTCACAAAAATCATGTATTCCTTCTTCCATTAGACTTTGGAACTCCCTTGAAGATGATTTAAAAAATCTATCAACATTACAAACCTTTAAAAAACATATTACTTCAAGTTTCAATAACTCATGTGTTCCTTCTCACTTTACTATAGGAAATAGATATATTTCTATATTGCATGCACGACTTCGAAATAATTGCAGCAACCTTAATAATGACCTTTTTAGAAATCATCTCCGTGATAATCTTTTATGTGATTTGTGTGGCATGATAGAGGACGCCATCCACTACTTCTTTCATTGTAGAAAGTTTACAATGGAAAGGCAGGTTTTTAATGACACAGTTAGAGTTTTCCAACCATTAAGTATTGATATGATTCTATGTGGTAATTTTAATTTGAATATGGAAAACAATGTAGTCTTGTTCAGAGCTGTCCACAGATATATACATGCCACTAAGCGTTTTAAAACCAGTTGACTCTTTGTTTGAAGTTTTCCTTGAAACATATTTTGTATATTAATAAGTATACTTATGACCAATTTGTTCTATTCCCAAGTTGAAGGGGTTCCTGGCAGTCGTACAATTTTTGTTTTTGTTTCTTTTTCTTTTTTTTTCTTTTAATTATCCAATATTCATTACTTACTTATTTATTTATCTACTATTCTGATGTTCGATTTTTTCTTCTTTCATATATATTTATCTTCATTTATTTATTTATTTCCTTATTTATTTATTTATTTTTATTTTTTTTATTTTTTTTTATTTTTTTTTATTTATTTATTGATTATTTATTGATTATTTCCTTTATATTTATTTGCTTATTTATTTATTTATTTATTTATTTATTTATTTACTTATTTATTTATTCTGATATAGTCTTGTTTATGTTACTATCTGTTTTGCTTTGATTGCAACTTGTTAAGTTAACATATGCGTTTGTATATATAGCCATGTTTATAAGCTATTGTGTATATATAGAATGTAGGGGAAGGGTCAAAACTAATGTTGTGAGAACTTGTGATCCAACCCCATTGCTGTAAATATTTTGGCAATAAAATATGTTTAAACTAAACATTTATTTTTCCTATCTAAACCTTAATTACAGTACAAGTGTTGTCATGGCAACCTTCCTGGAAGAGGAATCATCTGATCTGGGCAACAAGAGGCTTACCAAGAAATCGGTGAGCTTTGTTGACGATGACATTGTGAAACCTAAACCGCCGTCACGCCTTGACATCATGAAGTCAGAGCTAGAGAGAATGAGAAGAAGGGACGAGGAAATAGATAGAAGGGAGAAAGAGCACCGACGTTTGGTAAATGAAATTAACCCTTAATGCGCCAATCGCAGCAAAAGTCGTCTGTTTCTCGTCTGCCCAAATGTTTAAGAAGCCTGTATGGCAAACAGTGTGGACCCAGATCAGACTGCTCCTATAGAAGCAGTCTGTTCTGGGTCCATGTTGTTTGCTTCTATGCTTAATTCGTCAGTAATGTTAGGCAATTATTTGCAGCAGACGACTTCAGCAGACGACATTTTCAAATGCATTTTTTTCTTGGCGCTTTAAGGGTTAATACAGACAACTGCCATAGGAGGACACTTCTCAGTAAGCATGTAAAAGGGGGCCACTATCGGCCCGCCAGTGAAGCGCCATTTAATTAAAATGGCGTTTCAGCGGCGGGTCAATAATATTCCGAGACGTTATGCTGGCTTGAAAATGGTATGACCGGTGTTTCCGAAGCAACCGCAATAACCTAGAACATGCATTATGGGCGGATTCAGAGGTTGAAGACAGGGGTCCGGGTCCACCTCCTCGTCCCCTTGGCAATCACAAGTGCTATAGATTTCCATAGGAATAAGCATTTGAACCCCACCCTGGAAAAAATTGGACCCCAACCACAGAATGTTTTAGTTTCCTTTGGAATAGATTATTGGACCCTGGACCCTATCTACCAAATAAGTTGATGTCTAAAAATATATTCCTTGGATCCCTGACGTAAATTTCACAATGCGTGCATGTATGGGAAATAAGGGGTAAACTCAAAAATACGTCCATTGAGCGAAACTTTTGGGTAAGCCCATGGCGAATGGTACTTATCACATATGCGTAAAACCTACTATAACCCTTTGTATTCTGATGGATTTTCCTATACAGATAAATGCAATAAGGATGGGATTTTGCATTATATACTTTAAGGGGCAACAGGTAGTACAAGTAGTATACGGGCCTCTTAGGCGCCACGGTCTGCACAAGCGTGTCGACCATCTTGGATGACTTCATATATTTATAGAATTATATTTTTAGAATGACATCATCTGGGTTTTTTTAAGAATGAGATCATCTTATTAAAATGAGATTATCAGTATATTTCATATTAAGAGTATCAGTTTGTTTTTGAAATGACCTTTGAGCGATCTTTATGTCCTTATGAAATCATATGACCAAAGTATGGTATACAGAGCTGACTTGTATACTTGATCTAGAGGCTGTTTGTGCCAATTGTGGATCAGGGACACTCAGCTCTTGACCGGGGATTGGTGACATAACAGTGGTGAAATACTGCACAATGGTCTTTAATAACAACGAAAATAATTTAAAAATGAACCTTTGAAAAGAGTAGAGTATTAAATGTCAATAATTACAACAAAAATAAATAGTTCCAAAAGATAAACAAATCTATGCTTTAGACTTTTCCTCCTCAATTTCTCGCTAACAAATAACCAAAACCTTCAAATCACTATTTTTATTTACTGACCAAAGTATTGGACCTGCCATTGGATTTAGGCATGACAATGCACTCAATCCGTATTACAGTAAAGATGGGAAATCCCATACCCCACCCCCAAACTTAGAACTCGATAATGAGAATGCATTTGATGGTACGACCATTGATTCCCTTGAAGCTCACGTTCATGCGTGAAAATGCCCTTGATGGTAAGGATGAAACAGCATTAAATCCCAAACTAGGACCTCTATAGTGACAATGCGCTTGATGCCTGTCCAAACAGGAATGGGCAACTTTTTAAATGACCTGAACATGTGTTCATGCTTAAAAATGCACTTAACAGTGTCAAGAGTAAGGATAAAATACTCATGTAATCCCCCTAACTTGGGTCCTGAACAGATCATCTATAACCTGATGAAAAACAAACGAATATGATCAGGAAATGCCACAATCACAGATCACAGACCAGTTGGAATTTTATTGAAGCAACCCGGATATAGAGGATCTTTCACGAGTGCTCCTTTTGTTGCAGATATAGAGGATCTTACATGAGTGCTCATGTTTTATTAAATTTATTAAACGAGTTGGGGAAAAGAGATAAAATGCGAGGCTTGCTGAGCATTTTATTTTTTTTTCGCAACGAGTTTAATAAATTCAATAATACAAGAGCACGAACGTTAGAATCTATGTATCATATGGCATAGAGATTACTTTGAAATCTTATTTCCGCTGTAAAACCGTTATAATTTTGTCATTATGTTCGCAACGTTGTTATGGACGTCATAACGTTTCCCGAAAATCTGTAAACCACTAGTGGTTCATCAAATTTTATTGCATGGCGTTATTTCACTCCCATGATAAACGTTAAAACACTATTTATTCAGTTGTAAATACCAACTATCAAAACATCGTCTATAAGAAAAATTTTGGGACCATAATTGAACATTATCAAAATAACAATCAGAAAAACTTGACAAGCAAAGACACCATGAACATAAGGAAAAGAAAATGCATAAATGATGAATTTGTTATATGACTAATAAAGTGTCTAACAAACTAATGTATTTCATTTGATTTCCTGAAAGTATTAAGCTACTTGCACGCTATAAGGTGGCTCTTGCTTATTTTAACGTTGCATGCTTATCTATGTGATAAAAGTGTCCCATAAACTTTCCATTCCATTGAGTTTGTGTTCAATTTCAATTCATTATGTGAGTATCATGAACGATGTTGTATGACACTTGGTTATTTCAACGCTGTCTTCTTACCAGGAGGTGGAGAAATTAAAAGCGTTGTACCACAAGGAAAAGTTGGAGAAAGGGATTCAGATGTATCCAGATGTAGAGAAGAATAAACAAGTGATAGCTAACAACATATTCCAGGAGGTAAAACACGCTATGCAGGAGGAGAGAATGAAACAGGCAGGTCAGCATTATGCAAGAGGGTCTTGATGGGGATGAATATTGGTAAAAGAAAACAAGAAAAAATAATGAAAAGGAGAAAAATATCAAGTTAAGAATTCAAAGAAAAGTCTGACAATTTTAAAGAAAAGTGCACATATTTAAAGGGATACAACTGCGTGATATGCACAAAATATTAAACAAGTGCATATTGCACTTGTTTCGTGAAATTAGTGAGTATAACCACCAAATTTTTACATGCTTAGCTAACGCTCTACCACTGATCCATTGATTCTGTATTCGCAAACAATTTAGTGTGCATTCACACTAGAAATAAATACTGGAAATAATTAGGAATTGAAAAATTATAAGTCCAGCTGCTATGTTTCTAGAATTAACTTTTTCGCAATAACTATATACTGCATCATTTTTCGATAATCTTATCCCATTAAAAAGTATTCAGGAACATCTACGCCAAATTCTCCAAACGGTTGCAATATCCATATCTGTGAATAAAAGCACTCTTTGAATACTTTTAGCATTACGCAACTTAACGAAGACCAAGATGTCAGTCAAAAATTACAATGGACCACCCAAATTCACTTACTCAAGTGCTGGATGACATGTTCAAAATTACTAGAAATCGCACCAGATTTGCTCGTGCATTAAACAAGTGGGTCTATCTCAAAACCGCACATTTGGAACACGTGCTTAAGAGAAAAATAAAATCCCAGCTTATATTCTTACGAATGAACTTACTTAAAATTGATTTTGCGTTTGCACAGTGGATTATGAGTGTGCATTTAAACGGCAGTGTTATGTTACCTACAAGCGTTGAATAACGGAATATTCACTGCGTGCAGTTATTTTTGAAACCACCCCTTTCTGACATGTCTATACACATTTTACAGGTCAATAATATACAAACATTTTGGACTAATTCATTTTATTGCAAATTCTTCATCTATGTACACATAAACACTAGCATCGAGCCTTTTGAAGAAATCTCTACAAATTCCATTGTGGACACATTTTGCTAAAATTGAAAATAAAAGAAGTTATTGCCAAAATTAGTTCTAAAACATAACAGCTGAACTTTTTTTAGAGAAAGCATTATTGCATTACGTTATACAAAATACGTAATTTTTACTCAGGAATCTCATGAGCTGGCCCAAATTAAGCTTAAAATCCTATATGTACATAAATCCAATATGACATTAGTATCTTGTAACTGTCATTAGTCTTTGAGAACGATAATCAAACGCCGCCAATTTCAAGCTTTATCGTATTATGATGTTGCTTTTTTCAGCGGAAACATCAAGACTGAAGAATGAAATAAGCCTTAAATATGGGCTTCACATAAAGAAGAAATCTCAGAATCTAGTCAAAATGGCGGAGGATTTCATCTCACCAGCTAAGGCATCTAATGATTATGGTTTGCCAGACAGAATTATCAAAGAACTCACCCATCAGGAAATGAAAGATCTCAAACAAATCTTCGATCTATTTGATGTCGCGGGTACTGGGTAAGTCCACAGGAAAATGTCCATTTGAGCTCTATGGAAAATTCTGGCCCCGCTCAGGCTGTGCTTTTGTGCAGGTCTGTGAATGGCTACATTTTCTGGTTAAATATATATGCATGTGCAGTTTACTTTCTAGAGTTCACTTTTCAGTGTATAAAAGTGGAAGATAGCGGTTGGAGCCATCAGCCTACACATAACCCACGTGTAGTTAAAAGAGAGACTGATAGTCTGCGGTTTGTGATTGTGGTATTTCCTGATCATATTCACTTACTATTTTTGTCATATGACCCTTATCCTAGTTATACGTAGACAATTTAAAAGGTTATGACGAAGGGCTTTTTTATAAGTACATCTTAACATTGGTACTTCTTTAAGTGAAAGAATGTTTGTTGTACGTTACTTTATGTCAATTATAGTATTGCAATCATCTTGGTGGAGAAGAGAGAGAAGGTTGCTTCGCTTAATTTGTCTTCCTGGTGTCTCGTGATGGATGAGTGGCTCTTCCTCGCGGTACCATGGGGTTGTCTACGGTTTGTGATTGTGGTATTTCCTGATCGTACTCACTTACTGTTTTTGATACAATAAAGCAAAATGAAATTTAAAAAAAAACTTTATGTTCGGTTGGTAAATGGCTTTGTCAAACCTTCCAAGTGGAATTCACTGTTGCTGCAGGGAATATCTTTTTTGGTTTTGATAAATCTTTATTTGCTTCAACTACCTCACTGAAATCAATTATTGTATAATAGTATTAGCATCCATGGTCGATTGTATACAGTCAGGGACCAAAAGTAATTCTACAACGGCAGATATTTCATAGACTTCAATGCATTTTTGCGTTTATAAGAAAATTTACCTTGCTTGTGTTCTGGCCACCATCTTCTCTTACGTTTTTATATCATTTGAAAGTAACATGTATAGGCAATATTCTATATGTTTTACTTTTTTGGATCTATGCATTTTATAGCTGTAAAACTTTAAACGTTTTGCAAGATTTTCTGAACAATTTTAGGGCCTGTCGTCATTAGCATTTGATAAAAGTTTAAACTATTGTATAGTGCACCTACACAACAATTGCAAAAGAATGATAGTTACAAAATGATGTCATACAACTTACAATAGTGTTTAACTATTCTGTTTCCTTTTACAGTGTTTGATATGTCAGTAATGGAAATGATGCAAGCTGTCAGAGTAATCAGAGTAGACTCAGACTAGATCGTTGCAGCAAATGATATTATTTTCATGCATATAATTCTACATTTCAAACAAAAAATTATAAGTACATATATTTGATTGTGACAAACCAATTGTTACATAGCAATGTAAGGATATATGACAAAACACTTATGTAGAGGAACTTAATTATGTTAAGATAATCGACGTCAACATCGTCTGATATGTTTTTGCAGCTAGGGCACTTTGTCCATAAACTGGTACTGAAACCGCAATCTTAACCACTACATTAGGTAATAAGTATTGCTAATCTGTCTGGCGAATTTTAACCAATTGAACCATGTCATAACATGACGAAACCAACTAAATGAGTATGTGCCAAGCAAAAACTAAGATCAGACTGGGCAAATCGGAGTCTTTGCTTTGCGCTCATTGGGTAATTAAGGATCCAAATTTTCTCCATGTGAACAATGAAGACTCTGATTAGACTGAGCTGATACCTAGGCTGATGTGAATCTCTTCATGACACACAGCTACATTGTTTCTTTTTCTCATTTACAGAATTGAACATAATATCAATGTTGCTCGTATCATGTTGTTAATGTTGATTATCGATGTTAAGGGTTGACGGTCTGAATTTCCAAATAATAACGGTTTTGGGATAACCCAAAAATTTAAGAAAGGAAGAAAGAGCAGACTGAGAATATTAATCGCTCCATAGCATTGCATATGGGTCTACATGTGTTTTCTAGAAACATATGCTTAAATAAGTTGAGAGAAGAAATTGGTAAAGCTGAGCCACGACATGACATTTTGACAATTGTAGACTCAGACCAGCCTATGCAGCCTCCTTTTAACCTTAGAAACTCCAAATGTTGTTCGGTCAGTAGCTTAACACTCATAGAATATTCAAGCGACTAGCAAAGGCTCTGATCAGACTGCGCATACGCGCAGGCTAGTCTGAGCCTTTGCTGGTCTTACATTTACCACTTTGTTGGAAATCTTATGTCGAGGCTCAAATTATTTACAGCTATATAAGAATCTCGGTATTGTTTGTCAAAATTGACCCGAGCCATATGAATATTCAATGACCTTTTACTCAGTCTTCAAAGTGCACTTTAGATTGTTGTACAATTACTAATCTGAATGAAATTTTTCACAATTCCCGGATAGCCTAGTGGATAGTGGAGTGTTTTTATCACTCAAAGGATGTGGGTTCAAGTCCAGTAGCATTTAAGTACTTTTTTTTTAATTTTATTTTCGATTTGCTAGTTTCTTTGTCTTTATTCTTGATTCTGTGCACAGCTGGATATATTTATTTGAATTTGGCATGCGTATATATAACAAATACAGCACCGTGAATAATTGCAATAAACCTAAATGTGATTAACTCTTTGCATGCTGAATATTTTTGAGACTTTTGTTATCATCTGCTGACTTTTAATCAAAATGAACTTTTTCAAAACATCTTACAGGTACACTATCAGAGTGTCAAATTGTCTGTATCCAGATCAGGACCGACGTTCTGTGCGAACTGAACTGGGTCCAAACTATTTGCAAATGTTATCAGCTGACAAGGAAAGAGTGGGGAACTTAGGGAACAATAAATACAAAAGCGGCTAAATACAATGAAAGATGTAAAGATGTATGATATACGAACAATATTAACTTAAAAAGAAAGCAATTTGACATTTATATATAAAAAATGGACCTTACAAGTTTCGATCCATGTATGCTTGATTCGTAAGTCGTCAACTAACTACTAGGCTATCATACCATTTGCATTAACGAATTTACATTATCTTCATATTCTCTGTAAAAGCGTGACCAAGGTCGGAGTACTCCACGAAAACGCACGCATATCACGAAGATTTTGGCGAAAATTAATCAGTCTTAGGTCAATTTTGGCAGACTATACTAACTAACTTCAGAGATGAAACTGGATTACAATAATTATTTTTATTTTTCAGGTATATCCGACCAACTGATGTCTTGAAAATTTCAAGCATTTTAGGGTTTCGGGAAAAGAAAGATGTCTTCCGAAATTTAATTGGTAACGAGTCAATGTCTGTTGTCCAGTTTTATTCTTATGTTTTTCATCATTAAAACTTGTAACCCCTAGTATACCCGAAGTATTGGTGCAGATGAAGGCTCAGACTAAAACTTGGACCTCTAGATAGTTTCGCTGGATACATCAGCATGTGCGTTTATTAGAGGCATTTGCGTTAAGTACCATAATCTCGTGGGCATGCTCAAATGTATGTGCTAACTTCAGTTTTAAGAGCTCTAGGAAGTTTCATTACTTCTACCATCTGATATTTTAAAGTCTTAGGAATATGTTTGAAAAGATTATCTTTATTATCAGTGTTATCTTTGTTATTGCAAGGCCCGAAACTTTCATTATATTTTGTATGTCCGTCCGTCTGTTCATCTGTGGGTCTGATATAAACTAGCAAAAAACCCTATCACTCAGACACCACTTGATTTATTCAATAGATGAAAACTGATCGCATCTAGCCAATAGCCTTGAAAAAATAAAGTTCTATGTCTTAGGCTAAGTTCAGACGAAAATATGAAAATAGGATACGCCGTCTCTAAAACTATAAAGAATAGTTTTATCATCCTGCAGGAGGCGATTAACACTGATACGATCTAAACATTGAGCTTGCAAAAAATAATTTTATTTGACTGAGGCTAAGCCGAGGCAAAAAGATATATAAAAAAAAAACAGGCACCCCACCCATTTTAATGCACATTTCTTAAATAATTTGGACTATTTGTATCTTTCTGGCAAGCGTTATTTATACATTCAACACGTGTCGTGCATATTACTGTCAGTTGATTGTATCTAATGTCAATTTCTGTTGCAGACGATTTAACGAGAGACCACCGTGGTAAGGTGACATTCATCAACTTTTTAGATTTTCTCATCAAACAACAGCAAGGGATGGACCCTTTTGATGAAGTAGCAAAGGTGTGTTCTTTAAAAAGGTCCACGTCGTGAGAAAATCTGATTTTAATGCATGCGAATAACAAAGGGGAAGACCAGACGGCGCAGATAGGCCGTCTGGTCTGAACCTTTGTTATTCAAGTTCTGGAAAGCTTAATAGCTCAACTTATTGCGGATTCAGAGATAAATGAGAATCGTTGTAAACAAAAAATGTAAACTAGTCCAGGAAATGGGTACTTTACTCGGTACTTCATACAGGTATACACCGTAATTTACCCGTTTCTATGAAAAAATAGCATAAACCTATTATTATGCATCTTTGGAACATCTGCACTACACGCAAGATTTCAATGTTCTAGCTTAGCTTATGTGTAGTGGGGAGTGCTAGATTGAGCCTCAGTGGTCGCAAACCCCAAAGACAGGTTTTCTCATGATGGGATCTAATCTGATCATAGGTGTCAGGGGCAGATAGTAAACCCATCACAAGGATAACTGTTTGACATCATAAGGTTTGCTTCATGATGACAAGCCATGATAATCAGGATCGGATTCTTCTACCTCATGTACCTGGTCCCGAGGAGCCCGATGGCTCAGTGATAGAGTGCTTGACTCGAGATCGAGCGGTTGCAGGTTCGAGCCTCACCAGAGGCACTGTGTTGTGTCCTTGAGCAAGAAAGTTTATCCTCTGCTTAGTACTGGTTCAACCCGGGACGATCTGCCCGGACATGACTGAAAAACTGTTGACTAGAGTAATTACTCGATAAGCGTAGGGTGACGAAACAGATTTACAGTTAGAAGTATTAGTCAGGGGCCATCGGGACTCCCGTGCGAATTTGATGCCGATTTATGGTGACCTATACCAAATCAAACTTTAGGGGATAACTAATGAAAATCACCTGGTCACCCATCTGGGTTTCACGTCTTGACGTCATTGTGACGTCATCAAAATAACGTATATTGTATCAGTGAAATTTAAACGGTATGTCCATTGTAGTCTATGGCGATCAGGACTTTCTTGCATTTTGTTTGCCAATTTCAGTCGAAATGCACCAAATTTAATCTTAGGAGGTTAACAATTAAAATTAACATGTCGCCCAGAGTGTTTTCGCATCAGAACAAACAGATGACGTCATTGAAATGACGTCTAATATGTTAATACCACATATATATGCGTTTTAACCATTTCCAACGCATGGAAATATTCCTTTAATAAGCCGGCATCCTTATCATGACTGAATACAAACTCTTTTAAATCGTAACATACAAAATATATTCAGATAGTGTGAAGTCAGTTCGAGGGTGGGACGTAAATGCCGTCACGATTTACGAATAAAACGACAGTGGAGTGAATGAAATACACACAGTGTTTTTGATAATAAACGGTGTAAATATAATCTCTTACGCTTATTTATATATAGATGTACCACGACCTCTGACCAATGACCTTTGGGTCTTTCTATTTCAAACGATTGATGCAGAATGCGTAAAATGAGCCAGTCCGGCTAGAACATATGTGTATGTCAAAGCTTTTATAGTAAATGTAAATAAATGCCCGAAACCCTTTTTTTCTAGTACAACGTATCAATATTGTAAAAAGAGTCACGCTTCAAAACTTTTGGCTTATCTGTAGCTGCTTATCCTAAACTCAAAGAAAAGATAGAGTAGTAATAATAATTTGCATACACTATCAACCAAACTCAGTATAGTCCGATTTTGATCCCTGAAGGATCAAACGTTAGAAGAGTCTACTTAGTAGTAAGTTCATGATATGGAAATAAGGATAAACCCTCTACAAGTTACCCATTGTACTTCGATAGCAGGGCCAATAGAATACTGTTACAATCTGATTTATCTTTCGCATGCTTATAGGTAGAATCGTCTTCAAAGGTCAAAATCGGACAATAAGACATTCTTGTTGATACGGCTAAAGAAATATCTGAATCCACATGAAAATAGTTGTTCAAAAGTTATAAGCATATTGACCACTGGCAATATTTTATATGAATCCTCTTCTGCTCCACGGCAACATAAATCAGTACAATATAAATGGTTTACTTTGTTCTTACACCTAGATGTTTCGCTTACAGACATGCTGCAACCACATTTTATCAGCTGCAGAGAGGTTTCGGGGGCAGCAGGCAACATGCGCGTATCCAGGAATTTTTTGTCAGTTTTACCAGTCAGTCCTCAGCTTATTTTACAGTTTACAGAGGGGTCCAATGGATTTATTGCTGAGAAAACTATACTTATACTTTACCAAGGATCCAGAGGGGGTCCATTATTTTCCAGGGGGGGGGGTGTCAAACTCTTTCCAGGGGAGGGGGGTCCAAATGCTAATTTCTTTAGAAACCCATGTACGCCCTTGTTATTTTCCAGGGAGGTTGTCCGGACCCAATATCCCCCTCTGGATCCGCACATGGGGAATGTCATCATAACGGGACAATATTTATCACAGTCCCGCTTCTAACCATAATTGTCAGGCATTGATTTGTCAGGATAAATGACTGATGAAGTTTTCCAAATGAGGCACTGGTACTGCGCACGTTTGACACCTTCAAGAAACACAGCTCTTGGAAGTGGTAGTTTTTGCAATTCAGCTTTTTTTTCTCCAAAATATCCACTACGTCAACGCAGTGAGTCGAACAATATTGGTGACTGGCTAATACAAAGTAAGAAAGAAGGCAAAGATCAGGAATCAATACAATCAAGTACCACACCTGACCCAGGATACCAATGGGAAGGTAGCAAACTCACAGTTAGACATGGAGAGCTAAGAAGTCAGGACAATTTACAAATATATTACTCTAGTGCATCCGCCACAGTGCTTTCTAAGGGGACCGAGCCAAGGTGAAAGAATGCTTCGTGGATAGAGTCTCCAGCATAGCTAAATGCATGCCAATATGATTTCTTGCTCTTTCCTGACATTGAACTAGTTAATATCAGCACCTGAAAGTGCATGGAATTCGATCAGAGCCCTGGTTGTGACATCACCGATGGCACATTGACATCTTTAATAAGTGTTCTGATCTTAGAAACTTGATGATATATGAGCAAGACTGTTTAAGAAAATGTATAATATCAACACTCTGCAATTGTTTTATAATTGTTTTATTTAAGCGGCGAAAACAAAATTTGCTCCTCTGCAAAACTGGGGGGTACGGTTGTGCATCAGCTCATAAAAGACAAAATATTTAAGATAGAAAAGCAAACTTTGGTTTTTGTATTCGTCAATTGAGTATAGGTTTGTTAAACTTAATCTAAAACGATATTCATTTATATTCCATAGGGAACAATATTAAACAAATATGATAATTTTACTCTTAATTCAATATTTCGGCCAAAGGCCTTTATCAAGAAAAACATGCACTTCAATGTCAACTACGTAGTTTCTGTTCCACCATCTTGTAGTTGACATTGAAGTGCATGTTTTTTCTTGATAATGGCCTTTGGCCAAAATATTGAATTAAGAGTGAAATTATCACAATAATCTAAAACGGTTGGAAACCGACTGAGAGCAGTCGTTAAACTAAATGACAATAGCCAAAATTACCACTTTTGAATTATAATTAAGTTCATGTAATGCACATTATACAACATGTAGCCGTATTGCCGTAAACAGCTGTGATATGTAGTAAAGTCATACAGTAATTTGCAGACTATTAGAATGTTCATTGATTAGCTAGTTTTTATGTCTTTTTTCTGTAGCTCAAACTTTCAATTTTCTTATTCTCAAATTGATAAAGTAACATTTGTAACAAGCGGTTACAGGCTAACACCCATGCTTACAGTGTGCAATATTCGATGCACCTTGAATTGGTACATACGATAGAGTATATCTAAAAGAGCTTGGGATGGAGCATGTCATTACTCAGCTTGCAGTCAAAATCATGTTTGATCATTATTCTGGCTTTTTATGAGATGAGGAGGACAGTTATTTTACCAGAGAAGCAGAAATAATAATCGATATTGTATATGACTAGGATAAGGATTGGTTTAGAATATTTACATTAGAAAGGGACATTTACTAAATTGTACTGTTTAAATGTGAAACGATTATTTTCTATGTTCCTCTAGGATGTATCTTTATTTTAGAATTATTCATATTAGGAAATATTTAAAACAAATATTCATAACATCTGTAACAAAGGTACAGGGGCTTAATAATCATCAATACCTAAGATTTTGGCACCAGAGGCTGGACCGCTTTAGCTAGGAAAACATGCAAAATGTATTCATTTTATCCTGAAATATCATCTCTTACATCAAGTCAATGTCCTTGCTCATCTATCATGTCATGTAACATATGTTACAACCTTTAACAAGTGCTTCAATCTTGTTGTTAAACCTGCAAATTCTATCATTCTTAATAATATGAGCAAGACAATCCCAAATATGCAAGATATCGAACAGCAGCAAATGTTTTCATATATTTTTACTGAAATGATGCCTACCAAATTCGGCTCCTTAAAATTGGGTATAGCCTTTGGGTTGTTTAATTGCACGTATAAGACACTATATTTAAAGTATAAAAGCAAACTTTGGATTTTCTCTAACCAAAATGAGTTTGTTAAAACATTTTGGAAAATGCACATATCAGCTAAAAAGTAAATGATATTGGTCACAGTTTTCATGTTTAAAGGGTAATCTAATAAAAGTAACGTACATAACACCACAGGAAGCTGTAATTTTGCTCCAAAAAGAATTCATATGTAGCTAAAGTAGTCAATATGCAGACCATATGAGTAATTTAAATAATTAGCCTTCTTTCTGTAGCTCAAACTTTTAATTTTCTTTTTTTTCTAAATTTAATATGGTAACATATGTAACAGGCTGTTAGAGACTAACACCCCGGCGAACATAGTGCAAACATCTATTAAAAGACGCAGCTTGGAATCTTCTTTTAGATAGGATAAGCTTGCAAAATTCCCCAGGGAGAGCAATAACATTCTCAGCTATCAGTCTAAAGGTGGCCCGATAAGCTGGGTATTTATAGGAAATCTACGGTATTTTGCATGCAAAATAAAGGTATCGATTAATAATTCATTGTCAAAGTCAGGTAAAGCATTGATGTAACCATCATATGACTAAAATAATTGATATTATGTTAAAAAAGCGTTCGTGTTGGATAACTATGACCATACCAGCACAAACTATAGCTTTTATTAACGGGCAGTTTCTTATTATGGTCGCCATATTTATGACGTCATAACTAGCCTCAGACGCAAATTTGAGATGGGTGACCACCTTTAAATTAAAGGTAAGACTCCATTGAAGGTTTTGATATAGGTCACCATAAATCGGCACACAATTCGCACGGGACCTATTTTTTGTCCCTAAGGGCCCTGACTATATGAATGAAAAACGTATTTTCCAATCAGGTGAATAAAGCACCAGAATCTGACCAACTACGTAACACTACGCAATCTACCTTGTCTCTGCCACATATGATAGACTCGCTTTTTCTCACATTTCCACTCAGTAACTTTATTCTAAAAGCTCTTTCAACCTGAAAATTAACATTGCATATGGGCATCGCAGTGACCTCTTTAAACAAACAAGAAAGTTACATTGTACAGAGCACATATGGTGATTTTCAGTTTATGATTACCAACTCAACTCAACTCAACTAAGTTTCTCAGAATACATTAAGTATGAAATTAGATAAAACCATAATTGTAGACAAAATAGCATGCCGTAGCACATACATTTCAGTTCAATATGGATAGAAATTAGGTGGAAATGAATGAGATGGGCAGAACAGGATACACTTAAGTAGTATATGGATAAACCGGCATGTGTGTATGCATATGTCTAAATACTCAAAAAGTTTTTTTCCGTCATACGGTATGTGAATAAACCTTTTCCTGCTGAACTGGGAATAATCCTGTTTTAAAACACTGTGAATCGTGATCATCTGGCTTCAAGCCAGCTGTTCTGGATCCACAATATTTTCGATCACACAATCGTATCCACTGTCCTGGTTGTATTTTTAAACTAGAGCAGCAGTCGATGGTAAACCATCGCAAACACCCGCTTTTTACCCGTGACCTTTGCCTTGGGGTCAAGGTCACACAAAATGTTGCCCAGTACCCTCTACATCACGTCACCTATGCACCTGCAAAGTTTGAAATTGCTTCGTCCAACGGTCAAGGAGGAGATGCATTTACAAGAAAAAACAAGGTCAAGGTCACATATAGTCCAGTACTCTCAACATCATGTGATCTGTGCACCTGCAAAGTTTGAAGTTGCTAAATCAAACCGTTTAGGAGAAGAGGCATTTACAAGATAATACATTATTTTACCTTGAACTTGGGGTCAAGGTCACACAAAGCATCGCCCAGTACATCATGTGATATATGCATCTACAATGTTTGTAGTTGCTACGTCCAACAGTTTAGAAGAAGATGCATTTACAAGAAAATACATTATTTGACCTTTGACCTTGACCCCCAAGGTCAAGATCATCTGAAATGTTGCTTAGTACCCTGTACATCATATGACCTATGCACCTGCAAAGTTTGAAGTTGCATATATATATATGTTCAACAGTTTAGAAGGAGGTGAATTTACAAGAAAATACATTACTTTGACATTGACTTTGGGGTCAAGGTCACACGAGACATCGCTCAGTTCCCACTACATCATGTGATCTATGCATCTACACAGTTTTAAGTTGCTACGTCCTACAGTTTAGGAGAAGATACAATTACAAGATTTGTGACGGACAGACGCACGGACGGACGACGGACCGACTTTGGTACGAAAATAATATATCCTATTTTTCTAACGAAAAATCGGATATAAAAACTGATCTGGCTGGAAAACTGATTGAATATAGCATGAAAGTTTAAGCAGCAGGACAATAGGTAAGATCTGTCAGCAGTAGGAAATTATCTGGTATGATCTGGTTTGCCAAGCATGCGCGGATCCAGGGGGGGGGGGGCAGGGCTTCTGGACCCCCACCCCCTCCCCGCCCTGGAAAATCACAAGTCAGACCTCAGACTCAATGACGGCTCTGATGTAAAGCTTTAATTGGTGGGTTGGTGCCTGTTGTTTGGCTGTTGCTGGGCCCACCTTAGCTCAACGAGGTTTCCTTTAGCTCTGACTATCTGAGAGTCGTGAGCCCTTTTCTCTGTTTCATCATAGTGCGTTAATTTGATTTTATTGTTTCTCTATGATGATACATTGCAATATATAGGAATCTTCAGTGCGAGCTTAACATTTTTTGTGCTTCAACAACAGCAGAATCTAGTGCGAAGATTTGGTACCAGTAAAATGCATTTAAGCCCTCCAGTGGCTTTGGCATCTATCCGTTCTAAGTCGGTGGTTCTGTTGTTGTTGATTCGTGGTTGATTGTTACTCCCATGGTTGGCTTCTGTAAGCGTTCTTTGTTTTGTTGTGCGTTACTTTGTGTCCAATCTAGTTTTGCAATCATCCCGATGGAGAATAGAGAGCTGGCTGCTTTGCTTTGTTTGTCTTCCTGGTGTCTAGTGATTGTTGTATGGCTCTTCCTCACAATGTCACGGGTTTGTCTGCAGTTTGTGATTATGGTATTTCCTGATCATACTCACTTACTATTTTCAAAAGGGAATAAGTAGCCCCCCCCACCTGAAAAAAGTTAGACCTCCCACCTGAAAAATGTTAGACCCCTCTGGAACCTTGGAAATGATAGTTTCTGTGATTAAACCATTGGACCCCTCTGTAAAGTAAACTAAAAAACGTTGTCAGATTCGTTTTCTGTCAGATGGACCTGGCCTTCCACCCCTACCGCCCCCCCCCCCCCCACACCTGACAAAAATTCCTGGATCCGCGCATACCGAAAATATTTTTAAGACGAAAAGAAAGTCTCTACTATTGACTCTGTCACGTAATTTAACTATAGTTGTTTTCCCTCTCCTTTTCATTTCTGTAGTGGATTATTTTTTATCGCAATAGCTGTCTTTGTGATAAATTGATATGTTTACATGATCTTTTCATTAGAGTTTCCATTTGTAGTGGGTGTGTTGTTGTTTCATTACTAATGGAATGAATATGGAATACATTGCATAAATGACAAAAAATAAATTTTCGTTTAATTAATTACAGTTAAAAACAAAACAGTTATTTGTACTTTTCACACATTGCAATAACGTTACATCTGTTTATCAACATTGAACGAAAAGGCGTAGGACTTGCTAGATTAAAGCCAATTTTTTAACATGGCACACCAATGTTTTCCAAATTGCTTCTTAATGATCTATTAAGAAAATGAATGACTGCACTATGTGCTTCTATTCACTTGCAAGAAAATACAGATGAGCCAGTGCATGAGATTTCCAACAATGTGGTATGTGCGACCAGCAAAGCCTCTGATTAGCCTGCGCATGCGCGCAGTCTGAGCAGAGCCTTAACTAGTCGCTTGAGTATTCTATGATTGTTAAGCTACTGACTGAACACCATTTGAAGTTTCTAAGCTTAAAAGGAGGCTGCACAGGCTCATCTGAATCTACACTTGTCAAGATACCACATTGTTGGAAATCACATGTCACGGCTCAATTATTCGAAATTCTGGCGTGGAATTGTGGAAGTCAATTGAGAAAGCAGATGCCTTCCAAATAATGTTATACTTAACTGGCAATCGAAAAACTTTGGCTAAATTTGAGAATCAAGGATGTATGTAAGGTGTAGCACTATGTATAAAAAAGCTGTTTTTCATTAGCGGGAACTGACGTAAGGTAAACTAGTACTGTAGTATGTGGGTTCAGTCCTCGGGTTCAGTCCCCGATGTTCAGTCATATTAAAATCCATTAATCTGTTTACCAGAAACGTTTAATCAACAGAATAAATGGTATTTATGTTGTTGGGGGTTGTTTTTTCAATAAAATCCCTATAGCAATATTTTTGAAAAAAACATAAACTTCATTAAAAGCAAAGTTTATAACCGCTTGTTTTGCTGCAATCACATTTGTTATTGTGTTGGCATTGTTTCTGTGACGTCAGCGTCATGTTATCAAAGTAGACCCTCGATGTACATACGAGGTGATTTGACGGAATTGGCTGGGGCAGTTCCAATTGACTTAACTGGTTTAGTTTCCTTTTTATATCTTGATTTATATGTTCTAGGAGATGATGCAATGATAAATTGGGGGTCTTTCATGCAAACCAATCTTTTATATGTCTTGATCCACATCTGAACTAAGTGTGAGGTTGGCGCGCCGTGAAACAGGTTTAAGCCCTCCGGTAACCGTTCCAAGGTGGTGCTTCATTTGTGGATCATTTATGTTCCTTCTGTCTTGTTTTTGTTATACTTTCGTGCGCGTCTGTTTATTGATACCTGGTGGCCACTTGCTGGGAAAGGGCTGACCTCTTGGCTCTCGTTTGTGATGTCTAATTGTGAAGTTGCCACTTTCCCATTGGTATCCTGGGTCAGGTGTGGTGCTTGATTGTATCTACTCCTGATCTTTGCCTCTTTCTTAGAGAGATTATATTTTATATTTCAACATTTCACTAGTGTGAATAGTACTTTTAGTATATACATTTTATCTAACTAATATTTCCCATTTTTTAACTGCTTGTATTATTTTTCAGTGCTTCAAAATGATGGATACTGACAGCAAGGGCTATGTGAACTTTGCTGATCTCCGTCAAGCAGCTGATGACGTAGATTGTAAACTGTCCAATGGGATGATTCAGGACATGGTGGAGGAAGCAGACACTTCCGGTGATGGCAAAATTAATCTTGATGAATTCATTATAATGATGTTAAGAACTAGTGCATTTAAAACAGGAGTTTGAATAAAAGTACTTTAGCACATGGGGTCAACGAAGTTTGCCACTGCATACACACATCGAAAAGACAGAAACCAAAACGTTCAAACTATCGGCGAACGTAGATAAAATAGTAAGAAACAGAGTTTTGATTGGCGACAAATGACAATCGAAAACACTGTTTCAAGCGAGTTTCGATCGATGTTCTTCGATTTTTAAAAGCGTTTTCCATTGCCGCATATCAGGTGTGATACAGTCGCGTGTCACTATCAGTCCACCAGTGAAACGCCAGTAAAATGGCGTTTCGCTAGTTGGCTGACAGTGGCCCACTTTTATTGCTTACTGAGACTCAGCTTATTTATAATACATTTGCCAAATAAAGTTTGCTCGTGTCACATGGTATAAAACGCTTGATACTGACAGCAAGGGCTATGTGAACTTTGCTGATCTCCGTCATTAGCAGCTGATGACGTAGAATGCAAACTGTCCAATGGGATGATTCAGGACATGGTGGAGGAAGCAGACACTTCCGGTGATGGCAAAATTAATTTAGACGAATTAATTATAATGATGTTAAGAACTAGTGCATTTAAAACTGGAGTTTGAAAAAAGTACTTTAACAGCAAAATAAGTTAAACAGGTTTCATCGTATTTAGCCACTCTACTGTAAATTCCGAAATTTTCGCGTGGGTTTTATTTTCGCGAAAGCATATGCGAAATTTCGTGAAAATAAAATCCTTGCGAAATGGTGAAAAGTAGTAATGGGCGGCACTATGGGTACCCATAGTGCCGCCCATTACTACTGTGAAATCACTCTGTCATTTAATTATGAAGGTAATTCGTGTCATAGTCGCGAATTTTTACGTCGCAAATATGTGTATTAACGCTATTCGCGAAAATAAAATTCTCGCGAAAATTTCCGAATTTACAGTTTCCTAGCCAGCATACAGTCTTGGCGACTATCAGCCTTCTAGTGAAACGCCAAGGACAAAAGACAAAACCCACAAAATAGGAGCAACAATACACAATGACTCAACAACAACAGAGCCACTGTACTTACCAGATTCCCTACTTTTTTTTTCCTTTTTCTACGATACGCGGTGACATATCAAACTGCATTAGGGTTTTAACCTATATGATGCTTATGTATTTAATGCTTCCTTTTTTAATTTGAATCCACGAGCAGCAAATGTTTTTAATATCAAACTTTTTCATTCTGGCGAATTTACCCACATTGATACAATAAGCATGATGGATGTTTTCCATTTCGTGTTTTAAGGAATCACATGTCGAAATTTCTTAATTTTGAAATTTTAACTTAGCAAAGAGTGTAGACCCTGGTGAAATGGGTTTTTGCTGTTTGCGAAAGTACCTGTCAATTGGTACCCAGAATGAAAATTGTTAACATACTCGTTCCTCTAACCAGAATACCATACACTCAGCAAAATTTCTAATTGGTCATAGTCCAGTAGAATTTGGGGTAATTTTAGGAGGACCTGGAACTTGATTTTAATTTTTTTTTCTTTGTTGATTCTGGTAGTGCATATTGTCCTTGAAAAATCCGAGTGATGCCACTCTGGCATCATTGAGCATTTCGATATATTCAAAATGGCTTCCAAGATGGAGGCCAAATATAAGTGGAAAAATTGTGTGATATGGAAAAATGTCTCAAACCCATTTTTTTCCTTAAATTGTTAGCTACGAAGTTGGAATCTAGTTGAAGACACTTAGCTTCTAACTAAAATATAAAAAAAAATGAAGACAAAATGGCCGCCAAAATGGCAGTTTATTACAAAAATATAGAAAATTTTCACTGAGACCGACAAACTCCAGGGATTTGCATGCAAAATGCTGATTTTACTGATTCTGGAGTTACAGACATCATCCTTGTAACATCCCAGTGAAGCAGCTGATGCATCACTCAGAATTTGATATATTCAAGATGGCGTCCAGGCTGGTAGCTGATAAGTTTTACAAACCCGTGGGAGTCGCAGCTTACCTATAGGCTGTCTAGTGGATTTGTAACATACCAGATTTCTTGCCTGATGGAGAAGTACTTTACAAACACGTGTATATGATATGAATAAATGAAACCTGGCATGCATGTCTATTAGAGTTGCACTGTACAGGCAGGCATATCTGAGAGTGGCACCGGATCAGCAGACATGTCTGATGAAATGGCACCTCTGTAAGAGTAGCACTAGACTTGTAGCTATCCCTCTTCCCTCTGCATTCAACTAGTCAAAATGTCGCTTGAAGTGCAAAACGGACCAGCAGGCATGGCCTATAGTGAGGTACCACGCCAAAAGGCAAGGCCTACCACGCCAAAAGGCATAGCCTATAGTGAGGCACCACACCAGAAGACATGATCTTCAGCTAGGCAACACACCAGAAGGCATGGCCTATAGGGAGGCACCACACCAACATGCATGGCTGATAGTTAGGCACCGAACCAAAAGGCATGACCTATAATGAAGCAGCAGGTTCAGCTGATAGTGAGATACCATACCAGCAGACACGGCTGATAGTGAGACACCATACCAGCAGGTATAGCAGGTAGAGAAGCACAAAGCCAGCAGACATGCAATATTGAGTGACAAAAGGTCAGCAGGCATGCTGATTGAGTGACCACAATCCAGCAAGCATCCATCTTACAGCAGCACTCAACCATTAGGCATGTTTGTACAGCAACGGTGTTGGTGACAGTAAAACTGGGCCTGCAGGCATATATGTTGCAGCAGCAGCGACATAACAACTCACTACACGGCAAGTGTGCTGTATTGACAATGTTGCAGTCTTGGCTGATAAAGTTTCACATTGTTAGTTACCACGTAATGCAACCAGCTCATCATATAAAACATCCGTAACATCACGCGTGTTTAATAATGTGGTACTGAACCATCACACATGCCGTTTAACGAACCAGCAGTCATGCGTGTTAGTTACATCGTACTAGCAATAATGTATGTTACAATTGCACCCAACTAACAGGAATGCTGGGTACTGTTGCACTGGATCAGCGGACATGTTTGTTCAAGTTACATCAGGCCAGTGTGCATGTCTGTTCTACTTTCTCCAGACCAGCAGTCCAGACACCATTGCCACAGGGTCAGCAGACATATTTACCATTACGCATGTTTGATTATGTGGCACTGGACCAGCATACATGTCTAAAACTAAGCAGTTATGTCTGTAACAGCTTCACGAGACTAGTAGGCATGTTACAGTACCCATGTTTTGAATGTTGCTTTATATCAGCAGGATTGTTTGATGTAATTGCACCCAACCACCAAACACGTCGGTCACAAGTAAACTCGACCAGCATGCATGTCTTTAAGAGTTGCAATTACCAGAAGATATATTTGAATCAGTTGCAGCTAACTAACAAGCACATCTCTAGTTGGGTGGCTGGACCAACAGGTATATATGTTACACTTGCCTCAGACCCGCAGATATGTTCCTATGGTCACACTAAACTAACGGGCTGGTGAGCACAATTGCACCAGACCATCATGCATGTATTTTACAGTTGCACCTAACTAGCAGCCATGTCTTTATAAGGCGCATACTATCAGCATGCATGTCTGTTACAATTGCATCTTATCAGCATCCGTGTATATTACATTTGCACCCCACCATCAGCCATGTCTGTTACAATTGCACGTGGCAATTTCCCATGTCTTTAACAGTTGCATCTAACCAGCAGTCATATCATTCTGCAAACTTGTGCCTACAAGCAAGCATGTTTGAAACACTTGCACCAGACAAGCATACTTATTTGTTATAGCAATATTCAACCATCTGTGCTGTCTGTTGCACTTGCACCAGACCAGAAAAATAGTAATTGTTGTTACAATTGCACTGGGCAAGCAGGCCGGTACCAACCAGCAGTCAAGATGGTAACAAAGATCTGCAGCATGCAGGGGTTGTTTTTATTTGTGTTGATACACTATACTCCATAATTTTTTTTTGTAAATTTTATCCATCCATCTAGCTGACTTTTTCCGCACATTGATTAAAAAAAGGTTTGTACTTTGATCAAATACTCTGTCGTAAAGTTTCATGTGACATCGTCCGTTCAGTATACCCTGGCATTTATCCCTCATTTTTTGAGGGAATGTTTTCGCAAAGTAATAATTGTATAAGAATAATATGATATTATGGTGTTATCAGATCCGGCCAAAAGTGGTCTGGAAAGTGCATGATGCATGGATTGATGGATACGATTCCCAGAATAAAGACAAAAACATTACCATTACTAAATTTAGAGTCTGTTTTTTTTTTTTTTTTTTTTTTTTTTTTTTCATGCAGTGTATTATAGCAAAAACCATGTCATTCCCCACCCTGTTATTGCTGCCATCTTGAACGTCATCTTAGATATTTTACAATTCTGAAATAAAACAATAACATGCCAGTCAAATTCTCGAAATACAGCCGAAAGCCATCAGTTATGGTTTCTCACTGGGAATTTGATTTCAGGTTGAATTTTGCTTTAAATGACGGCCATCTTGGACACCATCTTCACTATTTCAACCTTGTGAATCAAACGTGTGAATGCTTTATTTTAATCGTTTGTATTGTTAGGCCTCTAAACATTGATAAACGTCAAAATTAAAATGCTTTATATCACGTTTTAGTGAGTTAATTCTAAGGAACCAAACTGACGGCAATCTTGGACGCCATCTTAAAATTTTAAACTTCTGAATCAAAACCATGTTCTAATTTGATCTTTTATATCATTTAGCCTTTTAACTTCCATAAAAAAGTCAAATTTAAAGTGTTTATATCGAGTACGTCGGTCATATATGTCTTAGAAGCCTAACCGACGGCCATCTTGGACGCCATCTTTAATATTTCAACCTTCAGAATCAAAACAATGTTCCATTTTAATTGGTTGTAACATTAAGCCTCTGAAACATCCACAAAAAGTCAACATTAAAATGCTTTTGATCAAGTATGTAGTCATATAGGTCTTAGGAGCCAAACTGACGGCCATCTTGGACGCCATCTTGAATATTTCAAAACGCTCAATGCCAGAGTGGCATCAGTTGGATTCATCATGTACAATGCCTTAACAACAAGAATCAACAAAGAAAAAAACTTTAAAATCAAGTTCCAGGTCATTATGGTTTTCTACCGGACTATCACCTTACATTTTTGACGCTAGTTTTGAAAGTAAAATTCGTTTAAACAAATTTCGTGCTTCTGTAAATAAACCAAGGCTTTACGGAGACTCTGCAGGTTATTTCATTTAAAAAGTACTGGTACTTCTTGCACAGACGATGCTAGAGTAAAGGTACCCTCAATTCAAAAAGTCACATTTTTTTCAACAACTTGAAATATTCCACAGAGATGCTATCCAGTTATATTTTATTTGTTTAAAGATGTTTCTGACTGCTGAGATTTAAGACGAATACGCTTCAAATGATTTGCTTCATTCGGACATGAAGACAAACACTTCCAGCAGCTAAATCATAGAAATTCAGCTTTATGCATGCAGTTTACATAGGAAGTTCGCACTGTTCTGTGCGCCTTATTATCTGCGACACGGCATTGAAATTTTCTGAGATTATTCATTACCACTAGACGTCACTGTTCTAGTTTAGAAATTGGGAAAAAATGCAAAGTGTTGTCAAAATGATTTTTTAAATTTTTGTATCCAAACCGGAAGTGCGCAGCAGCAGTGAAATGTTTGTCTTCACAAAATGAAAAAAACATGTTCTATGCTGTTTGGCCTATCTTGTTAAGATAAAATAAAATGCATACAACAATTTTAGCACGAGTTAGCACGAGTTACTGGTGAAGTTCAAAAATCACGAAAAATGTGATATTTAAAAAAATGCGTAAAAAATCCCCTTCAGTTAAAATTTTAAGTGTTTGGTGTTTTTTGAAGTCGGCAAGCCAGGTTTATTACCAACTGCACTTAAATTTGATATTAAATTTCACTCAAAACCATTTCTTATCTAAAAAGCATATTTTTGCATTTTTGATAAAAAAAACTGTGGATTGAAAGACAACTTTTCAGAAAGACCGCTAATTTTTTTCCCATTAAACAGCACATATTTAGGCAAATTTTCAGTTCAATAATTTTAGCGCTTGGTCAGAAATCATGCGTTTAAAAAGTGACCAATTAGAAATTTTGTTGGGTGTATATATGTAGCAGTTATATGGACGTATATTACACCACTTTTTTGCTTTTCTTCATCTTTTCTTTTGATATCATTTAATATGAAATTAGATATGACACAAGTGGATAATTTGGAGCAAAAAAAATCATAATTTTCGAAATCGTGATTATCATTTTGATTTTTGTCGCACTTTCTCATGGTTTCCGCTAATTATAGTTCATTAAATAGCTCCAAGATTCTATCTTTCGGGTTTTACTGCACACAATTTCTCCATTTAGAAATTATATAGCTTTAGATATCATATCAGCTAAATAACAGGGAATAGTATTACTGTAAAAGCTAAAAAATCTAACTTCGATTTTTCGAAAAACTTGCTAATTCGAAATAGATTTGGGGCACACTGGACTCAGAGAATGGGACATAATCACGATCTGTTTTAATAACTCTACAATAACATAAGTTTTTGGTTCTTTTACAGACCCAAAATTATGCTTGAAAGAAAAACTGATAATATTCATTTTGGGGCTTATATAGTTTATGTCTACCTCCCTATAATTCGCACTTCTGATAATTCGAAATAAAAAAGAAAGTGAATGTGGTCAGGAAATCCGACAATCACACACTACATACCGACTCACGGCACCGTGAGTAAGAGGCAAAGAACAAAAACCGTGTTATTGTTCTTTGCCTCTTCCTCACGGTGCCATTTACAGCAACATGACATCCAGAAGCAATAAAAGTCAAACAACTCTCTCTCCCTCTCTCTCTCTCTCTGTCTCTCTCTCTGTCTCTCTCTCTCTCTCCTCCCCGGCGGAACGATTGCAAAACTAGAAGGACACACAATACTGCATAACAAAACAAATGCCAAACACAAAAAAAAACCACAAAAAGGGCAGCAACAATAAACAATGAATAAACAACAACAGAACCACCACCGCCTTAGAACAAACAGCAGCCGAAGCCACTGTGTGTGAGGAGGGGGTGCTTTAATTAATTTTACTGACCAAATCTTGTCCCTAGATTCGCCCAGCTCGCGTGGACACCTCCTAACTTATGCAATGTATCATCAGAGGGAAACAACCAAATCAATTATTATACTGTGATGAAACAAAGAAAAGGGCTTTTAACTCACAAGACAGTCAGAGCTAAAGAAAAAACCCAGTTGAGCCACTTTGGGCCTAGCCTCAGACAAACATCAGGCACTGATGCCCCAGTCACACACACAGTTACGTTCTTTGACGGAGAGTTACGGCTCAAACCGCAGTCGTCCGCAGAAAAATTGAGGGCGTGGCCTAATTTCCTGAGGTGCAGTTACCTATAGTTGCGGATAGTTGCGGGTAGTTACGGATGGTTGAGGATAAATGCGAACGTCAACGGTTAGATGCGTTACTTTGAACCTACACAATGCGGACAGATACCAATAGATACGGACTACTTCCCTTACATTACCTTCTTTTACCTTTAGATACGAGTACATGCGATTAGATACCTACAGATGCGGACTGTTGCGTATGCCAACTCATCTGCGCCCGCCGTCCTCAGCATTCTATGAATTGTTTTACACGCATTCACCATGATCTCTACATTCTGCGGCTCTTGTCGAAGGGTTGTGAGTAGGCAGCCCCAGCGATTGGCCAGTATACCAAAGGCATTCTGAACGTATCGTCTGCCGTGAGAAAGGCGATGATTAAAGACCCACTCGTCCTGTTCCAGAGCTGCTGCAGCGAACGACTTCATCATCCACTCGTTGAGAGCAAATGCGTTGTCCACAATTATGAACTACAGTATGAGCCGTTCGTCACCTGGCAGAGGTTCCTGTTGTGAGATATCGATGGAGTTGGTAAAGACTGGTCTCGCAATGTCGACTCATTCCACAGCTGGGTATCAGATGCTGCTCCTGGGGCTCCAACTTATACCCACGTAAACCTGTGGTTTGCGTCAACGAGCGCAAGGAGCACAATCGAATGGTACCCCTTACAGTAACAGAACAGGGACCCTCCATTGGCAGGACACCGTATGCGAATGTGCTTGCCAGTCAAGGCACCTAGTACATAATGAAAATTTCATCGGTTGGAGTAGATTGCAGCAATCTCCTTCCACCCTTCAGCTGTCGTAGGGTTGCTGACCACTTCATCGCCATACTCATTCATGTTGGACTGGCCAAGTCTCAGCATAAGCAGTCCTTGTTCAATTTTCATGGGAGCGCAGTGGCTCAGTGGTAGAGTGTTTGACTCGTGACCGAAGGGCCGCGGGTTCGAGCCTCACCGGCGTCACTGCGTTGTGTCCTTGAGCAAGACACATTAATCCTAGCTTAGTACTGGTTCGACCCAGGAAGACCCGTCCCTTTATAACTGAAAGATTGTTGATGGGACGCAAAGAATCAAATCAAACAAAATTCATGGCTGTAAAACTGATAACTGATTTGATCTCAATACTTAAACAATAAACATATAGTTCTTAAAACCTTCCAAGAATTATCGAACGCAAGAGGTCGTAACAATACGTATCTATCCATATTATAAAGCAACTATTGGCAACTGTCCGCAACGATCTGCATAAAAAGGTATCTGTCCGTATTGGAACCCAAGCTCTCCGTGTGAAAACGCTTCTAAAAGTAACCGCCCGTAACAATTCGCTGAATGAGATCGTAACTTACCGTTACTAAAGGTAACGATTCGAATAAAACCGTATTAGTCCGCAACTCTGGGTCGTTTGCGGAGTGATAGGTTTTGATACGTTTAGTTACGGATGAGATACGGATAAGATACGTATACTTACGTATGAATGCCTAGAGTTACGTATCATTGCGTGTTGTTCATCCGCAGAACTTTTTTGATATTTTTCAAAAATTTGGGCGCGGATGGAACGGGTCTTGCGGATAAGATACGAACTGTTACGGACTCTGCGGATGATATACGTATAGTTACGAATAGTTACGGAGTGCACGGATCGTTGCGGATGGGCTTTACGTATCATCCGCAGAGTCCGTAAGTGTGTGTGTGACTGGGGCATGACCCGCCAACTAAAGGTTTCAGTCAGTGTGTTCATTGAACCTGAGGCCTGACCCGCCGTCGTGCAATTAAAGAGGAAACTATCGCTATAAACCAATATTTAGTTGGCAGAAAGCCTGCAAAGCGTATTGCTATATTTGTAACAGGAAACTACAATTATGACTCTGCGAGTATGACTAGCATAATTTGACAACTGAAATGACAATCCCTCAAGAAAAGGAGGAAAGACAATGTGCCCTTGCTACTCTACGAAGGTCTAAATACCAAGAAATGACCTTATCCCCGTTTAACTTATCTTTCTTCTTTCAATAAAGTACAGACGCCTTCAACATGCGTATATATTATTGTACTGTCGTGTATGTGGTGCAGGAATAATCAACAAGAAGGTGGTGATTGTACTTAAGTGCAGTTAAAGTCATTCAGTACGTGTCTAGTGGAGACTGACAGACTGCACTTCTTCTATGAAGCTGTCAAGGATCTCACATGGGCTAACAGTTGTCTGGGCAAGGCTGTTACACATAGTGATGCTGTCAGGGAAGAACGATCTTTGGTAGATGACAGTTCTAGCATATGGTATCAGAAAACGAGTGAGTATGACCAGGAAGTGCATAATCAAAAATCACAGACAAACCCATGGTACCGAAGCGGCACCAAAGCACAGTGAAACAAAGAAACACAAATAAAGCAGCCCTACAAATAGAGTTGAGCAACCAGCTGCGAGATGATTGTAAAAAAAGCAAGTGAGTATGATCAGGAAATACCACAATCACACACTGCATACCAACCCACGGCACCGTGAGGAAGAGCCACAGAACACTAACAGTCACAAGACACCCTGAAGACAATCCAAGTAAAGCAACCAGCTCTCTGTTTCCCATTAAGATGATTGCAACTGGCCACAAAGTACTGAATGACCGTGAAAACAATGACCAAATTCAGAACCCCCATAAAAGTGGGAGCAACAATAAACAGAACCACCGCCTTGAAACAGACGGCAGCCTAAGCCACTAGAGGGCTTAAATGCATTTTACTGGTACAAAACCTTCACCCTAGAATATGTTGTTGTTAAAAACTAGAAATTACATGTATAATAGAACGTTTTGCTCTCTGTAAAGGCGGTAACTTTAATATTCATATCTGGGCGTAGTTCAGATTCATAATTTGGTGAATAATTAATAAGTTGTTTAGGCCGCGCAAATGTGCGTGCATTTTATGAAAATCCTAACCGTATACACACTGATCTCACATTTATTAACCCCTAAAGCGCACGATCACAAAATGTATATTTTGTCGATCACTAAAATATTTGAAGCCTCATAGACAAACAGTGTGGACACAGATCAGACTGCTCCTGTAGGAGCAGTCTGATCTGGGTCCACACTGTTTGCCTCTATGCTTATATTACATAGACGTTTTCAGATGCAGTTATTTTGCTTGCGTTTTAAGGACTAAATAGTGTGTTTTGCGTCTATACTGAGGTAATGGCGCAAGATGATACAGCTACTTTTGAATAAAACCACGCCTCTTTTTCAGCTTTTACCTATGTCTGATGTAGACCAGTCCTAATTACGCATTCATGAGGTGCCACCTTTACAGTAACCAAAAAGTCATATAATACCCTCTCTATATTGTACGGCGTTGTAGGCGATGCGATACATCATAAAAACCTTTGCCTGTGATCTACGCTCATAAAGAATCGGCCACTGGAGCTGTTACAACTTAGGCGAGACGATTCTTGTAAGTCTATAATCTTAGAGGACCATACAAGTCGCTCTACATTGCATCATTCTAAGTCTTAGAATGTTGCATATTCCAGGACTGGCAATACTAGGGTCTTCTAGCCAGTGAGTGTGATCAGGAAATGCCACGTTCACATACCAGTAACCAAATCACGCATTCGGGAAAGCCCGCCACAATTCGAGAATCGAATCATGGCCCGGGTGTATGAAAGGAGCATTACGCGTAGTACTATGTACCAAAACGCTCCATTTTGTTAGCCTGAACTGGCGTATGGAAAATAAGTTCTGTAGCATGCGGGTTCAGCTCTTTCTGATTATCAGCAAAATTAATGAAGTCTATGTTGTTTTTTAAAATAAACATAAACTTCATTTAAGCCGTTCGTTTTGCTACTATCACGCTTGTGTTAACATGGTTTCTGTGACGTCAGCGTCACGTTATATAACGTCAGCGGCACGTTATCACCCGCGTTATCAAAGTAGATCCTCGATGTACATCCGTGGTCTGATTCCACGGAATTTCGTGAAATTGGCCGAAGTAAAAGAGTATTAACAATGACGGCCACACGACATCAAGAACATTATTGAAGCAACGCAATCAGCTCTCTCTTCCTCACGAAGGTGATTGCTGAACTACCAAGACACAGCACAAAACCCCACACACAATGAGAGCAACAACAAACAATGGATAAACAACAACAGAATCACTGCCTTAGAACGGACAGCAGCCGAAGCCACCAGGGGTTTATTATATTTTACAGGCCAAATATTCATTTTGCAACGCACCACTATAGGGAAACGATCAAATCAAATTAACACACTGTGATTACACAAAGAAAAACAAACAAAGAAAATGTCTTTTAATTATTCACAGACAGTCAGAGCTCAAGGAACCCCCTAACCGACCCACCAATGAAGGTTTTAGTTAAGGGTGATCATTAAGTCTAAGGCCTGGCTCACAGTCGTGCAATTTAAGAAGAAACCATAGTTATTATCCATGTTTGAGTTTTTAACAAGGCATGCAGACTGTCGCATGGTGTCCATGTTTTACTATATACCTGCGATACAACCCATTTTCCTATGGGAAAATACAGAATCTTGAACCAGGCTATTAAAGTGATATTTTTCCGTATCACCATCCTCCATATTTTACCAATCTTATCTAATAAAACTCAGTACCTGACGGCGAACTCATAATGAAATCACAATCTGAACGATGACAATATAAATCGCTAAAATGGCGTGTGTGTTTTGTGTGTGTGTGTGTGTTTTTTTTTTTTTTTTTTATTATTATTATTATTAAAGAAAAGTATTAAACACGATAAATGCATTTTCTTCTGCCGTAACATGTATGAAAACATCGTTACTTTAATAACTTGATCTGATGGGTTGGATCACGTCCCGCGGCTACGCCAGGAACTACTGGATCCGATTTTCTCGCCCACTTATCGCTCAAGACAAGCTGTTCCATAGGCAAAACGCAGTGCGGAATTTCCTTATCCCATCCACGTGACCTGCTTATCCCGTCCACATGACCTGCTTATCCTATTCACGTGACTTCAAATGATAACAATTCAGGCCGTTTTCAGAGCAATTCACGCCTAAATATTATGTAGAAATATCAAAACGGCAATATCTAGGGCGTCCGCCATTTGCGCATTGTTGAATGACGTCAAAAACATTTCTGACGTCATTAAAATGCAACAACAACGTGACGCACGTTATTGACACAGTTTGTGTCAAAAGATACTGACACCCACGTTAGTTTCAAACCCCAATAAAAACAAACCGACGCTTGAAATGCTGTTTCGCTTCCGTTTTTAGGTGCTAAACTATGTTTACACCCATTTCTGAATCTGGAAAATTCGTTGGTGAACTTATTTTTTAGATTGGAACAAACGCAAAAAATCTAAAAAATTATGCAGAACTGACAGAATTCATATAAAACCTTAAAAGTCACATAGTGGTCGAGAAAAAGTATCCATCATGATGTATTGTTGTGGGACAAGGAAATCCCACCCTCGGACCTGAATAATTTCGTCAGAAGCTCGGCAGAGCCTCGTTTCTGACGAATTATTCTGGTCCTTGGGTGGGATTTCCTTGTTCCACAACAATACATATAAAGGATACTCTTAGTTCCTGGCGTAGATCAAGTTACTAAAGTAATTTTGTGTACGCATCCCACCGATTAGGAAATGAAGGCTTTCCAACGTTTCTTTTGAAATTATAAACTAAATCACCATACAATACTGACAATGATATGCCTTGTTGCAGAAGATCTTCAAGCCAACATTTTATTTAAAGTCAACTCTGAGTGTCTGTGGTGGGATTAAGAAAATAATTTACGAAATGTATTATGTCGATAGCTTAGTTTTCGTAATTTAGCAAATGGTTTCTATTGTTGAAGTCAATAACGATAGATCATGCTCTAACAAAATGAATGGCCTGTAATATATACCATAAGAAGCGGAGCGAGGAAATTTTCTCCATCAGGAAAAAGGAATTTAACTTATTCAGAATTAAAATCACCTCGTTTAACGTAAAGGACCTCGGACAGTTTCCTATTCAATCTGCCCAAATTTTGACAGCCTGTGGCTAGGATAATGCATAAGTGACAACTATTGTTTTGTGCTTAAATCAAACCCTTACATTTAGGGCACCTAGAAAAATTAAAAAATCTTTAAAATATTGAATAATTATGCCAGGACTCTAGGGTTTAGGGGGTGAGGGTATTTTTTGTGACCTAATTTTATTTCACAGAAAGTCAAAGCTTCGTCGAGTATACACATAGATACATGTAAATATTATGTTTGCGGCATAAAACTTGAGACGAAAGTGATGCGTTTGCATAAAATTCGGGTTGAGAAGATTTCATTGTTTCATCTAAAGAAGTGTGCTGTCAATTACTTTTAACTATTACCTGTTATGTTCCAAGTCAACCAGTTTGACTTGTGCACTGAGGTGTATCATATCTGCATACTGTATAAATCATACCCTATTGAACTACCAAATGCTTTGAAGCGTGACTCTAATTACAATATCGATGTGTTGTTCTAGAAAAAGGGTTTCAGTCACATATTTACATTTATTATAAAAGCTTTGACATACAAATATGTTCCCTCCAGACTGGCTCATTTTACGCAGTCTGCATCAATCGTTTGAAATAGAAAGACCCAAAGGTCATTGGTCAGAGGTCGTGGTACATCTATAGATAAACACAGTTTATGAGCGTAAAATCGTTAATTTTTTCGTACACATCAGATTTAACAATAACGTTGTGCTTAAAAGAACCGTCTCATTGAGAAATGGTTGAGAAATGAGACAATTGATTACCTTGTAAGCACTCATAACTAAAGCCCTGATGCATGCCATTGCAAATTGATATTTACCTACAGGTTTTTACAAAATAAGTCTCTAATACGTTTTTATAATAAAGTGTTTTTGCGCATTTCGACACCGTCCCCCCCCCCCCCCCGTAACCAATCATGCCGTTTTTATATGATGTGTGAAATGTTAAACTACAATTATATGCAAAAGGATTAGTTTGGTCACGGGGGGAAAGCACTTAAGTAAAACGTTTTCTATTCTCTATATGTTGAATAGCAAAAACAGAGTTTTCAACCCATATTTTTCAATTGGTACTTGTCCAATCACCCTTCAAAACTTCCCCTATGAAAAAGCTCCGACTGGATTTCTGTGGACAATCCATTAAATCAGTAGTTATTGACATTTGTTTAGATAAAGCTGCAGTGGTTTTAAGAAATATCTCTACTAGCAGATGTGTATGGTTAAACTTACTTGGAAGACATACTCTGAGAGAAATCAGGAGTTTACCTTGATCTCACTTGATATTAGTTATAGAAACCAAGTTTGCAGTCACTTATTTTTTTGCATGCTGGGATAATTTTGCATGCGTTTTTGTTTTATGTTACTGTAGCTTTTCAAAATTAACCTTTTTCATATAATTATTTCAAGAACTAAATGAGAGTGTCAAACAACTTTGAATCGGATCAGGCCCAACATTTTGTCGGGCTTGATCTGGGTCCTAATTGTTTACTGTAGTCACCTGCAAGTCGCCGCGCGCATGCAAAGAGTTAATAGATACTTTGCTAAAAATCCGTCTCTGTGGCATCTTCACCAGCGAAGATGTCGTCGTATCTACCTTTCGACAAACCCTTCACCTCACGACCCTCAAAATTTATTATTAGCGCAGACTAATCGACCAATGAAAACGCCAGGAAGGATTTTTTCGATGATCCCTTCCTGCCAATCAGATTAAACGTAGCAGTTTATCGGCATCTTATATACACCGCCTGTTAAGTTTCCATAAGTCCAGATAAGCAAAGATTTTGGTCGTAGATTTATTTATTTTCCTTCCTTCCTTCAGTTAAAAATTATGTTATGGGTGCTCAAAATAACCATCTTAATGTGACAGTTCTTTTGAGCACATTAAACATATATTTTAGTTGTTAAATAAGAAAACTGAATGAAAATTAATTATGCCGTCTTATCTGGAGGCCTGGTGTTTATCGATTTTTCGCACCGCTTTATGATTGATCATATTAATTGTTACTATTTTCGTCTTATGACGTACTCAATCGGAAGAAGGTATCATTGTGAGGCCAAGGGTTAAGAGAGCGAATCGCAACCCTTGGTATGACAAGAGAGCGAATCGCAACCCTTGGTATGACAAGATGTCTCTGTGGTGAACAGATACACTCACTAGCAACAGTGATAAACAAAGGCGCTGATCAGTCTGTGCAGTAGCGAATAGGAGTTCTTTTTCCTTTTGACTTCGCTCATTGGGTTGCTACTGTGATAATTTGGGGATTATTTCAATGTTTCTCTATAAAGCCGTCTGTTGCAGGTATCTTTAAGAATTACGTCACCGAGGTAAATGATTTTATGCAACTCTGACGGTTAATAAAGCCATAAATCTGTATTTCTCTGGTTCTAAATACTGAATATAGAAGGCTTCGGAGCACAGAAATGTTTATGTTCTATCCTGTATCCACAATCTATGATTAAAAAAACACGTAAGGCCAAATAAAAAAATACCTGTGTTTAGGGTAACCCGACCCTACTTAAATTTTTTCAGGTTCTCAAAAAAAAATATAATAAAAAATACAATTTTATGCATTTTGAAAGGCAACGCCAGTTATAATAATTTCTGACTCAAAATGCATAAAATTATATATTAAAAATGCATAAAATTATATATTTTTTCCAGAAAAAAAAAAATCATTTAAAAAAATGTGTGTGCCTACCCTACCTAAAATCTAGGATCATCATTTAAACAAACTTGGTAGGCCCACATCCCCAATGCTACATACCAAGTCCTTCTGGAGAAAAATGTTTTTACCATGTATGGGCGTGGTGGCCATCTTGACTCTGTGACCTAGTCGGTTAGAATGAATTTTTGTTCCCGCATCCTAAGGAGTCTCGATATGAAATTTGAGTTTAATTGGCCCAGTATGTTGACAGACGGACAGATGCCGGGGTCACTGGTAAAATATTAGCTCACCCATGAGTCTTTGCCTCAGGTAAGCTTAAAAGGATAAATACGGGCTCACAGGACGAGTGCTAATACTCAACATTTTTTCGCCTGTGTTGGTCTCGTTAAAATATGTTGAATTTTGTATGAACAACATACAACATTGTTGTTCAAATACAAAATTCAACACATTTTAACGAGACCAACACAGGCGAAAAAATCTTGAGTATAAGCACCAACAAGAACTCAAGGGACACTTTGTTCAAGAAATTTCTTTAAAACAAACTTGGGAACAGGTAGAGACATATGGTAGAGAACACCAGAAATAACATAATATTAAAAAAACAAAAGTTTTTAAAATGTTCCCATGTTCAAGAGTATAAGACCATTTTAAAAAGTTTGTGAAGCATTTTCTTGAACAGTTCAAGTACAATTCTTAAAATTGTCAAGGAACTTCTTTAACTGCTTTGAACTCTGTTTCGGAAGAGCAATAATCTTACTTGAACAATATTAAACTATCTAGAGAACTAACACTTTGCTGATCAGACAGTGCAGGTGTACACGTACAGTGGCTTATATGAGATCTGGGTATAAGATATGCTACAGTTATTTGGCCCAGTTTCGAATCTTTCCCAGTTCCGAATCACGTCATAGTTTCGTTGCAAACTACACATCTGCGGTAAAATTTAAAATACACATTTTTGTTTTGTTTTGTTAAGCAAATATCTATAAGTTATCTGCTTGGTGAAAATATACTCCTCAAAATAATTAAAGGACCAAGATTTTAGAACGCGAGTATAATTAGCTCAAACATTTAAATTCTGTAAAAGTTGGCCCATATCTTTCTATTAATCAAGAATCATTATCAATGATTCCTGTGCCTAATTCTGCCATAACTGTGTCTCAAATGCACATACCCTCAAAAACACACTTTCAAAAGGCAGTGGGTGGGTTAAAGCAATTATTCTGTGGCCATTCCAGTTGAATGAAAATGACATCAAATTAAACTTTGTTTTAAACAGTTCAACTTACATGCAAAAATTTTCTTTAAACAGTTTCAATATGCTGGGAAGCAAGCATTTTCATCTCTGACAATTGGGTTTTGACCTTGTTTTGTTTTCTGAAAACAATGTGTGTACTTGACCATCAAGAATCAGATTTTCAATCGTCATTCTTTGCCTTTGAGTGTTAGAAAGATGTCCCTGCAAATTGCTTAAAGATTGTCACAGACAAACGCCAAAACCAGTGGTCTGAATCCATAATCTGGCCATTACACCACAGCCAAAAGGGGCAATTTTCTCTCACAGGAAGGGGTGGATGGTATCAACGGGATTAAAACACAATAAAAGCATGCGAAAACAGAGATTTCAGCATCCAAAAGCAATTTTCATTCATTTCATGCAGTTCTGTGGTCCATGGATAACACACAAAAAATGACATTCCAATACATTTAGGTCAAGTTTTAAAATGACAAAAAAAATCCTTGTTAGTAACATTTTCTACCATTTTCTTTTTGCTGTTTTACTTGGCATTTAGGCATCAAAAATGTCCGAAAAATTTAGGCTAGATCGTAAAATTGGTTTTCATAAACGTTCTACACAAAGTGCATCAATGTTATAATTGAGAGTATTAGTCCTTCAATTATTTTGAGGAGTACAATTTTCACCCATGAGCCTTTTTTATGAAGGTATATTTTCACACGTGTCAGTATCTGTTCATTGCATATTCCCTTGCAACACCACCTCCGATAGCTTATAAATACAACAAGAACAAAAATCTTTTTTTTTTTTTTGGTATTAGCCGCTGGAACTACCGACCGACTGAACCTTATATTTTCCATAAACTTTTCCATTTCTTTCAAAGGAAACTTTTCTTGATGTTTATTAAAACATCTATATGCATACATAGTCATCTACCACATAACAGCCCCTTGAACAGATCACTCTACAGATTTTGAACTACGATAAGAAGGATGCATGCATTACTTTATATGGGAAACCAATACCTTAATGCCTATAGCCCTCTTATCGCATGCTACATGTATATACATGCATATTAAATAAAACACGTCTTGCTAGTCAGTCGTTCCACAGCTGAATGACCATTTCAAATCTTAAACTCAACTTTCTCGTGGTTTCTTAACACGGCTACTTACCTATCGGAGCATAGCAAAACAAGGGAAATCAATTTTCGACTAATTCATTACATCCAAACATCGAAAATATCATTTCCCTTGCAACACCACCTCTGATAGCTTATGAATACAACAAGAACAAAAATCTTATTTTTTTTGGTATAAGCCTCTGGAACTACCGACCGACTGACGCTAAAAGAACGGGCTGAAATTTTGCAATACTATAATTAATCTCAAAATGACTGAGAAACTATTAACCTTTCGTCTACGGAGTCTCATATAACCGTCCTTGTCTGATCTATACCTTGCCACTTGAAAAATCTGTCATGAATGCATCAGTCACAACCAGATCTCAATGAGTGCAAACAGTACTGATTCATATCAGTGTTGTGGTTACAAGATCTAATTTTTCATTTTACTATATGACTTTTTTTTTATTTTATTTTTTTTATCTTTGCTTACTTTATGACCAGTTTTGGTTGCACTCAGATGAGAAATTATTTTAAAATCTGAATCCTCGGCAATATTTGCCCATAGGAAATATCGCCCCAGTTTCAAAAACGGAAAATTATCGTACTGTTTCTTGCTATTAGAATCCATGTACCGTCTCTGTATTTGTCTGTTTTACTAGACAATATAATAAACAGACTCATGTATGTATACACTGTTAAACACCACATCGCTGTATTTCAATTTCAACAGTTTATGACTCCTGAGAAGATCCGAATAGGCTATCAAGTAATGCAGAAATCATTCTCTGATTTAAGAGTGTTCTCAATAATCAATTTCTATATAATTTCAAAAGCAGCTCACTGGTTACAAGTATAGGTTCTTTTTTCTTAATAGACATAGATCATTTCCATTTCTCTGCCTCTAAAATATTTGGCTCTAATTTAGATTCCGTAGGAGACTTGAAATCAAACATTGCATGAGCACCCTTAATACTATAATATGCGTTTGTAATAGGACTTTAAATTCAGTATTAGCAGACTGAACGAGATATACTATAATGTCAAGCCATATGACACACCGAGTTGGCCAACACATCCTTACTTTCAAGTCCATAATTTCTTCAACGGTTAAATCCTCACTTATAGGATGCATTCGTTCTATCAGCTCTTTCTTTATGAGTAACTCGGATAGCAGGGAGACCCTTGTCCATGACATCAAGTAGCTTCTCGATTTTAACTGATTGGCTCTGAAAAAATAAACGCATTGTCACCCTAAATAGCCCCTGTATCGTTTCCAGTTCACCTCACTCTATCTAATGCATGCAAACGCTAAGCAGACTCAGTACGTCAAAAACAAACGTTAAATCGATGTCGATTACCTCTCAGACCAACGTCGCCGTACATGTAGGTATACAAATATTGATTGACACAATCGCTTCAAAGAACAGATTCAGATAAGAATTCACTTCAGAGGAATTATTATCCTGGTCTTCTCTTTGTAAGCTACCTTAACGTGCCATAGAAATTGTCAGTCAGTCATTGCAATAATGTAATAATCAGTGTGTATTTTTCAAAACAGTATTTTAAAACATATGCACCTATGCACACAAGACGTATTCGCCTATACCAGCAAATAGAAAGGCATGCGCCATAAACCCTTCGCAAAGCGAGACAACTCCTACACATTGTCTTAAAAAATTAAAAAGTATAACAACATATAACATGTTAATTTTTAAACCATATGCACTGGGATCCGCACACAAGACATGTTCGCCTATAACAGCAAATAGAAAGGCATACGCCATAAATCCTTCACAAAGCGAGACAACTCCTACACATCGTCTTAAAAAATTAAAAAGTATAACAACCTATAATATGTTAATTTTTAAGCCATATGCACTGATACCCGCACGCATGACCTATTCGCCGATACCAGCAAATAGAAAGGCATACGCCATAACCGCTTAACTAAGCGAGACAACTCCTACACGATGTCTTTAAAATTTACAAGTATAACAAATATGCTAAATGTTAATGCGCCGATACACGCACATACTACATAATTGCCGATACCAGCAAATAGAAAGGCATACACCATAACCGCTTAACGAAGCTAGACAACTTCTTAACGATGGCTTCAAAAATATAAAAGAATAACAAACATGTTTAAAAAAAGTAAGTGAGTGAGTATGATCAGGAAATACCACAATCACAAACTGCAGAAGACAACCCCGTGGCACCGCGAGATGCTTCAATTTAGAGAATGAGCCGATACCCGCCCATACAACCTATTCGCCAATAACAGCCAATAGCAATTTTTAAGGCATACGCCATAACCACTTAACGAAGCGAGACTACTACACATTGTCTTCAATATTTTACAAGTATAACACCGTATTACTTGTTACATTTGCATTACGAAACATATCAACCCCATTTAAGTATGGTATAAAAAACTGCTTCTCTTTAGGCAAATACATCAAATATACTATGAAAGAATGCACGTTTCCTTCTTTTATGCCAAAGAATGGCCGATTACACTCTGAAAATATTAAAACGCATTTAGCCTTGCACCTCTCCACTTTTCTTAACATTCTACTGACCAAAGTAATAGGTGAGACAACCAGTACAAAACATTCTAGTCCTACATCAAAACGTAAATGCATTCGCTACATTATTTTTATTATTATTATTATTATTATTATTAAAATGCCAATTAAGTATCATGTTCTGATACAAAATATTCAATTTCTAAAAATCCCCGCATAACCCTCTGTCATATCTTTCTGTGACGTATGATAAATAATCTACTCTATCCAAAATATCCGCGGCAGCCAAACGATTTTTAAATGAATGACATGCCTGACGAAAATCTGAAAAACTGCATGGCTAAATCTTGCAATTCTGGATTAATATATCCTTTATGTACTATGCCACTTTCTGTGAAGCATTTGCACTCTGCTTGCTCAAAATATGCTTTAGTAATTGAAAACTCTATATACATCATACAACTACTTCAACAGAAAACGTTAAGCTTTTTTTAGCACAGGGGCCATACGACACCCCGTTTAACGTACAAACACATCAATATGTCTATTGAATGTGAATACTAAGTACATTTGAGGAAACTTGTCTTTTCTCAGAAAGGATACAGTTTAAGGTTCTCTTGGGAAACCATAATGTAGAAAATCCATGGCCTCGCTTTATTTATGTCAATACTAATGTACCTTGTCATAATTTGCAAAACAGATCCTATACATGTAACTGTACTCATATAATATTTTGACGCCACAAAGTTTTGACGCCACAACTTTCGTAACAGGGATCCACCCAATACTGGCGTATATCTCGCAATGAAGACTTTCCCTTATCAATCCCTCTTGAGGTATGCTAAAAATAAACCCCACAGAGTTCCAAACGGTCCCAAGCGACTCCAAAATATGTACTGATCCCAATAAACATTTTCAAACTAAGCTCTTGGTATAAAACCTTTAGCAAGCAACCTCTTTTGCCATTATTTTGGACTGAAGCATTGAATGGAATTACAAAAAAAAACATTTTCACATTTTTAAATCAGACCTTTTCCAAAATTTCATAAACTGCTTCATTTTCAAATGAACTTTCTTTTAAAATCAGACATAGTTTTATGGTAATGAATTCCATCCAAATTGGATTGTCTTGAACCTGCCAAAATCAATATGATAGTTGGCCCCGTTCAGATTTTAATTATTTATTCATTTTTTCAAAATGAAAAATACAATACTCATCTTAAAATTCCATGGGCTTGGAATCTTCCATAGAGAAGGTCTCATTTCTCTTGTAGTTCGTTCTTGGTGAAAGGGCAGTTTCTTCCGATGCTGTTCGCCTCTCTACTAGCACAACCAGGTCCAACGATACCTCGTTGTACGACTGTTATTTCTGAATAAGCTCAAAAGGAACCAAAGCTGGTGCACCGGTATGTGTGTGTGTGTGTATCTCTGTTCAAGAAATGTTCATGGGGCCTGACCTGCCCCACCCCACATACGTTGATTAACAGAATCAGAATAACTATAAATACATGGCGCTGATACTTTGGCCTATGGCTTTTGAACTTCTGCTGGCTCAAACAACAGTTCCCTCAAAGTCCACCGATGTCAATTCTGTACATGTCCGTTATTCACTGTCCGTAGTGTACTAACTAACGACATAGTTCTTCTCGATAAAACACGTCTTGCTAGTCAGTCGTTCCACAGCTGAATGACCATTTCAAATCTTAAGGCCTCCTCACACATAGACGAAAACGACCCAACGTCATCATGCGCATACTGACGAATAGGACTAAAGCCCAATTCGTTATCGTTCGTAAATGTACGTTTTAAATCGTTGGTGATGTTCGCATGGATGCGTCTGCATTCGTTTGTGATCGCACAATAAGCGCTGTTCGTCGGAAAATTTTAAGCATGTTTAAAAATTTCTGACGAATAAATGTTCGTCACAGTTATTCGTAACGATTCGCTTCAATACGTTTATCAATCGTAAGTCTTCGTCAACATACGTTAGAGATCGCAGCTGTGAACAAATTTGCATATCGTGGTCAGCTAATTTGCATATCTAGCGAAAGATGACGATCAAGAGACGAAATGAAGCGAATATCTGCGCATTGAAGCGTTTTGAATCCGACGCTTGAAAGCGAATTATAACGTTCGGAAAACGAACGGTATACGCCTACATGCCAATCAATATGTATTGTAACTACGAAAAGCGAATTGATGCGAATTGAAGCGTTCCTACGACGTTTTTGATCCAAATCCAACTTATAGTTGATGAGGGGAGAGAGCTAAAAGCGGGCCATCATCGGCCCGCCAGCGAAAGGCCATTTGATGGCGCAGCATTGAATGCTCGCTTGGTAGCCTTGTGAATTTTAGCGGTTCCGGGTCACCGTATAGTGTTGTGATTTTACAGGGTGTGGTTTTTTGTTTGATTTGATTCTTTACGTCCCATCAGCAATCTTTCAGTTAAATAGGGACCAGTCTTCCTGGGGTGAACCAGTTCTAAGCTAGGATAAATGTGTCTTGCTCAATGACCACAACGCAGTGACGCCGTTGAGGCTCGAACCCGCGGCCCCTCGGTCTCGAGTCAAGCACTCTACCACTAGGCCTCTGCGCTCCCTTACAGGGTGTGGGGGACTGGATCCGCGCATGTTAAACACCCTCAGATGTGGACAATGTCTTTGTGTGTGTCTATTGCATTTTTCTGTGTGTCTGTCTATCTGTCTGTCTGTCTGTCTAAGTCTATACGTGCATTTGTCTGTATGTCTGTCTGTCTCTCCCTCTCTCTCACTCAACATATGTGGTGTAGTCCCAGCAGACTAGGGTTCACGGGCTCGATACAGGGCATTTCAAGTCTTTTGTTGGGACTCTAAATCCCGTTCTGGATAAACCTTAGCTGGTGGAAGCCCATCATGGTACTAAATTATGCATTATTTATCCGTAATCACTACCCCCTCCCCTATGAGTAAAAGTGGGCTGGATGTCTTGATGATTTTCCAGTGCTCTAGTATCTGCCCCACTCCAGCACAAGGGGATATTCTTGTATCGGATTAAGCCCTGTTTTAGCACAACTATGCATAACAAAATTTTTACTCAGGCAGAGATCAGAGCCATAGTAAGTAAGGGTGCAAAGATCAGGAATCGATACAATCAAGTACCACACCTGACTCAGGATACCAATGGGAAAGTAACAAACTCACAGTTAGACACCACAAACGAGAGCCAAGAGGTCAGACCTTTCCCAGCAGGTGACCGCAAGGCACATACATGTATAAACAGACACATACAAAGGCATAGCAAACACAAGACAGAAAAAACATAAAGGATCCACAAAGAAGTACCGCCTTGGAACGGTCAGTAAAATATTTTACTGGAGGGTTTAAACCTGGTTTAATGGTGCGCCAACCTCACCCTTAGTTCAGATGTGGATCAAGACACATAGATGTTTGGTTTGCACGAAAGACACCTAACTTATCAATGCATCATCTGCTAGAACATATAAATCAAGATATAAAAAGGAGATAAAACAAAGATAAGGACTCAACAATAAATAAAACTGAATACCGGAGCAAAAGAGATCTCACATTTAAACATCAGTGGGCCCGACCAACAGCCGAAGCATCAGGCCCCTACCATCTCATCAATATATAAGCCTTTAAGTCTGAACCGTCGTAGAGTCTGAAGTTCGTCCCACCGGCGTGCAATTAAAGAGGAAAGCAAAGTTGCCAACCGTGATTGGGTTGACCACCAAGCATGCAGTCTGTTGCAATACATTAATGTTATAGCCAATCTTTTTATAATGGGAAAATTATTTTAATGAACCTCGGTGAAAAATTATAAGAGCCAACAATCTTCTTCAATTTATACACCAAGTCACCATATCAGAATTACGAGTGAGACTTGTTGAAGCTTTCCAGTACATGTATTTCTTTTGCTGACAGTTCCAAGGCGGTGCAGATTTTATTGATCATTTTTTTAAATTTATATTTCATGTTTTTATGCTGACCTGACCTATACCCTGTACTGTGGTGGTGTGGCGGGGGAGGGGGCGCAATCAAGGCGTTGTTCGTCTAGTATTGAACAGATGTGGGATTGCCGTTCCTGAAATATTCGGAGCCATTCGCGAAGATTCGCGATGATGCGTTTACGCTCGTATCTCTGCGCATCAAATCGTATCTTATCGCTCCTTATCGTTAATGGGCGCAAAAAGTATTGATTGCGCGAGCAAACGCATTCTAGCGAATTATAGTAAGTGTTCGTAAACCATACGCGACAAAAAGTTCTTCAGCGTCAAATTTTAAGATTATGTAACAAATTTTCGAAAAGTTCGTTCAGAATTCGCTCGAATTCACAGATTTACTCTATTCGCAAGGCTTCGTCGAAAGGATTCGCTTATGTGTGAGGAGGCCTTTAAACTCAACTTTCTCGTGGTTTCTTAACACGGCTACTTACCTATCGGCGCATAGCAAAACAAGGGAAATCAATTTTCGACTAATTCATTACATTCAAACATCGAAAATTTCATTTTTCGAAAAATGCTTTCATTTGAAATGCATTTTTATCAAATTTTAGGTTTCAGCATATTTTCCAACAATCACATCCAAGAAAAAAACGGACCTTTTATCCTGTTTTGGGGTCCAATCATTGTCACTTTTTTGCCTGGTTTAGAATCATGTACAGACACAAGTTTATTTCACGTCACATAACAATAACGTTCACGCGCTCAGCTGTTTGTACAACATAGAAGTCAAAATTATGTCAAAAAGTATCACGGGCACCATATGCTCTCTCTTTCTCTCTCTCTCTCTCTCTCTCTCTCTCTCTCTCTCTCTCTCTCTCTCAGCCAAACTCCATTTGATGGCCTTGGTAGCTCTAGAGAGCATTAGTGTGAAAAAAGTGTGCATTTTAGGGGTACAGCTATGGGACTTTACAGGGGTTGGCGGGGGGAGGGGGCTCTGTGCCCCCAGTCTTCCCTGGATCCCCGTATGCATGAGGGTTATGCCTTTGTGTGTGTCTATTTAATTTCTCTGTCTGCCTGTCGGTCTGTCTGTCCGTCAGTCTGTCTGTCTAACTCAGTCTCTCTATATTATGCCTGTCTGTCTGCATGTCTCTCTTTTCCCCCTCTCTCTACCCCTCTCTATCTCTCTCTCAGCATATGTGGTGTAGACCTGGCAGACCAGGGATCCCGAGCTCGATACCGGGCAATTCAAGTCTTTAGTTGGGACTCTAAATCAGTCCCGTTCCGATTAACCTCCGCTGGTAGAATCCCATTATCCTTATTATGCATAATTTATCCATGATCACGACATGCGCGGCTCCAGAAAGTTTTGCCAGAGGGGGTCCAACGTTTTTTTTAGTTTGATGGGGGAGGAATTATCCAAATACCACTATAAGCGGGCCATCTTCGGCCCGCCAGCGAAATGTCATTTAAATGGCGTTTTGCTGGCGAGCCGATTATGGCCCAAAATTAAAAGCTGGCTTGGTAGCTTTACGATTTTAAGGGGATCGGGACCAGTATTGCTAAGAGACCTATATTTTTGTGATTTTCGAGGGGGGTCCGGACCTCCTGTTCCCCCCCCCCCTCTGGATCCGCAAATGCACTTCATCCTCCTATGAGTAAAGGTAGGGCTAACGCCTTGTTGATTTTCCAGTGCCCTTGTAATTGCCTCACTCCATCACAAGTGGATATACTTGTGTCGGATGATTCCCTTGCTTTTTGCCCAACTATATGTATAACAGAGTTTTTACTTGGATAGAGACCAGAGCCAAATCAGAATTAAGAGTGAGGTTGGTACCGTTCAACATGTTGAAGCTCTCCAGTTTTTCTTTTTACTGGCGCAGATTTCGTCGATCGTCGTATTAAATGTTAAAAACCTGGCCTTTACCCCGTACTCTGTGTGTGTGTGTGTGTGTGTGTGTGTGTGTGTGTGTGTGTGTGTGTGTGTGTGTGTGTGTGTGTGTGTGTGTGTGTGTGTGTGTGTGTTGTTTGATTTGATTCTTTAGGTCCCATCAGCAATCTTTCAGTTATAACAGGACGGGTCTTCCTGGGTTGAACCAGTAAAAGCTAGGATTAATGTTCTTGCTCAAGGACACAACACAGTGACGCCGGTGAGGCTCGAACCCGCGGCCCCTTGGTCTCGAGTCAAGCACTCTACCACTGAGCCACTGCGCTCCCAATGTGTGTGTGTGTGTGTGTGTGTGTGTGTGTGTGTGTGTGTGTGTGTGTGTGTGTGTGTGTGTGTGTGTGTGTTGGTGGTGGGGGTCAAGACATTATAACCATTCGAACATCTATCATGACCCCGCTATCGGCTACAGTATCACGTGTGTCGAGCGCCCACAACGCGCGCGTGTTGGTATATGCGTGCGCTATATAACAATGGAAATGAGCACAGACATTTAATAAAAATGTCACATTAATAGAAAAAAATACTCTGAAAAAGTGCATGTTAATGTCTGTATGTCAAATGACAGACAGTGCAGATCCTGCCTCTAGCAGCTATCTGATCTGATCTAGTTCAACTCTTCACTGTCTCATAGACCAAGTTTACCTGTATAGCCAGGGTGTATAATCGGGAGTATTACTTGCATGTGGTAAAAATGTTCATAGTCCATGTGTGGATCCACAGGAGTGAGTACTGGGGGTCCGGACCACCCTCTCCCGCATGGAAAAGCACAAAGCTGTAGATTATCTTAGGATTACTGGTTGGAAAAATACAAAGCTACCAATGTCGGGTCAGCATCGGACCGCTAGTGAGGCGCCATTGATATGGCGTTTCACTGGTGGGCCAATGGTTGCCCGTTTTGGTTACTTTCTGTGTCCGTGCAAGTTTAGTGCAATGAATACGGTAAAAGAATGTGTCAAACTCGTCATTGGAAGTAGTGATTAAGCCAACAATGTCAAAACCTTAATGAAACTGTACTACTGAAGGTAATTTCTTAGATTTTCAAAAGTGATTCGAAACTAGGCAAATGACCCCCAACTAGGCAAATTGGCGGCCTACTTCAAAGCCATGGTATGACACATAGCAGAGTCCGAATGTTACAACTTGAGGTTCATTACTTAGGGGAATGATAGTGCTTTGTAATAGAAAAACCGAAATCTTACACTCAGAGCAACTATTTGGAATAATACGCCTTGAAGTAAAAGTGATTCGGAACTGGGCAATTATAAAAATCTTTCAGGAACACTTATCATAGTATCAAACCATTTGGCTCCAGATCAGGACCGACACATTGTTGGTCCTGATCTGGGTCCAGCCTGTTTGCAATGATTATCAGCAGATGACAAAAGTCACCACTAGCTAGGAAAGTGTAAAACATTATAAAAACCATACATCAAAAATATCATCTGCTTAAGTCGTCTGCTGCACATATTTGCTAACAGTATTCAAATCGTATTGGTATAGAGGCAATCATTGTGGACCACGATCAGACCGCTGCTACAGTCTGATCTGGGACTACACTATCAAAACCAGACACTGATCAGTCACATTCTGTCATTGTCATTTCTATTAATATTTCACAAAACAAGGCAAATTTATATTGATAACTCTGAATATATTTCTGAAACAAACTTGCCGACTCACAGTTCTGTAAAAACTTATAACAGCATCTTCTCTGAAAATTGAAACCTGTATAAACATTTCACTGCTAAGACTGTCAGAATTAGGAGATTGTTATTTGATAAATGGACATCATTAGCAGAAGGGTTCTGAAGATTTTAGAGGGGATAGATGGGAGGGTGAATGAGAAAACTGCTTTTGTTGATGTCGAGGGTTGAACCTACTATCTTTTCCATAGAAAAAATATAATTTTCTTTGAAACTTTTCTCTGGTCATTTTTATGGGCAATCCTTCATTAAGACTGTCCGAGGTCCTTGTAGATGAAACTATGCCATATTATGGACAAGTCAAAGTAAGTAAGGGTGCAAAGATCAGGAATCGATACAATCAAGTACCACACCTGACCCAGGATACCAATGAGAAAGTGACAAACTCACAGTTAGACACCACAATCGAGAGCCAAGCCCAAAAATGGAGCATCAGCAAAAAATTTGTTTTATTTAACTGCTGGTCTGTGGTATATATTTGGCTTACCAATTGTTTAAAATAACGGTTATCATTATTCAGTAATTAAACTTGGTATCTTAAAATAGAGTTGCACGCTTCATTAATATCAGCTTGAATATTGTCAGAAAGAGACAGCATGACTTACCGTTTGTTCAAAATAATGATTATTGATATTTAGTAAGTCAATAATAGATATCTTGAAGTAGAGTGTCATAAACTGTCTGGCATGGCCATACATTATATCTTTCGTTGTTGCACAAAAGTGAAAAAGTGTGTTTATCATTACAAGCCAAATATATAGAATCATCTCAATTGAAAAGTTGTTTAAGATTAATTCAGTCTGTTTTCTTTGGTTAGAATATGAGGCAAAATAGTATAGAGAGTAGAAAAAACATATGTAGACACACTATATTTGGTACCTCACCTGATTTTTTGTAAGGCCCAAAATAGACTTTTACCATTCCTCTCATGAACTTTTTCATAATATTTTATAGCACGCTTTTTATCGCATTGAGGCAAACAATTACAAGTATACTTAAGGAATAAAGAAACGCAACAAACACTTTGAGTCATTGTAAGTATACAATATGATGCAAGTTTTTAGTGCAAAAGAAATCTATCCATAGGAGCAGTATGTGCCCGTCAAATTACAGCAGGTTCAACGTAATTATTGATAACCTAACGGTTTTGGTATGCGTGTAACCAGCCTGAGTGCTGAAACAGGGTCAATAAAAGCGAAGTTTGAATCAACCATCGGTTTATTGTTTTAAAAAGTCTTGGCATAGATTACGGATCAAGCAAATGATCAAATGACGACGTTTCTGTAGGATTTTGAAACGGTTTAACGTCATTGACGTCAACTCTGAATATTGCGTGAAACGCGTAAACTTTCTTTTCTGATTGAGATTTATTCATTACAATGACGTTTTGTTCAAGAATTATGACTTGAGATCTTCAGACGTCAAAAAAACTCAACTCTGGCGTCAAAATTCGATATCCTACGTTTTAATGGTTTCCATGATGTTTATGTGTTTTTCTAAAGATAAAATGGTCCGGGGACAAAGTTTAGGTTACAGTTAACAAGTTTGGTGTTCACTCTCGGCATGTAATCAGATGTTTTCCCTTGCATTATGCCGTGTTTTGTTTGGCTAACGTCAATATAAACACCCTACCAGCGTAATTCTACGGTATCTGAAAAGTCAGTTTTTCCCAAGAAAGCATGTTCTGATATCTCTCGGTTTATCTTATCCCGTATATCCACCAGCGACCCATACCCGACGGCTCTAACTGACGTTTATCACTTATTCACTACCATTGTGCATCTTGCCATTCAAGTAGCGTGTTTTGACGCAATATTTGACTGCATTACGAATATGATTGTTCGTTTGTTTAATTTGCACATTGACAAGTCGACGCCAAATAACCAAACATGGGAAAGACGGGGTTTCTTGATCTTTATTCTGACGTTAACGTCATATTTTACGTTTCATATGTTTTCATCTTGTAGCGTAAAATGTAGCGTAAAGATGACGTTTTGGTATTTCATCACATGCTATAAATACTCAATAAGAAATTTTCAAAAGAGATTTCACCAAACCGTCATTTAAACACGCAAAAATTATATTTTTGTCTGTTGCGTTTCTTTATTCCTTAAGTATAGTAAGGTTTTATGAAATTTAGGTAATCAGTATAATGTAGGAAGCTTGTCGTGATGCTCATCAACAAACACACAAAAGATAGTTGTCATATGACACCAATGACAATCAACAACAGACCTCTTGTCGAGCAAATATGATTTTAGCGCTGCCAAGTTCTTGCTTTATGGTGTTGATGTAATGCATCTTTTAAGCCTGCCTTCAAACAACTACAACACTGTTAGCAGCCTTATTTGCAGGCAGTAAAATAAATCCGATGAAATTCCAGGAAACCTTTCTTCAAATGGCTAACATAAATTTAGGTTAAGGAGGAAGAAGATTAAATTCTTACAATAAAATGAAATTATTTTATCAATTTTATTAAAAATATCTAGTTTTCAATTTTTCAAAGCATTTGATTAAGCATGCTTTCGCTGGCATCAGTGGTTATAAAATTAGTATTATTCTTCCTCCCATTAAGGTGCTAAGCCGGTGAAACCAGCAGTGTCACACTTTTTATTAAAACTATATTCACCTAGCGAGTGGCTCAAATCTGGCTAAAGGCAGGCTAAAATCGGATACAAACATCCTATTCTACGGTTGTGTGGCGGTGGAAATCCCTGCCTTGTAGTCCTTCAGAGATTCAGCAACTGTCAGATATTTGGCTGCAGGTTCTACAATCTGATACCTGATGGGGGAAAAGGTTCCTTGTATATGTCGGTTCTACTGCATCTAGGGGATCCTGTAACTGTATTGGTGACCTCTTGTATCAGCACCCAATAGTTGGAGGTGTGATGAGGCTGGTATGCCTACCATGCAGTGTACAATACGGTACATCAGTATTGCCTTGGCTTGCTGTCTTCTGTGTTAAAGGGTTTCCCAGGCAAGACTGTTGGTCATGGCAGTGTCATTGCTAGTGTAGCAATAGTCACCAGTCACGACTATTGCTGCTCTCCGCTTGACAGCTTCCACTCTATTGGAGTTTTTGTTTGTATTGATTCTTTACGTCCCAGTCAACATTCTTTTCAGCCATGTCGGGACGGGTCTTCTTGTGTTGTACCAGTACTAAGCAGAGGATAAAGTGTCCTGCTCCAGTACACAAAGCAATGCCTCCGGTGAAACTTGGACCCGCAACCCCTCGATCTCGAGTCAAGCACTCTACCAATGAGCCACAGCTCCCCTATCAATGATACCAGTTGCCGTATGTGGGCCCCATATCGTGGCGCTATATCCACTTGTGGTATCACAAATGTCTTGAAGCAGATGTCCTCGATTTCCTTTGGGTTTGCTGACATGTTTCTTCGCTTTGTTAGCCTTTCTGGTAATGGTATCGATGTGTGCGTTCCAGGACTGTGTTTGTAAAGGTGAGACCTAGGTATTTTGCTCTGTTCGTTTGTTTCAGTTGAATGTTATGGATGGGGTACACAGTGTTGATAGTCTGACACTTGTTTGTAATACCGATCAGGGTTGAAGTGCATTTTCAAGTTATTTGTCCAGTCCTGCAACTTATCAGTCTGTTGCGAGTTGTCTAAACCAGATGCATGATCCTAGACAGTTGTTAGTAGCTGTGTTTCACTTGATCCCGTCTGCAAGGATTTCTTCATTCGAGAAGACACAGCTGTCGGGGAGTTTGGTTTGTGGGTCCGGGGAAACACCACAAACCACACCAAACCATCACCAAAACCACTCTCTCTGGGTTCAAATCACCCTCGTCTCACAATACACTCCAACACCACCCAGCCCAATCCCAAACAGAGTATATATGGGTTAGCACACAATACTTTGGTACTTATTGCATATGCGCCAAAGCCCATGCTGACATATCCAGCGGAGTTAGAGGTCTCAGTAAAATTTGGTCTGAGAGTCTTCATCTACATCCATACTTTGTATGCGTTAAGTACCAAAATCTCGTATACTGGCTCATTTTTAGAATTATATATACATGACACGAACACATACATGTATGTCAATAAGTGGGTGCCGGAAAATTTATATATACTAGAGGACTTTTAAAACGCATCACCCAGATTAAATCCTTTATTTCTCAAACACTGAGAATGTCAGCAGGACAATTGATATGCACATCATAGTCTTACCAGCTTTTAGTGTTCCCTAGAAAATTCATGGTTGTAAATTTAGTTTACGATATTGAATGAGTATCCGTTTAAAGACAGTGTGGTCGATTTTGAAGTACACCAAATCAGCTGCAAGTTAACCTGTTTAGTTTTCATTTCTGACTCAGCAGATATGCGTCCTGGGCTTCTTTCACGATTGCACACTCATCATTGAACGATTCGAAATGTATTGACAGTTTGGTATGCTCAAATTAACACACCTTTAAAGATGCCGACATGCCCCACCCACTCTGATTACTATAGCCTAGCAATAACATTCAACATCTTGAGCCTTTCAAAGGTTCATTTTTTCGTATGGTTTTGTTGGAAGAGGCTAAGGGCATATACAAATGACAGATTATGCTTAAATTACGCTTGTATCACGTTTCTTTTATATTGTGCAAGTGGCGTTAACGTAAGCTTTTAAGACGTCCTCGATCACATGACAACATATGTATTTACATCAAAACGTATTCCCCACATGATTGTCAGTGCAAGTAGTCAATATCAGTAATGAAAGTGTACATACAATAACTTATGGACAGGTTTCTGAAAATGAGCTGTAAACGGATGCTCAAATTTGACGTTTATTTTCGAAATATTGAAGTTATCGATTACTATTGATTAGAAAAGAATATAAACTGCGTTGCTAGGTATGGTATCATACACTACACAGTCTAAACACAAAGATAATTGGGCCTCGGCGCGAGAAAACTTGTCTTCGGAGGTTTGCGAACAACACAGGCGCAGACCAGCCTGCGCATCCGCGCAGTCTGATCAGCGCCTATGTTATTCGCTTTTAGGAAAGTACCATATGTAGACTTGCCACTGATGAAAATTCAATTTTCTAGCTAGTCTCTGTAGCTGAGGAGACTGTTTTGAATCTCGCTTTGTCGGAAACCCCGAAGACAGGTTTTCTCACGACGAGGCCCAATTAAAACTAATCAATTGACTTTGCAGATTGGTTAACCCATGTGTCGTCAACAGCAACGTCGCGTTATAGTGCAGTCAAATTAATGACCGATTCATACCAATTCTGTGTTGCACATTAAAACCTGCGAGTACCTTTTCAATCGCATATATACGGTTTGTGAGAATAGTGCAAAATATGGTGATGCGTGCAAGCATGAATGTATGTATGTTTAATGTTGTGTGCGTGCGTGCGTACGTGTATGTATGTATGTATGTATGTATGTATGTATGTATGTATGTATGTATGTATGTATGTATGTATGTATGTATGTATGTCAGCCCCATCTTCAAAAAAGGTGATAAAACATCGGCTGCAAATTACAGACTGACCTCCCTCACCTGTATTCTCTGCAAGGTCCTTGAACATATAATGGCATCACAACTGGTAAAGCACCTTGACAAGCATGACCTGTTGTATAATCTTCAACACGGCTTCAGAGAAAAAAAAGGTCATGTGATACGCAGCTTACCATGTTGTTCGAGGACCTTGCAAAAAATGCAAGTGCAGGCGAACAAACTGGCCTGATACTGCTGGACTTGTCGATGGCCTTTGACAAAGTTAACCACTCAAAGTTCATCTGGAAGCTCCACCAGTACGGGATCAGAGGAAATGCACTGTCCTGGTTCGAGCCTTCCTAGGTAACCGGTCGCAGACGATCGTCATTGAAGGTGAGGAATCAGGATCGGTTCCGGTGAGCTCTGGGGTACCTCAAGGCTCAGATCTGGGACCTATCCTATTCTCTGTATTCATAAACGACCTCCCAAAATAACTGTCGTCGGAAGTGTGCATCTTTGCTGATAACACGGCCGTGTATCTAACAATTGGAGGCTTGGGTGATGGCACAGTGCTACAAAAAGACCTTGATAAACTATCATTGTGGGAGTACCAGTGGGACATGGAGTTCAACCCCTCTAAGTTCCAGGTTGTGCGGGTCACAACAGCCAGGAAAGCAATCAACACAGTGTATACTTTACATGGCCAGTAGCTGGAAGTTGTCACAAGTGCTAGGTACCTGGGGGTTGACATCTCCAGTGGCCTATCTTGGAACTCTCACATTGACAGTATTACTGGAAATGCGAAAAGAACTTTGGGTTACATACGGAGAAATATCAAAACAAACTAAGGTGAGAGAAACCGCCTATAATACGTTTGTTCGTCCCCAGCTGGAGTATGCGGCCCACATTTGGGACCCTTACACAAAGGAAAAAACACTCCAGCTTGAAAAAATCCAAAGAAGGGCCGCACGCTGGAACTCCAGTAATTATGATTACAGATCAAGCGTAACAGCTATGCTTGGTCAACTCAATTGGAGATCCCTTGAGCAAAGACGGGCTGAAGCCTGCCTTTGCCTCTTTTACAAGATGGTCAATGGAATTGTGGCAGAACCTCTCCCAGACTACGTCCATCCCACACATTGACTGTCCGATTACTGTCACTCAATGACATTTTGTCCGATTCAAACAAACAGAAACAATTATAAATACTCATTTTTTTCCACTGGTCATAGTCCAGTGGAATGCCCTTCCAGAGTATGTTGCTAGTTTGCAAGACCTTGAACCTGATTTTGCTCTCATCCTCACTATTTTAACCTATCATCTTCAAGGTTGCTGTGAGCAAACTGCAACACTCTAGACCCTAGATCCTGACATTGTTGTTTTTAACCTGATTTTAATCTCATCCTCACTATTTTAACCTATCATCTTTTATTCCCCTTAACCATCTTGCTTTTATACTTTTTCTTTTCTACTAAAATTTCTCGAATGGCCCAACTGCCTACAATGTCCGCGAGGGCGTGTGGCAGAATATGAAGATAGATAGATAGATGCATGTATGTATGTTGCTACATCACCTCAAAGACACAAAACGATATTAACTCTTATTCTATTACTAGCTGAAGATATTGAATTAAATCCAGGACCGGTAAGTCAGAAAGCAGCGGTTTGGCCATGTGGCGTTTGTCAGTATCCAGTGAATTAGGAGCAGGAAGACGTTGCATGTGATGGATGCAGCCTGTGGCACCATAGATATTGTCTTTCTATGTGTAGTAATGATTACAGAGAGTTAGAAGGTACCAACATAGTATGCATTCAGAAGCTATGAACTCCAAACATCAAACTCATCCCATTCATTGACACAAATATATCCTAGCATAGACTCAGTTCACTCCAGTGCGTTAGTCCTTTACATACTAGTAGCCCAAAAAATAGAAATAACTTTCCAAATAGCGGAAAGAAAGCCTCAACAAGATCAACAACTAGCACTTATTCTTCAATTTATCATGAACCATTTCCAGACATGCCCAAGAAACGAAATCTAAGAATTATTAATATCAACTGTAGAAGTGTCAAAGTAAAGGATATAAACCCGGCAAAACCCAAACCAGTGACGCAATAAAATCCTCAGAAATATTTCCTGATAATTATAATGCTTTTCGGAATGATAGAGGTACCCTAGGAGGGGGAGTGTTCATTGCAGTTCAAAATAATATCTCAGCAGTTGAGTGTGTAGACTTTATCACCGGTTAATAGAATATGCTAAAATCACCCTGAAATCAAAGAAAACTTTATATATTGGCTCATTTTATATGCATCATAGGAAATAATCCGATTTAGACCAGCTAGAATCCTCTCTGAACTTACTAAATGGCTCAAAACCTAAACAGTTAATCCTATGTGGTGACTTTAACTGCCCAGATATCGATTGGGAGACAATTACAGTTTCCAATGACCCCATTGTACAAGACAGGAACGTTTAGCAGAGACTTATTGATCTCACCTCAGAGCACAACTTAACTCAAATACATGACCAGCCGACAAGAAACGGTAAACTGTTAGATTTGGTATTTACTATAAATCCATCTCTCATCAAATCTTCAGTGAGTGTACCTGGCATATCAGATCATGACATTGTTGTAACTGATGTGGACATTAAGCCTGTTTACTCCAGTCAAAAACCTAAAAAAATACAAATGCAACAAAGCTTACTGGGACGATATAAAATCAGACTGTGAAATGTTATCCAATCAGGTATCTGAGCAAGTTAAGAGTGATACTGACATAGAAAACCTCTGGAACACATTCAAATGTGGAATACACAAATCTGTGGGAAAAAATGTACAATCAAAAATAAATACAATTTGCCTTGGGTTAACAAGAAATTGAAAAGGATAAATAAAGCCAGACTTCACAGACAAGCTACAAAGAGTGGCAACTGGGACAGATATAGAAGTTTTCAACGCGAGTGTAAAAAAACAGTTTAGGCATGCTGATTGGAACCATATAAATTCTGTTATCCAGGAAGGCCTTGATATTAATAATTCTAAACCGTTTTGGAAATATGTTAAATGTAAAAAAAACAAGACAACATTGGTGTATCTCCTTTGAAACAGAAAGGAAACTTAATATCAGATTCCAAAGGAAAAGCTGACATTTTAGTTGAACAATTCCAATCAGTATTCACCAAAGTGAAAGACAGCATTCTACCGTATTTATCAAACGAACAAAACCTATCCATGAGAAACATTATTATTGACTCTAAAGGTGTTGAAAATCTCTTATCTAACCTAAAAACATCCAAAGCAGTGGGACCAGACATTATCCTGAAAATTGTTCTCAAATCTTGTGCAAGTGAACTCTCAGTTGGTCTTTGCAGCATATTTCAGTATTCCCTGGATACTGGTACTCTACCAATGGATTGGCGCAACGCACACATAAGTCCCATCTTCAAGAAGGGTGATAGACATCAGGCAGAGAATTACAGACCTGTCTCCTTAACATCGATATCCTGTAAATTACTTGAGCATATACTGTGTAGCCACATCCTTAAACATTTTGAACAGTACAATGTATTAACCCAGCTAAATCATTGATTCAGGTCAGGATACTCAGCCGAAACACAGTTATTAGTGACTCTACAAGACCTTTTTAAATCATTTGACCAGAATATTCAAGTAGATATCGCTATCCTCGACTTTTCGAAAGCGTTTGACATTGTTCAACATGACAAATTACTACTTAAAATAGGCTCATACCGTATTCAAGGCAACACTTTGAATTGGTTATCATCTTTTTTTTGAAGGATAGGACAATGAAAGTGGTTGTGGATTCCAGGAAGGTGAGCAGTCAAAAAGTGTTATTGTGGATCTGGGGTGCCCCAGGGTACAGTCCTGAGACCTCTCATGTTCCTATGTCACATAAATGACTTGCCTGATGTTGTACGATCCCAAATTAGACTTTTCGCTGATGGCTGTTTATTATATCGTCAAATAAAATACAATGAGGACCATGTGTTACTCCAAAAAGATCTCACAGATTTGGAAATTTGGGCTTCTTGATGGGGCATGCGATTCAACGCAAAGAAATGTTACGTCATGAGCATAAGGAACACATCATCTCATCTTTATCAACTTCTTCAACAGGTTTCCACCAACCCTTATCTTGGTATCACATTATCAGAAGACCTTCAGTGGAGTACCCATATACAAAACATAGTTAAAAAATCAACGTTATTCGACGTAATTTAAATAATTATTGTCCAGAAGAATGTAGGAAATTAGAATATATATCTTTGGTACGTTCAACCCCTATATATGGATCATCTATCTGGGACCCCTATCTCCAAAAAGACATAAACTGTATAGAAAAAATTCAACGCCAAGCAGCCAGATTTATAAAAAAAGGACTACAGAACGCACGAAGATGGCTGTGTAACAAATTTGCTCAGAGACCTAGAATTACCTAGTCTACAACAACGGTGCGTATTTAAGAAACCTGTGTTTTTGTTCAAAATAGCAGGGGGTATGGTGCCGGCCATCAACTCAGAGGATTATTTAAAACCACAACGAGAGAGCCAAACAGTTCAGTGACTATCAGTGTTCAAGTATTGTTGAAAAAAATGTTCCAAATAATTCAATGTGCTTTATCGTGGACAATTTTCGAACAGATCAGTTAAGGCATTCCATCTTCATAGACGATGTTATTAAGTGGAACCATCTACCGGACAGCATCGTGTATGCAGACTCATTCGAGAGCTTTAAATCAGCTCTCCTTCAACGTGACTATATCCAGATACCAGGATTGGTTCTACTCCGTACAGATACAGATGTATGTATGCTATGGAACAGAACAGCTTTTTCCCAGTTACCATCATCTTTGGAATCGCCTCCCCCAAGACATAGTGGAACAGCTGACATTTGGCAAACAACTTAGACGAGCCCATTCGTTATAACCTGTTTTATTATATACCTACAACTGATACGACTTTAGAACTGTCTGTTTTCTGGCCATCTGATACAGAAAGCCGGATCAACGAACTGAGGTTTTCTGAATCCATATCACTATCCTTTAAAACGAGGCTAACGCGGGTTACCTGCTTTTGTGGCGACGTTACGTAAAGTAAATTGCAAGCATGGAACCAAAGACGGAAAACATGTTGACGTGACGTCAAGAAACGTAACGTTATGGCAAACGTTCCCGAAACTTTTCGGGATTCAAGACCAAAACAGCTTTTAAAATCAGAAAAAATGTCAGAAAAAGGCATATAATAAACATATTATCATAATAGTAACTTGATCTGGCGTACAGTATCACGTCTCATGGAGGAGGCCATATCATTGGATCACCCTCGACGCTACGCGTCTCGGGTGATCCGAAGGTATGACCTCATCCACTCGACGTGATACAGTACGCCAGATCAAGTTACTATTATGATAATGTGTATTAACTATACTGTGTAAAGTTGTCTTTTAACTGTGAAAAGAAACCCGATTGCTGCGCATGTACATAGTTTTAGCTTTGAAATTGCGACTATACTCCCCAAGGAGGCAGGCGATTACTGGAGATGATGACGATGATGTAAGTATGTAAAACATTTGGGATGGTTAGACGAGATCTGTTACTTTGCGCATATGCTTAAAAGGTTGTGGGTGTCTTGGTGGAGAGAATGCCGGGTTTGGCCGGGGGGAATGTGCCAATTTATATGCGGGTAGCGCCTTCCAGGGAGCCGCGTTTGAGGTTCAGAAGAAAAAGCCGGGCATCCGTAGAGCCCCTGTCTTTACCACAAGATGTCAAATCTTATATCCAGAGTATTATGTGCAGAAATTGTATTCAGAGTCCCTGTCATTGACACTAGATGCTAGTACTAATATCCAGAGTCCCAGTCAAAGCCACTAGAGATCAGTACAAATATCTAGAAACTCGTTCACTATGCCACTAGTGATCAGTACAAGTATCTAGTCCCTTCCAGTATTGCAAGAGGTCAGTACTGATATCCATAGTCCAGTCATTGACACTACAGGTGAGAACAAGTATCCAGAATCCCTGTCATGGTCACTAGACATCGAGAGGTCAGTACTTGTGTCCATACTCCATGTCCTAGCTTCAGATATCAGCACTACACGTAGTATCCAGAGTCCAAGTCATCTCCCTTAGAGGTCAGTACTTGTACCCAGAGTCCAAGTCATCTCCCCCATAGAGGTCAGTACTAGTATTAAGATTCCCAGTCATCTCCCTAGTTGTCAGTACTAGCACCAAGAGTCCCAGTCATCTCCACCTATATGTTAGTACTAGTACTCAGAGTCCAAGTCATCTCCCATAGAAGTCAGTACTAGTACCCAGAGTCCAAGTCTTCTCCCTTAGACGTCAGTACTAGTACCCAGAGTCCCATACATCTCACCTATAAGTCAGTACTAGTATCAAGAGCCAAAGTCACCTCCCTTAGAGGTCAGTATTTTTACACAGAGCCCATGTCATCTCTCCTAGAGGTCTGTACTAGTACCCAGAGCCCTAGACATCTCGCCTAGTCGTCAGTACTAGTGCCAAGAATCCCATTCATTTCCAAAAGAGGTCAGTACTATTATCTAGATTCCCAGTCATATCCCATAGAGGTACGTACTAGTAAACAGAGTCCCAGTCATCCCACCTACAGGTCTGTACTAATACCCAGAGTCCCAGTCATCACCCTAGAGGTTCTAATACACAGAGTCCTAGCCATCTCCCCAAGAAGACAGTACTTGTACCCAGAGTCCTAGTCATCTTCCAAAGAGGCCACTTCATGTGTACAGAGTTCAAGTCATCTCCCCTAGAAGGCAGTACTTGTACCCAGAGTCCTAGCCATCTCCCCTAGAGGTCCGTACTAGTATCAATAGTTCCAGTAAACTCTCCTAGAGGTCAGTACAAGTACCAAGAGTACCAGTCATCTTCACTAGAGGTCAGTACTAGTACCTAGAGTCCCAGTCATCTCCCTTGATGTCAGTACTAGTACACATATTCCAATACATTTCCTCTATAAGTCAGTACTAGTAGCCAAAGTCCCGCCAGGCATTTCCCCTAGAGGTCAGTACTAGTACCCAGAGTACCAGTCATCTCCCCTAGAGGTCAGTAGTAGTACCCAGAGTGCAAGGCATCTCCCCTAGAGGTCAGTTCTAGTACACAGAGTCCAAGTCATCTCCCCTTGAGGTCAGTACTAGAACCAAGAGTACCAGTCATCTTCCCTAGAGGTAAGTACTAGTACCAATAGTCAAGTAATCTCCCCTTAGGGGTCAGTACTTGTACCCAGAGTACCAGTCATCTCCCCTAGATGTTATTACTAGTACCCAGAGTCCAAGTCATGTCCCCTACAGGTCAGTACTAGTACCAAGAGTCCAAGACATCTCCCCTGGTGGTCAGTACTAATACACAGAGTCCAAGTTATCTCCCCTGGAGGTCAGTACAAATACCAAGAGTACCAGTCATCTTCCCTAGAGGTCAGTATTAGTAACCAGATTTCAAGTGATCTCACCTAGATGTTAGTACTAGTACCAAGAGTCCAAGTTATCTCCCCTAGAAGTCAGTACTAATACCAAGAGTCCAAGTCAGCTCCCCTAGACGTCAGTAGTAGTACCCAGAGTCCTTGCCATCTCCTATGAGGTCAGTACTAGTACCCATATTCTCATACATCTCCCCTATAAGTCAGTACTAATATCCAGAATCCAAGTCATCTCCATTAAAGGTCAGTGCTAATACACAGAGTCCTAGACATCTACCCTAGTTGTCAGTACTAGAACCAAGAGTTCCAGTCAACTCTCCTAGATGTCAGTACTAGTATCCAGAGTCCAAGCGATGTACCTTAGAGGTCAGTTTATGTACCCAGAGTCCAAGTCATCTCCCCTAGAGGCCAGTACTTGTATCCAGAGTCCCAGTCATCTCCCCTTCAGGTCAGTACTATAGAATAATGACGTCACACAATGATTGACAGTATTGTGATTTTTTTAAATGGGGACTATATAAAATACTAGAGGAGTTTGAAAACGCATCACCATTTTTTGAACTTTTCTTGCAAACTGTATATGAGGGTCTGGATGGGGGGATCTGGTATTCACTATCGATTAAAAATTTAGCCCATTATTCATCTCATTAAAATTTTGGGTTATTCATTAAAATAAGACCAATTATTCATTATAAGTAAGAAAAGTGGCAAAGAAATCTGGTTATTCACTATTCATTATTTTTTTCTTCAATTCATTAAAAAAAATAGGATTATTCATTATTTTTAGTCTCTCATTATTCACTATTCATTATTTTTTTGGCTCATTATTCACTAATCATTATAAAAAGGGCCATTATTCACTAATCATTATACCCCATCCAGACCCTCGTATATGCCATTGAAAAGTTACTCCCAGGTTTTAATGTGCAATCCAGAATTGGTATGAATCAGTCGTTAATTTGACTGCACTGTCACGCTGCTGATGACGTCACATGGGTACATACAACATCCAGCACCTTTCCGCACAGTCAGTTGACGCTTTTTGATTATTTTTAAGTTTAAACTGTGGCCTGTATGATACCATATCACCAAAAGAGTTTATAGACTTTTTCTTATTAAAAGTAATTGATAACTTCCATATTTCGAAAATTAACGTCAAATTTGAACATCGATTTATAGCTCCTTTTAAGAAACATGTCCATAAGTTACCTTTATGCACGCTTTCATTGCTGATATTGACTACACACACTGGCAGTCATGAGGGGGAAGACGTTTTGATGTAAACCATGGCAAGAAATCTGCTGTCATGCGATCGAGAAGGTCTTAAAAATTACGTTAAAGTCACTTGGACAATACAAAAGACACGTAATACAAGCGTAATTTGTGCATAATCTGTCATTTATGTATGCCCTTAGCCTCTCTTAATAGAACCAGACGTAAAAAACGAAACTTTGAACGGCCCAAGACGTTGAATTTTATTACTAGACTATAGTAATTAGGGTGGGTGGGGTATGTCAGTATTTTTAAAGGGGTGTAATTTTGAGTGTACCGAATTGCCAATTCATTTCTAATCGTTCTATGATGAATATGCAATCATGAAAGAAGCAAACGACGCAAATCTGTTGAGTCAGGAATCAAAACTAACGCGTGTTAATTTGCAGCTGACTGTGTGTCCTTAAAAATCGACCACCCCAGTCTTAAAACGGATACTTTTTCAATACCTTAAAGTAAATTTACAACCATGATTTTTCTAGGACACACTACAAGCTGGTCAGACTATAATATGCAATAACGATTATCTCGCTAACGTTCTCATGGTATGTGAAATAAAGGATTTAATCTGGGTGATGCGTTTTCAAAGTCCTTACGTATACTAATTTGCGAATTGCGTAGTCATTGCCGGTTTAGGTCAGTGCTAATATCCAGAGTTCCAGTCATCTCCACTAGAGGTCAGTACTAATACCCAGAGTCCTTAACATTTTCTCTAGATGTTTGGCATATGGCTATATTTAGCATGCAGATTAAGATATGGAGCTGGGAAACACATTTGGACATCACTTGTGACGAGTTTGTTTACATGAGTATACAATGGCTTCATTTATGAAGGGTGCATTGATTTTGTAACCGAAAACTCGTTTTCTTGGATGACGAGTAAATTTTCCATAGTAACTAATTTTTTTCTAAACTTATTTAAATTCTATATGATTATTACGAAAGGATAATGTGCTTTGATATAGCACATTTACTTTTTTTAAAATTCATCTCCTGCATCCTAAAAGGAGCTGTTATTCAGAAATAGTGGTGCTATTCAGAAATAGTCTGTCAGGGGCTAGTTTGGCCACTTACGTCAGGTCAGGTTCGGCCCAAAGCCAAACTTGCCCAACACATACACAGAAAATTTGCCAGCGTATTTTGTGCCACGTACACACTTTGTAAAGGGTGTTCATATTTAGAGCAATCAAAGAAAACATTTCGTTGAATGAGGAATTGTTCATCTGAACAAGTTCTGCTTTTACTGCATGTTTTCAACATAGTTTCTAGTACAATTTTTCATGCTCATTATTGGTTAAATTGTATTCCGAAGAACCAAAACGGGTCGTTCATATGTTACTTTAATGCCTTGAAATTTTCTTGGTTCTTACAGAAGTTTGACTGTATAATAACATTCCAGGACATATCTTTTTGCTTTCGACCATCATGACTGGATGTCCTTGACTGAAGTTTACCCTTTATCGTACAGAGACATACGAAGGGGTTTACCAGGACCGATGCCGCACTATTGTGCCTTACTTGAATATAATAGGGTTCGCAGAGCTAGTTGTAATAGTAAATGTACTTTTTCTAAAACGGGGCCGTACTAGCCCCAGTCTCCCCTATGTGAAAGGTATCTGGGTGATGTCCTTTGAAATCACACTACGCATGAGCTCCTTTGTGGCAAGCCTGAGTTGACAAATGATAAAATTGTATCACTATTTCTTAAAGTCCAAGATTTTACTAATAAGTCAAAAAGATTTGAACAATAGGCTCACCAGGCTATAAACTTGTAATTCTATGTATCATACATGTCCAGACCCGAGCTATGATGTTTAGTCTCGTAAAACCTTGTCTATCTTCCAAATTTCATTGAATGAACGCGATCAACATATCTTTTTTTCTTCTTCTTAACTTTCATTTAGCATATGACGTCGTATCTGGGAGTAAATTAATGCCATGCAATAAAATCGATAACCCACTAGTGGTTAATAGATTTACGGGAAACTCTATGACGTCCATAACAACGTTGCGATCATAATGACAAAATTATAACGTTTTTACGCTAGAAATGAGATTTCAAAGTATTTGTCATATGATAAATAGAATCTTACATTCGTGCTCTTGTATTATTGAATTTATTAAACTCGTTGCGAAAAAAGAATTCAATAAAACATGAGCACTCATGTAAGATCCCCTATATTTACCATTTCAAATGGGCCTCGACGCGAGAAAACCTGTCTTCAGGGGTTTGCGAACAACAAAGGCGCAGACCAGCCTGCGCATCCGCGCTGTCTGATCAGCGCCTTTGTTATTCCTTTTATTGAAAAGTATCATATCTAGACTTGCTACAAGCGAAATTTCACTTTTCTATCTAGTCTCTGTAGCTGAGGAGACTGGTTTGAGTCTAGTTTTGTCGGAAACCCCGAAGACAGGTTTTCTCGCGACGAGGCCAGAAGGATGATCACTCTTCTGAGTGCTCACCTAATGGGGTCAACTAAGTCGAGACATTTTTATGATCTCTCTCTCCCTCTCTCTCTCTCTCTCTCTCTCTCTCTCTCTCATTTGCCTTTTAAATATGATTCGCGACATGTTAATTCCAACAATGTGGCATTTTGACAAGTGTAGACTCAGACCAGCCTGTGCATCCTCCTTTTAAGCTTAGAAACTCCAAATGATGTTTGGTCAGTAGCTTAACAATCCTAGAATATTCAAGCGACTTAAAGCAAAGTCTCTGATCTTACTGCGCATATGCGCAGGCTGATCCGAGGCTTTGCTGGTTGCACCTACCACATTGCTAGAAATCTCATGTCACGGCTCATATATATATATATCTTTTTCATTTGTTTTCTTTACATATTCTACCTGTAGCGCTAGTTGATCATTCTTTGTAATGTTTATATACTATTCACATTGTTGTATATACATTTTGTGTCAGGAAATGGCTTACATATAAGCTTAAAGCTAACTGTCAGATCCTGAATATATTGACATTGTATATATTTGTCTACATGTAAATCATCTGAATATAATATTGTTTGAAGCAACGTCATAATCTCACACAACGTTTTTCAGCGGCAGCTGTCTATAATCAACTTTACTCTAAATTAACGACCAATCAGAAACATTCTTACATCTGCAAGTCTGCTACCTATGCTCATTGAAACGGACTATCTTAATTATCCACCAATCAGAAACAATCTTTCATCTGCAAGTCTGCCATTGTCTTGCGCAGGCGCGATACTTAAGAGTATTTGATAAAATGCTTCCGGTCGATGTTTATGGCAAGTCTGCTATCTATGCTCATTTAAACGGACTTTAATTTCAAGAAAATCACAGCAGTTTTCTTCGGGTCCTGTTTAAAAGAATTCCATTCTGTCTGGAATTGCCTGTTTATAAAACAAAACGCAAAACTTTTTCAACATAATCACCTTTTGTTTGAAATATGTTGGGGCTATTTGTTTTGTAGTATCAGGCTCAGCCCGGGTTGCCCATTTCATCCGGTTGTGTCTAAAAGCTGTAACCGAACCGAATTCGGCCGAACCTACCGAACTTACCGAATATTTACTGTTTTAACCTATTGAATATGGGAAGGGGATAATGACAACGGTCCCCGCATGGTGCGTTTCTGCGCATGCGTCATTTGTTTTTAAAATAGACAGCCAAAAAACCCAATGTCTATTAATAGCGCTTAACAAGATGCAGCTTTTAAAAAAGATAATACTTTATGGAGAGGTCATATTTTAAGATGCCTGAAATGAGGATGGATGCCTCTATGGAGGCTTAATGTAAATAATCGCACATCATTTCCCATGCGCGGATCTAGAAAGTTTTTTCAGAGGGGGTCCAACTTTGACTACGTATTTCTTTTGTTGATGATGGGAGAGATGATCCAAATACCAATATAAGCGGGCCATCATGAGGGTCTAGATGGGGTATAATAATTAGTGAATAATGGCCCTTTTTATAATGAATAGTGAATAATGAGCCAAAAAAATAATGAATAGTGAATAATGAGAGCCTAAAAATAATGAATAATCCTATTTTTTTAATGAATTGAAGGAAAAATTAATGAATAGTGAATAATCAGTTTTCTTTGCCACCTTTCTTACTTTAAATGAATAATTGGTCTTATTTAAATGAATAACCCAAAATTTTAATGAGATGAATAATGGGCTAAATTTTTAATGAATAGTGAATATCAGACCCCCCCCCCCCCATCCAGACCCTCCATCATCGGCCCAGCAGCGGAACGCCATTTAAATGGCGTTCCGCTGGCGGGCCGTTGGTTGCCCAACATTGAAAGTTTGCTTGGTAGCTGTGTGATTTTACAGGGGATCCGGACCAGTATAGTACAGAAACCCTATATTTTTGTGATTTTTCAGGGGGGGGGGGGGTCCGGACCCCCTGTCCCCCCTCAGGATCCGCACATCTTTCCTACAATGTGCCCCCGACCTCAATTCTCCATTTAGGCTCAGATCAGCCTGTGCGTATGTGCAGTTGTAAACGTATCAGCATATTTGCTATTTCCTTTATGATGATGACATTCACAAGCGCTAATTTCTTTAACTATGATCAGACGATGGCTATCGCCTGCACATATATCATATAAGGCTAGCATGGAAACATGTCCTAATTCCTGTAATAGAATGAAGGCAAATGGATGGGCATGTTTCTCCTTTAATAAACGTACAACTATGTTCTGAAGTCGTTGTGAGGAGACGGTCAGAACTGGATGAGCGTATTTCTAAATCAGATATTGGTATTACCATATTCTAACTACGATCACAGCTGGCTGATCATGCTCCTCATCAGGTAGATGTATAAACATTATCTTACCGATGTAATGAGACGACCATGTTCCTTATGAAATAGGGGGTATAACCATGCTCCGAACATGGTCATGAGATGATCATAATGGACGGAGCATGTTTCTTACCTGAATGAGGTATAACCATGCTCTGACCGTCGTAACGAAAAGATCACAACTGACGGTGCATGTTTCTTACCTGCTCTGTCCATTGTCATGAGACGATGACAACTGTCGGAGAAAGTTTCATACATAAATGATATATAACCATGCTCTGACCGTTGTCATGTCACGATGACAACTAACGGAGCATGTTTCATACCTTAGGGATGAATAACCATGCTCTGACCGTTGTCATGAGGCGATGACAACTGACCGAGCATGTTTCATACCTTAGGGATGAATAAACATGCTCTGACCGTTGTCATGAGACGATGACAACTGACGAGGCATGTTTCATACCTTAGAGATGAATAACCATGCTCTGACCGTTGTCATGAGACGATGACAACTGTCGGAGCATGTTTCATACCTTAGAGATGAATAACCATGCTCTGGACGTTGTCATGTCACGATGACAACTGTCGGAGCATGTTTCATACCTTAGGGATAAATAACCATGCTCTGACCGTTGTCATGTCACGATGACAACTAACGGAGCATGTTTCATACCTTAGAGATGAATAACCATGCTCTGACCGTTGTCATGAGGCGATGACAACTGACGGAGCATGTTTCATACCTTAGAGATGAATAACCATGTTCTGACCGTTGTCATGTCACGATGACAACTGTCGGAGCATGTTTCATACCTTAGAGATGAATAACCATGCTCTGACCGTTGTCATGAGACGATGACAACTGACGGAGCATGTTTCATACCTTAGAGACGAATAACCATGCTCTGTGCGTTGTCATGTCACGATGACAACTGTCGGAGCATGTTTCATACCTAAGAGATGAATAACCATGCTCTGACCGTTGTCATGTCACGATGACAACTGACGGAGCCTGTTTAATACCTTAGAGATGAATAACCATGCTCTTACCGTTGTCATGAGACGATGTCAACCTTCGGAGCATGTTTCATACCTTAGAGATGAATAACCATGCTCTGACCGTTGTCATGTCACGATGACAACTGTCGGAGCATGTTTCATACCTTAGAGATGAATAACCATGCTCTGACCGTTTTCATGAGACGATGTCAACTGTCAGAGCATGTTTCATACCTTTGGGATGAATAACCATGCTCTGACCGTTGTCATGAGACGATGACAACTGTCGGAGCATGTTTCATACCTAAGAGATGAATAACCATGTCCTGACCGTTGTCATGAGGCGATGACAACTAACGGAGCATGTTTCATACCTTAGGGATGAAAACCCATGCTCTGACCGTTGTCATGTCAGGATAACAACTGTCGGAGCATGTTTCATATCTTAGAGATGAATATCCATGCTCTGACCGTTGTCATAAGGCGATGCCAACTAACGGAGCATGTTTCATACCTAAGGGATATAATACCATGCTCTGACCGTTGTCATGAGACGATAACAACTGACGGAGCATGGTTCATACCTTAGGGATATATTACCATGCTCTGACCGTTGTCACTAGACAATAAATACTGACGGATTATGGTTGATATCTTAGGGATATATTAGCATGCTCTGACCGCTGTCATGAGATGATAACAACTGACAGAGCATGGATCATATCTTAGGGATATATTACCATGCTCTGACCGTTGTCATTAGACAATAACAACTGACGGAGCATGGTTCATACCTTAGGGATATATAACCATGCTCTGACCGTTGTCAATAGATGATAACAACTGACGGAGCATGGTTCATATCTTAGGGATATATTACCATGCTCTGACCGTTGTCACTAGACGATAACAACTGACGGAGCATGGTTCATACCTTAGGGATATATTACCATGCTCTGACCGTTGTCACTAGACGATAACAACTGACAGAGCATGGTTCATACCTTAGGGATATATAACCATGCTCTGACCGTTGTCACAAGATGATAACAACTGACGGAGCATGGTTCATACCATAGGGATATATAACCATGCTCTGACCGTTGTCATGAGACGACAACAACTGACGGAGCATGGTTCATACCTTAAGGATATATTACCATGCTCTGACCATTGTCACTAAACGATAACATCTGACGGAGCACGGTTCATACCTTAGGGCTATATTACCATGCTTTGACCGTTGTCATGAGACGATAACAACTGACGGAGCATGGTTCATACCATAGGATATATAACCATGCTCTGACCGTTGTCACTAGACGATAACAACTGACGGAGTATGGATCATACCTTAGGTATAGATTACCATGCTCTGACCGTTGTCATGAGACGAATATAACTGACGGAGCATGGTTCATACCTTAGGGATATATTACCATGCTTTGACCGTTGTCACTAGACGATAAAAAGTGATGGAGCATGGTTCATACCTTAGGGATATACTACCATGCTCTGACCGTTGTCACTAGACGATAACAACTGACGGAGCATGGTTCATACCTTAGGGATATATTACCATGCTCTGACCGTTGTCACTAGATGATAACAACTGACGGAGCATGGTTCATACCTTAGGGATATATTACCATGCTCTGACCGTTGTCACTAGACGATAACAAACAACTGACGGAGCATGGTTCATACCTTAGGGATATATTACCATGCTCTGACCCTTGTCATGAGACGATAACAACTGACGGACCATGGTTCATACCTTAGGGATATATAACCGTGCTCTGACCAATGTCACTAGATGATAACAACTGACGGAGCATGGTTCATACCTTAGGGATATATAATCATGCTCTGACCGTTGTCACTAGATGATGACAACTGACGGAGCATGGTTCACACCTTAGGGATATATTACCATGCTCTGACCGTTGTCACTAGACGATAACAACTGATGGAGCATGGTTCATACCTTAGGGATATATTACCATGCTCTGACCGTTATCATGAGACGATAACTAGTGACGGAGCATGGTTCATACCTTAGGGATATATTACCATGCTCTGACCGTTGTCACTAGATGATGACAACTGACGGAGCATGGTTCATACCTTAGGGATATATTACCATGCTCTGACCGTTGTTATGACACGCTAACAACTGACGGAGCATGGTTCATATCTTAAAGATATACTACCATGCTCTGACCGTTGTCACTAGACGATAACAACTGACGGAGCATGGTTCATACCTTAGGGATATATTAACATGCTCTAACCGTTGTCACTAGACGATAACAACTGACGGAGCATGGATAATACCTCAGGGATATATAACCATGCTCTGACCGTTGCCACAAGATGATAACAACTGACGGAGCATGGTTCTTACCTTAGGGATATATTACCATGCTCTGACCGCTGTCATGAGCCGATATCAACTGACGGAGCATGGTTCATACCTTAGGGATATATTACCATGCTCTGACCATTGTCACTAAACGATAACATCTGACGGAGCATGGTTCATACCTTAGGGATATATTACCATGCTCTGACCGTTGTCATGAGACGATAACAACTGAAGGAGCATGGTTCATACCATAGGATATATAACCATGCTCTGACCGTTGTCATGAGACGATAACAACTGACGGAGTATTGATCATACCTTAGTTATAGATTACCATGCTCTGACCGTTGTCATGAGACGAATACATCTGACGGAGCATTGTTCATACCTAAGGGATATATTACCATGCTCTGACCGTTGTCACTAGACGATAACAACTGACGGAGCATGGTTCATACCTTAGGGATATATAACCATGCTCTGACCGTTGTCACTAGACGATAACAAACAACTGACGGAGCATGGTTCATACCTTAGGGATATATTACCATGCTCTGACCGTTGTAATGAGACGATAACAACTGACGGACCATGGTTCTTACCTTAGGGATATATAACCGTGCTCTCAACGTTGTCACTAGATGATAACAACTGACGGAGCATGGTTCATACCTTAGGGATATATTACCATGCTCTGACCGTTGTCACTAGATGATGACAACTGACGGAGCATGGTTCATACCTTAGGGATATATTACCCTGCTCTGACCGTTGTCACTAGACGATAACAACTGACGGAGCATGGTTAATATCGCAGGGATATATTACCATGCTCTGACAGTTGTCATGAGAAGATAACAACTGACGGAGCATCTGTCATACCTTAGGGATATATTACCATGCTCTGACAGTTGTCATGAGACGATAACTAGTGACGGAGCATGGCTCATACCTTAGGGATATATTACCATGCTCAGACCGTTGTCACTAGATGTTGACAACTGACGGATCATGGTTCATAACTTAGGGATATATTACCATGCTCTGACCGTTGTTATGAGACGATAACAACTGACGGAGCATGGTATATATCTTAGGGATATATTACCATGCTCTGACCGGTGTCATGAGACGATCACAACTGACGGAGCATGGTTCATACCTTTGGGGTATATTACAATGCTCTGACCGTTATCACTAGATGATAACAACTGAAGGAGCATGGTTTATACCTTAGGGATATATTACCATGCTCTGACCGTTGTCATGAGACGATAACAACTGACGGAGCATGGTTCATACCTTAGGGATATATTACAATGCTCTGACCGTTGTCACTAGATGATAACAACTGATGGAGCATGGTTCATACCTTAGGGATGAATAATCATACTCTGACCGTTGACACTAGATGATAACAACTGACGGAGCATGATTCATACCTTAGGGGTATATTACCATGCTCTGACCATTGTCACTAGATGATGACAACTGACGGAGCATGGTTCATATCTTAGGGATATATTACCATGCTCTGACAGTTGTCATGAGACAATAACAAATGACGGAACATGGTTCATACCTTAGGGATATATAACCATGCTCTGACCGTTGTCATGAGACGATGTCAACTGTCGGAGCATGTTTCATACCTTAGAGATGAATAACCATGCTCTTACCGTTGTCATGTCACGATCATTACTGTCGGAGCATGTTTTATACCTTAGAGATGAATAACCATTCTCTGACCGTTGTCATGAGACGACGTCAACTGTCGGAGCATGTTTCATACCTTCGGGATGAATAACCATGCTTTGACTGTTGTCATGAGACGATGACAACTGTCGGAGCATGTTTCATACCTTAGAGATAAATAAACATGCTCTGACCGTTGTCATGAGGCGATGACAACTAACGGAGCATGTTTCATACCTTAGGGATGAAAACCCATGCTTTGACCGTTGTCATGTCACGATGACAACTGTCGGAGCATGTTTCATATCTAAGAGATGAGAAACCATGCTCTGACCGTTGTCATGAGGCGATGACAACTAACGGAGCATGTTTCATACCTTAGTGATGAATAACCATGCTCTGACCGTTGTCATGTCACGATGACAACTGTCGGAGCATGTTTCATACCTTAGGGATATAATACCATGCTCTGACCGTTGTCATGAGACGATAACAATTGACGGAGCATGGTTCATACCTTAGGGATATATTACCATGCTCTGACCGTTGTCACTAGACAATAACAACTGACGGAGCATGGTTCATATCTTAGGGATATATTAGCAAGCTCTGACCGCTGTCATGAGATGATAACAACTGACGGAGCATGGTTCATACCTTAGGGCTATATTACCATGCTCTGACCGTTGTCACTAGACGATAACAACTGACGGAGCATGGTTTAAACCTTAGGAATATATTACCATGCTCTGACCGTTGTCACTAGATGATAACAACTGACGGAGCATGGTTCATATCTAAGGGATATATAACCATGCTCTGACCGTTGTCACTAGACGATAACAACTGACGGAGCATGGTTCATACCTTAGGGATATATTACCATGCTCTTACCGTTGGCACTAGACGATAACAACTGACGGAGCATGGATAATACCTCAGGGATATATTACCATGCTCTGACCGTTGTCACAAGATGATAACAACTGACGGAGCATGGTTCATACCTTAGAATATATAACCATGCTCTGACCGTTGTCACTAGACGATAACAACTGACGGAGTATGGATCATACCTTTGGTATAGATTACCATGCTCTGACCGTTGTCATGAGACGATTACAACTGACGAGCATGGTTCATACCTTAGGGATATATTACTATGCTCTGACCATTGTCACTAGACGATAACAAGTGACGGAGCATGGTTCATACCTTAGGGATATATTACCATGCTCTGACCGTTGTCCTGAGACGATAAGAACTGACGGAGCATGGTTCATACCTTAGGGATATATTACCATGCTCTGACCGTTGTCACTAGACAATAACAACTGACGGAGCATGGTTCATATCTTTGGGATATATTAGTATGCTCTGACCGCTGTCATGAGATTATAACAACTAACGGAGCATGGTTCATACCTTAGGGATATATTACCATGTTCTGACCGTTGTCACTAGACGATAATAACTGACGGAGCATGGTTCATACCTTAGGGATATATAACCATGCTCTGACCGTTGTCACTAGACGATAATAACTGACGGAGCATGGTTCATACCTTAGGGATATATTACCATGCTCTGACTGTTGGTACTAGACGATAACAACTGACGGAGCATGGATAATACCTCAGGGATATATTACCATGCTCTGACCGTTATCACAAGATAATAACACTTGACGGAGCATGGTTCATACCTTAGGATATATAACCATGCTCTGACCGTTGTCACTAGACGATAACAACTGACGTAGTATGGATCATACCTTAGGTATAGATTACCATGCTCTGACCGTTGTCATGAGACGATTACAACTGACGAGCATGATTCATACCTTAGGGATATATTACTATGCTCTGACCGTTGTCACTAGACGATAACAAGTGACGGAGCATAGTTCACACCCTAGGGATATATTACCATGCTCTGACCGTTGTCACTAGACGATAACAACTGACGGAGCATGGTTCATACCTTAGGGATATATTACCATGCTCTGACCGTTGTCACTAGATGATAACAACTGTCGGAGCATGTTTCATACCTTAGAGTTGAATAACCATGCTCTGACCGTTGTCATGTCACGATGACAACTGACGGAGCATGTTTAACACCTTAGAGATGAATAACCATGCTCTGACCGTTGTCACTAGACGATAACAACTAACAGAGCATGTTTAACACCTTAGAGACGATAACAACTGACATAGTATGGATCATACCTTAGGTATAAATTACCATGCTCTGACCGTTGTCATGAGACGATTACAACTGACGAGCATGGTTCATACCTTAGGGATATATTACTATGCTCTGACCGTTGTCACTAGACGATAACGAGTGACGGAGCATGGTTCATATCTTAGGGATATATTACCATGCTCTGACCGTTGTCACTAGACGATAACAACTGACGGAGCATGGTTCATACCTTAGGGATATATTACCATGCTCTGACCGTTGTCACTAGATGATAAATACTGTCGGAGCATGTTTCATACCTTAGAGTTGAATAACCATGCTCTGTCCGTTGTCATGAGACGATGACAACTTACGGAGCATGGTTCATACCTAAGGGATATATTACCATGCTCTGACCGTTGTCATGAGACGATAACATCTGACGGAACATGGTTCATACTTAAGGAATATATTACCATGCTCTGACCATTGTCACTAAACGTCAACAACTGACGGAACATGGTTCATACCTTAGGGATATATAACCATGCTCTGACCGTTGTCACTAGATGATAACAACTGACGGAGCATGGTTCATATCTTAGGGATATATTATCATGCTCTGACAGTTGTCATGAGACGATAATAAATGACGGAGCATGGTTCATACCTTAGGGATATATTACCATGATCTGACCGTTGTCATGAGACATTGACAACTGACGGAGCATGTTTCATACCTTAGAGATGAATAACCATACTCTGACCGTTGTCATGTCACGATGACAACTGACGGATCATGTTTAACACATTAGAGATGAATAACCATGCTCTGACCGTTGTCATGAGACGATGTCAACTGTCGGAGCATGGTTCATACCTTAGGGATGAATAACCATGCTCTGACAGTTGTCATGAGACGATGACAACTGATGAAGCATGATTAATACCTGAGGGATATATGATATATTTCATGCACCATGCTCTGACCATTGTCACTAGACGATAACAACTGACGGAGCATGGTTCATACCTTAGGGATATATTACCATGCTCTGACCGTTGTCACTAGATGATAACAACTGACGGAGCATGGTTCAAATCTTAGGGATATATTACCATGCTCTGACCGTTGTCACTAGACGATAACAACTGACAGAGCATGGTTCATACCTTAGGGATATATAACCATGCTCTGACCGTTGTCACTAGACGATAACAACTGACGGAGCATGGATAATACCTCAGTGATATATTACCATGCTCTGACCGTTGTCACAAGATGATAACAACTGACGGAGCATGGTTCATACAATAGGGATATATTACCATGCTCTGACCATTGTCATGAGACGATAACAACTGACGGAGCACGGTTCATACCTTAGGGATATATTACCATGCTCTGACCATTGTCACTAAACGATAACATCTGACGGAGCACGGTTCATACCTTAGGGATATATTACCATGCTCTGACCGTTGTCATGAGACGATAACAACTGACGGAGCATGGTTCATACCATAGGATATATAACCATGCTCTGACCGTTGTCACTAGACGATAACAACTGACGGAGTATGGATCATACCTTAGGTATAGATTACCATGCTCTGACCGTTGTCATGAGACGAATACAACTGACGGAGCATGGTTCATTCCTAAGAGATATATTACCATGCTTTGACCGTTGTCACTAGACGATAAAAAGTGACGGAGCATGGTTCATACCTTAGGGATATATTACCATGCTCTGACCGTTGTCACTAGACGATAACAACTGGCGGAGCATGGTTCATACCTTAGGGATATATTACCATGCTCTGACTGTTGTCACTAGATGATAACAACTGACGGAGCATGGTTCATACCTTAGGGATATATTACCATGCTCTGACCGTTGTCACTAGACGATAACAAACAACTGACGGAGCATGGTTCATACCTTAGGGATATATTACCATGCTCTGACCGTTGTCATGAGACGATAACAACTGACGGACCATGGTTCATACCTTAGGGATATATAACCGTGCTCTGACCGTTGTCACTAGATGATAACAACTGACGGACCATGGTTCATACCTTAGGGATATATTATCATGCTCTGACCGTTGTCACTAGATGATGACAACTGATGGAGCATGGTTCATACCTTAGGGATATATTACCATGCTCTGACCGTTGTCATGAGACGATGACTAGTGACGGATCATGGTTCATACCTTAGGGATATATTACCATGCTCTGACCGTTGTCACTAGATGATGACAACTGACGGAGCAGGGTTCATACCTTAGGGATATATTACCATGCTCTTACCGTTGTTATGAGACGATAACAACTGACGGAGCATGGTTCATATCTTAGGGATATACTACCATGCTCTGACCGTTGTTACTAGATGATAACAACTGACGGAGCATGGTTCATACCTTAGGGATATATTACCATGCTCTGACCGTTGTCTTGAGACGATGGCAACTGACGGAGCATGTTTCATACCTTAGAGATGAATAACCATGCTCTGACCGTTGTCATGTCACGATGACAACTGTCGAAGCATATTTCATACCTTAGAGATGAATAACCATGCTCTGACCGTTGTCATGTCACGATGACAACTGACGGAGCATGTTTAACACCTTAGAGATGAATAACCATGCTCTGACCGTTGTCATGAGACGATGTCAACTGTCGGAGCATGTTTCATACCTTAGAGATGAATAACCATGCTCTGACCGTTGTCATGAGACGATGTCAACTGTCCGAGCATGTTTCATACCTTTGGGATGAATAACCATGCTTTGACCGTTGTCATGAGACGATGACAACTGTCGGAGCATGTTTCATACCTTAGAGATGAATAACCATGCTCTGACCGTTGTCATAAGGCGATGACAACTAACGGAGCATGTTTCATACCTTAGAGATGAAAACCCATGCTCTGACCGTTGTCATGTCACGATGACAACTGTCGGAGCATGTTTCATATCTTAGAGATGAATAACCATGCTCTGACCGTTGTCATGAGGCGGTGACAACTAACGGAGCATGTTTCATACCTAAGGGATGAATAACCATGCTCTGACCGTTGTCATGTCACGATGACAACTGTCGGAGCATGTTTTATACCTAAGGGATATAATTCCATGCTCTGACCATTGTCATGAAACGATAACAACTGATGGAGCATGGTTCATACCTTAGGGATATATTACCATGCTCTGACCGCTGTCATGAGATAATAACAACTGACGGAGCATGGTTCATACCTTAGGGATATATAAGCATGCTCTGACCGTTGTCACTAGACGATAACAACTGACGGAGCATGGTTCATATCTTAGAGATATATTACCATGCTCTGACAGTTGTCATGAGACAATAACAACTGACGGAGCATGGTTCATATCTTAGGGATATATTAGCATGTTCTGACCGCTGTCATGAGATGATAACAACTGACGGAGCATGGTTCATACCTTAGGGATATATTAGCATGCTCTGACCGTTGTCACTAGACGATAACAACTGACGGAGCATGGTTCATACCTTAGGGATATATTACCATGCTCTGACCGTTGTCACTAGATGATAACAACTGACGGAGCATGGTATATATCTTAGGAATATATTACCATGCTCTGACCATTGTCACTAGACGATAACAACTGACGGAGCATGGTTCATACCTTAGGGATATATTACCATGCTCTGACCGTTGGCACTAGGCGATAACAAACAACTGACGGAGCATGGTTCATACCTTAGGGATATATTACCATGCTCTGACCGTTGTCATGAGACGATAACAACTGACGGACCATGGTTCATACCTTAGGGATATATAACCGTGCTCTGACCGTTGTCACTAGATGATAACAACTGACAGACCATGGTTCATACCTTAGGGATATATTATCATAATGTGACCGTTGTCACTAGATGATGACAACTGATGGAGCATGGTTCATACCTTAGGGATATATTACCATGCTCTGACCGTTGTCATGAGACGATGACTAGTGACGGATCATGGTTCATACCTTAGGGATATATTACCATGCTCTGACCGTTGTCACTAGATGATGACAACTGACGGAGCATGGTTCATACCTAAGGGATATATTACCATGCTCTGACCGTTGTTATGAGACGATAACAACTGACGGAGCATGGTTCATATCTTAGGGATATATTACCATGCTCTGACCGTTGTTACTAGATGATAACAACTGACGGAGCATGGTTCATACCTTAGGGATATATTACCATGCTCTGACCGTTGTCTTGAGACGATGGCAACTGACGGAGCATGTTTCATACCTTCGAGATGAATAACCATGCTCTGACCGTTGTCATGTCACGATGACAACTGTCGAAGCATATTTCATACCTTAGAGATGAATAACCATGCTCTGACCGTTGTCATGTCACGATGACAACTGACGGAGCATGTTTAACACCTTAGAGATGAATAACCATGCTCTGACCGTTGTCATGAGACGATGTCAACTGTCGGAGCATGTTTCATACCTTAGAGATGAATAACCATGCTCTGACCGTTGTCATGTCACGATGACAACTGTCGGAGCAAGTTTCATACCTTAGAGATGAATAACCATTCTCTGACCGTTGTCATGAGACGATGTCAACTGTCCGAGCATGTTTCATACCTTCGGGATGAATAACCATGCTTTGACCGTTGTCATGAGACGATGACAACTGTCGGAGCATGTTTCATACCTTAGAGATGAATAACCATGCTCTGACCGTTGTCATAAGGCGATGACAACTAACGTAGCATGTTTCATACCTTAGAGATGAAAACCCATGCTCTGACCATTGTCATGTCACGATGACAACTGTCGGAGCATGTTTCATATCTTAGAGATGAATAACCATGCTCTGACCGTTGTCATGAGGTGGTGACAACTAACGGAGCATGTTTCATACCTAAGGGATGAATAACCATGCTCTGACCGTTGTCATGTCACGATGACAACTGTCGGAGCATGTTTTATACCTTAGGGATATAATACCATGCTCTGACCGTTGTCATGAGACGATAACAACTGACGGAGCATGGTTCATACCTTAGAGATATATTACCATGCTCTCACCGCTGTCATCAGATGATAACAACTGACGGAGCATGGTTCATACCTTAGGGATATATAAGCATGCTCTGACCGTTGTCACTAGACGATAACAACTGACGGAGCATGGTTCATATCTTAGGGATATATTACCATGCTCTGACAGTTGTCATGAGACAATAACAACTGACGGAGCATGGTTCATTTTTTAGGGATATATTAGCATGCTCTGACCGCTGTCATGAGATGATAACAACTGACGGAGCATGGTTCATACCTTAGGGATATATTAGCATGCTCTGACCGTTTTCACTAGACGATAACAACTGACGGAGCATGGTTTATACCTTAGGGATATATTACCATGCTCTGACCGTTGTCACTAGATGATAACAACTGACGGAGCATGGTATATATCTTAGGAATAAATTACCATGCTCTGACCGTTGTAACTAGACGATAACAACTGACGGAGCATGGTTCATACCTTAGGGATATATTACCATGCTCTGACCGTTGGCACTAGGCGATAACAACTGATAGAGCATGGATAATACCTCAGGGATATATAACCATGCTTTGACCGTTGTCACAAGATTATAACAACTGACGGAGCATGGTACATACCTTAGGATATATAACCATGATCTGACCGTTGTCACTAGACGATAACAACTGACGGAGCATGGATCATACCTTAGGTATAGATTACCATGCTCTGACCGTTGTCATGAGACAATAACAACTGACGAGCATGGTTCATACCTTAGGGATATATTACTATGCTCTGACCGTTGGCACTAGACGATAACAAGTGACAGAGCATGGTTCATACCTTAGGGATATATTACCATGCTCTGACCGTTGTCACTAGACGATAACAACTGACAAAGCATGTTTCATACCTTCGGGATGAATAACCATGCTCTGACCGTTGTCATGAGACGATGACAACTGTCGGAGCATGTTTCATACCTTAGAGATGAATAACCATGCTCTGACCGTTGTCATGAGGCGATGACAACTAACGGAGCATGTTTCATACCTTAGGGATGAAAACCCATGCTCTGACCGTTGTCATGTCACGATGACAACTGTCGGAGCATGTTTCATATCTTAGAGATGAATAACCATGCTCTGACCGTTGTCATGAGGCGGTGACAACTAACGGAGCATGTTTCATACATAAGGGAAGAATAACCATGCTCTGACCGTTGTCATGTCACGATGACAACTGTCGGAGCATGTTTTATACCTTAGGGATATAATACCATAATCTGACCGTTGTCATGAGACGATAACAACTGACGGAGCATGGTTCATACCTTAGGGATATATTACCATGCTCTGACCGCTGTCATGAGATGATAACAACTGACGGAGCATGGTTCATACCTTAGGGTTATATAAGCATGCTCTGACCGTTGTCATGAGGCGATGACAACTAACGGAGCATGGTTCATACCTTAGGGATGAATAACCATGCTCTGACCGTTGGCACTAGACAATAACAACTGACGGAGCATTGGTTCATATCTTAGGGATATATTAGCATGCTCTGACCGCTGTCATGAGATGATAACAACTGACGGAGCATGGTTCATACCTTAGGGATATATTACCATGCTCTGACAGTTGTCATGAGACAATAACAACTGACGGAGCATGGATCATATCTTAGGGATATATTAGCATGCTCTGACCGCTGTCATGAGATGATAACAACTGACGGAGCATGGTTCATACCTTAGGGATATATTAGAATGCTCTGACCGTTTTCACTAGACGATAACAACTGACGGAGCATGGTTTATACCTTAGGGATATATTACCATGCTCTGACCGTTGTCACTAGATGATAACAACTGACGGAGCATGGTATATATCTTAGGGATATATTGCCATGTTCTGACCGTTGTCACTAGACGATAACAACTGACGGAGCATGGTTCATATCTTAGGGATATATTACGATGCTCTGACCGCTGTCATGAGATGATAACAACTGACAGAGCATGGTTCATACCTTAGGGATATATAAGCATGCTCTGACCGTTGTCACTAGACGATAACAACTGACGGAGCATGGTTCATATCTTAGGGATATATTACCATGCTCTGACAGTTGTCACGAGACAATAACAACTGACAAAGCATGTTTCATACCTTAGAGATGAATAACCGTGCTCTGGCCGTTGTCATAAGATGATGGCAACTGACAGAGCATGACTCATTCTTGAGAGGGTATAATCATACTCTGACCGTTTTCATGTGATGATGACGACTGACGGAGCATGTTTCATACATGAATGATATATTACCCTGCTCTGACTGTTGTCATGAGATGAAGACAACTGACAAAGCATTTTCATACCATAGGGATATAGATTACATCAACCGAAAAAAGAAGATTCCACAGGTGCATTCACGAGAACATGTCCACTTTCACATGGAGGCACTATTGTGGCACTTGAGTGTATAAACCATCACTAGGTGGTACTACAGCGACAGTTGAATGCGTTTATAAAACTAGGAGGCACAACAGTGGCATTGGAATATATTAAAAAGCAAAAGGAGGCACTATAATAGGACTTGTGTACATGTATCTATACTACGAGCACCTACAATTGCACTTTAGTACACGTACTATCACAAGGATACACTACTTTGTGGCACCTGAGTGTTTATATCATCACAAGGTGACACTACAGTGACACTTCAATACATGCACCTTCACTAAGAGGCACTAAAGATACAATTGGACACATGTACCTTCACTAGGAGCACCACAGTGCCACCTCAGATCACGTAGGAGACACTACAGTGACACTCGAGTATATATATCATCACTAGGTGGCAGTACAGTGACACTAGAGTATGTGCATCTTCTCAAGGAGGCACTACATTAACACTTAGGCATATGTTCTTCACTAGGAGGTGCTACATTGACACCTGAGAACATGTACCTTCACTTGGAGACATTTCAGTCACTCTTGAGTTTGTTTATCATCACTATGTGGCACTACAGTGACACGTGAGTATATGCAAGTTGCCAAGGAGGCACTACAGTGACACTTGGGCACATCTACATTTGCTAGAAGGTATTTCAGTGACACTTGAGTGTGTATAGCATCACCAGATGGCATTTTTGTGACATGCACCATCATTATGAGGCACTACAGTAATCTTTGAGTAGATTTATCATTGCTAGGAGGCACTTCAGTGACACTTGAGTACATGTATCTTCACTACCTTCACTGTTATGCAGCACATAAACACTTGGGTGAACGTACTTTAACCACGAGCCACCACAATGACATTTGGGTGCTTGTATCATCACTAGTAGGTGCTACAGATACGCTTGAGTATATAACCTTCACAAGGAGGCACTATAGTGACACTTGATTGCAATAACCATCGATATGAGGCATTACAGTGACACTTGAGAGCATGCACCTTCACTAGGATTTGCTACAGTAGCACTTGAGGGCACATATCTTCACTAGGATGTGCTACAGTAACACTTGAGTGCACATATCTTCACTAGGATGCACTACAGTGGCACGTGAGCGTATATACCAGCACTAGGAGGCACTAATATTAAAGTGTCACTGTAGTGCTATGTTATGACTGTAAATGTACTAAATTGTCTTTGTAGTGCCTCCTTATGATGATTAAAATAGTCATGTGTCAATGTAGTGCCTCCTAGTGATAGTATATGTACATGAATATCACGGTAGAGCCCATAGTGAGATACATGTGCTCAAGTGTCACTGCAGTGGTTTTTAGTGATGATGTATCTTCTCCAATGTCAATGTAGTGCAGCCTACTGTTGATGCATGTTCTGAAACGTATATGTAGTGCCCTTAGTGAAGAAAGTTGCAATCAAGTGTTACTGTAGCACCACCTGGTGAGGTGACAATGCATACACTCAAGTGTCATTTTAGTGCCCACTATTGATTGTAAATATATCCAATTCTAACTGTAGTGCATCAAAAGGAAGGTTCATGCACTCAAGTGTCACTCTAGTGTATACTTGTGATTGTAAATGTACTCAAGTGTCATTGTAATGCCTCCTAGTGATGGTGAATGTACTCAGGGGGTCAATGTAGTCCCTCTTAGAGATGGTAATTGTACTCAAGTGTCCCTGTTGTGCATCCTAGTGACAATATATGTACTCAAGTGTCACTGTAGTGTGTCCTAGTGATAAATACTATACTCAAATGTCACTCCTAGTGAAGTTACATGCACTCAAGTGTATGTGTAATGCTTACTAGTGTTTATAAATGTACCCATGGGTCACTGAAGTGCCTCCTATGTGAGGTATATGTTCTCAAGTGTCACTCTAGTGCCTCCTAGTGATGATGCAAATTCTCAATCGTCACTGTTGTGTACCCTTGTAAGGGTATGTGCACTCAAGGGATACCGTAGTGCCGCCTAAAGAAGGTACATGCACTCAAGTGCCACTGTAGTGCTGTCTAGTGATGGTAAATACACGTATGTGTGACTGTAGTGCCTCTTAATGATTATATATGTACCTAAGTGTCCTTGTAGTGCATCCTGGTGATGGTGCATATACTTAAGTGTAACTGTAGTACATCCTAACGAAGTCAAATGAACTAAGGTGTCACTGTAGTGTCTCATAGTGTAAGAGGCACAACGATGACACTTGAGTACATTCATCATCACTAAGAGGCAAAGCAGTGACTCTCGAGTATATGTCTTATAATTAGCAGGCACCACTACTGTGACACTTGAGTACATGAACCTTCTTTAGGAGGCACTACAGTGACACATGGGGAGTATATAGTCCATCACTAGGATGCGCTAGAGTACCATACTCAAATGTCACTGTAGCACCTCCTAGTGAATATACAAGGTTTTAAGTGTGACTCTAATTGCGATTGTAAATGTACTGAAGTGTCAGTGTAGTACCTCTAATGATAGTACATGTAGTCATGTGCCACTATAATGCCTCCTAGTGAGGATACATGTGTATAAGTGTCGATGTAGTGTGCCTCTTAGTTATGATGCACGTACTCAGGTGTCACCGTAGTGCCTCTTATTGATGATGCATGTACTAAAATATCACTGTAGTGCGTCTGAGCGGAGATAAGAGAACTCAAGTGTTGCTGTAGCACCTCCAGGTGAAAGTACATACACTTTTGTGTCATTTTAGTGCTTACTAGCGGGAGCGCAGTGGCTCAGTGGTAGAATGCTTGACTCGAGACCGAGGGGCCGCGGGTTCGAGCCTCACTGGCGTCACTGCATTGTGGTCCTTGAGCAAGACATACTTATCCTAGCTTAGTACTGGTTCAACCCTGGAAGACCCGTTCCTGTTAAACTGAAAGATTGTTGATGGGACGTAAATAATCAAATCAAACAAACAAAGTGTTTACTAGTGGTTGTAAATGTACCCAATCGTAACTCAAGTGTTACTGTAGCGTCTACTAGTAATTGTAAATGTACTAAAGTGTCACTACAGTGCCTCCTAGCGATGGTACATGTACTCAAGTAGCATAATCGGGCCTCCTCGTGATGGTACATGTACTCAAGGGTCATAATAAAGCCTCATTATGATGGTACAGGTACTCAATGGTCACTATCAAGCCTTGTAGTGCTGGTACAATCACTCAAGGATCACTATAAAGTCTCCTAGTGATGGTATATGTACTAAATGGTCACCATAAAGGCTCTAAGTGATGGTGCATGTCCTCAAGGGTCACTATACAGCCTCATTGTGCTAGTGCATGTATTCTAGAGCTACTATGAAGCCACCTCGTGATGATACATGTACTCAAGGGTGATAATAAAGCCTCCTAGTGATGGCACATATACCCAAGGGTCACTAAAAGACTCATAGTGATGACATATGCAGTCAAGAATCATTATAAAGCCTTCTTGTGATAGTACATGTACTCAAGAGTTAATATGAAGCATTCTAGTGATGGTACAAGTACTCAAGGGTCAATATAAAGCCTCCTTGTAATAGTTCATGTACTCAAGGGTCACTATAAAGCCGCCTAGTGATGTAGCATAGTCACAAGAGTCACTATAAAGCCACCTTGTTAAGGTATATGTCATCTAGGGTCACTATAAAGCGTCCTACGGATGTAACTTGTACTCAATGGGTCACTATAAAGCCTACTAGTGATGGTACATGTACTCAAGGGTCACTATAAAGCCTCCTAGTGATGGTTCATGTATTCAAGAGTCACTATAAAGCCACCTTGTGATTTAACACGTACTCAAGAGTCACAATAAAGCCTCCTTGTGCTGGTACATGTACCAGAGCCTCACAATAAAGCCTTCTAGTCATGGAATGGGTACTCAAGGGTCACTATAAAGCCCCCTAGGCATGGTGCATATACTTAAGGGACACTATTAAACCTCCTAGTATGGTCCATGTACTCATGGCCACTATTAAGGCACCTAGTGAAGGTACATGTATTAAAGGGTTACTAAAAAGCCTCCTCATGATGGTACGCGTACTCAAGGATCACTATTTAGTATTCTGGTGATAGTATATGTAGTAAATGTTCACTATAAATCCTCTGAGTGATTGGACATGTACTCAAGGGTAACTATACAGTATCCTTGTGATGGATCATGTATTCTAGAGTCACTATAAAGCTCCCTCGTGATGGTACATGTACTCAAGAGTCACTTTAAGCCTTCTAGTGATGGTACATTTACTCCAGAGTCGCTATAAAGTCTCTTTGTGATGTTGCGTGTACTCAAGAGTCAATATAAAGCATTCTAGTGATGATATGAGTACTCAAGGGGAGGTTTCAAGCCGATAGCGATGGTTTATGTATACAATATTCACTAAATGTACACAAGGGTCACTAAAAAGACACCTAGTGATGATAAATGTACTCAAGTGTCACAATGAAGCTTCCCAGCGATGATACATGTACATAAGTGTCTCTATTAAACCACCTTGTGATGGTACATGTCCTCAAGGCTAACTTTACTCCTCAAAATAATTAAAGGACCAAGATTTTAGAACGCGAGTATAATAAGCTCAAACATTTAAATTCTGTAAAACTTGGCCCAAATCTTTCAGTTCTTTATGCCCATAAATCAAGAATCATTATTAATGATTCCCATGCCTAATTCTGCCATAACTGTGTCTCAAATGCACATACCCTCAAAAACACTTTCAAAAGGCAGTGGGTGGGGTAAAGAAATTCTTCTGTGGTCATTCGAGTAGAATGAAAGTGACACCAAATTAAACTTTGTTTTAAACAGTTCAGCTTACATGCAAAAAAATCTTCAAACAGTTTCAATATACTGGGAAGCAAGCATTTTCATCTCTGACAATGGAGTTTTGACATTGTTTTCTTTTCTGATATCAATGCGTGTACTTGGCCATCAAAAATCAGATTTTCAATCGTCATTCTATGCCATTTAGTGTTAGAAAGAGGTCCCGACGAATTTTTAAAGATTGTCACAGACAAACGCCAAACCTGTTGTCTGAACCTATAGTCTGGCTATTACGCCACAGCCAAATGGGGCAATTTTCTCTCACAGGAAGAGGTGGATGGAATTGATGGGATTCAAACACCATAAAAGCATGCGAAAACAGAGATTTCAGCATCTAAAAACAATTTGCATTCATTTCATGTAGTTCTGTAGTCCATGGATCACATACAAAAAATGACATTCCAATACATTTAGGTCAAGTTTTAAAATGACAAAAAAATCCTTGTTAGTAACATTTTCTACCACTTTCTTTTTGCCGTTTCACTTGGCAATAAGACGTCAAAGATGTCCGAAAAGATTAGGCTAGATCGTAAAATTGGTTTTCAAAATACGTTCTACACAAAATGCATCAATGTTATAATTGATAGTAGTGGTCTTTCAATTATTTTAAGGAGTATATATAGCCTTTTAGTGGTATTACATGTAGTTAAGTGTCAGTATAAAGCCACCTAGTGATGGTACATGTACTCAAGGGTCACTATAAATCCTCCGAGTGATTGTACATGTACATAAGTGTCACTATAAAGCCACCTTGTGGTGGTACATGTACAAAAGGGTCGCTATATAGCCTTCTAGAGATGGTACATGTACTCATGGTTCACCATAAAGCCTTCTTGTGTTGGTCCATGTACTCAAGAGACACTATAAAGCCTCCTAGTGATGATACCGATAATCAAGGGTCACTATTAAGCATCCTAGTGATGATACATGTACTGAAGAGACACTTTAAAGACTCCTAGTGATGATACTTGTGTTTAAGAATCGCTATATAGTCTCTTAATTATGGTACATGTACTCAAGGGTCATTATAAAGCCTCCTATGGATAGTACATGTACTGAAGTGTCACTATAAAGCCACTTAGTGATGGTACATGTACTCAAGAGACAATATAAAGCCTCCTAGTGATGGTACCGATAATCAAGGGTCACTATAAAGCCTCCTAGTGATGGTACATGTACTCAAGAGCCACTTTAAAGCCTTCTAGTGATGAAACATGTACTCAAGAATCGCTATATAGTCTCTTACTTATGGTACATGCACTCAAGGGTCATTATAAAGCCTCCTATTGATAGTACATGTACTGAAGTGTCACTGAAAAGCCTCCTAGTGATGGTACATGTACTCAAGAGACACTATTAAGCCTCCTATTGATGATACGCATACTCAAGGTTCACTATAAAGCCTCCTAGTGATGGTACATGTACTCAAGAGTCACTATAAAGCCTTTTAGTGATGATACATGTACTCAATGGTCACTAGAAAGCCCCTTGTGATGGTACATATACTCATTGGTCCCTATAAAGAATCTTTGTGATGGTACATTTACTCAAGAGTGACTATAAATCATCATAGTGATAGTACATGTGCTCAACGGTCACTATTAAGCATCCTAGTCGTTGTAGATGTACTCAAAGATCACTACAAAGCCACCTAGTGAAGGCATAGGTACTCAAGGGCCACTATCAAGCATCCTAATGATGATACAAACACTCAAGTGTCACTATAGATCCTCCTTGTGATGGTACATGTACTCAAGAGTCACTATGAAATCTCCAAGTGAATGTACATGTGCTCAGGGGTAATTTGAAGACTCATTGTTACGGTGCATGTATTCAAGTGTCACTATAAGGCCTCCTATTGATGGTACATGCACTCAAGGTCACTATTAAGTTATCATTCATGACAACGGACAGAGCATGGTTATTTATCTCTAAGGTATGAAACAGGCTCCGTCAGTTTTTATCGTCTCATGACAACGGTCAGAGCATGGTAATATATCCTTAAGGTATGAACCATGCTCCGTCAGTTGTTATCGTCTAGTGACAACGGTCAGAGCATGGTAATATAATCCTAAGGTATGAACCATGCTCCGTCAGTTGTTATCGTCTCATGACAACGGTCAGAGCATGGTAATATATCCCTTAGGTATGAACAATGCTCCGTCAGTTGTTATTGTCTCATGACAACGGTCAGAGCATGGTAATATTTCCTGAAGGTATGAACCATGCTCCGTCAGTTGTTATCGTCTAGTGACAACGGTCAGAGCATGGTTATATATCCCTAAGGTATGAACCATGCTCCGTCAGTTGTTATCGTCTAGTGACAACAGTCAGAGCATGGTAATATATCCCTAAGGTACGAACCATGCTCTGTCAGTTGTTATCATCTAGTGACAACGGTCAGAGCATTGTAATATATCCCTAAGGTATGAACCATGCTCCGTCAGTTGTTATCGTCGTCTCATTACAACGGTCAGAGCATAGTAATATATCCCTAAGATATGAAACATGCTCCGTCAGTTGTTATCGTCTCATTACAACGGTCAGAGCATGGTAATATATCCCTAAGGTATGAACCATGCTCCGTCAGTTGTTATCGTCTAGTGACAACGGTCAGAGCATGGTAATATATCCCTAAGGTATGAACCATGCTCCGTCAGTTGTTATTGTCTCATGACAACGGTAAGAGCATGGTAATATATCGCTAAGGTAAGGTATGAACCATGCTCCGTCAGTTGTTATCGTCTCGTGACAACGGTAAGAGCATGGTAATATATCCCTAAGGTATGAACCATGCTCCGTCAGTTGTTATCGTCTCATGACAACATGGTAATATATCCCTAAGGTATGAACCATGCTCCGTCAGTTGTTATCATCTAGTATCAACAGTCAGAGTATGATTATCCATCCCTAAGGTATGAACCATGCTCCGTCAGTTGTTATCGTCTCATGACAACGGTCAGAGCATGGTAATATATCCCTAAAATATGAACCATGCTCCGTCAGTTGTTATCGTCTCATAACAACGGTCAGAGCATGGTAATATATCCCTAAGGTATGAACCATGCTCCGTCAGTTGTTATCATCTAGTGACAACGGTCAGAGCATGGTGATATATCCCTAAGGTATGAACCATGCTCCGTCAGTTGTTATCATCTAGTGACAACGGTCAGAGCATGGTTATATATCCCTAAGGTATGAACCATGCTCCGTCCGTTGTTATCGTCTAGTGACAAAGGTCAGAGCACGGTAATATATCCCTAAGGTATGAACCATGCTCCGTCAGTTGTCATCATCTAGTGACAACGGTCAGAGCATGGTTATATATCCCTAAGGTATGAACCATGCTCCGTCCGTTGTTATCGTCTAGTGACAAAGGTCAGAGCACGGTAATATATCCCTAAGGTATGAACCATGCTCCATCAGTTGTTATCGTCTAGTGACAACGGTCAGAGCATGGTAATATATCCCTAAGGTATGAACCATGCTCCGTAAGTTGTTATCGTCTAGTGACAACGGTCAGAGCATGGTAATATATCCCTAAGGTATGAACCATGCTCCGTCAGTTGTTATTGTCTCATGACAACGGTAAGAGCATGGTAATATATCCCTAAGGTAAGGTATGAACCATGCTCCGTCAGTTGTTATCGTCTCGTGACAACGGTTAGAGCATGGTAATATATCCCTAAGGAATGAACCATGCTCCATCAGTTGTTATTGTCTAGTGACAACGGTCGGAGCATGGTAATAAATCCCTAAGGTATGAACCATGCTCCGTCAGTTGTTATCGTCTCATGCTAACATGGTAATATATCCCTAAGGTATGAACCATGCTCCGTCAGTTGTTATCATCTAGTATCAACAGTCAGAGTATGATTATCCATCCCTAAGGTATGAACCATGCTCCGTCAGTTGTTATCATATAGTGACAATGGTCAGAGCATGGTTATATATCCCTAAGGTATTAACCATGGTCCGTCAGTTGTTATCGTCTCATAACAACGGTCAGAGCATGGTAATATATCCCTAAGGTATGAACCATGCTCCGTCATTTGTTATCATATAGTGACAACGGTCAGAGCATTGTAATATATCCCTAAGTTATGAACCATGCTCCGTCAGTTGTTATCGTCTTATGACAACGGTAAGAGCATGGTAATATATCCCTAAAATATGAACCATGTTCTGTCAGTTGTTATCGTCTCATAACAACGGTCAGAGCATGGTAATATATCCCTAAGGTATGAACCATGCTCCGTCAGTTGTTATCATCTAGTGACAACGGTCAGAGCATGGTGATATATCCCTAAGGTATGAACCATGCTCCGTCAGTTGTTATCATCTAGTGACAACGGTCAGAGCATGGTTATATATCCCTAAGGTATGAACCATGCTCCGTCCGTTGTTATCGTCTAGTGACAAAGGTCAGAGCACGGTAATATATCCCTAAGGTATGAACCATGCTCCGTCAGTTGTCATCATCTAGTGACAACGGTCAGAGCATGGTAATATATCCCTAAGGTATGAACCATGCTCCATCAGTTGTTATTGTCTAGTGACAACGGTCGGAGCATGGTAATAAATCCCTAAGGTATGAACCATGCTCCGTCAGTTGTTATCGTCTCATGCTAACATGGTAATATATCCCTAAGGTATGAACCATGCTCCGTCAGTTGTTATCATCTAGTATCAACAGTCAGAGTATGATTATCCATCCCTAAGGTATGAACCATGCTCCGTCAGTTGTTATCATATAGTGACAATGGTCAGAGCATGGTTATATATCCCTAAGGTATTATCCATGGTCCGTCAGTTGTTATCGTCTCATAACAACGGTCAGAGCATGGTAATATATCCCTAAGGTATGAACCATGCTCCGTCATTTGTTATCATATAGTGACAACGGTCAGAGCATTGTAATATATCCCTAAGTTATGAACCATGCTCCGTCAGTTGTTATCGTCTTATGACAACGGTAAGAGCATGGTAATATATCCCTAAAATATGAACCATGTTCTGTCAGTTGTTATCGTCTCATAACAACGGTCAGAGCATGGTAATATATCCCTAAGGTATGAACCATGCTCCGTCAGTTGTTATCATCTAGTGACAACGGTCAGAGCATGGTGATATATCCCTAAGGTATGAACAATGCTCCGTCAGTTGTTATTGTCTCATGACAACGGTCAGAGCATGGTAATATTTCCTGAAGGTATGAACCATGCTCCGTCAGTTGTTATCGTCTAGTGACAACGGTCAGAGCATGGTTATATATCCCTAAGGTATGAACCATGCTCCGTCAGTTGTTATCGTCTAGTGACAACAGTCAGAGCATGGTAATATATCCCTAAGGTACGAACCATGCTCTGTCAGTTGTTATCATCTAGTGACAACGGTCAGAGCATTGTAATATATCCCTAAGGTATGAACCATGCTCCGTCAGTTGTTATCGTCGTCTCATTACAACGGTCAGAGCATAGTAATATATCCCTAAGATATGAAACATGCTCCGTCAGTTGTTATCGTCTCATTACAACGGTCAGAGCATGGTAATATATCCCTAAGGTATGAACCATGCTCCGTCAGTTGTTATCGTCTAGTGACAACGGTCAGAGCATGGTAATATATCCCTAAGGTATGAACCATGCTCCGTCAGTTGTTATCGTCTCGTGACAACGGTAAGAGCATGGTAATATATCCCTAAGGTATGAACCATGCTCCGTCAGTTGTTATCGTCTCATGACAACATGGTAATATATCCCTAAGGTATGAACCATGCTCCGTCAGTTGTTATCATCTAGTATCAACAGTCAGAGTATGATTATCCATCCCTAAGGTATGAACCATGCTCCGTCAGTTGTTATCGTCTCATGACAACGGTCAGAGCATGGTAATATATCCCTAAAATATGAACCATGCTCCGTCAGTTGTTATCGTCTCATAACAACGGTCAGAGCATGGTAATATATCCCTAAGGTATGAACCATGCTCCGTCAGTTGTTATCATCTAGTGACAACGGTCAGAGCATGGTGATATATCCCTAAGGTATGAACCATGCTCCGTCAGTTGTTATCATCTAGTGACAACGGTCAGAGCATGGTTATATATCCCTAAGGTATGAACCATGCTCCGTCCGTTGTTATCGTCTAGTGACAAAGGTCAGAGCACGGTAATATATCCCTAAGGTATGAACCATGCTCCGTCAGTTGTCATCATCTAGTGACAACGGTCAGAGCATGGTTATATATCCCTAAGGTATGAACCATGCTCCGTCCGTTGTTATCGTCTAGTGACAAAGATCAGAGCACGGTAATATATCCCTAAGGTATGAACCATGCTCCATCAGTTGTTATCGTCTAGTGACAACGGTCAGAGCATGGTAATATATCCCTAAGGTATGAACCATGCTCCGTAAGTTGTTATCGTCTAGTGACAACGGTCAGAGCATGGTAATATATCCCTAAGGTATGAACCATGCTCCGTCAGTTGTTAATGTCTCATGACAACGGTAAGAGCATGGTAATATATCCCTAAGGTAAGGTATGAACCATGCTCCGTCAGTTGTTATCGTCTCGTGACAACGGTTAGAGCATGGTAATATATCCCTAAGGAATGAACCATGCTCCATCAGTTGTTATTGTCTAGTGACAACGGTCGGAGCATGGTAATAAATCCCTAAGGTATGAACCATGCTCCGTCAGTTGTTATCGTCTCATGCTAACATGGTAATATATCCCTAAGGTATGAACCATGCTCCGTCAGTTGTTATCATCTAGTATCAACAGTCAGAGTATGATTATCCATCCCTAAGGTATGAACCATGCTCCGTCAGTTGTTATCATATAGTGACAATGGTCAGAGCATGGTTATATATCCCTAAGGTATTAACCATGGTCCGTCAGTTGTTATCGTCTCATAACAACGGTCAGAGCATGGTAATATATCCCTAAGGTATGAACCATGCTCCGTCATTTGTTATCATATAGTGACAACGGTCAGAGCATTGTAATATATCCCTAAGTTATGAACCATGCTCCGTCAGTTGTTATCGTCTTATGACAACGGTAAGAGCATGGTAATATATCCCTAAAATATGAACCATGTTCTGTCAGTTGTTATCGTCTCATAACAACGGTCAGAGCATGGTAATATATCCCTAAGGTATGAACCATGCTCCGTCAGTTGTTATCATCTAGTGACAACGGTCAGAGCATGGTGATATATCCCTAAGGTATGAACCATGCTCCGTCAGTTGTTATCATCTAGTGACAACGGTCAGAGCATGGTTATATATCCCTAAGGTATGAACCATGCTCCGTCCGTTGTTATCGTCTAGTGACAAAGGTCAGAGCACGGTAATATATCCCTAAGGTATGAACCATGCTCCGTCAGTTGTCATCATCTAGTGACAACGGTCAGAGCATGGTAATATATCCCTAAGGTATGAACCATGCTCCGTCAGTTGTTATCATCTAGTGTCAACGGTCAGAGTACGATTATTCATCCCTAAGGTATGAACCATGCTCCGTCAGTTGTTATCATCTAGTGACAACGGTCAGAGCATGGTTATATATCCCTAAGGAATGAACCATGGTCCGTCAGTTGTTTTCGTCTCATGACAACGGTCAGAGCATGGTAATATATCCTTAAGGTATGAACCATGCTCCGTCAGTTGTTATCGTCTAGTGAAAACGGTCAGAGCATGGTAATATATCCCTTAGGTATGAACCATGCTCCGTCAGTTATGATCGTCTTATGACAACGGTCAGAACATTGTAATCTATACCTAAGGTATGACCCATACTCCGTCAGTTGTTATCGTCTAGTGACAACGGTCAGAGCATGGTAATATATCCCTAAGGTATGAACCATGCTCCGTCAGTTGCTATCTTCTCATGACAGCGGTCAGAGCATGGTAATACATCCCTAAGATATGAACCATGCTCCCTCAGTTGTTATCATCTAGTGACAACGGTCAGACCATGGTAATATATCCCTAAGGTATGAACCATGCTCCGTCAGTTTTTATCGTCTCATGGCAACGGTAAGAGCATGGTAATATATCCCTAAGGTATGAACCATGCTCCGTCAGTTGTGATCGTCTAGTGACAACGTTCAGAGCATGTTTATATATCTCTTAGGTATGAATCATGCTCCGTCAGTTGTTATCGTCTCATGACAACTGTCAAAGCATGGTAATATATCCCTTAGATATGAACCATGCTCCGTCAGTTGTTATCGTCTAGTGACAACGGTCAGAGCATGGTAATATATCCCTAAGGTATGAACCATGCTCCGTCAGTTGTTATCGTCTCATGACAACTGTCAGAGCATGGTAATATATCCCTTAGATATGAACCATGCTCCGTCAGTTGTTATCGTCTAGTGACAATGGTCAGAGCATGGTAATATATTCCTAAGATATATACCATGCTCCATCAGTTGTTATCATCTAGTGACAACGGTCAGAGCATGGTAATATATCCCTAAGGTATAGACCATGTTCCGTCACTTTTTATCGTCTAGTGACAACGGTCAAAGCATGGTAATATATCTCTTAGGTATGAACCATGCTCCATCAGTTGTCATCAACTAGTGACAACGGTCAGAGCATGATAATTTATCCCTAAGGTATGAACCATGGTCCGTCAGTTGTTATCATCTAGTGACAACGGTCAGAGCATGGTAATATATCCCTTAGGTATGAACCATGCTCCGTCAGTTGTTATCGTCTCATGACAACTTTCAGAGCATGGTAATATATCCCTACGATATTAACCATGCTCCGTCAGTTGTTATCGTCTAGTGACAACGGTCAGAGCATGGTAATATATCCCTAAGGTATGAACCATGCTCCATCAGTTGTCATCAACTAGTGACAACGGTCAGAGCATGATAATTTATCCCTAAGGTATGAACCATGGTCCGTCAGTTGTTATCATCTAGTGACAACGGTCAGAGCACGGTTATATATCCCTAAGGTATGAACCATGGTCCGTCAGTTGTTATCGTCTCACGACAACGGTCAGAGCATGGTAATATATCCCTAAGGTATGAACCATGCTCCGTCAGTTGTTTGTTATCGTCTAGTGACAACGGTCAGAGCATGGTAATATATCCCTAAGGTATGAACCATGCTCCGTCAGTTGTTATCGTCTAGTGACAACGGTCAGAGCATGGTAATATATTCCTAAGGTATGAACCATGTTCCGTCACTTTTTATCGTCTAGTGACAATGGTCAAAGCATGGTAATATATCTCTTAGGTATGAACCATGCTCCGTCAGTTGTATTCGTCTCATGACAACGGTCAGAGCATGGTAATCTATACCTAAGGTATGATCCATACTTCGTCAGTTGTTATCGTCTAGTGACAACGGTCAGAGCATGGTTATATATCCTATGGTATGAACCATGCTCCGTCTGTTGTTATCGTCTCATGACAACGGTCAGAGCATGGTAATATATCCCTAAGGTATGAACCTAGCTCCGTCAGATGTTATCGTTTAGTGACAATGGTCAGAGCATGGTAATATATCCCTAAGGTATGAACCATGCTTCGTCAGTTGTTATCGTCTCATGACAATGGTCAGAGCATGGTAATATATCCCTATAGTATGAACCATGCTCCGTCAGATGTTATCATCTTGTGACAACGGTCAGAGCATGGTAATATATCCCTGAGGTATTATCCATGCTCCGTCAGTTGTTATCGTCTAGTGACAACGGTCAGAGCATGGTAATATATCCCTAAGGTATGAACCATGCTTCGTCAGTTGTTATCGTCTAGTGACAACGGTCAGAGCATGGTAATATATCCCTAAGATATGAACCATGCTCCGTCAGTTGTTATCATCTAGTGACAACGGTCAGAGCATGGTAATATATCCCTAAGGTATGAACCATGCTCCGTCAGTTGTTATCGTCTAGTGACAACGGTCAGAGCATGGTAATATATCCCTAAGATATGAACCATGCTCCGTCAGTTGTTATCATCTCATGACAGCGGTCAGAGCATGCTAATATATCCCTAAGATATCAACCATAATCCGTCAGTTGATATCGTCTCATGACAACGGTCAGAGCATGGTATTATATCCCTAAGGTATGAAACATGCTCCGTTAGTTGTCATCGCCTCATGACAACGGTCAGAGCATGGTTATTCATCTCTTAGATATGAAACATGCTCCAACAGTTGTCATAGTGACATGACAACGGTCAGAGCATGGGTTTTCATCCCTAAGGTATGAAACATGCTCCGTTAGTTGTCATCGTCTCATGACAACGGTCAGAGCATGGTTATTCATCCTGAAGGTATGAAACATGCTCTGACAGTTGTCATCGTCTCATGACAACGGTCAGAGCATGTTTTTTCATCCCGAAGGTATGAAATATGCTCCGACAGTTGACATCGTCTCATGACAACGATCAGAGCATGGTTATTCATCTCTAAGGTATGAAACATGCTCTGACAGTTGTCATCGTGACATGACAACGGTCAGAGCATGGTTATTCATCTCTAAGGTATGAAACATGCTCCGTCAGTTATCATCGTCTATTGACAACGGTCAGAGCATAGTTATTCATCTCTATGGTATTAAACATGCTCCGTCAGTTGTCATCGTGACATGACAACGGTCAGAGCATGGTTATTCATCTCTAAGGTATGAAACATGCTCCGACAGTTGTCATCGAGACATGACAACGGACTGAGCATGGTTATCATCTCTAAGGTATGAAACATGCTCCGTCAGTTGTCATCGTCTCATGACAACGGTCAGAACATGGTTATTCACCTCTAAGGAGTTAAACATGCTCCGACAGTTGTCATCGTGACATGACAACGGTCAGAGCATGGTTATTCATCTCTAAGGACTGAAACATGCCCCGTCAGTTGTCATCGCCTCATGACAACGGTCAGAGCATGGTTATTCATCTCTAAGGTAAGAAACATGCTCAGACAGTTGTCATCGTGACATGACAAAGGTCAGAGCATGGTTATTTACTCTAAGGTATGAAACATGCTCCGACAGTTGTCATCGTGACATGACAACGGTCAGAGCATAGTTATTCATCTCTAAGATATGAAACATGCTCCGTTAGTTGTAATCGTGACATGACAACGGTCAGAGCATGGTTATTTATCCCTAAGGTATGAAACATGCTCCAACAGTTGTCATCGTAACATGACAACGGTCAGAGCATGGTTATTCATCTCTAAGGTATGAAACATGCTCCGACAGTTGTCATCGTCTCATGACAACAGTCAGAGCATGGTTATTCATCTCTAAGGTATGAAACATGCTCAGACAGTTGTCATCGTGATATGACAACGGTCAGAGCATGGTTATTTACTCTAAGGTATGAAACATGCTCCGACAGTTGTCATCGTGACATTACAACGGTCAGAGCATAGTTATTCATCTCTAAGATATGAAACATGCTCCGTTAGTTGTAATCGTGACATGACAACGGTCAGAGCATGGTTATTTATCCCTAAGGTATGAAACATGCTCCGACAGTTGTCATCGTCTCATGACAACGGTCAGAGCATGGTTATTCATCTCTAAGGTATGAAACATGCTCCGACAGTTGTCATCGTCTCATGACAACGGTCAGAGCATGGTTATTCATCTCTAAGGTATAAAACATGCTCCCACAGTTGTCATCGTGACATGACAACGGTCAGAGCATGGTTATTCATCTCTAAGGTATGAAACATGCCTCGTCAGTTGTCATCGTCTCATGACAACGGTCAGAGCATGGTTATTCATCCCTAAGGTATGAAACATGCTCGGTCAGTTGTCATCGCCTCATGACAACGGTCAGAGCATGGTTATTCATCCCTTAGGTATGAAACTTGCTCTGTCAGTTGTTATCGCCTCATGACAACGGTCAGAGCATGGTTATTCATCCCTAAGGTATGAAACATGCTCCGTTAGTTGTCATCGTGACATTACAACGGTCAGAGCATGGTTATATATCATTTATGTATGAAACTTGCTCCGACAGTTGTCATCGTCTCATGACAATAGACAGAGCAGGTAAGAAACATGCACCGTCAGTTGTGATCTTTTCGTGACGACGGTCAGAGCATGGTTATACCTCATTCAGGTAAGAAACATGCTCCGTCCATTATGATCATCTCATGACCATGTTCGGAGCATGGTTATACCCCTATTTCATAAGGAACATGGTCGTCTCATTACATCGGTAAGATAATGTTTATACATCTACCTGATGAGGAGCATGATCAGCCAGCTGTGATCGTAGTTAGAATATGGTAATACCAATATCTGATTTAGAAATACGCTCATCCAGTTCTGACCGTCTCCTCACAACGACTTCAGAACATAGTTGTACGTTTATTAAAGGAGAAACATGCCCATCCATTTGCCTTCATTCTATTACAGGAATTAGGACATGTTTCCATGCTAGCCTTATATGATATATGTGCAGGCGATAGCCATCGTCTGATCATAGTTAAAGAAATTAGCGCTTGTGAATGTCATCTTCATAAAGGAAATAGCAAATATGCTGATACGTTTACAACTGCACATACGCACAGGCTGATCTGAGTCTAAATGGAGGATTGAGGTCGGGGGCACATTGTAGGAAACATGTGCGGATCCAGAGGGGGGGACAGGGGGTCCGGACACCCCCTGAAAAATCACAAAAATATAGGGTTTCTGTACTATACTGGTCCGGATCCCCTGTAAAAGCACACAGCTACCAAGCAAACTTTCAATGTTGGGCCACCAACGGCCCGCCAGCGAAATTCATCCTCATTTCAGGCATCTTAAAATATGACCTCTACATAAAGTATTATCTTTTTTAAAAGCTGCATCTTGTTAAGCGCTATTAATAGACATTGGGTTTTTTGGCTGTCTATTTTAAAAACAAATGACGCATGCGCAGAAACGCACCATGCGGGGACCGTTGTCATTATCCCCTTCCCATTGAATATAGGTATGTGATTTTCTTTATATCCCTTTAAGTTTTTGGCCAATATCTCTGTATCCTTAAAACCCCTTCCAGTGCCTCACTAAGAATAAAGGTGTCGTCGAGTTGTCTCATAAAGTGTCGCCGAATTGTCTCAAAATCTGTCGACGAGTTGTCTCAAAAAACGTGTTGCCTTCGGCGACATTCGGGTATATTTCGGTATGTTCTGCCACCAAGTTTCTTTGTAGTAACTATAAATAGCCTACGCATGTAGATAAATACAACGGTCTATATATAGATGCCAGATTAATATCATTACAAGGTTAGCTTTTAAAAAAGCTTAGAACCATTGCATGGAGTTTTACAGTTATCAAAGAAGAACGTTTATAGGGGAGACCAGGGCTAGTTCCGCCTCCGGGCATGTTGGGCAGTGGCTATATTTACCATGCAAACTAAGATATGGGGCCGGGAAACATATTTGGAAATTACTTGTGACGAGTTTGTCTATATGAGTAGGCCTACACAATGGCTGCATTGTTGAAGGGTAGATTGATATTGTGCATGATTAGTAAATTTTTCATAGTAATTTCTGCTTTTAATTCCTTTCTTTCTATCTTTACTGGTTTTGCTCATACTTTAGCATTACACCAGAGATTGCGAATTTGGAAATTTTGATAAAATAAAAAACAAAAAACAACTCAAAACAAAACAAAAACAACACAAAAACAACACAAAAACTGTTGGCTGAATTTTTGTTTAAGTAAGGAGTGCCCTAAACTCCTCTGTGGACTGGGTATTGGCCACAGAAGGAGACAGACTATTCCAATGTGGAATAGTTCGGGGGGGGGGGGGGGGGAAGGAAAATGCCTCAGGGCATCATTGTATGTCTGGTGTCTGCGGTATTGAGCACTATGTGATGATCTCGTAGTTTTCAAACAGTGAGCAGGGGTCATATACTTGTCTTTTTCAATAAACACAGCTCTACAATGAATCTTGTGAAAGAGAAACAAGGAGGACTGGTCCCTCCGGGCCTCAAGAGATGGCCATTCAATTTCATCAAGCATTACGCCGACACTACTCGTGTTTCGCCATCTCCTGCGGGTCCAGCGGGCTGCTGTCCCCTGAACTTTCTCAATCTGATTGTTCTGAAGTTCGAATGAGGGCTCCAAACGGGTGCTGCATACTCTAGTTTAGGCCGAACCAAAGTTTTGTATGCAACTTCCTTAGTACTCCTAGGTGCAAAAACCAAGTTCCTGCGAAGGAAACCAAGTGTCTTAAATGCTTTGGAAGAGATTTCTGAGACATGTTGACCCCAATCCATGTTATCAGTAATGGTGAAACCAAGGTATTTTGCCGACTGAACATTTTCCAAAGTTTGATTGTGTAGTGAGTAGTCGAAGAGAATTTGTTTGTGATGCTGATGCCGAGTCACTCTCATTGAGTGACATTTGGCTACATTAAATTTCATTTGCCAATCGGCTTCCCACTGTCCTAAGCGTCTTCTTGCAAGGCCAAACAATCCTGAAGTGAATGTATATTCCTATACAGGACACAATCGTCTGCGAACAGGCGAACAGAAGACCTGATGTGATCCAGCAGATCATTTATGAAGATGAGGAACAGGACCAGACCTAGGACCAATCCCTGGGGCACACCGGATAGCACTGGGACTGGATCTGAGGCTTGGCTATCTAAAACAACTTGTTGAGTGCGCCCAGAGAACCACGAGTTGATCCACTTGTGGGTGGATCCTCTAATCCCATAATATTCCAATTTGTGAAATAGCCTCCTGTGTGGAACCTTGTCAAAGGCCTTAGCAAATCCATTATGATTAAATCTGTCTGTTTGTGCCCACGATTCACAGCCCCATCCAGGTTGCTGATGATGTTGTGTGCAAACTGGACCAACTGGGTTTCGCAAGACCTCTGACTTTGGAAAAGATGTGTTAAGATTCTGATTTAAATTCTATATTTTTTTATTACGAAAGGATTATGTGCTTTGATATAAAACATTGTTAATTTCTTCTCCTGCATCTTAAAAGGAGCTGTCACGTGATATTTGGAAAAAGTCTGTCAGGGGCAAGTTTGGCCACTTAAGTCGGAGCAAGTTCGGTCCATAGCCAAACTTGCTCCACTCTTACAAAAATACATGCCATTATTATTATTATTATTATTATTATTATTAGTATTATCTATTTTGTTTTGTTTTTACACTTAAACGAGATGTATTCAAAGATTGGAAAGAAATAAGTTTAAAAAAATCTAAACCCATACAAACCTAGCGCCTTCCTCTGGGCCATTGGTTCACAGTAAAGACCAAGATCAGACACAACAGAGTGAGGAGTCTGATCATGGTCTAGACTGATTGTTTACAGATTATAAAATTTGATGAAAGTTACTACCCAATAGCCCTTTGATTCCAAACTGGTTCGTCCGATTGATAAAGGTGGGACATTTTATTTGGCATTTATGGGTTAGGCAGGCCCAAGAGCAATTCAACGAATAAATTGGCCCAAAAAGCAAGACGATATCTCAGACAATTTAATACGACATTTTAAGCCAAATTTTTGTTCAATTAGTATTCCAAAGAACCAACTTGGATAGTCCATATGTTAGGTTAATGTCGTTACATATTCTTAGCCCTTTGCAATTCCAACTACAGAAGTTTGACTGTATAATATTGGCCTTTGTCGAACTTACCCCGAGGGGTGGCCGAACTTTTCCAATTGAGGGGCAAGTTCGGCCACCATTACCTGATCTCCTTAAATGAAGATTACCCTTTATCGTATAGAGACACATGTTGGGGGTTACCGGGACTGGTACCGCCCTATTGTGCCTTACTTAACTATATAGGTTTCATAGACCTAGATTTAATAGTCTTTCGAAAACTGTACATTTTCTGAAATGGGGGCGAACTAGCCCCGGTCTCCCATAGTGTTTTTATATTGCATTTGCCGAAGCCACTATTTTCAGTGTTTCATGTGTTTCAAGCTCTGAGTATTTTTGTTTTAGTTAACGATTTTACATAGGTGATCCATTGGAAGCAAATCAAAATCAGGAAATATGCATATTCCAGTAAGAATCTATTCATAAACATACTGAAAAGTGGTAGAGTTAACCTCCGCCCCAACCGTATTCCTCAATCGAAGTCAGTGCACATAATGCCTAGGGGGCATACTGTAACTGACCCATCTACATTTAGTTATTTCATTACTTTAGCCTAGAAAATCCGAAGGCTCTACGTTTGATCTGGATTCAAGCTCAGTGGTAAGGCAGTGATTCATTTACAATTTTGGGCTTATGGGTCCTGGGACTCGCTGTCTCCCATATTAAAGAGTCCCAACTGCAAACTTATGAGTCAAGAACACCATTTTTAATGACAAGTCTGCAATACTATTGCATCCTGGGACTCGCTGAAATAAAAACTTTGCATCCCAGAGACAAAATTATGCGCAAAAGATACAGGATGCGCAGTTAACAAAATCACTGGTCAGGTCTCTAATTGGCCTTTTCGTTTTTAGAAGCAATCCGGATTCCAAAGTTTATCAACATCGCTCACGCAATGGTGGAATTTTGGAAGTAGCTTGATCGACGGGGAGATTGAGAAAGAACAGTAAAAGACACTGCTGCTGGGGAGTAATCAACTTGCTTATGGAACAGGCCCGAATCGAACACTTTTAATCCCTTTATTTAATATTAAACATGAAATATACAAAATATACCATAACTCCAAACATTCTTAGTTATGAACTACTTATAATACTGCAATAGTGTAACAGGGGGCTTTGAAACCTACGCAGCCAGATCAATGCTTAAACTTTCACTTCTCTTTTACAATGCAACTCCTCCACTTGACTTTCCAGACTAATTACAAATTTTCACCATGTCCCTACAAAAGGCTTACAATACACTTTATCCCTTTGATCTGAAAAAAAGACATCGTTCACATACTCTGAGTCAAACTTTCACGTTGGCAACCTTCAATTTTTCACCTCATCCAATCAATCAACATCTAACACCAGTCTTTTTTTTGCATAAAAAACATCTTCCAATTACAGCAGGACTTTAAATGTATGTTCTCCTTTGAATGCCGCTGAATATCTTTTTAAAATATTTCTTGTTGCGAATAAAAGCATCGGCGAAATGATCAGTCTGGTCCGCAACGCTTTCTGTATATAACGTCATGAACATAACTCAGGGCTCCTTTTAAGAATTTTCAAGTTCAAACCCATGTTCAAACAGCACGTGAATCTCCTGATTTGAACATGGATTTTCGTTCATTTGACAATGGGTTAAAACAGCTATACGATCTATGCAAGAATGAGATAATCAAGTGATCCTAACTCACTCTTTATTTCAGAGCCAAACGAAGAACGATGTATCGAGTAAACGCTATGGCTTTATTTATTGGATGCCACTTGATTTGCTTGACAGGTAAATAAGCATGCCAACTGGGCCTAAGAAGAGGGTCTGGATGGGGTATAATGATTAGTGAATAATGGCCCCTTTTTTATAATGAATAGTGAATAATTAGCCCAAAAATTAATGAATAGTGAATAATGAGGGCCTAAAAATTAATAAATAATCCTATTTTTTAATGAATTGAAGAAAAAGTTAATGAATAGTGAATGATCAGATTTCTTTGCCACCTTTCTTACTTTTAATGAATAATTGGTCTTATTTTAATGAATAACCCAAAATTTTAATGAGATGAATAATGGGCTAAATTTTTAATGAATAGTGAATAGCAGACCCCCCCCCCCCCCCCCCCATCCAGACCCTCTTAGAATTTGACTCCCAACTAGATCGCCAAACTGGTATATTACGGCAAAACATTTGCAAACAGGAAATGCCCAGCTGATATAATTTGACTTTTCTCTGATTGTCAATTTGTTTTATTTCATTCATTGTATTTTAGACAGCAATGTCACTATCATCAGTTCAACTTGACTCATTAATTATTATACATATTTCGCCCATTCTAATTAAAGGGAATGTTTTATAAACTTTGCTATATCCAATGTGCAGAGATCTTTGAACCTTCTTGAACCTGAAATGCGCGTTCACGCCAACAAAAACGTTGCTTTTGTTCCAATATCTGAGGTGATCATCATGATGCATGCAAACATAGTACGTTGTGGGCTTAAATGCCCATATTCGCCCATATTCGGGCTATACCCTGTCCATTGCCACAGGGCGAGTTGGATCAATTATCTAATTTCAGCCTACAGTAAAACCTGTGAAAAATGGCCACTCAAAGATAGACAAAATAAAGATCTTAATAACAAATGGTAGCTTAATGAAGGTCGAAAGTATAAGGGGGGATTCTGCAATACTTTGGACCTTCATTGAGCGATAATTTGTCTTAAAACCAATTTTCGGTCTTTTGGAGAGTGGCCGTTTTACACAGGTTTTACTGTACATGCTGACGTATCCAGCTTTGGTGGAGGTCTAAATTTTGAGATCATAGTGTGAGAGAACAAATATTAACCCTCAAGCAGATTCTCCAGTTTTTTTATCGCATGGAAGTAGAACACCAAAGACAGTTTCCCTTGAAAACGTAGGCTAATTAGACGTACACTGTTACATTTGAAGCATTATCGTCATTGTATTTATTCAAGCATAATTATTGCTTTATCGTTACACAGTCTTATTACATTTTCAGATGCTGTTTCAAAAGATGGTACTCATGATCTAGTGAATGGCCTAAAACCAGATTAGTTAATCTACAAAGGAAAGATCATGGTGATTTAACTAAAGCGCAGTTGACTGTTCCACAAAGAAATCTGTGCTAGATAAATCAAAGAATCTTTCATTTGACAGACACCTCAATGCATTTACAGATATAAATAACAAAGCTACAATAGATGCTAAATCAAGGCCTATTAAACATGTCCCAGTTCTAGAGGAACAAACTACTAAACATGAACAGACACCAGATATTAAAATAGTAATTGAAACAAAAAAGCTTACTGAAAAGCAAAATCAACAAAAGTCAGCATAGGAAGAGAAACTGAAAAATGAAAGCAGTGAAAACAATTCTATCAAAAATAAAATGCAAACAAACACTAGACCTGAGCTTCTTGATGACGCGTAAGACTCACATAAAGATTATATCAAATTACCAAGAATGACAGATACGCACACAAAAAAGAGCCAAGACAGTCGTATTGAAGTCAAAAAATACAGAGACCACAAGAGAGTCAGAAATTAAATACTAAAGAGATACAAAACAATACTCTTGCTACAGGTAGAGAGCATGACCCGCTAAAGAAAGCGAGGCCATAGCAAAAACTTTATTAAAAGCTGAAATTTAAAAGGAGGAAGAAGAAGGGGAAGAAGCGAAAATTATCAGCTGGAAATGCCTTAAAGAAAAGAAATCAAAAAAAGGTCAAGAAAACTCTTAAAAACGTCATCATTAAGAAGCAAAAAGGGTAACAAAGTAAGACCACGTAAAGGTTTAGGTAAGAAGACAAAACTGAATGCTCGTCGTAGAAAACTTAGATTATTGAAACGCATGAAATGAAGGAAAAAGTTTGGTAGATTATCCCAGAAACAACGCCAGAATATACTGAAACGGAGAAGACTGAGAATGAAAAAGCTCAAAACAAATGCTTCACTTCAACAGTCAGTGAAAAGTAAGAAAAATCCAGGTTTTGCAAGAAGAAAACAAATGAGAATGTTGAGAGGGAAAACATTCTGAAGGATTAAAAACAAGAAGTCTAGGGCGAAAAAATCACTAAAAACAACAAAAATAACTCTAAGGAAAAACCTGAAGTTTACACCAAAGCAAATGAACAAAAAAGTGAAGGAAGCTCGAAAAATCAACTTAAATAGTATGACAAAAAACAAAGTAAAGGAAATCAAGGGAAGGAAACACTCAGACAAAATAAGAAATCAAAGGCAGGAAAGAAATGGAAGAAAAGACAGCAAAAGGGAAAGCAGAAAAAAGGTCAAAAGACACTGAATAAAAACTCGTCCATCGTAAAGAAGTCTTAAGGAACGACGGAAACGCCAAAAAGCAAACACAATGACACTAAAGCAAGTAAAGAAAATGTTTTAAAAGCTGTAAACGAAGTTGATCAACATCTCGACAAAACAGAGGCATTGCACACAATACCAGAGTTCTAACTTTTGAATTACCAGTGGCGGGGAGGGAAAATATATAGGGGCCATTGTGTGATTTTGAATCATGTTAACTACAAAGGTGCAGACCATCCTGTGCATCCGAGCAGTCTTATCAGCTATATCCTTATCACTTTATGTTAAATATAATAGCTATACTCGTTACATGCAGGCTTCAGTATGCTAGTTAGTCTTTCTATATAGTGTTGATATTTTATCATATTCTGGTCCTTCAGGAATATTGAGTTCTGAAAGAGATCATGCTAAGGGGTGTGAGAATTGTTGCACTTTCCATTTGTTCTCATGAACAGACTCAATAAAGTTGAGGCTGTTGTTTTCTAATATTGTAGGTTCTCTCTATTTCTGAAGGATCCGTTTTTTTTTAGGTTATTTGTAGGTGAACAACCTGGTGCGAGGAAACACCAAAGACAAGGTTTCTTACAGCAAAGTCCATATAGTAATAGCTCCAGATAAACTAACACTAGACTGTTAAATGGTATTTCCCACCGTTATCAATTGGAACAGTCCATTTCTGTTTTAAGGGATGTTGGGTGGTATTTTTCATTTTTATTTAAATTTTAAAAGAACCTTCTGCAAGGAAACAGTGGAAACCCTGATCAGAAGCCGCGATATGGTCTGGGTCTGCACTGTTTTTCTTTGTCCCAGAAAAAGGACGCTAGGCTTATATGGGTTAAGATTGGTATATCATCTTGTGGTTCTCATACCTCTACAAAACATACATGCGACAAAAATATTTCAGCGAACAATTGTAAAATTAATGTTTCTTTACTCATCATTTCAACATACGTTTTGGGTGCTCAAAAGAACCGTCTCATTGAGACGGTTCTTTTGAGTTTCAACAACATATGTTTTGGTTGAGAAATAAGAAAACTAGAAATAAGGATTTTTTGTTACATAATCTTAACTAAATGCCTGACATGTACTGTGAGTACTTAAAATATTGTCTTTGAGTATTCTGCGTTTGAGATATCGAGACTATATTGTATGTGTGGCTCCATAGATTCTTAGTGATATAGTATACAGTTATTTCATGTCTGTTTGTAGTATAGTCAAAACTATTACCACGAGGTGCCGTGGACGACCTGATGCACTATTGCGCGAGGCCTAAGGCCGAGAGCAATAGTGCATCAGGTCGTCCACGGTACCGAGGGGTAATAGTTTGACTATACTATAAACAGGCATGAAATAACTGTTTTATTACCCAACCCATTTAATGAAATACTTAGCAGCGTTCCTTGAAAGGAGTTGCTGTAGACGATGCGGTTTTGTTGCAAAACGAAAAATTTCTTCAAATCTGCTCAATTTTGGTCTCAAAATGTTCCGCTCGTTCTAACTAAGAAAACGGGTACCCACACTTTATGTTTCTGACCATAAACAACGGAGTTATTGGAGTTTAAAGTTGCCAAACCATGCCTCATTTTCAGCATTGTTGCATAACGTCTCCTTTCATAAACGAACCGTACGCGCATCGTCGTCGCGCATGATAATAAGCGCCAGTGTGTTTTTAATAGGGAAGCGGGAAACCAGGCCCATGGTATAGTGCCAGTCTATAGTCATATTTATGGACCGGTGGAATAGTTCAGTGACTCATGACATAGCAAAAAATAGACAATTACTCCGTATATAGACGGTTTGGTAATAAAACAAACTATCACTAACTCAACTTCTTTTGTCGTCTGTTAATAACCTTTGCAAACAGGTAAGATCCAGATCAGGACCGACAGAACGTCGGTTTTGATCTGAATTCAAACCGTTTGACACTCTGATAGTGTTCCTGAAAGATTTTTCGAAAAAGTTTATAAAACATGAAATCATAACCTTTGCAAACAGGTAAGATCCAGATCAGGACCGACAGAACGTCGGTTTTGATCTGAATTCAAACCGTTTGACACTCTGATAGTGTTCCTGAAAGATTTTTCGAAAAAGTTTATAAAACATGAAATCAAAGCACTGAGAGTACTGATGGAAACGATGTCTTGTGATTTAAGTTCTTGTAGGCTAAGCAGAGTGCATTTTTGTAGATGATATTTTAGGAATATTTGAATTTGTATATTGTATATTTTTCTGGCCAATGATGAAGGAAAAGTTTGATATGATTTCTATTTTTAGTTTTTAGTTTTAGCATAACAGAATTTTGAAGAGGCATGCGACAAAATATCAATCTTATCATTTCAAACATGGGCTGGTATGTCTTTAAACCCTATTTCACTTTTAAGCTCTGGTGGCCATTTTGTTATGTGGGATCAAAAATAGTAAGTGAGTATGATCAGAAATACCACAATCACAAACCGCAGACAACCCCGTGGTACCGGGAGGAAGAGCTGCTCAACCATCACAAGACACCAGGAAGACAAATTAAGCAAAGCAACCAGCTCTCTCTCCCTTCCCCATCAAGATGATTATAATACTAGAATGGACATAAAGTAACGTACAACAAAACATAGAACAATTACAGACTCCCACAATGGGAGTAACAATAAACAAAAAGTCGACAACAACAGAACCACCGCCTTAGAACGGACAGCAGCCTAAGCCACCGGGGGGCTTAAATGCATTTTACTGGTACCAAACCTTTTGCCCATATTTAGCAGAGGGCATTATGCCGAATACATCACTGAAATTATCTTAAGAGTTTGGATTACTGGTTAAGAAGTTTAGATTTCTTTTTAGATTTTCCATTCCGTTCATTGTTGCCCTATTTTGAGGGTAATGCGATGAATTATTGCAAACACGAAACAATGGTTAAGGAAAGGTGGTTTATAGCCATTTCCTTTTGCCTAGCTCTTGATAACATTTTGTTCAGTGGAGCAACCCGTTAACATTTTGCTAACATAGACTTGCATTATAATTGCTTAAAAATTCTAACAAGGGCAATAACTAAAGTTTTAAGGGTCGATTTTGACGAAACTTATAGGATATCAGAGTACTTGATACTTATTGTGTACCAAATATGTATCAAATCTGACCAGTAGTTCTGAGATGTGGATGAACAAAAATGCGACGGACGGACGACGCCAAAACTATATCCCTCCAACTTTGTCAGGGATTATTAGATATCAGCATAGCTACATACCTAAAAGCTTTTAATATGTTATGTGTTCTGATAATTTTTATCACCTGGTAAAATATCTTGTTTGAGTTTACGTTAATTTCTCTGTCAAATGTCTCAAATTTGTTCCAAAATGTTCGCTTTTCCATTTTTTAGCCCATTTTGATGTCCGTTTTTGGTAACCATAGCAAAGATAAACGTCAATTTAAAAGTTTTACTTTTAAACTTGGTATATTGTTCTAATAAACCAATAAGAACAAAATGGTGAAAAGCATTTTTTAGCCCATATGTGGGCCAAAATAGCACCCCCTGAAGCATGTAGCTCTTTGGCATATTAACTGTGTATATCTGGCATATACTTTAGATATAAAAAGAAGATTTATAGATGGTAAACTTAGGTTTCATTAAGAACATTGACAATAAAAAGTAAAAAAAAGCACTTAAAAATAAAAAAAAGAGCAAAAAAAAGAGCCATGACATGTGATTTCCAAAATGTGGCATTTTGACAAGTGTAAACTTAAGCGTTGCATCGATGATCAATTATAATCACCAATTATAATCGATGTCGTTTGATTGTGTTTTTGGTAATTATCGATGATAATTGAAAAACATCACACTTGATCCAATTTTAAGCTCCTATTCTAAATATGCAACTTTGCTACAAGGAATAGCAGTTAAATGGAGAGTTAAATGGAGTTTGCTGTCAGGACCAGTTGTGGTATTGGCTACTATCACAAAGGCTCTGATCAGACTTGACTCGAACCTTTGCTGGTCACAGGAAATCTCATGTCACCTAATTCCTTGAATTATACCCAAATCAGCATTTGTAATTTGTAATATTCTTACAACCACCAGGTTGAGTTTTGTTCATAATGGCACAGAGTATGCTCAAATAGCAAAGGTACAAGCAACAGCAAATTGTAAATTTGCAAGCAATTTGTTGACAAAATTTTTAAACAATATAATATCTGGTTTCAGCGACTATTTAGACTTCTTACAGATCAAACATAATATGGAGTTTGTCAAAAAGCAAATAAAGCATTTTCACATGCTTCTGCAAAATATACTGTTTGGTTTTTTGTTTGATTTGATTCTTTACGTCCCATCAACAATCTTTCAGTTATAAAGGGACAGGTCTTCCTGGGTTGAAACCAGTACTAAGCTAGGATAAATGTGTCTTGCGCAAGGACACAGTGCAGTGACGCTGTTGAGGCTCGAGTCTGGGCCCCTTCATCTCGAGTCAAGCACTCTACCACTGAGCCACTGCAAATACATATCTTTAACAAACATGCACTTTGTATGTAAAAAAATAACTCATTGTGCTACCAATGTTTATTTTAGGACACAAGGCTGTGACTCTTGGTGGGTGAAATTATTCTGGACTTCAAAACTATATGCAATGACACAATGACAATACATGCGTTACCTCAGACCTACATACAATGACTAGAAACATTTATACAATCTATACATAAACTCAACTATCGTATGGCAGTACTGTTATTCAGTAGATAACATCATGTTATACAAAGTAGATCTTGCACAAAAGATTATTGCATAGAGTTTAATATCAAGTTTGTGCAAATGTGAATAAAGCATTTTCACACATTTCCTTTACTTGGCATATGCAAAATATACTTATCTATAATGAACATACACTTTGCTGAGAAAAAAAAATTCTAATCCATGTGCTACCAATGGTTATCTTAGGACACAATGATGTGACGCTTGATGGGTGCAATTATCTACTTCAGAAGTATATGCAAAGACACATTGACTATACATTATTTCAGACCTATATGAAATGACTAGAAACATTCATACAATCTATACATAAATTTAACTATCATATGACATTACTGTTATTCAGTAGATAACATCATGTCATACATAGTGGCTCTTACAGAAGTGATCATTTCATGAAAAATTTTAAAAAAAGTTATTGCTTTACTTCAAAGAGTGTTTAAGAGTGTTTAGAGTCAAAGAGACTATGATGGTTCCGACTTAAAGACTTATCTATTGATGAGATGATAGGGGCCTGATACTTTGGCTGTTTGTCGGGCCCACTGGGGTTTACCTGTTGGATTTATTTTGCTCCAGTATTCAGTTTTATTTACTGTTGAGTCCTTATCTTTGCTTATCTCCTTGTTATATCTTGATTTATATGTTTTAGGAGATGATGCATTGATAAGTTAGGGGTCTTTCATGCAAACCAAATATCTATGTGTCTTGATTCACATCTGAATTAAGGGTGAGGTTGGCGCCGTTAAACCGGTTTAAGCCCTCCAGTAAAATATTTTACTGACCGTTCCAAGGCGGTACTTCTTTTGTGGATCTTTTGTTTATTGTTCTGTCTTGTGTTTGCTATGTCTTTGTGCGCATCTGTTTATATGTGCTTTGCGGTCACCTGCTGGGAAAGGACTGACCTCTTGGCTCTCGTTTGTGGTGTCTTACTGTGAGTTTGTCACTCTCCCATTGGTATCCTGGGTCAGGTGCGGTACTTGATTGTATTGATTCCTGCTCTTTGCACCCTTACTTACTTTTATTCCAATTGTGTTTCTTGTCACCAAAGAGTTATTTAACTTCTGGCTATGACATTATTTTTTGACATGACATGATTTGTTTGTTTGATTTGATTCTTTACGTCCCATCAACAATATTTCAGTTAAACAGGGACGGGTCTTCCTTGGTTGAACCAACACTAAGCTAGGATAAATGCGTCTTGCTCAAGGACCACGACGCAGTGACGCCGGTGAATCTTGAACCCTCAGTCTCGAGTCAAGCACTCTACCACTGAGCCTCTGCGCTCGCTTTTTGACATGATATATTCCACTGATTAACAGTAACATCAAATGAAAAAATAATGTTATGGCCACAGGTTGCATAATTTTGATACAAAGAAGTTATGTTAATAACAAAGTAAATTTTCTTTGAAATAAACCAGCTTTGGAGGTGTTAATTTCGCAATAGTTCATATGATGAGAGAATCTTCCATTTGTGCCCATTTCAAATCATTTTTAACTAACCTAAGGCTGTCTAAACTGATTGACTTAAGCTTTAAGTATTTGGTCAACATTATTCAGTCTAGTCAGACTCCTCCCACAGAGGAACGCAAAGAAAAGAATATACTTCCTGGCCCCCATCTCTCAACAAAGTTTGACAAGTAAATTTAATCCTGCCAACAATAAAGGAACCATCTCTCAGAAACCTTCAGCAGAAAATAAAATTCCCCACTCTACCACCTTGTTATGAAATGATAACTTGTGTAAGACCCTCTATAAAACAGAACGAATGGAATAAGAGACCCTATTTCTGCTTGTTAAAGTACCATCAGCACATCAAAGAACAAACATAAGAGTCCCTGTCAAGGCTAGTCACCAAGTCATTTTCTATTTCATCCTTGCTGGGAATCTATCTTAATATATTATCCCAAGGAATCCTAGTTATAGTTAGATTTTATAATACTAAATCTTGTATTAGTTCGTACACTCGAATAGTTCGTTAAATGTCATTTATTAGTTCGTACACTAGTCATTTTTTATATGCAATTCTATTAGTTCGTACACAACGTTTTTTCCTTCATTGGTGCTTGTTTTTAATCAGCGTGGCTGTCTACGATATGTTCCTGTTAACTTTCGCGTGCTTACACCAAACAGACCTTTTCGTCTGTCAATCTAACGACTTCGGTCGCTAACGTAAATCCAGCATTGACGTCGCATGTTAATAACATTAAAATTTGTTTTCTGAAAATCGAGCGAATGCTAATTTACACGCCCTATGTCGCCGATGCGTCGGAGATATATTCTGTACGGTCGTTACAAAAAGTGTCCTTAGAATAATGGATAGTTACATTTTACTTCTGTGTCATATATCTTTTATAATCGGGCACCCAAGCCGCGTGCGACCCGGAAAGCATTTTAATTCTTGTGCAGCTCGGACCCGACACGAAATCAACTTGCGCGGTGCCTCATATAAACTGGTACCAGAATATTTCGTAAATAGCCTGCTGGTACTTATGACAAGGCCCAGGAGAGCATGTGCGTTTGCGCAATCTCATCAGGGTCCCGCTGCTCACTAACATAAAGTTTGAAGTGGATGAAGACTCAGCATGCTCAGATCAAATCAAATTCTAGATATCTACGTACGTTTTGTTTTATATAGTTGAATATCAATTTAGGTTTTCTCAGCGTAACTCAATAAATGTAGTAATAACGGCTTTTCCTAGGTTCAAACAAATGGAACATTTTAACAAATTGTTGAGCCGATCGTGGCGTGTCTTGCCGTCCTCATGAAACTACATACGGAAGGTCCTAAGAGTTCATGATTACCGAGATAGTGTACGCACAGACGCACAAACCGAGTATAATTTGATTGTATCATGATTCTAGGTCTTGATTAATGCCATTTTCATGAAATAAGCCAGTTCATGAGATTATGGTACCTATCGCATATGCGAGCAGCGAAGGCTCAGACGAGCCTGTGCATCTGCGGAAAATCGTCAGCGCCTTCAGGCTTAACTGCGAGCATAGAAGGAATGGAGATGAAGGAACGTTCGTTAATTTTAGGATAATAGCCCCACTAGGTGGCTGTGAATTTGAAAACAGGAAGAATTCGCTTTATTTTAACCACCACACATCTATTGATGTATGTATCCCGACTTTCAATAGATCAGTTTTCATGAACAGTCAGACCGTGTGTCTTTTTTGGAAGGAAAAGTCTTCCAATATGGATGGATTTTCCTTCCATTTAGTTTTTTACAGAAAATTGGAAGGTCTTTATAACATCCATCTTTATGAAAACAGCAAAAGACCTTGAGATCATCCGCGGTGACATACATATCAGAATTTGCAAACATCCTTACCACACGTCTGTAGATGTTTTACCCCGACTTTGTTGTATGAGACCAACAAAGTCGCAGATCAGCCGGGGTACCGCACATTCTTATCAGCGCCTTTGTTATGAATACAAACATTAAACATTTTGTCGGGCCTGGTCTGGGTCAAACCTGTCTGCTAATAATATCAGCCGCAGACATGAAGATCAAATCCGCCGCTTTCATGCCACGTGCTGTTTTAAGAGTTGGGTAATTGGCGCATAAAAGCGGACTTCGCACATAAAACATAATTGCTCAGCTGCATGCGCGGATCCAGAAAGGGGTCCAACTTTGACAACTTTTTTTAATTGATGATGGGAGTGAGGATCCAAACACCACTATATGCGGGTCATCATTGGCCCGCCAGCGAAACACCATATAAATGGCGTTTCGCTGGCGTGCCGCTGATGGCCCAACATCGAATGCTGGCTTGGTAGCTTTGTGATTTTAAAGGGAACCGGACCAGTATGCTAAGAAACCCTATTTTTCAGGTGTGGGGTCTGTCCCCCTCTGGATCCGCCCATGAGCTATCTGGCATGAAAAGACAATTTCTGTAAACTCATCACTTTCGCTCATTGTGATCGCGTACACGTTCGCAAACATGTAATATAAATTGTTTTGGATCTCGGAAATTTACTTTACAAATTCAAACTATCAATGCCCCACAATTTTATCAAATGGCGGGCGACAGCCAGAACTCCTTTTTTAAAATTTGCAGTGGGTGCATAAAAGGCCTCGATACACCGTCACAAAACCGAAAAATCGCACCGGAAATTCACTTTTTTTCTTAACGACGTGAAGAGCATTAGACGCTAGTAGGCAAAGATGAGCCTGTGCATCCAACACTGTTGACTTTACGGTAGTATCATGCGCGGATCCAGGAATTTTTGTCATGGGGGGGGGGGGAGGGTAGGGGGCTCCAGGCTCAACTGACAGAGAAAAACACTCTGATAACGTTTTCTTAGGCATCATCCTTTTACAATTTTACAGAGGGGTCCAATAATTTATTTTAAGGAAAACTATAATTTTTAAGGTTCCAGAGGGGGTCTATCATTTTTCAGGGGAGGGGGGTCCAAATTTTTCCAGGGGGTGTGGGGTCCAAATGCTAATTTCAATTGAAACCTAAAGAATTTGTGATTTTCCAGGTGGTCCGGGCCCCCCATACCCCTCTGGATCCGCGTATGCGTATGATAGATCCACTTGCGATATCCAAATTTTCAAGTCAACAGTAAAGTCAATCCCGAAGGACAGGTTTTTTTTCATGCAATTGTTCATTTTCCATTCCCGGAGCATCTAGTGACACCTCAAAACATGATGAGGTATATGATTCTTCAATATGTTAGTGGAAAACAAATGTTGAGACCTCGGACCCTGGTCCGAGTTGAGACACAGTGATTATCGCGACTTTTAGTCAACTATTGATGGTTTCAGTCTTTCATTATGTATATAAGACTAGGCCTTGATTTCTGGCATCAGTTTTAGAAAAACGGGCTGTCTAATGTTGTCAAATAACGTTAATGCTAGATACATTACCATATCATACCATGCATAAGCTGGGTGCTTAAGATCAAGCAACATACTCGCTGGAAGAATGTGTTTAATGGTAAAAAAATACAGTTCAAACGTTAATAATCAGATCTTAGAACAAATCTACATGGATATGCTCGAGAAGCTCAAAATGGAAGCATGCAGTGTGCAAGAACACATACAATAATATGGCTAAACAACCGCCAGCTTTTTTGAAAAGTTAATACTTGTGTAAATCCAATCGATGATGATATTGTTGCGCGAAACGAAAAGAAAGTTAAGGTGTATTTATTTTATTATTATCATTCGTTTCTGTCTATCGACAGTGTCTTTTCATGCAATTGACTTGATTTCAAACGCCACTGCTATCATTCTGTCCATAAAAACTTATACCTAGCGCACTATATTTTTAGAACTATTTTAGTGGCGGTCAGGTTCATAAAGGGCGGGAAAACATTAGCAATCCATAAGAAAACGTGTCTTCTTCACGTTTATGACAAAAGGACAGGGCTGCGTTTATTGTCCGTCTCGTAATGTTTAAAAGCAAAGAAAAGTATAATGATAAAAAACGATTGCAAGATATTGTGCTTTTAATTGCAATATCTGGCTGCATCATAGATATTGCAAACGGTTCTTCGTCGTACAAGAGCAGGTTTTCTCATGCCAAGGCATTGTCTTTCTGACGCTCGTTTGAGGCATCCAATGGGGTTTACTGATTTGCGAATTTGTCCCAAATTTTTACCAATTAGCATCTTCATAAAACTCATTTTTACCAGTAAGCACATTCAGCATTACAAAATATTTTTTTTATCACTGATTTCTCTTATATTAAACTGATTAAAGCGTAATTTTAACAAACGAAACACTGATTTTTAAGGTACCCCGTTGAGACCCTCTCCGTTTGATGTACAAATAAACTTATAATTCTGTTTCAATCATATGTAAGCTTTCAATAATCAAGTTTTCAAGCACAACAACGTTTTTCTGACCATTGGGTTTACGTTTCAGAGCTGAAAACCGAAACAAACTAATAAAATACCAATATTGTTTTTGTCTAGCAGCAGGACAAGGGTTGTTTGCATTAAGGACATTTGGTTCCCAGCGGCTTACACAGGCTGTAACGGTCTAGGTAGCGGACTGGGTAGCAATGTTAAACGGGGGTTCGATGGTATGGGGATTTTGTGTGTATTTTGTGTATATGATACCATTGGAAACAGATGTTTTGAGAAAACATCGTTTCCAAAAATGCTTGCAGCGTATCTTGATTTTGAGGTTGACTTGTCAAAAATAAACAATTGGCAATATTTTGTTACTGAACGAGCAGCGAATGCTCAGGCTAGTTTACGCATATGCACAGACACATTAGACTCTTCGCTGTTCCCATACACAAAGCGTGAATGTAGATAAAGACTCCGACCAAAATTAAGGCCTCTAGCCCTGCTCGATATGTCATCATGGTCATTTACTGGAGGCTTTTGTGCATATGCAATAAGTTTCGAAATCTCATGTGTTTGCGTAGACGGTTCTTGGTTGATTTGAACACAACATTTTTTTAAAAGTGTCAATCGTTACCGGCTATAAAAGTCGCCATGCGCGGATCCAGAAAGTTTGGCAGAGGGGGTCCAACTCTGACAACGTACAATGTACATGTATTTTTTTTTCTAGTTGATGACCCAATACCATTAAAAGCGGGCCATCATCGACCCGCAGAGAAACTCTTACTGGCGGGCTGATAATGGCCCAACAAGGAATGCTGGTTTGGTAGCATTGTAATTCATCAGGGGATTCGGACCAGTATTGCTAAGAAACGCTATAGCTATATGATTTTTCAGGGAAGGGTCCGGACCACTGCCCCCCACCACGACCCCCTCCCTCTCTGGAATTGCGCATGGTTGCACATTCTGTTCGGCGCATTTGTCACAAATTGAGTGAAAAACATGAATTGGCTAAAATTTGCCGCTAATACATTTCTATCAAATGCAAAATGCATTCGTGAATACAATTAGTTTTCCATTTGTTCATTAATAACGGAAAGCAGGAGCTACCCTGCGGAAAACTATACACTAATTAGAACTCAGTATGTCCGTTTCTTTTCATTATATTTCTTATAATTGACTTGATTAAGCACGATTAGTGTGTTTGTGAACAGTGAATCGCCAGAAGATCAGGATGTATCCTTCTGGTCAAGGAAAGGTGATGCGTCAAAAGCATGTTTTCTGATATATAATTACCCTATCTTTAGAAAGAATGGGCCTCTACGCGGAAAAAAAACTGATTTTGTTTTCATACGAACAACATAGACGCATAGATGCATCTGCGCATTCTGGTCAGCGCCTTTGTTATTCACTCTCTAGAAAGTAGAACTTGATAACTGGGCTAGCCAAGGCAGACCTTCACCTTTCTGACTGGTCTGTGTAGCTGATCAAGCTAATTTGAAACTTACTTAGTCGCAAACTCAGAAGACCCTTTTTAGGAAGTCGATGGCCAAATATTAAATATGCACAGCAAAATAATCGTCAGTAGAAAAACTAAGATATCAGAGACAACATATAGATATGAAATGTGAAAGACTAGTGTTTTTGGTTTTATGTGAAACGCGAAAGAGATTTCGTCGGTTCTTGACAAATCTAACCTAGCGGTTTATGTTTTTGAGTGATTCAAACATGACTCTCCGTCGAATAGAAAACAAAAAAAAGGTCAATAAAACTCTTTTGAGTTTCAACAACATATGTTTTGGTTGAGAAATAAGAAAACTAGAAATAAGGATTACATAATATTAACTAAATGCCTGTCATGTACTGTGAGGACATTTACAAGTTGGAGAAAAATCGGAATACAATGTAATTCGGATTCGGACCAAAGAGCGCATTTCAGTCACAGTAAAACCTGTGTAAAGCGGCCACTCTCAAAAAGACAGAAAATTGGTTTTCAATACCATTTATCGCTTAATGCAGGTCAAAAGTATTGCAGTATGCTCCAAGGGGAGCATTCTGCAATACTTTCGACCTTCATTAAGCTACCAGTTGTCATTAAGATCTTTGTTTTGTCTTTTTTTGAGTGGCCGTTTGACACAGGTTTTACTGTGTATTTTCATTATCAAATTTATGCCTCAACGGTGTGACTGTGCGTCACGAGAAGATTTAGCTAAGGCATCAGCCAAGCCTGATCAGAGTTTTACTGTCCGTATGAGGAAACCTTTCAGTGCTCTAATCAAAAGATAATGATAAATCGAGCGTGCTCATAAGATTTTGGTCGCATCGTCAAGCAACGAAGGCTGAGACGAAAGCTGCATATATATATATATATATGCACACACTCGCCAGAGCCTTCGCTGCTCGCATTATATAAAGAATGGGTGTTTATGAAATTTCTGACCAAATCTTAGACCTGTAGCCCCGCTAGATATGTCCACATGGACGTTTATAGTAGCGTTTTTGCGCTTATGCGATAAGTACTAAATTCTTCTGTGATGAAGTTACCTTGATGTTCAAGTGAACACTCAGATGGACGTGAACATTAATAAATGAGCCACGTGCATTAGAGAGCCTTTTTTACCCACATATTAGGACGAGAAAAAAATTTGCTTTTCAACAATTTCTTTAGAGTTAATTTAGGTGTAATTTGTTATTCATTATTGCTATGGTAGCAAAATGGGCTAAATAGGAGTATAGTCAGTTTTGACCAAAATTGAGACTTTTGACAGTCTATTTTTTTCTTCAAAATGACCATCTACTCAGTATTTTAGCCATTTTCGGTGACACAATTCTGTTACTATATAGCAATGGTGAAAGTTGAACAGTTACGAGACTTAAACGGTTGTATATTGGTTAAAGATTAAAATTCATGTGGAAGGTGAAAGACATTAGATATTTTAATGTCTGTGGAGCTATTTTAGCTATTTTACTGCCGGGCTTCACAGACATTATAATAGTTAAAGTTTTTTCATCCAAGTTTAACTGAATTTCAGTCCTTAATTAAAACCAATCAGAAGAAGTTTGTGAAATGCCACTTTTGGTTTAGAGTGGAACAAAAATGTTCTTAAAAAGAAATCCGATCTGAATACATTCATTAAAAGGGGCAATCAATAGAAATGTTTGGTAGTTAAAGCATATGCACAAAGGCCTCTAATAAACGTCCATGCAGACTTATTCAGCAAACCGAGAGGTCTAAATTTTGGTCTGATTCTTACTCTGCATCCATACAGGCGAGTTTGTGCATATGCGCAAATTCGCTTGAGCATTCGCTGCTCGCTGATGCAATCAGTAGCGAATCTCGTGCACTTGTCCATATGAGCCGTGACACGTGATTTCCAACAATGTGGCATTTTGACATGTGTATACTCAGACGAGCCTATGCAGCCTCCTGTTAAACTTAGATACCCCAAATGATGTTCAGTCAGTAGCTTAACAATCATATAATATTTAAGCGACTAGCAAAGGCTCTGATCAGACTGCGCGTATGCGCAGGTTGGTCTGAGCCATTGCTGGTCGCACATATCACATTGTTTGAAATCTCATGTCACGGCTCATATAGTTTTCACAGAACAAATCATTTGACCTGGTAACTCGAACTATCGCTCATTACACTACGAGTAAACGGACGATTGAAAGATGAATACTACCATGATGGACACCAATACTACCATGATGGACACGAATACTACCATGATGGACACGAATACTACCATGATGGACACGAATACTACCATGATGAACACGGATACCATCGTGTTGGACACGCTGCAAGCTGTGCAACGGTACATTGACATGATCTCTATTCCAATTTGCCTTGTGTTTGGAACGGTTGGACACATAATCTCTTTTATCGTCTATATCAGAAAGTGGTCAAGTTTCACAGTTCCACTCGCGTTTTTATCATGCTTTGATCTGCTATTGCTCTGGACAGATAGTGTCTTCAGTGGATCATGGGCCTATTTTAGACATGTGCTGGAAACACGGCCTTATGGCTGTGGGATATCTTACTATCTATTGAATGCCTTGTTACTGGCATCAACAATCATCATAGCATTGTTTAGCATTTTGCGAACATTTTCCGTCGTTCGACCGCTACAGTTTGCTCCTATCTTCACTACGGAACGAGTTCTTCGTACTGCCTGCATTCTAACTGTCATAGTGTTCGGCTTGCAGTGTCATCTTATTTATGGCTTCATCAATATACCCCATTACAACACAACCATCCTGTATAGATATATGGTTTGTGGGTTCCGTTCTGACGCCTACCACACCTTTTACTTCAATTACTGGGCATTAGCGGAGACGATTGTTCTAATAGTAAGCCTGGGAGCTATAGTAATTGGAAACATCGTTGTTATCACCAGCTTAGTTCGACGAAAGCAGATCAGCAACACGGCTATTGATACTGCGGGAATCAGCGGCCGTCTAATCGCTGTCAGCATTGTTCAAATTCTTGCATGGGCGCCGTGGATAGTCCTGTCTCTGTTTGTCATCACTGGAACTGAGTATGACAGAGAGGTTGGCTCATATGAGGACAGATTGTCTCTGGTTTTGTTGGAACTAGGATTTGTAATTTTAAGGGCCCAATGTGGTTTTGGATTCCTAGCGTACACGTTCGTCGGATCAGAGTTTCGCACCGAGTTTCTACGAATCATTTGCTGCAAGAATGGGTTACCTCCAACTTCTCAGGTCAGTGATGGGCAAGGGCAATAAAGTGTTCGTTTTCTCATACTGCAAGAGAGTAATTGCTTAACGCTGCAGATGGCTGCAGTTGCAATGGATGCGGGCTTTTTTTATCCACTAACTCACGTGACTTTGTCGGATAGAAAACAGAAGGAGGACAAGTTTTAAACAGGTAGAGAGAGAGAGAGAGAGGGGGAGAGAGATATTGCCGAATGATGAAATTATGCTATTGTTTCATTTTGTTGAAATTGAGTCAAACAAATGCCAAAGCCTTAAGGTGACTTTTACCTGTTACTGTTTCCCTATGTAGAGCACCATGACCCCTAGATTGGACCGCTTTTAGTCCCAGATCCATAATTTGAACAAACATTGTAGAAGTACACTAGGTAATGCTAGATGGCAAAATATAAGGGCTATTATAGGCTTTGTGACCTCAAACAAGAAGCTTTTTGGCTGCGCCGTATGATATCACTTTCCCTTGCTTATTTCAACCAATCACGATAAGTCGCAATTTTGCATTTTAAAAAAAAATCTCATTGGTTGATAAATAACCAGACTGTCCACTCGAACGTATTTTGTATTCCTGCGATCACTGAAAGTTATTTCAAAGTCTAGAGATACAGACTAAAGCAGCTGCACTTTTCTTCTCAATAAAAATGTCAACTGAAACGGAAAGTAGACTCTTCATATAAATATTCATTGCGGAAAAAATACTGAAATTATTAAACATAGAGTAAGACAGCTTTAGTTAAAACGTTGACTTTAATGTATTTTTTCATTGAATTTCCAAAAGATATTCTTTTGAGGTGAATCCACCAAAGTTTTGTGTTTGTGTGTCCTCTTTGCACGCTGGTTAATTTTGCATGCTTTTTTATCATCGGCATTTTTTTTCCGGAACTACCATCAGAGAGTCAAATAGTTTCCATCCAGATCAGACCAGTACCTTTAACGTAACAAACCTTCCACGATGGAACACGGTCCTCTCAAGAGATTATAGACTTTACAAGTGTAACAAACAACTGTACATAAAAAACGAATTCCACAATTAAAATGCAGCCAAATATCATTTTCAAATATATTTTTTGTATTATTTGTTTTTACATTCATTTTAAGCTCATATGACCAAGACATGCAACTGACTGTAACCACACAAACATCTTATGAAGGAACCATATAACTAGAGGGTGATTTTCAAAGACTGGGCTCATGGTACATAGTAGAAAAATTGCGATATTTGCTGTTAAAAAGACAAAATGACAAGAAAATTGGCCGGGTGACTGCTTCGTTTCCACTTTCTGCAATCTTTCAAATTCTTGCTTAACATATCAAACTACGCAAAGAGTTGTTGTTGTTTTGTTGCTTTACGTCCCAAGTCAACAGCTATGGTCAGTGCGGGACGGTCAGTTCACCTAACCACACTTTTTTCCTGGGCAAGCTTGAACAAGCAGTTAACCAGTACTTCGTGCACATACTTTCGCTTGTAACTGACAACAACCCTTCTTGAATGATTCAGCGGAAGGGAGGAGAATGACCGTAGAAATTATTTCATGATCAATCTCCACGAAAGTATGGGACCGGACCGGGATCGAACTCGCGACCCCTGGATCTGCAGTCAGACTCGCATCTGTTGCCAGACACGTTACCGACTGCGCTACGCGGCCCGGTACTACGCAAAGAGAATAGGGAAAAAAAATCCTACTACGCAAAGAGAATAGGAAAATCATAAAATCATTTTTTTTCTTAGCGTGTAAGCATCTATGACTGGCCGCTGGGTGTAAATAAACCTGCAATATTTTGCGAACACGATCTGTTGTCTCTCATGTCCGCGATCTTTGAAGGGCCTTACCGCAGCCAAAAAAGTCTAGAAGATATCATGTATACGACTGTGTTTAAGCACCACATTATCCTTACATACAAACCGACCATTTTACTAATGTAAGAATCAAAATTTAAACACTATATTAAAGATGGACAGTTCATCTTTCTTGAACTATTTGTGATTTAAAATGAGCCACCGTACCGCATGAGACTTCCAACAATGTGGTATGTGCGACTAGCAAAGGCTCAGACCAGCCTGCGCATACGCGCAGTCTGATCAGAGCATTTGCTTGTCGCTTGAATATTCTATGACTGTTAAGCTACTGAATGAACATCATTTGGATTTTCTAAGCTAAAAAGAGGCTGCACAGGCTCGTCTGAGTCTACACTTGTCAAAGTGCCACATTGTTGGAAATCACATGTCAGGGCTCAAATTATGTTGAGAATCAAAAAAAAGATATTAATTGATAATGCAACTGCCTTCTATTATCCGTATACATTAAAAATCGCCCACACATGTAGAAGTGCTATATAGTACAGTAGTGCAGACCTTCAAATGGGGCCCAAGGGTTTGGGGGATCTGGGGGGAATGACTTTTTATGTTCGGGGAGCTGGGGAGCACTGGTAATTATTTTCAGGCATTTTGGGAGCAAGTTCATAGTTTTGGGTATTTAAGGAGCCCTGCAAAAAAGTAAAAAAAAAAAACACCTTAAAGGATAAGCCTTCATTTCGTTTGATTTTTTTTAAATTTTATTCTTCGACTTCTTGGGGGAAGCCCCCCCCCCCCCCCCCCCCTTGAAAATCTAAATGTATTTACTTTCGTGCTAACATGCCAATCTGGATTGGTATTGGTAACTGAATCTCACCTTAAAAGAAAAGCCATCATTTCGTTTGATTTTTTAAAAAAATCCTCGGCTTCTGGAGGGAAGCCCCCACACCCCCTTGGAAAATCTAAATGTATTTAATTTCGTGCTAACATGCTAATTAATCTGGATTTGTATTGGTCACTTATATGGCGAATAATTTTTACTATTGTGGACAATTATCCCTAAAATTGTGTTGGTTTTTAGGTTGATTATAACATATCTTGGAACACTCATAATAAGCCAGATCGCACCATTTTAATAAAGATAATTCCGGACCCCCCTAGGACGTATCTGAATCTACATTATTACGCGCCTGTAATGTAATATTTGATGTAAAAAAAAGGAAAAGCCGCCATTTTTTACATTTCTTTGGCTTCGGGGGGGCTGTTGCCCCCCCCCCCCCCTCGACTCCCTTGTAGAATGTAAATGTATTTATTTCTGTACTAACGTGTGCATCTAGATTGATCTTGGAGAAAAATATGGCACAAATTTTGGTTGTTTATTTATTATCCTAAAAATTGTTGATTTTTAGTTGATAATAGCATACTTTGGAACACTCAGAATGCACCAGATCGCACCATTTTTATCCAAAAAAAATCGGGGAGCATGCCCCCGACCCCCCCCCCCCCCCCCTAGCACAAGTGTGAATCAACATCATAACAGAGCTATATCTGATTACGCGGCTGGTATGTAATTCTCTATTTAGGTAATTAGATATTTTTTATTAAAACTTTGACGAATGTAGATCAGATATATTCTTACTGGTTGAAACTAAACTAAACTTACGAATTGGGCATAATAACAATTATAAAAAAAAACACTTTCTATGGCTACAGAAATAAATGCTTTCATTTTGTTTAAGAAAATCTAGTTTCATCTATTGAAAAAACACACTTTAACAGCCCTCCCCGGCCAGAAAACAAAATGGCCTAGCTGCCCCTAATAAAAAATCAAATCTAGAGAGCGTTCCTCCACACCTACTTTACCAAATACAGCTACAGAATGTTAAGGATGGCCGTATATATAATGCATTTCATTAAAATAATTATATACCATATGCACGCTTAGGGATGTCAGTTACAACGCAAGGTGGTTCTGGACGACAACTCGTTACGCGCCCATTACGACTGCTTACCTGTGCTGGACGACAGGTAACGGGTTTTAGATGACAGTTTTAGGATTTTGGACGACAGTGGAAAGGAGCAACACACACAGACGTCGCAGAAAATGATAATATAGTGTGTTTGGCTATTTTAAATAATTCCTGTCATATTGGAGTTTGTAAGTTTGACATTCGAAGTACAAACACCATAGATATTTGTAGTTAAATTGTAAAACTTAGGTCTGGAAAAGAAACTTAAGAAATGTGTAATTTGTGATTAATTACTTGCGTTTTCATCATGAAATAAGCATAAATGGTCAGACAATAGATCTCACATTATTTTTCAGTCAATTTTTACATGTCCTTCTTAAAAGAAAACTGAAAACCTCAAAATTTCATTTTTTCTAATGTTACTGGTTAGAGACGACTGTGTAACAGGCAATAGACGACATCGGTTTTTCTGTAACAGATGAGAGACGACATTTCTTTTTCTTTCATGAACCCTTGAGTAGATGTAAATACTGCTCTGAAGCCTATTCAACGCCTGAAGAAGTAGTTCATCATTGTGCGACCTCACATCGAATGTACATACCAAGCCCCAGGTAATCAGAAGAATTTAAAGGTTAATACCATATATGTGATTGGTGGCTTTTATAGTCTTCTGGTTCCAGAGAATGTTTAAAAGAGGTTTTACCTTATTTGACAGCATCTTGGTCACAAGACTAAGAAGTTAGTGTGTATGATCTAGAAATACAACAATCATAAACTCCAGATCAACCCACTACATCATGAGGAAAACCCTCTAAACATTAATTACAGTAACAAGATATCCGTAAGACAATAAAAGCAAAGCTACCAGCTCTCTCTTCCTCTTCACGATGATTGCAAAACTAGGAAGGGCGCAAAGTAATGCATACCAAAACAAAGACAAACGCAGAACCTCCATAATGAGAAGTACATTAAACAATAGATCAACATCATGGGAACCATCACACCAGAACGGACAGCAGCCTAAGCAACTGGGGTGGGGGCTTAAATGCATTTTAAGATCATTCGAATTTACTTTCGTCCCTCCTTCCTAAGGAGTCTCCATATGAAATTCGATTGACATTGTGGTTTCAAAGGAGATGTTTGAAAATGTTGACGAACAGACAGACGGATGGAGATTGGAGTCATTTGTATACTATTAGCTGACCTCGGAGCCTTCAGCTTTGGTACACTTAAAACGTAGTTTTATTCTACCATGTGTGATATGTGACTTACACTTTGTCAGACCAGGAGCTTATTATGGGCGATTGCGGGTAATACTTCCCACATTAAAATCTTTTTAATTGTTTGCATACAGTTTGTTTTATGTATGGACTGTCGGTTTATGAAATAAAAAGGATATGTCACCACACTCAATTTTCATAATCTCTCATGGAAGTTTTCAGCATTTTACAAATTTTCTGAAAAAATCCAAGTCCTTAATATTTAACTAAAATATTTGTAATCGCCATCCAGCTTCTTTATTTTAATTTTAATTATTGCTCATGACCTCAATTTTTCTAGCAAATGTAAAAATGTACTTGTTCCCAATCCATGTCAAGATACTGCATGATATATTTTGGTTATTCCCCCATTAAAGGATTTCTATTTTTAGAGCAAATTATATATAAAAAATCTGGTATTAAAAATCTTATTTATTGTTATTATTTCATGGACTATCATTTGACGTTTTAGAAAAAAGAAAAAAAATGTCTTGCAGGAGGGTCGAAGTTATCCCCACCCCCACAAATTTTGAGGATAATTCAATTTAAAAATTTAAGGATTGTAATTTTTGTCATTTATATAATTCCTTATGTCTTGTATGAAGAAATTTTGCAATCCAAGAGGAAAAAAGAAAAAGAAGAAAAAAAACACAATTTGTTATAAGTGCCCACCCTGGATCGACCCTGGTCCTCCGGTTCCAAAGTCTGACACGATTAGCACAAGGCCACGACCTCAAGTCATGCGCATCTCGAAGTAACAGTACATAATCCGAGTATTTGCCATATTCATATTCTCATACAGGGTAAATGACATATCACCCTCGGTTAAAACAGAAGATTCTTTGGTGTAAGATATATTTAATAAATCAATCACTGTCGTCTCCACCTGCTACGCTGTCCACAATAACCTGTAACAAAATATCTGCAGTCGTTACACATCTGTAACATGGAAAAATGACTGCAGTTCATTCGTTTTGGTTTTAAAAACGCGTTTGTCTAAAAGTAAGCAGATTTAGAAGTAAAATCTTTCTTGGTCTATGTAATGGACAATGCAATGTCTAATCACATCAAGTCATAAAATGTTCAAAGAAAACGAAAGTGAAAGTACTAAATAAGGATATGAGGACATGTGTAGTAGTAAAAAACAGTTTCAATAATAATAATACATCATATACGCGTTAACTGGATACAGTTGCCATGCTCTACAGGATTGATTAAGTTTAGATAAGTGTCGTGGACAAATATACAAAGACAAAATAGGATGCTTGCGGTTTATTGTGTCTTAAGTCTCCCGAAAACGATACACATTCAATAGCACAAACCTATATTTAGAAATATTTCGTCCGGAACCTGCAACGCGCTGTCGTCCAGAACCACCTTGCGTTGTAACAGACATCCCTAAGCGTGATATAGCCCGTGGCTAAGCCGTATCATTACGTATATAACGTAAAATATTAAGTGAATTTTAAGTCATCCGCTCGTGTATATAGCTTCATAGTTTTTAAGTATGTCAATTTAATCCTATTGAAAGAAAAATCAATTTTAGGGAGAATTGGCTTATATTTTTGGGGGATTTGGGGAGAAGTTGAATTAATTTTAAGGATTTGGGGAGCAAATGAAAATACTTTCAGAGAGCTGAGAGATTCTCTTTCATGGATGTGGGAATATCAATGCAGTATTTTCAGGGATCAAGGGAGCGCAGACCCCCCCCTCCCCTAGGGGCCTCTCAAATGAGACACAGTTTTTCGTTTTTAAAGTTTTAAACAGGGACTTTCTATACCAATGGGACTGGAATCTCAGTGGAAATCGATAATAAATCTCACGTATGAGCTGAAGCAGCCATATTTTATAGACTGGCCTGAAATGTTGACCAAACAATCTTACCTCTGGTCGAGTTTTCACTTGAAAACCGATCACTTAAGATGGCATCAGAATAGATAAGCCTTGAAAATTGAATGCAATATGTCTATTAAACAAAATGAGGTCATTTTAAAAAAAACTTTTTTAGCCATAGCCATCAAATTTACGAACGGAAACTTGAAAGTTAAAATATCAGAAATCAATGAAAAAGAATGTGGAATCGCCAAAAAAAACATCGAACATTGTCTTGGACGATTTAAAATACGCCACAAACAGGGGCTTTACATATTAATGAAAGGTGAATTCTAATGCACTTGCAAATGCAACGCGACATCTGATTGGATAACGTCATAAATTTGCGACAGTAAATCCTGCGATTTACTGTCGGAAACCCGACGTCATTACGTAACGTCGCTTTTCATTGGTTGACAAGTGAATATATGCAGCTGGCAAGAGGTTTTATGCAGCTGGCGTCGCTGGACGTATAGGCGCAACAAAGTACATTTTCGCCGTCTTTTTGAAGGGAAAATGTTAATAGTGCATTTTGAATGGGGATAACCGTATTCAAAATTTTCATTTGGGGAGGTATATCGTCGGATATACGTTCGGAAATCACGTTTTACGGCTCCGCTTACGCGTCGCCGTAAAACTAAATTTCCGACCGTATATCCGACGATATACCTCCCCAAATGAAAATTTTGAATACAGTTATCCCCTAAATATATTCCTTTAGCCTTTCTTCTCAACTATTAACTGATTATTTTTTGAAGAAGGCTCTCATTTTACTGAGAAGTGTTCCTAAACTGATCCACCCATTTTTAAAGTAAAAAAAAAAACAAGCCACCATTTTCTTACACACCCCTTTCACACTGGTAAATGTATACGTCGATTTGGTGGTATTTACGCGTATTGCCGGTACTTCATATTGGTGTTAATACTATATAGAAAAACATGCCCTATGCCACAAGGACTATAGAATTAGATCATTTTTAAGTATTCAGTATGTGCATGGCGATTTATGTAAGCATTTAGGAATAGATTCGAGTACCGATCTAGATGATCGGTACTCGAATCTATTCCTAAATGCTTACATAAGATGATCGGTACTCGAATCTATTCCTAAATGCTTACATAAATCGCCATGTGCATTCCGAATACTTAAAAATGATCTAATTCTACAGTCTTTTAGGCATATGGCATGTTTTTCTTTATAGTATTAACACCAATATCCACCACTTCCTGTCTATGAAGTACTGGCAATACGCGTAATTACCACCAAATCGACATATACATTTACCAGTGTGCTTTTGTACAATGTAAAACCTTCCCTATTTTCACTGTGTACACGCCTCATAGTCAAAGCTATTCTAGGTGGCCAATCACGTGGTCTGCCTGATTGGGTTCACAGACTTTACAAACCAGTAATCAGACATACACCGGTAAGGATTTAGTTATGCTAAGTCAAATTTTATGCGGTTAAGTGCAAAAAACACTCATATTTTTCTGCACAATACTGTGTAAAAGTTCTTCCTGGGTTCGCTGCAGTTTCCAGATTACCTCGAACAACTGAAGAAAAAAACGGAAAATTCTCCGTGATATGGTACATACCAAACTCATTGAAAGTTGTTTGAGGCAATCTGGGAAACTGTAGCAAACCCAGGAGAAACTTTGACACAGTCGTGTGCAGAAAATATAAGTGGTTTTGCACTTTACCGCATGAAATTTGACTTAGTATTACGAAAGTTATGGACGATTTTCCTTACCTGTGATGCCCGGACACTGGTTCAGGAAATCCATGAACCCAATCATGCTGACCACGTGATTGACCACCTTGTTATTTTCATACGCGATTACCAAAAATATATTTTTCTTTCATTTGACAGCGATATTTTTGAAAAAAATGTTGCCGATTTCTTTTAAATATGTTCCACTCTGTCAACCAGTAGGCGAAAATAGGTGATAAAAATATCTTTCAAAAATAAGCCCCATTATAAAATTTATGAAAAAATTAAAACGGTGATTGAAAGATAATTGATCATCGTTTGTAAATATAAATGGATTTAATGAATTATTATTTCTAATAAACGGATTATTGTCGATTATTTCCGCACTATTAATTCTATTGAGACTAGTCAAGTTAACCGCTGAAACAACTTCAGTTATCGCAAAATCACGGCCTGCATCATAAAACGCGATAAACTACGAGAGTGTTATCCTGTCTAAATGGATATTCCTTGTTTTAAATAAACGTTACATCACACTAAAAGTTTGCATAAACCTAGAAATAGCAAAACCCAAACTAGAATTAAATTTTGGTGCATAATGATATCAATTTTAACGCACTGATATCATGTAAAATTAAATAACTTTTTGTTGGTATAAAAATACCCGTTCAGTACCCGTTTTGTACTGTCAGTGAAATACACATGACATTGAGATAGTCTTAAAAATATGCATTAACGACAAGTATCTTGTTGAATTCAACAAATAGCATGGTTTACAATGAACAATGAACATCTCAGCTGCTTATATAGACCCACGAATGATGGATAATATATTTTCGTTTAACGCCCTGCTACCACTATCATTTTGTCTGCTCCCATCTGTATTTTCTGTGACTGTTTGTGTGCGCGTACAATATTCATATGATATTAGACCAAAACGAATTATGAAAATACGGATAACATCCCCCACACACAGCAGGATGGGCATCTATATTTGACACACACACCGAAGTATTTCATTTCACATTTTAACTTTAACCATGTTTATATTGTTGTCAGGCATAAGCATGGCGTCCAACCGTAACATTGGAAGAACGGTCGAAACGCCGGAACCTCGGTCATTTCACGCCAAAGTTCGGTCAGTTTCAATGGGTTCGCCGCCATTTTTGGTGTTTTGATGGACGGTAGGTAGAAACTATCACTTTTAAAAATATTATGATACGTTGATCGAACATGAAAAGTAGCCTATCCGGATCTACATGCATTCTTCTAACTGCCAAATCTTCAACTCTAACATAAACTTTGCTAAAATTGTCAAATACTTCAAAAGAAAATTGTTGTTCAGGTTCGTACCATGCACTTTGAGAGCTTTTGTACTAGGAAGGTTCGTACTTTTTTGATATTTTTGAAATTATTGATCAGTGATGAATGAAAAAGTATTTGAATCTGATCTTTGATCATGAGCTGGGGGAGCGCAGTGGCTCAGCGGTAGAGTGCTTGACTCGAGACCGAAGGGCCGCGGGTTCGAGCCTCACCGGCGTCACTGCGTTGTTGTCCTTGAGCAAGACACATTTATCCTAGATTAGTACTGGTTTAACCCAGGAAGACCCGTTTCAGTTTAACTGAAAGATTGTTGATGGGACGTAAAGAGTCAGATCAAACAAACAAACAAATCATGAGCTGGCCTTTGCTTAGATTTTATTAACACAGAAAGCAATGACAGAGGCACAACCCACGAAATTTAAGGTAACACCGGATGCAGCGGTCATGCATGCTTGCGTTGTAGGTGAGTGGAGCAAAAGACAGCATTGAATGTGACGTATACCGTGGTTCATGCCATTTTGAACACAAATTTAAAGATGATAACTAAGATTATTTGCGTACTGCAAACATTGCAGAGAAATGTTAAATCTTTATGCTGTTACATTTCTAATATAAGAGGGTACCAAACGCGTGAAAATGGCTGGAATATTGCGTAATGGCTGAATGCAAGAATGGGGCTAACTCCAAAACTAATAGGGCTTTTAGAACCAGATTCTTGCGCTAAACGAATTTAACCCCGTTTTCTTGATATAAGTTACACCATATGGACCTCATCATGAGAAATAATGAGTAGGATCAGGAAATACCACAGTCACGAACTGCAGGCAAACCCCTGGCACCATGAGGAAAAGCCACACAGTATTCACAAGACACAAGGAAAAAAAACGGTTCGGTGACAGAATTTCAGCAGATACGACAGTTAATTTTAATATGAAAGTGTATCTTAATGTTCAAATACTGGGTATTGCATAACAGTAAAAGTGTTACGGATGTTGTCACGAGGAAACACATGAAAGCCATTTAAATGTGACAGGGGTCCAATTTTTCAGGTTTCAAATTTAAACAGAAATCTAACACAGTGCAGGCCTTCAGAAATCTACTACATCCGAGATCCGACTGCACGAAATAGTAGTCTAGACATGTGACAACATGAAATGTGAAGGAGTTATCTCAAGTGTGTTTGGATCGTTTAGAAAAGCAAAGGATCATTGACGGTTTGGGCCTTATACGCCTATTTTTCTGTTTCACAGAACGCTGTTTTTGAGTTTCTAGTGTGGTGCATGTAGTATCAGTGCAATAGATGAATCTAATGGCAAGTGCCAGCTAGCAAAATATTTTCAAAATTCCTACGCACTCGAGAGTTATGGCGGGTAGAAAGGGTAGGGGGTCTGAAATTTCATGAAAATAACAAAGTGCTTTAAAAAGTGATTTCTGCACGTTTTCTTGATTTATTTGGTAGGCATGGTGATATCTATTGATTATACCATATGCAGAGTATTAACGAATCACGATAATTGATGAAATTGTTTTAAAAACAAAAAATGTTTTGTAATAAAATGATTTTGGGGAGATAATTAAGAAGTTACCTGTACATTTTTGACTACATGTACCGTAAATAATACAAAACTGAAAGCTCAACAAAAGAAACAAATATTTTTGAAGGAATGAATGTGTCCCATTTAGCATTGGAAAGTAAAAATGATTCTAACTAGATCCTTTGAATATTACTTTTGCTTTGTTTAAAGGGCATTGCATATTGAATGTATTTAAAGTGTCCGAACATTTATGGTATACATATGCATGTATATCCCTATAAGAGACACTATATTGAACACTAAAGTATTTACCTGTTATAACTCTTTGCATGCCAGTGGATAATTTTGTCGTCTGCCAATAGCCCTTTGCAAACATTTTGAACCCAGATGAAGACCAACAGGATTTCCGTCTTGATGTGGATCTAAACTGTTTGACACTCTGATGGTGGTCCTGAGTGGTTTATTTTTAAAAACTTTATTTTGAAGAAAGTCAGCAGACGAAAATAAAAACATGAACAATTCCCTAGCATGCAAATAGATAAGTACGGGACGTTTGCAAAATAATGTGTCATTTAATAACAGTGAGATTTTTTTATGAAAAATGCATAAAACCTTGCTAATTCTACTTTTAATCTCTAAGTACTTTATATCAAACGAGCACAGAATACAAAGCAATTTAGGAGGTTGGTTCTAGAGAATTTCATTACTGTCATTAATTTCTTATTTGGTAGAAAAGGCATTTTATGGGCTTAGGCCCTGGGTTTTTGGGCTGCTGAACATCTTTCCCCCCTTGTGCCAGCAAGCCACTTTCATACAATGTGTAAAATATGGTTACACATATACATGCAAAAGCTTTTGCTGGCACACGGGGGGGAATGATATTTTAAAAAATGTTTTCGGATTTCTATATATCTTAATGTAAAACTGATTGTTCTACCCAAAATTTTACATCTTTGAAGCATTTAATATCGATAACGGATTTCACAGCCATAAAGTACTCAGGTCAGGGTAGCTTCAAGGTGAAGAAAGGCACAATTGACAAACTTTTATTTTTACTGAAAACCATAGGCATTTACCCATAGCAAGTGTCAATGATCCTTTAAAAAGCGAACATTCCATCAAATTACCTAGTTTGAAATTTTAACACTGACATCTCCATAGGAAAATAAATGTGTTGTTGCATTTTAGTATGAGGACATTACTTGACGAGAAATGGTAGAAACAGTGTGCTGAGAGGTCTACCTGATTTGGCAAAAGAATATTATCGAAAATCGTGATAAAGCGAAGATTACCAAACATTTAATATTCCCTATTTGTTTTTGTCAAAGGGAGACAATTTTCATTTTTTTTACAAATTTGATATATTCGAAAATGATTTCTGAGCTTGTTTCAAGTGATTTATCAGTTTTCTTGTATTTTTATGCAACACAATTATGACCAATTTTGATAAGCATAACAATTTTAATTTGCGCATGCGCAATAGCAAAATTCAGCGAATAAAGCTTTAAACACTTAAAAGAGCATAACTCAGACATCAAGCTAGACAAATTGGTGGTCTTTCGACGAATTGTTTGCTGGGTGTGTCGAAAACATTATTAAGCTTGAGTAAATACTTTTTGTCCACTACTTTCTCACAAAATATATATATACTTGTAGTGTATCGTTTTCAATTTTTTATCATATGACGTCGCGTCAGGAAGTGAAATAACGCCATGCAATAGAATCTGTACCCTACTAGTGGTTTATAGATTTACGGGAAACGTTATGACGTCCATAACAACGTTGCGCACATAATGACAAAATTATAACGTTTTTACGCCAGAAATGAGATTTCAAAGTATTTGTCATATGATAAATAGAATCTAACATTCGTGCTCCTGTATTATTGAATTAATTAAACTCGTTGCGAAAAAGAGATAAAATGCTCGGCAAGCCTCGCATTTTATCTCTTTTCCCCAACTCGTTTAATAAATTCAATAAAACATGAGCAATCATGTAAGATCCTCTATGTAGTGTATCGTTTTCATTTTTGTTCAGTATAATAAAATCTGCACAAACACATCCACGTGGGTTGTTTATATAGAGGATCTTACATGAGTGCTCATGTTTTATTGAATTTATTAAACGAGTTGGGGAAAAGAGATAAAATGCGAGGCTTGCCGAGCGTTTTATCTCTTTTTCGCAACGAGTTTAATAAATTCAATAATACAAGAGCACGAATGTGAGATTCTATTTATCATAATATTATGATATTAAGAATACTTTGAAGTCTCATTTCTGACGTAAATACGTTATGTACGCAACGTTGTTATTGACGTCATAACGTTTCCCGTAAATCTATAAACCACTAGTGGTTTATCGATTTTATTGCATGGTGTTATTTTACTCTCAGACGCGACGTCATATGATAAAAAAGTGTTGATGGATTATCCAGCGAGACATTGTGCGATCATTTTATAAGCATGATACTATAGAATGCAGGCTCAGAGCGACTATAAAGACCACGAACTTAAGGCAGTGACATGGAACAATTTGTATTGTAAAGGTATTTCTGCTATCTGAGAGTGAAATTAGTCCAAATTGTACAGGCACTTTCTTAGATTTCGTCCACAGACTTGGTTCATATGTGAAAGGTCTGCTGAAAACCAAACGATGCAATTTGGTTGCTGTTACGGTTTCAGTTTGGATTGTTTGTATAGGTGAAACATTCCTTAGGGTTTTACTTTTGTCAATGCCAGTTTTCCATAGTTGTATACAGCATATGGCATATACAGGGACGACAACCTACGTCACATGATGCGACTTCGGGTGATATTTGGATTACATTTTCTGGACACATGTGAGGCATTGTTGAGATTATTAAGTATTTTCCCTTGGGTTTTTGGTTGCTGTTTTTCTTCTATGATCTAACTTTTGTTTTGTTGGGGTACCAAAGAAGCCAATATTCAAGAGCAATATTTACTTTAAATTTTTTCATTGACGGTCTGGTCTGTATGTACGGAAAAATATTGATCAACCAATGCGAACAATCAGGGGGGTGGGTGGTACTCTCATTTTTTCTTTATACATAGGCTTGGACCCAGCATCTACCTCCCACACCCCTTAAAAATATCAGGAATATCAAGCACCCCAAATAATATTTGGAAGTTTAGCAACCCCAAAAATACCCCCATTCTGTACCTTGACCTAAGAATAGACCCTAAACTACATAGAAATGACCCCTAAATCTAGTCCAATTTTGTTATGACCCCAAAAAAATATCCGCAAAATCTTCATACCCCAAAAATATTCATTTTTTCTGAAATTCCCAAAAAATGTTGAAATTCAAAATATAACACCCCAAAAAAGGGTCTGAGCCTACAAATGTATGAAAGTATCAGATTACCTCCCCCCCACACCTGGATGTGATGATGCCTTTTGCATAACCTTATTATTTGGTCAAAGTGTTTCTCAATATATTATAAATGACCATTTTCAGTTTTGGAAAGAAATGGCATATGTGATGTAGGTTGTTAAGGGTGCATATTATACCCTGTAATTTAAGACACCAAAATTTTAGCGAAGTCTGAATCACATGACCGGCGTTTTTGCATCCCAAACTCTGTGGATTATCAGTTTGTGATTATGATTTATCATATGACGTCGCGTCTGGGAGTGAAATAACGCCATGCAATAAAATATGTAAACCACTAGTGGTTTATCGATTTACGGGAAACGTTATGACGTCCATAACAACGTTGCGTACATAATGACACAATTATAACGTTTTTACGCGAGAAATGAGATTCCAAAGTAATCTTAATGTCATATGATAAATTGAATCTAAAATTCGTGCTCTTGTATTATTGAATTTATTAAACCCGTTGCAAAAAAGAGATAAAATGCTCGGCAAGCCTCGCATTTTATCTCTTTTCCCAAACTCGTTTTATAAATTCAATAAAACATGAGCACTCATGTAAGATTCTCTTTTTATGTCACAATCATCACTTTTTCAGTAAGTTTTGGATGCTTCCTGGGTTGAAGAGTATAATGTTTATTGCTCAGTGAAAAAATGAAGAGCCCAAAAAAGAGGCTCGAACCAGAAACCTATCCATTTTAAGATGAACACTCTACCACTGAGAGACTCTGCCTCTCTAAAAATATACAGCATTCAGTTTGTAAGGACTAAGCAGTTGAACAGATTGGTTTACACCCAAGCCGTTTTCATCCACTGAAGACTGTTGTGTATTTTGAATCAACTGAAAGTGTATAACAGGCAACAGCTAGGGCAGTGGAGTTAAACAAGTCAGTGTGTGGCCTAACGTGCTTTTGATCTATGTCCAATGTTCTTCCAGGAAGCAAGGGGTCTGTTTAAAACGCTCTTCTCTGAGAACTAGTCTCCCTGAGTATTTTATCAACTTAACTTGTAAATATAAAGCAGAGAGTGAGTATGATCAGGAACTGCTTCAATCACACACTGCCGACTAGCCCACGGCACCATGAGAAAGAGTCACAGAACACTAACAGTCACAGACATCAGCAAAACAATTAAAGCAACCAATTCTCTGTTCCCCATCAAGACGAGTGCAAAACCAGAAAGACAAAGAGTAGTGTAAACACAAAACCCCATAGATAATGGGAGCAACAAAAACAATGAATCAAGAGCAAAAGAGCCACCGCCTAAGAAAGGAGAACAGCCTAAGCTACCATATGTATCAAGTGCATATCATGACTAACGTAGCAAGATCGACATTACATTCTGGCCAGTGACTACAGCTAAATGAGAATGTTTATCTCCTTTAAAGTTTAACTTGTGTTCCAATGACATGAATCACGGTACACGTCACATTCAATGCTGTCTTTTGCTCTACTCATCTACAAACGCAAGCATGCGTGACGGTTGTATCCGGTGTTACCTTAAGTTTCGTGGATTGTGTCTCTGTCTTTGCTTTCTGAGTAAATAAAATCTCATCAATGGCCAGTTCATAATACAAGGTCAGTTTCAAATCCATTTTCATTCATCAATGATCAATAATTTTAAAAATATCAAAAAAGTACGAACCTTCCTAGACGAAAGTTTTCATAGTGCATGGTATAAACCTAAACAACAATTTTCTTTTGAAGTGTTTGACAATTTCAAAAAAGTTTATGTGTCAGTTGAAGATTTGGCAGTTAGAAAAATGCATGTAGATCCGGATAGGATACTTTGCATGTTCGATGAACGTATCCTAATATTTTTAAAAAGTGATAGTTTCTACCTATCGTCCGCCAAACCACAAAAAAGGGCGGCGAATCCATTGAAAAAGACCAAAATTCGGCGTGAAATGATCGAGGTTCCGGCGTTTCGACCGTTCTTCCAGTGTTACGATTGGACGCTGTGATAAGGGAGTAGTGGTGGGCTCAATAAGCACTCTCGTGTAAAAGGCCAGGGCTTTCAAATGAGAAGGGCTTTTTGGAGTATGCACAGATGTTGCCTTTCTTCTCTGTAACACAGACACAGTTGTGACACAGTTGAAATTAACTGAATTATCGTCGGCTAGTCTATACACCAATGTGCATGCAGCTACCCTTAAAACCATTTAAGCATTGGTGTTTCGATTATGTTACAATATACATTGCGTATGCTCAACTGATACATGTAGTCAGTGATCCGTTTCGCCCTAGGTCCTAGAACGGAATATTACGAGGCATAAAACAATGAGAATGTTAATATTCCATTCTATCATAGCATTTTATAAAAACGTATGTAAACTTCAAAAGTATTTTGATTAGGGTTTTTTTGGTTTAAATATATTTTTCTAATTGAATTTCAAATCTGCATATTTGATAAAACGTTATGGTCAACACACGGTGTCTCATTTGAAAGGCTAACAGTACGAGGTTTCTTCACTTTGAGTTAATGAATTTAACTACTTGCACATGGGTAATTTTTTTTTTCATTTTTTTTCATGCTTTTTGTCGTCGTTTTCGAAATCGTCTTTTTGAAATATTTTTTCAGGAATACCATCAACTTGTCAAATAGTTTGAAAGTGCCAACAGCATGGACCCAGATCATGTTGGACAAAGTATCCGGCCTGATCTGGGTGGTCCAAACTGTTTGGAAAGGTTATCATCACACTGCACAAGTAAACAAAGAGCTAAAGTATTACTTGACTTTTCGCTTACTGTTAAGGCGGCAACTTTAATATTCATATCTGGGTGTGGTTCGGCTATTTCATCTGCTAAGGAAGGGAAATCAGGTTTTATTTATAATTGGGTAATTTTGAGCCGCGCAAACGTGCGTGCATTTCCTGAAATTCTAACCGTATACACACTGAACTCACATTTATTAACCCTTAAAGCGCATATTATCACAAAATGTATGTTTTGGCGTCCACTAAACTATTTGAAGCCTCATAGATAAACAGTGTGAACCCAGATCAGACTGCTCCTGTAGGAGCAGTCTGATCTGGGTCCACAATGTTTTTCTCCCTGCTTATGTTTAATAGACATTTTCAGATGCAGTTATTTTGCTGGCGTTTTAAGGACTAAATAATGACTGAGTTGGTCCACAAGATAATACAGTTACTTTTGAATAAAACCACGCCTCCTTTACAGCTTTTACCTATGTCTAAGGTTGACTAGTCTTAATGTTGACTAGTCTTAATTTCGAGAGTTATGAGGTGCCGCCTTTACAGTAAGCGAAAAGTCAAGTAATAGCCGTGGTTTTTGGAAATGTGAATTGTGAGAGATATATTTGAGAGCGGTTTCTGTGTATGTGTGAAATGTGCTGTAACATGCCATCAGTAAATTTGAGCCGCGACATGAGATTTCCAACGATGTGGCATTTTGACGTGAGCAGACTCAGACTAGCCTGTGCAGCTTCTATTTAAGCCTAGAAACTCGAAATGCGGTTTGGTCAGTAGCTTAACAGTCATTGAATGTTCAAGCGACCAGCAAAGGCTCTGACCAGACTGTGCATATAATCTAAAAAAATCAATACATTTTCCTCATGCTTTGGGCATAAAATGTTCAAACACTCTTGATTTTGATTTATTATATCTGGTCTTTTATCACCTTTCTTATAAAGCAAAGGTATATGACCATTGAAATGCTCAACTGGAGCTTTCTTCTGACGATAAGTTTCTCCCTAAAATAAGGACGTGGTCACACCTCATGAATATTTAGTGGAATGCTACCCATACCACATTGTTGGAAATGTCATATTGCGACTAAATATTATCATATATGGTAGTGCGTACGTCAAATAAGTTGATGGCTTGATTCTTCTGTTACATGGTAAGTTAGTTGTGTGAACATATTATTTATTGTGGCCATTTACAGGGATTTTCCTACCTTTCTGAAGTTGGGGCCAAGGGCCTGTTGATTTGGGGAAAAACATTTGGACCATCAAATTAGGGAAAACAAGAACTGGATCGCCATTTTAAATGGATTAAAAACCATATAAGAAATAAGCAGTTGAAATCTGTAACATATTTGAGCCAGTGCATGAGATTTCCAACAATGTGGTATGTGCGACCAGCAAGCCTCAGATCAGCCTGCGCATACGCGCAGTCTGATCAGAGCCTTTGCTAGTCGATTGCATATTTTATGAGTGTTAAGCTACTGAATGAACATCATTTGGAGTTTCTAAGCTTAAAAGGTGGTGCAGAGGCTCGTCCGAGTCTAGACTTGTCAAAATGTCAAATTGTTGGAAATCTCATGCCGCGGCTCAATTATTTGTTGATTTGATTGTCCATCGTAAAAACTAATGAAAATTATCATAAAAATGTGAATGAAAATATATTTTCATTCACATTTTTATGCAAAATTTCATGTATATGGTAACTTTGGTATTTTTGTTCGGATATTCATGAACTTTTCACCGAAGTGTAGAACTAAGAAATTGGGTATGAAATATACCATTTTGGGAAGTTTTTGTTCATTTTTGAATTGGGAGTGGGCCGATATTCGGCCTAAAATCAGGCCTAGGAAATCACTGATGCTTATCATTGCTTGTAAGCCTCATTCGTAAATCTCTTGCATTTCGTTTCGGTAATGGATTTGCCAGTAATGGTGTTTAGCATAACATCTCATAGCAGTCGAATTGATGTGTAATATATACTTAACGCCAGTAAAAATGCAACAGTATACCCTAAATGGGATTTAATGCTATTTTATCATTCTAATAAATTAAAAGCATAAACCTATGGTCGCGATATCAAGCCGATACTCGTTTGGTGCAGATAAAGCAGTCCAGATAAGCCAGGCTGTATTTTTTGATAAAGGGACACAACCCGAACTTCGACACAAAAACTGCAAAATGACCTTATTAATCTGGATATCAGATCTTCATTATGAATGGCTCTTTTGGGTTCAAACTTTCGGAAAATTTCAACATTGCTCTACTTTGTATGCACACGCAACAGATTTTTTTGTCTTGAAGTTTTAATCTTCAAAATGGTAATCAAAGTCTCAGCATGGAAACCGGAAGTTAACGAAAATGCGACACTTTCGACGGTAAATATAGCGATGAATGATAACCATAGGTTATGACCTTACAACTTGAGAATGCCAATTGTTAAATGATTCAGTTTAATTGAAGCTTTAGTGATTTCTCTAATTTTGGGGAAATTTCACGAAAATGAAATTTAAAACATAAATTTTAGGTCCTTCCGGCAAAGTGAATTTTGTGTTGTAAACCGTTTTTTTTTTTAGTTTGTTTGAGTGAAACGCAGTACTTGCACGCTGAAATTGAATAAAAATTCAAGATTTAATATGGTAACCAAATAATTTGATGATTTTGTCATTTTTCACCAAAATTTTATGCAGAAGTAAGCAATTGAGCTCAATGTTTGGTAAAACTTTCTCCTACGTTTGGGGCGCTTGTTAGTACAAAGACAAAGTGTATCAAGCTGATATTTATAGGAAAAATAACACTTGTACCAAATGCGTTTTTAATGGCTTTAAGGATACGTCATTTAGGTTTAAAGTGTTATCTATATATGTTATGTCGTCTCTTGTAATATAGCTATTGCTCGATAAGCGTAGAGTTACGTAGTTGGTCAGGTTACGGTGCTTTATTCACCCGATTGGACAAATACAGCGTTTCATACTTCTAACTGTTAATCTGTTTCGTCACTCTGCGCTTATCGAGCAAGGATTATACATTATAGTACAATGTTGCATGTTTTTGTATATATGTTGTGGCATTTTGTAATAAATTAAGAAATACGGCTAACAGAATCTTGCAACTGATATCAATATAAAAACAATTACTTTGTTAAATAATGGATGCATGCACCGTACATTTCAGATGCAGTTTTGACTTTGCATTTTTCAAACACAATAGTTTAAACGTTTTTATTTTATCACAAGCATTTAATTCAATGCATATCAAATGTGAGTAAAATTGATATTTTTCTACAGTGAAAAAATAACAGTGAAAAAATCGTTTTTTTTCACTAGTGCCTGATACGATTTCTATTTTCATTGTAGCAAAATAAGGCTTTCTTGGCAATTTTGGGACTGGGATTTTTTATCAAAAGGTTTTAGTGAAGGATATTTGTCAGAAATAACGCTACGCATGTTGTGATTTCAACATCAAACATAATGACGATACTGTTTGACATGGCGTAGCGCCAGTTTGCACGTGACGCCTACCACAAGGCACACCCAACTGACTTTCTTTAAATGCTAATTTCTTATGTTCCATTCGTTAAAATATGATTTTAAGGCATTTTCTAGGTGCAAACCATGTTTACACCCAATGTTATACCCAATAAACACACTGAAAATGTCAAATCGAACGAAAAACGACCAGGGGAAAAGTTGTGCTTTCTGTATTCCTGTTGAGTATAGAATAAAAAGAAAATTTACTTTTTTCGACAAATACCAAATATATTTCACACGTGCTGTGAAAATATCAGCAAATACTGATTTTTTCACCGCACTCGATGAAATATATTTGGTATGCACCTCAAAAAAGTAAATATCGTCTATGCAAAATTTTGAAAATTCCACTTTTCCATTGATGTTTATGGTGAAGTTGTCCAAAAAATCCGAAAAAAATCTTGCAAATTGTTTTAATCTCTGCAGCTTTAAATTGCGTGTGTGAAGTTTTATGAAAATAAAAGGAAATAATATATGTCCTTTATTTATTAAGCTTTCAAATGACACCAAAAGCATAATAATATTTTGGGGAGTTGAACGTGGTAAATTTCCTTGCAAACATGTAAATGGATTAAATTCTGACGTTATGGAATTACTTTTGGTCATGACTAGTTGTGCGTCTTTTTCATGTTTTCATTAGATGCGTATATTGCTGAATAAGGCTAAAAACATAGTTGTAAGTAAAGTGCCGAGTTAAAGTAAATGCATTTATTTTGGATCTGTAGAATTGCAGCAAGTATAACTTAACTTTTCGCTTTCTGTAAAGGTGGCGCCTCATGAATGCGTAATTAGGACAAGTCTACTTTCGGCATAGATAAAAGCTGAAAAGGAGGCATGGTTTTATTCAAAAGTAACTGTATCATCTTGTGCCACAACCTCAGTCATTATCTAGTCCTTAAAACGCCAACAAAATAACTGCATCTGAAAATGTCTATTTAACATAAGCAGGGAGGCAAACATTGTGGACCCAGATCAGACTGCTTCTACAGGAGCAGTCTGATCTGGGTTCACACAGTTTATCTGTGAGGCTTCAAATAGTTTAGTGGACAACAAAAACATACATTTTGTGATTATGCGCTAGAAGGGTTAATAAATGTGAGTTCAGAGTGTATACGGTTAGGATTTTCATGAAATGCACGCACGTTTGCGCGGCTCAAAAAGCTTATTACCTCTTTACCAAATTATAAATAAAACCTGATTTCCCATCCTTAGCAGATGAAATACCCGAACCACACCCAGATATGAATGTTAAAGTTGCCGCCTTTACAGTAAGCGAAAAGTCAAGTAATATTGACAGTCACTGTTCCTATTTATTTGTGAGAGTTACTTTTATTAGTTAATCAACCGATTTAAGCCGAATGAACCTTCCTACCCTTTTCAGTTTTAGGGATGTTGGGCGATTTTTTTCATCAAATTTTAATAGAACATACTGTAAGCAAACAGTGAACACCCTGATCAGATGCCGCGTTCTGCGGCGTCTGATCTGAGCCTGCACAATTAGCCTACATGGACAAAAAGGACACAAAGCTTATAAGGGTTAATTATGTCAGTTTGTAATCACGTCTCTTGCCACAAAAACAATAGGAGTCCATAGATTTGCTCCTTAGTTATGGGAAACCAAACGATCTTCACCTACCAGTTCTTAGAAAATCTGACACTCTGTCATCAAAACAGTCGTTGTTCATAGTACTGGAATAGATAAAGTTGTATTTACACTCTATTCATAGACCTACCAATCAGGCTATAGCATATTGACGTATGATATACTGTCCTGCCTGCCAAGAGTGACAGTGACTTCACGTTTTTCTTTACATCATTATCAGGGGCTTATAATCGATATATCACTTGTGTAATAATCCTATCCGCAGGATAGGATTAATACACAAGTGATCTATCGATTCGCGTTAGCTCAAGTAGAGTGTACGATGTAATGTTTTACTTAACAATTGTAAACAAAATATATCGTCACTGTCACTCTTGGTTGGCACTACAGCAGTTGTGCGTCCTTCTCATGTTTTTATTGGATGTGTATATTGCTGAATAAGGCTAGAAACCTATTTGTAAGTAAAGTCAGTGACCAATATCACAGTATGTAAACTGAAATAAACATCCTGTACCCGTTCCTCCTAGCTCTCGCCTTATAAACATGAATAACAGCACTCGTGCGTAACCAGTAGTCGGAATACGTGTATTTAGGTACATGTACACGTTTTGATTTATATTGTTAGTTATACAGACAATACACATTTGAACAAGGTAAGAAAATCCATTTTATATAATTTTATTCCGTTTTATTCCACGATTTTAACGGTTTCCTCCTTTGCATTTTGCTTTGTTAAAAAACGACTTGCTAACAATCAGAGCCGTTCTGTGGCGAAAACGAGCTTAAATGCCAGTTTGCATGGTTTTAGTGGAATTGGCAATCACATGCATACATGATTACATGGTTGTAACTACAACAGCTACTAAGATCTATGGAAAAATGAATTTTAATAGGTGGGCCCCTCGCAATTACAGCTGTACCAACAACTCTCACATCACGATTTCCGACAACTGGTTACGCACGAGTGCTGTAATTCATAATGTATAAGGCGAGAGCTAGGAGGAACGGGTACAGCATGTTTATTTCAGTTTACATACTGTGAATATTAGATATCTAATGTACGTTACTGGTAAAGAGCAAAGTTAAAGTATTGCACTTGTTTTGTATATATATATGTAGTATATGTGGTATAGGAACTCCTTTTTGCAGCAAGTATTGGCAGTCACTGTTCCTATTTATTTGTGAGAGTTACTTTTATTAGTTAATCAACCCATTTAAGCTGAACGGCCTTTCCTACCCTTTTCAGTAGGACGAGCCCATTTACAATTTTAGGGGTGCTGGGTGGTATTTTTTTCATTTTTATTTCAAATTTTAATAGAACATACTGTAAGCAAACACAGGAGCCCTGATCAGACACCGCACATTCTGCCGTGTCTGATCTTAGTCTGCACGGTTTACCTATTTGGACAAAGAGGACGCAAGGCTTATATGGGTAAATGGTGTCAGTTTATAATCACGGCTCTTAGGGACCGCTCATTATTTAAGTGTAAGGGGGGCGGCTATAAAGGTAGGGGGGTCAGTAGATTTTCCATGTGACTAGTAGGGGGGTCGCCATCAACTTTGACTTTCCAGCAGGGGGGGGGGGGGGGTGGGGGTCATGTTTAAATTGTTCCAATAAAATAATTTAAAAAATTTCCTCGCTCGCTTGCTCGCTCGTGTTTTATTAATTAATCTCGTATATTTAGGTAGGCAGGACAATACATTTCTCAGCTTTTATTTTTGCAAGTGCAAAAGTTCTATTTTGGTGTTTTGATTGTTATAATCATGCTGATTTTTATAGAAAAGTGATTAATCAGGCCTTCAAATAGGTCCTATTTTCCCTTTTTTCTTGCCTTTCTACTTTTCCCTACTGTTTCTTGAAAATGTCCTACTATCCCTACATTTCACTCTAAACTGGCATTTATGTGATATAAAACAGAAAGGACCTCTGACGGTGGTAATGGGAATCACAGTGTAGCGCTGCCTATAATTTTGATAAAATTTAAAGTCAATCAAATGATTCCATCTTCATATATAAGCTCGCTGATGGTCTCTATTTTATGATTTTGCATTTGATTTCCTATTTCCATATATGTACGGCTTTATTTTGGGGCTAAAATGGTCACTTTTTGTATTATACATATAGGAAATAGAAAAATATTTTTAAAACATCATTCCCCCCCCCACCCGAGTTCCAACTAATCCTTTTGCACGTAAGTGTGTTCTCATATTTTACATAATATACGTGAAAAGCTAGCTGGAACTCGGGGGGGGGGGGGGGGGAAGATACCCCACAGCCCAAAATGTGACGTCTTTTGGTGTGCTCTCTTGAATATCGTTTTTTCCAGTATAATGAAATAATTAGTATAAGTAAGCTTCATTTTCATAACCCATTAGTCATGAAATATTACAACGCTTTTGGCATATTTTTCTTTAGATTATGAAAATTGTCCTTTTACTTAATTCACTTGGTAGATTATTTTGCACATAAACTCTATCTATCCAATACACACAAACTACATGGCTCTTGGCTTGGTGTACTTTACGCATGGATGAATGGTTATAGTACATTGCTGCATAATATTGCACCAGGTAAATACATTGTCATCAAGGTTGAATATGAACTACAGTTGCGCTTCAAAATATTTCTTAAGAAATCAGATAGAAAAAAACAACAACAAAAAAAAAGCATTAAAATGCTTATGGTTTTGAACTTTAAAATACTTTCACTGTGATTTTTAATTGAGTATTGATGATATAATACCCTTACACGTGAAAAAAATGGATTTTTAAATGTTTTGGTTAGGTTAAATTTTGCAACCCCTACCCCCTTTGGTAGCGTCTCCTGTTTTGTCGTAGGGGTCCACCTGTCTAATTATAACCTTAATTCGGTCCTAATACATCAAGTGTCCTATTCAAAAGGATATCAGTCATATCTTATGCATAGGGAAGTTTTGGGAAGCATCTGAAAAATAGGCAGATACCCTATCAAAGTGTCAGAGGTCCTTTTCCCTCGCTCGCTTCGCTCGCTCGAATCTTAGAAAATTACTGTTACATTTTCCCCACAGAGCAGACAGATGAAATAATTCTTGCTTTTAACATCACTACTTGTTCCAAATTTTTATCTGTACTTTTTTGTGTAGGGGCACTTGAAAGCCTTATTAATTACTATTTTTTATGAATTCTGTATTTGAAAAAGCCCTTCTATCCCTACTGTTTTACACCCAAAATCACTCCTTTATCGCTCATGATTTTTTTCCTCAAAACTTTGATCCCTATACTCTTTCCCAACTTTTCATGGAAGGGCATTGAGAGCCTATTATCTGCAGCTTAGTACTGGTTCAACTCAGGAAGGCCCATCTAGACATAACTGAAAAATTGTTGACTGGAAATTTAAGGAATTAATAAAAACAAAATAGTCTCAAATATAAAAGATTCCTAATGTTTAAATGGTGGATTGAAGATTGAAGCTCAGATACTCATGCAGGTCAATAAATGAATAAAAGTACCATAGTACCATACACATTATGAAAACAAAATATTTCATTTGGACAATATGATATAAAATGGGGGGGGGGGGGGCAGGTTATATTTCATGTGGTTTCCAATGGGGGGGGGGGGCGGTCATTGGATTTAAATTTTGTTAGGAGGGGGGTGGGGTCATCCAAAATTTAGATGATGGATCGAAATTTCAGCCGGACCACCCCCCCCCCCCCCTGACACTTAAATAATGAGCGGTCCCTTACTACCAAATATCTTCTCCATTAACAACAGGAGTCTATAGAAATGCATTGTCTCCGCTGGGAAGCATCTTTCAAGTCGATTCTTTAGTATCGCGCCTGCGCAAGACAATGATAGAAATGCTCACACAAAAAAAACTTCACCTACCCATGCTTTGAAAATCCGACACTCTCTGTCTTCAAAATAGTCGGTTGTACGGTGTGTTCATAATACTGAAATATGATTAGTATTACGTCACTGTCACTCTTGGTTGGCACGACAGTACATCTCAGGCTATTGCATAATGTTGTGCGATATAGTTGTACGTCTTTCTGATTGTGTTTATCGCTGAACAGGGCTACAGTCCTGCCAGCCAAGAGTGACAGTGACGTCCTGTTTTGTTTACAAAGTTATCAGGGACTTAGAATCGATAGATCACTTGTGTATTAATCCTATCCTCAGGATAGGATTAATACACAAGTGATCTATCGATTCGCGTCCGCTCAAGTGGAGTGTACAAGTTAATGTTTTACTTAGCAATTGTAAACAAAGTATTACGTCACTGTCACTCTTGGTTGGCACGACAGTACATCTCAGGCTATTGCACAATGTTGTGCGATATAGTTGTACGTCTTTCTGACTGTGTTAATCGCTGAACAGGGCTACAGTCCTGCCAGCCAAGAGTGACAGTGACGTCCTGTTTTGTTTACAAAGTTATCAGGGACTTAGGATTGATAGATCACTTGTGTATTAGTCCTATACACACGTGATCTATCGATCCGCATTAGCTCAAGTGGAGTGTATAAGTTTATGTTTTACTTTACAAATGTAAACAAAACATGACGTCACTGTCACTCTTGGCTGGCAGGACAGTATTGTAAGTAATGTGCTGAGTTTAAGTATTGAATTTGTTTTTTGTTTAATAAGGCCTCCGAGGCTTTATTATTTCAGCAAGTATTGACAGTCACTGTTCCCATTTATTTTTGCGAGTTACTTTTATTAGTTCATCAACCCATTTTAGCCGAATAGGCTTTCCTACCCTCACCAGTGGGACGAGCCCATTTTCAATTTTGGGGCTGTTGGGCGGTATTTTCCCATTTTTTTTTTCAAAATTCTAATAGAGCATACTGTAAACAAACAGTGGAGATCCTGATCAGACGCGGCGTCTGATTCAAGTCTACATAGTTTAAATATGTCCCACAAAAAAGACGTTAGGTTTATAAAGGTCTGATATAGGGATCACAAATGTTTTTTTCATGCATTAACTTTTGCCGTGCCCCGAGGAAGCTGTTTGACCGCGAGGTCGATGTTACTAATGAAAACATATTATGTACTGAAAGTGATATTGTGCATGTCGAGAATCATATCCACAGCACACCATATCCACAGCACAGATCAATATTATAGTAAATTCATGTGCCCATTTTCAATGGTGCATTATCGGGTAAAATAAAACTTGGGTGAAGAAAACTTTTATTTCTAATTATTTTTTCTACTGACTACAAAAGTAAGAAAATAATGGTCAACTGAACTTGTTTCAACGCATGTTAACAACACCATCCACTTGCTCCTCGGGAGAATTTATTGTTGTTGTCTCACTACATTAGATATGTTAATTTGTTGTGTTGGCTATAAACCTTGTTATATGTTTAATGCTGAATAAATATATTGTATTGTATTGTATAGTTTGGTATATCATCGGAAAGGTGTCATTGGGCTAGTATCCTGTAGCATTGGAGAGAGATAGGGAGCGCAGTGGCTCAGTGGTAGAGTGCTTGACTCGAGACCGATGGGCCGCGGGTCCGAGACTCATCGGCGTCACTGCGTTGTGGTCTTGAGCAAGACACATTTATCCTAGCTTAGTACTGGTTCAACCCAAGAAGACCCGTCCTGTTCAACTGAAAGATTGTGGATGGGACGTAAAGTATCAAATCAAATCAAATATTGGAAAGAGACGGTTATTTATTGATAACTCCTCTTCTGTGTTCCTTATATTATCTGCATGCATAAAAGAAACTCTGAGATGGGAAAGTCAGAGCGTCTCCGAATCTGTCAAAAAGTCCCTATCTACACCAAAATACTGATAGGAAAGAAATCCATTTCTTTTCGGTCGGTCTTTCTTGCGAATGTTATAGATAAACGCTAAAGCACTTTTCATGAGGTTTTATGTTTTAAGCATGAAATTCGTGAGTATGTGTCTAAATATAGTATTAAGTCACGCTTTTTCTGAGTGAGCTTTAAGCAGATTCTATATAAGGAATATTAGGTATGTATAATTCAGTCGACGTTTCTGCTTCACAAAAGTAAGAGGTGTTTCTTTTTGTTCGTCAAATCTTTGCCGTGTTTCGAGAAAACATTTGTTAAGAAAAACTTAAGTTATGCAAAACATTAACATAGATAGGGATATTTTTCTTTTTGAACTGAACTCTTAATAGACAGTTACGACATGTATTGCTTTCCTCGTACGTCCGTGTGTATGTGCGATCCCTTGTCTTTCTTTTCTTTTTGTCAAAAAATCTGGTCTATTTTAGAATTTGTAATCGGTTTGGGATATTTCGAAGGAATTCCATACATAATGGCATATGCATGTATTGCTTCCCAAGCACGTCCGTGTATATGTCCGTTCATCTGTCTGCATTCAGCTTTGTAAAAAAAAAAAAAAAAAAAACAATGCGTGTACTTTAGAACTTGTTAATTATTTGGGAAATTGAGAGGAGTTTCGATGGATTTTTATACATTTCGGTATAGATGTTGCTTCCGCAGTACGTTATTTGTGTAAAAAAATTCAAAAAAAAAAAAATAAAAAAAAAATAAGTCAAAATCCATAACTCAGACTAGTATATTTTTGAAATAATTTCAGTTGATTATTATAGTTTAAATTCGTTTTCTTGTCCAATCAAATATATATAAAAAAAAAACAACTTCATATACATGTAAAAACGATATAGGTCATGTCGAACTTGCGTATCTCAAATACACTGTATTTGTGGATAATTAAGTACAGCTCTTGCTAAGAACCATGCAAAACCTGCAAAAGGTGATACATCGCATGTTACAAAAATGAACATTTTTTTGTTTTTCCCAATTGATTATGTCCTAAAATAAGTCAAATGACCCCTTCTACTGGTAAACGATTTTGTAGAAGAATGCTATCAATGGATTAAAAATCATCATTTGAGATGAAATTCCCATAGGGTTCCATTATGAAAGTTGAAGTTAAATTTTCTCTCATGATGGTCCTGTTATTATTATGAAACTGGGTCTACTATATGGCAACAGCCTTTGTTTTCTTATTTCAAAATTCAAACCCGTGTGTTTTTTTTGTTATCTATGGTAAAAAGGCTAAAATGCAGTTGTCATGGAGATACCTCCCTTAATATTCGGGAGAAATCGTCAATTTGAAACGAAAACATTATAGTTTCTATAACTATTTTAAAATAATTTCTTTGTTCTATGCTAAAAACAACAGTTTATTTTTCTAATTATTTGTTACACTGTAATATAGGTTTTAACTTCTTAATTATCCCAAAATTAAATTATTTTATATTACTCCTGATTTATTTAATGAGGGATCCCTAACAAGTATGGCAGCTTTTTTAAAAGTGTATTTTTGTAGTGTACCAGTACTGGCCGGGTGGGTTTATGCTTTTTGTGGTTCTATGTCCAGGAACTCCCGAAGGCTGGTTCTGAAAATGCCCAACTTAGAAATCATTTACTAGTTCTATCATATATATATATATTTTTTTATTATTTTATAGAGGGTGATCTTCCCTCTTTTCAAATACATAACAAATGATTTAAAAATTCTTCCCTAATGCTGCAAATCATCCATTACAAATAATAATGAGGCAAAAGCGGTTAACCAGTAATTCATGCACATACTTTCAAGTAAGAACTCAAGTAAGAAAAATATCGGTAAAAAATTATGCAATTGCCCTCCCTTGCCGTTTTTGAATTAGCTCCCTTGTTGAAATTAATTTAGCAAGTTTTGTAATTCCAAGGTGATTATTTGCTTGTTTTAATACATATATTTATTCCAAATTACAATAATTTTATTTTAAATATTTTATAATTTTATATTCTACCAAAGATGCCATTGACTGCAAGCCTTTAATCACTAAAAACAATAATAAAATATAAGAAGTAAAAAACCCATAATATTTTAAATTGGTGTCATATTTGTGCATTATAAAAATAGATGTAGGCTAAAATAATTACCTTCTCACGTTCAGGCGATTTATACTGAATGGAGGTGTTCCACACATGGGAAAGGTTGACTATCTCTCAAACTGGACCATGAAATGGATCCAACCAAAATAAACGGAAGCCTGAACAAAATGAGCTCTGTTTGAACATTGACCACATCATCATTCATGTGCAAAAATACAGTGATAAACACACATATCTACTATAGGGATACTTGACCTTTTCATTCTGGGTACTGGAAAAACAGTGAAGACCCAAACAGTGGCATTTCATCAGTGTCTGCACTGTTTATTAAGATATTTTACCAATTTTCAGGTAACTAACAAATTATAAGGCGGAAACAGAAATGACTTACTTTGCATACATGCAAACAGTCTTGACCAAGATCAAACTGCTCTGAAAAGGATCCACAATGTGTGCTACAGAGACACTAAAACTGGATCTATAATGGTTGCAAGACTCGATCGCTAGCATACTGTTATATGGGTCTGCTAAGTCAATAGTTAATTTTGGCAAATACAAGTTTATGTATTGTCTAAAAATCGGCCCATCCCACCAGTGCGGCATTCCTCTGGCGGGTCGACAGTAGCAACTCTTGAGTCTTATGCTTAGCCTTGACATAGCTCACCATTAAGGGGAGCGGCAAACTTAAACAAATGATAACAAAACTCCTTGCCCTTCCAAGCGGAATAAAAAACTTACACTTTCAGGAACAGTGGGGGTGACACTGTGCAGACAAATTGTCACGTCAATCCCCACAAGATTGAAACCTGTTTTAGAGCATTTCAAAAATTCAAACTAATTAATGCCCCACACCTTTACTTAACGCAGATAGGCGTAGGATAAGGGCAGGATACAGCCCGAATTCCTTTTTTGAAGCCAAAGTGGGTTCATAAAACTGGGTGTGCCGTGTGTGCTATATAGCCTATGCCTCGTGCGCAGGGACCGCGGCACACCGCCACAATAACCGAATAATGTATGTAGCTTTGACATAGCTTTTGGGCGCTCGAAAGAACTGTCTCATTGACGGGCAGAACATATTATTAAAAGTACGATGATTTAGGTATATGCAACAAACTGAAGCATTACTGTAATCATGCTGTTGGGTATGCTGTGAATAAATTCTTATCCAGCTTTTGGGTGCTCAAAAGAACAATTTCATTGGTTGGGAATAAAGAAAAATATTTCAATCACGCAATCTGATCTAGGTTCCTGGCAGACGGACGGACGATCAAATATACCTGGTTTTTTCCTTTCATATCCATCTGGATTTCATGTTCATGCCGCCGCTAATACAGTGTTAAGATACTTCATGATATCGTAGAGCTTGTCTTGTTAGAAACTCTGCCCTTTGCAGCTTTCAAAGACTGCGCGTTTCACTCGAAAAATTGCACAGCTTCAAGGATGATTGGTCGTTAATTGTGTATAATTGTACAGTTCGCGAAAATCGTATCACAACTTTAGGATTATCTTTGTCAGGTACGATAGCAATTAAACAATGTGCCAGCAATCGCTTTTTGCTAACTATTGAAAGTGCAATGTGGCAAAGACAAAAAAAAAATACGACAAGTCCGTGGGTTGAGCCAGTTATTCAACAATGTGCTGGACAATGCACATACTACCAGACCATGGGTCACTCCTTATAGGTGGGGCTCGGGGTCTGGCATCTGACTCTGAGACTCTGTGTCTAGGTGTCCGATACCGAACTCAAAGAATGCCCGGTACCAGACCCAGAGACACTGAGTATTATTTATTTATTTTATTTATCTTTTGCATCAAACTTCAATATTCTAGATGTAGCCCCCCTAACATACTCCCTAACAGGCCTGCCAAAAAACACATGCACAACTCATTAAACACAAAAATTCCGTTCTTCATGGCTTTTTTCAGCTATGTCAAGACTTACCACAACGGGTTAGGGCGACCTCCAAGACACGGATTTATCAAAACTACATTTTCGATCGCCGAAAATAGGGTTTTCGATTGTCATAACGGTAGTATAGTAGAATGCAATTATGGTGTTATCGATCGCCAATATGAAACAATGTGATTCTGTTCAACGTTCAACCAACAATTAAGCAATAACGGTCATGGAAAGACTGGAGAAGCCAAGAATCAAACCAACAACCCCTGGTTTATAACCGAGTGGTTTATCCACTATGGGAGAAAAAATATCTTGAAATGTGCCTTTTCCTCCATTTATTAGATTTTGAAAGGAGTTTAATACATATTCCTTAAATTTAATACAACTGCACACAAAATGCATGCATGCTTTTAAAGGACATCGGACAGTCTTAATGAAGGATTGCCCATAAAATGGCCGGATAAAAGTTTCAAAGAAAATGAATTTTTTCCATGAAAAAGATAGTAGGTTCAACTCTCGAATTTTCCACAAAAGTGTTTTTCTCATTGGACAAATAACAATTTAAAGATATGGGTAAAAACTCTGTTTTTGCTACACATTTTCAACATATAGAAAATATCAAAAAAATTACTGAAGTGCTCCCCCGCCCCTCACCGTGGTCAAACTATTCATTTTGTTTACACTTGTACTTTAACATTTCACACATCATAGAAATTTTATGTTAAAATGTGTCATTTTGCTGATTTCTTCGATTTTGAAAACGGTTGCTGTTACCTTAACACAATTGCACGCAAGAGAAGAAAAAAAACATGGGTTTCTTGCATTTTTGTTTAAGAACATACATTACTTTATTGGTTTTAAAACATCATTGTCTTACATTAGGACGGTCATGGGAGAAAAATTATATAAATGTGCCCATTTTTGCAGATTTCTTAGATTTTGAAAATGGTTGCTGCTACCTTAACACAATTGCACGCAAGAGAAGAAAAACACATGGGTTTCTTGCATTTTTACTTAAGAACAGACATTACTTATTAGGATGGTCATGGGAGAAAAATTATGTTAAAATGTGCCCATTTTTGCAGATTTCTTAGATTTTGAAAATGGTTGCTGCTACCTTAACACAATTGCACGCAAGAGAAGAAAAACACATGGGTTTCTTGCATTTTTACTTAAGAACAGACATTACTTTATTGGTTCTAAAACATCATTGTCTTACATAAGGGTGGTCATGGGAGAAAAATTATGTTAAAATGTGCCCATTTTTGCCGATTTCTTAGATTTTGAAAACGTTTGCTGCTACCTTAACACTATTGCACGCAAGAGAGGAAAAACACATGGGTTTCTTGCATTTTTGCTTAAGGTTATACATTACTTTATTGGTTTAAATACATCATAGTCTTACATTAGGAAGGTCATGGGAGAAAAATTATGTTAAAATGTGCCATTTTGGCAGATTTCTTAGATTTTGAAAACGTTTGCTGCTACCTTAACACTATTGCACACAAGAGTAGAAAAAACACATGGGTTTCTTGCATTTTTGCTTAAGAACATACATTACTTTATTGGTTTAAATACATCATTGTCTTACATTAGGATGGTCATGGGAGAAAATTATGTTTAAATGTGCCTTTTTAGTCGATTTCTAAGATTTTGAAAAGGGTTGCTGCTACCTTAACACAATTGCACGTTAGAGAAGAAAAAACACACGGGTTTCTTCCATTTTTGTTTGTGAACATATATCACTTTATTGATTTAAATACATCATTGTCTTACATTAGGATGGTCATGGGAGAAAAATTATGTTAAAATGTGCCATTTTGGCAGATTTCTTAGATTTTGAAAACGGTTGCTGCTACCTTAACACAATTGCACGCAAGAGAAGAAAAAACACATGGGTCTCTTGCATTTTTGCTTAAGAACATACATTACTTTATTGGTTTAAATACATCATTGTCTTACATTAGGATGGTCATGGGAGAAAAATTATGTTTAAATGTGCCTTTTTGGTCGATTTCTAAGATTTTGAAAAGGGTTGCTGCTACCTTAACACAATTGCATGTTAGAGAAGAAAAAACACACGGGTTTCTTCCATTTTTGTTTGAGAACATATATCACTTTATTGATTTAAATACATCATTGTCTTACATTAGGATGGTCATGGGAGAAAAATTATGTTAAAATGTGCCATTTTTGCCGATTTCTTAGATTTTGAAAACGTTTCATGCTACCTTAACACAATTGCACGCAAGAGAAGAAAAAACACATGGGTTTCTTGCATTTTTGCTTAAGAACATACATTACTTTATTGGTTTAAATACATCATTGTCATACATTAGGATGGTCATGAGAGAAAAATTATGTTTAAATGTGCCTTTTTGGTCGATTTCTAAGATTTTGAAAAGGGTTGCTGCTACCTTAACACAATTGCATGTTAGAGAAGAAAAAACACACGGGTTTCTTCCATTTTTGTTTGAGAACATATATCACTTTATTGATTTAAATACATCATTGTCTTACATTAGGATGGTCATGGGAGAAAAATCATCTTGAAATTTGCTGATTTTTCATAATTTTGCTAAAATCCAGATTATAAGTACCCCACCTCCCAATACTAGTTTGATTTTCGTGTACGAGTTATCATAATACAATTGTTAGTATATCATTTATTAAAGCCAAGATCAATCTACAGAACTGATATACCAAATTAACTATTCTACTACAACGGCACAAACTCTTGGTAAATCAAAATAACCAAAAATCAGCTTTTTTGTAGCATTTACACTGGAAAATGAGGTAAAATTGAAAATTTTTGGTTGCCATGGCAACGAGCTTCCAATCAAAGAAATATTGTACCAGTCTGTGTTTGGTGACAAGTACTACATGATAGGACACAAATTTACAATTTCTGTAACCATGGATGTATCGCCATTTGCATGGTGCTTAGCAAGAGCTGTACTTAACATGTACATGTATTTGTGCTTTGAAATTATTACTGTATGACAAAAACTCGGTTATATCGATTTTTGTTTTGTTCCAAAAACTAGCTTTGCGTTTGTTAAGCACTGCTTGAGCCGAAGTCAAAATTTGTGGCCATCGTTCAACATTTTAACTGGCAAACCAATTTACCACATTTTCATTAAACAACAGTCTTTAACCATGCCAAGATTAATTCATTATTATAAGGAATCGTCACATTGTAAAAATATGTATGTCGCCTTTGTTTAATGTCACTTGATCAGCTGTTTGTGTGGGCTACCCGACCTTGACCTGTCGTAATCACGCTGATAAGTATCCAACAAGGTATTTTGATTGGATCATCAAATAAACGATCAGCATCTTTAGTTGTTTGTTTTATGTGTTTTCAGCGTCTTTTTTGACGAGATTATTTTCAAAAGTCTTCAAAGTAGAAAACGAAAACGTCTATAATTTACAATTCGAATCCAGTGAGGACTTGCGCATAATTTGTACATGCACATTGCAAGACGTGTAAGTCGAAATTCGGATGAATCGAAATATTTCCCCCTTTCTTTGGACTGTGGGATAATGAGGTTGACTTGTAGTTTGAGCAAGTTTAAAAAGCAGTGCACAAATACGGATACACAACATGTCGGAACAGTTTTGAGGGATACTCGTTAATAATTCAATTTTTATGGGTAAATTAGAGTGGTTTAATCTTGCAGAACAGTCACATGCAGATTAATTGTTTTGTTTTGGGAGACTGAGTTTAGATAGTCCTTATATCTGAACATTATAGTCCTTTTATCTGAACGTTATTCAAAGTGAATATCAAATATGGATTATACATGTTTATAATTAAGATATCTTTAAGAACAAATAGAACTGCATTAGAGAATAGCGATTTTGTTCAAAACGATGCGTGTTCATAATCGAGAAAACAAGTATGGAAGTAAATGCGTCATTTTCGTGTTAATATATTAATACAGAACAGAACAGAACAGAACATATACTTTATTGACGTTAACTGAACATATATTTTAATGACGTATACTGTACAGTTTCTTGTCATACACACATGCAAATAATAATCAGATTCATACATGGTCACAATAGACGTATACATGATTTGACAACAAAGTCTTAAATTGTTCACCACAACTATAGAATCTATATATGTGCTCCAATATCAGTTACATGAGTATAAATCAAGATTCTGTTTTCAGAGAAAATACAATCTTAATAGTAAATTATTGTCTATCGAAATATCACATGAACTGGAGGCTGAGCCCAGTTTTATCAGAGAAAAACGAACAGGAAATTTAATAAGTTAATAAGTGTGTTAAATTCAAATACAAAGACATTCGAATATTACAAGAAAAGGAGGTTACCTGTAATTTTCGAGGAATATGTAAATCCATAGATCTGATCTTGTCTTATTTTCAATGGTATCTTTGATTTTTTATTCTGTATGCTCTAATGCTAATCGGATGCTGATAAAATAATGAGCATGTATAGCAAAACTAATGCGCTAAAGAAATCAAGTTTTGACTTTATCATGCATATGCTGAATACTGCGTTATGGGGACGTCAACGTCAAACTTTAAACGGCTATTTTTCGGTAAATAATGGGACTAATTTTTAATTTTCAACTGCAACGGTAACAGCAGACAACAGAAAACGGTGTATCTAAGAAATTTTGTGAAACGGCTAAGTATTGACGGAGGAAATCGATTTTCCATATCAAAGTTACGTTTTCAACTTTACTTCATCCTCAGTTCTCCACTGATGGCAAATTTGTCAAACTTTATGGCGGCAATTTGTTAGGCAATCTCGAAACAATACTTCCGATTTGGTTTGTTTTTCTAAACACTCAAGCTTCCTGTACAATGTAAATTAACTGAAAAAGTATGAACGCTAGAGGGACGTCGAGCTTTGGTGACTGCCACTCTAAATTTCATTTGCTTTGTTTTAATGGAGATGTTTGTCATGACCTACGACCAAATTTTAAATCTTAACCAAATTAATAACGATCCTGGGATCAATTAAAAAACTGTCAGATTTCTTTTGTAGTTGAGTATACAAGAAATGACCAAAGGATAACATACAATTTATGATTACTATAATCCCAAGATTAACCCATTTAAGCCAAATGGACCCTCCTACCCTTTCCAGTAGGATGCGCTGTAGTTCCTGAAATAGTATGGGTAAAGAAATGTTCATCTTGGAAACGGGACATATTTCGCAACTAATTTATGCAGCTGTTAAAAAGAAAAATTCGAAGTTCATATGTATACTGTTCATACACCAAGAAGTATAGGCGCGTTTTAATTTCAAGTTGAAGTTCTATTTCAAGTCTGTGTACAGAAACTTGATCATGGTTTCAGTCTACAAGCAAGTCCATTATGTCAATAATGTAGTGTTACAATTAACATGGATAAGTTATCAGTTACCCGTACTATCTACAAAATAGACTCCAGTTGAATTTTATTTTATACTGTATAGATGTACCACGACTTTTGAGAGTCGACCTTTGGATCATTCTATTTCAAGGGATTGATGCGTAATGCGTAACACGAGCCAGTCGGACTGGGACATCTGTTAGTCTCAAAATATTATGGTGGGTGTAAGTTAACGAAACAACAACAACAACAACAAAAAAAAAAACATCCCAATTTCTAGATGCACGTTTTCAATATTGTAAATTCAGTCGCGCTTCAATGATCTTTGTTTATCTATAGTATTATTAGCTTCGTATTGATATTTTGCATTGTATTGTATCTCCGTATATTTTATTGTATTGTATTGCAATAAGTCTTAATTTCTTAGGTATCAACTACTGAGATGAAAATGGCAAATAATTGTCAAGTAGTTCGGGTCAAAGGGTATGCAAGCTGGAGCATGGGAGTTCTATTATAATTTAAAATCTTTCTTTTGTTATTAAATGAAAGAAATGGAAATGTGGTTAATTTCTTCTTATAATATCAGTTTATTTCAAATATAGAGGCCAAAAAGTTTATAAAGACCATGTTTTAAATAAGGGATGAATTTGACCATCATTTGTGTATGAATTGAAAGGGAATTTTTATCATAATGCATAGATTTTGCAATTTTGCAGCAGAATTATGGATTTGATTGGTGTTTATTGGGGATTTTATATGCATTATGGCTTTAACGTTTAGACTGAATTGCGCTGAGGTGGGATTTTAGTCACTCTTTTGACAATTAAAGTGATGATTTACTATTTAAATTGAGTTCAAGGGTATGATGTTTCAATACTCATTCGATTGTTATCTTCAATTTTATGTCGGTAATAATGAGTTGCTGTCTGTAGACAGAATCGATTCATAAATGATATTATCCAGAATATGATATCCAGTTTTAGTGGGTGAAAATTTTTTCATAGAACCAAATAAGTTGTATATCAGATGTTTTAGAATCTAGTCTTAGTGGGGGAATATTACTCATTAACCAAATAAGTGGTTTATCAGTTGTTATAGCATTACGATATATGAAGATGCAGTGCTGTTTGCGTTTTGGGGGGGAAAGATACAGCAGAATCTACACAGAAGCCATAGTAACATAGAATTTGGGGTTGACTTTACGGGATACTATACTAGTCTGCATTTTAAAGAATTTTGCTGATGAGATACAGGATATCTTTAAGCTTTCTTCATGTGTAAACGGATAGTTAAGTCGCTCCTGTTTTGCAGAGGGTAATTTTAAATGTTTTTTATTTGTGGTTGTGTTAGATCAGGGAAGTAACTTGGATGGGTATTCAAGATGGATATTATTATTTTGGCTCGGGTCAGAGAATGTTTTAGTTAAATCATGTCAGTTTTAGTATGCTATGTAAGGTCGATAATAATTTCTTTTTCTTATAAGTTGAATGGAACCAAATTTGAGTTTTTTGAATAAGTTCAGCCTATGCTGCTTTCAAATTGACATAAGGAAGTGTTTTCATTGCTTGAGATTCGTTCATAATAATAAATGATAAATGATGGGAAACAAAACAAAACATATTTAATGTACATGTTTGTAATAATGGAACTGTTTGTTCTAGCTTGAAGGTCAAGATGTAAAGTTGAATGTTCAGAGAGAATGTGTGTTTCTTATTTTGTTCAGTATAAAAAGGAACATGCGGTTAAAGCAAGTGCTCTTTTGGCTCAGGGTCAAAAAAAAAAAAAAAAAAAAAAAAAAAAAAATCACCCAGTGCAGAGAGAAAATGGCTTGGGCCACTATAGAAATAATATCCGTATATAATAAAAAAAAACAGTTGTTTATCCAGCACGATTGAGAAAGTTGTTTATTCGGCCTAGGTCTGGCAAAAGTTGGACTCAGGAAAGTTATTTATCCTACCCTGGTGGGAGAAAAGTTGGTCTGAGAAAAGTTGTTTATTCGGCCTGGGTCGGAGAGAGGTTGTTTATCCGGCCTGGCTGGGAGAAGAGTTGATCTGAGAAAAGTTGTTTATTCGGCCTGGGTCGGAGAGAGGTTGTTTATCCAGCCTGGCTGGGAGAAGAGTTGATCTGAGAAAAGTTGTTTATCTGGCTCGGATTGGAGAAAAGTTGGTCTGAGAAAGGTTGTGTATCCAGCCTGGGTTGGAGAAAGGTTGTTTATTCGGCCTGGGTCGGAGAAGAAATGTTTATCTGGCCTAGCTCGGAGAAAAGTTGATCTGAGAAAAGTTGTTTATTCGGCCTGGGTCGGAGAGAGGTTGTTTATCCGGCCTAGCTCGGAGAAGAGTTGATCTGAGAAAAAATGTTTATCCAGCCTGGGTTGGAGAAAAGGTGGTCTTAGAAAAGTCGTTTATCTGGACTGGGTCGTAGAAAGGTTGGTCTGAGAAAAGTTGTTTAACTGGCTTGTGTTGGAGAAAGGTTGGTATAAGAAAAGATGTTTATCCGCCCTCTGTTGGAGAAAAGTTGGTCTGAGAAAAACTGTTTATCCAGCCTGGATGGGAGGAAATTTGTTTATCCGGCCTGGATCAGAGAAATGTTGGTCTGAGGAAAGTTGTCTATTTGGCCTGAGTTCAGTGGAACGTTGGTCTGGAAAAAAGTTATTTATCCGGCCTGAGTCGGGGAACAGTTGTTTGTCAGTCCTGCGTCTGAGCAATGTTAATTACAGACCTGGGTGAGTAGAGAAAAGCATGGGTTTTGTAATATTTATAATTATTATACATATATGCGTAGGTATAAAAACTCAGGAAACGCTTTCTGTTCATAGGAAATTAGAAATATAAACATAAATCCACTTCTTTGTTTTGTCGAAAATCTGAAGCAGAAGCGGCATTCCAAACAAAACCTGTGTTTTGTTTCTTTTTCTCTAAAGAATAGTTTTTGAATTGTAAATCTGGTTTGCAATGCAGGATCTAACCTTTAGAGTGTTTCTTTTTCTCTAAAGAATAGTTTTTGAATTGTAAATCTGGTTTGCAATGCAGGATCTAACCTTTAGAGTGTTAGAAAAGACTATATTTATTTTCGGACGATCAAAGAGAGGGAGAAAATAAATCCATTTCTTTTCGGTCGGTCTTTCTTGCGAATGTTATAGATAAACGCTAAAGCACTTTTCATGAGGTTTTATGTTTTAAGCATGAAATTCGTGAGTATGTGTCTAAATATAGTATTAAGTCACGCTTTTTCTGAGTGAGCTTTAAGCAGATTCTATATAAGGAATATTAGGTATGTATAATTCAGTCGACGTTTCTGCTTCACAAAAGTAAGAGGTATTTCTTTTTGTTCGTCAAATCTTTCAATGTAAGAAATTTCCCAAAACTGTTATAACTTTCAATAACTGTATGAAATCTTGTGGTAACTTAAATTTAGAACCAGAACATATAAAAACCTCCACTGTAGGAATCTCTTCGTTTAATAAAAGATTTTCATATTCAGGTTTCAGTTTATGGATCATGATTCAGTTTTTGGAATTTTTTAGCTTAATATGAAGCTTGAAAATATTTTATACATTTTGTAAGAGTTGTTAGACGGGTTCTGATTCATTGGATTGATTTTTGAGTAAAGTTGCTTTCAAGATGCTCTCAAGAGCAGCTAATTTGTAATGGAAAGTTAAAGCATGATGTTAAGTTATAATTCAGTTAAGTGTGTAACATGTCATAACAGTGGTTTTGGAAAGTATTTCCAAGTTTTTTCAGGCTGGTACTTAACGGTGTGTATATTGATGGTAATGTTCTGGTTGCTTCATTGGTTGAAAAGACGAGACTGCTCCTACAGGAAGCAAAAGGATGTAGAAGGTATAATGGGCCAGTTTATGACAAAAGGTACCTTATGGTTATATTAATCAAAAATCTAGATTATGTTGCCTCTGCAAAGTACGATTACTTAAGAGCATTCCCTGAAAATTTAAAGCATTTATTTTCAATATTGACGAATATATGGAGGTTTAAAACAACAAATGTAATCTGGTTTAAAACGTGCCGTTAAAAAAGAACGTTAAACCTAATATGACGTCAGAGTGCTAGTCTCCAGTTGCTTGTTGAGTATTGTTGACTCAGTATAAACATCGAACAAGTATAATGTATTCACATGCGTTATGCATGAACTATATTGTAAATGCAAATGAAATTGTACGAATTTATACTTGCTAAGTCGTATTATAGGCATTTAAAGTGACCCACCCTTCATTAAGAGCCCTTGTATGTGTTATGGCCTAATTGTTGTCATGGAAACAGGCAGCACACGAAACTTTAAATATAATCAGAAATATTTGCTACTTTGATGACATCCAGTTTTAGAAACATTTTGTGTGGTACTTTAAAAGCATGTGAAATTTGTCATTTTAGCGTTTTTAAATGTCTGTTATGTAATAATTTGCTGAAATGTCTTAAGGACCATTTTCTCAGATCTGCGCTCATATGCATTTCATTTGCTTGTCAAATATTTCAGTCCACCAGCATATTATATGTATATCAGTTTCAGCTTGTAGCTTCAGTATGTAGTTCACATCACTCCATTACTGTGAGATTTTCATAAACGGTTCTGGCTAAGTTGTTTTCAATGCAGACAATTATTAACTTAAAACCAATTTTATTATATTAAAGAGTAGTGGAAAATTTTAATCTTAACTGAACTTGTATATCCGGTATTATAGGACCTTAAACGTTTCAACATGTGAAGAGTTTGGTGTAGATGCTTTGTAATAGGAGAAATTTAGTTATACAAAATTCTGTAAAGAGCACTTTAGTTTTTCTAATCGGTATAAATTCTAATTTTTGCAAAACAGAGTAAACTTAATTTAAAGAGTGAGTAAACACTCCTGGGACGGGAGCATAGAGTTGAGGTTCTATATAAAAAGCTTTTTTGAACGTACAGAAGAGTTAGGGAACTTTCAGGGAACTTTTCTGTAGGTTTAAAATTCTAGCTTGAACATGCCTCTGTGTGAACGTCCTGCTGGTCAGAGCATGGAAAAATCCTACCTCCCCCTCCCACAGGGAGTTAGGGTTGGGTAGCCCGCTCGCAGATTAAGGAAATTACAACACAAATATGAACTAAAAAGGATACAAGGGCGTATTGGTATATACTTCTGTGAAGTGTTGAGATATGTGAAAACAACGTTTTTGAACAGGATTTCTAAGTTTTTCAGGCTGGTATGATTGACAGACAGTGGGGCAAGACGAACAAGAAGAATTTGTTGTATATGTGAATTTTGTTTTTGTACTTATCATAAGTAAATAAAAGTAATGTCGAAAATCTGAAGCAGAAGCGGCATTCCAAACAAAACCTGTGTTTTGTTTCTTTTTCTCTAAAGAATAGTTTTTGAATTGTAAATCTGGTTTGCAATGCAGGATCTAACCTTTAGAGTGTTTCTTTTTCTCTAAAGAATAGTTTTTGAATTGTAAATCTGGTTTGCAATGCAGGATCTAACCTTTAGAGTGTTAGAAAAGACTATATTTATTTTCGGACGATCAAAGAGAGGGAGAAAATAAATCCATTTCTTTTCGGTCGGTCTTTCTTGCGAATGTTATAGATAAACGCTAAAGCACTTTTCATGAGGTTTTATGTTTTAAGCATGAAATTCGTGAGTATGTGTCTAAATATAGTATTAAGTCACGCTTTTTCTGAGTGAGCTTTAAGCAGATTCTATATAAGGAATATTAGGTATGTATAATTCAGTCGACGTTTCTGCTTCACAAAAGTAAGAGGTATTTCTTTTTGTTCGTCAAATCTTTCAATGTAAGAAATTTCCCAAAACTGTTATAACTTTCAATAACTGTATGAAATCTTGTGGTAACTTAAATTTAGAACCAGAACATATAAAAACCTCCACTGTAGGAATCTCTTCGTTTAATAAAAGATTTTCATATTCAGGTTTCAGTTTATGGATCATGATTCAGTTTTTGGAATTTTTTAGCTTAATATGAAGCTTGAAAATATTTTATACATTTTGTAAGAGTTGTTAGACGGGTTCTGATTCATTGGATTGATTTTTGAGTAAAGTTGCTTTCAAGATGCTCTCAAGAGCAGCTAATTTGTAATGGAAAGTTAAAGCATGATGTTAAGTTATAATTCAGTTAAGTGTGTAACATGTCATAACAGTGGTTTTGGAAAGTATTTCCAAGTTTTTTCAGGCTGGTACTTAACGGTGTGTATATTGATGGTAATGTTCTGGTTGCTTCATTGGTTGAAAAGACGAGACTGCTCCTACAGGAAGCAAAAGGATGTAGAAGGTATAATGGGCCAGTTTATGACAAAAGGTACCTTATGGTTATATTAATCAAAAATCTAGATTATGTTGCCTCTGCAAAGTACGATTACTTAAGAGCATTCCCTGAAAATTTAAAGCATTTATTTTCAATATTGACGAATATATGGAGGTTTAAAACAACAAATGTAATCTGGTTTAAAACGTGCCGTTAAAAAAGAACGTTAAACCTAATATGACGTCAGAGTGCTAGTCTCCAGTTGCTTGTTGAGTATTGTTGACTCAGTATAAACATCGAACAAGTATAATGTATTCACATGCGTTATGCATGAACTATATTGTAAATGCAAATGAAATTGTACGAATTTATACTTGCTAAGTCGTATTATAGGCATTTAAAGTGACCCACCCTTCATTAAGAGCCCTTGTATGTGTTATGGCCTAATTGTTGTCATGGAAACAGGCAGCACACGAAACTTTAAATATAATCAGAAATATTTGCTACTTTGATGACATCCAGTTTTAGAAACATTTTGTGTGGTACTTTAAAAGCATGTGAAATTTGTCATTTTAGCGTTTTTAAATGTCTGTTATGTAATAATTTGCTGAAATGTCTTAAGGACCATTTTCTCAGATCTGCGCTCATATGCATTTCATTTGCTTGTCAAATATTTCAGTCCACCAGCATATTATATGTATATCAGTTTCAGCTTGTAGCTTCAGTATGTAGTTCACATGACTCCATTACTGTGAGATTTTCATAAACGGTTCTGGCTAAGTTGTTTTCAATGCAGACAATTATTAACTTAAAACCAATTTTATTATATTAAAGAGTAGTGGAAAATTTTAATCTTAACTGAACTTGTATATCCGGTATTATAGGACCTTAAACGTTTCAACATGTGAAGAGTTTGGTGTAGATGCTTTGTAATAGGAGAAATTTAGTTATACAAAATTCTGTAAAGAGCACTTTAGTTTTTCTAATCGGTATAAATTCTAATTTTTGCAAAACAGAGTAAACTTAATTTAAAGAGTGAGTAAACACTCCTGGGACGGGAGCATAGAGTTGAGGTTCTATATAAAAAGCTTTTTTGAACGTACAGAAGAGTTAGGGAACTTTCAGGGAACTTTTCTGTAGGTTTAAAATTCTAGCTTGAACATGCCTCTGTGTGAACGTCCTGCTGGTCAGAGCATGGAAAAATCCTACCTCCCCCTCCCACAGGGAGTTAGGGTTGGGTAGCCCGCTCGCAGATTAAGGAAATTACAACACAAATATGAACTAAAAAGGATACAAGGGCGTATTGGTATATACTTCTGTGAAGTGTTGAGATATGTGAAAACAACGTTTTTGAACAGGATTTCTAAGTTTTTCAGGCTGGTATGATTGACAGACAGTGGGGCAAGACGAACAAGAAGAATTTGTTGTATATGTGAATTTTGTTTTTGTACTTATCATAAGTAAATAAAAGTAATGTCGAAAATCTGAAGCAGAAGCGGCATTCCAAACAAAACCTGTGTTTTGTTTCTTTTTCTCTAAAGAATAGTTTTTGAATTGTAAATCTGGTTTGCAATGCAGGATCTAACCTTTAGAGTGTTTCTTTTTCTCTAAAGAATAGTTTTTGAATTGTAAATCTGGTTTGCAATGCAGGATCTAACCTTTAGAGTGTTAGAAAAGACTATATTTATTTTCGGACGATCAAAGAGAGGGAGAAAATAATTATACGATTGCAGCTTAGAACTGCCAAATGTTGCTCTCATAAATCAAAGCGGTATTACTTGACTTTTCGCTTACTGTAAAGGCGGCAACTTTAATATTCATATGTGGGCGTGGTCCGGCTATTTCATCTGCTAAGGAAGGGAAATCAGGTTTTGTTTATAATTTGGTAAAGAGTTAATAAGCTTTTTAGTCCCGCAAACGTGCGTGCATTTCATGAAAATCCTAACCGTATACACACTGAACTTACATATATTAACCCTTAAAGCGCATAATCACAAAATGTATGTTTTTGTCGTCAACTTAACTATTTGAAGCCTCATAGATAAACAGTATGGACCCAGATCAGACTGCTCCTGTAGGAGCAGTCTGATCTGGGTCCACAATGTTTGGCTCTGTGCTTATGTTAAATAGACATTTTCAGATGCAGTTATTTTGCTGACGTTTTAAGAACTAAATAATGACTGATGTGGTGGCACAAGATGATACAGTTACATTTTAATAAAACCACGCCTCCTTTTCAGCTTTTACCTATGCCTAAGGTTGACTAGTCCTAATTACGCATTCATGAGGCACCGCCTTTACAGTAAGCGAAAAGTCAAGTAATACATGCAGGGGTGTTGGGTTGGGTGATATCAAAGGAATCCCAAAATACCAAGACTACTATGTATAAGGGTTCTTACGACACTTATGCTGGTATTCTGAAGCTTACTTCAAAGTTACGGTGATTTTTGGGACGGTAGTCGGGTCTTGGTACAAACCACTCTTAGGATACGTTGATGAAACAGCAAATTATGAATGTTGGTAGGTCCTTGTGGCTCATGTTAAAATATAAGACAACTACATGTATTTAAAGATAGATGTCAAACTACGGCTACCATTGCAACAATAATGAATGACTGTATACACATCTATCTGCAAAGCTGTCTGATAACGTTAATCCATTTTCAAATCAATCATGAGATTCACGTGTTGTTTGAACATGGTTTTCAACTAATGAGCCCTGGTTTATTTGCATAACATTACACGGGAAAGCGTTGCAAGGTTGGGGAACACGTGGCTTGTGACGTCATATCTATTGTAGTATGAGCGTAGCCATCTTGGAAATTGTGCTCGTATATGGTACGGTTTCTGCCTTTTTTCTGTACCACAAACGCTGCAAAAGCAAGCAACAATTTCATGAGCTTTTCCATAACTTAAGTAAGTTTAGTATTTCACTTTGTGACAACACGCCGCTCGTTGACCTTGTTTACTTCGGCATACGTTTTTAACTAGGTCATTGTGTCAACTGTCATAATATTAATATTTGTGTCAAAGTGTTTGCTTTTACCAGATTATAGGTCGTTACCAGCACAACTGCAAAAAAATCGACCCATGCACTAATCATATCATGCTTACCTCTTAAATAGACGCAGAGATGACGAAAAGTGTACCAGCATTCAAAATGGCCGAGCCATAAATATTGATAGGATGACGTCACCAATCACGTGTTCTCCCCCGAGCATTGTGGCCTGGGCTGATCATTTCACCGATGCTTTTGTTCGCAAAAATGTTGCGCACGGCTGACCTTCAATGGGAATCAGCGATTAACTTTCGAACGTCATAACGCCGACATAGGGCTTCAGCGTTTAACTTTCGAACGTCATAACGCCGACACAAGCTTAACTTTCGAACGTCATAACGCCGACACAAGCTGTGTCGGCGTTATGACGTTCTTAAGTTAAACGTCGACGACGCCGACACAAGCTGTGTCGGCGTTATGCCGTTCTAAAGTTAAACGCTGCCTTTAACTTTTGTACGTCATAACTCTGACATGGGGCTTCAGCGTTTAACTTTCAAACGTCATAACTTCGACACAAGCCTTGTGTCGGCGTTATAACGTTCGAAATTTAAACACTGTCTTGTGTCGGCGTTATGGCGTTTAACTTTTGAACGTCAAAACGCCGACACAAGCTTGTCAGTACTAGTACACAGAGTCCTAGACATCTTCCCTAGTTGTCAGTACTAGAACCCAGAGTCCCAGTCATCTCCCCTATAGGTCAGTACTAGTATCCAGAGTCCAAGTCATCCCCTACAGGCCAGTACTAGTACCCAGAGTCCAAGACACCTCCCCTGGTGGTCAGTACTAATACCAAGAGTACCAGTCATCTCCACTAGAGGTCAGTACTAATATCCAGAGTCCTAGACATTTTCTCTCGATGTCAGTACTAGTATCCAGAGTCCAAGCGATCTACCTTAGAGGTCAGTAGTTGTGCCCAGAGTCCAAGTCATTTCCACTAGAGGTCAGTACTTGTACTAGAGTCTCAGTCATCTCCCCTACAGGTCTTTACTATTATCCAGAAACCAAACCATGGCCATAGTGGACAGTATCAGTACCCAGAGTCCCAGTCCTCTCCACTAGAGGTCAGCACTAGTACCCAGAGTCCAATGCATCTCTCCTAGAGGTCAGTACAAGTGCACAGATGCCAAGCCATCTCCCCTAGAGGTCAGTACTAATATCCAGTGTCCTAGTCATCTCCCCTAGAGTTCAGTATTAGTATGCAGAGTACAAGTCATCTCCCCTAGATGTCAGTACTAATACCCAGAGTACCAGTCATTTCCCAACGAGGTCAATTCTAGTATACAGAGTTCAAGTCATCTCCCACAGAAGTCAGTACTTGTACCCAGAGCCAAAGTCATCTCCCCTAGAGGTCAGTATTAGTATTTAGAGTTCCAGTCCTCTCCCCTAGTGGTCAGTACTAGCACCCAGATTCCAAGTCATCTTTCCTAGAGGTCAGTAGTAGGACCCAGAGTCCTAGTCATTTTATTTAGAGGTCAGTACTAGTATACAATGTCCAAGTCATTGCCTGTAGAGGTCAGTACTAATACCCAGAGTCAAAGTCATCTCCCCTAAAAATCAGTACCAGTATCCAGAGTCCCAGTCATATCCCATAGTGGTCAGTACTAATACCCGGAGTCATAGACGTTTTCCATAGAGGTCAGCACTAGTATCCAGAGAACAAGTCATCTCCTTTAGGGGTCAGTACTTGTATCCAGAGTCCCAGTCGTTTCCCCCTACAGATCAGTACTAGAACCAAAAGTCCCAGTCATCTCCCCAGTTATCAGTACCAGTACCCAGAGTCCCAGCCATCTACCCAGTCGTCTCCCCTAGAGATCAGTACTAGAACCAAAAGTCACATTCATCTTCCCTAGTGATCAGTACCCAGAGTCCCAGTCATCTCCCCTAGATATTAGTACTAGTACCCAGAATCCAAGTTATCTACCCTAGAAGTCAGTACTAGTACCAAGAGTCCAAGTCATCTCTCCTAGAGGACAGATCCAGTACCCAGGGTCCCAGTCATCTCCCCTACTAGAGGTTGGTACTAGTACACAGAGTAACAGTCATCACCACTAGAGGTCACTAATAGTAGCCAGAGAACCAGTCAGCTCCCTTAGATGTAAGTACTAGTACCCAGAGTCGAATTCATCGCAATTCACACGTTTTAAGAAACTGGCTCATTTTTCACAATATTAAACCTCTGTATACTGATGACGTACTTTTGCAAACAGCGAAGACCCAGATGAAATGCCGTATAATGTGACATTTCATCAGGGTCTACACTGTTTGTAAAGACAAAGATGATCTACAGAGAAAGAAAGTATTTTTGTTTGTTACATGCTCATTGTCGCTTCAGTGCTATAGTGTTATAAGTGAAAATTTGGTCAAAAATGAGCTATGCATACCGTTGGAAAGTCTATTTACTGGTGAAGGTTTCATTTGCCTATCTCCTCCTAGTAAGCTTAAAATCGCTGTGCTTTTCTGTTCTATCTACAAAAAGACAATTTCGTTCAGTGCTATAGTGTTCTAAGTGATTTTCATCCAATGGCCAATGATGATTTTGTCACGTGACTGGGTGAGTTCAGTGCCATACTGTTCTGTCTACATTAAGTCACTTCCCTTGGAGAAATTGCTAAAATTGCAGTTGCCTCCCTTACATAAATTTAAATTTTCTAAATTGAAGCGGTTTGTCAGTCTTACGATGAACAAATGGCTATATATCGGCTACTTTTAGGTCCAAATAATCCGCTCAATTAAAAATATAACACGAATTGATCCATGAACAGAATAATTAGGTGAAGAAACAGATTACCCCCTTACATATATCTAAACTGCTTTAAAGTGATTATTCCAATCTTTTGAAAGTTTATTTTGATCAAAAAAAAATCCTCAGTAATTATTAATTTGTTTTCACTGCTCTGATTCTTCATTAGCTATGGTGATTAAAGCCCTGTTTATTGCTCTGAAAACCAATAACTGTCTGCAGACATCTTTTTCATTTGGTACATTTAACAGCTTGAGATCAGGAGTCTGTTTACCTCAGCTGTGACTAAATGTTATCGCCTCCCAGGAGAGGGGCATATAATTAGCTATGCTTCCATTCAATTATTTCATTGAGTAATAATGGCTTCAAATGATAAGAATGGGAATTGGTTTAGACACGGCCCATGTTACATTTTTGCACTGCATAATTAAGCTGTCTGGTTAAGAGCCTCTAAGTAAGTAATAGTTTATAGCATTAACTGAAATTGTAGCATTTAGCTCTGTTCGTGATATCTTCTGCTTTGCAAATATTTTGGACCCAGACCAGGTCTGACAAAATAAGGGACCTGATCAGGGTCCAAACTGTTTGGTGCTCTGATCGCATTCCTGAAAAATTTTTTTGAAAACGTGATTTCTTATAGAAATAGGCAGACAATTAAAACATTCAAAATAATCCTTTATTCGCAAAGAGCATTATGTAATGTCATAATTTTTATCAATTCTATTATAATTTCCATAAATCTGAGCAAATTCTTAGAAATTCAAACCAACTAAATGGACTGCAAGCCAAACAGACTCAGATCAGCCTGAGTATTGGTCCATGCAGACAGCAAAGACTCTGACCAAACAATGCCAATATTCAGGCTGAGAGGAGTCTCGGCTGTTTGTTCATGCATCTGCCAATTCTAGTCAGTCCTCAAAGCTTGGATACTTACCTACCCATTATGTTACTGTTCTGTTCTGTGAAAACACTGATCAGACAATAATCAAATGCAGATGCGATGCTGGATGCTCATACCATATAACTTTAAACCTGTTTGTGTCGTCTGCTGATAAGCTTTACAAAAAATTTTGATCAAGAGAATGGTCTGACATTTTACCGGGCCTGATCTGGATCTACACTGTTTGATATTTTTTGATAATCTTTCCAAACGGTTTAGAAATAGATCAGACCGACCGCTATTCTGTAATTAACCTATTTTACCTGGTAACTGCCACTTCTGTAGTGATGCCTGAGGAATACTTCTTGGAGTATTCAAGAGATTAATGGCGATCCCCTGTGACATGTGAGTGCAATTAAATTATGGGCTAATTGGAGCAGTTTTAACAAAATTAATGGTCATATGGTTCCCAGTATACTGTTAGCTCTATAATAAATGCATATGAAAAAAGTCTGAAGTATCCCTTTAGCTAAAGTAATTTTCCGATGTAATTACAAACCAATGGTTAAATCTACTACTTTTAGGTCCAGATAATTAGTTTAGTCTAAAATATTATAGAAATTGACCCCATTGACAGAAAAATTAACTGTAGAAACAGATTACCTCCCTTGCATAAATTTTAATGGCATAATCAGTGCGGTTTGTTACCGTTATACCAAATAAATGACTAAATCTTATACTTTTAGGTACAATTAATCATTCCTGTTCAGACTAGTATATGAATTGACTCCATTTACAGAATAATAAGCTGTAGGAAAATATATAACACTATAGGAGGTTTTATCGTGACGTACTTCCGGTTCTATAAATAGACTTGGGATATACTGGCCGTCAACTGTGTATAGTCTAGATAGGGAAAGCAGTAGAACTTTCAACATTTTCCACCGGTTTTAAGTTCCCTTGTTACAATTTGCTATTTAATTTATATAAATGTGAATTGTAAATGCATCTAGAAATACTTCGTCAAATAATATTAACATTTATTGAGATAATTTGTCTGTCGTTGCGCTTGAAATGAATAAATCGGGAGCCATTAAACTTTTCAATTCAATTTAACGCAACAAAAATTAACCATTTTAAGGCAACTATTTTGATAATTAACGAATTTTTGTCAATGACACACTTCATTTATTTTCTTTAAAAAGGGTTTGCTAACAATAAACAAGGCGGTTGTTTATTTTTTTTTTATTTATTTTATGTAACTAGACTCTGAAACCGAATGTAGATATTTTCAACTATTATTGTAAAGAACTTACAAATGGAACACATTTTGAAATATATGAACATTGCATTATTTAATTGCATGTACGAAATTTCACCATGTCGCATCGTGTAGGCATTCATCTTGGGTGCAGGGCAACTCGACCCAAAAATGTATAAAAAAAAATCCTCTCGAGCAGCGAAGGCTCATGTGTGCATTCTCGCAAGAACACACACTGCTAAAACAGCTATTTCAAAAAAACTGAATAGATGATTGTAGAAAGAAAGGAACTAACAAAAAACAGAAATGTGCACTTAAAAATAAAAAAACCTTTCCTCTCCAGCAGCGAAGGCTCATGCGGGACTTCACGTGCGCGCCATTTTCGCAAGGAAGTTTTGCCGGGTCTGCCCTGGGTCCAAGCTGTTTGAAAAGGTTATCAGCGGACGACACTAGTAGCAGATGATTAAGGACACAAATGGGCGCTGAAAAAGAAACAGAACATTTTTCTCGAGCAGCGAAGGCTGATACGAGTCTGCACATGCAGGCATTCTCGCGAGAATATTTTGTCGGGCCTGAACTGTTTTCAAAGGTTATCAGCAGTCGACACTTGTACATTTGATTGTGGACATAAACTAGGTGCTGAAAATAGAAAAATATAATGTTGACTTTCTTCTCGAGTAGCGCCGGAATGCGCACACGATGGCGCTAAAACATAATTACATTTTCCTCTCGAACAGCGAAGGCTCATTCGAGACTGCATAATGTCAACTTGTTGCATTGCCTTAGGTGAGTCTGCGCAGATTCGCGGGAGCATAAGTAAGATGAAGATGGATATTCAGAAGAAGAAGTGGACAGTTATACGACAAAACATGCACATGTATCCGTCTGTCTGTCTGAACATGCACATGTATGTTCCTTTCCGTGTGCATGTTCAGACAGACAGACAGACGGATAGAAACATAAATACACATGTCCTGACAGACAGACAGATATTATATATTAGCTAGTGCTTTTCAAAAAAAAAACAGGCAATGAATTAAAATGAAACTGGCCCGTCTGACAGACAGACAGACAGACAGACAGACAATATATATTAGCTAGTGTTTATACAAAAACACGACCACGAATTAGAATGTAACTGATAGAGAACGAATTCAGTGTCGTTGCATTATGTCAGACTTGTTAAAATGTGTTATAATCTCGGACCCAGTAATTTTGGGTCCAGCATGTCGGCATCCTTTAAAGATCTTTTATGACCCCCTCTTTTATTACACCAATGACAATCACTTGTGAAAACACTCTGATTCCGCCAGTCCGCGGGGCGTGTCGTTCAATTATTCAACAGAGGGTGATAAAACGGATCTGTTAGAACGGTGTCAACTGTGAAAATCAAATATTTAACTTGGAATTTTAGTTATTTCTTTGGGACAAATTAATCGTAAGTTAACTGTTTTTAATTAGCCTAATTAAGCTACTTTTGGACTGTCAATAATCACTGGTTTTGAGATGATAGAACAGAACAGAACAGAACAGAATTTTATTGCGGTCGGCCGTGGCCGGCCGCTTCTATAAACATCAGTCGAAACATACATCAAAATCAGGTTTTGATTGAACCCTTATACTCTGCTTGAGGCATGTTTTAATGCTAACCGAACAATGAGCAGGGAACCAAAAATGTGTAGACTTGTTCTCGAATGTTTCCAACTTTAGGTTAACCTATTGTGCGAAGCAAGCGGGAGCGAACTTAACTTACCCAAGGTAGGAGTTATTAGCCAGCATTGTAAGAGGAGGTTGTCGATGTATTCTGCATCATTGTATGTGCACAAAAGATGATGATTTGCCTTCTCTTTATTTTTATAGCATGGAAAACGTAATGAATTGTTATATTTCTTGGGTGCTGGGAGAAGGCACAGAGATTAACACTGTTTAATCTACATATATTTATTTAAGGTATAAGCTATTGGCATGGTAAACTGTACTGCTCTGATCTGCTATCAGAGAGGCAGTGTGTGTATATATATGAATCAGTTACCGTATTAACATCAGTGTATGGTATGTGATACCAATACCATAACATCTCCCTGTTTTTAAAAAGAAAATACATTTACACATACAACAATGCATGACTGAAATAATGTTGTGTAAATTGTAAAAAATAATTCGGACGGGTGCCAGTCTGTTTTTACTATGAAGTCTGTTCCCACGAATGAAATTATCTGCTGATAAGATATCAGGGGTGATCTGTGTATTTTCTTCAGAGTTAATCCACTTTTTATCAGCACAGTACTTTGTTGATAGTATCCAGAATTTGTTTATCTGATTAATGAATGTTTTTACTGGGATAAACATTAAATAAACAAATTATAACTGTTAAACTGTTTGCATTACTCTAGATAAGTTCCAGTTTACTTTTTTTTTTCAGCATCAGCGTCAGTATTTATACTGTTTATAGATCTAGTTTCATAGGAGGATGAACAATGCGCCCAGATCTGGTTCTAACAACTGGTGTTTCCTTTTCTGGCCTTTCAACAATCTTTTGTGGTGATTTACTTATAATTCGTTTTGATTCAGGTCGAATTTTCACAGGGGATTTAGGTGTTTGTTTGCTGTTATTCTGAATAGTCTCAGGAGGTCGGGTCTCAATGATTTGAGGTTTTGGTGCATTATTTACAAAACTGGGGGTAAAATCTGGGGGGTCAGTCAATTGAAATGGTTTCTCATTTGACTTCAACAGATGTCGTCGATTACGTCTGTATGATCCGCCGTCCTGCGTTTCAACAATATATGATCTGTCATTTGTTTTCTTTCTGACGATAGCAGGTTTCCATAGTTTGCCTTGCCTAATCCTAACTCCTTCACCAGGATTTAGGGGTTTAATTGGTTTAGCTGATCTGTCATAGTAATGCTTTGATTTTGTTTGAGAAGTTTGCATTTTCTTTCTCAAAGCAGATTTGCTTGGCACACTCGGATCAAGCTGTTTTGCTGTCACGGGCAGTGTAGACCTTAATTGTCTAGAAAACAATAACTGTGCGGGTGATTTTCCACAGTCTATAGGGGTGTTTCTATATGCCAAAATTGCTAAGTAAGGGTCTTTTTTATCCGTAAGAGCTTTGTTGAACAAATTCTTGATTGTTTGAATTGTTCTCTCTGCGGGGTTAGCTTGAGGATAATGGGGGCTTGATGGTGTATGTCTGATGTCCCATTCCTTGCAAAAATCAGCAAATAGCGTACAACTAAATTGTGGTCCATTGTCAGAGATTAGCGTCTCGCTAATACCATGTCTAGAGAAATAACTTTTCAGCTTATTAATGACAGTTTGCGCTCGGGTGTCCCTGAGGCTGCTAACTTCAAAATATCTACTGTACAGGTCAACTAGTACTACATAGTCTACGTTATTCCAGTGAAATAGGTCTGTTGCCACGGTTTGCCATGGTCTGTCGGGAATCTTATAGGAATAAAGTGGTTCCTTTTGGTTAGAATTTCTGTGCTCAAGACATATAGCACAGTCTAGTACTGTCGTCCGTATGTCTGTTGTCATATTTGGCCAAAATAGTACTTCTCGTGCTTGCTGCGTGCATTTCTCAATGCCTAGATGAGATGCATGAATCTTTTCAAGCATTTCTTTGCGACATTCTTTTGGAATAATGACCTTTGTACCCTTAAGTAGAATACCATCAATGTATGTGATTTCATCTCTGTAATTCCAAAAGTCAAGTAGTAGTTTGTGACAGTCTGAGCGTGTGTCAGGCCATCCGTCTAGTACAGTCTGCTTTAGTTTCTGCATTTGTACGTCAGTCGCAGTAGCTGTTCTGAGCATGTCCATTTTCCTATCGCTGATGGGAAGATTGGACATTACAGCATGGACTTGATCATCCAGTCCTTCTGTAAGTTCTGGGTATGTATCTGATAAGAATTTACGACTCAACGTGTCTGCAACAGGTATATCGCGACCGCGGACGTACTGAATGTCAATGTCATACTTTGACAATTGCAGTAGCATGCGCTGCAACCGGGGCGGACTGGAATGCAGTCCCTTCTTTAGAATTGAAACTAAAGGTCGGTGATCGGTTTGCACAGTGATGCGCTTACCTAAGACTAACATATTCCAATGTTTGCAAGCAAATACCACTGCATAGAGCTCTTTGGTTATTTGAGCATAATTGACTTCGGTTGGAGTTAGCGATTTTGATGCAAAACATACAGGTTTTTTATCTTGTAACAATACACATCCAAGACCATACTTTGAAGCATCAGTTTGGATTGTAATCGGCTTATTGTAGTCAAAGTATGCCAGTACAGGTTTCTTAGTAATGACATCTTTTATCTTATCAAAAGCATTTTGTTGGGCCTGCTCCCAGACAAAATCTACATCTTTCCTAAGTAATTGTCTCATGGGCTTTGTCAGTTCTGCCATATTGGGTGCGAATTTCTGTAAGTAGGTGATCATACCTAAAACAGTTTCGAGTTCCGCTTTTGATGTAGGGGGTGGCATTTCTCTTAATGCCTTCACCTTATTGCTGTCCATTTTTAGACCAGAGGATGTGAGGACATGTCCGTAAAAGGGAATTTGAGTCTGTCCTATGTCTGTCTTGTCAGCGTTTAACTTTATGCCCATTTGTCTGCATCTTGACATCAGTTTGTCAACATTTCTGTCGTGTGTTTTTCTGTCACTACCGTAGACAATAATATCGTCAACTATTGTCTTAACTCCAGGTAGTCCTTCCAAGCATTGGTCCATTTTCGAAATGAACTCATCCTGAGCCATTTTAAGACCAAAGGGTAGCCGTAAGAAGCGATACCGTCCAAAGGGTGTTTGAAATGTAGTCAGAAATGAAGATTTTTCTGTAAGAACGATGGACCAATAACCTGATCTGGCATCGAATCTTGAAAAAATCTTTGCATCTGTCAAGTCAGGCAGTATGTCGTCAAGCGTTTTGTTTGGGTAATGCGGTCTTTTGATTGCGTCATTTAGGTCTTTTGGATCCAGACAGATCCGTATGGAGCCATTGGGCTTTTCTACAGTTACTAAACTGTTTACCCAGTCTGTCGGCTTCGTAACCTTTTTGATGACATGTTCCCTTTCCATACGCTCTAGTTCTGCCTTAAGCTTATCGCGTATTGCAATTGGTACACGACGTGGGGGATGTACAACAGGTACTGAGTCTGATTTAAGGTAAATTTCGCATTCACCAGGTAATTGGCCTATGCCGTCAAATACGTCACTGTATTTGTCAAGTACAATTTCTTTGGTCAATGGACAAGTGTGTGATGTGTCTGCGTCGACAGCTAAAATGAGTTTGATCAATTCAAGTGACACACATGCATTTAAACCAAGAATTGGAGTAGAGTTGGTTTCAACAACGTAAAACTCCTCAGAAATAGTCTTATTATTGTAGGTACAGTCTAGCCTTATGTAACCGTCTACCTTAAGATTTCCACCGTCATATGCCGTCAGTCGCTTTGGCGTTTTCTGCAAAGGACATTTAATGCCTAGGGATTGGAATGTTGATCTGGGTAGGATATTGACTTGAGAGCCTGAATCAATTTTCATGCTTACAGTTTTGGACTTGGGGCCTAAATAAATTTTAGCAAAAGCTTGATTTTTGGATTTGTCAAAATCAATAGAATCAATAAACAAATTCTCACCAGGTGATAAATCCAGATCTGATCCATTTGACGCACTATTTATCACTTCATGTACATTCCGTTTGCTATCCCTTAATTTACTCCTGCACACAGTAGCAAAATGATCAAATTTTAAACAATAATTGCACTGCTGTCCTCTTGCCGGGCAAGTGTCTTTTTTGGAATGATTTCTCCCACAGTTCGTACACGTCTTGGTGGCTGCTGGTCCAGGTAGCACTTGCTGTATGGGTCGTGTCATCGTTGGTCGCTGCTCTGCTCTTCCTCGAGGCTGACGTTTAGCTGACTTCTTGGACTTCACGTAGTGGATTGACGCCTGGTTGTCAATCACCTTGAGCTGCTCCTGACTTAGTTCATAGGTTCGTGCGATGTCCAGACATTTTTGAAGCGTCAAGTCTGAACCTTCGTTGATGAGCTTTTCTCTGATTTTTGAAGACTTGACTCCAAAAACAATGCTGTCACGAATCATCTCGTCGTGAATGGCTGCGTCGTACCCACAGTCATTTAGTAACAATTTTAAGCTAGTAACGAAGTGTTCAAATTTTTCACTGTCTTCTTGTTCTCTGCACCTCAGCTTGTAGCGTGCATATATCTGGTTTGAGCGAGGTTTGCAGTAGCTCTCGAACCCTGTGTAGTAACTTTCTAGCTTCTTTTTGTCTTCGTCTTGAAGATTCCATGTAGAAAAAATCTGTCTACCTTTCTCCCCAGCCCATATCATCAAATAGTTGCATTTGACCTCTTCTGTTTTCGTCTGCAGAGGTCCTCCAAACATAAATTCCGCGTGTGATTTGAAGGATTTGAACGCATTGGGTAAGTCCTTGGACTCCCAGTCCATTCTAGGGTTTTGTCCTTGTGAAGAATAAACTTCCATCTTCTTAGAATGAAAAGTAATAACTGCAACAAAGTTAAAACACCACGAGAATGTTATCCAAATTATAATTCCTTTTTAGAGAATTATATCCTTGTAATCTCTGCACGAATATAGATGTAGGTTCAAAACTCTGACACCATGTTATATTTCTTGGGTGCTGGGAGAAGGCACAGAGATTAACACTGTTTAATCTACATATATTTATGTAAGGTATAAGCTATTGGCATGGTAAACTGTACTGCTCTGATCTGCTATCAGAGAGGCAGTGTGTGTATATATATGAATCAGTTACCGTATTAACATCAGTGTATGGTATGTGATACCAATACCATAACATGAATCACATTATAAGCAGCTTTTAATGACAGTTTTGAGGATAAGAAACGTAATTCGTGGATTTTGACACACCTATTCTCTTTCCGGTATTTAGAAAAAAATTCGCGCCATTATCTGTCACGTGACATTAACATCCATCTTTTACAAGTGCGCGTTCAACGAAACCAACGTAAATATTGTTGTTTTTATGAGAGTTTTTGTTTATGGTAAGTTTTTGCGAGGATTCTTTGATAGGGGGCTCAAATATACATGTAAAAAAGGGGGTTCCATTTGGTACTTTTGCCTGATTATTTCTGCTCTTTTCGGTATTTAGTAAAAAGTTCGCGCCCTTTTCTGTCACATGACAATCATTCGGCAAACCTCGTATCGGACATCGGACTTTGCTTTTAAAGATGGCGGCCACGACAACAACGGTCTCGCTTCTCAAAAATAATTGCAAAATAATTGCTATCAATAGCTGCAACTACTATACTGTTGGTGTTTGCCATATTGTCATGTAGTGAGTAACAGTTTTCACAAGGTTTGAACGCCAACAAATATTTGTGCTGCCAAATATCGAATGAAATAGATTTCACGTTTTCCCTTGCAGATAAGGAGAGTCACAAGGGGCAGACTTGATTTAGCTGTTCCCTTTACTCCTTCCACTCCGAACAGGCAGAACAGAAATCAAGTGTGCTGGAACATCTGTGCTGGCGTACGCCGGAGTACTCCGTATTCCGAGGTGGTGTAGACAGAACAGTCACGTGACCTGTTCCAAAACAAGATGGCGGAGCACTGCCAGCATGTGTGGAAATATTTGCATCGCTTGATTTATTCCAGAGTACTCCAAAGTGCCCAGTTTTACTTGTTTTTGTGACTGTTCTGGCGTACGCCGAGTACTCTAAAAATTGCTAAATCAAGTCCGCCCAAGAAGATAGCCCGCACATACTATTTTGTTTGTTTACTGTTTGATTTGATTCTTTATGTCCCATTAACAATCTTTCAGTTGAACAGGGACGGGTCTTCCTGGGTTGAACCAGTACTAAGCTAGGATAAATGTCTTGCTCAAGGATGACAACGCAACATACGGGAGCGCAGTGGTAGAGTGTTTGACTCAAGGCCGAAGGGCCATGGGTTTGAGCCTAACTGGCGTCACTGCGTTGTGTCCTTGAGCAAGACACATTTATCCTAGCTTAATACTGGTTCAACCCAGGAAGACCCTTCCCTTTATAACTGAAAGATTGTTGATGGGACGTAAAGAATCAAACAAACAAAACAACGCAACATACCTATCCCCACTCCCAAGCAGTTTCAGTTTACAAAAGTGAGTGTTTAACATCTCACCAGAAGGCAGCAGAGCTTTAAGGTCATGGAGACACCGTCACAGCTCAGTCTCATCCGTGGATCAAACTCTAGGACCCCTGGATAAGTCACCAGTGTTACATGTTTTGTTTTGATTCTTTACGACACATTGAACAATTTTTCAGTCGCCAGACGGGGCTAGACTCAAGATGGAGGGGTTGTGCGTTTGGGCCCCTGGGGCACTGTCCAACTGCCTTGTGTCTACTACTGAGCTCCTAATTTTATCTGTCTGACAGGGTTTGTTCCCATTCATCTCCTCACAGACCCTCCCAGGTGTTGGTTAGGGGGGCTGTTTTCTTATTCCCCTGAATGAAATTACTTATCCCCACTCCTGTACCCCAAACATAAAATTTACCTTGTTCCTCCATTTCCCAAACCCCTGGATGGGCCTCAAGAATGTTTAGCTGATTCCATAGCATAAAGTCAAATTTTGAGAAAAATAATTTTTGTTCCTATTCCTAGACATGCGCGGATCCAGGAATTTACGTCAGGGGGGTCCAGGTCAGTCTGACAAAAAAAGCTCTGACAACGTTTTTTTTTTTTAGTCCTCAGCTTATTTTACAGAAGTCAAATGGTCAATTTAAAAGAAATCTATCATTTTTCAAGGTTCCAGAGGGGGTCCAACTTTTTCCGGGGGCGGGGGGGGGGGTGGAGGCTAATTGCTGATTCCCTATAGAAACCCATATAACTTGTAATTTTCCAGGGGGGGTCTGGACCCCCTGTTCCCCCCTCTGGATCCGCACTTGCTAGACCCCTTCTGATGATGGAAATAAAAGAATAAGTGCCATAGGCCCAGTTAAGCAAATATTTTGAGCATAAAATTCCTTATAAATCCATTAATTCTAACATTTAAAGAACCATCTCATTGAGACAGTTCCTTTGGAAATATTTTTAAAATTTTTAATTACTGAGACTCTTATCTGGAGGCCTACATGTTTATAGGTGTCACAATTTGGAAAATTTTACTTTTATTTTTTCTGAAAAATGACATTCCCATGGCTGTGGAAATGCCATGCCCGACTTGTCCGACCTGGTCCCATTTCAGTCAGGACAAGTTGAAAATTTCTATTTACTTGTCCTTGGACAAGTACAAATGTATTAAGTTAATAAAATTCTGTATTTCATATTTTGATTAATTATTACGAGCTCACATCTTGCATTGAAAACAGTGTGGATCCTGATTCATACAAGAGAAGCCAGCTGATCAGGATCCATCCTGTTTACAAGTGTTGATCTGGTTTCATACTGTTTTTGAAAGAATAAATAGTTCTCTAAGCACAGATTTTTTCTTTTGGACAAGTAAAATATTCTATGGACAAGTACATTTGGCTTTCAGCAGTTTTTATTTGTCCCTGGACAAGAAGAAAATTATATTATTTCCACATCCCTGAGTCATTTCATTCAAATTTTCTTGAGAAATAGTATTTCGCCATTTGAACCTTTTTTCTCTACATTGGATGAAGTTTTAAATTATTGACAAATCTGGTTTTTTCTTCTTCCACTTTTTAAGAACATTTATGATTATTATGTCCCCGCCATGATAATGGGCGGGGCATTAAGTGTTACCCCTGTGCGTACTCACGTAAGTACATGCGTCTGTGTGATGACGTCCGCTCTCTAAATCGAATACTTTTGATCCGAATTTTATGAAACTAGGTCACATTGTTTAGTACCATAATGTCTTCTTCAAGTTAGATAAAGGTCCATATCGCACCAGGCTCTCAGTAGTTATGGCCCTTTGTTTATGAAAATTCACCGTTTTAAACGATGTCCGCTCTCTAAGTCAAAAATTTTTTATCAGAATTTTATGAAACTTTGTCTCATTGTTTAGTACCATAATGTCTTTTTCAAGTATGATAATGGTCTATATGGCACCATGCTTTAAGGAGTTATTGCCCTTAGTTTATGAAAAATCATCGGTTGAAACGACTTCTACTCTCTAACATGAATAGTTTTGAGTCTTGGTCACATTATTAAGTGCCATAGTGTGTTCAAGTTTTAGAAAGGCCCAATCGCATCATGCCTTCAGGAGTTATTGCCCTTTGTGAATGACAATTCCCTATTTACACAAATTTGGCAATTGTGGGGGCATCCGTGTCCCATTGACACATTTCTAGTTTTCTTTATGCTTTAGATACACTATTTACACAATGTGCTTTAAATCACTTGGCAAGGATTTGAAAATATTCACATTTGATTTTATATTATAGAAAATAATTTTGACACTTAATTCATTCAAATTTTCTCCAGCAAGAGAGAATAAATGGAAATTTAAAATGGCATTTTTTTCTGTAATTAATGAAATTCAATGCATATTAAATGTTGAAAACAAATAAAAGCCATTTTTCATGATTGAAATCGTAAAACTTTCACATTTTTATTAATAAAACCTATGTTGAATTTTAGAATTAAGAGTTGAACTCATTGTAACAAATTATCTTTTAATTAAGAGCACTGTAATGGAATAAAAGCCTTGCTTTCCTGAAATCTAGCCATTTCAACACGATTAGCTTCCATGGTGTAATAGGAAACATACTCACTCTTGGAGTGAGGGCTCCAGGTTCAAATCCTGGTAGAAGTACAAAGTTGGGCAGCTGGAAACTGATTTGGATGAATCAATTATAGTGACAAAAATAGAAATCTAGCCAGTACAACAAAACTAGCTTCCGTGGTGTAATAGAAAACATAGTCACTCTTGGAGTGAGGGTTCCAGGTTCAAATCCTCTTGGAAGTAAAAAAAAGTTTGCAGCTGGAAACTGATTTGGATGCTTCAATTATATTAACGAAATTTAATAGAAATCTAGCCAGTACAACAAAATAAGCTTCCATGGTGTAATAGAAAACATACTCACTCTTGGAGTGAGGGTTCCAGGTTCAAATCCTGGTGGAAGTAAAAAAGTTGGCAGCTGGAAACTGATTTGGATGCTTCAATTATATTAACAAATTTTAATAGAAATCTAGCCAGTTCAACAAAACTAGCTTCCATGGTGTAATAGAAAACATACTCACTCTTGGAGTGAGGGTTCCAGGTTCAAATCCTGGTAGAAGTAAAAAAGTTTGCAGCTGGAAACTGATTTGGATGCTTCAATTATAGTGACAAAAATAGAAATCTAGCCAGTACAACAAAACTAGCTTCCGTGGTGTAATAGAAAACATAGTCACTCTTGGAGTGAGGGTTCCAGGTTCAAATCCTCGTGGAAGTAAAAAAAAGTTTGCAGCTGGAAACTGATTTGGATGCTTCAATTATATTAACGAAATTTAATAGAAATCTAGCCAGTACAACAAAATAAGCTTCCATGGTGTAATAGAAAACATACTCACTCTTGGAGTGAGGGTTCCAGGTTCAAATCCTGGTAGAAGTAAAAAAGTTTGCAGCTGGAAACTGATTTGGATGCTTCAATTATATTAACAAAATTTGATAGACATCTAGCCAGTTCATCAAAATTAGCTTCCGTGGTGTAATAGAAAACATACTCACTCTTGGAGTGAGTGTTCAAGATTCAAATCTTGGTGGAAGTAAAATGTTTTAACACAAATAAGAAAATAGTTACAATTTTACGCATAAAAAGTTCCTTAATCTGAACGTATGATAATGAAGGAAGAGAAAAGGAGAGGATTAGGATGAGAAATTCGCCCAGATGTGATATCTGGCTAGTGCTTGATCTGGAAGGGATCAATGTTAGCCCTGTTTATGAGATTTTGAGTCTGACTTTCCATAGAAATTGAACCTAAAAATACTGAATTTCGATACTCAAAAGAACCGTCTTGATGAGATTTTTTTTTCGAGCACCCAAAACATATATTTTAACTTAATATGAACTTAGGCACTACCTAGATGCAGACATATTATTATTTCAGGAATTGACTATGGGATTTAAATTGTTAAGAAATTGGCAAGATCACAAATTTAACATACAAGGAGGACCTTTCTTTAAGGCAAACCGATTGAGAAGGGAAAAAGATACAAGCTGTGACAGTGTCTCATTTCAAATCTTGCAAACTTTTCTTAAAAAGCTCAGATTTTGACAAGTTAGTATAGTTCAATTGGCAGAACAGCCTCAGGTTATGATATGTAAGCACCTGGAGGTATGTCTGGGTTCGAACCCCAGTGCTAGCAGTCTGATCTGAAATTTTATCAACAATCTGATTATTCAAAGTACAAAACATGCAGTATGTAAATATCTATCAGTATTTAAGCTAATCGACCGCCAGCTTTTTGGAAAAGCTAATACTTGTTAGAACTCCAATAGGCTATTCACGATATCCACTTTAATGAAATCACGCGAGAAATGAAGCGAGATTTCGAAATGGGGGGGTTCTACCCCAACTTCCGGTTTATCGCCATTACGGAATCACAGTTACTTCGGTGTTTGTTAGCGTAGTTTACAACGTATTTCTGATTTATTTTGGAATGGATTTGAAAGATTTTACTCGCATAGTGGCATTCTTCAGTGTGGGTATACACGGTTTTTCGAGTTGAGCAATTATCGGCAAGTATTCATGCAATAAATCATGGGGAAAAACGACTTCTGCTGTGCTCCGAGTTGCAGCCATGAACGGTCAAAAGGTGCTACTTGTACTTTCCACAGGATTCCATTGAAGCCACAGTGGGTTAGGAAAGCTTGGCTGACAAAAATTTCAAGGGTTGAAAAAAGAGTGGTAAAAGGGAAAACAGTGACTAAACCTTGGAAACCGAGTAGTTCAGCAAGGATTTGTAGCTGTCATTTCGAGAAAGCACCACCAACAACCTGTGGACGCCCCAAGAAGCCAGAGAGGGAGGCTTGCATTCCTACTATCTTCCCATGTCCTAAAAACTATTGCGGGACATTGTCGAAAAAAGAATGAAAATAGGAAATTGTCCCACTGAACCTGAACAAAGTAGGACAGGACGTTTGAAAACTTTATGTGTTGATTAGACCCATGGCGCAAAAGGCAACCTTGGCAGAACACTGAAAACACAAAAGTATCGCAGTATTGATTCTTATCTGCCACATGTATTATATAATATGGATAACTAAGATCCTGACAGACTTTTTCTTAGCAAGGGACTGATCAATCTTATTTTCTGTTTGCACATGCCTCAATGTATGGTTCTGTCACAGTTAGGCTCACCTCATAGAAGAGGGTCTGGATGAGGGGGTCTGGTATTCACTATTCATTAAAAATTTAGCCCATTATTCATCTCATTAAAATTTTGGGTTATTCATTAAAATAAGACTAATTATTCATTAAAAGTATGAAAGGTGGCAAAGAAATCTGATTATTCACTATTCATTAATTTTTTCTTCAATTCATTAAAAAAAATAGGATTATTCATTAATTTTTAGGCCCTCATTAATCACTATTCATTATTTTTTTTGGCTCATTATTCACTATTCATTTAAAAAGGGCCATTATTCACTAATCATTATACCCCATCCAGACCCTCATAGAATCGGAACTGAAATATAGTTATTATTTGAATACTCTTTGAGTTGACTCATGAATTTGGTTGTATTTTGATTGTGATAAAAGCAAGTTAACATTCATAACTGTGTTGTTTTTTAGTTTGATTTGATTCTGTACGTCTCATCAACACTCTTTCAGTTATAAAGGAATGGTCTTCTTGGGTTGAACCAGTACTAAGCTAGGATTAATGTTCTTGCTCAAGAAAACAACACAGTGACGCCGGTGAGGCTCGAACCCGCGGCCCCTGTCTCCAATCAAGCGCTCTACCACTGAGCTCCCTATTATACTGTGTTGTTAATCAGTGCTACAGTACACTTATTCAACTGGTGCCAGATAAACAGTAAGACTGCACTAAGCTTACGCATCCTGGGATAACAGGTCGTTTATAAGGCCAAATAAAAAATACCTGTGTTTAAGGTAACCAGACCCTACCTAACTTTACTTGTAAATCCTAGATTTTTCAGCTTTTCTGGAAAAAATATATAATTTTTTGCATTTTGAAAAGCTTTTCAAAATGCATAAAATTACAATTTTTCCCAGAAAAAAAAAGTGTACCTAACCTACCTAAAAACTTCAGACCTGTTACCCAAAAGGCCAGAATACATTTTTTTTTTAATTGAGTCAGTTCACTCAGCTGAGAGTGATAATAAAGTGGTTTAGCATTTCTCCGTAACTTTATGATCTCGTGCATGTGGTAAAGTTGGACTCTTTGCCTACCGGGAATTTTTGATGCATGCTCTTTTGTCGTCAGCTGCTTATTTGCCACATCAACTAAAAAAATATACATCTCAGGGTGTCAAACTATTTCAAAGCTCAGAGTGCCAAACTGTTTTCATCCTGATTAGGCTCGACATTTTGTCCAGCCTAGTCTGGGTCCTTACTGTTTGAAAAAGGTTATCAGCAGATGATGCTAGTGAGTAAAGAGTAAGCTGTGCAAGACAGCTGACAGGTCTTGACATGAACACAGCTGCTCCTATTGGACCTGGCAATAAATCAAACAAAAATAGTCAGTATGATCAGGAAATACCACAATCACAAATCGCAGACAAACCCATGGCACCGCGAGGAAGAGCCACACACAACCATCACGAGACACCAGGAAGATAAATTAAGCAAAGCAGCCGGCTCTCTCTTCCCCATCAAGATGATCACAAAAAAGTAACGCACAACAAAACAAAGAACAATTACAGACTCCCACAATGGGAGTAACAATAAACAAAAGTCATCAACAACAGAACCACCGCCTTGGAAGGGACAGCAGCCTGAGCCACCGGGGGGGGGGGGGGGGGGGGGGGGGGCTTACATGCATTTTACTGGTACCAACTCTTCACCCTTACCAAAAATCTGGCAAACCAAAAGTACCTAGTTTAGGGTCAGTTTGAAGAGGGATGGTGGGTAAGTGGTAAACTTGAGGGGTTGCAGTTTCAAGTCTCACTACTCACCAGGGATGCCGTATTTTTCTAGCTCGTGACCAGGCTCTGAAGCAGGCAGGACTTGGGTAGGGTCCAGTAAATATTTGGTAGAATTTTACAAGGATTAAAAATGGCCCAGCCCAAATTCCCTCATTAAACAAGTCATTTGTTTGGGGTTATTTTTCTTTTTTTTACTTCACTCTTAAGTCAAAACCTCAATTGAAAATACTGCCACCATATTCCACAAATACTGCAACTCAATAACCATTTACTAAATTGCACTTATAGTATTATAAAAGAGCACCTACAGTAATTCAAACTGCAGTGGGTTAGTTGCAAACGTTTTCATCCCACCCACTTCCATTTTTTTGGTGTCCATTTCCGCCGGTCAAACTAGTTACTAACAAGCACAAATATCGAAAAAGTAGTTTATTTTAATGAAATAATACTTACACTTACAGGGTCTTCTGTCGTTGTCGTTTTTTTCTTTCTCGCCATCGTATAATACTCGAAACAAACAGCGAGGTAAACTTTCTTGCATTTTACACAATGGCGTTAATCCGGAAGTAGGTCGTTACAACCCCCCCCCCCCCCCCCATTTCGTGTAGAGCCTCGTTCTGAAGTCCGATATCAATTAATGCAAATAAGGTCAATAAAGCCCGTGAGGATACAATTTACATATAATACATGATGGCATATAAGGACAGTGTAATCTTTCGGAGAAGGTGTGCTCATTTTCTATCTTAACAGTCTATTATTTTTTCCGGTTTCTATACAAGTATATACAAATAGATAAACATAGTACAAGATTGAATGCGATTAAAGCAGGTTTTCATGTTGGAATCATAACCTAAACGACAATGCTACTTTCAAGTAATCTTGCCAGCCAGCAAGGTCACGTGTAAGCAGCAATGCGGCTATGAAACTGGTATGATCAAGAAATCCCGCGCCCTGCCTTGTCGAAACGAAATACAAAACAGGAACCAGGATGCTTGAACATAATTTCTTACAAAAAGTATGTTTGAATAATAAAATATTATAAGCCCAAATGATTAAATTGAATTTCTCATCCTTATCAAATCAGTTTAGTCTATTTCCGTGTTAAAGGATTGTCGGTTGTAATTTCCATTGTTCTTTATTATATTATTTTTATTTTTTTTTTGAAGAAAACATTGTATAAACAAACTATGGACACCCTGATCAGACGCCACTATTTTTGTGGTGTCTGATCTGGATCTAAATTGTTTGTATATCTCTCGTAAAAATGGACGCTTCTAGGCTGGTGTTGTTAAATAATAAATGCCCTCAGCATAGCATATAGTTATAGCACAATATACAGCATTTATCGATATCACATATATATGTAGAGAATGTGTAAAATTATGATTGTTTTCCATTTGGAATAAACATTTCTTACGCACTCAAATAAGAACCTCTGACTCAGTGGTATACTTTATTCCATTGCTCAATAACATAGACAGATAGTGTGTGTTCGTCAGGATCGCCTCTATGATTTGGTCACAACGGGCACCCACAATCTACGCTTAATGTCTAAAGACACTCCAATATCGTTCATATAGGTCCATGTCTTATACTGTGCATGCCCATTAAGATTGCATCGATGATTCAATCCTAATGGGCATACACACCATATGAATCACTATAAATAGGGAAATTTATATTGAACTATGCACTCTTATTATAGGTATATTAGTGCTACAGTATATGTCCGTAACTAAGCTTTAATCTCGCCTATGGTTTAAGTGCCGTCAACGTCAAGCTCAATTGCCGCACAGAAGACGGTTGGTCACAGAAACCATAGTCGCCATTAAAGCTGTATTTAATTACTAAAGTGAATGTAACCTGTATATTTTTATTCTATAATCGATCATTATTGTATAGTAACTCTGTACATAGTTAAAACATATGATTATAAAAATGCATATAGGTTCATGTCTTATACTGTGCATGCCCATTAAGATTGCACCAAAGATTCAATCCTAATGGGCATACACACCATATGAATCACTATAAATAAGGAAATGAATATTGAATTATGCACTCTTATTGTAGGTCTAATAGTGTTTAAGTGTATGTCCGTATCTAAGCTTTAATCTCGCCTATGGTTTAAGTGCCGTCAACGTCAAGCTCAATGATATCACGGATGCGTAAGAGAGAGAGAGAGAGAGAGAGAACTGGCAAACAAGCAGGTGGATTCACTCTGTTCATCATAAAAGTGCATAAACAAACCAAAATTTTACATGTTTAAAGTTTTTATGGGTTATATTGGAAGAAAATATCAGCGTTCTGCTCGACACTTCTGGTCTTCCCGCAGCCTCATATTTTGCCTTTTAAATGGATAAACGTTTGTTATTCGGAACCATTATTTATCGGTAAGATGTATTTTGAATGTATATCAAAGAATACAAACAAGTTTTGATATGACATTGGCTATAAAAGCCCATTTTCTCAAAATGTAAACCCACATTTAACACAGATTCCATAGAGCTGGACGAACCGTTGACGGCCACGGATATGCGCATGCGCGGAAATGACGTCACTTTGGGAATTCCTAAAACCTCCTATAGCATTGAACGCAGAAGGTGATTTTTAGGGCATAATGTTCTATCTGCCAACCGTAAAATGCCCGCAAATTCCATATTACTGTAAAAAATTCTTCAAACCAAGGTCATTTACACTGTATGTATATATTTTAACCCTCTAGTATGATTGAAAGGTCTGTGATAAATAAGGCATCAAAAATCAGGATGCTAAAATTTTCAAACTCATTTTTCTCAAAACTTGTGCAATGGTAGATAGAACACTATCGTCATGGCAGGCACGCGACATTCAATCAACACTCAATCTATCAATAAACAATAATTGATCGTTCTCACGCTTTGATAATCCAATTATCGCTGTTGTTGAGTTAAGTGGATTATCTTAATGGCTCGTCGACAATTTTGATGGTTACCATTTTGATAATATTGTTTGTATTGGCCAATATTTGGTATGAGTCTTCATCTGCTACCATATTTTGTGTATACGAACATCGAAGACTCTAGCTTGACTAAGCAGATGCACTGGCTCGTCTGAGCCTTCGCTGCTCACCGACGTAAAATTAAAATCCAAAATCATGATACTGGATTTCTTATAGTCTACATTGAAAGATATCAAACTTTCTCAATGAAATGTTACCTACTACATGTATACACAAGGCGACGTCGGATCGGGGTCCGTACTCTTTGTATTTCCCAAAATATTATATCTTCATGAAATACCTTTTGCGATCTTGCAAAACTCACTTTATCAATTTTACAAAATAGGCACATCTTTGAACATTATAGAATCCCACCAGACGCTGAATGATCAGTTAAATTGGTGCATCGTATCCTTCTCCCAGGACCGCTGACGTCCAATTGTCGATCATGTGAAAATGATAAGAAGCCCATGCATGTAAAAAGAAACAAAGTCTTAAAAAGCACTCAAAGCACTGAATAGTCTGCTCCCCCTCCCTTCTCACACCCCTAGCAGATGTTTGGCATCGTGGCAGCATCATGGCGATGCTAGTACGTTGCCGAAGGATTGTTTGATTACTCCCATTAGGCATACATCTGTTTCTATTAAAAAAAAACAAATGTTTAAACGCCTGACACTTTTATAAATACTCAAAACTATATATATTCTTTGCCTCATATGACATTGTAATGACCTGAGAGAAATAAAGAATATGTTATGTTATGTTATGTTATGTTATGTTATGCAACACCTGGTCTGGGTCTGCAATGTTCGCCAAGTCTGACAAACTGCAAACCTCGGAAAAGACAAAGAAAATGCCGGACCCCACGCCTTAATTCCTGTAACCTATGTCAAATGATTTGGATCGGTTTCTCGTGTCTGACCTGGTTCAAATTGTTTGCACATGACAAGTCCCCACCAGTGAGAACTGGATGAGTCAAGGTGAATGAGCATGGATGTATATACATATGTGAAGAATAATTTTCACATTTAGATTCTTAGGTCGGTTGAATCTGGCTGATAGGGTAAGTGAGTGAGTTTGTGTTAAGTGTCCCACCAAAACCTCAGTAGGTCATATGGAGACAAGGCCACGACTTAGAGCCTCGTACGACAGACTGGAGGAGCGGGAGATCAAACTCGGGACCCTGGGTGCAAGGCGAGTGGATTACATATCCACTACAACACGGCGACTATATATGGTTATCTACATCTACATCTAATTCATGCGCAGATTAAGGAATTTTTGCCAGGTGGGGTCAATCTTTTTTTAGTCCTCAACTTATTTTACAGTTTTACAGTGGTTTATTTAAAGGAAAACTATAATTTCCAAGGTTTCAGAGTGGGTCCAACATTTTCCAGGGGTCCAACATTTTCCACGGGGGGGGGGGGGGGTCTGGACCCCCTATCCCCCATCTGGATCCGCACATGTAATAGTTGAGTATCGTCTGTCACCATTGACCATTATGGGCCGAATTGTCCAGTGACCCTATCAACAATCCAAAACAGTTGAGGATTAGTATTTTTTATTATTTTAAAATAAATTAACCATTCACTTTTATGTTAAATTTCTATCAACCATATTGTAAAGAAAATTAGCTAACGCTATCTCCTTTATTTCACTATATTTACTACTCATTCGAATTGTCTCTTGCTTTTTAGAACATTCTATTTCCACATGAGAGGATTCACATGTGACCGAGGAAAAAGTACTACGAAGTCCAACATGATATTACAGATTTATTAGGTTAAATATATCTAGCCCTGTATATAGTTGAAACACACAGACACACGAACATGGAATATCTCCATAATTATCTTCTTAGAAAATATCCCCATAATCGGCCCAAACAAAGTCATTTCTTCTACTTGACTAAATCATAGCTAAGTCCCAAATTCCCAGGAAAACCCAACGTGGGAACACATCAGAAGTTTCACAGCAGAAGCCCCCAAGCAAGGAGCCGCTGCGGTTTTTATAGTTCTGGAACAGCACTGATACAGTGACTGAACCCCAAATATGGCAATGTTCAATGGCCCACAGGTCTGATTCATACTCTAAAAATATAATTTCTCACAAAATAGCAGAGCAAAATGTGTACTATATTAAGCACAAAAGCATTAAGATGAAGGGCACATGGACTCCTTACAAACAATAGGGATCCAGATCACCATGAATTAAAGTGTAAAAGATAATTTGGAAATGATGCCCCCCAAAGCACATCACATCCACAGCAGACAAGCCAGCCCCTCAACAAGGCCACCCAGAGGACAGGGGGAATCAGAGGACCCAGGACCAATGGCCAACCTGGATCAGCCAGCGCTGGGCCAAACAGGACAGAAAGGGGCCAAGGGCCCACCAGGGCCAGGGGCTGATAATGGCCCACCAGGACAACACGGGCCCAACCCAACGGCAGTGATGACAGGACAACTGCACCACCCACAGGCAACAGGGCTGGGAAAAGGCCTATCCATATTACACTCATGCTTCGGTATTTCACAATGTAGCTTACTAAAGGTGTACATTTTTTAATGCAACCGGACATTGCTTGAGATAAAACATACAAGAAGATCTCATAGGGAACTAGATAAGCAGGGGAAAAGACAGTACAGTTTTACAGATAAAAACGTACAAACCTTAGTAAAACTTTAACACTCTCCCCTCCAAAGCTTAAGTAATCGTCACAATTATAATATTCCATAAATTAATCCAGATTACATATTCCATGTTCACAATTGTCACAATCACAAAGCGTACCCAAACAAGGGTTAGAAAACTCATTGGAACCTAACTAAACAGCGTAAATATATACGTCGCCCAACTAAGGTCCCAAAAGCTTTCACATTTGAGTGGAAAAATCCACAGACTTTCATAGGGCAAAGACATGTTCCCAAAAATAATGAATTCACCCATCCATCATTATAGGGGAATCTGCCTTTGGTAAAATGCAAAAATGGGATAATATTTTTGCCATATTGCAAGCAATAAATAATTACTCTTTGCACAACAATTGAAAGATTTTATCCATACTTTCATACTAAATATTGGCACTGATTAACCAACGTATAATCCCAAAATTAGAATCTGACTGGGTACCATCCAAAGTATGGAAGTAAAACAATGTTGAGCGAAAATAGCATACAACTATCCCACAATATATGTATTTGGGGAGAAAGGACAAACTTTGCACTTCTCATGAATCTTAGGAACAACCTTAACTTAAATCATGTAAAACCTTAGAACTAATTGCCATTTTAGAAAATTCACAGGAAAAACCAAGCTCCGATTTTTCTCAGAAAAGGTCTTCTAAATCGATCTCTTTTCAGTTGACTTTATCTAACAATGGAACTCCTTGCTAAATTAAACAAATATTCCCAAGCACCTGCAGAAAATAATTCATGCCTCAAAAGATAGCGTTGACACTTGCTCCATGATCCTGGCTAGCTTACCAGCCAAAAACAAGAAAACTTATTAAATCAAGATATGCCTCACTGCAAAGAGAGGAACACCTTAATTTTCAGAAAATAATATACCCACTTTATTCTAAAACAACTTATGGCCTTTCAACATTTCTTTAAGCACTTAGCACTTTATATCCAGTTTTGCTTCATGATACAGAATAAACTCGCAGGAACCACAATTTGTTGCACACATGATCTTAATTTCTGAGATTTTAGTGGTCCAGACAAATAATCCTCTAAGGGCTATTTGTCAATTTGACCAGCCAAATTATGGCATATCACGCTCAGGATGATACAACATAATATGCTATCCCAAAAGCCTTTTGCATTTTGGAAACTCAATTAATCTCCTGACGCTTCTTAGTGTTTCACAACGATTCTCTCCATAAGCTACGTATACCCACTTCCTAGCTTAGACCACGAAATCGACGCTGTAACACCAAGCCTTGCGTCCTAAGACCAACCACAACGATCATTCTGTAATTCCACATCCACAAATTCATCAGCAAATGATAAAAGACCGCCAGTACTATTTACCCATACTTACGTCAACGTCATTCTCAGGCTGCTTATCGTACGATCCATCCGTAAATCCTGTACCAATCAGCTATGTATCTCTCGAAATACTGTTAACTCAAAATAAATCTCCGGTCGCGTGAGCTTTGAGTTATCGAGAGAAAAATGTAGGTAACGTGAGCTTTGAGTTATCGAGAGAAAAATGTAGGTAACTCCATAAACTTTGTCTCTGAATATGGTGAGGTTTCACCAGAAATATGCAACATAAAACAATCAAATCGGCAACTCAAAAGTCATTGAATCAAAAGCATTTACCTGCAGTGTCCATTTCCAGTTCAAAGGCCAAAAATCCAGTTAAACAGTCCATAATATAACTAGGCCCTTTTTCGCACAAATTTCCCAGCTAAATTAAATATCCAGCCGTATTCCTGGGTAAATAGTAAGTGAATATGATCAGGAAATACCACAATCACAAACCGCAGACAACCCTGTGGCACCGTGAGGAAGAGCCGCTCAACCATCACGAGACACCAGGATCACAAATTAAGCAAAGCAACCAGCTCTCTCTTCCCCATCAAGATGATTGCAATACTAGAACAGACACAAAGCAACGTACAACAAAGCATAAACAATTACAGACTTCAAACAATGGAAGTAAAAGTAAACAAAAGGTCAACAACAACAGAACCACCGCCTTAGAACAGACAAGTGTAAATCCTGACTATAGTAATAATAAAGTCTAATTTTAGAACAAATATAGCTACAACTGATTAGTTCATAAACTTGCCGGGATTCGAACTCCACACCTGCACTATAACTCATGAAACAAAACAAAGTACTACGAAGTCCGACAAGATATTACAGATTTATTAGTTAAATATATCTAGTCTTGTATATAGTTGAAACACACAGACACACGAACATGGAATATGTCCATAATTATCTTCTTAGAAAATATCCCCATAATCGGCCCAAACAAAGTCATTTCTCCTGCTTGACTAAATCATAGCTAAGTCCCAAATTCCCAGGAAAACCCAACGTGGGAACACATCAGAAGTTTCACAGCAGAAGCCCCCAAGCAAGGAGCCGCTGCGGTTTTTATAGTTCTGGAACAGCACTGATACAGTGACTGAACCCCAAATATGGCAATGTTCAATGGCCCACAGGTCTGATTCATACTCTAAAAATATAATTTCTCCCAAAATAGCAGAGCAAAATGTGTGCTATATTAAGCACAAAAGCATTAAGGTGAAGGGCACATGGACTCCTTACAAACAATAGGGATCCAGATCACCATGAATTACAGTGTAAAAGATAATTTGGAAATGATGGCCCCCTAAGCACATCACATCCACAGCAGACAAGCCAGTCCCTCAACAAGGCCACCCAGAGGACAGGGGGAACCAGAGGACCCAGGACCAATGGCTAACCTGGATCAGCCACACCGCGCCAAAAAGGACAGAAAGGGGGCCAACGGCCCACCAGGACAACCGGGGCCCAACCCAACGGCAGTGATGACAGGATAACTGCACCACCCACAGGCAACAGGGCGGGGAACAGGCCTATCCATATTACACTCATGCTTCGGTATTTCACAATGAAGCATGCTAAAGATGTACATTTGAATGCAACCAGACATTCCTTCAGATAAAACATACAAGGAGATCTCATAGGGAACTAGATAAGCAGGGGTAAAGACAGTACAGTTTTACAGATAAAAACGTACAAGCCTTAGTAAATCCTTAACAATATCTATAAAGGTATCCTACAGCAACCTCAAGGTTCAAGCTGGGCCCAATCAGTAGGGAGAAGTGACTTCTCCCTCCAGTAATATTAGGGAGAAGTGACAGATAGATAGGGAGAAGTTATAGCATAAAATTACGGCATTTTCTGTCAGTTTAGAAGCAAATTAGCTATTACACATACTATCGCCATGGAAGGAGAAATACTATGTAGTGGTAGGAGATTGTCACCACAGCTTGCGTTTGTGTGGTGACAGAATGAAAAAGAGTCTACCTTAAGAATTTATTTTTTAGGGAGACTCCCACTTCTCCTACGGTAATCAGACCGACCCCCACCCCAGCCCCCACTGCCCATTCATCCATTCTGCTTATCGCTCCGTCCGTCCATCCATCCACCCACCCTTCAATCTACTCACCTAGCTATACATGACAATATTTTTTTAAATAAATGGGGCAGAAACGACTAGGGAGGAAATGGTATGGGGGCGAAACGACTAGGGTATGGGGCGAAACAACTAGAGAGGAAACGACTAGGGGGAAACGCCTTGGCTGCGAAACGTCTTGTTACCCACAGCATTAGTAACCGTAGGTATTAACCGGATATATTAGCTGTATGGTGTACCAGAAGGGTCAAAAAGCACCGAAGTGGTCCATAACTCGGTGTACGCCTATTTTGATATACACGTCCACTCTTTCGGCGTACACGTATATCTTAATATACACGTGTACGCCTAAATATAGACGTGCACCGGCAATTTAGACATCTACCCTTAAATAGACGTGTACGCCTGTTTTACACGTGTATGCCTAAATATAGAGGTGTACGCCAATTTTACATGTGCACTCCTGAATAGACGTACACGTCTATTTAGACGTGGATGTCTTAATTGCGGACAGACGTCTTTGTTTAGTCGTAGACGTGTATTAGAAAATAGGCGTGTACGCCTAAATATAGACGTGCACGTCTATATTTAGGCGTGGACGTGTATATCAAAATAGGCGTGTATGCCTGCTTTACACGTGTACGCCTAAATATAGAAGGCTTTTGATCAAGCTCGAACACTACAGAGTCAGAGGAACGACCCTTCAATGGATAAGAAGTTTCCTGTCTGACAGAACCCAGAAGGTCGTCGTAGAGGGCAAGTCATCATGTTCAACCCCAGTCACCTCCAGCGTGCCACAGGGTACAGTGCTAGGCCCCCTACTGTTCCTCGCCTACATCAATGACCTGCCATCCAAAGTCAACGTCAAGGCTCGTCTCTTTGCAGATGATTGTCTGTTGTATCGCCACATCAAGACGGACAAGGATGCAGAGTCACTACAAGATGACCTCAACAAGCTACAGGACTGGGAAACAGACTGGCAGATGCACTTCAACCCTGACAAATGCGAACTGATCAGAATTACCAACAAGCGTAAAGTCATCAGCGCAACGCGCCAAATCCACAATATTCAACATAAACAAGCAAAGAGAGCCAAATACCTAGGTCTCACCTTCAGTAATACTCTGTCCTGGAACGCCCATATTGACACCATAACCAAGAAGGCCAATAATACCACTGCTTTCCTTCGAAGCAACCGGTCAACATGCCCAAAGGAAGTTAAGGACACTTGTTACTAGACATTTGTGAGGCCGCAGGTGGAATACGCAGCCACAATATGGGATCCACACACGACAGAAAACATCAAAAAGGTAGAAGCTGTCCAACAGAGAGCAGCTAGATTTGTGACAGGAGATTATCGCTATACCAGCAGTGTCACTGCCATGACTGAGAGTCTTTCATGGGAAACCCTCCAACATGTAATATTTAGAGACAATACGGTATGTACTATAACTACTTTATTCTACAAGTATATAGGAACAAGTGACAATGTGGGTTAAGCCTGCAAGATTATATTGCTGCTGCGAGAGTGCATGAGTCATCTATAGTTTATACCATATATCCCGATATCTCCCCTCTTAAGATCTATGAATTATTAATTAAATTGATCTTTAATTTAAAATTATATTCACTAAAGAAATCTGCATTAAAATCATGAAAGAATCACTGAATTTTATTTCATGAATAATTAGGTGCTGATAATTTTATGTGCGGCTCTCAGTTAGATAAACAATATTAGCAGAGTGTGTAAATTCCATGATGTGAAATATTAATCTTTTGGAATTTTGTTTTCTTCTACACTGTATTCCAAAAATTAGAAATGAGAATAAGCACTACACTGTGATTACAACTATAACAGAAAACATCTCATCACAAGGTCTGAAATACTTTTATGATATGCGCTGATTATAACAAACAATAATAAAATAGACATTGATTATTAAAAACAAATAAAACCTAATATTTGACCAGACTGCATAATTAGATGTTTACTATTTTGAACACTATTTTGAACACTTTTGAACACTATATTATAACACGCCCATTTAAACTTTTTGTACTGATCTTAATCCATATCCAATGACATAACGAAATCTTCAAATCGTTTTGGCATCTTAACAACGCGACCACTAGCTGTAGTTTTCTGTCCCAAAGGTATCGGTTGTGCTTGTTCTTGTACATGTACTATGTTGTCATCCTGATTTTCATCCTCTAAGTCGAATTGTTGTTGTTTCGTTCTGTTTTCCTCCCTTTTGAGTATGTGTTCCCAGTTTCTTCTTAACATCAAGCCCGAATCAGTTTTTATGTTAAAGGCTCTTGGTTCTGGGCATTTGCTTTCAACAAATCCTGGTTCCCAACGTTTCTTATCAGACCTTATTCTGACCTGATCACCTGGTTTTAGCGGTTTTTACGGTTTTGTGTTTCTATCATAGTAACGTTTCTGTTCTTGCTGTTTTTGATTTAATACCCAAGGAACATTCGTTTCAACGTTCTCCGGTTTCAACAATGAGGGCTTGATTGGTAAAACTGTCCTTGTTCTACGCCCATATAGAAGTTGAACTGGCGATTCTAGACAATCCAAAGGTGTATTTCTCAGTTCTAAGAGAGCAAGATATGGGTCATTTCCACTCTTTTTTGCTTTCATTAACAGTTTTTTCACAGTTTGGACTGTTCTTTCAGCCATACCATTTGATCTCGCGTACCTTGGACTGGACGTTAAATGTTCAAACTGATATGTTTTCGCGAACTCTACGAATCTTTGGCTAGCATAACTAGGACCATTGTCCGAAATTAGCTTCTCTCCTATTCCATGTCGCGCAAAGTGCTGCTTCAACGCATTTATTGTATCCTCAGTACCTGTTCCATTAACTTTAGACACTTCAAAGAACTTGGAGTAGTAATCCACTAATACCAAATAGTGCTGTCCACCTAATGTGAACAAATCAGTTCCCAATATCTGTCATTGCCTTTCAGGAATTTCATGTGATTTCATAGGTTGCTTTGCTTGCTTATTTCTGAATTCATTACAGATTTCACATGAAGCAACTTTGTCCCTTATTTGACCATTTATTCCTGGCCAAAATATGATTTCCTGAGCTCTCCTAAGGCATTTCTGAACTCCCAGATGGCTTACATTATGGATTTTATCAAGCATTTCTTTATGCATACTTTTTGGTACAATCAGTCTTTCTTCTTTCAATAAAAAATCCATCCATTTCACTCAGTTCATCACGAAAGTTCCAGTACTCTCTCAAACAAGGATCAACCTTTTGCTTAATTTGTGCATAGTTCTGTTCTGTTTTAGTCAATGACCTAGATCCATAAGCTATAGGCTGTCCATTCTGCATTATGCATCCACCTAAACCATCCTTGGAAGCATCAACTTGTAGGGTTATTTGCCCTTGATTCTGATCATAATATTTCAAAACTGGTGCTTTGGTGATAACCTCCTTTAACTGCTGAAAACATTTTCTATGTTTCTCAGTCCAATGCAAAGCAACATCTTTTCCTAGCAATTGTCTCAAAGGTTTATTTAAACTTGACAAGTTTGGAATATATTTTCCTAGGTAATTGATCATTCCATTAAATCTCATAAGCTCAGTTTTGTCCTGTGGCTCATCCATTTGCAAAATAGCCACAACATGGCTTTCACTTGCTTTTAAGCCTTGCTTTGTGAAGGTGTGACCAACATAGGTTACTTCAGGTAGCCCTATTTTAAGTTTTGACCTGTTCAACTTAAGATTCCAGTCTCTAGCTTTCTGTAACACGGCCCGTAATCTCTTATTATGTTCCTCATTGTCACTACCCCATACTAATATGTCGTCTGCAATGACTGCACACCGTTCCACGTTTAGCTGACATACATTTCTTTGCCACACTTCTGGCGAACTGGAAAGTCCAAATGGCATTCTCAGAAATTTATACCTGCCAAATGGTGTATTAAACACAGTCAAATTTGTAGTCTTCTCTCAGTCTTATTTGCCAAAATCCTGAGCTGGCATCGCATACACTAAAAACGAAAGCTCCATCAACCATCACAGCTACCTCCTCGACAGTTTTCATTGGATAATGCTCCATTTTTATGTACTTATTCAAATCACGAGGATCAAGACATATCCTTACATCCTTTTTATTTGCTTTTTCAGCAACTACAATGCTATTTACCCAGTCTGACGGCTCACTTACTGGCTCAATCACTCCACCCCTTACCATTCTTTGTAGCTCCTTTTTGACCTTTGACCTGTGAGCAAATGGTATTTTCCTAGGTGGGTGAATAACTGGTTTTGCATCGTCTTTGAGTTGAATATTATAATCTCCAGGTAGGCATCCAAGTCCTTCAAATACATCCTTGTATTCATTTAACAACTGATTAGGATCTTCAGTGTTCACTGTATACATCCTTTTAATCAGCTGTAAGTCTAGACATGTCTGTAAACCCAGCTGTGATTTGTGATCTACAACTTGAAATTCTACAGGTGTGAATTTCTGTCTTGTTCCAACTAGTAGTGTAGCTTTACCAATTGTGTTCAGTTTATGTCCTGATTATGAAATAAGTCTGCATCTTGATTTTCTCAATGGACTACTGCTCAGTCTATTGTATATTTTAATAGGTAGAACTTTTACCTGTGATCCAGTATCCAATTTCATTTCAAGCTTTTTTTCCACTTATTTCAATTACTATTTTCCAATCTTTTTCCTGTGTCAAGTCATTTTCAATCGATTCCACAAAATACTGTTCATATTCCCAATCCGAGTTGTCTTTCTGGTTAGTTCCATCTAACGCATGTACTTTCTGTCTTTTACACATTTTTGCAAAGTGATTGAGCTTTGAACAGTTTCTACATTTCTTTCCGAGAGCAGGACATTTCTTTTTTTTTTCATGAGTATATCCACATCTTTGACACTTGTATGATTGTGACGGATCCTTGCGTGGTTGCTGTCTATGAGGTTGTTGTGCTGCTCCATTCTTTGCAGGATTCTGTCTAGGCTTAAAATTTCCTCTCTTTTGGACGCAATCAATTGGCCTTTCCTCAGTCAGACCTTTTAATTGTGTCTGACTTGTCTCAACCGCCCGACATGCATCTATTGCCTTCACTAACGTAAGGTCTGGGTCCCTCAACAGCCTGGCTCTTACCTCGTCACTTCTAATACCGCATACTATCCTGTCCCTAATTAATGAGTCTTTCAAAGTACTAAATTCACACAAACTTGCTTTGTTCTTCAAGTCTGTCACATATGCATCTATGTTCTCCCCAGCTTGCTGATTTCTTGTATTGAAAATGCGTCTTTCATATGTTAAGTTCTTTCTAGGATTGCAGTATGCTTTAAATGTCTCCATGATAATTTTGTCTAATTTCATGTTGTCGCCATCTGTTGCCCAAGTGAAAGTGTTGTAAATTTCTAAACTTTCAGGTACAATCACATGAAGAAATGCCTCCAATTTTCCAGCAAATTTCCAGTTAAACAAACAGCACTTGGTGGTTGTAATCTTTCCATTTTGCTTATTTTCCTCTTTTCAGAATTAAATTAAGTCCAAATTGTTTCTTCTGACACCATGTAATATTTAGAGACAATACAGTATGTACTATAACTACTTTATTCTACAAGTATATAGGAACAAGTGACAATGTGGGTTAAGCCTGCAAGATTATATTGCTGCTGCGAGAGTGCATGAGTCAATCTATAGTTTATACCATATATCCCGACACAACACAGAAGACAGCAAGCCAAGGCCATTATGATGTTCCGCATAGTACATGCTATGGTGGCTATACCAGCCTTTCCACACCTACAACTTATGGGTGCTGCTACATGAGGCCACCAGTACAAGTACAGAATCCCATCCTGCAGGACCAATACATATAAAGATTCCTTCTTCCCGTCAAGTATCAGACTGTGGAACAAGCTGCCAGAAAACCCGACAAATGCTGAATCCCTAGAGGCCTTCAAGGCAGCGATTTCAGCAGCTACACAGTCCTAGACTCCAAGATGTTTTAACCTGTTTTAAGCTTGCTTTTAACCAGTCTTGGGCCACTCGCCATGTACATAGTTTTAGTCAACAGTGTGACAATGCTGGATTCCCCGGTTTTGCACTTTAACGGGAAGAATAAGGAAGAAGAAGAAGAGGCGTACACAGAGTGGTGGACCACTTCGATGCTTTTTTACCCATCTGGTGGTTTTGTGGAGGTTTTTTGTTGTTGTTGTTGTTGTTATCAGCCTTTTGGCCGAAGTATCTCTCTGGTAGGATGGCTCTTTGGTACTTCTTTCATGGTAAAAACTCTCAGGTACATTATATAAGGCATGTGTGTCAGGTTCGGTTGTCAAGAAAAGTTAACAAAATTATTGAGTTTTGAATCGTTTCGTGCTAAAAATGTATTCTTCAAAGATTTCATTAATGATTTGTCTACATTCTTGGAATTCATCTTCTACTTTAACCTCTAGAAACAGCTTGCAAGAAAATTCACTATTGCCTGTGCCAAAGAACAGTCTTGACCTCAACTTTTCTCGGATCTCTTCATACTGCTCACAGTCCTCAATGAAATGCTTCACACTCTCAGGCTCCCCACAAGTACATAGAGGTGACTCCTTCAATCCTACTGCATGCAAATAACCATTCAAATAACAGTATCCGGTTCTAAGTTGGGTAACTATTCTTTGAGCTGGAATGCTACCAAATGCCATCTTTCTTGCTACCACTGAAGGATGGAACTCAAACATGTGTCTCCCTCTCTGTGAAGCTTCCCATCGATTCTGCCACTTAATCTTGCAAGAGTCCCTAACTGCCCGTTTGACATCAATGGAGGTAAGGGGTGTGTCAACTTCTGGCATATTCTCTGCTTCCTCTGCTGCTTCCTTGGCCAGCTTATCTGCTATTTCATTGCCTGCTATTTCCGCATGACCTGGTGTCCAGTTAATTTCTACTGTTACATTTTGACTTTTCAAAATTTCCATGGCTTGTTTAATCTCAAATATTGCCGATGTATGTGACTTATTTTCCCATCCAAGAGTAAGGATACCCACTGCAGACTGTGAGTCGGAAAAGAGCATAATCTTTTTTACATCTAGGTTTGGGGTGTTTCCACGGACCGCAGGGGACAAACTCCCCAACAGTGGCAAATTCCTTTCAGCGTTTTCTAAAGGTCTCTGAATCGCTGTGGGGAGTTTGCGCTGGGGAGTGCCAAGTACCGGGCTTTACCATTTAGACGTAGCGCGCCAACAACCTCATGGAAGGAGGAACTAAAATGAATCTGACCGGCCTGGGCACTATACAGACCATACCAGTCTGCCCGAGATGCAGAAATGCTTATATAATTAAAGGTGATGGATCTATTTCAATGGTTAATGTCACACACGGCTCACTGTCATTCGATAAGCCTGCTCTTATTTTTGTTTTGCACACTATGTTCGGATTGATCATTGATTCGACAAAACAATGAAACTATAGTCCTGGCAACCACTGCCCTAGCAGTCATGATCAGGTGATGGCTTCCTTATGTTTATCAAAGCCCTGGTGTTTATGCTTCTTTTTGGTAGAGAGTTTGCAAAGAGACTGCATAAGGATTAAATGAAATGTAGTGACAGTGCCATTCCTAACAGCCTCGCTGTTGGGTTAACTCTTTAGCGACATGGTTTGAGTGGTCGACTGTCACGCAGGATTTCTGGGTTCGAATCCTGGCGGACCCAGAATATTTCCCCTTGGAATTACTTCACTGGTGGCAGCGGTAATTCGGGAGCGCCTGAGTCGGCCTCTGGGAGCGGTAGCGGGATCCCATAGGTTGTGGTTGATGCCCGGCTCTCAGGAAATAAAAGGGGGAAGAGTGTAGTGACAGTGCCATTCCTAACAGCCTCGCTGTTGGGTTAACTCTTTAGCGACATGGTTAGAGTGGTCGACTGTCACGCAGGATTTCTGGGTTCGAATCCTGGCGGACCCAGAATATTTTCCCCTTGGAATTACTTCAGAAATATATGTGTGGTTCCTGTTGCCTACCTACCCTAATTTTTTTTAACCCTACCCTAAACATTAAAATGTTCTTGGAAGAAAAAAATACCTAAAATGGGCACTTTTTCAGATTTTGTCACTATTTGCTTTGTTAAATGTTATAACAAAATTTAATAATTTCCCTACCTACCTACCCTAAATTTTGTTGGTATGCAACAGGAACCACACATATATTTCACTTAGGCCTAACTGTATCGTTTTCCAAACTATGTCTAGCATTAATGCATTGGCCCTCATTTTTTTTTTTTATTCTTTTACTACTGGCACGATCAAAGGATCATTGACACTTGCTATGAGTAAATGCCTATGGTTTTCAGTGAAAATTAAAGTTTGTCAATCGTCCCTTTCTTCACCTTGAAGCTACCCTGACCCGAGTACTTTATGGCTGTTAAATCCGTTTTCGATATTAAATGCTTCAAGGATGTAAAATTTTGGGTAGAACAATCAGTTTTACATTAAGATATATAGAAATCCGAAATCATTTTTTAAAATATCATTCCCCCCCCGTGTGCCAGCAAAAGCTTTTGCTTGCATGTGTGTTACCATATTTTACACATTGTTCGGAAGTGGCTTGCTGGCTCACGAGGGGGAAAAATGTTCAGCAGCCCAAAAACCCAGGGCCTAAGCCCATAAAATGCCTTTTCTACCAAATAAGAAATTAATGACAGTAATGAGGTTCTCTAGAACCAACCTCCTTAATTGCTTTGTATTCTGTGCTAGTTTAATATAAAATACTTAAAGATTAAAAGTAGAATTAGCAAGTTTTTATGCATTTTTCATAAGAAAAAATCTCACTGTTATTATTGACACATTATTTTGCAAACGTCCTGTACTTATATATTTGCATGCTAGGGAATTGTTCATGTTTTTATTTTCGTCTGCTGACTTTCTTCAAAATTAAGCTTTTAAAAATAAACCACCCAGGATCACCATCAGAGTGTCAAACAGTTTGGATCCAGATCCAGATCGACATTCTGTTGGTCTTCATCTGGGTTCAAACTGTTTGCAAAAGGCTATTGGCAGACAACAAAATTATCCACTGGCATGCAAAGAGTTATAACAGATAAATACTTTAGTGTTCATTATATTGTCTCATATAGGGTTATACATGCATATGTATACCATAAATATTCGGACACTTTAAATACATTCAACATGCTATGCCATTTAAACAGGGCAAAAGTAATATTCAAGGGATCTAGTTAGAATCAGCTTTACTTTCCAATGCTAAATGGGACACTTTCATTCCTTCAAAAATATTTATTTCTTTTGTTGAGCTTTCAGTTTTGAATTATTTACGGTACATATAGTCAAAAAATGTACAGGTAACTTCTAAATTATCTCCCCAAAATCAATTTGTTACAAAACATATTTTGTTTTTAAAACAATTTCATCAATTATCATGATTCGTTAACACTCTGCGTATGGTATGTTCAGTAGATATCACCATGCCTACCAAATAAATCAAGAAAACATGCAGAAATCACTCTTTAAAGCACTTTTTATTTTCATGTAATTTCAGACCCCCTCCCCTTTCTACCCGCAATAACTCTCGAATGCGTAGGAATTTTGCAAATATTTTGCTAGCTGACTCTTGCCAATAAATTCACCTATTGCACTGATACTACATGCACCACACTGGAAGCCCAAAAGCAGCATTCTGGAAATTATAAAAATAGGCGTATAAGGCCCAAACCATCAATGATCCTTATGATCATTACGCCAGGGAGTGCGATTTTGGAATTGCGAAGAAAAAACCAAAACAAAAAAAAAACAAAAAAAATCTTTCGGCTGTGTTTTTAACTAAATGAGGAGTGCCCTAAACTCGTCAGCAGTCTGGGAATTGACCACCGAAGGAGAAAGACTATTCCACTGTGCAGAAGACTATTCCACTGTGCAGAGCTCTCACTAGGATTTTGAAAACAGGAGTTCAGGACTCCCATCTGGCAAAAAGTAGGAGTCCCACTGGAAAAAGTGGGAGTCCCACTCCAAAAAAGTTGAAGTCCGACCACTTTGTGCATACCGTATATCTTTTCCATTTTAGCCGGAAGTGATACATTTTGAATAATTTTTAGATCAACTGAATTCAACCCTTAAAGCATTAATGGATTGTTCCTACTTAACAAAACAAACTATTTTGGTATATTTTTTATGTAACCTGAACACACATTTTTTTTGTTTGGCCTTATCAAAATAAAAGATTAAACTGTTGGTACTTGTTTTATTCACTAACTAGACAGACAGACAGGCAGCAGGGTTTTACAGGACGCAATATCCTGCGTCTTATACGCATAGATCATTAGGTAGGACCCGTCAATTCACCTTACCTGCGTCCGCTGGGACGCAGATGTGTTTGTTGTGCCTTTCATTAAAATCCCAAAGTTATTTCGTAACGATTCGGGTTTTCCCATATTTACAGGCTATCTATAAATGAATAGGACAGGTGTTCTTGTTTTAGACTGCTGCACTGACCTCGTAGGTAAACGAGCAGTTAAAACATCCATGCAAACATCGGCCGTGAAAAAAAGTCGTAAAATACCATGCTTTCTCTCAGGTCCGCTCTGCTAAAAAGCATGGAAAACGTTGTCCATCACTGACTTTGTGTATTGATTTTTTCATAGTGTAACTCAACCGACCGCTCAAGCGTGAAGTGTAATTATCTTGACAGTTTTCATTCTTTTGTATATGCCAAATTACGTAACATTTTCACTTGGAAAGGCTCAAGCCGGCAAAGAGATCAAAGATACCAGAGACTTCAGATAAGTGGAGACTTGTAGACAGATAGATAGAATACAATGACAGCAAGATCATGTGTATTTCAAATTTACCAACCAAAACTTTCAGAATGGAAAGCAAGTAGCAGTCTGATCAGTGAATGTTCTTTGTGTGTGTGTTGTTGTTTTTTATCTCAATTAGAGAACAGTCTGGCCAGAGACTGTTTTTTTCTGTCTTCTGGATGCAGCAATCTATCACTTCTCCCTATTTTCTGAAACTTCTCCCTATTTGTACTGGAGAGAGAAGTCACTTCTTCTCCCTAAATTTAAGGGCTAGCTTGGTCCTGCATATTATAGGGACAAGTTCAGCTTTTGTAAAAAACGTATAGGATTGTGTTTCACTGATGGTAATGTGTGGCCCTCAAAAATTTCAAACGCCCCCCCCCCCCCCCTAAAAAAAAATCAGAAGGGGGCCAAACATGGCCCTCAAAATTACTTACCTGGGGACAACACAGTTACACTGAGCCTTCACGGAAGGATGTACTACCTTCCGAAATTCGAAGCTTTTTTAAAAAGATGGGACCCCCAATTTCAATGATTGGACCCCCATCATATTCAAAGTTGAGTCCCAAGGACCCCCAAACATTCAACTTGATGTAAAACCCTGAGGCAGGCAGGCAGACAGACAGACAGCAGTCCTCTGTTTTGTATAATCTTATGCAGGTGGAAGTCTATTTTCTTCTAGAAAACGCATCTCGCTAGTGTCTACGGCGATTGCAATGGATAGACTGACATTACTTAGCCATTTAACATGGCTTCCATGATTTAGAATAAACGATTTTACTTGCTGAAAGTGATTTGTTTGTGTTCGCTCGGCTTGAACCGATGATACATTTCATCGCACGGCTTGTAGTGTAGCTTCATTTGGAACTTTTGTCAGTCGGACGTTACCGTATACGGCTTACCGCTGTACCGTTTCTTCAACAATTGTTGCCGTAGCAATGAACGAATAAAGAAATGCAAATCCGTAAACTTATTGTGTTTTTTTTCTCCATGTTTATGTTGCTCAAATCGCAAACGAATGCAATTAAATACGTTTTCTCTTTCATCCCTAATCAGTCGAATTCGGAATTCGGTAGTTCGATGTTGTTTACAATAGTTTTTCTCCCTTTAATTAACGGTAAATCGGTAGCGCATCTGTTTCAAACAATTATCCGATAATCCTTGCTTAATTACTTTAATAATCACCTCCTAATAATCACACTGTCCCGCATCAGTAATCCTGTCAATCACCTGTCAGAATTGCTACACTGCAGTCCGAGTCATACGATTGGTCAACAGAGACAGGACAATAATCTCGTCTCCCGCGGCTCGAAAAAACGTGTCGCGATCGATAATATCAAAGGGCTTTTGATCTCCCGATCAGCTACTGGAATTTTAGCGCGTGCCGACTAAAAAAACATGCGTACGCGGGACTCTCGCCTAGCGAAAATCATGCGTCCCAGGGAAAAAACGTGCGTACCAATACGCGTGATTCTGCGTTTCCGAGAGCTCTGACTGTGGAATAGTTTGGGGGGAAAAAAGTTCTTAAGGGCATCACTGTATGTCTGGTATCTACATTATTGGGCACTGTGTGATGACCTGGTAGATTTCAAACTGCGAGCAGGGGTCAGGTACTTGTCTTTTTCTATAGACACAGCACCAGAATGTATCTTATGAAAGAGAAGCAGGGAGGACCAATCCCTGTGGGCCTCAAGAGATAGCCACTCAAGCTCATCAAGCATCTCGCCGACGCTACTTGTGTTATGCCATCTCCAGCAGGTCCAACGGGCTGCTGTCCTCTGAACTTTCTCTACCTGATTAATCTGAAGTTCTGAGTAAGGGCTTCAAATGGGTGCTGCATACTCTAGTTTAGGCCGAACCAAAATTTTGTATGCAACTTCCTTAGTACTCCGAGGTGCAAAAGCCAAATTCCTGCGAAGGAAACCAAGTGTCTTAGTTGCTTTGGAAGAAATTTCTGAAATGTGTTGACCCAACAGCCCATAAGAATAGCTATGCCTATTACCAATAGCTCTTTTACTAAAAGGTGCTCTCGTTGGTTCATTTCAGACAGTGCAACTCAAGCCTTATCTAAACATTGCGGTCAGACTGGCATGCCAGAGCCATAAATTTACTGCTACAAAACAGCTGGATACAATACACCTTTCTGAGAAACAACCTACACCTTTGTCATGCAGGATATTTTCTTTTACAATTCTCCTCACCAATTTTCATTCTGTTAAATTGCAGCATTCTAGCTTTAAGCAATGACTCTTTTTCAAAGTTAGTATTTTTCAAAAACAATGTTTTATTTTAATCAAAGTACAGCGTTCGCGCTACCGATCGCCATTGTCGCCAAATGCGAAGAAATAATAAATTTGGCGCAAAAAATTGTAATTTGGCGACAACTATTGGCGAAAGAAAAATCGCTAGCGAAAATTTTTGTCTAGCGTCGGAACGTCACCTCCGGCTTAAGTCATTGCCTCGTGCCGCTTTATGTTAATTGTCAATTAACACCTCGATTAACACCAAACAATTCTGTAGCTGATCAGTCGAACCTGGACACGCGCTGCTTTTAACCTACGGCGATCGGCACACTTTTAACAGCTGCTACCGGTAACGGTCAGAATGACAGACCATAATATACATACTGTGCATGAAATAAACTGCACAATCACCATGATATCTTTGCTTATTGTAGTCTGTAATAATAGTCATTAACTTTCTGAATTCGCAATTTTAAACATGTTGAAAAGACAGCTACATCGCCGTCCGCAAAGAAGAAAAAAATTCAAGTGTCACTTACAAGCTCATTTTCCATCAAGCATAGTGAGAAAGGGGAAAGATTTGCATGGTGTTCACTGAGCCATTCTTTCATCTGACAGCATCACTCACCAGACATTACCAGACATGCGAAATGATCCGCGCATTTCCATATTCGGACAGTAGCAAGACAACCCTGAAGATAGCTTCTCTCTTCAAAACAGAGTAACGCACGCCGTTCAAAGGGTTTTTCTCGAAAGTCTCAGATATCTGAACCTATCCTTTATAAGCAGAAACATTTTATTTATAAGGTAGATGATGTTATGGCTCATAAAATTTGTTTTGTCAGAAAAAAATATCGGTAAAAACTCGGACCTATGTCCAAGGTAAAAATTATGCAATTGTGCTCTCCCCTAACATTTTTGAGTTTGCTCCCTTTTGGCAATATTTTGCTCATGTTGAAATTCATTGCAGTTACACGTTTTTTAACACATATTTTCCAAATTTAAACAGCTTTCATCAAAGTATTTTTATGATTTTATATTCAAGCGAGAATAACTTTGATTGCAAACTTTTAATCTCTAAAACAATGACCAAAAACCGGAAGCAAAAAACCCCATATTATATTAATATTGGCGTCATATATAGCATCTATTCATATGATATGTCAGAATCAATGTTGAAAATACCTTTCAGGTGTTTAAAATGAATGGAGGTTGACAATCTTCTAACAAGTGCTCACAAAATAGAGTTATGTACAAACATAGAGAAAAAGTCTGATCATTATCCAACCGTGTTGTAATAACTTATAATAATTTAACGTTTGGATTTGCAACGGGTACTATGACAAACAGTGATTACCCTAACAATGACATTTCATCAGTGTCTGTTCTGTTAAGAAAGGTACAAATATACATCAATTTTAAGACTGTCAACGGCTTTAAATACAAAATGGACTATTCCATACTTATTGTATCAATGTGTATAGAATAATCCACCAGAATTAGGGGTTAAAGACAGAAGACATTTTTAACAAAAATGCCCAAAAATCTGGCCTTTCTTTTTTGTGTGAAAAATGGCCAAAAATCTGGCTCCAAGTTCAAGAAAATGGCACAAAAAAATTCAGATTGGCGAAAATGGTGGCGAAAGAAAAATAAATCCTAGCGCAAACCCTGCAAAGTACCAAACAGTTTGGATCCAGATGAGGACCTGTGTTCTTTCTGTCCTGATATGACTTCAATCTGTATGTGCAGCGGACACTAGCAGGCTAAAAATAAATGTTCCTATTTTGTTTGTTAGAAAATAGCTTTTAATGTTTCTGTCTATAACCGAAGCAGTACAAATAGATTCTTTTTTCAATTTGGACATCTTTTAAATAATATTTCTTCGAAATCAAAGAAAAAGCTGACCTTCTACAGTACTGAGAAATTAAAGGAATAAGTTAAAACAAAGGATGAATCAGGCTTAGGAAAAGTTCAAACTTTGTGTATGCGCAGTCTGATCCGAGTCTTTACTTGGTTGGCATGCCAAATTGTAAAAATTTGCTGTGATGATTTATCTTGTGGTTCTCTGCAGTAGAATGTTAGAGGTAATAAAACACCCAACTTCTGACACTAATGATCCTTGAGAGTTTAGGACTGAACCGTTATTCCTCTGTAGAAATCCAATGAGTAAATCTTTTGCCAAAACCACCGCTGGTCAGAGGTTATATGGAAGTTATCAGCTCTGTCCTTATCCGCTACTTGGTTGACCCCAATCCATATTATCAAAGATGGTTAAGCCAAGGTATTTTGCTGGCTGAACGTTTTCCAAAGTTTGGTTGTGAAGGGAGTAATCAAAGAGAATCTGTGATGCTGATGCCGAGTCACTCATAAGAGTGACATTTGGCCACATTGACCTTCATTTGCCAATCGGCTTCCCATTGTCCTAAGCTAGTGAGGTCTTCCTGCAGTATAAAACAGTCCTGAATCACTTTATAACCACTATCACGTCCAACTGCAGGAGCGGATCTAGGATTTCTTGCAGGGGGGTTCAAACTTACAAAGAGGTTCGATTTGTTAATTTCATCAGCTTATTTGTTGTTGTTTTTTCTGAAAATTTTCTGGTGCCTAGATTTACCGGAAAGACTCAAATTACTGGAAAGACGGCCGAAATACTGGAAAGACCAAAGAATATATAGTTGGACCCCCTTATGTACAAGGGATAAGACGAACTTTGTTTTACCAGAGCTTTTACCACTGCAATAAAGGCTCAGGCGATTCTACGCTTGCCACATGCCCCATCCCCAATCCACAGCGTTATTTTTTGAATTCCCTAATTGGTTCATCCAAGCCACTGGTCTATTAATGATCAATTAACTGGACAATTAACAGTAACAGATCAATTTAATGAACGGATTAGATTATGACCAACAAAAGCGCAGCCTAGCTATATTGTTGGTCATAATTATCCCTATCAACATGTCAATAAGGTGGAACTTACCAGCCTAATTAAAGGACCCTTGTAAACACCAAAAACGTAACAAAAGCCATCGATCACAAGCCTACCAAAAGTAAAACATGCGCAGAATTTCGAGAAAACCATTATCTTACGATAGGGAACATTCTTCAAATACCTTTATATAGACGCATGCGTAGACAAATAATTATTATTATACATAAAAAAGTTCTGACCCTCTAAATTTGCCAATGACCCCCAAATTTTCAAACAAGGGGTCATCAATGACCCCCAGAAATTCTGGTCTTGCAGAAACACTGCAAATTTGTCTTGTTTTGTTTTATTTTCACACAAAATAATTTGATTCATTTGTGGATTGGCTTATTTAATGCAACAGAAAAACAGGCAGATTGGGATTCTATATTTTGATCGATACAGGAACATTCGATTCGATGTATCTATCGAACGTCAGTAACCGGTTTTCCGATAAAACTGCGTACCGGACCACCGGTACACGGCTCTAGTTCGAACCTCACCGACATCACTGCATTGTGTCCTTGAGCAAGACACATTAAAGCTGTGTACCGGACCACCGGTACATGTCACTAGTTAGAACCTCATCGGCATCACTGAGTTGTGTCCTTGAGCAAGACACATTAAAGCTGCAAAGTCTGTAACGTTTGATCGTCTATTTTTGGAAATAATGTTTCTAAGTTTCAAGAACACAGTAATATAGCTAATATTTGGGTACACATTTTATGAGCTTTGTAAACCTTAACACATTAGCACTATTAAAACAACAGAATTTATGTGGAGGGACGTAAATAATTACCAACAAGACAAAAACACCAGTTTTCAGCTATAGTGAACAGATTTATCGTGAAAGCAGAGCTTAATTGATTCAAAAAGAAAAGAAAATTTTTCAGAAAATGTTCATGATTGCAGACTTAGTCACTTTAATCCTTACCCCTGTTTTCAAAATCTAAGTGAGAACCCTGATATCAGTAGAGATGGAGTACTGAAGTTACTCAAGAGAATCAGCCTCAACAAAGCATCAGGTCCAGATATGATCCCTGTACGTATCCTGAAAGATTTGGCAGAAGAATTGTCTCCCATCCTCACAGAAATTTTTCGAAGGACCTTGGCTGAGGGAGAAGTACCCATGGAGTGGCATTCAGCAAATGTCTCTGCCATCTTCAAAAAGGGTGATAGATACCTGTACAAGGCCAGAAATTTCAGACCAGTCTCTCTAACAAGCCAGTGCTGCAAACTTCAAAAACACAATGTCATCATGGTCAGCAATAATTTAAAACATCCAGAGCACCGCAAAATCTTGACAGATTATCAACGTGACAAAGTTGTGAGACACACATGCAAACCCTAAGCCATAACCTTGCAGATAACCTTGACAAGAACGATCAATTGATCATCCTAGATTTTTCTAAAGCGTTTGAATCGTGTTTTCGCACCAACTCTTCCTGATCAAGCTTCACCATTATAGAATCCAAGGCACCACATTCCAGTGAACAGGGACCAAGCTGGCCCAGAATTTTAGGGAGAAGTGACTTCTTCCTGCAGGAAAATTAGGGAGAAGTTATAGTGCAAAACTACGGCGTTTTCTGTCAATTTAGAAGCAAATTAGCCATTACACATACTATTGCCATTTAATGGAAGGAGAAACAGATGCAGTGGTAGTAGATTGTCTGCTGATAATGTCACCACAGCTTGCATTATGAAAATGAGTCTCCCCAAAAAAAAAAAAAAAAATTTTTTTTTTTTTTTAAGGGAGACTCCCACTTCTCCCTGGGTCCCATTTAGGGCAAAATTTCGGCCCCTAGGGCAACTATTTCGCCCTAGTCGCCCCCTAGCTTGATCCCTGAGTGAATACATTCATTTCTGTCAGCAAGGAACCAGCAAGTGGCAGTAGGTGGAGCAACTTCAGACAGAACCTGTCATCTGTGGATTGCCACAAGGCACAATGCTAGGCCCATTGCTCTTCCTACTATCTTATTAATGGCAGGCATGTGAAAGTTCAGGATTGATCAGGATTTCCTGATTGAGGTCTGGCATATGATTTGTATAATGCCAGTTGTTTTGCTGAAATTTATTTTTGAATTAAGTTAAACTCAATTTTAGATATAAATTAAGCATAAACTGACTGGTTTCTATTGATATTTTGTGATTTTAAACCTTTAATAAGTGATTTAAAAATTGCTTTTCTCCATTTTGGAGTCAACGGACAAATTTTCCTGATTGAGAATGGCTGACTGTTCTCATCCCTGTAATGACTTACCAGCCGGTGTAGAATCGAAGACAAGGCTATTTGCCGATGACTGTACAATTTACAGAAATGTGAAGACCCTCCAAGGCTGCCAAGAATAACCTTCAGAAGCTCACAGACTGAGAACAAAAGTTGGGTATGCTATTCCACCCTGACAAGTGTAACACCCTGCAAGTCACAAGGTCAAGAAATCAGCTGACGTTTATCTACAGTCTCAAGGTCAGGACCTAGAAGCTGTCAACGCTGCCAAATATCTAGGAGTGGACATGTCCAATAACCTTACATAAAACTGCCACATTGATCATACAGCCAAGAAAGCAAACAACATTCTTGGATTTCTACGAAGGAACCTATGCATAAACAACAGCGGCACTAAGGGTGCTGCTTACAAGACACTTGTTCCACCCAATCTTGAGTATTGTGCATCAGTATGGAGCCCATAATATACATCCACAGGCAAACAGAAAAAGGAGATGGTGCAGAGACGGGCAGCAAGGTATGCAACCATCCACTACCACGATACAGACATGCTACAAGAACTAGATTGAGAATCCCTAGAATGAAGGAGAGTCAATATACAACTGACCTTACCCTTTAAAGTAATCCAAGATCAAGTGGATATACCATCCTCATCCTATCTCACGCCAGCCAGCACTCGGACAAGAGCCAATCACATGAAGAAACTCAGACAGATTTCATCAAAACCAGATGCCTACAAACAGTTTCTTCCCTCGAACCATCCCAGTTTGGAATTCTCTACCAGCCACCCGACTTGATATCCTTCAAGCAGGGGCTCTCTACTCTTACATTAAGCTAGGGTAGGGGGCAGTTTGCAAGTAGGGTCAGAGGGGTTTTAGAGCTGTGCTGGTTGGGCAACCATATCCAGCTGGATTATATCCAGTGGCAGTTACTGTAGCTGGATTGGTCTTTTAACCTAATGAAGACTGGGAAACCAGACTGCAAACTTTTAACTTTTTCTGCCTTTCTATCACCTAATTTCTGCCTTTCCTAAATTTCTCTCTTTCCCTTTTCTATCGCCACAGAGACATAATAATCAAGTGTGATTGTCATCTCTCAACGAACAGATACAGAAAATCTGCTACCAGTCTATCATTTCTTGGAAGTCTGCATTTTCTCTTGACAGTCAGAAGAGAAAAGAATGACTATCCTTCTAGTTTTGGTTTTACAGAAATAGCTTAATCAGGATCTTTCTATGCAGGGTTAGGAACACTGTATTGATTTTGCTAATAACCAGAAATATCCTGTAGGCAGAGTACCATATAATATATACGGAGGGTTTTGGAAGTAGTCACCTACCTAACTTAAAGTGAATTTTTCAGAATAAAAATAAAGATTCATAATTTTATATTAAATGAAGTTAGATAAATTCCATTATCACATAATTATTTGGGATGCTATTTTCCTCAATAACCCAAAGTCTGCATATGTGGCAAGCACTTTACCGCCAACTGGAACTTATCTGTATGCCATGATGTTAAACCAGAAGTCATGTATTTTGAACGGAGAGAGGTTAAATGCCCGGCACAAGACTTTGTTCATTAGATGACGTCAAATCAAGACAAGTGTAACGTAAAGTTTATGTCAATCCTCTGTTTTACTTACATTTTTGTACGGCAAACACGTTAAAATAGTGATTGGAATAAGTGATAAACAGATTATAATACATAGTTTTGGTTAAAGCCCTCAGTATGGACCCTCAACCATTATCAGCCCTAGAGCTAAAGCTCTCAGGCGATAATGGGGTCTCAGGTTGATGCTTCTGGCGATAACCAAGATTCTGTGTTATAATCTCTAAGTACATTATGCAGCATTTCAGCTTCAAAACTATATAATTTTCAACAAAATTCATTGTAGAATTCTCCAAATAATTGTACGGAAAGTTTGTATGAGCATCAGAGCTGCTTAAAGGCACACAGTGGTACATTTTACAATAGATGCACACTCCAAGCTACAATGATGTTAAAAGTTTAGACTGTGATTCGGCATGTTGTGGTAAAGAAGAAATATTCTAACACACCTCGCCTATAGAGTCAATGCTAAAAAAGTGTGATATATCAAACAATAATTCACAGTTTTGAAAGCGCGAGGAATGTGTGTGCTAGCTGACGTCATTTGCTGCTGGAAAATGATGTCATTCATTGCGTTAGACAGTGTAACATCGATTTTATGCTTGAAAGACGTTGCAAATACACGTAAACGAATGCGAGGCAGTCTTAGTATCGGCGGGAGTTCTTCAGTGCAATGGCGGAAAGTTGGAAGAAGCTGAATACTTCAAATGTGTTTTCTTTGTTAATTGTGTGTTAGAATCCAAATAGATCAGCCCTAGTGCGTGAACTGCTGTGCAATAATTCACTGTTTGTCGGTCAGTTGTACGAAGATAAATCACTCGCACTGTGCTTGTGATTTGATCTTTACAACTGACCTCCAACCAGTGAATATTTACACAACAATTCACTGCTAGAGCTGATCTATTTCTTAAGTAATTCAACACGCTAAGGAATTTTATTGCCAAATGTGCAACCCAAAATGTTCCTTGATACAGCAGTAAACTGTTGAAAATTTAGTCAATGTGTTATGTCCCAATCAACAATTTTTCAGTGATGGGGCATTTTCCTGGGTTAAACCAGTACTAAGTAGTGAGGAAAAGGTGTCGTGCTAAAGGACACAAGACAGTGCCTCAGGTGGGGCTCAAACCAGGGACTTTTCAATCTCTATAAATCTAAGCATTGCTGTATGTATTTTTTGATCCAGTATTACAAAACTTTAACACTTTGTCCTGCTGAACCATGATTTATCCTTTTTTGAAAACACTGTAGATCCAGATCAGCTGGCTTCTGATGAAGCCATATGATCAGGATCCACACTGTTTTCCACTCTGATTGAAAATACATGCTTACAGGAAAACTGCAGGTTAACAGGATGAAATTTGGGGAGGAGTGTAGGTCATAAAATAATTCAGCATGGGATGGGTTAATTGTATTTTTCAGATGGCCGGCAACATAAGAAACCATTACTTCTACATTGTGGACATACTTACTGCGAGGCTTGCCTGTTACATTTGGTGAAGGAACACAAGACATCTATACCATGTCTCACTTGCAAGGTAAACCATTACTTCTACATTGTGGTCACACTTACTGTGAGGCTTGCCTGTCACATTTGGCGAAGGAACACAAGACATCTATACATTGTCTCACTTGCAAGGTAAGGCCAAAAAAAGAAAATGTCTTGTTTCCGGTTACCCTACGGACCCTAATAAATGTGGATTTGGGGCCTACTCAAACTTTTTGAAGCATTTAGGGATTTAAAAGTCTATTTTTATACTTTTTCCATACAAACAAGTTTTTATAAAAAAAATGTCTACCTACTGAATAAAGTTTTGGAGACGTAACTGGAAACCAGGGATTCAGTTTTGCGTTGGCCATCGGACATAGTCCGAAAATAGTTCCAGATGTCTGAGAGTTTGCTGTCCAGTTTGGATATTTTGTCCGAGACGATTTTCGGAAACGCACGCTGTACGGTAATGCACAGTGATGCAATAGTATTTTTGTTTTAAAAAACGAATGCTGATTGGCCTAATTTATGTAAGCTTCAGACTGGTTCACCGTATTTTACCCCGCAAATACTTATTCACTAAAGCAAACCAGTCATAGTGTTTTGTTACGCCGCGCCTGATTGGTCTATTGCATCCTTATAGTTTTCTTCCCTTGATTTAATCTCGAAGCAGACAGCATGTTTTCATTGGCATTTACCGATAAAATGACAAAAAAACTTAATTGTCACCAAGACACAACATGAGCTCAAGTTTTTTTATGCCCCAAAACAGTTTGCCCGCTCCATCATTACCTGAACAGTCATTTTCTGTGGCTAACGAGTCATGCAGCGGCCGTAAAAAGCAGCAAAAAACAGTACCCCACCCACTTCCACCGATCAACATGCTCCAGTCTCCTCATGAAATAAAAAGCCAGCCAATCAATCAGGCCGCACTTACCATCCGAAATGGTAGCAAAACTACACCTGTTTTCAATTTGAGAAGGGCAGATGCCAATTTCTGTTTATGGTGGAAAAAATGATAGAAAAAAAATGTCCTAAAAAATTTCCAAATGTCCGAACAATATTGGGGCTGCTTGAACAAAATGTCCGAAGTAAATTTCAGTCCAGCTGAAACCCTGGAAACTAGGCATATTTTTCTTTTGGCCTAATACAATGTAGTCCCTTTATAACACACCTCCCTATAACACTGATTTGGATATAACACAGTCACGTTATGGCTCCTAATTCTTTTCCCCATGGAATTTTAATAAGGAATTATAGGAAAATTACCATTAAATGGTCATTTTCCCATAATTCTTTTGTAAAATTGGCCCTTTATAACACGGGTCACTTATACCATATCTCTATGGGTCCCAAACATAGGGTTATAAAGGGACTGCATTTTACAATGTTTGAGTATACAACCACACAACTAGCAATTTAGCAATATACTCCCATGAAACATCTCAAGATAAGCGTTCAGAAGCATAAAATAGACAGTCTATTATTGTCGTCCAGGTGCATGACAAACTACATGAAAAGTTGTTCATTTTTACATGCTCATTTCTTTGAATAAGTGAAAGTGGTTGAGAATTTGTTTAAAAAAGGCTTATGGTGAAAACTCATGTATTGAAAAGACATGTTGTAGGTATTCATTGGAATTGCCTCATAGAGGCAATTCCAATGTGTACCTACAGCATATGTTACTGAAAATAAGGAAAAAAAACCTATTTGGAAATTTACATTTTCCAAGTATCATGTCCATTGACTTTACCTCTTTTAAACATCCCAAACTGCCAATTAGTATTAAAATTCCTGTCACTCTACTGCAAATTGTTTATATTTGCATGACAGCTATATCTCCAAATTCGAGTTCATGAAATACCTCTTTGCTAACCTGCTAGTTGCGTGGTTGTAAGTCAAAGGGGTTTATGCTAGCAAAATTACTAAAGATTTTGCTTTTAGTGTGATTCAGCTTTTTAGTATCGGAAAACAAATACTCAATCAGGGTCCTTTATACAGGGTTCCCACAAGCTCTGGAAATCATGGAAAACCTGGAAAATCACCCAAAAAAGTTCCATGCATGGAAAAATCATGGAATTTGAATAAACCTGAATAATCATGGAAAAATCATGGAATTTTGTGAAATATACTATGCACAATAAGTTTAGCAATTTCTTATGTTTCGCGTCTTTTTTGTGCTCATCTTCGTGCAGTGCCGAAAAATTTCAATTGCAATGACGAGAACAGGGTCTTAGGCAAATGAAAGCACGAAATTTCAGACGCTATCCTTTAAATAGGCATTTAGGGTGAGCAAGAAATGCAGGAGGGGTCAGTAAGCAAAAATCACACCCGTTGTAAGTAATGCTGAAATGATAAGCATGTGATTTTTCGTTTGGTGGTCTTTCATCTTCCTCATGCATCATACGCCTATAGAAACTATTGGTTATGTGACAGATGTGATAGAGATTCCATGCTAAAAAAATCAGCTGCCATCAATGACGTCAAAACGTAGTCATCATTTGATTAATCTTTTAATGTTAATGGCATTTCAATTCAACTGAGTATCAGTTCACAAAGATACCACAGGCTTACAATGTAGCTCTTCTTATGGTTAATTAAAACCTTAAGTTACTGAAAAATGGTGCGACGAATTTGCGAGATAACGGTGACGTAGATTTTATCTTGCGGCTCGTGCACTGTAGTAGTGAAGATGTTTCATTCAACAGTATTTGTCTGAATGTGTTGGAAGGCATCAAACAGTTTTACTTGTTAATGTGGTTCAAGAAAACCCGACTAGAAACACCGCTTAAAGCCGATAATGTAAAAGCATTAGTAAAAACGTCAAATTGAGAAAACTTGGTCCTTTATTTCTCTGAGAGAGTTCAGAAAATTGCAGCATTTGCTACGCTTTTTTGGTTTTCAGTGACAAAACAATCGTTTGAAAATGATTTCAGCTTCCCCAAATGATCAGAAATACCCACGTTACCCGCTAGTCTTAAAATTAAACGTCACTTTAGCACGGCCGCTGTGTTTGGTAATTCTGTATTTTTTTTAAATGGAAAATCTTGTCAGATGATTGGCGCTTGTATCTTCATGACAGCAAATGAAACTCGATATCTGATGTGGATGGGCTCACCGATGCAAAACAATTGCTAAATTTATTGCGCATAGTATAATTTGACGAAACCACCAATAGCCAGAAAACTAGTTGTCAGACACACAAAATTTGTGTGTCTGACAGCTAGATTTCTGGCTACTGGTGGTTTCAAGTTTTAGTTATTTCAAAACACATGCATGGTCTACAAGCATGCTTATTTAAATACATTACTGTTGCTGCATTCTGCATTTATCTCGGCGTGGTGAAGATGCCGCTAAAAGGAGAGGTTGGAGGCCATGCATTAAAGAAGTCATGGAAATTACATTGTTGATCATGGAAAATCATGGAAAAGTCATGGAATTGTGTTTTTGAATTCCTGTGGGAACCCTGTTTATATTGCATTTCTCTTGATTTCTATGCAGTTTTGCCATGATAGCCTTTACTGCTCCCTAAGACGAAGTATGGAAGATCATGAAGGCTCACACATATAATTTACCACTTAATCCCTCTGGATAGCTGCATATGCACATTTTAACAGGGAGCCCAGTGGCTCAGTGGTAGAGTGCTTGACTCAAGACAGAAGGGCCGCCTGTTTGAGCCTTACCAGTGTCACTGCATTGTGTCCTTGAGCAAGACACATCAATTTTAGCTTAGTACTGGTTCAACGCAGGAAGACCCGTCCAGACATTAGGGCTGTGACGATATATCGATACATCGATACTTATCGATACGGACTTGGCCGATACCATATCGATACGCTTGGGTGCTGTATCGCGATACTTTCAGATATTTTACTAGCAGCAAATTTGGTAATTTCTAACCTCAAAATATATATTCAAGTACATTCTATTCTTACAGTGTAAATGTTCGCTACTTAAAACAAGATCAAATGGACAAATAGGCAAAAGTAATGATAGATAAAAAAAATCTAATGTGCCCTCATAGGGCAACCACATGCCAATAACTTGGTGTTATTCAAATGCCTGTATAGAATTTTTTTAATTTAGGTTTTGTGCTTTCACAAAATAGGGATAACTTTTATGGTACACAGGATCTGCTGAGATCTATCAATTAAGACGGTGCTCTCTTCATGTTTGCTGGTCTTGATAGTGTGTATTACATGTTTCAATAGACAAAGACATGTAAGTTCAGTATGCAACATAAATGTCAAATTAATGGTCAATTTTCCAAAAAGAGTGACAAAAATATTTGTCTTATTGAATGATTTGCAAATGGAATAGAAAAAAGTGTTGTTTTTTTTATCAATATACTACAGGAATAGTGCTTCTAAGTGTAGCTGTGTCTGTGTTGATATGTCGTGATACGTATCGTATCGCATTGCATGTATCGCGATACGTATCGCATCAGATGACAGACGTATCGTCCCAGCCCTACCAGACATAACTGAAAAATTGTTGACTGGGCCATAAAGAATCAAATCAAATAAAAACATTTTAACTCTTTGCATGCTGGGCAATATTTCATGCTTTGTTGTTGTCTGCTAACTTTTTTCAAAATACTTCAAAAAATTCTTTCAGGAATAGAGTGTCAAACAGGTTGGACGCAGATCAGGACCAACAGTCTCTCCGTCCTGACCTGGGTCCAAACTGTTTGCAAAGGTTATCAGCGGACAACAAAAGTCGCCACTCGCCAGGAAAGAGTTACATAGTGACTCTGTGTACAGTGCTCCAGATAATTTTGACTACCATCAGTACCCGTACTGGTCCAAATGAAACTTGATCCGTACCAGCTATTTTCAATCCGTACATGCTTAGCCAAATTTTTATGAAAGCTTATACTTGTATTTAAAACGGGTCACGTTGTTGATGTCTTCATATGTATACAGTTTGATCACCCATCAATCAAAACAGCGATGTCCCTATATAAATGCATGCAGGCAAGAATATTGGAACAGTGATGATTGTTTTATTGCCATCTGTAAACACGCGCTTCAAAATCGGAGAAATTCCTACTTTTAGTTTCTACATTGACTGGTTCACACGAAATTACATCTTGTCCTACCAAGGGTTGCGATTGTCTAATCTAACCCTTGGCCTCACAGCTTTGATTTTCTCCGATTGAATGCGTCATAAGCCGAAAATAGCAACAATTAATATGATCAATCACAAAGCGGTGCAAAAAATCGATAAACACCAGGCCTCCAGATAAGACGGCGTGATTAATTTACATTCCGTTTTCTTATTTAACAACTTAAATGTACGTTTAATGTGCTCAAAAGAAATGTCACATTAAGATGGTTATTTTGAGCACCCATAACATAATTTTGAACTAAATTATAGAAGAAAAATAAATAATTTTACGACCAAAATCTCTGCTTATCTGGACTTATGGAGACTTAGCAGAGGGTGCACATTAGATGCCGATAAAGTGCTACAATTAATCTGATTGGCAGGAAGGGATTATCGAAAAAATCCTTCCTGGCGTTTTCATTGGTCGATTAGTCTGCGCTAATAATAAATTTTGAGGGTCGTGAGGCGAAGGGTTTGTCGAAAGGTAGATACGACGAAACCTTCGCTGGTGAAGATGACGAAATTACAAGGACCAATCTGATAGCAAACTCCCGGAGAGTGGTCTCTGCGCACATATTATTCTGAAAACAGGTATTCTTCAAGGAAGACATGGTAAGGGGACGCGCCTGAACATTGGGGAGTTTCTATTGAGGCAAAAATAAAACATCGATAAGCAGTCTAGCAAGTTGAATCTGGATTTCTGAACTCATAAATTTTGATAGATTCACAAATCAGTTCAAATATCAAGTGTATTTTGATTCAAAATGGAAGGAAACTACGGGTAACTGGTAAAAATGTACTGTACAGGCAAACACACACCCGTATTCGGTACGTACTAATTTTCATCTCTATCCGTGTTTGGTGAAAACGGACCCGTAATTTACATCTGTACGGACGCTATCTGGAGTGCTGTGTGTATGTTTGATAAGTAGTACCATTCCAAAAAATCTTTCTGGAACACTATCAGAGTGTCAAACAGTTTGAACCCAGATCAGGTTATCAGCAGAGGACAAAAGTTGCCACTAGCAAGGAAAGAGTTACATAGTGACTCTCTACATGTGTGATAAGTATATTGTAGTAGCCTACAGTAGCATTATCTCTTGGTTTTGCCCATGTATTACAGGAGGAGACCAGCATCCCTGCTGGGGAGAATGTATCCAAGATCTTGAACCCAGATCGTTATGTGATAGGAATGATGGTGCATAATCAGAACATCCTGCTTCAACAGTAAGTACCAAAGCTTCAGGTGAACAGTCTTTTTTAGCCTAAAATTGTGATTATTTTCTTACTCACAAGCCAAGGTATAAGATCATTTTCATGTTTAAGGTGTTCAGTAGACTTATAAAATCTGAAGAGATATGTTTTTTTTTTTCATATAACTAAATTTATCATTCCTCTCAAATGCTTCATTTTTCTTCTGCTATGTCATATTTGAGTCAGATTAAAATTCTGGACCTGAATGTTAGCAGTACCTTAATTTGCATGTGTAATTTTACTATTTACCCACATAAATTATCAAAAAAAGCAATTAAATTTGATCTGGTAGGGTACAATGTATCGAAAAGCAAAAAAAGCATCATCAGCATTTAGATTAACATGCAGATGCAGGAGTGTCATCCAAATCAGTGCGCTCCCTTCCAGGTAGCTGGCTAGCTGCATGCACGGCAGATCTCATACTGGATCTCCTAAGGGTCAATCTCATCGCGACGTTCTCTCTCTGTCTATGAGCTCTAAAATTATTAAATCAGGTCCGCCCCGGATTATTTTCTTATTCATCAGGTAAAACATTATCTCATGTTTAAGGTGTTAAACTGTTCAAAAGAACCTCATTGAGACACAATTTGGTAATCACAAAAAAACAAAGAAATTATGTTGCAGATGTTTCGTTGTCCAGAGGGCATCATGGATCTAAGGGGGAATGCATTGTGGCTCAGTCATTGACTGCTTGACTCCAGACCAGAGGCACTGAGTTGTGTCCTTGAGCAAGACACTTTATCTTCTGCTTAGAACTGGTTCAACCCAGGAAGACCCGTCAACAAGAATGAAAAATGTTGACTGGAACATAAAGAATCAACACAAACAAACAAACAAACACCATACATCCAGATAAGGAAATTTCATTAACGTAAAATTGTAATTCTTTTCTTACCCATCAATTTAAACATGTGCTATGGGTGCTCAAAAGAACCTTCTCATTGAGACAGTTCTTTTGAGTACCTACAACATATGTTTTGGATGAGAAATAAAGAAAATAGTTTTACAATACGCACTCTTTTCTGTAAGCCTGAAACACTGTGTTTCCTCTATTTACAGAGAGCTTAGTAAAATCTCCACAACAGGAATGACAAAAGTGAAAAGACAAACATCTTCAGGTACTGTATTACATTGCCTTTTTCCTCTCAGGTAGCCAATGTGGATTTTATATTATGAACAGTGCTGCAGGAAATATTTAGAAATTCTGTACATACAACAGGGCTTCCGTTAGGCGGCCGTATATTACGTCCCAGAATCGGCTGCGTACGCCGAAATTACACATCAGAGACGTACCGCGGACTTCTGAAAATTCCTTAGTACGGCCAAAAATGGATATCGAGGCGTCCTGTCTGCAGAAAAAAACCTGCCCACATTTACCAGATTAAGTGATTTATTTCCCGCCTTCGTATCGGAAACTCATTTATTTTGTTAATTGACCACTCTAGGACGTCCTACTTGACTGATTTCGAGAGATTTATTGACAGCCAGTGTCAAGTGTTAGCTGCAGTCGGAAGCGTAATTATTAACGTGTGTCATCCAACAGGTGCGAAAACATCGACACCTCTTGACAACGGCCTTAGAAACCATTCCCGCGACTCGCGAGACGTCATCCAATCCCTGAGCATTAAAGCGAAGCGGCCAATCAGTGTCCGCTTTGTTTGACAGTTGAGAAATCTTTGAAAAACAGAAAGTGCCGACGTGACACTTTGCATGCTTGTGAAATAACTCTACACATCTGTGTCGTAATTAGTTTTTTGTTGAGCCTGCGCATGCGATGATTTAGTACTTGAACGCAACCTCTACACAGGCACAACACCAACAAACATACAATATACATTGTATTAAAAACGAATGTCATGTTGTTGGGGTTTTTTGCAATTTTTACGCAGAACAAGTACAAGCTTTTAAAAAATAATTGTTACACAAACAAGTACAAGCTTTTAAGATAATAATTGATACACAGACACTCTCCCAAACAAATTACTCTCTCTCTCCATCCATCCATCCATCCATCTCTATCTATCTATCTGTCTGTCTGTCTGTCTGTCTGTCTGTCTGTCTGTCTGTCTGTCTGTCTATCTATCTATCTATCTATCTATCTATCTATCTATCTATCTCTATCTATCTATCTATCTATCTATCTATCTATCTATCTATCTATCTATCTATCTATCTATCTATCTATCTATCTATCTATCTATCTATCTATCTATCTATCTATCTATCTATCTATCTATCTATCTATCTATCTATCTATCTATCTATCTATCTATCTATCTATCTATCTATCTATCTATCTATCTATCTATCTATCTATCTATCTATCTATCTATCTATCTATCTATCTATCTATCTATCTATCTATCTATCTATCTATCTATCTATCTATCTATCTATCTATCTATCTATCTATCTATCTATCTATCTATCTATCTATCTATCTATCTATCTATCTATCTATCTATCTATCTATCTATCTATCTATCTATCTATCTATCTATCTATCTATCTATCTATCTATCTATCTATCTATCTATCTATCTATCTATCTATCTATCTATCTATCTATCTATCTATCTATCTATCTATCTATCTATCTATCTATCTATCTATCTATCTATCTATCTATCTATCTATCTATCTATCTATCTATCTATCTATCTATCTATCTATCTATCTATCTATCTATCTATCTATCTATCTATCTATCTATCTATCTATCTATCTATCTATCTATCTATCTATCTATCTATCTATCTATCTATCTATCTATCTATCTATCTATCTATCTATCTATCTATCTATCTATCTATCTATCTATCTATCTATCTATCTATCTATCTATCTATCTATCTATCTATCTATCTATCTATCTATCTATCTATCTATCTATCTATCTATCTATCTATCTATCTATCTATCTATCTATCTATCTATCTATCTATCTATCTATCTATCTATCTATCTATCTATCTATCTATCTATCTATCTATCTATCTATCTATCTATCTATCTATCTATCTATCTATCTATCTATCTATCTATCTATCTATCTGTCTATCTGTCTATCTGTCTATCTATCTATCTATCTATCTATCTATCTATCTATCTATCTATCTATCTATCTATCTATCTATCTATCTATCTATCTATCTATCTATCTATCTATCTATCTATCTGAATGCAGGTTACATTCAGGCTCAGCATGGTGCAGGTTATAGCTATATTGATGAAAATCCTATGCTCAGCTGACCATACTGCAGTCCAAGACCAGGCAACATTGGCATCAAAAATAGTGAGTATGATCAGGAAATACCACAATCACTAACTGCAGACAAACCCATGGCATAGCGAGGAAGAGCCACACAACAATGACGAGACACCAGGAAGACGAGCAAAGCAAAGCAACCAGCTCTCTCTTCCCCATATAGGCTGATTACATGACAATTCAGGAGATACCAGACATCCCCTCTGTAGCATTATAAGCAATTAAAAGTAAAAATGCATGTAATGCAAATATATGTTTATTTTTGTTTATGTATGTTTATATGTTTATGTTTATCTGCTATGCGTGTAGCTAGCCAGTTACCTGGAAAGGGGCCCACTGATGTGGATGATGCCCCTGCACGTTAATCAAAAATCCGATTATGAAGATGATGATTTTCAAAGCAAGTTTGACAATCCGCCACATGGTGACCGTATCGCAGAAAAAAGTGGGACTTCCAAAAAAATTCAATGGGACTTTCAAATTTCAAAGGTAGGAAGTCTGGACTTCCTGGATTTGAAAGTTAATGGAAGCCCTGCATACTACAGACCTAGATAAGAGTGTGTTGCTAGGGTTCAAGCTGGGCCCTCAGGGATTTTTTTTTTGTGTGCTCAGGGGCCGAAATTCGGCCCCTTTCCCAATGGGATTTAGGTGACTTTTTTCCCAATTGAAAAAAAAAATTCCCAATCTCAAAAAAAACAAAAAAAACAAAACAAAAACACACACACACTTACAAGCTACATAATGATAATCTAATAGAATTGCATTCTATTTTCCTTCAATTTAATGGCAATAGTATGTGTAATAGCTAATTTGTTTTTAAACTGACCGAAAAATGCTGTTCTTGTTTGTTTAGAAAATTTCCCAATTTAGTGGTTTACCGCGCTAATTTTCCCAATCTGAAAGGCCCTAGGGCCCCTTCCCAAAATTGCCAAAAAAATCCTTGGCCCTGACAGGAAAATTAGGGAGAAGTGACAGGTTATAGTGCAAGATTACGGCATTTTCTGTCAGTTTAGAACCAAATTAGCCATTACACATACTATTGCCATTAAACAGGTCCGAAAATAGTTCCAGATATCCAAGACTTTGCTGTCCAGTTTGGACAATTTGTCCGAGACGATTTTCGGAAAGACACGCTGTACGGTTATACACAGTGATGCAATAGTATTTTTGCTTTAAAAAACGATCGCTGATTGGCCAAATTTATGTAAGCTGCTGACTGGTTTGCCTTATTTTACCCCACAAATACTTATTCATTAAAGCAAACCAGTCATAGTGTTTTGTTACACCGCACCTGATTGGTCTATTGCGACCTTAGTTTTCTTCCCTTGATTTCATCTCGAAGCGGACAGCATATTTGTATTGGCATTACCGATAAAATGACTAAAAAACTTAATTGCCGCTAAGAAACAACAGGAACTGAAGTTTTTTATGTACCAAAACAGTTTGCCCGCTCCATCATTACCTGAACAGACATTTTCCGTGGCTAACGAGTCGTGCAGCGGCCGCAAAAAGCACCAAAAACAGTACCCCACCCACTTCCACTGACAACGATCGACAAGCTCCTCTCTCCTCATGAAATAAAAGCCAGACAATCAATCAGACCGCATTTACCATCCGAAATGGTAGCAAAACTACCCCTGGTTTCAATTTGAGAAGTGCAGATGGCAGTTTCCGTTTATGGTGGTAAAATTTTGTGTTGAAAAAATGTCCTAAAAACATTCCAAATGTCCGAACAAAATTGGGGCTGCTTGGACAAAATGTCCGAAGTAAATTTCAGTCCAGCTGAAACCCTGTAAATGGAAGGAGCAATATGATGCCATGGTAGTAGATTGTCATCACAGCTTGCGTATGTGTGGTGACAATGAAAATGAGTCTCCCTAAAAAAAAATATATATTTTTTTAGGGAGACCCCCACTTCTCCCTGGGTCCCATTTAGGGCAAAATTTTGGTCCCTAGGGTGACTATTTCCCAATAGTCGCCCCCTAGCTTATTCCCTGTTTGCTCAAAAGAACTGCCTCAATGAGACAGTTCTTTTTAGCACCTCAAAAACTTTTTTATCCGGACCTACAATACCCACTGATGTACTGATGAATGTAACAGGAGAAAATACAAAAATGAAATTTCCCTTTACCCAATACCTACCTATAGTTACAGGTCTCAGCCTAAAATTTTATTTTGGATGCAAATTGACTTTTTTTCTTTAATAAATATTAAAATAGACTCTTGCCCTACATCACCGAAATTATAATAGCAATTCTGTCAATTTACACTGGAACATGTCAAAAGTTTCAATTGATTGAAAACATAAAATATATCACCACTGACAGTGTAGGTCTGACCACTCATTATATGGGTCTCTGATCATAGATTATATTGACGTTCCAGTGTATATGCGGAGGTTTTAATCAACCAATAATTTTCTGTCAGAGGGATAAATGGGGTAATTGTGGCAATTTTTAACAGATAGGTACTGATATTTTAGCTCAGGCCTCCAGATAAGGTTTTTTTGCCAAGATAAAGTTTTTTTTTAATCTATGAAGCAAAATATATGTTGTGGGTACTCAAATGAATCGTCTCTATGAAATGGTTAAGGAGACGGCTCTTAAGAGCACTCATAAACATTTTTAAACCGATGGTTAAGAAAATGAACACAAAAATTACGGTGAAAATGTTCACTTTTCTGTACCTGTTATCTCTGCCCAATGATTTGAGCTGTATATGTTTTTCAGAAAATCTTTGCCAAGAATGTAAAAAGAAGCTATCTTCAGTAAAATGTGCAGAGTGCGCCATAACATTATGCCATAGCTGTTTTGATAAGGTAAGTTCATAAACTTATCTGTAAGTGAAGAGAACCCTTTTAAGGCCGAAAAAAATGTGTGTTTCAGGTTACATGTAATTTTAAAATAGGGATGGTAAGTCAGAATTTTTTTATTTTGTTCAGGCCTTTAGTTAAGAGTGTGTACCAAATATAAATAAATATTCTTATTTTTCAACCAAAGCATTATGTTGTGGGTACTCAAAAGAACCTTCTCATTGAGACGGTTCTTTCAAGCACCCAAAACATTTGTTAGATGACTTCTATAAAAGACCACCTCTGATTGGCTGAAACTTGCTATCACTGGTTGTGACAGATCTCGATGTTTACCAGTGATGAGCTAAATTTTGCCCAGGACAGGTAGACATCAGGATTTGTCAGTGCTGGCAGTCAGCTAAAAATAGATTCAGCTAAATTTAGCCCTGGACAGGTTAACATTAAGTTTTTTCACTTCTGCCTGACAGCTAAAAATAGATATTGGAAAAAAAACTGACCCAAGACATAGCACGATTTCTTATGTATATTTTATAGTTTATGTTTTGATTAAGAATTTGTTTATTTTATGAGAACAATCATTTTAAAAAAATGCAAATCTTTTGTATGTCTCATAAGAGTTTCAGAAAATTGAACAACAATTGTTAAATAATCTTTTTTAAGTGCACTAGGAACATCTGGCTTGAGTAAATTTATAAATATAAAAAGAGAGACAGTGTCATATAACAAAACAATTGGTGCATTCTTTTGAGGTTAACATCAGGATTAGTCAACCCTTGAAAGTGATGATCACCTCTGCTTCGCCTCGGTGAACATCATTTTTCTCGGGTTGACAAATCCTGATGTTAACCTCAAAAGAATGCATTAATTGTATAATGATCAGGCCTGCCAACATGTTAGGCCTGATATGGATCCAAACTGTTTAACACTTGTAAACACCTGTAAGGCAGAAAGAATTTTTTCCAAAAAGTTGGTTTTAAAAAATAACAAACTACAAAAAATACATGTAATATTACTCAGCATGCAAAGACTTGAATACTGATTTGAAGTGGACCTGATTGTTGCATTATTTTTTTCTGTACTATTTTTTCAGATCCACAGAAGATCTGTTGTCTTACAACAACACAGTCAGCTGTCACTAGATGATGATGGGTAAGAAACTGAGAGCAAATTTATCAAGGATACAGTGTTCTGCCAAGGCTGCATTTTTGCACCATTTAACACATAAATTTACAAAAGTCCCACTTAGTTTGGGTTCAGTGGGGCAATGTCCCAAGAAATTTGTAACTGTCTCTAAATTTTTTATGACTTGTCCAATGTTTTATCAGCATTGTCTCACAATATTTTGAGGTCAGGGAACAAATATTCCACTCGTCCGCTCGTAATTACAAGTCAAATCTAGTAAGGACAAGTCATTCTTCCCAAAGCACTCGTCCTGTAGGACGGAATGCTTTGGGAAGAATTACTCGGTTCTTTATTGCATACGCTTTTAAAGGACAAGTATGTGTGTTTGTAGGACAAGTGAAAATTGTAAGTCACTCGTCCTGCAGGACAAATGCAATATTGAAATATTTTTGTCCCCTGGAGGACTTTAGATTTTTGTCCCCTCCTATAAAATTTCTTGGCAGAACACTGAGGATGTATAACAACTCTTTGATCTATTGTGTTTACCTGTCATAATTAGGGCTTTGTCATGTTCTTTAGTTTGTGGAGTTTTATGTATTTGGTCAGGCTGTTTGTTCATTTTTTTGGTCAGCAAGGTAACATGAATACTACAGGATAGGAGCACAGTGGGTCAGTGGTAGAGTGTTAAGACTTGGAATCAAAGGGTCACTAGTTTGAGACTCACTGGAGGCACTGTACAGTGTTGTGTCTTTGAGCACAACACTTTATCCTCTGCTGAGTACTGGTTCAACCCAGGAAGACAGGAAATTTCCCCTACTTGACACAGATGCGTAACGGAAAATTAATTTTCTTATTTCTCAAGCAAAACATATGTTGTGGGTACTAAAAAGAAACGTCTCAATGAGATGGTTCTTCTGGGCACCCAAAACACATGTTTAAACTGATGGATAAGAAAATATTAAATTACAATTTTATGCTAGAGAAATTTGCTTAACTGGCCCTATGATGACAGAAATTGTGGACTTGGACATAAAGCATCGACACAAAACAAAACACCACAGGAGTTAAATGTTCATTTTAGTAAATAATTCAATCATGTTAAGAACATGTGACTGAAGGTTCTTAAAATTAGTTTATTTGTTTAAGTAGTATAGGTTATTCAATGTTTTGTGTTGGTTATGGAATTTATACGAGCTCCCGAGTGTATATTTCATAACCAGCACAAAACATTGAATAACCTATTTAGCCCTTACCCAGGGGTTTCCTGTGTTGCAGACAAGCAGGTTTCACATTATGAAATATACACATTATGTAGCATTTTAGGAGGTTGTCATTTCTTGCTTAGCCATGGTTGCCTTCACATGGGACAAATGGATTTTATTAGCAGCATTTTTGCTAGATTTTTTCAAAATTATAAAATAGTTATACCATGTTTGTCCACCTGTACGTAAGATAATCCACTCGCTAAAGCTCATGGATTATCTCCACGTACAGGCGGTTAACCCATGGTATAACTATTACATATACACTTTAAACTAGTTAAACAGGCTTCGAACAGTGTGATATGAAAATCATAGTTTTATATTACATTTAGAAGTCCATTTTTTTTTTGCAATTGAAAACCTAGAGATATTCCTATACAATGTTTGCATGTAATTGTTTGTTGTGGTGGTCATTAAATCATCTCAGTTAGACGCTTCCAATGATTACCAACATATGGGTCATTGCACTAGAATTCATTTTGAATTTCATCAGCGAACACTGAAGGCTCAGGTGAGTCTGCACATATAGACAGAGCCTTCGCTGCTTGCATGCACAAGTATGGATGTAGATGAAGGCTCAGACCAAAATTTAGACATCTAGCCTTGCTGGATACAATGTCCTTATTGGCATTTATAAGAGGTTTTTGTGTATATGCGATAAGTATCAAAATCTCGTGCTGGTTAATATGTTTTCGCCCAGAAACTAGCAAAATAGAGATCTGGATGATTCTGATTGTTGTGAAATGAATGATTTATTTCTGAAAATAAAAATAACTCTTTGCCTGCTGGGAAATATTGGATGCTTTTTTATCATCAGCTGATTTTGATTTTCATAATACCGTTAGGGTGTCAAACAGCTTGGATCCTGATCAGGGTCCAAACTGTTTGCAAAAGTTATAAGCAGATGACACTAGTAGGTAAAGGGAGCGCAGTGGTAGAGTGCTTGACTCCAGACCGAGGGGCCGCATGTTCGAGTGTCACTGCGTTGTATCCTTGAGCAAGACACATTAATCCTAGCTTAGTACTGGTTCAACCTAGGAAGACCCGTCCCTACATAACTGAAAGATTGTTGATCTGACATAAAGAATCAAATCAAACAAAACAAGAATACCTTCAGAGTGTCAAACAGCTTGGATCCTGATCAGGCCAGACATTTTGTTGGGCCTGATCTGGGTCCAAACTGTTTGCAAGGTTATAAGCAGACGACACTAGTAGGTAAAGAGTTAAAACCCAAACAAACAGAAACCTTCTGTCCTGCCAGCAAAGAGTGACAGTGACATCATGTTTTGTTTACAAGGTTATCAGGGACTTGGAATTTATATCACTTGTGTATTAATCCTATCCACAGGATAGGATTAATACACAAGTGATCTATCGATTTGTGTGAGCTCAAGTGAAGTGTACATGTTAGTGTTTTACTTAGCAATTGTAAAAACAAAATGCCAGGCCGCATAGCACAGTCGGTAATGTGTCTGGCTACAGATGCTTGTCTGACTGCAGATCCAGGGGTCGCGAGTTCCATTCCGGCCGGTCCCATACTTTCATGGCGGTTGATCATGAAATAATTGCTACAGTCATTCTCCTCCCTTCCGCTGATTCATTCAAGAAGGGTTGTTGTCAGTTACAAGTGAAAGTATGTGCATGAATTACTGGTTAACCGCCTATTCAAGCCTGCCAAGGAAAAAGTGTGGTTAGGTGAACTGACCGCCTCGCCATGACCTTAGCTGTTGACTTGGGACGTAAAGCAACAAAACAAACAAACAAATTGTAAGCAAAGTATTACGTTACTGTCACTCTTGTTTGGCACGACAGTAAAGCCGTTGTATATTATTTTCCAGACTGCTTAGAGTTTCCCAGATGTGTAAGATACATGACAACAGACCTATAGAGTATTACTGTGAAGATGATGATATGATTATCTGTTCAAGATGTGTCATTGTTGGAGATCATAAAGGGCACAATATTTCTTCAATAGAGGACAAGGTATATATTTTAGTGTCTGTTGTGTCATATTTTCACCAAAACTGTGTTTCCGCACATTATCTTTTGAACTCAACGATGAATTCCAGCCATACTCATAGGGCCGGATAAGCAAAAACATTTAGCGTAAAATTGTGAATAGTTTAAACATGTGTTTTGGGTGCTCAAAAGAACCATATCATCGAGACGGTTCTTTTTTGGTACCCCCAACATATGTTTTGGTTGAGCAAAAAAAATAATTTTCTGTTACACACTCTTATCTTGGGCCTGCATACTTTAAAGCAGGGCTAGATTTTCAAATCACTTTCGGTCAGACCGTCAGCAGAAAACTAATATTAGTCTAAAAATGCATTTCACAAATAAATTTAATTCAAGCATACAAAAAATGGTCTAAGACTGAGTATTTTTGGTTTTCTCTAGCCCTGTTCTCTCTATTGTATTAGTGGGAGGGCAGTGGTTGAGTGCTTTACTCGAGACCGAAGTGCCTTGGATTTGAGCCTCACCGCCGTCACTGCGTTGTGTCCTTGAGCAAGACACATTAATACTAGCTTAGTAAGTATGAAGATCCATCCTGACTTAAATGAAAGATTGTTGATTGGGACGTAAAGAATCAAATCAGACAAAAAAAGTCTATATTGTATCACTGTGAAACAACAATGAGCTGATTAGATTTTCCTCTGATAATACTTTCAATTTTTCGTTCAAAACTTGTTTAAAAAATCAATTTTTCAGCTTAGAGTGGGCCCATATTGGAGTCCAAATTGAAATTATACCCAAATGTCTCCCTCTTATCATTAAGGGGTCAATATCAATCTGAGATACTCTGTTATTTCAGAATCGGCTGATAGTAGCAGAAATGGAGCCAGCTTTGCAGGTTGCTAACCATGTACACAGAAGATTGAAGAAAATAGATAAAGTAAGTCACTTTAATTCTTAACTCTTAATGGGTAGTTTTGCATGCTTTTTTTGTTTGTTCTATTGCTTTACGTCCCAAGTCAACAGCTATGGTTGTGGCGGGACAGTCAGTTCACCTAACCACACTTTTTCCTGGGCAAGCTTAACCAGTACTTCATGCACATACTTTTGCTTGTAACTGACAACAACCCTTCTTAAATGAATCAGCGGATGGGAGGAGAATGACTGTAGAAATGATTTCATGATCAATCTCCGCGAAAGTATGGGACCGGGCAGGGATCGAACTCGCAACCCCTTGATCTGCAGTCAGGCTTACATCTGTTGCCAGACACATAACCGACTGCGCTACGCGGCCCAGTAAATTTTTCGGCATGCTTTTTAGTTGTCTGTTGATTTTGTTCTCTTTCAAAAAGTTCTTTCAGGAATATGAGAGTCAAAACAGTTTGGATCCAGATCAGGCCCGACATTCTGTCTGGCCTGATCTGAGTCCAAACTGTGGTTAAGTTATCAGCAGACAACACTGGGAAATAAAAAAGAGTTAAATCTACAAAACTGTGCTGGCCTATATTCCGTATGTAAAACATACATGACAGTATGCATATAGTGGATTCAAGGATAGATCAGAATCATTGTAAACAAAAACTGGCAAGATTACCTTGATTTTGGGCGTGCAGGTAGCCTCAGTTTACAGTTATATTGAACCTACCACAGATTACTGCAATATGTGCATGGTGGTGAAAAGTCATGCTTTGCCAACTGTACATGTTTATAAGAACAATAGAATTGCTTATTACTATGCAATTTTGAAACTACTATACAAAAGTGAATGACTGCTGATATTTTAATTTTGGCCTTGTGCATCCGGTATCAATTTTGATTGGCTGATTTAGTCATGTGATATAACTGCATGTGACTTGAGTTACAATGGAATTATTGAAAAGTATAGGCAGGCTATGAAATTGACTATAGGGAGCGCAGTGGTAGAGTGCTTGACTCGAGACCGTAGAGCCGCCGGTTCAAGCCTCACCGGCGTCACTGCATTGTGGTACTTGAGCAAGACACATTTATCCTAGCTTAGTACTGGTTCAACCCAGGAAGGTCCGTCCCTGTTTAACTGAAAGATTGTTGATGGGACATAAATAATTTAAATCAAACAAAACAAACAAATTAAACCGACTATAGTCTTGAAAAAGTTAATGTTATGGGCTCAGCACATTTTTAGGTCAATTACAATAAATTTTGTTTTGACAAGATACAGAGAGCCTAGTGGCTCAGTGGTAGAGTGCTTGACTCGAGATCGAGAGGTTGCCTCACTGGCAGCACAGGGTTGTGTCCTTCAGCAAGACCAATTAAGCCCTGCTTAGTACTGGTTCAGTCCAAGAAGACCCATCCCAACTTCTGAAAAACTGTTGACCTGGACGTAAAAAATCAAATCAAACAAAAAAAAAAGTTTAGGCATTGGAATATTTTGCAGGACATAACAGAACAGCTACCAGATTTCCGGAGAGAATATTTTCCTGCTTTAGAGAGGGTAAACAACCACTTCCAGCACCTTCATGGAATACTACAGATCAGAGAACAGGAGTTGGAGCGACAGATAATAGATATCTATAAAAACAGCTTTGAACCTATCGCAAAACTGGTATGTTGCATAGGCGCAGCTTGGGAAAATTTGTGAGGGTGAAAATGTTTGTTTGTTTGTTTTTGTTGCTTTACGTCCCATGTCAACAGCTATGGTCATTGCGGGACGGTCAGTTCACCTAACCACACTTTTCCTGGGCAGGCTTGAGCAAGCGGTTAACCAGTAATTTGTGCACATACTTTCGCTTGTAACTGACAACAACCCTTCTTGAATGAATCAGCGGAAGGGAGGAGAATGACCGTAGAAATTATTTCATGATCAATCTCCACGAAAGTATGGGACCGGGCCGGGATCGAACTCGCGACCCCTGAGGGTGAAAATGTAATTATTGTCTTAGGTATTAATTTAAACATGTGTTTTGGGTGCTCCAAATATAATGTGATTTAAGTGGGAACTTTGAGCTTACAGAGTGGGGGTGGGTGGTTATTGATGCTTCACTGTTATCTAATAGTTTTAAAACTAATTATTATATCATCTGATTTAGGACTTCTGAACAGCAAATGTTTTGACTGACATAATCATTTCTGGTTTCTGTTGTAAAATGGAATGGTGATATCTAAAGGTATTCTTCCATTTGTCTTTTTTCAGAGATCTGATAAGCAAGAGGAGTGCAAACAACTTGATCAAACAATAAAAGGTGAGTTTAAAATGAGAAGAGAATTTATTTAAGAAATAGATCAGCTCTAGCAGTGAATTGTTTTGTAATAATTCACTGTTTGGAGGTCAGTAGTAAAGATCAAATCAAGAGCGTGCAGCGCAGGTGATTTATCTTTGTACAACTGACCAGCAAACAGTTAATTATTGCTCAACAATTCACTGCTAGAGCTGATCTATTTCTATTCTAACACACAATAAACAACGAAAACACATTTGAAGTCTTCAGCTTCTTCCAACTTTCCGCCATAGCACTGAAGAACTACAGCCAAACTTAGACTACGTCACATTTGTTTACGTGTATTTGTAACGTCTTTCAAGCGTACAAATGAAGTTACGCTGTCTAACGCCATGAATGACATCCTTTTCCAGCAGCAAATGATGTCAGCTGGCACACACTTTCCTCATGCTTTCTAAACTGTGAATTATTGTTTGATGTATCACACTTTTTTTAGCTTTGGCTCTAGAGGCAAGGTGTATTAGAATATATAAAAGGAGAAAACCTGTCTTCGGGGTTTGCGAACAACAAAGGCGCTGACCAGCCTGTGCATCCCAGCAGTCTGATCAGTGCCTTTTTTATTCATGTAAAAGAAAATATCATATATATATATACTTGCTACAAACGGAATTGCAATTGTCTAGCTTGTCTCTGTATCAAAGCAGGCTGGTTTTGGGTATAGCCTGGTTGGAAACCCCAAAACAGGTTTTCTTGCGATAAGGCCAATATGATCTTCACTAGTAATCACAACCAGCATCATTGCTTTCTCCTATGAAGATATACAACATGAATAGATCACTTCTCAGCAGTAGCACAGTTGGTAATGTGTCTGACTGCAGATCCAGGGGTCGCAAGTTCGGTCCCGGCATGGTCCCATACTTTTGTGGAGATTGATCGTGAAATAATTCCTACGGCCATTCTCCTCCCTTCTGCTGATTCAAGAAGCGTTGTTGTCAGTTATAAGTGAAAGTCTGTGCACGAAGACTGTTAGTCAAGCTTGCCCAAGAAAAAAGTGTGGCTAGGTGAACTGACAATCCTGACATGACCATAGATGTTGACTGAGATGTAAACCCAAAAAACGGATAGTAGATAAATTTGTTAAACCAATTTGTAGTTGTGGTGGCTGATCTGGGTCCAAACTGTTTGCTTAGATTATCAGCAAGCCCAAAAATATCTACCAGTAGCAGGGAAAGAGTTAACAGACAACTCATATTTTTGTTTCAGATGCCCAGAGGCTGATCAATAACAATGATGAGATTATCGTAAACGCTAAAGAAATATTACAGAAACTGGAAGATTCCAAGAACATCACCTGTATTATAGAAAGGAATGACGACATAGAGAAAACAGGGAAAGTTGTGTAAGTGACACACTTATAGCCAGATTAGCTACTTTTTTTAACGTGAAATTGGGCTTTATTTTCTTACACATCAGGTTAAACATATATTTTAAGTGTTCAAAAGAACCATCTCATTGAGACGGTGCATTTGAGTACCCACAACATATGTTTTGGTTGGAAAGAAAGAAAATTAATTTCTAATTACACCCTTATATCTGAAGGCTTGCATAGCCATATACAGTAAAAACTTGAAAATTCGAACTCCGATTTTTCGAAATACTAATTCAAATTAAATTTGGGACACACTGGAGACAGAGACTAGGACCTATTCATGATCTATTTTAATAGTTGTCTATAATAACATAAGTTTTGGGTGCATAAAAGCAGTGTTTCCTTGAGACGTTTCTTTTACGCACTCAAAACGTATGTTTGATAGAAAAAACAACCTGATAATTTTCTTTTTGGTGTTATATATTTTTATGTCTACCTCCAATAATTTGAATTTTCGAAACTTCGAAATAAAACCTCAGGTCCCTAGGACTTCGAATTTACGAGATTCAACTGTATATATTAGGAGATATTTCTTATTTCTCCATGAAACAAATGGGCTGGGCAGTGATAATGGTTATGCATAGGTCCAGTTAAGCAAAAAGATTTTGTGGAAAAATTGTGTTTCTTCCTTATCTATCAGTTTAAACATGTCACAATGTGTTTTGTATGATCAGATTAGACGGAAGAACCACGGTTCTTTGTAGTAACCGCAACAACTTATTATGTTTGGTCAAGAAAAATAATTTTTGTTGGGAGGCCAGCTGAAGCATACACTTTCAGTCACACAATATGTGTGCCCAAAGCTATCCAATAGAGCAATAGTGAGATTGCCTATGCGATGGGTGGTATCCAAGTCCTTTAACTGGGTTAGTTATATTGTGAGTAAGTAATGTAAGCTTGCCACTGAGGTACTTGCTTTGAGCACCACAAAATAGGTTTCTGCGGAGAGTGATAAAAGTAAAGATGGTATTTGGGTTAACAGATCCAGATAAGCAAACTTTTTGAGAATAAAATTGTAAATATTTTCTTATGCATCAGTTAAAACATATATTTTTGGTGCTCAAAAGAACCATCTCAACGCGTTAGAAATTATTTTTCTTGTTTTTCAACCCAAACATATGTAATTTACATATGGTAATGGTTATGCGTGTAATTTACATATGTTTTGGTTGAGAAACAAGAAAATTAATTCTTAATTACCCCTCTTATCTGAAGGCCTTGTGAAGATGAATGGCCTTTATTTGTTGAAAATTGGCATTTTGACTTCTGTTACACTTATGTATTGCAAAAAAGTCTAAAAGTGCTTGACTTATGCAGCAGTATTCATTAAACATTTTTATGTTTTACACATTGATTTTGGCGATAACTTTTTTAATTTTTATATTTTAGCAATGTGTGTTGGTGATGAAAGTTCTAGAGAAAAAATAGCTATAATTTCTCTATCTTCAAAAATCAATATGAAAAACATAAAAAATCGAGTTTAGTACATAAAGTTGTGCATCTGAATATTTAGGCCTTGAGCAGGCTATAGACCCCCCTCCCCCCCACCCCAGGGGGAATTTGTACACTATGATTTTCTGAAAATACATTATATAAGACACAAAATAAAAGATGTTAGCCCTCTGAGAGTGGCAGCGTTATAGTATTAATTTTTTAAATATCTTGAGTTATTACGGTTGTATACGTTACTTAGTGTTTCCTGCGTTATTTCCGAGTATCAGTATGGTATTTACTGACTAAACGTGTATTAAATCTGTCACAGAATATGTTAAGTCTACAATGCTGCCGCTAACATGATTTAAAGTTATTTATTATGGTTGCTTACACTATTTTTAGGCCCATGTTACGTTTATACTCTCAAAATAACATTAAACATTCAAGTTAATGTCTATAACAAGCCCTGTTTATACTTATTTGCATGCTGGCACAGGTTTATGTACTTCTTTTAACAAAGTTTACCTATTTTAATTATTCATTTAATAAATGCCTTGAGCTTTAACTGTTATGTGTGTTACCATATGATACACAAGTTATTCTGAGTATCTGTTAAGCAGTTGTTGACTATACATGTATAAAATCTGTCAGAGAATTTAGAAAATTTATAAGGCTGAAATAAATTGAAGTTCCTTATTAATATATGGTGATTTAAACTTTTATTATAATGCGATCTATCAATCTTCGCTGTTTGCTTACATAGACAGTAGATACCATACATTCAAAGCAAGTTCTGAAAGACAGTCACTGTGAAACAGCTCAGTTCTGGGCAAGGTATATGTATATATACTCAGAAGAAAAAGTTTAGTCAGTATTTATGTTTACTCATAAAATCAACAATACTGGATATATATATATATCATTGTCAAATTGTATACATGAGTTGTATTATAGTAACTTTACATGTATCCGTTTATTGTGTGAAAAAAATGCCTCTATTAGACTGTATCAACCAAATTTCAAAATGCATGATGTAACCGACAGGGTTATTTTCTCATATGCTGTTCGATATTGAAAGAGAGTTGTTCCTTTTGCAATAATCCGGAGAAAATTCAGTGTTAGCAAGCTTAAGTCGCCGTCCAGGCTATCAACAAATCACAGAAATACCGCGTTTTGACTTCTTGACGCAGGTACACGTGTTGCTGACGTGTTACGTAGTTTTGGACGTAATGAACAAAAACATTATCGTCTGCAAATACGTTTCCGACAGTCTGGCAGTAAAAATGAAAAGCCTCCGTCAGGGAGACCACAGATAACGACGCCACTTGAAGTTAGGGTCATTGTGCTGTCAATATGACGTAATCGCTTCATAGCCGCTTGAAAACTTCTTAAACACCTTAGACATGCAACAGATACGAGAATTTCCATCTAAAGTGCCAGAATCGTCTAAGGGGCGCTAGATTGATTTTTGAGTTTTGAAATTTGAAGTTTGATATTGACACCTTTGTGTAATTTTGATGAAAAAATGGGTATATTTTCAGATTGTTTTTTTGAAAATGTTCACATTTGCAAGAAATTAAATGAATTTTATGATGAGTAAGGTTTTTGTCAATATTAAGACTGTCTTACAGAATCATTGCACAGAGTGTCTGTACTGACTAAACTTTTTCTTCTGAGTATAATCCAGATGGTGTTGACACTGATTAGGGCCACAAGGAGAACTACTTTGAATTACATGTCAGCTCTATCTGTATGCCTTGTTCCCAATGTTCATTGCACACAATCACAACAACTACACACAATATGTACCTGTATAATTGATTACACTCATAAATTTGTCTGATACGCATCACAGATGCAAAGAACTTCTCGAACAAAATTGGTTTAGTGTGTCACAATCATTGGTTCTTTGCTTGAGAAATGATTTTGACATTACTATTAGGCAAACGATACACCCTGTGCCAAGTCCGAGGAGGTATAATGGGCTTTAGCAGCTAGAACTACGCTTCGTACTACAGATGGAATGGTGTATTGCTCATCACATCAGAGCTCAATATATTGAAACAACTCTTCAATGCACTGAAATCAAATATTCAATCTGCTCAAATGCAAAGTAGAACGTGCAATAGAGGCAGTTTCTGGCTTCACCAATCCTTTTAGTTCTAGTTTTGACAATGAAGTGTACTTTTTGTCTTTTGGTGTTCCTGCTAAGCCTGGCATAGCTAAGGATCTTATTGAGGCTGATGACATTGGCAGGAAAGCTGTTGAAGACTTCATTGACTCACTTTTAGTTGAAAATCTGTCTTTCACAACCCCATAAAGTGCTACAAGCTAATAAAGTTTTGAGGCTTGCCAGGTCAAGAAGAAATTGTCAAATTTACAAAACGTAATCAGCCAGATGAGAGCTTGAAGTAGCGTTTTTGGTCAGCATGACCGTCTTTCTATTGACATTGAGTTGACACTAGCTGCCGTTCCTCTCTGGGACCTGTACCATGGTTACTGTCAACTCTGATAGAATTTTCACCAAAAAAACTGACAAGTCCAAACTTCTGCATGGCTTGCAATCACACATTGAACCAACATTAGATTGGCCATGTAGTGCTGCACATAACTTTGATGGTAATGCCATACTACAGAGCATACTAGCTTTTCCTGTCACCTTCAAGGGTCTTATGGAACCAGTATTCAACCAGGCACTAAAAGCAGAGCATGTTGGGTTTGTCAATGATACATATATACAATGTATAAGCAGCAGTCTATGAAGTCTTACAAACATTCTGGCAGAGGATAACCTGGATAATTTGTTCAACACTGGTCTATGCAATAAAAGGTGCTCCTTCTGGATGTCAACAACATTGGCCAGAATATGAGGTTAGAGATCTACAGTTATACACTGTTTAACAGATTGTGATACTATCAATGTGCCAATGTGTTAGTATGACGGAAAGGTTGGTCCTATCAAACTGATAGAGAACCCCTCCCCACTAGTTCATCTACATTCTTAGCAGGGTAGGAAAACAAACAAAGAATTACTCTAGGCACTCATCAGGGACATGAAGCCCTAATATGTGCTATTTATGTAAATGTGAATTAGCTGTAGTATGACATGTTTCTGAAAAAAGTACCGAAGCCATACACATATAGTGACTATTTCAAATGGCATAAACATGATCTTACTTCCACTCTGCTTTTCTGTTCTTAAGATCTACACACAAAGATTGAACTTTCAAGTATTTTTCATGAAAACAAGTGAGGCATCTCAGGAATGGACAAAATGTGTGGAAAATAAATTGGAAGGAAATCAAGTACCTCTGGGTGAAAGAAAACTTGATTGTACCCTGACAAAAGAGCCACAGAATAATATTTCACATTTTGTGTGATATTGGGTTACCATGTTCAAAGCTCAACAACTCAAACCTTATAAAAGATAAAACATAATATTCGCAGTTTCCAAAAGGTACATAAACATTCTTTAATACAAAATGAATTGGCAAGCACATTTACATTTAAAAAAATATCAAACTATATTTGTTTCATAAATCATTTATATAGGAATAATGAAAAATTATAACATACGTAACACTTGGGGTGCATATTTGTTTACAAAGGACAATATCTGTTTTGCAAAAAAGAGCTTACTTGGATGATATAGCCAATTTGGAAATCTTACCTTATGGTTTGCACTTTTCAGAAGTCATGTCATTTACTAAAATTATCAAAGATGTTGATGGGTAATATATGTAATTGGCTGTTACAAGGTAATGTTGTCATTACCAGAGAGCTAGCATATTGCGAAATCCTTGCAAGATGAATCTGATGGAGGATTAATAAGCTGTATTGGAAAATTCTTTAAACCCTTGGATACGGTAAATCTTGTATTAGTTCGTACAGCAAAAAAAAAATTATTTTTCTGTGTGTACTAACTATTAAAAAATATTTTCTGGAAAAATGTCACTGTACGAACTAATAAAATGAAATCCCGATGATCGCAAAAAGCATGCAAAAAGGGAGGGATTTCGGAGTGTATTTTAAGCCTTTACATGATGAAAGACTGAAACCATGAATAGTTGACTAAAAGTCGCGATAATCACTGTGTCTCAACAAATTTTATTTTCACTAAGATTCTGAGACGTGGGATACATATATGCACCCTGAATAATTTACATACACGTCAAACTTATTCTTTCATCTGACGTTCGGCTAGCACTACGTAACAACGTAAAGCAGCAATCTCTGTTTATTTCATTTTGAGTGGTGATGACAGCATGTAGATTCTATTTCTACGTAGAGCCCTCGAAAAATATATATGTACAAGATAGGCGCCTTTTTTGCTTCCCACAACTTACGTTTCAGCGCATGCTTATTCCATTTAAAATCCCTGTATATTCATCGTAGAACCAGATTAAAATATCGCAGAATCATGTACCTCGGCATGTTTTGAGGTGTCACTAGTCGCTCCAGGAATGGAAAATGAACCATTTCATGAGAAAACCTGTCCTTCGGGATTGGCTTTACTGAAGACTTGAAAATTTGGATATCGCAAGTGGATCAATCATATGCATGGGAGGATCCAGAAGGGGAATAGGGGTCCGGACACCCTGGAAAATCACAAATTACTTAGGTTTCTATAGAAATTAGCATTTGGACCACACCCCCTGGAAAAAGTTGGACCCCTCCCCTGGAAAATGTTAGCCCTCTCTGGAACCTTAAAAATTATAGTTTCCTTATAATAAACCATTGGACCCCCTCTGTAAAACTGTAAAAAGCTGATGTCTAAAAAACGTTATCAGAGTTTTTTTTCTGTCAGTTAAGCCTGGATCCCTCCCCCAACCTCCCCCTGACAAAAATTCCTGGATCCACGCATGATACTAACGTAAAGGCAACAGTGTGAGATGCACATGCTCATCTTTGCCTACTAGTGTCTAATGCTCTTCATGTCGTTATGAAAAAGTGAATTTCCGTTTCAATTTCGTGACGGTGTACCGAGGCCTCCTGCATAACATGTACGCCCCATTTTTATGCACCCACTGGGGATTTAATAAAACTGTAGGGCATTGATAGTTTGAATTTGTCAAGTGAATTTCCGAGATAAATGACATGTTTGCGCACCCGATCACAATGAGCGAAAGTGGTGACTTCATGCCAACCCACAAAAAGGAGACAGCTCATTGGCGGATCCAGAGGGGGGACATACCCCCTCCCATTAAAATCACTAATAATAGGGTTTCTTAGCATATTGGTCCAGTTCCCTTTAAAATCACAAAGCCAGCATTAGATATTGGGCCATCAGCGAAACGCCATTTAAATGGTGTTTTGCTGGCGGGCCAATAATGGCCCGCATATAGTGGTGTTTGGATCCGCTCTCCCATCATCAACTAAAAAAAACTTTGTCAAAGATAGATCCCCTCTGACAAAACTTTCTGGATCTGGGCACGCTGCTGGGTAATTATGTTTAATGTGCGAAGTCCGCTTTCATGCGCTAAGGCCACCACGTGCTCCTAACTCTTAAAACAACAACAGCACGTGGCCAGTAAGCGGTTTGCTTTGATCTTGGACATCATGCTGTCCTTGAGACTTCGTCTTTGTCCTTTTGTCTGCGGCTGATAATATTAGCAGACAAGTTGGGCCCAGATCAGGCCCGACAAAGTGTTTAATGTTTTTATTCATAACAAAGGCTCTGATAAGAATGTGTGGTACGCAGGCTGATCTGCGACTTTGTAGGTCTCGTACAACAAAGTCGGGGTACATACGTCTACATGCTAGCAGTTAGCTAGCAGTTTAGCCTTAAGGCGCTGACGATTTTCCGCCGATGCGCAGGCTCGTCTGAGCCTTCGCTGCTCGCATATGGGATATGTATCTTAATATCATGAACTGGCTTATTTTTCATGAAAATACCAATGTAAATATTTAATCAAATTATTTCTGGGTATGTGCGTCTGTGCGAACACTATCTTTGTAATGGACCTTCTGTATGTCGTATCATGAGGACAGAAAGACACGCGTGAATGACTCAACAGTTTGTCAAATAGGCCTTGAGCTGGCTATAGACCCCACTCCCCCCCCCCCCCCCCCCCCCCCAGGGGGAATTTTGTACACTATGATTTTCTGAAACTACATTATATAAGACACAAAATAAAAGATGTTAGCCCTCTGAGAGTGGCAGCGTTAACGTGTAACATCACGTTATATACGTTACCCCCCAAAATAGCATTAAATGTCCCTGATAATGTCTCAACCATGACATGTTCGTACATATTTGCATGCTGACACAGGCTTATGATCTTCTTATAACACAGTTACATATTTTTCGTATTAATTTTATAAATATCTTGATTTATTACCGTTATATACGTTACTTAATGTTTCCTGCGTTATTTCCGAGTATCGGTATGGTATTTATTGAATATACTTGTATTACATCCATCACAGAATATAGTTAATCTATAAGACTGCTACTTAAATGATTTAAAGTTCTTTATTATTGTCGCTTTCACTATTATTCAGGCCCATGTTGTGTATGTTACCTTCAAAATAGCATTAAACATTCTAGTTAATGTCTCTAACAAGCCCTGTTTATACTTATTTGCATGCTGGCACAGGTTTATGTACTTCTTCTAACAAGGTTTACCTATTTTAAGTATTCATTTAATAAATGCCCCGAGCTTTAACTGTTATGTGTGTTACCAAATGATACATAAGCTATTCTGAGTATCTGTATAGCAGTTGTTGACTATACATGTATAAAGTCTGTCAGAGAATCTAAAAAACGGACAGCTCAGTTCTGGGCAGGGTATATGGATATAATTCAGATGGTGTTCACACTGATTCGGGCTACAAAGAAAACAACTTTGAATTGCATGTCAGCTCTATCTGTATGCATTGTTCCCAATGTTAATTGCAAACGATCACAACAGCTGCGCACAATATATACCTGTGTAACTGATTACACATATAAATTTATCTGATACACATCGCAGATGCAAAGAACTTCTCGAACAAAATGGGTTTATTGTGACACGACTATTGGTTCTTTGCTTGAGAAATGCTTTTGAGATAACTATGAGGCAAACAATAAAGAGTTATTATAGGCTTCAGCAACTAGAACTACGCTTCGTACTACAGATGGAATGGTGTATTACTCATCACATCAGAGCACAATAAATTGAAACACCTCTTCAATGCACTGATATGAAATACGAATACTAGAGGCAGTTTCAGGCTTCACCAATCCTTTTAGTTCTAGTTTTGAAGACAATGAACTGTGCTTTTTTGTCTTTCGGTGTTCCTGCTAAGCCTGGCATAGCTAGTATCTTATTGAGGCTGATGACATAGGCAGGAAGGCTGTTGCAGACTGCATTGAATCACTTTTAGTTAAAAAATCTGTCTCTCACAACCCCATAAAGTGCTACAAGCTAATAAAGTTTTGAGGTTTGCGAGGTCAAGCAAGAAGATATTGTCCAATTTACAAAACCTAAACAGCCAGCTAAGGGCTTAAAGGAGCGTCTTTGGTCAGCATGATGTCTTTCTATTGGACATATTGTTGACCTTGAGTTGACACTTCGGTTCCTTCTGGGACCTGTACCATGGTCACTGTCAACTCCTGATAGAATTTCCACCAAAACTGCCAAGTCCAAACTTCTGCATGGCTTGCAATCACACATTGAAACAACATTAGATTGGCCATGTAGTGCTGCACATAACTTTGATGTTAATGCCATAACTACAGAGCATAATAGCTTTTCCTGTCACCTTCAAGGATCTGATGGCACCAATATTCAACCAGGCACTAAAGGCAGGGCATGTTGGTTTTGTCACTTTTAAATATATACAATGTATAAGCAGCAGTCTATAAAGTATGTCTCAGAAACGTCTTAGAAACGTTCTAGTGGGGGGAGGGGTTCTCTATCAGTATAAATGGCAGCAGTCTATAAAGTCTTAAATTTCTAGTGGGGGGAGGGGTTCTCTATCAGTATAAATGGGAAGGAAACAAATGTTACATGTTAACGCTGCCACTCTCAGAGGGCTAACATCTCCATGTACACATATACTGATAGAGAACTATCATTACCTGGGTGTTTTGTTCAACACTGGTGTATGCAACAAAAGGTGCACCTTCTGAATGTCAACAACATTGGCAAGGATATGGGGGAAGAGATCTACAGTAATAGACTGTTTAACAGATTGTGACACTACCAATGTGCCAATGTGTTAGTACCACGGAAAGGTTGTTCCTACCAAACTGATAGAGAACCCCTCCCCCACTAGTTCATCAACATTCTAAGCAGGGTAGGAAAACAAATAAAGAATTGCTCTAGGCACTCATCAGTGATATTAAACCCTAACATGTGCTATTTATGTAATTGTGAATAAGCTGCAGTATGACATGTTTCTGAAAAGAGTACCAAAGCCATACACATATACTGACTATTTCAAATGGCATGAACATGAGATTACCTCCACCCTGCTTTTCTGTCCTTAAGATGTACATACAGAGATTGAACGATCAAGTCTTTCCCATGAAAACAAGTGAGCCTATTCAGATATGGACAAAATGTGTGTCAAATAAATGGGAAGGAAATCAAGTACCTCTGGGTGAAAAAAAACTTGATTGTACCCTAACAAAAGAGCCACAGAATTATATTTTACATTTTGTGTGATATGGGGTTACCATGTTCAAAACTCAACAACTCAAACCTTATAAAAGATAGAAATATAATATTTGCAGTTTCCGAAAGGTACATAAACATACTTTAATACAAAATGAGTTAGTAAGCACGTTCACATTTAAAAAAAATATCAAACTATATTAGTTTCATAAATCATTTCTATAGGAATAATGAAAAAAAAAGTAACATACGTAACACTTTGGGGTGAATGTTTGTTTTCAAAGGTCCATATCTGTGATGCAAAAATAGCTTATGTGGATGATATAGCCAATTTGTAAATCTTACCTTATGGTTTGCACTTTTCAGATGTCATGTCATTTACTTAAATTATCAAAGATGTTGATGGGTAATAAATATAATTGGCTGTTACAAGGTAATGGTGCCATTACCAGAAAGCTAGCATATTGCAAAATCCTTGCAAGATGAATCTGATAGAGGATTAATATGCTCTTTAGGAAAATTCTTTAAACCCTTGGATAATATATGAAGATTTGCTCTTTAACTTCTACCTGATGAGGTTTCTTTGATCTTTTAAGTTGTTACTCGCACATTGCACTGTATGTTACAAACTTTCCATGAATATTATGTTAACTATATTTGATGTCTCTATAAAAGAAAAGAGGGATTATGGTAGTTTATGTTTTGAGTTACTTCCCCAGCAAATGAGCCAGAGTAGAAAGAAATACATGGACCTGTGCCAGCATGCCAATACGTACAAGCAGGTCGTGTTGGAGACCATATCTTGAACGTTTAATGGTATTCAGAGAGTAACATATGTAACCTGGGCTGTAAAATAGTGCAAGACACCATAATAAGGAACTTTAATTCATTTGAATAGCAGCCTTATAGATTTACTACATTCACTGATGCATGTAATACATGTATAGTCAATAACTGCAATACTGATCCTTGGAAATAACATATGAAACACTAAGTAACATATACAATGGCAAAAACTCAAGACATTTATAAAATAAATGCTAAAATTATGTAACTGTGTTATAAGAAGTTCTTAAACCTGTGCCAGACTTCAAAAAAGTCTGAATATGTCATGTTGGAGGCATTTTCAGGAAAATTTAATGTTATTTTGCGGGTAACGTACGTAACATGATGTTACCCGCTAACGCTGCCACTCTCAGAGGGCTAACATATTTCATTTTGTGGCTTATATAATGTAGTATCCAGAAATCATAATTTACCAAATTCCCCCTGGGGGGAGGTGGGGTCTATAGCCAGCGCGAGGCCTAGAGAATTACATTTTACATTTTTGTGTGATATGGGGGTACCATGTTCAACATCTAATAACTCAAAAAGTATATAAGATAGAAAAGTAATGTTTGCAGTTTTGAAAAGGTTATTAAAAATTCTTTAATATAATACCAAAATAATGAGCATAAACCGGTTTCAATAAAATTTAAGACAAACTACATTAGATGCATTTATCATTTAAAAGGGGGTTCAATTAAAAAATGTAACATATACTACATCCGGGGTGACTATATTTGTTTTCAAATGTCAAAATCTGTGGCCCAGTAACAGCTTACTTAGAAATTATAACCAATTTGGAAATCTTACCTTATCTTTTGCACTTTTCTGAAGTCTTAAAAAGAATTTTAATTATCAAATATTTTGTTGGGTAACGTATGTAACAGGCTGTTACAGCTTAACGCTGCCATTGTCAGAGGGCTAACATGTTGCAAAATCCTTGCAAGACATTGGGCTTTAAGAAAAATATGGTCTACAAAATTCCCCCTGTGGGGGAGGTAAACCATATCCAGCCAGTGGCCTAAAATGTTCCATTTTGAGGTATTCGATCATGATGTTTGAATAAGTTGATACTATAGGAATAGCCGTTAGTACTACATTTATTGAGTTATTTACGCTCAGAAAACCACCGAACTCGTTTGAAATTGATATTCAACTATATAAAACAAAACATGTAGATGTCTAGAATTTTATTTGGTCCAAGTCTTCATCCACTTCAAACTTTATGTAAGTGAGCAGCGACTCCAAGCGAGACCCTGGTGAGATTGCGCAAACGCATATGCTTTCCTGAGCCTTGTCATAAGTACCAGCAGGCTACTCTGGTACCAGTTCATATGGGCCACCGCGCAAGTTGATTTCATGTTCGGGTCCGAGCTGCACATAGAAGTGCCCTCTGTGTCGCACACGGCTTGGGTGAAGATATATGACACAGAAGTGAAATTTAAAATTATTCTAAGGACACTTCGCGCATTTGATTTTTGTAATGACCGTACAGAATATCTCTGACACATCGGCGACATAGGCGTGTAAATTAGCATTTGCTCGACATTCATTGAACCTAGCGTTTTCAGAAAACAAATTTTAATGTTATTTTAAACATGCAACGTCAATGCTGGATTTACGTTAGCGACCTAAGTCTCTAGATTGACAGGTGAAAAGATCTGTTTGTTGTAAGCACGCGAAAGTTAATAGGAAAATATCGTAGACAGCTACGCTGATTAAAAACAAGCACCAATGAAGGAAAAAGCGTTGTGTACGAACTAATAAAATTACATACCAGAAAAATGATCACTGTACGAACTAATACATGACTTTTTGAGCTGACCGGCCATGAATAATTTATGGTGTACTAACTATTCGAGTGTACGAACTAATACAAGATTTACCCTAATATACGAAGAGTTGCTAGCTTGGCAAGAAACAGCTCTTTAACTTCTACCTGATGGGGTTTCTTTGATCTTTTAAGTTGCTACTCACATATTGCACTGTATGTTACAAACTTTCCATGAGTATTATGTTAACTATATTTGATGTCTCTATAAAAGAAAAGAGGGTTTAAGGTAGTTTATGTTGTGAGTTACTTCCTCAGCAAATGAGCCAGAGTAAAAAGAAGTACATAGACCTGTGTCAGCATGCAAATAAGTACAAACAGGTCGTGTAAGAGACCTTATCTTGAACGTTTAGTGTTATTCAGAGAGTAACGTATGTAGCCTGGGCTGTAAAATAGTGTAAGACATCATAGTAAGGAACTTCAATTCATTTGAATAGCCGCCTTATAGATTTGCTATATTCACTGACGGATGTAATACATGTATATTTAATCACTGCCATACTAATACTTGGAAATAACATATGAAACACTAAGTAACATATACAACAGCAAAAACTCAAGACATTAATAAAATAAAGGCTAAAATTATGTAACTATGTTATAAGCAGTTCTTAACCCTGTGCCAGAGTTTTAAAAAAGTATGAATATGTCATGTTGGAGACATTATCAGGAAAATTTAATGTTATTTTGTGGGTAACATATGTAACATGAAGATACACGCTAACGCTGCCACTCTCAGAGGGCTAACATATTTCATTTTGTGGCTTATATAAAGTAATATCTGGAATTCATAGTGTACAAAATTCCTCCTGGGGGGAGGGGGTACTATAGCCAGCACAAAGCCTAGAGAATTATATTTGACATTTTTGTGTGATATGGGGCTACTAACATCTAATAACTCAAAAAGTATTTAAGATAGAAACGTAATGCTTGCAGTTTTGAAAAGGTAAATGAAAATTCTTTAATATAAAACCAAATTAATGAATATTAACTGGTTTCAATAAAATTTAAGACAAACTGTATTAGAGTCATTTATCATTTGAAAGGGGGTTCAATGAAAAAATGTAACATACACTACATCGGGGGTGACTATTTTTGTTTTCAAATGTCAATATCTGTTGCCCAGTAATAGCTTAGTTAGAGGATATAACCAATTTGGAAATCTTACCTTATCTTTTGCACTTTTCTGAAGTCTTAAGAAGAAAGTTAATTATCCAATATTTTGTAGGGTAACGTATATAACAGGCTGTTACAGCTTAACGCTGCCATTGTCAAAGGGCTAACATTTTGCAAAATCCTTGCAAGACATTGGGCTTCAAGAAAAATATGGTCTACAAAATTCCCCCTAAACCATATCCAGCCAGTGGCCTAATTATCATCACCTTTGAATTGATGAAGATTGGCATTTTGAACATAATGTGGTTCCTAACTCCAAACGTTTTTACTTTGGCATACAAACACATATGGTTGAAAGCCGGGCACAATCAGTAGTGAGTGCAATTACTGATCGAGCAGTTGTGAGTTTTATCCCAGCCCAGCCCTATACTTTTGTGGAGATTGATCATGAAATCTTTTTTATGGTCTACTGATTCAAGAAAGGCTATTGTCAGTTACAAGCCAAAGTATGTGGACTGAATAATGGTTTATTGCTTAGTCTAAGCTTGCCCGAGCTTAAAGTTTGATTAGGATAACTGGCAATCTGACATGAATCTAGCTGTTGAATGGGTTGTTATCCCCCAACAAAGTCGGAGGGATATAGTTTTGGCATTGTCCGTCTGTCCATTCCGTCCGCCCACACTTTTTGTCCGTCCGGAACCATATCTCAGTACCTATTGGTCAGATTTGATTCATTCTTGGTACAAATGATCAGTACCATGAACTCTCGATATCTTATAAGTTTGGTAAAAATCGACCCCTGACCACTTAAGTTATTGCCCTTTATTAAAGCTGACGAAGCTGGCAGCAACATGGTAGCAAATAATTTGCCCACAGACACACCCTTGACCCAGGGGGTGGGGTCAAAAGGTCAAACTATATCTTTTTCTGAAAGAAGTTATGTTGCATATCAAATTAAAGGGAATTGAGCACAGAGCACTATCAAAGCAAATATGCTGTCATAACTCACACCAACGACCCCTCAGGCCCTGGGATGGGGTCAAAAATTCACTAAAAGTGGTCATGTTGCATATTGAATTAAAGTGGAAGAAGTGTAGACCAACATGCAAGGTAACGCTTTGAATTTACACAAACTCCTTGACCTCTGGGGTTGGGTTTAAAGGTCAGATATTGAAATTTTGAAGATGTAAGAATACTTTTTATTGAACTAAGCACTAAAACATACTTGACAGGCGTTTGTTATGATCTGAATGATACTGAAGGTGAACTAAGGGTTAGATAAATGGGATTTATGTTTTGTGATTTACATGTTTCTCTCAAATAACCTTTCTTTGGGGGATATAAATTTTGCGAATTTGTCTTGTTTAAACACAAAGTAAGTAAGGGTGCAAAGATCAGGAATCGATACAATCAAGTACCACACCTGACCCAGGATACCAATGGGAAAGTGACAAACTCACAGTTAGACACCACAAACGAGAGCCAGGAGGTCAGCCCTTTCCCAGCAGGTGACCACAAGGCACATATAAACAGACATGCACATAGGCATAGCAAACTAAAGACAGAAAAAAAACTCTAAAAGATCCACAAAAGAAGTACCACCTTGGAATGGTCAGTAAAATATTTTACTGGAGGGCTTAAACTGGTTTCACGGTGCCAACCTCACCCTTAATTCAGATGTGGATCAAGACACATAGATATTTGGTTTGCATGAAAGACCCCTAACTTATCAAACCAAACACCTGGTTGACTGACTGTTCTTTTCAACTGTGTTACAGGTTCTCCCCAGGAACATCTATTGATACTGAGATTCTGCAACATGGTACAGTGGAAGGAACTTTAGCTGAAAGGTAAGTCAAGTAATAAAAGCATAGGTCCAGAAATCATTTAATGCAAACAATTTCTAGAACGTAAATTGACTATTTTCTTATCCATTAGTTAATACATATATTTTGGGTGCTCAAAAGAACCATCTCAATTGCTCAAAAGGACCGTCTCAATGAGACAATTCTTTTGAGCACCCACAATATTTGTTTTATTTTAGAAATAAGAACAATTTTAATTTCTTACTCTTATTTATTGGGAGCACTGGTGCTATCCTCACTGGAGTGTGGATATACAGTAAAACCTGTCTTAAGCGGCCACTCAAAAAGAAGACCAAAAATTGGTTTTCAAGACCGATTATTGCTTAATGAAGGTCAAAAGTTGCAGAATACTCCAAGAGAGCATTCTGCAATACTTTCGACCTTCATTAAGCTACCATTTGTCTTTTGACCTTTGTTTTGTTTATTTTTGAGTGGCCGCTTAAGACAGGTTTTACTGTAGCAAAATTTGGGCACTTTTCCAGGGACAAGTAAATGGCCATAATGTTCTTGTCCAGAGAAAATTTTACTTGTCCCAAAGGAATGGGCGGGAGCGCAGTGGCTCAGTGGTAGTGCTTGACTCGAGACCGTGGGGCCGCAGGTTTGAGCCTCACTGTGTTGTGGTCCTTGAGCAAGACACATTCATCCTAGCTTAGTTCTGGTTCAACCCAGGAAGACCCATCCCTGTTTAACTGTAAGATTGTTGATGGGACGTAAAGAATCAAATCAAACAAAGGAATGTGCTAGGATCTGATGAAACCTGCAGACATTGTAGAGTAACCGCAGGGCTTCAGATTTTTTCAAGATCAGTGGGCCGAAGTAACCCATGGAGCAAAACATGGTGGGACATTTTCTGAAATGATGGACCCAAGCATATCAAACTAAACACAGTTGACATTTGGGTAGTATGCTTTACCTACACACTGACACAGACACTTGTATGCATATTGACTGCTGATTATACAGTAAAACCTGTCTTAAGCAGCCACTCAAAAAAAGAAGATAATTATCGCTTAATGCATGTCAAAAGTATTGGAGCATTCAGCAATACTTTCGACCTTCATTAAGCTACCATTTGTTATCAAGATCTTTGTTTTGTCTTTTTTTGAGTGGCTGCTTAAGGCATGTTTTACTGTATTAACTACCTACTACATGAACTTTCTGTTTTGTGGAGTTCGTAGACTCGCTGTAAGATGAATATTTTTATCAAAGTGAGATTTTTTCACAACCAAAAGGATGGGTCCACTGGGCCTACTGCCTTGGAAAGTGATGGGCCATATTTTGAAATCATGGGACAATGACCCGGGCCCACCATAAATCTGAAGGCCTGTAATTGGCCAAAAAGCTGGCAGATGTACAGAAGGTAAATAAGGTCCATTTTGCCTGCTCTCTGCTTTTACTGAGAATACTGGATGCAGGTCAACTGTCATCCAAACTTCAGTAAAAGCTGAATGGAGGCAAAATCAACAAACTTATTTGATAAGTGCAGATAAGTGAAAATAGTTAGTGTAAATGTTGATTATTTTTTTATCATTCAGGTTTTGACATGTGTTTTGGATGCTCAAAACAACAATCTTATTGATAGGGTTTTTTGAGTACCACATCATATGTTTTGGTTGAGAAATTAAAAGGCACACATTCTTGTCTTGTATGAAAAATTTCAGTTTCTTGATGTTCTCACTGCGAGACAAGCCAGAGAAGTTCACAGAAGACTCCGAGTCATTGCGGCCCACATCTCCAGATGATTTAAGCAGTGTTGTGTCCTGTTCTACTTCTGATGCTGTTATAATTGAAGGTAACACATATTCTAGAATCAGTTGTCGTAGTTTGAGATACAAGTGGTATCCAAATGACTATTTATCCAAGAAACCATTGGCCAGTCTTTGAGATAATTAAAAAAAATAAAACATTTGTAGCAGTTTCTTTTGAATATGTTTTGGTTAAGAAATAAGATTGAAAATAATTTTTTAATTGCATTCTCTTAAGTCTTATTTGGAGGTCTGGCCTTGAGGTTATAAAACTCTTTCATACTCAACTGAGCATGAAATTTATCCTGCTCATAAATGTTAAAATGCCGACAATTGTTGGGATTTCAACATTTATAAGCAGGATACATAAAATATCTGAGAGTTTTAAAACAAGAAAAAACTATTTTTCACCATTTTACCTTTTATGAGGAATAGAAATTCCATGCTCTGTTGAGTTGAACATGAAAAAGTTTTATAACCTCAGGGCCTGCTTATCTCAAAAGAGATGCTACCAGTGAGTATGGCAACAATTGTTGTTATTGTATGGATCAAGTATTTTTGTCTGATTTTAAAACTTGATTGAAGTACCAGTGAGATTATGCACATGGTATCATAATAATAATAATGATAATTCTTCTTGGAATGAAAGTTACAAGAAAGAGGGCAAAGATCAGGAATCGATACAATCAAGCACCACACCTAACCCAGGATACCAATGAGAAAGTAACAACGTCACAATTAGACATCACAAACGAGAGCCAAGAGGTCAGCCCTTTCCCAGCAGGTGACCACAAGGCATCAACAAAAATGAAGCATGAAAGCATAACAAAACAAGACAGAAATAATACAAATGATCTATACTTGAAAGGCAGTCTCATCCGAGTCTGAAATGTTTGCCTAGACTTTTGGTTGTAGTACAATTGGAAAAGCTTTAGCCTTGGAAATTTTAGAGCAGTTGCTATAATAATAATGAAATTGGTCTTTAATGATTTTTGTGAAATGCAATATAATGAGGTATCCCAAATTAGCCCTTTGAATACTAATAAATTCTTCCTTATAGTTTGATACAATAAACTTTGGATGGTCTATTGTGAATATCATGGGGTCACAGGTTATAATTTCAAGGAAATATTGAAATCTCTTTCTCTGAAGATCATTTATTGTCTTGCCAATCAGTGCAGACCCTGATGAAATGCTGTGTTGTGTGGCATTTTATCTCGGTATTCACCGTTTTGCTAAAGTACCCATTTACACATATCAAAGCTAAAAAGGGTAAGGATGGACCGTTGAAAATCACTTTTATTGGAGTTTCTCAAACTGTTAAGTTGCTGGTTCTCATTGGAAGCATCTTTACGAGACACTTGGAAGCTCCAATGAGTACCACAACAAACGTTTCTGCAGAAAAATATCAAAAATATTGTCAATTTTAGTTAATAATGTCTTCTCTAAAGCTATGCATTTTAAAATCTTTTCCTGCCACTATATTTTGTCTTAAAATTGTTTTCTGCTTGTAAAATCTGTTGCATATATTCAAATGAACTTGCGACTGCTTTCACAATGGAAGCAAACACTATGAACCCTGATCGGACTGCTAATTAGGAGCAGTCTGTTCTGGGTCCATATGTTTGCAATGTAGCATACCAGAGTACATCAACAGATGACGCAAGCTGACATGTGTCATGAATGACAGGAAAAGGGTTAACTCTTTCCTTACTAGATCTAACAGCGACTCGTGTCGTCTACTGATAACCTTTGCAAACAGTTTGGACCCAGATCAGGACCGACAAAATGTCGGCCCTGATCTGGATCCAAAGTGTTTGACACTCTGAGAACTTTTTAAAGAAGTCAATTTTGAAAACTGTCAGCAGATGCCAACAAAACATGGAAAACTACCTAGCATGCAGAGTTAATTTAAGTGTATTTTTACTCTTACAGAAGAACAATTGGTAATTTTAGATGACGACATGTCAGTCAAGTCAGATACTTCATCTCACTCCAGTAAGATTGTGAGAAAGAAACAAGAACCAACAAAGAATAAAACAGAAAGGGATCTACCAGCAAAAGCTAAGATCAAAGGTTAGTATAGTTGGAGCGCAGTGGCTTAATTGGTAGAGCATTAGACTGGGGATTAAATGGCTTACTAGTTTGAAACTCACCAAAGTTGCTGTGTTGTGTCCTTGAGCAAGATACTTTATCCACCGCTTAGTACTGGCTCAAACCAGGAAGTCAATAAATTATCCCAACATGACTGAAATATTGTTGACTGAGACCTAAAGCATCAACACAAATTAGTCCATTCTAGCTGCCAAAATTCTTCTTCTGCTTAGTGTACAAATTGTTCTGTTTGATAGTACCTGTTATTAGGGGCTCTTTATTCTCAGCTTAGTACTGTTTCAACCCAGGAAACTTCCCCATGTGTCTTGAAAAATTGTTGACTGGGATGTAAACTTAAACATCAACACAAGCAAATAGTTTTTGCTATTATTTCAGGTCACAATGAAAGAGTGTATGTTACCCACATCCAGAATCCTTGCCGCTTTATGGTGCAGCTGAAATCTGACAACTCTAAACTTACGACATTGTCATACTCTCTCAACAGTTGGTGTAACAGCCCTGCAGCAGATAAACATACAGTCTCTTCTGTTGAAGTTGGTAAGTTCAGTTTGACTATTCTATCCTGTTCTCTCTCTCTCAACAATATTTACACTTGCCGCTGTCCTACCCTATATGAACTTTTATCAAGCAACTGTCTTCATTTACCAATGAAGAGATTTGCAACTGTCTTGACTTTTCATTTGCCTGCATGAAACATAAAGGATAAATATAAAAATTGATTTTATGTTTCATGTGACATCATGAAGATTGAAAAATAAAATTTTGTAACTTAAATGTAACAGCTCTCCAGCCAATAAACATATTCTTGCTTCTGTAAAAGTTTATATGTCCAATTTTTGCCAGTTTACTGGTACTTACAACACTTGTAAGCAGCAAAAGACTTGTACGAACTTGAGCTGACAAGCAGTCTCACCAGTTCTTTCATTGCTCTTAATTTACAAAAAAGTAGAGACATAAATACAAAAAAATCTTCATAAATTTATTAATGCTCGAATTTTCTTGTTTATCTAGAGGTATCTGTAAAAGTACCAAAATCTTATGAGCTGGCCCAGAGCTCTCATTAGGATTTTAAAAACAGGAGTCCCAGAGCCCCTTTTGCCAAAAAGTGTGAGCCCCACCATACAAAAGAATACAGCCTCCTTAAAAAAATAGGAGTCCCAGCACCATAAATGGGAGTTCAGGACTGCAAAACAGCAGTTAGTGAGAGCTCTGCTGGCCCTTGCATCTATCATATAATCATTTGTGAGCTGTGCATTTAAAGTCTCTTGGTGCATCCAGATTAAACCTACTGCACAATTTGGGGATAAAATCACATGTATAATATGCATAACTTATTTGGCTGATTTCAGGTGACATTGTATTGGCCTTGTATAGTCAAGATAAACAGTGGTACAGGGCAAGGATCAAGAATGTGATCTTAACAACGGATAATGATGAGATAGGTGCTGTTAAAGTTGAAGTGATATACATTGATTATGGGAACTCTGAGGTTATCGGACTGGATAGGTATGTAATGGTTGAAATGATCAAATGTTAATATTTACATTTTTCAAAGCAAGCCTTCCATGAATCTTCATAGCCTCATGAGCGACACAAAATTTGACTGACAGCTGCCAAGCTCACTTGCCTGTGCAATTCGCTTCAAACATCGAAATTATTCGCCAGATGTGACACTGATGTTGTGATTGACAGCGAGCCACACCTGAGTTGCATGTGCAAAACAAACTTCTTGACTGCTCCATTGGCTGTCCGTGTTCACCCTGGCTGTTCCGCTTTTCCGTTTTACACTCCAACAAAACAGTTAAAACGATGAAATATTAAACACAAAATTGTTTTATCTCTTAAATTATAAATATTATCTATATATTGGTTATTTATAATAAAATGTAAATATATGAAATAAATTGAATTTTTGGAAGGTTCATGGAATCATGATTACTTTGGGTCTCTTGCAAAGTTAATGTGAAGCCCTTTGGGCTTCACTAACTTTGCAAGAGACCCGAAGTATTCATGATTCCATGAACCTTCCAAAAATTGAATTCATTTCTTAATTGAACTGGATATATAATGGTTGAAGTGATCTACATTGATTAGCGGAATTCAAGAGATTATTTGACTGGATAGGTATGTAGTGTTTGAAGTGACCTACATTTATACTGGAAAATCAGAGGTTATTGGACTTTTATGTTAAGTTTGGAGTGATCTACATTTATTATAGGAACTCTGAGGTCATTTCACTGGATAGGTATGTAATGGTTTAAATGATCTGCATTGTTTCTGGGATCTCAGTGGGTATTGGACGTTAAGGTTTGTAATGAATGAAGTGAACTACATTGGTTATGATAAGTTGAGGTTATTGTACTGAATAGGAATGTAATAGTTGAAGTGATCAGCATTGATAATGGGAACTCAAGAGATTAAACTTATTGGACTAGATAGGAGCCATGAAAATTTAAAGTAATCTTCATCGATCATGGGAACTTGGAGGTTATTGGACATGATAGGTATTAAATTGTCAAACTGAACTACATTGAGATTATGGGAACTCAAATGCTACTGGCATACATAGGTATGTGTTTGTTGAAGTGATCAACATTATGGGAACTAGTATGATGTTAGGATGGATTGGATAGGTATGTATTGGAAAGGTTATTGGACTAGATATTAATAGAAAGGTTATTGCACTCGATATGTGTTAGATTGGGGATCAAAGCGTTGCTAGTTTGAGTCTCACTGCTGGCGGAGTCATCTTGTTGTGTCCTTGAGCAATCCACTTTATCCACTGCTTACTGTCTAGACATAACTGAAAAATTGTTGACTGAGACGAAAAGGACAAGAAACAAACAAACAAACAATTGATATGTAATGGTTGAAGTGATCTGCTTTGATACTGGAAACTAGGAGGTTTTTGGACTCAATAGGTATATACTGGTTGAAGAGATCTGCATTGATGCTAGGAACTATCATGGTTATTAGACTCATTAGATATATACTGGTTGAAGAGATCTGCATTGATGCTAGGAACTACAATGGTTATTAGACTCATTAGATATATACTGGTTGAAGAGATCTGCATTGATGCTAGGAACTATCATGGTTATTAGACTCAGTAGATATATACTGGTTGAAGAGATCTGCATTGATGCTAGGAACTATCATGGTTATTAGACTCAGTAGGTTTGTACTGGTTGAAGATAAATGCTTTGATACTGGGAACTCTGAATGTTATTTGATACTAGATAGATGTGCCATAGTTGAAGTGATCAACTAAACAAGCAGTGATCAACAGTGCAGATCCTATTATCTAAATAGATGATATATTCTGCAACATCTCCTAATTTGGTCTGTACTTTTTGAGAATCTAGTTTGGTATAAAATGTAAATGTTAAATTCACAAGTGTTAAGAACCTGTCTTATCCATCTTAGATTTTGAGAAGTGCTGTAGTTCGCTGGTAGAGTGTTAGACTTTTAGATATAGGGCTCACTGGTTCGAGCCTCATCAGAGGCACTGTGTTTGTGTTCTTGAGCAAGACATTTTATTCTCTGCTTAGTTCTCAACTGGTTAAACCCAGGAATCATCCTAACATGACTGGAATGTAGAGCATCAACACAAACAAGTTACAACCACACAACTAGCAATTTAGCAATATACTCCCATAAAACATCTCAAGATAAGCTGTCAGAAGCATAAAATAGACAGTCTATTATTGTCATCCAGGTGCATGACAAACTACATGAAAAGTTGTTCATTTTTACATGCTCATTTCTTTGAATAAATGAAAGTGGTTGAGAATTTGTTTAAAAAAGGCTTATGGTGAAAACTCATTTATTGAAAAGACATATGATGTAGGTATACACTGGAATTGCCTCATAGAGGCAATTCCAATGTGTACCTACAACATATGTTACTGAAAATAAGGAAGAAAACTATTTGGAAATTTCCATTTTCCATGTATCATGTCCATTGACTTTACCTCTTTTAAACATCCCAAACTGCCAATCAGTATTAAAATTCCTGTCACTCTACTGATATTAAATTGTATATATTTGCATGACAGCTATATCGCCAAATTCGAGTTCATGAAATACTTCTTTGCTAACCTGCTGGTTGCGTGGTTGTATCTTTCATATGGACCATGTCACGAGAAAACCTGTCTTCGGGGTTTCCGGCAAAGTGAGTTTCAAGCCAGTCTCCTCAGTGACTGAGACTCGCTAGAAAATTGAAATTTCACCTGTAGTAAGTTTACATTTGATATTTCCCAAAAAGCGAATAACAAAGGCGCTGATTAGACTGCGCGCATGCGCAGGCTGGTCTGCTCCTGTGTTGTTCGTAAACCACCGAGGACAGGTTTTCTCCCGTCGAGCCCCATATAAGATATTGCATTTCAATTTTTTTTATAGGTGTAGAAGGATACAACCCAAATACATGAGGCATCCAGCTTTCTCATTGGAGTGTGGCCTCTTCAATATTGTTCCTTATGATAAGGTAAGAACCTCTACAACAGTTCCAGATTAGCCTAGTGGCTCAGTGGGAGCCTAGTGGCTCAGTGGTAGAGCAGGGTTCGCACAGGCTTGAACAGTACTTGCATGTAGAGGGCTTTCTTGAATAGTACTTGAAAATTAAATTTGTCTTGAAAAGAACTGGAAAATCACTCAAAAGCCTTGAAAAGTCCTTGAATTCTACTATTTTCTGTAGGACTTAGCACTGTAGAGTTTTAGACTTGGGATCGTAGGATCACTAGTTTGAGACTCGCCAGAGGCACTGTGTCGTGTCCATGAGCAAGACACTTTATTTCTCTGCATAGTACTGGTTAAGACAGGAAAATGTCCCGACAGGACTGAAAATTTTAACTCGGACATACACAGGACTTTAGTTAAGAGTGTGTAACGAAAAACTAATTTCCTTATTTCTCAACCAAAACATATGTTGTGAGTACTCAAAAGAACCGTGTCAATGAGACGGTTCTTTTGAGCACCAAAAACATATGTTTAAATTGATGGGTAAGAAAATATTTACAATTATACACTGAAAAGATTTGATTATCTAAACCTGTGCATAAAGCATCAACATAAACAACAGCTGAATTGGAATGATTTTCTTTTACCCTCTTCTTTAAGGCCTGGTTAAACTGTCACGATCTAACATGATTCCAGTAGTAGTGGTGGTGTATTGCTGGTTGCACTCCACTATTAGCTTTTCCATAGACTACAATGTTAACATTTTAACACATTGTTTGAAAACTACAAAATTTACCAAACCAGCCTCATTTTAAGATATCGTCCTTGCCGGTTAGTTTCAATAACTACATGTTTCCCAGCTCAGTCGCGCACTATACCCCTTTAAACTGACATACTACAAAACAACATGTTTCCTTATATAGATGGCTCTTCAAGGGGGTCCAAGTTGCAAAACCCTTCTGGTATCAAACTGGAACCGGAATTCATCACCTTGGCCATCTCCATTAAAAAGGACTATGACTCGCATCATTTAATCAAACACGCCATGTAACACCTGTCAATCAAGGAATAATGAAGAATGACGTCATCTTAGCTCTATGTATAGTATATGCTCTCCCCACAAAAGTTGGGGCCAGATTTCATGAATATTTAGTGCAGTGTACACGCTAGAGAACCTCTGTACTCGAACAGCGCAGTCATCGCGTGGTGGTCACAGTCGACGGGTGGAAATAAGGCGTGTTTATGTGCACCTTGCTGTTGAAAAACGTAATAAATTTCTTAATATTTTACTTCTGAGAGTATTTTTTGCTGATTATTGTCAGTAATATATTCAGCTTTGTATCTGCGTAAAAATACGTGTGTGGGTTAAGCGATAGTCAATACAGCGTCTTATTTATACAAAGAAGGTGATTTTTCTACAAAAAAAGGATGAACGATTTTTTTTGTTTATATTCTGAAATTTATGCTTACTTTAGATTAAACGCTAAGTACCATGGCTTTAATGTGCACAAGTTTGAAACCTGTGGGTAAAGCATTTTGAAAGTTATTCAAGATTTTAATACTGTACGCACATTTCTCGATATCGGGTGCTCTGGCCCAATGATCAGGTGCTCCTGTACACAGTCGTCTGGATTAGATAAAAGAGAAGTGTACGCATATGTCGCGGGTTGTCCATGCTATATTTGAGCCAGCACATGTGTTTTGGGGTACGTGTTGCATTTTCGACCAACGAAAGCCCAGGCAAGCCTATGCAGACTCGCATCGGACTTTGTTACTAATATACACAAAGTATGGATGAAGATAAAGACTCGAAACAAAATTTGGACCTTTATAGTCCAACTAGATGCGTCGAAAGTCTTTAACTGACCAACGCAAAGTCACCTGAGCAGGTGGCACGCCCCCATTAACAAATTCAGACGTGTTCAATCTTCCAATCAAATCCATGGCCAGTGGATTTAACTCGTTGCATGCTGGGATATTTTCTATGCTCTTTGTCATCTGCTGATTTTACCTGATCTGGGTCCAAACTGTTTACTAAGATCATCAGCAGGCGGTACTTATACATGTATATAAAGAGTGTAGCCAGGCGCCCTTATCAACTAGCTCCCCGGACAGTCAAAATCACTTTCATGGTATAGACCAATTCGCGTCGGTTCGACACGGGGGTAACAAGTCAAGAGCTCTTAAAAATTGAAGGTTTAGTTTCCAGTAACTCACTTCTGGAAAACAGAACAAACCTTAGGTAGCTCCACGTGTCAGGACGCGTTGAACTAAATATTTTCGCATTTCGGTAAATTTGTTGGCATTCCATTGCTAAATTACCGCCACAAAGCGATCACGGTCCATAAAGAGGGGGGGGGTGTACTCTAATACTGTTTGATACATACGTAGGCTCGGGGCATTTTTTGTTTAAATTTTTGAATTACATTATTTTATATATTTTTTTTTTTTTGGGGGGGGGGGGGGTTCAGAAATATTAATATTTTGGGGGTATGAAGATTTTGTGGATATTTTTGGGGGTTCACGAAAAAATTGGACTAGTTTTAGGTGTCTGTTCTATGTATTTTAAGGTCTTTTCTTAAGATAAATGTACAGAATGAAAATATTTTTGCGTGGCAAAAATTTCAAATATTTTTTGGGGTGTTTGATGATACCGATTTTTTTGGCGGCAAACGGTAGATGCTGGGCCCAATCCGTATGAAGAAAAAAGTGAGAGTACCCTCCCCCCCCCCCCCCCCCCCCCCCCACCACCACCACACACACTCACCCTGGGTCACAGTCTATGATGAGAAGTTGCTAGCTAGGTGATCTGTGATTGCGGATTGAGTTATTTCTGGCGATTTTATAGAGGATGCTACTTGTTAATCATACATGTATTAAATCTGAAACATACTGCGGGAGTTCGGCTTATTCTACATTCTGGAGCTCCTAATGGTTTGTGATCGTAGTAAAATTATGGGTTAATCCCACAATAGTTTTCAACCCCGTAAGGCCAAACTACCCACACCATAATCTAATATTCACACGCAGAACCGGTTTCATTCCATTAATGTTACATGGCAATGTATCAGCGGAAAACGCCAAATATCTCTCCAAAATTTTCGGAGGATAAAATAAACAAGAATATTAAACAATGAACTTTAAAATGCATTACATTTTTTTCCCTTTTCAGTATAAATGGGTAAGCACACGAGATCTTTGTGTGAAGTTATATTTAATGCATGCATGTACGAGGGTTAGTCAAAAATAACTGAGCCCTACCTCATAACATTTGAATCAAGTAAAATGGACATATACGAGGGTTAGTCAAAAATAACTGAGCCCTACCTCATAACATTTGAATCAAGTAAAATGGACATATATTTAGATTATATTCTATTGTAGTTATATGTCATCTATTAAATCAAATAAATTATTTCTCATGGTAGGCTTTTTGTAAAGGTTGCTAGGCAACAGAATATGACCAGTCAAAGGGGTGCGTTCACGCTGTGATGCATCTAAATCTAGGCGTTGCTATGGAAACAGTAATGTTAAAGCAAGGATTTATTCACTGTCATCTGATATCTGTAACATGTACCTATTCAGTGCCACCGAACAGAAACAAATTGACCCTTAATTAGAGGTGCTATGGTAGTTTGATTTCAGAATTTATCAAATTTTAACATGCCTGGGGTCCTATAATTTACCCCACCCACATTCGTATTTACACAAGTTTGATATAAAACATAAAATATTAGCCAGGTAATGCTTTTACAGTTCTGCATACACAAACCAACCCTTAGAAATATTAAATTCCTTGATTTAAATGCACAATTTTGTTTCCATGGCAACACAATTCACGTGTATTTGAAAATTTATGGAATTTTGGCGTTTTTTGTTGCTAGGCAACGCATACAATAAATGTTAACATAAACATTAACGAATTTAGTGTAATGAAAAGACAATATGATATATGTTATCCAAATGAATATCAAATATGTCTTTCAAAATAACTATCAAGCACACAAACTTTTTAAAGACATACTGTATATTCCTGGTGGCTGAGATCGTGAACGCATTGGTCTGACTGACGATCTTCAGTTGCCTAGCAACCATAATAGAAGCTTCACTAGGGTAATTCTTTAGGTTTAAAACATCTATGGCATGTTATACTCATAGAACATAATCACATTTGCTGTCTACAATACCAAACTAAAATGTTATGTGGTAGGGCTCAGTTATTTTTGACTAACCCTCGTAATTAGATGATATTTCATTGTAGTCATATGTAATCTATTTAATCACCTAATTTATTTCTGTTGGTAGGCTTATTGTAACGTTTGCTAGGCAACAGAACATGACCTGTCAAAGGGGTGCGTTCACGCTGTGATACATCTAATTCTAAGCGTTGCTATGGAAACAGTAATGTTAAAGCAAGACTTTATTCACTGTCGTCTGATATCTATGACATGTACCTATTCAGTGTCACAGAACAGAACCCAACTGAACCCAAATTATAGATGCTGTGGCAGTTTGATTGCAGAATTTATCAAATTTTAGTATGCCTGACATCCTATAATCTTACCCCACCCATATTCAAAGTTACACAATTTTAATAGAAAACATAAAATATTAGCCTAATAATGCTTTAACAGTACTGCATACACACACCAACCCTCAGACATATTAAGTTCCTTGATTTAGATTCACAATTTTGTCGCCTTGGCAACACAATTCTCGTGTATTTAAATATTTGTGGAATTTTGGTGATTTTTGTTGCTAGGCAACGCATACAATCAATGTTCACCTAAACATTAACGAACTAAGTGAAATGAAAAGACAATAAGATATATGTTATTCAAATAAATGTCAAATATGTCTGTCAAAAAAACTATCAAGCTCGCAAGCTTTTTAAAGACATACTGTATATTCATGGTGGCTGAGATCGTGAACGCATTGGTCTGACTGACGATCTTCAGCTGCCTAGCAACCATATGCCTAGCAACCATAATAGAAGCTTCACTAGGATAATTCTTTGGGGTCAAAACATCGATGACATATGATACTTATAGAAAATAATCACATTTGTTGTCTACAACATCAAACTAAAATGTTATGAGGTAGGGCTCAGTTATTTTTGACCAACCCTCGTATAGCTCTCTAATGAGAATAGGTCTGTATTTGGGATAAAATTGCATCTTCATACCTGCTTTGAGTATGCGAGCAGCGAATGCTCGGATACACAGGCTCGCATGAGCCTCGGTTGTTCGTCCAAGATCTCTTGTGCTGTCTTAGTGCCAGAAGAACTTGTTATTAGCCTGCGAATACCCAGTAAGCACGTCGTAAAATCGGGTCACTATCGGCCCGCGAGCAAAACGCCATCCGAACGGCGTTTCGCTGGCGGGCCGATAGAGGCCCGAGATTGGATACTGGCTGGGCATATCATCTGCCGAGGTCGACCGTTGAATAGTTTTGCTGTCAGTAGAGCGGCAAACAGTATTGACCCAGATCAGACTGAGCCTACACTGTTTGCAAAAATATTTCTAAAATGTTCCAAGACAAGTTTTATTGTGGTTAGCGTTTTTTGGCCTTAGGGGTTTTGTTTATTTCCAAAATGTAATGCTTTTCTCTGAAAAATGTGCAGACCCAAATGAAAAGTCGTATTATGCTTGAGGCAATTCATCGCGGCCTTCACTGTTTGCCAAAGTGCCTCTTTTAGGAGAAAGTACAAAGGGTAAACAGAATTTCTTTAGCTTGCTGAAGCCTGCAAAAGTGGTCGTAAGTTACTTCATATACATGTACCAAACACGTATCATCGTGTTCCAAATATAGCAACGTTTTTGTCTTAACTCTTTGCATGCTGAGTAACGTTTTTTTTTCCTATACATTGCTTAAATATTAGGGACCTTTCTCGTTCGGGTCCTGCCAGACGTTTTGCTGAGCCTGATCTGGGTCTAAACTGTTTGTGTGATCATTCTCAGACATTTTCATTTTAAATTGCTTCCAGAAATACATTTTCAACGTTTTGCATGCTGATTCTTTTTTTTCCGCATACTGTTTTGTCATCATAACCAGATTACAGCTATACCATCACGGGCCAGCGAAACGCCAGTTGTCTGATTTCTAATATAATAGGTACTTACTGGGTACAGGCTCGAACAGTTTGGATCCAGATCAGGCTCCAAGTTTTTTGTCAAAAATAGTGAGAATGATCAGAAAATACCACAATCACAAACCGAAGACAAACCCATGGCACCGCGAGGAAGAGCCACACAACCATTACGAGACACCAGGAAGACAAACTAAGCAAAGCAGCCAGCTCTCTCTTCAGATCAAGATCGTGTTGACATTTCAAGCTTTCGTTCAACCATCCGTTTATTCGCAGATCGGCCATCTATTGGCCTCTTTTTTTATTTTACGTGGTAAGCATATGGCTAAATATAACATCCACATAATGAAGTCCCTCCCAGGGATTTTGGGAAACAGGCGAAATGACATTTATTCCAGGGGAACAGGGAACAAAGGTCAAATTTTGAGTGGAACAGGGTACAAAGGCAATATTGGGGAACATGGAACATAAGAAAACAATTTTCGATTCTTGGGGAACAGGGAAACAAGCCTATTTATTTCAGGGGAACAAGGGAACGGTTATCCCCCTAGGAGGGTCTCATAAGCGTTCCAATTTTCAAACCATCCACCAGTTGGTGTGTCTGTCCATCCGTCTGTCAACACGCCATATTAAATTGTGTCTCTGAAGCACTGACAGCATGTACGTCAAAACATGCATTTTAATTGTCCTTTGTATACTCTTCAAACATACACTGTAATGTGTGACCCCATACCATGATCAACACCATATTTGCAGAAAAGTATGCAGCAGAGATATATGAAGTGTCATTGTTGTCCTGGGCATACTCCGCAAGCACGCACTATGCCATAAATCGCATGTTTCGTTGATTTTTATGATTCTGTAAAGCGCATATATCTTTTTTTTTATGAAATCCGTAAAATTGTAACCTTGATCTTCGTATCACTCGCCAGTGACCCTGGTTATTTTATGCACTAAAATGCATGTCTTGTCCAGCAGTGATAAATTATGTAGCAAACCTTGCAATGGTTATAAGAGAGTGTGGCACAGCTTGTTTTATGTATTGGCAATGCTTTGAAATTGTTGCCGAGACGGTTTGGCATCGCTGGAGACAAATAAACAGCAGTCCAATTGCTCTGGCTTTGTTAAAACCGCTCGTGCTCCCATCGACTGCGCCCAGATACAGCTTGACGAATGTGTACAAAGTAAATATTTAGGCACTCGACATATGGTACAGTCCACTTGACTACTCAAAATTTGCGTACAGAAGAAAAATGGCTTGCCACTTCGCAAATAATAAACAGAAACATTTCAAACTTTCTAGTCCTCCACTTGTACGTATTCTTTATAATTTGATGACATAACATGATGATTGATGACTTTAATGGCACATTTATTAGTCATTGAACACATTTCAGGCACATAAAATCCCATTGACTGGCCAGAAACTGACTGGTACTCTGCTGGTTTTAAAATTTATAGGCTATTATTGGGCCAGAATGGACTACAATACCTTAGCAATAATTCCAAATGAAAAAAACATCGTGAAAATTAAAAGTTGTAAAGAACTGGCTCATAGAATGGATCACAGTAAACCAAAATAGTATATTTTGTGCACCCGTCGACTGCGAACACCACGCGATGACTGCGCTGTTCGAGTACAGAGGTTCTCTAGCGTGGTGTACCCTGCTGTGAATTAGACACATATAAACCTTGGGGAAATTTGATAGATCTATAAGAGTCTTGGTCTGTCATGTTCCGATCCAGCAGGTCCCCATGATAGTTTTGGATGGGTTCAAAACATTTGTGAGACTACGCCACTTGCCATGATTTTTTTGTATGTTTAAACTAGCACAGTCGAAACTTCATCTGGCATATTGTTGCTGTTATTATGCCTACAATGTTGACATTTCGTAGGTGATCTTGACTTCCTTCCTATACCAGCAAAACCTGTGTAAAACAGCCACTCAAAAATAGAGAAAACAAAGATCTTAATGATAAATGGTAGCTTAATGAATGATAAATGGTATCTTAATGAAGGTCAAAAGTATTGCAGAATGCTTTTGACCTGCATTAAGTGATAATTGGTCTTGAATAACAATTTTTGGTATGTTTGAGCGTGGTCGTTTTACACAGGTTTTACTGTATGGTTCTTGGTAGATGCAGGACCAAACCTCAAAAAAGTTCCTGAATGTTTTAGCATCCAACCTGACAAACAGTTCCTGGAAGTTTGTAGGTGCATCTTACCATAGTTCCTCTTATCAGATACTTATGCCGCATAGCTCAGTCGGTAACGTGTCTGGCAACAGATGCGAGTCTGACTGCAGATCCAGGGGTCGCAAGTTCAATCCCGGCCCAGTCCCATACTTTCGTGGAGATTGATTATGAAATAATTTCTACGATCATTCACCTCCCTTCCGCTGAATCATTCAAGAAGGATTGTTGTCAGTTACAAGCGAAAGTATGTGCACGAAGTACTGGTTAACTGCTTGTTTAAGCTTGCCCAGGAAAAAAGTGGTTAGGTGAACAGACCCTCTCGCCATGACCATAGCTGTTGACTTGGGACATAAAGCAACAAAACAAACAAATTTACTACCATGGCCTGATCCAGGATCCTCCCGTCCTTCTCTGTCATCTGTTGTGCAGGTTGACTCTGGGTTCAAACTGGCTTGAAAAAAACTTGAATATATAGATGGCTAAAATTCTTCAAAAACACTAGAAAATTGCTTTAAGGCTATGAAAAGTCCTTGAAATTTATTTTTTTCTGAGGAGAGCTAAACTAGTATAAAATCGTTGTGCCTTTATCTGGTGCAGCATATGCTGCACCAATTAAAGGCATAACACTTTTATGCTAATTTTCTACTTTTACTGATTTCTTCATTTTCTCCCTCTAGCATTTGGGAAGTAGAATTTTAACACGTGTAAATCAGTATTTTCATAAACTTGTAGTTTTTGAAAAGTCCTTGAATTTGCACAAACTTGCCTATATGAAGCCTGCAACTTCATTCCTGTCTGCCGCCTCCCTCTCCAATTCTACCAAGTATTTGATCAGCCATAGTCTTTGCACAGGTTGTAAGAACATTGTTAGTTGTTGACTGAGCATGAGGCAGTAAAAATTGTGTGGTACTATTCTATCCAAAAAGTGCAACTTAATTTTTTGCCAGCTCTTTGTCGTCTGCTGATTTTTTCAAAATCCACTTTTTCGAAAAATTCTTTGAGGAATACATGCAGAGTGTCAAACAGTTTTGATCCAGATCAGGCCCAACATTTTGTTGGGCCTGATCTTGGTCCAAACTGTTTGCACAGGTCATTAGCAGACGACACTAGTAGGCAAAGAGTTAATATAACTATGTTTACTTACAGAGTGGCTGGTCACTGGATGCTGTGAGATCATTTGCCAAAATGGTGGAGAATAAACCTATGCTATTAACAGTAAGTCACTGCTTCAAAGTAAGATTTTCTTGTTCATACACTTGACATTGTGCTAGATGATTTGTCGACCAAAACAGGGATACACTAATCGAAAGTTCTAACCATTCAGTCTTAAAAATCAGTCATCTAGAAAACTACATATGTTTTGGCAAACCAAATTTTTAACACAAAGTACACGGACAAACTTATATCATTTTTTTCATGTTCATTCCTGAAATGACATTATCTCTTACCCTATCTAACCGGTTGGGGGGAATTTCATTTATAAACTGCTTGAAGAAAATGCAAGTGATCGGTTACTGTTCATTCACGATATCTAGGCTCAATGATACTGTTAATGGTGGACTGAACTATTGAACATGAGGTTTGATGCAAATTAATGGTATAATTATAACAAAACAGTTTATATCACATTGGAATTCTAAACGGCTTGGTGGCTCAGTCAGTAAGGTGCAAATACACTTTAGTTATATTGTTTTGAAGAGTAATGAAGAGATAGGGGTTCGGAACTCAAAATCACCTATCTTTTTTTTTTATTATATGTAGTTTGTTGTCTCGTTTGTGTGTGATTTTACATTTTATACATATTTTGCACTTGTCAAAGTCGCAAGGCTTCATCCCCTCGCTTTGTGGCTTCAGAGCCTGGAGGACCACCTTCTCCGACTCAGCTTTGATGCTCGATAACGTTTTGTTGATATGCCAGTCGGCTTGCTGGCTCTCTCTATATAATTTGATAATGGCGCAATAACTAGTGCATCATTCATGGCTTCTTCTTCGCATACTTTAAAAATAACATGCGCAGCAACACGGGTCCTATATAGGGTCCGTGATAGCAATTTGTCTGGCTTGCGATCCAATAGCATTCCTATCAGACATTTTCTACAGCCAAGAGAAGTATGCGCAGTGAAAAAATGTGAGTGAAAGCATATTTGAGCATGAAAATCATGAGAGAGATAGAGATACCAATAACAAATATAATTGATAGTTCTCCACGCTATCCTCTACACCACTCATATTGATTGGAAAATGCATCATGTATATCGCTTAATATCCTATTTATCTTGAACACGAAGAAGAAGCTACCCTACATTGATGTAATGGTAAAATCCACCTAACGGTTTCTTTGAGCCAAGATATCGTGAATGAACAGTAGAACTTTCGATAAGTGTATATTTTCTTTTTTATTCAATGAATCAGTTTTTGTGGTTCTCATTGGAAGCATCTTGGTGTGACACTTTCAGTTTGTACCAGTAGGGAAGGTACAGATAAGCAAACTTATGCTTAAAAATGAGATTATTTTCTTATTCATTAGTTTAAACATACATTTTGGGTGCTCAAAAGAAACGAGTCATTGAGACGGTTCTTTTGAGTACCCACAGCATATGTTTTGTGAAATAACAAAATTAATTTTTGATTACGCACATATCTGGAAGCCTGCACAGCATATATTTTTAGGCAAATGGGAAAAACAGGGGCCTGAATATCTCTCTTATTTAGGGCTTATGATTTGCCATGATTGAAGTGAAGTGAGCTTTTTGCATGCTAGGTAATTTTTCATACTTTTAAGAAAAGTAATAGGCTATAATCTAGGTCATGAGTATACCTGTTTATATGATGTGCAAAGAGGAAATGTGCAGACTAGCCTCCACAGCCATTACAGTTTGATAAGCTCCTTCATTGCAGTCAAGAAACTTTGATAACTGTACTCCTTTACTCTTTGTCTACTGGGTAATTTTTATGCCCCCGAAGGAAGGGGAAGGGTCGTAACTAAGGTTGTGAGAACTTGTGACCCAACCCCATTGCTGTATAAAATTTGGCAATAAAATATGTTTAAACTATTTAGTAATCGCACTGTCCGTTCGTCAGTCCGTCCGTCCCGCTTTCGTGTCCGGTCCATATCTCCTATATTCTTTGAGGTAGGAATTCCAAATTTGGTGTGTGGATACATCTTGGGATGGCAGAGTGTCGCGTACCATTTTGGGTCACTGTGACCTTGACCTCTGACCTAGTTTTTAAAATAATCGTGTCCGGAGCATATCTCTTATATTATTTGAGGTAGGAATCTCAAATTTGGTGTGTGGATGCATCTTGGGATGACGAAGTGTCGCGTACCATAATTGGGTCACTGTGACCTTGAACTTGACCTCTGACCTAGTTTTAAGAAACTGCATGGAGTCTGGTGCATACCTCCTATATTCTTTGAGATAGTAATTCCAAATTTGGTGTGTAAATGCATCTTGGGCTGACTGAGTCTCACATGCCATTTTTGGGTCACTTTGACCTTGACCTCTGACCTAGTTTTAAGAATTATTGTGTACGGAGCATATCTCTTATATTCTTTGAGTTAGGAATTCCGAATTTCGTGTGTGGATGCATCTGGGGATAGCGGAGTGTCATGTACCATTTTCGGGTCATTGTGACCTTGACCTTGATCTCTGACCTAGTTTTTAGAATAATCGTGTCCGGAGCATATCTCTTATATTATTTAAGGTAGGAATCTCAAATTTGGTGTGTGGATGCATCTTGGGATGACGGGATGTCCCATACCATTTTAGGTTCACTGTGACCATGACCTCTGACTTAGTTTTAAGAATTATTGTTTCCCGAGCAAATCTCTTATATTCTTTGAGTTAGGAATTCAGAATTTGGTGTGTGGATGCATCTGGGGAATAGCGGAGTGTCATATACCATTTTCGGGTCACTGTGACCTCGACCTCTGACCTAGTTTTTAGAATAATCATGTCCAAAGCATATCTCTTATATTATTTGAGGTAGGAATCTCAAATTTGGTGTGTGGATGCATCTTGGGATGATGAAGTGTCGCGTACCAAAATTGAGTCACTGTGACCTTAAACTTGACCTCTGACCTAGTTTCTAGAAACTGGTGCATATCTCCTATATTCTTTGAAATAAGAATTCCAAATTTGGTATGTAAATGCATCTTGGGATGCCTGAGTGTCACAAACCATTTTTGGGTCACTGTGACCTTGACCTCTGACCTAGTTTCAAGAATTGTTGTGTCCAGAGCATATCTTGTATATTATTTGATGTAGGAACCCCAAATTTGGGGTGGTGATTCCTCTAAGGATGGCGGAGTGGTGCATACCATTTTGAGTCACTTTGACATTGACTTTTGGCCTCGTTTCTAGGTTTTTCGTGCTATATTACAGCTAACTGTCCTCAAATGTGTCTTATGCTAGACCAATTCCTTTGGGGGCATTCATCACATGTTTGTGACATCTCTTATTTTTCATGTTTTTTTGGTTGTCTACTGATTTTTTTTTCAAAATCATTTTTACCCAAAAAGTCTTTCAGGAATACGGTCAAAGTGTCAAACAGTTTGGATCCAGATGAGGCCCAACATTTTGTTGGTGTTTGATCTGGGTCCAAACTGTTTGCCAAATGTGATTATTTTCTTATTGATACGTTTTATCATACGTTTTGGGTGCTCAAAAGAACCGTCTCACCATTGTCAGCTCATTCTTTAAAGTATTGGTATCTGAATATCTGTATGTAGTGTGTACAGGTTTATATAAAAACAAAATCTTTGATTGTAAAATTGTAAATATTTTCCTACCCGTTCATTCTAACATATGTTTTGGGTGCTCAAAAGAACTGTCTCATTGAGACGGTTCTTTTGAGTACCAACAACATATTTTGGTTGAGAAAATTTCAATCACAGTAAAAAATAACAACTATTGACTTTCATAGAAAATTGTTGATACTTGGCACTACTTGCTATTTAAAGTCGAACTTGTCTTAATTTTATTCATTGTTCAATAGGTGGTCCAAGAAGAGAACAACATACTACAGGTGGACCTCAGCAAGCCTCCGGACGATGATATCGCTGATGATCGACCGGTCTCTGTCAGAGATGCGCTTGTTTTCCTTGAACTGGCCAACTTTGAGTCAGAGCTTTCCGTTCCTGGTCCAAAAGGTCAGTGCTCATAAATGGCTATTTTAACTCTTTCTTTGCTGCAGCGACTTTTGTCATCCGCTGTTGACCGTTATAAACAGTTTGGACTCAGATCAGGACCAACATAATGTCGGTCCTGATCCGAGACCAAATGATTAGACACTCTTATGTTCCTAGAAAGAATTATGTGTTCGATGAGAAATGCTCATTTTTAATGGATATAGTTCCTACAAGTTTTAAACTAACAGAAAGGTACAGATGGTGGCATTTTTTTATGACTTTTGAAAAAAAATCTCTTTATGACAATATTCACATTAACTCTTTCCATGCTATAGGCAACTTTTGTTGTCTGCTAATAACCAGACACAGACCAGGACCAACATTCTATCGATCCTAATCTGAATCCTAATGGTTAGACACTCTGATAGTGTTTCTGAAAGAATTTTTTGAAAAAGATAATTTTGAAAAAAGTCAGCAGACAACAACAAAAGCATGAAAAATTACCCAGTATGCTAAGACTTAAGCACAGATCATTTCTAGAAATTCAAAGCATAGTGTTTTAAATGAATTACCAACTCATTTAATGATTTTCATCTAATGGCTTATTTACTATTTTTAGATTTGTCTGTACCCGATAGAAACTTCCTCAAACCTGAACCAGCAGCGGAAGGTCAGTCTTACAATGTTGCTGTAACATATGCTGGAAAACCAGACTGCTTCTACGCACAAGAGGTAAGAAATGTTCTCACTTTTCTTCTCTGATTGCATGTCTTGCACTTGGCCAAGTTTTAAAAAGATGGTTTTCCATAGGTTCAGTTAAACAAAATTTCTTAGCATAAAATTGTTAATATTTTCTAACCAATCAATTTTTACATTTGTTTTGGATGCTCGTTCATGCGACCTATAGCACGGTTAATTGTCAAACTAAAGAAAACCCCACTAAGTTGTTTATTGCTCTACAAGTCATTTTTGGAGCACAGTGGTAAAGTGCTTGACTTGAGACCGAGGGGCCGCAGGTTGGAGCGTCACCGGCGTCACTGCATTGTGCCTTGAGCAAAACACATTAATCCCAGCTTAGTACTGGTTCAACCCAGGAAGACCCGTCCCTTTATAACTGAAAGATTGTTGATGGGATGTAAAGATTCGAATCAAACAAACAGACAAACAAACAAACAAAACAAGTTTTTTTAGCGCTCCTAATTTGCAAGTCCCACCTAAAGCTAAGATCAATTTTAGATAGGCTCGTTTGCCGATAATCTTTGCAAACAGTTTGGATCCAGGTTAGGCCTGACAGAATGTCTGGCCTGATCTCAATCCAAACCATTTGACACTCTAATAGTGTTTCTGATTTTTTTAGCTCACCCGTCACATAGTGACAAGGTGAGCTTTTGTGATCTGTCTTCATCCATCTGTCAGCCTTGTCCGTCGTCTGTTAACAATTTACTTAAAGGGGACATATTAAAGTTCTAAATCCAGTAAAATTTGGAAGAAAATGGTACTAAGAGCTAAACATATCATTTTTTGTGGTAAAAAAATAAGAATATCTTCGCTAATTAGACCGTTGATTAATTAGTGCCGATAATTTATTATCCTGCTTATCTCCCTTGATTTCTGTAGCGGCGAGTCACTTCCCTGGGATTTGTGACGTCACAAGGGCAGTTCGTCCGATGACTGTGTTTTGATAGCCTGGGTTCCAGTCTGATCATTTTTTCTTCTTTTTTATTTTTCCATTCCTTGGTCAAAATGTCAATATTAATCGAAATCAATAACAGATAACCGATACCTTTGATGTGGTATATTTTTATTCTCTTATTTTTTAGAATATAAGCACTAGAAAATATTGACGACTGGACCCAGGCTAGTGTATTGACTGTATTGTTGCAGTGAATAATGCAGCACATATATCGCCTTTGATAGCGATTTAAATGATGTTTCTGGGTAGACATTGACGAGTCTGGACCAATGGGCTACTGTAACATTTTTATCAATATTCCAAAGAGTTCCTCGAAAGTTGAAGACCCGTTGAAAACATAATCGTAGGCTCACATCGGCAGCCGCCTATAGGGCATAATAAAATTGTATGTCTTTGTTAATCAAACCCCATTTTATATCGATTTTAAGTCTACTATTTGTCTACATGACAAAATGCTCAAGTTTATCAAATACAAAAAACGGGTGACGTTGTCGTATCACACCCGGGCATGCGACAATAGCGAACACATTGATTAAAACTTGATCGCGACATTAACGTTTTCTATTTTCAAACGATGATCGTGTTCCACAAAATACATTGTTATCGATTGCAAAAAAAGTAATTTTGCGATCAGACTTTCGGAAACGCAGTTTTGCGTTTTTTTAAGAATTTGGAATCAAGATCGCCGGGCTACATGTATGTACGAGCGAACTCAGTAAGTTCACTGACTTGAACACCGATTAGTTTTTTTTTTGTTTGTTGAATTTTTTATTGTCTGTTATGTCGCATCAGTTTTTCTTTCTTCCTTTTTTTGATCACATGCCCATCGGAATCATTTTACGCATTTTTTGAGACAAGACGCTTCCAATGAGCCCATTTACAATGTGTAGTATAGCAAGCTCATGCGATTTTCATTCTTGCACTGAGGGATCAGACGAGCTTGCGCACATGCAGTATCGCAAGGGCCTCCTCCAACAATATAGACATAAAGTAGAGACCCATCCAGTATCCAAGATCAGGCCACTATTGGCCTACTGGCGGCGTCGATGACGACTCAGGCCCTTAGCCCCGCTAGATGGCTGCGCAACCATGTATGAAGGATTCCTTTACGAATACCAAAACTGTGGCTTTGGGCGCATGTCGACCCGAGGATTGTACATGTAGATTGACAACCTATTGATTTTAGTTGCACGTGGCCCAGGAATTCTACATGACAAAATGCATGTCATATCGGGAAGGGGAGATAGACTCGCCATTTAGTCACCGAAATCAAAGAGCATATTGCGTGAGCATCTGCTAAGTTCAAATTCAAACACATATCCTGGTTTTTTATATTTTCTACAAGAATATAAACTATTAATGCGTTCATTGGAAGCGTCTCGCGAGACGCTTTCAACGAACACAGAAAAAGCGAGCTCATGAGATTTTAGTACTACCAATAAAGCCCAAAACACTTATCTGCGCACAGTCTTGACAGTTTCACAGATAACTTAGGAGCATAGTCGGTGATGAAGAAGCAGAGCAAAATTTAGCCGCTCTGCTAGGCTCTAGCCCCACTTAAGATGGCTGCGCATGCATGTATAAATAATGTCTAAAAATATGCGGTAAGTGCAAAAATTCACGAGCCGGCTTTGAACTCTCTCCCTCTCTCTCTCTCTCTCTCTCCCCCCAATTAACTGATGTCGTAATGAACACTCACCTACCCACATAGCCTACATTATCTTGGTGCGCCATGCATGAATGTTTTAATTTTCGGTGATTAAACATGGGCGGACCCAGAGGAGGGACAGGGGGTCCAGACCCCCCTGAAAAAAATCACAAAAATATAGGGCTTCTTAGCAATATTTGTCTGGATCCCCTGAAAAATGACAAGTCCACAAAGCCAACAATGCAAGTTTGGCTGGCGGGCCGATGATTGCCGGCTTATTGTGGTATTTGGATCCTCTGTCCCCTCATCAACTAAAAATGTTCAAATTTGGACCCCCTATGACAAAACGTTCAGTTTCTGCGCGTGTTAAAGACTGTGCAATTTTGAGCCCTATGTACAGACTGATGAATCCCCACTGGAGTTTAACCCACAATGCAAAATTCGAATTAGGGAGCGCAGTGACTTAATGGTAGAGTGCTTGACTCGAGATCGAAGGGTTACGGGCTGGAGCCTCACCTGCGACACTGCTGTGGTTTGTGTCCTTGAGCAAGACACGTTAATCTCTTCTAAATACTGTTTCAACCCAGGAAGACCAACCTGACATGACTCAAAGAGGCAAAGAATCAATTCAAATAAACAAAATTTGTTTAACACATACGCAACGGAGGACTGAAATAATATTTATGACTCATTTCATTGCAAAATTAAACTGCTGTTTTTATTGCTTGAATTGACGATAGCTCGATGTTCAGGTTTACAAATGCTTTCACGACTGTTTCATGCGCATAGACGCGTAATCGTTTGAATTGTCTCGGAGATTTCCATTTTCTCTGAGCCGCTAAAATAGATTATCGTAGGGCATTCAATTCTCTAGAACACAAAAAATCTATCCACAATTTAATTGAGAGCGGACCTACTGATCAGAATGCGTATTGCAGTGATTTTTGCAACACATAAACCCTTTTTTATCCGAGAATATTAAAAAAAATATCGGAATCCAACACGATTCAATACTAACAGTCCTTCATAAACTGCCTCTGTGACGTCATCAGGACACTCCGAAAGCAAAGGGAAGTAACTAATTCAAGGTAATTAAGCGAGTCGATATTTTATTGACAAAGTGCACAAGCTTAAAGAAAATGTAGGAAATGATAATTATACTCCTTTTATCACTGAACATTGTGGAAAATGATCTGGGTTCTAAATAAATACATTAAATCCGACATATAAAAGGAATTTGCAATGAAAATGAAAAACCTTGATATGTCCCCTTTAAATGACATCTCCTAAACTACTGGTTGGATTTGGGCTAAACTTGGCAAGAACGATCCTTATATGGCCCTCGTTAATAATTGTTCAAATGGTTCCAGTCCGTGGCATATCTAGGTTACACCGGTTAAAAATAGATTTTCAAGATGAAATCTTTAAAAATCTTCTTGTCTGAAACCACAAGGCATAGAGCCTTGATATATGGTATGTAGCATCACCTAGAGGACCTCTACCAAAATTCTTCAAATTATCCCCCTGTTGCCAAAAATGGGCCTGCCCTGGGGGTCACATGTTTTGCATAGACTTATATAGGGAAAAGTGAAAAAATCTTCTGGTCTGAAACCACGAGGCCTATATACTTGATATTTGGTATGTAGCATCACCTAGTGGACCTCTACCAAGTTTGTTCAAATATGCCACTGGGGCCAAGAATGGGCCCACCCCGGGGGTCGCATGTTTTGTATAGACTTATATAGGGAAAACATGAAAAATCTTCTTGTCTGAAACCATAGGGCTAAGATCTTTAATATTTGGCATGTAGCATCACCTAGTGGACCTCTACCAAGTTTGTTTAAATTATATCCCTGAGGCTAAAATGGATTTGCCCCTGGGGTCACATTTTACATAGGCTTACATAAGGGAAAACATAAATTCTTCTTGTCTGAAACCACAAGGACTAAAGCTAAGATCTTTAATATTAAGTATGTAGCATCACCTACTAGACTACTATCATGTCTGTTCAAATAATGCCCATGGGGCCAAAATTGGACTCACCACGCGGTTCCTTACTTTACATAGGCTTATATAGGGAAAACATGATAAAATCTTCTTGTAAGAAATCACAAGGGCTAAACCTTGATATTTGGTATGAAGCATCACCTAGTGGACCACTACCAAGTTTGTTCAAATAATGCCCTTGGGGCCAAAGTTGGCCTCCCCAGGCGTCACATAAGCTTATATGACTGGTGCACATAGTACTGGTGAGCAATTCAGGGCCACTATGACCCTCGTTTTTAAAAAGTCAATTTTGAAAAATATCTGCAGATGACAAAAAAATAATGAAAAAATTACCTAGCATACAAAGAAGTAACTTTCCCTGGTACTGACTACTTTAGTTGTCTGCTGTTATAAACCTAAATGCAAACAGCTTTTACCCAGATCCTTTCTAAACTGTTTAACACTGTAATGGTACTCCTGAAAGATTTGTTTTTGTAAAGTTAGTGGTAAAAATTCAGATGTCAAAAAGTCATGTAAAATTACTCAGTGTGCAAAATGGTTAAGATTATCAATTTGTTAGAATATCGATATCAAATATCTGCAAATGATTTAAAATTGGAAGATAGTCCGAAATAAAGTTATATGTGTGACCAAACTGTTTTCAAATGATGCAGATAAAAGATGAATTTAACTCTTTTAACTCTTCCTTTGCTAGTGGCGACTTCTATCCTCTGCTGATAACCTTTGCAAACAGTTTGGACCCAGATCATGTCTGTCTTTATCTGGATCCAAATGGGTTGACACTCTGATAGTGTTCCTGAAAGGATTTTTTGAAAAAATGGATCTTAGAATACAACAAAAGCATGGAAAATTGCCCAGCATACAAAGACTAAAGTTGTCTTCAATCAGAACTACCTTGGCCAATTCCGTGGAATCAGACCATGGATGTACATCGAGGATCTAGTTTGATAACGCGGGTGATAACGTGTCGCTGACATTATATAACATGACGCTGACATCACAGAAACCATGTTAACACAATAACAAGTGTGATTGCAGCAAAACAAAAGGTTATAAATAAAGTTTATGTTTTTTCAATAAAATAACGCTATAGCGATACTTTATTGAAAAATACGTAAACTTCATTCCTTCTGCTGATTAAACTTTTTGGGTAATCAGACAACTGGATTTTTCTAGGGCTGAACTCACATGCTAAAAAATATTTTTTCTTAGGCCTTTTGCGGCTAACAAAGTGGAGCTTTTTCGTACATAGTACTACGCATATTGCGCCCTAGGTACACCCAAGGCTTGATTCGATTCTCGAATTGTGCCGGACTTTCCTGAATGTAGGTGCCTTATGTCATATATTAAAATTAAAACAATACACATGTGCAAAAATATCATTCAGGCCTTACCTGTATCCAAACTGTTTGACAATGGTGTACCTGAAAGATTTTTAGTCAGTTTTGAAAAAAATACACATCTGGATATGACACATATAGTCATGAAAAACTACCTAGCATGCAAAGAATTAGTGAACACTTAAAGAAGTATAATAGCTTTCAAAGGTAGAAATTCTAAGTTTTCCAGCAACATAATTGCCCAGCTTCAGGGGCCAAGGTTTAAAGATAGGAAGACCTCTGTTTTCTTGCACACCAGATGGGGGTTTCTGCTATCTCACATACCCAGTGCCAACCTGTTGGAAAAATTAAGATCAAACTGCCACACCTTGGAAGACAAGTGACATCATTGTTACGTTAAAGTGACGTCAGCATGATATGTTTCATCTCAGCATTTTCAGGAACTTCTGGGAGCCTTTTCTAAATATGAAAATGGGGTATCTCTGGACAGATTTTTCTATCCCTTCCTCACACTCGTGATAAAGTGTTATTTTCTTGATAATTTTGTTTCTCTTTGTCATATTCACAGCTTGGTGAAGAGTCCCAGTACCTAGCTAAAATGATGGAGGACATGCAAAACACATACAGTAAACACATGAGAGACTCCTGGCAGATCCTCTGTCCACAAATAGGTAAGGACAAAGGCCAAACAAACTGTTTTTGTTTCCTTTTACCCGTGATATTGACTATACTGAAAAACAACAACAACAACAACAACATTTAACTCTTTGTAATCGGGAAACCCCTAAATGAGTAATTTTGCAAGCAGTGAAGGCCCAGATGAAATGCAGCATAATGCTGCATTTCATCAGGGTCTACACTGTAAAGGGTAAAAAAGATCTTCAGACAATAGAATACATTTTTTTTTTTATCATAACCTGACACTCCTAGATGTGTACAATGGAATATCCCAAGTTTATTGTATCACACCAGAAGGAAGAATCCATTAGTATACAAAGAGTTAAAAAATATACAATGTGAATATATGGTTTCTCTCAGAAGAGCAAATAAAGAGCTACATGAAGGTTCACATAGAGGATCTTACATGAGTGCTCGTGTATACTTGGTAAAAAAGTAATGGACCACCACATTCAATGATGTGTAAAAACTTGGTTTCCAAATCAATTTTCAAAAACTGTATAGCACACTGTTGAGCAACTACTGCTTGTCAGACAGAAAAAAAAACATTTTTCGAAAATCTTTTTATGAAAGAATTTTGACTAGTGGCTGTTGGTCATTCTGAAAAACATGCAAAACTCCACAGGTAAAGATTGTCAGATACCAGCACATGCTAATGTGAAAGGGCATCAGATCGGTATTGGTATTGGTAGCAACAAGAGGCATTAAAGGATGCTGAAAAAAAATCCTGATGTTTTATTGATGTTGATACAGTACAGTTTCACTGTTGGCATTCTACTGGAAAATAATGTTAAATAATTCAAACGGAAAAGAACAACACCTTTATTTCATCCTAATGATGCTGAAAATTTATTGCTTCACCAATCAATCACTTTCGACACTCAGCACCAGAGGTCAGTAATGAGTCACGACGTCACGACATTCAACCAGTTGATAGAACATCAGGTATTTCAGCAGCATCCTTTATCAAATGACATTAAAGTTACTTCAAAATGGCATTTCTGTCGTAAAAAAATGATATTTTGTCATAATGTACGCAACATTGTATTGGAAGTTATTACAAAACCTTACTAAATACAAGATACAAGAAGCTTTATTTTACGTCGGTTACATATAGCAAATAACATTAGCTACAAGAGCTATTTTCCGACAAACATAGTATAAAAGTTAGTGATAACGAGTGTAAAAAGGCTGTAAAAAATACATATTATATGGTTAAGACAGAACGAAGACAAGTATTACCCATGGTTAAACAACAATAAGGCTTTTAATCTAAAACAGAAAAAAAAAATATTATAATAATAATTTAAAATAGCGATAAACCTATGAAGTAAAAATAATATATATGAATAGTATGTCAAAATTGTTTAATTACATGTATATAAAATAGTAACATAGTAATAAAAATTTAGTGATAGAGTCTATGCAATAAAATAATATATACATACATATATACACATATACATATATATATATTTATATATATATATACATATACACATACATATATATATATATATATGAAAAATTTGTCATGTAGTATTTGATCACATATTTGGCATCACAGATAATGGTAGATAAATTTACAAATATATACATGAATTACAATGTAAAAATCATTTTACTTAACTGCAATACTTGAGAGTCATAGCAGGGAAAAATGACGTCTTAAATATGTAAACCACTACTGGTTTATAGAACTTGATGCTTGGTTTATATCACTCCCAGATTTGACGTCATGTGTTTTATTTTCAACTATTATAGGAATGATATGTGTAGCCCTGTTCAGCGGAGATGGTATGTGGTATCGAGCTAGAATCATTGAACTACCGGGAAACAGACAAGTGGATGTCCACTATGTTGACTTTGGCAACTCTGAGAGGGTCTCAATATTTAACCTTCGCAAGATCCTCGACACATTCCTTGTCCTGCCATCACAGGCGCTTTGTTGTTCCTTGACAGATGTGCAACCACCTAGTGAAGAGGGATGGTCAGAAAATGTAAGTCATCTATTATACACCAGCGTTTGGTGCACAAATGTTTGTAAATGCTATTTATGACATTGAATGCTGAACACTGGTAGATGGTTTAACTATTTAATAAGTAATTTCTTTACTTAAACATTTAATAACAATACCACAAAATTAGTCCATGTGAAATAATAAGAGTTCAAACTTAAAAGGTAAATCCTTTTTAATAGCTGGCTTCCAACTATAAAACTTAGAAAAAGTCCTTCGTATAAATTCCAGGATTCACTTCTATAGTAAACGGGAAGTCCGATTTTCACAGAAAGTCAGTGAGGAAATCCACACTTAAGTTTATAAATAATAATCCGTTCAGACAGCAATATCCAGCATGAGTTCACTAAAAATTGTTTAAAAGTCACTGATTCAAAATATCTTCTGTTAATGTTATCAAATTGTCACTGCTAGAATTTATATAGGCATGTGTTCTTATCACATATATCACGAAATTGTAACAATCTCTTTGACACTTCTCACTGCTCAGGATATGATCATCAAAGGTACTCTGATTGCTAAGGATAAAGACATTAAAGTTGCCATATCAGTTGAGATCATTTCTTGGTTATAATTTATGAACCCATTTGCATGAATTTTTACAGCATAAAACATCCTTCTTAACATGTTTAACCCTTTGTATACTGAAAACCCTAAATGGGTAATTTGGCAAACAGTGAAGAGGCCAGAGGAAATGCAGCATTATGCTGCATTTCATCAGGATCTACACTGTTTGCCATGATTAAAACAACCTTCAGGGACAGAAATACATCAAAGAAAATTCTACCTGTGACCCCTTAAAGTGCACAATGGGCTGTCCCATTATTGTTTCGATATGTATGTGAAAATCCATCGGAATACAAATTGTTAGCACTTACCGTGCTGGATATTTTTATGTACTACACTCCTCCCCAATTTTCATCCGCTTGCGCATTCCAATTATTTGCATGTATTCACAAACAGAGGGAGGGCAGTGGCTCAGTGGTAGAGTGCTTGACTCAAGACCGAGGGGCCCCGGGTTCGAGCCTCACCGGCGTCACTGCGTTGTGTCCTTGAGCAAGAACATTAATCCTAGCTTAGTACTGGTTCAACCCAGGAAGACCCTTCCCTTTATAACTGAAAGATTGTTGATGGGAAGTAAAGAATCAAATCAAACAAAATTCACAAACAGAGAGGAAAACAGTTAGCTCATGCTAGTAAAGAAAGAGTTCATATTCAGGCCTCCAATGTGTTGTGGGTACTCAAAACAACCATCTCAATGAGATGTTTCTTTTGAGCACCCAAAACACATGTTTTAAAAAGTGATGGGTAAGAAAATAAATACATTTTTAAGCAAAAATATTTGCTTAATATCTGGAACTATGAAAAATACTTGAATGCTTGCCAAAATACGATGAGTCTTCAGGGACAGAAATACAATGTAGAGTGACAGTAGATAGATTCGTACAGTTTTGCAAGTAATCTAATTATAACTTTCTTACCTTTTTAACCAGCCTTTTCATCTGTTGTAGCCAAGAAAATACACATGTCTTGTTTATTATGCTGACCTAGTTTCGTTTTCAGCTTTTCCAGTTAGCTAGGGAGCTATCATTTTTCAACTGGCTGAAAATTGGGAAAAATTGGAAATGACAGTATGCAGATTCGTACACCTTTTTATCTGGCTTTACATGCAAATCAGAGATGCAAAAAAAAATAAAATATATAAAATTCAACCAATTTTACTCTAGACGGCAGAATTGTATGGTTATTTATTCGCTTGAAACTTGAAAGTTGCTGGCAACTTTTGTTTGTGGAATAGAATAGAACAGAATAACACTTTAGCTTGTTGGGGACGTTGTTAGCTTATTTAGATTTTATTCTGTCGATTTTTATCTAAAGTGCATATGAGGTCAGCATCAATGAGTCAACCAAATTGAAATAATGAGGGCTCCCTCTAAGTTGTTGTTGTAAAGGGAAATAATCACTCTAGAATATCAGGAATGACAGCTGCGACCAGAGGTCAGCAGATCGATAAAAATTGAACAGAAATAAGCAAAGAGACAAAAATGTAAGTACCTGAAATACAAAATAGGATTATTTTCTTACCATCTGGTGCTTAAATAAGCTTTGTATTGGTTGCGGATTCTGAATATGTACACAAACGGTTTACGATTCAGCACAATGTCTGTTTCGGTGGACCGAAAAAGTCGTCTGTAAAGCTCTCGCACTGCCAAGCACGCGGGAATCGGCACTGAAAATGATTGACAGAAATGCGTGATTGATTGCTGGTGCAATCATTGGGCTTTTAAGGAACTCGGACAGTCTTAATGAAGGATTGCCCATAAAAATGACCAGAGAAAAGTTTCAAAGAAAATGATATTTTTTCTATGAAAAAGATAGTAGGTTCAACCCTGGATTTATCCGCAAAAGCAGTTTTCTCATTGGACAAGTACCATTTGAAAAATATGGGTTGAAAACTCTGTTTTTGCTATTCAACATATAGAAAATAGAAAACGTTTTACTAAAGTGCTTCCCCCCCCCCCCCCCCCCCCCCCCCCCCCCGTGACCAAACTAATCCTTTTGCATACAGTTGTAGTTTTACATTTCACACATCATATAAAAAGGCCTGAATGGTCACGGGGGGGAACGCTGTCGAAATGCTCAAAAACACTTTATTATAAAAACTTAATAGAAACTTATTTTGTATAAACCTGTAGGTAAATATCAATTTGCAATGGCATGTACCAGGGCTTTAGTTATGACTGCTTACAAAGTAATTAATTGTCTCATTTTTCAAACAAAACATATGTTTTGGGTACTCAAAAGAACCGTCTCAATGAGACGGTTCTTTTAAGCACCAAATTATAGGTTAAATCTGATGTATTAACGATTTTACGCTCAAAAACTGCGTTTATCTAGACTATGATTTTTACAGTAATACTATGCAGATGTGATACACCTCAGTGCATAAGTCTTACTCATTGACTTGGAACATTACAGGTAATAGTCAAAATTAATTGCCAGCACACCTCTTTAGACGAAACAATGAAATCTTCTCAACCCGAATTTTATGTAAACGCATCACTTTCGTCTCAAGTTTTATGCCACAAACATAATATTTACATGTATTTAGGTGAATACTCGTCGAAACTTTGACTTTCTGTGAAAAAAAATTTGGTCACAAAAAATACCCCCACCCCCTAAACCCTAGAGTCCTAGCATAATTATGCAGTATTTCAAAATATGTTTATTTCGCTAGGTGCACTAAATGTAAGGGTTTGATTTAAGCACAAAACTTTAGTCGTCAGTTATGCATTATCCTAGCCACAGGCTGTCAAAATTTGGGCAGATTGAATAGGAAACTGTCCGAGGTCCTTTGCATACTAAAGGTAGCAGAGGGCTAGAACTGCTGAGTGTACGAATCTGTCTACTGTATGAATCTATCTACTGTCACTCTAATTTGGAAATTCCAACCAGTGACCCCTCAAAATATATAATGAACTGTCCCAACTATTGTTTCATGCAGGATTTCATGTTCAGGCCTCAAGGTAGGAGTGAGGGCGCGCAGTGGCTCAGTGGTAGAGTGCTTGACTCGAAAGGCAACAGGTTCGAGCCTCACCGGCATCACTGCGTTGTGTCCTTGAGCAAGACACATTACTCCTAGCTTAGTACTGCTTCAACCCCAGAAAGACCCTTCCCGGAGTAACTGAAAGATTGTTGACCGGGACGTAAAGAATCAAATTAAACAAACAAAAATCAAGATAAAAAATCTTATATCTCTATCAAAACATATGTTGTGGGTACTCAAAAGGACGATCTCAATAAGTTGGTTCTTTTGAGCACCCAAAACACATGTTTAAAACTGATTGGTCGGAAAATAATTTAAATTTTACGCTAATTTTTTTTTTTTGTTTATCTTAACTATGAGAAAATTGTGACTCCTCAAAATATATACTTAAACGCAAAAGTTTCGCAACCGTTTAATATCTGTGTTTTCTTCAGTATGGTCCATGTTAGAATATTCATATTATCATATTTTATGCTCCTGCACAATGCGGAATGATTTACCATTAATCGGTTTTGATCCTACTCTTCATTCTGACGTTATAATGACGTCACTGTTTTTCAACAATTTACGTCTAGCATTGAGATTTGTTATCTCGATTTAAAAACAAACGGTGCGATGTGAAAGCCAGATGTCGTATCTGACGGAAAAAATTTTAAGGTTTAATAATTATCTTTTATCAACGCTCAAAGTCGCTGCGTTTCTTTGTTAATGTCAACAATTTATCAAAATTGTTCAGTTTATTCCGTTATGTCGCGCGATACTTCTGTCTTCTATGCAATTTGTTGAAGGCTTTCACTTGTGACATTAAAAAACTCGATTATTGATATTTAGTTGTGCTTAAACGGCCAATTACGTTATTTATTGAATGCTTTACGTTGACGTAATGAACGTTAACAAATGCATAACATAACCTGCTTTGATTTGTCTGCCCTTCTGCTTTTGAAAACAGATAATGGTTAAAAACCTTTTCCGAATAAAATGTAAGGTGGTGTTACACTGTGACTCGATAAAATGTAAGGTATTGTAACTAGGTGACTTTTCAAATTTGGGTTGCCTTACATTCCTTGTTGAAGATCGGCAATCGTAAGTCTCACTGGTCTGATTTTTATGTTGTTTGGACGGCAAATCATTGGACTTGATTATCACAATATCGTGGAGTAAAATATTTGGCTCAAAAAGAAGGAAATAGCATTTTAGTAAGAGGTGCGAAACTTTTGCGTTTAAGTATATGATAAACTTCCAAACTCTATTGTATTGTGCTTAACTGGATTGAAGAATTCACCAGTAAAGAATGAGAAAATGTTTCTTTGACAGTGTTTACGCTGGTGGTCAGAAGTTGTCACTATGAAGAGTTTTACTATGAAGATAGTAGATGTGAGCTCTACTTGGTCTGTGGTCCTGAGAGAAAGAGACGCAGACCCGACCGACTCTATCAATATCAGGATTGTGGAGAATGAATTGGCAATAAGTGTAGGAAAATGGTATGTGAATGTTTATTACAGTAAAACCTGTAAAGCGGCCACTCATAAATAGACAAAACAAAGATTTTAATAACAATTGGTAGCTTAATGAAGGTCGAAAGTATTGCAGAATGCTCCATTCTGCAATACTTTCGCCCTGCATTAAGAGATAATTGGTCTTGAAAACCAATTTTTGGTCTTTTTTGAGAGTGGATGTTTTACTGTAAATTTTATATAAAAATTGTTTCACCAAAATTGGCAAAATCTCATTTTAGTTTTGCTTGCCAAATCCAAGAGCAATTATATTAAAAATTCAATAATTATTAAGATTGGCTAGATGTAAACTGCAAAATCTTTTTCTCTGAAACTGCTGATTCTAATCCAAAATAATTTGGCAGAAAAAAGCCACTGTACGATCTTCTTCAAATAAATTAAAGCTATACAGAGGAGATTGTTAGAGAAAATGGCTGCAAGCGGGCTTGGCCAGTTTATGTACAAGCATTAAAACTTGACATCTTATCTGAAGCCAATGGTCAGAATGGAAAACATTTGACATAGGTTAAGATAAACAAAAATTTTCAGAGTAAAAGTGTATATATTTTCTTGCCCATAATTTTTAGCATATGTTTTGGGTGCTCAAAAGAACCGTCTCATTGAGACGGTTCTTTAGAGCACCCACAACATATGTTTTGGTTGAGAAATAAAACAATTATTTTTCTGGTATGCACTCTTCACTAAAGACCTGATTTGAGCATTAATGGTCAATATAGTGCCTTCTACAAAAAATAGCTAAAGCAAATTTGATCCCTCAAAAAACATGGGGGGGGGGGGAGGTTACCCTTCAGCCATTGAAATAACAGTAGTAGTACCTATATTGATTTGTTTCAGGTCAGTCCCTTCCAAGATAGAAGTTACTACTAATGACATGACAACTGAGGTATCCAGATTGTCATATAAAGAAGGTTCATCTTTCCCACAGACAATTGTAAGTACCTCTGTTTTTTTATCCCCCGACAAAGTCGGGAGAGATAAAGTTTTGGCTGCGTCCGTCCGTCCATTCCGTACATCCGTCCACACTTTTTGTCTGTCCGGAACTATATCTCAGTACCTATTGGTCAGATTTAATTCATTCTTGGTACAAATGATAAGTACCATGGACTCTCAATATCCTACAAGTTTGGTCAAAATCGACCCCTTAACAATTGAGTTATTGCCCTTGTTTAAGTATAGGCAATTATAAGGCAAAACCTATATTAGCTTTTTTGTGTGATCTTCACATTTCATCAAAACTATTATATTTAACAACTTCTCACTATAGACCATGATTGCCAAGTGCCTGTAGATAAGAATGGCAGTGTTAATGTTTTACCCCACCCCCTTTGACCCCACCTAAGGGGTCAAAGGTCAAATATTTAAATTTCGCAATAACTAAGGCAATTATTAATATTTTTTGCTGAAATTTTGCATGCAGGCAGAGCAGCAATAGATATGAAACATATCAAACAGGATTTCAGTTTGAAGGCCTGGGTCCGAGCCCCTTCGGGTGGACTAAGGAGGTTGGGCCGAGGCCAAAATTAAACTTTTTCGGAATATGGTCATGTTGCATATCAAATTAAAGCTGACGACCCTGGCAGCAACATGGTAGCAAATAGTTTGCCCACAGACACACCCTTGACCCAGGGGGTGGGGTCAAAAGGTCAAACTATATCTTTTTCTGAAAGAAGTCATGTTGCACATCAAATTAAAGCTGACGACGCTGGCAGCAACATGGTAGCAAATAGTTTGCCCACAGACACACCCTAGACCCAGGGGGTGGGGTCAAAAGGTCAAACTATATCTTTTTCTGAAAGTAGTCATGTTGCATATCAAATTAAAGGGAATTGAGCACAGAGCACCATGAAAGCAAGTATGCTGTCATTACACACACCAACGACCCCTGGGGTGGGGTCAAAAGGTCATTTTTTGTTCTTTTCTAAAAGTGGTCATGATGCACATCAAAGTAAAGTGGAAGAAGTATAGACCTACATGCAAGGTAACACTTTGAATTTACACACAATCTTGACCTCTGAGGTTGGGTTTAAAGGTCAGATATTGAAATTGTGCAGATGTAAGTATATTTTTTATTTAACTAAGCACTAAAACATACTTGACAGGTGTTTGTTATGATCTGAATGATACTGTAGGTGAACTTAGGGTTAGATAAATGGGATTTATGTTTTGTGATTTACACGTTTCTCTCAAATAACCCTTCGTCAGGGGATATAAATTCGTCGAATTTGCCTTGTCATAATTGAGATAAGCGAAAGTTTTGGTAAAAACAACAACACATGTTTTTGTTGTTCTCTCTCAACCCCCAAAATTAATTTTGTCTTTTATTAGAATTGTTATTTTTGCTGTAACTCCATAATTAAGCCATTTGAAAACATCAAACTAGACAACCACTCTCAGATATTCAGGAGATAACTCTTAGAAGCTTACGCTTACTGTCAAGTCCTTTTCATTCACATGCCTTGTTATATCATTGTGGTTTGAATGCTGTACTCTAGAGAATGAATAAAACATGCTTAAACCAGCCACTCTCAATGAAATTATTCCAAATACATCAATAATTTATTACTCAATTAAGGATCATTACATAACATTGTGACCCCCGTGTCTAAATACCTGTGAAGTCACTTGGGGGGTGTTAAAATCAAATTCATCCTCACAAAAAGAAATCATGATTATCGTTTATCGTGCGTGACTTAATATTGGCAGTTTGGACTTCAAATTTTGCTGAAGTTTCTTTTGGGAGCAAAATTTTTGCAATAAATAGTAGTGAAAGACCTTCAATTGTCTTAGAAAAATCAGGTAGTTTAAAAAAACTGACATTGGGACCAAAGGGTTGGTAGTTTGAGACTCATGACCGTGGGAGTCACTGTGTTGGATCCTTGAGCAAGACACTTTATCTGCTGCTTGGCACTCATTCAACCCAGGAAGACAAGAAGTCATCCAGAAATGACTGAAAAATTGTTGATGGGGACAGGGTTTTTTCTCAGCATTTTGGGAACATGACCCGACCCCTAGAATTGGGAATTTTCGCGTCGTTTTATACAAAATTGGGAAAAAACACACCCTATAATAAAAACAAAAATATCAAGTATTTCGTTTATTCAACTTCTTACTCTTCACTGACTCATAAGCAAATTCTGAAATCTGATTTACAATCTGATTTACCATTTGTTGTGGGTGCTCAAAAGAACCCTCTTATTAAGATGGTTCTTTTGAGTACTCACAACATATGTTTTGCTTGAGAAATATAAGAATATTTTTTCTAAACAGCACTCTTATCTAGAGGCCTGGAAAGGTTAAACTTAAAAGTAATATAGGCCTAATAATATAGGCTAATGACCATTAATGATTTAAACAAATTAAAACCACAACTGGCTTATTTTGTACTGTCTGTGCCAATCCACATCAGTCACTTTTTTGTTCATTTCTTCATTGACAGTCACTCATAAGCAAATTTTAAAATCTGCCTTACCATTTGTTGTGGGTGCTCAAAAGAACCGTCTTATTAAGACGGTTCTTTTGAGGACACACAACATATGTCGCTTGAGCAAATTTGAAATAGAAAATTCTTTTTTAAAGCACTCTTATCTAGAGGCCTGGAAGTGATATAAACTTAAAAGTAATAATGGACCTTATAGGCTTATGACCTGTCACCATGTTAATAGAACCACAAGTTGTCATGTAGTGTGAAAATCCACCATAGTAAGTGTTCAACATTTACACTTTTTCGTTCTTTTACAAAGCAATATCTCTATTTCTCATGTGACTGAAGTAGTCAATTATGTCATCAGTTTGATTAGTGGTAAGAGAATCAGGCTGATTTTGTTTGTGTATACAGATTCTCATGAGAGCTTGTAGAGACCCCTGTAACAGTCTGCTTCTTCCTGAGGTGCACAAACTATTCATGAGGCTAAAGACCCTCTCCACCCCTGCTGTGCTGGGTGGTATTATCTTAGCCAGGCCACAGAAGAAAAACATGATAGGGTAACCAGCCTGAAGAGTCTCATCTGCCTGGAAGGCTTCATGCAAATCCTGTGGTGGTGGGTCTCTTCTTTTGAGAATGTACATCTGCCTCTTAAACTGTGTGAATTCCTCTACGATGAGGTGCTCTGCATGCACAGGGTCTGCCACAACTCGGTTGCCCTTAAATACATCAACCCTTTGACGGCCATAGTGGCTGGCAAGATTCTTAATATCTTCCTTTTTATAGTCCCTAAGGTCCTCAAGGTTGTCTGGCACTGTCTGGAGGTTGAAGGAATCAAATGCAGTCAGAACTGGTGAGCAGTGGAAGGCGTCCTCTAATTCTCCGATCATGTAGTGGGTCACTGGCACAGCTACCTCTTCTACAACAGATTCTGGCGTGAAGACTCCATCATATCTTAACCTCCTACGCAGTTCTGTACGGTCGTCAATTTCAGCAAACAGCTCTGGCAGTTTGGAAAAGAACAGATCTACATCTGGGGTCTGCAGGCATGCTCGGAATCTCTCGTTTAGCAAGTGCAGCTCAGATGTCAGATCCTTCAGTCGCTGGTTAACGTTGGAGAATGTTATTGCTGCACTTTGTAGATAGTCACTGAAAGCAATGATGGGATGTAGCAGGTCACACAAGACCAAGATACCAGACACATTGGACTTTGACAGTAGCATATTACGAATTCCTTCCACCTCAGGGTCATGCTTTTTGTCAATCATTATGTCTAGTGCACCAACAATCTACAAATAGCGGTCAATCAAACGCCTACATGCATGGCCATGAGACAGCCATCTGGTTGCAGCAGCCCTTATTATTTTCAGATTTTTCAGGCCGTAGGCTTCCTGAACATCCATAAAGATCTGGTATTTCTGAGGGCTGTAGTGGAAGAGCTTCCAAACACTTAGCAGCAGACTGTCAATATTCTGTAGTACAGGAAAGTGGCCCATCATATGCTTTACATACAAGGCCAGCTTATGGTTCCTGCAGTTTATGTACAGCTGGAATGGCATGTGATGTCTGAATCGTCTCTGAAGGCCTGTGTTCTCTCCACTCATGGTATTAGACATTTTTCAGTTGCACCTTACATTACGATTTGTCCGTCAACGGAGACTTACTTTGGACTTTATTTAAGAGGGGCGATGTCAGCAGTAACTGGAATCTATCTTTTTCGTCTGCTACTAAATATTATATTTTTTGCCCTGAGATCTTTTTTTACCTTAAAAAACAGTGCATACCCTGATGAAATGCCGCATGATGGCATTTCACGAGTTTGCAAGTGTAAAAACATGTACCAAAAAATATATTTCACAATTGAAATGCAGCCGAATATCTTTTTTAAAATTATTTCTTGTTCCATAGATGTATGCATTCACTTGTTGTAACTTGTGAGTAGGTAAATTCGATGTTTCTTCGTCCAATATGTTTATTTTTTGGCGTCAATATTTCATCAAGCTCATGGTTAATGGACAGTGGAAACACATAAGGCGTACGCAACTTGTGCAAGCCAATATAGCTGGAACACGGTAATTGAAAATTATTTGAATGCAAAGGAGATATATCATTCATGTACCGAACTACTAGGCAATTTGGGTTCCTCCTTGACCCTTAAGATGACTTGAATGTATGCACTACTCATTTCTAACTGGAAACAGCGGGGACTTTGACTTTTGTTAAAACCATGGCAGTTTTCTCCACCGACTGTCATGTTTTACGTTATACTGCCATATTTGCCTTTGTATCAAATGCCGCACATTTTCCCTGCACTAAGGGGACAATACAAAAAGTTAAAACATGTAACATTTGCCCAGCTTAACCCCCGCCATGTCAGGGGATTGGGTGTGTGGTTAAAACCGACTGGTAAATATACTTATAGGGAGATATAAGTATCAGGCGCGTTCCTGGGGCATTTTATAGAGTTCCCACTCTGAATAGTCCCCCTATATGAAGCCAGGGGTTTGACCCTTTTGTGGAAAATGGTTTTAGAGCATTTCACAGGGCTAAAATGAGCTATGAAGACACGCAGCATAAACACAATAAACTTCCAAAAATCAAATTGAATAGATAAAACCCTATACTTGCATCGTCAAGTTGTACGCACATGCATATTTTCGTAAGTACTCCCCTTAGTATGCAAAAACTTACGCCAACACAGTCACACAGGGGGCCGTAATGAAGAGACGTCTACACTGACAGTTTTCGTTTTGTCCCCTTGACTGGAATTACACTATTCAATTGGCGTCATCATTAAACTAAAACCATGACGCATACTGGGAAATTGCTAATGTTAAATAAATCAGGGAAGGGCTAAATCACGTATGTGATTAAGCTGCATCCTATCATACCTAGCTCCTTATCTTCAACATATTGAAGGAGTTAACCAATCTATCATAATTATCATTAATCATTATTTCCCACCTTCTGAAAAATGCTAAAATTGTTTAATTCAATACATGCTTAGTTGAGCACCCTTAGAAATTCAGAAGGAGTATAATACAAAAAGACACTAAGTATAGCTTTTTACCTCATGGTATTAATTTGGTGAAGTAGGTTGGGGGTGGAACCACAGTTTTTTTCATGACAAGCTTGACTAAGTGGTTTAACAGTACTTCATGCTCATACCTACGCTAGAAATTGACAACAATCCTTCTTGTACCAGCAGAACTCAATTTTGATCAATGAAAATTTTCTAGGAGTAGAGCTCTGAGGAAGCCTTGATATAATGTAGCTCAATGCAAGGGTAGAGTGTGTGTCTTCTGGCAAACTATTTGCTACCATGCTGCTGCATATACAATATTGTGGAAAGTTTATTGTTGGCCATCGCCCCACCGCTAAGTCCACGTAAAGAGTTTGACCCAGGCCTACAAACTAAAATTTTGCTTGATATGTTTCAATATCTATTGCACTTCTGCCTGCAAATTAAAAATAGGTAAACAATAATTTCAACCTGCCTTAGTTATTGCTAAATTATTTCATGATCAAATTCTATAACAGTATGGGACCTGGTCAAGGGCAATTACAGCTCGTAGTCACTAAGAACGTATAAAGGGTATTCACTACCTAAAAAATAGTAAGTGAGTATGATCAGGAAATACCACAATCACAAACAGCAGACAAACCCATGGCACCATGAGGAAGAGCCACACAACCATAAAGAAACAACAGTAAGACAAATTAAGCAAAGCAACCAGCTTTCTCTTCCCCATCAAGATGATTGCAAAACTAGAATGGACATAAATTAACGTACAACAAAACATAAAACAATTACAGACTCGCACAATGGGAGTAACAATAAACAAAAAGTCAACAACAACAAAACAACTGCCTTAGAACGGACAGCAGCCTAAGCCACTGGGGGCGGGGGGGGGGGGCTTAAATGTATTTTACTGGTACCAAATCTTCGCCCTAGATTCTGCTGTTGTTGGAGTACAAGTAATGTCCAACTCGCACGGAAGCCTTCTACATATATCAGAATGCTCCATATGAATTTCTACTTCAATCAAACCAAAATTCCAAACTGAGTCCTCTTGCATGAAAGTTCCAATCAAGCATCCAAATAAGAGTGTGCAAATGAAAGTGATTCTTCTTTATTTCTGCAGTCAGACTCAATAGATTGAATATAATTTCAGTTTCTAGTGCAGAAGTGGAGGTTGAAATCTTTCTCTCTAACAGAGTCAAACCGTTGCATGAGTTGCAGTCTGTTCTTTATTCATTATGTTTACTTCCATCATAAAATTAGTCCAGAGTGCATTTTAATGTAATCAGCAGACATAAAAAGCATGCAACATTTTCACGACTACAATACATCAGCACTTTTAAAAGAAAATATTAGTTTGCTGAAGATGACTTTATTAAAGCACTTCATATGATTTCCTAGCAAGAAATTAACCGAGTCGCAAGTTACAACTAATGAAGTTGTTAAACGTTTCTGAATTACACTGCTGAGATAGCCCCTCTTAAATAACGTAAGTCTAAGATGTGCTACACCGTACAAATCCTAAGGTCCGCGGTAACTGAAAAATGTCTATTACAACCATCAAAACCCACAAAGTATGCCTTCTTGATGTCCAGCTGTTTTCTGTGCAAAAAAAGTCTCGATGGCCTCCATCAAGGATGCAGCATCAGTACGCTCAACATGGATGATTCCAAGGAAGTGGTCTTTAACTTTGTTAATACCTGACGGACACCGAATCAGAACAGCAAACTGTTCTTTGTGGGCTTCATCGGAGGACTCGTCAGCAAGAAGCGAATAGAATGGGGCTGAGCGCACCTTCATCAGTACTTCTTCCTCCAAAATGTGATCTATGGAGGTAAGAATATCTGACACTGTTGCTGATGAAGCATACTTGATAGGATTGGTCTTACTTTCCATGTACGCAGTTAGACTGGGGGCTTTCAAGTCAATAAGGAAGTCAAGCAGGGGTTCAAACTGGTTTAGCGACCAGTGCTGAGTGACTGTAAAGTAGCACAGTTTCACCAGACTTGCCATGTATGTGCGATTTGTTTCCACGGTTTGAGAGCTTGTAGCTTTTGCTGCATTTTGTTGAAAAAGTTGCAGAACCCTAGGGGTGGAGGACGTATTAGCAGTTATGTACTTGGTCTCAGATCTTAAATGTGGCTCATTTTTTAGGTGTCTTTCCAATTTTCTGGTTGGATGGTCCCCTAGAGTTGTACCTTTTATGAAGATATTGTCAGATTCTTGGGCAAAGAGCTCACATATTTTACAACAATAGCCCCCCTTTGCTGCACTGTAGTACAACCAGTTGTATCTACGTTCATATTTTGATGACATAAACAGTCGCTGGTCTGGAACTAGACATGTATCTTGTGTGCTCTGGGACCCATCAGACGATTGATTGTCATCGCTGCTGTCATGATTTGAATGAGTGTCATCACACTGAGAAGGTACACCAGCGGATGTCGACGGACAATTTTTTGTGGAAGCAGACGATTCGGCAATTTCGGCCGATGCTTCTACTTTTTCGGTCTGTTTGGGGGTGATATATGCAGAATTCTCCGATGCTAATGCTTGCTGACGAAAAAGCACATCTATTTTTTTACTTGACTCCGTTTTTTTTAGTTTCTTTCTGTAATATTTCGTATTGTGCGACATCGCGAAAATATGTTACAAGCTTTTTCTTTTTTGTTATGAGAAAGGTGCCCTGTTTAATCTAAATTAATACGCCAGAGTAGGGTACCAGTAAAATAAACCATGTGTGTTTATTACAAACTCCCCGGCACCTTCTCGAATAAATTCTGCTGAATTGCCGCAAAGGGACGTTACCGTTTGGGAGTTTGCAATATTTGGTTATTTCCCTTGTATCATTCGGACTGTTCGGACCCGCTCTTTCAACCACAAACATGGCGATATTTTGTTATTTTTTCTCCAGTTTTTTTTTGTTCCTTGAATTGGGAATTTTCTTATTCAAATTGGGAAAAAAACATACTTTTTGGCATTGGGAACACGACCGAATATCGGTCGTCAAAACGGGCCAAAAAAAAAACCTGGGGGAGGTAAAGCATCAAAACAAACAAACCAAAATACCTGTTAACCAGAATCCAGAATGAAAAGGGTTAAAGGCAATATTGAAAAAACTTAGAAAAAGAGCTACGTGCGTTAAGAGGTTGTTTTGCCCCCCCCCCCCCCCCCCCCCCCCCCCCCCCTCTAAGAGGCAAAAAAATAAAAATTGCTTTTCACCATTTTCTTCTCATTAGTTTATTAGTTTATTAGAACAAAAGCCAAAGGGTTAATATCTGGTATTCATTTGACTTTTACCGTTGCTATTGTAACAAAAATCGCCGCCAAAATAAACTGAAAACAGGAAATTGGCTATTTTGGAGCAAATTTGAGACATTTGACATAGAAATTAATACTGAGCACAAGCAAATACCAAATATATTTTAAAAGATGATGAGAATTATCATGGCACACAGCATATTAAAAGGTGTTTTGGTATGTATTTTTGTTACCATAGCAACCATTAAATTTAAATAATTGCCAGAACTTTACACTTGAGATATTCTTCTAAACCAACCAGAAGAAATTGGTGAAAAGCAACTTTCAGATTATGGCTATTAGCCCCTTAATGCATCTACCCCTTTAGGCATACTTTGCCTTATTTTTAATCACTGTTATGTTATTGTAGGAATCTAGTCAACCAACCTACTGGAGAACCAGACATAAAGCTCCCAGCCGACGTACAGAACCAGTGTTTACCCCTCCCATGTCTCCCATAAAGGATAGAGAGACGGAAAAACAGGAGGTGAAAGAACCGCCAACATCCAAGGTGAAAACAGTGAAACAGAAATCACCAACAAAGCAGTTAGATTTTTCAGACAAAAAAGGTATTGATATAATTCTCCGTGTGTATGTTTTCCTATACCTCTTTATATTTTTTGCTGTGCTTTACCTAGGGAATGGAGAGCGTAGTGGCTCAGTGGTAGAGTGCTTGACTCGAGACCGAAGGGCCGCGGGTTCGAGCCTCACCAGCGTCACTGCGTTGTGGTCCTTGAGCGAGACACTTTTATCCTAGCTTAGTACTGGTTAAACCCAGGAAGACCTGTCCCTGCTTAACTGAAAGATTGTTGATGGGGCGCAAAGAATCAAATCAAACAAACAAAACAAAAACCTAGGTAATTTTTAGCAGAGTTGGGTAGATGACACATTCACAGCATTTTGGGTATCATTATTGCATAAAATATGTGCCACACGCTTTTAACAGTCAATTTCAACCGGCGCAAATCTATACATTATCAAGGCAATTCACATCCTGTTAATGCATGAATTTGGTACTTTAAATTACACTCGTTCGGAGCTGCTACATTTTATGACAGCTGATCCATTTCAAGATCGGTTTATCGCTCTTATATGGCTCGGTCCTGGAGCACAAATATTAATGAAAACCTCCATGACCTGAAACAGCTACAAAATGTAGTGCCATAATTTTCATAAATTTAGGTGAATATGTCGTAGAATTTATGCAATAATAACCATCAAGCAGTTTTTTTTTCAGTGTGTTAACATTCACCAGATCCCAAGGGAGATAATGCATTAAAAACTATGTTTTAACCTAGATATTACCTTACTTTGTAAGCAACAGATTGACATACTTTTATGAATGGGTGAAAAATAAAAATTCGAGACAAACCTAGACTTTTTCAGGTAGTAAAGTCTAAAAAGAATGGTGTTAAAATAGATATCAATGATTTTTAGCCATCCTTAGCTCTTTGCCTACTGGGAAACTTTTTTGTCGTCTGCTAATATTTATCAACATGAGCTTTTCAAAAAAATATTTTGGGAATATATCGTCAGCGTGTAAAACATTTTGTGGGGCCTGATCTGGGTCCAAACTGTTTGCAAATGTTATCAGCAGACAAACTAGTAGGCCAAGAGTTAAATCCCTTTGGCAATGCATGGTTGAGCCAGAGCTATGTTGACTAGTATGAACACTCTCTTACTCTGCTGCATGGCTGCAAATGCTTTAACTCTTAAATATATGATAGAGCCTTGATACTTGATGATTTTTGTATTTTTTATTAAAACATATTGTATGTATTCTTTGAAAGTGTCTTAACAAACACCCACATCATATGTTTAGACATGGAATAAAATCCCAATTGAATCAGAGTTGGCACAGGCTTGAAAAGCTCTTGAATATACAGGACTGTCTTGAAAAGTCCTTGAAAATTAAATTTGCCTTGAAAAGTACTTGAAAAACTCTCAAAGGGCCTTGAAAACCATTTTCAGGAGTATTCAACACTGTCTTTGGAGACCTAATTCAGTATAAAATTGTGGAGCCTTTATTTGGTGCATCATATGCTGCACCAAATACAGGCACTACAATTTTATATTAATTTTCTATAACTAATATCTTTAGTAATGCAGTCTAGCATTATCAAATAAGAATTTTAACACTTAAATCAGGATTTTTCCTAAACTTTTAGTCCTTGAAAACTGTAGGAAAGTCTTTAAAAGTCCTAGAAAAGTCCTTGAACTTTACTCTTAACTTGCCTGTACGAACCCTGACTTATGTATTGTAGCTTCTCCAGTAGCCTCCAAATCACCGAAACCTTCCAAGAGTGGTGATTCAAAGCAGGCAGCGCCCAAGAAAGACAAAAGGATTGAGGTTGAGGTTAAAGTTTCCTACTTCCTGTCCCCGTCAGAGTTCCATGTTCAGCTGGCCTCGGCAGCTAAAGATGGGCTTGATGAGTAAGATTAACTTAACTCTTTACCTACTTAGTGTACTCTGCTGATAACATTTGCGAACAGTTTGGACCCAGATCAGACCCGATAAAATATAGGGCCTGATCTGGATCCAAACTGTTTGATTCTCTGATAGTATTCCTGAAAGAATTTTTCGAAAAATCAGATTTTAATAGCTTCATGGATTTATATTGAATTTATTTAAAAGACAATTAACATCTAAACTTGAAATTTGATAATATTTTGTTGGCATACTGCAAGTTATAAATGAGCCAGTGCATGAGATTTCCAACAATGTGGCATAAGCGACTAGCAAAGGCTCAGATCAGCCTGCGCATACGCGCAGTCTGATCAGAGCCTTTGCTAGTCGCTTGAGTATTCTATGATTGTTAAGCTACTGACTGTACACCATTTGGAGTTTCTAAGCTTAAATGGAGGCTGCAGAGGCTCGTCTGAGTCTACACTTGTCAAAATGTCAGATTGTTGGAAATCACATGTCATGGTTCAAATAAGGTTTGAATTTCTAAAGTTTCTTAGAGTGTGGTCCTTATGGCATATACATAGTCACTTGTTTGAATGTGCACAAATAGCTTTCTATTGGGACTAGAGTCTATATTTGATTTAGGGCTTACACTCGTTGTGTACATAAGCAATGAGGGTCCTTGACAAGAACGGGTGCATGTGTAGGCTCAGTTGAGTCTTGGCTGTTTACAGATGTGAGAATTACCTCATGTTTTGTATTAGTTAGACTTCAGAAGTTGATGTTGATCCGTAACCAGGCACCTGCAGTAATTTCTTGTTTTCACAGTTTAATGAGTAAAATGGCTGAGGAACATAAGAATAGTGAAGTGACTTGGGTGGCATGGCAGAAAGGTGGTCACTGTGCGGCTCTCTCACAGAGTGGCAAGTGGTACAGGGCTAGGATTACCAATATGATTTTGACCCTCTTGTTTATATTCACAGATTAAGAGTAAAATAGCTGAAGAATATAAGAATAGTGAAGTAACCTGGGTGGCGTGGCAGAAAGGTGGTCACTGTGCGGCTCTCTCACAGAATGGCAAGTGGTACAGGGCTAGGATTACCAATATGATCTTGATCCTCTTGTTTATATTCACAGATTAATGAGTAAAATGGCTGGCGAATACAAAAACAGTGAGGTGACGTGGGTGGCATGGCAGAAAGGTGGTCACTGTGCGGCTCTCTCACAGAATGGCAAGTGGTACAGGGCTAGGATTACCAATATGATCTTGACCCTCTTGTTTATATTCACAGATTAATGAGTAAAATGGCTGATGAATACAAAAACAGTGAAGTGACGTGGGTGGCGTGGCAGAAAGGTGGACATTGTGCAGCTCTCTCACAGAATGGCAAGTGGTACAGGGCTAGGATTACTAATATGATCTTGACCCTCTTGTTTATATTCACAGATTAATGAGTAAAATGGCTGGCGAATACAAAAACAGTGAAGTGACGTGGGTGGCATGGCAGAAAGGTGGACATTGTGCGGCTCTCTCACAGAATGGCAAGTGGTACAGGGCTAGGATTACTAATATGATCTTGACCCTCTTGTTTATATTCACAGATTAATGGGTAAAATGGCTGAGAATACAAAAACAGTGAAGTGACGTGGGTGGCATGGCAGAAAGGTGGACATTGTGCAGCTCTCTCACAGAATGGCAAGTGGTACAGGGCTAGGATTACTAATATGATCTTGACCCTCTTGTTTGTATTCACAGATTAATGAGTAAAATGGCTGAAGAGTATAAGAACAGTGAAGTGACATGGGTGGCATGGCAGAAAGGTGGACATTGTGCAGCTCTCTCACAGAATGGCAAGTAGTACAGGGCTAGGATTACCAATATGATCTTGACCCTCTTGTTTATATTCACAGATTAATGAGTAAAATGGCTGACGAATACAAAAACAGTGAAGTGACGTGGGTGGCGTGGCAGAAAGGTGGACATTGTGCAGCTCTCTCACAGAATGGCAAGTGGTACAGGGCTAGGATTACCAATATGATCTTGACCCTCTTGTTTATATTCACAGATTCATGGGTAAAATGGCTGATGAATACAAAAAACAGTGAAGTGACATGGGTGGCGTGGCAGAAAGGTGGACATTGTGCAGCTCTCTCACAGAATGGCAAGTAGTACAGAGCTAGGATTACCAATATGATCTTGACCCTCTTGTTTATATTCACAGATTAATGAGTAAAATGGCTGAAGAGTATAAGAACAGTGAAGTGACATGGGTGGCATGGCAGAAAGGTGGACATTGTGCAGCTCTCTCACAGAATGGCAAGTAGTACAGGGCTAGGATTACCAATATGATCTTGATCCTCTTGTTTATATTCACAGATTAATGAGTAAAATGGCTGACGAATACAAAAACAGTGAAGTGTCATGGGTGGCATGGCAGAAAGGTGGACATTGTGCAGCTCTCTCACAGAATGGCAAGTGGTACAGGGCTAGGATTACCAATATGATCTTGACCCTCTTGTTTATATTCACAGATTAATGAGTAAAATGGCTGACGAATACAAAAACAGTGAAGTGACGTGGGTGGCGTGGCAGAAAGGTGGACATTGTGCAGCTCTCTCACAGAATGGCAAGTGGTACAGGGCTAGGATTACTAATATGATCTTGACCCTCTTGTTTATATTCACAGATTAATGAGTAAAATGGCTGGCGAATACAAAAACAGTGAAGTGACGTGGGTGGCATGGCAGAAAGGTGGACATTGTGCAGCTCTCTCACAGAATGGCAAGTGGTACAGGGCTAGGATTACCAATATGATCTTGACCCTCTTGTTTGTATTCACAGATTAATGAGTAAAATGGCTGAAGAGTATAAGAGCAGTGAAGTGACATGGGTGGCATGGCAGAAAGGTGGACATTGTGCAGCTCTCTCACAGAATGGCAAGTGGTACAGGGCTAGGATTACCAATATGATCTTGATCCTCTTGTTTATATTCACAGATTAATGGGTAAAATGGCTGAAGAGTATAAGAACAGTGAAGTGACATGGGTGGCATGGCAGAAAGGTGGACATTGTGCAGCTCTCTCACAGAATGGCAAGTGGTACAGGGCTAGGATTACCAATATGATCTTGACCCTCTTGTTTATATTCACAGATTAATGAGTAAAATGGCTGACGAATACAAAAACAGTGAAGTGACGTGTGTGGCGTGGCAGAAAGGTGGACATTGTGCAGCTCTCTCACAGAATGGCAAGTGGTACAGGGCTAGGATTACCAATATGATCTTGACCCTCTTGTTTATATTCACAGATTAATGAGTAAAATGGCTGATGAATACAAAAACAGTGAAGTGACGTGGGTGGCATGGCAGAAAGGTGGACATTGTGCAGCTCTCTCACAGAATGGCAAGTGGTACAGGGCTAGGATTACCAATATGGTCTTGACCCTCTTGTTTATATTCACAGATTCATGGGTAAAATGGCTGACGAATACAAAAACAGTGAAGTGACGTGGGTGGCATGGCAGAAAGGTGGACATTGTGCAGCTCTCTCACAGAATGGCAAGTGGTACAGGGCTAGGATTACCAATATGATCTTGACCCTCTTGTTTATATTCACAGATTAATGAGTAAAATGGCTGAAGAGTATAAGAACAGTGAAGTGACATGGGTGGCATGGCAGAAAGGTGGACATTGTGCAGCTCTCTCACAGAATGGCAAGTAGTACAGGGCTAGGATTACCAATATGATCTTGACCCTCTTGTTTATATTCACAGATTAATGAGTAAAATGGCTGACGAATACAAAAACAGTGAAGTGACGTGGGTGGCGTGGCAGAAAGGTGGACATTGTGCAGCTCTCTCACAGAATGGCAAGTGGTACAGGGCTAGGATTACCAATATGGTCTTGACCCTCTTGTTTATATTCACAGATTAATGAGTAAAATGGCTGAAGAGTATAAGAACAATGAAGTGACATGGGTGGCATGGCAGAAAGGTGGACATTGTGCAGCTCTCTCACAGAATGGCAAGTAGTACAGGGCTAGGATTACCAATATGATCTTGACCCTCTTGTTTATATTCACAGATTAATGAGTAAAATGGCTGACGAATACAAAAACAGTGAAGTGACGTGGGTGGCATGGCAGAAAGGTGGACATTGTGCAGCTCTCTCACAGAATGGCAAGTGGTACAGGGCTAGGATTACCAATATGATCTTGACCCTCTTGTTTATATTCACAGATTCATGGGTAAAATGGCTGACGAATACAAAAACAGTGAAGTGACGTGGGTGGCGTGGCAGAAAGGTGGACATTGTGCAGCTCTCTCACAGAATGGCAAGTGGTACAGGGCTAGGATTACCAATATGATCTTGATCCTCTTGTTTATATTCACAGATTAATGAGTAAAATGGCTGACGAATACAAAAACAGTGAAGTGACATGGGTGGCATGGCAGAAAGGTGGACATTGTGCAGCTCTCTCACAGAATGGCAAGTGGTACAGGGCTAGGATTACCAATATGATCTTGACCCTCTTGTTTATATTCACAGATTAATGAGTAAAATGGCTGACGAATACAAAAACAGTGAAGTGACGTGGGTGGCATGGCAGAAAGGTGGACATTGTGCATCTCTCTCACAGAATGGCAAGTGGTACAGGGCTAGGATTACCAATATGATCTTGACCCTCTTGTTTATATTCACAGATTAATGAGTAAAATGGCTGACGAATACAAAAACAGTGAGGTGACATGGGTTGCGTGGCAGAAAGGTGGTCACTGTGCGGCTCTCTCACAGAATGGCAAGTAGTACAGGGCTAGGATTACCAATATGATCTTGACCCTCTTGTTTATATTCACAGATTAATGAGTAAAATGGCTGGCGAATACAAAAACAGTGAAATGATGTGGATGGCATGGCAGAAAGGTGGACATTGTGCAGCTCTCTCACAGAATGGCAAGTGGTACAGGGCTAGGATTACTAATATGATCTTGACCCTCTTGTTTATATTCACAGATTAATGGGTAAAATGGCTGGCGAATACAAAAACAGTGAAGTGACGTGGATGGCATGGCAGAAAGGTGGACATTGTGCAGCTCTCTCACAGAATGGCAAGTGGTACAGGGCTAGGATTACCAATATGATCTTGACCCTCTTGTTTATATTCACAGATTAATGGGTAAAATGGCTGACGAATACAAAAACAGTGAGGTGACGAGGGTGGCATGGCAGAAAGGTGGTCATTGTGCATCTCTCTCACAGAATGGCAAGTGGTACAGGGCTAGGATTACCAATATGATCTTGACCCTCTTGTTTATATTCACAGATTAATGGGTAAAATGGCTGGCGAATACAAAAACAGTGAGGTGACGTGGGTGGCATGGCAGAAAGGTGGACATTGTGCAGCTCTCTCACAGAATGGCAAGTGGTACAGGGCTAGGATTACCAATATGATCTTGACCCTCTTGTTTGTATTCACAGATTAATGAGTAAAATGGCTTAAGAGTATAAGAACAGTGAAGTGACATGGGTGGCGTGGCAGAAAGGTGGACATTGTGCAGCTCTCTCACAGAATGGCAAGTAGTACAGAGCTAGGATTACCAATATGATCTTGACCCTCTTGTTTATATTCACAGATTAATGAGTAAAATGGCTGAAGAGTATAAGAACAGTGAAGTGACATGGGTGGCATGGCAGAAAGGTGGTCACTGTGCTGCTCTCTCACAGAATGGCAAGTGGTACAGGGCTAGGATTACCAATATGATCCACAAGAATGTCATAGAGGTGAGACTACCTAATTTAACTCATTGCATACTGGGTAATTTTGCAAACAGTCTGGAAAACATGTCCAGTTAGGAAAAAGTTGATGAATTTTGCAATGGATATCATGTGGCAATCCAAATAAGAAGTCAATAGTTTGGATATTCTGTTTATATTTCAAGACATTGTCAGTACCTATTTCCAAATTATTTATTTTTCAGCCTAGCCTGTAACCAAGTTATCAAACAAATCTTGTGAAATAATAGAAAGATCACACAACTAGTTTCAGGATGTATTTTGTGATGTGATGATTAAAATTAATCTCAACTTGCACTCATGTGTCAAGACCATTATCTCTTCCTGGGTGAAAGTTTTGAGGATTATTCCTGAATTGCCAGGAAGACCCATCCCTATATTACTGAAAAACTGTTGACTGGGATGTAAGAATCAAAACGAACAAATCCCTGAATGTAGGATTTTGAGACCGACTTTCCGTAGAAAGTCGGCCTCAAAATGCTGAAGTAGGCTGATAATGATAGCTTCTGGTTTATTTTCAATTTTTCTAAAGACAATTGACCATTCAATTCTGAAAATGTTAATATTTTTTAAGCATTATGCAAGTTTTTTTGGAGACAAAATTTTAGGATTTGGGAAATTATGAGCTTTCACCCATGCCCCTTTCATTGCATATTTTACAGGTCGTCATGCTTGATTATGGCTTTAAGGAGATTGTCAATTCATCTAGTCTTAGACCTATTCTTAAACATTTCCGAGACGCCCGATGTTATTCATTCTGCTGTCACTTAGCGGGAGTGACACCAGCAGGAGGCAACACAAACTGGTCACACACAGCTAGTGAGTTCATGGAGGAACAGATCAAATCTAAGAAGTTGTACATCAGTAGAAAGGTAGGTTCAGAAAACAAAACTTTGATTATTTTCTTATCTATCAGTTACATTACAGTAAAACCTGTGATAATCAGCCACTCAAAAATAGACAAAACAAAGATCTTAATAACAATTGGTAGCTTAATGAAGGTCAAAAGTATTGCAGAATGCTCCCCTTGGAGCATTCTTCAATACTTTTGACCTGCACTAAGCGATAATTGGTCTTGAAAAACAATTTTTGGTCTTTTAGAGAGTGGCAGTTTTACGCATAGTTTACTGTATATGTTTTGGGTGCTCAAAAGAAACGTCTCAATCTCATTGAGATGGTTTTTTTGAGTACCTACAACATATGGTTTGGATAAGAAATAAGAAAATTATTTTTTAATTTTGCACTCTTATCTAGGGGCCTGATAGATATGCAATTATTCAATTATAGAGGGATGTATGAGTATAATAGACACAGCCTTGAAACTTGTTAGCTGATGCGGACTATTAAAGCAGATTTAGAGAGGGCAGTGGCTCAGTGCTTGACTCTAGATCGAGGGGTTGCCTGTTCGAGCATCACCAGTGGCACTGTGTTGTGTCCTTGAGCAAGACACATAAATCCCTGCTAAGTACTGGAAAAACCAAGTAAGACCCGTCCCAACATGACTGAAAAACTGTTGACTGGGACATAAAGAATCAGATCAATAAATATAAAGCATATTGCCTGTTAAACTTTTGACAAAACTCGAAAATCAACTGGAGTTATGACCACAGTTTTAGGTTGGGATTACAGGGGCAGATCCAGGATTTCTGGAAAAGGGGTTCAGATGTATAAAAGGGGGTTCAATTGCTGATTTTACCTCCTATTTCTGAAATATCCCCATGAATAGGAAGTAATTTGGTCTCCAAGGAGGTTCAAGGGAACCTCCTGGATTAGCAGCTGCCAGCACCATTATGGGCAAGCATAATTATCACTTTGGGTCAAAGTGATTCGTTTCAACAATTTCTAGTTTAACCCTTTGTATTCAAGAAACCCCTAAACAAGTACTTTTGCAAGCAGTGAAGACCCAGATAAAATGCAGCATAATGCTGCATTTCATCAGGGTCTTCACTATTTGTAAAGGTAAAAAAGATGTTCAGATGAAAAATAAGATAATTTTGGAAAATTATAAAATAATATCCTGACACCCCTAGTTATGTACAATGGACTATCCCAAGGTTTATTGCATCAAACCAGAAGGAAGACTCCATTAGTATACAAAGGGATGATATTTTATTCAGGGAAACACAGAGAACAACTCGTTGCCGGTGGATCTCATCGTAGAAGAGTATATAGAAGAGACTGCTCTAGAACCTGGTCACAAGATCTACCACAGTCTGATCAGTATGATCAAAGAAAAAGGACTGGCAATCCCACTGAAAAAGTAAGGGAAAACTTTTTGCATGAGTGAAGGTTTTCAGGATTATTCCGGAAGTCATGATTTTTAGGCTGGCTTCCCATAGAAAAAGTCAGCCTCAGAATACTGAATAAGATTGATATATACACATTACTATAATAGTAACTTGATCTGGCGTACTGTATCACGTCAAGTGGATGAGGTCATACCATCGGATCACCCAAGAAGCAAAGCGTCTCGGGTGGTTCGATGATATGGCTTCATCCACGAGACATGATACTGTATGCCAGACTAAGTTACTATTATAATAATATGTTTATTATATACCCTTTTCTGACAATATTGTGATTGTATAATTTGTTTTGGTCTTTACTCCCGAAAAATTGTGGGAACATTTGCCATTACGTTACGTTTCTTGGCATTACATCATCATGTTTTCCGTCTCTGGTTCCATGCTTGAAATTTACTTTACGCAACGTCCCTGCAAAAAAAACAGTAACCGACATTAGCCTCGTTTTAAAGGATGATGATACGGAATAAGAAAAACCTCAGTTCATTGATCCGGCTTCCTGTATCAGATAGCCAAAAACAGACAGTTTAATAGATGTATCATTTTTAGGTATATAATAAAATAGCATCTTTACTTATGTTTGCATGATCTAAGAACTATCAACTTTTTAAACTGTTAATCGTTTATACCTAAAAGATAAACAAAAAAGGAGCGTAAAATTGATTTTTTTTTATATTCATCAGTTTAAACATGTGTTTTGGGTGCTCAAAAGATACGTCTGATCGAGACGGTTCTTTGGAGTACCCACAACATGTTTTGTTGAGAATTAAGAAAATTATTTTTTTGGTATGCTCTTAACTAAAGGCCTGTGGCATATATAGTAAGTTAAGCTAGTATATTTTAAAAAAGAAAAAAAAATGGCAAAGGCACTGATCAGAATATGGGCAGGATAACAGTCCTTCTAGCTCTTATGTATTCTGTTGGAATTAATCATCATCATTTATACTTAAACGCGAAAGTTTTGCAACCGTTTAATATCTGTGTTTTCTTCAGTATGGTCCAAGTTAGAATATTCATATAATCATATTTTATGCTCCTGCACAATGTGGAATGATTTACCATTATTCGGTTTTGATCATACTCTTCATTCTGACGTTATAATGACGCCAGTGTTTTTCAACGATTTGCATCAAGCATAAAAATTGTTATCTCGATTTGAAAACAAATAGTGCGATGTGATAGCCAGATGGCATGTCTGACGGAAAACATTTTAAGGTTTAACAATTAACGTTTATCAACGCCACAAGTCGTTGCGTTTTTTGTTAACGTCAACCAATTTATCAAAATTGTTCAATTATTTCCCTTATGTCGCGCGATACTTCTGTCTTCTATGCAATGTGTTGAAGGTTTTCACGTGTGACATTAAAAACTCGATTATTGATATTCAGTTGTGCTTAAACGGCCAATTACGTCAAATATTGAAGGCTTTACGTTGACGCAATGAACGTTACCAAATGCATAAAATAACCTGCTTTGATTTGCCTGCCCTTCTGCTTTTGAAAACAGATAACGGTTAAACACCTTTTCCGAATAAAATGTAAGGTGGTGTAACACAGTGACTCGATAAAATGTAAGGGATTGTAACTCTGTGACTTTTCAAATTTGGGTTGCGTTACATTTCTTGTTGAAGGTCAGCAATCATAAGTCTCACTGGTCTGATTTTCATGTTGTTTAGACGGCAAATCATTGGACTTGGTAATCACAATATCATGGAGTAAAATATTTGGCTCAAAAAGAAGGAAATAGCATTTTGGCAAGAGTTGTGAAACTTTTGCGTTTAAGTATATATACAACAAAAAGTTTCACTGCATTGTGTCTTTGATTTGTTTGATTTGATTCTTTACCTCCCAGTCAACACTTTTTTCAGTTATTTCAGGAGGGGTCTTCCTTGGTTGAACCAGTACTAACCAAGGATTAATGTGTCTTGTTCAAGGACACAGCACAGTGACGCCGGTGAGGCTCGAACCCTCGGTCTCGAGTCAAGCACTCTACCACTGAGCCACTGTGCTCACTGTTTAGTCATTGAGCAAGACACATTAGTCCTTGCTTAGTGCTGGTTCAACCCAGGAAGACCCATCCCAACATAACTGAAAAATTGTTGAATGGGACGTATAGAATCTAATCAAACAAAACACAACATAATTTTTTTCTCACAGTATGGCTCCTCGAGTATGGCTCAAATGAGCCGAGGCACAGAAAAAGGTACAATTTGTTATGTTTACCCAGTGAAGACTCGGATCAGCATGCGCATGTACACAGTCTGATCAGAGACTTCCCTATGTGGTCTATGGGTAGCTATGGTCCTAATGATTCTTCATACTGACAGCGTAGATTCTGACCACAACATATGTTTTGGTTGAGAAATAAGAAAGTTAATTTTTGATTACGCACCCTTTTCTCAAGTTTGACTGTGTCAGGTCTTTAGTTAAGAATGCGTATACCCAAAAATTAATTTTCTTATTTCTCAACCAAAAATATGTTGTGGGTACTCAAAAGATTTTTTAGAACCGTCACAATGAGATGGTTCTTATGAGCGCCTAAAACATATGTTAAAACTTTTAGTTAAGAAAATATTATTACAATTTTAGGCTAAAATTTCTTATCTAAACTTATGTTGTGTTATGGATGTTTTGCAGGAAATCAAGTGCGGAAGTTGCTGTGGAAGTTCCGAAAGTCAACACAACAAAGTACCCAGTGTTACACTTCAAACCAGCGGAAGGTAACGTGAAGTCTGGCGACCAGATCCTGGCGGTCTACGTGGACTATAATGCTGTAATTTATTTCTACACGATGGGTGGAGGTATGTTAACGTATTCATGGCTTATCTAGTTTTGTTTTTGGAAAAAAGAACCTGTGTCAAATAGATTTTGTTGTCTGCAGATTTTTTTTTCAAAAAAAAAAAATTGTTTAAGAACTTCATATTTGGGGGCTATAACAAGTATTCACTTGCTTCATGGAAGCAGGTGCTTTCAACCCTTTTCCTACCGGGCCACGTAGGGCAGTCGGTAACGTGTCTGGCAACAGATGGGAGTCTGACTGCAGATTCAGGGGTTGCGAGTTCGATCCCGGCCCGGTCCCATACTTTCGTGGAGATCGATTATGAAATAATTTCTACGGTAATTCTCCTTCCTTCTGCTGAATCAATCAATAAGGATTGTTGTCAGTTACAAGCGAAGTACTGATTATTTGCTTGTTTAAGTTTGCACATGGAAAAAAGTGTGGTTAGTTGAACTGACTGTCCCGCCATAACCATAGCTGTTGACTTGGGACGTAAAGCAACAAAACAAACAAATCAACCCTTTTCTTGTCAAACATGACAATTGTAGTTTACACTATCCTCTGCTTATGTACATTGGTAGCCTATATTGCAAACATATGGGGCCAGATCAGAAGGCTCCCTTAGCAGTGTTTTAAAGTGTTTATTTCCATAGTCAAAATAATCTCTTAGGGAGCGCAGTGGCTCAGTGGTAGAGTGCTTGACTCGAGACCGAAGGGTAGCGGGTTCGAGCCTCACCGGCGTCACTGCGTTGTGGTCCTTGAGCAAGACACATTTATCCTAGCTTAGTACTGGTTAAACCCAGGAAGAACCGTCCCGCATAACTGAAAGATTGTTGAGTGGACGTAAAGAATCAAATCAAACAAACAAACAAACAAAATAATCTCTTGTGCATTTGAAACAGATGTAATTAGCCTGGGTTCCAGTCTGATCATTTTTTCTCCTTTTTTATTTTTTCTGTTTCTTGGTCAAAAATGACAGCCTGTGGAACTTTGATTTCATTCGATTTTGAGGGGTTGGCCAAGAAGGATAACGCTATCAGATAACTATTGTGCTATAAATAGTTACAGGAATCCTAGTGAAAAGATAGAAAGAAAGGCAAACATTACTACAGATGTTCGTTCCTCTGCCCTATCATCGAATGCACCTTGTGGAAGATAGTTGGCTTCACGATATAAATTGAAACAGCGCTTTCCGACTTTGGTGTTTTTGTTAAGTACAAAGTTTTTTGCCTTTGTGAGACAGGCATTTAATACACACTGTCAAGATAACACACAATACATCCGAGAAAAACACCATCTCCTTTGAATTTCCACAATATTTTTGACACTTCAGTTTCATCTCTGTGTTTGACAATTCCAATGCTTTGTTTGGAACAATTGGTCTCTAACCAAGTAAACAAATTCCATCTTTATTTTATCGCAAGCAGTGAATTCAATGCATATCAAATGTGAGTAAAATTGGTATTTTTCTACAGTGAAAAAATATCGTATTTTTTCTCTAGTGACTGATATGATTTATATTTTCACTGTAGAATAGAATAGAACTATAGCAAAACAGGGCTTTCTTGGCAATTTTGTGACTGGGATTTTTTAACATAAGGTTTTAAGTGAAGTATAATTGTAAAAAATAACGCTACGCATGTTTTGGCGTCAACATCAAACATAATGACGTCACGGTGTGACACGGGGTAGCGCCAGTTTGCACGTGACGCCTACCGTAAGGCACACTCAATAGACTTTCTTTAAATGCTGATTTCTTGCGTTTCATTCGTTAAAATATGATTCTAAGCCATTTTCTAGGTGCATACTACGTTTACACCCAATGATATACCCAATAAACACACTGCAAAAGTCAAATCTAACGAGAAACAACCAAGTAAAAAGTAAGGTTGTGATTTCTGTATTTCCGTTGAGTATAAAATAAAAAGAAAATTTACTTTTTTACGGCAAAGACAAAATATATTTCATCTCGTGCGGTGAAAATAACAGCATTTTCACTCATGCTACGCACTCGTGAAAAATACTGATTTTTTCACCGCACTCAATGAAATATATTTGGTATTCACCTCAAAAAAGTAAATATCCTCTATTTATTCACGGTTTTACACAGAGTTTCCATGATCAGCTGATTGAGAATGGCATTGTTGTTGCATCCTCATTATCGGATCGGTGTCTCGTTATCATATTTATTACGTCACACTAAAGCATAAGGCTATAATTAGATTAATCTGCTTATCAGATTATCAAAGGGAAATACTACTGATGTCCCCAGGGGCGAATTATGTTTGAGCGGAAATCATACCGTGACAGAGTATGAAATGAGTGGCAAACCATACAGTCAAAAGAGCGGATTGAAAAATCATACAAATGAGCGAATACTCCAGGTAATGACCAGGTTTGACCAGTTTATGACCAGGTAATGACCTTATTATAGTAATATTATAACATAGAATATTACTATGTGTTGCCCCCCCCTCCCCTGCTCACCAATAGGGAGATTGAAGTAGGATTTTGAGCAGGATATACTTTTTTTTTTTTCGTTTAAAAACTGCATTTTGATTTATAACTGTCATGTTGATTTAATACTGTCATGTTGATTTACAACTGTCATATTTACATATATAAATTTGGCACAGTTCAAATATCCACGGCACATACTCTGTATTCAAGCACATTGATATATTCGGAACAAGTAATTTCACCAGATGTATATGTTTCGTATTGCCTCAAAATCAACTCATTTGTTTCTCTCTCTGTCTTTTAATATGGTGCAACAAAGTTGGTTTCTCTCATTTTCACATAGGTCGTGGCCTGCAGCTTTACCAAAACTTCAAGAAATACAAAAAAGGTTGGATGGGCAGTGAAGAAGTGTGCATTAAATGTGCATGAAACGATTCTTTGTCCTTTGTTGTTTGATGGGATTTAAGCCCACATTTCTGGAGGGAATTTCAAGTGAGATGTTACATAGGTTTCAAATAAATAGTCTGCATATTTTGAACAGCGGTTATCTTCCGGCAGGGCAGACATTATGTACATCTTCACAAAAATTGTCTTCTACATCAGAAGGACACAAGAAATGGAGCCCAAACTAGTGTTTCAGCCATTTGCCTATATCATTGTTACCTGACTGGTCATTACCTGGGAAAAGCGCTCTTTTGAATGATAAAATTGTCCGCTCTTTTGACTTATGTTTCTCCGCTCTTTCGTAAAAAATATCTGCTCTTTCCTATTATGGATCCGCTCAAATGTAAATCTCCCGTCCCCAGGCGTCAATATTAATCGAAATCAATAACGGACAACCAATACCTTTTATGTGGTATCTTTTTATTCTCTTATATTTTAGAATATTAGCATTTGAAAATATTGCAAAAAATATAGACGACTAGACCCAGGCTAAGATTTAATAAGTAGATGACATTTTCAGGGCAAAAATATTGGCTGGATAAGGTTTAGAGCTGACTCCTACTTAAGCCATAAAGCACCAATTATGGCTGTCTAGGGAGAGTTAGACTGGGGATCAAAGGATTGCTGGTTTGAGCCTCACCGCCGGTGCAGTCATAGTGTTATGTCCTTGATCAAGACACTTTATCCACTGCTTGGTTCAACCCTGAAAAATTGTTGACTGGGAATCAAACCAAACGAACAAAAAACAAGAGTGACTGCAGCAGAAGACAAATTTTGCAACATCCTCATTAATTTTCAGAAAAATAGGCTGAGATTTTATGTAAAACGCAAGCAGATGATTCATAAGAAATATCAATCCTGATTCAGCTGCTAAAAAAAAGCAGCAAAACTTGAAAAAGTATAGTGTATGACAATAGTTTTTGCCACTTTTTTCCACAGTATATAGATTTCAATGTTGTTTTCAGACGAGCCATTCCAGAAACTTTGTGATAGCCTGTTTGAGAAGTTCAAGGACTCGGTGCCACACTTTGATGAACAAATATGGGTGAAAGGTCAAGGGGTCATTGCCTACTATGTCAAGGATGAAGCCTGGTGTAGAGCAACTATTGTAACCATAGAGCCATCAAGAGTTTATGTAAGTAGTAAGCTAAGCTTAACTGTTAAGGCGCAAGTAGTATGGTAAATGTTCTAAAATTTCAAACACTTTTCTTGTTCTTTCATAAAATAAAATGTTGGCTATCAATAGTCAGAACAGCAAAAAGGGAAGACCCTGATCAGACTGCTTCTTCAGAAGCAGCCTGATCTGGGTCTGCTTTGTTTGTCTATGCCTTTTTAGCTTCAAATAAGAACATTTACTGTAGATTTTTTTCTTTCTATTTTCAACCAATTTATTCTGCTCTAATGTATACCCTCAACATTGTGTGGCTAAACTCCGTTCATAAATTGTGTGGCACAGGTTTTTCGCGGTTCCTGCTTTTATATGTCATTTTAGGTCCCACATCGCTGTGAGAAAGTTACTCGTGTAGACCTCCCCTAATGTCTCCAGCAGGTTCTGTGCCTGTACGAGCTTCTGGCAAAGCCCTGATATCTTGGGAAAAATCAAGAAATTGAGAAACATGCCAGCAGACTAAGACAATTTGACACGTTTGAACCGCCCTCCATGAGCATATTTGGAAATGACAGTATTTTCATTATAATATTTGGGAGTGGTTATTCCAATTGGCGAGAAATTCATGGGAAATCATATAGCGTGACTACACACCGTGTATCTGGAAAATTAAACTTGACGCGCCCAAGCAAGTGAAAAATAACATGCCCTACCATAACAACTTGAGGCTAACATTTCTCCAGCATATATATATTAAACATTTCTACCTGATATTGTTGTAGTCATTATGCGGATCAAAACCATCGAACAGAATATAGCTTTAAAGCAGTTAAAAGGCACATCAAGATCATTGGCTGTTCAGCTGCATCCAGTCCGACAACGAAAAAATTTTCCAATATGTACACCGTGAAAAAGAGTTCGTTACATCAAATGTGCACGGGTATGCTGTCATAAAACACAAGTCAAGTTGTATTGTCGTTTAAACCAAGATATTATAAATGGTGGCAGAAATGACCATTAATAATGTTCTGTTACCAAGATATTACCTTTACTGTGTCTTTTTGTGAGCATAGCCACACTTTCGTGAAAAATGCTTAATTTGAAATGGTCAATGAGGTTAAGGGAATCCCTGTCGAAATGGCACAATTTACGTCGAACTTGCCACAACCATGCACTCACGTCACAGCGTGGGTCTATAACATGAGCTTGCTTGACCAATGCCTTTGAAGGACGCTCCTAGAACTAATACATGTAACTGCTTGCCACCATTACAGGTCTCCCAGCACCCTTATCAACCCCTGCCGTTCCTAACTTTCACGTGTAATAGGACTGGTAAACATTTAGGATATTTTTTGAGAAATATAGAATCTTTTTTTATTCTAACTTGTTATCGAAGCATTCAATATTCGAGTAAAGGGTGTGTTGCATTTGAGCAAGTTAAAAATAGACCCAAAAGACGTGAAGCATATCGATGAATATTGATGTATTTTATGTGGCAATCATCGTCAACTGGACTTAGTCTGTGGGCGCTTTTCTTAATTGTGTGGTTTTTCTCAAGATATCAGGGCTTTACCAGAAGCACAGGCTGCCATGAAACCAGCTGGAGAAATTAGGGGAGGTCTTCAAGAATAACTTTCTCACAGCAATGCAGGACCTAAAACGACGTATAAAAGCAGGAACTGCGAAAAACCGGTGCCACACAATTTCTGAACGGAGTTTAGTTTTCTATCACACCTGTTTTTTCACACACAAGTAGCCATTTGTCAACTTTCATTATTTGAAAACTATGAGTTACTGTTTTAAATGCGCCAATCATGAAATCAGCACAAGGCAAATTTTGTTATACATTGGAACAGCTATATAGCATAGTAGCTCGGGTCAGCTATTTTGCCATAACTGATCAGATTGTTAAACCGTGGTATATTTCCATGTTATTTTTCTGTGATTGGATAAAGCAATAATTATAAGTCTCCCAGTATTCCTTTTGGTTGTATTTAGACTGTAGCATAATAAACCATGCTGTAATATGTCTTGTTTTACCTATTTTTATAGTCAAACGGTGAAAATCATAGTTAAACGCTTGCATATTTAAGGTGTTCAACTAAATTTGTACGTCCGTATTCGTGATCACACAACAGTCTCTAAACTAATTTTTTCCATCTATTTATTGATTTTCCTTATATAAGAATTTTCAATTAAAAATTAGCATTGCATGAAGACAAAAAATAAATTATTAAAATACGGAAATATTTTAAATTAGCCTAGAACTGAGACATATTTTCGTAACGCATATTATTAGTACCAGGCCATTTCAGCCCCGGTAGACGTCAAACTTGTGCTGATTCCTTTCAAAGGGGTCAATGGCTCTCTAGATTGAACACTGTTTAACCACTCACCATTTCTACATCTTAACCCTTAAAGCACCAAGAAAAAAATGCATCTGAAAATGTCGTCTGCTGAAGTCGTCTGCTGCAAATAATTGCCTAGCATAACTGACAAATTAAGTATAGAAGCAAACAGCGTGGACCCAGAACAGACTGCTCCTATAGGAGCAGTCTGATCTGGGTCCACACTGTTTTCCATAGAGGCTTTTAAAACATTTCAGCAGGCGAGAAAAGCAGATGACTTTTGTTGCGATTGGCGCATTAAGGGTTAGGTAACTTAAGCTTTCAGGTCCAGGTTTACATTAAGGACTACAATGTACATCATCTTGATAGTTTTAATTCTTTGTCTAGGTTCACTACATTGACTTTGGAAATAGTGAGTGGGTGTCACATGACTTGTTAAGAGCAGACATTGCAGAGTTCCTAGACCTTCCACAGCAGACCTTTCAATGTACTTTACATGATCTTAAACCTGTAAGTATCAAACTTTTAATCCCTTAGTTTCCATATTTAGCTCACATGAACACAACATGCTCATTAGGCCAAATAGAAAAATATGTGTGGTTCAGGTTACACTGAAAAAAAAATAGGGTTGGTAGGTAGGATTCTATTTTCTTTTCTTTTTTTTTGAAGACTTTTTTTTCTTGGAATATTCAGACCTGCTTTCAGTGTTCAATCTAGAGCGCGCCATTGCGCCATTGACCCCTTTTAAAGGCAACTGGCGCAAGTTCGATGTCTACTGGGGCCGAAATGGCGCACTACGAATCCTATGAGGTTCGAAAATATGCAACAATTTCAGCTAAAAAACGTAAAAATCGCCATGAAACATCGTGGTGAAAAGCGGAAGTTTACATTTTTTACTTGGTTTCCCTTTCATTTAACACGGAAGTACAGCTTTTAATGAAAAAGGGAAACCAATCTACTACGACTGTTAGCATACTGATCGTGCAACTACGATTTTTAAAAAAAAACACCTTCCGTTGCATTATCTGGCCCCCTGGGTGTTGTGTCGTCTAAAGATCTGCAAAACAGCCGTGGTTTGCTTCTTTTATTTTAACAGATAATTCCCCTGAAAGAGTTACATTTAAAACTTGTCCAGATAAATTTATCAAACAGCTAATAAAATAGCTAGCTTAGTAGTGGTGTATAAAATGGGACTCAGTTGAGATGGAAAATTAAAGAGGTAAGATTTTACTTTGGCTATCTTCATCTTTCTTGTCTATCAGACCTGAAGGAGCTGGTGCTTGGTGTAGGTTTCAGTAGTTCCAAGTACCCCACCCCCTTCTTCAGATTTTCTATCTTACCCCCACTTTATGTTGGCCGGGGAAAAGGGCTGGGGGTGAACAAAAAATCATTATGTATAGGGGAACCCCTGCCCAATTTTTTTTTTCAGTCTGTTGACTTAGTCATTTTCAAGCAAATTCTATAAAGGGGGAGACCCTGCCCAAAATTGTTCATGATGGGTTGGCCTCTTAAGTCATTATTCAAGCATTTTATTTGTGCTTCCCCCTTCCATTTTAATGGTTGCTGCAGGTAGTATACACCAAAAATATTTTCAAAATCAACAATTAACTAGGTATAATGTAATCTCCTTCTTACACCCATATTCTATACACTGGGTATTTTTTAAATATAATCAGTCTTATAAGTAATTTACTGTTTTATCACCTATTTATGTGAGGGCCCCTTCTTTTTCTAAATGGCCCCCTATTTTAGGTTGGATGGGCCCGGTCGGCCCCCTTTGCTGCAATCCTAGATTGAACACTGGCTTTGAAATGTAATGAATATGGCAAAACTGATATAAAAGGGTCTATTTTTGAAGATATAACCTTGTTTTAATCCTTTTTACTTCCAATACATAGAAATTTAGATTTCCATTTCAGATGATCATTTTGATATGTATATTTACTCCAAATTCTGAAGTTGGAAGAGAATATTTTGTTCTGCTATTCTCTTCTAACTTCAGAATTTGGAGAAAAAGTTTAGCACAGAGGATAAAATTTAGAGTAGGTCGGGTAACCTGAACCACATATGTTTTTCTTGGTATTATATGGCTGGTCACGAGAAACCCTATCATCTGAGTTTCCAACTACTTAAAACTCAAACCAATCTGTTCAGCTACAGAGATTAGCTAGAATATTTAAATTTTGCATGAAGCAAGTTAAGATTTTATACTTTTCAAAAAGTGAAAAATAAAGGCACTGATCAGACTGCACAGATGCACAGGCGGGATCGCAGTGGTAGAGTGCTTGACTCGAGACCGAGGGGTCCCGGGTTCGAGCCTCACTGGCCTCACTGCGTTGTGGGTCTTCAAGACACATTTATCATAGCTTAGTACTGGTTCAACCCAGGAAGACCCATCCCGACATAACTGAAAAATTGTTGACTGGGACATAAAGAATCAAATCAAACAAACAAAAAAGACTGGTCTGTGCATTTGTTGTTCACATGTAACAGTAAGGATTTCGTGTAACGAGACCTACATAAAAAGGTCTATTCAACAAAGTCTCAATGAGGCTTTCGAGTACATAAAACATGTTAAAACTAATGGATAATTTGTATGTTTGTTTGATTTGATTCTTTATGTCTCAGTCAATAATCTTTCAGTTATGTCAGGATGGGTCTTCCTGGTTTGAACCAGTACTAAGCAAGGGTAAATGTGTCTTGCTCAAGGACACAACACAGTGACTCTGGTGAGGCTCGAACCCGCGGGCCCTCGGTCTCAAGTCAAGCACTCAACCACTGAGCCACTGTGCTAAATAAACTAACAATATATTCACAATTTTATGCAAAAAAACTTGCTTAACTGGACCTATGTCTCTAAGACATAAACAACTACTGAATGTGCACTTAACTCTTGATCTCCTAGTGTCGTCTGCTGATAACTTTTACAAACAGTTTGGACTCAGATCAGGCCCGACAAAATTTGGGGCCTGATCTGGATCCAAACAGTTTGACACTCTGATGGTATTCCTGAAAGAATTTTTCGAAAAAGTTGATTTTGAAAAAAATCAACAGATGACAAAAAGCATCAAAAAATTCCCAGGGGGCAATGAGTTAAACTGGTATGTGTGTTAATTAATATTTATTTCAGCACTGTTTACCTAAATGAGCCCTGACATGAGATTTCCAACTTTGTGGTATGTGCCACCAGCAAAGGCTCAAACCAGCCTGCGCATATCAGAGCCTTTGCTAGTTGTTTGAATATTCTATGACGGTTAAGCTACTGGCCTAACAGCATTTGGAGTTTCTAAGCTAAACAGGAGGCTGCACAGGCTGGTCTGAGTCCATTCATGTCAAAATGCCACATTGTTGGAAACTCAGGTCATGGCTCAAATATAATGTAATGTTTTATCATTTCAGACCTCTGTTGACGGGAAATGGCCTGTAACGGTGGTGGAATACTTACATACTGAACTAGTCAACAAATTCTGTCATATTGAAGTTCTGGTAAGTCATTTTACCTGTACTCCTTGAGATCACTAAACCGTTAAACTTTGATGGCTCAATCTCTTCTGTACTCCCTTCTGTTGATTCGCTGATTCAAGAAGGGTTGTTGTCAGTTACAAGGGAAAGTATGTGCTTAAAGTACTGGTTAATTGCTTAGTCAAGCTTCCCAGGAAAAAAAGTGTGGTTAGGTGAATTGATGGTCCCAACATGACCATAGAGGTAAACTCTTTTGTACCAAACACCATGGAACGCTAGAACTCATTCACCAGTCCCGACAATTTCCCTATATATTTAATGTAAAATGCACTCCAGGGCTCGAGGAACGATAACTAGAACCAATACCAAAATAGGGTTTCTGTGCACTATATTTTGAACCAGTGGATGGATTTTGACTAAACTTGCATAGATACATTGTTGGAAATGTGGAAAGAGTTGATGAGATTTTGGTGACCTTGACATAATTTTCAATGTCACCATCTAATAGACTGTATAAATCAGCCATTTCCACACATTATCTTCTGAACCGGTGGTTCAATTTTAACCAAACTTGCATATATTGATAGGAGAGGGTTAAGAGTTGATTAGATTTTGATGACCTTGACCTTATTTTCAATTTTGGTGACCTTGACCTTATTTTCAAGGTCATGCCAGCACTTTGAAATGTCAAATTTTGACCAAAATAGGGATTTGTATGATATCTCTTGAATTGAACGATGAATTCTAGCAAAACTTTATGTATTGTATCATTGTGGCAAAATGAAGAGTTGATATGAATTTTGTGACCTTGACCTAATTTTCAATGTCACATAATTTTCAAGGTTACCATCCTTTAAAAAAAAACCTGTAAAATCAGTCTTTTTATGAGCTCTGTCTTCTGAACCAGTGGGTGGCTCTCCACCAAACTTGAATAGATATATTGTTTGGAGACAAAAGAGTTAGATTTTGATGACCTTGACCTTATATTCAAGGTAACCACAACACTTGATAATTTCAAAGTTTGACCAAAGTTGTTTTTGTGCATGCTCTCCCTTCAAATAATTGATGGATTTCAGCCTGTAGCATTGTGACACAATAATGAGCAGTAAGCATGCTTGCTGATTCAATTTGCAGTCTGGGGGTGGGGGTGGGGGGATGTAGTTTACCTCTGAAAACACTGCTTTAATTTGATATAGGATTAAATTACATTGGAAACATTGATAATTATAAAAAAAAAATCTGAAAGACAAAATCTACTTGCTTTTTACAGTTACAGGTCTATTAGCATAATATCTAGAAGTGCCAATAAACACCTTCAAAGATAGAAACACATCAAAGAGATCATTCTCTTTTGATACACTTTGGTAGCCTATATTGCAAACAGTATGGGCTCAGATCAAAGTCTGATCAGGGCTCATAGTGTTTCCTTCTGTGGTTAAAATATTCTGGAGCTCATTTGGATATGTAGCAGATATAATATGCAGAACACATAATTTGTTGCCAAAAATATTGGCAGTATAAATGTTATGCTGAAAAATAAAGATCATTCTTTCAAAAGACCAAAACACATGTCAAAATGTTTCAGCGTAAAATTGTCAGGTTATACATGTGTTTTGGTCACTCGTGAAAGAATGGTCTCACATGTATAACTTGACAATTTTACGATGAAACATTTTCTAATGTTGATCTTTGAAAATTTCTGAGTGTCTTGCATGTGCAGGATTTTAGTTAAGAGTGCATGACGAAAAGTTTAATTTTCTTATTTCTCATCCAAAACATATGTTGTGGGTACTCAAAAGAACCGTCTCAATGTTCTCAACTGTTCTTTTGAACACCCAAAACATATGTTAAAATTGATGGGTAAGAAAATATTTACAATTTTACGCTGAAAATTTTTGTTTGTCTAAACCTGTGAATATGTATGTAAAGTTCTGTTATAATTTCAGGAGAAATCTGGAGACAGACCAATGGCAGTGAATATAACATTAAATGGCAAAGATGTAGCGGCAGCCCTGGTGCAATATGGTATGGCTCAGCGAGGCAATTATATCACTGACCAGGAACACCAGAGCAAACAGATTGATAAAGTTTTGAAGGTATGGTTAGCGTAGCTCTTTCACCCAACTTTATTGACTATTTACCTACTAGTGTCATCTGCTAATAACATTTGCAAACTTTTTTGTACCCAGATCAGGCCGGACATTTTGTCTGGCCTGATCTGGATCCAAATTGTTTGACACTGTTGGTATTCCTGCAAGAATTTTTTTGAAAAGGTTGTTTTGGAAAAAAAATAGCAGTCGTCAAAAAAGCATGCAAAATTACCCAGTAGGCAAAGAGCTAATCTATAGCTGGAGTGGTGTAGTGGATCAAGCAGTTGGTTGTCCTGTAGTCTGAGGGGAGATAATGTACCATAGGTCAGACTGTCTAGATAAACAAAACTTTTGAGCATAAGTTTTTGAATATGTTCTTAACCATCTGTTTTAACATTTGCTTTGGGTGCTCAAAAGAACCATCTCATTGAGATGGTTCTTTTGAGAACCCACAACATATGTTTTGGATGAAAAATAAGGAAATAACTTTTGATTACGCTCTCTTATCTCGAGGTCTATGTTCTATATTTGCATGCATATGTCATTTAGACATTATGAATGGAGAGGTGATTAGCTTTTGATATTCTTTGTACACTGTCACACCTTATTTATGATATGGTCATCAAGAACCACAATCAGCCACCGTTGTGTAAGTCGTCGTATAGGGTTTAGATATAATTTTGGTGCCCCACCCATTAACAATTAACTTAATTGTCTTATATTTAATGCTGTAGCATCACAAAATATGCTGTGATATACCAGGCCCCGAGGTTAAAAACTTCATTCTCAATTCAACTGAGCATGAAATTTATCATGCTCATAAATATTAATTTTGGCATTTTGACATTTATAGCAAGATAAATAAAACATCTGTGTGTGATAAGCACAAAAAATATTTATATTTTAGTATTTTGGCTTTACCGAGCAGTTGAAATTTCATTCTTGGTTGAGTTGAGCATGAAAAGAGTTTTATAATCTTGAAGCCAGGCCTCAAGGTTATTAAACTTGAGTACAGTCTCAGACTCAAAATAAAGCACATTGATCGGCTGCTTGCGGACAGGTTTCCGCAAGCAGCCAATCATTGCACTTTATTTTGAGTCTGAGAATTAACTCAAGTTTTATAACCTCGAGGCCTGGTTTTCAATAATGATAGTATATCTGATGATTAACAGCATTCAGAACTTAAGCACTGAAAAAAAATAGGGTGTGTGTGAGGGGATGGGAGATATGGTGTAGAATATGGAAGCGACAAAGATATTTTATTGTAAACTCACCAGTTAAAGTAATGCATAGTGGAATGTTTTTTGAAATAGAGGATCTTACATGAGTGCTCATGTTTTATTGAATTTATCAAACAAGTTGGGGAAAAGAGATAAAATGCGAGGCTTGCCGAGTATTATATCTCTTTTTCGCAACGATATTAATAAATTCAATAATACAAGAGCACTAATGTGCGTACAGGAATTCAGTGAACAACGCTTTTTTGCGTTTATTTCGTTGTGTGCGGACTGATCGCACAATGACCATCAAATTTTAATGCATCTATACACCGCCTAATTGGTGATATTTTTTTCGTTACAAAATGTATAGTCAAATTGGCTGTGATATGATGGAATTTGTTCTCATTTGAGCATCTGCATTTTTTAATTTACCCTAAATGCACCTTTGTACGGATCACTGCCTTTAGTTTACTATCGATGAATAATTATACAGTTTTATAAGACGAAGTAACGTGTCTTATCATATCATAATAGTTGCATCAAATGCGATTTATGGCAATAGTTTGGGCTCACAGAATTTTTGCACACGAGAAAATATTGAGGCCTTAATCCCAGTGGGTACCCGTCCACTTGTTCCTATAAAATGAATCTCTGTGTTCCCCTGTTCCTCAATTTAAAATCTTGATTTTCTGTGTTCCCTTCTTATCTGATTATCAGATTTTAAACATTTTCCAACTTGTTTTATTAAATAAATGGAACTTTTTATTTGTTTATTTCAAATACTGATTTGTTGACACCAGACAATGCAAAACATGCATGCCAAGGTAAGTAAGGGTGCAAAGATCAGGAATCGATACAATCAAGTACCACACCCGACCCAGGATACCAATGGGAAAGTGACAAACTCACAGCAGACACCACAAACGAGAGCCAAGAGGTCAGCCCTTTCCCAGCAGGTGACCACAAAGCACATATAAACAGACGCGTACAAAGACATAGCAAACACAAGACAGAACAAAAACATAAAACGTAATTCTGGGCAATTATAAATGATAAGAGAAAATAATCACAGGGCTCTTCCGTTAGGTGTAATTCAAGTGAAAAAGGACTCATCCAATAAAAATAATGCTGAGGCTGGAAGGAGAAACTAGTTCCTCGATGTTGATGTCTACCGAGTGGATGTTGTCGAGTACCCCTATTGAAGTTGAAGTGATGGGGTGGGAATGTGCTTGGAAATAGGTTGAACAATATATCAGCGGATGTCATATTTAAGTTGTGACATGTGATTTCCAACAATGTGGCATTTTGACATGTGTAGACTCGGACGAGCCTCTGCAGCCTCCTTTGAAGCTTAGAAACTCCAAATGGTGTTCAGTCAGTAGCTAAACAATCATAGAATACTCAAGCGACTATCAAAGGCTCTGATCAGACTGCGCGTATGCGCAGGCTGATCTGAGGCTTTGCTGGTCGCCCATACCTTATTGTTGGAAATCTCTGAACAGCCTCCTCGTTATTTTTTAATATTATTATCTGTTGCACTTGTAATATGTGTCCTAGAGCTGTCGAGCAAGCAATACAGATCACGACGCGAGAAAACCTGTCTTCTGGATTTACAACAAAGCGAGTTTTAACCAGTCTCTTCGGCTATACAGGCTAGCTAGAAATTGAAATTTCTCTCGTAGCAAGTGTAGATATGATTCATTTAAAAAAGCAGACAACAAAGTTGCTGATGAGACTGCGCGGATGCGCAGGCTGGTCTTTGCCTTTACTGTTACAAATTACCGAAGACAGGTTTTTGCAGTCGCGGTCCAATTGCTATCCATGAACGCTTAGAAAACACAGGAAATATGATAACTCAGACATAATTGTAATTTGCGCAGTCTCTTCAAAGCATTTGCAGTGTGTACGTATGTAGACACACCAAGAGTTATCCTGCTGGTGACTGTTTTCTATATAATACAACCTGATATACGAAAGTAAACATGGTATTCATTGAACTGTATAAACCACGTGTTACCCATATGAAATACATTGAGGGAAAATAAGGGATTTTCTAAATCGAAAACGACTAAGTTATTTTATTTTACAAGAGATCCCAGACTTATTTTCCTATCATAAATATTCAAATACCCAATTGTATATTAGGCGGTGTTTAATTACATGTATGTGCAAAATTTTAGTACAAAATTTTATCATTAAAGACATTATAAAAAAGAAAAACGTTGTTCACTGAATTTCTGTACGGACTATAGTGTTAGATTCTATTATCATATGACAAATACTTTGAAATCTCATTTCTGGCGTAAAAACGTTATAATTTTGTCATTATGTATGCAACCTTGTTACGGATGTCATAACGTTTCCCGTAAATCTATAAACCACTAGTGATTTATTGATTTTATTACATGGTGTTATTTCACTCCCAGACGCGACATCATATGATATTTATGAATAAACACTAATTTTCTGAAAACAAATAATATGAACAAAAAAGAACAACTTCATATGTGAGAAAGGCTAGCAAATGGGAATAACAATGTATTTACAGAATAAAACAATTGGTAATAGCAGATCTTGGCTGTAGCCATGGTTGTGTATCTTTATGTTAAATGTCCCACCAACAGCTTAGGTAATATGGAGACCGGGCCACAGCTTAAATTTTCATTCGGCAGACTGGTGAACCCGTGGGTTGAATTTGCAATCTCTGTTTACAAGGCTAGTGCTTTATGCACTACACGACATCCTAGCAATGGTTTGATGACTCTATAGAGACCAGTGGTAAAACTGTTTTCAATGTGGGTAAAAACAACTCCATTGGACTGGCTTCAAGATAAGAGTGTAACTGAAAATTCTTATTTCTGAACAAAAACATATGCTGTGGGTACTCAAAACAACCATTTCAATGAGACATATGTTAAATCTGATGGGTAACAAAGATTTTAACTATTTTATGCTCACAGTTGATAAAATGGTCCTTCATCAGCTGGACTACTATACTAGCCTATGTTTCTCTTACAGGATCAGAAGTCGTACAAGTTAATGAAACTTGGGACAGTAGAAGACATAGCGCCTGTGATAGTGACACATGTTGAGCTGCCAAATGTGGTATGTTGTGATTATACTAACTGTTTATTCTTTCTGTAATAGCCAATTCACACTGTACACAAGGTAACTAAAACTCATGAGAGTGTTCATTATACCCCCCGCAAACTTTGTTTGGGGTGGGTATACTTTTTTCATGTTGTCCGTGTGCGTCCGTCCGTCCGTAACGTTTTGTTTCCTTAATATCTTGAAGAGTCATTGCTAGATTTTCATCAAACCTTGCAAACATGTTCATATATGCAAGACAAATATTTTAAACCAAAAATTAAGGGCTAGGGGCCAATTCTATTAGAGTTATTTCCCTTTGTAGTTCTAAATGGCTTTTTATATAGGGTTTTATGCTTATGCTATTGTAGTCCATACATGGGCTGATCAACTCCTACCACAGCTTTTGATGGAACAATTTGATACTTTGCCTATACATTGTAGACACATTGAACATATGCATGAAGGAGTTTGGTAAAAAAAAACAATTTTTGACAAAATGACAGCTGTGAGAACTTAGACAATTTTTCTCTGATAAGGTGTTTTTTGTATATGCATAGATGGTGCCTTCATGGGCCGATCAACTCCTACCACAGCTTTTAATGGAGCAATTTGATACTTTGCCTATACAATATAGACACATTAAACATATGCATGAAGGAGTCTGGTTGAAAAAATATAATTTTTGACAAAATGACAGCTATGAGAACTTAGACAATTATTCCCTTATATGGCTTTTGTATAGTGCATGGATAGTGCCTTCATGGGACGATCTACTCCTACCACAGCTTTTGATGGAGCAATTCGATACTTTGGTGATACAATGTAGGCACATTGAACATATGCATGAAGGAGTTTGGTTTGGAAAAAATTATTTTTGTCTGCACAGATTCTACTGAAATCTTCTTTTCAAAACTAAGGTCTGCTGGTTTGAACTATAACATGCCAAGTTTTTTCACTGACTCTTACTGTGCGGGGGGTATCTAATAAGCATTGCTTATTGACTTTTTTCATTGAACCTTAGAAATATATTTTGGGTAGAAAATTATTCTGCTCTTTTACTCTTAACTCTTTGTATACAGGAAACTCCTAAATGGGTGCTTTTGCAAACAGTGAATACCCGGATAAAATGCAGCATAATGCTGCATTTCATTAGAGCATACACTTTTTTGTAAATGTAAAAAAGATCTTCAGACAAAAAAAAATACATAACCAGCCAACCCTATATATGTACAATGGACTATCCCAAGTTTATTGTATCATACCAGAAGGAAGCAAAGCTATGACATGTGTATAAAGTATAAGAACAGCTGTTTGCTTTTTAAGGGTGTCAAACATTCTTATTTGTACATGTTGAAATATAGTTGTAAAACCTCAAAACCTTAGTCTCTTGGGGGGCAGGGCAGTGCGCTCTGCTGCAGCTTTCAGAGAGATGGCCCTGTCATATCTGGCTTGTTGGCTGGATGAAATTTGCTTCAGTCTATCCCATTCTTCTTTTCTATCTCCCTTTCTCTTTGAGGAATCCCATATCACTGAAATATTGTTGACTGGGACTTTAAGCCATAACTCAATCAAACAAAACCTCTCTCACACTCACTCATTCATGATCCCTTTCAAGTTGTTGTTAGATACCTATCTATTTGTGCTACTAAGGTTTCATATACAATTCGCATAGATATAAAGTGGTAAGTGTTTACAGATCCACTGAAATAAGGTGGTATTCTAGCACCAGTGCTACTATAATCACAGTGGCTCAGTTGGTAGAGGGTTGGACTGGGGATCATAGGGTTGCTAGTTCAATACTCAAATTGACAATACAGACACTGTGTTTTGTCATTGAGCAAAACACTATCTGCTGCTTAGTACTTGTTTGACCCAGTAAGAAAAGAAATTGTCCCAACATTACTAAACAAGTGTTGACTGAGACGTAAAGCATAAGCACAGACAAAAATAGAGAGATAGAGATACTTAAATGGCCTAAAGATAAGAGTGTGTGATTAAAATATTTAAAAGTTATCTTTTATAATATTTCTCAACCCAAAAGATATGGTGTGGGTACTCAAAAGAAAAGTCTCATTGAGACAGTTGTTTTGAGCCCCAAAAACATGTCAAAACTGATTGATATTTGAATGTTCACAATTTTATGCTTAAAATTATGTATATCTGGTTCTATGCATAAGCTTTCCTCTGGACATACTTTATCAGATTCAATATAATTTATTTCCAGGTGTATCTACAACATACAAGGACAGTATTAGATGAGAACCAGCCAGAAGAGAAACAAGACCATGTGATCAGCATTAACAAATATCTCGATAAACTGGAACAGTTGTCTGTAGACCTGAACAAAGTTGCTCCCTCCCTACCTGTGATACCACTACCAAAGATAGGTACAGTAAAACCTGTCTAAAACAACCACTCTCAAAAAGAGCAAAAATTGGTTTTCAAGACCAATTACCGATTAATGCAGGTCACAAGTATTGCAGAATGCTCCGAGGGGAGCATTCTGCAATACTTTCGACCTTCATTAAGCTATCATTTGTCATTAAGATCCTTTTTTTGTCTATTTTGGAGTGGCCGCTTAAGACAGGTTTTACTGAACTGTAGGATATCAGCAATAACAAATATCTACATAAACTAGAGCAGTTGTCTGTAGACCTGAACAAAGTTGCTCCCTCCCTACCTGTGATACCACTACCCAAAATAGGTACTACATGAGTTAAAATTTTCAAGGATATTCCTGAAACCAGAATTTTGAGGGTGACTCTGTCGGCCTCAAAATACTGATTTAGCAGATTATAAAAGATTCTCTGTTTTACTGTTTGATTATCTATCTAAGGAAAGTAACCATTTTAACATGAAGTCTAGTATAGTTTTCAGGCTTAGTGAGCACAATTTAATATTTGAATGATATTCAGTTTTTTATGCTCCACCATATGTGAGAGATATGGTATTTGGTTATACCATTTGTCTTCCATGTGTCTGTCTGTCAATTCATGGTCATTTTCATTTCCAATATCTTAACTTCAGTAACTGTTGACAGATGATAAAATTCTTATTTTTAGTGCTAAATAGATATTTAACAAAAATGAATAAGTGCCTTATCATTTCAGTGGTAAATGGAAAGTGTTTGAATTTTACAGGAACTTGCCTATATGAACCCTGTATGCAGTATGATCAGTGTCATATCTAAACTACCCTATTTACCCTAAATAATCAGCTAAATCTGAGCAAATAATGTAAACTCAGCTCAGACTGCTCATCAGGTAGAAACTCAGTGCAGTTCATTATAACATAGATTTGTACATAACAGGGTCATGCTGTGGCCCCCGATTTTTTTTACCATGGAAGTTTACAAAAGAATTATAGGAAAATGACCATTAATTCCTGTAATTCCTTTGTGAAATTGTCACTTTTATAACAGGGCTCAATTATAACATGGTCAGCCCATTGCCTTGGACCCCAAACATAGGAGCTGCGACATGATATTTCCAACAATGAGGTATGTGCGACTCGCAAAGCCTCAGATCAGCATGCGCATGCGGGCAGTCTGATCAGAGCCTTCGCTAGTCGCCTGCAAATTCTATGAATGTTAAGCTAATGACCAAACATCATTTGGAGTTTCAAAGCTTAAAAGGAGGCTGCACAGGCTCGTCTGAGTCTACACTTGTCAAAATGCCACATTGTTGGAAATCTCATGTCGCGGCTCATAGGGTTATAAAGGGACTGAATGGTACATGTTTGAATTCAAGGATAATAATGGTAAAGAGATTTTAACAGTAAATACACTAGTCTCTATAGCTGAGCAGGGTGGTTTGGTGCAGTTTTTGTCATGATGTGACTCACATATGGGCCTCGACGTGAGAAAACCTGTCTTTGGGGGTTTGCAAACAACAAAGGCGCTGACCAGCCTGCGCATCCGGCCAGTCAGATCAGCACCTTTGTTATTCGTTTATTTGGAAAGTACCATATCTAGACTTGCTACGAGCTAATTTTCAAATTTCTACCTAGTCTCTGTAGCTGAGCAGGTTGGTTTGAGTCTTGCTTTGTCGGAAACCCTGAAGACAGGTTTTCTCGCGTCGCGGCCCATATGGTATGTAATAATAATGTTAGATTTCTATATGTTGTTCCAGGTCTGGCCTGTTGTGCTCAATTTGGATTGGACAGTTGCTGGTACCGAGCTTTGATCATTGATGTGTATTCTGAGACACAACAACTGCTTATCCTCTTTGTTGATTACGGGAACTCAGAAATCATAACTGTAAATAAGTAAGTAAAAGTACATGAGCCAGGACATGTGATTCCAACAATGTAGCATTTTGACAAGCGTAGACTCAGATGAGTCTGTGCAGCCTCCTTTTAAGCTTATGATGTTCATTCAGTAGCTTAACAAACCTAGAATATTCAAGTGACTAGCAAAGGCTCTGATCAGACTGCGCGTTTGCGCAGGCTGATCTGAGGATTTGCTGGTCGCACATACCACATTGTTGGAAATCTCATGTTACGGCTCACATGATATTTTTACCGGGCCATGTATGACAGTCGGTAGTGATTCGACTGCAGATCCAGGGGTCGCGAGATTGAACCCGGCCCGGTCCCATTCTTCCGAGGTGATTGATCATGAAATAATTTCTACGGTCATTCTCTTCCTTCTGCTGATTCAAGAAGCACACCTACCAAACGATCCAATGCTCAAAATCTGGTTGAATATGAAAAAAACGCTCTATAAAGAAAATAAAAAGTATCCGGGAATGAAATGCAACAGCCTATGGATTACTACGTTTGTGGTATAAATACTAGCTCAGAAAGTATTCTCAGTAGGTCATATTTACTTTTCGCGCTATAAACATGTTCCTGTTGAATTCTGGCACACCTATTTTACACAAAAAGTAAATCTGACAAAACCAGAGAACTTTCTTACCTCAAATTTATATCACAAACGTAGGAATACATAGGCTGTTGCATGACATTGCCCAATTTTTTTATTCTCTTCCTGGAGGAAATGTTTTTAATATTCAACCAGATGTTGAGCATTGGATCGTTTAGTAGGCATGAAGAAGGGTTGTTGTCAGTTACAAGCGAAAGTATGTGCACAAAGTACTGGTTAACCACTTAGTCAAGCTTGCCTAGGAAAAAAGTGTGGTTAGGTGAACTGACTGTCCCGACATGACCATATCTGTTGACTGGGATGTAAAGCATCAAACCAAAACAAAATACATATTTTTTTCTGGTACATATCCTTTCCCCAAGTTCATACATGTTATGATTTATGTCTCTTATTAAGCAAATGATATGAATATGGGAGCGCAGAGGCTCAGTGGTAGAATGCTTGACTCGAGACCGAAGGGCCGTGGATCTGTGTTGTATCCTTGAGCAAGACACATTACTCCTTGCATAGTACTGGTTCAACCCAGGAAAACTTGTCCAGACATAGCTGAAAAATTCTGCGTTGTGATCCTTGAGCAAGACCCATTTATCCTAGCTTAGAACTGGTTGAATCCAGGAAGACTTGTCCCTGTTTAACTGAAAGATTGTTAATGGGATGTAAAGAATTAAATCAAACAAACAAAATAGCTGAAAAATTGATGACTGGGAGGTAAAGAATCTAATCAAACAAACAATATTATTAATACTATTTTGTTTCTCATTTGAAAAAAAAGGCTTGATATGTTATTGGTGTCTGTCCAAGTTGAAGTTTTGATATTATCAAAGAAGATTATAGCATAAAGGGGCAACAGACAAGTTTCCATTTTGTGGTCAAGTAGGGCTTCATATACTATGTGAATTGTCGACCACTAGACTATTCCTGAGACATATCAAGCCTTACTATTAGTAAACTGTTATGAATGTTCACAAATAGTGTAGACCCAGATCTGACTTTCCTCAAATCTGAAATGGGTTTGTGTCTACAACTACATGTAAATATTTAGAGTAATACAATTAAAATGTCTTTGTTTGAAATTGATGGAGGGGTTGTGAATAAAGCTTTACACTTATGTAAATTATTACATGTTTAGCCTATACTGCTTTCTTCTAACCATTTGCATGCTTGTATCTTGCAAACGAGTACTTTGCAAATCGGTGAAGACCTAGATGGAATGCCACAGAATGTGACCTTTCACCAGGGTCTGCACCTTTTACTAAGACACCTTTAGAAACAAAAGAAACATTGAAATTTGAAATTGCAACTTATGGCCCTTTACCATAGATCCAGATAAGGAAATTTTATTAGCGTAAAATTGTAATTATTATCTTACCTATCAATTTAAATGTGTGTTTTGGGTGCTCAAAAGAACCATCTCATTGAGACGGTTCTTTTGAGTACCCACAACATATGTTTTGGATGAGAAATAAAGAAAATAGTTTTCCAATACGCTCTCTTATCTGGAGGCCTGCCTTTATACTGTATTATATATTGGACCAACATCAAGTTTGTCATCATTTTGATGGAAGAATCCACAAGTATTCAAAGAGTTAATAAAAACATGGGTGAAAGTTTTCAGGATTAATTCTGAATGGAAAGTCAGCCTCAAAATCCTGAATTAGGCAGATTTTGATAGCTTCTCTGACCAGTTTTCAGATGATCTAAACACATTTAACCATTTTAACATGAAATTATTCATTTTTGTAGGCATCCTGCAAGTTTTAAAATTTGAATTTCTAAAGTTCAGGATTTTGGAAATTATGAACTTTCAACCCATGTAAATAGGGAATAATTTCAAAAAATGCTTACTGTTTTCAGAATGCGAGCCTTGCCACCAAAATACCAAACACTCCCGTGTCAGGGAATGCGGTGTCATATTGAAGGTCTACTCCCCCCAGAAGGTGCCATATCTTGGACGAAGAAATCGTTGATGTCTATGATGAATTGTTTAGCTAATATTCCCATTGATGCCAAAATTGTTGTAAGTATTGCACATGTTTAGATAAACAAAAAATTTCAGCGTAAAATTGTTAATATTTCCTTACCCATCAATTTTAACATATGTTGTTGGTGCTCAAAAGAACCGTCTCATTGAGACGGTTCTTTTGAGTACCCACAACATATGTTTTGGTTGAGAAATAAGAAAATTAAATTTTTGTTACACACTCTTAACTAAAGTCCTGTATTGTAAACATTGTAGGGCCCTACTCCTGTCAACTTCAATTGCATGATTTTCCGTACTGTGGTGCTATTGACTAGTCTACTATAACATGGGCCTCGACGCAACAAAACCTGTCTTCGGGGTTTCTGACAAAGTGAGATTCAAATCAGCCTGCTCAGCTACAGAGACTAGCTAGAAAAATGAAATTTTGCTCGTAGCAAGTCTAGATATGATACTTTCCAAAAAGCAAATAACAAAGGGGCTGATCAGACTGCGCGGATGGGCAGGCTGGTCTGCGCCTGTGCTGTTCGCAAACCCCCGAAGACAGGTTTTCTCGTGACGAGGCCCACATGATAGTTCCAGCTTGTGCTACTTTGGCACAGTAATGACCTGCATGTGATTTGTTTCTAGCTAATAAAAAAATATTGTTATGTACAGTTAACCTCATTTTATACCCCCCCCCCCTTAACCGCCAAACTTGCTTACCGCCATCATTTCCCTATGTCCCAATTTCCGCCATGCAAATTCAATCATTAAAGCTCCAACCTCGCTTACTGCCATCCGCCACCCATTCCAAAGCACAAACAAACATTTTTATGCACAAATTCATGCATAATCACTGCACTCAACCACGCGACGGTATTGATTAGATAAAACATATGTTATGGGTACTCAAAAGAACCGTCTCAATGTGACGGTTCTTTTGAGCACCCAAAACATATGCTAAAAATTATGGGTAAGAAAATATTACCAATTTTACGCTGAAATATTTTGTTGATCTAAACCTCAATGATAGAATGTATGATGGTTTCTTTTAAAAACCACATGTTAAATAAATAAAAAAAAAAATGAAATCATTGTTCAAGCAAACATTCTGAAAGTAATGAATCATTATTTGGCTTTCAATAGAAAGAAGATCCGTGGAGAGTTGAGTTATACGAGTCAACGGTGATCTCGGAGCATCCAGAGTTAGTATACCAGTCTGTGATAGATGATAAAGTAGTACAGCTAAAAGTAGGTGACCAGTCTGTAGAAGTGGAAGAAGACCAGTCTGATGGTGAAAAGATTCCAGAAATTGTTGTTGATCTGGTAGACCAGTCTAAGAAGACAGTTCAGCGGAAGGAGCCAATTGTGCAGTAAGACATATACTTATTATTTTTGAGCCCAAGTTTTCAAAATCTATTTTAACCCTTAATACGCCAATGGCATTATAATGCGTCTGCTTTTTTCGTCTGCTGAAATGTTGAAGAAGCCTCTATGGCAAACAGTGTGAACCCAGATCAGACTGCTCCTATAGGAGCAGTCTGATCTGGGTCCACCCTGTTTACTTCTATACTTAAATTAGTCAGTATTGTTAGGCAATTTTTTGCAGCAGACGACTTCAGCAGATGACATTTTCAGATGCCTTTTTTCTTGGCGCTTTAAGGGTTAAAGCCTTGAAAGTACTTGACTTTAGCATTCTCTATTGATCAAAGCCATTTGATATATGACTCCTATAAAAGACCTCTGATTGGCTGAAACTAGCTTTCACTGGTTGTGACAGATCTTGCTGTCTAACAGTGATGAGCTAAATTTAGCTCAGAACAGGTTGACATCAGAATTTTTCAGTGCTGACAGACAGCTAAAAGTAGACTGAACTAAATTTAACCAAGGACAGGTAGACATGACTTTTCACTGCTGCCTGACAGCTAAAAATAGATATTGAAACACTGACTGATTCACAGGTCAAATGTTTTGAATTCAGAATTTGTTCATTTTATGAGGACAGTAGTTTGAAAAATTGCACATCTCATAAGAGTTTCAGAAATTTGAGAAGTAATTGTTGAAATAATCTTGTTTTCAGTGCACAGTATAGGAACATCTGACTTTAGTTAATTTATAAATAAAACTAGGAAAAGAGATCTAGGACAGTGTGATATAACAAAACATTTGGTGCATTCTTTTCGGTTAACATCAGGATTAGTCAACCTTTGAAAGAGAGGTTCACCTCGGCTTTGCCTTGGTGAACATCACTGTTCTCGGGTTGACAAACCCTGATGTTAACCTCAAAAGAATGCATCAATTGTATATTGATATCCAAGTCAGGTGTAAATATAAATTCAGCAATATATGTGCACAAAAGTAACAAAGATATACTAGAAACATGTTATGCCCCAGCTTCTGTTTGTCTTGGAAATTGCTTTAGTGGTCCAAAACTTTAAAAAATGCTTGAATTTTACTAAACTTCATCTGTATTATCTCTGTAATTTTTTCAGGCCAGCTCTGATACCTTCTCCTATGCAGTCGGAGTCAGAAACTGAAAGTGTCACGACAGTGACCTCTGACAGCCAAGTACCGAGGACTAAATCAAAAGCCTGGGCAGACATGGTGGAGAATGACGACTCCGACTTGAACGAACTTCCAAGTCTTTCCGAAGATGAGAGTAACTACGAGATGAAAGACGAGGACGACGATGATGATATGAAAGACACAGCAAAACCTCCTGAAATTGATGAGTGCTTTGACTAAATACGTGTTGTCCAACAATTTGAATCAAAATTAGTGCTATTCGTAGATTACATTTCTCACAAGAAAAATAATGTTCACTTATGGACTCTATCTGGAGGTCTGAATACTGTGTATGTGTGAACTGTGAAGCCTCTGATGAGAGGTCACTGCACAGATTCACCTGGTCTCGAGGTTATGAAACTTATTTCATGCTCAACTCAGCTGAGCACAAAATTTCAACTGCTCATAAAAACTTAAATACTGACAAATAAAGAAGTTTCTTGCTTTCAGTCTCTCAGATGTATTTATCATGCTGATAAATGTTAAAATGCCATCAATTGTTGGCATTTTAACATTTATGAGCAGGATAAATTTCGTGCTCAGCTGAGCTGCATGAAAAAAGTTTTATAACCTCGAGGCATGAGCCTGTACTGGTCTCCTTTGATGAAGAAAAATAAATCTCGCTTTCATCATTTTGCAGTGAAAACTTTGCTTTGGGTGCTCTTTGAAAGAATCCTATCAAGAAGTTTTCAGTGTCAGAGTACCGACAGCAGTTTTCTCCAAGAAATTAGAAAAATTACATAGGTTAAGATAAAGCAAATTTTTGATGGTAAAATTATATTTTCTTTTCCATAAATTTTAACATGTGTTTTGGGTGCTCAAAAGAACTGTCTCATTGAGACGGTTCTTATGAGTACCTGCAACATATGTTTCGGTTGAAAAATAAGATTTTTTTTTAATTAGGCGCTTCTGCTTAGTGGCCTGAACTTAGCAATCATCAGGGTCAATTTAATGCAGATGCTAGAAATTTAACATTGGTCCAGATATTAACGAAATTTTGAGCATAAAATTGAGAAATTTTTGTTATCCATCAGTTTTAACAGTTGTTTTCGTGCTCAAAAGAACTGTCTCATTGAGGCGGTTCTTTTGAGTACCCGCAACATATGTTTAGGTTGAGAAATATGAAAATTATTTTTTAATTAGGCACTTTAATCTAGTTGCCTGAACTTAGCAATCATCATGGTCAATTTAATGCAGATGCTAGAAATTAAACATAGGCTCAGATATTAACAAAATTTTGAGCATAAAATTGACAATATTTTCTTATTCATAAATTTTAACATGTGTTTTGTGCTCAAAAGAATCGTCTCATTGAGACGGTTATTTTGAGTACCCACAACATATGTTTTGGTTGAAAAATAAAAACTTTTTTATGTTATGTACTCTTGTCTTGAGGCCTGAATGAATGTTTGAATCTCAGTTGCTGAAACATAGGTTCAGATAAAGGATCCTTTCATGAGTAAAATTGTGATTATTTTCTTATTTATCAATTTAAACATATGTTATGGGTGCTCAAAAGAACCGTCTCAATGAGACGGTTCTTTTGAGTACCCACAACATATATTTTGGTTGAGAAATAACAAAATTATTTTTTGATTACACACTCTTATCTGGAGGCCTGCTGAAATATGTTTATATCTTAGAATAGATTTTATTCAAGTAGTTATCATTTTTGGGAGTAGGTTTCATTTATTTTTCCAAGTTCTAGTCATGAGGGCAATTCTAAAGAATGCCTACAATATACTGTACTGTATGTGCCATCAAAAATGTAACACTAATTTTTTCGACAAATATATCTTGTCAAATAGTTTAGACCCAGATCATATCTACCACATTTAAGAATGCAGTGGCACAGTTGGTAGAGCATTAGACTGGGAATCAAAGGGTTGCTACACGTAAGTTGAAACTCGCTAAACGACACAACACAGTAACTCAGTCGGCAGTGAGTTTCGACTTACGTGTAGCAACCCTTTGATTCCCAGTCTAAAGCTCTACCAACTGTGTTGTGTCGTTTAGGTTTTATCAGCTGCTTAGTACTGGTTCAACCCATGAATGAAAAATTGTTGACTGGGATGTAAAGCATCAAAACAGATCTACCATGCAAAGAAGATTTGATAAGATATAATGTAATATAGATGTTCTAAAATTTAGAACAGTTTCCATATTGGTACTATAGAAGAAAAACGCACCTCGTATTAAAAAATGTTGAATTTAGCATCATTTTGTCTTTTCTGCGTGCAGTAGGCATTTTTGCAGCCATGTTAAATACTTGTACATTATATGGTAAATGTTCTAAAAAAATTTTAACACCATTTGTCTGCTTAAAAGGCCTAGACAAACACTGCAGACCCAGATCAGACTTCTTCAGAAGCAGTCTGATCTTGGTCTTCCCTGTTTGTTATTCTGACAAGCTTTTTAGGAAACCCAGCCTTGATAACCAACATTTTTTTAGAACAGAATGAGAAGAGTACTTGAAATATTAGAACAGAAAGAGAAAAGTACTTGAAATTTTAGAACAGAAAGAGAAAAGTACTAGAAATTGTAGAACAGAACGAGAAAATTACTTGAAATTTTAGAACAGAAAAAGAAAAGTACTAGAAATTTTAGAACAGAACGAGAAAATTACTTGAAATTTTAGAACAGAATGAGAAAAGTACTTGAAATTTTAGAACAGAATGAGAAAAGTACTTGAAATTTTAGAACAGAATGAGAAAAGTACTTGAAATTTTAGAACAGAATGAGAAAAGTACTTGAAATTTTAGAACAGAAAGAGAAAAGTACTTGAAATTTTAGAACAGAATGAGTAAAGTACTTGAAATTTTAGAACATTTACCATAGGCATTTTTGCAACTTACTATGTTACTTGTACATTGTAGTGTAGGTAGTATTACAGTGAAAATTGTTAAGCAACAGGGTACAAAAATATTTCAATATTGCATTTGTCCTGCAGAACGAGTGACTTACAATCTTCAGGCATCCTGCAAACACATGCACTTGTCCTTTAAAAGTGTATGCAATAAAGAACATAAGGGAGTAAATATAACTTCCCTGAGTAATTCTGACCAAAGCACTCGTCCTTGGTCAGATTTACTTGTCCCTTCTAGGTTTCACTCGTAATTAAGAGTGAATGAGTGGAAATTTTGTCCCCTGAGCAAAAATTGTTAAGCAATTGTCCATTAGATATGGTACTTGTCACATAAACCTTAAAGCGGAGGGCAGTGGCTCAATTGGTAGTGCGTTAGACTGGGGATTGAAAGGTTGCTAGTTCGAGTCTCACCGCTGACAAAGTCATTGTGTTGTGTCCTAGAGCAAGACACTTTATCCGCTGCTTAGTACAGGTTCATCCAGGGAGACTGGAAATCGGTCAGACATGACTAAAATTCATTAATTATACTACCTAAGCCAGGTAAGAACGTTTTTTGGCCAGCTTCATGAGAGTTCTTGACTCCTCTTTCTTTTTTGGTCAGATTTAAGAGTGTTGATGGATAACTGAAAAAGTGTTGACTGGGACATTAAGCATCAACACAAACAAAATAAATATTAGCCCTGACAAGGCCCATATGTTATTCAGCTCATTGAGAAGATTTCAATGAGTATATTTTTGTGAAGAAATCAGAACAATAAACATAGGAGATACCAGTACTATCTTCTTGTTATACTCTGGTCATAATGTGTTTTTGTTGATTTATTAAACCAGAGGTTTGGATAAATAATAATTTTCAGCGTAAAATTGTAATTTTTTTTCTTAACCATCAATTTTAACATATGTTTTGGGTGCTCAAAAGAACTGTCATATTGAGACGGTTCTTTTGAGTAGCCACAACGTGTGTTTTGGATGAGAAATAAGAAAATTAAATTTTTGTTACGCACATTTAACTAAAGTCCTGTTAAACCATAGATATGGTACATCGTAGTTGAGTTTTTAGTGATCAACTTGTTTTTTCTTTCCATTGATTTGATTAATCAGAAATATTTCATGTTTGTTCTGACAGTAAATGCTCCAAATTTTCAAACACTTCTCATTCAGGCCCCGAAGGGAGAAAACCCTGACTTTGTTGCATACCAAGAACAAAGGGGCAGATCAGCCTGCAGATCCGTGCAGTCTGATCAGCACCTTTGTTATTCACTATCTGGAAAGTACAAAAGTCCAACTAGCTCCATGCAAAATTTCAATATTCTAGCTAGTCTTTGTAGCTGAACAGGCTGGTTTGGACCTTAGTTGGAAACCCCAAAGACAGATTTTCTCGCGTTGAGGCCTATTTTTACCTGCGACGCTTTAGCGAAAGCAGGTCTAGTAATGGGTCCACTCCGTTCGCCCATCCATCACAACACTTTTGGGGTGCCTAGTTTGTGTAATCTGTAACTCCAAAAGTTTTCATTCCTTTTTATTTAAACTTTGCATAATGATTGTTCATATATTGAAGATGTACACCTTCTATTTTGTGCACATTTCATGAACATTTTCTCATTTTTGAGGGGTGTTGAACTCCGGCATTATTTGTCCAAAATGATTAGATGGTGTATGGTTTTTGTGATCTGTAACTCCAACAGTTTTTATTCCTCTATATTCATACTTTGCATAATGATTGTTCACACATTGAAGATGTGCACCTCTTATTTTGTACACATTTGATAAATGTTTTCTTATTTTTGAGGGGTGTTGAACTCAAGACATTTTTTTCATCGGAAATGCTAAGGAGGTGTCTGGTTTGTGTAATCTTAACTACAACAGTTTTCATTTCTTTATTTTCAAACTTTGCATAATGATTGATCAAACATTGAAGATGGGCACCTTTTATATTGTGCACATTTCATGAATATTTTTTTTTCAATTTTGGGGGTCTTGAACTTAGAAATTTTTTTCGTTAAAAATGCTTAGATAGTGTGTCTGGTTTGTGTAATATGTAACTTCAACAGTTTTCATTCCTTTATATTCAAACTTTGCATAATGATTGTTCGTACATTGAACATGTGCACTTCCTATTTTGTGCATATTTGATTAATATTTGCTTATTGTTTAGGGCTGTTGAACTTAGACATTTCTTCTATCTGAAATGCTAAGGAGGTGTCTGGTTTGTGTAATCTTAACTACAACAGTTTTCATTTCTTTATTTTCAAACTTTGCATAATGATTGATCAAACATTGAAGATGGGCACCTTTTATATTGTGCACATTTCATGAATATTTTTTTTCAATTTTGGGGGTCTTGAACTTAGAAATTTTTTTCGTTAAAAATGCTTAGATAGTGTGTCTGGTTTGTGTAATATGTAACTTCAACAGTTTTCATTCCTTTATATTCAAACTTTGCATAATGATTGTTCGTACATTGAACATGTGCACTTCCTATTTTGTGCATATTTGATTAATATTTGCTTATTGTTTAGGGCTGTTGAACTTAGACATTTCTTCTATCTGAAATGCTTAGGGGGTGTTTGCTTTGTGTAATCGGTAACTCCAGCAGTTTTCATTCCTTTATATTCAAACTTTGCATTATTTTGTGCACATTTGATAATATTTTTGGGATTGTTAAACATAGAGATTATTACGTCTACACCACCTTTGGAGTGCTTACATTTTGTAATTTATGTGAAATTTGTAATTCAAACAGTTTTCATTCCTATATATTCAAACTTTGCATAAGGATTGTTCACACATTGAAGATGTGCTCCGCCGCGACGCAGGTCCAGAGCAGAGTTTGGTCTTGTATCTCATTTTTCAGCATACAAATTTTCTTAGGAATGGAAAATTAATTCTGAATGCACATTCTCATCTGGAGCCCTGGCCTTTAGGTTATAAAATAATGATCATGCTAACTCAATCGAGCAGGAAATTTCGAGCTCATAAAAGGTAACATGAAAAATAAAGGCTTTTCTCGCTTTAAAACTCCCAGATGTTTTTATCAGCTGAGTTGAGTTGTACATAACTTTGAGGCCTGGCCTTAAGGTATAAAAGTTCATGCTCAAATGAAATGAGCTTGAACTTGGAGATCTTCATAAATATCAAAATGTGAACAAATCAGGCAATTTTCTTGCTCAGAACAGCTGAAATGTCATTTGTCCAGGTCAAACGTTTTAAAATGCCAACAGTTGTGACCTGGACAAATTGCATGCTCATGTGAGTTCAATATGAAAAACGAACAACACCAAAAAGCTGCCATTAACATAAAGACAAGAATGCAATGTGCTTCCTTTTCAGTACTAAACTTTTTTTGTACCCTCAGTGTTCTAATTAATGGTGTCAAATAATCTTTATTGGTTGAAAAATGCTCACCTTTGTTTTTTTGTGTGTTTTTTTTCTGTTGCTTGAAAAATGCTCCAATCTTTGATTATTTTTGTTGGCTGAAAAATGCTCGTTTTAGTACTACATGGTGCAAGTCTGTGCAGGGAAGGAAACGGTGGTAGGGTTGATCCTTCAGGCCCTCTCTGATCTAGGTAGTTTAAGATAAACATCATTTTTGAGTGTAAAATTTTGAATATTTTCTTATCCATTAGTTTTAACATAAGTTTTGGGAGCCCGCAACATATGTTTTGGTTGAGAAATAAAAAAATTAAATTTTAATTACACACTCCTATCTTAGGACCTGGATCTAGGTATATGCTTTTCTGTCCCGTAGCAAGTGTTTGAAAGACTGGAGCATTTTCTGTATTCTTTGTATTTTATTAGACATTTTATGAAAATAAAATGTTAAAAATGATTGTTTAGATTTCTTATTTACTTTACTCTGTTAGTGCCAAAACCAAATTTCTCAATTAGGAAAAACATGTGCAAACAAAATGGTCCCCAATCAGACTGCAAAAAACAGTCCCCGATCAGACTGCACAAATCAGTCCCTGATCCCACTGCTCCTGAGCAGTCTGATCTGAGACTATTTTGTTTGCTTTCTTCAACGAATAGCTCATCATTTACTAAAATTGATTAGTCCAGATGAACAATTGAAATAGTCCCTTTCTTTTTTTAAAAAGGCAAAGATTTAATCACATTTTCATTGACTGATTTATACCAAGCCTCAGAAAAGGACAAACAGTGTGGACCCAGATTAAACGCCACAAATAAAAACAGGCATTTTCAGCTAAAGGGGTAAGGAGGAAATGCCTCAATCACAGATCAAACCATGGCACCATGAGGATGAGACAGAACACAAAGACTCATACATGAAGGCAGGAATGCAATTTAAATAGTGCAGGGACCCATGGTGATAAAACTTTTTTCATGCTCAACTCGACTGAGCATGAAATTTCAACTCAAAAACTTAAATGCTAAAATACTTAAGATTTTTCTTGCTTTAAGACTCATATTTTGTATTTGTTCATTTTAACATGAGCAGGATAAATTTCATGCTCAGCTGAGTTGAGCATTATATAGATTTATAACCTCGAGTCCTGCTCTCTCTTACTTGGAAAATAACCTTACTAGAAATGACAAAAAGAAGTTTATCACAAATCCAGGACCAAACACACCCCCCCCACCCCCCCCCCCAAAAAAAAAAAAAAAAAAAAAAAAAAAGACAACAAACAATTGGAGCAACAATAAACTAACAACAGGAGCATGGCCTTAGAATGGACAGTAGCCAGTAGTAGCTTCAATTATTTTACTGACCTTATCTTCAAAAACTTTTAAAATCATCTGCTGACATTTTTCAAAATGAACTTTTATCAAAAAAATCTTTGAGGAAATGCTATCAGGAGTGTCAAATGGTTTGCAGATGACAAAAGTTGCCGCTAGCAAGTTTTCCACCCAACATTTATATTTTCAAGTTTCTAGCTACACCATCTAGGCAGCAATCACAAATAAACAGACTTATATGGGAAAAAAATGTTTTTGATTGCCAAAAGGATGATCAAAGGTTGCAAATATAGCATTATTGATTGCCGTGTGTATTTTTGGGATCAAAACATTGTTTTTGACAGTTTGAAATGCAGTTTTGTTTAAAAGTTGCATTCAGGATTGCTGCCTTTTTGACAAAGCTAATCTCTAAAACTGAGCAGGCTTGTTTGCAACCAGGCAACTACCAGGTTAGCAAATTGGTAGTTCATGAACTCAAATTTGGAGATATAGCTGTCGTGCAAATATAAATACTATGTGATATAGTGTCAAGTATTTTAACACTGATTGGCAGTTTGGAAGTTTAAAAGAGGCAAAGACAATGTACATGATGCTTGTTAAGTGTAAATTTCCAAATAGTTTTCCATATGTTATAGGTATAACATGTGTTTTCAATAAATCAGTCTTTCACCATAAGCTTTTTTAAAACAAATTCTAAACCACTTTTATTGTTTAAGTGAAATGAGCATGTAGAAATGAACAAGTTTTCATGTAGTTTGTCATGCACCTGGATGACAATAATAGACTGTCTATTTTATGCTTCTGACAGCTAACCTTGAGATGTTTCATGGGAGTATATATCTAGATTGGTAGTTGCATGGTTGTAAGCTGTACCTGGTTGCAAATGCGGAAGACTGGTGATGCTAAACCACTTGTACACCTTCAGGCTTGAAAATGAAGAGCTTTCTTAAAAAAGTCCTTGAAAATCAATTCTGCATTGAAAACTTGCATGTCTTGAAAAGTACTCATTTTTACTTCATCATGGGTTTAAGTTTTCAGGATTAATCCCGAATTCAGGATTTTGATGCTGACTTTCCATAGAAAGTCAGCCTCAAAATGCTGAATTAAGGAGATTAAAATAGCTTCTTTGATTAGTGTTCAGATTACCTAAACACAATCATTTTAACTTTAAATTATCATGAAATACTTTCTACGGTCATTCTCCTCCCTTCCGCTGATTCATTCAAGAAGGGTTGTTGTCAGTTACAAGCGAAAGTATGTGCACAAATTACTGGTTAACCGCTTGTTCAAGCCTGCCCAGGAAAAAGTGTGGTTAGGTGAACTGACCGTCCCGCAATGACCATAGCTGTTGACTTGGGACGTAAAGCAACAAAACCAACCAACCAACCAAATCCATTTTTGTAGGCATCCTGCAAGTTCTAGAATTTGAATTTCTAAAGTTCAGGATTTCGGAAATTTTGAACTTTCTCCCATGCTTCATGTATATGCTGCAGGATTGGACCCTGTTAATGGAGGCCCTAATAATAAGTCTAAAACCGCAAGTGAATATGACCAGGAAATGTCACATTCTCTAATTACTTGATTGTATGTGCCATCAGAAGGGCACATTTGAAAAGTCCTAACTTGGCTTACATTTGAAAAAATGTAAAAGAATTGTATCCCAACCACCTGAGCACCATGTTCAGTTAATGACAATGTTTCAAAAAGATTTCACAAAAATATTGGAGGTCATGAAAAACAAAATGACCCCATTTCAAATGAAGAAATTGACAGCAGGTAATCAGACATTTGTATCCAACCTGCATGCTCATGTTTATACCACCCTTACCAGCTTTGGCAAAAAATATCTTGTGATGTGCAAGGTCTACACTGATGTAGGTGGTATAAAATAGTAATACCATGCTTGTCCACCTGTACGTAAGATAATCCACTCACTAAAGCTTGTGGATTAACTCCACATACAGGCGGACAACCCATGATATAACGATTACTTAGATCATGATGTAAAAAAACCCTGTGAAGTTTCAGTCAATCAATATTTAAATTATAGGAAGATTTTGACAGGAGGTACCTACTTAATCCTTGTGTTATCCTGAAAATGACTTGCTTATTACATCTGCTGCATATAATGAAAAACATTCAGACTGCCTTTATCATGGATGCTAAGGGAGCAGTCTAATCTGGCTCCATATTATTTGCAAGATAGGCTACCAAAGTAAATAAGCAGACGAGAAAGCTGACAATAATTGTTGTCGATGGTGGGAAAAGGGTTAATTTTCTATACACTTCTATTTGAGTCTGAAAAAAGACAAAACTTCAGAACAAATGACAAAAATAAATTTTCATTTAAAATAATTCACAGAAATGTTCCCCATGATGCCCTCTACCAAAATGGCTCAGACAGTTCAGCAGAGCTAAACAAAATGGCCACCAGAGCTAAAAATAGAAATGTCTTTAAATGATAACTTTTAATACAGGCATAAACATCATTTCATGCCAGGATTCAGGTTACGAGGGCCCTCTTGTTTAATACAATTATGATAAAAACTTGTGAACGCACTTTGCTTGTCAGGAGTGTTGTTTGTGTTCTTTGTTTAAAGCTGCATTGTCTGTAACTTTTGATCTTTTAATTTTTGAAATAATGATTCTTTTTTTCAAGAACACAGTAAAAAACTAAAATTCAGGTATACATTTTACCAATTTCGTAAATCTTTACAAATTATCAGTATCAAAACAACAGCATTTATGTTAAAACTTGACTGTCTATAATTATTGGAGGGACGCAAATAATTACCAACAAGAGAAAAAACACCTGTATTTATAAGATAATTCACTTTTTTATGCAGTTTTCAGCTATAGTGAACAGATTTATTATGAAATCTTAACTTAATTCTGCTTTTACAAATGCTTTAAAAAGAAGAGAATTTTTTTTCGAAAAATGTTCATAGTTGCAGACTTAGTCTCTTTAACATCCCACCAACAGCTTTGATAATATGAAGATGGGGCCATGGCTTAACGTCTCATTCAAAAGACTGGAGAAGTCTGGTCTGGGATCAAACCCTACCAGACCTGGTTAACAAGGCGAATGGTCTAACCACAACACCACAGGGGAGAAATTAAGACAGTTTGCGACCTGCAGATCGAAGGAAAGCGTGGGCCAGGGCGGCCCAGGATGACTTGGAAGACACTTACAAGGAGAGACCGTCGTGAGTAAACGAGGTTGATCCTTGTGATAGGGATGTGTGGAGATCCAGTGTGAGATCCGCCATGCCTGCAGCAAGCCTACCTGAAAAGGAGCCCACTGATGTGGATGATGCTCCTGCATCTGCACGTTAATCTAAATGATGATGATGATGATTGTTAATATGGGCCATTGGTACTATTGCATATGCACAAAACCAGCTATATCCATACTTGTGTATGCGAGCAGCAAAAGCTCTGTTAAGTCTACCCATATGTTCAGACTCACCTGAGCCTTCGCTGCTTAACAAAGTGATAAGTACAAATGAACGAGCATCTCAAGTGCTGGTTCAATACCTGGCATAAAAGAAACATTAAACGTTTCTTTTTTGCCAGGTATTGAACCAGCACTCGAGATGCTGGAATATGTGGTCTTAACGGCATATTACTGCACTATAAGAGCTGTTATAAGATGCAGACCTAGGCTGGCCTGGGAAGAATAGAAAAGCAGATATGGGGAAAATAAGGACAAACCAAAATGAGACTTAACCCTTTACCTCATATAGATGCCTTTTATCGCTTTTGAAACCAGAGCAGACGCTGATCAGGCAGCTCTGGTAAGAGCTGACTGATCAGGGTCAACTCTGTTTGCTTATGGAAATACAATTCTGATCCTACACTAGTAGACCTGACAAGTCATTTCTTTGTTCTAGGTACTAACATGAAAGCTTATTTATATAATTACAGTCAACCCTCTTTATAAGGACACTATTGGTTCCAAGCTATCTTTGACGTTAAAGTGAATTTGCTGTTATAAAGAAATTCGGGCCATTACCAGATTTCCACATAATAATCATTTTGTAAAAGAAAATATTATACAAATGAATTAAAATGCTATTATTCCAAATGTATACATCATTCAATTTCATATTGCACCAAAATGCACAAAGTTTCCCCAAGTGAGACAGAAACCTGTTCATGCAAAAAAACCTTGAACTGATCACAAAATTGTCTGACACATGGTAACAGTTCTGTTATAATGAATTTATTTTCAATAGAAATTGTATATCGGTTCCCAGAAGTTACTGTCGGTGTCGTTAAGTGAATATTATGTTATAAAGAGAGAATTTTAATAGAAACAGATCCGTTCCCAGCAATTTTATGTCGGATATGGTATATTCTGTTATAAAGAATGACGTTATAAAGAGTTTTGACTGTATTCATATTGGGTGGAGCCTAGCATGAATATTCATGAAAAGAATGAATGTAAATTCACCAACACATGGGTTGGCACATGAGCTTTCAGCTCTACTGGCATCAAATAGCAGCAAAGGTTTAGACAAGCCTGCCCATATTATGATGATGCAATCCCCCAGAGCCTGCACTGCTGGCATACACAAGGTATGGATGTAGATAAAGGCTCAGACTAAAATTTAGACATATAGCCCTCCTGGACACATCAGAAAGGGGGCTTGGAAACTTGGTATGTGAACAAGTGGAAACTTGCTGATTATGCATGTTATTTTAGCTCACCTGAGCCAAAGGCTCGAGGTAAGCTATTGTGATTGGTCTTTGTCCATCTTCGGTCGTCTGTCCGTAAACTTTTTCTTTAAACGACATCTCCTGAACCAATGGTCCAAATTCAAAATAATTTCACAGGATAATGCCATCTTCCAAAATTGCGCAAAATGGTTCCACTCCACCAAGCCTAAGGGCCAGAGCTCTAAATCTTTTAAAGGACATCTGATTCACTGGTCCGAATTCAAAATAATTTTACTGAAATGTTCCTCATACTGCCCTCTACTTGAATTACAAAAATGGTTCCCTCTGCCAAGCAAATGAGGCGCCAGAGCTCTAGATAAATCTTTAAACAACATCTCCTGATGCAAAATTATTTCAAAAAAGTTCCACATGATGCACTCTACCAAAATTGCACAAATGGTTCTGCTTTGCCAGATCTCTAGATAAAAAATCTCTAAACGACATTTCATTCTTAACCATTGGTCCATATTCAAAACAATTTAACAGAAATGTCCCTCATAATGCCCTCTAGCAAAATTGCACATATAGTTCCACTCCGCTGAACAAAAGGGCCTCTGAGCTCTAGATAAGAAATATATTTTAAATGACATCTGAACCACTGGTCCAAATTCAAAATAATTTCACAGACATGTTCTACCAAAATTTGTCAATCATAATGGCCACCAGAGCTAAAAATAAATTCAAATGATAATAATAAATCGAGCCATGACATGTGATTTCCAACGTGGTATTTTGACAAGTGTAGACTCATACAAGCCTGGTCCCCAAAAAATGACCCGAGCCTACGTATGTATGAAAATATCAGAGTACCCCACCCCCCACCCCCCCCCCCCCCCCCCCCACCTGGGATGAAGCTTCCCAACATGGCTGAAAAATTGATTGCTGTGACATTTAAAACCTGCTTTACTCAAACAAACATAAGAATAGAGTGCCTTGAGTGACCCAATGTGATGGGCGGTTGTATTGTTGTTTACGGTAACTTATTTTACCGGAAAGTACCGATGTCCCTTCCGGTCTATTCACGGACTTTACCGGAAATTACGGGTTCTCCGCTTGCATGGTTTCCGACTCGCATCTGATGCCGCATACACAAAGAATACGCGTCCAGGTACCAGCAACAGCTACATGATAGATTATTTATTCGCAGAATTTTCAGTTTCCACTCAAAAATAATGCTTTTCTACGCATCATGATAGAAAATAGTGATTATTTGGCGATATTTATTCCATATTATGATGGATGAGTCTTTGACAGTTGTGGAGAAGTGGCTGAATTCACTGGATTTAGCAAAATACGGAAAATCATTCCTTGATAATGGGTATGATGATTTGGAAATTTGTAAACAGCTAGGAGAGCCTGATTTAGATGCAATAGGAGTTGATTCCTCTGCAGACAGGGAGCAATTGTTGAAGGCTGTTGAAAAGCTGAACAAGCAAGGAAATGTTATCGAATATCATACCCTGGAAGAAGATAATGAAGGCCCGCCAGAACCACCTGTTACTGTCAGCGAAAATGTTCATGTTGCTCCATTTGGCCCGGATGCTTTACAGTTTGACTTGGGTACGGGTAGATCTGGGACACCACAGAGTCAGCCCATATCTCAGCCCGTGGTTCGTTTCACTAAGATACAGCTGAACCTGTTGCTCAAAGAAAAACTTTTAGAGGATTACATTGATCTATCAAACCCTCCGTATACCCTTCAGGTGAGTATCAATGGCTCATGTCCCATAGTTTAATAATTGATCTATCAAATAATGTGTTTTACACATATTTTGTCATCATATAACGAAAATATCAGAGGGCTCAGCGGTAGAGTGCTTGACTCGAGACCGAAGGGCTGTAGGTTCGCGCCCCACTGGCGTCACTGCATTGTGTCCTTGAGCAAGACACATTAATCGTAGCTTAGTACTGGTTCAACCCAGGAAGACCTGTCCCGATGTAACTGAAAGAATGTTGACTGGGACGTAAAGTCTAAGAATCAAACAAATGAAAATATCAGAGATTGAAGCCGCTGTCATCAGTGCGTTTGTCAAAAATGAATGAAAATTAATGTATATCGTTAAAGATGCTTTTTCTGAGGTAAATAATGGCACTTAGTCTTTTCTAAGGACATTGCATGGAGTGGAAGAATTTTTGCCCACCACTATAAAAAATCAAAATTTTTATAACATGGTCAATAAGCCCGGATGAAAACAATTACAACATTGGAAGGGTCAAACATCAATACATGTATTCAGTTGTTACAGTTAATGCTCAAATTTTAAATGCTCGCAAATATAATGATGGCTAGTATTGGGGCTGGCAGTAGAAAAATGCTTGTCTGAATAGCAAACAGTTTGGACACAACAAGTTACAATTACTGGGTCCAAGATGGGGAAGATCCTGATCAGACTGCTTCTTCAGAAGTAATCTGATCTGGGTCTGTGCGGAGTGTCTATGCCTTTTTGGCAGACAACTGATGTGCGAAATTTTAGGACATTTACCGTATTGTAATTGTATATAAGGAAAATACTCAAAAAATGCCCGTTTTTTTAAACTAACAATTATTTAGCTCAGTTTGATAGCAGGTACTGTCCTCACCCTGTCTGTGGTAGAGTACATGTACTAGACAAGTTTGAGATTGAAGGGGCGCTAGTTTGAGACACACCAGAGGCACTATATTGTGTCCTTGAGCAAGACACAGTTCTGGTTCAACACAGGTAATCCTCCCAACATGACTGAAAATTGTTGACTGGGATGTACATGTAAAGCATCAACACTGTCAAACAAGACAAACTGTCCACTGATCAAAAAGGCACTGGTTTGTTCTCCCCTAGTAAAGATATACATGGGTGAAAGTTTTCAGGATTATTCCTGAATTCAGGATTTTGAGGCTGACTTTTACAGAAAGTCAGCCTTAAAATGCTGAATCAAGGAGATTATACAGTAGAACTTCAATGGCTCGAACAGGCTTGAAACCATGAAAATTCGTTCTAGCCAAGGGTAGTTCCAGCCATCCAGGGTGGATTATGCATAAAATGACATGTTGGGACTGTGATGATGGTTCTAGCCAGCCCAGGTAAATGAGCCATCAGAGTTCGAGCCATCGAAGTTTTACTGTAATATCTTCTCTGATTAATTTTCAGTCTGTCTAAAGACAATTGACCATTTAAACTTGGAACTGTGAATATTTAGTGGGTATACTGCAAGTTTTAAGATCGGAGTTTCGAAAGTTCAGGATTTTGAACATTTTGAACTTTCACCTATGGATATACATGTACAGTTTAGCAGTATATATAGTAATTGTCTAATGTAATTTGCAGGGATGAGATTAAAATATAAAATAATAAGAAATGTGCTTTTGATTCCGCACCATGATTGATAGCTTCTGATCCCTCCCAGGGAGTGCTAGATTTTTTAAACAATCGCAATGCAACATATAGCTTCATCGCCATATTCATGCAGATCTCGACTGCATCAAACACTATGCTCATGCGACAATTATGGACAGAAACTGCCACTTTAATAAAAAGTGATAACTTTCCAAATATTGGCCTACATGTACATTAAACATGATTCTGCGCAGCTAAGACTCCGACAAGACTACAACACATGCATACATTCTTTGGGTATATGACATGCCATTGTAATTCCCCAAGCTCAACAATTGTAGCTTTTGATCCCTCCACAGGGCCCTTCAATTAGGGACAGGGTCAAAAAGTGCTCTTGTATGCCCCACTTGAACAAGCAAGACACTCCGCAAATTTGGTTAAATGGATTCAGTCCAGCAGTTTAGGAAATAGTATAGCAGACCCAGGCAATCCTTTTGAGTGGTTAGTTGGATTGTAACTAAGTTTCTTTGATTGAATTCACACAAATTTAACTTATTACCTACTAGTGTCATCTGCTGATAATTTGCAAGCAGTTTGGACCCTGAGAAGAAGTAGTAAGTGAGTATGATCAGGAAATACCACAATCACAAGGAAGGAAGAGTCACGCAACAATCACAAGACACCATTACAAATTAAGCAAAGCAACCAGCTCTCTCTTCCCCATCATTATCAAGATGATTGGGGGGGGGGCTTAAATATGCATTTTACTGGTACCAAATCTTTGCTTGTTAAAGTACAAGAAATGTTCAGCTCGCATGAAAGCCTTCCATCTATTGCAATGTATCATCATGGAGAAAAACTCTAATCAAATTAACACACTATGGTGAAACAAAGAAAAGGGCTCACGACTCACAGATAGTCAGAGCTAAAGAAAACCTTAAGTTGAGCCACGATGGGGCCAGCCACAGATAAGCATCAGGCACCATCCCACCGATGAAAGTTTTATGTCAGAGCCGTCATAGAGTCAGAGGCCTGACCCACCGTCGTGCAATTGAAGAGGAAACCATGGCTGCTTTAAACACTGATTGGGTTTAAAACCAGGCATGCAGAGTCTGCATTGCAGACTGACACTGATCAGGATCCAAACTGTTTGACACTATGGTATTCCTGAAAGAATTTTTTGAAAAAATGATTTTGAAAACAATCATCAGATGACAAAAAAGCATGCAAAATTACCCAGTAGGCAAAGGGTTAAAGAACTGTTTGATTGAGTACATGCCCCAGTCCAATTACATACGTGCAGTTAGTTACGTACAGAGCATACAGGGACTTTAAATGGAATAAAAGTGAGTTGAAACGTAAGTTGTGGGAAGTTACAGAGAAAAGTAATTCTTTTTTGCTGTATGAACTAATATAAGATTTACCGTATTTTAGTAAATACATGTACAATTTATGGTACTCATGCACAAACTTTGTGAGACTCTGCAACATTGTGTCCATATAAGTCTGTGAAAACATGCTTATTGTCTAGACCTGGTCATGAAAGTGGTTCCCCTGGGAAATGTCCGAAGCAGCAAGAAACATTATTGTTTGATAATATCTGCTGTTTCATACAATTTATTAAATTAAGCTCCATGCATAGATCTTAGAAGAAGCAAAAACTGGTATTGATAACGTCAAGTCCACCGTGTCTGCTGTATTGGGATTTCTGAATAAGAAGGTTATTATTGAGAATGGTTCTGTTGCAAAAAAAAGTGTGCATTATAATAAACAAGCAAGGTTTTTATGAGACGCAGAGTGGGGGTCGATAACCAGTGAAACAATAAAACTTCATATTTTTATCTTGAAAGGGTTTTGAACAGAAGAGAATGGTTCCTAAACGTGGTCTGGAACATTACAATATAGAGGGCAACAGACTAGCTTTAGTTGCTTGTACTTTTAAGGGATATTGAAGTACAAGAAATCAATTGGTGTTAACATATAGGAATTATCCCCACTCACTGTTTTCCAGCTTTGGAGCCATGGATCCCTTACAACTTCATTTTCATACCGTCATAAAGTTAAATTGTATCACATCCAATCTTACATCTACATGTATACTGTACACGTGTGTTTGGTCCTTAAGTGTCTTTCTTCGGGATAGCAGTATTTTGCTTTCTGTCAGAACCCAATATTTCCAAAGGAAAATCCTTGAAACATTAGCATACTCGCATTGCCAACAAATTAACAGCCATTGCCCTACAGCATGCAGGTATTTCCGGGGATGCATTGTATTAGCTTTGATCCCTCAATATACACATATACAGCGGACATGCATCTCAAAATGGAAAAATTTCATTGGTCTAAAAAGGGAAAAAAAAGCAGGTAAGGTAAAGGGTCTTGCTACAGATTTTAGACTGGGGCCAATGAAATTGGGAAAATACCAATGTTTTATCTGAAATTTGGAAATCTTTTCTAAACATATTGATGATCTTGTGGTCTTTATTCAAAAAAACTTTAATTGCAGACAAGTTTAATCCTTCTTCAGTGTAGATCCAGATCATAATGTCAAGGTTGATCATCAGCTATGGGTTTTCACAAACCATGATGGTAAGGCATGCTAATTCTGCACAAATTTAACAAATGAAAACCATTAGTTTGTCAGAGGATTGGGATTTGAGAATTTTTGACTGTAGATTGGGAAATAAAAGATACTTTTTGCCATTCCGATTGGGGCCATATTCGGCCCCTAATATTGGCAAAGGAGAGCCCTGTTGTCACTGAAGCACTGAAACCATATTTTTAAAAAAATGGCAGTGTTGCTTCAAAGTGTTAAAACTTCATCTGGGTCTTCACTGTTTGTAAAAGTGCCTGTTTACGGGTTTCCCATATACAAACCGGTAAAGAAAAAATGATCATCAAAAATCATCTTAGCCAAGCATGCAAATAGCTAAGGAAATAGGATCAGGTTCATCAAACGATATTACAGGATCAAGTCGTGTTTTCATAACAATCGCATTCATTGATTCTGCTCCAATACGCAACCTACAAGCTGTACTTCTGCATGGGAAAATTAATTGGCTTGTTTGTCTCTGATTATAAAGTGTGGAGAAATTTGTTTTAGAATAATGAGACAAGCTTCACTCGTGCAATATGAGCCGCTGCATGAGATTTCCAACAATTTGACATTTTGATAAGTGTAGACTCTGACAAGCCTCTGCAACCTTCTTTTAAGTTTAGAAACTCCAAATGGTGTTCAGTCAGTAGCCTAACACTCATAGAATACTCAAGCGACTAGCAAAGGCTCTGATCAGACTGCGCGTATGCGCAGGCTGATCTGAGACTTTGCTCGTCGCACATACCACATTGTTGGAAATCTCATGCACTCGTGCAATATGAGATTATCCTGACTCCCGATGGACCCCGCAGTATTAAACCCAATTGTTGCGTTAAGAGATGCTCTTAAATTGTTCAAAAGTTGTTACGTGATATTGACAAGTCTTGTTTTAACAAGGGAAATCTGTGTTTAAACAAGGCATAGTATTCTTTAAAGCACCAGATTAGCATTGCAGCAACAACACTTGATAGACATGCTCAGATCCAGAAATTTTCGTCAGGGTTGGGGGGGGTGGGGGGTCCAGGTCCATCTGTCATAAAAAAGCTCGCATGTTTTTTGTTATTTTTAAGTGCAATGGTCATTTCAAAGAAAACTATAATTTTCCAAGGTTCCAGAGGGTGTCCAACATTTTCCAGGTGGGTTCCAATTGCTTATTCCCTATAGAAACCCATATAACTTGTGATTTTCCAGGGGGTCTCCATACCCCCCCCCCACCTGGATCGGCGCATGATAGAAATCTGCTGACCACATGAAATATCAAGCCTTTATTTTTTCAAGGTTAAATTTTTCAAAAGATTCTCTCAGGAATACCGTCAGAGAGTCAAACCATTTGGATACATATCCGGCCCGACATTTTTTTGAGGCAGATCTGGGTCCAAACTGTTTAGATGAATGGTTATCAGCAAACGACACTAGCGTTTAAAGATTTTAGTTACCTTTCTGATTATTTAGGGTATAATTAAATATGTACTGAACAATACCTTGCAACAAATGGTTTTCATCAGCTAATGGGATGTTTTGTCGGATATTTCAAATGATGGGTAAAACATTTGATTTGTTTAGGGTGGGGTTTGGGCAATTTGACAGCGTTAGCCTTGAATACTCTACAGACTTTATATGAAGACATATCTGGAAGATATCTCAAGCCTCAATATATTATAATCATCTAATAGAGTGTTATCTCTTTTTGAGTATTGATCACCAATATGCATCTTTGATTTTTCAGAATTATGCTCCTGACAAGTTGAGAGTGCTGGCGGTGAACGTAACTCCAGAGAAGACATGCATGTAGATGGAAGATTAACGGTACTCAAGCTTCAAGATATATTATTAATAATTAGTCAATTAATTCAGTTTATCACTTTCCCCAAATTGATCTCCAATATACATGTTTCATTTTCCAGAATTTGGCTACCAATTAGAGCAGCTTGACAGCGCCGGCTGTGAACTACTCTTCAGATTTGAAGACGTACATTTGTTCATGAAATAAGAAGATGTATATATATATTATTAACGATTAGTTATTAATTTTCGAAAGCTGATCACCAAATTGCAAAGTCATGTTCAATTTTTCAGAACCTAGCTCCCTGTTGGAGCAGCCTGACAGCACTGGCAGTGAAATACTCCAGGGACTTGAAGACGTATCTTAATATAATATTTATATGCTTAACATTTTTCAGAACCTAGCTCCCTGTTGGAGCAGCCTGACAGCGCTGGCAGTGAAATACTCCAGGGACTTGAAGAAGTATCTTAATATATATATGTATCCCTCTGTATATATATACTTAACATTTTTCAGAACCTAGCTCCCTGTTGGAGCAGCCTGACAGCGCTGGCAGTGAAATACTCCAGGGACTTGAAGAAGTATCTTAATATATATATGTATCCCTCTGTATATATATACTTAACATTTTTCAGAACCTAGCTCCCTGTTGGAGCAGCCTGACAGCGCTGGCAGTGAAATACTCCAGGGACTTGAAGAAGTATCTTAATATATATATATATATATATCCCTCTGTATATACATTAACATTTTTCAGAACCTAGCTCCCTGTTGGAGCAGCTTGACAGCGCTGGCTGTGAAATACTCCACAGACTTGAAGACTTACATGGAAGATATCTTAGACTCTCTCGAGGATCTACGATGGTGGAAAATTACAGAAGATACTGCCTCTGTGTACACAGTAAGTCGGGCCGTCATTCTCGATATGGTCCCAGAAGTTGAAAAATTTCGACACACTTTTCCCTATCTTCGCTTAATACCATATATTGTTGGTATGCATTGGAATTGCCTCGGCGAGGCAATTCCAATGCGTAACATCAATATATGGTTTTCATAAATTTAATTTGTTATTTTCGTCAGATATAGATTCATTTATCACTTTATCTGTATTGATGGCCATCTCACCCTTAGTCTTGTCTGTCAGATCCAAATGCATTTTCAATTATTGGAATTGGAATTCATGTTATTGTTCGGAGAAAGATAAACTGCAACTGAATACGGTGCATCATGGGAAAATGTTGTACGGCATGAGTTGGCACTGAAAATGCAAACATCGTTTTTTGATATTATCAGTATCTCTTGTGAATAATTTCAGGGAATACTGTCTGATATATATTTTTAATCAGATCAGTACCCCATTCAGTATTTCATTTACCTATATATGAGTTGTATTACATGTAGTTCATGCCTTTTGGGCAAGTTCTTTTCTCATTTTTGGACTAGTACTTTTTATTTTTGAGACTTCCTGGATTTAATGAATATTTAGAATTCTAAATGAGAAATACAGCTCTAGACTTAGGTTTTTCATCTGAGAACTAACTGGGTTTTGATCCAGCGAGTCCCATGAACTAGGATCCAGTGGGTCCCTGGACTTAGATAAGCATGATTCTTTGTTTACACCCATACTTTTATTTGTGTATGTGGGCAGCAAAGTCTCTTGAGAGTCTGCGCATGCTCGCATGAGCCTTTGTTGCTCGAAAATGTATTAAGTACGAAAATCTCATGTGCTGACTCAAATGTTTTAAATAAGACTAGTGTGTGCATATTAGATCGTTTGGGATTATTATGTCAAAATATGGTCTGACATGAAATGGGCCTTGACGCGACAAAACTTGTCTCCTCAGCTAAAAAGACTAGCTAGAAAATAGAAATTTTGCTTGTAGCAAGTCTAGATATGGTACATTATAAACAGTGAATAACAAAGGCACTGATCAGTCTGCACGGATGCGCAGCCTGGTCTGTGCCTTTGTTGTTCGCAAACCCCTGAAAACAGGCTTTCTCGGGTCGAGGCCCAAATAAAGGCACATTTTCCTAAAAGTGCACAGTGAATAACATATGGGGTTGTTTACACAATGCTGCATCATTTCATTTATTTCAAACAAAATATTTATACAGATTCATCATGCGGATTGAAAAACAGTGTGTATCCTGGTCAGCTGGCTTCTAAGGAAGCCAGCTGACCAGGATCTACACTGTGTTCCAAAGACAGTGTAAAGTTTTGAAAACATTTTGGTTACCATAGGATTTAATACAGTAGCCCTGACAGTAGACCCTTGAGTGCAGTCCTAGGTCTGCTCACCCTCCCTTAACCCTTAATGCGGCAATCGCAATAAAAGTCGTCTGCTTTTCTCGTCTGCTGCAATGTTTAAGAAGCCTCTATGGCAAACAGTGTGGACCCAGATCAGACTGCTCCAATAGGAGCAGTCTGTTCTGGGTCCACACTGTTTGCTTCTATACTGAATTCGTCAGTTATGTAAGGCAATTATTTGCAGCAGACGACTTCAGCATTTTCAGATGCATTTTTTTTCTTGGCGCATTAAGGGTTAAAAATGAGGTAACTGCTATCTTCTACTATCATCTTTTAATACCTTCTAGACTGAGTGTTCAAAAGGGCTCTTTTCAAAACGGTTTGGTTCCAATGTTTCTCTATGGTCTGCAAGTTGTCAAACATCTGTAGACATGAAAAAATAAGATATTGAAGTATAAAGTGATGTTTGCAAGACTTGTTTTATGGTCAGGTATTAGATAAGGAGGCTGTTCTCTAAATTTTATCTGGAAAGGGGGAATATTGCATCTTGCTGTGTGGTTTAAAACTCAACTCTTTTCTTGCTCAGGCTAGCTTGTGGTGTCTATATAGACTGGCTCCAGTCCTTAAAACAATTTTTCATCAATGTGCCATATCATATGCTTATAGCTAGTCTTACTCTGATGGCTCTGTTTTTTCCAGTACTTAAAACAATTTTTCATCAATGTGCCATATCATATACTTGTAGCTAGTCTTACTCTGATGGCTCTGTTTTAAAACAGAGCCATCAGAGTCAGACTAGCTACAAGTGTATGATATTGCACATTGATGAAAAATTGTTTTAAGGACTGGAGCCAGTCTAGTGTCTATACAGTCTAAGGGAGAAGCCTGTTCACTGATCTTTAGGGGTCCCAAACCACCATATTATGTTTCATTTTGAAGAGGTACATGTACAAATGAACCTGTATGAGTATGCATCTTTAACCTGTCATAGCTAAATGCGTTTGAACTTAGAGGCCGCCGTTTCAAGTTAGAGGCCACCGTTGTAACCCTTACAGTGCCACTAAAACATTTGCAGCGGACCACATTTTCAAGTTTTGTCTCTAAGAAACTAAATAAGGCTTGAGTCTTGATATTTGATGGCAGATGAAATGTCAATTCTTATTTCCCCCAAACAAATATTTAAAAAAAAGATATCACAAAATTTATCTTCCATTACATTTGTAAATTGCAATTTATTGTACCCGGGGTCAGGTTGGTTTCATGGGTAGTTGACATCCTAATTATTTAAATAGATTGAAGTTTCTTTTTACTTATCTACCTGGACATTCGATACTGTAATTCACCTGACCTGTGGGAGTGAGATATTTGACTTTTTAAGACCTTTAAGTTTAAATAAAAATACCTGGAGGTATTAAACTTTAAATGAAAAATACCCACTCTCCCTTCCACCTTTCTAAAAAATAGAGAGATTGTTTTATCATGAGATCTAGGGAGAAAAATTGCAAAAAATAACTCCTTATTTTCTTAGTTCTTAATTTTAATTTCTATTAATGATTTTATGTGGACTGAATTTTGCTTCTTGATTGCAAAGGATTAATGAGATTGGCCTATACAGTATGTGTATTTATTGAAAAATGTTTGAATGAATGGTTTGTAGTCAAGATTCTCTAATTGTAGTTTCTATATCGGCTTAATAGGTGGTTAACTTTTCACACAATAGCTGTGAATTTAAATGACATATGCGGTACAGGTTCTAATAACTGCCCATGCTCTTCAATATTGCTGACAGTTTGAATGGCTGAAAGTTCAAAATTTTGCAAAATATTCAAATATTAAAACTTGACGTATATTGTGCAGGTAAGGCTATGAAATATTAACATTTCAAGATTTAATGCATTTAATGGTGTCAGTTGTACGTAGAAAAACTTAAGATAAACTAGACTGCAGTCGATTGTACACCATGGCAAATACCCTATTTTTAACCTTTAACCTTGACATTGGGGTCAAGGTCACACAAAATGTTGCCAGAGTACCCTCTGTTTCATGTGACCCATGAGCCTGCAAAGTTCAGAGTTGCTATGTCCAACAATTAAGGGAGAGATGCATTTACAAGAAAATACATTCTTTGACCTTAAGTCACACAAAATGTTGCCAAGTACCCCCTATTCAGTTGAAGTTCAGCTACGTTCATTGATGTAGGAGATGTATTTACAAGAAAACACATTATTTGACCTTGACCCCAAGGTCACAATAAATGTTGCCCAGTACCCGCTACATCATGTGACCTATGCACCTGAAAAGTTTGAAGTTTTACATCAAATGTGCATTTACAAGAAAATACATTATTTGACCCAAGAACCTAAAAATCCTGAATTCAGGAATTGTCCTGAAAACTTTCACCCATGGATTTTTCTCATTGTTTTGTCCAAAGATTAAGCGATTTTCGGCACAGCAAAGGAGCCCTTGAATTTGGAAGTACATCACTGTTTGAATTAAGATCATGAGCAAGCTAATTAAAGCATTACATGTACATGTTCATGTAAGATTTGCATCTATAATCATTAATGACTTATTTGCTGTAAACCACTGTAACTTTGCTAGTTTGAGATCTGATTTTAGTGATTTTTTCATCAAAATGTAGAACTTAACTAGAAATTGGAATATGTTTTTGTTGTTCTCAATTTGTACCGGTAAATTAGGTAACATGAAGGTCCTGATGACTTGATAATCCATTTATAAATGCAGTTAAACTTTATAATACATATAATCTTCTGCATGCAGCCACCATCCATGACATCAAATGCAGTTTAACTTTAAAAAATATGTACAGTAAAACCTGTCTTAAATGGCCACTCAAAAATAGACGAAATAAAGGTCTTAAGGTTAAACTGTAGCTTAATGAAGGTCGAAAGTATTGCAGAATGCTCCCCTTGGAGCATTCTGCAATACTTTTGACCGGCATTAAGCGATAATCAGTTTTGAAAACCAATTTTAGTCTTCTTTTTGAGTGGCCGCTTAAGACAGGTTTTACTGTATGTCTTCTGCTTGCAGCCACCATCCATGACATCATCACTCCTGGAGACACCTGGCTATCACCATGGTTACCATTCTCCACAGGAGGGACCACCACCCATACCTTCAGTTCCACCAGTAAGTATTTAGCACAATATGAACCTTTTTTAATATGTTTTTTCTTCTATATTCTATAGAGTTATGACCATTCTTTTGGAAACATGATAAACACTTAAACTGCCCCAAAATTGCAGCAGGAAGCATGAAACCATATGTTCATATAACATGTGAATCATCTGCCATGAAAATGAAGAAGATATCCCAATTCACATATTCATAGGTTTAAATGTCAAATTACTTGAACAAATTCTTATTACCAAACCTTCCAAAGAAAAAAAGAAATTATTTCAGAATTTGATTCTTACAGTTACATGTACTAAGATGATTCCTACATGTATTTGATAATTTGACCACATCATTTTGCTTTTGTAGTCGGTACAAAATGGAAATATAGACATTATTTGAAAAGCTGGAACATTTTACTAGCTACATGTACATGTAACTTTTCGAAATCAAATATTTCTCAAAGAACGGAAGTCAGCTGAATACTTAGTTAAATGGCTAAAAACAACTTAAGAATTCATCAATGAGATTGAAAAGAATTTTGGCAACTCATTCCACAACCAATCAAATGCATCGTAGGAATCAAATTGTATAACAGGTGTAATGGTCTGAGAATGAAATTTCAAGACACACTTGTTTCTCAAGATTCTTAGATGCACTGGTAATTTACAAAGGCAACAATATTGTTATGGGTGTTACGGTAAATATTCTTAAATTTCGAACGCTAGTTGCCTGCCAAAAAAGGTAAAGACAAACAGTGTGAACCCAGATCAGACTGCTTCTGAAGAAGCAGTCTGACAATGGTCTTCACTGTTTATCATTATGGCAATCCGTTTGTGAATTCCCGTCCTGGAAACCAACACTTTATTTGAGAACAGAAAGAGAAAAAAAAGTGTTCAAATTTTTAAAAAAATTACTGTACATGTAGTTTGGTGCGACTGTCTGCTTTGGATTTCTGAAGGTTTCTCAAACCATCCTTTGGTTTTGGCAGAAAGAGGCATGCCTGAAATCGCTTCCGAGGCGAGAGCTTATTCCTACAGTAAAAACTGTCTTAAGCGGTCACTCAAAAAGAAGACCAAAAATTTTTTTTTCAAGACTGATTATCGCTTAATGTAGGTCAAAAGTATTGCAGAATTCTGCAATACTTTCGTCCTTCACTAAGCCACTATTTGTTGTTAAGACTTTTGTTTTGTCTATTTTTGAGTGGCCGTTTTAGATAGGTTTTACCATATAATCATATCTCATTCTGAACAAGGGCCTAATATGGCTGAAATATTATCTCACGGTCATTATCCCATACACCACAGCAGGTCATTATCAACACAAAGTCTAGAATCGTAAATAACACAGTATACGCCTGACATACAATTTACTGAAATTATTGGTCACTCTAATATAAAGTCTTTTAACCCTTTCCTCGCCGGACAAAGGTTGTCTACTTTCTCATCTGTAGACTTACTTTGGAAACAATATGAACCCAGATCAGACTGCTCCCTTTGGGTTCATATTGTTTGCTATCATGATGAAAGTCGTCTGGTGTGCATTTGAATATAACGCAGCAGATGTAAAAAGCAGACATTTAATGACAAAAATGATATTGACATGATATGGGTTAAAATTACTGTTATTTAATTAATGGCAGATTTATTGGATCATATTTTAACCCTCTGATTTATCCATTCAGTTTGATAGAGTAAATGCTTGGACATACTATACATTAAGGAACCACAGGTTAGATTTTTTAAATCTAAAAAATGTATTGTTTGTCTATTACTGTTGGTTGTTTCTGTGCAGACTCAAATCAGATGCCACAGAATTTCTAATCTAAGTCTGCACTGTTTGCCTAGCGTTGTTTCGAAATTTTAGAATATTTACAGGGATGGAAAATTCTTAAAAATTTTCTTGTCCTAGCTGCATGCCAGTATGAGCCGTGACATGTAATTTCCAACAATGTGGCATTTGACAAGTGTAGACTCTGACAATCCTGTGCAGCCTCTGTTTAAGTTAAGAAACTCCAGATGATGTTCGGTCAGTAGCTTAACAGTCATAGAATAATCAAGCAACTAGCAAAGGCTCTGATCAGATTGCGCCTAGGCACAGGCTGATCTGAGGCCATGCTGGTGGCACATACTACATTGTTGGAAATCTCATGCCGCGGCTCATATATAATATGGTCTATGTGTTTGATTACAGCCTGATGTTAGTCACCTAGATCTTCACGGCCACTTACAGAGTGTTCAGACAAGGTAAATACTGTGCCTCTCTTTTCTTTCATATATAATTTCTCTGTAATTCCCTCTCATTATTAACTACTTACCCATTGTCTACTGAAAAAATATGAAGATCAAAGCAACAATATTTCATATACTATACAGTATTAACCCTTTACCTCATAGAGATGCCTTTTAACGCTTTTGCAAACAATTGTCTACTGAAAAAATATGAAGATTGAAGCAGCAATATTTCATATACTATATTAACCCTTTACTTTATAGACGCCTTTTAACACTTTTGAAAACAGAGTGAATCCAGATCAGGCAGCTTTTATAAGAGCTGCCTGGTCAGGGTATACTTTGTTTTCTTGTGGAAATATAATTTACCTGATCCTTCACTAGACTGATATCACTAGATGTTGATATTGTCCTTATGAATCCATACCAACCACTACCATTCCACATCTTATCTTTATTATGCTTACATTCCAGTCCAGAATTTTAATTTATGCTGGCTCAAACATCTACATGATGAGATAGCAGAAGAAAAGGTATTTGAGAGGAATGATAAATTTAGTTTAAAAACAAAATAAAAAAACAACAACAACATCTATATAAATAAAAAAAAATCATATCTCATCAGACTTTATAAGTCTAGTCCCGAAAATAATATTGCAGAAATGGTCACTGGAGGTCTTCTACAAAAGTATATAAAACAAAATGGATCTGTCCCTTTAGTACCTTTGTAAGAATCTTAAACATCTTCTCCTCTGAAACCAATGGTCAGAATTTTAAACAAGGCAGAAATGATCACTAGATGACTTTAAATAAAAATAGCTAAATCAGATTTGATCAGTCAAAACATGGCGGCCATGGGACATGGCTCAATGGGCTAAGGAAGTTTTTAATCTCTTCTCTGAATTGACTGTTCAGATTAAGTAATGTGACAGAATTGGTCAAAGGGTGGTCCGAAATTCTTTGAAAATAGTAAAATAAATTGGATCCATAAAAACATGGCTACCAGGGGTACGGTTAGTTTCCCTTATGTACCTTTCTAAGAAAAGTTAATGTGAGTGATGTAGAGTCACTTGTCCCTCTCGTTTGAGTTGATGCTTTATGTTCCTGTTAATATTTTTTTAGTCATGTCAGATTGTTTTCCTGAGTTAAACCAGTACTATTTAAAGCAATGATAAGGACACAGCACAATGCCTGTACCTGTCAATCTCAAATAGACCCCTTTCCCATTATCGGATTTTACCTGTATCACGTGATATCGGCTGACCAGTCCAACAATTGGACTACTTCCGGTATGTGAAGCTGTAATAACTTTCTACTAATTTCGAATGCATTTCACTTATATTTATGACGGTTAAAACGCAAACCAAAAGGAAAACGACAATTATATGTAGCACCAATTATATATGATGACAAAAAGAGTTAATTTTATTTCATATTTATCTAATTTACGCTGAACGAAGCCTTGAAGATTTTTTTTATTCAAGTTGTATGTGTACCGGCATATATCGCCACAATTATTTCCGCTGCTGCTGACGAAGGTCCTGGTGAGATGACGTGTTTCCCTGCGGGTCTACACTATTCATTAACTTTCCCAATAAGAATGTCCAAAAATAACACAGAAATCGGTGTGTCTATATGCGAACTTTTCGCCGAGAAAGGATGTCTTGATCTATCCGGAGATATATCGCCATATATGCGGACTTTTTCAAAAGGAATTATTTATGGTTAGTGTAGACCGGCAGGGAAACACATATCTCCAAGGCCTTCATCAGCAACGGGAATAATAGGGAACTATCTGCCTGTTACACTAAAGTCTCATTCTAGTCAAAAACCATCTGAGTAAAAGTAATAATTTGGACATGTTCGCGCTAGAAGCAAATTATTTATCGCGAAGCAAGTTTGTACGCTGTTCTAACTTTTTAGAAGTTGCAGCAATATAGTAAAACCTCAACATCTCGAACCATGGTACATCGAAGCATCCGCATATATGTCGGATAGAATATATGACACATTGGATTCCGAATATAGGGTATATTTCTTAGTATGCAATGTTTCGTGGGTACTCAAAAGAACCATCTCAACGAAACGCTTGTTTTTGTGTATTCAAAACGCACATTTTTTTAAGATAAGAAGAGAATTATAACTTTTTTATTCAATATTATTTGCAACCAAACTCCTTTTAACTCAAACTACTGAAAGCTCGCCGTGAAATGTCTTAAACCAGCGCGCACTTCGAGTTGAAAGAAGTTGAATATCTAAATGGGTCCCTATTTGTAGAGAATCAGTTACGTCAAAGGCATAGGTTTTGAAATTTGGGACCGCATATGCGCCCAAAACTGAATGTCGGGTAACGCATATCCCTCCTCGGTAAAATTGTTATTGCATTTGTAACGCCTAATTTAATAGAAACTTTAAAACGTGTTTCTACAGTATCTGTTTACAGAGCTTGGCGTTGTAAGTCATTCGGGAACATTTACGGGAATCTTAATTATTAAGTTACTTGAAGCCGAATTTTCGGGTAGAATTTCTAAAGATGTCTAATTTCATCTAAATGTATCAAAGAGACAGCAATTTATATTCATTTCACATTTTTTGGGCCACTGAATGTACGCACCAAACATTCAAATCCACTGTAGTCTAGCTATTAAGAACTTAAGAACGGAACCGCTACTTTTCTTATTCTCGAAAAAGATAGATTTATATTTTCATATTCATTTTATAAGTCTTCCATATTTTTTATTCTATACATGTAATAAGTGTTAAATATTTTTTGTTTGCTTTTTTGATTTGATTCTTTACGTTCCATCAACACTCTTTCAGTTAAACAGGGACGGGTCTTCCTGGGTTGAACCAGCACTAAGCTAGGATAAATGTGTCTTGCTCAAGGACCACAACGCAGTGACGCCGGTGAGACTCGAACCCGCGGGCCCCTTGAGTCAAGCACTCTTCCACTGAGCCCCTGCGCTCCCTCATGCCAATTAATAGAACAGACGAATCTGTTATACTAACATCTATAACTCAGAATAGCCTGGGCAGATACACAGTCTCATCAGGCCATTCGCTGCTCACGCATCGTAGAAATGTGGTAGACAGAGACTCAGACAAAAATGAAGACCTCTAGTCTCACCAGATACTCATACATGCATGCCCGTGCATAGTTGCGCATGCATTTTAAGTATATTGACTGAGCATATGCGATAAATGATGAAATCTCATCAAATATACCGCCATTCATAGATTCAAAATTTTACCATATATAAACAACGTCCACTAGTACGGATGCGCAGACTCTAAAGAGTGCACAGACTCGCGAGAGTCTTCGCAGCTCGCACACACCAGGGTCTTTCTAGTAGAACTACCACACACACACACACACACACGGATGTAGATTAAGACTCAGCCTCAAGCCCCGCTGGATAAGATTGTGTGGGCTTTTTAAAGGCTCTTACAAATATGTGATAAGTAGACGTCTAGCTGGGCTTCTGATCAGCTTCAAAGAAAGCGACCTGTGCCGAAGTTCTAAAGACACGTGCGCAAGATTTTATTGTTTTCAAAGGGCCCCAGGGCACTCATTGAACTGAGAACCGGATGCAATTTGGGCCAGCACACAATAAAGACAGTGTACAAATGTAACCATGAATGACCATAGTGACACGCAGTCTTGTCAGACTCTTCAATTAATGATTGCCGTTTTTTATTTCTTTAAAATTGTAACCGATATATAGAAGTTCTATAGTCAGTATATGTTGCTTTATATACCGGAAGTAGTCCAATTACTGGACTGGCCAAGCGATGTCACGTGATACAGGTAAAATCCGATAATGGGAAACTCCTCTATTGGAGCCACAGCATTCTGGGAACTTTTGTATTTATCAGGCTGCACAGAAAATTTTAGGTCTGAAAACCCATTTTATAGATGAATTAGGAAAGTAAAATTTAAACTTTAGGATAAATTGTGAAAACTGAACTCCCATTCAGATCCCATCTCCTTCTCACATGCACACCAAAAAAAGAAAAAAAAATTAAAAAGTAAATAGGTTAAATTATTTAGAATTATTTTATGGTCAGATGAATTTTTATTCTGTTATTCTTGTGGCCTTGAATATTGTTGAACAAATATACTAGTAAAGTAGATGTTCTAAAATTTTGAACACCAGTTGCCTGCCAAAAAGGCCTAGACAAACAGTGCAGATTAAGATCAGACTGCTTCTGAAGAAGCAGTCTGATCAGGGTCTGTCCTGTTTGCTATTCAAACAAGCATATATGAATCTAAGCCCTGATAGTCTTCTTTCAAAAGTGTTTAAAATTTTAGAACATTTACCCCTACCATATTATGTTTTCTCTGAGAATGTGCTTCATTTGATCTCAAGATAAGACTTCAAATATTAGCAGCATGATTTTGAACTTCTTTAACTGTTATCATAAGGAGCTCTGTGTTTTGATATAAAATAACAGGTACTACACAGCAGTACTTCGATTGATATTGTCTCAGACCCTACATACCCAGGTTGGTCACTGATCCTTAGTCTCATCATCATCATATATCATAATCGGATTTTTGATTAACGTGCAGGTGCAGGGGCATCACCCACATCAGTGGGCCCCTTTCCAGGTAACCGGCTAGCTGCACGCATAGCAGATCTCACACCTGATCTCCAGGTGCTCCTTTCTTGAGGGTCAACTGTGGTGAGCTTCCACTCACGGCAGTCTTTCTCTGTCAGTTTCTTCCATGTTTGCTTGGGCCTCCCTGCCCCCTGCTTGCCGTCAATCTGCATATCATATGCTGTTCTGATTGCACCACTCGAACGCGCCACATGCCCAAACCAGCGAAGCCTTCTCTCTCTCTCAAAATGAGGTCGAGGTCCTCAAGCTGAAGCTTTGCCAGTAGCTCACTTGACCTTACCCTGGCCACATCCTCTGGCTTGATACTGCAGATCTGTCTGATCATGGCCCTATCATTGCGTTGCAAGCGCTGCAGGTTCGTCTTGGTAAGTGGCCAAGTTTCACTGGCATGGAGCATGGCGCTCCGCACGCAAGAGCTGTACACATGGCCACGGGTCTTGTAAGAGAGGTAGCGGGATGTGAGAACTGGTAGTAGCTCCCTGAACTTCTTCCAGGCGGTTTTCACACGAGTAGTTACCGCCATTTCACAGCCTCCACCAGCAGAAAGCATGTCACCTAGGTAGCAGAAGGAAGCTACCACCTCAAGCTTATCAGGTCCGACCTTGACTTCACTCTGTGGTCTGCCGTCAATAGGGCGAGCATTTCCCATGCACCGTGCACACCTATAATCAGGATTTGGTGTCAGTCATTGTAGCCCACTGCATTTCTTATGCACCCATAGTTTGCAGCCATTGCAGTAGATGCTGTTGTTGCCTACTCCTGTACGACAGACAGCGCATGGGTATTCGTGCAACCGGGGATGTAGGGGATAGCACGGGAGGCCACGTCTTCTTGGTAGATAGAGGTAGGCTGCTACCCAAAGGGGAGATAACTCGTTAACGTGATGTCCATCTGAGTCCCCTAGGCAACAGCGTACCGTACCGTCAGATGAGTGCAGGGTACCAGTGCTGATATGTCGGGGAATTAGCTTGGTACCCTACACCGTCCTCTTCCCTTCGGTCACGGGGTCCGGTCTGATCAAATATGTTATTTGATCAGACACGTAAATTGGTCTATGTAATATAGTCCAACAACTCGAAGATTTCAACCAAATTTTAATATTATATATTTTGAATAAACAGTCAATGATAAATATTCTATCTTCTTATGGCAAAGTTCTGCTGTTTACAAAAGTGAACAAAATATAATTACAAAGAGAATGTCTCACTTTAGTTCTCTGTCTTAATGTCACTTCCTTGGATTAAATGTTATGTATTAAGTTCTTGACTAAAACAATAGCATATATGTTCTTCTTGACTAAAAGTATATTATATAAGTTCTTCTTGAATAAATGTATAAAGTTTTCTTGAATAAAATGATAAGTTGATGAGCTCCTAAGTTTAAAGTTAATACAAAAGTTACTTTCCTTATATGTTGGCACCTATTCCAATAATCCAATAAATCCGATCCAGGTTCACAATTTGTTTATGCAGGCCCAACTGCAGGGTACTGCAGAGTCTAACCTGATTACATGTGCACAGAAGTGATTCCAATGGAAGACTGAAGAGTGAAGTTTTGTATGAGTTTATATATGTTTTCGTGAAAGATAGAATCATGCTCAAAAGGGAAGTCGTAAAAACAGACTGTCAAAAATCTATCAAAAAATTGATAATTAATAGGTAACATAAAAACAAGATCAAAGGAAGGAAATACCAAAACTAACACACAAATTTTATGACCCACTGGTCAGTGTCATATGCCATCAGTTAACAAGTAATGACATCCTGCATTAGGTGCCTGCAGGACTAATCAGGCAGGTAGTAAATTTCTAATCAGTTTTAATCTAAAGAAGAAGTTTCCAGTGACCATTAAGACCAATTAAACTGTCCACTGTTCTTAAAATATATGCAATATTGATTTTATCCTAAACTAACCAAGATCGAAATAAAGATATTATTTATTGCTCAATTAATGTTCAAGGAAGTGACTGATATTGAATTTTGTCTTTGTAGGAAAACCTAATCTGCATAGAAGATTCAGCATTTTGATTTTGCTTTAACATTTAACATTTTGAAACTATAAGCCTTACTTAATTCACACATACTTTCTCACATACAATAAACCCAACACCTATATGTCAATAATCATGAAATTCATTTTTCCAAATATAATATTATTTACACTATTATTTTTATTATTTATTATTGTTATTATTTTTATTTTTATTATTTTCTGGGTCAGAATTATCACACGGTGACAGATTCCCCCCTCCTAAACAAAGTTTGTCCTCGAACTTAACAATAAACAAGACAATATTTACATAATATATACATCTCCAGAGTCTCTAGCTGTGTCATTGTGTAATATACGTGTTATTTCAGGAACCAAAGCAAGCAGACTGAATTAAAGTAAAACTATAAACTCTAAAAGCAATAAAAGATTTTCAATAATGTAATGATATTAAATGGCAGACTTGGACCTTACCTGTAACCAAGCCAAAGTACAGCCAAGTTCTCACATACCAAATCATATCGCCAAATCATGTGTGACCATTCTACATGAAATTAAAGAAATGTGGTACAATTTACATTGACATAATTGTTTGAAATTAAGGGAAAAATTACCTATGCAGATTTTATCTGCATAAAAAAGTATCTATTGAATACTGAACAAAATTAAATGTTGATATAATTAATTACACTTATTATTTTGTTTTAGATAAGAGGTGGTATAGCATAAAGAATGAATCAAAGTCTGTGAAAAAAAAAATATTTGCGTAGATAAATCTATGATCTTCTGATAGTGTTTATAATTTTTTTATTTTTTTAATTTAGTTTAATTTACCACTGTCTAATATTCCAAGGGCAGGGGTTGAAAAATATGACGGCCGTACATATTATTCATAGCACTAATATGACACCTGAGACTGGCTCGAGGCAGAGAAAATATGCCCTTGCAATATCAGAGGCTGGCCCACCTCATATTTTAATATTTGAATCTTCTACCAATTGCTGCATAGTAATCTTGTTTCAGAAATTTTATCAGAAGATTTAAACTACTTTCTGGTATGCGCTTTAGACTTAACCACTCTGGTGCCAAGTCTTTACACCAATAAGAGACCAAGAACTCCCATGTGTCATTTTCAGTTCTTCTTATCTCATACACGGTGTCAAAGAGTATGGCTGACAAAGGAGAAGGGTCCATAGCAGGAAAACGTCTTTTTCTGTCTTCAAACGATCTTTGTTGTTGCATATCTATAAGATATGTGATGAACTCTCGGGCCTGCCGGTGAGCCATTCTTGTTGGTTGCAATTCCTGTGATGAATTTCCATTTTGATTCACATAAAATGATCTTCCATTTATAAGTTTCACTCCCTTAAGGCTAGTTACATTCTGTTTTTCTGTGGGAATGTTGTTTTGTACCTCAGTAACAGGTTGAGCAGAATTTATTGTTTGTTTAGCCTCAGTGAAGAATTTATGACTGGTCTGTTGAAGTGGCTTTTTGCGTCTTTTTCCTGACATGGTTCTGTTAGCATGATATTCCCTTATGAGATGATTTGGTATTTTACATGGAAAGTACCAATCAGATGTACCATTTTGACATTTGATTTTATAGTATAATGCTCCATTGCTTCTCTGTGATGCAATTATAGCCTTAATGTCGTTGGAGTTAAATGGTGTACATTTGTCAAATTTGCAGTCTTTACATGATGGTACTTTATTCTTCTTTCCATGTACTGCATCTTTAGATTTGTTTGCATGTGAGATTTTTTATCTTTCCTTTTCAGAGTTTGCTTTGGATTTCAGAACTTTCGAGTTATCACCGCTTTTGGAATGTGTTTGTACTGTCTGCTTTCTTAGTTCTTCTGCTTTTTGGTTTGGAATTGTATTTGCATGGTCAGAACTATTGTTTGTGAATGGTGTATCCTTGCTTTGAATTGCTCTCTTGGTTTTATTTGCTTCTGATTTTTGACCAGCGTTATCATTTCTAGTGCTTTTATCTGGCACTGTTTTCTCTTTCTTACTTCTGTACATTTCATTTGATCCACTGCCCTGTTTGCAATGATTTGTACTGTTGCTACCGTTTTGTATGCTCTTCTGATTAATAGACTGTTTTGAACTTATTTTCTTCCTCTTCACTTCATTTGTTTTTCTGTCTTTTACTTGATCCTCATTGTTTAAATTCACTTTCCTGGTAGTCTGATTTTCTTGTCTTTCATTTATATTTACATCTTTTTGATCCATCTTATCCTCATTTTCTGGATTCTGGTTGTTTTCTAATTCCTCTGGATTAAGCTCTTCTTCATTCCCTACAAGTTGTTCAGGTGGATTAGTAGGTCGATCTGCAGGGTCATAATAAGGCTTCAGGCGCATTGCATTGACAAGAGACCGTACTTCTTTATTTGTTTTAGCATTACGCAGTCTGTAGGTATGATTTGGACCTAACATCGTGATACAGTAAGGTCCAACCCATTTCCGGTGCAGCTTTGGTGCCTTCCCTATTGGCACTTTTGTACAGTATAGCCAGACTCGTTGTGCAGGATGATAATCAGGGACCTTAGTTCTCTTGTCATAGTAATGCTTATATTTGTCCTGAGCAGCCTTAATATTTTCCCCAGCAAGCTTTCTGCAAACTTCTAGGTTCTGAAGAATTCGACTGAGATAAACTCTGGCATCTTGTGGATGGTGGTCTTTTGGTTGCAGGACAGTATCTATTGGAAGTCTCATTTCCCTGCCATATAACATGAAAAATGGACTAAACTGTGTAGACTGTGTGCAGGGAGTAGAGCGATATGCCATCATAATTCCTGGTAGAATTTCAGGCCAGTCATCTTGTTGCCCCTTACAATAAGCTCGCAGGGCTTGCAATATGTAAGAATTTTTGCATTCTGTCATTCCATTGGTCATTGGGTGATATGGGCTAGTGTAGTGTCTCTTTATTTCAAAGAGTTCGGATAAAGCTTTCACAAGTTTTGACATAGAATTCCTTCCACGATCACTGAGTATTGCCCTAGGTGCCCCATATCTAGAAATTATTTCCTTGAACAACACAGAAGCAACCTCAGTCGCCTCCTGTGTACGTAAGGGAAACAATTCCACCCATTTGGAATAACTGTCTACCAGTACCAAGATGTGTTTAAATTAATCCTTTGTTGTTGGTAGACCACTAAGAATGTCCATTTGCCACCTACCAAAGACATCGTCAACAGGCTGCGGTTGCAAGGGAGGAGGTTTGGTATTGAAGGCTCTTTTTGACTGCTGGCATACCTCACAAGTCTTAACATATTGTGGTTACTCAAGCTAGATATAAATGTTAAGACAAGTTTGGATCCGCTCCTAGTTTTCTATGTTTATTCAACTCAATTGTTTTCTATCAACAACATCACGCAGGACGTTACGTAGTGACGCGCAATGTCCTGGCGCCGTGGCACCACGACGTCACGCGACGTAAGGCGTACCCGACATACATGGGGCCGCGGAAAGTTTACAATATTTGCTGCACCAAGTTCTCATTAAATAATTTCTATAAGCTTGACAACAATTATTTCAAAATTTCAAAACACAAGATCTCAAGATTGCAGTCAGTAAACTTGTGAAAAATCGAGATCTTATGAACTGAGTTTAAAATGACAGTCTTCTTGAAAATAAATTGATCATACGTCAAATGTTAATCTCGTTATTAAGCTTTTAGAAATAGCGTATCACTGATTATTTAGTTTCTGAATAAGTGGATTTTCAAGAGTCATAAACTACATGACTATGCATGTAGCGTGCATTTGATTCTAGTCTATAACTTCCAGTGGGTATAGTTTCACTATTGGCCTATTTGTAACACAGGAGTCCATACGGATTTTCGCGGCACCTACACGTCCGTCGTTCCCCTCGATTAGCTCTTCGATGACGGCCAGCTTCCATCTCGCACGATTCATTTCATCATGGACCTGGACGACATCTCCGACCTGTATCGTCTGTTGATTGTTTCCAGATGAACGGTGGTGCTCTCGTAAAGCGGTCAAATAGTCCAGTCTCCACCGTTCTCGAAAGTTGCTGATCAATGATCGAATATGTCTGGCTCGTCTGGATATGTTCTCCTTGGTGTACTCGTCCTTCTCTGGAAGTTCCAAGTTTTCTGAGTATGGCAGTTTCGTGACTCTTCTGCCATACAGGAGGTGAGACGGTGTCAGGGGCTCCAACTCGATTTCTCCTGAATTAAGGTATGTTAGAGGTCTATCGTTCAGTATGGCCTCTATCTCCGTGACGACGGTCGCTAGGGTCTGGAAATCTACGTAAGAGCGGCCTAGAACTTTCTTTACTGCAGTCTTTGTCAAACCAACGAGGCGCTCCCACCAACCCCCATACCAAGGGGCACGCTTTACGATGAAACGCCACTCTGTTCCTTTATCAGTCAGTTCCTCTTGTACCGTCTTGGACTGGAACAGTTTGTGCAGCTGGTTTGCCGCACTCATGTATGTAGTTGCATTATCAGAAATCATCAGACGTGGCAGTGACTTCCGGCTGCAGAATCGTCGAAATGCTTGCAGGAACGTTTCTGTTGATAGGTCTGGTACGAGCTCCAGATGAACAGCTCGTGTAGCGGCACAGGTAAATAGGCATATGTACGCTTTGCTCTCCTTGCCATTTTTCTCTCGAACATAAAGCGCACCAGAAAAGTCTACGCCCGTTATCGTAAACGGAGGTGAATTCTCAACTCTAGCTTTTGGTAAAGGTGGTGGATCTGGCGCTGAATATGGTTTACCATTCACTTTTCTGCATACCACACATTTACGTAGTATAGTTTGCACGTATCGTCGTACTGTAGGAATCCAGTATTTCTGTCTGAGGTAGGTAATGGTTGCACATACCCCGGAATGAAGCAGTCTCTCGTGCGCATCCTCCACAAGTAGGCGTGTGTACGGGATTTTCGGCGGAAGAAGATACGGAAACTTGGCGTCCTCCGAAACGGGTGCATTATGGATACGTCTACCGCATCGGATGTCTCCTTCATCATCTAAGAACAGCTTCAACTGTTTCACCAAAGTAAGGCGGCTATGTTGAGACTTAATATTGTCAATTTCATCACTGTAATTGGTTTTCTGGGAACTTCGGATCCACAGGTGATCTGCTTCATTGAGTTCAGCTACGCTCAGAGGTTCGAGTCTTCTTGTTGATTTATCCAGCCTGCAATTACGTATGAATCGCAACAAATACGCAGTTATTCGTATCAGTTTTCTGAGCTTACTGAATCTTTTCACGTCAATTACGTTGTGGATTCCGATGAAGTCTACAGGTCGGGACGTCGCTGGCGTCGTTTCGATCACGTGTTCATGGCAGTCTTCTAATAGCGTCGTGCAGACGGCAGTAGGTAAGGTGTCCCATGATGGCCAGTTCTCCGTTTTGGTTATCCAGTGCGGCCCTCTTAACCACAAGTCATTGTTCACGAATTGAACTGCAGATATCCCACGAGTCAAAAGGTCTGCTGGGTTCTCCTTTGTCGGACAGTACCTCCATTTTCGGTTATCTGTCAGTCCGTTGATTTCGTTCACACGATTCTTCACAAAACGCTGTAACGTTCTCTTTGTCTGCAACCAGTGTAGCACTATCTGGCTGTCAGACCAAAGTTCCACTTTTGTAACTGTAACTTCTTTTTGCACGTGTCTCGAGAGCCGAGCACCGATGACGGCGGCCATTAATTCTAGTCGAGGTAATGTAAGTCCTTTCAATGGAGCAACTCGGGATTTCGACATAACCAGGGTGGACATGTTGTTTTTGCTAATGTAAACGGCAGCTCCGTATGCTGCCATACTGGCGTCGACAAACACGTGCAGTGTGGTTTCGTCAGTGCACGTGCTGGGGTCTTCTGTTTCTTCTTTGTTGAATAGGTATCTGTCAAACGTATTTGCTGAAACACAATTCATGTCACGTGCGATTTCGTGCCATCTCTGTTGTAGGTCGTATGGGAGTGGGGTGTCCCAGGGAAATTTCTTCAGCCATAGTTCCTGCAGCATAATCTTAGCTTGAATGGTGACTGGAGTTAGTAGGCCAAGCGGGTCATACAGCCTGGCGGTATACTGCAGCACTTCCCGTTTAGTTATTACGTCAGTCATAGGAATCGGTCGCTCTGGAAACGAGATTAAGTCATTGTTAGCATCCCATTTCATGCCTAAAACTTTGGAAAATTCGTCTTTGTCCAAAACCTGGTCAGTTTTGGCTGCTTCACGAACTGATTTACTGTTTGAATTCCAAGAGCGTAGGTTGAAGCTTGCCGCTGACATCATGGCACGGGTATCTCGGTAGAACTCGATGACGTCTTGCTCGCATGAAAAACTGGAAATGATATTGTCAACATAAATATCTCTGATTAAATGTTTGCTCACCCAGTTGTCTCTGTTGTTTTCTAGGTGTTTGATGATTGTGGCGCAAAGAATAAATGGAGAACATGTCGCACCAAACAGTACTGCTTTGAATCTATAAGTAGTCAGGGAACTCAAAGGGTTACTGGGATCTTTCGGCCACAGAAATCTAGTAACATCACGGTCTTTCTCGTCCAACGAGACGTGGAGAAATGCCTTCTCTATGTCTGTGGTGATTGCAAATTTATTCATTCGAAAGCGTATGAGTATACCGGTTAAATCATTGAGTTCCGGTGGTGTCGATCGTAGACAGTCGTTTAGGCTGGGCTTATCAGCAGACTGACGGCAGCTGCAGTCATAGACAATTCGTATAGGTGTTGTGGCTGAATCTTTCTTCACACCATGATGTGGAATGTAGTGCACTGGGTGGTCATGAACAATAGGGTCGCACACTTCCTCGATGAACCCTCGTTTTTGCTGCTCGTTTATAATTTCTCCATATTTCTTAAACAAATGGGGCTCGTTGCAAAGTCTGCGGATCATGCTCTCTGTACGTTTTAGGGTTACGGCGTAGTTCGTCGGCAGTGGCGGGTGGTCTTCTTTCCAAGGTAGTTTTGCAACGTATTTACCCTCGCTGAATGAAATGCACGTGTCCATGTACGTTTTCAAGTCATCTGATTTAGCAATATCTTCTTCCAGCGTAATACCAATGGATTCTAGTTTCCAGAATCGCTCCAAATCCATTGGGTTAGGTGGTGATGTAATAACATTCAGCATGTGTTGTGTTATTGATCTGTTCTCTTTATGTACAGGAAGCGGACCAGAGAGCAAGTAACCAATTCTTGATTGCACGGCGGTGGGCCCGTTGCCCCTAACAACGCGGTTCTGCACTATTTTCCAATATGAATCTGCGCCTATGAGTAAGGAAATGTCAAAACTGTTTTCAGTTGTCACTGGATGAGCTAATTTTAGTCCGTGCAGGTATTTTAACGTCGATACTTCTTGTTGGATGTTGCATAGGGGTACAGCGATCGTAGGAACTATGAGCACATCAATCACGATTTTCTCATTTCTGTCCGTTATCAAGTGCACTTTTGCAGTTTGTAAATATCGCACACTTTGTGAATTCTGTCCAAACGATGCTACGTGAACCGTGTCTGTCCCTGTCGGCTTTAGCTGAAGCTCGTCGGCAAGTTTTTGCGAAATAAATGACCTCTGTGCTCCCTCATCAAACAATATATGTGCTTCTGCTGTGGATTCTGAGGGGCTGACATTTGCGACGGCGGTCTTTAGAAGTACATTCGGGCGGGTCTGCGTCGTAGAATGTAAAACTGCGGCATTCTGTAGGTTCTCTGTACAATGTTGAAAGGGCGTGGCTTCAGGGTTTAACGAAGATCTCAGTTTCTGTTGACAGATGGCAGTGTGGTGTTTGCGTTGGCAATGTCGACACCTGAATCGCGATTTGCAACCTATGATCTGATGGCCTTCACCAAGGCAATTAAAACACAATCTTTTGCTTTTAACACACTTAAGCCTTTCTGCTAAATTCACAATATTTGTACAGTCTGCTGGGGCGTGCTGCTGGTCACAAAATGCACATGTCGTCTTCTTCTGGCTAACTGACTTAGTTTGGTCTACTTTCGGTCTGCTCTTTTTCAACTGTTTTTGAGGTGCACTTCTGCTTCCTGTGAAAAATGACGCTGTGGGAAAATGCGCATCCGTTGATTCTATAGTTTCTCCTTCTTGCAAAATATTCACTTCCTTCCGGATGGCATCACGTAGTTCTGGAAGTGTCCATTGTTTATTGCCATGGTCACGAGCCATGCTGCGCTTAAGATCACTTGGAAGTTTTTCGCGAATAATTGGAACTAATAAGTCACCGTAAGAGTCTTGACACTGTCCAAGGGATTCCAAACCTCTAATGAATGTTTCTAGGTTATCATGAAAACTTTGTAGGCTGAGTGTACTGTTGTCAGGTCGCGGTAATTCCAACAATGACTGCATGTATGCACTAATTATCTTGTGAGGCTGTCCAAATCGTTCTTTCAGGAGATCTACGGCTTTCCCATAATTTGCATGTGTAAGTTGGAACCCAGCTATGCATGTCGCAGCTTCGCTAAACAGTAATGAGCGCAGGTAACTAAATTTCTGGACATCGGACAAGGTTGTATTAAAATGAATGGATGACTCGAAGCAATCCCAAAACGTCTGCCACTCCGTGACATTTCCGTTGAACTGAGGTAAAGTCAATTTTGGGAGTTTGTGATAGGAAGCGTTACTACTGTTACATGTATCTAAACTCACGTGTGACGATGGTGGTGTAGTGTCCGGTGTACGATCCTCTCGGCTGTTCTGATTCTCGTCTCGTTGCTGATTAGAACTTCCCTCTCTGATGGTGTCGATTTTTAGCTCCAGGTCGATAAGGTACTGCTCACTCTCTACTAGTTCTGTCACTAAATCATCGACGTCTGCATGGTTCGCAACCTTCTCGTTGAGAGTTTTGATCGTTTCAACTTTCTCCGTCAGTATCTCAAATAGTTTTCGACGGTTAGAGGTTGACAAGTCTTCCGCTTGAATTTTCTCTAAATTGGTCGCAATAATGCGATGTTGAGCTTCGCGTTGTGTCAGGAGTTTGTTAAGCTGCATCTCCACTTCGTCACGGCACCAAAATGTGGTTACTCAAGCTAGATATAAATGTTAAGACAAGTTTGGATCCGCTCCTCGTTTTCTATGTTTATTCAACTCAATTGTTTTCTATCAACAACGTCACGCAGGACGTTACGTAGTGACGCGCGACGTCCTGGCGCCGTGGCGCCACGCCGTCACGCGACGTAAGGCGTACCCGACACATATAGCCTTATGTTTTCATACATAGAGGGCCAGTAATACTTGTTGCGGAGTGCCTCGTAAGTTCGTTCAAAGCCTTGATGCCCACCTCCTGCTATGCAGTCATGGTATGACTTGAGGAGTTCATCTCTTAGGCATCTAGGAACAGCGGTCTGTTTCACCAGCCGCTCTTCCAGTGGTATTTGTCTGCTCCTTCTGGCATAAAAGTGCTTTAATACACCATCTTCTAACTCATAGTTATATGACTCAGCTACTACAGTCCTTGCCAACTGTGCATCATCTGGCACCTGACGACTAACAAGATACCTATATATGTCTTTGAAGTCAGGGCATTCCTGTTGATAGATTGCTATTCCAATGGAAATATCTCTATCATCAAGAGCATGCCTGTCCTCACCAGTCATTGTATTTGCTAGCAAAACTTCAGTATCATCATCACCAGGATAAACCAGTGTCAGCTGAGTGTACTCCTTTTGAGTTTCAAGAGAATAAATATGATCGGCCAAATCATGTGAACCAGAAGGGCTAGATTCATCATACCTTTGCCTAGACAGGAAATCTGCCGTGCAGTTTTGTGAACCGGATCGGTGCCTGATGTCAAAAGTGTAGCCCTGCAGAAGGATACCCCAGCGTCCTAGCCTACCCTGGCAATCTTTAATCTTTTGTATATATTTTACTGACACATTGTCAGTGTACACAACAAATTTGTTGTTTGCCAGGTAGTGCCTGAAATGCTGGATTCCCTCAACTAAGGCCAAGCCTTCTTTATCAGTTATGTGCCATTTTAATTCATTATCATGGAGTGCTCTTCCACCAAAGCATATAGGATGTAGCTTCCCATCATGCTCTTGGCTTAGCACATAGCCTATGGAATAATCTGAGCTGTTAACTGCTAACACAAATTCTTCATCAAATTGTGGATATCTTAATATTGGAGCCTCAACTAATTTGGTCTTCAATACATTGAAAGCATTTTCACAATCTTCTGTCCATTCAAATTTAGTGTTCTTTTTCAGTAGGTTGTTTAGGGGTTAAGCAATCTTAGCATAATCTTTAACAAATTTTCTATAGTACCCCATCATGCCTAGAGCACTTCTAACCTGTTTAACATTGGTTGGGCTTTTGCAGTTTCTTATTTTTGAGGTGTTTTCTGGATTAACCCTTAGGCCATCGCTTGATACTATATGCCCAAGGTATCTACACTGCCTAGCTGCAAAATTACATTTATTTGGATGCAGAGTCAAGTTTGCAGACCTAAGATTGTAGAAAACCAAATCCAGATGGTGTAAGTGCTGATCAAAATCTCTAGAAAAGATAAGAAGGTCATCAATATAAACCAAAGCGATTTTGAAATTCAGATTTTTCAAAACCTTTGTCATCAAACTTTGAAAAGTCATGGGTGCGTTAACCATTCCAAAACTTAATCTATTGAATTCAAATATGCCTTGATGGGTTATAAAGGCTGACTTTGCCTTTGTAGCCTTGTCAAGAGGGACTTGCCAAAATCCTGAACGCAAATCAAGCGTAGAGAAGATTTCTGCTTTGGACTGAGCCAGAGTGTCAAACACGTCGGACATGTGAGGTATTGGAAAGCTCATTAGTTCGGTAACAGCATTTAGCTTTCTGTAGTCAACGCAAAACCGCCATTCGTTGTTTGGCTTTCTTACCATGACAACAGGAGAGTGCCAACAACTGTTACTTTCCTCAATTATGCCATGTTTTTGCATTTCTTAAAGTTGACGCTCAAGCTCAGCCCGCATTTTTGGGGTCTGACGATAAGGTGCCGAATTGATGAGCTGTGCATCACCAGTATGAATGGTGTGTGAATGTAGGTTAGTTACACCTAGCTCAGACATGTCTTTTGCAAATATTTCTCTGTTTCTAGCCAAGAAGTCATAAAGTTTACCCTTTTGCTCAAAACTAAGATCTGACTCATCTAAATTTATACCTAAGTCTTTCACTATGGCCTCAGAATCCCAAGTTTTTGAGCTGTCATCAGTACTGATACCCATGACATGAGTAGAAGTTGGTTCTTTGAGATCAAAAACAGATTTAGGATCAACTAGGTTAGCCTTTGCCAATCTTTGGCCCTTTCCAAGAAAAACAGGAAGATTTGTAGGGTTCATAAGCCTATACAATGCTTTTGAATCTGTGACTGTGCAAATAGTCTTTCCACCAGCCAGATTCAAATCACTCAAGTTCAATTTAGGTTCAAGCACAATTAGAGAATTATCAGCAAAACCGGAAACCCTTACAGGAATAATAACTTCATTGTGTGGTGGAACCACCACTTCTTTTGTTGTCCGTGCAAAGCAAGTTTGATCATTTGCCACAGGCAATGCTTCCACTTTGATTGTTGAAACAGAATTTGATTGACTGGATGGTACCATAATTTCTACCTCTCCAAAGCTAATTGTTACCTTATAAGTTCTCATAAAATCAAGCCCAACCAATATTGCAACATGTAAATGTTCGAAAACTTGAAATCTTTGTTCAAATTGTGTATCTTCACATTCAAACTGAAGATTCACTTGCCCTAAAACTCTGTGAACCTCGCCACATACACCAATAATGTTTGATAAAGATGATGGTTCAATTTCTGCATTTGGTGCTACTTGATCTAATAAGTGTTTGCTAATTGCTGAAATTTCTGCCCCTGAATCAACCAAACAATAAACAGATTGTTTTCCAAACTTAATTTTCATTCTATTTTTGTTGAGCTTAGGTGTAAAATTCATTATCTCATGTTCTTGGTCTACACTCTTTTCACCTTTACATGTTTTCCTGGAGCAAAGCCATTTATTACTCTTTGAGTGTCTAGGAGCCATTTTGTCATTATTGTTGCTGTTGTTCAAATCAAGATTTCAATGATAAAATATTAAAATTTCTTTGAAGAAAAAATAAATATTCTTTGTTCACCTTTCTTTTCTCTTTCTATTTATTTTTTTATTTTGATTTTAACTGGTGAATTTGTTAGAAAATGTTTACAAAAAAAATATGTTGATTTTATTTGCTATTTCTGAAATTATTAATTTTTGAATGATAAAGTTTCATGTATTCGGCCAAATGCTATTTTGCTTAATGCTAAATATGCAAAAAGAAAAACCATTTATAAATTAGGAAATTTTTTTTTATCAAAGTACAATTTTGTTAGTGCAAAGTAAAGAAATAATCTATTTTTGATAATTTTGGAATTATGTTTCCTTTTTATTTTACTTTTGTTATCACTATTAAATCTTCAATACACAAAATGAAAGCAAATATGATGAGCTTTTGAATTATAAGTGGAAAATAAGTTACTATGACAAAAATAGAACTTTTATTTAATCTTGCCAAAATTTTAATTGTCAATAAATTTTAATTAAACTCAGATGTTTGAGTCAGAAAAAAAAATGCTAGAAAGTTAAGTTCTTAAAATATAAAAATGCAAAATTCTAAGATTTAATCAGACATTTATTACACTTTATGAACACATTTTTTTTTTATCTTTAATGGAGGAGTATGTGTTATATTGCTCCTCCGAAAGTTAGTTTTATTGACTATTCTTTTTATTTAGGAAAAAAAACACATTTATCTTTAAGGGTTTGTTTAAGTTCAAAATAATTACTCAATTTCCTCAGTGGTCACATATAAACAGCATATGAAAAGGCATGCAAACAAAAGACTGCACTCACCAAACTGTGGGGCTTGACTACAGGTTCCTTCGTCACTTTATCCTCTATTTCAGTCTGCTACTCTGTGTCCACTGATCCGTGTCCATAAATTTGAACTAGTCACTGAATTTCCTCAAATTTTATCACTTTTTACACTAAGTCACTTTTTGTTCACTATTTAACACATTTCCAGAATTTGTGAAACACAAGTAAAAGTAAGTAATGGTGCAAAGATCAGGAATCGATACAATCAAGTACCACACCTGACCCAGGATACCAATGGGAAAGTGACAAACTCACAGAAGACACCACAAACGAGAGCCAAGAGGTCAGCCCTTTCCCAGCAGGTGACCACAAAGCACATATAAACAGACGCGCACAAAACATAGCAAACACAAGACAGAACAAAAACATAAAAGATCCACAAAAGAAGTACCGCCTTGGAACGGTCAGTAAAATATTTTACTGGAGGGCTTAAACCGGTTTAACGGCGCCAACCTCACCCTTAATTCAGATGTGGATCAAGACAAATAGATATTTGGTTTGCATGAAAGACCCCTAACTTATCAATGCATCATCTCCTAAAACATATAAATCAAGATATAACAAGGAGATAAAGCAAGGATAAGGACTCAACAGTAAATAAAACTGAATACCGGAGCAAAAGAAATCCAACAGGTAAACCCCGGTGGGCCCGACAAACAGCCAAAGCATCAGGCCCCTACCATCTCATCAATAGATAGGTCTTTAAGTCGGAACCATCATAGAGTCTGAAGTCCGACCCACCGGCGTGCAATTAAAGCTTCCTAAACCTTAGCATGCATAAAATATTAGCAGATAAGACATAAAACACGTATATATTTTTTTTTATTGCATGTTGTTTTTTGTTCCAAAACAGTCTTGTCATCTCAGCAAATTATCTGAAGATAAGCTGACATGTCAGTGCACTATTAAGGATACAAGAAATTATCTGCTAGTACTCTTCAGCATGCTAATGGTTACACTTCTTATTTAAAACACATAAATCCACTTTCAGTTTGAATGTATTTGAAATTATTAAAACACACTTGTAGCAAAAAAATGTAATTTAGAAATTGTGTATTTCTTCTTGATAAATCTTCAAAGTTCTAATGAGGCTGTAACATCGGGATCTGAACTACCCTAGATACTCCAACCATCTGCAACCGGGGATGTAGGGGACAGCACGGGAGGCCACGTCTTCTTGGTAGATAGAGGTAGGCTGCTACCCAAAGGGGAGATAACTCGTTAACGTGATGTCCATCTGAGTCCCCTAGGCAACAGCGTACCGTACCGTCAGATGAGTGCAGGGTACCAGTGCTGATATGTCGGGGAATTAGCTTGGTACCCTACACCGTCCTCTTCCCTTCGGTCACAGGGTCCGGTCTGATCAAATATGTTATTTGATCAGACACGTAAATTGGTCTATGTAATATAGTCCAACAACTCAAAGATTTCAACCAAATTTTAATATTATATATTTTGAATAAACAGTCAATGATAAATATTCTATCTTCTTATGGCAAAGTTCTGCTGTTTACAAAAGTGAACAAAATATAATTACAAAGAGAATGTCTCACTTTAGTTCTCTGTCTTAATGTCACTTCCTTGGATTAAATGTTATGTATTAAGTTCTTGACTAAAACAATAGCATATATGTTCTTCTTGACTAAAAGTATATTATATAAGTTCTTCTTGAATAAATGTATAAAGTTTTCTTGAATAAAATGATAAGTTGATGAGCTCCTAAGTTCAAAGTAAATACAAACGTTACTTTCCTTATATGTTGGCACCTATTCCAATAATCCAATAAATCCGATCCAGGTTCACAATTTGTTTATGCAGGCCCAACTGCAGGGTACTGCAGAGTCTAACCTGATTACATGTGCACAGAAGTGATTCCAATGGAAGACTGAAGAGTGAAGTTTTGTATGAGTTTATATATGTTTTCGTGAAAGATAGAATCATGCTCAAAAGGGAAGTCGTAAAAACAGACTGTCAAAAATCTATCAAAAAATTGATAAGTAATAGGTAACATAAAAACAAGATCAAAGGAAGGAAATACCAAAACTAACACACAAATTTTATGACCCACTGGTCAGTGTCATGTGCCATCAGTTAACAAGTAATGACATCCTGCATTAGGTGCCTGCAGGACTAATCAGGCAGGTAGTAAATTTCTAATCAGTTTTAATCTAAAGAAGAAGTTTCCAGTGACCATTAAGACCAATTAAACTGTCCACTGTTCTTAAAATATATGCAATATTGATTTTATCCTAAACTAACCAAGATCGAAATAAAGATATTATTTATTGCTCAATTAATGTTCAAGGAAGTGACTGATATTGAATTTTGTCTTTGTAGGAAAACCTAATCTGCATAGAAGATTCAGCATTTTGATTTTGCTTTAACATTTAACATTTTGAAACTATAAGCCTTACTTAATTCACACATACTTTCTCACATACAATAAACCCAACACCTATATGTCAATAATCATGAAATTCATTTTTCCAAATATAATATCATTTACACTATTATTTTTATTATTTATTATTGTTATTATTTTTATTTTTATTATTTTCTGGGTCAGAATTATCACACGGTGACATTCGCCTGAACTCTGCAAGAGGTCCAGGCCTGTACCACAGATCATGACCTTTGTCTTTCCTGCATTTACCCTCAATCCCTTCTTCTCCATGGCTTCTTTCCATATCAAGAGCCTCCTGACACATTCCTCTAGGGAGTCAGCAATGATGACAAGATCATCTGCATATAGGTCCTCCCAGGGAACACCAGCCCGAAACTCACGTGACAAGGCCTCCAGCACAATGATGAAGAGCAAGGGACTGAGTACCGATCCCTGATGGACCCCGACCTTCACCTCAAACTCTTTGCTGAAACCCTCGCCAACACGAACCCGGCTTCGTGCATTAGCGTACATTCCCTGGACTAACGGCACAATCCATTCCTCAACGCCTAGCTTTAGGCCGCATATAAGCTCTGTTCCGAAGTGCTGCAGCAATTAACCCTTTACGCCATAGGCTATTTTTAGATCATGACATCATTTTCTATATTTAGATAACATTGAAAAAAAATCAAGAAAAGTTAAGTAAAGTTAAGTAAGGTATTGAAACATTTTTAAAATATGAAAAATGGAGCATTTGCTCCAAAGGAGCCAAACACTACATTTTCTATAATATTTTCAAATACGTTGTATTTCAAAGGCATCAAAAGGCGTTATTATGGAGTAAAGGGTTGAAAGTGATTTTCAATAATAGCTGAGAAAGTAATATATTTTAAACATGTTGAGTTGAAAAATTACAAACAACAGTGAAATTTTACCATTATATTGGGTATATTTCGGGTGTTTTTCTGTTAGAAGTGAAAAAAGCTAAAATGGATACCCTCTTCTTGTTGATGTTCAACCTAATAAGCTTCTTTAAATATAATAGCACAGTCATAAAGATTGTATACAAAACTGGTGCTTTTTGGAGAAAAAATACAGATATATGAAGTAATAATATAGATATGATGGTGCAAAAGCTTGAATATTATTTCCAAAAAAAAAACCCTTTACGTGTCTACCATAGTATCTATTCCAGGTTTATTGAGTCCAAGAAATATTATACAGTAAAACCTGTGTAAAAAGGCCACCCAAAAATAGACAAAACAAAGATCTTAATAATAAATGGCAGCTTAATGAAGGTTGAAAGTATTGCAGAATGCTCCCTTTGGAGCATTCTGCAATACTTTAACCTGCATTAAGCGATAATTGGTCTTGAAACTAATTTTTGGTCTTTTTGAGAGAGGCGATTTTACACAGGTTTTACTGTAGTTTGAATGGTCAATGTTGAACTCATGATTCCTTTAAATTGACCACTGGCCATCCAATTAATGGAGTTTACAAAATAAGATTGTTTTTCTGTGCCTGAAGATTGTAGGGAATAAGCTGGTTGATTATCAAAATAGGTAAGAAAACAAGGATTTTAATGGATTTCTGCTAAGCTGCTACCTGGCGGAAAAGAGTTAGACAGTTATCATTATGACTTAACCTCAATATCTCAGGATATCATCAACAATAAATTAGACTGTAGCTGAGAAGATATGATAAAAAAGTACATTTGAGGGGGAGGTGCTCTGTAGTAGGTGGAATAAAGCAGAATGCTTTGGTTGTTTAATATTAAAGTAAAACCTGTCTCAAATGGCCACTCTCAAAAAGACCAAAATTTGGTTTTCAAGACCAATTATCGCTTAATGCAGGTCAAAAGTATTGCAGAATGCTCCAAAGGGAGCATTCTGCAATACTCTTGACCTTCATTAAGCTACCATTTGTCATTAAGATCTTTATTTTGTCTATTTTTAAGTGGCCGCTTTAGACAGGTTTTACTGTATTGTGTTTTGAACAAAGCAATGCTTTTTTATGCCCGCTGTATAAAAAAATCCAGAATTCTAATATTAAACCTTAACATTCATGCTCTTGTATTATGGAATTTATTAAACTTGTTGCAAAAAACATAATAAAATGCTTGACATAGCCTCATATTTTATCTCCTTTACCCAACTCGTCTAATAAATTCAATAATACACGAGCACTTGGAAGTCAGATCATGTAATATCCTCTATAAGTGAATGACCCCATAGTTGATAAATTTGATAAACTTGTTGCTTTTGATTTTGTTCGATTTGATTCTTTACGTCCCTGTCAACAATTTTTTAGTTATGTCGCGAAGGGTCTTCCTGGGTTGAGCCAGTACTAAGCAGGGATAAATGTGTCTTGCTCAAGGACACAACACAGTGACGACGGTGAGACTCCAACATGCAATCCCTAGGTCTCAAGTCAAGAATTCTACCACTCACTCAGCCAGCAAACTTGTTGCAAAAAAATGATAAAATGCTTGGCATAGCCTCATATATTATCTCTTTCCCCAACTCATGTAATAAATTCGCTCAGATCATGTAATATCCTCTAAAAATTGAATGACCCCATAGTTGATAATTGATATCAGTGAACACCCAAATTAACCAGGGTTTACACTGTTTGCTAAGCCAAATCTTCAGAGAAAGAAATATAATATTTTTTGGAAATTATAATATGTAACCCCTCAATATATACAATGGACCATCCTGACTTAATTGTATGCAGCTTTATGGAAAATTCCATAATTCTGAAAAAGTTAAATATAGGAAGCTACATCCATTTCCTGGTGAGCTGCACGCATAGCACATCTCACACCTGATTTCCAGGTGCTCCTTTCTTAAGGGTCAACTGTCGTGAGCTTCCACTCATGGCAGTCTTTCTCCGTCAGTTTCTTCCATGATAGCTTGGGCCTCCCTGCCCCCCGCCTGCCATCAATCTGTATATCACATGCTGTTCTGACTGCACCACTAGAACACTCCACATGCCCAAACGAGCGAAGCCTTCTCTCTCTCAAAATGAGGTCGAGGTCCTCAAGCTCAAGCTTTGCCAGTAGTTCGCTTGACCTTACCATGGTCACATCCTCTGGCTGCTGCAGATCTGTCTTATCATAGCCCTGTCATTGCCCTGCAGGTTTGTCTTTGTTAGAGGCCAAGTTTCACTGGCATGGAGCATGGCGCCCTCACTATCAACACCTTCTTGGTAACAGTGGACAATAATAAATCTTATATGAATCAGGACCTCTTTCACTCAGTTAATGGGTGCTAAGCCCTTCCACACATATTTTGTATGCATATTGTCAAGAAACGGATAGAAATTTTAGAATTAACTCCATATTCTTTGGTTCAAAAGTGTAGGCAAATATGGTAGCTACGACCATGATTAAGACTTTATGCCTCGGTTACATTTGCCTTACGACGAGTAAACAATGCCCGTACGATGCCCAAATCACCGTTTCCGTGAGGCCTAGTTATGGGACAATTGCACAGCGGGAGTACCTACTCCTTGCAACTTCCGCAAGGTCATTGTACGGGCATCGTGCGATTTATATAGGGAGGTCGTGAAGATAACACGTCAATTGTATGATAACTTTGCGGTTGTCGTACGATAACCGCAAGGTCTCTGTAAGGTTTTGTCCTAGTTTGTCGCCCCTTAAGAAATCATAGGGTGATTATAAGCAATCTAAACACTTACGTCGTAGCTTATAGCCGCCTACGATGCAGAAAAAATCGTAGAGAAAATCGTAGAGAAATAAATCATACGACGACCGTGGCAAATGTAACCGAGGCATAACATGTGAAAGTCACCCCCTGAACAGGTTAAAGAACCCTACGGTAATTTAGATATGGTCACTTGTATGCTTTCATCCTGCAACCTGGAGTGTACAAAGTACACCTGTCGATAATACTTGCAAGAGGGTCTGGCAGTATATAGAGAAAGAAAGAAAAAAGAAAAATGTGTAAACAGGGTATAAATCCAAAGTGGATAATGTAGTCTAGAACCATTGGTCTGGTTAAGGATTGACTTGTGATGGAAATGTAGGTTCTAGAGCCACTACTTTATGGCAGTTCATAGAACTTGCTAATGACAGTAGCTATCTTGTTCCAAGTTTAATTATGATAGATTTACAACTTGTTTACAGCTTGTTCCTGTATTTAAACAGAATTGTCTATACCAAACCTGCTAATATTGACACATCTGAATGAGGAACGAACTATTTATCGGTTTTATCTCCATGTTTGACAAATAGACACTTTCATCAAAACATTTCATAAAAAAAGGTTTTTCGGCATCGTTTACAGACTTTATATTATGAAAATTGCTGAGGCATGAAACCTATCACAGGCAGGGTTCTCACAAGCTCTGGAAAGCATGGAAAACCTGGAAAATCGAACACACAAAAAATCATGCATGGAAAAATCATGGAATTTGAAATAACCTGAATAATCATGGAGAAATCATGGATTTTTTTAAATAATTTGACGAAACCACCAGTAGCCAGAAAACTAGCTGTCAGACACACAAAATTGTGTGTCTGACAGCTAATTTTCTGGCTACTGGTGGTTTCTATTTTTTTTTTTCAAAATGCATGCATGGACTACAAGCTTGCTTATTTAAATACATTACTTTTACTGCATTCTGCATTTATGCTCAGCCTGGTGAAGATGCTGCTAAAAAGGCAGGCTTCAGGTCATGCATTAAATAGTCAAGGATATTATTACAATGTTTATCTTGGAAAATCATGGAAAAGTCATGAAATTGTGTTGTTGAATTTTTGTGGGAACCCTGCACAGGCCATAGGCAGATGGCATTTGAGATGTACTGAAATACATTTAACAACAAAAGGTGATGTTGCTAGCCTTGATAAAACCTCATTGTGATATCCAAGATGGTCATTGATATGGTAGCCATCTTCAAATTGTTCAAATGACATCTTTCTCCTCCCAAACCATATGTCCGTTTGTTTTCGCGATTTTTGAGTGGCCATTTTACACATGTTTTACTGTATCTCGGATTGAACCAGAACTGGCTTGAGGAGTTCAGGTAACTTGGAGATTCCCTTTTTCTCTGGCATTTTGTGTATTTGTTTGTTCTGATAATTCTGTATGAAAGTAAACAGTAATTTATTTCTGATAATTGGTACCAATGCTCACCTGCAGTGAACCATTCATGATAAGCTTCTATAATGTGTTTGTATTCCAATCAATGAACCCTGCACATTGGATTTTTTGTACTTATGGCATATGTGACCACTGAAGGCTCAGACAGGCCTGCAAAAATGTGCAGTCTCATCTTAGCTGCAGCTCTCATAACCCTTTACTCCATGATAATGCCTTTTGACACCTTTGAAATACTAGATATTATGGTAAAAAAAGGTATTTGCTCCTTTGGAGCAAATGCTCCATTTGCCACAATATTTTCAGAAGTATTCAAAACTTAAATTAATTTTTTCTTGAATTTTTTTCAATGTAGTCTAAAAATAGAAAATGATGTCATGATCTAAAAATAGCCTATGGAGTAAAAGGATAAGCAAAATATGGGAGTAGATGAAGGCTCAGAACGAAAATGAGACTTAAAGTACCTACATATGACTGTTTAAAGAGTGAATTTTTATACAGCCCAAATGCAAATGAATTTCATGGGAATTTGCATTTGGGCTATACAAACTGTACATCCAACCACATTTTCCTTCAAGGGTGAGATCTAGGCCATTTGATGTCACCCTTTTCGTTTTGAGCTGCATGTACATGCACATTTATTAAGACAAATACGGTATATTGACATTTATTGAATTGGAGACAAGATATGAGCTTCAGAAAATTACTCATGTTGTTTTAAGTCTCACATGACATAACCAATGCAAATTAACTTCTGTAAAAGATCTTCTGTTTTATAACAGTATCATGCATTAAACCAACCCAGGAGACAACTGTACTTATTGACATAAAATTTTTAGCAATAATACTGGTACCACTCATTATGACTCTCTCCAGGGGTCATTATGAGGTGATCATGACTTCCCTACAGGGGAAATAAAGTGGTCCTATGAAGGGATTAAGTAATTTATGATAAAATATTGATCTTTATCATAGTGTAAGAAATTGTGTTGTATACAGGCAATTCCCCACTTGAGACCCCTTTAAATTTGTGAGATATTGAAACTGCCCCTTATCAGTTAATCTTTTAATGATCTCAATTGGACAGTAATCTATGCCTTTAAGTCACCATGCGCAATTTACCATTAGAATTTTGGTCTGCATATCTACATCTACAGTAACACCTGTGTAAAACGACCACTCATAAATGAAAAATAGACAAAACAAAGATCTTTATGACAAATGGTGGCTTAATGAAGGTCGAAAGTATTGCAGAATGCTCCCCTTGGAGCATTCTGCAATACTTTTGACCTGCATTAAACAATAATTAGTCTTGAAAACCATTTTTTTGGTCTTTTTGAGAGTGGCTGTTTGTCACAGGTTTTACTATACTTTTCATATTTTATATTATGTGCAAGTTCTGGCAAGACTGACTTGATGTGCTTGTCTAAGCCATTTCATGTCACCATCCTAATAAGTGCATGTACATAAAGGTCATTCACTGCCTCCAGTTTAATCAGGGTATCCTTTCATGTTTTTTAACTGCAATCTTGTTTGCTGCATATTCACCATATTCAAAGGGTTAGTTCTATGAAACCAGTAGTTGAAACAGGAAGCTTATTTGATAAATCAAAAGATAAGAAATGGATCAGTATGATGTATTGGAAATGTTCAGAGGCAGCTGCATTGTGGGAAGGCAGATATAATAGTAAAAATAGGACAAAATCCTATCTAATGGAAAAATAGAAACTTGAAGATTTTCCAATATAAATTGACCTCAGGGCTGAAACATGTTTTGTTTCTGGTTTCAGCCTTCATTTCAGAAGAGGGTCAGTAGATACAAATTTTTTTTTTACATAAATAAAATCGTCCTTTTCATCAGAAGACCATGAAAGTGATGCCAGTGTCCGGGCCAATTTAGGGTTGGTCTAAAAATGGGATGCAAATAATATGTCAGGTCATAATAAGACTGGGAGCCCAATGGCTTACTGGTAGAGTGCTTGACTCCAGACCGAGGGGCAGTGGGTTCGAGCCTCACCGGCATCACTAAGTTGTGGTCCTTCAGCAAGACACATTTATCCTAGCTTAGTACTGGTTCAACCCAGGAAGACCCCTCCCTGTTGAACTGAAAGATTAATGATGGGATGTAAAGAATCAAATCAAACAAACATAATAAGACTCAGTGTTCAATTTACTTGCCATTGATGCTTTCAACATACCCATTGGTAAAAGGAGTATACATTGAAGAATAACTTGCCTCTCAAAATAAACCAAAAACAATGTTGGTAATCATACATTGGAAATGTCTCACCAAGACTGAAATAATAAACCAATTAGAAACACTTGAAAACATGTCCTAATGACACTGGTTAAATACTAACTTCAAGTACAACAGGCCCCAACTCAACCCACACCTTTGAAATGGCCTTGTAAGACCCCTCCCTCACCAAGGGCTTGAAACTACATGTTTAATCCCTCAATAATGGAAAATCTTTGGCATAAATAGGTCAGTAGGGAAACTTATTTTCAATAAAACTTGCAGCCACAGGTGAGATTTTCAGACTCTGAGGTATTTTCTGTTATTGAAGCTGTCAGTTCATCCATTTGTGACTGAGCATCTATTAGTGTTGCTGAAATGTTAAATGATAAAGCTTAGATATGCTGCTGCTGCCTACTGATAGTAATGGCCTCCAAAATACAGTTCATGGTCCGACAATACTAACCCTTGTCCTGCTGAAGCCTGGTTTAGCTTTTTTGGAAACACTGTATTTGCTTAGCTGTGTAGTATTGAAGGATGATCCAACTGAAAAAAAGGTCCACAGAGTTCACTTAAACTTGATCATAGAGGGCTTTCTTGTTAATTATTTGAAAGTTAAATCTGTCTTGAAAAGTACTGGAGAATCACACTGAGACCTTAAAGATCCTCGAAAAGTCCTAGAATTTTACTGACTTAATTCTGATAATGCAGACCTAAATCATCAGTATAAAATTGTTACAGTGTCTTAATTTGGTGCAGCAGACGCTGGCTAATTTTCTGATACTCTCTGTCAGTAGATTTAACAAGTAAATTAGTAGTTTTCGTGAACTTGAAGTCCTTGAAATACATAGGAGAGGCTTTAAGAAGTCCTTGAAAAGTTCTTGATTTTTACACAAACTTGCCTGTATGTATCCTGCATGAGCTTCAGAACATTCTGTGAGTATGGTAAATGTTCTAAAATTTCTTTTCTCAAATAAAATGTTAAAGTTATCAGGGTTGAAATCACCAAATGCCCATCATAGTAGCAACTTTCTTGTCTGGTGATTACTGAGGCCTAGCATTTTATGGAAGAAAATGAACAAACAGTTCCATAATCCATATCAGACTGCTCCTTTCTTGGAGCAGTCTGAGATAGAACTATTCCACTTTCTGTGAGCTGAATCTCATTTGAGTGCTTTTGTTCTGCACTTTTCAAATGAAAGGTTAATTAAAGGAACACCTGCCAGAATTTATGACAGCTCTCTTATTTCTTTTTTAAGTTCATGCTACTGGAACTTCATGCCAGATGGCTAGGGCTTGATAGTTTTGGGTGAATCAGTGCTGCTTTGCCAAAGTTCTTATGTTAATCTCTGCTTTATATTTGTGTTTAGATTCTTAGAATCATTAAGAAACACCTTATTTTTTTATCTGCTAGTGACAACTTGTGTCATCTATTGATAACCTTTGCATTTCTGTAACAAAATGTCAGATCTGATCTGGGTCCAAACATTTTGACACTCTGATTGTATTCGTGAAAATGAAAAAAAAAATATGAAAAGAGGGACAGCGAGCAAAAAATACTCCAAAACTATCCAGCATCCAAATTTAGGGTTTATGTTCACAAAAATTATAATGTCAAGTCCTGTTTTACTGCCAGGACACCTCTAAGCTAAGCCCCTGATATCCCAGGCCCCATAGGGGCTGTGGCTGAATATGACTGGTGTAGCATATATAATATGGTCAAGACAGATAATTGTAAATAGTTTCTGTATATTTCTGGGACTACGAAGGAAGACAGACTCAAAACACTAAATTATTCAAAAGTTGCAAATAGGGCAATGGCTTGTAGACAAAAGAAACTTGGTACTTGTGCAGAAAGCTAGAGAAGTATCTGTTAGTCTTTCTTTAGATTAGAACAGACAACATCCGTTTTTACATGAACAAACGAACAAAAATTAAAAATTACGGTAAATCTTGTATTAGTTGTTCTACCATAAATTATTCACTGTGGTTGGCCTAAAATATCATGTACGCGTATTACTGTAGTTTGTACAGTGGTTCTTGTCATATTTGCATCAACTGCTTATAATATTAGATATCTTACAATATATTTTTTGTACACTACAGGCTGCACTCTCCAAACATAATACAGGTTTTCACATGATGTGCCTCGTGACATGGAACAATTTATTAAACTCAGTATTATTATGTGTTAATTTCTTGATTTTGATGAGACTGCCTGTTGTTTTCAGAGATCATGTTTGGATCTATATTAACGCTTAAAAGGCTAGAATTTACAGCAGACAACATTTTTAACTTTGTCTCTTTTGAAATGAAAGGCTTGGTATTTTATGTGAACCGTCTGCTGGCAGACGATTCACATACAATATCAAGCCTTATTTTCCCCCAAAGTCAAGAAAGATATTACAAAATTGTTTCTGCTTCAGTTGTGGTTGGCTCTTTAAGGGTTAACTCTTTTCCTGCTAGTGTCGTCTGCTGATAACCTTTGCAATCAGTTTAGAACCAGATCAGACCTACCGAAAAGTCAGGCCTAATCTGGATACAAGCTATTTGACTCCCAGATGGTATTGCTGAAAGAATTGATCAAAAATGTTGATTTTGAAAAAAATCGGCAGACGACAACCACCATGCAAAGTGTTACAGGTTAATTACCCATGGTATTTTGTAATTATTACAGGTACAGCTATGAAGTGAATGATCCTAGCAGTTGTGCCTTTCACGCAGGTAATATTTCATATTTTCTAATACTTAAACAGCGTCATTACCCCCTTATTCAAGCATTGTATAAGCCTTCATAGCCTTTTTGTTTTATTGATAATTTTTTGTGCACAGGCCATTTTCAATGGACAGCACGCCTGCCTGTACATATGCTACACATAAAGTTATTTTATCATATGATGTTACTGTTATTCAGTGGATAATGTCATGTCATAAATAAGGTTTTGCCCACATACATAACATTTTCGACTGCAACAAGTAACTTCATGATGATGTACATGACAACAATGCAAATTTTCATCGAAATGAACAAACTTTGAAGGCGATAAAATCACATTTAAAAGGACATATGATAAACAGAATCTTACATTAGTGATCATTAAATTTATTTAACTCGCCAAAGGCTGGTTTGATAATCTCATATGAAATGATCACTCGTGTAAGATCTTCTATAAAATGGTTTCAAAATACCTTTCGGGATGATTGGTAGATTTACACACAGGCATAATTGGGAGTTATGACCCTTTTTAGACTTCATTTTTAGCAAAATGGTGACTTCCCTGCTATAGTGCTTGAAAGGTTGAGTTTATTTGATTCATATATATATAATCATAAATTACAAGTCAAGTTGGATTTTGATTACAATCAAGTTAGCTATTGGGAGGGTTCTGGTCTGAAATAGTGATGTTTTCTGAGGCATAGGCATCTGTGTCATATGGACACATATCTAGTTTATTTTGAAATATTCTGAAATATTTGTAAGTGCAGGTTCAAAGAGAGCAGCTGCAAAGTACATACATACAGTAAGTCGGTTTAGATAAGCAAAATATTTGAGTGTAAAATTGTAAATATTTTCTTACCCATCAGTTTTAACGTATGTTTTAGGAATTGTCTCACTGAGACAGTTCTTTTGAGTACCCATAACATAATATGTTTTGGTTGAGAAATAAGAAAATTATTTTTATAACGCACTCTTAACTAAAGGCATGAAAGTATGTGCATTTGATCAAGTGAACATAATTGAAAGCACCTACTAACATGACCACTGCACCAAACAACATAAACACAGCTGCAGCTCCTAATTGCAATCAGCCATCTTTACTATTTGCATGCTGGGTAATTTTTCATGCCTTTGTGTGTTGTCTGCTGACATTTTTCAGAATTAACTTTTTCAAAAAATTATTTCAAGAACACTATCAGAGTGTTAAACGGTTTGGATCCAGGTCAGGACCGACAGAATGACCCACATTCTGTCAGTCCTGATCTGGGTCCAAACTGTTGTCATTCTGTCCGTCCTGACCTTGATGCAAACTGTTTGCAAAGGTTTTCAGCAGATAACAAAAGTCACAACTAGCAAGGAAATAGTGGGAGCGCAGTGGCTGACAGTGGTAGAGTGCTTAACTCAAGACCAAAGGGCTGGGGGTTCGAGCCTCACTGGCGTCACTGCATTGTGTCCTTGAGCAAGACACATTAACCCCTGCTTAGTACTGGTTCAACCCAGGAAGACCCGTCCCGACATAACTGAAAGCTTGTTGACAGTGACGTATTGAATAAAATCAAACAAAAGCAATTGCGTCCTAAAAAAAAATGTATTATTTTTTGTCATCAGCAGATTCATTTTTGAAAATCAACTTTTTAAAAAAAATCATTAAGGAATGGAATTAGAGAGTCAATCAGTTTGGATCCAGATCCAGGCAGGCCTGACATTTGGTCCAAACTGTTTGCAAAGGTTATCAGCAAAAAACACTAGCAAGCAGAGTTATATAGTGCTAAAAAGATTTTTTTGTTTTGCATGCAGATATATTTTCTTTTGCTTGCAGACAGACAGATTTTGGCACCTTGTTTATCAGAAATGATTTGCTAATACATTTCCAAGAGAACTGTAGCCATGAAAGTATCAGACAAAAATATTAGCTGATGTTGTATAGTACAATACTGTTAAATATTGATCATATGGTGATAGATTTTCTGAATATCGAGCTGTATAAAATTTTTGCAATTCTGTTCATTCATTTTTTTGTTCGTACATTTTTATTAATTTAAATTTTATATAGCTATATATATTATGTCAAGACCATGATCACGGCCTCCAATCTCTGCCTCCTCCAAAAAGAGCAGAACGTAAAGGGAGGCGAAGGCCCTTCCGGGAAGCAGGCAGTGGGCATAAACAATGGAACACGGTAAGTTGTGTTGACACATTTTCAATCATAAGTAAATTTTCAGCGCAAAACTCGAAAATCTAAGAATGCTATGCTTCGGGCAATTGTTCAAGCTATCCGTAGAGCATGCTGTTTGCACATTTGAACTTAGTTTGTAAGCGTGAGAGCTTTTCTCCCGTTGCACAGTTGTCCAAGAAACGGTGGTTCCCGCATGGTTTTGCCTTCTAAATAAACAAATAGTAGCGTTTGGACCCTTATTCATACTACCGAGGCCCCTCCACACCCATGTTGTCCCAAATGCAATTTTTCGAGATATTTCAATGATAATTGAGTGATTTAGAGCCAAATTTCTTTAGGAGCAGGAGGTGAAGGGCAGGAGAAGGAGGCTGGGAGAGGAGGAGCAGGCAGCGATGATATCTAAATTTGCATTGATTTTGCTTATTTTTAATAATACATGTATACTTATCCAATCTATATCAAACTTGCATGTATGATACGAATGATTACGCTTATTCTCCCATTGTGTTGTTTGTTTAAACCCAGAACGTCATGAGCTTGCTAGAGGTACATATATTATAAGAGAGGTATATATAGCAATGTTTGTGATCAGAATAATTCAGTTAACAATAGCGTTTAATCATTTGTATCATACATGCTCCTTCTGCTCTTTTTGGAGAAGGAGGCAGAGATTGGAGGCCGTGATGATGGTAGATGCAGGTCTAAAGTTTTTCTCTGCTGTATCTTCACACCAGGGCATACCCTTGAGGACACGTTCATACACTACCGGGTCGCGTTGCACAGTTGGTAACGTGTCTGGCAACAGATGCAAGTCTGACTGAAGATCCAGGGGTCGCGAGTAAGATCCCGGTCCATACCCAAACTTTCATGGAGATCATGATCATGAAATAATTTCTACGGTCATTTTGTTCTTTCCGCTGAATCATTCTCTCTGCTGTATCTACCCTTGAGGACACGTTCATACACTACCGGGCCGTGTTGTGCAGTCGTAAACGTGTTTGGCAACAGATGTGAGTCTGACTGAAGATCCAGGGGTCACGAGTAAGATCCAGGCCCATACCCAAACTTTCATGGAGATCATGATCATGAAATAATTTCTACGGTCATTCTCCTCCCTTCCGCTGAATCATTCAAGAAGGATTGTTGTCAGTTACAAGCGAAAGTATGTGCACAAAGTTGTTCAAGCTTGCCCAGGAAAAAAGTGTGTTTAGGTGAACTGACTGTCCCGCCATGACCATAGCTGTTGACTTGGAATGTAAAGCAACAAAACAAACAAAGGTTCATTCACTGCAGATTTCGAAAAAGCATGCAAAATTGCCCATCATGCCTGCTTGTGGTGACTTGTCGTTACAAAATGTTTGTACCCAGATCAAGCTCAACATATTGTATGGTATTCCTGGAAGAATGTTTAGAAAAAGTTGATTTTGTAAAAAGAATATCATCAGACAACAAAAAGCATAAAAATACCCATCTTTTAGAGTTAAAGATACTGTTTGCTGATAAGTAAATCTTGTTCTTTGAAGTTTCATTCTGAGTTTGGTGAACAATTTTTTTATTGCAGGCCTATAGTTAAGAGTGTTTAATGCAGAATTAATTTTCTTCTTTCTCAACCAAAGCATATGTTGTGAGTACTCAAAAGAACCGTCTCAATGAGACGGTTCTTTTGAGCACCCAAAATATATGTTAAAACTAATGGGTAAGAAAATATTAACAACTTTACGCTCAAAAATTGTGTTTATCTAAAACCCTATGGTGTTTGCTGGTATGTAAGGCCATCCTTAAAAATATATTTGTTTGCTGTGCTCCTACCCATCATTTCACTTTGGGTAGGTAGGTAGGTCTTTTTTTTAGAAATTCAGCAAAATTTATGACCTCTTCTTTTTTTAATCACTTTTAGAGGTCTACAAATGCTGTATATAAGGTAAGAATGCATAAAATAACAGTCTCTGTAACCTTTCTTCAATTAAAAATCAGCTTTTAATGATTTTAAAGAGGTATTTGTTAAAAGCATTTAGAGAAAAAAAAAGATTCTCAGAAAGGCAATAAAATTTTTTTGGTAGGGCCTGTTTTGGGTTGGTAGGTAGGAGCACGGCAAACCAATATTTTTTTAAGGCCGGCCTAAAAATTGTTCTTTGAGGTTTGAACCTGAGTTTGGTGAACAACCTTTTTATTATAAGATCAATAAGCACATTATCAGGATGATCTAAAACGATGTATTTATTTATACATACCAGAAAAAATAAGGATGCAATTAGGAGAACAGAACCACCAGTGCCCTGCTGAATATTGTTATATCCTGTTGTCAGAATGATAATCTACCGGCCGCGTAGTGCAGTCTGTTATGTGTCTGGCAACAGATGCGAGTCTGACTGCAGATCCAGGGGTCCCAAGTTCGATCCTAGGGCGGTCCCATACTTGAGTGGACATTGATCATGAAATAATTTCTATGGTCATTCTCCTCCCTTCCAATGAATCATTCAAGAAGGGTTGATGTCAGTTACAAGCGAAAAAATGTGCACGAAGTACTGGTTAAATGCTTGTTCAAGCTTGCCCAGGAAAAAGAAAAGTGTGGTTAGGTGAACTGACCATTCCGCCATGGCCATAGCTGTTGACTTGGAAGGTAAAGCAAAAAATAAAAAAGAATGATAATCTGTGAGGCACAAGGGTCATGGGTTTGATTCCTTGTCCATTAACATGCTTTTATCATTAATGGGAGTCTATCATTACTTAATGATTCTAGTTTAGGGCAGGTGTCAGTTACCGATTGAAGTACAAAATCAGTCTTAATTTTTACCGTTATTCAGTGCCTATGCCTATCAGGTAAGTGTAAAACATATATACAATGGTTAGACTCTCACATAAGGAGCGACAGGATTAACTTACAGTGGATAATACATGTATTTTCTCCTGACCCTTCAGACTAAGCTGTAAGGTTTTGTCACAGCAATTCAGAATGACAATCGGAGAACACTTTTCAAGAAGAGCAAAGGGTGTATTGTAAAGTCCCTGCATTGCTTTGCTAAATTGCAGCACCTGATATAATATCAGTTTTAGACAAAGTTTATTGGGATAGACCAGATAGTGCCCTACAGTATCTTATGTCACAACTAGTAGGAGATGGGTTAGACTGGTCCCAGTCTCTGATGTCATTTTTTTTCAAGTAAAACTGATATTCTCTCTAATATAGCAATTTTAAACATTACTTGGAGTAGTTCTAGGCTCCGACATTAGCACTAAATTTGACTATCAGAGGATAGAATTTTTATACAATGATTTTTCCTAGCTAAAATATAATTGTAAATGTAATTATATGCATTTTAGTGGACTGATGCCAGTCTAGAGATGGGTCCTGTCATTGAAATCTGGAAGAATGGAGATCTGAACATGCTACTTCTATTGAATTACAGTAGCCTGCCAGGAATTAACATGTTTTAACACTCAACACACCTGATAAAGCACAATCTGTTGTTAAAGAACCACAGATAAAAAAGATTCAATACTGCAATTTTGCTTATTTCTCAACAAAACATATATTGTGGGTACTCTTTGGAAGTATCTAGGTGAGACGCTTCCAATATATTAGCACTGCAATATAAACATTTTCATGGTAAAACAAGATAGATATTGTAATATTCGGTTGAAAAACTCTTGCTTATGGTGATTATGGTCGTCTGCTGATAACCTTTGCAAACATTTTGGACCGAGATCAGGACTGACATTCTGTTTGACACTCTGATAGTGTTCCTGAAAGAATTTTTTGAAAAAAATAATTTTGAAAAAAATCAGCAGACGACAGGTGAATAATTACCCAGCATGCATCTGTTGATCTCATTACCATCTCAGGTAGCTGTGAGTATCTTCAGCTGCCAAGGTTGGTCTAGGTTGTATAGCTGCTTGCTGATAAGCAGGTCCCTTGCGACCTGGAAGGTTTCTCAGTTGGCTTAAAACATCTGTCAGAATTATAATTAGACAATTACCGCAATTGACTTCATAAACGCACAGAACATACCCCTAGAAATTTCATTTTACTGTTGAGCCTTTAAAGAGGCTTTATTATGGCCTTCGTGGACCTCACAGAAAGCATTTGAGGGTGTCCCTTTAGAAGGCCATCTGGTGGGCCACCAGGTATCCATACTCAGTCCCTTGCTCTTCATTATTGTGATGGAGGCCTTGTCTCTGGAGTTCCTTGGGAGGACCTATATGAAGATGATCATATATTGCCGATGGAAAATGACTGCCGTGCCATGAGAGGAAGCTCAGCCGTGAGTGGAAGCTCACAACAGTTTACCCTCAAGAAAGGAGCACCTGGAGATCAGGTGTGAGAGCTGTTATGCGTGAAGCTAGCCAGTTACCTGGAAGGGGGCCCACTAATGTGAATGATGCCCCTTCACCTGCATGTTAATAAAAAAAAATCTGAGTATGATGATAATATGAAACTCTTTGCCTACTCTAGTGTTTTCTGTTAATAACTTGCAAACAGCTATGGCCTCACAAAACGTCGAGCCTGATTCGAATCTGATATGATAGACACTGTTATAAAACTTATTGTATTTTTCGAAAACTTTAATTTTGAAAAAAAAAACACACTCTGCAGACAACACAGAAAACATGGGAATTTTACCTGAAATTTGCAGCAGTCCCTTGCAAAATTTGTTGCTTTTTAAAAGGAAGGTAAGTCTTGATCTTACACGACAATTATACATGTAGGATGGGAGACGATTCACATGTAATGTCAAGCCTTATTTTCAATGAAAACCAAGAAAGATATGCTCAGAGGTATCACAAAATATTTGGTCTGCTACAGTCCTATAAGCACTTAAAGGGTAAAAAGTAGGATTATCTAAATATATATATTTAATGGAATCCTTACATCTCTGTCAATACTTCTCTGTTGGTAGTCCAGGAATCAAAGAAAAAATTGCCAAGAATTAGCTACAAAACAAATTCATCACAATTAACTCTTAGCATGCTGGGTAATTTTTCATGATTTTATTGTCGTCTGCTGACTTTTTTCAAAATTAATTTTTTCCAAAAAATTCTTTTAGGAACACTATCAGAGTGTCAAATAGTTTGGATCCAGATCAGGACCGACAGAATGTCGGTCCTGATCTGGGTCCAAACTGTTTGCAAAGGTGATCAACAGACGTCAAAAGTCACCACTAGCAAGGAAAAAGTTTTAAGTTAAATTTATCATCATTAAGCAGTATCTCTGAAATTTCCTGTTAATCCATAGCTACAGATATGAGGGGTATGCAGATTAATATTTTTGTTTGTTGATGTTGAATCATCTTCAATCTTCATCTCCACTGAGATGCTTCCAATGAGTACCTATATCTGATGGATATTGGATAAATGAGAAATATGTCGTACTCTTCTATTAAAAGGATTTTTTATCTGGAACTTACGGGTATTACATCTAAATTTTCTATTTGAAATATAATGGATCTGTTGAGCAATTTGAAAAGAAATGTTCCATGAAACGATAATTTATTGCTTGAAACAATCTTCCAAATCGGCTTGATTAATGATTAAATTTGGATTGTCCATTCTAAAATTTGAAGGGTTACTGGCTAGAATTTTCAAAATAACAGTTTAGTGAATTGTGCAAACACTGATAAGATGCAGCGTATTGGAGCATTTGATAGGGAGATCTGCACTAACTCCTCAATTTAACTAAATGGGTAGAAAGAAAAGACAACTCTGGTGTCTCGTGATTGTTTTGTGGCTCTTCCTCGGGGTGCCATGGGTTAGTCTGCAGTTTGTGATTGTGGTATTTCCTGATCATACTCACTTACTATTTCTGATGTGAAAACGATGTTTGGATTGTTTCTCAGTATCAAATTTATGAACATATGAAGGGAAGCCAGTCTACCGACAGCTGGTTCGAAAAAGTCTGCAATATTTGCTTTTGTTCCCCAAATTCAAAAATTGTCTACAGTTTAAACCTTTTCCAGCTATTCATGACAATTGTCATCTGCTCTCTCTTCTGCTAATGTACTTTGGTGGCCTATAATGCAATTAATATGGACCCAGATCAGACAGCTCCTTTAATTAGGAACAGTCTGATCAGGGTTTCAGAGTGGTTGCTTCCGTGATAAGAAAGTATTTACAATTTTATGCTCAAAAGAGCTCATATAATATGCCCAAAGTACCAAAATCTCATATGAACTGGCTCATTCTTAACTCTTGGCCTACTGGGAAATTTTTCATGCTTTTGTTGTCTGCTGAAATTTTTTTCAAAATCAACTTTTTGAAAATTTCTTTCAGTAATATGATCAGAGTGTCAAAAAGCTTGGATCCAGATCAGGCCTGACCTTTTGTCAGACCTGATCTGGGTCCAAACTGTTTACAAAGATTATTAGCAGACGGCACTAGTGGGCAAAAGAGTTAAGTGCAAAATGCTTTGCATACCAGACAAATTGAGTAATAGAAAAGAAAAAACAAAACAATCCTCTGATTGATATATACAGAAAACAATTCTAAGCATTTAATTGAAATTCAGATTTGTGGATCTCAAACAAACACAGGGTCGGAATAGGAATATCGGTGAATTAAGGAAAAAATCAAGTAATTTGTGCAATAGGCAATGGAATTAAATTGTACCAAATTATATCTGTAACCCCTTTTCTACTGAAAACCCGTAAAAGGGTACTTTGGCAATCAATGAAGAACAAGTTATACCACCCTTACCAACTTTAGCACAAAATAGCCCGTGCTGTGCAAGGTCTACACTGATGTAGATGGTATAAAATAATTATACCATGGGTTGTCCGCCTGTACGTAAGATAATCCACTTGCTAAAGCTCATGGATTATCTTCACATACAGGTGGACAACCCATGGTATAACAATAGTACATAAAATATGTTCTTGATCCATAATACCTGTTCCAATTTCTGAACATATTTAATAAAGTGCTGGGAGGTTTTACCCTTATGCGGCTTACATTTTATAAATAAAGGAAAGGTGCTGGTGTTTATAGGTATACATACAATATATTTTTCGCTCTCCTGAGTCAATGAGGTATTAGTATGCCAATGATCTGTCATCGTCTTCCGTCCGTTAGTAGTCAAATTTCATGTGTAGCTTCATTGGGCATGGAGAAAGGCTGCATAAGGTAATATGGCACTCTGGTTGCCATGGCACTCTGGTTGCCATGGCACTGCATAAACTCCAAAAGACTTATAATGAGAAAAACTTTAAAAATTTCTCTGAAACCATGAGGCCAACAGCTCAGGTGAGCGGTACAGGCTCTGATTCAGCCTCTTGTTCAGCTTTAATTGGCTTTAGGTTAATATGAACAGGAACAAATTGACTCTTAATAAGCCATAGTACCATTCTTTGTCTTTCTTAATTAACACCAGAAATGCTGAAGAAAAATTGCCAAGAAATACTTAACATAATTTGTAAACTTGAAGGGCTTCCCTATGGAACATTCACATTCAATATAGGCAATCAAAAGTGTTTCCAGGTTGCTCTTTTCTCATTTTACATGCAAACATATGTTGTGGATACTCATTGGAAGTGTCTCAATGAGACGCTTCTAAAAATAAGCATCACAGTGCATGTATTCGTTGAAAAATAAGAATGGCGATTTTTCGCTTCAGAAAGAGTTGTATCACAGCTGTGTTAAAGTATATGAACTCTTTGCCAGCTATACAATGTTTTCTGCTGATAATCTTTGAAAACAGTTTGGACCCAGATCAGGCCTGACATAAGGTCAGGCCTGATCTGGATCCAAACTGTTTGATGCTCTGATGGTATTCTTGGTAGAATTTTTCCAAAAAAGTTGATTTTGAAAAAATATCGGTAGACAGCCAAAAAGCATAAAAAATTACCCAGCATGCAAAGAGTTAATTACTGGTATTGCAGCCACTTATTGTACTTTGTTTCCAAAGCTGTATCAGATTTAGAAATTTTATTATTATAATGAGTTACAGGTAGTGCTTTGTGCTTTTTATGGCACCTGCAACTAATATGGACCAAATTGCAGCACTTGTACAATATTGGTAGAATTTCCCCCAAAATGTCCTAAACTGGTGTATCATCGTCATCATGTACGTGCAGGAGAATAATATCCACATCAGTGGGCCCCTGTCCAGGCAGCTGATTAGCAGCATGCATAGCAGATCTCGCATCTGATTCTCTCGGGAGTTCCTTTCACGAGGAGGGCAACCACCGAGAGTTTCCTCTCATGGCAGTCATTCTCTGTCAATTTCTGCAATGTCATATTGGGCCTTGCTGGCCCATGCATTTCCAACAATCTGAATATCACATGAGGCTAGAGTGCTCCACATGTCCATTACATGGAACTCATGAGTTATTCTCCATTGAATGTGTGACAGTTTTTTTTCTAGGCAAAGGAGTCCCTTTAAAATGTGATTAATCTTTTTTAGGTGATGGAGATGGGTCCAAAAAGAAGACATCCACTCTGGGTAGATTATTCAGAAACATTGGGTTCCGAAAATCAAGCAGAAAGCATGGCTATAAGAAACAACAAGGTATGTCTTTTGTATTGAAGACCTTATGTAGCTGCTTAAATGGCAACTGATGAGCTACGTGCATTAAGGGGCTATTTTGACCACCCTATGAGACCAAAAAATAAATGTTGCTTTTCACCAATTTCTTTTCATTGCTTTATTTGAACAATATATAGCCCAAGTGTAAAATCTGGTGTTAATATGACTATTCCTATGGTAACAAAAATGGCCGCCAAAATAGGCAGAAACTAGGAAAGTGACCTTTTTGGAACAAATTTGAGACTTTGGACAGTGAAATTAGCATTGAGCACAAGCATACCTATACCAAAAAGATATTTTAATAGACGATAAGAATTATCAGAGCACACAACACATTAAAAGGTTTGTTCTTAAAAAATTGGTCTCCCAAAACCTCAAACTTGGTCCAAAATGACAATTTCTCTATTTTAAGCCTATTTTGTTGGCAATTTTCTGTTACGTTATCAACAGTAAAAGTTAAATAAACACCAGACTTTTCACTGGGGTCATTCTTTTAATAGACCATAAAGCAGAGATTGGTGAAACATAACTCAGTTTTTGGCTTTTGAGGGGGCCATATTAAGCCCCTTAATGCATGTCGCTCTTTGGTTGTCTGCTGCAAATTCTTTGGCTCTTTAAACATAATGTCACTGGCGTGTGAGTTAGACTAAAACCTGACAAATAAGTGTAAATTGATGATAGAATTTTTTTAGCATTTGGAACCAATAAGAATTGGCACAATCCACTTGTGAAAAGTCTTCGGAATTATGTTTATGCCTGTAGACACCTTAATCTGAGGAAGTAATGCCAAGGCTACTTCCCCAAAGATATTCCTCCCATAATATTACACTTGTGTTAATTGTCATTTGTATTAGAAATTATGTTCCTAGACATTCTCCTGTTAGTATGGCATTCTTGAGGATCTTGCGTAAAGGGTTGTTAACCTTCCGAGGGGAGACAACTACATGAGGTATGTTTGTCTCCCATGTGAATGGGTCTTCTCTTAACAGAAAGAATTTGCACCCACAGGGTGCAAATTCTTACTGTTAGGAGAAGACCCAATGTGAGAAGAGATGCACCTCATAGCAGAATGTATAGGAAACTGCTTAGGTTGTCCCCCTTGTAAATTATTGTGGAGGAGTAACAATGTGCCTTAATGAATATATGATAGTGATTTGAATGGAATTGATGGAGACAGAGGAAATAATCTCAGGTGAGTGTTGAGATTTTTTAAAATAAGGAATTTATGTTTGGATATAGAGGATCTTACATGAGTGCTTACGTTTTATTGAATTCATTCATTGGGAAAAAGAGATTAAAACGAGGCATTGCCGAGCATATTGTAGCTTTTTCGCAACAAGTTAGATAAATTCAGTAATACAATAGCACAAATGTTAGACTTGATTTATGATATGGCAGAAAAACTACTTTGAAATCACGTTGATTTTTTTTTTGTGAAACGAAAAAAATGTTAGTGATGTATGGTTACTGGACATGTTGCACAAGAAACTAATAGTATATCTGCCCTGACCTAAAGTTTTAGCCGGGAGTTAGAGTTGTGGCCCAGACTAATTTTGTAAGACAATTATCACTAATGTGTCCAATATGAATTGATTTTTGGCACACTATCATACAGAGGCAGCCAGGCTTTTATGTCTGTTCTGTTTCCTTAAGGGGCATTATGACTTCTTCGGCCAGCAAATATCTCAAGATGACATGTAAGCTTCAGCAGTGAAAAATGACCCTTTGAACATACCGTGTTCAACTCCATAAATCTTTGCCTTCTGGGTAATTTTTCATGCATTTTTGTCGTCTGCTGATTTTTTTTCATAATCAATTTTTTCGAAAAAAATCTTTCTGCAATACCATCAGAGTGGCAAACAGTTTGGATCCAGAACAGAACTGACATTCTGTCCTGATCTAGGCCCAAATTGTTTGCAAAGGTTATCAGCAGAACGAAGATAAAAGTTGCTGCTAGCAAGGAAAGAGTCAAACCTAGTATACTCAGAAAAACAATTGAGGGATATTTAGATTCAGTCCCATTTCTAACATTCAATACAATAAAAACTAAACTAATTATGCATGCATTTCATAGTTCCAGATATCTGCAATCAAAATGGATGCTTTATTTTAGTCACGCTACAATGGTTAGAGTACAGTACAAATCAAAATGGTGCAACCCCCTATACTAAAAAGTCACACACTTTCACAAATGATTTAAACCCATTTTAATCGTTTGTATTCCATAATGACTGGCTCCAAAATCATTGCTGGCTCTCCCTCAAAAGTATGCCACCTAATTTTGTAGCTGTTGTCAGTGTTTTACTGTCAATCTGAGGTCAAATTTGTCAGGGTATGCCATATCTGTGCATTTTTGTTGAAGAAGTTGTCCCATTATTAGGGACAATGACTGCAAAATGGCTGTGAACTCTTGTCTGTGGTCAGAATTAGAACACAAGCAATGACCTGGTTAAGGTTGCAGTAAAAATTGTAGGCGCTAAATTTATTGCATGTGAACTTTAAGTAAAGAGGTTTAGTACATTTGGTGTGGTACTGTATCGTAACCAATGACCCGTAAATTTCATTTTGCATTTTGGTTAATTGCATAGTGATAGTTCTATCAGATACAAACTTACTTTGTTCGAAAGTTATATTCCCAAATGTTATATAGTCAAAATAATTTTAATATCCTTCAATTGTTTTTCTGAGTATTAGAAAGGCAATGCAGTAATGTAGCATGACATCTGATTGAATAACGTTAGAAATATTGCAATATACACATGTTAGAAATAGTTTGATGTCATTTATTATGTCACATTTCTTTTGGATGACATGCAGCTTTTTTATGGTAAACAGACACAGAAATATATTAGAATGGGGATAAACATATTTAAAATGTTCATTTGGGGAAATATGGTATTGTCAGACATACAGTTGGAAATCTAATAGTAAGCGTGAGCGAACAGTGTAAACCAAGAACGGACTGCCACATGATAGACTAGTCTGATCAGGGTTTAACTATATTCACAATTTTCATGTGGGGAGGTATATCATTAGATATACGGTCTGAAATTTAGTTTTACCTTGACGTCTGAGCTGAGCTGGCGATCGCTTAGAGTCTCGTTTGACAATGTAGGTTTAACTAGAGACAATAGGATAGTCTGGTCTAGACTTTGGGCTATTATTACAAGATGTGACACAATTTTCAGTCTATTTCAGGAAAAAAGTATTAACCAGTAAAGCGCCAATCACGACTGCAGCAGACGACAAATTTTGCGACATCTTTCTCAATTTTCGAAAAAATAAGGTATGATGTTTCATGAGAATCGTCTGCCCGCAGACGATTCTCATGAAATATCATGCCTTATTTGTTAATTTGGAAAAGGTGGCAAAATTTGAAATTGTCGTCTGCTGCAAATTATAGGTGGCGCTTTATGGGTTAAAATGGTATGTCAATAAATTTAGCATCTCGATATTTTTTCCTTTCTTCTGTATTCAATTTACTCAAGATAAATGTATGATCTAAATGCTGGAAAAAAGACATTAAAGAATATACAGAAAAGACTTCAGATGTTTCTAATAAATCACTCATTATGGGGAAAGAGACCCACAGATTTAGCTTAGCTTAACTCGGTTATCATGCTGAACATTTTTATTATGTACTGCTATCCTCTCACAATTTTATTTCATTTCTTAGTATGTATTTATGAGCAGAGCGACAGTTATTTTGGTACAAGGCTGACCAGACGATACTATAAGGTAGACTAGCAAGCAAATTTGTTGCCAAAGTTGGTAAGGCATTGGTAGTTTGTGTACAGAATCATCCAGGATATGAAGAAAGATAGTGTCTCCATATGGCCATAGCTGTTGGTGGGACATCAAACACAAACTCACTTACTTTTGTTTATATTTAACCCTTTGTATTCGGGAAACTCCTTAACAAGTACTTTTGCAAACAGTGAAGACCCAGATGAAATGCAGCATAATACTAGATATGTACAATGGACTATCCCAAGTTTATTGTATGAATCCATTAGCATACAAAGGGTTAAAATATACAATGTGGATATATTGCTACTCACAGAATAGCAGCTTTTAAAATTATTTAGGGGATATCTGTATTAGGAAGGAATATTGTCAGGTACCGGTATACAATCTTAAATTTAGTTTTACCACAGCACATCAGCAGAGCTGTAAAGCGTGATTTCTGACCATATATTTACAATAGAAACTTTTATCCCTTCAAAAAGACAGTGAAAATGCTGCCAGTGAATAGAAATACATTTTTGTTGATGTGTTTATTTCAGGTGAATTGATAGCACATGAGATCACGATGGGAGACAACGACAGAATAGCCTTGATGCAGATGGTGAAAGAAGGCAAGATATCGACAGAAACAGCATTACAAGTGGTTAGTATTTGGGCCGCGTCCGAGAAAACCTGTCTTCGGGGTTTCCGACAAAGCCAGTTTCAAACTAGTCTCTTTAGCTACAGAGACTAGCTAGAAAATTGAAATTACACCTGCAGCATGTCTAGATGTGATACTTTCCAAAAAGCGAATAACAAAGGCCCTGATCAGACTGCCCCCAATGCGCAGGCTGGTCTGCGCCTTTGTTGTTCCCAAACCGCGGAAGACAGGTTTTTTCACGTAGCGGCCCATTTGATACCAGACATTGTACTGTAAAATACTTCTATGTGGCAGTAATTTATGTAAATATGGCACTTTTAGTGATATATGAAAATCGCCAAAATAAAAGACAGTGAAATTCAGTTTCGAATTCATTTACACAATATGCAATAAATGGGCAACCATCCATGGTATATAGCTTTGTGTATCAATAAAACAGCAACTTAAGAATATAGTGCCTGTTCCCAGTGAAGTAAAATCCTTCTTAACAGGGACTACTCTTAAAGGAAAGAATTTGCTCCCCTGGTGATACTCTTAAAGGAAAGAATTTGCTCCCCTGGTGCTACTCTTAAAGGAAAGAATTTGCTCCCCAGGTGATACACTTAAAGGAAACAATTTGCTCCCCAAATGGGGAACAAATCCTTTCCTTTAAGTCAGATAGCATACTCAAAGCCCTGCTTGTAGCCCAATTCTTGTTTATGAAGATCCAGCCAGTATTTTTGGAAAAAATTTATGTCCTTCATCCGTCCCTTGATAATTTTGAATTTAACATTTTCTTACCTGCGTATATCCCGTTCCTTTTACAGGTGAAAAGATTTGAAGAAGAAAGGAAGAAGGAAAAGCATTCACAGGTACAGTAAAACCTTGAAAATTTGAACTCCTATACTTTCAAAATTTCTCACTAATTTGAAATTAGTTTGGAACACACTGAATTCAAAGGATTGGGCCTTTTCGTGAGTGTCTATATAAAAATATGTGTTTGGTGTGTAAAAGAAACATCTCCCCGAGACCTTTCTTTTACACACCAAAAACATATGTTTGATAGGAAAACACTGATAATAATCGTTTTTGTGGGTTATTTAGTTTTATTTATCATATGACATGGCATCTGATAGTGAAATAACACAATGTGTTAAAATCTGGTTTACAGATTTTCGGGAAACATGAAATGACGCTTTTAAAGTTACACATATGATGCGCAACGCACGATTTGGGCCCTTAACGTTATTAATGACGTTACGAGTTATTAACGTCAAAAGTGATGACAAATTTACGCGATCATTTTACGTTTCAATCCATGACGCTAACATCAGATTCTAGGCTGAGGCTGTTTTTATCGGAACTGAAAATTGTTTAGACTCTCTTACAAACTATCTACATTGAATCAGCCCTTTCCAAGAAATCCTTGATATTGAATAATTATAATAATTAAGGCAAAAGTTAAATAAAAAGACTTTTTATCGGAGACGTAATTCTATTGTTTGTGGCCATGTTCTTTGGCTATAACCAGTATTGGCCGGATGGGTTTATGGTTTTTATGTCCAGGAGCACCCGCCTAGTAAGGACAATCAATCGGGCCACTATGGACCTGCTAGCGAAACGCCATCCAAATGCCGTTTCCCTACAGTGGCGGGCCCATAGTGGCCCCCGATTGGATAATGGCTGGGCGAAGGCTCAACCGGCAGTGGTTGTGATTTTAAAGCGTCTCAGAAAACGGGGCCACGGCTTTAAATCTTATCCAACAGACTGGGATAAGCCAGGATTCAAACCCGGGGCCCCCTGGTTTACAAGGCATATGCTACTGAAGACGTAATTCTCTTGATTGTGGCCGTGTTCCTTGGCTACAACCAGTACTTACCGGCTTGGTTTTTGTTTTTTTGTGGTTTTATGTCCACTCAACCGGCAGTGGTTCTGTTTTTAAAGTGTCTCAGAAGACGGGCCACGGATTTAAGTCTATAGTCTTATATTCTAGCACCATTTACCAGCTCATTTGGGACACAAAAAAGAGTGAAAAAATATTGATGCGTGTCCGTTGTCCCTCGACTCCGCCATGGACCCGCCCTCGATACAAATATGTACCAAGGTCGGACGCAGAAGATACGATCTTTCGTTTCAAAAATGAGCACAAAAACGTAAACAAAATGCAATAACTATGAATAACAACAATGAGTAAAAAAATATTCATATAAAGACCCTTTTGATGTTGTTGTTGTTGTGTTTGTGTTAGAACGTCCCACCAAGCTAAGGCCATATTGAGACGGGGCCACAGCCTTATCCGACAGACTGGTGCTTTTTTGATGTAAAAATATAACTGTGTCTTGTATCCTGCCTTAAACGGCCTATGGCTTCCGTAGGTATTAAACTAAATAGCGCTTATTCCCTTTATCAATTTATTGATGACGTCAAGTTACGTCACAAGTGTTTGTTTTTGTTTGATTTGATTCGTTTAGCCCCATCAACAATCTTTCAGATATGTAGGGACGGGTCTTTCTGGGTTGAACCAGTAGTAAGCTAGGATTAATGTGTCTTGCTCAAGGACACAACGCAGTGAGGCCGGTAAGGCTCGAACCCGCGGCCCCTCGGTTTCAAGTCAAGCACTCTAACACTGAGCCACTGCGCTCCCAACGTCACAAGTGTGTACCAATATCTGTTGAGGTATACCACTTCAAAAGCTCTAGAATTGTCAATTTCGGAGGTACGATCACCATATTTTTGCAAATTGTTTGGAATAAGTAGTTAAGGACCTTTTCTTCTTAATGGAATGTTTGCTCTTTTCATCCAACGTTTGCCGATAAGTTGATGATGCGAGGAGATCTTTCCATTATATTGACGTAATGTCGCTAAAATTGTGATGTCAGATCAAAGGGTACTGTTATACAAAACCGTATTTTAGGACAGACGTGTATAATTTCCGAACAAAAAGTACACAAATCAATCACTTGAACATATACCTATTGAAAAATGTCAAAAACTGAAAATGTGAAAATCTACCCATAAGGGCCCTTTTCCTGCGTTGCACATCATATGGCAAAGTCCTAACGTTTTCAGGCCAAAAATATGATTTCAAAATAATTTTAATGTCATATGATAAATAGAATCTAACATTCGTGCTCCTGTATTATTGAATTTCTTAAACTCGTCGCAAAAAAGAGATAAAATGCTCGGCAAGCCTCGCATTTTATCTCTTTTCCTCAACTTGTTTATTAAATTCAATAAAACATGACCACTCATGTAAGGTCTTCTATATCTACCTCCCTATAATTTGATGTTTCGATACTTCGAAACAAATCCTCTAGTCCCTAGGACTTTGAATTTACGATATTTGACAGTATTTTTCTCGCTATCTCATCTGAGCCAAGGACTTATGTGCCTTTCAAATCAATGAATTCCAAGGCTCAGGGCCCAGTTGTATAAACATTTTGATTGGTTAAGCGCCTGTTAAATTAATGGTCTGTTAAAATTTTCACCAATCAGGTTTGACGTTACATTGTAACGTCAAACTTGATTGGTTGAAAATTTAACAGACCGTTAATTTAACAAGCATTTCACTAATCAAATATTTTATGCAACTTGGCCCTGGCCTTTAGGTAAGAGTGTGTAGTTGAAAATAAAATTTCTTATTTCTCAACAAAAACATATAACTGTCACATTTGCCAATCACATTTGCCAGTGTGGTCATAGAGAATACTAGGTGAGTGTCTTTTGATATCAAGTTTACCAGGCAAGGCTTTGAGATCGCTTGTTGACATCGCGAGGCTTGCCAAGCAATTCAACATGCGTTATCAAAGCCGAGCCTGGTAAACCTGATATCAAAAGACGTGCACCTGGTATTCTATTTATCAGTTTACAAGCTGATTCACTGTTTAAACTAGCCATAATGATGTAGTTATAGATTTTTATGTTGATTCAATGTCATTGACAACATCAATCAAAAAGTGCAACGTCATCATGACCTGAAAAAGGCACATGCCCTGAGATAGGCAACGTTTATCAGGTCAACGTGCAACAATGCAGTTAATATGAGAGGTAGCTGATGAAAAATAATACTGATATACTTTGCACAGGATCATAGTGAAGTTATGTAGCTGGTCATGTTGTTTGTTTTGTTTGTTTTGTTGCTTTACATCCCAAGTCAACAGCTATGGTCATGCTGGGACGGTCAGTGCACCTAACCACTCTTTTTCCTGGGCAAGCTTGAACAAGCAGTTAACCAGTACTTCGTGCTCATACTTTCGCTTGTAACTGACAACAACCCTTCTTGAATTATTCAGCCGAAGGGAGGAGAATGACCGTAGAAATTATTTCATGATCAATCTCCACGAAAGTATGGGACCGAGCCACGATTGAACTCGCGACCCCTGGATCTGCAGTCAGACTCACAACTGTTACCAGACATGTTGAGCATGTCTAAAGTAACTCTAAATGCAATAATTAATTATCGTAAAATACTTTTTGTTTGATACTTAATCAAATACGGCAGAATCTGGGAAAAAAAGTAATCTTTTTCATTAGAAAAAGCTATTTAAAGAGACATGATGCTGGTCATGTGCTAAAGTTCATTTGAATGGCAGGCCAGTTTTGTCAACATTTATTGTGAAAAACACCAAATGTCGCCTTTCTTGGGTGGTGAAATTTTCAGGCTTATTTCTGAATTCAGGATTTTGAGGCTGACTTTCTTTGGAAAGTCAGCCTTGAAATGCTGAATATAGGAGATCATAATAGCTTTTCTGATTTATTTTCAGTCTTTCTAAAGGACAATTGACCATTTAAACTTGAAATTGTGAATATTTAGTGGGCATACTTCAAGTTTAAAGATTGGAGTTTTGAAAGTTCAGGATTTTGGAAATTTTGAACTTTCACCCATATTAGCCCTTTTTGATACATAAAAATAATGTTTGTCCCTTTTGTCATTGTGCAGGATTCTCTAAGAATTAAGAAAGGCCACAAGAGTAAATCAAAGAAGACTGCCTCACCTAAACCATTGAAATCTCCTTCTGTATACTCAGGTAAGAAAATAGTGACTGTCCAACATACTATTTAGAGAGTAATTAATCATTTTTGACTGTAATATCAGATTGTTGGCAGCTACCAGTTTGATCCGGTTTCGATAAACTGTTGCACATGCAACATATTTTACTGTTGCACAGTCACGTGACACACTGAACACTGATGACGTCAAACATTTTACTTAGCAGGGTCACGCTGTAGGAAAGTTTTATTTGATTTGATTCTTTACATCCCAGTCAACATTTTTTCGGTTATGTTGAGATTGAACCAGTATTAAACAAGGATTAATGTGACAATGCAGTGAGGATCCGCAACACTCAAGTATTTTACCACTGAGCCACTGCGCTCTCTACGCTGTATGAGACGTAGATTTGTTGCAAAACAGAAAATTTTGCCTAATCTGTTCAATTATGGTTTCAAAGTGTTCTGCTCATTCTAAGTAAGAAAACGAGTACCCACACTTTATGTTTCTGATTACAAACAACGAAGTAATTGGGAGTTTAAAGAGCCCACCCGCCAAGGTCTTCCGTCGTAAACAAACTGTACGCACACCAGCACCGCGTTTTTATTTACCCTTGTAAGTTCTGGGTAATAAAACAACTATCTCATACTTTTGTGTGCAACAGTCAAAACTATCACACCCTCTGTGCTGTGGACGACCCGATGCACTGTTGCCCTTGCCTTCGGCCTCATGCAACAGTGCCATCAGGTCATCCACAGCACCTCAGGTGTGATAGTTTTGACTGTTGCACAGAAAGGTATGAAATACTTGTATACTGATATTCTGTTTAGATAAATATTTTCTACTCATGTACTGGGAGTAAAAAATATCGTCTACCCAGGTTAGAAAATACTGATATTCTGTTAAGATAAATATTGTCTACTCAGGTACTGGGAGAAGAAAATATTGTCTACCCAGGTTAGAAAACACTGATATTCTTTTAAGATAAATATTGTCTACTCAGGTACTGGGAGAAGAAAATATTGTCTACCCAGGTTAGAAAATACTGATATTCTGTTAAGATATACTGACGGACTTTAAAAACGCAACACTTGGATAACAGCTTTAATTTTTGTCTCGAAAAAGAAGGCAGAACAATAATTTTGGTTGTATATAAAAACGCATTCATTTGAAAGTAAAACATGGAAAAATTGTCCAACTAGGATGAACTTAATGCAATAAAATGTAAACTTTTTGAGATAGAGGTCAACAGTTTCATGTGACCAAATGTTATGAATGAAAGATTCCCTACTTCTTTAAATCAAGAAACACTAGAATCGTCAAATTTGTACCATGGACTTTGTTAGTCATCGAGAAATCACTCTCATATTGATTGGCAGCTCTGCGATACAGTTTATTTGCGTATATGACGTTTATCTGGGTGTACCCTGTCATTCAATAGCTTAAAATCTCCTCTACTTAAGAAATGTTTAAATGGCTTAATTCTTAAGGAGCAAATATCGTCGTCCAGTTTAGTTGTACATTTTAAACTTAAGTGTTTTCTGAAGAAGCCAACTCATGATGACATTATCAAAGCAAAGGAAATTTACATTCAACAGCCTTTTGGAAGATATAAGGGGAAGTTAGTGTTGCGTAATTAAAGTCCGTCAGTATAAATATTGTCTACTCAGCTACTGGGAGTAGAAAATATTGTCTACCCAGGTTAGAAAATACTGATATTCTGTTAAGATAAATATTGTCTACTCAGGTACTGGGAGAAGAAAATATTGTCTACCCAGGTTAGAAAATTCTGAACTTGAGTAAGATAAATATTCTCTACTTAGGTAAGAAACTACTGATACTCAACTGAGATTGATATTGTCTGCTATATTCTTTTAACCCTTAAAGCGCCAATCACGACTGCTGCTGACGACAAATTTTGTGACATCTTTCCTAATTTTAGATAAAAAATAAGGTATGATATTTCATGAGAATTGTCTGCCTGCAGACAATTCTCATGAAATATCATGCCTTATTTGTTATTTTTGAAAAAACAGCAAAATTTGAAATTGTTGTCTGCTACAAATTATAAGTGGCGCTTTAAGGGTTAAGAAAGTACTGTTTTCTCAGGTAAGAAAATACTGATACTTGTGTAAGAAAAAGCTAAGGTCAGAAAAATACTGATACTCTGGTAGGAAAATATTATCTACTCAGTTAGGAAAATACTGTCATCTAAGGTTAGAAAAAAAAACTAAAACAAAATGCTAAAAAAACAATTTGGACCCAGATTCTGGATACAAACTGTTTGACACTCAGATTGTGTTCCTGAGAGCATTTTTTGTAAATGTTGATTTTGAAAAAAAGATCAGCAGACAACAATTGTAAAATTACCCAAGATGCAATTAGATAAAAAGTAAATATTTGAGCTGGAACATGAGATTTCCAACAATGTGGGATGTGCGACCAGCAAAGCCTCAGATCAGCCTGCCCATACGCACAGTCTGATCAGAGCCTTTGCTAGTAGCTTGAATATTCTATGAGTGTTAAGCTACTGACTGAGCATCATTTGGAGTTTCTAAGCTTAAAACTAGGCTGCACAGGCTCGTCTGAATCTACACTTATCAAAATGCCACATTGTTGGAAATCGCATGTAGGGGCTCATTTTTCTTATTTCTCAACCAAAACATATGTTGTGCGTACTCAAAATAACCATCTCAATGAGACGGTTCTTTGAGCACCCAAAACATATGTTCAAACTGATGGATTAGACAATATTTACAATTTTACGCTCAAAAATTTTGTTTATCTAAACCTATGTAAATATCCTGTAATATTTATTGTGTTCCTTTCAGATGAGGAGAATGAGTGTAGTGAGACTTGCAGCAATGTGTTACTATGTAACCCTGGCAGTATCAGCAGCCCCCAATGGAGGGGCTACCACAGAAGTTGCTGCCCCCATGGGTGGCCCCAAAGCCAAGTCTCAGACTCCCAGTGGTCCCCTGACTCCACACAAGCTCTTCTCTACTCCCCAATGAGATCAAGAGCCACCCACCCGCCAGCCATTAACTCCCCGGTCATGTGTGCCACACCTACGCATCAAAAGATATACACACCTGTCATACCTCATGAACTCAAGATGGCTTCCAGCACGAGGACGCCGTATGGCGCCCATGGAATAGGAATTCTTAGAGACAGATTAAACTTGATGAAGACCTCATCATGTGTTCATAAAACGCAGTCAAAGGCTTCATTGATATCTTCAGAATCTGATTTGTCGTTGGAATGTTCATCACATGCCGTGAGCGAGGCAGAAACCCCGCAGATTGATGAGTCATACTTTTGTGCTTTCAATACACTTGCGTCTACTGGATCAGATACTCAGAAAAATAACATTGTAAGTATAGTATGTATCAAGAGAGAAATTGAAAGTTGGGCACAATAAACCATTTTTAAAACTTTAGTCCGCCTGTCAAGTCTTTTGTTGTCTGCTTCTCTCTTAGTTGGCTTATGTTGCAAACAATATGGGACCAGATCAGACTGCTCCCTTGGGAGCAGTCTGATCAGGGTACATATTGTTTGCTTCCATGAACATATCTGGTTTGAAGTGCTTTTGAATATGTGCAGCAGACGTAAAAAGCAGTCAACATTTTCAGGACAAAAATAGTGGTGGATATGGGTTAAGTGCTTCAATATAAGATTCAACCACTGCTTTGAGCTGTTTGCGGCCCGAGGTCAATGTTAATGCCCGATGCAAAGCAGATGGAATTAAATGGCAACAAATGTTAACACTGAAAACCTGTTGTTGAATGTTATTCTTACACAGGGGATTAAATGGCAACATGGCAACTAATGTTTAACACTGGAATATGTTCTTAAAGGGGTATCCCTTGGAAGCAAATACTGCACCAAATAACTGAAACTAGAGTGTGCAAATTTTGTGGACCAGACTAGCTGTTGTTGAATGTTATACTTAAACACTCAAAATATAACATTTGGTACTTTAATTTGCTTTTTTTCGACAATTATACAAATTATTTTTCTTGTCCTTATATAGGGCTGACAGGTAAGTTACCTCTAGAGAATCAGCATATGTGTTTTTTGTCCACTTATGTCAGGCAAGTAGGAACTTTGATCAGCCTTCTCCTGAATTGCTGAGCATGCCTCCCAGTTCCCACTGCTGTCAGTCAAATAAAAGATATACGCAGGCACGAAAGTTGGACAGGTGATTTGTCTTATTATTAGCTAAATAATGAATTTTGAAGGATAACAGGGCACAGTCAGGGCATTAACACTTGACTGGAGGTAACTTAACACTGTGCATGGACATTTCTCCACAGCTGAATATTCGTTAAAACACCCAGGAATGTGTAAGAATACTTTTTAACCCTCTGTATAAATAAATGCTGGATATGCCAAACTGAAATATAATGTTCTTAAATAGTATTTTAGAAGACATTAGAAAAGCATGTAAAAATACTCACCATACAAATAGTTAGGGTTAGTAGTATTATCATTTGAGCCACAACATGAGATTTCCAACAATGTGGTATGTGCGACCAGCAAAGCCTCAGATCAGCCTGCGCATATGCGCAGTCTGATCAGAGCCTTTGCTAGTCGCTTGCATATTCTAGGAGTGTTCAGCTACTGACTGAACATCATTTGGAGTTTCTAAGCTTTAAAGGAGGCTGCACAGGCTCGTCAGAGTCTACACATGTCAAAATGCCACATTGTTGGAAATCACATGTCACGGCTCATTTCATCTTTTCCAGAGTCACTATGCGAAGTCTCGGTACATGATTGCTGGTACTAATCAGTTTGTTCACTCCCCTGACTGTAAAATAACAACACAGAACCAGTCTGCAGAGGTCAAAGGTCAGCCAGTAGGTGGAGGCCAGATTGTCACTCAGATTGTAGCATTTGGGAGAGCCATTTGTAACTACACCCCTTCAGAAGAGGAGAAGGATTTCTTGCACTTGAAGGTAATGGCATAGGTCCAGTTAAGCAAATTTTTTGAGTGTACAATTGTTATTTTTTCCTTATCTATCGGTTTAAACATATGTTTTGGGTGCTCAAAAGAATTGTTTCATCGAGACGGTTCTTTAGTGTACCCACAACATATGTTTTGGTTGAGGAATAAGGAAAATAATTTTCAGGTACGCAATCTTATCTGGGGGTTTGCAAGGGTCTTAAACTCTTTGCATGATGGGGATTTTTTTCATTGCTTTTGTTGTTGTCAGCTGACTTCTTTCAAAATTAACTGTTTCAAAATATTCTTTCAGGAACACTACCAGACTGTCAAATGGTTTTGATACAGATCAGGACAGTGGTTCTGTCGGTCCTGATCTGGGTTCAAATTGTTTGCAAAGTTTATCAGTAGATAACAAAAGTCGCTGCTAGCAAGGAAAGAGTTCAAAGGAATAATGACCAAGTTTGCATGCATAAATGAGCCGTGGCATGAGATTTTCAACAATGTCCGACCAGCAAAGTCTCAGACCAGCCCGCGCATACGCGCAGTCTGATTAGAGCCTTTGCTAGTTGTTTAGATATTCTATGACTGTTAAGCTACTGACCGAACAGCATTTGGAGTTTCTAAGCTAAAAGGAGGCTGCACAGGCTCGTCTTAGTCTACACTTGTCAAAACGCCACATTGTTGGAAATCACATGTCACGGCTCAAATTGTGATAAAAGGATCACAGTGATTTTTGATCAAAAGTCAATATGGCACGAACAAGCAAATACAAGGGAGTAGGTACATATGGGCCCCAGGGATTTTTTTTGCAATTTTGGGAAGGGGCCCTAGTGTCTTTGAGATTGGGAAAATTAGCGCGATAAATCCCAAAATTTGGAAATTTGTTATAGTGCACAATTATGTCATTTTTTTTCAATAAAAAACAAAATATCTATTACACATACTTTTGCCATTAAATTGAAGGAGAAATAAGATGCAATGGTAGTAGATTGTCACCATGTAGCTTGTGTGTGTGGTTACTGAATGAAAATCCTAAAACAAAATGTTTTTTTTTTTGTTTTTTGTTTTTTTAAGTTTGGGATTTTTTTCAAAATTGGGGAAAATTCCATTGGGAATGGGGCCAAATTTCGGCCTCTGAGAACACAAAAAAAATCCCTATGCCTATATGTGAAAACCTGACTTTGTTGCATGTGAACAACAAAGGCATCCACGCAGCTTGATCAGCGCATTTGTTATTCACTTTTTGTTATTCACTTTTTGTTATTTACTTTCTGGAAAGTAATACGACTCCACTTGTGACATGCAAAATTTTGATATTCCAGAGTTCGCTCAGGCTTGAAAAGAACTTGAATATAGAGGACCTTAAAAATTAAATCTGCCTTAAAGTACTGGAAAATCACTCAAAAGCCTTGAAAAGTCCTTGAATTCTACTTCTTTCTGTAGAGCTTTGCACAATTAATATAAACCTAAATCATTATAAAATTGTTGTACCAAATAAAGGCACATCAATTTTATACTAATTTTCTTATACTAATTTCTCCATTATCTCAGTCTAGCATTTCTGAAGTAAAATTGTCACACTTAAATCTGTTTTTTTTTCATAAACTTTTAGACCTTTAAAACTGTAGGAAAATCTTTTAAAAGTCCTTGAAAAGTCCTTGAATTTTACATAAACTTGTCTGTATGAACCCTGTTTTCTATCTAGCCTCTATAGCTGAGCAGACTGGATTGAGTCTCACTTTGTCAGAAATCCCAAACACGGGGTTTTTTGGATCGAGGACTCGAGGCCCATGTGTAGCTTAGTATGTAATTGATATTTGAAAGTATACTTTAACAGGGTTTCAGCTGGACTGAAATTTACTTTGGACATTTTGTCCAAGCAGCTCCAATTTTGTTCGGACATTTGGAAAATTTTTAGGACATTTTTTCAACACTAATTTTTGCCACCATAAACGGAAATTGCCATCTGCCCTTCTCAAATTAAAACCAGGGATAGTTTTGCTACCATTTCGGATGGTAAGTGCGGTCTGATTGATTGCCTGGCTTTTTATTTCATGAGGTGAGAGGAGCTTGTAGATCGTTGTTGGTGGAAGTGGGTGGGGTACTGTTTTTCGCTGCTTTTTCGGCCGCTGCATGACTCGTTAGCCACAGGAAAATGACTGTTCAGGTAATGATGGAGTGGGCAAACTGTTTTGGTGCATCAAGAACTTCAGTTCCTGTTGTTTCTTGGTGGCAATTAAGTTTTTTAGCCATTTTATCGGTAAATGCCAATGCAAATATGCTAAAATCAAGGGAAGAAAACTAAGGATGCAATAGACCAATCAGGTGCGGCATAACAAAACACTATGACTGGTTTGCTTTAATGAATAAGTATTTGCGGGGTAAAATAAGGCGAACCATTCAGAAGCTTACATAAATTTGACCTATCAGCGATCGTTTTTTAAAGCAAAAATATTATTGCATCACTGTGCATAACCGTACAGCGTGCGTTTCCGAAAATCGTCTCGGACAAACTGTCCAAACTGGACAGCAAACTCTCGGACATCTGGAACTATTTTCGGACTATGTCCGATGGCCGACGCCAAACTGAATCCCTGTTTAACTTAATATGATAAGCTTTGAGAATGTGCAAATTATATTGATATAATCTTGAATAAAATACAATAAAAGTTGGTCCGACGTCGTCTTCTGACATTTGACACAGATCAGCTTCTTTTAATTCAAACTACAGGCAGTACTACTGATTACAGTACAGTAAAACCTGTCTTAAACGACTACTCTCAAAAAGACCGAAAATTGGTTTTCAAGACCAATTATCATTTAATGCAGGTCAAAGTATTGCAAAATGCTCCCCTTCAGGTCAAAGGTATTGCAGAATGCTCCAAGGGGAGCATTCTGCAATACCTTCGATCTTCATTAAGTTACCATTTGTCATTAAGCTCTTTGTTTTGTCTATTTTTGAGTTGCCGTTTTACACAGGTTTTACTGTATTCAAATTTCTTCCATTGCAGAGGGGTGATTACATCCAGATCATAGAAAGTCCTTCCACAGTATATAAGCTTGGGCGAGTCAACAACAGGATTGGATATTTCCATGACTCCATAGTGGAGGCCATCCCGGACCCCTCACCTGTGGGCTACATACCAGGGACCCCTGTAGTAGGATCGTTGCACCACAAGAAAGACAGAGGTGTGAGGAGCACCATCAGGAGGTCCCAACCAAAGACAGTTGATGACTTGTTACAGAGGCTTGGACTTGAGGTACTCTTAATAACATTAAATTTTGTTTGTTCTTTTAATAGTGATTTTGTCAATACTGTAGATTCGGAAATTTTCGCGAGAAAGTAAGAAAGGCGACAAAGATCAGGAATTGATACAATCAAGTACAACACCTGACCCAGGAAACCACATTGGAAAGTGACAAAAAAACAATTAAACATCACAATCAAGAGCCAAGAGGTCAGCCCTTTTCTAGCAGCTGACAACAAGGCAACAATGATCAGACGCATAAGCATGACAAACACAAGACATAAATAACACAAATAATTGACAAAACAAGTAACGCCTTGGAACGGTCAGTAAAAATATTTTACTGAAGGGGATAAACCAGTTTCACAGTGCCAACAAACATATTTGTGGCATTTTTATATTCGCGAAAAAGGTATGAATTACCTATATATCAGTCAATGACAGAGTGATCTCGCCATTCTGCGAGGGTTTTCCTTCACGAAGCTTCGCATATGCTAGGTCTCGCGAAAATAATACCTGAATTTACAGTACTTAGTTGAAAAGGCACAGATCAGCCCTACTCACTAGCAGATTTCTGTACAATGAAAATTATTAAATAATAATCATATATAACAAGGGACTTTTTATCCCCCGACAAAGTCGGAGGGATATAGTTTTGGCGTCGTCTGACCATTCCGTCCGTCCGTCCACACTTTTTGTCTGTCCGGAACCATGTCTCAGTACCTATTGGTCAGATTTAATTCATTCTTGGTACAAATGATAAGTACCAATGACTCTCAATATCCTGTAAGTTTGGTCAAAATCCACCCCTTAACACTTGAGTTATTGCCCTTGTTTAAATATAGGCAATTATAAGGCAAAACCTATATTAGCTTTTTGTGTGATGATCTTCACATTTCATCAAAGCTATTATATTCAACAACTTCTCACTATAGACCATGATTTCCAAGTGCCTGTAGATAAGAATGGCAGTGTCAAAGTTTAACCCCACCCCTTTTGACCCCACCTAAGGGGTCAAAGGTCAAATATTTAAATTTCGCAATAACTAAGGCAATTATTAATATTTTTTTGCTGAAATTTTGCATGCAGGCAGAGCAGCAATAGATATGAAACATATTAAATGGGATTTCAGTTTGAAGGCCTGGGTCCGAGCCCGTTGGGTGGACTTAGGAGGTGGGGCCGAGGCCAAAATTAAACTTTTTCAGAATATGGTCATGTTGCATATCAAATTAAAGCTGAGGACGCTGGCAGCAACATGGTAGCAAAAGGTCATTTTTTGCTCTTTTCTAAAAGTGGTCATGTTGCATATCAAAGTAAAGTGGAAGAAGTGTAGACCTACATGCAAGGTAACACTTTGAATTTACACACAATCTTGACCTCTGAGGTTGGGTTTACAGGTCAGATATTGAAATTGCGCAGATGTAAGTATATTTATTATTTAACTAAGCACTAAAAAAAAATGGACAGGCGTTTGTTATGATCTGAATGATACTGTAGGTGAACTAAGGGTTAGATAAATGGTATTTATGTTTTGTGATTTACATGTTTCTCTCAAATAACCCTTCGTCGGGGGATATAAATTCGTCGAATTTGCCTTGTTAAATATGGATTTGCCTTAAAATATGGAATTTTAGAATTTCTAAAACATGATGTAACTTCTGAAACACAACTTTTGGCTGCAATATGGCATGCAACTGTCTTAATTTTTTAATATTTTTAGATTTAGTTAAGAATCATACAGGACTGAAATATTTTGTAATTTATCTTTTTTTAAAGGGCGTGCCACACACAGGTTCAATGCATTTTCACATTCAAACTGTGCATCGCACACCCTTTCAAAAACACAAATCACAATTTTTTTTCTGTCAAATATGATATGTAAATGGTCCCTTATTCATAGAAAATTTAAGTCAGTTCCATACCCTATTGCAGCTAAAAGCTGTGTTGCAGGAGTTAAATCATGTATTAGAAATTCCCAAATTCCATATTTAAAGGCAAATTGCATATTTAAAAAATCCTTTGTTGTATATTGGCCTTAATGTGAGAAAACCTGTCTTAGGGGGTTTGCGAACAACACAGGCGCAGACCAGCCTGTGCATCCGCACAGACTGATCAGCGTCCTTGTTATTCACTCTCTAGAAAGTATCATATGTAAACTTACTACAGGTGAATTTTGAATTTTCTAGCTAGTCCCTGCAGCTGAGGAGACTGGTTTGAAACTCACTTTGTGGGAAATCCCAAAGACAGGTTTTGTCGCGCCAAGGCCCATATTTAGTTACAATATGTAATGAGGGCCATAACAACGTCATGTATAAATGGCAAAATCTTAGTGTTTGTTACGCCAAAGCACAATTTCAAAGTTTTTTTAATGTCATATGATAAATGGAATCTTAACATTCACCACTTTAATAAATTCAATAAGACATGTCATAGAGTACTGACACAGTTCCTATCATGATTTAGTTGTTCCTATATTACAGCATCTCACTTCTATATTCTTGATGAATGGTTATGACAGTCTGGAGATATTCGCGGAAATTGACCACGAAGATCTCAACGCCCTTGGTGTCCTCGACTCAGAATCTCGGACTAAACTTCTAACTGCTGCCAAATTACTGATGGACTATGAAGGTAAGTTTATACACTTTATTACAGAAAATATACAGACAGCAAACATGGCTGGAGATAATGATGCATACTGCATTTGTAAATATTTACATTTAAATTGTAGTTGCCTTATGCCTAGGTCACACATTCACGGATCACCTCGCCGGTTCTACTACGGATTAAATCTCAAGGATGACCCAGGAAATGCCAATTTTCGTAGTCCGATACGGATGCACTATATACGTGTGGTTAAGTTCTACTACGTATGATTACGGATGCAATACGGAAAGCTACGGACCAATACGGATTGCCACGAATGATGTCGGATTGTATCCGTGGCTAATCTGGCGTCCAGTCCGTGAATGTGTGACCTGGGCATTAGATGAAACCTAACATTCAAGATGTTTGCATTTCTCGATGCAAAACATTGAACAATCATGTGATCTGACAAGCGCATTGGACAGACTAACGTCAATGTCAGCCAATGACTGACTCTGCTTATCGTGTTTGTGTGACGTAATTATTGATCACCATAATGTTACTTACATATCTTCATAACATTGTGTACAGGAGTTTTTTGCTGGCTGTTCCAACTCCCCTGTTACAAATAAAATATATCATTTTAAAAGGGTAACAAGCAGGGGTGGGTGTTAGATTGTACGGCATATTTGATTGATAATATAAAATTTAAATATAAGGATTGAAATGCAGATTTTTAGCTTGCATTGGATGATGCAAAACATTAGGCTTTTTAGTTTGTTTTTGACATTTAAAAGCATAAATTTTGCATCATCCAATGCAAGCTAAAAATATGCATTTCAATCCTTAATACAAACTTTGCATACACTATTTGTTGTCCCTATGCATTGTAATTTCAAACCGGTAAGTACCATGTATGCATTAAAATTAGGAATACACACACAGTTTTTAATCTAATGGGTACCCAGGTAAAATATCTCTGCAAATAATTTCATACAGACAGCAAACTAGGCAGAGTTTTTGAGCGCTTTAAAGTACATGTAATATAGTAAGATTTCAAATTGTTTAAACTGTAAAAATGAACAAATTTCTGAAAGCAAAAACTACCATATAGTTCACCTCCTTTTTTAATTTTATTCAAATTTAATAGAACGTTCTGTAATTTATCAGTGAAGACCCCGATCAGATGCCTTGTTTTGCCACCTCTGATATGGGTCTGCACTGTTTACCTATGACCCACAAAAAATGACACTAGGCTTGTATGGGTTTAAGAAATAATCTCTAATTAGACCTGCAATTTATAAAGCGGACCAACTCATTATAGTACAATGATTATTAAGTATTATAAATCTAGATGGACTCATTCAGCTTAATTCTTTCCTTGCAGTGGCAACTTTTTTGTCTGCTAACCTTTACAAACAGTTTGGTACCAGGACAGGACTGACAAAACATCAGTCCTGATCTGGTTCCAAACCATTTGACACTCTGATAGAATTTTTTGAACAAAAAGTTAATTTTGAAAAAAGTCTGCAGACAACAACAAAAGCATAGAAAATTACCCAATATTCAAAGAGTTAAATAGGTTAACTGTAAATCATATGTACTTTCAGATGTAACAGAAAGACCCCCTTCAAGGATCAACAGATCAGCTAATGCAACCCCCTCTAGTCAGACATACCAAGCACCATGGACCAGTTATTTCCCGCCAAAACCTTCAACAGGAAGTAGGGACTCTGGTTGCTATGACAGTAGCGAGTACATGACCAAGGAGACAGCGGAGGGCTACAGCAGTATTAACAAAGACACTCAGAGGCTGGTTCCAGGTTCAGGTTACGTAGGGCACCGGGTGATGGTATCGCGAAATCCTTGTGATAGAGTATTAAATGGTGCTAACGTAGGTAATGTTCAGTTGGACGATAGTGTGCAGTGTAAACAAGCTCCTATGAAACCTGAGAAGATATATTCGGAGGAGGATCGCGAAGTTCGTAATATAACGGGTTACCAGAGTGATCAGTCATTACCGAACGGACAGGTTAAAGTGGATGAGAGCAACGTGGCGGAGAAACGAAACATGAGATTAAATATTCCTGTACTGACAGACTGGAAGTATATGATGGATAATTTCACTCAGACTATACATCAGTATGCTAATTTAAGTGAGAGCTATCATATGAATTCTGATTCAAATACTGGACAAGATGCTAATACTCATGAAGATCAGTTGAGAGGACTTGTGAAATTAAAAACTACTAGTAAGCCATATATTAAGAAACATTCACCCAATGTAGATGGTAAGGATGCCCAGGTACAGGTCATGTGTCCGTTAGGCTTCTCTCCAACTCCACAGATAACGGAACAGACAAACCCCAAACCACCTGTCTTTGTTCCCCAGTCTGATCAGGCTGCACCCCAAAATGGTGTGTCATTTTACTTACCTGATCTGAGTCCCGAAGTAATCAAAACCGATTCCCAGCTTACACAACAGAACACATCCAGAAAGGCTTCCACTGGTTCCCAGCCAGTAAAACAGACTGGTTCCAAAATTGTTCCTGCTACACAGTCAGTGCAATATGTACCACAGACTGATTCTAGAAGTCTTGAGACTGGTATGCAGTTGACATTGTCTGGTTCCAATTGTTTAGTGTTGTTGAAAAAATCACCAGCAAATGATCAGTCATCTATTGGGCAGTCGGAAACCAGACCAGCAACTAACCAGGAATTATCACAGGGTAACACAGACATGATCAAATCAAACGTTGTCGAGTCAGACACGGGCAGAAACACCCCAGATTCACAGTATGGACCAGTTCACATGGGCTTCAAGTCCATAAAGAGATCAGTGATTCCGAGAGTAACATCAAAACTGGCGTCAGAAAACATTGATCTAGCACAGGAACCATACTCAACGAAGGTAAGACTGCTTACGGTAAATGTTCTAAAATTTCGAACACTCTAAAATTACGAACACCTAAAATTATCGCCGGAAATAATTTTTAAAACATCATTAAAAATCGAACACTGCCCTTTTTCGGAAAAGTGAATTTCTAAAATTACGAACACACGTTATTTTCGGCGGAAAATCGATGTCCGTTTACCTGTTTGTCCCATCTGTGTTCGGTATACTTCTACCGTACAGCACGTGAGCGGTAGCGGCATTTGGAATGTTCCATTCTACTTAGATTTGTAATCTGGCATGTGGCCTTCTATTTCGCATGCCAGCTCGCGATGTTATACGTTATAGTCAAGGTCACCAGCATTGACGAACTTGATGCACGGACAAGTTCCTGCAACGATTCCGAAACTGCTTTGATTAACCCTAATGAGTATATGTATCCACCCAAATGGCTGAGATCATTATTTATTACTGACCAAAGGCCGCGATTCAGCTAATTGCACGTGAATTATGCACGTTGACACACGCATATATAGTGTGCTGTGACACGTACTCGTTTTTTTCTCTAATATACCAGCCCCGAAGAGAGAGTTAACTTAATGTGTGATTCTCAGGTTATCCGACTGACACCCCCTACCCTCCCCTCCCTTTTAAGCATTTAAAAGGATTTTCCAGTTCGACAATATATCCAAGTCGCGTGCGACACGGAGGGCACTTCTATCATTCTATATATATAATTCTATGCGTGTGCTCTTTTCTTGAACACAGCTCGGACCCGAGTATAAAATTAACTTGCACGGAGCCCCATATGAGCTTGGTACTTATGACAGATATGATCAGCGAAGACTCAGGAGAGCATGTGTGTTTGCACAATCTCGTCAGGGTCTCGTTCACTTACAAAGTTTAAAGTGGATGAAGACTCTAGCCAAATAAAAATTCTAGACATCTACGTACGTTGACTTTAAAATACTTGTCAGCGGTTTTTCTAAGTACATGTAAATAATGGCTATTCCTATCAATCAAAAATTCCTCAAAATGGAACATTTTAACAAACTGTTGAGCCGATCGCGGCGTGTCTGTTTGTCCTCATGAAACTGCACATGGAGGGTCCTACGAGTGCATTTCCGGTATAATGTACGCACAGACGCACAAACATGTACCAATAAATAAATTGATTGTAGCACGATTCTTCATCTTGATGAATTTATTATTTACATATTTAATTTCATAAAATAAGTCAGCTATGCGAGCAGCGAAGGCTCAGACGAGCCTGCGCATCCGGGGAAAATCGCCAGCGCCTGACATCTCAGAAATCGCTTTATTTACCACACGTCTGTAGATGTATGTACCCCGACTTTGTTGCCTGCATACCGCACACGCAGTCTTATCAGCACCTTTGTATCTTGAACAAAACATTAAACATTTTGTCGGGCCAGATCTGGGCCCAAACTGTCCGCTAAAAATTAGCTTGTCACAGCCTTTTTTTTTTGGGGGGGGGGGGCTGGGTCCTGCACTGCTAATAGTATATCAGCCGCAGACAACAGGACAGGGTAATGGTTCACAGACATGTGTTTGAGATCAAAGAAGCCGACTATCAGACCACGTGTTGTTGTTGTTTTAAGACTCGGGTAGCACGCGGTGGCTTTTGGGCGCACGAAAGCGGACTTAGCACACAAAACATAATTACATAGCTGTGTCTCCTTTTCATGGGTTTGCATGAAAAAAAATTCAATTAACTCGAGCATGAAACGGCGCACTGCATGCATGAAAAACTTGATTTGTGGTATTTGTCTGAATTTTTCCTTTTCTTTGAGATATGAATGTACCACCCAGCGTATCGTACGCATCGGCTTGAAGCCAATATATCATAAATTGAGCCGCGACACAATGTGGCATTTTGACGAGTGTAGACTCAGACGAGCCCGTGCAGGCTCCTTTTAAGCTTACAAATTCCAAACGATGTTCAGTCAGTAGCTTAACACTCATAGAATTTTCAAGTCTGAGGCTTTGCTGATTGTTGGAAATCTCATGTCACGGCTCAATTATATTCTTCCGAGGCATCGGACGCAAAGTCGAACGATTGCTTACATGATTACTTCTTGGTATCCTGTTTGCCCTTGATTTGATTTGGCAAGACGTCGGAGATCTTCTGGATCCAAACTATTTGCAAACTTTGAGAGAGAGAGAGAGAGAGAGAGAGAGAGAGAGAGAGACTAGCGCTTGCATACGAATCTCTTGTAATCTCGAAAAATATGTATCGGTGCTGAAAATGATACTTGGAGATGCTTCTCGTGCGCATCGGCTTTTGCACGACAAAGTCGGATATTCGACAGTATTGATGCTTTGCATGCTTTCAATCGCATGACCAAATGTTTAAATTGACGAAACATTCTTTCCTGAATTCCATTCGGATCAGATCTGGATCCGAACTGTTCTTCTTTTTGAAGAGAGAGAGGATCTAAATATTACTAAAAGCGGGCCATCATCGGCTCGCCATCGAAACACCTTTAAATGGCGTTTCGCTGGCCCAACGTTGAATGCTGGATTGTTAGTTTTGATAATTACAGGGGATCTGGTCCAGTATTGCTAAGAAATTCTATATTTTTGCGATTTTTCAGGGGGGGGGGGGGTCCGGACTCCCTGTCCCCCCTCTGGATCCGCGCATGGGACCGGACAATGTATACACTTATTGAGATATACTGAAAACCCATTTTATCATGCGCATCGGCTTTTGTACGACACTTTGCATACTTTCTATCGCATGCACAAATTTTTAAATTGACGAAACATTCTTTCCTAAATTCCATTCGGGTCTGATCTGGATCCAAACCGTTTTTGCAAATGTAAATAGAGAAAGAGAGAGAGACTGGTACATGCACATCCTTTCAGGAAAATCAAAGTGCATCGACAGATCGACAAGGAGAGAGAGAGAGAGAGAGAGAGAGAGAGAGATAAGTGTTCTTTTTTAATTTCGTCATTTTTTTTAACTCTGAGAACTCGTCTACGTATTTCAAAGTTTCGTGTATAGCCTATCTTTGCAAAAAATTCTGATCGACGAGATTACATTATAAACGGCATTTGCGCAGATGGAGAGCAAGCGAAAGCGTTTTGGTTTTCTGAAGGAAGAACGAAAGTGTAGCGATTCATCGTAGTCCGAGGTTAAATAAGTGGACTTTTACGACTTGTAAGTAAATTGAGTGACATAACATGCACATGCCTGGCTCTCGACTTGGTAATTAACGCACGCGCTGGACAGCTGCAAGAATTTAGCGGCGGTTGAAAAGAAAAATGAGTAGATAGCGCAGAATCATATCGCCGTGTTTTCAACACGTTTCTACCACATTTTTACATGCATATATACCGTTTTTCTCATGCTAAAGACCACATTCTAAAATTACGAACACTAGCACTTTTTCTGAAATGTAATTTCTAAAATTACGAACAGTGGAAAAAATAATTATTTTTTAGTGTTCGAACTTTTAGAACATTTACCGTACATGATTTTGTCGATAGAAACGTTTTGCCAACTTTTTTTTTTTCTGTGTAATCTGCATTAACTCTTTCCTTGCTAGCAGCGATGATGTTTGTTGCCTGGTGATAACCTTTGCAAACAATTTGGATCCAGATCACTAGATAATCTGGAAAAACGGATCCTTCAGAACTAGAGAGAACCTACAATATTAGAAAACAGCAGACCCTGATCTGAATCTAAACCATTCGCTACTGATAGTGTTTCTGAAATAATTTTTTGAAAAGGGTTTATTTTGAAAAAAGTCAAAACATGTTGGGGGTACTCAAAACAGGACTTTAGCTAAGAGTATGTAGCAAAAAATAATATTCTTATTTCTCAACCAAAACATATGTTGTGGGTACTCAAACGAACAGTCTCAATGAGATGGTTCTTTGATGAACCCAAAACACATGCTATAAATAATGGGTAAGAAAATATTTACAATTTTACGCTGAAAAAAATGCTTATCTAAACCTATGTCAAAAGAATCATCTCAATGAGATGGTTCTTTTGAACACCCAAAACACATGGTCGTATTGATCAATAAGAAAATAATCACAAGTTTACGCAAAAAAAAAGAAATGTCATTTTCTTGCAGAGTGGGGCTTGTGGTATTCCTCCCTTGCTGGTACAAAGATATGCTGAGGAATTGAAGCAGGATCTTAACAGGGTTGCATTGGTTCTGGACCAGGTTCGAGCCCATAAACTGGCCACTGTAAACAGACCTGTCGTAAGTTTATTTTTTCACAATATCGTAGTCCTTGAAGTGTAAACTACACTAAACTACACGTAGCAGATGACAAATTTGATACCTTGTCATTCATTTTAGGGTCCATAATGCTTAATATTCACCCAAAGTGGGGAAAAATGGATCTTAAAATAAATCATTTTGTGACTAAATTTATAAAGTAGATTGTTAAAATCGCCAAATGACAATATTCAACACACTTAAATCCCTATTCCAATGCATTTTTCAAACATTTTCATTTTGCTACTATTGAAAAAACCAGACATCAACCAATGAATAGCTACTTTTAATGTCACATGTATTTTGTTATCCAATCAGATGTTACATTATATTTACAGCTGCATTGGAATTAATTTGATACGTGTATATACTGTATTGCCCTATTTAGTGTACTATGTCCATTACTTTTTCAAAACTGTTCATCCATCAAATTACCGTAAAATGGGAAATTTTTGAGTCGTCCAATTTTCGCATTATTTCACGGTTAGTCATGAACCACTAAAATTGAAATCTGCGAAATATTTTAAGTTTGACCATTTGTTTATTTTACCTTTATACAGAACAATAATTGTGTATCCATTTATGTTTCAATAACAGCAGCACCATAGCACGGTTTTTCATAGACGGCCAAGCGTATAGAGTACTGTTCAAAACACATGAACATGAATAGATCAATCAAGGTCAAGCTCGTGAGTGTTCAACACGGCTTGGACAAGCTGGAAAGTTAATAGATCATTTACGCTAAACACACCTGATAATTTATTCAGATTTGGACCAGTAATTCTCAATATGTGTTCATATAGTTATGTCAGCGTGTGTTCACATAATTATTAAATAAATTGTACTAAAAAAGTAATTGTTTTTGGAGAGAAAAAAGAACAATGTCATTGCATTGCCAGTTAAAGTCGGCACACAAAATGTAACGCTATTCTATGCATTTGTTGCAATTTGAGACCGACGAGAAATTATGATTCGTCTTCCAGATGAAATACGGAAAGCACATAGTTTCAACCATTGAAATGACCAACTAAATGCATACATCAAACATTTCGCAGGACATTAAACTTGTAGTTATATTTTCACAGATACAAAAGACCGTGAAAATTAAAAACTGTGAATATTAATTCTTATATTTTTGAGGCAAAAACTCGAAAATTTGGTACCGCGAAAATATTCCATTTTACGTTATTTTGGTGTACCAGGATTCCAACATTTAAGATATATGAATTATGAACCCATACAGGCCTTTAGTTAAGAGTGTGTAACAAACAAATAATTTTCTTATTTCTCAACTATTACATATGTTGTGGGTACTCAAAAAAACTGTCTCAATGAGACGGTTCTTTTAATTATCCAAAACATATGCTATGTTGTGGTTTCTCAAAAGAATCGACTCAATGAGACGGTTCGTTTGAGCATCCAAAACATATGCAAAATATTATGGGTAACACAATATTTACAATTTAACGCTGAAAATAGTTGTTTATCTAAACCTGAATCCATATCAATAATGATATTATATCATTGGACTGGTTGGAAATGGGTGAAGATTTTCAGAAATATTCCTGAATTCAGGATTTAGACCCTGACTTTCAATGGAAAGTCAGCCTCTAAATACTGAATTAGGCTGATTATAATCATGAAAATATCTTCTCAGATTTATGTTCTGTGTTTCAAAGGAAAATTGACTTTTAAACTTGAATTTGTTAATATTTTGCAAGTTTTTTTAAAAAAGATCTGAGTTTATAAAGTTCAGGATTTTGGAAATGTAAACTTTCATCCTTGGATATGAGCCGTGACATGAGATTTCCAACAATGTGGTATGTGCGAACAGCAAAGCCTCAGATCAGCCTGCGCATACGGGCAGTCTGATCAGAGCCTTCGCTAGTCGCTTGAATATTCTATGAGTGTTAAGCTACTGACTGAACATCATTTGGAGTTTCTAAGCTTAAAAGGAGGCTGCACATGTCAAAATGCCACATTGTTGGAAAGCACGTCGTGGCTAAATTATAGAGCATGTGGACTATGACTGAATAGAATACAATAAAACCTGTGTAAAACGCCACTCTCAAAAAGACCAAAAATCGTTTTTCAAGACCAATTATTGCTTAATGCAGGTCAAAAGTATTGCAGAATGCTCCAAGGAGAGCATTCTGCAATACTTTTGACCTTCATTAAGCTACTAATTGTTATTAAGATCTTTGTTTTGTCTAATTTTGAGTGGCCACTTTACACAGGTTTTACTGTAGTTTTGTTTTCTTCTTTAGATATTGGCGGACAATTTAACAGAGACAAGCGGTGAAGGCTCAGAGCTTAAGGTGTCCTCCATATCTGATTTCTTCACATCGATTGGTCTACCAATGTACACAGAATCATGTAGTAACCATGGTTACGCTACAGTGGAGAGCCTGGCTAATCTCTCTGTGAAGGAGATACATGCCATCACGGGGGCAGAGAGGAAACACTTGAAGCGTATTGTTCATGCCCTAGAATGGGTGCAGAATAAACTCGCTTCTCAAAGCAGAAAAATCAAAACTTCACCAGTTAAAGATAAAGTTTAATGTTATGTTACTTAGAACACAAGTGTTTTTTTTCTATTTGCTTTCAATATTTTGGAAAACCATAAAAAAACTAGGTTGAACATTTTTGAAAATAGAAGAAGACTGGAGGAAATCAGAGCTGATGAAATAGATCTCGAAATAAGGATGATAATGAGTTGGTCAGTTGGATAAAGTTAACTATCTTTTGTCTATACTGCTGACTGTAGCACATCAATTTGAAAAAAAAAACACATTTATATCTCATCAGGCTTTAATAGTTTATTTTTCTGTCAATTTGTGACTCCAACCTATTTATAGACCATATGTAATATCCCTGCAAGGTTGTTAACAAGTCATAGAAACCTTAAGTATCTTGAAATTTAGCTGAGAGCCTTCTGTTATTTTGTGTCTACAACCTATTTATAGTCCTGATGTAATATCCATACAAAAGTTGTTAGCAAGTCATAGAAAGTGTAATATCTTGAGATATAAATGGCTGGTTGTAGCCTCTTACTTTGTCAATACATTCTGTTATTTTGTCACCAAGCTATTTATAGACCTGATGTAGTATCCATACAAGGTTGTTAGCAAGTCATAGAAAGTTAAGTATCTCAAGATATTTAATGCTAAATGTAGCTTAAAAGTTAGAGTTACTTTGTCAATACCTTCTCCATCTTATTTATAAACCTGATGTAATATCCTAACAGGGTTAACAAGTAGTAGAAATATAAGCATCTTTAGATATGACAGCTGATAGTAGAGAGCTCTTACTTTGTCAATGCATTCTGTTATTTTGTGACTCCAGCCTATTTATAGACCTGATGAAATATCCATACAGGTTGTTAACAAGTCATAGAAAGTAAAGTGTATTGAGATGTATATCACTGGCTTTACATGTAACATGAAAGTTACGAGTTGCATGTAATTTGTCAATACCTTCTGTTGTTTTGTGTCTCTAGTCTATTTATAGACCTGATGTAACCCACCACACATGGTTGTGAACAAGTCATAGAAAGTTAAGTATCAAGGGATTGTATACTACTGACTTTAGCTTGAAAGTTAAGAGTTACTATGTTATTTTGTGACTCCAACCTATTTATTAGCCTGATATAATTTCCATTGCAAGTTCGCAAGTCATAGAAAGTTAAGTGGCTTGAGATATATACTGCTGGTTGTAACTTGATAGTTGAGAACTCTTACTCTATTTATAGATCTGATGTAATAGTCATACAAGGTTGTAAGCAAGTCAAAGAAAGTTAAGTAGCTCAAGATATATACTGCTTGATGTTAAGCGTTTCTCTGTCAGTATACCTTCTGTTATTTTGTGACTCCAATCTATTTATAGATCTGATGTAATATTCACTTGAGATATAGACTGCTGGTTGTAGCTTCATAGTTGAGAGCTCTTACTCTGTCGATGCTTTCCATTTTTACAACTCAAATGAAGGTATTTATCACGTGTCAGCCATTTCAAACACCACCTAGAGATTGCAGAAGACAAGATTTTCAAATGTTGTTGCTTTTGGGGCAAACAAAAACAGGCTCCGAGGTTATAATACTTTTTTTCATGCTTAACTCAACTGACCACAAAATTTCAACTGCTCATAAAAACTAATATACAGACAAATGAAGACATTTCTTGCTTTAAGTCTCTCAGATGATGTATTTATCCAGCTAATAATTGTTAAAATGCAAACAATTGTTGGCATTTAAACATTTATGAGCAGGGTAAATTTCGTGCTCAGCTGAGTTGAGCATGCAAAAAGTTTTATAACCTCGGGGCCTGGCTTGACATATGTGAATTGTCTACTGGTAGATGTCAAGCCTTATAATTTTTCCTGAGACTGAAGAAAGATGTCTGCTGCAGTTGTGATTTATGGTTTAAAAGCTAAGTCCTTCTGGACATTTGCATATCTGTGAGTTCTGAGCTTCAATCTACTTCCCTGCTTTGAATATGTGAGCAGGCAGCAGGGTTCCCACAAACTCTGAAAATCATGGAAAACCTGGAAAATCTTGAAAAAAGTTCCATATATGGAAAATGATGAAATTAAAAAAACAACAACTGAATAATCATGGAAAAAATATGGAATTTTGTGAAATAATTTGACAAAACCACCAGTAGCCGGAAAACTAGCTGTCAGACACACAAAACTTGTGTGTCTGACAGCTAGTTTTTTGGCTTTTGGTGGTTTCAAGTTTTAATCATTTAAAAATGCATGCATGGTCTACAAGCATGCTAATTTTGCTGCATTCCACTTTTATGTTCAGCATGGTGAAGATGCTGCCAAAAAGCGAGGTTGGAGGCCATACATTAAATAGTCTTGGAAATCAGATTGTTGATCATGGAAAATCATGGAAAAATCATGGAATTATGTTTTTGAATTTCTGTGGGAACCCTGGCAGGAAGGACTCTTGCACGACTGCACTGCACTACTGGCACATGCAATAAGTACCCTTTTCTTATGGGCTGGCTCAAATACTGCCATATTTCATTTTGTAAATTGTGTAATTAAAAGCTTTATGTTTATACATAATCATGTTGTTATCAGCACAGAATATATGCGGGTATTTATATTTTTTCTCTTTTTTTGCCATTTATTGTGAAGAATGTATATGAACTGTATATATTATTGTCATGTTTTTGTTTTGTTGGATGACTTTGTTTCTTTACGGCCAAATAAACTGTTCTGTTCATGTCTTGGCCAAATCTGGCATGGCCAATCAACCTACCACACTATTCCAGGGCAGGTTGAGGTTCCCAAAACAGGGGAAGTTATATGACTATGACAGGGTTCACACAGGCTTGAAAAGTACTTGACTATACAGGACTGTCTTGAAAAGTCCTTGAAAATTAAATTCGCCTTGAAAAGTACTTGAAAAACACTCAAAGGCTTTGAAAAGTCCTTGAATTTTACCATTTACAGGAGGATTCAACAATGTTTTTGGAGACCTAAATCAGTATAAAATTGTGGTGCCTTTATTTGGTGCAGCATTTGCTGCACCAAATAAAGGCACCACAATTTTATACTAAATTTTCTGAAACTAATATCTTTAGTAATGGACTCTAACATTTCAGAAGTAGAATTTAACCTGTAAATCAGTATTTTTCTAAAGTTTTCAGTCCTTGAAAATAGTAGGAAAGTCTTTAAGAAGTCCTTGAAAAGTCCTTGAATTTTACACAATCTTGCCTGTATGAACCCTGTATTGTGGGTGAGGAATCTTCACAGAGTTGTCAATGTCAGAACAAAAAAGACCAAAACTCTGGATTGCTGATTTTGTCTGCTGCACATTTTTATCTTAAAAAAGATTTTGATGGGACAAAAAAAAGGTTGAGAAGTTTATCACTCTTCCCAAACAAATAACACAAATAAAAAGAAATCTGAAACTAAAAAAGTGATGTGAAAAATATAAGGGTTGGGGCAAGAAAAACGGGGTAGGTAACAACAGATACTTTATTTAAGGCTTAAAAAAATTATTCTTGCATGGGAATTTGTTACGCGAAGCTGTTTGAAACAGCATAATCCATGTTCAAATCATGAGATTCACATGCTGTTTGAACATGGCTTTTACTTGAAAATGCCTAAACTGGGCCCTGATTTGCATGCATGACGTTACACTGGGAAGGGTTGCGGCAGTGACTGATCATTTTGCCGATGCTTTCGTTCGCAAAAAAGTTGCACGTGTATATATGACATTGTGGCGACGTAATGACGTTCGAAAGTTTGACGCTGACGCCATTTTGTTTTGGGAAATCAAGTGTAAGAAAAGGGATATTTAATGTTTAAGCGATGTTTTCAACGCGTTTTATGCTGAAATCAGGTAAAATATGCAAGAATAATGATCACACATGTTTGTTTCATTGGATTAACACTTGCCGGGTCCCTTGGACAATGTTTGAACACTCGGCCTAACGGCCTCGTGTTCGAACAGCTTCCTCGGGACCCGGCAAGTGTTAATGCATGAAAAATCATGTGTGATCCCTATATTATACTCCTAAAGGTGTACGCACCCAAATATGTACTGTCCTGCCAGCCAAGAGTGACAGTGACTTCATGTTTTGTTTACAAAGTTATCAAGGACTGATAATCGATAGGTCACCTGTGTATTAATCCTATCCTCATATAGGATTAATACACAAGTGATCTATCGATTCGCATTAGCCCAAGTGAAGTGTACACGTTAGCGTTTTACGTAGCAATTGTAAACAAAGTGTTACGTCACTGTCACTCTTTGTTGGCACGACATTGCCATTTTTTATGAAAACCTATGATGTAATAAAGCTTTATTTAAACATGCTTTACAAACTTTGTTAAATTGTTATTATAGTTTACAAATGTGTTCATATTTAAGTTAATGAATTTTTCATGGATCTTTTATGTAGAAGGAATAATTTTATTTCTTGATTACGCCGTTGCAGAGGGAATAAAACAGGAGCAAGAATGTTAGAGTTTTTTTATCATATGACATCGAAATTACAATAAACTGCATTTTTAGTGTGAAATCTAAGATTTTGTCACAATCTCTGCAAACCTCATTCTGGACATCAGTACATAAGGTTACTAAATAAGTAAACCACTAGTGGTTTGTCGATTTTAATACATGATGTTATATCATTCTCAAACGCAATGTCATGTGATAAATTTGCTATAAAATTTGAATTTTTTCTACTATCAGTATTCAGTATTCTAAGGAATTATCTAATTTGTAAGATCAGACTGCCATTTGATATATTGTGGCAAAATAAACAATGAATGGTCATGTGAACTGACATCAAACATTTGAAATGAAATAACTCTAAAGGTGCATTTTTATGGGTTGTGTCGCAATTTAATCATCTCTATGTATATATTATTATAAGTCACATGTATGTTTATGTTAAACTGTTTAGTATTCTCATTAGTGTTATATATTTTATTTCCAAAGAACATATTTTTATCATGTCATCACTTGCCATCTTTTAACCCTTGTCTTACTGAATATTTTTACATACTACACTCCTCCCCAATTTTTATCCTGAAAACTTGTAGCATTCCAGTCGTAAACATGTGTTTTCAAGCAGAGTGCAAAGCAGTGTTGATCCTGATCAGATGGCTTTGTCAGAAGCCAGCTGCTCTGGATCTACAGTGTTTTTTAAAAAAAGGAATAAATCCCTGTTTAGCAGGACAAGGGTCAATTAACCCTTACCATGCTAAAGCGCGATATACCTTGTTTTGAAAACATTGTAGATCCTGATCAGTTGGCTTCTGAGAAGCCAGCTGATCAGGATCCACACTGTTTTCCACTCTGCTTGTAAATACATGCTTATAACTGAAATTCTGCAAGTTGCATGGAAAAAAAATTGGGAAGGAGTGTAGTACATAAAAATTTCAAGCATAGTAAAGGTTAAGTTATTTTTTTATATCAGATCTGTATTCAGCAACTTAGACATAAATGTAAAACTTGGAGAACCATTGCCAAATAGTAGACTGAAACCTGCTAGAAATAATAATTAAATGGCCCTTTGGGATTTGGGAATGGTGTGTTGCATTTTAGCAGTAATCAGTTAATAATTTTATGATAATTTTTGCATGCTGGTCAATACACTTTTAGGCTACTCTAAACTTGCATGGTTGGCACACAGACTAAAACTTTCTTTTTTGTGACATGATTGTTGTTAAGTTTATAACCAAAGATGAGCAGGATATCAAAATTAAGGGTTTGACTTTGCTATTTTTGAGTTTTGTGTTTTCATCTGGAATTTGGCTATTTTTGCCTTTTTTGCTTTAGTGGGGCTATGTCCCTTGGACATAAGCATTTTCATCTGACACAAATAACCTTTTTCATTCTGATGAGTTATCCCATATATATATTGATACAATAAGTATGGAATATTCAATTTGTATTTTAAGGGTTGCCAGTCAACATTTTTATAGAATAATGTATTTCTGTCCCTGAAGATTGTTTTATCTCGGCAAAGAGTGCAGACCCAGATGAAATGCCGCCTTAAGGGGCATTTCATCTGGGTTTTCATTGTTTGCCAAAGTACCTGTTTACTAGTTTCCAAAATGAAAAGGGCTAATCAAATAAACATTTATAGCTAATGCACATACAAGTTGAATTCCATATTTTTAAAAAAAACAACTTTGTTTTATTGAATATTTAAACCAAAGCATAACAGTATTTTGGAGCATAATGATGAGGCAATACCCCACCCACTTTATGATAATCCTAGATGCCAACCTTGAGAGTATTGATCTCAGGCCCTGAGGTTATAAAACTTTTTCTATGCTCAACTCAACTGAGCACAAAATTTCAACTGCTCATAAAAACTATAATACTGACAAATAAAGAAGTTTCTTGCTTTAAGTCACTCAGATGTTGTATTTATCATGCTGATAAATGATAAAATGCCAACAATTGTTGGCATTGTAACATTTATGAGCAGGATAAATTTCGTGCTTAGCTGAGTTGAGCATGAAAAACTTTTTTAACCTTGGGGCCAGGACTCACAGCACCCGGTAACTCAGGCGATTAGTATCAATGGCTAAGGTTGGCAAGAAATAGACTAGCTCAGTACTCTTGCCGCCCTGGCCGAAACATCATCAGACTTTCCTGCCGCTACCAGCCGGCTGGTTAGGGATAGTACTGCCTAGAATTTTTACAAGTTTGCCCTAAACCTCACTGGGCATACCGACTAGGGTTAGCAAAAAATAGACTACCTCCCCACTTTGGACACTATTCATTATTTAGTATGCTATGCTGCTAATGAACTCTTGAATTGTACCTGAATTATGGAGTTTGTGTTCTGCAAATAAAAGAAATGTTGTGTGGCAGTTAACTCTTACCTTGCTAACGGTGACTTGTCTTCTACTGATGTTTGACACTCTGATAGAGCTCATGCAAGAATTTTTCGAAAAAGCTCATTTTGAATCGACCAAAGTTTTAAATATTACCCAGTAGGCAGAGAGTTTATTTAATTATTATGTGATTGTCGGTGGTGGGATATAGCCTCTGAGTGGGTGTTTGCTTACATGTACGAAGATACATGTATTAATAACTCAAAGTTTTTTTTATTCCTCATTTTTTCCTTGTATTATACATATACAGTACAGTCAAACCCGTCTTAAGCGGCCACTCAAAAGTAGACAAAACAAAGATCTTGATGACCAATGGTAGCTTAATGCAGGTTGAAAGTATTGCAGAATGCTCCCCTTGGAGCATTCTGCAATACTTTTGACCTGCATTAAGCAATAAATGGTCATGAAAAACAATTTTTGCCTTTTTGAGGGTGGCCATTTTAGACAGGTTTTACTGTATATTCTTTTATAATTTCATCTCATATACTATCAGCAGTCATCTTATCAGTTTACCCATTATAGATAGCAAACCCTTTTAGCTTACATTTTGGACAGGCCCTCTTTTAATTTAAGGGGTGTCAGACATCATTTTAGTTTTTGATTGTTACTCAAGAAAGGATCTACAAAATGAGGTCAGAGGTAGTAACATGTTTTCTGAGAAAGGTTTAGAAAACATGTTTGAAATCTTAGAACTCTCATTGTACCTTGTGTTTCATTTTAAACCCATTTTCTGCCAGTAGGTTCATTGAAAGTGTCGTCTGCTTATTACCTCTGCTGCATATATTCTTATGTGCTCTTAGAATGCTTTTTGCATGGATCAGGGTTCATACTGTTTGTATGAACCCTGATCCGACTGCTCCCAATGGGAGCAGTCTGATTTGGGTCCATATTGCTTGCAATATTGGCCACTAAAGTACATCAGCAGAAGACAAAGCAGACACCATTTGTTGTGAATGGCGAGAAAGGCGTAAAATGTTATAAGATCTTGTGTGCCATAGTTATCTACATTTTAAAACAATGCATTTTGTACAGTATATTCATATTCAACATGTTTTAATGTTTATTATATTGTTTTGTCTTTTATGATAAGTCTTGGTTGTTCTTTATGATAAGTCCTGGCTATTCTTTATGATAAGCCTAGGCTGTTCTTTGCAAAGATTGATAATTGTTTTAAGAACCAGCACATGAGATTTCGGTACTTATCACATAGTGGACACTATTTGCCGCGATAACCGAAAGTCTACATATGCGATATGCTCTTTCCCACCAACTGGTTATATGCCTGCCATGATGATATCCGGAAGTCATGTATTTTGAACAGAGAGAGGTTATCATGCCTGGCACGAGACGTTGATCATTAGATGACATCAGATGTAAACACATGGCATGATGTAAGGCAAAATTTAGGTCAATTCTACATTTTTCTTACATTTTGGTACATCAAACGTGTTAAAACAATGAATTGGAAAATGTGATAAACAGATTATTTCACCAGCCTCAATAGCAACCCTCGACCATTATATAATGGTCAAGGGTTGCTACTCGATAATTGCGTCTCGGTTTGATACTTCGGACGATAGCCAAAATAGTGTGAGATAATCTCTAATTATCACATAGGTGAGCAGCGAAGACTCTGTCAAGCCTGTGTAAATGTACAGTTTTGCTAGAGCCTTCTCTTCTTGCACACACCATGTATAGCAGTAGATGAAAATAAAGAGCATCATTTAATCCTCAAGCACTGCTCAAAAGCTGTGCATGCACAGTAAAAGAATGTTGTATGACATTTTCAAAAAGAAAAAAAAATAGGAAACATACCACAATTTTTGTTGTTGTTATGTCTGCTGCAGTGGTAAGTGGGGCTATAAGGGTTAATATAGGTAAAAAAATGTATGCATTGTTTTGAATTGATACTTGATTTAGTGAAACAACAATTGTCATTACAGTGCAGTGCAATAGTTTATGCATAATGTTGAAAATTCAACCCTTTAGTCTCCAGAATGGTAAAACTCAATGGATTTTTGGTCATTATGAGTGCTATATGGTTTACTGTTACAACTATCATAGGGCATGTTATGGTTTCATATTTGACATGATAATCACAGTTGGTCCAATAAGCACAACAGTAGCGCAGATGGTAGCGAGTGAAGATCCAGGGTTCACAAGTTCTATCCCGGCTTGGTCCCATACTTTAGTGGATATTGATCATGAAATAATTATTACGGTCATCCTTCCGCTGTTTTAAGAAGGGTTGTTGTCAGCTACAAGCGAAAGTATGTGCACGAAGTAGTGGTCAACTGCTTCATCAAGCTTGCCCAAGAAAAAGTGTGGTTAGGTGATCTGACCATCTTGACATGACCATAGCTGTTGACTGGGACTTACAACCTCAACCTAAACAAACACACTTAGCATGTAATGGGTTGTTTCCACTTTGTGAGCTTCTTGTTTCCAGTCAATGCAGTGGATGTAATTTCATTTCTGTATTATATACCTAAAGTGGATGAAAAGCAGTGTTGATCCTGATCAGCTGGCTTCTACAGAAGCCAGTTGATCTGGATCTACACTGTTTTCAAAAGAGAATATTGAATTTTGAGAAAAGTTAATGTGCACAATGTGCTTATTAGGACAAATATGGTAGTTCATTATTTACTGTAAATCAAATGAATCGTTTAAATGGACTCAAATACATACTCAGATCACAAATGATTTGGTCACATGACCAAGAGCCTGCCATGACAATATGGGCCTCACCCCGAGAAAACCTGTCTTCAGGGGTTCGCCAACAACACAGGCGCAGACCAGCCTTCGCATTCGCACAGTCTGATCAGCACCTTTGTTAATCGCTTTTTGGAAAATTTTATATGTAAACTTGCTACTGGTGAAATTTCAATTTTCTAGATTGTCTCTGTAGCTGAGGAGACTGGTTTGAATTGCTTTGACGGAAACCCCTAAGACAGGTTTTCTCGCGACGAGGCCCATATGAAATAAAATATTCTTCTCTGGAACAGAATGGCTGGTTAAATTGAGACATAATACAGTTTGTTCAAATGATGAATTTTGCTTGATCTGCATCTACATTATTGCAAGGTGCATTTGGTCTCTTTGAGAATTTGAAGTCACCAGAATTTTCAAGAAATTTTACAGTTCCTATCCATTATAATTTTAAGGAATTCATGAGTTTAGAAGATAATGTACATAATTACAAATGTCAAGGCTGAACTTTTGTTCTTCAGATTGGATTTCATCCCATTATTTTCAATCATCTACTCCCAAACTATCACAGCCATATTATGATCGAAGCACTATTGGACAGAAGGTCATTTTGTTCTAATTTACCCCCCAAAAAACTACATGCAAATAACCTTAGCATCTCTGATTCAACCAAAGAAATTAGTGCCAAAGATTGGCTAGACTCGCAGTCACACAGGCTGGTCTCACAATAATAGCCACATTTTATTTAGTATGAACAATCCTATTGTCCATTAGTCTTTATCATAGGGTTAAATTTGCTACAACTTCCATAACATTTATATAGGAAAGCAAACTTCTTGATACATGGCCCATAGGGCCTCAACGCGAGAAATTCTTCAGGGTTTCTGACTGGGCCATGCTGTAACCAACCTGCTCAGCTACAGAGACTAGCTAGAATGTTAAATATTTGCATGAAGCAAGTTAAGATATTGTGCTTTGTGGATAGCGAATAGTAAAGGCGCTGATCAGACTGCAGATGCGTAGGCTGGTCTGCACCTTTGTTATTCACATGCAACAGTCAGTTTTTCTCTCCACAAGACCCATATGATAATTGCTAAATGACCAAATGAATTGATACGGATAAATTAACCCATATAAGCCTAGCATCCTTTTTGTGCGACATCGGCAAACAGTACAAAACCAGACCAGACGCCGCAAAACGCGGCGTCAAATCAGGTTCTCCACTGTTTGCTTACAGAAGTTTCTTTTAAAATATGAATGAAAATGAAAAATACCATCGAAAACCATAAAATTGGAAATGGACTCGTCCAATCAATAAGGATGGGAAAATACATTCGGCTTAAATGGGTTAAGGTCATGTCAGCAACGTTGATCATGTGACCAATTCATTAGTTCCGCTTGTTGGGTTTTGTTAGTATGGTGAGAGCCATTGTCAGTTGTATTGTTTTTTTGATTGTTAATTTTCTTGTTGTTGTGAGTATTTACATATCTTTTCATGTTCACGTAGCGAAACGTTTGACATACTCAGTCTGTAATCATGTATTTGATGCATATATTTTATGCTCAGAAGAAAAGTAAACTTTTAAACTCGTACTGTATTTGTTGGTTATTTTAGCATAATTCAGATTAAAATACATGTAGGGCAGTTGTCAGCTACTGACAAAAATATGAATAAGTGAAGTACTGGTAAACAGCTTTGCTTACTGGGTAATTTTTGTGAAGATCCTATCACAATCATGTGAGCTGCGACATGAGATTTCTAACAACATAAGCGCAGTCTGATCAGAGCCTTTGCTAGTCACTTGAATATTCTATGACTGTTAAGCTGCTGACAGAACATCATTTTGAAAACATGACTTTTTCCAAATGACTTTTAAGGAGATTTCACGCTTTAACATGACATCTACTTTGTCTTAAGGCTATATGTAAGCTCAGTAGGTAAGTCCCTTTCTTTTATATCTTTTATTTGTAAACTATGACTCAAGGTTACCCCACCATTTAAATGAATTAAGATGTACAGTGATCTGTTTATTTTGATACCTAATAGGTATGAAAATATGCGTTTTTGTCTGAATAATTAGCGGACAAGGTAAAATTAATAGCATACAAAAATGCTCTTGCCCTATCAGTGATTTTATAGAACCATGTCATTTATAAAATGCTGACCTGGAATCAGTTGAAGATGGTATTAACAATGAGTCATAGAAATCCCTGACTCTGATCAGCATTAAAAATGCTACTTAAAAACAAGCAGCAGAGATGAAAACGTCCAGTGCTATACTGAAACACTCGTTTGTTTGGCCAGTGGTGCATATTCGGGTCAGCAAGGTGGCGTTCATGCTGCTGAACTAATTCGTATAGGATGGATACTTGCTGACAGTTAATATTTTGATTACTTAAATTTAAACAGCCTGGAAAACCGGATCCTTTAGAAATAGAGAACGTACAGCTTTAGAAAACAGCAGACTCGCTTTTATTGAGTTTGGTCATGAGAACTAATGGAAAGTGCAGCAATTCTTATTCCCCTGAGCACCGGCTTAAGTGGTATTCTGCTTTTTACCAGAACCTGATATTCCTGAAGGACCAGAATATGAAAAACTATCAACGCTATATCGATGCACGCGGAGAAGTTTAACCAACTCCACACAGAAATACGACAGCTGTTGCAACCTCTAAATAATCTGGACAAACTCTTCATTGAAAAACACACACTCCTGCACGGTGCTGACAGAATATGCATAAGTACGCAGAGGCTTAGAAAAACTCTCGAACCAAAACAGGGTGGGACTGTGGAATGAAATGAGTAGTCAATATGATGAAAGGAGGTCAATTGAGACATACAAGAAAATATCAGATCTGCTTTTGAAAAGGACACACAGCAAGGTACTACAGAGTTAAAAAGGTGGCAACAGGTAAGTGTTATTTTTGTGGTAAAACAAGACATATCAAAATGTTTTGTATTGGGTTTCAAAGACAAACCCAGTCTGCACAACCAAATAATTCAAACAACGGAGTATAACACAAGCCTATAACATTGAGAATTGACATTGGTTTATTGATGACATAATTTGCAAAACAGCTGATGATAATAATATTGATCTTTATCTTAATCAATATTTTGTAGCTACTAGTTTTGCTCTGTCTGAATGTACAAAATATCCTCCTTATTTTCTTTTGCATGATCGTATTTCCACCCTTTGATAACATACTGCAAAAGAGACCAAGATATAATGGACTAGACGGTAACAAAATACTGTCTGTTCACTTAAGACATTTAGATCTGAAAGAATGGATATCTCACCTTTGTCAAAGAATGAGGTTTCCTTTGCCGAATTGACCCAGAAAAGTCGCAAGTATAGTGACATGCCACATCAGGACAGTGGATAGAATAATAAACCTAACCATGACATGGAGACTGGCTATTTCCATACGGTCAAGCTGACGCAAAGGTCTTAGGCCAAATTTAGGAACAAGAAATGCACAGTATTTTGAAGGCAATATATCAGATTTAATTCTCCGAAATTTAGTGAAGTGTTTTCCATAGGTCTCTATATATTTTTATATGATCTATGTGTATTATATAAGTATGTTTTAAAATTGTGATAATGTAGTTATAAGGTAGATGAAAAGAAAACGTCTGTGATATATTCTATTTGCAGATAAAGTTCATCATGAAGAATTTGCCCTTATACTTTATATAATTAACAACTGGCTTTGGTTTTGAAACCAGAGAAAATGCAAGGAGCTCTAGCGATAAGGCGTATATTTTCCCTAGTTGACATGATTACAAAACCTAAATTTTCAAATTGCCCTAATGTTTTTAAAATCAGTTTGTTTCGGTAGTAAAATATGCAAAGAAAGTATCAAAAGAGGTTTCAAAGCGATTCATCATTTGCAAAGCCGTGAAAACTTGCGCCTTCTACTCCCACCCCTCATTTTACGTCTTTAGACTGGGTGCCGTTTAGACGAGAGTTTTAGTAAATCCTTAGCAGGTTTTCAAAAAGTAAAAGTGCTAAAATATTAAGGATATCAGCGCCCTTCATTTGCGGTATTTCTTCTGCGCATGCGTACGAAATATACTTAAAATTATGACGTTTGTCATTGAAAAGATGAAACTGGCGTCTTTCAGTTTGTTTTTAGATGCTTTCCCCCCCTAGACCCAAGATGCCATTTGGACAATTAAATGTCGCTATACAAAAATATAACATATGTAAAGAGCGTCTTGGGTCTAGGGGGGGGGGGGGGGGAAGGGGTTGTATAAGCGAAAGAATACATCGAATATCTGACAAAAATAGACCACTTTGCAAGATGGTCGTTTTTTATTGTACATCAACTGTATAAATAGTTTTACTGTACATAGCGTGATAGGACGATTGTTTACCCTTGTTTAACGGTCTGGTTCCCATATATATGTTACTGAATAACAAGCACAGTTGATGATCGAAATTAATCATCATTCAATAAGGAGTAGAGTTATTACATACATTGAGAAAACCCGTTTTAAATATACAAATTCGGGGGCAATGTTGCATCGACGGCTCGTCTATATATATTTGTTGAATGTGCCTAGTTTCTCCAGTCGTTATTTCAACAAAATAAAACGAACGTCTCGTTTAGGGAGATTGCTCGCTTTTTCGCTAGAAATTCTTTGTTAATATTACTAATTTTAGTTTGACAAGGTCAAAGTGGAAAATTGCAATGACGCTGGACTTGAAGATGTACAAATATTTCATGACAACTCTTAAACAGGATGTTTGTGATGTCATATTGTTTCCAAGAAGAGTAAGTGTAAAATATGATGACTGGCAGTCTAAATCTTAAATACAGTACTACAAGAGGACTGTTTAGCATTTGTTAGTGAACTACCATTTCTGACAGACACAGCACAGAAAAAGACATTATTGCTGTAAGGCAATCTCGAAGTAAAGTTTCATCAACTTCAGAAATAATATCATTGTGGTGGAAGATCCTATAAATCATATTGAGTGTAACGTTGGAAGATTCTGCCATAAATTGTAATACCATTCAGTCAAATATTACAGTGATAATTTAGATGGTATTTTAGGCAATGCGATTGAAGAAATAGATGAAAATACTTTGAATGCTGATTGAGTTTTTTTAAAATTGATTTGCATTTGGTTTTCATAGTTCGCGAGCCTCGAGAAATCATATTAAAACGATCCATATTGTTTGTTTGTGGTTCTTCTTTACGTCCCAATCAACACTTTTTCAGTTATGTTTGGTAACGTCTTCATGGGTTTAACCAGTACTAAGCAGATCGAGGATAAAGTTTCTTGCTAAAGGACATAACGCAGTGCCTCTATCCATATTGTAAACTACGATCATTCACAAATACCGTTAAAAACTTTATCTGTATCACGTCTTACACCAATTATTATACAACCATTTCATTTTACAAAAATCGTTGAGATATTGATAAATAATCCACCACCCCATTTGAAATTACCAGTTAATGTGGAGAATGGTATTTGGCAGTACTACCAATTCACTTCCTGTTCTGGTTTAGTTGATGAAAAACAATTTGTAGTAAATTAAAAACTTCCCTTTACCACATGATAACAAGGAATTTGAGATCTACAAATGAGCCGCAGCATGAGATTTCCAACAATGGGGTATGTGCGACCAGCAAAGGCCCCGACCAGCCTGCACATATGCGCAATTTGATCAGAGCCTTTGCTTGTCACTTGAATATTCTATGCCTCTTGGGCTACTGACTGAACATCAATCATTTGGAGTGTCTAAGCTTAAAATTAGGCTGCACAGGCCCGTCTGAGTCTACACATATCAAAATGCCACACTGCTGGAAATCACATGTCGTGGCTCAAATATTGAGTATGCCTCTGCTGATGGCTAATGCATCATTATTTGAACCATGTCACTTTAATTATCTAACTATTAGCTCAAAGGGTGGCGTTTAACAATTAATAGAGAACACGTATTCTCATACGAGATCTGTTTCATGTTTATTTGAACAGATTAGAATTTCACTTTTTGCGGTTGAATATAAATAAAACAAAAAAAATTTCTTTTTCATGCATAACGGGCTTGTCCCGGGTATTGCCTCATAGACAAGTTGCAATTTAAAGCATAGCCATAACACGACGGCCCTTAATACATCCCCATACCCTTTTAACTGATTTTAAGAGCTAAAACGGGTGTATCTTCTAAGAAAATACGTATTTAAGTGTGAAATTTTCTTTTAAGTTTAGAGGGACACTCAGTCTATTATTAAAATGAGAAACAACACATGTGTGCCTGTTTTTGCTTGGAAACTGGGCTCAGTAAGTTCTTTCATACAAGTACCCAAATGGGTGTCTCGTGTATAAAATGTGTCTTGGAAAAATTTGAAAAACAAATTCTCAAAACTCACAGCCAACTCAATATCTTCAATATTTTAAGTATCTATCGCCGATAAAACCGATCACCAAATATTGCACGTGAGTATTTTGCATAAAATTTAGTGTTGCTATGGAAACTGTAAACCCTAAAATTTGATGTTCAAGTCACTTCCAAAAAGTAAATATCCAACTGGAATGCTTTATTTTCTAACAGAACATACTTTAATTATCTATGTGCAATATATAAAAGGTTCCAATAGAAAAACTTCATATCTTTTAGAGAAATGTTCAAGAAAGATTTAGTACGTTTCGTTTCAGACATCATTTTTAAACGCTTAAAATTTGACTACTTATCTTCAGAGACTGTTTCAAACCAGAAAATGAAAATTAAGAACTATTTTCTTGATGACTGCGTATTCCTGGAGATCAGACTAACCCATGGAAATCGATTACTACCCGATATAATGAGAAATAAATGAGTAAAGGCATTTTCAAATTTGTTCAAATTAACATGAAACACCTCTTGTATTCGTGTGGCAAAAATATGTTATAAAAAGGAGAAACAACTATTATTTCTTATGTATTCATTGGAAGTTCTCAAACACAGATAAACAATAATCTTTAATAAACTTGTGGAAGACATAAAATCTCAAGCGCAAAAACAATAACAATATCATATACATTAAATTGTGGAAGACATAAGTTCTTTAACAGAGAAATCACTATTGTGATATGACTAAAACATTAAGTACATAGCAAAGATACTTTCAAACTAAACATAATACTACTCGCATGCTTACTTATGGATGATATAAACTAGCAAATACAGCCGCAATCACCTCTCATTCATCAGAACAAATGAGAACCAATAATTGTTGTCAGTTACAAGCGAAAGTATATGCACAAAGTACTGGTTAACCGCTTGATCAAGCTCCTCAGGGAAAAAGAGTGGTTAGGTGAACTGACCGTCCCGCCATGACCATAGCTGTTGATTGAGACGTAAAGCAACAAAACAAACGAAAGAGAACCAGTAAAATTTGCTAAACCCGGGCTCCGTTTCATAGAGTCTGTTCATAGCATCAATGGAAAGTGTAACGATCCTTTAGGCTACCAAGCATATTGATTTCAGCATATAGCTTTTTGCCGGAAGACATATATTCAAAACACTGAAACAATAATAATTGCGTAAGATCATAAATACAGAAACAATGACCAGTTCATATCTTATTTGTGAAGACATGCATTCTAAAAACAGAAACAGTAACCAATTCAAACATCATTTGTGGAAGACATCAGTTCTAAAATAGAGAAACATTTTGTGCGAGACACTCATACATAAAACAATCACCAGCTCATATACATTGCATGCTTGTGGATGACACAGATTTTAAGGTGCAGACAAAATTACTATCTTCTTTATACTCGTGGAAGACTTCGTGGAAGACTTAGTTCCAAAACAATGAATCAATACCATACATGCATATACACATACCTAAATGTAAGTAAGAAGACCCTTGAAGAGTCACTGTTATTCATAACAGAAAATGTTATGAAAGAATGCTTTCTTCAAATATGTTCTTAAAAGGGTATCCTTTGGAAGCAAAGACTGCACCAAAGAACTGAAACTAGAGTGTGCATATTTCCTGGGCTAAAAGACTCTTAAAACAAAAGGTGGTTTGAAGGATTAAAACTGGTTACACTTGTTGCATTTGAATTAGAATAAGGATATTAGAAAAGGTCGTCAGACAGATAGGTAAATAGGTTTTTCAACTTAAGATCTGGTACATACATCTTCTATAAAGGTATTTCTCTCGCAAGGGCTTCTTTATGACCCCATGCAGGGAACTTAAATATATCATTCAGTACAGACCTTTTTATTTCATAGCATAGTGATCAGACCAAATAAAAAAATATGTGTGTTTCATCATTCATTCAGGTCTGAAAATTTGAGGTAGGGTACATAGGCACGCATATTTTTTAATTTTTTTTTTCTGTAAAAAAATATAATTTTATGCATTTTGAAAGGCATTTCGTCTTTCAAAATGCATAAACTATGTTTTTCCCTAGGAAACAAGAAAAAAATCCTAGGTTTCACCAATGAATTTAGTAAAGGTCAGGTTACCCTAAACACAGGTCTTTTTTATTTGGCCTAAAACAGGAACACAAATTCATTAGCAGTGGTGCCACTTTTTGATTCAAAAGGTATGTGTCTTTAAGGAAGAAATTTGGCGTCGTATGTTTTTCAATTAGAGGATTTGTGTGAAACGCTTGTTCAAGCATCATTGCATCTATACGCATACGTTACATATTTGTGTTGATTACATTGTAACCAGTTGACCTCAATAGTGGAGGTAACACAAATCGAGAGCGTAAAATTGAGATATTTTCTCATCCATCAATTTTAACATTTATTTATGGATGCTCAAGAGAGTTCTTTTAAGTATCCACAAACATGTTCTGGTTGAAAAATAAGAACATTATTTTTAAATACACACTCTTTTCTGGAGGCATGTAGTTGCAACACATGGAAACATAGATTAAATAGCAGGTAACAGCTGTAAAAATAGGAACGCCTGCAATATAATTGTTGCGTATTTTGAAATTCATTCATAAAAATGCATCCACAGCTATCACGTGAGTCCTTACGAGTTTAGTATGCGCAGATCTGGAGGGGGGGATAGGGGGGTCCGGACCTCATCTCCCCCTGGAAAATCACAAAGCTATTGATTTTCTTAGGAATATAGGTGGGGAACCCATGGAAACCACAAAGCTACCCAGCCTGTATTCAATGGTGGGCCATCATTAGCCTGCCAGCAAAACGAAGCAAAACGACGTTTTGCTGGCTGGCCGATGGTGGACCAACAAAGACCTTAACACTCCGTAAAGTGTGTATGTGCAGTGAATGGTCTTGTAACTTCGAAAAATTCCTAAATGACATAAACCGACTCAAGATTTAGGTCTGTTGAACAACCTAGGCATAAATAAAGGATTGATGTGGAACACACCATTGTAATGTTGTGACAGATGTTTGTTTAATGGCTGACCCTCTACCAAGGTTTTAGAATCATTTTAATACAATGCAAAACACAGCCACCAGGGGGGTGGGCCCATCCAAAGCTTTGGCTAATCATGTTTGGCAAGAATATCTATACATACATAATGAAATATCCCACTCCCCTGGCGGTCCTGTTTTTAACGGATCAGAATAATTTGAAACTCTTGGTAGATTCTGCACGAAATAGAAATCTTTGAACAACTTTGAAATGGTACTATCCAATGGTCATACCTGTAAAGTTTGGCGAAATTCCGCTGAAATGTTCTTTAGTTTAAAGGCGCAACAAACGGATAGCTGGAGGACCAGAGGCATCAGAGGAGTACATGTCTCTTGTGAGCTAAAAATCTAGATACATTTAACAAAATGCAAAAAAGTCATTACATTTCTCTCTAAGTAATATGGTAGTATTATCAACCTTTTGCTTATATATTAAACATTTAAAATATGTACGACTAGAAATTGCCTTTCCTTATAACTTAAACGTTTCCCTATTGATAGTACCCGTCTTCTTTTCTTTCTAGGTGTAGTTTGTGTATTATTGTGTACCATTAATCTTAGGTGCCTCCTTTGACTGTCTACGTTCAGAAGAAATTGGCGTTATTTGTCCACCCAATCGTGTATATTCTCCTAAATAGAATTCTTCAGAATAACTCTCTTTGTTGAATCGATTGCCATGGAAATGCCCACAAATTAAGAATAAAACTGCTAATAGGAACACTAAGGTAGCTGAAACATGTTCTGCATACAACACTGATCGTGGTCCGTAAGCATCGTAAAGATGCCCTGTCAGCCAGATGTACAGAAAATCGCCAACACCAACTGAAAATACAACCAGAGTGAGAACGACCCCGCCCACCTGTATCTGAGTGTTAGCGTATGAAATGGCAGCTGGAAATAGTGGTCCAATAGTAAGTCCAACCATTGCGGTAAAAATCCACAATGTTGCATGACTGTTTGTTGAAAATATATCCAAAAACGTAACAGCAATTAGGTTCAAAATAGCATCTATAGGAAACAGAATCTTTATATCAATGCAGTGAGAAAGTACTGCACCTAAAAATCTTCCAATTGTGAAACTTCCCCAGAATGTTGTATCTAAGAACGATGCTTCTTCCCTTGGAAATTTAAGCTGATCGACAGAAAATGTTCTGATAAAATTTCCAAACAGCTGTTCCCCACCAACTACGTTGATAAAATACACAAGCAGCCAGATGAAGACAAACAACCCATACTTAAGTGATCCTGCAGCGTATGTCGCAGGGTTGATAAGCTGTTTCAGATTCTTAGGCACCGTATCCACCATCTTATTATCGTCCTCTACATTGTAATACTCACTGTTACACTGACGTCGCTTGATACATTTTATGAGGGGATAAATGAAAAATGGCAACGAAAGTACAAAAGAAATCACACCGATTGTTACATAGGCCAGATGAACATTTGACTCTTTCACGACATAGTAGGTCTCTGATCCATACTTAATGGTAGTCATTGTCGGCTCTGTTGAATTTGGAGGACTAAACTTCAGAACTGCCAAGAATGGATTAGCAATTAATGGTGCTGAGAGAGCTCCTATGCCAAACCCCATGTGTATGGCATGCATGGGTGATGCCGACTTTTCTCGCCACATCTCCAGTAGAATACGTTGCCCAGCTGCAAATAAAAATAAATCACTGAATATACCCTCGACTGAACCCTTTTCAGACAAATGAAATTGTCCACAAAACTACATAAAATACAATCAGGATGGTCCATTGTATATATTGAGGGATCAAAGGTAATAATTTATCAAAAATATTATTGTTTTTCTTTCATTAAAGATCGATCTTGCTTTAGCAACAAATACAGACCCTGATGAATGAGTTTATAACTAGGCACGCAAACCGTTGCATTATATCCATGTAATTAATAACATAGAGGATCTTACAAAAGTGATCATGGTTTATTGAATTTATTAAACGAGTTGGGGAAATGAGATTAACTGCGAGGCTTGCCGAGCATTTTCACTTTTTCGCAACGAGTTTAATAAATTCAATAATACAAGAGCACGAATTTTAGATTCTATTTATCATATGACATTTAGATTACTTTGAAATCTTTTTTCTAGCATGGAAAAGTTACCATTTTGTCATTATGTATGCAGCATTGTTATGGACGCCATAACGTTTCCCGAAAATATGTAAGCCCTATAGGGATCAAACATGTTTTCTATGCATTAACATATGTTGGACCCCGAGGGTGGTGTTGAAACCCGAGCCTGAAAGGCGAGGGTTTAAACTACCCCTGACGGTCAAGCAGATGTTAGTGTATCAGAAAACCATGTTTGGTCGTTATTATTGCATAAAGTCATTTTGTTACTTGAAAACTTTGGAAAGCGCTTCGAAAAGTTCATTTTTGTATTACAATAATAGCACGCAAAAGCACGAAGGATTCGTACGTTTTGAAAAAGCCTGTTCCAGAGCAAAGACTTACGTCATCCTAACGTCACTAAATAACATTCATTTCTATGTACGTTACAGTTGATTCCGTCAATTTTTGTGATGGCCTAGAATGCGATATGTAACGTACAAAAGCCGTGCATCAACAGCACGTGAATTGCCTGATTAATACATGGGTTTTTGCCAGTTAAGACATGGCTGTTATTAGCGTGCGACACAGCTTTTTATACAATAATAGTGGTTATAGAATTTATTGCATGGCGTTATTTCACTCCCAGAGGCGACGTCATATGATACGGTCGAAAAATACTTACAGACATTTGCCATCCCAGCAGCAGAGCCCAGAGTAAAGAACAACAGCCAGAGCACTGTGAGGTCACGAACAAATGGTGTCAACAGGATCGCAACCGTGAACATTGTCTGTGATAGCGTGATCAACCAGTCCTTATTGGGTCCTAGGATGTCCACAAATAAACCTGCCATCAAAGCTCCTAAGAATACCCCAACCCCTCGAGCGGACACCGAACGTGTTATTTCTTCATAGCTGGAGTTGAAAGTGATCTTCAGATCTATGAGTGTTGGACCCGGAATCTCCAAGCAAAGACCCTGCAATATAATTAATGTTCTTTGTAGTTATCGCTAAAAGTGACCTTTAGATCTATGAGTATTGGACCCCGAATCTCCTAGCCTAGACCCTGCAATAGTAAAGAACATTCTTTGTATATAGGTAGCGTTAAGAGAGATCTTATGTGTGCCAGACTCGGAATCTCTAGGGAATGACCCTGCAATATATATATAAAAAAGTTTTTGTAGTTATCACTGAGAGTGACCTTTAGATATATGAGTGTTCGACCACGAATCCCCAAGCGATATAAAGAACCTTCTTTGTAGTTAGCGTTGACTGTAATCTTTAATGATATTAATGTTGGACCTGGAATCTCCAAGCATATACCCTACATATGAAGAACATCTTTTGTATATATATATAAAGAGATCTTAAGACTTATGTCGTGTCGGACTCAGAATCTCCAGGGAAAGACCCTGCAATATAAAGAACGTTTTTTGTAGTAAGCATTGACTGTAATCTTTAGATATATTAGTGTCAGGCCTGGAATCTCCAAGCAAATACCCTGAAATAAAATAATTGTTCTTTGAAGTGACCTTTGGATCTATGAATATTGAATTCCAAATCTCCAAGCATAGACACTGCAATATAAAGAACATATTTTGTATGTGTTAAAAGAGATCTTAAGACTTATGAGTGTCGGACTCGGGATCTCCAGGGAAAGACCAAGCAATATAAAGAACTTTCTTTGTAGTTAATGTTGACTGTAATCTTAAGATGCATTAGTGTCGGACCCCGAATCTCCAAGCAAAGACCCTGCAATATAAACAATAAATTTGTAGTTAGCGTTCAGTGACCGTGATCTTTAGGTGTATTAGTGTCAGACCCCGAATCTACAGACAAAGACCCTGCAACCTTAGTACAACCCTGCCAAGCATACATCCTACAAAATACGTAAATATTTGTGGTGCGACATTGACTTCTAAGGAATTCTTGTTGAAGACGCACTGTTACACCATTCACTTTTCTTTCACAACCTTTTGATTTACTTTAAATTCAGAAAACTTTACAAAAGTTTAATTTTCGCGAAACTTCGCGGATGCTAAGTTTAAATAGCGAGCATAAACCCTCTTAAAATGGGAAAATCACTGCTATTCGCCAATATAAAATTCTCGCGAAAACTTTTGAACATGAAGTGCCACGAGTACAGTAGTCATTATGAAGTAATTTTAATCATAAAATGCCACTAACAACTGGTATGGAAGCTAAGCCATGAGTGGAATCCGATAATGAATTCCATAATTCAGCCTTTTGTTTGAAACCTTTTCTGCAACAGGACATATCAGACTCAGAGCAAGTTGTTTTATGGCAATTTATCTTATGAATTCAAAAGAATCGTTTGAAAGCCTTCCTTTCCTTATCAATTCAAAAAGATAATCAAATTATGTTGTTAATTCATGTTGTTGCTCCCCATTCGTGTTTGTGATTGATTTTGTTTAGTGGTGGTTTTGAAATAGAGATTTTGTGTCCTTCCTAGTTTGTCAATCATCTTGCTGAGGAAGAGAGATCTAGTTGCCTTATTGTAAAGTATTCCTGCATCCATCAAGCGCGGATCCAGAAAGTTTAGTCAGAGGGGGTCCAACTCTATCAACTTTTTTCTTCTTTTTTTAGTTGATGAGGGGAGAGAGGATCCAAATATTACAATAAGCGGATCATTACAATGAGCGGATCATCATCGGCATGCCAGCAAAGAAGGTTCAACATTGAATGCTGGCTTGGTAGCCTTGTAATTTTTTCAGGGGATCCGGACCAGTGTTGCCAAGAAATCCTCTATTTTTGTGATTTTTCAGAGGGGGGGGGGGTCCGGACCTCCTCCCCCCCCCCGCCCTTTGGGTCCGCCCATGTCCATGTTTGTCTCTGTGCATGTCTGTGCTCTAATGTCTCAACCTCACGACTCCATGGATTGGACTGCGATGGTGACACTTGCTGGTCATGCAATAAAACCTGTTTTAAGTGGCCACTCAAAACGAAGACCAAACATTCACGGGTTTTCAAGACCGAGTATCGCTTAATGCAGGTCAAAAGTATTGCAAAATGATGCAAGAGAGCATTCTGCAATACTTTCGACCTTCATTAAGCTACCATTTGTCTTCAAGACGTTTGTTTAGTCTATTTTTGAGGGACCGATTTACACAGATTTTACTGAACTTGCCTTTGGCGTAGGTCTATGCGAACAGCAAAGATTTGGAACTGACTATTCAAACTGGGGCAGAATGCTCACTGAGGATTAATAAGGCCATAATGTATCGGCTTTAAAACACAGTTAAATATCCATATTATACCAGCTGTCACTAGCTTGTGTCGGTCGTAGCAAATGAAAAGCGTTCTTCTCGCACTCCCTCAATATGATAATTCGTTGGCTACAAGCAGTTTGTGCATCATTCATCTTACAAGGGCATGGTTCGTCCAGTCCTCGAGTAGGGATCCACCAAGGTGTTGTTTTTCAGAAAGAATCGTAAGTTAAACCGAGCGCTAACAGAATTTTAACAGAAAGATGCAACTGCACGTACATGAATGAAACTGGAAGTATGACTAGCGCCCTTGGACAATTAAAATGGAAATCCATCAGGAAAAAATACTCTTTAGATGGCTAAAAGGTAAAGCCAGTTTACCAGCAGATAAACTTATTCCCGTGATTCTGAGGGTTGGGAAGCACCCCTAAATAGCATTTCAGACTCATATTGCTGGCACAGTTAATTTAAAAGGCAGATTCTTGCCAATGTCTATTTGGCAATGGAACGCCTTTCAAGTGTATGTAAATTGCAGACATTTGTGTTACTAAATTACTTCTCTGGTGAGAGCTAGGGACTCATTTTCATAATCGTAGGCCCTGGTGAATGATTGTCAGTTTTGGCGTTTCGCCTACAAAATATCTTAATCTTGCTGTACTACATGTAGTTGCAATTGTGACCAGTATGCAAAGCATATGCAAAACGTATACATAAGGAAGCGTAAGGTGCATGTATCTTTCTCAACATATTGCCCTACGCACTCTCAGGTATTCAGAAACCAATGGACGACTAAGCGATAAGTTGTCTTGTTTAGGGATCGAACACGCAGACTCTCAATCCAAAGTCCGACGTGTTACCACTGCGTCAAAGTGCTTCAGATATGAAATTTTCAAAATCTGCAGAATCAATTAAAATGCACGCGTTTCTTTTAGGAGGGTGTGATTTTGATTTTACGGCCATCCAAGAGTGTTAGTTTTCCTTATATTTCAAATAGTGCAAAGCATTCGTTTGAGGTAAGTTTTGCGGATTTTTTGTTGGAATCTTTTCAACATTAGTTTCCAGCTTTACAGAGACGGACCAACCCAGTTAGCACACAAAAGCGGGCCATTAGCGGACCGGTAGTGGCCCGAGATTGTATGCTGGCTGGAAGCTAACGCCTAGACTGGCTCCAGTCCTTAAAATTATTTTTCATCAATGTGCCATATCATATACTTGTAGCTAGCCTAACTCTGATGGCTCTGTACAGAGCCATCAGAGTTGGACTAGCTACACGTTTATGATATTACACATTGGTGAGCTCTGTAAGAGCCATCAGAGTTAGACTAGCTACACGAATATGATATGACACATTGGTGAGCTCTGTACAGAGCCATCAGAGCTAGACTAGCTACACGAATATGATATGACACATTGATGAGCTCTGTACAGAGCCATCAGAACTAGACTAGCTACACGTATATGATATGACACATTGGTGAGCTCTGTACAGAGCCATCAGAGCTAGACTAGCTACACGAATATGATATGACACATTGATGAGCTCTGTACAGAGCCATCAGAACTAGACTAGCTACACGTATATGATATGACACATTGGTGAGCTCTGTACAGAGCCATCAGAACTAGACTAGCTACACGTATATGATATGACACATTGGTGAGCTCTGTACAGAGCCATCAGAACTAGACTAGCTACACGTATATGATATGACACATTGGTGAGCTCTGTACAGAGCCATCAGAACTAGACTAGCTACACGAATATGATATGACACATTGGTGAGCTCTGTACAGAGCCATCAGAGCTAGACTAGCTACACGTATATGATATGACACATTGATGAGCTCTGTACAGAGCCATCAGAACTAGACTAGCTACACGAATATGATATGACACATTGGTGAGCTCTGTACAGAGCCATCAGAGCTAGACTAGCTACACGAATATGATATGACACATTGATGAGCTCTGTACAGAGCCATCAGAACTAGACTAGCTACACGTATATGATATGACACATTGGTGAGCTCTGTACAGAGCCATCAGAGCTAGACTAGCTACACGAATATGATATGACACATTGATGAGCTCTGTACAGAGCCATCAGAGTTAGACTAGCTACACGTATATGATATGAAACATTGATGAAAAATTGTTTTAAGGACTGGAGCCAGTCTAGCTAACGCCCAGCCTCACAATAGTCTTATCACAAGTTTATATAATGGAAGTAAACGATGACCCAGACGAAAATGTAGATATCAGCCCCACTCAGTGTCCTTGTAAAATAGAGGCCACTGTCCCACTCGACAGCTAAGCAATTCACTTTGAAGAATGACTATGCAAATGCGATATGAGCTGTGACATGTGATTTCCAACAATGTGGCATTTTGACATGTGTAGACTTAGACGAGCCTCTGCAGTCTCCTGTTAATCTTAGAAACTCTAAATGGTGTTCAGCCAGTAGCTTAACAATCATACAATACTCAAGCGACTAGCAAAGGCTCTGGTCAGACTGCGCGTATGCGCAGGCTGATCTGAGGCTTTGCTGGTCGCACCTACCACATTGTTGGAAATCTCATGTCACGGCTCATATGTACAAATAACCTGAACACATGTATTGGTCGAATATCTGGGAAATTTTTTGAATGTTTTTATTTCGGCGTATTTTTTTCAGTTAACGTTTTCTAAAAAAAATCTAATGGATACCATGAGTGTCAAACAGTTTGGATCCAGATCAGGCCTCGATTTTTTGTCGAGCTCGTTTGTTGCTCGTTCTGGTTCCCAGCTGTTGGTCGCCACTGGCGAGGCTTTGGTCAAGAATCATCATGGCGATTGATGTTTTCACTCAGCATAAATACAACGTAAGCATTATAGTGAGTACCATTTTTGCGTGCGAAGGCGTGTATGCAAGTTAAAATCTATAGAAACGATAAATGTCATGTATGAGGGTCTAGATGGGGTATAATGATTAGTGAATAATGGCCCTTTTTTATAATGAATAGTGAATAATGAGCCAAAAATTAATGAATAGTGAATAATGAGATCCTAAAAAATAATGAATAATCCTATTTTTTTAATGAATTGAAGAAAAAAATTAATGAATAGTGAATAATCAGATTTCTTTGCCACCTTTCTTACCTATAATGAATAATTGGTCTTATTTTAATGAATAACGCAAAATTTTAATGAGATGAATAATGGGCTAATTTTTTAATGAATAGTGAATACCAGACCCCCCCATCCAGACCCTCATGTATTTAATAACATTCTGGAAAGTTTGATTATGATATTAGATAACCCATTTATGCTGAATGAAATATTCCAATCGGTTAACTCTTTCCTTGCTAGCGGCGACTTTTGTCGTCTTCAAACAGTCTGGATCCATATCAGGCGAATGCCAAAAAGTGCTACAGCTAAGAAGTTAATTTATAACTAGAAATTGTGTTTATCATACAATATGCCCCCAACCATTTGCTTGTCGATAAGGATGATCTCACCATCCTTTTCACAAGGTAATTTTTAATCTACTCACAATCCTCTATCTGAGGCTATAATCTGTAATAGTTTTCGAAATATCTTTAATATAAGTTTTCAATGACCAAATTTGCAAAGGACAATCACTCGAAAAAAACATGTAAAAGGCAATAACTTAAACAAAAAACTTAAAAAAAAAGCTCATAGCTGTAATAGTTTTTGAGATGTATTGATTACAGAATTTCATTATGACCCTTTAAAAGGGCATTACTCCACAAAGGGAGATAGACCAGACTTAGATTTTTTTTAATCTACTCAGCTGACCAAATCGGAGGCTACTAGCTGTAATAGTTCTCGAAATATCTTTATCATAAGTTTTCGATGACCAATTTGCAAAGGGCAATCACTCGAAAAAACGTAAAAAGGCAATAACTAAAAAAATAAAATAACTTTTTAAAAAAAATCACATGGTTATCCACGTATTATCCTCTATCAGCTGTCAAAGTTTGAAGCTCCTAGCTCTAATAGTTTTTGAGATATCAAGTTTTCAATGTCCAAATGCAAAGGGCAATAACTCGAAAAAATACAAAAACTTTTTTTTTAAATTTTCACCAGGTACTCTACTCATTATGCTCTATTAGCTGACCAAGTTTGAAGCTCATAGCTGTAATAGTTTTTGAAATATCTTGATTACAAAATTTCATTATGACCCTCTGAAAGGAGCATAACTCCAAAAAGGGAGATAATCAAGACTAAAAAAATATGTGTCAATTTTTTTATGAGGAATCCATATATAAAATTTCAAAAAACTATCTTAATCAATTTTGAAGCGACACACGGACGGGCGGACAAGCCCAAAGCAATATGTCCCTTCAAGTTTTCCAAAGTTGGGGGCATACAAATATCATTAATCAATAAATTTCGTATTGGCCCAGTAACAGGTCCACGTCACTGTATTAGCCCGGCGAAGACCAATACAGACCTCGGGCCTGTAACTGGACCAATATGAAATCACTTGGTTTTTATCATAATACTTGTAGTATGCCTCAGGCTGGAAGAATTTTTTTGAAAAATTATTTAGCAGATGACAGCAAAGCATAAAAGGATCCCAAAATAAATTGAAGCAGTCTTTGTCACTAAAATGGATTTATACTGCTTATACATGTAGCCCTTAACCTGATGAAAATTGGCCTTTGGAATACTACGCCTGATTCCTTGAACATAATCCATGGCGTTCAAGCTTAGCGAGACTAGTTATCATCTGGCTGGTACTTTTTGTAGTCTTGTAGTCGACTGTAACGAATCTTGCTGCTCTACGTTGGACAGTTTCGAGCTGCTGGATGTTCTGGCAGTGTAGGGGTCCCAGGCTGTAGCTGCATACTCAATCACAAGCCGGACAAGAGAAGTGTAGCACTGGGACTTCATCTCACTTGGGCATCTTGAGACATTCCTCCGCAAGAAAGCAAGGGTTTTTTTGTTTACCTTTTTTACAGGTTGTCAGCCACTGCAACCCCAAGGTACTTTCCTCGTTTCACAACATCTAGGTCATGATTTTGGATGTTCATTGATTGGGTTGCGCTTCCTTGTTATCCTCACAACGGCGCATTTGGTAGGGTTAAATGACATCTGTCATTCCTTCTCATATTGTTGAAGACGATCAAGGTCCTCGTGTAGGCAGATGCTGTCTTTTAGTTTGAACAGATCCTCCGATACAAGAGACCATCATGAGCGAAGCAGGGGCGGATAAGGATTTCTCGAAAGGGGGTTCATATGTATAAAGGTATGGTGATTCGCTTTGCTGATTTTATCTCATTTTCTTAAATATTTCATGAAAATGAAATAATTTGGTCTCACTAAATTATTTCATTTTCATTGGATATATAAAAATGGGGGGGGGGGGGGGAGGCGGGGAGGGGTTCGCTTGAACCCCCTCTGGATCCGCCACTGCGAAGAGTTGTGCAGTAGATGACACCTTCATTGGCACGTCATAAAGATAAAGAAGCTTTATTTAACGTCGCTTATTTGAAACAATTTATTGCGACATAACAAAATCTTTTTAACAGATACTTACCTGCGCCTTACTCTATCTTCCTAGCACAACCCCTTTTATGCGAGCGTCAGCAAGGGAGCTGCTAGTACCATTTTTTACACCTTTGGTATGGTGCGGCCGGGATTCGAACCCACGACCTCCCGCTCCGAAAGCGGACGCTCTACCAACTGAGCGATCGGGCGATTAATGTGGAGTAGGAATAGCAGTGGTTCAAGAACCGTTCCTTGTGAGACATCTGAGGTGACAGTGGATGACTCTTCGACAAGTACTTAATGGCTCCTGTCTGAGAGAAAACTCTGGTCCCATTGCAAGGTAGAATCTCCAATACCATAGTGTCCTAGCTTCAGTAGCAGGCGTTGATGAGGCGCCTTGTAAAAGGCACTGCTGACTTTGCGCAGGAGCAAAACAGGACTACCACATGCGTTTTAATCCGTGCAAGTTATGTTTTCTTGAAAGTGTTAGTACTGCATTGTAAGATGTAAATGTTATGCGATCCACATTCTATAATCTTTAAAGGTGTACAACAGCAGAAACGAAAAATAGGTTTAAATGCAGCAGAAAAGTAAACTTATTACAAGTAGTTACAGCAATTTATAAAACTGCAAATGAGATTGTTCCTGGTGATGGCTGCACTAGTCATGCCAGTGTAATTGAAAACTGTCAAAACTAGTTTTCTGATTGCTCAACCAAAATGTATGTTGTTGGTGGTCAAAAGAACCGTCTCAATACAGAACCGTCTGAATAAAGCACTGTCTCAATAGTCGGAGACGGTTCATTGGGTAACCCATAACAGAAGTTTGAACTGCTGGGTGAGAAAAACAATTTAACGCTAAAATTTTGCTTAAGGACAGTGGCTCAGTGGTAAAGTGCTTGACTCGACACCAAGGGTTCGAGCCTCACCGGCATCACTGTTTTGTGTCCTTGAGCAAGACTCATTTATCCTTGCTTAGTACTGGTTCAACACAGGAAGACCCGTTCCGACATAACGAACGGGCCGTAAAGAATCAAATCCAAGCAAATATACTGGACCTATGTACTGATGTACTCTCGGATGTACTCAAACGGACCTTTTCCTGCTTAACCTGCTTCACTGTACTTACCATTGAAATCCAAATCATGATCAGCATGCATGTCTTTGCCTTCCTTTCAAAGTCTCCCATTTTCATACAAAATCCTCACTTCATCTGACTGATGTATTTATTTCAAATAGTATTTTATAAAAGTTTATATAAAATCAGTCTACACACCAGAATGAACACGTTTTACAGGTAAACAGATCTGTTTGATAGGTATCGTGTGTATAATATATGCGACATATTGAAACTTTGTTGACAATCGATATTTCGGCCGTCTTGCAATATATATTATTTTTAATCAGTCTTTAAACCTTTTGTGCCCGTGGGGGTCATATAATGAACGGTTAGTAGGATATGCCCGTTCTTAAATCAATCAACAAGTCCTGACTAAAGGTTTAAATAGACCGGTTCTTAACTGAAAAAAAACAAGTGGTTTAAATGAGGTCTTATACTCACTTACTATTTCTTATAGAGGGTTTCATCTTTAAAAATTCAAAGCGTGATATTAAAACGATGCCATGTGTCTTGTGATCTTAAAATGCCATGTCTTCTCTGAAAAGCTGAAAAAGATGCCGTCCGCGCTATAAAGTACTACGTTTAAAAATACAAAGCAAGGACCAAATCAACCCCCACGAACAACGGATGCAGAGTAAAATTATTCCAGCGCGGACCGCGTTCACTCCGCGGACTTTTCTGTGAATAAAATGGCTAATTTGCTTGTATCTGTTATACAGTCGGCGACAAAAAGTATTTCCACAACGTCATGGGCCTTTCAAAGACTTCAATGTCGTGTTTATAAGAAAATTTACGTTGCTTCTACTGGCCATCATATCATTTTGCTTTTTGTACCACTTGAAAGGCAATATTCTTAATTGTTTTCATTTAATTTGATCAATGCATTTTATAATTACAGAGCTTTGAACATTTTGCAAGATTTTCTGGACAAATTTGGAGAATTTCGCCATAGATTCCAATAGAAAAAGATACATTTTAAAGTTCTGGCGAAAGTTTTAAAATTGTTTATGGAACAAAAACTCATCCTAGTTGCACACTTTTAATGAACTTCATAATACGTGCTAAAGAATGTTAATTAAATTTTGATGTCACACAATATACAGTTTTCTTTTGTAAACATTAAATTGCATTACAGTCCATGGGATATTCATTGTGTGGAATTACTTTTGGTCCTCGGGTTTAAGTGTGGCCTTACGGAACCCGGGCAAACGGTTTCATGCGGTTATACATCTTTAAAAGTTCAAAGCGTCATATTAAAACGATGCAATGTGTCTTGCGATCTGAAAATGCCATGCCTTCTCTGGAAAGCTGAAAAAGATGCCGTCCGCGCTTATAAAATACTACGTTGCAAAGCAAGGACCAAACATGTACAACCCCCCACAAACAACGGAAACAAAAAGCAGTGCAGAGTAATATTATTCATATGGGACAATATCAGCTGTTATCGGTTTTAGCTGCCTGATTATCTCCCTTGAATATTGACCACTCCCGCAACTTACCTGTCGAAATCAGTGGCGTCAATTACAAAGAAAAGTATACAAACCTTTTAATAAATTATTAATAACTAACTTATTATTAAGTTGCCATTGTTTTATAAGTTATTACAAGAAAATTTAATGTTTTATCTTTACAATGATATAAACAAATATGAAATAACTTAATATTTAGTTTTGTCAAATTGTTCATCTTTTTAACTGGTAAAATCCCATTCATTTCTATGTAAATTGAATGAAAATGCTTAGGGTGAGCATTTTATGACCCCATAACAATCATATTCCGATATTTTCTCGATGTTTTATAAGTTATAAATGGCATCTCTATCATCCATCAATATCAACCATATAAGTTTCATAAAAATAAATTAAATTTTAGTTCTGTCATTTTTAGGTTGAAAATTGAGTTTTAGCACCTTCTTGCCTAAGCGTTTAAAAGGGCATAGAAAATGTCTAAGTCCTAGTTGGATTGCGGGTCTATAATGCTCCCGCACTTAGAGAATGTCAAGAAATCTAACATCATTTTGAAAAGAAAGGGAAAGCCTAGCTGATCGGGAGACATGATTATGAAAAAAATAAATATCATATTTTTTGTAACACGTAAGAAGTAAAATACCACTGACTATGACAAATCGCCGAAATAAAAAACATTTTATTACAAGTTGCTTCAATTTATTTTTATTTTTTTATTTAAAGTATAACAATTATTATTATTATTATTATTATTATTATTATTAACGCCTATCTATTGCAAAAGAACTTAATTTGAAAACTTCATCTGGCAGAATATTCGTATTTCATTCTCACACCGGATAGGCGGCATTCGAAAACGTTAATACTATCGGTGAACATAGATAAGAATAGTTAGAAACAAAGTTTTCGATTGCTATTTGTCGCCAGACTGGTTACAAATGACAATCGAAAACACTGATTCTAGCGATTTTTGATCCGCGTTCGTCGATTGTTAAGGGCGTTTTCGATTGCCACCTATCCAGTGTGATTCTGGTGACAAAGGATTTTTAGACGCTCATAACGGGATATGCGATAATCCTAGGTGTCAGATAATCCCTGGGGCTAAATGTCTTATCTTGATCGTAATAAAATACTGATTTTACGGTTTTTACTGAATAAACGACACTGTACAAACTGTCTTGTATAAAATGTCGTGTGTTGCAGACTTGCCATTTTACTAAAACCTTATGCATAAATAAATGAGACATGGTTGTGCATCAGACACCCAGGCTGATCCCAGTAAGCCTATCTTACTAGATTTGTCATGCGGCTTCTCGTCAGGGTCTTTACTGTTCAGTGTAATAACCTCTTTCAGTCATACTAACAAAACTGTCACTTCATGGGCAGATGCTCAGACTGCGCAAATAGTTTCGTTTGAAATTCTAATCAGTTCAGACTTTGCAAGTATCGTAAAAGACATGCATATATTATGCCGAAGAGTCCTATAAATGAAGCAACAGTGTAGATCCAAATATTTCATAACAAGACATCTCTCCGGGCATGTATTGTTTGCAATATTTAACATTTAAATAGATTGTAAACTTATGATATAATTTTTTCTGAGGCCATTTAATTCTTCGGGCGAATTATCAACTTGAGCGAACGGCAAAGGTCCTGGTGAGATTGCACATCGCAGATCTGATCTGAACCATTGCTATTTGCGTTCCATATGTTTCGGTTAAATATTCCCAGAATGCACAGATTTAAACAAATGAGCCGCGACATGTGATTTCCATGTAGCATTTTGACAAATGTAGACTCAGACGAGCCTGTGCAGCCTCCTTTGAAGCTTAAAAACTCCAAATGGTGTTCAGTCAGTAGCTTAACACTAATAGAATACTCAAGCAACTAGCAAATGCTCTGATCAGACTGCGCGTTTGCGCAGGCTGATCTGAGGCTTTGCTTGTCGCACATACCACATTGTTGGAAATGTCATGTGGCGGTTCAAATCCCTTTACACCGGCCTGAGAACCAAAACTGACAAAACAGTTTATAAAAGGTAAAGCTATTTCAGCAGCAAACAGCAATTACTGTGCTGATCAGACTGCGCAGATAAACTATTATGCGCATTTGTTGTTCGTATATGGTTAACACATAGTAGCAATGAAGACAAGAAACTGCTATGAACATGTAATATCTGCATAGTCTGGCCTGCTCCAAACTCTTCTGGCACACGTTTTATGACGTGGTCATCTTCACGTTGACACAGCGGGAACTCAGTGGGAGTACGCTCACTTGTGTTTAAAGCTGATAAGGGTCTGGCCTAAAGCACTGTTCTCATGGATTTTGGTGCATTTTTCTGTCCACATTATATTTCTGTATTATATTTTTTAACTTTGAAGCGAAGACGCTGATCAGATCTTTTTGTCAAACGCAATGTTCTTTACCTCGGACCAGTGACGTATTCTGCTCGGACTCAGTCCGAGTCTTTACAGATGGCAGCTGATTTTATTTTCAAAAAAAATGTACCGTTTGGATCCAGATAAGAACCGAGCATGTACTCGAAGAACTGTCTCAGTGAGACGGTTCTTTTGAGCGCCAAAAGAGAATGTTCAAATGATGGATAAGAAAATATTCACAATATTAAGCTGGGGTTTTCCTTATTATCTAGACCTCGAAATAAAATGGAGATATTAGGTATATTGGCTCGAGTCTAGACCTATGATTCTATACCGAGAGAAGACTCAGATCAGGCTTTGCATCAGCATTACTGATACGGGTAAACGTGAAAAATGTTACATTTTGGAATACATTTTTATAATATTCTGTTCCTTCTCTTATCATAGAGATATGCCTTGTTGTTCTGTTTTGTTCTGATATAAAAAGAACATTCAGATTAAAGAACGTTCTGTTGCATGATCACTCCAAACGATAATCCTTTAATTAATGTCGTTAACACAGGTGTAATTTTCTTAATCTTGTTTTTATAACGCCCGCCTTCGGCACACTGGGGTAAATAAGTACACTTCAATTATTAATTAAAAAAATAAGCTTTAAGTCAAGAAGAAACTGAAAACAAATGACCATTCGGCCAAAAAAAGTGGTCCTGCTAAAGCCTTTTTCGGGCTAAAAAGTGGTCAAGGCCAACCGACCGTACCGCCGCCGCCAGTCTTGTTTGGTGAAGCGTTGTTATTTCTAAATCACTGCGAATGCGCAGGCTGGTCTGCGCCTTTGTTGTTTGCAAATCCCCCATGACAGTTGTTATCACGTCGTGGCCCATGTCTTTTATGAACATTAAGGAATGCAGTACTCAAGTGCTGTTTCAAGACTCAATTCAGAACAGTCCATGTATTACATTCTAAGATGAAAAACCTTTTTTTTTATTTCAATTAGTGGAGCATGCATACTCCACTTTGAAACAAATTTTATGAACTCATTTTATGTTACATAAATGAAAAATCCACCCAACAATTCTGGTAAAGTATTCAGATGGTATAATTGGGTACCCTCTTAGGCCTCATTCGTCAGCACCAATACTGAACAGCAACATCATCAATGCGAGACGAATACCATCGATACCTGAACGCAGATACAATCGATTTCGCGATAAAGTGACCACGGTGTAAGGGGGACAATTGACTTATCGATTATTTAGGTGATCAAGAACCACAACTGCCTGTCAAGTCGGGCCATAGTTCTATTTGTCCGTTTCCATTGGAATCAGTGGCGAAATTTCCCAAAATTGTCCAGAAAATCGTGCAAAAAGTTTAAAGCTCTCTAGGTATAAAATGCATTGATCTTAAATGTAAAAATAGGAATATTGCCTTTCAAGTGGTACAAAAATGATATGAAGGCCAGTAGAAGCAAAGTAAATTGTCTTATTAACACGACATTGAAGTCTTTGAAAGACTCATGACGTTGTGGAAATACTTTTTTGTCGCCGACTGTATGACAGATGCCAGCAAATTAGCCATTTCGTAAATTCTACTTTAGTCACAGAATAGTCCACGGGGTGTTCAAAAGAATGGTAATTAAATTTTGATGTCACACAACATACAGTTTTCTATTGCATTGGAGTCCATGGGAGATTCATTGTGTGGAATTACTTTTGGTCTTCGGGTTTAAGTGTGGCCTCAAATGTTTCATGCGGTTTGCGTTCATATATATATATATATATATATATATATATATATATATATATATATATATATATATATATATATATATATATATATATATATATATATATATATATATATATATATATATATATATATATATATATATATATATAATTGTGCTGCTGGAAATCAGATGTTGTTTGATTTGATTCTTTACGTCCCATCAACAATATTTCAGTTATATAGGGATGGTTCTTCCTGGGTTGAACCAGTACTATGCTAGGATAAATGTCTTGCTCAAGGACCACATCGCAGTGACGCCCATGAGGCTCAAACCAGCGGCCCTTCGGTCTCGAGTCAAGCACTCTACCACTGAGCCACTGCGCTCCCATGGAAATCAGATGTACTTTACCAACAACAATAGTGCTATTATGCTGTCACAACCACAGAAATGTACAAACTACGAGATATGTGCAAAATTGCAAAAGTTTTGCAATTTTGCACATATCACGTAGTTTGTACATTCCTCATTTTACGTTGGTATACACCTACACCCACCAATCTGCCAGTGAAAGATCTTGGTAAAAGTTATAAGGGACATGCCCACTTGCATTCACATATCATAGCATCCCAGTTTTAACCCACTTATACTGAATGGTAATACCCATCTGTTATCTGTACACAAAAAAGTGGAGATCCTGACCAGATGCCGCGTTTTGATATAGCAGAGGAATCATGCCATGAAAACATCCGCCAGGTATATGTCAGACATACACAAGCAGACATGTTGATGGCATGTTTCAGCGCCTGAAAGCTCCCACACTCTCACAGAAACCGCTCTCAAAGACATAACTCACCAAATCACACCATCACGTGGTAATATCTCGACCATATGGCATGTAAAGCTGGTAGACAAAGATACCAAAACAGAGAACGGTCGTCTTCTGGCAATAGTTGTACTAGGTCTAACAAAGCTTCGCCCAGGAATACATTTGTCAGTGTTTCTTTATCCAGTCTCATAAGAAACATATATACCTCTGGGTTAAACTGATAAATTTTATCCCAGAGAGAAACTCTTTCCAAGTGGACATAGGGGCATTCACTTATACAGCGGTCTATAATATTAACATAGTTCGTATTGCATCTGTAGCACAGCCGGGTATTGTCAGCATCAATCGTCAGGAAAGATGTCATTTGAATAAGTGATCTAGCTGCTGATGTTAGCTTCCGGTAATTTTTTTGAAAGGGTCCAAGCAAAATGAATGGTATAGTTACAATGTATACGTTTGAAGCGGGAAAACTCTGGCTGCAATGTCCGGCTATGCCACAAATACTCTTCTCGTTCCTGTAAAATCTGCATTCAAATGGGTTCATCAAGAGGATATTACCCTGAGTCAGGTAAGATCTGGTGAAGGTGACTGATTGGCGCTTAAAACTTAGAATCTTTTAGCGAAAACTTTTAGTGAAAACTTAAATTTAAAACATTTTCTACGGGAAGCATCTAATAGTTGTTAGATTATCTTTTAAATTTGTCTGAAAACTAGACAGAGAAGGTGCATTTTTGATATAAGTAGGAAGTGAATCCCAGTTAGTATTTTGGTGGATTTGTCATATAAAGAGGTACGAGACCTTGGTACCATTAATGTGCTGTCAACCAGTGATCTATATATTTTTGAAGTTTAAAAACTCTTTCTATGTTAGCTAAATACGTTCCTCTCCATGTTACGGATCCGTAGTCAACAAGTGTTTGGATATATCCCTGATAAAATGCACCAGGAATCAAAGACCATTGATGTTATGTAGGTGAAAGTCAATCTAGGTTCAACATAAAAGAAGCGACTTATAAAAAAAAGATAAAGCCATGAAACCCAAGTCATGAGACCACTACATTATATACACATGGGAAAAAGCTTTAAAAATCGAAATTACCGTAGCCTGGCGGTTTTGGAGTTATGACTTTTTTCATACTAGTTACAGCCTAATTTTTCAAGTTTTCAAGATTTGTTTTTTGGACAACGGAGGATACAACATGCTGCACATGAATAATATCAATGATTAATTAAAACAACTTTTGATAACATAGTTTTAAAAATGTAGGAAAATTTTAGTCTAAAATTTACTCTTGCATTACCGGTGGCGCTCCTTAACTTATTGTCTATATCAGGTTGCTGCATGAGTAAATTACGTTTTCTGTAAGTGAACCAAGTGACCATTTTTTCTTTAAGTCTGCTTATGTTGTATGACCCAGTAAGCTTTTCCGAAATCTAGAAAGATAAGACCAAATGACATATCATATGTGCACTGTCTGGACGATAAAAAAGAGAGACGATCAGGCCTCCAGATAAAAGTGCGCAATTTTTATTTTCATTTCTCAAACAAAACATATGTGTTGGGTACTCAAAAGAACCGTCTCAATGAGACGGTTCTTTAGAGCACCCAAAACATATGTATAAACTGATAGGTAAGAAAATAATCATATCATATTTGTTTTTGTTTTTTGCAAACTGGACCTATGGATAATACATGTATGCTTCTTGAAATTCCTTATCAGTACTTGAATGGTGTATTTTTAAAATAATATTATATGTATGCTCTAACTGAAGGCAACTAGCCCTTTTGGTGGGGCATGTCTTTACTTTGCTCTACTGCTTTTAAAAAGTATAGTAACATTATTTTCGGTAACGTAGTTCCAAATCTTTACAATAAACAAGTGAGTATTATCAGTAAATACCACAAACATAGACAATAGTCCAACCCATGACACCGCGAGGAAGAGCCACATAACACTGATACCCACACGACAGCAAGAAAACAATTTAAGTAAAGCAACCAGCTCTCTCTGCAAAAAAGGAGTAAAAAAGCAACAACAACAACCCCCCCCCAAAAAAAAAAAACACACAAAAAAAAACACAAAAAACAAACACAAAAAACAACAACAAAAAAACAACAACAACACCGTACAGATTTGCAAAATGGTGAAGAGTTAAATCTGGCGGCACTATTTTTATTATAGACCAAATTGTACGGCTGGGTTGAGCATGAAATTACCTCGAGCCGGGCCGCGTAGCGCAGTCGGTAACGTGTCTGGCTACAGATGCGTGTCTGACTGCAGATCCAGGGGTCGCGAGTTCGATCCCGGTCCGGTCCCATACTTTCGTGAAGATTGATCATGAAATGATTTCTACGGTCATTCTCCTCCCTTCCGCTGATTCATTCAAGAAGGGTTGTTGTCAGTTACAAGCGAAAGTATGTGCACGAATTACTGGTTAACCGCTTGTTCAAGCCTGCCCAGGAAAAAGTGTGGTTAGGTGAACTGACCGTCCCGCAATGACCATAGCTGTTGACTTGGGACGTAAAGCAACAAAACCAACCAACCAACCAAAATTACCTCGAGGTCTGAAAATTCAAACATCTGCTGACTGTATTAAAATACGAGTTAACGCATGACAAAACCAAGACAAATCAGTCTGAACCAAATCTTTGTCTTACCCTCAATAGGCAGCTATCATATTACTATTCCACCAAGCAACGGCAGAGACTCTGATTAGCCTGTATGGATGCCCGGGCTGATCAGGCTGAGCCTTCGTTGGGTGCACAAGTCATTTTGCCATGTAAGGGCGCATGTGCTATTTGTACCAATTCAGGCCTTTCGTTCAGAGTGCTTATAAGAAACATATTTTTCTTATTTCTCAACCAAAACATATGTTATGGGTACTCAGTAGAACCGTCTCAATGAGACGATTCTTTTGAGCACCCAAAAACATATGCAAAAAGTTATGATTAAGAAAATATTACCAATATTACACTGAAAAAAAATTGTTAACTATTAGTGTTCTGTAAAAACTTGTCCACTAGGAACATCAATTGGATTCTGGAGAAGACAGAATACCACTGAAGCTGGTTCATATCGCAATCGATAGTGAAGGCGATTGCAGATCCAGGGGTCGTAAGTTCGATTCCGACCCAGTCCCATACTTTCGTTGAGATTGATCGTGAAATAATTTTTCATATACATGCGCGGATCCAAAGGGAGGGGGGGGGGAGGGGGTCCGGACCACATCCCCCCCTGAAAAATTACAAAAATATAGGGTTTCTTAGCAATGCTGGTCCGGATCCCCTCCTCAAAAATCACAAACTTACCACCAAGCCAGCATTCAATATTGGGCGATCATCGGCCCATCAGCGAAACACCATTTAAATGGCGTTTCGCTGGCGGGCCGATGACGGCCCGCTTTTAGTGGTATTTGGATCCGCTCTCCCCTCATCAAGGAAAAAAGTTTAAAAAAGTAAAAAGAAAACAAGCTGGACCCCCTCCCAGACAGAACTTTCTGGATCCGCGCATGATATATATGGGCTAGTACATGATATTTTGGTACCTACCGCATATGCACAAACGTCTCAATATAAACGCAAATGCTGGCATATCCAGTGGGACTAGACTTTTAAATTTTAGTCGGAGTCTTCATCTACATCCCTACTTTGGGTATGCGAGCAGCGAAGGCTCAGGCGAGTCTGTGCATATGCGCAGACTCGCATGAGCCTTCGTTGCTCAACAATGCGGCGAGGCGCTGGTTCACATATTAACCTCGAGCATAGTGCAAGCCAGTGGCTTCACTGTACCGTACGTATACAGTAAAACCTGTCTTAAGCGGCCTCTCAAAAATTGGCTTTCATGACCGATTATCGCTTAAGAGAGCATTCTGCAATACTTTCGACCTTCATTAAGCTACCATTTGTAGTTAAGACCTCTGTTTTGTCTATTTTGAGTGGCCGCTTAAGACAGGTTTTACTGTACCTACCGCATATGCACAAACGTCTCCAATAAACGCACATGATGTCGTATCCAGCGAAGATAGAGTTCTAAACTTTGGTCTGAGCCTTCATCTACATCCCCACTTTGTGTATGCGAGCAAAAAAAGGCTCAGACGAGTCTGTGCATATGCACAGACTCGTCTGAGCATTCGTTGCTCAAAAATACGATAAGGCGCTGGTTCACATATTGACCTCGAACATGGTGCAAGCCAGTGGCTTCACTGTACAGTAAAACCTGTCTTAATTAAGCGGCCACTCAAAAAAATATCAAAAATTGGTTTTCAAGACCTATTATTGCTTAATACAGGTCAAAAGTATTGCAGAATGCTCCAAGAGAGCATATTGCAATACTTTCGACCTTCATTAAGCTACCATTTGTAGTTAAGACCACTGTTTTGTCTATTTTGAGTGGCCGTTATAGACAGGTTTTACTGTACAAATGAAAAACAAAAATATCACGATATTTTTTTGCTATTTATATCATAACTCTTCTGATGAATCTGAATCGTTTGCTTCTCTGTCTGTCTTGGGGTCGTCTAATCGTTTATATTGGCCTAAATCAACAGTTTCACTAGCCATTTCCTTGTCAAATCTGTTACCATGGTAATGCCCAATTATTAAAAAGATCACAGCTAGGATGAAAACTGATATAGACGATACTTGCATTGCGTATAAAACTGTCCTGGGACCAAATCTGTCATATAAATGTCCTGCCAGCCACACATAGATAAAATCCCCAGCGCCGGCTGCAAAACATATAAGGGTGAGAACTACCCCACCCACCTGAATTTGAGTATTAGAGTATGCAACGCCGGCAGGGAATAGTGGTGCAGTGCTGAGTCCTACTATCACAGTAAAGATCCACAATGCTGTGTGACTTTTTGTTGAAAATATATCTAATAACGTCACGGATACAAGATTTATAAGTATGTCTATTGCAAATAACTTATTTATACTTATATGGTGTGAAAAGAATGAACCTAAAAATCTGCCAACTGTGAAACTTCCCCAGAAGGCAGTGTCCAAAAACGATGCTTCCTCTCTTGAGAATTTTAGCTGATCCACTGAGAACGTCCGAACAAAATTTCCAAAGAGTTGTTCCCCACCCACAATATTGATATAAAATATGAGCAGCCATATGAAGACGAATGACCCGTATCTACACGATCCGTTGGCATATATGGCAGGATTTAAAAGTTGTTTCAAAGTATTCTGTCTATCATTCCCTGAGTTATATACGTCATCATCCTGGCTTCCGTTTTTATTGCGTTTAACACATTTTGCGATAGGAAGAATGAAAAATGGCAGCGAAAGTATAAATGATATAGCACCTATTGCCACATAGGCTAGATGGACACGTGACTCTTCGATGACGTAGTATGTGTCTTGGCCATAATGAACAGTTGACTCTGTCATGGTGGTATTGTGAACACTAAAATCTAATACCGCCAAAAATGGGTTTGCTATCAACGGTGCCAACAGAGCTCCAATGCCAAATCCCATGTGAATAGCATGCATAGGTGATGCTGCCTTTTCCCGCCACATCTCCAGGAGAATGCGTTGACCAGCTGCAACGAAAACCAAAACACTTTACACAAGACCTCTAGATAAGAGTTAAAACTGGTGGATATAAAAATATTTACAATTTTTACACTGAAAGATTTTGTGCAGCTGTTTAATTGCGGGACCTGTGTTTACATGGTTATTAGGTTCTTATTTGAACCCTGTTTCTTTTCTTCTTTCAGTGTTAAAGGCGCCATATACTGGTAAAATGTGCATTTTTCTATCGATATAATTAATCAAATAACCACTTAACATAATTAATATGATCACTAATTATGTTATTGATAACATTTTTAAAAAAAATTATCACCAATTAGAAAAATATATTTAGTCATATTTTGTCTGAAACTAGCATGTCACATTACTGATATAAAAATGTATTTGTAATTTGTATAATCTGTCGATAAAAAAAATCATTGTTAACAAAGCATTTCATTAGACCGTTTCATTACGACAGCTTATCATGGTGCCCCTACGTCATAGTAGTGGGGGCATTGCGTGGTGTATTGGTTCCATGTTAAAATTACACCCATGTTTTCACTTAACGTTATTTTTACATTGTGCGGTTATGCTAGTGGTCATTTGTGTCAGCAGGGGTGCAGTAGACATCAAAATGAAAATGCTAGAAACCCTATAATGTTTGCATGTTAATTTGGTCTTCTGAAGAATCCGTTTTTCCAGAATATTTAGAGGTCGCAATAGCTGTCGTTGTGCTGCATGGATTTGGTAAAACTTCTCCCTGTACATCGATATAGTGTTGATATTTTTCATACTCTGGTTCTTCAGGAATATTGGGTTCGGATGGAAAGCAGAATACTGCTTAAGTCGGTGCTAGGGAGCGTGAGAATTATTGCACTTTCCATTAATTCTCATGAACAGACTCGATAAAACCGAGTCTGCTGTTTCCTTATATTATAGGTTCTCTCAATTTCTGAAGGATCCGTTTTCCAGATTATTTCAGCTTTTCATGTATTGACCAGCATTTTTTTTATTATGATCACAGGGAGGTAATTCAGCATTTTTGACTGCCTTCTTTACATGCACATATTATCAGTGAAACCTAAATTCGTAAGAGAACCGTAATTAATTGTAGTAAATCATCTAATGCACTCAAGTAGAGTGCTGTAAAGGCACTGTAATGATGTATGACTGTAACGTATACAGTAGAACTTCAATGGCTCGATTAGGTTTGGGACCATACAAATTAGTTCTAGCCAAGGGTAGTTTCACCCATCCAAGGTGGATTATGCTTAAAATGACATGTAGGGACCATGATGATAGTTCTAGCCAGCCCAAGTGAATGAGTCATCAAAGTTCGAGCCATTGAAGTTATACTGTATATCTCATCTTAGTAAAGTGTTAAAATAAATGGTAACTTTAGATTCAACATTGCAGAACTTGATTTTTATCTATTTGTTCGAGGTGGATTGTTGTCTTTAAAATGGGCCCTATTTATCCTTAATTCAGCGAAAACATGTGATTAGACACTAATCTATCGAAAAGTGTTTCACGTTGCACCGTTTTGTCTTTCAGCATCTTAAAACACAATACCTTGCTTATTTTTGTGAAATCGTACCGATTTTTTCAAGTTGCTCTTTTATGGACAGATGACTGTCGACGTGCAAAAAATAGAACTTTCACGTGGCCACCAACACACATCGCAACATCATCAAGACACTTCCCAACAATTCCAATACTAATTCGTACGGGCACCTTGACGTGCTGTCGTACTGAAACGGGCTCTGCATATACGTTGTTAACCGGGTGTGTTATTAGACAGTGCCTTTAAATCGCCTTTGAAGCTCTGGTTTTGAATGTGACCATTAATTGCTACTGGACCTATTCTTGGTTGTAGAGTAATTTAGATCTGATTGCATGTAATGAAACAAGGCCTATAAGTACATGTAAATGTTTGAACACCAACGTGAAATGTTCTATAAATGCAGGTATATCTAAGCCACCTGACATTAGAATAACTGCTGTAGATACCTTTGGGAAACAGCCTAAAATATTTTTTAAAAGTTCTGACCGGTGACTTTTCGATAATGCTCTTTTGCTGTTGGGGGATTTTGATGATTTGGCTACTATTTAGGCCACTGGTTTTGCTGCCTAATGCAATGAGCATGTTGTTCAACCTTTGTTTTTCATTTAGTCCCAGTTTCTGGTTTAATGTTACTGTGCAATGTAGCTTTTGGAGCACCTCTTTGATAGGGGAGGCTCAATTGTGACGTTGCTGTAAATATGATTATTTTAGTAGAAATCTTCCATTTACCCCAATGAGTAATCAGACACAGTGGCAAATTCATTTGTTTTGCATTAAGTTATACATTAGAAACAATATGTAATTAAGTGAGGCCCTTGAGGGGTTTTAGGGATACAGGGATATTAGCCAAAAAGTTCAGGGATACGGGGTATTATTGTAAATATTTAAAGGGATACGAGATACTTGGATCAATTTTAGGGGTTTTCCAAATTTCGACATAGAAAAACAGATACAAATCCAAAAATTCCCCATAATATGTGATACAGACTATAATTTACGTTAAGCCAAATACCTGCCGGTCTCCCTAAAAAGCGACAAGAAGCGAAAAGAATTGACATGGAGCGTCAAGAGGATTTTATAAGCAATTTAATGCGTTTTTATGCAAGATTCACAGCAAAACAGATCATATCTGACATTTACCAGGGTTTTATATAAGTAGATGCAGTTACATTGCAAGTAAATATCAATTAACCCCCTTAAGTTTTGCCTGTGCGCTAAACGATAAGCGCCAAGAGATATTTCCTTAGCGACAAGAATAATTAAGCAAGGCTATCGGTAAACTTCGCAAAACATTTTCTAAATTTTATAGACGATACTATGATTTGATATCTAAATTCCAAGGTGGACTTAAATCTCTTTTGCGCCAAGGACTTTGGGAACCTGAATTCTATGGTGACTTGGTGTGTAGGTTGAGGAAGATTTTGGACTCTAATAATTTTTCAGTGCAGTTCATTAAAATAGTTTCCCATTATAAAAAGATTGGCTATACCATTAATGCATTGCAACAGACTGCATGCTTGGTGGTCAACCCATTCAATGTTGGCAACATTGCTTTCCTCTTTAATTGCACGCATAGGGTTGGAGTTCAGACTCAATGACGGTTCTGACTTAAAGCCTTATCTATTGATGAGATGGTAGGGACCTGATGCTTTGGCTGTTGTCAGGCCCCCAGGGGTTTACTGTTGAATTTCTTTTGCTCCGGTATTCAATTTTATGTACTGTTGAGTCCTTATCTTTGCTTTATTTCCTTTTTATATCTTGATTTATTTTTGGATATGATGTCTTTGTTTTGCTGAACATGCCATATTTAGCCTTACCACAAGATTGGATTTTAAAATGTATACAGCTGAAGGCATCAAACATAGCTATTGCATATAGCTTTTTCTAGTCATAAATCATTTCAATGTTCTAGGTAGTCATATTGTTCATATTAGAACTGTTTTAGTAAGTGTTAAGTGCAGGAAAATTTGAAGTCCAATTGAAATTGTTTGTGATCATCAAGAAAAATTTTCAAAACCAGAAGTTAATGCAGATGAAGTGAATAAATCAATAAGTTCAAGACTGAGTCTTCATGGAGCAAATGTAATTAGTTCTATCTAATTGTTTCTGATATTGCTATGCATCCAGTTGAAAATGTTGCATTGCGGACAGTCTACGAGACTCTGGCATTTTAGGGATACTTTCCATTACTTTTAGGGGTATGGCGATACAAGGCTTTCTGAACTTTGGGGATATTTGCCATATTTATTTTAGGGATATGGGATATTTTCCAAAATATTTAAAGGGATATGGGATACTGGGACCTCCCCTTCCAGGGCCTCTTTAGTATCTTCCTCTTGGCACCATATAGATAGGCATTATGCAGCATTTCATATTGGTCCTCGCTGTTTGCCATAGTACCTGTTTGCAGATATCCAGAATGAAAAGGGTAACACTTTTCAAAAGCATAGCAGGTAGTTATTTTGGAATATATAATGTAGCTTTCACATAGGTGATTCCATATACATGTAAATAGATTCTGAGCAAGATAGAACCTTTTATGCTTGCAGCAGGCGTTGAGAAATGGCATGTTCACTTAACCCTGTCATAATTAAAAGTTCGACCGGTGCTAGCAGGAACCTGACATGAATAGATCAACAAATCAATATGAGCGCTACATTGATTAGCTCCTCTACGGTACATGCGTTAGATGCGTACCAAAAGGGGAGCTAATCAACAGTTGCGCACAGAACAGGGAGCTAATCAATAAGGGGAGACCAGTCTATATGAGCACGCCTCTTTTACTTACTGACATTCGCAATTCCCGCTGCGCCTCCAAGGACAAAGAACAGTAACCACAGTACAGTAAGGCTCCTTGTAAAAGGCGCCAACATAATAGTGACAGTAAACAACGACTGTGATAGCGTCAACAGCCAGTCCTTCTTTGGTCCAAGAAAGTCAACAAGCAGACCAGCCAGGAAGGAGCCGAAAAATCCACCGATACCTCTAGCTGACACGGATCGAGTTATCTCCTCATAGGTTGCGTTAAAGGTAATCTTGAGATCTATTAGAGTTGGGCCTGGGATTTCTAGACAAAGCCCCTGAAAACATAAAAAAAGCAAATAAGTATGGCCAGGAAATGCCACAATCACAGACCGCAGACCAACCCATGGCACCACGAGGAAGAGACAGAGAACACTAACAGCCAAATGGCAGTAGGAACACAATTAAAGTAAAGCAACCGGCTCTCGCTTCCTCATTGAGATTATTGCAAAACTTGAAAGAACACTAATAGTTGTAAAGAACTTGCTCATAGAATCACACTGGTCAATGTAAACGCACCAGTGGCTGCTACAACGAGCTGGTGGTTGCATTTTTTCAGCACAGGTGGTGGCGTAAAAGGTAAAAAAAATCTATACCTGTTGACTTTATGATTTATTTATAAACTTGCATTTTTTTTATTTGTGGTGACACCTGGCGCACAGACCACCGGTAACATTGCCGTTTATGGCTCTGCCAAGCAATTGGTGATTTAGTTCATGGTTTGGACTGCAATTCCAACAAAGTTCTGGAGTTTTGCCGTGACAGGTGCTTTTTTCTAGTGTAACTGCCTAAATTGAGGGAAATATGCATGTCTAAGCACAGCTGTTATCATATGTACATGTAATAACATCCGAAAAACGATTACCTTTTTGTATCTTTTTTCTTGGTAAACAAGCTAACGTTTTATTGAGAAATTTTATTACAACGCACTGGGAGCATTTTTGACGCATTGATACAACGCACTGATGGTTGCCTATATGTGTCATGGTTGATGGTGCACCCTTACCACAGCATTCACTGTTCTTATAAACGGTACATAAATCGTTATTTGAGCCAGCACATTATATTTCAATACCAGGACGAAGACTCAGGTGAGCCTGTGCAAATGTACAGACTCGCCAGAGCCTTCTCTGCATAGAAAAAAATAGAGAGTAGTAATCGCTTTTGGATGTTATTTCATGGGACTATGATAACATAGCTACAGCTGTGCTTAGACATGCAGAATTTTCCTGAAGTTAGGCAGTCACAATTGAAAAAAGCACCTGTCACTGTCAAACTCCACAACTGTGTCGGATTTGTCGGTCAAACCATGAATTAAAGCGCCAATTGCATGGCAGAGCCTTAAACTGCAATGTTTCTGACGGTTTGTGCGCCTTGGGTCATCAAAAGCAAAATAAAAGCAAGCTTATAAAGAAATCATACAGTGAACAGGCATAGAGTTTGTGTTTTTTGTACACTGATGAAGGCTCAAGCGTGACTCTGCAAATGTGTAGCCTCACCAGAGTCGCTCCAGAGCTAGCCCTGTTCACACTTTGAGAGTGTTTCCGCCTATTTTTCAGATTGGCCCCAAAACTTTTAATTTAATGAGATTGTTTGTCACTTATGATACATTACAATAGTTAATAAGCCTCCATGCGAGCTTAAATTTGTGTGCTTCAACAACAGCAGAATCTAGGGCGTAGATTTGGTACCAGTAAAATGCAATTTTAGCACCCAGAGATATAGGCTGCTGTCTGTTCTAAGGCGGTGAATCTGTTGTGTTGATTCGTTGTTGATTTTACTCCCATTACAGGATTCTGTAATTGTTCTATATTTTGTTACTTTATGTCCATTCTTGTTTTGGGGAAGAGAGAGAGAGAGAGCTGGCTGCTTTGCTTAGTTTGTCTTCCTGGTGTCTCGTGATTGTTGTGTGGCTATTACTCTCAGTGCCATGGGTTTGTCTGCAGTTTGTGATTGTGATACTCACTTACTATTTTTGGGTGTCATTCATGCGAACAGCGAAGGCTTTGGCGAGTCTGCACATTTGCTTGGTCTAGTCTGAGCCTTCGTCACTGTTCAAAATTCTCATGTGGTGACTCAAATGGCGATTGAATGCCATTTTGTGCGTGCAGCGAAGTATCTGGCGAGTCTGCACATTTGCACAGACTTACACCTTAGCCTTCGTCACTGTACAAAATCTCTTGTGTTGCCTTAAATGGCGATTTGTGTGCTATTCGCGCCAGCATCGAATACCCTGGTGAGTCTGCACATTTGCGCAGGCAAAGTCACTGGACAATGTAATAAATAGCAAGATCTCTTGTGCTGGCAGCAAAGGCTCTTTGAAGTCTGCACGTTTGCACGGGCTTGCCTGAGCCTTCTTCACAGTATCGAAATATCATGTGCTGGTTGAAATGGCGATTTTTGTAACGTTTATGTGAACAGCGAATGATGTGGTGAGTCTGCACCAGCAACCAAAGGACTTCTGTGCAACCATCAGTGCGTTGTATCAATGCTTTAAAAAATGCTCCCAGTGCGTTGTAATAAAATTCCTCAATAAAACATTTGCTAGTTTACCAAGAAAAAAATACAAAGTAGTAATCGTTTTTTGGATGTTATTTCATGGGAATATGACAACAGCTGCGCTAAGACATGCAGATGTCCCTCAATTTAGGCAGTTACACTAGAAAAAAGCACCTGTCACGGCAAAACTCCAGAACTTTGTTGGATTTGCAGTCCAAACCATGAATTAAAACACCAATTGCTTGGCAGAGACATAATCTGCAATGTTACCGGTGGTCTGTGCGCCAGGTGTCATCACAAATAAAATAAATGCAAGTTTATAAATAAATCATTAAGTCGACAGGTATAGATTTTTTTACCTTTTACGCCACCACCTGTGCTGAAAAATGCAACCACCAGCTCGTTGTAGCAACCACCGGTGCGTTTACATTGACCAGTGTGAGAATGGATCACTGTGGTCAGTATAAACCAAAATAGTATACTTTGTGCCTTCTATGACTGCAACCAACCCGCTATTACTGCGCTGTTCGAGTACAGTGGTTTTCGTGATAGGTCTTCTTTATCGTCTGCTAGTTTATTTAAAATCAGTGTGGACCCAGATCTGTATGGTGTCTATTTCTACTGTTTGTATGCCAAAATTAATCCTTCATGTCAGCATTTAAACATGCAGCAGACGACTTCAGTAACAACAGTTTCAAAAGCCAGATTAATGAATAATATATTGCTAAACGAACATACCATTACAATATATGTAAGGATCAACATTAAGGTCCTTAATGTCTTTACATTGCTATCCATCTTTGTCACTTTTATCAGTTTAACACATTATATCATGTTTTTGTAAAGTGTCTACACACTACTAAGCAGGCATACATAGCCATATGTAATCTATAATTCACCTGAGCAACTTTCAATCAATAAAAATGTCTTCATTCATTCATGTGATGTGTTGCTTTAAAATCTTTGCAGCCTATTGTGTTTCGTGCTCATTTTATTAATTTATAGATTTTCTTAACTCGTTGATACTTTCTTTACCCAGGGGTGGGGTGGGGGCGATACAAAGGACTCAGATAGTCAACGAACACGGAGGTACACCCGCGGTCAGTATTTTTCATTTTTATAAAGGTACCGTGCTTTAGGTAATTCGTATCAATTATTAATAAGCTAACATTTTTTACCAAATATATATTTTATGCATACAAAATGTACTATCATCCAAGAAACAAGTTAACGTAAATATTGGATAAATAATATATTTTTATCAACAATTCAAATCTAAACCTCTCTAGCTCAAAAAGTGGTGAGATCATTAAGTTCAAGTATCTACTACATGTGAAATTACGTCGATGCGACGTCATCACCTCACAACGACGTCGATACGGCATGGCTTTAACGTTTTTGTCAAATAAATGCAGTTCCTTTTCCCAGAGACATTTACAATTAAAATAGGTAGATGTGCATGCCCCATACCCCTTTCCAGACACGATTCAGGCCCATTTTCATACACTAATATATACCCGATTGTACTCAAAGAGGAATATTTTCTTATTCTTTCTATATTCTATTTGTTTGTTTGATTTGATTCTTTACGTCCATCAACAATCTTTCAGTTGAAAAGGGACGGGTCTTCCTGGGTTGAACCAGTACTAAGCTAGGATAAATGTGTCTTGCTCAAGGACCACAACGCAGTGACGAACACGTCTTTCTATATTTTATAACAACAGAATGGTATGTAATTCCATGTATGTAATCAAGTCCGGAACGTCTTTAATCCAAAACAAAGTCATTGTAATCATGTACGTATAGAAATGGCAGATATTCTAACAACAGCTACCTCTATGGAAAAATATTTACATTTAGGTATGGGGGGGGGGGGGAATTAAATATAAATCTAACAAACCAACCAACCCATGAAACCCATAAAGACCAAACTTGAGTCTAGCTTATAATTTCGTTATGTTTATTTGGTTTTACCTTTGATGCCCTCCAAATGGATTCCCTTTTTCCCTTGATTCTCCAGTTCCCCAAAAATGTAAAAAAAGGTGTTATGTTCCTTGTTCGCCAAAACTGCCCCCTCGAAAATTGCCATTTGTTCCTTTCCTCCCCCTGTTCCCCTGTTCCCATAAATTCATGTTTCCTGCTTTTAATTTGAAACATTTGGTCTGCATTAACACTCAAAACTAAGGAAACCCCACGAAACGTCTTAAGATCCTGGAAGATGTCATACTTTGTAAATATTACTAAGCTAAATAAACGAACATACCATTACAATCCATATAAGTATCAACATTAACGTTTTTAATTTCTTTTCTTTACTCTCGTTCATTTTTGACACTTTTATCAGTTAATTTTCGACTTATTTAATAAAGTTCACATTATATCGGCTGTATATGTACATGATTTTTGCAAAGTGTATACACACTACTAAACATACATATGAATTATACACCTGCGTTAAGTTCACCTGAGTAAAAAAATGTTTACATTCATTAAAATGCAGCGTTGTATACTATCGTGTTTCGTGGTCATTTTATTGATTTATAGATTTTCTCTTTCCCCAAAAGCCCTTTACGGACTTCCAATGTACTGCTTGGTTAACATTCGGACTTAACAGTATTTCAAAAAAAAAAAAAAAAAAAAAAAAATCGCGAGATTATATTTTCGCGAATAGCGTTAAAAGACATACTTGCGATGTTAAAACTTCGCGACAGGGACCTGATTTACCTATATCAGTAAATGCCAGGGTTTTATTTTCGCGAAACGTCGCATCAATAATAAAACCCTTGCGAAAATTTCCAAATTTACATTATCCCATTTCGAAGCTGAATGGAATCTCCCACCGTTATCAATTGAAACTGTCCATTTCGGATTTAAGTGATGTTGAGTGTTTTTTTTATTTTTTTTTTATTATTTAAATTTAAATAGAACATTCTGCAAGCAAACAGTGGAGACCCTGATCAGACGCCGCGTTTTGCGGCGTCTGGTCTGGGTCTGCACTATTTGCCTACGTCCCACAGAAAGGACGCTAAATATATATAGGCTTATAAGGGTTAACAACAGGGCTGATACGACGCCAAGGACACAACACAGTGACACCGGTGAGGCTCGAATCCGCGGCCCCTCGGTCTCGAGTCCTACCACTAAACCACTGCGCTGCCAAATAAATGAAGAAAAGAAATACAAATGTGACCCGTCACGCAAAAAGGTACGAGTTGGGTGGACGACGTCATTTCGAGAAGAATACGTCGCGTCGCGCAAAAATAGCACACCTAAGCGTGTTTCAAAGAGAAGATTAACTTATTATAAAACCGATTCAAAAGCGTTTTTCATGTTGAGGTTTTCTGCCGCCAGACTGTCAAACATTTTATACGACATTAAATGGGTGGTGTGATGCTATAGTGAACTAACCCACATTTTTAGGAAATTTGGATTGTCTCCCCTACAAACTCTCCTTAATGGTCTAGTCAATGTGTCATTCAAGTACATGTGGAGGGAAATACAAACCATATGAACTAACCCTCACATTAAGAGCCTATATCTGCATGTTCTTGCTAAAATGATCTAACCAAGTATAGTGAAAGTTATACCACAAGTCGGTTTTGCTAAACCAAACTATCCTTTTGTCAACAATCAAGACACTTTAAAGGTCTTTGATGCAGGATCTGTCAAACTCATCATTATATATAGAAAAAGAATGTAGTTCTTTATTTTTACGTTAAAAAAATAAAGTTTCGAAAAGAAATGGAAAAACATGTGCAAGAAATAGGTTAGTTCACTTTAGCTCCTTTAATAATTTGTTGGTTGGTTCACAATTGAGTAATATACAGTTGTATACGGATTAATACCAAGAAAGCTGGATACTATGAATAAAAATGTTAAGCATTCATGGCTGCCTCCTTTGGTGCCCAAGCCTCAATGTAATTATGCCCCCAAAGGAACTTTGGGAGGCATATAGAAACCGCACTGTCCATCCGTCTGTCCCACTTCGTGTCTGGTGCATATCTCCTTATTCTTTGAGGTAGGACTTCAAAATTTGGTGTGTGAATGCATCTTGGGATGGTAAAGCTTCGCGTACCATTTTCATTCAATGTAATTGGACCTCTGACCTAGTTTTTATAGTAATCACACCGTCTGTCTGTCAGTCCGTCCATCCATCCCGCTCTTTGCCCGGTGCATATCTCCTATATTCTTTGAGGTAAGAATTCCAAATTTAATAAGTGGATGCATCTTGGGATGGCGGAACGTCGCATACCATTTTTGGGTCACTGTGACCTTGACTATGACCAATGGCCTAGTTTTAGGAAGTTATTGTGTCCAGAGTATATCTCTTATGTTCTTTGAGGTAGGAATTCCGAATTTGGTGTGTATATGGGTGTGTGGATGCATCTTGGGATGATGGAGTGTCGTTTACCATTTATGGGTCACTGTGACCTTGACCTCTGACCTAGTTTGTAGAATAATCATGTCTTGAGCATATCTTTTATATTATTGAAAGTAGGAATCCCAAATTTGGTGTGTGGATGCATCTTTGGATGGCGGAATGTCACATACCGTTTTCAGGTCACTTTGAACATTGACCTAGTTTGTAAAATAATCGTATCCAGAACATATCTCTTATATTATTTGAAATGGAATCACAAATTTGGTTTGTTGATACATCTTGGGATGGTGGAGTGTCCTGTACCATTTACGGGTCAATGTGACCTTAAACTTGACCTTTGACCTCGTTTTAGAATAATTATACCTGGAGCATATCTGCTTTATTATTTGCGGTATTGATCTCAAATTTGGAGTGTGAATGCATCTTGGAATGGCAGATTGTCCTGTTCCATTTTCCGGTCACTGTGACCTTGACCTCTGAACTAGTTTCTAAAATCGGCATTACTTCTATGTTCTTTGAGGTAGGAATTCCAAATTTGGTGTGTGGATGCGTCTTGGTAAGGCCAAGTGTGGCATACCTTGTTTGGGTCAATGTTACCTTGACCTCTGACCTAGTTTTTAGAATAATCATGTTTGGCGCATTTTTTTCTATATTATTTGAGCTAGGAATCTCAAATTTGGTGTGTGGTTGCATCTTTTGATGGCAGAGTGTCATGTATCAGTTTTGTGACCGTGACCTAATTTCTAGAATAATCCTGTCAGGAGCATATCTCATATATTATTTGAGGGAAGAATCCCAAATTTGCTGTATGGATACATCTTTGGAGGCTGATGTGTCGCATACCATTTTTAGGTCACTGTGATCTTGACTTATGACCTAGTTTGTAGAATAATCGTGTCTGGAGCATATCTCCTATATTATTTGATGTAGGAATCCCAAATTTGGTGTTGATTCCTCTTGGGATGGCGGAGTGGTGCATACCATTTTGGGTCACTTTGACCTAGACATTGACTTCTGGCCTCATTTCTAGGGTTTTCGTGTCTGGAGCATATCTCCTATAATACAGCTAACTTTCCTCAAATGTATCTTACGCTAGACCAATTCCTTTGGGAGCATTAGTCACGTGACTGTGACATTTCTTGTAAAACTATTTTTCATGCTCAACCGAGCTAAACATAAGATTTTAACTGCTCGTAATATTGATATAGCAAAAATCAATGGAAATTTCATCACCCAATCCAGTTATTTATTCCGCTAGTAGTAAAAATGTTAACATATTGAGCATGATTAATATTTCGTGTTCAGTTAAGTTGGGCATGGAAACATAACCTTGAGGCCAGCTCTCTTTCTCTTGTAATTTATTAATAGCATGGGCATGTTAACGTAATGGTATATGAAGTCTATTCCATCTCAATATGCACATACATTGTACTAGTCTTTTTGTAAAGCAGGTGTCCATCTAAAGATTTTTGAGTCATGAAAAAATGTTATGTGTTAGCTTTTGGTCCTACAATTAAATTATGGACTTTATCCGTGCAAATGAGATGAAGCCGAGTTTGGTATTTAGCAATTGACCTAATCTGACTCGTTATTACATTTGGTGACATGAAACTTGTTTGTTGTTCAGATTTTGTTCACTGTTTGGCAAGTCATTTTTAAAACAAAAATTGACTTGTTTAGTTCATTGTGGCACAGTAGAGTGTGCTAAGAATAATGAATCACGGCTAAAGTGAACTATCTCACAAAATTGTCGTTTAAAAAAAACAAAAGTAAGGTAGGACAGCAGGCATAAGTAAAAAATGATGTCTTATATGTGCTTCATAAAGTCAGCAAAACCATTTTTCAACTCAGCATGTTGTTTAGCTTGGGGAAGAAAAACATGAACTATCTTGATTTTCTCCGTTATATACATTTGTGGCTTGGTTAGGTTTAGCATCACACCACCCAAATGTCCCTTTTTTAATGTTCGTAAGTTAAAGTTGGGTCGAGAATCGTCCACGCAGTTCAGTTTATGATTAGATCTATATTTCTCATCTGGTTTTCATGGTTTAGGCCTACTAATTTAAGGGCAGTTGTGGGTTACACTTCCCACATTAAAATCTTTTTAATTCTTTGCAAAAGTTTGGTTTATGTATGTACTGTCAATTTATGAAATAAAAAGGATATGTCACCACTCTCGATTTTTCATAATCTCATATGGAAGTTTTCGGCATTTTACAAATTTTCGGAAAAAACAACAACTGATGTCCTTAATATTAAGTTAAAATAGTTGTAAAATCTTTATTTTAATTTCAGTTAGATTTATTATTATTATAAAAGTGAAAATTTATTTGTTTTCCCTGGCCTTGACAAGATTTAAGTTTATCTGATGACGTAGTGATGATGTCATCAGGCAAGAACGAATTTTTGCTACAGTTTTTCTTTAACGAATAGTCAAGTGTATTATGAGTACAGCAGAAGCATGAGAAAGTGTTTTGTGAAAAATTCAAAAATTGCTTTTGGGAACTTAAAGAAAATAAAAAAAAACATATGGAACAAAAATCATGATTATGCCATGTGATTTGAAATAATTATAAGCAAATACTTTAATATCGCTGCAATGGTGTAGGGGTCTCACGCGAATGGCCCAAGTTCGATTCCGAGCGTCGGTATATCAATTTTTTTTCTGCTTCTTTTTAGGCTTTTATATGTACTTTTTTTCTGTAGACAAAATAATATTGACAGACCAATAGTATCTGCATCTTCCAAACAAAATATTTAACCCCCCCTCCGTCATAAATAAGAAAAAAATACCGTTATGCATCCTTCATTAGGTGGGACTAAGGGTAGCGGGGCTATAGTTTTACAGCATCATCTTCACGGCATTGCGCTTTACGCTTACCTACCGGGAATTGATTGACGCTTTAAGTATTGATATGAACGCGAAACAGTCCCGAAGAGCTTCGCATATTCATGTACCAGCGACGATCTGACCCGCAATACTTTGCCTGGACAGACATGGAACCTTCCAAACTGTTAACCGGTCGGTTTTGCAGCTCTGTGCGGAGGCGCCTTTAACCCATCGTATGTAACCATGCCCATCATGTATCCATGCCCCAATCGGCGGGAACACGATTCTAGTCAAGCGCGTTTGCCGCCTTAGTTCATTCTTGTTAGTTTAGTGTACAACGGAACACCGATGGGGATACATCATATCCACAAGTCCTATTTCCCGACTGTTTAGTTTTGAATGACAGTGTACTTGTAAGGTTGAACACGGTATTATACATTTTTAAGCATCATAAAAAACATCCATAACATATTGCCAAGCTACAACAATCCTTCAAATAAATAAAATGCAGGAAGAGGCTGATATGGTTCGTATGCTTGTAAGTTTCTACACACCAAACAGCTGAACGGGACATTATTATTCGCCACTCTGTGACGTCGCCGTTTAAAACAGTGCACTTCCAGATTTTTGCAAAGAATATTATGACGAAGTTAATGGGTGCATTTTTACAAAACTTACACGGATGAAAAGCAAATAGAAAATAGCAATATTCAATTAAATATTAAAATAATTACGCTTTTGGTTCTCAAGGAGAACGCGTTTAAAGTGGACGTTAATTTTTCAAATATCACGATTCCCATTGACGCTGGTTTTAACGTTACCGAAAAAATGAAATTTTAATTTGTCTTTGTGTTTAAATGACTACCATGCGAAAGCAATAGACACCAGGAAGCTACAATAAATATGTTTATTGCGTAAATCAATTTGCTTTCATTTAGTACTTTTTTCATGATTGAAGCTTCTATAGTTTTGCGACAATAATTTTTGCAAAAAATCTAGAATTACACTAATTTAAACGGCGACGTCACAAGTAGGCGATTATTTATGTCCCGTGACTGTACATGCAAAGTTTCAAACCATCAGTACAAACTGTATAGGTGAAGGGTTTTTTTATAAACACTTATCACATGCTTTTAGTATGCACGTTCAAGCTTGTGTATAAGCGCAAAACATAAAATATCGACAAGATAAATTTGAGAATCATATTAAAATCCCATGCACATGCCAACAATCAATATCATGAGACATTGGTAGCAGTCGATGGTCACGACTAAAAAGTGACTGAAATCAGTGTGACTGAATATTGTATATCAACCATTTGCGCATCTGTATGATCTGTAAGCAATGACAAGTTTCAAACCTGTCTATACACTTAAACTGTAGGAAGAGCTGCACACACATAGCATCCGAGCAGAATCTCGCACCACAAACAACACAGGTCACTAATCTATGCTCATCACTTTCTCTGAAAGGCGGGTGACAATAAACAATATCCTAGCAGAAAGCTGGTGGAAATAGCACAACAAAGTATACACATTCTAATATTTGCTAACTTCAACTGATTATGTAGTAAATGTACACATGTTTGAGAAAACAAAATTTTCTTTTACGTCATGGCTATGCGACGTTCCCGTTGACTTTAACGAAAAATCAGTTTTTCAGTATTTTGCAGTTTTACTATAATTATCACTTTTCAGGAAGTAAGAGACCTTGGCTAATGAATAAATTTTGTTTGTTGCGTTTTTCAATTTCCTTTCCAATGGTATCCTTTTTATCAAGTTTGATGCATTAACAGCGAGTAATTTTTAAACAACACATGAAATATGTCAGTGTGAAGTTGTTGTTTTTAAAGTTGACTAAGTTTTGACACTATAGTGTAGTTGAAGGCTAGAAAAATATCTGGTGCGAGATTTGAAGAAGAAATAGAGGAGGAAAAATGAGAGGAATAATAAATAGAAAGAGAGAAAACAAAATTGATTACAACAAATACATTGCAACGTCCTTTTGCAATATTTTATAATGCGTGTTAATCTGCTGGATTTTAAGATGTACATGCAACGTTACATCAAAGAAAAGTTTGTGACGCTTTAGGGCGGTACCCATCTTCTTTGGACATTTTGAGACACAAAATGATCAAGAACCCACCAATATGTTAATATGTCTTGGTTCGTCATAAAATTCTCTATTCAAAAAGCGGAAAAAGTGAATTTCACTATATGACACCCAACTCGTCCCTTTTCGCGTGACGAGTCACAAATACAAATGTATAATAAATAAATAAATAATAAAGTGTTCCCTCAAGCAAAGCATATCTCCTATACCAATATACAACTGTACATAGTCTATACAAGGGATACAAGGGAGTAAATAGTTTAAGAGTCTGAAAAGTGCTAAAACTGTTTAATAGAATAAGCCATTAAACAGTGCAGGCCCTGATGAAATGCTGCGTTTTGCATTTTTTACTGTTTGCAAAAATACCCATTTGAGGGGTTTACCATCTACAAAAAGGTTAAACGTCACGTTACAAGATTTATTTTCGCCAACTCTTTATTTTGTTTACCCCTTCGCATTAAGAAAAGTATTTCTATCATCCGTGAAAAGCGACATATTCTTATTCGACAGTATTTAGAATAAAGTGCACATTAGGATTTGGATTTTTTATAGTGGTTATCTACGTTATCTGTACATAATTTACAACCAAGATACTTTACCCACAAGTCATCACCTGACCCTTCAAAATGCTATATGACATGTGTAAACATGTTCGGTTGTCACAGGAAGCCACAATTATGCTGAAAATAAGCCATTTCTGTAACATTGAAAAAATAAACACATTTTCACAAGGTTATTTCAGATAAATAAGCATCATTTTATAAATTTTAAATGTTATAAAACTAGTATGTTTCTTAATCTTTCAAATGTTTTTACCTCTTGAAATTTAATAAAGAATTAATAGTTATTACGCCAAGTTGTTTGATTGGCATGCTCCGTTATACGTTTTGTCCAATAGCTTTTACCGTAGCGCATTCGGTAGCGAGTCCGACTGCAGATCTAAGGGTTGTGAGTTCGATCCCGGCACGGTCCAATACGTTCATGGAGACTGATCATGAAATAATTTATACTGTCTGGCATTCTCCTCCTTTCGTTGAATCAAGAAGGATTGTTGTCAGATACAAGCACGAAACACTGGTTAAATGCTAAGTAAAGATTGCTTGCTTTAAATACCTTTAATAGAGGTACATGCATAATTAACATAATGTACTAATGAAAATATGTGTTGTAAATGAAGTGATTTTACAGTAGAGCTTATGTAGTTTCCTTGTTTTGTATTAAACTTATCATAACAAAAAATATAAATATGCCTTGTTGTGCTAAATTGTTTATTCCTTGGCTGTTTATTATTATTTATACAATAAGCGTTGCGGACACTACAAATTTGGCAATAGTTGAAGAACATTCTCTCAAATGACAAACATATTTTAGTTTTGAACTAACAATGTTAAAACCAAAGTTCCAAGGAGTCAGGGTGTGTAAGGGTTAAGTTTGCTTGCAAATGGATATAAACTTATTTCCCTTGAATATAATATACCTGAAAAATGTTTTCCCTGGTCCCCGAGTCTTGGATTGCGGAAGAGGGCCCAAAGACAAATAGGCAGTCATGTTGCACAATGAAAAATTCCAAGGAGTCAGGGTGTGATGGCGTAATGATCAAAATTTGATCGAGCCAGTAACAAGAGATAGATAGATAAAGTGGTGTTTATCAAAATGAAATCACAATTAAAGCCCTTAAACGACCTCATTGATTACGTCATTTGTGAAAAGTGATCTTTTTGAAATTTTCAAAAAACTGGATATTAGCAATGTTGTCAATAAATTAATAATCATTGAGGTACAAGAGACAGGTCCACAATATATTCAGGAAAGAGGTTGCGTAGAGTAGTGTGTTGTCACTGTTATGCCAATTAATTTTAACCGCCCCATAATGAGCAACTTGGATTCTAGGCGGTTGATGCAGATACGTGACGATTGTATAATTTATTTAACTTTCTATAATTTTAAATATATCCTTAGATAAGATGTTTCCTTATTGTTTTTAATGCTTTTTACTCTTCAAAAATGCAAACTATCAACAGCTTATTTATATAGACAAACATGAAAGGAATTATTATTCTCCACTACAAGGCAAGGCTCTAGAAAAGCAATATGATTTGAGAATAAGGACAAAAAATGTCTCAGTGTGGTCTCTTATAGTGACAAGTGATATATATTATGTATGGACTATGACATCCCTTTACCATGTGTTGTGACAAAAACACCACCAACACTAGTACTTTTAATATGAAGGCTTTGAAGGCATTTAGTCATGATGCCCTTAGTCATTGTAAACCAGCAACACTATTCTAACCAACAGTTCGTTTATGTGTGTCTTACTCTAGTGTCCGCAACCGAACTGACAAATGACCTTGTGTGTCAGGGGTTCGGTTCCTGGTGCACGTCTATTTCCAGATTTCATCTGTAGGTAAAGCTGTATTGTGAGTTATTGGTTGTTTCAGCAGTGGCACTATGATAATGTGTTCTTGTGCGAGGCACTTAACCATCTTTGCTTAGTAATGGTTACCACAAAGGAAACTGTCCTTCAATGGCCTTAACTGGCGGACTTAGACATTAATCATTTTTCCCATCGGACGAATGAGCTGATTTCAGTTTGTTGCTACGAACCAGTGACCCCAGGGGGATACTCTGATATTTTCATACATACGTAGGCTCGGGTCAATTTGTTTGGGATAAAATTTGAATTTCAATATTTTTTTGGTTTTCAGAAAAATGAATATTTTTTGGGATATGAAGATTTTGTGGATATTTTTTGGGGTCATCAAAAAATTGGACTATATTTAGGGGTCATTTCTATGCATTTCAGGGTCTTTTCTTAAGGTCAATGTACAGAATGGAGTTATTTTTCGGGTTGCTAAAAATTAAAATATTTTTTGGGGTGCTTGAAATTCCTGATATATTTGGGCGGGGGGGGGGGGGGGGGGGGGTGAATGGTAGATGCTGGGCCCGAGCCTACGTAAGAGGAAGAAATTATAGTACCCCCGCCCCGGTCAGTGACACGGCGTCTATGAGCAGCTTAGAACTAAACTTGGTCAAAGACTCCGTTCAGGTTCGTTGTGCAGACTACACAATATGTTCTTAGTATTGTACAGTATATATAGAAACCTTCACAATGATATCGCGCTGGCACGTCTTAGTATAGCTAGTACCAGCTGTACGACCTTGATGGTTGCCTGGCTTACAAACGCGATGGGACCTGTCAATATCTACTATGGTCAAAGGAACCCCTAGTTTGTCACCATACAATTCCACCATAATCAGCATTATTAATTATTTATGGGCCGCGACGCCAGTAAACCTGTCTTCGATGTTTCCGACAAAGCAAGACTCAGACATGTCTCCTCCGCTACAGAGACTAGCTAGACAATTGAAATTTTGCTTGTAGCAAGTGTATATAAGATATTTTCTGAAAAAGAAAAACAAAGGCGCTTAACAGTCTGCGTGGATGTGCAGGCTGGCCTGCACCTTTGTTGTTCGCAAACCCCGAATACAGGGTTTCTCGCGTTTAGTGCCATTTAGTAAAGTGATTACTATTAATTCTAACACATCTCGCCTATAGAGCCAACGGTAACAAACTGTGATATATCGGGCAATAATTCACAGCTAAAGTGTGTGATAGCTGACGTCACTGGAAAAACACGTCATTCATGGCGTTAGACGGTGTAACGTCGTTTTTACGTTTGAAAGACGTTACAATTACATGTAAACCTATGCGACGTAGTCTAAATATTGGCGGGAGTTCTTCAGTGCAATGGCGGAAAGTTGGAAGAAGCTGAAGACTTCGAATGTGTTTTTGTCGTTTATTGTGTTTTAGAATTGAAATAGATCAGCTCCATTTCGTGAATTGTTGAGTAATAATTCACTGTTTGTCGGTCAGTTGTACGAAGATAAATCACTTGCGCTGTGCGCTCGTGATTTGATCTTCTTTACAACTGATCTCCAAACAGTGAATTATTACTCAACAATTCACTGCTTGAGCTGATCTATTTCTTAAACAATTAACTTAGCCATTAAAAACCAGATCTTTTTATGTAGATAAATTCTGGTTCCCACCCCTAGGTCTATCTAGAATCTGGTACAGGCTAATCCAGGTGGCCAAGATTTTGACCGTGAGATTTGTCGAGAATCTCGGAATAGGGGTAATATAGGGGGGAGCTTAAATTGTGACAAAATGACACCGAATATCGAAAGATAGATAGATAGATAGATAGATAGATAGATAGATAGATAGATAGATAGATAGATAGATAGATAGATAGATAGATAGATAGATAGATAGATAGATAGATAGATAGATAGATGGATGGATGGATGGATGGATGGATGGATGGATGGATGGATGGATGGATGGAGGGGTGGGTAAGTGGGTGGGTGGATGGATGGATGGCGTGAGTGCCCCCGGGTCCTGTTATAAACTACTTTTCGCGATAAAGGGTCCTTTACACATTTTAGTGTTCCCCAATCATTTTGCTAATTTCATATTTTACACGAACCCAGATAGAGGGAGATAAATCTTAGGGCAAAATGGAGGACGAAAACTACTCGCTGAAAATCGAAGCTACAGAAGTTATCAAAGAAATAAAATTTGCTGTTCAGCACGTGTCACTGTCAGAAAAACTAAAGAATACTGATGAACTTGTATTCATGAATATAGAAACCCTAGAAAAAAAGAAATTGTGTGTAGAATTATCAGCAAAAGGCTTTCTGGTAAGACACCGTTTCGCCACATATGATTTCGTACTAGAGTGTATTAATAATGGGAGGAAGACATTAATGTCACAGGGTCTAGGTGCTCGAAGCTGGCCTTTACAGCGATGTAGTAGAGTTTTTCCCTGTAGATCCAGCGACAGGGAGCACAGTGGCTCAGTGGTAGAGTGCTTGACTCAAGACCGAAGGGCCTCACTGGCGTGTCCTTGAGCAAGAATATTAATCCTTGCTTAGTACTGGTTCAACCCAGGAAGACCTGTCCCTTTATAATTGAAATATTGTTGATGGATTGTAAAGAATCGTATAAAAAAACAAAACAAGATCCAGCGACCTGGATTTGATTTGATTTGTTTACCTCAGCCCTAAAAAGGGCATGGTAAAGTTCCCAGGAAAAGGACACTTTAAGCCCATGACAGCAGGCAAAGAGGGCACATTTGAATGTGCGGTGACAGGGTAAGAGGGCACTTTTGAGTGCAACTTTGAAAATTAAATATGATATTGCCAAATTTAAATTTATGCAGCTGTTATCTGTCTTTTTTAGAACAAATTACTAATTTAATTATTATTTTAGAATTTTCAAACTGACTGTTGATTCAGTGTTGAACGGCAGTTTCTGACTGTTGAATGGCAGTTTCTTGACTCCTATTTATGAGCACAAACTTATTTGATTATAATGGGTCTGTTTCAGATAATTGGAAAATATAATGGACGTCACTTTTTTTCGACTTAGTTGAAATCGGGGGCACAAAAAAATCGAAGTTTTGGAAAATAATCTAACATAATTTGATGGTCTAAGTTATCACATATCATTGTAAAAGTTTGAAAACTTATCATAAAATCATTTTCTGGTCAGATTATTTTTTTTATTTTTCTATCTACAGAGCTATAACTGCTTACCTTGGTGAATCTCGCTTATCCCAGTATATTTTTTGGGGCCTAAACAAATCCTATTTACAAATCCCTTTGCTAAAATATTTTTTTTTTCACATTACAAATAATGGAGCTTTGGGTGCAAAATCCAGGGAAACAACTAACATGGGCCCAGTAGCCTAGTGCCCCTAAATTTTGGGCTGGGCCCCTAAAACTAAATGTTTAGGGGCCCAGCTTGCCCCTGGAAAAAGGATGGTATGAAAATGTATGAAGTCTTGTCAAATCTGACACTAGCTGTTGGAAGTTTACAAATCTTCATTTAGCTAATTACAATACTGTTTATTAACCCTTAAAACGCCATTCACGACTGCAGCAGACGAAAAAAATTGCGACATCTTTCCTAATTTTCGAAGAAAATAAGGTATGATATTACATAAGAATCGTCTGCAAGCAGACGATTCTCATGAAATACCATGCCTTATTTGTTAATTTTGAAAAAAGCAGCAAAATTTGAAATTGATGTCTGCTGCAAATTATAGGTGGCGCTTTTTAATTAATACTTGGCAATGCTGTTGAAATTTGTTTAATTTTCCACCGAATCCTGGGCCCCTTAGTTTTGGGCTGGGCCCCCAATCATTTTGTTTTAGGGGCCCAGCTTGCCCCTGGCGAAAAAAAGGTTAGTCTGTTTCCCTGAAAATCTCTGCTCCAGGTTGTTGGAAATGACTATGACACAGTGACAGAGACAGATGGTACCCACTACGAGACAATTTACAGCTTGTTAGATAATATAAGCTGTGGCTACCGTAACACATTTGGCGATACTCTGATGAGAAAACTACGACATTTACAGACTGCCTCTGAGGACACCTGACAGCATCTGAGACAAGGTTGAATATAACAAGATAATACGGGTTAATCCTTTGCTTGTAGCATGGTTACAGGAATGCTAGACATGTGAGCATACTTTCTCTTAGCTGCACTCTGCATTTTGGCCTATTCTTACCCTTTTTCTCTCGCCAATACAGTAAAACCTGTGTAAAACGGCCACTCAAAAATAGACAAAACAAAGATCTTAATAACAAATGGTAGCTTAATGAAGGTCGAAAGTATTGCAGAATGCTCCAATTGGAGCATTCTGCAATACTTTTGGACTGTATTAAGTGTTAATTGCATCCTAGCTTAGTACTGGTTTAACCCAGGAAGACCCATCCCTATATAACTGAAAGATTGTTGATGGGACGTAAAGAATCAATTCAAATCAAAAAATCGAAAAAAGTGATAATTGGTCATGAAAACCAATTTTTGGTCTTTTTTGAGAGTGGCCATTTTACACAGGTTTTACTGTACAAAGTACATGTACAGGGAGAGCTACAATGTATCATAGTCACCAACTCACAGTGGCGTTAGCATCAATAACCTTGAAACCAAGGTCACAGGCTAGTAGTATAATTCTTTCAGCTAATGCTTTTACTAATATATACCTTCAGAACTGATCAGGACTTTCGTTTAGAGTGCTTAACAGAAAACTGTTTTTTTTTTATTTCTCAATCAAAATAAATCACGGGTGGTAAACCTAGGAACTACCACGAAATTGTGTTAACGTAATTTTGTTCCCAAGCCACATCCGGGACACGTCGTGGTAGTTTCCAGGCCGAAAATTGGATAAAGAAAGGTTGGTGTCACTTTCATTTTTGTTTTATTTTACAACTAAGAACGAACAATGGTAAAATCCGACAATGTGGTTCCGTGTAAATATGTCTCAGCGTCCCCTCTAGCACAAAATTTTGTTTGAAAAGTTATTTTCTTTCTTTAGGTTCGTATTTCCCCACTGAGCATCGGACCAACTTTCCCCAAAGTTCGAAGGATTTTAGCCCATATCTGGCAAATTAAATGGAATTTGATATCATTTGGCGATGGAAATGATAAAAAGACCCTGAATAAACATTCCTACACAGAAAAAAAAAATCTGAGCATTTACTCGTAAACGATTCATGCCCCGTTCTTCCTGTGTGGTAGTTTCCAGCTCATCGTGGTAGTTAAAATGTCATCGAGGTAGTTTCCAAGACTATGAAGGAATTTAGAAGTAGTTCGCATCAGCAGATGATCACTATTCAGGGGCTACTTCATTTTTATAAAGACAGGGTGTGCGGGCCGAACCTTGACCTTTAATACCCCTCTTATTCAAACGAAGACCTTTTCAAACAACCTTTTTGCCAATTAACAAATGTCGACTGCCTGAATTTTAATTTTAGTGGGCTATTGAAATGATGAGAAGAATGAAAGGAAGGGATATTCACATATTTTGTTTTTGAATAAACATGCTTTTTAATTATCAAATAACATGCCCGTTCATCGTCGCACTCACATGTATATAAAAGGTGTCCCAACCTGAGGATATTTTCTTTTTTTCCGAAGCGCAAGTACTAACGATACTCTGGGCCAGTAGTCTTAGCCTGCCATTTTATCTTAAAGTTGACTGAAGATGGAACAACGTAGCGAGTGACGCAATTTTTTATATCATTTTTTTGTCTGTTGCTTGGTCCACCACGGCTCAACTGATTACCTTCTTTTGCTTTAGATTTCCAGAGGTGTTGTTTGGCAGTCCATGGCATGATCTCCACCTGTCAAGCATCACATTGAATCTCTTGTCCTAAGCTTAGCTTCTCATGGTGTTGAAAAGTTGATTTATTTGTGAACTGTGGTAATTAAAGCTGCATAGTCTGTAACTTTTGATCTTTTAATTTTAGAACTAATGTTTCTATTTTTCAAGAACACAGTAAAAAAACAAAAATTCAGGTATACATTTTACCAATTTCGTAAATCTTAACAAATTATCAGTATCAAAACAACAGTATTTATGTTTAAATAAACTGTCCATAATTATTGGAGGGACGCAAATAATTACCAACGAGACAAAAACACACCTGTTTTATAAGACAATTCACTTTTCCGTGCAGTTTTAGCTATAGTGAACAGATTTATTGTGAAAACATAACTTAATTTTACTTTTACAAATGATTTAAAAAGAAAATAAAAAATTTCGAAAAATGTTCATAGTTGCAGACTTAGTCTCTTTAATTGACGAGTTCGAGGGTTATCATGCGAAACAAACAACCACTATAATGTTTTGTAACACTTCAGAAAAGTAGCCTACAAAGTCTTGGAAACTACCACGATAGCATTTTAACTACCACGATGAGCTGGAAACTACCACACAGGAAGAACAGGGCATGAATCGTTTACGAGTAAATGCTCAGATTTTTTTCTGCGTAGGAATGTTTATTCAGGGTCTTTTTATCATTTCCATCGTCAAATAATATCAAAATCCATTTTATTTGACAGATATTGGCTAAAATCCTTCAAACTTTGGGGAAAGTTGGTCCGATGCTCAGTGGGGAAACACAAACCTAAAGCAAGTAAATAACTTTTCAAGCAAAGTTTTGGGCTAGAGGGGACGCTGAGACATATTTACACGGAACCACATTGTCGGATTTCACCATAGTTCGTTTTTAGTTGTAAAATAAAACAAAAATGAAAGTGACACCAACCTTTCTTTATCCAATTTTCGGCCTGGAAACTACCACGAGGTGTCCCGGATGTGGCTTGGGAACAAAATTACGTTAACACAATTTCGTGGTAGTTCCTAGGTTTACCACCCGTGTATATGAGCACCCAAAACATATACTAAAATTATGGGTATTAAGAAAATATTTACAATTTTACGCTGACATTTTTGTTTGGCTGTGAGAACTGATCCATTTATTATATCTAGCTCCTAGTTACACTTTTTCTTTTAACCTTTTTCATTCCGATTGATTATCCCATACATATTGATAAGATAAGTATGGAATAGTACATAATGTTTTTAAAGGGGATGATGGTCAAACTTATTTTATAAAATGATGTATTTCTGTCATTGAAGATTGTTTTTATCTTGGCAAACAGTGCAGACCCTATGCGACAATTCATCTGAGTCTTCCCCATTTGCCAAAGCACCTGTTTACTAGTACCCATAATGAAAAGGGTTAAGTTTAGACAGTAGCCTTTAGGTCAAGGTTATTGACCAGTATCTATTCTAGGATTTGAAACCCGGGGGAGTGGTGGGGGGCACTCTTAACTAAAGGCCTGTCTTTCCTCTTTTATGGCTACTTATGAATGCACAACTTTATTAGAATGTGGATGATAAAAAAAATAGAGATGCATGTATCAGGTCATTACATGTACATGTATCGTATAAACCCTAAATATTAGGACTTGTTTCCCACCTTACTCATTAAGTTCTGATGAGTCAAGCCTCACATTTTATCTCTTTTCCCCAACTCGTTTAATAAATTCAATAAGACATGAGCACTCATGTAAGATCCTCTATTTATCAGTTACCTCTCATATTAACTGCATTATTGCATGTTGCCTGATAAATGTTGTCTATCTCATGGCCTGTGCCTTTATCAAGTCATGATGACGTTGCACTTTTTGAATGACATCGCTAATGGTGCTGAATCAATACAAAAATCACGTCATACAGGTAGTCGCTAGTTTGAAGAGTGAAACAATGGGTAAACTGATAAATAGAATACCAGGTTCACATCTTTTGGTAACAAGTTTACCAGGCTCGGCTTTGAAAATGCTTGTTGAATCGCTTGGCGTGACTCGCGATGTCAACAAGTGTTTTCAAAGCCTGGCCTGGTAAACTTGATATCAAAAGACACTCACCTAGTATTCTCTATAACTCCTTTAGTGGTCTGAACACTGTTAACTCTTTGGTCGGAATATTTAGGGTTTATATTTTCTTTGCTAGTTAATTGAATTTTTTTTTTAAGTCCGACTGAGCTCCTAGACATGAAAGCTTGGCGTGTTTGCCTGCATGGGTATGACTTATATTTCTCTTAGAATGCTGTATTTACATAAAATCTGTTTTTTTTTGTAACATAGATTATTAGAACATACGTTTAGATAGACTAAAATTTCAGCGTAAAATTGTCAATATTTTCTTAGCCATAACTTTTAGCATATGTTTTGGGTGCCCAAAAGAACCGTCTCATTGAGACGGTTCTTTTGAGTACCCACAACATATGTTTTGGTTGAGAAATAAGAAATTGATTTTTCTGTTACGCACTCTTAACAAAAGTCCTGATATAATTTTTTCAGAAATTAAGTTTATTTTTAACCCTTTCCCAGCGATTTGTGACAAATACACAGGTTTAGATAGACAAAAATTTTCAGCGTAAAAATGTAAATATTTTCTTACCCATCAGTTTTAAGGTATGTTTTGGGTACTCAAAAGAAAGGTCTCATTGAGACGGTTGTTTTGAGTACCCACAACATATGTTTTGGTTGAGAAATAAGAAAATTAAATTTTTGCTACACACTCAAAACTAAAGTCCTGCAAATAACATCTGCTTTCTCATCTGGTTTGTACTTCGGTAACCATTGTTATGAACTCAGATTATCAGCAGTCTGATCAGGGTTCATATTGTTTCATTCCATGATGATAGTACAGACATTTTCATAACAAAAATATTGGCATGATACTGAAGGGTTAAATATAAGAATTACAATGACATGAGTCGTTTTTCTGAATGACCGACCACTTTTGGTTATAATTTCTGCAAAGTCCCAAAATCTGCTTGTATTTATAAAAAGATTAACACCAACTCTTTTCCTGCTAGTGGCAACATTTGTTGTCTGCTGATAACCTTTGCAAACTGTTTGGACCTAGATCAGAACTGACAGAATGTCCGCCCTGATCTGGATCTAAAATGGTGATTGTGTCCTGAAAGACTTTTTTGAAAAGTTGATTTTGATAAAAGTCAGCAAACGACAACAAAAGCATGAAAATATCATTAAACAACAACAAAAGCAAAAGCATGAAACCGGGCTGCGTAGCGCAGTCGGTAATGTGTCTGGCTACAGATGCGTGTCTGACTGCAGATCCAGGGGTCGCGAGTTCGATCCTGGCCCGGTACCACACTTTCGTGGAGATTGATCATGAAATAATTTCTACGGTCATTCTCCTCCCTTCTGCTGATTTATTCAAGAAGGGTTGTTGTCAGTTACAAGCGAAAGTATATGCACAAATTACTGGTTAACCGCTTGCTCAAGCCTGCCCAGGAAAAAGTGTGGTTAAGTGAACTGACCGTCCCGCAATGACCATAGCTGTTGACATGGGACGTAAAGCAACAAAAACAAACAAAACAAAACAAAAGCATGAAAAATTACCCAGTATGTAAAGAGTTAAATATTGGAGCCAAATGCTGACTTTCAGACAATTTGCTCATTTCCTTGTCATTTTTGAAGTAAAATTCAAGCTTCAAAGTAAGTAAGTTACTAACTATATAACATGTTCTGCCTCATATATAAATTATAGTCTTGCTTGAACTACCAGTAGTTAGCAACTCACTATAATGCTAAATGGCTTGTGTCTTGTAGATGCTAGTGTGATGTCTAACAAACATACTTTCAATTTGACCATTTCTTTTTTTGTATTACTGCTGAAAGGTACATGTCACGATGTACTTATCGACGTACCTTTTCAACTTTTGACTGCAATGTTGACTTGCAATAAGGCAACATCACATTGAAAAGATTGGTATAATAATGATTGATGGTCAGAAAAACATAATTTGAATTTTCCCAAGATGCTATATTGAAGAGCAAAATTCAGGCTGATATGAGACAACATACCTGCATTCAAAATAAAAAAAAACGATGGCAAAAGCTGAAGTCCATACATGTACATTTGTATGTTGCACATTCTGTTAATTAGGATTTGAGTTGCACAACTCAATATAAATGACATTGTTTAACAAATTTTTATTTTCCAACTTTGTAAAAGTGGATGAGGCATGTTGCTTTCTGCTTGTTCTTCATTCAATCCATCCATCTGGCATACCTTGTTAGCAGGATACATGTACATGTATCTCAATTAGTAAGCTGTATGAGCCAAACTTAATTAGTAACTTGATAAAAGCTGGGGAGGAGATAACCACAATCACTCCTGAAGGAATTCTGGTAAGTTATAGGAGTTATGGCCCTCTTTTAACTCTTTGAGTTTGAATGCTTTTATTGTCATCTGTTGCCTTTTTTTTATCAAAATTTACTATTTCAAAAATTCTTTCACAGGCACTATCAGAGTATCAAACTGTTTGGATCCAGATCAGGACCAGCATTATGTTGGTCCTGATTTGGGTCCAAACTGTTTGCAAAGATATATCTGCAGATGACAAAAGTTGCCGCTAGCAAGGAAAGAATTAAGAAAAAGTACCACCCTTATGGACCAGCATGTGGTTGGGGGCACAGAGTTTCACAAACACAATCTGTGGCTTTATTTACGAATTGAAAGTTATTTTTCTGTGTTTCACTGAGGTATGAAATGTTGGGAAAATTGCATCTTATTTGCATGAAAACGAAGGGTATTCATGTTAAAATTAGATGTTATTTAAACTACATTTCATACCTCAGTGAAACAAAGAAAAATAACTTTCAATTCCTATAATTACAGCTTCTTTCATTATTCTTTCTGCTAAGTATTTTTTAATAATGTCTTCCTTAAAATTACATTTCCAGTTAATAACCTTTCATGTATTTAAACTATGACATACACTATGACGCATAGGTAGACGTCTAGACGTTAAAAAACGAGATTGCATTAGACAGCTGATCGGCTTGAAACCTGTTAATTTAAGTGTCGTATGTCAGTTAATCTTTACTTTTCCACCTGAAAATATCTGTGTAAGTGTAAAGTAAAGTGTAAGTACTTGCCGACTGTCCGTTTCTCTTCGAAAAATAAAACACAGGTCAATATGATCAGATGACCGTTCTTGACCAATCAGATTAGCGGATCTCAATAAATGTTATGACAGTTGTAATTATTATGTAATCAATTTTTAGGGGGCATTTTATTGGTTAACAGCTACTTTCAAAGTTTTAGCCCATCGAAAATTTTGAGATGTTCACTGGCCTGGATTTTTTTCCGATTGAATGTAATGTCTGAAATGGATTTAGAAGAATTGTAACATTTCTACAGCTTACACTTTTAAATTTTGCCAACTAGTGTCATATGCTGATAACCTTGCAAACAGTTTGGACCCAGATCAGGCCCAATAAAACTTCAGGCCTGATCTGGATATGAACTGTTGGACACTGATGGCATTCCCCAGAAAGAATTTTGAAAACGTTGATTTTGAAAAAAGTCAGCAGACAACAAAAAAGCATTAAAAAATACACAGTATCAAGGCCTAACTATTATAGAAAGTCCCTAACAGTATGCATAGAGTTAATATTAGCATTCAAAGAAATTTCACAGCACCTTATTTGTTTTAGTGCATAATGTATGGTGTTTCCTTGCATTATAACCAAGAGATTCTGGCCGTTTTCTAGACCAGAGTAAAAAAAAAGGAAGGGATCTGTAGTATAATGCCTACAGTAATTAAGGGTTCTATATGATTTTCCATGTTGTTACATTGTGTTGTGGAAACTTGCAGTGAAATCTGATTCATTCAACATAAAGCACTGGTTTTTGCCTTTTTAGGTCACCTGAGCCGAAGGCTCAGAGGTGAGCTTTTAGTATACCAATGACTCCGGCTTCCGTCCGTCCGTCGTCCGTCCATCCGTCCGTCAACATATTCAAACATCTCCCCAGAAACCACTGGGCCAATTGAACGGTGACCTTTGGACCTTGTATGTTGCATCGGGGATGTGAGGCCTACCAAGTTTGTTCAAATTATGAGCCTGGGTTGACCTTGACCTACTTAACGTCAAGGTCAAATTTGCTTCCTAATGCATTTTAATGGGGAAATTTTTGAAAAGTTGATGTTTTGAAAACTATTGACGCCAAAGTCATTATTCTCACTTGATATGTTTTATCTAATGTGACAATGGCTATAAATAAATTACAAAGGTCAAGGTTGACTTTTGACCTTTCAGCCAAGGCGCTCATATTGGAGTCCCATCAATATATTAAAACAAAGTTTTCTCAAAAACCATTGGACCAATTGAACTCAAATTTCATATGAAGACTCCTTACAATAAGTTAGCCAAGATTATGCAAATTGGTTTGGTCACATGACCAAGATGGCCGACATGCCCATATATGGTAAAAACCCTTTAAAAATCTTCTTCTCTAGAACCAGAAGGCTGATGACCTTGGGACTTGGTATGTAAGATGTAGGATGTGGGGCCTACCAAGTTTGTTCAAATGATGATCCTAGGTTGACCTTGACCTACTTAACATGAAGGTCAAATTTGCTTCCTAATGCATTTAAATTTGATTTTTTTTGAAAAGTTGATTTTTTTTTAAGTACTGTTGAAGCCAAAGTCATTTTCCTCACTTGATATGTTAAGAGGCAATTCCAAAGGTCAAGGTTGACCTTTGACCTTTCAGCCAAGGTCACTCATATTGGAGGCCCATCAATATATCAAACCACAGTTTTCTCAGAAACCACTTGGCCAATTGAACTAAAATTTCATATGGAGACTCCTTAAGTTGAGTGGAGTAAATTTGGACCAAATGTTAATGGTCAAATCAACAAGATGGTGGCCATGCCCATAAAAGGTAAAAACACTTTAAATGTCTTCTACTCTTGAACCAAAAGGCCAATGGCCTTGGGACTTGGTATATAGCATGGGGATGTGGGCCCTACCAGGTTTGCACAAATGATTAATCTGGGTTGACCTTGATCTTTATTACGGCAAGGCCAAATTTGATTCCTAATGCATTTATGTTTGAAAAATCTTGAAACGTTCATTTTTCTTTCACCCAAGGCCACTCATATTGGACTGCCGTATACAGCATCTTTTTCTAAGAATTCACTGGGCTGTTTGAACTAAAATTTCATATGGAGTATTCAGAGGATAAAACTGTAAATATGATATTGAGCAGGCCGGTCTGAGCCTTAGCTTGTCACACATACCACATTGTTGGAAATCTCATGTCACAACTCATATAAGTTTGGTCAAACACATATTTTCAATTCTGGGTAGTGCGGAGGGCAGTGGCCCATTTGGTAGAGCAGTAGACTGGGGATTGAAGGGTGGCTAGTTTCAGTCTCCTGGCAGGCGGAGTCACTGTTTTTTGTGTCTTTGAGCAAGACACTTTATCTGTTGCTTAGTACTAGTTCAACCCAGGAAGACCTGTCTCAATGTGATGGAAAAATTGTTGACTGGGATGTAAAGAATCAAAACAAACAAACAATATTCAGGGTAAAATTTTAGTATCACTCTGAGACTTCTCAGTCACTTTCCTCTCTAAAATTTTAGTATGGTTTGAATGTTGAAAATATGTGTTTCTTTCGCTGTCAAGTATATGATGTGAAGCATTCAGCAGTTGTGTATTGTAGGGAACATTATGTAACCATGTTTTTCTTGACATTTACAGGTTTTCAAGAAGCCAAGATATGGGAGGAAGATGGGACCTAAAAACAGAAAGTGTGAATTAATTAGTGCTAGTTTGCAAAGTACCATATTAAACTTTATAAGTTAAAGCGCATATGCTCTTATAAGAGCACACAGGTTTAGATAAACAAAATTTTTGAGCGCAACATTGTAAATATTTTCTTACCCATCAGTTAAGCATGTGTTTTGGGTGCTCAAAAAGAACTGTCTCAGTGAGATGTTTCTTTTGAGTACCCACAACATATGTTTTGGTTGAGAAATAAGAAAAATAAGTTTTTGTTAAGAATTCTTGCTTAAGGCCTGTACAAACTTTGGGTTTCCAGTCAATCCAGTGTAGTTCCATTATTAATATGTGTTCATTGTGTGTATGAAAAATGTATGGATACCTGTTAGCTTCAACAAAATCTAGCTGCTCATGGTTTCAAAAGAGAATAGAGGCTTTTGAAAATGTGCACAGTGTGCTTATAAGGTTGAATATGGTTAATCTTTTTAGCTCACCTGAGCCATTAGCTCATGGTGTGCAATTGTGATTGTTGGATGTCCGTCGCCCATCATGGGTCATCAACTATTGCTTCAAAGGACATCTCCTCCTACACTACTGGCTGGATTTTGACCAAACTTGGCAGGAATGATCCTTATATAGCCCTCTTTAATAATTGTTCAAATGGCTTGGGTCTGTTGCATTTTTAGGTCATGAAAACTTTAAAAATCTTCTTGTCTGAAACCATAGTGGTCGCCGAAATATTCAAGTTAGGGTCTACATTTAGTGTCACATTTAATGCCAAATGATCACTATTTCCAAAATTATTCATATACTCTATAGACTCTACTATCTCTGGCTTTTCCACAATTAGAAGATCTAGTATGTTCTCATTCTGACCGTGCCGACGTCTTGTGGGTTTATCAACAAGTTGGTGCAGAAAGTTATCACGTAAACATTCTAAAAACAAGTACAGTAGAACTTCAATGGCTCGAACATGCTTGAGACCAGCAAAAATAGTTCTAGCCAAGGGTAGTTCCAGCCATCTAGGGTTTGATTATGCATAAAATGACCTGTAGGGACCAAGTTGATAGTTCTACCCAGCCCTGGTGAATGAGCCATCAGAGTTCGAGCCATTAAAGTTCTACTGTATTCTGAATGATTAATGTTATGTACGGTGGAGCGTCGTTCCAATTAACTGATGTGAGATTGAAATCACTTATATAACAGTATAGTTGTTGCCACAGTTTATTGCCTTATTCAGGAGATTTATAAGTTGCTTTGAATTGGCTTCATTGCTAGATGGACTGCGGTATATGGCTCCGATCAAAAGCGACTTGTTATTCTCCAGATTTATACTACACCAACAACACTCTTCAAACTTAAAATCATTAAATATTCTAATTTCTCTTAGGTGAAGTCTGTCAAGATAATAAATACAAACACCCCTACTTCTTGCAACAATATTGCCTTTAATAAGTTCATATCCTTTCCCTTAAAGCTCCAAGAAAAAAAAATGCATCTGAAAATGACGTCTGCTGAAGTCGTCTGCTGCAAATAATTGCTTAACATTACTGACAAATATAAGTATAGAAGCAAACAGGTTGGACCCAAATCAGACTGCTCCTATAGGAGCAGTCTGATCTGGGTCCAATCTGTTTGCCATAGAGGCTTCTTTAACATTTCAGCAGACGAGAAAAGCAGACGACTTTTGTTGTGATTGGCGCTTTAAGCGTTAGCCTCAGCGATGATTCACCAATGTCTGTTGAAGCAACACATTTTGGGAAAAGTTCAGTTATAATAATAAAATCTGTTTTTTTTTGAATAAATCTCTAACTCCATCACATTTCTTTTATTAAAAGACTGTCAGCATTTGTGTAATATATCGACAAGTTTCTATCATTATTATTATTTTCATGATTACTAATTGATTCAGATAAGGACACATAATCGTCACTTTCAGATGATGTCTCTGTAATGTTATCAGCTAATGTACTATCTGATAATATATCTAGATTTACACTTTTGTCAGTGTTATCCTCTGATGAAATTGAACTGTTTTATGAAGAGACTAAACTATCGTCAATAACACACTCCTCAAAACGAGAAACATTTCTACCTGTTGTTGTTATATTTGGAATGTCATCAGCGCTACAGCGCAACATATTTACATATTCCTCAGAACTATTTGAAGAGACGATACTATCATCAATAATGAAATCTTCAGAAACCTTTCTACCAGTTATTGTAATATTAGAAATAGTTGAAATGTCATCAGCGCTAGAGTGCAACGTATTTACACAGCCCTCAGAAATTGAGCTATTTGATGAAGAGACAAAATTATCATCAATATCACAATCTTCAAAACGAGAAACATTTCTACCCGTTGTTGTAATGTTTGGAATGTCATTAAACGCATTTACATAATCCTCAGAACTATTTGAAGAGACGATACTATCATCAATAATGAAATCTTCAGAAACATTTCTACCAGTTATTGTAATATTAGAAGTAGTTGAAATGTCATCAGCGCTAGAGCGCAACGTATTTACACAGCCCTCAGAAATTGAGCTATTTGATGAAGAGACAAAATTATCATCAATAACACAATCTTCAAAACGAGAAACATTTCTACCTGTTGTTGTAATGTTTGAAATGTCATCAAACGCATTTACATAATCCTCATAACTATTTGAAGAGACAATACTATCATCCTTAATGAATTTCTACCAGTTATTGTAATATTAGAAATAGTTGAAATGTCATCAGCGCTAGAGCGCAACATATTTACACAGCTCTCAGAATTATTTGAATAGACAAAACTAACGTCATTAACAAAATCTACTTATAACATTACTACCTGTTAATGTATTATTTGAAACGCAAACAGCACCAGAGCGCAACCTATTTACATGATTTGATGGCTCTGAATTACTGAAAAACAAGCCTCTCTGGGACTGGAAGCCCCCGGATTGTAAGGTCTCTGAGCTCTTCCTGGATTTCCCTGCATCATTCGCGCAGTTGGCAGTCCGCTTGCTGCAATTGGCTTTCTTTTTTCAACCCATTTTAAATATTCCTCATCCCTTTGCTTCTTTGTCAAATCACTCTAGAATTATAGATTTCTACATATATCAGCTGGTGACAGACGAACATGAGTACCTGACCATTCGATTATTTTCTGCTTATCGCTCTCAGACTCTACAGAGAAACGCACAGGCCTCACTCTATCTTCAACAAATCTGCCTAATCTTTTTATGTCATTTACTTCTGTATTTGGAAGATTCATTATGTCATGTACAACAGAGTTAAATTTACTGACCTCATCTGCTCGCGGCGCCTTTCTTCTATATTATCACAGTCACTCTCCTTCATTCCGAAGCAAACTACATTAAGTGTCCTATTATTCCTTTCGTTTTGTTCTGAAAGCACTTCACTAATGATATCTCCTATGTTTATCTCATGATTGCTACCATTTTCCTCTGGTTTCTTAGATACCAGTTCTTTCAGCTCTTTCACTTGCCTTTCAAAATTAGATTGTTAGCTTTCAAGATCGCCTATCCTTTTAACTAGTTTTTTGTGCTGGGTAGACTTTTCCTGCAGTGACTGCAGAACCACATAATTCCTTGCGACTCCTCGCTTTTATTAAAAAAATCATAAACGCACTTTTCAATTTTCATGCAACTAGCACAATACCAATTATAACATAGATCACATTGCAGAGCGACATCGTCATCTGAGATAATTATCTCACAATCTGCACATGGGCTGCATTCTACACTGGACACATCATCATCCTGATCATCGATCAGAGACTGGATATGCTTTCTAACCTGTAGCCGATGTCTTTTGCTTTTGTTTTTCCTGACCATGATTTTTTACCTGCGTCGCTTTAGCAAAAGCAGGTCTAGTAATGGGTCCACTCCGTCTGTCTGTCCATCCGCAACACTGTAGGGGTACCAAGTTTGTGTAATCTTTAACTCCAAAAGTTTTTATTCCTTTTCATTCAAACTTTGTCCAATGATTGTTCAGATATTGAAGATGTGCACCTTCTATTTTGTGCATGATTCATAATTTTTTTTTCATTTTTGAGGGGTGTTGAACTTAGACATTTGGCCGTCCGCAACACTTTAGGGGTACCAAGTTTGTGTAATCTGTAACTCCAAAAGTTTTTATTCCTTTCCATTCAAACTTTGTCTAATGATTGTTCACATATTGAAGATGTGCACCTCCTATTTTGTGCACGTTTCATTTTTTTTTCATTTTTGAGGGGTGCTGAACTTAGACTTTTTTTTCATCCGAAATGCTAAGGGGGACCCTAGTTTGTGTCATCTGTAACTCCAACAGTATTCATTCCTTTATATTCATACTTTACATGATGATTGTTCACACATTGAAGATGTGAACCTCCCATTTTGTGCACATTTCATATTTTCTTTCTTATTTTTGACGGGTGTTGAACTTAGACATTTTTCCATCAGAAATACTCAGGGGGTGCCTAGTTTGTGTAATCTGTAACTCCAACAGTATTCATTACTCTATATTCAAACCTTGCATAATGGTTGTTCACACATTGAAGATGTGCACCTCCTATTTTGTGCAAATTTCATTTTTTTTCTTCACTTTTTTGACAGATGTTGAACTTAAACATATTCAAACTTTGCATAATGGTTGTTCACACATTGAAGATGTGCACCTCCTATTTTGTGCAAATTTCATTTTTTTTTCTTCACTTTTTTGACAGATGTTGAACTTAAACATATTCTAACTTTGTATTATGATTGTTCACACATTGAACATGTACACCCCATATTTATGCACATTTGATATTATATTTTTGAGTGTTTAACTTTAAAAATTGTTAAGTCACCTACTGTAGATTACATTGTGTAATTTGGATGTAATCTGATTTCATTCCTGTATATTTGAACTTTGCATATCGACTGTTCACATACCGACGTGCACCGGCGACGCAGGTCCAGAGCAGAGTTTGGTCTTGTTGTTCCTGCCATTCTCACTGGTATTTCACAAATGTCGAGAAATATGAAAAAATCATCCAAGGTATATATTGCAATCAGTCCCTAGACTCTATGTTCCTGAGAACTATACAATAAATGTCACTGATTACGTCCTTAAACCAAGATTTTAAAATAATTTTATCAGCATTTTCTTTTTTGCCACTTTCCCTCAACTGGAACCGGAACTCTTAAACCATGTAAATGTAACCTCTCTAGGAGAAGCTCTACAAGCCAGCAATGGCTTCCACCACTTGGAAGAATCAAGTATCAAACCAGAAGGCCTAGAGCCTTGATATTTGGTATGTAGCATCACCTAGTGGACCACTACTAAGTATTTTCAAAATATGTCCCGGGGGCCAAAAGTGGCCCCGTCCCTGGGGTCACATTTTTACATAGGCTTATATAGAAAAAACATGAAAAAATCTTCTTGTCTGAAACCTCTCGGCATAGAGCCTTGATATTTCGTGTGTAGCATTATCTAGTGGACCCCTACCAAGTTTATTCAAATTATGCCCCTGGGGACAAAATGGCCCCGCCCTGGGGGTCACATGTTTTACATAGGCTTTTATAGGGAAAACATGAAAAAATCTTCTTCTCTGAAACCACAAGGCCTGGAGTCTTGATAGTTGGTTTGTAGAATCACCTAGTGGACCTCTACCAAATTTCTTTAAATAATGCCCCTGGGGCCAAAAATGAGCACACAGCAGGGGTCACATAGGCTTATATAAAATCAACCTTTTCAGAATATTATCATGTTGCATCAAATTAAAGGGAATGAAGCATGCAATAACATATTAGCAAATAGTTTGCTCTTACACTTAAGGTCAAAAGATTAATTTGTTTCCTTTTCTGAAAGTAGCCATGTTGCATATCAAACTAATTTGAATGAAGCATAGAACACCATTCAAGCAAATGTTCTGCCCTTCTACACACCCTCGACCCCTGTATGGGGTCAAAGGTCAAAACAATTTTTTCTGAAGAAGGTTATGTTGCATATCACTTGATGCAATTAAAGTATTCGACTTTATGCACAATCCGGATCTTTTCAGTTGGGTAAAAAAGTAAAACATTGAAATTGTGCAGATAAGTATAATTTGATGGAACTTAGTGACTTGATAGGCTATGGGGTTATGATCTGAGTGATGCCCAAGATGGATTTAAGTGTTGGAGATTGAGATTTATATTTCGTGGTAAACATCCTCTCCTCCTAACAAGGAATCAGGTGAGTGATCCAGGGTCTATGGGCCCTCTTGTTCATACATGGTTGTGTATAATTGTGCCTTTCAGTTCAGTTATGTGATATGATTTGCTGCAATTTTTTTAGCTCACCTGAGCCATTGGCACATGTTGAGCTATTGTGATCTTTTGATGTCTGGTGTTCATTGTCCGTCTCCAACAATTGCTTCAAAGGACATCTCCAAAACTACTGGTTGGATAAAGACCAAACTTGCCAGGAATGATCCTTATATAGCCCTCTTTAATAATTTTTCAAAATGTTCCAGTCCATTGCATATCTAGGTCACAGAGGCTAAAAATAGTTTTTTGAGATGAAAACTTTAAAAATCTTCTTGTCCTAGAGCCTTGATATTTGGTATGAATTATCACCTAATGGACCTCTACCAAGTTTGTTCAAATTATGCTTCTGGGGCCAAAAATGGGCCTTTCCCGCAGTCACATGTTTTACCTAGGCTTATATAGGGAAAATATAAAAAAATCTTCCTGTCTGAAACCGAAAGGCATAAATATTTGGTATGTAGCATCAACTAATAGACATATGCCAAGTTTGTTCAAATTATGCCCCTAGGGCCAAGTTGGCCCAGTTCTGCGGGTCACATGTTTTACTGAGGCTTATATAGGGAAAATATGAAAATATCTTCTTGTCTGAAACCACAAGGCCTAGAGCCTAAATATTTGGTATAAACATGTAGCATCACCTAGTGGACCTCTACCAAGGTTGTTCAAATTATGCCCCTGGGGCCTCAAATGAGTCCACTGCAGGGGTCTCATAGGCTTATATAAAATCAACTTTTTCATGATATTATCATGTTGCATATCAAATTAAAGAGAATTAAGCATAGTATAACATGCTAGCATGTCAAACTAACAGGAATGAAGTAGGACAACAATGCATGCCAATAGTCTGCCCTTTTATACAGCCATGACTCCTAGATGGGTCATAAGGTCAAAATATTTGTTTTTCTAAATGTCATGTTGCATATCAAATTAAAGGGAAAGAAGTGAAGAGCCTTATGCAAGTTTGACCGTATGTCACACCCCTGACCTTTTGGGTTGAGTAAAAAGGCCAGACATTGAAATTAAGCAGATAAGTATATTTTGATTGAACTTAGTGAATTGATAGTCTTTAGTTATGATCTGAGTGATACCCAAGATGGACTTAGGTGTTGGAAAAAAGGGATTTATATTTTGTGGTTAACATCCTGTCATTGTAACAAGAACTCAGGTGAATGATCCAGGGCCCATGGGCCCTCTTGTTTAAAAGCAGTTATCAATATTATTGTTTAGCTATAATTGTCAAGTGGTTATTGTTTGTTTGTTTGTTTAGGGTTACAGTCACATTCAACAGTTGATACAGGGTTACACAGGCTTGAAAAGTACTTGAATTTAGAGGGCTTTCTTGAAAAGTCCTTAGAAATTAAAACTGCCTTGAAAAGTACTGGAAAATCACTCAAAGGCCTTGAAAAGTCCTTGAATTTTTCCATTTTCTGTAGAACTTAACACTGTAGATAGAGATCTAAATCATTTATGGGTATAAAAATGTTGTGCCTTTATTTAAGGCACAACAATTTCATACTCATTTTCTAGTACTAATTTCTCCATTATCTCAGTCCAGCATTTTTGAAGAAGAATCTTAACACTTTGATCAGTATTTTCATAACATTTTAGTCCTTGAAAACTGTAATATAGTTTTGAGAAGTCCTTGAAAAGTCCTTGAATTTTACTCAAACTTCCCTGTTTGAACCGTGTGATATATATACAACCTGGTAACAAAGATCAGGAAGCTTGTTGATTTTGGTCTGAGTGCATGACATTTATATGTGCATACACAAACTTTAAGATTGGCAAAATGTTGACATCCTGTATGAGGCTGCTTCAAATGGCCAAAATGCCCAGTAGTTGTCATGTGTGTAGCTTTTGACATATGCATCATAAAAGAAAAAAAGTATAAAGTTGATAACCATTTGAAGATGGTATAAATATTGACAGCCAACTCTTGGTTATTTAAAGTCCTTAGGACCAGAGGTTTTACTTCAAATTATCAATAACGAATGAAAGATAGTTTGTCATTAAATATTATTTGACTCCCCAAAACTGATCTTTTCAGTATAGTAAAACCTGTCTTGCCACTCAAAAATAAACAAACAAAGGTCTTAAAGACAAATGGTAGTACAATGAAGGTCGAAAGTATTGCAGAATGCTTGGAGTATTCTGCAATGGTTTTGACCTGCATTAAGTGATAATCGATCTTAAAAAAAAATGTTTGGTCTTTTTTAGCCGCTGCTTAAGACAGATTTACTGTATATACATTGCAGTCCCTTTATAACACCTCATGGATGCTGTGGATTCCAATTTTTTTTACCATGGAATTTGACAACACAGTCCATTCCTATGTACTCGAAATATAGTATTATAAAGGGACTGCATTGTATATGTACTTACTAAATGGGCCTCAGTGTGAAAAAACCTGTCTTCGGGGTGTCTGACAAAACGAGTTTCAAACCAGTCTCCTCAGCAACAAAGACTAGGTAGAAATTTCACCTGTAGCTAGTTTACATATTATACTTTCTAAAATTCGAATAACAAAGGCACTGATCAGACTGCATGGATGCGCAGCCTGGTCTGCGCATGTATTGTTCCCAAACACCCAAAGACAGGTTTTTGGGCAAGGCCCAAATATTGGTATATTGTTCTAGAAAAACCTACCCAGGAATACTTCAGAGAACTTACAATAATGTTGAGTTATAGCTGAATAATTGTTGAGAGTGATATTAAATTCTCAAAACAAACAAAACTTCTGGTCTAAACATATAGGTTATGGGTTCTCAGTAGAAGAGTACCCATGCATGAATAAACTCGCTGGTTCTCTTACATAGGTCTATTTGAATGAAGGAGCGCAGTGGCTCAGTGGTAGAGTGTTTAACTCGAGACCGAGGGGTTGCAGGTTCCATCCTCACTGGCATCACTGTGTTGTATCCTTGAGCAAGACACATTGATCCTTGTTTAGTACTGGACTACTGGTCCCAACATAACTGAAAAATTGTTGACTGGGACGTAAAGAGTCAAATCAAACAAACACAACTATTTGAATGAAAACCACAGTGTTCTGCAACTTTTATGTAAGCATGCATTGAAATTCTCAACATATGTTCCATATGGACCCTTGCCATGCTGAATATTTCTCTATACTCCTCCCCAATTTTTATCATGTTAAGCTGGAGGATTCCAATTTCAATCAGATTGAGTGGATAACAGTGTGGATCCTGATCAGATGGCTTCATTAGAAGCCAGCTGATCTGGAAATACAGTGTTTTCAAATCGGGACAAATCCATATCGGAGGTTCAGCAGGACAGGGGTTAAAGTTAGTAAGAGAGGCTCTGATTAACCCTTTGTATTCGGGAAACTCCTAAACGGGTACTTTTACAAACAATGAAGACTCAGATGAAATATAGCATAATGCTGCATTTCATCAGGGTCAACACTGTTTGTAAAGGTGGAAAAAGATCTTCAGACAATAGAATACAATTTTTTTTGAAAATTATAACACAACACCCCTAGATATGTACAATTGACGTATTCCAAGTTTATTATATCTAACAAGAAGGAAGAACTCATTAGTATTCAAAGGGTTAACTCTTTGTCAACTAACTTTATCTGCTGATAACCATTGCAAGGAGTTCAGACCCAGATCAGGCCAGACAAAAAAAAGACAAAATGTTTGTACTGATCTAGATCTAACCTGTTTGATACTATGAGTGCATTACTGAAAGAATTCATTGAAAATGTAAATTATGAAACAAATTTAGCCCAATCTATTTTTAGCTGTCTGGCAGCAGTGAAAACACTTAATGTTAACTTAGCTCATCCATCAGTGGTAAACATCAAGTGCTGTCACAACCTGTGAAAGCTAGTTTCAGCCAATCATAGGAGGTCTTTTATAGAGTCATATTGAATAAAGTTTAAAAGATGTGTACTCTTACCCCCTTCATGTACAGTGCAGTCCCATCTATAAAACACCTTGTTATAACAAGGATTTGGAAATAACATGGTCATATTGTGGCTCCCAAATTATTTTACCATTGAATTTTAAAAATGAATTATAGGAAAATGACCATGAAATGGTCATTTTCCTATAATTCCTTTGTAAAATTATCTCTTTATAACATAGTTCACTTATAACACTGCCTATTCCTATGGACCCCAAAAACAGCGTTATAAACGGACAGCACTGAACATGTTTTTATTGTTGCATTTGTGTATGTATGTAGTTATTTTCAATGTTAATATTTTAATAGTTGTTTTACTATAATTTGATAAATAAGTATGATTTAATTTTTTGTGATAATACATGTAACCAGTTTCTTACAACGATTTTTGTGTTAATTTTCTACATGTGATAGAAATATGTATGATATTAAAGTTTATTAATTGCATTTTGTCTTTTGTATGAATCCCCTCAATCCCACATCCCACCATGCACTGATCCAGAAAGTTGTGCCAGGTGGTCCAACTATTTTTTGATAAGGGAAAGACAATCCAAATAGCATTAAAGCGGGCCATCATCGGCCCGCCAGCAAAACGCCATTTAAATGGCGTTTTGCTGGCGGGCAGATGATTGCCCAACATAGAATGCTGGCTTTGCAGCTTTGTGATTTTTCTAGGGATCCGGACTAGTATTGCTAAGAAACCCTATATTTTGGTGATTTTTTCAGGGTGGGATCCGGACCCCCTGTCCCCCCTCTGGGTCCGCACATGCCCACTTAATTATTTACTTGCTGATTTTTCACGATTTTTGTAGTCTTTTTCAAAGAAAATATTTCAGTAATACCATGAAAGTGTCAAAGAGCTTGGACATTTCGTTCTTTTTGTTTGGTCTGACCCGTGTCCAAACTGTTTGTAAGCTCAGGGTTCGCACTGGCTTGACAAGTACTTGAATTTATAGGGCTTTCTTGAAAAGCCCATGAAAATTAAATATGCCTTGAAAAGTACTGGAAAATCACAAAAAGGCCTTGAAAAGTCCTTGAATTCTATTTTCTGTAGGAATGGACACTATTGACAGAGCTTTCAATCGGAATAAGATTGTTGTGCGTTTATTTGGTGCAGCAGATGCTGCACCAAATAAAAGCACAACAATTTTATACTAATTTTCTATTACGTACTAATTTCTCCATTATCTCATTCTAGTATTCCTGAAAGAGAATTTTAACACTTATATCAGGACTTTTCATAAACTTTTAGTCCTTGAAAACTGTAGGATAGTCTTAAGAAGTCCTTGAAAAGTCTTTGAATTCTACTCAATCTTACCTGTATGAACCCTGAAGCTTTATCAGCAGATGACACTGAAAGAGAGTTTACCAAGCATTATTACAGTTAGAAGCCACCAAACGTGACTATCTTCATTATTACATGTATTATGTATTCATGTTTATAAATAAAAGTTTATACCATCCTTACCAATTTTAGCACAAAATATCTCGTGATGTGCAAGGTGTACACTGATCTAGGTGGTATAAGATAGTTACACCATGTTTGTCCACCTGTGCGAAAGATAATCCACTCGCTAAAGCTCGTGCAGGCGGACAATCCATCGTATAACTATTACACTTACAAGTTTTAATATATGTAATAGTGATAACAAAGATTTTGCGTTCAAATTAAATATCTAAAGACGACGAAAAATCACAAGGATTACAAAACCTTATGTCAAATGTTAACAGTCAAGTCCTATATTTATTGTATGCAGTCAAATCCTATATTTTTGTATGTGTGAACATATCACATTGGTCCAGATAAAAAAAAAAATTGAGCGTAAATTTGAAAATATTTACTTATTTTTACCTAGCAATTTTGACATATATTTTAGTCTGGTGTATGGACTCGATTTTTTGAGTCAAAAATACACCCATCGTTAGAAAGGGTGAAAGTGGGCCTTTTTGAATTTTATACACCAGACTATTTTGTGTGCTCAAAAGAAACGCCTCATTTAGATGGTTCTTGAGTACCCACCACATTTATTTTGGTTGAGAAATAAGAATGTTTTTGGGGTACACACTCTTAACTAAAGGTCTGTCTTATCCATCAATTTTAATATGTATTTCATTGAGATAGTTCATCTGATTACACACAACATATGTTTTGGTTGATGAACAAAATCATATTTTTATGACGACAGATTCATGTGGCATAAATGTGTTCAGTAACAGTTCATCATTTTAACTGAGTTTGCCTCCCTTGCATTGTATTTTTTTAAACTGCATACTAAAATAAGTTTAGTACGATCAGGAAACACCACAAGCACACACTGCAGACCAACCCATGGCACCGTGGGGAAGAGCCACAGAATATGAAAAGAAACAAGACATCAGGAAGCAAAGCAACCAGCTCTCTCTTCCTTGTTAAGATGATTGCAAAACTAGAAAGTAAGCATACCAAAACAAAGACCAACACAGAACTCCCACAAACAATGGAAGGTACATAAAACAATGAATCAACAACAGAACCACCGTCGTAGAACGGTCAGCAGCCTAAGCCACTTGGGGCTTTGCATTTTACTGAAACCAAATCTTCGCTCTGGATTCTGTTCTTGCTAAAGCACAAACTGTTTTGTTTGGAGGCTTCCTAACTTTTGCAATGTATCATTCCAGTGAAACGATCTAATCTTAACACACTATGATGAACCAAAGAAAATGGCTCATGGTTCACAGATAGTCGGAGCTAAAGAAAACCTAAGCTGAGCCACAGTGGGCCCAGCCAAAGACAAGCATCAAGCACCAACCGACCGATTAAAGCTTTACGTCAGGGCCATCATGAAATAAAGAGGAAACAATAGTCATGAACCGTGATTGTGTTTACAACCAGGCATGCAGACTTACATGATATCCATGCTGCATCCCACTTTTTTTAGCTCACCTGAGCAATAAGCTCAAGCTGAGCTGTTGTGATCATAAGATGTCCGTCGTTCTGTCCGATGTCGGCCACCAATTTCTTTATTCAACATCTATTCCTAAACCACTGGGTGAAATTTCACCAAACTTCACAGGAATGATTCTTAGATGGTTGGTCCTTCAAAGATTTACATTCCAACCTCTCTCAGGTTTGTTCAAATTATGCCCCAGGGGGCCAAAAGTGGCCCCACCGGGAGGTAACATGCTTTACTTAGACTCATGTAAAGAAAAGTTGAGGTTAATCCTTGCAACATAATGCTAGAGACTTTTGCATGTAGTGTCAATGAAACTGCTGATCTATTAAAATTCATAGCTGGACTTGGCTATCCTATACCTTTATAAACGTTATTCTCAGGTGAGCGACCCAGGGTCCAAGGGTCCTCTCGTTTATAATTTTTAATAACCTATTTAAATTGATCACTAAAATTAGGCCAAAAATTCTTTTAAATTTATAAACTAAATCACCAAATAAAATACAGGTTCTTATATGCCTTGTTGCAGAAGAGTTTTTAAGCAAATATTATATTTAGCAATCAATTCCTGTGATTAAATTAAGAAAGAGCTTTACTAGTTATATGGCATTGAAGACCTTGTTTTAATACCTTAAAAGTAAAAAATTGGTTTCTTTGGTTGAAGTCATCATCTCGCAAAACGAATAAGTTGTTTTCCTCGTGCATCTGTCTGTCCGTCACAAAATGCGTCCAATCTTGTGAACGTAACTCCTCCTACACATTTAGTAGGATCTTTTTGAATCTTTGCTGGTGTTTTTTTTTGTCACGGTCTGAGAGTGGGCATTATATTTGGCTGTCATTTCGTCACTTTTTTCGCAGCTGGAACTTGTCTATTTTTGGGCTTAACTTCTACCAAAGCATAACGGCACTGGGGAACTTGTGAACACAACTCCTCCTACAGTTTTAGTCGGATCTTTTTGAAACTTTGCAGGTGTTTTTGTCAATGTATTAAGATGTGCATGGCGCCATAATTATTTTTGTCATTTTTTCGCAGTTTGAACATTTTTTTTTACTTAACTTCTACCAAGGTATGTAGACACTGCGTATGTTGTGAACGCAACTCATACAAGTTTACCAAAATCTTTTTGAAACTTTGAAGGTGTTTTTTCAAGGTCTGGATGTGGGCATGAGGTTTGACTTATCCTCTGATTTAATTGTTGTCACTAGCATATATACACAGAGTATCTTGTGAAGGCAACGACTCCTACATTCTTAGCTTGACCTTCTTGAAACTTTGCAGGTGTTTTTGTCAATGTCTGAAGATGTGCATGACGTTTGGCGATAATCCTCAGATTAATTTTTGTCATTTTTTCCGAGTTTGAACTTAGTTATGTTCTCTTTCATTTCATTCAGACGAAACATAAATTATTTATTACCTAGAGTTCTTAATTTTTGGAAACCAGATACACTACCTAGAATTACTAACTGTTATGATGTACATGCCTATATGCCTCAACATCAGTATTTAGCGTTTTTCGTGTACATCATAACCGTCTATACATCTTTGTACTATATCTTAAAGCATAAGATATCAAAACGTAACAACATATACGTGTGTGAGGGCAAGCACAGACCTGAGCACTTTCTCTTTATTCATAAGACAAAACTTCATAACAAAAAAATTACAGCCAGCCAGCATCCTTCGTTCCAAATGTAGTTCCTTGCTTAGGAAGTAGCCCAAGGTTCAAAACACATAGACTGTGCATCAACTCATCCATAAAACCAATTTCTCAATTTCACAGCCTATCTGAAAGAAACTGATAACCAATCAAATATCATATATAAAGACAAAAAATCGTGGAATATCTTAAAACGTTTTGCTATATAACTTTCAAATCTACATAACCAAACATTTTTCGAACCATGAGGGTTGGTGGGTGGGTAATCGCACATAAACCCAACAGAATTTCTCATTTGGTCTGTCTAGCCTCGAATGACCATACAAAATCATAAATGATGATTTATACCCTTGCTGAACAATCATTGCACCTAAATCACGAGTTTCTTGACCTAACATGAGCTAAACTAAGGAAATTCCATGAATTTCTCGTGACGAACAAGTGAATTCTTTTATACCGTATTTGCTGTAATACAATTACAGAACACAAGTACACTCTCTATAAATTCTACCTTTCTTCAATACTTGAAGAATCCAAGTAAATATCGCATCGGTTAATAAATATATTTATTTTTGGTTTATTTTCTACCAAGGTATGTAGACACTGCGTATCTCGTGAACGCAACTCATACAAGTTAACCCATTTTTTTTTTATGAAACTTTGAAGATGTTTTTTCAAGGTCTGAATGTGTGCATGAGGTTTGTGTAATCCTCAGATTTAATTGTCATTTTTTGCAGCTTGAACTTAGTCATTTTTGGCCCAGCTTATGCCAAAGCTTAATATACACTGGGTATCTTGTGAATGCAACTCCTACAATTTTAACCGGGTCCTTTTGAAACCTTGCAAGTGTTTTGTCAATGTCTGAAGATGCGCATGACTTTGGCTGTATGCCTCCGAAAAATTTTGTTACATTTTTCGCAATAGTAGTAAATGTTAGCTCAACTTCTTCTGAAGCATATAGACACTGGGTATCTTGTGAACTCAACTCCTCCTACACTTTTACCCGTATCTTTTTCAAACTTGACATGTGTTTTTGGTCTAGGCCTGAAGGTGTGTATGTGATTTGGATGTAATATGAATTTTCTATTATAATGGAAATAATATGTGATAATTTACGTTTTACTAAACAGTTTACTGCACACATTGTAGCTGTATTTGTACTAGATTAGGCAAAAATAAAAAAAAATGTGTGTTTCGGATAACAGGTCTGAAAATTTTAGGTAGGGTAGCCACACATATTTTTTTTCTATTTTTTTTATGCATTTTGAAAGGCATTTCGCCTTTCAAAATGAATAAAATAAAAAAATTCCGGAAACCTGAAAAATAAATCTAGGGTTCACCAGTAAATTTAGGTAGGGTCGAGTTACCCGAAACACAGGTATTTTTATTTGGCCTTAGCGACATTGTGCCATGGTACCCTCTCAGCCGATTTTTTGCTTAGTTGCTTCGTTTGGATACATATTTGTGACACTTAACAGCAGTCTCACAGCGCACACCTGTGTGTTTTGTTTGGTAGAACCAGTCTACTTGCAAACACTATCATTTGTAAAAGTCAAAGTGATCAAATCAAAGAAGACAAATTATGGCATTCTTTTTTTGTTAGCTTTCAATAAGCTGTTGGCTTTCTTGTTTGCAGTAATTTCTCTAATCTATTACACATTAAAGTGTTTGAAGTGATTTATCGGTTTGACTATAATCCAGGGTTTGTATGAAATCTGTATATTCTATGACAGATGTTCGTAAGCTAGTGGTCAGATATTTCAACCAGTAAACTGTTGCTATATCAACCCGGCTAACGAAAACGAAATGATGATTTAAATAGAATAGGGACTGATTATTTATTATACATTTAGCTTGATTTTATCAAATGTTTGCCCTGACCCTTAAATATCGTACACAGTCTTCATTTTTGGGGACGGATGCTGGCATCCGGACTCAATTTTAACACTTACAGTTTTTCAGTCACGTCAATTTTTCACCCTTGCCAGGCCATACATTAAATATATGCTATACTCCTTGCAAATTTTTAGACATATAAGTTGCATGGTTTCAATATTAACAATTTAATTAGATGCATGATAAACAGTCGTATAGATCCTGATTAGTTTGTTCCTGAGAAGCCAACTGATCCGGATCTACAATGTTTTCCAGAACGTGGTATATCCGGATTCCGCAGGATAAAGGCTTAATACAAACCGAACAACTTTCTGGAAAATATTACGCGTAAAAAGTAGTTCATTTTTTGTTGTTTTATTATTGTTTTTTATGCTTTGCAGTTTAGAAACTTCAATTTGGGTATCGAAGCAATGATTTATTGCCAATTGCTAATTCAAATACAAATATATTTAAAAAATAATACCTTGCGCAGTAATATAATAATGATAGGCATATCGTAAAAGACATGGTGGACTTGCCATTGTAGTCTGCTTTCATTGACAACAAACAAACAAGTCGGCGTGTTTTTTTACGCGGCTATGTATGTAAATAATATAACATTCATATGAATCAAGAATTATCTCAGTTGACCCCAGAAGGTCGCTTGGATATTGTGGATTAATAATCTTACTTGCATGAGTTCATTTGAAGTTTTACTTTATGCCTATCCCGCCAAAACGATCACGTGATATATACATTTGCGAAAGGACGCTATCTGTTAGACTGGTCTCCCTTTAATAGTATTGCGTCTATTTATAGCATACACTCTGGCGCAGTATTGGAATTTTGAGTCCATCCGCGGTATTAAATAAAAGGGCATTTGCTACCGGGCCCGTCATGAACCACTACCATGAGGCCTGCCGACGAAGCCTCGCACGAACCACAATCCGCGGATGACGGTTTCATTGACGGATTCAAGTGGCAGGGGGCGGGCGCCCCCCCCCCCCCTAAAATCGCCAAATCAAAGTTTTTAATATGATTTTAGCACCACTATTGTTTTTTGTTGCTGATTGTTTTCAATTTTAAATAGTCTGGGGTTTTTCTTGCATCTAAATTCAAAGGTGCCACATCGGCGGCGCCCTGCTAAACTGTAGCCCACCATATCTTTCGGTTCTGTTTTGAGAATGACGTCTACTGGAGTCCTCGGATCAGAGCAGTCTGATCTGGGCCCGCAATGTTTGCAACAAGGACGTTTAATGGTCTAGCAGAGTACAGTATATAGGGATTATGAATCTAAAAATTGGCTTATATGCCTTCTGCGCCCAGCAGATGTTAATGGATAGAAACACATGGCGATATGATTCTGTGCTATCTCCTCTTTTTCTTTTCTTTAATCTTATTAAAACAGTCGCTAAATTCATGCGGACTGAGTCAGTAAAATGTCCAGCGCATGCGGTAAGCCAGGCACGTGCATATTATGTCACTCAATTTACTTACAAGTTCGAAAAGCCCACTGATTTAAACTATTCGATAAGCCGGGTCTCCTATGTTCACTCGTCTCGGACTACCGATGAATCACTACACTTTTTCGTTCTTCCTTCAGAAAACCAAAACGCTTTCGCTCGCTCTGCCGACTTCGAATTCCAGTTTATATTGTATTCAAGAAATGAAACCGCTAGACATCTCGTGCGATCAGATTTTTTGCAAAGATATACACAAAACTTTGAAATACGTAGACGAGTTCCCAGAGTAAAAAATCAACAAACTGACGAAAATCAACACACACACACACACACACACACACACACACACACACACACACACACACACACACACACACACACACACACACACACCTCTACTTGTCGATCCGCCGATGCAATGTTTACTTTGACGTGCCTGCACCAGTCTCTCTCTCTCTCTCTCTCTCTCTCTCTCTCTCTCTCTCTCTCTCTCTCCTAACATTTGCAAACACGGTTTGGATCCAGATCAGACCCGAATGGTATTCTGGATAGAATGTTTCGTCAATTTAAAAATGTGTGCATGCGATAGAAGTACGCAAAGCGTTAATACTGTGGAATGTCCGACTTTGCCGTACAAAAGCCGATTTGGATTTTGGGTCCTCATCGGAAGCTGATTGACTGACCCAAACATTGTGTTTCGATATTCTAAGAAAACAAGCCAAAACAAAAGATTCGTGTGCAAACACCGTGCAGTCTCCTCTCTCTCTCTCTCTCTCTCTCTCTCTCTCTCTCTCTACTTTTACGACCTGCTATCAAAGTTCGCAAATAGTTTGGATCCAGAAGATCGTCCGATGTGCCTGATCAGGGACAAACAAGCATACCAAGAGTTATAATCTAGTCCGACTTTGCGTCCGATGATCACGGAACATTTCAGACAAGTACCTTCTTTCAGATGCATGCCACGGGCGAATCCAGAGGGGGACAGGGGGTCCGGACCCCTGAAAAATCATAAAATATAGGGTTTTCTAGCAATATTGATCCGGATCCCCAAAAAATTACAAAGCTACCAAGCCAGCATTCAATGGTGGGCCATTGACACGCCAGCAAAACGCCATTTCAAGGGCGTTTCGCTGATGGGCCGATGGTGGTCAATTTTAAGTGGCATTTCGGTCCTCTCTGACAAAATGCTCTGGATCCGCGCATGAATACAGTGCGTGTGAACCGGCTCGATTGAAATTAAACTGTCGACGGACATAATTTCATGATATTTTGGTACTTACAACGTGCGACAAAGACTCAGACTAGCCTGCGCAATGGTGCATTCTCAATTCAGCATTACAGTACTTAAAATATGCGAGAAAAATGAACGAGTACTTGAAATCGGGATACTTTGGGATTGATTGACAATTACACATTTTTCAGAAATGGTTTCTATATTTTTTTTCGTTTTTGGTGAAACGACATTTACTTGTTTTACCTGTATGTTAATGATTTGGTTTAAATAAGCGTTGATTGTTTATGAGAAATACCCCTTCAACGGTTGCAAGTCTTAACCGCGGAGGTGTGTGACAAAATACTTCAGCATCCGCGGGGTTTTGTTATCTGGCCGCGGGGCAGGGCTTTTTAGAACCGTTTTTTTTTCACATATTAATTAAAGCGGCAGGAACTAACTATGGGCTCAAAGGCACTAACATTTTGATAGCCTGTTAGTTTCTACCAGCAGGGACAGCCGATACTGGTTCTATTGCGAGTTTGACGCGAATCTGTACCACAGGGTGAGAGCATGCTCCTAATCTTAGTGCTAATGTGACCATTGTCGTCGTTGTTCATGGCCGCGGGGTTCTGCAATATGCTTTCCTGTCCATGGAAATCCTAAAACTCAAAACATCAGAAACATCTATGACAAAAGATAGGTAGGTGGTATGCTGAAACCACAGGGTCAATTACGGTTAGATCAGAATGTAGCCATTGGGTTTTCACTATTTTTATTTCTCTGTATGCTGATTTAGCCAAATTATCTAGTTTTACGGTAGTAAGATCGCCTGACCAAAGTGCCAAGGTTGTGAGCAGCAAAATCTAGCTGTTTGTCTGTCTGCCCGTTAATCTGTCCATCCGTCTGTCTGTCTGCATTGGTTCTTCGTTCTTTTACTTATATGCTCGTTAAACCAGCTTACATGTGTCTAGTAGCTCAGGTGGTTTGAACGCCTGTCCATTGTTCTGAAGGCTGTGAGCAGCATAATCTAGCCTTCTGCCTGCCTGCATACTTGTCTGTCTACTTGCCACTGGCTGTCTGTCTCCCTGTATCTGTTCTTTGCTCTTTTGATTTTTTGTAGGCCTGTTTTGCTAGATTAATATCTAGTAGTTCAAGTGTTTAAGGTGCCTGACCCCATTGAGGTTACTTTTAATTTTTCTAAATACGTAGGCTTGGACCCAGCATCTACTCTTTATCCCCAAAAATATCAAGAATATCAGGCACACCCCAAAAATATTTAAAATTTAGCAACCCCAAAAATATTTTTCAAATCTGTACCTTGACCATAAAAAAGCGCCAAATTGATAGAAATGACTCCACAAAACATAAAAAAAATCAAAATTTTCATCATACTCCCAAACATATTTATTTATCTGACCTTCCCGACCCCTCCCCACTCCAAAAAATGCAATTCAAAATTTTGAACCTTCAAAAATGGACCGAACCTACTTATATATGATAATATCAAAGTACCACCCCACCCCTCGCCCAAGAAAGCTGGCCAGTGTTTCAGAGCAGTATGCAGCAAAATATAGCTGTCTGTCTGCTTGTTTCTCAGTCAATCAACCAGTCAGCCAGCCAGCCCGACCAACGGCTTCGATTTCTTAGTGTAGACAGAGCCTCTTTGTAAAAGCGTATTCTTGTTACATAAAATTATTTGCATGTCCTATTTTTTCTTCATACGTAGGGTCTGGCCCAGCATCTACTGTTCACCCATATCCGGAAATTTAAGGACCCCAAAAATATTTGAAAGGGGTAGGTGCATTAAGAGGCTATTTTGTCCCCCCCCCCCCCCCCCCTATGAGTTCAAAAAATAAAAGTTGCTCTTCACAAGTTTTTTCTTATTAGTTCATTAGAACAATAGCCAAAGTGTAAAGGTCTGGTATTGATTCGACTTTTACCGTTGCTATGGTAACAAAAAAGGCCGCCAAAATAGGCTGAAAATAGGAAAATGACCGTTTTGGAGCAAATTTGAGACATGTAACAGAGAAATTAATATAGAGCACAAGCAAATATCAAAAAAAATATTTTAACATATGATGCGAATTATCATGGCACACAATATACTAAAAGGTTTTTTTTGTATTTGCTTGTGCTGATAACTAATTCTTAAAAAAAATCGGTCTCAAAAAGCCTCAAATTTGGCCTAAAATAGCAATTTCTCTATTTTAAGCCTATTTTGTCAGCCATTTTGGTTACCATAGCAACTGGTAAAAGTAAAAAAAAATGCCAGAATTTTACACTTGGGCTATTCTTCTAAAAAATCAATAAGATGAAATTGGTGAAAAGCAACTTTCGTTTTTTGGGCTATAGAGGGGGCCAAAATAGCCCATTAATGCACGTACCCCTTTTTAGCAACAAAAAAAATATCCTTGACCTAAAGAAAAGACCCTAAAATGCATCATATCCCCCAAAATATTCACGTTTCTTGGGCTAGAGGTCAAAATCTAGGACATCTTGTTTTTTTTTTTTAGAATCATTTGTATTTGAACAACAGTGGCGATTTCAACAAGGTGAGCGTTTGCGGGCACACTTTCATGATCTTTATTAGTAATGTGTAAAGTGTGGCATAAGTACAACGAGAGCGCTCACATTGTTGAACTCACCATGTCTCTGTCACTTTTAACCTGAGGGTTCATTCCCCCAAGGTGGGGCTAGAGGTCATAATATAGGAAACCTTTCAAAAGAGCTATTCTGTTTTTCCAACCTATGCAGATATCTTTCCAAACATTATAAGAAAACATTCATATTTAGGCATTTGGTATCATATTCATGGAAGGCTTCCAGTCATCAGCTTCAGAGCCTTGCGTCCATACCTCAGGGTGGGGCTAGAGGTAAAAATCTAGGACATCTTTTTTTTCTTTTAAAGAACCATTTGTATTTGAAGAACATATACTATTTCATTTTCTGACTTTCTGTGACTTCAGGTCTTCTGTTCAGGACCTTTGAGCAAAAGACTGCCAGAGCTCTAGCTAAGAAACTTCTTTTAACAGAATTTCCTCCTGAACCACTGACCCAAAAGCAACTTAATGTCACAGATTTGTACCCAATGGTGTCTTCTACCAATTTTGCACAAAAGGTTCCACTCCACTGAACAATGGATCTGCCTAAGCTCCAGATAAGAAATGTCTTACAATGACTTCTCCTCCTGAACCAATGGTCCAAAATTTACAATAATTTCACAGAATTGTCCCTAACGATGCACTCTACCAAAATTATACAATTGCTTTGGCTCTGCCATTAAGAGACTTTATTCAAGCTTGCACATAATGTCTCTGATGGCGATTAAGTAAAAGTAAGAAAAACATATACAAAAAAGGACAGAACTTTATCAAATCAGTTTTTGATCATCATTAATTTCTTTGAATATGTGGGTGGATTTGTCTTAGGTAAGATACTAGGAAACACTTTCCCTAATCCTCGTAAGATCTTTAACCAACAGAAACCAAAAGAAAATCTGAAGGGGAAAAAAAAACGTGCCACGGTATTTGGGATCAAATTACACATGTTTAGTTGGGGTTGTGCCAAAGAAAGTTAAGAGAAAATTGTTACCGCTTACCTGCCTGAAGAGCTTCACCAACATTTATTGAGGGATTATTTTTAACACTGTAAGCTCTATAATAAAAGCATTTGACATAAAGTTTGATTATTTACTTCTTAAGTTAGTTATTAATCAACTGATTTCTTGCACTGTTCATATATTGATTACATTTATTAAAGGCTGGTTTTGTCCAATGAACAAATGACAATGTCGCCAGAAAGATTGCTTTCCCATTTCACTTTGTGGCAATATGTTTGACCCTACATCAGAGACTTCCAGTTTCCATTTGCATGTTTTAGAAAAGGTATCTAACTAACAACCTCCCTATTTGAACGCTTTAATGCAGCCGTCCCCATCAGTACTCTCAGTGCTTTGATTGCAATCCCGGATTGCTGACGCTGACACCTTCGCTGATACTTTTGTTGACGTTTCGTATGTCAGACTCAGTTACATTCAATGTTGAATGACATAATCCAGTCATTGCAAGAGCCAATATATTGCATAAAACTCATAGTAAGCGGAGACCCCAAAAACGGACAGCAACAGTTTTAACAAAGCAGCATTTGTGCACATGGAATACTTAGATCAGTCTGCATATTCACTGTCCGCTGGAAGAACATTGTGTCCGGGTCTATCGTTAGAGCACACAGCAGTACTGGTCAAACTCAAAAAGTCCTGAAGGTTTTGTCAGACATTGAGTCACAAAATTTCCTAAAATAAGATTTAACTATAACAAATATAACAGGACATATATATGTAAAATCATAAAGTCTACTTTATAAAAGAAAAATGTCCAACCTATGACAATGCTTGATTCCCCAGTGGTGGTTTTGCCTATGACAACCCGATGTTTGGATAGCCCCACCTAGGTCGTTAAGAATTCAAATACTGTACAAACTGTAGTTCCAATTGCTGAATGCCTTGTATAATTCAGATGTATGTACACTTCTAGTTTTATTTACTATTTGTTCAAATAGTGCACATCAGATTCATAAACAAGCATACAAGATAACATGCATAACAAGATAACACATGCTGTATACTGAAGATCAGACACCATTGTAGAACTGGACTTCGCGAAAACATCTGACCACCCGCCAGCTCAACTTGGCTTGGGGTCATTGCAGCTTGCTCAAACATTTCAAAACAAGTACAAACGACGTCGCTTGATTTCAGTCCCCACTGAAGAGCTGGCCTCGATGTTATCAAACTTGAGTACAGTCTCAAACTCAAAATAAAGCGCAATGGTTGGCTGCTTGTGGAAAATAAAGCGCAATGGTTGGCTGCTTGTGGGCATGTAACCAATAATTGCGCTTTATTTTGAGTTTGAGACTACGTGTCCACAAGCAGCCACCCATTGCGCTTTATTTTGAGTTTAAGACTGTAATTAAGTTTTATAACCTTGGGGCCTGGACTATGTGAAAACATCCTACCACCCACCAGCACAACAATGCTTGGGGTCATTTCAGCTAAAACTGGCTCAAACATAATACTCTATCATCAAATAAAACTGAAAAACAAAGAAGTCCCAATCAATAAATTCCTTTCATTTTTAAAGGCATCGTTTGTCGAAAAAACTTTCGTCAATAAATAGTTGAACATTTAATCCAAGTGGAAAGTTTACGCTAGCATTTATAACTGACTTTGACACATTGCCCGATGTTACAACATGCTGGAGGATTAGAATTGGCATTTGTTAACTAGGATCTTCGAATGCAAGACAAACATGTATTGATAATGCCTATGTAATTATTCAAAATAAGCATTTGTTTGCTAAATAGACACAGGTTTTAAATCTAACATTGCTAGCACTTCAACATTACTGTTTGGACCATTCTATTCTCACCAGGTTCTTTGAAATGTCAGTTATATAGGGTATCTTAAAGAATTAATTTTCATGTTAGAATATGCAAACATGTTTTTATTATTAATAAAACCTAATTGAATGGGCTGCGCAAGTCTAATAGGGCGAGTATAGCGACAGTATGCCAGTATATGGCAAGATTAAGAATTGAGTGCAATCCTGTGTATTTAGAACATACATCTGACTTGGTAACACAGAGCATCAGATCAACTTCCTGTTTTGCAGTGATTGGTTTATTATACACCTTATTTTGTCTGTTTCATTAAATCACTGTTATTTTCAATATACGACGTGATTACTACATTATATCGTTGTTATTTTCAATATATTGGCATGCTATGATTGTTTCATTAAATCGTTGCTACGTTTGTTTCAATAAATCGTTGTTTTGAGCAAGACACATTAATCCCTGCTTAGTACCTGTTCAACCCAGGAAGACCCGTCCCGACATAACTGAAAGGTTGTTGACTGGGACGTAAAGAATCATACAAACAAACAAATCGTTGTTGTTTTCATTATATACTACGTTTAGTTTCATTAATTCATTGTTATTTTCAATGTATTCTTTGCTGTTTATTTCATTAAATTATTGTTATTATCCCCACGCTTTTTTAAAAAAGCGTCGGGGATATTGCAATCGCCTCCGTCCGTCCGTCCGTCCGTCCGTCCGTCCGTCCGTCCGTCCGTCCGTCTGTCCGTCCGTCTGTCCGTCCGTCCGTCCGTCCGTCCGTCACGCTATCTCCTCCTAAACCATTGGACGAAATCCAACCAAATTTGGTGTGTGGGTTGCTCACATGAATGGGGCGTGCAACGGCACGTTTTTTTTTGGCCCCGCCCCCTGGGGCCCTGGGGAGGGGCCAAAAGGTCAAATATCATCAAATATCATTAAAACTTAATTACAAAGTCAATTTGAAAGATTTTTTAACCAAACTTTGTGTGTCTTCTCACACATGAAAGATATTAAACATATCAGACGGGATTTTCATTTGGCGGCCTGAGTCATGCCCTAGGGGTCGGACTTGGGGGTACCGTGGGGGGTTTGGGGGGGGGTCAAAAAATTTTTTTTTAGAAATTCAACCAGATTTGGTGTGTGAGTTTCTTACATAAAGGCATATGCACCGGCGCCATTTTTGGGGTCCCCACCCCCTGGGGCCTTGGGGAGGGGCCGAAAGGTCAAATATCATTAAATCTGAATTAAAAGGTCAATTTCAAAGATTTTTAAACCAAACTTTGTGTATCTTCTCACAAATGAAAGATATAAAACATATCAGATGGGATTTTCATTCGGCCGCCTGGGTCATGGCCCGGGGGTGGGACTTAGGGGTACCGTGGGGAGGGGGGGGGGCTGGGGGTCAAATTTTTTTTTTTTTAGAAATTCAACCAGATTTCGTGTGTGAGTTACTCACATGCACCCGCACAATTTTTTGGGTCCCTGCCCCCTGGGGCCTTGGGGAGGGGTCAAAAATTTAATTTTCTGAACATGGTCATGTGGCATATCAAATTAACGGGGATGAGCGGTAGACCAGGATACACTGAAAAATTTTAACCTACGATCAAACTGGTGACCTTGGGATGGGGTCAAAGTGTCAATTACCATTAGATTTCTTCGAGAGCGTGGGGATTTGCGATGGCGCGCCATCGAATGTGTTCTAGTTTAATATATTCTAGGTCTGTCTCATTAAATCGTTGATATTTTCAATTATATGCTATGTTTATTCCATTAAATCGTTGTTGTTTAAATGCATTCTATGTTTGTTTTAGCTTGATGTCGTAGCAGGAAACTTGAAACTAATTTGATGCTGTTTAAATTGTCAGCCAAACTGTATGTAGATGATATGTCTAGATCCTGTCCGGCAGAGAACAGTTTAAGTATGCGACGTGGTGCAGCTGTTAGAAATGTATATCGTAAGCAGAAATCATCATACAATGTTGCATTTTTCATCAACTAGAGGTTCGGTAATGTTTGAAATTCACATTTTTTTCTATGAGAAAACTTAAGTCTGTTGATATTAAACGTTGTAGGTTCTTTCTACTTTCTGATATATGATAATAAAAATAATTTATTACTGACTAAGCACAAATGATATGCCCCTCCGTAAAGCCCAGCCAACATGCAATCGCGTTCTCTATGGGCCCTTCAGCGAAATGACAGTTTAATGGTGTTTCGCTGGTTGGCCGATAGTGGCCCACTTGTATATGCTCACTGGGGTGTAATATCATTGAAAGCTTGATATCATTGCCACACTGTTTATAATCTCAGGGTTATATTATTAATAGACTTTTCGCTTACTGCAAAGGCGGCAACTTTAATATTCATATCTGAGAGTGGTTCGGCTATTTCATCTGCTAAGGGGCGAATTACGTTTGAACGGAAACCATACCGTGACTGAGTATGAAATGAGCGGCAAACCATACAGTCAAAAGAGCGGATTGAAAAATCATACAAATGAGCGTATTTTCCAGGTAATGACCAGGTTATGAAATTCATACAAATGAGCTCTTTTGCCTTAAGCCCAGGTCACACATTCACGGACTGGACGCCGGATTAGCCACGGATGTACATTCGTGGCAATCCGTATTGGTCCGTAGCTTTCCGTATTGCATCCTTAATCATACGTAGTAGTACTTAATCATACGTATGTAGTGAATCCGCATCGGACTACGGAAATTGGCATTTCCGGGGTGATCCGTGAGGTTTGATCCGTAGTAGAACCTGCGAGGTGATCCGTGAATGTGTGACTTGGGCATTAGGTTTCTCCGCTCTTTCGTAAAAAAATCTGCTCTTTCGTTTTTTGGATCCGCTCAAACGTAAATCTCCCCTGGGAAGGGAAATCAGGTTCTATTTAATAATTTGTTGAAAAATAAATAAGTTGTTTGTGCCGCGCAAACGTGCATGCATTTCATGTAAATCCTAACCGTATACACACTGAACTCACATTTATTAACCCTTAATGCGCATAATCACAAAATGTATGTTTTTTGTCGTCCACTAAAATATTTGAAGACTCAAAGACAAACAGTGTAGAGCCAGATCAGACTGCTCCTGTATGAGCAGTCTGACCTGGGTCCACAATGTTTGCCTCTATGCCTTTGTTAAATAGACATTTTCAGATGCAGTTATTTTGCTGGCGTTTTAAGGACTAAATAATGTGTTTGCGTCTATACTGACTAATGGCGCAAGATGATAGCTACTTTTGAATAAAACCATGCCTCATTTTCAGCTTTTACCCATGACTCAATGTTGACCAGTCCTAAATACGCATTCATGAGGTGCCGCCTTTACAGTAAGCGAAAAGTTTAATAATACCAGTATACTTGTCAATGCAATTATAATGAACGGCTGTAAGATGCTTTGAAAAAAATCCTGATTTTTTTAAAGTGGAAATATCATATAACGGTTGTTTACAGAGTCATTAATAAATCTGTTTATTCAACTCGACTTTTAACCCTTTAAATACAAGTGACTCCTTAAATGCGTATGTTGGCAAATAGTGAAACCTCTGATGAAATGCAACTTAATTCATATAAGGTATTACTTTTTAATTTTTTAATGCAATAAACCACAGAAGCTTGACGTCCGGTCCTTTATATGGCTTCAAAACCCAAGCTCACGATGTCATTACGTAATGACATCGTGAGCATTTGGCTTTGAGGGTATATAAGTGAAATGAGGACCGAACTTCAGCCTGCCGTGAATAAACTTACGAAAGTTTGTAGACCAGCACCAGGCTGTAAACTTTAACTAGCAAGGTTCGAATGAGCCAGCTGACGAGAAATTTGTTATCATCTCAAAGGCGAGCAGCTATGACTCAGACCAGTATGCGTATCTGTGCAGTATCGCTAGCACCGTTACTTCTCATCCAAGAAGTAGGGGATGCACGATGGTTCTGATCAATCTTGACATTTAGCCCAAACGAATTGCTAGGCATGCAATGGCGTGGCCAGAACTTTGAAAAAGTTACGCACATCAAAGGGAGACTATTGTATCAAGTAATGATTTTCTACAATAACGTTCCTTTTTGAAATGGGAACTTCTCTGAAAGGAAAGAATTTGCTCCCAGTGGGAGCAAATTCTTTCCTTTAAGAGCAGTTTCTTAAAGTGTGAAAAATCACTTTTACCACATTAGGTGAGCTCCCTTGAGTGTTACTATTTTTATTACGCACGTGCGTATACTGCGTAATGGGAGCTACGCCAATGGCATGTACTTTATGATTTCACTTAACTCTTTGCCTACTTGGTAGTTATTATGTTTTTGTTGTCTGTTGATATTTTTTCAAAAAAACTTTTCGAAAAATTCCTTCAGGAATACCATCAGAGCGTCAAACAGTTTGGATCCACGTTTTGTCAGGCCTGATCTGGGCCCAAATTGTTTGCAAAGGGTATCAGCAGACGACAACAGTTACCAAAGAGTGATTTTGTGCTAATTACCATAAGTTATATTCACTGGCCCAAATAAAGACATGCAGAGATTAATTGCAATGCACTCTTAAGTATGCAGCACAGATTTGCATAGGTTAAAATATCCCTTTAGCATTAATCTAGTGTTTCTGATTTCAGTTGCTAAAGCCAGTTTAGAATTTCCAGTTTTTTTAGGTTGAACCATATTTTCGAGCAGAGAAGGCCACACAAATTGTCACTGCCTTTCTATGCCCATAGCCATACATTCATTCAATATCCATATGCCACAGTGGCTATTTTTTTATATGTACATAACGCCATATCACCATTGTGCCTGCAGTTAGTCCTCATCACTTTTGTTGCATACGAACAGCAAAGGCACATGCCAGCCTGCGCATCCGTGCAGTCTGGCCAGCGCTTTTGCTATTCACTCTGTAGGAAGGACAATAGCTTAGGCTTTTACATACACAATTCCTTTATTCTAGCTAATCTGTGTAGCTAAGCAGGCTGGATAGGGCCTTATCTGATCGAAAACCTCGAAAACGGATTTTCTCATGACTAGGCCAAGTTATGTTACATGATAACATATTATTATGTAATGTAACAATAGAATGAGATTTATACTCATTTTTAAATATTTTGCAAAGAAATCCGCATGATTTATTGCTTGAAAAGACTACATTATTTATTGTGTATTATGATAAGCATAATTCATATTCAAAATCAAAATGAAAATGTAAACGATAAGTATAAAAGGAAAGAAACAGTTATGGCATAGAAAGAAAAATAGACCCCTAACACTTGACAGCGGTAACATAAATAATTCAAAACTTGAACCCGTTCATGCGAATTTGATGCGTTTGGCACTGGCGACCATCAAAAACTCAGTCGAGCTTTTGTCTCTATATATCATCAGGGTCTACAATATTTGCTGACACAAAAACGATCTTCAGACAAAGAAATATAATTCTTATTTGGAAATAATAACATGCGCCCCCTCGATATATACAATGGACCATCCAAAGTTTAATTAATCAAACCAGAAGGAAGATTCCATTAAAGGTTAAAAAGAAATAAGAGTTTGTTAGATTCTTGGAAGCAAAATTCAACTTTTTTTGCCCAATAACCTTTGAGCCTAATGCTATCAGTTACTTACCAAGGCATTGACACCATTAGTATTTACTGAATTGATGAATTTTCTATACACGTTCGTAATTTCTAGCCAGTTTTTTTTTAAGAATAACTATCATTTATTACCATGATTCACAAACTGAATTTAAGACAGTGTAGATCCTGATTAGTAAAGCTTCCTCGGAACTAAAGAGAAAGAGACAACGTGACATCTCTCTCATAACAAATTAAAAGCAAATCTGCAACAAGAGCATCACGATTTGTAAACACTGGAAAAACAACAATTTGTCTACACAATTTAGAGCAAAATATAATAAACATATGGTCTAAAAGATAATGAACTGTGTCTCAAATATTTTGTTGTTGTCCAAAAGTCAAACAAGCGCATTTACCATTATAAGCCAAATAAATGGAGACCTGTCCATTGAATTAGGTAAGTGTTTCTTTAGTTAGATCATGAGTCAATGTAGTAAAGAAAGTAGAAAAATCATATATTGACCAACTAGATGCTAGAAAACCTTTAGATTTTCTAAAATTCATTAAGAAAGTAAGAAAAGGTGCAAAGATCAGGAATCGATACAATCAAGTACCACAACTGACACAGGATATAAGTAATACGAATTGGAAATGGACCAACTCACAGTTAGACACCACAAATGAGAACCAAGAGGTCAGCCCTTTCCAAGCAGGTTACCACAAGGCACATATAAACAGACGCGCACAAAAGCATAACAAACACAAGACAGAAAAAGCAAAAATGATCCACAAAAGAAGTACCGCCTTGGAACGGTCAGTAAAAATATTTTACTGAAAGGCTTATACCGGTTTCACAGCACCAACCTCACCCTTAATTCAGATGTAGATCAAGACACATAGATATTTGGTTTACATGAAAGACGGAGCAAAAGAAATCCAACAGGTAAACCCCGGTGGGCCTGACAAACAGCCAAAGCATCAGGCCCCTACCATCTCATCAATAGATTAGTCTTTAAGTCGGAACTGTCATAGAGTCTGAAGTCCGACCCACCGGCGTGCAATTAAAGAGGAAAGCAAAGTTGCCAACCGTGATTGGGTTGACCACCAAGTATGCAGTCTGTTGCAATATAATATTGTTATAGCCAATCTTTTTATAATGGTAAATTATTTTAATGAACTGCGCTGAAAAATTATTGGAGCCAACAATTTTCTTCAATTTATACACCAAGTCACCATAGAATCTTATCTGAGTTTTTGATATACCAAAAATGATTTTTACCAGTCTTCTCATAAACTTTTTCAGAATATTTAGTAACGTGGTTTTGAATATCAATAGTGCAAGTCAAGCAAATGTTCATGAAATTTACTGTCCTGCTAGCCAAGAGTGACAGTGACTTCATGTTTCGTTTACAAAGTTATCAGGGACTTATAATCGAAAGAATCTATCGATTCACGTTAGCTCAAGTGAAGTGCACACGTTAGTGTTTCGCCTAGCAATTGTAAACAAAGTATTACATCACTGTCACTTTTGGTTGGCACGACAGTAGCGCTGCCAAGTTCATGCTTTAGGGTGTTGATGTAGAACATTCTTCAAACAACAGTAGCCTTATCTGCACTAACACAAACACCCCTGTTTTAAAGAAGATGCATTTGATTCAGCAAAGATTACCTTGAAATATTACTCATTCTCATTGTTCTCCAAATATTCAGTTTAAGATTTCTCAATCACTGACAAGTAAAAGCACATTGAACATTGGAGGATCCCGAGAGCGAGGAACAGAGGGTCTGGACCCCTGTGGAAAAATCGCAAATGGTTTCCTTAGAAATTCTGGTACGATGGGTCCAATGGTTTTTCGGGGATGGTCCGTACGTCCCTCTGTGAAATACGTTGATGACTTAAACAAACATAGTAAGGATATCCACCTGACCGATTTTTATTTTTGCTCTGCGCATGTTGAAAGTAAGGAAGATTGCAAAGCTCAGAAATCGATACAATCAAGTACCACGCCCGACCCATGACACACTATGGGAAAGTACCAAAAACACAAGAAAAACATCACACATAAGAGAGCCAAGAGGCCAGCCTTTTCCCAGCAGGTGTCCACAAGGCTGCAAGGAACAGACAAGACAGTATGACAAAGACAAACACGAATGCAAGTGACAAAAAGAATCCACAAAAGAAGCTTTCTGGACGGCTTAAACATATTTGACAGTACCAACCTCAACCTTATTTCTGATGTGGATCAAACAGATGGACATATATGTTTAGCGAATTTGCAATACCACTAATAATTTCTTGACATACTTTGTCGCCAAACCATGCAGATGAAATACTTCAATAATACGTAAACAGTGAGCTCGCTGAGGTACTGGCAATATATAATCTATGGAGTGATCCATACTACGAGATAAATGGTAGACTTGTACTAGTATATGTCTTATACAGTTTTTTATAAGTGATAAAGGATATTTTACTTCATGTCTATGTTATTTATTTATCTAGTTTTAAGCTGATGATATACAACCATTGGTGAGAGTAACAACCAACATTAAATCATGCCACTGGCAGCTGACCGAAGACTTGTGAAGTGCTTTGTTCAAAGTCACACTTTTAAAATTGAAGTTGGGTTGAATAAAAACATAAATAACGTGCGTCCGAATTCCTTAAATCATATTTAAGCCGTCTGCATAACCATTAATTATGTCGAACTAAATCATTGTTGCAATAGACACAAAACAAATATTTTATTTGAAATACAAACCAAAATCACTTTAGTGGACTGACCTTAGCGAATGTAATTATGATGCATTCACTGCCGATAATGACTAGTCTTAAGGAAGATGTGCTTTCCGCCTTTCAACTTTACTATTAGAAGATGCAAATCTAATTTTAATTGAACAGCTTGGTTTTTACCTCAGCTCAAAAGACGGTCTCAAGTTACCACATCATCGAGTGTGCTACCTCTTCTTATTGGCAGATTATTGTCTTTCAGACCTTTTATTATATCTGAATTCTAATCATCCTCTTTGTTTAATCATCATTTTCGTTTATGTGATTGAACAGATTCAAAAGACATTTGAATATAAAAGTTTGCGTCGGCACAGATAAATGTCTTAGCCTGAGTGTCCAATTGAATTCTGTGATTTGTCCTTGTCGCAGGGGTTTACAATCAAGGTCAGATGTACAAAAGCTGCGATGTCCAGCAGTGTCCAACCAGAGATCAATTTCACAATGAAAGTTGTAATTGTCTTCTATGAAATGATGGACAATGGATTACAGCTCTCCAGCGGGATTTGAGTGAAGCTCTTGCATTCGATACATATAATAGCGGGGTCATCTAATCACTGACCTTAACCTCAAACGTCCTTTCATTTTGCACCACTGTCCGCACGATATTGAATGGGAGGTTGACCGAACATTACCGCCAGTGATTCACGCCACCTGTTAGTAGTCGCATCTTTTCAAATTTCAAAGAAAATGATCTTAGCCAGCCTCTTGAAAAACTCTTAAATGATTAGATAAATTATTCGGACTATATCTTGAATGCAATACAAATTAAGTTTTATTAGTTTAGCAAAAATCGGATGAACTTTGAAATGCCCCGTGTTAAGCGTTTAAGAATGAAAGCTCCTATTGTTGTTTGAGTAAAGGTCTGTAATGTCGATTCACCTCATGTCATATTGTGATATGGATACGTTGCGCTGATTTGCAGCATCATCTGCCATTGTCTGGTCACAACTGAATAGGCTTTGTCATGGGGTTCTGAAGTTTTATGGCAAAAACTATCCAATAAAGGGAAGGCAAGAAGTTTTGGGGTGATATTTTGTCACCTGGGTTTAGATGTCCAATTGTTGTTAACAACTGTCCTTTTATTGACCATTTTATCTGTTTTATTTGATTAGACACCATGCGCTAATATTATGGAGTTATCAAAGGGCTCGTATAACAGGCTGCTATTACGAGGTACTGTAGGCATTTATTACACAATTATTGATAGAAAGAGAATTGTTATTGCTTGTTAATGGATCCTTGACGTTGTAGCATTAACACTACTTGAATGACCAGAACAATGTATACACGAGTCGTGACATGTGATTTCCAACAATGTGATATATTGACAAGTGTAGACTCAGACGAGCCTTTGCAGTCTCCTTTTAGGCCTAGAAACTCTAAATGCTGTTCAGTCAGTAGCTTTAACACTCATAGAATATTCAAACGACTAGCAATGGCTCTGATCAGACTGCGCGTATGCGCAGGCTGGTCTGAGCCTTTGCGGGTCGCACATAACACATTGTTGGAGGCTGACATGTGTATGCTGTATGTTGGGATCTGTCAGAATTGAGCATTAATTGTTTGTTTGTTGATTTAATTGATATCACCTATTGGTGACTCATTAGAATTTGGTAACAGACATATATACGAGCAGTGGAGGCCCAGAAGAGCCTGCACAAACGCACAATCTCACCATTTATGCTTATGCGATGAGTACCAAAACATCATGTTATTTTGTTAATGCTTTTATACTTTACGTCATGGTCAACAATTTTTCAGTCATATAGGGACGTTTTCCTGGGTTGAACCAGAACTGAGCCTTGAAGATAAAGTGTGTGGCTGGATTCGAATCCATGGATAGTCACGAGTCTGGCACTTTACCGATGCTCCTTCAGGAGATGGTCCAAATGTGTATTACGTGATTGTTTGAACTTATGTGAAAAATGTACTATTGCATGGGCAACTAGCCCATGCTCAAGCGAGTCTGCACATCTTGGCAGACTCACATGAGCATTCGCTGTTCGCAAACAGTTTAGAAGAAAACGGAGTGTTGGAACAAAACTAGACATATATTTCATAGATCAATGAATTTGTTTCGTAACCTTGTAGTCAGTTTGAATGAGGAATGTGACTGTTAGGATAATTGATTATGGACCCCACCCCCAATACAAAAATACGTGGGTCAGTGACCTAGTTATATTTCATGGTCCGTTGATTTTGCCATGTATTTTGAAGACTACTTACTAGTAAATGAACATCACGTGTCATATTTGATCATACAATTTTAGGAAAGTGACCTATATTGTGTGTTCCCGTGATTTACCGTCATGCATGAAGACTATAATTATGAAAGAGGATTAGGATAAGTGTTACACAAAAGCTGACCTTGTTAAATATATTTAGGTCAGTGAGTAATCTGTATTTTATGGCCCAGTGATTAAGCCTTTATATTGGTTAGACTTTTTGATAGATGAATGACATACTCTGCTCTTTTGATCAATGTGGCACAAAATTGACATAATCAAATAATTGTAAGCTAGTTTCTTCTGCCGATGACTTTTGCAAAATGTTTGGACCCAGATTAAGCATATATATCGCTTGTTGAAATGATTGATTCAAGTTTAAACGAACATTTAGCAAATTATTTTTTAAGCCTGCATATTATATATTGTATATTACTTTTAACATATTGGTTGTAAAGCATATATTTTGCCTCAACTCTGAACGAAGTACTGGTTAACCGATTGTTAAGCTTACCCAGGAAAAAGTGTGATTAGGTGAACTGACAAGGACATAGCTGTTGACCTTAAACCAAAATAACTGGGTTAGATCGTCAGTAAAATCTTGGGCTAACTTAAGTTACATTTAGTTCATAAAACTCAGAACTACCCATCACAGCATCTCCATCTGTTATAGGTCCATTAAATCCGCCTGTCTCATGTTTATAAGTTGTCATTTTCCTTAATTCTGCTTAACGATATTCATCAGAAGACGAATCAGAATGAGACAGTTCTTAACTTAACTGTTTTATAACTGTCATACTATTAATATATTTATTTATTGCAATTTTGTTCAATTTTCTGTCTGTATGTATGTAGATAAAGGCTCAGGAAAGAAAAATAGACCACAGCCCCGCTGGATATGTTAACATTTGCGTTTATTAGAGGCGTTTGTGTATATGCGATAAGTACCAAAAGCTCGTGAACCGGTCCATATATTTTACTTTTAACAAGCAGCTTCTGATAAGGAAGATTCCATTACGCCATCAATGGATTAGATCATTTTGTATCAAACCCAAAAGACATAAGCAGGTTAATTTATTCAGTGAATAACGTTTGACGTTTTGTCAATTTCTGAAGACTTGTGTATGCAAATTTTAATCAGCATGGGTGGTAATCTTCTAATTCACAACAATGAAAATAAATTACCTAAATTAATCATATAGTGTATACCTAAATATTTGACTTGTCTTTGTTTAGTTGGTAACGATATGCTTCGAACACAAGACATCGGCTCCCTGCTGGTTAAATTGATGTGATCCCTGTCTTGACATACACTCTTGAAAAATTGAAAGTTTGTTGAAATTGTTTGCGCAGTCGTGACATACCTTTTGAACCTAGTATTTTTAATGACTGTGCAAAGTGATACTAATATCGGCATTTGTGCCGTCTGGTCACCATGTGGATCAGCTTTGACGTAAAGCTTTAATCCGTTGGTTGGTAGCTGATGCTTGTCTTTGCCTTGGCCCACCGTAGCTCAACTTGAGGTTTTCTTTAGCTCTGGCTGTCTGTGAGTCTTGAGCCCTTTTCTTTGTTTCATCAAAGTGTGTTAATTTGATTTGATTATTTCTATGTCATTGTACATTGCATTAGTTAAGAAGCCTCCATGCGAGCTAACCAATTTTGTATTTTAACAACAACAGAATCCAGGGCGAAGATTTTGCGCCAGTAAACAATTTTGTATTTTAACAACAACAGAATCTAGGGCGAAGATTTTGCGCCAGTAAAATGCATCTAAGCCCCCCCCCCCCCCCCCCCCCCCGGTGCCTAAGGCTGCTGTCCGTTCTAAGGCGGTGGTTATGTTGTTGTTGATCTATTGTTTAATGTACTTCCTATTGTTAGTGGGGGTTTGTGTTTGTCTTTGATTTGTTATGCACTACTTTATTTCCATTCTAGTTTTGCAATCATCTAAGCTGGTTGCTTTGCTTTTACTGTCTTACAAATATCTTGTTACTGTATATGTCTACGGCTCTTCCTCACGGTGTCATGGGTTGGTCTGCAGTGTGTGATTGTGGTATTTCTTGATCAAACTCACTTACTTTTTGTTCAGTAGATTTGTGTTTGCCTATCAGACTTTGCCAAGAGAATGTTCTATGTTCGGATCTGGTTCTTGTGGTGTAGAACGTACTACATGGTGCAACATACTTTACATCACAGAAGCATCTCCGTACAAAAGCGATCCCAAGTGTGTCTCTTAAATAATGTAAGATAGGGGAAACTGTTGAGCAACGGTAGCTTCTTTATCTGTACCTTTCTTACTTCTCCAAGAACAAAACAATTTTTAAGAAATCAGGGAAGTTGTGTGTTCTTCTATAAGATGGTTACCATCTTAATACAAAAAAGTTTTCGTAAAATCAGACAGAGTACACTCACACTACGTTATCGACCCTGTCTGATTAGGACTCTTGACCCCCACGTTCATGTGGAAATGCTGGAGTTGTAAGGTATATATAATATTTTCCATAACTATGCTAAAAACATTGGTTGTGAGTAATTACTGAGACTCTTCTAATATGTTTTACCCACCTGCTATGTTTTAGCAGATATGAATATATTTTAATCATTGGTTGTTCTTAAATCTTGCCCACATTTTATGCAAAATATTTTAAAACATGTTTATTGTTGTAAGTTTTATAGCATCTTTAAAACAAAGTCAAAATTTGGCTGTTTCGATTAGCAGTTATTGATGCACGTATTACGCAATAATTTTATATCAGTATCTCTTGCTCTTATATGGTATAATATTATTGTCGTTTGTAGCACATTTTGTTTTTTGTCATTATCGGGAACTTTGCCTCCATATTCATGTTTTCACCAGGATGGTTGTTTAATACACGGATACATTTATTTTGATTTTTATAGTACCTTCAGTCAGCTTCATGCTACTTTACTATGCTATAATTTTAACTTTACAGATTTTGCTAGTAAGGTCAACTATTCCTTTCTTTCTCGATGTTAACATAGTGAACAACAAAATCCACACGTTAACTCGAGATCCACATTGAGGTTTATTAGTTTGGGTAAAAAAGAAGTTGGTAGTTGAAGATATATATAGGTCTGGCTCAAAATTAATGGTTTCCTCATTTATTACTTGACTTTTCGCTTACTGTAAAGGCAACGACTTGTATATTCATATCTGGGTGTGGTTCGGCTATTTCATCTGCTAAGGAAGGAAAATCAGGTTTTATTTAAAATTTGGTAAAGAGTTAATAAGCTTTTTAAGCCGCACAAACGTGCATGCATTTCATGAAAATCCTAACCGTATACACACTGAACTCACATTTATTAACCCTTAAAGCGCATAATCACAGAATTCATGTTTTGTCATCCACTAAACTATTTGAAGCCCCACAGATAATCAGTGTGCTCCTGTAGGAGCAGTCTGATCTGGGTCCACAATGTTTGCCTCCCTGCTTATGTTAAATAGACATTTTCAGATGCAGTTATTTTGCTGGCGTTTTAAGGACTAAATAAATACTGAGGTTGTGGCACAAGATGATGCAGTTACTTTTGAACAAAACCACGCCTCCTGTTCAGCTTTTACCTATGCCTAAGGTTGACTAGTCCTTATTACGCATTCATGAGGCGCAGCCTTTACAGTAAGCGAAAAGTCAAGAAATACTATTAAAAGATATGGCAACTCTTTACTTTAAAATAGTTTGATAGGAAATAATGAATAACATATTGACTGTATCCAATGTGTCCCAAGTTTACGTCAATTTGAGAATTTAAAAATTCTCTTTGCCTGTCTCTTAAAAACAACAAAAACCCTACAATACCTTGCTTAATCATGAGCATTTCGGAAGTAAAGTATACTTTATTTATTAGTATAGTGAAATCAGATATATTTGCCTTGCATCATGACCTTTGCTTCGTGTTAGATGTATAGTTGGAGATCTTTAATTATTTTATTGTTCTAAAAATAGGAAGTTAAAATAACTATGTTATTGATAAATATTATTGTAAATACAGCATGTCAACAAGGCTAGCTTATATCCACATGGCGATATCGGTAGAACACAAGATCCCAGGGGGTGGGGGGGGTACTCTCATTTTTTTCTTGATACGTAGGCTCGGGCCCAGCCTCTACCCTTCACCTTAAAAAATATGCGGAATTTCAAGCACCCCAAAAAATATTTTGATTTTAGCAACCCAAAAGAATATCCCACAATCTGTAAATTGACTTTAAGAAAAGACCCTAAAATGCATAGAAATGACCCCTAGATATAGCCAATTTTGTGATGACCCCCCAAAAATATTCACAAAATCTTCATACCCAAAAAAATATATTTTTTTCTGAAAACCCCCAAAAATATTGAAATTCAAAATTTTGAACAAAAAAAAAATGACCAGAGCCTACGTATGTATGAAAATATCAGAGTACCCCCCTGAGCACAAGATTTGGTAGGGGGAATATGTTCTTAAAAAGGTTATCATTAAAAGGAAGCCAGAAGCGAGAGAGGAGACCATTACTTAGGTAACCGTTTTTCAGAAATGTGACGTCAAGGCATACCATGAAGACAATTCTTGCACAACGTCTGTGCCTTCATAAACAAATAACTAATCTAACATTTTGTTTTACAAGACGGTATACCTAATTTGCTTCTCTAAATGTTAACGGTGAAATAAACTACTGGGCTTGTTATACACTGCTAGTATCAGTATTTAACCCTTAAAGCGCCAAGAAAAAAATGCATCTGAAAATGTCGTCTGTCGAAGTCGTCTGCTGCAAATAATTGCCTAGCATTACTGACGAATTAAGTATAGATGCAAACAGCATGGACCCAGTACAGACTGCTCCTATAGGAGCAGTCTGATCTGGGTCCACACTGTATGTCATAGAGGCTTCTTGAATATTTCAGCAGACGAGAAAAGCAGACGACTTTTGTTGTGATTGGCGCTTTAAGGGTTAAGCAACGTCAGTGATCAGTTTCTGTTAAGTTGAAGTACGTGCAATATGTTATCGGATCTACAACAAAGTGAGACTTGGTTCGATTCTGGGATGTGCCTTGTTTCAATACCAACAATCCAGTATTGTTTGGTCAGAACTCATAAAAATTCTTTAACCCTCAGCTGCTTCCAAAAAATGTGAAATAAGCTGCACACTGGACACACTGTCAAACTTGACATCCAATTATTTTCAAATTTTCAAGTGTTCAGTTGCAGATTTTTCTGCTGAGCTGTATTTCAAGGACATAATTACTGGCGTTAGAGAAATGAAATGCAGATATAAAAGTATGACATTTCCTCGTCTTCAGCAGCCTTGAAAGACAAGAGAAGATTTGGGAGTGTTAAATTTCCTTCTATCATTAAAGATTGATGCCCGTGAGATGTCAAGGGTGCAATTGTCCTGCATCCGAGATGAAATGCATATAAGATAAGAGAGTGTTACAATTTTCTATTCAATTGTTATGGCTAGTTTGGTCAATTTCAATGCTTTTTCAATTGCACGTTTTCATTATAAGATGCTTTGGCCAGCGTGAAAAGAATATAGTTACCATGAATAAAGTTAAGGTGCAGCTGTATGAAAATGCAACCCTGACAGGGCATTATAATTAAGTGGGGACAGATTATGAAGTATTTGGTCACTGAGAGGGATCACTGGGGGCGAATCTTAAACGAGGCTGTCATCATATTTCGTATTGTGAGGTAATTGACAACATTCCCTCTCATCAGGGGTCTTTAATTTAGTTGTAAACTTCTGTCACAGAATAATGTTACATTTGAGAAAAATAGACAAAGTTAGGAAAGTAAAAGATTTGTCAATACTAAAGTCTAATAATTAGTCATGTATATTTTTTCTAAAACATTCATTTGGTATAAATTACTCTTTTTTAAAATGATGCATATCGGCACTTTGAACATGCGATTTGAACCAAAGCAATATACACCCCAACCCCTGCCTAAGGACCTGATATGTAACGTTCTAACTAAGTTCTTCACAAAAATCCTTTTTATATTGAGTACATTTCCTGAACTCGTCAACATTCATGTGCGATTCATGATACTCACTAAAGGCTTGTTTCTAATGATTAAACCACTGGAAGGATCCTCTTTTTTCTGAACTGTTATCTTCTTGATTTCTAAATTTCGAACACAGTGCTTTTTTGTAAAGTCATCATTGGGGTATCATATATATTATTCAGTCTCTGATGAAAACACTCCAACAGTATGATCGGGGTCTGCATATTTTCATTGGACTTTGTTGGTCAGGTAGCTATCGTTCAAAATTTCAGTTTATTTTGCTGAAGTAGAACTACAGCTTTTCGAGTATGGTAATCAATTAGCTTGGTTAGTGAGACGAGTTACATAAGTGTTATGTACACCAAGTTGTCATGCTAAGGAAAAGCCAAGGACACAATCGTGACGAAAGTGTTTAAGACTTTTGAAAGTGGTAAGGGATATTTAGGTCGTTTGGGAATGTAGGGAGATTTTCATTTGGGAGCGTAGCAGATTTAATACTAAAACACATGAAATGACATCACATCTCTTTTATTAAGAGTAATATGTGCATTTTAATGCAGTATTCCATTTTTCAGAAAGTATCAATCCTCTCATTTAGTAATATGATTGCAAATTGCTGCTTTGGCTTTGTTATTCCATTTTTGAACAAGAAATATCTTTCTTGGCAATTTTTCCAAGGGCTGTGCGAATCAGAAGGTTTAAACTGAACACATATGGACAATGGGTTTATTCATACAGAATATATCTCATTTGGGCTGCTGATGATACATCCATCCATGTTGTTTAATTATTATTTTTCTTCCTCTCCATTTTCAAAAAGGAAATTGTGAGGCTTAGAGGATTAAATATCGTTGTTTGGGTATGCTACAATCAATATGCTGGTTCTTATTCTCGCCAATCAAGAATGTCTGACAGGTCTAGTGGGGTTACTTGTCAAAAACTTGCTGCAATAAAATTGTGAACGAAACTAATGGGGAAAGTAAGGGATATTAATTGAATATTCAAAATATTCTCCAGACATTCATTTTGTATATTCGACATATAATGATACAATTTACATGCACAGACTTTACTGTTATACAAGAAAAAGTTTTATTTTCTTTGCAGATTTAACAAATGGAAGTTTGCGGCTGTTTGATTTGTAACTTTACCCATATGAGGCGTTTTGTAAAGGTGTCATTTGTGAAACTTCATGATATGTAACCCCTTGCGGATTTCGTTTCATCAGGTGCCATTTTCTTTTCGGAAGGGCGACTGTCACACGACAATAGAGAAATTGCAAAATAATTATCATTTAATGACAAAATAAAATAGAAAACTGAAACTCTATTTTACAAGCATAAGGCAAATTAGATCTGCCGTTAACATTGAATAAAAGGCATGGCTTTGTGGGCCCTGTTATCTGACGCAATGGACAGGCCAATTTCAAGTTTAGGTAATACTGGTATACGAGACTGCGTAAATATTGTTTGTTATGTGTGGGGGTGGGTGGCTGGGGTGGGGTGGCTTGGTAGGGGTGTGCTTGGGTATGTGTGTGTGTGTTTGGGGGGGGGGGGGGGGGAGGGGTTAAACCCCTCAGACGGGTGTGTTGATTTAACTGTTTGCACTCTGGGTATTTTTTCTGCTTTTGTTTTCGTCTGCTGCCTTTTCAAAAATACGTTTTTTCAGGAACACTATCAGAGTGTCAAACGGATTGAATCCACATCAGACGTTATGCCGCCTTGGTTGTTCACATGCATCAAAGTTAGGTTTTCTGGCGTCGAGGCCCAAAGATAATACAGTCAAAACTCTTTATAACGTCACTCGTTATAACAGAATATTCAATATCCGACATAAAATTGCTGGGAACGGATCTATTTCCATTGAAATTCCCTCTTTATAACAGAATATTCACTTAACGACACCGACAGCGACTTCTGGGAACAGATATACAATTTGTATTGAAAATAAATTCATTATAACAGAATTGTTACCATAACATGTGTCAGACAATTTTGTGATCAGAACAAGGTCTTTTTGCATGAACAGGTTTCTGTCTCAATTGATAAGTGGAACGTTTTGTGCATTTTGATGCAATATGAAATTGAACTGATGTATGCATCTGGAATAATAGCATTTTAATTCATGTGTATACTATTTTCTTTTACCAAATGATTATTATGTGGAAATCTGGTAATGGTTAGAATTTCTTTACAACAGCAAATTCACTTTAACGTCAAAGATAGCTTTGAACAAACAGTGTCGTTATAAAGAGGGCTGACTGTACTATACTGACCCACACTTCCAACGCCAAATTTAATTTGAGTATACAGTAAACCCTGTGTAAACGGCCACTCTCAAAAATATCACATATTGAATTCAAGACCAATTATCGTTTAATGCAGGTCAAAGTATTGCAGAATGTTCCAAGGGGATCATGGGATCATTCAGCAATATTTTAATACTTTCGACCTTCATTAAGCTACCATTTGTCATTTAGATCTTTAATTTGTCTGTTTTTGAGAGGCCATTTTACACAGGATTTACTGTAATTCTAATTTTGGAATTATGGCACTACTGGTTCATTTTTGAAGATATATGTACACCTCTGGTGCGCTGCTACATTGACCATGTTTAACTGAACAGGTAGTGCTTCTTTATTCCCAAAGTTGTTATGTCTATTTTTTATTGTTCAAGTTTTGTTATAGTGGATAAAATAATAAATGAAATATACAAAGGTCAATTAGATTTTGCGTTGGATGTGTGGGTCAAATGTCGCACAAGTAATGGTGGTATCATGACGACTGTTCGCGTGTCTTTGCGATACTGCACAACTTTTATGGAGTGCATTATCTGCACGTACACGTGCACGAACGATGGAATGATTAACATATTGTAAAGCCAATGTCTCCAGCTATATACTGAAAACAGAGGCGAGTTCAATAATGCGAGTGCTCGCCGAGCGCTCGTTGATTGGTACCTATCTTTATTCATAATGTGTAAAGCCTGACACCAGTACAACGAGCGCCCGAGAGCGCTCGCATTATTGAACTTGCCTCTGGTCTCTATTGTGGAACCAACTCTTTTAACTTTTAAATAGCAAATACGAGAAGCGCTATATTCATATTGTATACCTTCCAGTGTATTTTTACCCCCAGTTTTTCTTTGAATGTGTCATTTGCACTCAGGTGAGCGCTTCCAGGTTATCTGGTACTCGATTAAAAAATAGTGGTGTCATCATTATAACGGTACGTGCTCCGTTGCGAGTCGTCCTTGTTTATCAGCTATCTCACTTGCAGTTTAATTATTACCACAATGGCGCTGATTTAAGCGAATAAATTTATCGTTTATCTAGATACAATTTCCATTTTACCCATGCATTGAAAACCTCATTAAAATGCTAATTAGTGAAACTCATATACTAGCAAGAAATCAGTCGCACTTCACTGTTATTTCATCGAAAAGGGTCCGGGTTGGAAGGCCGGGATGTGAACGGATGCCAACTTTAGGAGTTTCATTCAGGTTATGACTAGTATCCCTTTTCATTCTAGATACCCATGCCAACTGTTTGTAAAGAAAAACAAAACAATATATCACAATTTATAACGTTCAATCTGCGACCCCTTAAAGTACAAACCGACTATCTCATACTAATTGTATCAATATGCTTGTGACAATTCATCAGAAAAAAAGAGTTTGCTTTAATTTAAACTTTTATTTAATTTTTGTATAACAACATGTATACATATAATACAATAAATTCGAATACATATAATTTCGAAATACAAAAAAGGGATTCAGAAGAAATTCTTTAGATTCAATTGGAAATATGTTTCCCAGTTGTTCAATATTAGAAATACAACAAACATATGACTTGAATGGCATAAGTATGTATAAACAATACAGCAAAAACTCGATAATTCGAACTCGAATAAACCAGGTTTGACTGTATATATTATTATGTCAAAACTGCTGTTTAATACAAAATATGAATTTCGATTTTGAAAAGGATTTTGATTTTACAGCTATCCTTGTTGTCTCCATGGGGTTTGGAGATGATAAATTCTATGGGGTTATGGTCGTTGCCTCTATGTACCCAGCTAGGAGAACAGTCGTCAAACCAATCAAGTGAGAATATACCAGTATTTTAGATAATATATTGAAAACATTGAAATATATTTCTAACAAATATAGTGTGTTATTTGAGCATTACTATGTGTCACAAAACGTATTTTAAATAATATTAGTATTGCAAATATCGAGGTATGTTTCATACAGATGCACTGTGATATTGGAGCACTAATATGTGTATTCAAAACGTTTTGATTAAATTATAGATTCTTGTACTGCTTTAAATATCTGCTTATGTTGATCAAAAGTAATGCTATATCGCCACAGAGTAGTACGTTAAGATTCGATTGACAGACATCTGACACTGAGTTTATTAAGTCACGTCTAAGGTACGTGAACTTCTGACATACAAATAAGAAATGATGAGTATCTTCTATATCACCACAAGTGCAATAGGGACTATCAACTAAACTTAAATATAGGTGTTGTCAGAGATGCATGCAGTTCTTAGTCTAACATGATATATTTGGCCAAGTGGTTTACATGTGTTATAGCATTGGGGTGGTGTACTCTAGGTTGTACTTCTTTTGTGTTTTTTTATGTTTTTTTTCTGTCTTGTGTTTGCTATGCCTTTGTACGCGTCTGTTTATATGTGCCTTGTGGTCACCTGCTGGGAAAGGGCCGACCTCTTGGCTCTCGTTTGTGGTGTCTTACTGTGACTTTGTTACTTTCCCATTGGTATCCTGGATTAGGTGTGGTACTTAATTGTATCGATTCCTGATCTTTGCACCCTTACTTACTTTGGAATTTGGTTTGTTTTTGCAAATGTTAAGGCTTGGATAATTACGAGTTGCTCTGGTTCCATTCACGGACAACAGAAGGCAAGAAAGATGTATAGAAAAGACGAGAATTTGTATGTAATGTTTGTAGATCTGAAGAATTACGTAAATGGTATGCTGATGCACTGCCAACAGTAGCAGGCACAAGTAAAGCAAGATAATCAGGGCAAAGTCCATTTTTCATTTTATAAAGCATGCTTATGGATTTTCTATCTTGATCCCAGTGTTTCGGAACCCGTTTCTGCGAAGAGAGAATCAATGGAGGCTAACTTAGATGCACCAGTAAATATTCTAGCAGCTTCATTTTGGATCTTGTCTAAATCATTTGATTCATATTGTGTACAATTATTCCACACAACGCCAGCATATTCTAGAAGTGGGCGTATAAAAAAGAAGTAGATAGTTTGATGAGATATCCTGCCTGGATGAAATTTTAATTTGCGCAATATATTAATTCGCTTCCTAGCCTGTATTCAGGCCCTGTATTAAAACATCTAACTGAAAGTTCTATAACTACTACAGATATATATATATATATATATATATATATATATATATATATATATATATATATATATATATATATATATATATATATATATATATATATATATATATATATATATATATATATATATATATATATATATATATATATATATATATATATATATATATATATATATATATATATATGATACTTTATTACTTCCCTATTGCTCAGAATACAGGTAAATAAGTCAGTCAGTGAAAAATTTTACAGAGGTGTATATGCTTTTATATGTGTGTGCATATATTTTACTATTTTTCTATTTACTGGAGTGATACCAGTCTAATTCGCTTCCATGCTTTTTGATTTGACCAATTCAAGATGTTCATGCCAAGTGCAATCATTTGAAAAGATGATACTAAGGTGCTTATGAGAGTTAACTTCGGCAATTGGGTTTGGTTCATCAGAACTGGAATTTGATATGGTTTGTTATATTTCCTAGGGAGAAGGATAGACTCTGACTTCCCATGATTAAATGCCACTAGCCATGTATCTGCCCAGCGATGGATTTTAGCCAGGTCCGAATGTAATTGATCAGCAGCCTCTATGGGGTCATCGACAATGCTATACAAGCTAGTACCATCAGCAAAAAGTCTAACAGAGGAGCTAATGTCTTCAACAATGTCATTAATATATAAAAAAAAACCCAGAAGAGTTGGCTCTCGTTTGTGGGGTTTATTTGTGTTTTTGTCACTTTCCCATGTGGTATCCTGGGTCAGGTGTGGTGCCTGATTGTATCGATTCCTGGTCTTTGTCCCCTTTCTTACTTTGCTTTGATATCCCGCCATTCGGAAACACTTTACAGTCGGAAGCTTGTCAAAGTAAGAAAGAGGGCAAAGATCAGGAATCGATACAATCAAGCACCACACCTGACCCAGGATACCAATGGGAAAGTAACAACGTCACAATTAGACATCACAAACGAGAGCCAAGAGGTCAGCCCTTTCCCAGCAGGTGACCACAATGCATCAACAAACACACGTGCATGAAAGCATAACAAAACAAGACAGAAATAACATAGCTTCAACAATTTTTACCAACCATTTTGAAATTTTGCAGATGTAAAGATGTGCAATTGTTTTTGCTAATACTTGTATTGTTTGAGTATCTTTTCTTACAGTTTCAGCTTTGTGCAGTTAAACCTTTTTTCGTTGACTATCTGAATATTATTGCTTTTGACCAAAATTATTCATCGACCAGAAACAATCTTAAATTGTATTCAGCGTATATGCTAGAACAATGTTCTCATTGGATAATAACTCAGACTTTCATAAAAAAAACGTATTACACATCACCTAAACTTGAAAACTAGATGTAAAATACAGACATATACAGTACAAACCGTTCGCAATCTTTGTTTACATACTACACATCACGAATATAACTTCAGCAGCAGAATTGCACACACAGTAAAGAAGTGAATTATAATATAACTCATCCAGCTAATGTCTAAAGGATCATGGTTTAACAGCGCTAAAGCAATTCATTCCAAGAAATGTTTCCCAAGGAGTGAGGTCATAATTATAGTTTGTTTCCAAAAATTTTGACAAATGAATAATTATTTCTAAATTGGAGCCTCACTGGTGTCTTATAGTTTTTCCCTTCAAATTTCAATATTTTAGAGCTTCGTTACCTGAAGCGTACCCATGCGTTTGTATGTGTTACAGTATGAGAGTTCAGCACTCCTGAGTGCCTACCAACATGTGAAATGCACAGAGGATGCAGTTTGAAAAGTGGGCAGAATGTATGGCATCCCAGAAGCAACACTTAGCAGGCATGTCAAAAACCCCTGAAATATTAAAAAAAACTTTGGTCGAAAGTGAACATGTTGTATATAAAATCGATGATCTTGATGACACGAGCGCTCTAATACCATTTGTTTTTAAATTGGGTCATTACATTCATCATAGATGACCGTCAAAAGGTCAAAGTTCGTTATTATTATTTTAAAATACGTTATTTTTCCGAAATTGTGTCAATATTTGAAAGCCGCTAAATGTCTTTTTAAACATATTTTTTGTTACTATTTAGGCATTAGGTAGCTTGTCAACACAATTTTTTCTACCAAGCATTTTGAAACATTGCAGGTGTTTTCGAAGTTCATGTCCTTATGGATATATATGTTTTAAATTATTTATACTACTCTTTCAGTTTGGGTTTAACAACTCGTTCTGCTGATCACCTGAAATGTTGGAAAGCCTAATTTTAGTGACCAATTCAAAAAGATAAACAAACATTATAAAGAAAAGTAGGATATAACATGGATATCATGCCTGGTTGTAAACCCATTTATATAAAGCTATGTTTTCCTCTTTAAATGCACGATGGTGGGTCAGGCCTCAGAGTCAATGACGACCCTGACATAAAACTTTCATCGGTGGGTTGGTGCCTGATGCTTGTCTGGCTGGGCCCATCGTGGCTCAACTTGAGGTTTTCTTTAGATCTGACTAGCTGTGAGTCATGGGTCCTTTTCTATGTTTCTTCATAGTGTGTTATTTTGATTAGAGTGTACCTTTGTGATGATGCATTGCATAAGTATGGAAGCCTCCATGCGAGCTAAACAGTGTTATAGATAGGACGTAGGTTTGGCACCAGTAAAATGTATTTAATGTAAATAAAATAAATAAAAAATAAATAAATTTAAGCCTGTTGTTGTTGCTCCCATTATTTGTGGGGGTGGGGTGGAGGTGGTGTCCTTACTAGTTTTGCAATCATCTTGCAGAGGAAGAGAGAGCTGGTTGCTTTTGCGTTTGTTTTACGCCAGAAGTACCAACATATTCTTCACAAAAACAACATATCGTGTTGTATATATAGTCTTCGGCGAGTTTCCTTTGCTCTTGAAAGCCTCCGAGCCAGAAAGTCCAAGCTCTATCCCCAGCCCCACCCTGGGGAATTACAGACATGGCCTATCTTAAAGAACAGCATTTTCTGTGTTGAATGACACGTTCTTGTTTGCTTCATTGGCTATCCGCGTTCAAACTGGCTTTTCCGCTTTTCCGTTTTACACTCCAACAAAACCGTTGATACGATTGCATAAAAATACAAAACTATTTTGTTATACTGTCTTAATAGATCTATTAGATATTTACAATAAAATGTAAATTATAACTGATAAATTCAATTTTTGGTCTGTTCGTGGAATCACGAGGGATTCACGTTAACTTTGCAAGAGACCCGTTGTGTTCATGATTCCATGAACATACCAAAAATTGAATTTATTTCTTAAATGAATAAACGTTAATATAGACTATATCTGCAGACCTCCCTAGGTGAGTAGAGCAGCCACTATTCTTCATTTATTCATGTAACGTTGAGGCTACATCCATTATATTGAGTCCTCAAACGATAGTGATATCATTTTGTAGAACTTGATCATACTTTCATAAAAAAAAACGTTACGTGAATCTTGCCATCTTTGTGCATAAGATCAATTCTCTTTAAGATAGGATATGTCTGCAAACAACCCAAGTGTGGTGGGGTTGTGGGGCGGATTTTCTCGACCTTTCACTTTTTTCTTACTAGTAAAAATAACGGCTCCCGAAGATCAAAAAGTTCTGGCTAGTGTATTTATGTAGATCAATGCTTTTCGCTTGATGCGAACAAACGATAAAAAAGAACTTTTTTTCTGACTTTTATAATTTAGTTGTTTTCTATATCTGCTGATACCCTCCCAGCTGCCTACTGACACTTTCCATTTGTTGCCATTTCATGTACTATCATATTAATGTGTTCTTAATAACACAGAAATTGGAATCCATCTTTCCTTATCTTAAGGTGCCATTACATATACTTTCATTCCTATCTCGCAGAAAATACAAATCTAAGAACCTGACAGGATTCCGAGGGTCATGTGGTGAAAGGGCCATGTCTCGTACATGGGGAAATAGGCCCTTATTAATACTAGTTATGAGTCCATGTGTATAATTTTAGATTATCGAGTGTTCGTGTTAGTTCAATTTGTTATCACGATCACATGGCATGTATAATAGAATTTTTTGCTCTCTGTAAAGGCGGTAACTTTAATGTTCATATCTGGGCGTGGTTCGGCTACTTCACCTGCTTAACAATAGAAATCAGGTTCTATTTATAATTTGGTGAATGATTAATAAGTTGTTTGGGACGCGCTAACGAGCGTGCATTTCATGAAAATCCTAATCCTATACACACTGAACTCACATTTATTAACCCTTTAAGCGCATAATCACAAACTGAATGTTCTTGTCGTCCACTAAACTATTTGAAGCCTCATAGACAATGTTTGCCTCTATGTTTATGTTAAATAGAGACTTTCAGATGCAGTTATTTTTCTGGCGTTTTATGGACTAAATGTGTTTTGCGTCTATACTGAGGTAATGACGCAAGATGATACAGTTATGATTGAATAAAACCACGCCTCTTTTTCAGCTTTTACCTATGTCTAAGGTTGACCAGTTCTAATTACGCATTCATGAGGTGCCGACTTTACAGTAACCAAAAAGTCATATAATACAAAATTTGAAACCTGTGCAATATGTACAGGTTTCATTTTTATATCTCCTGCAACCATGAACAAAGCTTCCAATCTGACTGATGTCTGTTGTTGTTGTTGCCTTTTGGATTAACATCGCTTTCAACAATTGGATGATCAGTTATCAATTTGTACTATACGGTTTCATCATTTTGTAAGTTTATTATGGCTGTACACCATTAATTACCAAAGCGATCAGGTTGATAATTATTGTTTTGCTTAGTGTCGTTTCATATCATGACGGTCAGATACTAAACAAAGTTTTACTAAATTGCACGATTTTAAATTATCTGTACTGACCGCAAGATTTTGAATGCAATTCAATTGGTACTGACCGCAAGATTTTAAACACACTTTTATTAGTACTGACCGCAATATTTTGAACATTTAATCACTGTCGGATGCGCCTTGGACTCAGCCATCTCAAAAAACATTTATTTAACTATTATATTATACAGTCAAAATTTTGCGAAAACCCAAACTGTAGTCATATATCTTAAATGTCCTCGCATTTTCTTCTCTTCTGCCCTCGATACGGCCCACAACGACATAAAATGCTCTCTGAAATTCCTACAATCATCTTTCCGGGTACAAACTATATAACACCGTTATCACACTAATGCCTGACTATCTGTGTAAAATTCTTTAGCAAGTATCAGAGGACTTGAGCTTGAATGAAAATAAAAAAGTCTTTGACTGCGTATTTAAATTTATCAATGAGTCTGGGCGTTTCGACCACAATGCGACTGCCGTACACAACGAAAGCTTATTATAAACTGCGCTAATATGACATTCTTCCTCTTTCACACACACACACACACACACACACACACACACACACACACACACACACACACACACACACACACACACACACAGTACTCTTTCACCGGATGCAAATATGTAAATATTTTATGTAACTGTGTGTCTATCTGTATTGTCCTTGTACTTGTGTATGTTTACGTTTTTTGTGAGGAGACCTACTAGTTAGGAATCCTCGTTAAATAAATAAAGCATTAAATTAGTATTTTGAACACAATTATATTAGGACTGATCGCAAGATTTTGAACACAATTGCGCTTCTGATTTGAAAAAAAAAAGATCTTCAAAATGCACATTTAGCGATAGATAACATTAAATGCACATTTAACGATCGATAACATTGTCGATTGATTGTCTAACACTGTTTTAGCAATGAAGAACCAGTTTTATCAGTCACCGCTAATATTAACTGAATTGTTTCAACATGACCTAATAAACGTTTCCTATCTCACGGCATGTTACCTTTATCAGGTCATGATGACGTTGCACTTCTTGAATGACGTCGCTAATGACGCTGAATCAGCCCAAACATCAAAAATTACGTCATAATCGCTAGTTTGAGGAGCGTTCAACAATGGGTAAACTGATAAATAGAATACCAGGTTCGCGTCTTTTGATATCAAGTTTACCAGGCTCGGCTTTGAGAACGCACGTTGAATTGCTCGGCAAGCCTCGCAATGTCAACAAGCGTTCTCAAAGCCTTGCCTGGTAAACTTGATATCAAAAGACACTCACCTAGTATTCTCTATTTATCAGTTACCTCTCATATCAACTGCATTGTTGCGCGTTGCCTGATAAACGTTGTCTATCTCACGGCATGTTGTCTTTATCAGGTCATGATGACGTTGCACTTTTTGAGTGACGTCGCTAATGACGCTGAATCAACACAAAATCAAAAATACGTCATTTTCGCTAGTTTGAAGAGTGTTCAACAATGGGTAAAATGATAAATAGAATACCAGGTTCGCGTCTTTTGATATCAAGTTTACCAGGCTCGGCTTTGAGAACGCATGTTGAATCGCTCGGCAAGCCTCGCGATGTCAACAAGCGTTCTCAAAGCCTTGCCTGGTAAACTTGATATCAAAAGACACTCACCTAGTATTCTCTATTTGATATGCAACAAGTTTCGTCCACGATTGCCACTGAACAGAATATTTCACTTAAGAAAGACAAACATGGTTCTTCTCTGCTAAAAATTTTAAAATTGAGTCACTAAAATTGGAGATCATTTACATCAACAAAGAGTTAGACATACCGATGTTACCAAATACCACAAGTTTTTGATAGTGTTTGAATGAAAAATTAAAATTAATCTCATCAGATCAGAAACATTAGACCCCCAAAAGAGGACCATAAAATATCCCTACTTATTCCAAAAAGAATAAGCGATCCGGACATAAAACTAAACACACAATTTAAGATTAAAATCAAGATGGGCCAGTTTTAAGAAAATTGACACTAAACTTTTTATATGTCGAGTATTTAGAAGCAAAAGCATGAAATGAAGTTCTAATTATTGTCAATATACAATGGATTAGCGATTAATACACAATGTAGATGGGGTATCAGGGTGATTGTTCAAGAATCGTGTGGCTGCATGTCATTCTTCTTTAGAGATGATGTGTGGGGCATATGCGAAAACAGCCCTTACACCACAGGTGAAGCTCCCAATAACCATTTACGCACGTGCGTATTGAAAATCGTACATTTCCATGTAAAATTGCATAATGTGGAAGCAAGTAAGGGTGCAAAGATCAGGAATCGATACAACCAAGTACCACACCTGACCCAGGATACCAATGGGAAATTGACAAACGTACAGTTATACACCACAAACGAGAGCCAAGAGGTAAGCCCTTTCCCAGCAGGTGACCAAAAGGCACAAATAAACAGACGCGCACAAATGCAAAGGCATAACAAACACAAGGCAGAAAAAACATAAAAGATCCAAAAAAGAAGTACCGCCTTGCAACTGTCAGTAAAATACTTTATTGGAGGGCTTAAACTAGCAGGTTTTTCCAATTATAAAAGACTACTCTTAAAGGAAAGAATTCGCTACCTCTGGGAGCAAATTCTTTCCTTTAAGAGAAGTCCCATTTGTGAAAAGAGGCGCAATTTGTTATAATCACTGCTTGTTTCGGTAGTCTCCCGTTGGTGTTCGTAACTATGTCAGCGTTCTGGTGAGCCACTGCGCTTCCCACAATAATGTTATGCCATGATTTTTTACACCCATGGTAACTGATATCTTAATGTGTATTTGTAATGATTAGTTCAACTTTAAATAACTTTGAAATCCCGATGAAATTCTAAAATTTCAAAGTTGATAACCAATTACGTTTTTGTGAATGACGTCATGTTAACTGCCAGTACAGTCGATTCTCGTAAATTCGAAGTATAGGGAGGTAAATTAGACTGATATCAGTTCAGTAAATAGTAAAATATATATGTGCACATACATGTACTATTCCACAAACAGTTTATGACGGTGACGTAAGGTAAATCCCCAAACCGTTATAACTCTCAATAACCGTATGAGATCTACTGATAACTTAAATTTAGTATCAAAACATATAATGACCTCACTGTCGGCATCTCCTTGTTTAATTATACATACACAAGCATATACACCACTGTAAATTTTACTGTATTTCTGGAAATGGGGAAGTAATAAAGTATCATATATTTATATCTGTAGGAGTTATATAACTTTCAGTTAGATGCCTAAAACACAAGGCCTGAAGACAGGCAATGAGGAAGATTAAAAAAATGTATACCCCCAAAATGATTATATTCATTTTCCCCCTATCAAACAAATGTTTTGTGTGCGAAAAAGAAACGCACACAGAACATGTGTTTTTATAGATAGTATTTAAACTAGTTCATAAATTGGCCCTATTCTCTGAATCCATTGTGTTCGAAATTTATTTCGAATTAGCGAGTATTTCGAAAAATCGGTGTTCGAATTTTTGATGTTTAACTGTATTTCAGTGCAAAAATGGTTTAAAAATGTTTTTTTCTTTTAAAAGTGCTCCTTAGATAAACCAAATTAGTCGACCAAATGAGTGTTATTAAAGTAATAACTCTCACCGATTTAAAGCAATTTTGTGTCATCCTTGACGTCATATAATATCGTATGAATGTTAATGAAGCAGTTTTTTTTAACATAATTGCATTTATGAGATAAATTCCTAACGCTTTTACTATTTGCCTGCTGGTGTCATCTGCTGATAATCTTGACCAACAGTTTGGACCAAGGTCTGGCCTCGAGGTTATAAAACTGTTTTCGTGCTCAACTCAACAAAGCATGAAATTTCAACACCTCATAAAACTAAAATTCCGAAAAGTATAGAAATGTCTTCCTTTAAGTCTCTCAGATGTGGTATTTATCATGCTAATAAATGTCAAAACGCCAATTGTAGGCATTTTAACATTTATGAGGAGGATAAATGTTGTGCTCAGCTGAGTTGAGCATGATATGAGTTAGCTGCCCTTGAGCGTTTAGAAAAATCCCCATAGACTAATAATGTGAAAAAAGTTGTATAACCTCGGGGCCAGATCTGGATCCAATATGTTTGACACTCTGAAAAGATTTCTTAAACGTTTATTTATGTTATGAGAACAGAGAAGGCTCGGCTCAGAGAAGGCGTTCGCTGGTCACCTATGCGACAAGAACAAAACAATCTCATGTGCTGGGTCAAGTTTCATTTTATTTCATAAATTTTGTTTGTTTTGCAATGAGAACCAACATTCCAAGTGCTGGTTCGATTACGTTTTTTTTTCGTGGTTGATTTTGATCTTGTCTTCTTTCGATTTACTTATCAGTATCATCTCAGTATCTAAGTTTTTCCCCACATTGTCATCATTTTCCCACAAGTTGCTACAATGTTTCAATATTAGTCATGATTACGGGTAGCGTGCAAACAAAAACGCCCTAAGCCCTGCTGATATGCAATTCGTAAATGCCCAGTCTTGGATGTGCCGCACAAGTACAGTTAGGTCAAATTTGCAACTCCTATTCAATTAAGGCCTTGTTGACAAAAAACCATCTAATTACTGATCAGGCTACACTTAAAAGCAACCTGGCTTGCGTGCTCCTCAGGAGCAAGCGTTACTCAGTTTTGACTAGATTGTCAGGACTCCATAGCTACAGAAAAGAGGGAAATTCAACGATACTTTTCTTATTTCTCAAACAAAACATATGTTGTGGGTACTCATTGGAGGCGCCTCGTCGAGGCGCTTCCAACGAGCACCACAGCAAATGTTTAAATCTAGAAATAACAAAAATATCTCATTTTTTTCTGTTGTGGAAAGCGCGATATCCAGGGCTATAAACAAAGCCTTAAACGAGTACATGTAAAACTATCTTCAATGTTGCCGTTACTTCAATGGCCGCTATGAAGAAAGGTGGGAGAATTAGCGATATAATCGCTAACTACTGAGCATCTCGGATCAGGCCATTGTTTTACTATGTGCCGCAAATTAAGCGGAACAAATGAACATTCATGCTACTTCATGTTTCGGATTCTTTTTTTGAAAAGACTATTCGATGACTTTTGACACCAGAAAAAGAGACTTCTATGATGTCCCATACCGTCAAACATAGCTTTTTTCAGTGGGTAATAGGGCGGTGCGCTTTCAGAGAGATGACACTGTCATATTTTGTTTGTTGGCAGGATGAATTTGCTTCACTTGAGGCAAATTTTGGTGGGGGTTTGGGCCTTTTAGTCTATCCCATTCTTATTTTCTCTCGCCATTTCTCTGGGAGGAGTCCCGACATGACTGAAATATTGTTGACTGGGACTATCAATTAATCATTTACTCTTATTAACTCTTACTTAAAGCGTCAATTACGACTGCAGCAGACGACAAATTTTACGACAGCTTTCCTAATTTTCGAAATAATAAGGTATGATATTTCATGAGAATCGCCAGCAGACGATTCTCATGAAATATCATGCCTTTTTTGTTATTTTGAACAAAGCAGCTAAATTTGAAATTGTCGTCTACTGCAAATTATAGGTGGCGCTTTATTGGTTAACCCTTTAGATATCAATAGTTTGAGTTAAAAGTAATTGATTTGTAAAGAATACTACAAAGCTTTTACTCAACTCAACGTTTCTTAAATTTGCTTCGATTTTAGGTCGAGTTTAAGGTTTTGAGTGCACAAGGGTCATTTGTAACTTTTGGGCCCTGTCGGCGGGTTTTTGCGACAATTTAACTTTCAAATTATGTATATCCACTATGCTACTGTGACTAGCGCAAAGTTAGCTATAGCGATTAACAAAGGCGCTGGTCAGACTGTGTGCTTGCGCATGCTGGTCAACGCTTTTTATGTTGTTCGCTTATGTACAATAATGCTTCTTTCATGCATAGTTCAGACTGTATACATATGTAGAGTGTCTCTCATTGCTCGAAATGAAGAAAAAAAATATCCACCCACATGAAAAACGCTCTCTTAACGCATAGGCGCCCAGTCGTAGTACGGCGAGTTAAAGTACTTTTTTGTCCACGTCAAATCATAATCTAGGTTTTAGTCAAACACAAATACCTTTTTCGCATATTCTTCAATTCAAGGTTTTATCTCGCGGAACTAAAATTCGCGATTATTTTTCTTCTTTAAAGCCTTTATGCAAGAAAATCACCTGCTTTTCAAACATATGCGGACAATGACGGCCCAGATCAGCCTGTATAGTGGGCTGAACAGAACCATTTTGTCCACCAGTGTGCGAGAGACTACTAGTATACCTTTCATAGGCGAGTCCAGAGGGGGCGACAGGGGGTCCGGACCCCCTTGGAAAATCACAAGTTGCTATATGGTTACTGGTACGTATTCCCCTCGAGAAGCAATTGGACCCACGGGACCCTCGAGGGAGGTCCGTACCGCCCTCTGTGAAATACGTTGATGACGTTTTCAGGACCCCCCCCCCCCCACCCCGACGGAATTTTCTGCATCCGCGTATGGCTTAGTTGGATACCACAATAAAGAACTTTTTTCGCTGAAGCCATTTTACATGTACCTCATGTAAGCAATTCGCGAAAACCAAATTCGTGATTATAAGCTGAAATAAAAACTCTCGCTAAAATTGGTGGATTTAGAATCAGCTACTTCATTTTCTCATGAAGGGGTTCACAGCAACTTTCAAAAGATAACGATTCATGATTTCAACGGACGATAATTGTCAAGTTAATTTCGGATAAAGCTGCTATTGTTTAGCGAAATAGCTATGTTCGTAATATCATTTTCCCTAATCTGGCATTAAAACTATTTTTGATATTCATAAAACACATGGTGGGAAAATTTGTGAATGCTCTTATTAATTGTTCACTTAAACAAAGGTAGAGTTAGATAGAAATCAAAGTAATTGTTGGATCCTAATCAAATTTGGATCACTATTTGTTTTAAAGGTATTCTTCTTCGCTGTCTGAATGAACCACAGGTGGCGTAGAAACACACTGGGCTTTTTCACAAACAACCAAACAAGACTTGCTTTTCTAGCTCTTTTAAAAAAAGAAAAAAAAGAAACCCAATGATTTCCACACCTGCAAGATAAATGGACAGTCTGTGTGTGGGTCTGAATTTTTCTTTCCTTCAGATAGATATATAGATGGATGGATGGATAGATAGATAGATAGATAGATAGATAGATAGATAGATAGATAGATAGATAGATAGATAGATAGATAGATAGATAGATAGATAGATAGATAGATAGATAGATAGATAGATAGATAGATAGATAGATAGATAGATAGATAGATAGATATTGTCGTCTGCTGCAAATTATAGGTGGCGCTTTAAGGGTTAATGCAGCACATGTATCATATTTACAAAATTGGTAAATACCTGCGATCAGCCGAACTTCCCATTGGTATCCTGGGTCAGGTGTGGTACTTGATTGTATCGATTCCTGATCTTTTCGCCCTTACATACTTTGAACCAGTCAAAACTACACAATTTCAATCTTTTACTAAACTATATTGACAGAACCGACACAAATAGCAAAACGATGAGAATGAAGATCAACGGACTATCTAGCATTCTGATCTTGATATACACCGCTAACAAATGGATGAAATATCCTAGGTTGGAAAGCTTTGGATTTATTTACTTCACTTGCAAATGGCTGATGCATCCGGGTGCTGCAAGTCTACATCCGGGCTCTACAAGATTCAGCCTCCGAATTTCGTGCCCTGGTAACATAAACAAGCGTCAACTGTTCCTCGCGGTTTCTTGCTTCATTGCGGTTGAAGTGAAACAGAAAATTTGTATCTTTCTAAGCCCATTATCAGATATTGTTTTACACATTTTTCAAGTGTTCATTAAAAATCAATGGTTTTAATAGGGGAAATTCGGATAAACAATTTTCCTAATCTGGCAAAGAAGATTGTTCTTGAAAATAGATCTTTTAACAGGAAGTTGCGACAATTATATTGTGAAATGTCCTGATGCGAGAGATGAAAATGGGTCTTTTATTTCTAGGTTGCATGTTCCAGGAACCGTCTTGATTACATGTACCCTTTGCACGCTGGGTAATTTTCATGCTTTCTGTGACTTTTTTTTTTCAAAATTAACTTCTAAAAAACTGTTTGCAAAGGTCATCAACAGACGACGAAAGAGATAAATATTTGCATGTTGACTATTTCTTTGCATAATCTTTTTTGGCATCAGCGGATTTTAGATGGGAAAATATTTAATATAATTTGACATACAAGGGAAATATTTAATATAATTAAGAATATATATAATAAACTTAAGTCATGTTTCACAATAAGTGGTAGTTCATTCGGGGTTTCACGTGTCTACAGGGGTTAGACAAGGGAAAAACTCGCCCCCCTTCCTGTTTTCAATTTACTTTGATGATTCTGGAATATGTTATGCATACATCTGTCTGCTACAGTATTGAAATTAATATTCAATTGAAATTTAGTAAAATAATTCAATACTTTGTTGTTCTTTTTTTCAAAAATGTCAGATGTGCTCATGGAAAACTTTATGACTAAAATGTCTTCTACTAGTTGCCAGCCTGGGTAGCCCAGTAAATTAACACCGTTCACTGACTACTTGTATCTACATTTTCGTACCAATGAGATAGGAAAAAAATCAAACATATTCTGCTTTTATGCTTTTGTTAACCTTTTTTTGTTTATGATATTGTTTGAATTCCAAATAGTACCAAATGCAGCATTGAGGAGTTGTTTTTATATTCTGCATCTGTTTGTGGTGTTACTAAAATTGTAAAACAGAAGGTTGACAGTTTTATTTGTGATGACAGTGTAGGGGACACAAGTTTTGCCCAGAAAGAGTGCATTATAGAGAGAATATCAACATGAATTGGGTAGCACCCTGTTTCACCAAATACAATATAATTAGGTGTGCTGGTTTTTAGGTTCAGTACGTATTTTAATAACTTTAATTGCACTTATTCGACGATTTCAAGATTTCCAATACCCTAATCCACACAACCAAAGAGAATATGGGTTTAACTAACGTGTTGAAGAGTTCTATTCAGCTGCGTTTTTCGACTCTTGGGTATCAAATTATGTACTGCACTTCAGCTTTACTTGGCTTTATGCTTTTCGGTAGTTGGTGAACCATAGAGTTGCCAACCTGTAAAGGAAATAACTGTTTTACAAACAAAAATTCCAAGGCACTTTTGTATTCTTTTTCCAATTTGCAGTGCAGCTATTAAGTTCAAAAGCATATTTGCCTTTTCTAAAAGTTGACACTTTAGAGCTTTGATTTTTATAGTAAGCGTCCAGACTTTACAATTATCTATGAATATTAAGAGCATGGCGTAAGTCCTCTGCTGAATCAGGTATGATTACAATGTCCTCAGCATAGATCAAAGAAACACTTTCATAAAGATAAACAGAGTTGTGTCTATGCCATTGAGAAAGATGATAAATAGCATTGGAGAGCGGTTTAGTTTAAACTTTATTTCATTTGTACAATACATAAATAAATACAAAGCAACACAGCAATAATAACATAAAATAATAATTCAAAAGGGATTCAGAAAGAAGTCAGAAGACTTATTCGAATCTGTATCCCTAAAATGTTCAATAATACATTGTTATATACCTAATAAGTGCTTACTGTAGAAACTTGGCGTGTTTCAATCGCTGGCAATTGTACATTTCATCTAATTTCAACGTGTTGCAATGTGGCTGATCGTTGACCAATCTCTGGCTCAGGCTGCGGGTTTCATTTCCATTAATACATGGCAGCAGAGGGCTTCATTGGTCTTTAAGCCCGGTGTGCTGAAAAGGAAGGTATATAACAATGATGATATAACATTCTTTTCCATGCAACACATTATCACACTCGGGATTGGCAAACGTTAATACATGGAAAAGAATGTTTTATCCTCTTATGTATGCTAGGAAATTGTGATTGTCTTCGTATTTATGTAATATACATGTACGAGCTATATTTAGATCTTTATGTATTCGATTTGTTATTTTGTAAAAATGTACACAGGAATGGAAACTTAGGTTTCCACATCCACTCAGGTTCCACGCCAGAATAGGATCAAGCAGTGTGCTTCTTTTGAAGCTCATTCTACTTACTAACACTACGACAATGTGATACTGTGATAATGTGACTTGCTCTGATGGTTATTGGGAATTAACATGTTATGTGTTAGAAAAATATGTTGCTGTTGTTTAGATCCGAAGCGTTTAGCTTTTAAGATGGAATCTTGAACTGCAGAAAAAGAGTTTTGTTTCCGGTTCTTGTAAATTAGCATTGTCATACAAAAGTAAATTTAAAGTTGGCTGACAATAAGTTGTGACTGTATTAAAGAGTTCCTCCCGCAAGTTTTGAAAAAAAATACAATTTAGCAGGAAATGTTGAGTATCTTCAATCTCTCTGCACTCACAATTGGGACTATCAATGATGTTTTTCAAGGATACATTTTGTTGTAGGCGAGTATGTATTTGGCCTAGTCTTTTACCAGAATAGTAATATTGAGGTTGTTTTTTTAATTGTGTTTGAATGCTGGGATAGAAGGTGATGTTTTCGTTTCATCGGATAGTCTGTTCCAGGCTCATGTTACTGAGGGCAGAAAATAGTTACAGTATCGTTGGGAGTTAACAGGAATAATTTGAAAGTCTGATTCATTCTAGTTGTACTACCGACAGCAGGAGGAGTAAAAGATGAGAGATATTATAGTCATACCATTTTGCATCTTATAGAAGAGGGCAAGCTTTGATTTAGTGGCTTCTAGAAGCAAGGCCCCCTTCCCCCCCCCACGGTTTTCCCAGCCAGTTTCTATGTAGAGAGATTTTGGTAATGTCAGTTTTGTAGCTCCCATAACAATACGGACAGCTTCGTTGTGGATTTTTCCAGCTCTGATGATTCGTACTGACTGCAGTTGTCTCAGACAACATTAGAGTGTTCAAGAAGGGGTCTTATGAATGAATGAAGTATATATTGTTTCGAGTGATTTTCTGTCAAGCTGATGTTGAGTCTAAACCAAGATTTGGCCCTGACATGGTCAATGTGCTCATGCCAGCTGCAATCATCAGAAAAGTTAAGTCCTATGTGTTTTCGCAATGGTACTTCGTTGATATTTTGTTGATCCATATTCAAAGGAGGATATAGAGGTTTATTATTTTCGTGAAAGTATCATAGATCAGATTTGGTGGAATGTAAAGAATACAGGCCATTTATAAATCCATGAGGGATTTTCGCGAGGTCTGCATTTAATGAATGTGCTACCTCTTGAGGATTGTCAACAATGATGTAAAGAGATGTGGAGAGGGGTTTTCTGCTTTTCTTTTCTTTTTTAAAATACATTTGTTGCCAAGCGTCGTTTAACTGTTTGTCTGCCTTTAACCGTTTGACTGCTGGTGATCTTTGCAAGCAGTTTGAGCCGCGGATCGGCACGGTTTGACACGCTGATAGTGTTCCTGAAAGATTTTTTAAAGTTTATTTTGAAAAAAGTCATCAGACGATAACAAATGCTTGAAAAATTACCAAGCATGCAAGGAGTAAATAGGATTTCATTGAAGCGTATACTGTTAAGTTTCCAGTTGATGAAGCAATTCGTTAATTCTATCCTGCAATGTCAGTTAATATACACCCTAGAAGAAATGAATCTATCATATGGCATAAAAAGGTCACAGTCTATTTAGCTCCACCGCGAGAAAACCTGTCTTCGTCGTTACTGACCAAGTAAGGCTCAAACCAATCTAGTAACTGTAACTGTCAACTTCAGAGACTAGGCTAGAATTTGCAAACATGTAGCAAGCTTGGCTATAATATTTTCCAGAAAGCGGACAATAAAAGCGCTGATCTGACTGTACATCTGCGCAGTATGATCTGTGCCTTTGTTGCTAGCATGCAGCAAAGTCAGATTTTCTTGCATCCGGGCCAAAATAACCCTGGCAGTCATACTCTGTCATGGAACAATCTTATAAAGCTAGCAATAAAGCAACCTTTACAGGGTAGGATACTGAGACTGGAATACAAGCTCTGAACGAAGAATCGCGTGTGTGTTTTTTTTCAGCTCTACGTTATTATAACCTATAATAGTTTTACTGACATTGAGATGGTCATGCGAGTCGCCACGCGAATCAAAAGGGAAAAATCAGAGAACCGAAACTCCAACAATCAAATAGAATATAACACGGTTGGCCTTGAAACTGGTTGATATGATTGAGGTTTTATAAAGTTCTAAAATAGGCTAATATGGGTTTTTCGTCTATATGCCCAGATAAAGGCCTAGATTAGCACGAACCTCCGAGCACACTTACCATATCATTCGTTAGTCTTAGAGTATGGTCTCATAGGAAATCAATTAAGTTTTAAGTAAAATATTAGTTGTGCAAACCGAGGTACAAACATACATGGTTATAAAGAATTAATTCTTATAGAAATGTACACCAAAATGTCAAAGCACACTACGTGTCATTGCTGTCCCTGACAATGACGTACTGACCCTTGCACTTACATTGAGCTTAGAGGGTCTTTGTGTGACCTACTTCCAAAACTGTTCAATTGTTACATTGAGCTTAGAATGTCTTCGGGTGACCCACTTCCAAAATTGTTCAATTTATTTTATCTGTACAGGAACACTTAAAACAGCATCTTTCCAGAAACTACTGGTCCGATTTGAATATAATTTGGTACAAATTGTCCATGCATGATCCTCTCCCAAGATTGTTCAACAAACACTGACCCATCAATAACATGGCCATGGAGCGGTGTTTGTATTTCCTATACCATAAAGATATCATAAAAAATCGTCCTACGTTTGAAAGTATTTAAACACAAATGGTCCTATGTTGAACTGTACAAAGATGTTTGAACTTAATATGACCATTAGAATGACAAACAGGGGCAGAATTAGTTGTTTCTATACATACGAGTGAGTTCAATATGTAAAACTAGGGTACTGAAATACACTGCAATATGAAATGAAACAGTGTTTTCAAAAGAACTATGAATGTTTTCAACCTGTTTCTTCGTGTGGTGAACATCTATATATTGGTGGTTAATAACTGCAAATATCTTTGATATTGCTTTATATTCTACGAAATAATGAGGCTGCCATTTTGGTTAAAATCCTCCTTGATGTCACATTCTCTGGTATTCAGTTCACATAGTCGTTTTACGAGAACGATTACATAACAAAAATGTTTACGAAAACCACTTGTAACATTTCTTCTGATTGCTATGTTGTTCGTTTGCAAGTAATTCAGCCGGGTTTTTTTTGGGTTTTTTTTTAATATATTTTTCTCACTCATAAAGTACCTCTAAATATGTCATCATAATGAAAAAAAAATCTCTTAAAAGAATGTCATATCTGGCTTACCTTGAAATGAATCAGACAAAACACCGTTTGTCATCGATGTTTGCATTCGTATGCATTTTTTACATTGTTACACATATTGACTGTAAATAATCTGGCTGGCCAATTTCAGACTATAAAATTATAGGAAAAGAAAATGGCATACCACTCAGATGAGATACCCCTAGATATTGGTTTCAGTTAAAGCTGCATACTCTGTAACTATGAACATTTTTCGAAAAATTTTATTTTCTTTTTAAATCATTTGTAAAAGTAGAATTAAGCTATGTTTTCACAATAAAAATGTTCAGTACAGCTGAAAACTGCATGGAAAGGTGAATTATCTTATCAAATAGGTGTAATTTTCTCTTGTTGGTAATTATTTGCGTCCCTCCAATAATTATAGTCCATTGAATTTTAACATAAATGCAGCTGTTTTGATAGTGATAACTTGTTAAGATTTACGAAAATGGTAAACTGTTTACCTGAATTTGAGTATATTTACTGCGTTCTTGAAAAATAAAAACATTATTTTTAAAATTAGAAGATCAAAAGTTACAGACTATGCAGCTTTAAACTGGTCTGCTGCCAATGCACTGTGGGTATTCAAACTTCGATACCATAAAAATGGTTTGGTGATAGTATGGTATTTATGGTAATTTGGTAACCGTCTACCCAGATTGTTCCAAACATCCTGAGCTGTGAAAGAACATGACCATGATGACCCCATCATATGATGTCACATAACTCATTTAGGCTTACATAGGGACAAAATATTTTCTTAGTCGCAGGAGTGGATTAGGTTGCCATATATTTTCAGACAGTTTAAAAGAATAAACATCTACAACAGCTCATGTAGCTAGTATCTCGATTTTGATTGGCTGTTTGAATCTATCTGCAAAACGATTGACAGATCTTATCAGCTCTGTGACCATGCTGCTACAATTAATAGCTAGATCAGGTCAATTGTCATATAGATAGCCATTCGCCTGGCGGGAGTCAAGGAATCCTACTTTTAAACCTTTAGGCCCAATGCTTTAATAATTGATGTACCCCTGGGATAGCCCCATAGGCTAATAAAGGGAAAACTCAAAATTATTCTTCTTTTAATATATTGCTCCTAGATATTTGAGTTTTGGTATGTAATTTCATGCTGTGGTCCTTGAGGGGGCAATTAAACTCGTATTTTCCTTATTACTTAGTCATGATATATAATTTAGTCAGTCAATTTAACAGTCTCATTTAAACGAGACGGTTCTTTTACGTACCCACATCATATATTTTTTTTGCTGAGAAAAAATCAGAATTATCCCCGTTTTAGCTCACCTGAGCCCGAAGATCTAGTGAACTATTGCGATCATTCAATGACGGCGCCACGTCCATCGTGCGTTGTCACCAATACTTTGTTTTAGATGGCAACTTTTAATAAAACAATGCGCCATCTTTAACCAAACTTCACATGCATGTTTCATGTGTGGCCCTCTACAAAATTTACTAATATTAATTTGATCCATCAAGAACTTGGCCGAGAGACGGCGTTATTTTGGCTATGGAAACTTTTAAAAATCTTCTCTTCTGAAACCGCTGATCAGACTTCAAAATAATTTGCAAGAAATTGCCGCTGGATGACCTTTAGTCTACTGAGCTCCAAGACAACATTCTACAAAAATAGATAAACAAATTCGATCAATGTAGGACTGGTTTCCCTTATATACCTAAATAAATCCTCTGGACCGAATGGTCAAAAGAGTTTGGCAGGAATGTTCCGGTAGCTAAAACGATTATAATTCGCCAAAAATGTCGTCAGAGTGTGTGGCTGGTTTACGTTAAATACCCATGTAAGAAAGTTTAAAACAACTCAGGTGAGCGGTCAATGGTCTCTTGGCAGTATTGTTTGTTTGGGCTTTTATCATGTTTTATTAGTGTATGAGCTGACTCAAAACTGGAAGAAAGGAATGAGGGTGTTTTCGGGAAGTGTTACTGATATACGGAAGATAGCCTCTTGTCTCCATGTAAATGTTCTTTGAGAAACTTATACAAGTATGTCATTTAAAAGATATGTTGTGGTAACGGTCATAAGTATATTCAATTTCCTTTGGCGACTAATTTCCATGCAGAGGCGTACAAAAGTAATTTCATAGTTTTAACCCCATGAAAAATTCTTTTTAGCTAAAATCCAAAATTCGCAAGTATTCAGATATCCGGATGCTTTTGGAGACATCAATTCAAATGCCGTTGAGGGGAACTATAATCCATTAGGGCTAAAGAAGATTCCGAGTCTACAACAAGGTCGAGAAAAGTTAGAGCTATTTTAGCCATATAGTCATAAATTTGAACAGGAATATTTAGATGACTGTTTTGTTATTCTTTTTTGCCAAATGTCCCTTTTGAGCATAGGTAGCGCATGATAAAACATGATTCAACACCAACAATACTTTGATTCAATGTCTTGGCGTTTTAGTGTTATGACCAGGCCTATAATAAATGCATCTTCGCAAGCCACGGGTATAGTCTGCCAAAATTGACCTTAGACTGATTAATTTTCGCCAAAATCTTCGTGATATTCGTGCGTTTTCGTGGAGTACTCCGGCCTTGGTCACGCTTCTACAGAGAATATGAAGATAATGCCACTGAATTTGTTAATGCAAATGGTCTGATAGCCTAGTGGTTAGTTGACTACTTACAAATCAAGCATACCTGGATCGAAACTTGGAAGGAACCTTTTTTATATAATGGTCAAATTGCTATCTTTTTTTTAATTTAATGTTGTTCGTATATTTTACGTCATCTTGTGATTAGCTTTACATCTTTCATTTGTATGTAGCCGCTTTTGTATTCATTATTCCCTAAGTTTCACACTCTTTCCTTGTCAGCTGATTACATTGCAAATAGTTTGGACCTAGTTCAGTACCAACAGAACGTATGCTCTTATCTGGATACAGACCATTTGACACTCTGATAGTGTTCCTGTAAGAATTTTTATAAAAGGTTATTTTGATTAAAAGTCAGCAGATGATAACAAAACTCTCAAAAATATTCAGCGTGCAAAGAGTTAATCACATGTAGGCTTATTGAAATTATACAAGGTGCTGTATTTGTTACATAAACACACGCCAAATTCAAATAAATGTATCCAGTTTTGCACAAAATCAAGAAATAAAGACAAGGAAACTAGCAAATCAAAAAAAAATGAACAAAAAATATTTAAATGCGTCAGGACTCGAACCCACATCTTTTGAGTGTTAAAACACTCGACTATCCACTAGGCTATCGGGGAATTGTGATTAATTTCATTCAGATTAGTAATTGTACAACAATCTGAAGTGCACCTTTTACGAAGATTCACGAAGACTGAGTAAAAGGTCATTGAATATTCATATGTCTCGGGTCAATTTTGACAAACAATACTTAGTTCATTTCGTATACCGTGTAATGAAAGGTAAACAGAACGTTTGTGAATGTAAGAGGCTTTCTTGGATAAATAACGTCTAGTAAAATAATTTACTGACCGTTCCAAGGCGGTACTTATTTTGTGGATCTTTTATGTTTTTCTGTCTTGTGCTTGCTATGCCTTTGTGCGCTTCTGTTTATATAGTGTCTTGTGGTCACCTGCTGGGAAAGGGCTGACCTCTTGGCTCTCGATTGTGGTGTCTAACTGTGAGTTTGTCACTTTCCCATTGGTATTCTGGGTCAGGATGAGGTACTTGATTGCATCGATTCCTGATCTTTGCACCCTTTCTTACTCTGTACTTCAGTGAGCATAGACATGTTTTACAGCAGTGACAAAGGCATTGCTATAATTGGTGGCCATGGTGGAATCGACAAATTAAGGCTCTGTAGATGTTCACAAATATTAAGGATGAGATACTGTGTCATCTGGCAATGGTTAAAGTACGTAAGTGGACAGAGCATCACCAATGTGAAGCTGTATGAGCCGTGTCATGTGATTTCCAACAATGTGGCATTTTGACAAGTGTAGACTCAGACGAGCATATGCAGTCTCCTTTTAAGCGTTGAAACTTCAGTTCAGTCAGTAGCCCTGGAGTCATAGAATATTCAAGCGACTAGCAAAGGCTCTGCTCAGACTGCGCGTATGCGCAGGCTGGTCTGAGCCATTGCTGGTCGCACAAACCACATTGTTGGGAATCTCATGTCGCGGCTCATATGTGTCTTAAACTTTATCCGAGGGCTCAAATTTAATCTACTGGCGGACTTAGTCTTAAGATTGAACTGTCAGCATTACCACATTGTCGCAAACAGGAAGCACGCTAGCACGTACTAACCTGTCGCCTTTCGCTCGGTGCACACTGGGATTGAACCGCCATTTTTATTGAAAATATATTATGCGATCACTGCTTGCATGACTCAGGGCTAATATTGACCAAAAGAGAAATGATTAACTGTCAAAAATTTAACTTTTTTTAATTTTTTAATAATAAATTCTTTCACTACAGGAGTGCGAGAATTGAACGGGACTAGCCAAATTTCACTAGTTACCCATAATGCAAAGGACGAAATGCGAGAGATCTAGATGAGGTATCGTCAGGCATTACCATACACAAGCACAAACCATTCGGGCATGTTACTGGACGGTTTACAAGCTATTTGAAATATTTTCTTGTAAACCTTGAACTACCTCCATAAATTAAAAGTCCAAACAATATCACGCATGATACTGACGTCATGCAACACTTCTTCCGTTGAAACTGGAAGCTTGTTATATTTCCCTGTATTGTTTGTTTGAGATGTGACAGCCAGTAAGCATGCGTCTATAAGAGAGTGAGAGACGAGTCAGGGAAGTACTAGTGAAACACGGAAGGTAGATTGTTGTCGCCATCACTTGGTTTTAGGGTAACTTAAACCCAGAGACTCCGAAACAGACAAATGATGACAATATGTTTAGAGGCGTTGGTCACAGCTGCTTTGTCGCATTGATATTTGTTACAAAGTTAATTGACATATTATCTTTGTCAGTATACTATATGACGCAGACCAGCCTGCGAAATCACGCAGGCTGACCGGCGCCTTAATTGTTCGTCTCTTTCTTGCTAAAAGTTTCAATATTCTAGCTGAGACTGATATGGGCGTAGACCATGAAGAGGCGTCTGTTGATTTGGCTCATAAACACATCTCTTCAATATGCCCCGTGTGGTATGATAAAAACAATATTAAACAGCTGAAACTATTTTATTTTTGGTTTAAAATTTCTATGTCGTGTAGCTATGGTGACAAAGATAAACCACAGCTCAGATATGTTATTAAGCATTGCTGCTGTTGAAGTTACAAGCAAAGGATTTTTCACACAATTTTACATTTTCCCTAAAGCTGTGAATACGATCATCTGTGGTCAGAACTACTTGATAGGGTAAAGTCGGGTATATTCGGACAGACAGCTAAATTCGGACAGCCACTTTGTTTGTTTCAAAGTTCAATTATTGGAATAAAAAATAAATTAACTAAGCAAACAGTGAAAATCCTGATGAGACGGCTCATAAAAAGCCGTCTCATCTGGATTTCCACTGTTTGCAAATGTGTGTCCGAATTTACATGATGTCCGAATTTACCCGACTTTACCCTATGGGTTTTCACAGTCGTTGTAGATGTGACTTCTCTGGTTCTTGTTTGAAATTGTCGTTCTAGTTTTGCCACATTTAACACAATAGTGTTCTAAGGTCATACTACTGATTTTGATTAACTACTGTAAATCCGGAAATTTTCGCGAGAATTTTATTTTCGCAAAATCGTAAAAAGACACATTTTTGACGCTAAAAATTCGCGACTAGGGCATGATTTACATATATCAGTAAACGACAGAGTGATTTCGGCATTTCGCGATGATTTTATTTTCACGAAACTTTCACGAAAATAAAACCCTCGCGAAAATTTCCGAATTTATAGTACACTGCATGGATTTCTGTATTGATCAAAGGTAAATCAATATTGACTTTAGGTCAACAGTATTGGTCTAGGTCAGCTGTATAACGCTGAGGTCAACTCTAATATGGTCCTCGTCGCGAGAAAACCTGTCATCGGGGTGTCCGACAAAGCGAGTTTCAAATCAGTCTCCTCAGCTACAGAGACTAGCTAGAAAATTGAAATTTCATCTGTAGCACGTTTACTTATGATACTTTCCAAAAAGCGAATAACAAAGGCGCTGATCAGACTGCGCGGATGCGCAGGCTGGTCTGCGCCTGTGTTGTTCGCAAACTCCGGAAGACAGGTTTTCTCGCTGTATGAAAACAGAAATGCCAACAGTATGACACAGACGCATTTGCCTGTAAAAGTGCTAGATGTTAAGAAGTTAACTAATATAATGTCATTAATCAAGTGGCTACGTATTGACCTAGTTACAGGTCTGAGGTTAGCTGTATTTGCCCGAGGCTGAAGATACAAAATCACTTGATAAATAACTTTATAAAATAAAACAGAGCTTGTGAACTTGAATGTTTATCAAATGAAAGCATGTCGAAGTCTATATCGCTCTTTAACAGAATGGCAAATAAAATTGTACTCAGTTTTAAAGAATAGTTTATGAGGATGAATAGTTCATTAGGATGGCTATATAAAAACTTTGCAACTGTACCACCGCTGGACAGAACCAACTGACAAAATCTTTAAAGAAAGTTAAACTGGACAGTCGTAAGAAATGTATGACAATATTAAAACTGTCCAAAAATGCATAGTTTCATATTTGTAAATCGCCTACTATTGTAGGACTTCATTGGAGGACAAAAATGCAATTATCTCGTGACACGGCTTATATGATGGGTATACATTTTCAGCAAAGTCACAGAAAAGGAGGGCGTATATTCACCTCTCATTTATGGAAGTGTTTAGGTCTACTCTTCAGTAATAATCGTCACAAATATGATAGCTCTTTTCAACCACAATAGAAAAGAAACTATGTGATGTGCTGTATGAAAGTTGTGTCTTATCATGCAACTTGGCCATTGATTTTGGTCCAATGAAATTCAAGATTGGGAGATAAGAAGAATTAAGTTTCCGTATTAGTATGTCCTGGCATCTTCCGAAATAGTTGATGAAATATAGTACTGTAGAGTACAAATAGCTCAGTGATTCGAAAGTAATATAAACATATGTTAAATACCCAGCAAGAATCTAATGTTGGGCCACCATGTAGATCCAATGATACACAGCAAACATACACGGGGAGACATGGATGTCGCGCAAATACTGTCTTCCATAGAGGAGCTCATTGGTCCGAAGGCCGTGTTGATATCGAGGGTTCGCTGGTTCGAGTCTCACCAAATGCGCTGTGTGGTATCCTTGAGCAAGATACTTTATTCTTTGCTTATTGCTGGTTTAACCCAGGAAACATCCTGGCATGACTGAAAAAATGTTGATTGGGATGTAAAGATTCATCTAAAAAAACTGTCTTCCATAGTGATAGCATAAAGTGCAAACAGATTCGAATAAAACATTGACTGATAACATTTACGGCTGGGTGGAAATTTTCTTCTTTTAACGTCATACAAAGGTTTTCACATTTGCATTCTTGTGCTTAAAATATTCCCTAGAAATCTATGTTTTCACCACTTGGCCAGTCTGGTAATGCCAAAAAGTGATACTTGGGACAGATACTAGTATATCTATCCGTACAACTTATAATAGATATTTATATTCCTGCTATAATAGATCGTCATTCATTAAAAACAAGTACAAACAATGTTTATAAGTTTTGGCTAATCTTATCCAAATCTCTATTGTTTTCAGTTCAATTTTACAAAATATTGGTGAGAATGCATTTTTCGTTTGTCTTTATTAACGTTTTATTGTTCTTTTCTGAATAGTAAATATACGAATCAAAACTATCTTCTTGTGTTTAAAAGAAAAAACAATACTTTTGTAGCAAAGGTTATTGTATGTAGTGAAGAAGGTATATTGATACTTATTGATAGTGTGTATTAATTGTAACATTTTAATTGTTCTGATTTAGTTAGATGATAATAGTTTTGTTGAGGAGTGATTGTTTCTACTAAAGTCTCACTATTCAGCCGTCCCCTACAGTGAATACTTTGGAACTGTCCTCATTCAATAATACTGTTCAATCGAAAACAATTGAAGACTTTATTTCGTGATGTCAGGCATGAATTTAGAGAAAGATAGAAGATATTCACAAAGAAGGCGGGTACTTGCACGAACACAATTCTAATTGATCAGGTAGAAATAAAGCAATGATATGTAATAAACTAAGGAAATTAGCGTCAAAAGATAGTTCTTTCACATGTGAGATGTCAGAAGAATTCTCTGTTAACTTTTCGATTGCAAAAGCGGACTAGTATGACATAATTCACCGTGTTATGTAATTGCGACGCTCTTGTGATCAAATTATTAGGTGCAGCTGATAAGGAAAAGATTGGAATTGTTAAATTTGGACAAGTGTATCTGTTAAGTGACATAGATGCTGATATAAAGTGTCAACCAACTTTTACTTCGAGTGACATCATGAGTGAATTCACAGAAGCTGGAGATGCTATCGTACATCAGGAAGATCCAGAGCCAGCCAGTGAGTGGACTAGAGCTGATTAGTGTGGCATTGATGTGGATTAATCTTAACCCTGTGACATTTTATGTATAATTTATTGTTTAACATTGAGAACTTAACCATTATAGTATTAGAATCACCACTACAGCAGACGACAAGATTATAAAATATTTATGTAAGTTTCAGACATTTTGGGGCCTGTTATTTCATGTGAATCGTCTGCTAGGCAGACGTTTCACAAGAAATACCAAGCCTTATCTGACCAGGAAAAGAAACAGTATTTCTGTTAAAATGTCGTCTGCTACCAAATAAGGGATGTCACTAACCTGGACTTGTAGAATCATCGGCTAATAACGTCAATCATCGACAAACATCGTCATATACACTTGACAAATTCGTTATACATTGGCTGTACAATAATGTGATCCTTGGTGTTTGTCGATGATTTTCAACATTTGCCAGTATCATAGTATGTTTTTGAAATAACGCCTTACAAGTTCTGTTCGTGTTTTGCTTGATTAACATATTAATGTTGAATGTAATATTTATTTCAGCTAATTGTTACAAACATTGGATTGTTAGAATTATCAAATAAAGCCAGCACAGTATGATGGAAAATGTTTGGTTACTGGTTTAACCGAAGTGAATCCATGTTTTCCCATTATCCAAAATAAAGACATAGTCTTAGTCTTCTGTACCCAATTGTAGACGTTTGTTTCCTTCTTCCCTCATAATAAATACCCATATGCCTTGGCTCTTCAGAAACTTCTCAGAGGGCATATAAATTATCCATGTAATTGCAAACAGTGCAGATATTGAAAAGGTCTTCTCTAGGTCGACAATTTTTTCATTGACTAACTCGCATAACTTTGGGCAATTAGATATTTTTTTCTGATAATGAACTCGGTATATTTTGTTTTACATTGCATTAGATTTTATTAACAACGATTTCGTGTTGGATGGCTCTCTGGCTATTATGAAAGGTAATTTGGGCCGTGAGTTCGATTTGCTTTCATTTTTTTTTTGCTGTTTCTAATTCAAGCATACCAATAGTCATTTACTGACACTAGTATGTTGCAATGACGCTTAGCACGTAGGAAGTCGGGGCTACAGAAAACCACTAGCTGAGCCATGATGGGTCCAGCCAGACAAGCATCATGCAGCAGTCCACTGACAAAACTTTTAATTCAGGCTCATCATCGAGGCTTATGCCTGGCCCACTGTTGTGTAATTCAAGTGGAAACTATAGCGTACAGCCACGATAAGATTTATAACTAGGCATGCAGACCGTGGTGTAATGTGCACGTTAAACCCTACTGTTTTATAATGTTTGATTATTTTATAAACCAAATCACTATAAAATACTGACTGATATATCATGTTGCAGAAGAGTTACTAACTTTATATTTAGCAAGTCTGCCATTAGTGTTTTATATATCTGAAGCAGGAGTCACTTTTTAGAAGATTTTAGCATTTTTTTTTACTTTAAAAAAGCTGTATTAAACATTTTAGTTTGCTAAATAAAATGCGTACTGATATATTTGTTATGTAAACCTATGTTAAATAAATGTGAAAAGAAACTGGACATTTAAATGCTCCAAGGACTTCATTCAAAACCGCTGGTACACAGTCACATGTTAACATATTTCATTATAAAAACAAAGAGAACATAAGATATCATAAGATATATTGATGGTTCTCTTTTAGATGGTATACATGTATGTTTAGTAGTTTAATGTCACATCTGATATCTTTTGTTTTAAGCTTTTGTTTTAATTCAAATCTTAATCAATTTATCTGGCTAGTTAATTAATTTGTTTGATAGCATGTCTTCAAAGATTTAGTACCCAAACTGCTACAAATGTTGAAAATGCCAATTGGTACGTGTTTTGTTTTAGTTGTAGTTGAAATGCTTCAGTCAATATTATTTCATATATACAGTTATATCATAGATCAAGCAGAATGAAATGACAAATCACTAGGACAAGCAAGTTTATGGACCTTCACACTTGTTTTGCAAAAAGGGTAGAAGGCAAAGATGAGGAATAAATACAATCAAATACCACACCTGACCCATGACATCATATTGGAAAATGACAAAAACACAAGAAAACATAACAAACAAGAGAGTCAATAGGTCAGCCACACATCAGGTGATAAAAAGACTGCAAGGAACTGAGAAGAAGGATCACAACAAAAAGGAACCGCCTTGGAACGGTAGGTAAAAAATACTGGAGGGCTTAAACATGCTTGACGGTACCAAACTCGCCCTTATTTTTGATGTGGATCAAGACAAATAGATGTTTGGTTTGCATGAAGATCCCTAACTCACCAATGTATCATCTCCTAGTACATACAAATAGAGATATAAAAATGAGATAAAACAGACATAAGGACTCAACAGTACATACAACTGAATACCAGAGTAAAAGAAATCATATTGTCCTTCAAGCAAATCAGAGGTGCGACCCAGAAATAAAGCTGTACCACACTTCACCCACCCAACTACTATAATGGTATAACAAGTCTGGTGTTACAGAACATTAACCTTATAATGATATGGAAAGCTGATCTTTACGCTATTGTGTCTGTCAAATGTAACAGTTAGCGAATAAAAGATTAAAATCCGTTAGCTTCTTTCTTTCACCACCTCATAAAATATAATAATACTGTATTAGGTAACACTTTTTAAGGCTTAATGGTGTGAGCTTGAGCAAATGAAAATAGACTTGGTCCTATAGACTGACAAAGATATTTGAATAGACGACACATTTGCACACTATGATTTTGTTATTTTGTGCATGGCTATATCTATCTAATCCTGTCAACTCATAAGATGGGTAACGGAAAGCATGGTTATATACAATGTTAAGCGAATCAGATCGAACAGAGTACAAGTGCTCTAGCATAGTGAATAGTATAATTGTTAAGAAATTGCATATTTGCATATCTTGCGGAATCGACTATAGATATTATAGCAAATGGATACCATTGAATGACAAGATGAGATGGAAATCTCACCCCACAAATGAAAAAGGAAACTTTTACATAGCAAACCAAATCACCTGTGCATTGCTGTCTGCCTGGCTGTCGATCAGACACCATTCCATTGGAACGAAGCACATTCTAAACACTACAAAAATGCTGCCATACTTTTTAAATATACTATACGTTAGAATATCTACATCATCAGAAAAATACAAAGTTTTCGCTTTTTCACTGGTAGGTTAAACAATACAATTATGTATACAAACTAGATAAGTTTTCAGTTTAAACAGAAGCGCAACCATCACTCTTTAGTTCATTTTTCACAAAACATATAAACATAAAATAAAACTATTTGCAAAAACACAATGCAAATTATAAATTCTATCACAAGTAAAGCTAATATTTCATGTTGCAAGTTCATGACAGTATCAACTGCATTGTTCACTTCAATTTAAATTCATCTAATATCTAAGAGGGAGAGAAATCGTCCAAGTGTATATCAATGAGCCAAGCTTTTAAAAAAACTCGTTCGTCGCATGATAAGCTTATCTTCAAACTTTCTTTTTACCTCTATAACTTTCGCTTTCATGCTATACCAAAGTATATGTTTAACACGCTATACCAAAGTATAAGTTTAACACTATCCAAACAGACAATAACGTATTTTGGTTTGCACGAACATACATTCTGAACTTAAACTATGGAACACAAGAAGGTTTTTATCGAGACACGTCATGATTCTAATTGCCAACCTGGAGGTCGACTTACCACAGTCAGTTAGGTAACAGTAAACTTTTCTTAATCATACATGTTCGTACTCGAATTTAGTGCCTGTAAATCAAATATATCATAATCTAAATTGCTTTAGATTTGCATTGTTTTTACCAACGTTTTAATGTTGCAATTCCTTTTTAAAAATCTAGCAAGTCTCCGTTGATGGACAACCTGATCCAACATACCTTATAGCAAACACTGAAGACAGGCTTTTATGGCATGATACATATACTGTGTATGTCAATCTTTATTTTGCAATTGAGTATGACCAGGAAATGCCACAATCACATACCACAGAGCAACCCTCATCTCCCAAAGGAAGAGACACAACACAGACACCAACCAATTAAAGTAAAACAAACAGTTCTCTCTTCCTCAGCAAGATGATTGCAAAACTAGAAAACACAAATATTATTTAGCTCGCACAGAGGGCTTCCTTCCTATTACAGCGTATCACCACAGGTAAACGATCAAATTAAATCATCAAATTAACCAACGGTGATGAAACAAAGAAATTAGCACTGAAATCACAGATAGTCGAAAAGTCGTATTTGAGCCACACATTTTTCATCTGACATAAATAAATACTTGTTAGCATCGTATGATCATTAAAATATAGGAACCTGTTTATCACAGAAATGAAAAAAATTAAATTGAATTTTATTAAAGCATTCCAATTTTTTTAATAGAAACCATTTTAACAAAATATGGCTGAATATCTTTCCAGCAATTAACTGGTATAAATTGGACCATTAAATCCTGGACTTGCGAACAATACAGATACAGATTAATGCAAAGTCTCAATAATTCTTCGACTAATCTTGAATGATTATTTCATTTTGTTCATAATTGTACATGTATATTTAGATTGGTGAATCATTACTGAAAATATTTATAAATATTTCTTGGTCGTTTTTTAAAAATAAATATTGACATGAAGTGCCACAATCATAGAGCACAACAAAAGGTAAACATGTAGGCAGGCCTACCATCAACAAATTGCATTTATAGCTTAAATTTGTATAGAAATGCGTTTTCCCACATACGTTAAATTATATATTAAAAAGAAGAGTAGATTGAAACGCTGTGAGCGAAAAGTTGAAATTTTTCTCAAACTAGAAAGTCATCGTCCTCCAATTTCTTTTGATAAATGTTTACAGGCCTGTTATCAAGTATTTCCTTGAATTTGACACTTAATGAATTCCGGTGTCTTCTTTGCTATCTGTATATTTAATTTGTCTATATTCAGTTTCATTTTCACTTAAAAATTCAATGACCTTCTTAAAATGTAAGTCTATGACGATGGTGTCAAATTTGTGATGGTTTGAAAGGATTATCTTGCTCTGATCTTAATAGCAACAGTTTCTCTTTTACCTCAGGTTGTCATCTACCCTAACTGTTACAATGATCAGCCTGTGGAAACCGCTTTGTCCTGTGATAGTTTTTTGTCGTTTTAGTCAGCATGCAAGCCCAACCAATGTGGTTAAGTCTGTGATGATGGTGTCAAATTAGTGTTGGTTTGAAAGGACTATCCTGCTCTGGTCTTAATAGCAACATTATTTTACCTCTGTTCAGATCTACCCTCACTGTCACAATGATCAGCCCGTAGAAACCAGTCCAATCCTGTCATAATTTAACTTTTTATCGTTTGTAATTCATACTGTTAACGTGCATGCAAGGCCAACCATAAAGTATTGAAGTAGTTGAAGAACCAGACTGATAGAAAATGCATTTATTGTGATTGGGCGAGTAAATGTGTTTTCGATTTTTGACAACTGATGGGTACAGATTGGTGAGACTGGCATTCTGTATGGAAATAAAAGATTTGGGTTCACAAAAGCATATGGTGACATTACATCTGTTTTGTTTGTGTTTATGCTTTACATCCCAGTCAACATTTTTTCAGTCATGTTGAGACGATTTCCCATCTTCTCGGGTTGAACCAGTACTGGCTAAGGAGAGGATAAAGTGTATTGACCAAGGACAAAGCACAGTGTCTCTGGTTAGTTGCGAACTAGCCATCCTTTGATCCCAAGTCTAAAACTCTAGGACTGAGCCACTGCGCTCCTCTGAACATTGCATCTGAATAATTTCCAAGTTCCCTCTGTTTCTCTTCACTGCCGTTAGAAAGCCAATTCTTTTTTGATATGGATTAGTTGAGTTATAAGACATACTTTGTACTTAAAAGTCAACATTTACGACTTTCTGGTGGTTGTGTGGTCAGTTCAGACTTATTGTCCCAGTTAACAATATTTCAGTAATGCCAAGACGTCTTCCAGAGAGGAGTTAGACAGCGACAGAAAAAAAAATAGATTAATTGAAAAGTCCCAGTCCCACTTAAAGTTGTCTCAGATGCTGACTGACAAAGGTAATTCTCTGGAAATTACAGTCCAAACATTCAACTGTTGACCGATGTTTGTACAGCATTTATAGGAGAGGTCACAATGCACCTTTGTTCTGGTTTTGATACCAGGTAGGAATCAAGCTAGCGATGGCTTTCCTATCTAATAGATCGAAAAGAATAAGAAGAAAAAACAACAGATATAAAAGTTTGTGCTAATTTTGTTAGTACCCTCCATGGCTCATAACCAAATTACCAAATCAATAAAATATCCCAGACCAGGCCTCTCTCAGAGCAATAGTCTGATCTGATACTATTTGTTTGCTTTACTTAACAAACACATTATTGTAAACTGGGAAGGATAAGTTAATAGCATTATCCGCAATGTTCCATTTTAGAAATTCAGCAGTGAAAAAGTTAATCTTGATCAAACTCATTAAGATCCGATAAGAGAAAAAGAACTACTTTTAAGATTTTTGGCTTTTGAGAGAGAGTGTCTTCCCTTTCAGGCGTCTATTTCTTACCCTTGACTACTTTAACTTCAAACTATCTGATAAAATCACATAATAAATCATTATGGATTATTATTGCAATTATTGGTATTAATCTGTTCCTCATTATAGAGGGCTTTCGCTACAAACAGAAATTAATGTCTATTTTGATATATAATATTCTTAGATCGGAAAAAGATCTAAGTTAACTTTCATGTTTAAGAGTTTCACTGACATCTACATTCATTTATTTGCACCCCCTGTAAAGCAAGATTTAAAATATTCTCAAAGAGATTTTTGTTCTGGTGTCTTCAGATTTTTTTCACATCTAAGTTTGGTTTATTTTTATACTTCTGCTTAAACATTTGTCTTGCTAAAAATGTTGCGTAATTGTGTTCAATTCTGCTCACACAATATAGTTGTCTAGTAGTCTTACGTTTATATTCAAAACATCGTATATTATATAAATTCTAAAGAGAACACCTACACTTGGTGACATTTGCAAGCGCTTTACCATGCATTGTTAAAGTAAGTAAAGGTGCAAAGATCAGGAATCGATACAATCAAGTACCACACCTGACCCAGGATACCAATGGGAAAGTGACAAACTCACAGAAGACACCACAAACGAGAGCCAAGAGGTCAGCCCTTTCCCAGCAGGTGACCACAAAGCACATATAAACAGACGCGCACAGACATAGCAAACACAAGACAGAACAAAAACATAAAAGATCCACAAAAGAAGTACCGCCTTGGAACGGTCAGTTAACCCATTTAAGCATAGTGTCCCTTTAGTGGGACATAGACAAAGCTTGCAGACACAGATCAGATGCCACAGAACGTGGCACGTGACCAGAGTCTCCACTGTGTACTTACATGTAATGCTCTATTTAAATTTGACCACAATCTACATATCCTACATGAAACCATGAAAAAGTCTATTTCTGGATTCTATCTTGAAAGAATTTACTGTTTATCTCTTTGTACAATATCAGGTTACTCTTCTTCTGTAGGAATATATATAATATATATATATCTGATATTTTGTGCAAAATTTCATGTAAAACACTTGTACGAAAACTAAGGTCATTGAAGCTTCATAAAACAATTCCCATTTTAGATATAGTGTCGCCGCTTCTGAAGTGTGCATTGGTGCGGCCATCTTGGCTGGGTTTTGCAAGCCCTTTAGATGGTAGAATTCACTGCAGCTGGCAACCCCTATAGCATATTTTGTCAAAGGCGTACCAACAGCATTGATGGCATAAGTTCAGGACATACTGTCTGCAAAAAAGTCTACCCATTGAAAATCATAATGCTCCCCAGTCATAACTTCAGTTGACCGTACAGAGCACAGACATTATGATTTAGAAAATCAGTCTGTTTGTGATGTGGTATTCATGTAGTATACAAGGTTGGTGAAACGGTTGTGGTTAGTAGTGGGGAACATGGGCTCAAGTTAACAATATCTACTACTAATAAAGGTAATTATGACCAGAGTATACCTTCTTTCTCCCTGACCTAGATTTTACAGGATGAACGCTATCTAATCTTAAATCTCTACTTTCTTAATAGCTAATCATCTCTCTCTAACTGTCTATTTTGAAAATACCAACTGATACTGTCTGATAATAACTTACACTGCTTGGATAAGATTTGAAGCTGATATGGGTAACCATAGACATCTACCTAATGTTTTGTTTGTTAGGAATTTTAGGAGAGCTCGTAGTTGCGTCCATTTTCAAAACAACTTGCAGAAACGGAAGTGAACTGTACTTTTTTTGTTTTGATACTCTACTGACAACATCTGGAGTTATTGCTTGATCAATAAACTGAAGCTTGCAGTGAACATTTCAGACAACAATTCAAGGCGTATGCAACTAAAAACAATCAACTACATTTTCTTCATTGTGTATTAATGTTTAATGGGGTTGGTTTAAAGCTGATCTCCAAAACAAAGTGCATACATATTATCCCTAGTTTTTGCAAAGCGTCTGAAAATGAACTTAAAAGGTGTATATTAACAGGGTCTTAATATTAAGCATGTTCATTTCACTGAAACAGTACAAGTTCAAACGAGCATGGGTCAGAATCCATTCCATTTTCCAACCGCCAAAATATGTTAGAGTGCACCATTTGAAATTGCCAATATCAAAAGTACATGTACCTCGATCAGTATAGTATTTAAAGCTGTTATTATACACATATCAAAGTGTGTCTATCTGTCAATCAACAGAATGCATAATACCAAATATTATGCAAGAGTGCCTGACCACCATTTCTGTTTAAAACCGTGGACTTTTTGATGACAACCTCCACGCCAAACGAGAAACGAGAACAGCTTGTGTTTATTGTCCCGCTTTGTTGCATATATGAAGGAAATTATGGATTTCGAGTATGAAGGAAATTATGGACCTTTTAGTCAACAGCGAAAAACAGGCTGGCTGATATTGGAAATATATCATTCGATGAGTTCTTTAGAAGCATATTGATCAGGATCCATATCATTTTCCATATATCCAATAAATTGACGCAACTGTACATCATGATGTGTTCAGCAGGGCAATGTTTAATCAGTAGATGTATGTTTAATCATCACGCTAATTGTTTAGGCAGACTAACAGTATAAGGCCATCAACCTGATATTGATTCTTACCTACAGTAGCTATATATTTCTGGGAGGGGCTTAGCTGGGAGGTGTGTCTACAGTGAATCATGATTGGTTTGTTGTTCGTAGCCAGCTACTGATAGGGGGAAAGCTCTACAGTGATACACCGTGTTGTCTTTACCCTGCTGAGCGGACAAGATTTAGATCTTGTTTCAAAATTTAACGCAAGCTTAGACTCAGATATTGTGTAGAGAGCAGGTCTTGAAATATCTTAAAATAGACACTTGCCCTGCATCACAAAAATTAATGGCATGTGTGAGAAAAAATTTAATTTTCACTAGAAATATCAAAATTTTCACTTGCCCTGCAGCCTGAGGCACTCGTAAATACGAGCGGACGAGTGCTATTTTCGAGCCCTGGAGAGACGGTTTGATTGAAATGGTACAGAATTTCGGTATATTTAACTGAATGATTAGCCCACTTGGAAATGTTTGCATTTTTGTCGTCAAAATCAACTGTTTTGAATACCATCAGAGTGTTTTGTCGTCAAAATCAACTGTGAGTGCCATCTCACACAAACACCTTGAGCTGAAACTAAGATCTCGCCAGAAAAAAGACCAAACACAAAACACACACGATGCAAATAGTGCAGACCCAGATTAGCCGCCGCAGAATGCGGCGTCTGACCAGGGTCACCGCTGTTTGCTAATAGAATATTTTATGAACTTATGAATAAAAATGAAAAAATATCACCCAACAGCCCTAAAATTTGAAACAGACTCGTCCTACCGATAGTACATGTGTTAACAATAAATGAACTAGAATCAGAAGCATGCGCGGATCCAGAACGTTTTGTCAGAGGGGATCCAACTTTGACAAGGTTTTTTTTTTTCTTTTTTTTTTTTTTTTTTTTTTTTTTTTTTTTTTTTTTTTGATGAGGGGAGGGGGGATCAAGATACCACTATAGGCGGCCCATCATCGGCCCGCCAGCGAAACGCCATTAAAATGGCATTTCGCTGGTGTGCCGATAATGACCCAACATTGGATGTTGGCTTGGGCTGCCGTGGGTTGGTCTGCAGTATTTGATTGCGGTATTTCCTGATCATACTCACTTACTTTTTGGTAGTGTTATGATCTTTCAGGGGATCCGGACCAGTATTGCTAAGAAACCCTATTTTTGTGATTTTTCAGGATGGGGGGTCTGGACCTCCTGTCCCCACCCCTCTGGTCTGATAGTGTTCTTGAAATAAAATTTGAAAAAATTATGTTTTGAAAAAAGTCAGCAGACGACAACAATGATCCAGCATGGCAAAAAGAGTTAACGGTTTGCGATTCCCAGAACCTAGTGCTGGGGAGTTTATGGGGTCGGATTTTAAACTACGCACGTGCCAGACATGTTCAAGAGCGCCGATTATGGAGCAGCGAAGCCAATCATTATCATGATCAAATAGAAGAACATGCAGTGTTTACAAGGGTTAAGAAGGTGGCCAGTCAGGGTTGGACGTTTTGCTGAAAATGTTAAAAATATCTAAAACTTTTTTCTGTAGTGAGCTAGAATGGTTCCCCTCGTTGATAAAGCTCTACTAAGCTATTAAAGGGAGAGAACCAGTCTAGTAGTGAGCTTGAGTTTCACTGGTCTGTCATTACACACAGGCATCAGAAACAACGTACATGTTTCGTAAATCTACCGTATAGCCATTAGGTCATTAGGTCATTTACTTATTATACAAGCAAGTCATTTGTCAGATACTGGCTAAAGTATTTGCGCAAAACACTTCGATCTGTGTGTTTCTTATATAAGCAATTTAAAAAATATAGATTTTAAGCAATTGTTTTTGAAAAAAAAGCAATTGATAAAAATCTAGTGGGGTAAATACCCAAATGAACTAAAAGCTTATCTAGACCTCTGAAATAGATACCTTTTTACGTCAAGCTCCTGTGGTGTTACGCACTTTGTGTAGCCAAAACCTGCCTAGACCTCTGACCTAGTTTCTAGAAACTGCATTGAGTCTGGTGCATATCTCTTATATTCTTTGAGATAGGAATTCCAAATTTGGTGTGTAAATGCATCTTGGGATGACGGAGTGTTACATACCATTTTCCGGTCACTGTGACCTTGACCTCTGACCTAGTTTTAAGAATTATTGTTTCCGGAGCATATCTCTTATATTCTTTGAGGCAGGAATTCCAAATTTTGTGTGTGGATGCATCTTGTGATTGTGGAGTGTTGCGTACCATTTACGGGTCACTGTGACATTGACCTCTGTCCTAGTTTTAAGAATAATCCTGTCCCGAGCATATCTCTTATATTATTGAAGGTAGGAATCCCAAATTTGGTATGTGTATGCAACTTTGGATGGCTGAGTGTCACATACCATTTTCAGGTCACTTTGACCTTGACCTCTGTCATCTGGCCTAGTTTGTAGAATAACCGTGTCCAGAACATATCTCATAATATTTGAGATAGGAATCCCAAATTTGGTGTGTGGATGCATCTTGGGATGGTGGAGTGTCGTGTACCATTTACAGGTCACTGTGACCTTAAACTTGACATTTGACCTCGTTTTAAGAATAATTATATCTGGAGCATATCTTTTTTATTATTTGAGGTAGGTATCCCAAACTTGGTGTGTGAATGCATCTTGGAATGGCGGATTGTCCCGTTCCATTTTCTGGTCACTGTGACCTTGACCTCTGACCTAGTTTCTAGAGTCAGCATCAAGTCTGGTGCATAACTTCTATATTCTTTGAAGTAGGAATTCCAAATTTGGTGTGTGGATGCATCTTGGTATGGCCAAGTGTCACATACCTTTTTGGGTCACTGTGACTTTGACCTCTGACCTAGTTTTTAGAACAATCATGTTCGAAGCATTTTCTCTTTATTATTTGAGCTAGGAATCCCAAATTTGGTGTGTGGTTGCATCTTAGGATGGCAGAGTGTCATGTATCAGTTTTGTGACGACCTAGTTTCTAGAATAATTGTGTCAGGAGCATATTTCATATATTATTTGAGGGAGGAATCCCTAATTTGCTGTATGGATACACCTTTGGATGCTGATGTGTTGCATACCATTTTAGGTCACTGTGATCTTGACCTATGACCTTATTTCTAGAATAATTGTGTCTGGAGCATATCTCCTATATTATTTGATGTAGGAATCCCAAATTTGGTGTGTTGAGTCCCGGGGGTCTGAGTGGTGCATACCATTTTGGGTCACTTTGACCTTGACATTAACTTCTGGCCTCATTTCTAGGTTTTTCATGTCTGGAGCATAATTCCTATATTACAGCTAACTTTCCTCAAATGTGTCTTATGCTAGACCAATTCCTTTGGGGGCATTCGTTACGTTACTGTGACATTTCTTGTTTACCTTTTGACCCCATCCCACAGGTCAACGTAAGGACAAAGACTTTGCTTGCATGTTGTTGTACACTTCCCCTTTAATTTAATATGTAACATGACCACTTTCAGATAAAAAAAAAAAGTTTTGACTGAGTGGAAGCTGAAGTGGCTAAAAATGAAAAGTGGATGTTGCATATTAATTCCTTCAGCAGGCCTTCAGATTTATGGGGGCATGGGTCATTGTCCCATGATTTCAAAATATGGCCCATCACTTTCCAAGGCAGTGGGCCCATAGGAGCCACCCTTTTTAGTTGCGAAAAAATCTCACTTTAATAAAAAAAAACATCTTACAGAGAGTCTACGAACTCCACAAAACAGAAAGTACATGTAGGCTGTCATGTCTTAAGCAGCCACTCAAAAAAGACAAAACAAAGATCTTAATAACGAATGGTAGCTTAATGGTTTGTCGAAAGGATTGCAGAATGCTCCCCTTGGAGCATTCTGCAATACTTTTGGCCTGCATTAAGCGATAATTGGTCTTTCTTTTTTGAGTGGCTGCTTAAGACAGGTTTTACTGTATAATCAGCAGTCAATATACATATATGCATGCAAGTGTCTGTGTTAAGGTAAAGTATACTACCCAAAAGTCAACTGTGTTTAGTTTGATATGCGTGGGCCCATCATTTCAGAAAGTGACCCACCATTTTTTGCTCCATGGGTCACTTCGGCCCACCAATCTTGAAACAAATCTGAAGCCCTGCTTCAGCAGGATCAGTGTTTACCAGGTACTTTTTCTTCCTATTGAGTGACTGATTAAAAGAAGAGCAAGATAAATTTCTACCATTTTTCAACTTGATTTTTTCCGGTCTTGAATTCGAAGGTGGCCCGTTATCGACTGGATAATCTTCGTAAGATGCTTTTATACTTTATTATCGAAACCGGGAAGAGGGTTAAGGATGAAAATCAGTTTTCTCTCAGTGAAAACAAAAAATCAGATGAAAACCAGTTTCCATTCTGATGACAGTAAGTGTCAGAAAATTTGTTGGTTTCTCTGATAAGTGGAATTTAAATGCTTGAAGAGACATCTATCATAACTTTATCAGCCAAATGGTGCTGTTTATTGGGAGTAAAAAGGAAATCAACCTGCTCGCAAATCACTCAGACTTGCAGGAGAGTTTTAAATCTTTCTTTTTTCAGCTGAGTCAAAGAAGTAAATTATTAAATTCCCATCACCACCTAGCTCTCACAAAACTCCCCACACAAAATGCTGCACAAACTGCAACAAAGATCAGTTTAATTCTTTGCATGCTGGAGGGAGAGCAGTGGCTCGGTGGTAGAGTTCTTGACTCAAGACTGAGGGGCAGCAGGTTCTAGCCTCACCGGCTTCACTGCGTTGTGTCCTTGAGCAAGACACATTAATCCTAGCTTAGTACTGGTTCAACCAAGGAAATCCTGTCCCTACATAACTGAAAGATTGTTGATGGGATGTAAAGAATCAAATCAAACAAAGTCTTAGCATGCTGGGTAATTTTTCATGCTGTTTGTTGCATGCAGCATGCCTATTTTTGTTCAAAATCAACTTTTTCAAAAATTTCTTTCAGAAATACCAACGGATTAATTGTCAAACAGTTTGCAAAGGTTGTCAGCAGATGTCAAAAGTCGCTATTGGCAGGCAAAGATTTCAACATGGCCTGTAAAATAAATGCAACACAGCCAGACAATTTTCAAAATTCATTAATTTCTTCTTTAATCCTAAGAATCAAATAAGCTAGAACCATACTGAAATCCCCAACCCAGGAGTTTGCAGTTCAGCCTATAAGCCATGTGATTGGACTGTCATCCCTATTTTAACCCTTAAAGCGCCAAGAAAAAATGCATCTGAAAATGTCATCTGCTGAAGTCGTCTGCTGCAAATAATTGCCTAACATTACTGACAAATTAAGTATAGAAGCAAACAGCGTGGACCAAGAACAGACTGCTCCTATAGGAGCAGTCTGATCTGTGTCCACACTGTTTGCCATAGAGGCTTCTTAAACATTTCAGCAGACGAGAAAAGCAGACGACTTTTGTTGCGATGCACATAAAGGGTTAATAGTTGAATCACTGCACGTGTCCCTGGCATATGGGATACTGTTACATCTCACCATTCCTTTCCTCTCCCTGGGTCTGTCCCCAAACCAGGGCTCGAAAATAGCACTCGTCCGCTCGTATTTACGAGTGCCACAGGCTGCAGGGCAAGTGAAAATTTTGATATTTCTAGTGAAAATTAAAATTTCCCCCATATATACCAATATTCTTGTGATGCAGGGCAAGTGCCTATTTTAAGATATTTCGAGGCCTGCAAACCCCCTTTGTCCACCCCTTTTTGTTCAAAGTTCTAAAAACTTGTATACATATATATTTGAAAAGTTTGATATTCCCTCATCTTAATCCAGGGCTCTCATTCACCAGATGTTGGGGCCGAAATTCGGGCCCATTCCCAATGTCAAAAAGTATGTTTTTCCCAAATGCAGACAAAAAATTCCCAATTTGACAAAAAAAAATCAATCTTCATTTCATACAATACAAATACAGAACATATTGTTACATATTTACATTTTCACAGAATAATAGAATACAATCACACTTGCTTCTTTCTCTCCTTTTTCTCATAGTACACTAAATTAAGGTAAGTTTAATTATTGGAATCAATCGAGCAATGGAAACGTCATACATAAAGATGATGTCAAATTTCCCCATTTTAGTCAAAATGCCGCTAATTTTCCCAATTCCATGGGCCCCGGCCCCATTCCAAAAGAGTGGTGAGAGAGCCCTTTTATCTCAAAGATGATGATATAGATATTAAGCAAGGTTTTAAAATTTGCCCTGATAAGACATCTTTTTTGAACAAAAATGCTGACATTTTTCTCATTTCTCCAAGAAAACATTTGTTGTGTAGCTCACTGGAACCATCTAAATGATGCACTTCCAATGTATATAGCCACAGCACACTGTAATAAATAAGAAAACTAGCAAGCTTCTCGCTAATCTAGAGCTGTGTTTTTATTTATGAGAGCTTCTTTATGATTGATATGATCTTTTATGATTGTGAAGGAAAGTGGCTGCTGTTAGCCGATGCCACCAAGGTATGGGGCAAGATAAGTTGTCGACTTGATAAAAAACACCATATGCGCTACAATTTCTATAAAGTGTTCTTATTTCTTCGTTCAGGCAGCATAGGTGAGATCAGGCTGCACATCTGTGCAGCCTGATCTCTCCTATACTACCTGGTTGTAGAGTAGGCACCAATGATAAGGATTTAAATTTGAAAACTCCCCAGGACTAGCTACGATTTTGAGGAACCAGTCAAGTTTTGTTGTATCAGTTGTTCAGTAAGAATGGTTTTCTATCACCAAGACTCAGTTCCTCTGATTAAATCTCTATATATTTTGAAATGAAAATCAGTGTACATCCTGACTTTGTAATGTGGGTTCCTGTAGTGTTATTAGTTTGTTTGGACAGAGGCAAGGGTTTGATAGATGTGGGAGGAGATAGAGAGAGGAAGACATGGAGAGACAAGCAAATGTTCATCAAATCAATCTTAATTCATCAAAAGGTCTATTAAGTCCATTTGTGTGCTTAGAAATTGTAACTTTATTGTGCCTTTCAAAGTTTAGAGAGAATAAAAAGCCTTAATAATATTTTCGTTGCTTGATCCCAGGTGTAAAAAGTTCAACAACTAATCTTATGTTCTTGAACTCTTCAAGAAAAGTTCTTGAACTTCAAGAACTTATTATAGTTCCATGAACATGTGTTGTTCTTGAACTGCAGCTCTTGAACAGATGGTGTTCTTGAATTGTTTTTCTTGAATAGATAAGTACTAGAACCAGCAGTGTCTTGAACAGTCTGGTTAATTCTAGAACCAGAGGTTCTTGAACATGCAGTGTTCTGGAACTTCCATCCTAAAATTTGCAACCTGTTCAAGAACTGAGGTTATCAGTTGACAGCATGTTTAGTTCAAGAAGGTTAGCAGTTTCTAGTACTTTCAACATAAAGTTACTAATAATCTTGCTTGTTTTAAAATTTACTTATTAATGAATTAAACATTTAATCATAAACTGTCCTAAGAATATACAATGATTATAAAAAGAGTAACCAACAATCGGGCAGGCACTCATCTCTGCAGCTAAAGCCCATCATCTGAGTGGGCAAGAAGTGTATATGAATATTTGCAGCAGATGTAATATTTAGCAATGCCTTTTTCAGTACAAAAAATATTGGCAGGTTAAGGGTTAAAACAGATGCAAATGTAAGAAGTACATGGTCTAAAAGATAACTAAAATAAAAAGTTACCACAAAGTGTGTGAATTGATCTCCATCTTGGATACCCAGCATCCCATCTCTTTCAATAAACTTTGACTAGATACTATCTCTTTTATTGATCAGTTTTATTGATCACCTGTACACGGAATGCCAAAAAAATGCATTATGTTGCAGGTGAAAATGATCTAAATTGCTATAAAATTTCTTATTTCTTAAACCATAACATACATTGTGGGAACTCATTGGTAGTACCATATTCTGTTAAATTCACGTTGCTCTTAAAACAGAGTACTTTAAGGGTACATGCAGTAAAACCTGTCTTAAGCGACCACTCAGAAATAGACAAAACAAAGGCCTTTAGGACAAATGGTAGCTTAATGAAGGTTGAAAGTATTGCAGAATGCTCTCTTGGAGCATTCTGCAATACTTTTGACCAGCATTAAGTGATAATCGGTCTTGAAAACAAATGTTTGGTCTTTTTGAGTGGCCGCTTAAGACAGGTTTTACTGTAGTTATCTCTTTCCTTGATGGCCAACTTTTTCTGTCTGCTGATAACCTATGCAAACAGTTTGGGCCCAGATCAGTCCTGATGTTTTACACTCTGATAGTATTCCTGAAAGAATTTTTTGAAAAAATAATTTTGAAAAAAAGTCACCAGATGAAGTACTTTATGGGGTAGTAACTCTTTGATTGCTGGCATTGGCATAGCTTCCATAACATAGCTATGCACATGCGTAATGAAAACTCTAAGTGCACATTCAAGCCATGGGAGGTCACCTATTATGGTAAGTGATTTTCCATACCAAAAGGAATTGCTCTTAAAGGAAAGAATTCGCTCCCTAAGGGAGTGAATTCTCTCCTGCTCCCTAAGGGAGCAAATTCTCTCCTCTTAGTCCTCTAAGAGAAGTTCCCAATTTCAAAAGAGACACAATCGAGGGGAATCACTGCTTGTTTCAATAGTCTCCCTTTGATGTGCGTAACTTTTTCAGCTTTCTGGCTACGCCATTGGCTGAGTATAATTGGTCATTATGCTGATTTTTTCAAAATTAACTTTTTTTAAAAAAATTATTTCAGGAACATTATCAGAGTGTCAAACAGTTTTGGATCCAGATCAGGACTGACGCTTCATAATATCCAATCGATACATCTGCAATTTTATTTGTTTTTGATTCTTTTTATTGTATCTATAATAATATCAGTTAGATATTACTTCGATTAGAGAAACCATTAATTCCTGAAAGAACCACTTTGAATCTTTTATTCTTTGATGTTTTGTTGAAGAAAACTGATTACTTATTATTAATATTTACTCTTTGCCTGCTAGCGGCAACCTTTGTAGCATTGTCTGCAAACAGTTTGGACTCATCTGAGGCCTGATAAAATGTCAGGCTGATCTCAATGTGGCTCCAGATCGAGTGTTAGACACTCTGGTGGCTTTCCTGAAAGAACAGCAGATGGCAAAAGCCGCCTCTATAGCAAAAGTAAGAAAGAGTTTGGATCCAAACCATTTGACACTCAACATCTGATAGTATATAGTATATACTAGCTGAGATAATTTTTTGAAAAAAGTTGCAAATGATAAAAAAGCATGAAAAATTACCCAGCATGCAAAGAATTAACCCATCAAGCTCACCTATAATTTGCAGCAGACGACAATTTCAAATTTGCAGCTTTTTCAAACATAACAAATAGGCATGATCTTTCATGTGAATCCTCTGCTGGCAGATGATTCTCATGAAATATCATACCTTATTTTTATCCTAAATTAGGAAAGGTGTAGCAAAATTTGTTGTCTGCTGCAGTCATGATTGGCGCTTTAAGGGTTAATTGCTTGCTGGCTCTATTGCATTCTAATGATTGTCGAAAAACTGTTAAAGATTGAAGCTAGAACTGTTTTTTTTTTGTTTTTGTTTTCTAAAGCAAATGTAAGGCAATGTTTTGAAATGTGTGGGGTAACAGGGTGACATGCACCCACAAAGATTGCATGGCTAATTTTAAACAGAGATTGAGTAGTTTACATTCATAAAGATATAGACAACTATTGCAAGACTACAGATTTTTGCAATGAATGTTGTTTACTCTTCATTAAATAGTTCATTTCTATTAATTAAACTTTTGTCTTTACATAGGAATGAACTATTTCAGTGAGATTTGAGTGACATATCTAGTGAAATTTCACTGATATTTCACAGAAATTGTATTGGTCATTTTCAATAGCACCCCTCACATACTGACTATGGATTATTTTAGTGAAATTTCACTGATATTCTGGCAGATTATTTCACTGAAATCTCACTGATATATTCTGGTGAACTATTTCACTGATATTTCACTGATACTCTGGTGGACTATTTCACTGATATTCTGGTGGACTGTTTCACTGATATTCTGGTGGACTATTTCACTGAAACCTCACTGATATTCTAGTGAACTATTTCACTGAAATCTCACTGATATTCTGGTGAATTATTTCACTGATATTTCACTGATATTCTGGTGAAATATTTCATCGAAATCTCACTGATAATCTGGTGAACTATTTCACTGAAATCTCACTGATATTCTGGTGATTTTTTCACTGATATTTCACTAATATTCTGGTGGACTATTTCACTGAAATCTCACTGATATTCTGGTGAACTATTTCACTGATACTCTGGTGAACTATTTCACTGATATTTCACTGATACTCTGGTTGACTATTTCACTTATATTTCAGTGGTAATTTTCAGTAGGGTTGCATTTGTGATAAGTGCATTAAGTGACTCAGGGATTAAGCTGGGCCCTGACAGTAGGGAGAAGTGACTTTTTTGTGTCAGTTTCTGTCAGTTTTGAAGCAAATTAGCTATTACACATACTATCTCGCCACTAAATGGAAGGAGAAATATGATGCAGTGGTAGTAGATTGTCACCACAGCTTGCGTTTGTGTGGTGACAGAATGAAAAAGAGTCTCCCTAAAAAAAAATTATTTTTTTTTTAGGGAGACTCCCACTTCTCCCTGGGTCCCATTTAGGGCAAAATTTCGGCTCCTAGGGCGACCATTTCGCCCTAGTCGCCCCCTAGCTTGGTCCCTGAGTGTTAAAAGTGGCATTTTAAGGGTTATGACCTAAAGATGAAGCCAAAAGATAGTCCGACAGGTGAAGGACCCCAGTGTGAGTAGGGGGTAGTGTATCAATAAGTCAAACAGAGAACAACATATTACATTTCTTATCATGCAATATATTGTTTCTCTCAGTTTTGATGTATTCGTGCATCTGATAGATTTGTCTGTCACTGAATTATGGCTGCCATAATATTTTGAGAAAAAAATGATTCATAACGCCGATTCGGAACTTCGATACTCTTAAATCATTATTTGGTTTGAATAAAGTAACATTAGAAGTTGCGATACGGAACTTCGATATTTTTTAATCGCCCAATTCGTTTGTGTACGAAGTCAATTAACCCACAAGAAGGTGCGATTCAGAGTTTCGATATCGCTCATTAGAATTATTCTTAAATCAAAAAGCTCTTGTGAGGCTCAGACTTTGGTCCTTAAAACTCCTTAAGTCATTGTTGACAAGTGCGACACCTTGGGAGCATGTTGTATTGTTTCGACGTGGTGATCTCAAGATAAGTTTTCTTTTATCACTATGCCTATGTTGCCATTTTGCCCCCCACTATGTCAAGCATACAACCGCCTTATAACAAGACTGTATCCCGTGTAACTTTCATGAATGGGGGAGCAATGTAGTTTGGTCATAGCAATGAACACTTGGCATGCTGGGTATTTTTGTCTTTTGTCGTCTGCTGCTTTTTCAAAATTAACTTTTTCAAAAAATTCTTTCAGGAATACCATCAGAGTATCAAACAGTTTGGATCCACATCAGGCCCGACATAATGTCGGGCCTGATCTGAATCCAAACTGTTTGCAAGTGTTATCAGCAGACGACAATGTCGCCACTAGCAGGTTGAAAATTGGGCTCATCTTTTTACACAATTATGCTCACCCAGTATTGAGACAATAATGAGTCAAGACAAAAGGCTCGTCGAGCAAATAGATGAACCAAGGCCCAGATCTAGCTTGCCCCAATTGAACATTCTGACTTGATTGAGCCCTTGAATTATTCATATACATGTTTACTGGATTAAAGTTCTTTTTTAAATAATGACAGTTATTAACCCTTTCTTTGGTTAGTTATTTCAGTTTCTCTTTGAAAACAGTATTTACGTAACTCTTAAATTTTCATGCTGGGTAATTTTTCATGCTTTTATGTAGTCTGCTGATTTTTTTCAAAATCAACTTTTTCAAAAAATTCCTTCAAGAACTAATACCATCAGTGTCAAACTTTTTGGATTGGTTGATCAAAACTATTTGCAAAGGTTATGATCAGCAGATGGCAAAAGTTGCCACTAGCAGGGAAATACTTAGTGTTCAAACAGAAACACCTGATTTTATACAATGTAAACCCAGATTAGACTTCTCTTAAGCAGTCTGGTCTGACTTAACACTGTTTGCAATTCAATGATAAAATCAGTGTTAAATTATAACTATTAATTTAAAGCACCCATCATGACTGCATGCAGCAGAAGACAAAATTTGTGATATATTTATGTTTTTTCTGAGGAAATAATGAGAAATGTCTGATGGCAGACGATTCACAATTGAAATTACAAGGCTCATTATGCATCATTTTCCACCCAGTCACGACTTTTGTTGTCGGTTTTCTCTGCTTATGGTCATATATAAGTAGCTTTTATTGCCAAGAATAATTGGACCCAGATCAGACTGATCCCTCTTGGGTCTGATCAGGGTTCATAGTATTAATCTAGTCTGAAGTGCACTTGGATGTATGTGGCGGACATTACAAAAAGCAGACAACATTTTCAGGACAACAAATATTGGTGGTATAAGGGCTAATAAACATTGCAAGAAAATTTGAAAATGTCGTCTGCTGCAAATTTTAAAATTATTTAAATTTCGAAAGGAGTTAAGGTTTCCGAATATTTGTGATTAATAACTATTAGTAGTATTTTCAGACTACTAAAGTGGACTCTCCCTCTTAAAATTGAGGAAAATTCTATTATCTAAAATAGTGAGTTTAATCAAACTAAAATGAAACAAAATGGGGATAAAAATATATTTAAGTGGAAAAAATGAATTAATCATAAAAGCAAACCAGTGTAAGTCCAGATGAGATGTCTCATGTTGAGCCATACAATCTGGATCTACACTGTTTGTTCTTTAAAGCAGTCTTTAATAATAATTACATGTGTATAAAAAAAGATAAAAAGAAATAATAACAAATATTTTTTCTGTCACTCTGTACATATTTCCATGAAATTTATTTATTTATTTATATGAAATCAAATCAGATATTTTTTAAAATTTTTGTGTCTTATTTGATGATTTGACAATTTAAAAAATCTTGAATGATGACAGAATTTCTTCTGGATTTGTTGTGTAAATGGATTAACCTTTTGTAGCCTGAAAGAATCTTCCATTCAGTTTGATACAGCTATGTTTGGATGATCTATTATACATTTTGAGGGATCCCTACTGTAGTTAGAATTTTCAAAATACTTTACATTCTTGTCTTTTAACCCTTTTACACTTAGAGAGGCCAGAATTCTAGCTCTTTTGACCAAAATTTGTATTAAAATTTATACAGTAAAAGCTGTGTAAAACGGGCCTTACGGCCACTCAAAAATAGACAAAACAAAGATCTTTAATGACAAATGGTAGCTTAATGAAGGTCAAATGTATTGCAGAATGCTCCCCTTGGAGCATTCTGCAATTCTTTTGCCCTGCATTAAGCGATAATTAGACTAAGTATTGAAAACCATGAGAGTGGCCGAGCTACAGTAACACAGGTTTTACTGTAATGAAGAAGAAACCTTGCTTGTGATTGGCAACACTACGTAAAACTGAGCACATCTAATGTTCAGGATGAAATGGGCTGTGGGCTATATCATTTGTTGATTTTTACAAAGAATTTGATTTTTTGTCAATTTCACTGATTGTTTTTTATTAAACCACGTTTTTTTAATTGACACAATTATTCCTGTCAAAATGACCTTGTGGCCGAAGAACCTCTTATTTTTTATTAAACACGTTCGGTACTAAGAATCCAGAGTTCCTTAGTTTCCCTACCAACGTCACAGCCGGTGTCCGATTCCGCCGCAGACTCCTGCCGTTTCCAGCAACTTCTGTCTTTGGGTCAACAGTGTCACACTCTTCTTTGTCAATACACACACTCTTATTAAAACATCAACAGATGCCATCAACAATTTCTCTGAAACAAAAACGGAAGCCAATTTTCATTTCTGATAACGTTTCCCCGGGTTACTAATGCAGCAAATTTTCTCCACTCCATTCTCGGATGTTTACGAGAGTCCTTAGTAGGGTTTTGTGGTAAAACCTTTTAAACAAGTGATACAGAACTACATGAATAGGTACCAAATTAACCCTAAATATTTGAAACTAACTTTTAAACTTCTGAACCTTTACAAACTATGTTCAGAGAGCTGTTCAGTCAAAATTAGCTATATTTTTTCATATTGTAAACTGTAAATTGTTTGTGTTGATGCTCTACATCCAAGTCAACAATTTTTCAGTCATGTCAGGACAATCCTGGATTGAAGTATACTAAGCAGGCATGCTCAAGGACAAAACATGTGCCTCCAATGAGGTTTGAACCAGCAACAACTTGACCTTAAAGCCCGGCACTCTACCATTGATCGAGTCGCTGTGCTCATCATACTGCATTATTGTTCTGGGTGGCATTTGTCTTTCACAAAATATTAATCTTTTCTCAAAACAACTTTCCGGAATACCATCAATGTGTCAAACAGTTTGGACCCAGATCAGGCCTGACATTGTCGGGCCTGATCTGGGTCCGAACTGTTTGTAAAGGTTATCAGTGGATGACATAAGTCACCCACTGAAGATTTAAGCGGCATTAAGGGGTTAAGGGTTAACAAGACTTTATCAGCATCTGTGGTCAATTAGAAGGATAAAATTATTACAGAAACTACTTGATGTAAAAAAGACAAACCCATTGAACAGTGATAAGGCAAAACACTTTTATTCCATAACAATAATTGTCATTACCATACTTAACTTGATTTGTGGTACTGTAGCCTGGCTGGGTAAGTCCCGTTGAGTCTTATATTTTTTTTCCTTTTTTTATTTTTCCATTTCTTGGGTCAAATATGTCTACCGAAATTAATAAAGGATTACCAAAATTAATAAAGGACTACCGATACCTTTGATGTGTTATCTTTTATATATATATTTTATCTTAATTTTACAATGTAAAGTATGGGAGAGCAGTGGCTCAGTGGTGGAGTGGAAGGGCCGCGGTTTGAGTCTCAACGGCATCACTGTGTTGTGTCCTTGAGCAAGACACAATTTAATCCTAGCTAGTACTGGTTCAAACCAGGAAGACCTGACCCGAGGTAACTGAAAGGTTGCTGACTGGGACGTAAAGAATCAAATCAAACAAACAAAAACAGGTGTTGGTATCAATTAGCTTGAGACTTTGTGAATTGTATTTAAATTTAAAAATATATATATAGAACTGTTCTCGATGTACGTTCTTAGTAGTACAATTTAAGACCTGTTCCAACTTCTGTAACAAATTTTTGCAGTAGAGCTTTTCTACAATTTAGTAAGAGTTTCGCAATGATACTTCCAATACAATTGCAATAATGTCACTTTTGGACTAGATTGTAAAGTACTTTGCTATAAGTGATCTAGGGGTGGGTTTAATCCCCCTCTGGAAAGTTCCCTATCAGCTACTGGGGAGCTTAATCTGAAATGAAATGAAAAATTAATCTTTATCTGCTTGACTTGCGAGGTTGTCATAATTCCCATCACAACACTGATCTGATTACAATAATAGGATGACCAATGTCCAACATTATCCCCTCCCAAACACACCTGCTTATCTCCTAATATGTTTACAATGAAATCATAATAGCATTGTTACTCAAAGAGAGAGATGATGGATTAACTCTTTACCTCCACTGATAACATTTGCAACAAAACAGTTTGGACCCAGATCAGGCCTGTTCTAAATCCAAATTGGTAAACAGTTCCTGGAATCATTTTTTTAATAGATAAAGAAAGAATTGAAAAAATCAGCAGATGATAAAAAATGCATGCAAAATTACCCAGTATGCAAAGATTAACAAAATGAATACTATCAGGCAAATTTAGGCCGCCTACGTGGTATAATTGAAAAACCACTCCCCTTGTACCAAGTTTGATGACCTGGCTCTCCCAGTCAGTCTGTCCGATTATACTTTAAGCCGTGGTGATGGTGGTGAAACCAGAACCACTGCCGGTTGTCAGCCTTCGGATGCTGCTGGCCCTCACTCCAGTACTGGGTTACTGCAACTGAACATCTACAAAAGATCAATGGCTCCCCCATGTCTGTTGGATGAGACTCTAAGTTGTGGCCCTGTCTCCTGGGATGTCAAACACAGAACCATTGCCTGCTAAGCCTTCCGGTGCTCCCAGACATAAAAAAAAAAATCCACCTGGCTCAATACTGGTAATTAATACCAAGGATGTATGGCCACAAAAAAAAGCATATTTTGGGACTTAAAATGCATCTATTATTTCCGGGCCCCGTAGCCCAATCCGTAGAGAGTCTGATTGCAGATCCAGGGCTCGTGGGTTTGATTCCGCCCTGGTCCAATACTTTCATGGAGCTTGGTCATGAAATAACTTCTACAGTCATTCTCCTCCTAAAGGTTGGTGTCTAGTGAGTTACAAGGGAAAGTTAGCCTGGGTCCAGTCGTCAATTTTTTTTGCCAATATTTTCTAATGCTGATATTCTAAAAATTGAGATGAAAAAAAAAAAGATAACACATCAAAGGTATCGTGTAGTCCATTATTAATTTTGGTTGTCTGTTATTAATTTCAGTAGATATTGACATTTTTGACCAAGAAACGGAAAATAAAAACAGGAAAAAATGATCAGACAGGAACCAAGGCTAGGGAAAGTATGTGCATGAAGTACTCGTAAGTAACTGCATAGTTAAGCTTGCATGGGCGGATCCAGAAGGGGGGACAGGGGTTCCGGAACCCCCTGAAAAATCACAAAAGTATAAGATTTCTTAACAATACTGGTCTGGATCCCCTGAAAATTCACAAAGCTACCAAGCCAGCATTCAATGTTGGGCCATCATCAGCCCGCCAGAGAAACGCCATTTAAATGGCGTTTTGCTGGCTGGCCAATGATGGCCCATTTATAGTGACATTTGCATAATCCTCTATCCCCTCATCAACTATTTGGACCCCCTCTGACAAAACTTTCTGGATCTTCGCATGGCTTGCCCAGGAGAAAAGGGGTGGTAAGGTTAACTGACCATGATCCTGACATTACCTTAGCTGTTGACTGGGGCGTAAAACAACAAACCATACTATATATAGTATAGCAGAAAGGACCAGATAGGTAACTTACAGGTGCGTAAATGTGTCCAGGTAGCATCATTGTCCTCATCTAGATCTGTCAGAGAGGGCCACTTCACCAAATTACTGGGTAATAAATTAATAAACTAATCATAAGACTAATGTATCATGTAGTGAAAAAATACTCCTTGAACCACTTGTAGGTAGTTGACACCTAACTGTCAATTTTATTTCACTCTTGAAAACCAAAATCAGTTGGAAAGCGGACTTGAAAGGTAGCATCTTAAATATTTGATTTCTTCTGACGCAAAACAAGTTCCCTGACAATATTAGAATTTGAAATGAAACTGATATGAACAGGCCTTTAGAAAAGAGTGTGTATAATCAAAAAATGATTTTCTTATTTCTCAACCAAAACATATGTTGTGGGTACTCAAAAGAACCATCTCAATGAGACAGTTCTTTTTAGCACCCAAGACAAAAGTTTAAAGTGATGGGTGAGAAAATATTCACAAATCAATGCTATCTGGAATTATAGAATTTAAAATATAGAAGACACGTCAAGTTTACATGTAAAATTTATTTGGTATCATACTTTTTGTCCCCTGTTATTTTAGTTGTTTCTTTTAATTCTTTGCCTGCCTGGATCCCTGCGAAATGGGAGTTCTTTAACATAAGAACAGTTCAAGAACAGTTCTTGAAAATTTGTTACAGCCTTGGATCTGCAGTGAAAAGTTCAAAAAAATTGAATACTAGAATCCAGATAGTGATGGGTGACCCAAGTTTGGGTATCTGTGAGTCCTCTTTTTAGTGTTCAAGAACAGTCCATGAGCTATATAATGTTCTTGCAAAGTTTGAACTTGTGTTGAACTATTCAAGAACAATTTAAGAACTTCTCAATAACGGTTGTTCTTAAAAAATTGTCCAATTTTACATTCATGAAATATACTTGAACTGTTCTTAAACACTTTAAAACAATTCTTGTCCAGCTCTTGAACCGATTGTTCTTGAACATTATGAATGATATCAAACCACCACCCCAAAATGCTAAACCCTGATTTTTTTTTATAAAAAAAATAAGAAAAAATTTACCACAGCTGTAGTAATATTTATAAATTTCTAAACTGACATATACAACAGTAAAAAGACAGCTTACAAGAAAACTGAACTTATCTGACATAGAAGTATATAAACATACTTGCCCAGCTTTCCAGTGGGGCCAATTGAGGTATTGTTGTTAAGCCTGAGCTTTCATCTAGACTTCTAAACTTTATTTTGCAACCAGCAAAGGCTCGGGCAAGACTGCACAGATATATCAGCAGCCTTAGCTGGTTGCCTGTGCGATAAGTGCCACTTTCACATGTGCGGGCTCATATAATAATAATGATAATAATCTAGTAGAACATCCTGTCCCAGCAGGGCTCCCATTCACAAGTGTGTCTCAATTAATCTTCCATAAACTACACTGCTCATTCTATATATCACCCTATAAAATATGGCACTGGGTATATAAGCATAATTATTCCTGAAAGTTGGTCTGTGAGTAAGTTTAGATGCTTTAGATGTAAAAATTTAATAAAAATGATGTTTATTTTTCTATGAAATGAAAGACAAAAAATGGACATATATGTTCTATGAATGCAATCTTCATCTAAAATGGCAAAAAATATTGGACAAACAGTGCAATTAAGCAGTCTGATCAGCCTCTACAATAATTGTTTGAAATTTGAGAATAATTTTCATGAACAAATTTTAAGATGATTTTTAAAAGAAATCTTGTATTTATAAATTATACAGTTCCCTGGACTATGCAGGCATTATTATAGTTCTGAGGAAATTTATTTTATTTTTATTTCATTTTATTTATTAGGCAAATCAGATTTTGAAAATCTAAAAAAATCCTTTTGTATTTAATTTCTGGCATCATGCAGTCTGCTCACTATAACAATTAAAAATTTATTTGATTAAAAAAGAAAGTTAATATCAAAGCTTTATGAGCAAGATAATTTTTTCAGCATTTTAGCTTAAAAAACAAATTTGAATATTCATTTCAATCATGTTTCTAAAAGAGACAGCAGTTCAAATGAAATGTGTCAATTGATCATTTTTGAAAATTATCAATCTTGAAAATTGTCTGATAGCGTAAATATGTGACTTTTGTTTTGCAGTTAAAAATAAACATTAAATTAAAGGGATTATTTGTGATATCTTTAAATAAGGCTTAAGAGAAACACCTTCTTTGGTTATCATTCAAGGTTAAAGTGAAACCAAATAATCCTGTAAATTTAGAGATTGACAGGTGTTCATTTCAGAATGATATTTATTGCTCTGGTTAAACTAAAAGCCAGTTGTTTTTTTCTTATTTTTCAACGAAAACATATGTTGTGGGTACTCATTGGAAGCGTCTCATCGAGACGCTTCCAATGAGTGCCACAACAAATGTTTTCGTTCAGAAATGAGCGAGATATTTTTATTTTTGTTTATAAAAAAAAAGCTTCCTTATCTCTATTGATAAGGATTCTTAGGGTTACTGTTTATACAGGGACAAGACAAGGTGTTAGGGTTTATCAGGAGGATCAGTAATCATTAAGCCCGGTCTTAGATAACTGGGCATTTTGTGCAGGACAGGCAAACGTCCAACGCTTGGCCGAGTACCTACATGGTAGTTGAGCGGCCCAGACAGTAGCTGCATTGAATCAGTTAAAGCGTCTTCTTTACGACTAAAATCACATCTTTAATAGCCTACCTGTGCACAGGTGATAGAAAAATCAGTGATTGACCGCAAACATTGCGAAGCAGTCATTCGACGATGTTTCATTGTTGGATTCTCAACGAGCGTGTCTTACTTAAAAAGGCGGTATCATTCACTCTGTTGAAATAGATAACGTACTAGCAATTTCACCGCAGCTGGGCGGAGCAAGTAATGATATTGTCAATTGAGTGACACCGCGGTGTTTAAAGACTTACGTTTAGATATCACTTAATAGGTGTGTCTTCTTTTCAGGATTTTTTGCACGGAACATCGTATTATTGCTGGTATTATTATGAAAGTTAACTAAAAAAGTTTCATTTTGTGGCAAACTATCATTAAGTGGTTAGTTCATGTTGAGCTCATTTTGAACTTTGATGACTATCTTAATTGGGACTTAATTAATTAGTTATAAGGTAGTGATCTCATGGAATAGTCTCTGTAATTCATAGAAAATGCTTTTGCCACGGAAACAGCTGCTGCTAGGTATGTATATATTTCTTCTATCATTTTTATTTTCTAATCCCTTTTTTGACTGATGGAATCATTCATCAATGGGTGAAAACTTTCAGGTTTAATCCTGAAGTCAGGATTTTGAGGCTGACTTTCTATGGAAAGTCAGCCTCCAAATGCTGAATTATGGAGATTATAATAGCGTCCTTGATTAACAATCAGATTATCTCAACACAATTAATTATTTAAACTTGAAATTATTATTTTTTTTGTAGGCATCCTGCAAGTTTTAAAATTTTTAATTTCGAAAGTTAGGATTTTTTGAGATTTTGAACTTCCACCCATGTTCGTCCAGTTTTAATGGATGTAGAGTATTTTTTGAGAATTTTCAAAATTTTACTTCTGTAATGTGCTGCAGACTCTAATTAGATGCTGCATTCTGTTATAACCTGGATCTACACTGTTTTGAAAATGACGTACTGTCTCAACATGACAATGGCTGTTGACTGGGATGTACGTAAATCATCAAACCCAAAAAAATGTTCTGGGTTTCACCCAAAGAAAAAAAGGTTAATTTTCTGCTCATTATAAAAATTACCAATTTGTTAATTGTTCTAATTACATTAATAATGTATAAGGTTACTTGCTATATGTTTTTTTTGCAGCTATGGCCTTGTAACTTTTTCTCTACTTTTTTCTGAGAATAAATGGGGCAATTTCATTTTTATAATCAATCATTATTCTGTACTTGCAAGTTTGCATAAAATAACAAGTACCATTTTCTCAGAAAATTAAGGAAAATATCAAGTTTTACCCGCTTAATATAATGTTAACCATTGAGTTTTGGCCACTTTGAGTGCACTAGGGTTAGGGCTATTTCCTTGGTATGGTCAATAAATTCATGATATTGGCGGATGATTATCAGAGATCAGAATTTCTTAGTCTACAGTAAAACCTGTGTAAAACGGTCGCTCAAAATTAGACAAAACAAAGATCTTAATGACAAATGGTAGCTTAATGCAGGTCGAAAGTATTGCAGAATACTCTAGGGAGCATTCTGCAATACTTTTGACCTGCATTAAGCGATAGTTGGTCATTTTGAGAGTGGCTGTTTTACACTTGTTTTACTGCATTTAGAGATTTGAGATATCAAGTCTTAATTTTTTATTTAAAAAAATCCATGTTGAAACACCCAGGTGTTGCACAAACACAATCAAAAGAATGGGATATACTTTATATAACCTTATTTCAAGACAAAAACTTTTGATGTGGGTACATACTCTCTGGATGCCAACCCCTGCTGAAATTTAAAGAACAATTCAAGAAGTTCTTTCATTATTCAAGAACAAGGTTTAACAACTGGACAGGAACTGCTAGCTCTTAAAGTGTTCAAAAACTGCTCAAGTACATTTTATGAATATAAAACTGGACAAATTTTTAAGAACAATAATATTATTGTTCTTAAAAACTTGTTCTTGAAAAGTTCAAGAAGGGACTGTTCTTGAACTTTTCTGTTCTTAAACAGTTCAAGAATGTAGTGTTCTTGAAAAGTAAAGTTCAAGAACATTATAGGGATAGAAGTTCCAGAACACATTATGTTCATGAAAAGTCTTTGAAATAATCAAGAACCCATTTAAGAACAATTCAAGAACACCAGAGTCAATACATCATTGAAGAAAAGTCATTAAAATGTTCAAGAACAGTTTATGAAAAATTCAAGAATATCACAAATTCTAAAAAGTTATTGAACTGTTCCTACTATATGTTCTTGAATGGTTCAAGTACATTTGTTCTTGAACATTTAAGAATTATTGCTCAATTTCAAGAACTGTTTTTGAACTCCTCTTGAGTTAAGAACTCTATTTCCCAGGGGAGGAGTCTCTTGGTCATGAATAAACATGCTTTAAGGAAAATCATCTAAAACCGTGACAATTTTACATTTACTATAATGGGGGGTATCAAAATTAGATACATTATTTTTCATTTCATACTCAAAGCAATGCATCTCTTTGCCACAACAAAGGTTTTCACTGAGAATTAAAAGATGCATATTCTATATATTGAAGTCTATTATTTCTTAAAGACTCTGAATTTGAGAAATTTGGCCAGCAGGCTATTCAAATGCTCTTATGTAAGATGCTTATTTGCTTTTGTATCTGATTAATAAAAATGCATGCTGGGAAATTTTTCATGCTTTTGATAAAAAAAATTTTGTCTGTTGACATTTTTCAAAATCAACTTAAAATATTCTTACCTATAAACTGTTTGGATTCAGTTTAGGACCAACATTTTGTCGGACCTGGTCTGGGTCCAAACTGTTTTACCAAGGTTATCAGTAGATGACAAATTAAAGTCGCCACTAGCTAAAAAAAATGTGATGTGATATGCAAAATTAAGTTATACCACCAGGTTTGTCCGCATGTTCTGGAGATAATCCATGACAAGTTTAGATAATTTATGATTCTTTCCAAAATGGGAAGACGTAACAAAGGAAGGCACTGATCAGGCTTTGAAATGTGCAGACTGTACCAGTCTGTGCCTTTGTTGTTGTCATATGCGAGGCCCAAAAACGAAAGCAGTGGCGGCTCCAGAGGGGGTTCAATGGGTTCACGCGAACCCACTTCTGTGCCTCCTGTTTTTAAATAGCCTATGAAAATGAAATAATTTGGTCTCAGTGAGACCAAATTATTTCATTTTCATGGGATAAAAAAGAAGAATGAGATAAAATCAGCAAAGTGAACCCCACACACACCTTTATACATATGACCCCCATTTCCAGAAGTCCTGGATCCGCCCCTGGAAAGAAAAGCATGCAGCTGATGTTGGGATTATAGCAAGCTATAATATGACTTAATTAAGCTTATCCTTTATTGAAAGTATTAATTAATTAATATGTGGAGTGAAATCTAATAAAGATTTATATCTGATCTCAATTTTTATCAGCTTTTGTATGCTGTAATAAGTAATTAACCCTTTGTATTTGGGAAACCCCTAAACCAGTACTTTTGCAAACAGTGAAGACCCAGATGAAATGCAGCATTATCTATTGTAATTTGTATGCTTGATAGTGAGAGATATTGTAGTTTCTAGTTGTATATTTGAGATGTAATTTTTATGCTGAATAGTAGGAGGGTATTGTAATTTCTATGCTGGATATTGGAGATGTAATTTTTATAATAAATTAAGTAGAAGAATATTGTTACGGTTCTATGCTGGATATTGGAGATGTAATTTTTATGCTGAAAAGTAGAAGGATACCAGTACTGTAGTTTCTATGCTGAATATTTGATGTGGTATACTGGGAAAACATTTTTCCACCAAGAAAAGACACATGTTTTGTTGGGTTTTTTTAAAGGCGTACAATGCATGATTGTCTCCCTTGTAAAAACTTATGAGTACACAACCTGGCCAGCTGAGTCGCATATGATGTCAAAACAATGTCATATCAATGTCGATGTGATGTCATGGCATTGCATCTAGGTTGATAGGACATGATTTTAAAGGTGTGTGCCTGCTGCGAGGCATTGGTTCTCTGCAATACACTTTAATTCCTGTATCACAATTTCATATCAAGTACATGTTACGCCATAATGTGAAACTGCTAAGAAAGCCATAAATTATTGCTCGGAGAAATTTGCTGTACGTCATATATCATAACATTTAATATAAAAGAAACTTATTGTCGAAAAAGATCGCGGAATCTTATTTCATTATTAATAAAGTGGACCTGTCTTGTTTAAAAAAACACTTCAATATTCTTAAATTTCTAAGATATTATTAATCTATTAATATTTATTTCCATTCTATTCACTTTTGATATTTTCTAAATGAAAAGTATCAGTTTTTATTAGCGGATAAAAGAGAAATGGCAGCAGGATTTTCCCTGCAGGCTGTAGAAAGCAAATACATGGAAATTTAACAATATGATATTTTATTATTTTCATGCCAGTCTTTAAGTGAAAATGATATTTTTGTAAAGGTTTATTGTTTTAATTTCAATCTATGACATAAGACACCTGAACTCTTTACATGCTGTGCAATTTTTCATGCTAATTTTGTTGTCATCTGACTTTTTTCAAAATTAAATTTTTAAAAAAAATTCGTTCAGGAACACTATCAGAGTTTTGACAGTTTAGATCCAGGTCAGGACAAACAGAATGTGGATCCTGATCTGGGTCCAAACTGTTTGCAAAGGTTATCAGCAGACAACAAAAGTTGCCGCTCTAAGCATGGAAAGAGTTAAAATGAAACTCATATTATTCAGTGCATAATAGCAAATAATCTGTGGGCTCGCGCAAAGCAATTCATATTATTCTGCTATTCGTTTACTGTATCACCACATGGTTTTGCAATGTCCTTGTCTCTTGTAAAGCTACCAGGAAGGGGAGGCTGGACAGTGAACTAATAGTTGAATAATACATGGCTGAATTTCAAAAGTGGAATCTTCCAGTTTATGGTCTGGACTAATCCAGTTATCAGTAAACAATTTGTTGAAGAAAACAAACAAATAGTATAATCTCTCACAGATCAGACAGCTAGGTGCTAGGAGCAGTCTGATCTGTGACTACAGTAAAACCTGTGTAAATCGGCCATTTTCAAAAAGACAGAAAATTAATTTTCAAGACCAATTATGGCCTAATGCAGGTCAAAAGTATGCAGAATGCTCTCTCCCCTTGGAGCATTCTGCAATACTTTCGACCTTCATTAAGCTACCATTTGTCATTACAATCTTTATTTTGTCTATACTTGAGTGACAGTTTTTCACAGGTTTTACTGTATTTTGTTTGTAGTTATATCCAAAGCCTACCATCCCTTAAAAACCACACTTTTAGCAAAATCAGATGGTTTATTTAGCGGTCTATTATTACCATAAATTTCCTTAATATTGGGACACTTTAACTGTTTACCATATTTATCCAGAAATTGTTTCAAAAGATCATTTGAATATCTGATAAAGTGTGACACACACCGATTTATATATATATATATATATAGAGAAAGATTCATCAAATCCACATTTCAAATTGCCAAAATGATGATCATAGAACACAAAACATAACGTTATTGATCTCCAAAAGGTGTATTTTTGTGACCTTAAACTCCGTTTTTAAATTGGCTATCAGAAATGCAGTTTTGTTTTAAAAAATGAGCCGCGACATGAGATTTCCAACAATGTGATATGTACGACCAGCAAAGCTTCAGACCAGCCTGCGCATACACAGTCTGACCAGAGCTTTTGCTTGTCCCTTGAATATTCTTTGATTGTTAAGCTACTGTCCGAACATCATTTGGAGTTTCAAAGCTTAAAAGGAGGCTGCACAGACTCCTCTTAGTCTACACTTGTCAAAATGCCACATTGTTGGAAATCACATGTCACGGCTCAAATGCGTTAGGGATCAGGTATGATAATATAGCATTGGAATGATTAATGTTGTAAAATCTGATCAGACTGCTCCTTCAGGTCATGATAGACCCTCACAAATCAATAACAACTTAATTGTGTGTGCTTTTGGGATTGAGCATGTGTGTTTATTAGGTAAAATATGATATTTTTATCTTCATTCCTTGCTAATTGCACATTTATCAGTGTGCCAATATTAAAAGAGAAATTCCCACTGTGCTCGTTATATATAGGCATATATTTTCACACATGCCGTGCTTTCATTTCAGTGAAACTGCCCAGTTGCTAGGTTTCCATGCTACTTCATCCAGATTAGCAACCACCTGTTTGCGGCCATGAGCTCATCATAACACCCCCTACAGATTAGGGATGATTATTATCATTTATAAAAACAAAAACTTTCAACTCGTGTTCAAACTAGCTAGTTTAACTATCTCTTTTGATTGATAATGCTACTTGAGTGAATTCAGAATACGGTTGAAACAGAGGACTACAAGCACCCGATAAAGGGCCAATGTCAAACAGACATTTAAATATTCTCCGGCTATCTAGTGGCGACTTTTGTCATCTGCTCATAACTGCTACAAGCAGTTAATTTTTTGGAAAAGTTAATTTTGAAAAAGAAGTGACAGACAACAAAAAAAGCAGAGTTAAAATCGAAATATATATACTTTACCCAGGGGACAAAAATTCCACTCGCCCGCTCGTAATTACTAGTGAAATCTAGACAGGACGAGTAATTCTTCCCAAAGCACTCGTCCTACAGGACGAGTGCTTTAATGGGAAGAACTACTCAAGGAAGTCAATTTATGTATTACTCCCTTATGTTCTTTATTGCATATGCTTTTAAAGGACATGTGCATGTGTTTGCAGGACGAGTGAAAATTGTAAGTCACTTGTCCTCGAGGCCATTAGTGCTATATTGAAATATTTTTGTCCTCTGCTTTACCATCTCCCCTTCATACATTTGGAGTGATCAGCATCATCAGGGAAGCTGTGCAAATTATTCACCTTATTTTTAAAACACAGGAATATAGGTGTAGAAACTGGAACAAGTATTTGCTTATTTAAAATAGGAAGAGAAAAATATTCAATTTTTTTAAACCATTTACTGTAATGAAAATGCAAACAGAGACTGACACTGTCACTGTACTTCAAGTTAGGCATATCAAAGTTAGGCACTTGACAAAGTTAGGGAAACAAGTATCTGTGATAGTGAACATAAAATTGACAGTTGTTTGATAATACATGAATAATAAGCCCACTTCATATAAACATATCTAACCTCAAGTAACTTTTCTCCTTAATGGATTTAGATATTTACTCAAAAGATGTTGAAAGTCCAAGTGTTGGAGATAGTGGTTATTTGACTAGACGATACAAAATGAAAACTGTCTATGCATGGTTATAGATAAGTTATCGTCAAAGATAAAACCACTCTTATTTTTTTCTAAATTCTACCAAGGATGGTGTCCATTCTTTTTTAAGGGTCTCTTTGTTGATTGTGAAAATGCCATTTTAAAGTTTTATATCTCATTGATAGATGTGATTTTTTTTTCATGTATCTGTCATACTATTTTGGAACTCTGAAATATAGCAATCCGCAAGATAAATAATATAGTCATTCACAGATCCGGTCTGATAACAGCCAGTAATCCGATGACCTTAGCGTAAATTTCTCACAATTTATTTCTATAGTAGTATTTCAGTGTTAATTTTTTAAAGTTTGACCCATGCAGTTGCAATAATTTTAAAATCAAGTGGCCAGTCTGATGGTTGTTATATCGGCAGTGAAAGTTTACTTTAAAAATGTTGACATCATGTTCATTTATTTTTCTATAACATGATTGTATTATTATAAGGAAATGTTAAAATCCAGGGTTTTCAAAAATGATCTCATTACTATGAGAGTATTTTGGAAACAATTTTCTCATTTTCTATTTTCCTCAAACGATTTTTGTGGTAGTGACTCAATAATGTTATAATGCCACACAAAAAAATGTCTGAAGGCATTGAAAAGTGAGTATGACCAGAAAATATCACACTCACAGACACAGCTAGGACTTTAGTTAAGAGTGTGTAACGAAAATTTAATTTTCTTATTTCTCAACCAAAACATATGTTGTGGGTACTCAAAAGAACCGTCTAAATGAGACGGTTCTTTCGAGCTCCCAAAACACATGTTAAAATTGATGGGTAAGAAAATATTTACAATTTTACGCTGAATTTTTTTGTTTAACTACACCTGTGAGACACCAACCAATTGGCACATTAGAACAATGGCTACAAAATGTTTGTACATATAGCCATAGTTTGTCTGAAGAATGTCATTTTAATGCTTCTGACTTAATTGCTCAGCATGCACGGATCCAGACAATTATGTCAGGGGGTCCTTTTTTTCTTTTTTTAGTCATCAACGTATTTCACAAAGGGCCGTACCGTCCAATTGCTTCTCGAGGGTTATCTGTACCAGAATTTTAAAAGAAACATATTGCCACTTGTGATTTTCCAGGAGGAAGTCCGGACCCCCTGTCCCCCCTCTGGATCCGGCCATGCTCAGGAGTAGCAATGAGATAAATTCAGACAGTTCTCTATTTATATTTTCAGACAGCCTGGGAGATGGCTGGGACATGACATGTCTGAAAGAGGAGGAATTCGAGGAATTCTGTGTCTACATTGTACATGATCGAGCATGCCAGAAGGTCTGCAAGAACAGGGCCCAGGCCTCCCTGCCAAGGAACCTCACACTGAAGCCCTCACAGTCTCAGCCAGACAATGTAAGCAGACCTTATTTTATATTATGGACCAGTCCATTTTCAGCTAGCATATGAAAGCAGGAAACTATATGCCCTCTAGCGAAATGCCATATCAATGGCGTTTCACTGATGGGCCAATAGTGGCCCAAGATTGTATGCTGGCTTAGAATTATAAAATCTGTATACACATGTGTAAAGGCAGTCTTTAAATTTGCATGATGATTTCTTTGCCATTATATCTTTTCAACCAATCAAATTGCACAATTAGTTCTTGCATAAAATCTTAATTGAATATAAGGTCAAACTATCAAAATGCACAAAATTAAAAATAGAACTATTTCCTATAAAAAAAAAATAGAATGGAGTAACAACTTTTTGGTAGAACTTGGGAACACTGATGTTGGTTGGTCTAGGAGATATGGGTAGGTGATAAGCATTTCACTTTGCTTTACATCACAAGCTATCACCTGGACCGTTTAAGACTTGATTTACTTATGTTTCTCCAACTTTTACACTTGTTATCATGGAAATTAAATATATCAAGTCATAGGAAATAGACTCTTATTGTCAGTTAAAGAGGGCTACCGGTATGTGAGAATGTTTACCAAAAACTAAACATCGCACCTAGTATTGTCGTTGAGTAGAATTTCTACATTGTGTAAAACATTTTATCAAGTACATGTATTGACTAAGAAGACTATCTAGGTAAAACTTTAAAAATTTCAATCAGTATTGACCAGGTAGAGTATCTAGGTAAAACTGAACATTTTACCCAGTATTGACCAGCTGGCAGAGTATCTAGGTAAAACTGAATATTCTACCCAGTATTGACCAGCTGGCAGAGTATCTAGGTAAAACTGAACATTTTACCCAGTATTGACCAGCTGGCAGAATAGAGGTAAAACTGAATATTTTACCCAGTATTGACCAGGTGGCAGAGTATCTAGGTAAAACTGAACATTTTACCCAGTATTGACCAGCTGGCAGAGTATACATTTTACTCAGTATTGACCAGCTGGCAGAGTATCTAGGTAAAACTGAATATTTTACCCAGTATTGACCAGCTGACAAAATATCTAGGTAAAACTGAACAGTTTACCCAGTATTGACCAGCTAGCAGAATATCTAGGTAAAACTGAACAAGTGACCCAGTATTGACCAGCTTGCAGAGTATCTAGGTAAAACTGAATATTTTACCCAGTATTGACCAGCTAGGTAAAACTGAACATTTTACCCAGTATTGATCAGATAGAATGTCTAGTTAAAACTGAATATTTCAACTTTTAATGATTAGGCAATATATGTCTTGGTTTAAGCGGGTCTGTTTTTCTATGTTTGTCTCAAAGTTTTTTCAAGTAGTATTTTTATTCCATAGATTTCTTTTATTATGATAGTAAAACATCTCTGTAGACCAGGACTCAAGGTGTGAAATGATTTCAGTTCATTTTCTCTATCTGTGTACGCTTGCGTGATCAGATAGTTTTCTTTTCAACTTTTCACGTTTTGTTGCCATTTTATTAAGGTAGCATTTGTCAGTATTACATGTTTTGGGATATAAACTAGATATGACGGCTGGTTGGATACAGATGAAACTTTGGAGATAAGGATCACAGAAAAAGCCTTTGAGATAGCACCATTATGAGCTTCTGAGTTAAGCTAAGATTTTTTAGCATAAACATTTTGATTGTAAAATTTTGATTATTTTCTCTGTGAGATGGTTCTTCTGAGTACCCACAATATATGCAGTGATTTTATTTGGCCATTTTTACGGCCTTATATTGGGAGTCATTCCCAATCCAAAAATGGCCTTTATTTTTCCAATTTCATGTATTTTAGCACTTATTTTCCAAATTTTTAATAAAATATTTTCCCAAAGGTGAAGGAAAAGGGAGATTCCTAAAATCCCAAATAAAATCACTGACAAGTATATACATTTTGGTTAAACTATAAGAAAAACAAATAAACTCAAATTGCAGTCAATGGCAGTCACCATTGCATATCCCCTGGAGCTTCCAATAGCGTTTGACCATTCTGCAGGAAGCCTGGGTGGCTGGGCCAAAAATAAATGTCCTCTTGCATGCTAATTCATTTACTGCAAGTGGCAACATGTTTTCTTGGGAGTTGTTCTTTTTGCAAATAAAAAGTAACTCGCCCAATAAAGGTCAGAGAGTCTTTTCCGAGGTTTGTAACAAACACAGTGTGTGTGCATGTCACTGAGTCTTTGTGTTTCAATTTGGGTGCTTCTTTCTCGAGATATTTGATTTTAGTTAAAATAAACTCCTTTTGAAATCGTAAAATTTGATTAGAGAGTATGAAACAAGCCACATTACCAGAAACCGTGTCTGTAGGATTGAATCTGTAACAAGGTTAGGCTTAGTTAAAGATCAGTCTGCTCAGCTACAGAGACTAGCTAGAAGCTAGAAAATATGGGTTGAATAAGTAAGTTGTTAGTACTGTCTACAGGATAAACAACAAAGGTCTTGATTAAAATTTATGAATATGCAGTCTGATCAGTGAACATTTAGATGTTTAGAATATTTAATAGATTTTTTCGAATGGTGGGCTTAATCAAATATTTTCATAGTGGCAGTGAAAAGCCCTCCTGAATCTTAACTCAGCATTTTATGTATTCATTTGACACATCCAAATAAACATGTCTGAGCAAACAGTGTAGACCGAGATCAAACTGCTGCTTGGGAGCAGTTTGAACAGGGTCTACATTGTATACTATTGTATTTGTAATGTTTTGAACCATCACTGTGCTGTAAAAGTAATTAAAGTTCACATTTACAGAACTTTTGTTATATTTGAGTTCAAATGCTTAAAATTTATATCCTAGTGAACATTTTTTCTGTCATGCTGGGACATTTTACTGGGTTGAAGCAGAGGATAAAGTGTCTTTCTCAAGGACACAACACAGTGCCTCCTGTATGGCTTGAACCAGGGGCTCCTCAATCATTTCAGAAGTAAAATAACATTAGTTAATCCTTATCCGCTAATATTTTTAACCAAAAAATGTTGTCTGCTTATTATGTCTGCTGCATTTGTTTGATTGGATTCTTTACATCCCAGTCAACAATCTTTCAAGTTTGTTGGAATGGGTCTTCCTGGGTTGAACCAGTACTAAGCCAGGATAAATGTGTCTTGCTCAAGGATACAACACAGTGACGCTGGTGAGGCTCGAACCCCCAGCCCCTCGGTCTTGAGTCAAGCACTCTACTACTGAGCCACTGTGCTCCCTTTATGTCTGCTGCATATATTTAGATTCACTCCAGGAAGCAAACACTATGAACCCTGATCAGATTGCTCCTAAGGGAGCAGTCTGATCTGGGTTCATATTTTGTTTGAGATAATGTTCCAAAGTACATATGCAGAAGAGAGAACAGACGTGATTTTCGTGAATAGCGTGAAAAGGGTTGAATTGTGTGACTAATTTTAACGATAAAATCCACTCCATAATAAAAACCATGGTGACAATCGTAGTTTGAAAGGAAACATGGTTACTCCTGCAGAGACGATAAATACTGTTGGGGCTCACTCAATAGCCGCAAAATCTTGACATTATAGATGTATCGTCAAACAATTTGTCACTTAATAGGATACCTCGGCGAACCACTGCGGTTATTGACAGCTAAAAATGTTGGCAACTGTGAAGCTGAAATTAACAGTGAATGAAACTACCGTTATGTATCCAAAAATGACTGTAAATGATCTATTCTCTTTATATGCAATGTATGTAAAGCATTTCCATTGATTTGATTGGTTGAAAACTATTTGTCCAATTCCTGATCAGAGACTGCAAGTATGTAACATACAGCATTTCCAGCAATTTGATTGGTTGAAAATATTTGAAAGATTCCTTTGCAAGGATCCTAACATGCAACATATACATTGTACATATATAAAGTTTTACCAGCAATTTGATTGTTTGAAAATATTTGTAAGATTCCATTGCAAGGATCCTCAGATGTAACATATACATATATAAAGTATTTCCAGAGATTTAATTGGTTGAAAATATTTGTAAGATTCCTTTGCAAGGATCCTCAGATGACACATATACATATTAAGTTTTACCAGAGATTTAATTGGTAGAAAATATTTGTAAGATTCCTTTCCAAGGATCCTCAGGTGCAACATATACATATATAAAGTTTTACCAGTGATTGATTGGTTGAAAATATTTGTAAGATTCCTTTGCAAGGACCCTCACATGCAACATATACATATATAAAGTATTTCCAGAGATTTAATTGGTTGAAATTATTTGTAAGATTCCTTTGCAAGGATCCTCACATGAAACATATACATATATATAATAGTTTTACCAGAGGTTTGATTGGTTAAAAATATTAGTTAGATACCTTTATTGCAAGGATCCGCAGGTGCAACATTAATACACATGTAAAATTAACGAAGTATTTACAGTAATTCATATCATAATTGATTGGTTTAGATTCCACTGTGAGGATCCTCAAGCACAACACTGTAAAAAAATTAAAGCATGCCTCTACATTTAGTAACAATGCAATTTTATGAATTAGGATTTTTTTTTTCAGAAATCTTTTGTGCATCATTGGTTAAATGCTTTTATGCATTAAACCTGTGCGATGCACAGCTGACATCATCAGGGACTGTATACATGGTCTCTGCCATCAATGCAGTGCCCCTACTTTTGCTCCATTCAATAGCATAGAAATGGGTGAACACATCATATATGTAGATTTAAAATATTTTATGTAGGATATTGCAGTTTATCTTTCTATTATCTACCGCAACTTAATTTTATTTTGCCTAAACCAGCCGTGATCAAGTTTCAGTGTTTTATTCAGGATCCTGGCACTTTTATACAGCAATATCAGCCATGGATACGACAATTTTTTTCGCTCAAAAATGGCAATATTTTTCTTATTTCTCGTTCAATTTTTTTGTTATGGTGCTCATTTGAAGCGTCTCACTGAGACGCTTCAAATGAGTACCCATAACACATGTTTTTCTTCATAAATGAGATAAAGGGCAATCTGAAATCTTCCCTTATCCGGGGTTATGAGGGGTATTGTGCTTTCACTTTTGTTATTCACCATATTAAGTAGTTTACAATGACACTGTATAATTTTCTCCATTTCCCATTTTTTTCGCTACCTTTAAGCTTTTTTTCACCGAATTTCGTCCATTTTTTTTGTCGCCACTAGGTTTTAAGTGAAAATTGTGAAGTTAGTAATTTTGTTGTAATTATAGGGGAAGGGTGAGTGTAGATTGGCAGGTTGAAAGCGATGTTCTTTGAAATCTTGATCTGCAGGTTATACCAGATTTCATATATAGAGTTAAGATAAATAGAATCTCTCTACTTAGCCTCCGAGAGCGGCACTTTGTGAAAAATGACCTTTTACAGAGGTTTCCTTGTTCCAAATTTACTGTTTTTATACAATCATAGAACGATTCCGAAAATATATTCATAATCTCATAAATTCTGTGACAGTCAAAGAGTCAACATCTACAGCAGCTCCTGCAGCTAATATCTCTAACTTGATTGGCAACTGGGAAATTACCAGCAAAATAATTGACAGCTCTTATCAGCACAGTGACCAAATGCTGCTTATCATTTTAATCTGACAGTTAAGTTGAGCTTCACCTACTTACTGCCTTATTGACTTGACTTGATCCTGAGTTTATTTTTCTACTGCTGCGGGTGTCCCAGGTACTGGGGTAGGCAGCAGGTGGCTAGAATGTCTAACACCCAATCCCCAACCCTCTCTGTTCAGTGGATCGATGCTGCCAAGGCTGCACATTTTCATGTCAGTCTTAACACATTCAGACCAGGTCTTTTTAGGTCTCCCTCTTCTTCTGGCGCTAGGAATCCTCATACTTGTGATGGAGTTTATGCATGAAGAGGAGCGTGCAACATGTCCATACCATCTCAAACGCCTAGTGCAGAGAGCTGCTGTCACCTCCTGCACTCCTAACATTGCACAGAGTGTGTCCGAGGACACTTCGTCATCATCTCTGACTCCGCATATCCAGCGGACCATTGATCTGTCGTTCCGGCGAAGCCGCTGCAAGTCTGGCGCAGTATGTCAGAATAGGAAGAAGCCTTTTAAACTTTCCCCAGGCAGTACTACATCTGGTGACGATGGCAAGCTTGCATCCTCCGCCAGATATAGATAGCTAAACAGGGTGAGTGGTGGGGATGGGAGGGGGGGGTCCTTTGGACATTTAGTTTGGACTATAGCCTGTATTCAAGTTTCCAAATTCAGAGTTGTCATTTCCTACCAGGTTTCCCAACAAAATTCTTTTTTATACAGTCTCTTTTTTTGAGGCAAAACTTTTTCCGCTGCAGTTTTTCTTCTCTGTTTATAAACTAATGTGGGTGATTGCCACTTTCTGATGAGAAAATGAACACTTTTCATTTTTAATTTGAATGGATGGAAAAATTGACAATAGAAACTTGTGAGAATTTTATTTTGAACAGTTTCCATCCTTGGATCGGTTTGCGAAATATTTGCATACAGCTTACATATGTATAGGCATTTCCTTTTAAAAATGTGTACTCGAAACCACTAATTTAGAATTTTGGCCTGATGAAATGCCAAGATAAAAACAATCTCAGGGTTTGCACGAGCTTGAAAATTAATTTAAGTGCTTGAATTTACAGAAATGTCTTGAAAAGCCCTTTAAAATAAAATTTGCCTTGAAAAGTACTTGAAAAACACTCAAAGACCTTGGAAAGTCCTTGAATTTTACAATTTACAGGAGGATTCATGAAGGACTCTTTGGAGACCTAAATCAGTATAAAATTGTTGTGCCTTTATTTGGTGCAGCATATGCTGCACCAAATAAAAGCACCACAATTTTATACTAATTTTCTAAAACTGATATCTTTAGTAATGCATTCCAGCATTTCCGAAGTAGAATTTAAACTTGTAAATCAGTATTTTTCATAAGTTTTCAGACCTCAAAAACAGTAGGAAAGTCTTTAAGAAGTCCTTGAAAAGTCCTTGAATTTTACACAAACTTGCCTGTATGAACCTTGAATCTTTATGGACTAGGAAATACATCTTTGTGAATTCTAAGCTGTGGCCGCTTGATAAAAAAAACAAAAAAAACTTTTTGTGGCTTTTCCATGGGTAGTAACCAGTACTGGGCCGGGAGGGTTTATGATGTGTGTTTATTATATGACGGGAGCACCCGAAGGCTCACCGAAAGTGGTTTTATGGAGAAGCCGGGAATCGAACCTGCGACCCCTGGTTTACAAGGCATAGTGCTTATCCACTACACCACGGGGGCTTCTCTTGGCCGCTTGATATGGTACAATGGACCCTCCCGGGTTCATTGTCACAGTATCAAACCAGATGGAAGAATTCATTAGTGTACAATTTTTATAGGGAATTTAATTTTGTTTTTTTTTAAAACTAATAACACTCTCCCATAGCTCAATATGGAGCGAAGTGGCTCAGTGGTTGAGTGCTTGACTCGAGACTGAGGGGCCCCGGGTTCGAGCCTCACCGGCGTCACTGCGTTGTGGTCCTTTAGCAAGACACATTTATCCTAGCTTAGTACTGGTTCAACTCCGGAAGACCCGTCCGTCCCTGTTTAACTGAAAGATTATTTATGGGACGTAAAGAATCAAATCAAGTAAATCCATAGCTCAATGAGTTATTGGCCTTTCTGAGTGCAAAATGATTTAAATGTTGCCACTCTGAGTGCTTTTTGGTTGTTATTTTCAAACAAGACGCTGACCTCTTATAATGATGCTGACCTTTAAATGTGAGCACAGCTGCAAATGAAGGATTTCTGTGAATGAAAAGTAAATCATAAAATCCACCCACCCACTACCTTTTTCTTCAGAAATCTTGATAATAATCTACCCAGCTAACACATAACGTTAATGTAACGTTTGCAAAAGGTCCCAAAATGGTTTGGTCGGACCTAACGTTTTGATAACGTTTCGAAGACGTAACTCTGATTATTATTTTTCTTATAATATTTAGACATAATCGCATGTTCTTTTAAATCGTGCTAAAATACACAAAAACGTTTGTAGTAATTTAAAAATCGAAGTATCTGATAAAAAAAAGCTTTTAAGCGACGTTTGAAAGACCGTTTAAACTGTTTATATAAATGTTTCTCGAATGTTCGAGTGCAACGTTTTAATAACATTATTATCACGTCAGTAATGTGTACTTTCTCAAAATGATGTTGTAGCCTGCATCAGATTAAACAATGATTAGAACAATGTTCTGATATATAAAACAAAGTCTAAAATCATTTAGAAACGAGTTTATTTGCACGGAAGGGGCCATTAATAGTGTTTTATCAAGAAAACAAAAAAACGTCACATTGACGTCCAAAAGACGTTCTTGACTAACCATATCTGAGTTTCTCATTTTTTCAAAAGTGTTTTTAAGTAACAAAACCTTATTCATTATTCGTATTCTAATTTAATTTGCTATTGTGATAAATACGTCTCGTACACACACTTCACTGTATCCATCTTTATCATATGTTTTGTATCCGAATCCACCAGTTGCTCTTTCCCACCAATTTAAACACGTGGTTTTGAGAACAAAGACTGACACAGTCTTGATAATTTTGAGGAGTGTTTTCCTTTACATAACGAAATTGGACTTGCTTTAAAGTTGTTAATGTACTGCTAACATATTGGATATACTTTGTTTTAAATGTTTGCTTAATAAGCAGACTCTGCAGGTTCTACCTGCGTATTTTAATATAAAACATCCCCAGAATGTCTTAGAAAACGTTCCAATAATGTTTTCAAAAGACAAAACGATAACGTTATAAGAACATTATATAACGTTTCCATAACGTCTTCATAAAACGTTATTAGGCCGTACAAAAAACTTGCCATTTTAACGTCATTCAGACGTCCCATAAAAACGTTATGTGACGTTATCTATAACGTTTTTAAAACATTTTCAAAACGTTTTTGTGCTAGCAGGGTAATAATATATGTTCTTTGGCCTTATCTAACCTCAGAATTCGAAAGCAATTGGTACTTAATCAAGTAGTTCCAAGTTAGCTGTTCTCCTGCTGATCGGCGATATATTCTCACCTACAAACAGTAATAATCCAGATCAGCTGGCTTCTACAGAAGCCAGCTGATCTGGATTAACACCGTTTTCCACATAGCAAGTGAACTTGCAGTAATAAAATGGAATTATATGACTGAACTGGGTGGAAATAGGAAGCAAGTAGAGTGTGTTGATTAATCGGCAGGGCGAGGGTTAATATAGAGATAGATAGGTGTGATAAGAACTTCAATAATATTCCCTTAATCCCCCACTACCTGTTCCCTTTGATCCATAGCCGGAGTGAAAGGCATCAAAAACATGATATCTGCTGATCAAGTTGATAGAATCAGTTTCGGATACTGCTCTGCTAGACAACTTTCTGTGTTCACCCTCTAAGCGCCAATCGCAAGTATGGTAGCTAAAATATTTATCTTATCTTCACTTTGGCGGCAAGTTAAGTTTTGATATTTCATGTGAATCATCTGCCAGCAGATGATTCACATGAAAGGTCAATCCTTTCTGCAGCGGAGGACATTTTCTTAAAACTTTTTGTTTATTTTTAATTTTTCAACAGAATAGATGCATTAATTAGTTTAAACTTTATTTTATCTCTATAAATAATACAAGTGGTACAATAATTGCATAGAACAATGTAAAGGATCTGAACGGAAGCTTTAAAGCTTATAGAGTTCATTTCCTGCATTAATTAAGTTTGAAATATCCATTCTGTTAAGTATTATAAAAAACTGAAAAAAATATATGTCTGCTGCACATTACAGGAGGCGCCATATTACCTAAATGAGTGAAAACGAGTTCAAATTTGTTTGGAGTAAAAACTGTCAAAGGCAATGCATATCAATTAAGTCATATTTTGTGTGCTATCATATATGAGGTAAGGTTATGGTGGATGATCAATGTACTCTGACCATTCTGAATGCAATTTGACTTACAATTTTTTACCTAATGAGTGCACACAGGCTTATTAAACACAAACTGAGTACTTTTGATAGGCTGTCAGCTTCTGATTTTTAAGTCAATGCAGTGAAAAATAATTAAGACCCATGGTGTGGATGAAAAGACAGTATGGATCCTGATCAGCTAACTTCTGATCTGGATTTACATTGTTTTCAATAGAGAGAAAAGAATTTGAAAAAATTAAGCCCACAGTCTGCTTATTAGGTTGAATACAGTGTATGATTTGCGGCCATCCTGGGGCATACTCTGTACTGAACAGAGCATTTGATGGAATATATACAGGAGACCTACTGAGGTTAAAAATAGAAATTCTAAGCACACCGTGCACTTATCAGGGCAAATACGGTACATGTACAAGAGGCTCTCATAAAGCACCTGTTGACAAAGATTTTTGAAGCGCTGTATTTATTGTCAGCTTATTGAGCATCCACCTGAGTATCAAGGGTTTTACCAACTCTCTCATCTTTTCATATCGCTACATCGGCCACAAGATTTTATGTAAGAACATGCCGTATTTATTCTTTTTAGCAAAAGCAGTCATTTTTTATGCTTTTTATGTCCTATTACAAAAAGGGAGGAGGACATATTATGAGCCGTGACATGTGATTTCCAACAATGTGGCATTTGGACTTGTGTAGACTCAGACGAGCCTGTCCAGTCTCCTTTTAAGCTTAGAAATCCTAAATGGTGTTCAGTCGGTAGCTTAACATTCATAGAATATTCAAACGACTAGTAAAGGCTCTGATCAGACTGCCCGTAAGCGTGGGCTGGTCTGAGCCTTTGCTGGTCGCACATACCACATTGTTGAAAATCTCATGTAGCAGCTCATTATGTTTTTTGGTGCAGATCCCCCATAGGCATATGCATGGGCATTTGCATCAGTGCTGGTGTCGTTATCAGCATTGGCATCATCATAATGGCAATAATGATACTTTCATATGTGTGCAAGAAAAATTCTCATGAAATTTAGTGGGCCAATTCGAACTAAATTTGCATGGATATAACCTTCGGGCATGATCAAGACTTGATTTGGTTTTGGTGGCCTTTCACTAATTTTCAAGGTCACATTGCAGCTAAATACGTCAAATTTGTGCATATATGGTTGGGGGCATCTGTTTATATATAACAGCTAGTGTTCGTAAAAAGAGCTTAATATGAGTGCATATTATAAAAAACATGCATGCTTTCGTTTTTGCCATAAACTGATTTATCATAATGCACCATGTAATTTTTATGCATTATATCATCATGCATTCAAGGATTTCCAAGGGATATAGAGTTTTTATTATTAAATCTTGATAACTTTTTTCAAATAAGAGATAGTCTATCGTAATTATAATCTTTACGCAAAACAAAAGTGTCTCTACAGCAATAAATATACACCTATTTACCATGTTTATCTGAAAATATGGGATTTAAAGCCATAATCATTATTTTTTTCTTCAAATTTTGATACATACATTTCCACACCGGATAGGCGGCAATCGAAAGCATTAATACTATCGACAAAGGGGATAAAAATATTTAGAAACAGAGTTTTAGATTGCCATTTGTCGCCTGACTGGCGACAAATGGCAATTGAAAACTCTGTTTCTAGGGATTTTTATCCACATTCATTGATTGTTTGGAGAGTTTTGAATTGCCACCTATACAGTGTGACCTCTGTCGCTGATGATTTTTCTATGTCTCTTAACAAACTCTCTCTAAAACCCTGATGAAATATGGCATTCTCTGACATTGCTGCTTGCTAATAGTATCGCTTACAGGTTTCCAGGACTGCAGTGGCACTGTCATTGGTAGAGTGCTCAACTTGAGGGGTCCCTCAGGTAGCTTGTTGTCTGCTGATTGACAGACTTAGCTCTCCAATTTGATTCGGAACCACCATGTAAGTGCACAACACACAGAAACAACTTTCACTTTGACAATGTTTGAACAAATATTACTTTCTTATCAAATGCCAATATGCTTATCCGAAATCTTCTTAACTTTCAATCCAGAAGTTGTTGATTAAGCACATCAAGTGAAACCAAATGTCAATCAAGGCGTATATTTCTCCCATAAACTTATCTCTTGTCAATATTATATATTTGTTCAACCCTTTAAATGCTCAATTTTTGAAAATGGAATCATCCTTTTTATGAGCTAGAGCTATGCAATCATGAAGAATTAAACCAAACAAATAGTTCCTGTGATTAGGAACCAGTCTGACCATGAGTGGAACTTCTTTTTTGCACAGGCTTTTCCTGTTTTGCGTAATTTGGTTCCTGCATTTGAAAAGATTAATACACTCTCTGTTGACAAATACTGAGATGGTATCACTGAGGAATGGTTCTCTGCTCACCACAACTATCGCACCATCTGTCACTTTTACAGGGATACTGAACTGCCATCATGCAATGTTGTAGTGAAAATAGCTTCCTGCAAAGCTCATATCTTTAATAAGCAAAATTAAAATATCAACAAACACCAGTTTGAAATATTTCAAATTCTTATTTTTTCTTTATACAAAATGCACTCATGTGCCTTTGGGGAGTAAATATATACCACTAACCAGCATTACCAGTATTGATATATCGTGCATTGTCGTGGTACAGACCCCTCCCACCATTTTTGTTAAATAATGTTGTTTGACTGGATTCAGAGAATATTAATTGTGCTCCCTGTTCAATGGCTCGAAGAGGTCCTTAGACTGAGCCCCTAGATCCTCTGATGAAAATGACTGGATCCACTGTTCTGATAGGTATGAATTGGAAAAAAATCCTCTTATAGCTCACACTGGATAGGTGGCAATCAAAAACACTCTTAACAATCGACAAACGTGGATCAAAATTCTCTGGAAACAGATGTTTTCTATAGCTATTTGTTGCCAATCGATGTACAAATGGCAATCAAAAACTCTGTTTCTAACTATTTTTCATCTACGTTTCTCTATAGTATTAGCGTATTTGATTGCCTCACATCTGATGTGTAGCTATACTAGTCAAAAAACTAGTAAAAAAAATCAATTTCAAATCCAATTACTTCTTCGAGGGATTGAAGACATATACCACTATAACAGAGAAATGTGTTTCCATTCAAATAGATAAAAATCATGGGTCAAAATGTAAAGAGAGAAGCCATATTCTTTAATAGGTCTTCATACTATAATGTAGATAATTAACTTAATAAAGAAATCATGATTGATAATAATATAGGTTTACTACAAATGGTTTGTTATGTTGGGGTATCATCTCATATTGCAGTGAAAGCTAACAAATCAAGTGGCCTTCTGTTTCGACTCTTCGGGCTGTCCAGGGTCATTGTTAAAGACATCTCATCCGATAGTACCATTATAACCGCAATAAAGGTGTGTTTGTCTGTTACTATTTCACTGATACCCATCATGCAATTTACTGTCATTAACCGACAGTTTAATTCGCTAATAGATCTAATAATAATGATTGAGAGATCTCATACGAAAAGGGAACATATCACATATAGTTGGTACCCAGCGGAGGCTCGCACAAGCTGGTGGGGTATTGCGGCACTTTCAACAATTTTTAATCATGATCACAACAACCAGTTTATCATAATAATTACATGTTTCTTGGGCAGGCAGCCTTAAAGATGTTTACCAGAGGCGAGTTTAATAATGCGAGTGCTCGCCGAGCGCTCGTTGATTGGTACCTATCTTTATTCATAATGTGTAAAGCCTGACACCAGTATAACGAGCGCCCGAGAGCGCTCGCATTATTGAACTTGCCTCTGTACTTAATAGTATATGCATATTTTCATCAGTAACTGACAATCAGCAGTATTGGGAGGGAAAAATACAAAAGTATATGAACGGACTCACAACTCTATCTTCTTTTCTGCTTGCGACAAAAATCAGAACAGCAATCTCACACCGGATAGATGACAATCGAAAACGCTCTTAACACTCAACGAACACAGATCAAAAATTGCTAGAAACAGTGTTTTCGATTGTCATTTGTCACAGTCTGTTTCTAACAATTTCTTATCTATGTTCATCGAAATTATTAGCGTTTTGGATTGCCACATATCTGATGTGAACCTGACTCACTCGCCAACGTTACTGAAATAGTGTTAATGGGGTATTTAGCTTTAACGGGGCTCTTTTAAAAAAAAGATACGGGTGTTTTTTACAACATTGATTCTATGAGGTACTATTTCATGTGGTAAATTTAGAAAGTGTGAAATCGCTATCATTTTAAGTTAATCAAATCATTAATAATACTGGTTTGAGTAGAGGAAGAAAGAAATTTTAAAGAAAGTGACACTGATATAGGCTGATTATACCTAAATTATGTATAAATTAACATGATATTATCAAAATTATGGGTAGGCGGAATTTTTTCCAAAGAATAAAATATATACAAGACATTTTTGTGCTTCGTTCAGTGACCACCACCACATTCCAAAATGTCATGTTTGTCCTCAGACTGATAAAAATATAATTTTATCCAAATAAAGAGGATCTTGCATGAGTGTTCATGTTTTATTGAATTTATTAAACGAGTTTGGGAAAAGAGATAAAATGCGAGGCTGGCCAAGCATTTTATCTCTTTTTCGCAACTCGTCTAATAAATTCAATAATACAGGAACAAAAATGTTAGACTCTTTTTATCACATGACATTAACATTACTTAAAAATCTTTATTTTCTGGCATGAAACATCAAATTTTGTCATCTTTTACGCAACCTTATAATGAACGTCATTATATACGTAACGTAACTAAACCTGTAAAACACTAAGGATTTATCGATTTTATTGCATGGCATTATTTCACTCCCAGACGCCATGTCAGGTGATAATAAAATTTATTTCATTTTACCTGTAGTTGTTAAAAAAGGAAGAAAAATAACAAGGAAAAATAGCTACATGTAGTAGACAACAATAAACAAAAATGATTTTACAAAGAAATAAAAATGACTCCAAACATTTTTTTTTTCAATTTTGTGGTGCTTTAATTGCCAGCAGCGACTTTTGTCGTCTGCTGATAATCTTTGCAAATAGTTTGGGCCCAGATCAGGACCAACAGAATGTTGGTCTTGATCTGGATACAAACCATTTGACACTCTTAAAGTGTTCCTGAATTTTTTGAAAAAGTTAATTTAGTTGTAGAGGATCAGAAGAGCAAACTAAGCATTTGCAGCCCTCTCCAGTTCAGTAGAGAACAAAATTAGCCATCTTGTACTGTAATTCCGGAAATTTTCGTGGGAATTTATTTTCGCGAATAGCGTTAAAAGACATGTTTGCGACTGAAAAATTCGTGATTATGACATGATTTACCTTCATCAGTAAATGACAGAGTAATTTCGCCATTTCGCAAGGATTTTATTTTCACGAAACTTCGCATATGCGAAGTTTCACGAAAATAAAACCCTCGTGAATATTTCCGAATTTACAGTATCCGAAGAAAATAAGGCTCTTTTTCCTGTGATCATGTCTAAATAAACTTAGCATATATCTTCACAACGATTTTTACAAGGACTTGAAGTAAGATAAATGTTAATTTTAAAAGTGTAAGGAATTCAATTTTTATAATTAAAGAGCGAGAAGTTGAGATGTCTAGCGTTATAAACCAGAAATAGTATTCCTTTCTTCTGGTTGTCTAACAAAGTCTTGCACTTTATGCAGGGGGTAAGAAGACTGCTCACGAATTGGCCAAATGTGCCAGGCATTGCTAAAAGGACAGAAATTAGCTTTTTCCTCGCTAGCTTATAAGCAGCAACTTTTGTCATTTGGTGATAACTTTTGCAAACAGTTTGGAGGACCAACAGAGCGTCATGGCTAGTGCACTTCAGACTAGAATTTATCATGAAAGCAAGCAATATACATGTATATATATATGAACCCTGATCAGACTGCTCCCTTATTTGGGAGCAGTCTATGATCTGGGATCATATTGTTTGCAAGAAAGGCTGTCTAAGAACATAAGCAGAAGAGAGAGCAGATGACAAAAGTTGTTACTGGCAAAAAAAAGGATTACCGGAATTTTTAACTTACATGCAAACAGTTTCTACCCAGATCAAACTGAGGTCCAAACAGTTTGCAATAGAAACTCCCAAAATACATCAGCAGACAACAGGCACCTGAAGTTTGGACTTTATGTGGATCCAAACTCTTTGACTCTGTATATGGTAATTATCCTGAGTGTCTGAGTGAAAGATTTTTTTGAAGTAAAAAATCAGCAGTCCACAAAAAAGTCTTGAAAAATTAGCCAGCATGCAAAGAATATGTATCTCAAATATTTTAGCCTTGTGATTTTTCTCTTTTTTTTTCGTTTCCTCACGAAGATTAAAAAGAGCAAGTTTTGCCGAGAGTGCGAGATGAAAGTTGAAATGCCATTGAAGTTTATTATATTAAATACCGTCATTGTGACGATGTTTACAATTTACCATAAAAAGGGTCTGTATTGGGGGGCTGCCATTGTATCATTGATGACACCAGTACCATTGAATTTAGAAAATTATATGTTAGTATTTGTTGAGTATTATTTGCTTAATACCTAATAAAATTATGGTACTCGCGCTGTAGAAAAGTCACTACTGTATAGTGCCCCAAAAAATTGTACTGTAATCGTGTTTGTTTGCGTTTTACGTCCCACCAACAGCTGGGGGCATACAGGGATGGGGTATTGGCTTATGGTCTGGTCTGACAGACTTGAGAACCCGCAACTCCAAACTTGTGACCCCTGTGATTTTTATTATCTCAATAAAATTTTAGAATTCAGAAGCCAAGTCTATGTTTTCTGCAATATTAAGTCGAATATAGTATCTTACCTTATATTGGATCCATTTATGCAAATAGTGTAGACTATGGTCAGACTGAGTACTCCTATTAAATCTACACTGCATATACAAGTTTTCAGATGATAATTAAATCATTGAAGTTCAGCAGTTATGCAATATGCAAGTTTTTAGATGACAATATTAGCAATATATATGGCAGCTAGAGGGGCCAAAATTTTCATGAGGGGGTTTATTAGAGTCTTTACGGTAAATCATGATTACAGACAGCTTTCCTTACCATTATTCTTATCTGGATGAAAACTCTCCTCATCTTGAGAAAAACTTTTCGATGTTGGTGATCAACAATGGCATTGATCAGCCTGCACAGCCGTGCAGACTGATCAATGTCATTATTGATCACTGCGGAGAAAGTATGATAGCCAAGCTTGCTTAATCGAAAGTTTTGCGTTTCTAGCTAGTCTCTGTAGCTGAGGAGACTAGATTTACTCTTAGTGGCTAACACTGAAGACAGATGATTTTTTCTCTTGATGTGTCTAAAATTATTCGCTTGATTGTAACTATCGTTTGATGATGGTGATTGCCAAATATTTCATAAAGAACTTCAAATGTTCTGTAAAGTCACTTTTTAGCATGGGCTTATTTGCTATCAGTTATAAAGATGAATTGATTTTTATCATTTTCATGCATTGGAGCCTCCATTTTGAAAGCGTGTCACGACATCATCGCCTACGTAGGAAGAAATGATCCCATAAGCATTAAGTATAATCTACTGTGATAAGGATCGAAGACTAAAAAAAGTTCTTTGAAAGTTATCCCGCCCCTTATAGCCCTTAAAGCGCCACAAAATACTTGCAGCAGATAATTTCATTTTTTAAGCGAATTGTGACATCATCACCTCCAGTTAGGCATGATTCCCCAGGGTATCCTCAATTTCTCCAAGCACTCTACCACTGACCCACTGGGCTCGATCATCAATCAATCCTTTGATGGAGGGCTGCGAAAGCTTCTTTGAAAATAGTCATGAAGCGCCACAAAATAATTTTGCGGCAGACGACTTTTTCAAATTTTGTTGCTGCAGCCTAGAGAGCCTGTCACTTGACATTATCACGAGAGTCGTACAGTTCTGGTTTGTCCCTCATTGGGTCCTTGAACAAGACACTTTAACCTCTGCTAAGTACATGTACCCGGGTTCAATCCCATGACTGGGAAATTATTACTGTGACGTAAAGAATCAACTCAAACAAAAACATCATCTCCATTCAGCCTTAAGGACGAATAAAAAAAATACCTGTGTTTAGGGTAACCTGACCCTATCTTAATTTACTGGTGAAACCTAGAACTTTTTTCTGGCTCTCTGGAAAAAAATTATTTTTTATGCATTTTGAAAGGCGAAATGCCTTTCAAAATGCATAAAGTTAGACTTTTTTTCCAGAAAAAAAAAAATTAAAAAAACGTGTGCCTAGTAACCCTACCTAAAATTTCAGACCAGGTACCCAAAACACACCTATTTTTTATTTGGCATGCATTAAAAATCAAAAATTAATGCCCTTCGAAAAAATTGCAGCAGATGACATAAAAGCATGAAAAATTACCCATCATGCAATGAGTTTAACCCTTAAAGCGCCAAGAAAAGCATCTGAAAATGTCGTCTGCTGAAGTCGTCTGCTGCAAATAATTGTCTAACAATACTGACGAATTAAGTATAGAAGCAAACAGCGTGGACCCAGAACAGACTGCTCCTATAGGAGCAGTCTGATCTGGGTCCGCACTGTTTGCCATAGAGGCTACCTTAACATTTCAGCAGACGAGAAAAGCAGATGACTTTTGTTGCAATTGGCGCTCTAATCTACTCCAACCAGGTGAGCCAGGTAAATCTTTCAACTGAGGATGTACATTTCCACAATCTCCTATCACTTCCTGTGTATTTCACTTTTTGACTTCTATCTTCGATATGATTAAGTGTATAAAATACATGATTTCTGGTTTCTGCCACTTTTCATGCTAATAATGCGCTGAGTTTTTATGCAACCCCCATTGATTCGTTATCACTCGACTGCTGCTATAACACACACGAGTCCAGCTGAAAGACTCCTGTTCGGAGATCGCATCTCGGAGTGGTTCACAGGGTTTCTCCAAAAATTGGTCGTCTTATCTTACGTACAATTTCTTGTAAAAATGAGATATGCTACCTGATAGAATACATATTTTCTTCTCCATCTGTCAGGTTGTTGCCAGATATAGAATATATATATGAGTTGTGTTATGAGTTATGGGCCCTTATTACATCCATCAATTTCACCTCAAACCAGTGAGTTATTATTTTTGCCCTATATATTCAAACATTTGACACCTATAAACTATAAACTTTCTTACATTTTGAACAAGTTTATTTGACGGCCTGAAGAAGTGTGTCATTTGAACCTAACATATATCGGTTGATGGAATAGTTCATGGGCGGATCCAGAACAGGGGTCCGGGGTCTGGACCCCCCCCCCCCCCCCCCTGAAAAATCATAAAAATTTCAAATTTCTTAAAGCAATCCTGAAAAATTACAAAGCTAACGTAGGGCCATCATCGGCACGCCAGCTTAACGCCATTTAAATTGCGTTTTGCTGGTGGGCCGATGATGGCCCACTTATAGTGGTATTTATTTGGATAAAAAAAAGACCGAAAAAACATTGTCAAAGTTGGACACCCTCTGACAAAACTTTATGGATCCGCCCATGAAGTTTTGGGTTATATAGTTATTGCACTGATATGGGTGAATATTGTTGCGAGTTGGGAAATCGAAGGTCCGCATTTAGCTTGGGAGCAATTAATTTTTAGTACTTATTTGACAAAAAAATTAGTGATTATTTTGGTGGCCTTAGAAATGAATTAGTGATTATTTTAAATTAGTGATTTAAGTTTGGTCTTAAAAACCAATTAGTGTGTTTTTGGCCTTAATATTATTTTAAGTGACTATTTTGCCTTTATAAAAAAATATTATAGACAGGCCAGATTTTCCAGGTTTTTATTTATTTTCACAGATACTGCAAAAATTAATATTTTGTGAACAGTAGCCAGCTCTCTTTATCTTAATTATTTTCCCTATTTATGGCAACTTTTGTCATCTGATGATCCCCTTTGCAAACAGTCTAGACCTAGATCTGGCCCGACAAAATGTCGGGCCTAATCTGGGTCTAAACCGAGCTGCTGGTTCATTTGCAGTTTGTATACAGTAAGGGCTGTTTGTTCCTGACTAGCATCGGCAATATACATATTTTTTTTTTAATTTCTCCAGTCCATATCATTGAATGTGGATACAAGTGTTTGAAGTTTGATACCAAGAACTTACCTGGATTTAGAAATATAAGAAATTTGTTGGAATCGAAGATTTGGTTTATTTGATGTTGAAAGGATACCCTTTTATGGCCTATAAACAGCTTATGGCTTAAAGGAACTCATTTGGTTGTTGGATTGTTGGCCTTTCAATAATTTGTGGTAGCTTAATTAGTTTCGGATAAATAAACCAAAGCATACACTGTTGATACATACAATTTGTGGGAGTGGTGCTGCTGGAAAGTTGAAGCCTTTCAATACAATCAGAGTCAAAATATACCAATACACAGTTGGCGCTTAATATTTCCCAGTTCTGACCACATTTGGTGGGTACTTGAGTTTTTCTGTGGATTAATATTGTGTTTACCCTTGTCATGCTCAATATCTTTGTGTTCTACACTCCTTCCCAATATTTATTCTGTTAAACAAAATTCCAGATATAAAGCATGTATTTTCAAGCAGAGTTGAAAACAGTGTGGATCTTAATCAGATGGCTCTGTCATAAGCCATGATCTATGTTTTCAAAAAAGGATAAATCTGGGTTGAGCAGGACAGGGTTAATTAAAAGCTGCATGGTCTCTTTCAAATTAACTTAAACTAAAATATTGTTATTTCTGCTTCATAAAGTGTTATGGATAGTGTATATATACTCATTAGAACTGCATCAATGAGGTCCCTACACACAACCAAAATTTCTTATCAGAAACAATGAGCATTTTATTTGGTTACTGAGAATGCGTCATCTCATCAGAGTTGCACTGTTTTCACACCGGATAGGCGGCAATCCAAAATGCTCTTAACAATCAATGAAAGCGGATCAAAAATTGCTAGAAACAGTGTTTTTGATTGCCATTTGTTGCCAGTCAGGAGACAAATGCCAATCGAAAATTTGTTTCTAATGATTTTTTATCTACTTTCGTCGATAGTATTAACGTTTTTTATTGCTACATACCTGGTGTGGTTTTAGCTAAGATTAACCCTTTTGCACTGAGATTGGCCAAAGCCAACCTGAGTGCAAAAGGATTAAACAGTCCTCATCAATGCAAATTGAAACTTTCAACCTATGACCCCTCAAACTATATAATGGACCATCCCAACTTTATTATATTTTTACTAGGTGGAATAATCTATCAGCCAAAAAAGGTTATTGCAAATATAACTATAATATATCTTATATTATCTTTGAAAAAAATTGCGTGTTTTTATGGGGCATAGAGCACAAAGTGAAAGTTTTCAAGTTAATTTTAAATAACCTTGCCAAGACTGGTGGACACCTCGATAAAGATCAAAGTCTCGGATTTCCTTTTGCTGTCAGATTATTCGTAAACTGAAATATAAGGTCATCCGAAATAAAAAATTGAAATGATAGAATCAAAATGAGCCGTGACATGTGATTTCCAACAATGTGGCATTTTGACAAGTGTAGACTCAGACGAGCCTGTGCAGCCTCCTTTTAAGCTTAGAAACTCCAAATGATGTTTGGTCAGTAGCTTAACACTCATGGAAAATTCAAGCGACTAGCAAAGGCTCTGATCAGACTGCGCGTATGCGCAGGCTGGTCTGAGCCTTTGCTGGTCGCACATACCACATTGTTGGAAATCTCATGCCGCGGCTCAAATGATAGAATCAAAAGGTGTTTTTACTTTTTTCAGGTGTTCGCTATTAATTGGCATTTCTAAGGTATAACATAAGTTAATTGGCCAGATTTGAATTTAAAGGTCACATCAGATAATTGATAATCATTGAAATGAAAGCGATTTTGTATGACACGATTGTTTCTTTATTTTGACAGATCCAGGGTGTATGGAGTGTGGACTATATTCCAAGAGGGACGCGGTTCGGCCCGCTGAATGGAGAAATATTCTACAAGGAGCCGCCGAAACGGAGCAACACTAGTAGGATATGTCTCTGGAAGGTAAGATTTTTATACCTATTAGACTAAGTTGGGATGCAGGTAACAATTCATCAGTCTATCAAATGTACGTATATAGGATCTTACACTCGTGATCATTTCATATGAAATGATCACAAGTGTAAGATTCTGTTTATCATAATGACCTTTGGCCTTCAAAGTTTGTTTATTATTTAATGAAGAATGCATTGTTGTAAAGGACGTCGTCATAACGTTACTTGTTCCAACCGAAAGTTTTATGTAATGTTTGGTCATAACATTATTTATGACGTGACGTTATCCACTGAATAACAGTAACTTTGTAAAAAAAATGAAGTCACTGTCACTCTTGGCTGGCAGGACAGTACTTATAAGGAAAAAAATGTAACCCCTTATCTAAGAGCAATTGGTTTTACTCTTTTTTTAAAAAAAATCCTCTCTGCATCAATAGTAGAGTGTACAGACTGAATAAGACTTCCATATTTTTAGTCATTTCAGTCATATTAGATTTTGTACTTAATCATTCGTTTTCGAGACCTCTCACAATATACATCAACCTCAGATTGCTCCCTCGGAGAAAATTCATCTAAATTTCACATCAGCCACAGCCAAATCATTTGCATTTGCAGATTTTTTTAGATAAGAATTAAATAGGAATCATTTTTAAAGACCAGATTTTCAATTAAACCATCTTTCTCTCTATTGTTATAATTTTGAGCAGCGTCGTTCGAAAACCTGAGCTCACTACAATACAGTCATACCAGTCTACGACAATAGTCATACCAGTCGGTGACAATGCAGAATTCAATCAGCGTGTCAACACATTGTTCTCATTTTATCAAGCATCTCTAAAATTGAAACTGCAAATGCAGTGAACAGACGGCACATGTGTGCCGTCTGGTCAATGCATTTGCAGTTCACATGTGTCTGAAAACCAGTTTCCTATGACAGCTCACTCCATTTATGATTGATATGTGCTATTGCATGAGGAATGAAATACACTTTTAATTTGGTCTATTTCAAATTTTACAGTACTATTAAGCCTATCATTCTTCCTTAGTGTCAAAGTTCGCCGATGAAATGTATTTTTCTCTGCCCGTAAGAATGAAAGTAAAAATTGTATTTGCTAATGGCCTGTTTAAAAGTCCATTTTCGAATTTATTATGCAGATGGCTGAATTAAATGCGTTAAAATCGTAGATTTCAGAAATTCTGTCTGCCGTCATTGTTGATTTATAAAACACGTGATTACATGCACAATGAATTAAATCAATCTTCTTGATGATGTGGGTATTGTCAGCGAAAATATGCTTTAACTTGTGACTTTTGTCGTCTGCTGTGAACCTTTGCAAACAGTATGGACACAGATCAGGCCAGACTGTCTGGCCTGATCTGGATCCAAACTGTTTGTCATTCTGATGAAAATCCCGAAAGAAATTTTTGAAAGTCATTTTTGAAAAAAATCAGCAGACGAGAAAAAAAAAAGCGTACAAAAATGACTCGGCATGCTAAGAGTTATGTCTGATTTTGTCGTCTGTTGATAACCTTTGCAAACAGTTAAGACCCAGATCAAGCCTTACAAAATGTCAGGTCATGGTCTAAAGCAGGGTTGAACCATGGTAAGCCTTATAAGCTGATATGTTGACAAACAGCGTAGATGCAGATGTGATTCCTCAGAAAGTGGCGTCTCCTCCTTTGCTATGTTAAAAATCAATCTAATTTGAAAATTGTAACCTATGACCCCTTAACACTTAAAATGGACTATTCCAAACATTTTCTTATCAAACTTAAAGACAGTCAAGAAAAGTTTTACCCTTTTCCTGTCAATCACGACAATTGTCGTCTGCTCTCTCTTCTGCTTATGTGTTTTAATAGCCTTAAATTATTGTTAACAATATTGTCACAGATCAGACTGTTCCCTTGATTAAGAAGCAATCTGATCAAGGTTCATAGTGTTTGCATCCATGGTAACAGTTTTCTGGAGTGCATTTGAATATAATGTGGCAGACGTTATAAGCATACAACATTTTCAAAACAAACAAAATATTGGCAGGGTAAAGGTTAAATTAAGCATTGGCAAAAACAGCAGTCCTTTTAAAAGCCCTACTCAAAATTATTCTTTCTGATCTCGAAAAGTGTTCTGTTTTATTTGTAAAAAAATCTAGCTGTCTGCTAATATTTAAATGAGTTAATTCAAAATTTAAATTGAAAAATTTTGACATATCCTGTCTATCAATTCATTTTCTCTATCTTCATCATCTAGGAAAATTAAAAGTATTTAAGTCTATAAATAATATGACAGTAAAATGTTTTTTGACATAAAGCAAAGTCATTCCATAGTTCATATAAGACCAATCTGTATACATTTTAACAGCGCCATTAAAAACTTTCAGCTGACATTTTATTTTTAAATTTCGTTTCATTTAAACCCCTAAAAAAGCCACAGTGACAAAAAGTATTAGAATAACTCTTTTACGGAAATATTTGAAAATGTCATTTGCTGCATTTCCCAGTGGGTTAAGGTGGTTAGAACCATTTAAGCACCGCCTAAAATATGCACCAGATGACATTTTCAAATATTGCTGCTGTATCAAGAAAACAAATAAGGCGTGTTATTTCATGTGAATCATCTGCCAGCAGATGATTCACATGAAATAACAAGTCACGAAAATTATTAAAGATATAAAATTTTCAGAATTTCCAGAATCTAACTAGTCTTTAAGAGGCGAGCAGGTTTGTTTGAGTCTTTACTTTCCACACATCCATAAGACAGTTTTTTCTGGTCAGTTGGTTCATTTGAATTTTTTTTAGCACATGAGATTTTGGTTCTAATCTCATCGGGGAGCAGCCAAGGCTCAGACAAGTCTGGGCAGTCTAGCTTGAACGTTGGAAGCTTGCACACAAAGTATGGAAGTAGATACGGTCCCAGATCAAAAACTAGACTTAAGCCCCACTGTATAGCTGCACAGGCATAAGCACCAAACTCTCGTGTGGTAGCCAATTTGGCTTAAGGGAGCGCAGTGGCTCAGTGGTAGAGTGCTTGACTCGAGACCGATGGGCCGCGGGTTCGAGCCTCACCGGCGTCACTGCGTTGTGTCCTTGAGCAAGACACATTTATCCTAGCTTAGTACTGGTTCAACCCAGGAAGACCCGTCCCGCATAACTGAAAGATTGTTGAGTGGACCTAAAGAATCAAATCAAACAAAACAAAAACTCTCAAGCTTGATAAAAGCTTTAACTTCTTCCAGGATCTGACAGGTTATGTTTCATTTGCTTGTTGCACAAAAGAGAAACTGCAAATCAGTTATTGGCTCGCATTGTTTGCGGTTGTGATTTAAATTCCTTCCTATCTGACCTGCTGACAACAGGTCTACTATCTAAATTGACGCGAAGAAGTTCGATCAAACTGAACTGTCGTGTAACGATAGAAAACTTGAATTATTGGCATAATCGTCTTCATCTTCGGCCATTCTTTACCTGATTTATATGACGACAATTTCATTAGCAACTTGAAATCTAGTGATTACTTGCTCTTAGACCATTGTCAGAACATGATTTAATCGAAGTTTTTACATTCATACAGCTAATAACAAAAGTGAAAATAAACTTAAATTTCTCACTTTCTACAATGCGAAGTGATTACAGGTGATTTGTGAGGGTCTCGGCAAATTCAGCGGAAAAATACATCTCTTCGAGTTCATTTGTATAGAAGCTTTTATAGAAGATGTTTCTGAGTGATTTCGATCTCGGGGAAAAGCTACCTTAAAGGAATCTTTAGACAATAAAATATTGTAGACCAGTCTGGTACATCAACAATAAGTTGAGCTATGTACATGTACTTCTAAAGTTTGGCTTTTAAGATCAGGCTGCACATGGCATTGTGCAGCCTGATCTGGACTTCTATTGTCAATCAGTGTAGTATTTTAGTATCACAGAGTTTGTACCTTAATTTTGCTCCTCCAGTATAAGGGCTTTGATAATATTGCATGAAGTTAAGGTTGCATATACCAAATTCAAATGCAAAAAAAAAAAGTGTAGATTTAGATAGATTTTTCAACTGTGCGTTACAATAAAAAGAAAACATTTAACACAGAAGTTTATCTAAATTGTAAGTCACATTATACCACAATTCACAAATGGATTCATCTAATATAAGAAGTTTGTTGACCATTTTTTGACTCACACCAGGATTCATTGTAGACCTAGATGAGATTGCTCATTGTAGACCTAGATGAGATTGCCTAAATTATGTGACTTTTCATAATTTTCTGCACTAAATTTTTCTATGAATATATCAACCTTCAGGGACAGAAAATTTATTTGATATGAAAATTAAAACCTGAATTTTTACCCCTCAAATGTGATGGACCATCCAAAAACTATCACATCAAATTCGGTGGAAGAGTCCATCAGTCAAGCAAATATTAACTCATTGCATACTGGGTAATTTTGAATGTTTTTTGTCATCTGTTGATATTTTTTTTCAAAATTAACTTTTAAAAAAATTGTTTCAAGAATGCCATCAGAATTGGATCCGGATCTGGGTCCAGCTGCTTTCAAAAAATATCCGCAGAGGACTAAAGCCGCCAAAAGTGTAACAGTAATGCTGATTGTGTTTTTGCATTTCTCCAGGCTTTTAACTGTCTTGGACATCTGTAGATTAAAGTCAAAGAAGATCAAACTGCATGAATCTGCAGCTTGTGCAGTGATCTTATACAGGACATGCTGTTTTTGATGGGTATTGACTCAAATCATATGATTTGTTGATTGATTTCCGAATGATAAAAATGATTAAGTGAATTTGTCTGTTTCCGATGACATTTCTCGCCATATAGGGTTCACCATAAACGGCTCTTTTGTCCACCACAGACATTCGGTTACAATAACACAACAAAACCGATAATGCTCTCGGCCTGTTTGAAATATGTGCGGACGATTGTTCGAGCAAAAGCTCTTGACAGCTTACAAACTAAAATCATCTCATTTTCACTATTCAAAGATCTTCCTTTTCACTTTGAAATTCAATTAACCCTAAAAGTGCCAATCAAAATTCAACAGAGCTCTGAGCTTTGATTTCTATTTAGTAATTTCATTTTAAGAAAAAAGTACGAATTCACATTTCAAATGTATCGTCTCATGGGCAGCTGCAGGTTTTGTATACAAATAATTCTGCTTAAATTCAAAATTCCATTTTTTTTAGAACTTCAACTTGGGGGGAAAAAAGATATTTTAAAATACCCCCGATGGCTCTTCTTAGGATTGAAGCTAAAAAAATTACATTAAAATCTGCGGACAATGAAGGTCCAGATCAGTCTGCGCATTGCCATAGGGCCAGTTAAGCAATTTTTTTAGCGTAAAATTGCCATTATTTTCTTATCCATCAGTCCAAACATGTGTTTTGGGTGCTCAAAAGAACCGTCTCATCAAGACGGTTCTTTTGAGTACCCACAACATATGTTTTGGTTGAGAAATAACAAAAATAATTTTCAGTAACGCACTCTTATCTGTCGGCCTGATTGTGCAGACTAATCTGGACACTCATTGTTCATTAATGATGAATTTAAGTTGAATATTTGAGGAATGGGTTAGTCCAAAATGGGATCCTAATCAGAGCGTAATCGGGTCTCATATGGCATTGCGTGAATTTTGGTGCATGGAAGGGTCATTTTCGCTGGAAAATTTTAAGTGATTTTTATCTTTGAGGGCCAATTTCTTCAACAATATGTTTAAAAGTGAGGAATTGATTTCAATTAACACCTTAATAGACTGCTGGAAAAGTGATTCTGGATTTCTGAATTTAGATTTCTTGATATTATTGACAAATAAAATCATGTCAAATGCAAATAATGCTGAACTTAGGAAAAACAGCCCTTATTATATACAGTAAAACCTGTCTTAATCAGCCACTCAAAAATAGACAAAACTAAGGTCTTAATGACAAATGGTAGCTTAATGAAGGTCAAAAGTATTGCAGAATGCTCTCTTGGAGCATTCTGCAATACTTTTGACCTGCATTAAGCAATGATTGGTCTTGAAAACCAATTTTTGGTCTTCTTTTTGAGTGGCCGCTTAAGACAGGTTTTACTGCAGTGTTTTTATTCAAATAGCTGTGTGCTCAAACAGCTTTGATCCTTACTATGACTCAAGCAACTGTTAAAGCTTTGTCTGCTAGTGTCGTCTGCTGATAAACTTTGAAAACTGGAGAGGTTGTGGGTCAGCGATGGAGTGTAAGACTTGAGATTGAAAGGGTCGCACCATGGTTCAAGACTCACTGGAGCCACTGCATCGTGTGTCCTTGAGCAATGAGCAAGATACTTTTTCCTCTGTTTAATACTGGTTCAACCTATGAAGACAGGAAATTGTCCCGACATAACTGAAAAACTGTTGACTGGGACTTAAAGCATCAACACAAACAAACAAACAAAACCTTTGAAACCAGTTCCGACCCTGGTGAGATTGAGGCCTGATAATATTTCAGATCCCGAGGTTATAAAACTTTTTTCATGCTCAACTCAACTGAGCACGAAATTTCAACTGCTCATTAAAACTAAATATAGAAGTTTCTTGCTTTAAGTCTCTCAGATGTTGTATTATCATGCTATAAATGTAAAAATGCCAACAATTGTTGGCATTTTAACATTTATCAGCAGGATAAATTTCATGCTCAGCTGAGTTGAGCATGGAAAAAGTTTTATAACCTCTGGGCCTGGCCTGATCTGGATCCCAACAATTTGAAGCTCTGATGAGATTCCTGAAAGATTTTTTTTTAAATTGTTAATTTTTGAAAAAAAATCAGCAGACAACCAAAAAGGATGAAAAATTACCCAGCATGCTTATATGTATTGCATGAAAAATCATGTATGGGAGCGCAGTGGCTCAGTGGTAGAGTGCTTGACTCAAGAGGGGCCGCAGGTTTGAGCCTCACCGGCGTCACTGTGTTGTGTCCTTGAGCAAGAACATTAATCCTAGCTTAGTACTGGTTCAACCCAGGAAGACTCGTCAGTTTATAACTGAAAGATTGTTGATGGGACGTAAAGAATCAAACAAAAAAAATCATGTACAATTCCCATTTTCTAATCATTTCAGATTTTCCAAGACAATGACGTGTACCAGTACCTTGACGTGAGCGACACGAGTCAGAGCAACTGGATGCACTACGTCAACTTCAGCTACAGCTCCGCCCAGCAGAATCTCATCGCCTGTCAGATCGACTTCAATATCTACTTCTACACAATCAAACCCATCCCTCCGAACACCGAGATTCTTGTCTGGTACTGCCGGGAGTACGCCGACCGGCTCAATATTCCGAAGACTGGTGAAGAGATGCTGCAGACTTGGAGTAAGCAATTTTACCCTTTATATACTAATGGATTCTTCCTTCTGGCTTGATACAATATACTTGTGATGGTCCATTGTATATATTGAGGGGTGTGATCTACAGAATATATGATAAGAAGTTTGAAACGTTATTTTTTTATATCCTAACAAGAAATATCTTGAAAAAAGATATTCGGCGGCTCTCATATACTGATGATAAACGCAACCAAATTGGCTGGTTTAGGGGAAATTCCCATCAACCCCTTTGCATTCTAGAATCTAAAACCAGCGAAGTTGTGGTCCTGTTTCTGTCTCTCTTTTGCTTGGTTTTGTGCACATCTAACTCTTTTCGCTGAGCGATATGCATCTGAATCTTTTTTCTTAATTTTAGGCATTCACCAGCAAGGGTTTGGGAACAATGTTTTAAGTGTTTTAGGAAAATGGGGGGGGGGGGGGGGGGTGTTGACAATAAATTAATGTAAAACTAAACGTTCACTGAAACAAACCGAACACCAGAAAAGAACCTAGCCAGGATCGAGGTATAAATACATGTAGGATTCAAAACTGATCGACACCCAGTAAGCACGTACAATCGAGCCATTATTGGCCCGCCACTGAAACGCCATCCGAATGACATTTGCTGGCAGGCCGATAGTGGCCCGAGTTTGGATGCTGGCTGACCCATGCGCGGATCCAGGAATTTTTGCCAGGATGGTCCAGGCCCGACTGCCAGAAAACAGCTCTGACAACGTTTTTTGTCTTTTTTTTTCTCCTCAACTTTTACAGTTTTACAGTGGCTTATCAATGGTTTATTTCAAAGAAAACTATAAATTTACAGGGTTTCGGGGGGGGGGGGGGGGGGGGGGGGGGGGGGGGGGGGGGGGGGGGGGGGCTGGGGGTCCAAATGCTAATTCTGGAGACCCATAGAAATTTAGCCCATTATCCATCTCATTATCCATCTTAAAATTTTGGGTTATTCATTAAAATAAGACCAATTATTCATTAAAAGCAATAAAGGTGGCAAAGAAATCTGATTATTCCCTATTCATTAGTTTTTTCTTCAATTCATTAAAAATATAGGAATATTCATTATTTTTTTAGGCCCCCATTATTCACTATTCATTAATTTTTTGGCTCATTTTTCACTATTCATTATATAAAAGGCTATTATTCACTAATCATTATACCCCATTCAGACCCTCATTTAACTGAAGAGACTTTACCGATAGTTACACTGTTCTTGTACAATGTAAGAAAATGCATATGCCGGCTAGGGCAAGCTCAATCGCCTGAACCCAAAGGTTACGTGAAAATTCGCGATTAATTTGACGCCATTATAATGCAACAAATTAAATTCACTCGTTAAGTTTTTTTTAGAAATCAATGGTTCATATTCACTATTTTGGGACAATGACACATGCCCCTGGAATTGGGAAATTTAGCGCGAAAACGCCTACAATTGAGAATTTTTAGTGTTGTTAGCTTTATCAAATCATAAAACACATCATATTTAATCTGAATTTAGCTGTACTGTTAACTTGCATGATGTATTATATGAGACTGCGCAATGTTGAATATTACCAGGGCTACCACACATATTTTGAGGGTACATAGGGCAAAATGTAGAGGGCACAATTTTTAGAGGGTACATGGGGCCCACGAAAATTCCGACAGCTAAGCATTTTGAAAGCACAGAGTAGGCTTAGATTTCCTATTTACTGCTTAAAGTGATTCTGCAAACCCACCCTAAACAAATTTGAGAGGGGCTCCACTTTACATCTTTTGCATGAAAATGACTAAGTCAGCACACTGAAAAAACATTTGACAGGGGTTCCCTTATACATTATGACTTTCCGTTCACCCCTGCCCTTTCCCCAGCCAACATAAAATGCGAATAAATTAGAAAAACTGAAGAAGTGGGATGGGGCACTTGGTACGACAGAAGCTAACACCAAAGTACCAGCTCCTTCAGGTGTGATAGACAAGAGACAGTTAAGATAGTCAAAATAACATCTAGCCTTCATCATTTCCATCTCCATTCTTACACACAGATGTACGAAATTAAGCTACCTAATAAATTATTGTATCAGCTAGTTGGTATTTATCTTTTATGCATCCGCAGAACAAGTTTTAATTGATTGTTGTACTTACAGGGGAAATTACCTGTTGAAGCAAAGAAGTAAACCACGGCTGATATGCCGATCGTTAGAGGGCACAACACCCTTGGGACGAGCGGATTTACATAGCACGACTGATATGCCGATAGTCGTTTTAAAATGTCTTATAAACAAACAATTTTAAACACAATTTACTCCACAAAACAATGATTTTTTCTTTGATATTTTCCAACTTGAAATTGGGATTTTTTTCATCCGAACATAGGAGAAAAGAAACGTTTTGGCATTGGGAATATAACCGTATAACGGCCAAAAAAGACTATTGTCGTATTGTATGAAACAGACTATAATCATATCATGTCCAGAAAAGTTACTAATATTTTATATAAATAGCGTGATATTACTGTAAAGTCTTTTCGGATTTAGTGGATTATTTTATAATGCACTTCTTTACTGTGTGCAAGGCATGTAAACAATGATAGTGACAGCAATTTACAAATACTGTACATTGGGGGTTGACCTATATTCGAGATTAGATCGTTTATAGATTTGCATTTTTAGACCCAGTGCACCGACTGGTTCTCTGCCATTTACATGTATGTTTTCAAGTTTAGTTTCATGTTTAGTAAGATTGTATGGACATTCTGAGTATCAACCAATGAGAGCATCTTTTTCCAGTCGGTGTGATGAATATTAAAATTTAAAAATGCTTCTGATTGGTTAATAATTTAGATCTAAAACGATATTAGAACGGCGGCAAGCCGCCGTAAAAAATCAATACTTAACTAAATAAGGTAGCTATAGTACTTAACTTTATCTCTTTGTATACTAATGGATTATTCCTTCTGGTTTGATAAAATAAACTTGGGATACTCCATTGTACATAACTAGGGGTGTCAGCTATAATTTTTAAAGAAAATTTAATTATTCTGCATTTCATCTGGGTCTTCACTGTTTGTGAAAGTTATAGTGACATTTACAGTACCCGTTTAGGGGTTTCCTGTATACATAGGGTTAAGGAGTATTTGTAATTTTGGGCCTAGGTCCATGCACTGCTTTGTACTGATTGGTCTTTCATAGTGCTAGAAAGAAAGGGAGCCAAGTAGCTCAATGGCAGAGTGCTTGACTTGAGACCCAGGGGCCTCGGGTTTGAGCCTCACCAATGTCACTGCCTTGTGTCCTTGAGCAAGAATATTAATCCTAGCTTAGTACTGGTTCAACCCAGGAAGACCCGTCCCTTTATAACTGAAAGATTGCTGATGGGACGTAAAGAATCAAATCAAACAAAACAAAATAGTGCTAGACCAGCTGTTGCTGCAAGATGACCTTGACCCAATGTGGAACTGCAAGCCCAAACCCATGCTTGCCATACATCCATTTTCATTAGATAATCTACTATTTCTATTGATGAAGTTATAAATGAATAGAATACCATCTCTAATGACCCAAAATGAGAATCAAATCATACGACCATTCAATTCTATCTTTCTATTCAGATACGTTTATTATCTTGAAACAAAGAGGCAAATTTTGTTGGCATTTTCTCATGTTTTTCATAGCTTAAGTAGAAGGGCTTGTAATGTGATATCTGTTTTACCTTCACCTCCTGCAGATTGGAGATACCGATCATAGTTTTTGACAGGACAATTTTTTTAAAACAAAAATGATGATAATCCCCTTATTTCTCTAGGAAAATATTTGTTGTGGTACTCATCGGAAACATCTCAATGAGATGCTTCATTGATACCCACAATGAGCACCCACAATGTATGTTGTCATGATGAAAATTTAGAAAATCAGTACCATAGATAATCTTATCTTGCGCTATGTAATGATTAGTATAATAAAATACCTGGTTCAATTGTTTTAAGTTTTACAATAGAAATGTTACTAATTTAAATTTCCTGCTCTTTTCAAATTCTAGTATAGATATATTTATATTATAGATTTTATCACACTAGCCTATGACACAATTGCAGTTTTATTTTTCCCCTTAAAAACATGTACAGTAAAACCTATGTAAAACGGCCACTCTCAAAAAACCGAAAATTGGTTTTCAAGACCAATTATCGCTTAATGCAGGTCAAAAGTATTGCAGAATGCTCCAATGGAAGCATTCTGCAACATTTTCGACCTTCATTAAGCTACCATTAAAAATTTTGTCTTTAAGATCTTTGTTTTGTCAATTTTTGAGTGGCTTTTTTACACAGGCTTTACTGTACATCTATTTTGTTATAACTATTTACCGGCAGGTGCCTTCCGTTGGTAAGCTTTGCAAACAGATTAGGGCCTACAAAAAGTGGACCTGATCTAGATCCAAACTAAAAGACACACTCAAAAGTTAATTTTGAAAGAAAAAAATCAGAAGATGGCAAAAAATCATGAAAAATTACCCAACATGCAAATTATTTAAGCATATGATGCAGCAAATTTTGCACTGATAAAATATTATGTGTGTGGTATTTAAGAAATTGAAACTAAACTCCTCAATTGTCATCCTAGCTTTCTCTATTAAAATGACGTTTTGATATATTTGATTTGAATGCATTTAGCTGGACTATTTTAAATCAAAATTACAGTGTAGACCTTGATCAGCCAGCTGGCTGTTCAAGATCTACACTGTTTGAATGGGACTGGCAGGAACTGAGGCTCAGTATGACAATACTAAAACCAGGCAGTATGCTAGATCAGGCCCACATTGCTTATGTGGCAAATTTGCAGCGTAAAACCCGAAACCCTATAATCACAGCTTTCACCCAGGTTTCTCCGGTTACATTGAGGTTGAAAGTAAATTGAAATATTTTCATGACACTTAAGTAAAATGTTAATGATATAAGACTAGAATTACTTTCTAAAGGTAGTAACTGACAAGTCCTGCCATCTACGACGGACTGGTTTACGCTGAAATATGGGACGGTTTAATGGGAGTCTTTGTTCGTGAACAGATTGGATGTTCACACATTTGAAATTAAAAGGATATAAAGAATAAACTTTTTTCCATGGCTATAATTATCATATACTGCACTGATTTTTACCCCTTTTTGCACAGATGAAGTCTTCCAAACTGGTTTGATACAATAGAATTGGGAAGGTCCATTATCTATTTTGAGGGGCCACAGGTTTAAATTCAAAATTTATTCTCATCTCTTTTCCTGAAGATTGTTGTATTTTGTCTTAGCAAAAAGTGTAGACCCTGATGAGATGCCACATATTGTGGCATCTCTTCAGGGTCTACACTTTTTGTCAACATACTCATTTGCATTTTCCCAGTATGAAAATACACAGCTGGTTAAATTATTTTGAATGAATTGTGAAATAATTGTGAAATAAGAACTGCATGGCAGAAAAGAGTGAAAAAATTAATTTCATATGCATTGAAATCTGTTTATCTTGTCATAAAACACTTTTCAGAGAAAATAACTTTTCGACATTTCACACATAATGACTTGTTTGTTGAATTTAAAACATTTAAATGCAGATACATGCATTAACAGTTTTGCTACATAAAAATTCTAGTTTTGTTGCACAGTAGGTAGTGAAATGGTTTGAAGCCCGGCACTTATTGATTGTGATTCAGGGTTTGAATCCTGTCCCACCAAATAGGTTTTTCTGAAATCCATCTAGAAATATCTCTCTATTTACCCAATCTTGTCCAATGGAATCTTCTATTCAGTTAGATACCTTTAAAGACACATATTTTGTGATATATGGAATCATTAGTGAATTTACTGATAAGGGACAGTTTCAGTATCTCACAAACTTAAAGGGGCCTCAAGAGGGGACTTACCTGTATACAACACAATTTCTTTCACTAAGATAAAGATCAATATTTTATCAGAAAATACCTAATCCCTTCACGGGACCACTTTATTACCCCCTGTAAGGAAGTCATTATCACCTCATAAAGATTAGCCTTTGATCTGTCCAGTATGACCCCTGGAGAGAATCATAATGAGTGGTACCAGTATTATTGCTAAATTTTCTATGTCTTTAAGCTTGGATGGACCAGTATATACTTTGTGGATCCACAGGTTGAAATTTCAAAACTTATTGATACATTATCAGGAAATTGAATTCCTCTGCAGGCCTTAAATTAAGAGTGTGTATCAGAAAAATAATTTTCTTATTTCTCAACCAAAACATATGTTGTGGGTACTCAAAAAGAACAGTCTCAATGAGACGGTTCTTTTAAGCACCCAAAACATATGCTAAAACTTATGGGTAAGAAAATATTAACAATTTTATGCTGAAAAGTTTTGTTTATCTAAAACCTGTGCCTCTGGTCTGAATCTTATTGATTTCAAATTTAGTTTGACTTAAAATTGCTCAGCATGCAAAGATTTAAAGCTCGGACCCAGTATACCCTGACTGGTCACTGATATACAGGTAAATGTATACATGGGAAATACCTTGTCGAGGTTGAGCTTTCAAAACTGACGTATGTTGAAGATTAAATAATCATATCTCCATTATTTCTCTGCATATCTGTGATTTTTCTTCAAAAAGCAATGTCTTTAAGACTGTATTGTTATATTTATTGAAAGTTTATCCATCTTTATGAACATCAGCAAGAAACCAAGGTACCCTTTTTAGCTATTTTTCGGAACTTTTAGCCGAAAATCGTCAGAAATCAACCTTAAAAGATGATAAAACTTCAATTTTATTTCCTGTAACTTGTAATATCTCACTTTTGCATACCGGGAATAACTTCTTATAATCTCAGGTATGTTCAGAATCAATTTTATTGGCTGTAGTACTTTTGAAATAGCGCTAAAACAAAGCCACGACAACATAACTTTGTATTTCCGTCAGTGACCAGTCCGTTTATACTGGGTTCGAGTTTAAAGCAAGCTTCTAGAGTGCATATAGCACTTGTCTAGGCTGGTACTGCTTCTTTGTAAATGCTTAAAGGCAATGTTTTTGTAGTTTGAGGCTCAATGGATAATTGTGAGTAAAACACTTGGACCAAAGAGGCCAACGATCAAGTAGATGACTTGAATGGTTCTCAAAAAGTATCTCAAAAAGTATCAATATCAATCTTCAAGTACATAAAAACTTTCTTCATTGAAATGCATATACACCTCAAACGTTTTCACTTGTAATTTTAGAAAATCAGGTTCGAGAGGGTTGTAGTTTTTTTTGTGAGGTTTGAAGTAGATACCTGAATGTCAAGAGTTATCAAATGCATGAGTAAAAAGTAAACTTGTCTTTGAACTAAGCGTGAAGTAAAAGTTTCAGCAAGGTTAGATGAGGTGCTAGTTGGAGTGAGAATGAAACATTCACAATGGGGTAGTGGGTTGGATAATGAGTGGGATTTAATTAGCTTTGAAAAATACTTAGGTGCACATGTAGCGCCCATTAGACACAGTATGCACACTGAAATGTTTTCTTATTCAGGGCCGGCCGAGTGATCACATAATTTGCAGACATTGTTTTCACATGCCACAAGGGTCTTATATTAATTCTTTCCTTGATTGCTAGCAGGAACATTTATCATCTGCTGATAACATTTGCAAATAGTTTGGATCCAGATCAGGCCCAACAAAATGTTGGGCCTGATCTGGATCCAAACTGTTTGACATTCTGGTGGTATTCCTGAGAATAAATTTTTTGAAAAGGTTAATTTTGGAAAAAAAAAATAAGCAGACAACAAATAAGCATGAAAAGATACCCAGAATTCAAAGAGTAATGGTGTCGGATGGTGTCCGAATCTTTAGGGTAATTCTAAGATAGATACGAAAATTGGTCCCAACATGACCATAGCTCTTGACTGGGGCATAAAGCAACAAAACAAAAGATACAAAAATTGTACCTTGTTTGTAGCAGTTTGATCAAAGTTCTTTATACTGGCCTTTAGATTAGAGTGTGTCATTGAAAATCAATTTTCTTATTTCTCGACTGTGGGTACTCAAAAGAACCGCCGCGACATGAGAGCTCCAACAATATGGCAGTTTGACATAATATTAGACTCAGACGAGTCTGTGCAGCCTCCTTTTAAACTTAGAAACTCCAAATGATGTTTAGCCAGTAGCTTAATATTCATAGAATATTCATGTTACTAGCAAAGCCTCTGATCAGACTGCGAGTATGTGCAGGCTGGTCTGCGCCTTTTCTGGTCGTACATACCACATTGTTGGAAATCTCATGACGGGGCTCATGTTATTTAATCTGATGGGTAAGAAAATATTCACAATTTAAGTTCAATTTTTTTTATTATTCGGACCTATGTTTATAGATTCTGTTTTTTTTCTTCAGAGCATCAGATGGTAAAGCAACACTTCCCTCCAGTTCCTCTACCTCTTTACATTGATGATCAACATGTGTGTCTTGATCGCCATCTTGAGAAAACTCCAGTCAGTAGCGATAAAGTAGCTAAGACCAACAAGGATGAGCACTGTGATAGTGATGATAGTGGGGTGAAAGAAGATGGCTATGCCATAGATTACAGTCTCCATAAACGTGATGGCAGTCCAACCAGTGACGACCCGGATCATGCTAGTCTTGATAAACGACATTCTTTAATCAGTGATGATTCTCTGTCTCCGTTCAAGTGTCCAAAATTGAGTAAGGGTGTCCCAGGTGGATTTTCACCCATACCGCCGCTTAAGAGTAGTCTAACCAGCATAATGGCTCCCTCTCCTATTAAACTGTCTCACAGTACACCGAAACGTAGTCTAGGAACTATTGAGAATCTACTGGCAAAGAAAATGAAAGAATCTGGAGATGAAGCAGATGATAAAAGTAAACTGGAGCATAAAATGAATGGACATAATGATGGTAAACCAGAGATGAAACTGTTTGAAGGTGATAAATCTGAGAAGAAAGTAAATGGTGAAGATCAGTCTAAGGATAGTGGTGTAATAGAGCCAGTCATGCCTTATCCTTTCAAGTACTTTCCTGGTATGTTGATGGACAAGCCTATGTTGCACCCCTTCATGAATGTCAGACCAGATGAGATGTATTCTAAGTTTATGGGATCTGGACCAATGAGCAAGATTCCACCATCTCCGTTATACTTCCCTACGTCCATGCCGGGAATGTACCCATTTAACCCAATGTATCCATTCAATCCCTACCAACAGATGCCATGGCCCATGTACCCACCACCATTTCCACCGATGAATATGCCAAATACATCAGTCCCACCGCCTATGCCACCACACATACCCCAGCCGGGATTCTCCCGTCCACCAACTAGTCATGCAGGACCTGGACCTAGTGGAGATCAGGTTCTGAATCTAAGCAAACCCAAACTGAACGCTGATGGATCTAGAGGTCACAGATCATTACCCTATCCATTACAGAAGAAGGATGGCAAGATGCATTATGAGTGTAATGTCTGCTACAAGACGTTTGGTCAATTGTCCAACCTCAAGGTTCACCTGCGGACTCACACTGGGGAGCGGCCATTTGTGTGTCAAACTTGTGGTAAAGGATTCACACAGCTGGCCCACTTACAGAAACATCACTTAGTTCATACTGGTGAGAAACCTCATGAGTGTGGCGTATGTGCCAAACGGTTCAGCTCGACATCCAACCTTAAAACACATATGAGACTGCACAGTGGAGAGAAGCCTTTCATGTGTAAACTCTGTCCAGCCAAGTTTACACAGTTTGTTCATCTCAAACTACACAAGAGATTACACACGAATGAGAGACCCTATGAATGCCCAGCTTGTAATAGGAAGTATATTAGTGCTAGTGGGTTGAAGACTCACTGGAAAACCGGTAACTGTATACCTGCTGGGTTGAATCTGGACTATAATACTCTTATAGAAAACACACTACAGGCAGCAAACAAAGAGATGAGTGAATATGGTGACATGCATGATATTGCAGCGATTGATACAGGTGATTATGACAAATATGAAAAGTTTGATCCAGAGAAGTTAGCAAAACTAGAAAATGAGAGCAAAGAACAGTATGAGAGATTAAGCAAGCTTGAGAATGATAGGTACAAGTTTGAGCGTGACACTCATGATAAGTTTGAAAAGTTTGGCAGTGACTTGTTTACCAAATATGATGGTGAAAAGTTCGAAAAGTACATAGATAATAAATATAAGTTTGACAGTGAAACAGATAAATTCAAATCCGATGAGGAAACGGACAAGTTTAAGTTTGACAGTTATGATAGGTTTGAAAAGTATCGTGAAGAAATGTACAAATACAACAGTGAACACTACAGGAGATTTTCATCAAAAGACAATGAGGCAAACCACTCGGTTGATAGTCAGAATGCGTTATCCGGACTTGGCTCTGATTCGGGGAGTATGGGTAGTTTACAAAGTGACGAGGATGAGGAGGATGAATTGGTAGATCCTATATCTCCTGATCAACCACACTCCTCCTCACAGCGACTCTCGCAGCCTGACACTCATACAGCTGAACATCTTACTGACTCTATAAATCATTCTAATCAAGAACAGGCACTGCAAATGAAGAACTTTACGGAGAACAAGGAACTCAGAGAAAACTCGCAGCAAAGTAGCTTTAATGAAAATGGACCAGAAAACTCACAGCAAAGTAGCTTTAATGAAAATGGACCAGAAAACTCACAGCAAAGTAGCTTTAATGAAAACGGACCAATGTCTCACTCATCACTCACAAACTTTTCAATAAGTAACATACACCCAACCACAAAGCCATTAGAAACAATACCTGTACAATGAACAAATTTTCAGCATAAAATTGTAAATAATTTCTTACCCATCAATTTTAACCAATGTTTTTAGGGCTCAAAAGAACCGTCTCATTGAGACGGTTCTTTTGAGTACCCACAACATATGTTTTGGTTGAGAAATAAGAAAATAGATTTTTCATTACAGTCCTGGTTAAAAAATTAATCTCATTAATATCACTTTGATATCTAAAGATAAGACTTTTTGACCAAAGAAAATTTCTGCACCAAAAGTATGAATGATTTTTTCTTATTTTGCCATTCAAATTTTAAATATTGGTTGAAATTGGAATCACCGATTCCAATTAAAACTAACATTTAAAATTAGAAAAAAAATTACAATAAGAAATATCTGGTTATCTGTCTAACAATTGCTTTGAGTCTCTCTTACATTTTCCTCAAAATTTGATATTTATAGGAGTCTGTCTGACCATATCTTTTTAAGATCTTTCTAATGCAGCAGATTCTAGAGGATCACGGCACGTTAAAACTTTGGCATGCCCTTTTGCAATTTCAATAAAAGAACCTGCATCACTTTCTTGCTTTAAGCAAATGATATAGGCCCTGATCAGATATTGCATCAATTAGTATTATCTGATCTGAGTCAACTCTGCTTGCATATTTTTTAAAATGATATCAGTTTTCAGACCTTAATTAGTAAATCTTAGAGACTTCTTATTTGCAAGACTCAAATCAATTAACTAGGCACTATCATTTGGTACATGGGTTTATTGTTTACATTCATCAATTTTCTTTTAAAATTTAGGACTTTTATATTGAAACCTAAAGGGCAATATCACAAAGCAAACTTAGGGTTAAATGAGTGAAGTCTGGTGTATGATTGGACCACATTGTCGAAGGGACCAGTTGTGTTAAGCATAATACATTTTTTTTCGTTTTATTAAGTTGCATTTATCATGACTTGAATTCTTGCATTTATATCCAATCTGTTTGGAAACCAGAGCATTTAGTTTCATTCATGATTTGTTATCACGCCTTATCACTGCCAGAACATGTGCTATAAATAAGCAGACTCTTGCCAATGCTTCAAGACTCCTACAAATTTTACACAGGTTTAGATAAACAACATTTTTGAGCGTAAAATTGTGAATATTTTCTTACCTATCAGTTTAACATACATTTTGGGTGCTCAAAAGAACCGTCTCATTGAGATGGTTCTTTTGAGTACCCACAACATATGTTTTGGTTGAGAAATAAGAAAATTAATTTTTTGGGGTACACACTCTTAACTAAAGGCCTGCTCATACAAACTGTAGTAACATCCTTATCATTGAAGTTGTTATTACTACTTACAAATGAGGTATAGTGATAAGAATACCTGTGTATCAGAGTTTGATAGACTGGCTAAAGTCTTTATAATTTTTTGAATACCCTGTTCAACCAAATAGGCATCCATGCTCCTATAAATGCATTTTGAGAACATTATGGGTTGATTGCACAAAATGATTCAGTCCAGAAGTTCATAATTGGTATAGAGGATCTTACATAAAGGCTCATGTTTTATTGAATTTATTAAAAAAGTTGGGGAAAAGGAGAGAAAATGTGAGGCTTGCCGAGTATTTTATCGTTTTTTAAAGCGAGTTTAACAAATTCAATAATACAGGAGCACGAATATTAGATTATATTTATCATATGACACTAAAATGAATTTGAAATGATGTTTTTTGTGTGAAAATGTTATTAATTTGTCATTATATACCCCGGAACGTTGTTATGGACATCATTACATAATGTTACAAAATCTGTAAACCAATAGTGGTTTATTGATTTTAATGCATGGCCTTATATCACTCCCAGCAGTGAAGTCATGTAATAAAACAATGTAGACCAAGACCAGCTGACTTCTGCTGAAACCAGCTTTGTCAGGATCCATGCTATATTTCATCCCCACAAAGAATATATAATGAATTTGCTGGATATCAGACTTATATAGTATTCACAACTCAACAACAACTCAGTGTGTTTACAAGAGCATGTCAAGCAGGCATGCTGTTGTATCAACATTGATGAAACGTCAAGACGTCACATAGATGTTCATACAATGTTATTTCAAGGTCATGTGCTTGCTGGATGTGGGCTTATATGGTTGAATACAGGTCTTGTTTTTCTTCTTTGTGCCATATATTATGTAATCTGTTCAAATAAATGAAATCCATTTTATATTTATAAGATTTTTTTAGAAAATTGAAATGGCAAACCTAGGCAGGTTTCGCAGGGGTTAATTATAGCAGTAGCACTTTTTATATATAAAGTTAGTTTTCTTAACTTGATAGTGTTGAAATTAAACATTTCCTTTGTATTATCCTGTTTTCAATGTTTACAGTAAGGTCAACAAGTGATATTTAAAAAAACTGTTTCATTGACACTTTATGATTACATACCAATATGTCCAGACATGGTGACTAGCCAATACAAAAAAATGAGTCAACTCCTGAGCCTTTGGTATATATCTCAATGACTATAATATTATGTACCAACCAGTGTCCATGTGAGTTTGAACAACAACACACTGTGTTGTTGTTCAAACGCACATGAACACTGGTTGAGTTGGTACATATATACTTAACACACAGTCTTGACAGAGTCTTCACTGTTTGATCATGCAAAGTAAAGAAGACATTTTAGATACAGCCATGGTCTTATACACAAACTTTGGAAGATGGTGAAGACTCAGACATACATTTAGATGGCTAGCCCGGCTTGACATGCACGGATCCAGATGGGGGACAGGCGGTTTGGACCCCCCCCCCTGAAAAATAACAAAAATATTGGGTTTCTTAGCAATACTGGTCCAGATCTCCTGATAAATCACAAAGCTATCAAGCCAGCATTCAATGTCGGGCCAACATCTGCATTGATGGGCCAACATTCGCCGGTGGGCCGATGATGGCCTGCTTAAAGAGGTTTTTGGATCCTTCCTCCCCCTATCAACTAAAAAAAACCCTAGTCAAAGTTGGACCCCCTCTGACAAAGCTTTCTGGATCCGCGCATGCTTGATACTTCAGCATAGGCATTTAAAGGAGGCTTTGCACTTGTGTGATAAGAACCAAAATCTCATGTGCTGACCCATATGAAGCTACTGAAATAATTGTGAATAACAAGCACTAATTCTATATTATGAGCAAGATATAGAGCCCCGGATAAAACCATCAGGTATGGAAAGATATCTTTGGCATAAATTGGTCTATAGAACAATGCTTGAAGAGTGTTACAAAAATGAAATAAGCAGATTAGGAGCTTATAAAGGATTATAAGGTACTGATGGGCATGATATGTGATGATCCACTAAATTACAATTTTGCATGCATGTCCATGCAGCTGCTGCCTAATGCTTTTGCTGACAGTAACTAATTTCTTCTGAAAACTGTGCTCAATAGTATAAACCAAGCCTTACATTTTTATCAAAACTCCAAATTGCAAGCGTTGCATGATTTTCATTTTACCTTTATGATATTCTGTTGGAAACAATCTTTCCAGTTCTATAGCACAGATTAAACGGTAAAAGAAAATCTTTAACTTTCACCAGCCCTTAACAATGATAATTTGATAACACAAAAATTTTCATCGCTATCTTTGATTCGGTTCATAGGCTGACCTAGCGTAGATACTTAATCTTTGAAGCAATGGTACGTTAATTCTTGCATGTGGTATATGATAAGTTTCATTGAGATATGCTGCATGATTTGGCAAGGAATCAGCTGTAGTATTCCCTTGTAGTTATCCAATGATTCTGAGAAAATATAAAAGAACACAAGCAAATAGTGCAGACATAGAAAGGATGCACAGCTTTCAAGAATATTTGGAATAAATCATTTAGAAGCATACATAAAATAAAAGTTGACCAATCTTTATTGCATATTCATGGGCTGCAGCCTACAATTGGCCAAGCTTGGCCAATTCGTAGGCAGCGATCCATGAATATGTAATAAGGATTTGTCCACTTTTAAGCTAGCCAATTTGTAGGCTGCAACTCACTAATATGTAATATGGATTTGTCCACTTTTAAGCTGGCCAATTTGTAGGCTGCACCCCATGAATATGTCATAAGGATTTATCCACTTTTAAGCTGGCCAATTTGTAGGCTGCAACCCATGAATATGTCATAAGGATTTATCCACTTTTAAGCTGGCCAATTTGTAGGCTGCAACCCATGATTATGTAATAAGGATTGTCCACTTTTAAGCTGGCCAATTTGTAGGCTGCAACTCAAGAATATGTAATAAAAATTTGTCCACTTTTAAGCTGGCCAATTTGTAGGCTGCAACCCATGAATATGTAATAAGGATTTGTCCACTTTTAAGCTGGCCAATTTGTAGGCTGCAACCAATGAATATGTAATAAGGGTTTGTCCACTTTTGAGCTTGGCCAATTTGTTTGCTGCAGCCTAGGAATATGTAATAAGGGTTTATCCACTTTTATTTTATGTAAACTCCCAATAGGGTATGGTTAACAATAGCATTTGCAACAGATGACATTTGAGCCGTGACTTGATTTCCAACAATGTGGCATTTTGACAAGTGTAGACACAGACGAGCCTGTACAGCCTCCATTTAAGTTTATAAACTCCAAATAATGTTCAGTCAGTAGCTTTACTCTCATAGAATATTCAGGCGACTAGCAAAGGCTCTGATCAGACTGCGCATATGCACAGGCTGAACTGAGACTTTTCCGGTCGCACATACCACATTGTCGGAAATCTCATGCAACGGCTCAATTTTTCAAAAAATTGTTGCTTAAGTAGGCTGGTGGCTTAGAATTCATGTAAATTGGTTACTGGAAACAAATGAAATTTCACATTTTTGGAGCAAAATGAAAACAAAAACTATATTGGTATGTTATAACATAACGTGGAACATTGTTTGTTTTTGATTTTCCATAACAGTGTGTGTTCTGTTTTCTCTAGACTAGCATATTTAATACTAACCATGACAATTGCATTTCTGCAGTCTCTGTGTTAAGTGAATAACAATTTATGTCAATTTCAAGCCCATATGCATTATGTTTTACATAACGTCATGTCATTTTATGCCAATTTTTAAGTCCATATTATGTGTTGCATAATGGAAATTTATTTAATAGCATTTATGTTATTCTTTTAGTTCATATGCATTTATCTTATACATTTCATCATGAAGATTACATGTGCATTTAGATATTTATAGATCGTCTTAAATCATCCCATTCTCTATTACATCACAGATCATATGATTTTTTATTTTATCATAAAACATATCATTCACTTTTTCTGCCAATATTGCATAACAGTTTGCATTTATTGATATACAGCATTCAAGGATAGACTTTGTACATTTGGTTTTATACATCGCGAGCTTGGGTTAAACATTACCACACAACAGTGATACCACCATTACAAAATTGAGCATGAACTATCTCTTAATGTACAAGGTCTACACCGGTGGTGTACATGATATGAAATAGTTATACCATAGTTGTCCACTTGCATAGAAGATAAACCACTTGCTAAAGCTTGTGAATTATCTTTATGAACATACTTGTCCTCAGTTTCTCAGCTATCATAAATTGCATCATTATAAAATATTGTTACCAATTTGGTTTATAAATGGCAGCAGCTTGTTACAGATAAGGCTGTTGATTTAGAGGGTAGTTCACAGGGATTTTTTTGGTGTCCTCAGGGGCCGAAATTCGGCCCCTTTCCCAATGGGATTTAGGTGACTTTTTTCCCCAATTTGAAAAAAAAATTCCCAATCTCAAAAAAAAAAAAAAATTTTTTTTTTTTAGAATTTTCACACACACACACACGCAAGCTACATAATGACAATCTACTAGAATTGCATCCTATTTTCCTTCAATTTAATGGCAATAGTATGTGTAATAGCTAATTTGTTTTTAAACTGACCGAAAAATGCTGTTCTTGTTTGTTTAGAAAATTTCCCAATTTAGTGGTTTACCGAGCTAATTTTCCCAATCTGAAAGGCCCTAGGGCCCCTTCCCAAAATTGCAAAAAAAATCCCTGGTTCATGTTCATTTGGGTTACACCTTGCATTTATGGCCAGGTTTCTTTATGCAAGGATCCAGCAGTATTTCTCCAATATCCTGAAAGCTTAAAGTGAGGCCAATATCCATACTAATCGAACAATTTATTGTATCAAGAGAAAGACCCACTAAGTCCTTTCTTAACTTTCAACATCTCATGTTTAAGCCAAAATGTATTTTAGGTTCTCCATTCATTTTGTTTTAAATAAGCTAGATGAAATATACCAAATACAAGTAAGGAATTTGGGAAACTGATGATATTTGCCATTAGGGAAACTGAATATTATGATTAGGTATTGTGTGCCTTATAGAAGTAGTGTTATCCGTCCTCAGATTCTTAGTGTAGACCTGTTGCAGCTAAAATATAATTGCTAGCACATTATATACCTATAAAGAAAGAGGCAATGGGAAATGGGCGGGGGAGGGGTATTACTAAACTAATTAGAAATGGTCTATTTGTATATCCTTAACTCCATAATAAGGCTTTTTGACGCCTTTGAAATATCATGTATTTAAAAATGTTATGGAAAATGGAGCAAATGATCCATTTTCCATAATATTTCCAAAAGTATTCAAAACTTAGCTAAACTTTTTCTTGAATTTTTTCAATGGTGTCTAAAAATAGAAAATGATGTCATGATCTAATGGAGTAAAGCGTTATACATTACTTTTATATTCACTGATGTGCCATTGGTTGTGCCATCCATATCTTATTCTGTATTCTTATTTATGTACATGTTTAATTTATTCAGTAGAAACCGTGATGTTTATATGTGTATAAACACTTACTTATATTTATATACCACATACTATGAATCCATATATCATTATGACCAGAAAATTCAAAATCTATGTATTACTTACTGACAAATAGTCCAACTCATAAAATTTTGGTACTTATAGCATAGGTGAGAAGTGAAGATTTATGCAAGCCAGTACATCCTTTCAGTCACATCAGACATTCACTGCATATCTAAAGTATGGATATAGCAGAGAGATCATTTGATTCTCCAGTGATAAGAATTATTATCCCAAAGGTTTGCAGAACATCTGAAATAAAAAAGACAATAAAAGCAACCCCTAATCCTTGCAAAATTAAAAGACTACACAATGAAAATCCAAAAAAATTATTAATAGCTGACTCGGTTGCATTCTGTCTGTTAGAGTTAAGTTAAACTGTAACCTCTCTCATGCCTCTAGCACCATCTTGCATTCACACACGTTTAGATAAACAAATTTTTCAGCGTAAAATAGTGAATATTTTCTTACCCATCAGTTTTAACATATTTTTTGGGTGCTCAAAAGAACCGTCTCATTGAGACGGTTCTTTTGAGTACCCACAACATATGTTTTGGTTGAGAAATACGAAAATTAAATTTTCGTTACGCACTCTAACTAAAGTCCTGCATTCAGATGTCCAATGTTGTTTCCACCATTGTAGCCTATAGAAGAAGGCATGCCTAAAGGGGGTTTGATCTGTATGTGTTTTTTTCTAATTGTAAGGCAATGCATTTAATTTCCAATGCAGCATTTAAATCATATTACAAAGTTAGAGACAGAAATAAATTTATGAAGCTCTAATATTGTTTATTGAAGTAATTGGATCACCTAAAAGTGATTAGTTTCTTCACTTAACGAATTTTGAGTGACAGTATAAAATAATAGCTTGGTGACAGCTTAATTGCTAGTAACATTATGTTGATGAGTATTAATAAGCTATAGGATTTTATCCAGGTATCATTTTTCAGTCCAATTGATAAACCTTTAACGTGTTTTCCTCTGAGAAAACTGGGAGACGTTTCATCTTCTGCATTGACAAACTCATTGGCATCACTAAAGAGCAAAGGCTGTAGAGAACAAACAAAAACACTCAAGAGAAAAAGAAATTAAAACGACAGGTGCTTTACGACTGTCACCTATATACACATTTGTTATTTTCGTAATTGTAGTTATTATTTTAACTTCATCTGACAAACTACTTTAATTGGTATAACTGCCATAGTTCAGACAGATAGTGTTGAAGATTGTCTAGTATTCAGAAAATGATGCATTAGAATTTTCTTGATTTTTTTAAATCTATAACTCCTCAGCAAGTAGTCTGTTTAATGGACCATTGTATAACTTAGATGCATCTCTTAGTTTTAAATATTGGACTATCGACTTAGCCACTTAGTTGTCAGTAGTCAAATGGCGTCTTTACAGATTTATGATAAGATCCATCAAGCATTAACAGCTTTATTTGTATCATTTACTTTGACTTCTGAATGGTAAAACGTTACTTTTTTGCCATCCTTTCAGCCCTGTAGTTTTTTTTTGGTAAAATTTCTTTTACAAGGAACAAAGTGGACTTTGTACCCTTGGCCTGCCAAGATGGAGATTTAGGTACTTGATGTATCCACAAGCAAACAAAAGATCAGATGAGCATACGCATCTATCTTGTCAGAACCTTCACTGCTGGCATGTACAAGAAGCATAGAAGTAGATTTTGACTCAGGTGGACATTCGCAGATCCAGAAAGCTTTGCCAGAGGAGGTCCAACTTAGACTTTTTTTTTGATGTGGGGAAAGAGGATCCAAATAGCACAAAAAGCAGGCCATCAACGGCCCGCCAGTGAAATGCCATTAAAATGACGTTTCGCTGGCGGGCCGATGATGGCCCAACATTCAATGCTGGATTGGTAGCTTTGTGATTTTAAGGGGATCTGGACCAGTATTGCTAAGGGACCCTATATTTTTTAATTTTCTAGGGGGGATCCGGACCCCCTGTCCCCCCTCTGGATCCTCACATGTACAAAGTACCATTATCTTACAAGCTAGCTCATATACTCAGCCGTCATACTGTCCTGGGTGATTATCTGCCCACCAACGAAACGCCATGGGCCAAGAATGGTCCGATTTTATATACTTACTGGGTATTCACATTTATATTTTCATGAAAACAGTTTCACACAAAAATAAAGACACCTCTGTTACTGTTTAACTTCACCTTTACCTTTGTGCCACACTGATATTGTTATTGGCTGTCTAGTTGTATCAATTCAGCTGTGGAAAAAGACAAAGTTAAACGGTAATTAGCAGTTTTATTAACAGTTTATTTAGCTTTGCAACTCTCGTGTGCACAATAATTCGATCTTCATTGTATTGTAGCCATTAAGGAGGTAAACTCGCCGCTTTACCACCCCATTGACTAAAAGTTGATCCAACATTGACAATTAAGACTAGACAGGATACGTTTATTTTGTATTTTAAGGTTATATAGAGATCTCAAACGTTAATGTATATGATTTTTTAAAGTTTTTGTCTTTAGAGAATTGTTTTGATTTTTATGTAAGCATTTGTTCGTGGTATACATTGTAAGTATGAAGGATATCATTGTATACAGTTGGTCTATAACATGGTCTTATGTTTTGTTTGCAATAAATAATAATGGTTTTAGAATTTCGTTCTTGTTACTTGAATTCATTTGGGCCTTGGTTCTTTAAATCACATCGTACATGGGTGAAAGTTTTCAGGATTATTCCTGAATTCAGGATTTTGCGGCCTCAAAATGCTGAATTACGCAGATTAGAATAATTTCCATTGATTTATTTTCACTATATCTAAAGAGAAATGAACATTTAAACGTGAGACTGTTAAATTTGTAGGCATACTGCAAGTTTTTATATTTAGATTTCTTAAGTTCGGGATTTTGGAAATTTTGAACTTTCACCCATGGACCGTAGAGCAGTGGGCACAACAACACAGGTACAGACACAACAACACAGGTAAATTACCGACTGCCTGTACATAAACACTAAAATAACACAAACATAAGCAAATTAAACTAAAAGGCACATACATAAACACAGGTGAACTAAGACGCAAACATAAACACAGGTAAACTCAAAAGGAAAAGTGCATAAACACAGATAAACTAAAAAGACACAAACATGAACACAGGTAAACTAAAATAACATATATATAAACACAGGTAAACTTATATAACGCATATATAAACACAGATAAAATAACGCATACATAATCACAGATTAACAACAAGAACGCATACATAAACACAGGTAAACTAAAATAAAGCATGCATAAACACAGGTAAACTATAATATCGCATACATCATCACAGGTAAACTAAAAATACATATACATGAACACAGGTAAACTACAAGAACGTATACATAAACACAGGTAAACTCAAATGGCGCATACATAAAAACAGGTAAAAGTAAACAACGCATTCATATTCACAGGTAAACTAAAAAAGACTCAAACATGAACACAGGGAAACTAAAATAGCGCATACATAAACACAGGGAAACTAAAATAATGCATACAAAAACACCCTTAATCTATAACAACGCATGCATAAACACAGATAAACTTAAAAGACACAAATATAAACACATGTATACTCAAATAACACATATATGAACACAGGTAAACTTTAATAACGCATACATAAACACAGGTAAACTAACTTAACGCATACTTAATCACAGGTAAGCTAAAATACATACATGAACACAGCACAGATAAACTACAAGAACGCATGCATAAACACAGGTTAACTCAAAAAGCGCATTCATAAACACAGATAAACTAAAATACACACACATGAACAAAGGTAAACTAAAATAACACATATATGAACACAGGTTAACTTAAATAACGCATATAAAAAAACAGATTAACAAAAATAACGCATACATGAACACATGTAAACTAAAAGAACGCAAACATAAACACAGGTAAACTAAAATAACGCATACATAAACACATGTAAACTAACATACCGCATACATAAACACAGGTAAACTAAAATAATGCATACATAAACACAGGTTAAATAAAATAACGCATACATTAACACAGGTTAACTAAAATAACGCATATATAAACACAGGTAAACTAAATAACGCATACATAAACACGGGTAAAATAAAATAACGCATACATAATCAAGGGTTAACTTAAATAATGCATACATGAACACAGGTAAACTAAAATAACGCATATAAAAACACAGGTGAGTCAAATAACGCATACATAAACACAGATTAACTAAAAAGACACAAACATGAACACAGGTAAACTAAGATAACACATATATAAATACAGGTTAACTAAAATAACGCAATCATAAACCGTGTAAGCTAAAATAACGCATACATAAACACAGGTAAACTTAAATAACGCATACATAAACACAGGTAAACTAAAATAACGCATACATAAACACAGGTAAACTAAAATAACGCATACATGAACACAGGTAAACTTAAATAACGCATACATAACCACAGGTTAACTAAAATTACGCATACATAATCACAGGTAAACTAAAATAACGCATACATGAACACAGGTTAATTAAATAACGCATACATAAACCGTGTAAGCTAAAATAACACATACATAAACACAGGTAAACTTAAATAACGCATACATAAACACAGGTAAACTAAAATAACGCATACATAAACACAGGTAAACTAAAATAACGCAAACATGAACACAGGTTAACTAAAATTACGCATACATAATCACAGGTGAACTAAAATAACGCATACATGAACACAGGTTATCTAAAAAGACACATACATGAACACAGATAAACTAAAAATACACATACATGAACACAGGTAAACTAAGATAACACATATATAAACACAGGTAAACTCAAATGGCGCATACATAAAAACAGGTAAAAGTAAACAACGCATACATATTCACAGGTAAACTAAAAAGACACAAACATGAACACAGGGAAACTAAAACAACGTATACATAAACACAGGTAAACTAAAATAACGCATACATAAACATAGGTAATCTAAAACAACGCATGCATAAACACAGATAAACTAAAAAGACACAAACATAAACACAGGTAAACTCAAATAATACATATGCAAACACAGGTTAACTTAAATAACGCATACACAAACACAGGTAAACTAACTTAACGCATACATAATCACAGGTAAGCTTAATTACATACATGAACACAGGTAAACTACAAGAACGCATACATAAACACAGGTAAACTCAAATGGCGCAAATATAAACACAGCTAAATTCAAAATAGCGCATTCATAAACACAGGTAAGCTAAAAAGACATACATGAACAAAGGTAAACTAAAATAACGCATACATGAACACAGCTTAACTAAAATAGCGCATACATAATCACAGATAAACTAAGAAGACACATATATGAACAAAGGTAAACTAAAATAACGCATACATGAACACAGGTAAACTAAAATAGCGCATACATAATCACAGGTAAACTAAAAGACACATACATTAACAAAGGTAAACTAAAATAACGCATACATTATCACAGGTAAACTAAAATAACGCATACATTATCACAGGTAAACTTTAAAAACGCATATATTAACACAGATAAATTAAAAGTACATATACATGAACACAGGTAAACTAAAAATACATATACATGAACACAGGTAAACTACAAGAACGCATACATAGACACAGTAAAACTCAAATAACGCATACATAATCAAAGATAAACTAAAATAGCGCATACATTTTCACAGGTAAACTAAAGAACACATAAATTAACATAGGGAAACTAAAAGAACGCATACATAATCACAGGTTAACTAAAATAACGCATACATAATCACAGGTAAACTAAAAGAACGCAAACATAAACACAGGTATACTAAACGAACGCAAACATAAACACATGTATACTAAAATAACGCATACATAATTACAGGTTAACTAAAAGAACGCAAACATAAACACAGGTATACTAAAATAACGCATACATAATTAGAGGGAAACTAAAAGAACGCAAACATAAACATAGGTAAACTAAAAGAATGCATACATAAACACAGGTAAACTAAAATAACGCATACATAATCACAGGTTAACTAAAATAACGTATACATAATGACAGGTTAACTAAAAGAACGCCAAAGGAACTAATCACAAACCCTTAGAATAGAAAAGTAGGCATATATTTACTTTTATAGTCTATGTTTACAGTTACACACGCCTACTTTTTCATAAAAAGAGTTTTTGACAAGTTCCTGTGAAGAACGCATGCATAAACACAGGTAAACTAAAATAACGCATACCTAAACACAGGTTAACAAAAAGAACGCGTACATAATCACAGATAAACTTAAATAATGCATACATTAACACAGGTAAACTCAAATAACGCATACATAAACGCAGGTATACTAAAATAACGCATACATAAACACAGATATACCAAAATAATGCATACATAATTACAGGTAAACTAAAACAACGCATACATAAACTCAGATAAACTAAAATGACACAAACATGAACACAGGTAAACTAAAATAACACATTTACATGAACACGGGTAAACTACAAGAACGCATACATAAACACAGGTAAAATCATATAGCGCATACATAAAACAGGTAAACTTGAACAACTCATACATAAACACAGATAAACTAAAAAGACACAAACATGAACACAGGTAAACTAAAAAAAACGCATACATAAACACTTGTAAACTTAAATAACGCATATACATGAACACAGGTAAACTTAAATAACACATATACATGAACACAGGTAAACTACAAGAACGCATACATAAACACAGGTAAACTCAAATAGCGCATACATAAAAACAGGTAAAAGTAAACAACGCATACATAACACAGATAAACTAAAAAGACTCAAAAAAGAACACAGGTAAACTAAAAAACGCATACATAATCAAAGGTAAACTAAAAATACGTATACATGTACACAGGTAAACTACAAGAACCCATACATAAACACAGGTAAACTAAAATAACACATACATAAACACAGGTAAACTAAAATAACGCATATATGAACACAGGTTAACTAAAATAACGCATACATAAACACAGAAAGACTAAAAAGACACATACATGAACACAGGTAGACTTAAATGACACATACATGAACACAGGTAAACATAAATAACGCATACATAAACACAGGTAAACTAAAATAACGCATACATAAACACAGGTTAACTAAATTAGCGCATACATAAACATAGGTAAACTAAAAAGACACATACATAAACACAGGTAAACTAAATTAGCGCTTACATAAACACAGGTAAACTAAAAGGACACATGCATACACGCAAGTAAACTAAAAGACTCGTACACAATAAGCAGAGGTAAACTAAAAGATACATACATGTGAACTTCTACGACCTCTAAGTAATGATCCTCAATTCATTCAATGCATTTACCGTTACAGTCACGCCTCAAAGCGTTTTGTAGACGTATACTTTTGATTCAACGATAGATGAGAATCGTTGTAAACAAAAAATTATGAACGAATCCATTTAATGGGTACTTTATAAAGGTAAATATCATTAACTGCAGTATAATATACACCGTAATTTACCTGTTTCTATTAAGAATAGTATAATCCTATCATCATGCATCTTTGAACCATCTGTATAAGCACAGGTAAAATATAAAAAAAAAGTCATACATAAACATAGGTAAACTAAAATAACATACATAAACACAGGTAAGCAAAAGAGACACACATACATAAACAGAGGTAAACTAAATAAAGACCCATACATAAACACATATAATCTAAAAGACCTATACACGAACACAGGTAAACTAAAATAAATTGGCACATACATAAACACAGGTTAACTAAAAAGACATATACATTAACACAGGCAAGTTAAAAAGACACACATACACAAGAGGTAAACTTAAGACCCTTACATAAACGCATAAAAACTTAAAAGACGCATACATAAACACAAGTAAACTAAAAGGATACCTACATAAACACGTAAACGAAGAGGCACATACATAAACACAGGTAAACATTAACATGCGTATACTAAAATGCACATACATAAACACAGGTAAACTAAAAGACACATACGTAAACACAGCTAAACTAAAAAGACAGATGCATAAATACAGGTTAGCTAAAAAGACAAGTACAGAAATAGAGCTAAACTAAAATAAAACATATACATAAACACAGGTAAACTAAAATATACATAATACAGGCAAATTAAAAAGACATACATAAACACAGGTCATACATAAACAGGGCTATAAAAATGTAGATTGGCTACAAATATTAGTGCACTCTATGTAGTTCGAAAACTATATATTTGCAAAAGAGTGAAATTCGATCAGCTTTTGGATTTCCAAATATGGCTTTTATTATTCCTTCACACTTTAGAAATACGCCATATCTAAATACAGAACAACTTCTTGGTACACCTGTTTGGCCAAAACCTTGGCTAAATTATATTTCATTTGGCTGCAACTTTTACCATTTGGCTAAAGTGTTGGCCACATCTAATTCTTAGGTATGATTAGCCATGTAAACTAAATGCCACATACATTAACACAGATAAACTAAAAGGACACATTCATAAACACAGGTAAACTAAATTACGCATACATAAACACAGGTAAACTAAAATACACATACACAAACACAGGTAAAATAAAAGGCAAATACATAAACACATATAGACTAAAAGACACTTACATTAACTCGGGTAAACTAAAAGACACATACACAAGCACATGTAAACTGAAAGACACATACATGAACACAGGTAAACTTTAAAGACACATACATAAACACAGGTAAACTAAAAGATTCATACATAAACACAGATAAACTAAAAGACACATATATAAACACAGGTAAACTTTAAAGACACATACATAAACACAGGTAAACTTTAAAGATACATACATAAACACATGTAAACTTTAAAGATACATACATAAACACAGGTAAACTTTAAAGACACATACATAAACACAGGTAAACTGCAAAGACACATACATAAACACAGGTAAACTGCAAAGACACATACATAAACACAGGTAAACTTTAAAGATACATACATAAACACATGTAAACTTTAAAGACACATACATAAACACAGGTAAACTTTAAAGACACATACATAAACACAGGTAAACTGCAAAGACATATACATAAACACAGGTAAACTGCAAAGACACATACATAAACACAGGTAAACTTTAAAGACAAATACATAAACACAGGTAAACTGCAAAGACACATACATAAACACAGGTAAACTGCAAAGACACATACATAAACACAGGTAAACTTTAAAGACACATACATAAACACAGGTAAACTGCAAAGACACATACATAAACACAGGTAAACTTAAAGACACATACATAAACACAGGTAAACTTTAAAGACACATACATAAACACAGGTAAACTGCAAAGACACATACATCAACACAGGTAAACTGCAAAGACAAATACATAAATACAGGTAAACTTTAAAGACACATACATAAACACAGGTAAACTGCAAAGACACATACATAAACACAGGTAAACTGCAAAGACACATACATAAACACAGGTAAACTGCAAAGACACATACATAAACACAGGTAAACTGCAAAGACACATACATAAACACAGGTAAACTGCAAAGACACATACATAAACACAGGTAAACTGCAAAGAAACATACATAAACACAGGTAAACTGCAAAAACACATACATAAACACAGGTAAACTGCAAAGATACATACATAAACACAGGTAAACTGCAAAGACACATGCATAATCACAGGGAAGTTAAAGAATACATACATAAGCACAGGTAAACTACACATACACATACATAAACACAGATAAACTAAAAAGGCACATACATAAACACAGGTAGACGAAAAAACACCTACATAAACACAGGTAAACCAAAAGACACATACATAAACACAGGTAAACTAAAAGACACATACATAAACACAGGTAAACTTTAAAAGACACATGCATTATCACAGGGAAGATAAAGGACACATACATAAGCACATGTAAACTAAAAAGACGCACATAAATGCAGGTAGACTAAAAAGACACAAACATAAACACAGTTAAACTAAAATGACATTTGTACATATGTACTGGAACACTGTAACCAAAATAGCCAACTAGCTCTTTTTCAGCAGGATGGTTGTCACACTAGAAACAATCAAATGATGACATCACAAATCCAAAGCTAATCAGGAAACCTAAAACACAATGATACAACTACGAAACTACCAATTTGGCAATATATTCCAATGAAACGTCTCAAGTACTCGTACATTAAAACTTGTTCATTTCTACATGCTTATTTCAATGAAACAATGAAATTGCTTTAGATTTAAAAAAAAACTTAGGGTGAAATACCATTTAAAGAAGACATATGCTGTAGGTACACATTGGAATTGCCTCTATCAGGCAATTCCAATGTGTACCAACGACATATGCAAGTAAAATAAGGAATACTAACTATCATGAAGTTTACACTTGAATCGTCATGTCCATTGTCTTTGCCTCTTTTAGTTAAACCTCTCAAATTACCAAGCACTATTGAAATCCCTGTCACTATACCACAAATTGTACTACCTATTTACTGATAGTTGTGCGTTTGTATTTTGACGAAAAAGCTGCATGAAGGTTTACGACTACCATGGACCTCAGCTTTCGATAGCTGCGACTGTTAGTCATAGCTTGTCAACTGTTATGCAGTATACTAAATGGCATGAAAATTTTAATACTTTCGCATTTATAACATATACTAGCATCAGCTTAAGCCGAAAAAGGTCTTGTAATGTTATAAAACTTTTTTTTCATGATTTATGCTCAACTCAAGTGAGCATGAAATTCCAACTGCTTCAAAAAACTTTTGTCAAGTTAAACGGAATTCCTTTTTTCTCTTGAAATTATCTAATGTTCAGCCCTTTATTTACCCTGACGAACGCCTTAAATGAGGCGATACTGACCAGCTGCCGCCACCGTTTACGGTAGCCCAATTAAAAGGCAAATCATATCACTATTTAAAATCAAGCAAAAACAAAAGTGGGTCATGTTTCACCTTCCACCACGTGTGACAGTTTAGCCAATAATTATCGTTTTCAGGTCTGGATTATCAGATTACTTGCTTTCAATCAACAACGGCGCAAGCTGCTTCGTTGTCGTTATCTGAGCATCATTTAACGTTTTCCATGCAAAAAAACTACGTGGCATTGACATAAAGCTTAAATTCACTTGTGGCAACATATTTTCTCTATGATTTTTACGTACATGTATAACACTTTAAGTTAAGTACAAAAACTGTTTCTAGTTTCCTATAAGATTCTATTAAACTGGGACATCGACTGCAATTTCTACTTGTGATGTCCTGAAATAGCCATGAAAACTAACATTGAGATGAAAATTTCATGAAATTCGAATGAAGCACATCTCAATACAGTAGTTGGTAAAAGTTCAAAATTTTGATCTAAGTTGCATACTTTGTGCACCTATTATTCAACAAGTGCAAACGAAATTGTAATTGCACCTTGAAGTCACACAATATGCATTTTTGGTAACATGAAATTGCATTAGTCTCTGTGGAATTACTTTTGGTCCTGTAATGTGGTTTCGTCAAATATGCCAGTTCATGAGTTTTAGGTATTTATGTTGAGTTGTTGTACTAGTCGATTTCCGTTTTAAGGGTTGTTGGGTAGTATTTTTCATTTTATTCAACTGTTAATAGAACATTCTGTATTCAAATAGTGGAGACACTGATCAGAAACCGCGTTCTGCAGCGTCTCGTCTGGTTCTGCATTGTTCGCATATGTTCCACAAAAAGGACGCAATGATTATATGGGTTTAAGACAACGGTTAGTGAAACCGCCATCATAGTAAATGGTAGACTATTCCTGTCCTTAACAGTGTTGTGCATGAAATATGAAACATGTGCATCACTGGAACTATGGCATTGAAACTGATCGTGTCTTGTAATAGGTACTGTCTGCACTAAATATTTGCGGCATCAAATATTGGCACTTTAAAAGACTGACATATTGGTATAGTTTCATTTTGGTGGTTACTCAATTTGATGCCCTTTATTCAAAGTTATTTTCCATTATCATAGGGGCTACTTTAAATGGAAAGAATGTGCTCCCTATGGGAAGCAAATTCTTTCCTTTTATAGTAGTCCCTTTTAAGACGGAGTTTTCTCAACGTGGAAACATGCTCTACCGTTCAAAAGTTGGTTTATCGATACAGATACCAGTATACTAGTATCAGTAATTGTATTTTATGGTCTCATATTTTGACGTATATGTTTACGCCGCCAATAGCAGAAAATAAAAAAATACTCCAAATATGAGCGTTTTACAGTATTTGGCCACATGTCGCAGAATTACCCCCATGTTTATTAGTTTATAAGCAAAATTATATACCCAACAAGCAAAGATTATAGAAACATCTGCTTCACTTACAACGCTGTCTTAAATTTTTGCATTACGCCATGAAAGTTCGACACTGCGTTTCTTGATTTCATATAAGATACGAAATAGATCAGCTGGATTTCCATTTGACGCACATGAATGGTTGATTGCGACAACACCTTGGCCAAAAAGAGAATTGGAGTAGATTTTACGGTTTCACCTTTTCCATGAAAGTTTACGACAATGAAGAGTTTGCGTGACAACTGTTTGCGGCGTATATTCGTGACGTTTGTGGGGACGATCCACAATAATTCCATAATTTAATAAGTGAAAGATATACGACAACAAAGCGACCTCTACATTCTTCTACCCGAGAAAGGCAACCGATATTCAACTTAAGGAGCCATTTACACCATTAGGCGCGGTATAGAAGTCACTCTAGGTGAAACCTAGTTCCACGTGAAAGGTATTCCTCCGCAACACAGGAAACCGAAATGTTATTGTAGAGATCTGTAAAGATTATGATCAGTCTGCGCAATTTGCGCAGGCTGATCAGAATCTTTACTGATCTCTGAACAAGTGAGCAAAATGAAGAAGCAAATTGGTTTATAGAAATTCTAAATATAATGCAAAAGGACCTATTTTTCTTTGCGTTCTTCGCAAACTGTAGTGTTGCTTTTCGCGGTTGCCCTCTTGAATGTTTCTTTTCGTTTCATTAAGATTTCTGGCGCTGTGGACTCATCCTATACCGGATGACAGAGCACCACACAATAGATACTATGGACAGGCAAGAGCAGACACACTTTCTTACATTTATCTGGGGTCAAGGGGCAGTGATTCAGCGGAGGAACCTAGAACCTAATCACACACATGTTCACTTGATCCGAGACAATTGTCGTGTGATATATAGTCGAATCGCATTCTGTTTGTCAATTTTGAAAAGTTTTATGACGTTTTTAGAAAGTAATTCGCGTAATTTCTATTTGATGAGCCTTTTAAGACAGATAACGACTGCCATTTCAGTAGAGGATCCTTCTATTTCATTGGTCAAATAAAATGAACTGTAAGTCAATACAAAAGTCTATATGTCCTATTTTGTAAACAAGCTAGCAGGCAGACCGCCCAAGACAACATGGGGACTTCATATTGTTTTGCTATATCTAGTACATTACAATCTGGTAAAACATTATACGAGGGTCATGTTTTATGTTCGTAGAATCTGGCTGTATCTCTATAAATATAGAAATATACGGTGCCATAAGTATATTTATATTGAAAGGTCTATCTTCTGTCTATCAACTGATATAAATTTTACATCACTAGCGCTTAGTTCGGTCAAGATATATAGCTTTGAATAGGACATAGTAAAGGGCACTGGCCGAAATATATGTAATTTTAACCACGCAGCCATTAGGAAATTAGACGATGTTAAGTTCCATTCGCTATGGTGATAAAAGCATTTTTCAAGCCAATTTTTCTTTTGCACCATTCAAATTAATTATTCAAACGCTAATCGTAGAAAAGTGCAGCAAAACTATACACATATTGATTCATCTTCTATAGCCATTTTAAACACACATCAATATTCAAAATAATCACAGTCAAGTGCTAGTTATTATATATGTAAAAATTACGATTATGAATATTTTTATAGTTTCTTCTTTTGCATAGCACATTATTTACTCAATCATTCTTTAGCAGTTATATTGATGTATCGATTAAAGCGTGTACCTTCCGGAACTGTCATACCCCCATGTTATAAAAGTGGGTGGGGTAAATCAACCCCGCGTAGAAAAAACAATAATAACCAGGTCTGCATAAATATTTTTATTTCAGTACTTCCAATACCTGTTAAGAGGCACAAAAACAGTTTTCATTTGTTTTCTAAGTAACGCTCCATGACGTCATTTATGTACAAAATAAGGAATTTTAGCACTCCCTAGGCTATTTATTCTGCAGTTCATTTCTAAAAAAACAAAAGTATTAACTTTGTTTTGAGAAGAAAGTTACCATAACACTCCCACCTACCATATAAACAAGAAAAAATATAACAATACTTTACAGCTAACACATTAAGCCACATTCAAATGCCCGTATCCAACTTCCACTTGTGTCAACTTTTTACAATAAAAGTTTATATGCCTACTGTACAATTAGCTGAGGTTCCAAATAAATCTTCCATATCTAATAATTGTTGCGTATATGCTATAAAGGTCATGTAATATTGTAGCACTAAGTGTCCTTTATCTGCAGCCAAATTTTCAGAAGCTGTGTATGGCTATGGACCCATTTTCATGCATTTTTACTAACGTTCTGTCAGAGACAAAGGCAATAAATGCCATATTTCTGACACATTTCCAGTGTTCGATACATAGGTATGTCTTTGCCTCTTGGAAGTCATTAAAGTAATGCATTTTGAAATAATTTTACCTTGCATGTATTGATAAAAGCTCAATCTTTCCAAATATATACATGATGTATGCATTTACTTTCGCTGTTTTCATTAAATCTACCACTCTACTAAACTGGCTCCAGTCCTTAAAACAACTTTTCATCAATGTGTCACAGCCATTCTTACTCTGATGGCTCTGTTTTTTTAAAACAGAGCCATCAGAGTAAGACTGGCTACAAGTATATGTTGTGACACAGTGATGAAAAATTGTTTTAAGGACTGGAGCCAGTCTACCACTCTACGAACATAACAAACGTCTCTCGTATATATTTGATCAGGATTAAAATTGATTAAAATTGATGGGAGACATACATGTGTTTGTGATACTGAGATTCCAAGTCCATCTACTAGTATACTATAATAATCTAACATGAATGTGGGGTTGGGATAGCTTTTTTGAAAGTTCGTCCCAAGGATCACCGACTTGCATTGGGTTCCCCCAGGGATAGTCTTAAAAGGCCCATCACTTGGTGATGCTACAAACCAATCATGGGTGCCAGAGCGACAGGGGGAAATCGCAAGTGTTACATGTTATGTTCCATAGGAAAAAGCATTATATTAGGTCAGTCTGGGGAAAATTGGACACTCCTTTGCCTTAAACGATTGGACCACTCTGTAAAATAAGTTTAGGACGTCAAAATTTTTGTCAGTTGGGCTTAGGCCGAAGATCAAATCCTGCCAAGTTGGGTCAATATATGTGGGCATTTCCTTTGAACCAAATTGTTGACGACTGCCAGTCATTGAGCACAAAAACACACCATAAGCACGTTATGGTCAGGTGGGCTAAAATACATAAAAAAGTTTTGATTGGCCTATACTTTGAATTGTTAAACTACTTCGACAGTTAGAAATGAGGATAGTATGTTATTGTACCAATTTCATTTTCATTACTCCTTTTTATGGGGCTCATGTGGATGGTGTGTACTACAAAACTGCTCGAATACGCATGTTTGATGAGCAAAATGCTTCATTTTCATGCATAATAAACCAAAACACCTTCCGAGCCTCGAATTGTGGCGGACTCTCTCGAATGCTTCCGATGGTTGATTTGTGGCAGACCGAGGGAGCCCCCAGTAACAGACTCGAAGCTTTTGGATTCAGTTGAAATAGGTCACATTCAGTAAAGAGTCTCAGCTATTTAGCTGTTTGTAAAAAGGAAGGTTTTAAAAAATTTCAACTTTTTGTTTCTGTTTCACTTCGTTATCATCATACAATAGAAAAACTTTTCGATAAAAATCTTAAGATGAATTCCTTGGCTTTGTAAAATCCGTAGTTTAGAAAAATGATATGAGAACGAGAGGTTGGTCCAGATAAGCATCCAAATAAAGCGTTAACTTGTGAATACCTCATATCTGTTAACCCAATTTATGCCTAATGAAACTTCCCACCTTTATCAATTGAACGAATCCATTTCAAATTTAAGGGCTGTTGGGTAGTAAATTTCAATTCCATTCAAATTTTAAAAGTACATTCTGAAAGCAAATACTGAAGAACCAGATCAGACGCCGCGTTTTGCGGCGTCTGATCTGCTTCTGTTCCGTTTGCCAATGTCCCATAAAAAGGACGCTAAGCTTAAATGGGTTAATCTAAATCTATGTTTAAGGTACTCAAAGGAACTGTTTCATTGAGACGGTTCTGTTGGGTACCCACAACATATGTTTTGTAGAGGAATAAGAAAATTAATCCATATAAGACTGAAGTCCATTTTTGGGCTATGTGCGTACAAGCTCTACTGTTAAAATTTGAATAAAAATGAAAAAGAACAAGAAAAAGAAAAAAATGCAAATAGACTGACTTAATAAAGAAGGACTAGAGAGTCCATTTGACAATTATGGGCTAAACATTTCTAACTACCTGCTCTCATCTAGGGACCTGGAAGAGGGGTACATAAATCTCTATCTGTTGGACCCATCAAACCATACGTTGACCAGATGCACAAGCTTGAAAGGAGTGGCATAGCGTGTTACTTTAGAAAGTAGGGAGTTGTGTAACAGGATCCATGTTTAAAGGGCATAACTTTTCAGTTCGTCACTTTTCTTTGTAACTTTCGGCTATCGCAGATCAACTTTTGAAGGAAATAGAAACAGTTTCATTAATCCCTTTGTTTATTTTTAGCTAATTGTCACTCAATTGCGTGACAGGAAAATCTCAGTCGGGTACCAGTAAAAAAGCCTGCTCAGACGAAAAGTGTGCTAGGTAGGTTTTAACCCTTAATGCCCCAATCGCAACATGCTCAGTTGAAATATGTGCTAGGTAGGTTTTAACCCTTAATGCCCCAATCGCAACAAAAGCACTGCTTTTCTCGTCTGCTGAAACGTTTAAGAAGCCGCTATGGCAAACAGTGTGGAACCAGATCAGACTGCTCCTATTGGAGCAGTCTGTTCTGGGTCCACGCTGTTTGCTTCTATACTTAATTCATCAGTAATGTTAGGCAATTATTTGCAGCAGACGACTTCAGCAGACGTAATTTTTCAGATACATTTTTTCTTGGCGCTTTAATGGTAAATTTTTAGTGAGCTGATGGTAGTTCTGTTGTTGTTGGTTCATTGTTTCCAATGGCGTAGCCAGAAAGCTGAAAAAATACGCACATCAAATGGAGGCTACTGGATCAAACAGTGATTCTCTTCAATTGCGTCCCAACTTCTCTTAAAGGAACGAATTCGCTTCCTGGGGGAGCGAATTCTTTCCTTTAAGAGCAGTTCCTCACGGTTCTTATGGTATGGAAAATCACTTTTACCTTATCAGATGACCTCACTTGATTGTTACTGTTATTTTACGAACGTGCGTAACTACGCCAAAGGTTCCTCCCATTGGTTTGTGGGGGTTCTGTGTTTGGACCTTGTTCTGTTATGCATTATTTTCTGTCCTATTTAGTTTTGAATTCATCTTCACGACAAAGAGAGAGCCGGTTGCTTTACTTTATTTGACTTCCTGAAGTATGACGGTAAGTGTTCTGTCACTGCGGCTCTTCCTTACGATGTGTGTGATTGTTACATGTATTTCCTGATCATACTCACGTACTTTTTGGAGCAACTTTAGAATCTGTTCGCCACTTTATTTGTCCAATACTTACAGTACCTTGTATAAATTTAGATACATGTATGGCATACTTGCTACCAAACATAACCCAAGCCCTAACCTAACCCTAACCTTCACAATAGAATTTAAATCAAATGCATTACTTCCACGCATGTGTGTTCAAGCACGCCAGCAAATTGTGGCGGAGATATTCAAAAGTCTAGACCGAGCTTTAGTTTGGTACTGTGTGTTATATTTGGGTTCGGCAATTGGGTACGCTTTCCTTCTTTTACTGTAAGCATTGTATACTACTAAAAATAAGTAAGTAAGTAAAAAAAAGTAAAGTAAAACCACTTTACAAATCAGGAGCAAAAGATGAACTAAACAACTACAGGCCAATTTCCATATTTATTTACCTACACTTTCAAAAATAATTGAAAAGTGGGTTCATATGAAACTTAAGATAAGGGCCCAGGATATATTCATTGGTTGAAAACATATATCATAAAACGTTTAACTGTATACACTATATACATGTAAATGAATTATTTTCTCTATATCTTAGATAGTGAAAATAAACTGAAATTGATTAACAGAATCCTAAACAATACGTAGTATAAATAAATTATGGCATACAGGATAAATTCTTGATCCTTGTCATATTTTAACGTTATAGTTTGTCATACATTCTCATTTTTTTTGTGTTTGCGTCTCGGTGGTTTATGTCGCTTCCTCTGGTGACAGGGTTTGGTCTGTGAATGTGGCATTATCTGATCAAACTTACTTGACTGTCGGTGTAATCTTAAGAGCAAAAGGCAGCACTGCAGCAAAATTGCTGCTATCTTTATTTTTAGCAGCAAACTGGACCATTTTTTGCTGCTGTGGTACTGCTGCTAACTTCACTGAGCTATCATTAGATAAATGAGCCAGCCCTTGGGATTTTGGTACAAATTGCACATTATGCGTTTGACACGCGTAAACTATCTAGTAAGACTTGAGGCCTAAAGTTTAGGCTGGGCCTTCATCTATATCCTAATCCGTATGTGTGCGCAGGCTCGTCTGAGCATTCGCTGCTCGCATATGCGATTCTTTATAAGCTCAAATGCTATTGCAAATCCTGGCGATGAACTGGCTTTTTTTGGTCATTTATGAGATCGGAAAGTTTAAAGCTGCATACTCTGTAACTATGAACATTTTTCGAAAAAAAATATTTTCTTTTTAAATCATTTGTAAAAGTAGAATTAAGCTATGTTTTCACAATAAAAATGTTCAGTACAGCTGAAAACTGCATGGAAAAGTGAATTATCTTATCAAATAGGTGTATTTTTCTCTTGTTGGTAATTATTTGCGTCCCTCCAATAATTATAGACCGTTGAATTTTAACATAAATGCAGATGTTTTGATAGTGATAACTTGTTAAGATTTACGAAAATGGTAAAATGTTTACCTGAATTTGAGTATTTTTACTGTGTTCTTGAAAAATAAAAACATTATTTTTAAAATTAGAAGATCAAAAGTTACAGACTATGCAGCTTTAACGTTTGGCATTTGGTTGTGTTTTTGTAATTTCTTATGTGTATGCATATATGTATTATTATCAGAGATTTTTAACTTTTCTTTTCAAAAGTATTTCATTTGAAAACCAAAAACGCCATATCTAAAAAATGCACTGGAAATTGTAAATTGTAAATAAATCAAATTAAAAATGAAAATGGAAATTTAAAAGAAAATGATAATAAATAAATTAGAAAAAAATAACAACAACAGGTCATTATTCACCGAAGTTCGCTATATTTTGACTTTCTATGTGAAGGTTGCAAACCTTTCCTTTTTTTTCTTTCGTCCATCCTACCTATTTGTGGCAATAGTATCTCGTAATCTGATCCAAATTTGGTGGATGCTTATCAGGATTTGTCGCTAGAACAATAGTATTGTCACCGATGGTCGAAATCGAGATACACTATATTGTCAAAGTATGGGGTAGGTAGAAAGTCCCGCGCTTTTCTGTGTAATTCAAGACGCGGAAAGTGAAGGCAGGCAGGGGACACACAATGAGCCACCAATGCATTAACCTGTTTGACCTATTACCAAATCGAGCAAACATCGTGCGTAAAGGTGAGAGTGATGTTCAAAAAAGTATTTGAACAGAACATAATTATAGTAAACATCACGCATGCATTAATCATTTGTCTGTTAGTGCACGGTCTACTGATAACTTTTGAAAACATTTTTGGCCCAGATCAAATGTCGGGCATGATCTGGATACAAACTAGATACAAAAATAAAACAAAGAAAAGCACACGTTTGGTCACGATCTTTTTTGAACTTATTTTTAAAGAAAAAAAATAGGATTGTATTATGTCTTTTGTACAAGTGTGTACTTCGTACATGTAATCTTTTTGTGGTGAAATAAAACCAGGCGTGATTTGAATGTAAGTAAAAATTATAATCGTACCAATGCCAGTCAAAAGAAACGTGCATAGAATAGTGCTTTCTTCCTTTATTTTTTATTTTCCCCAAGCTGGGTATAGGTGGGGTGGATAGCATAAAAACACATTGCTCTTAGCTCTTAAATATTTATACAGATGACCTCTGACCACTGGTATGCACGAAATGTTTTCTTGAAGACAGTATAGCCGTTATAATGAGCATTTTTATCATACATACATAATCTAATAACACCCGATGTCATTAATACACACATTCATTAGAATCTTGCGGATAGAACAAAAATAATATTAAAAATAATAAAGAAAAGCGGTTAGCATCGAAAACAAGAAAATACAATTAGTCGAACTTTCCCAGTGAACCATACGTTTTGGTGACCAAGACGTCTTTTTTAAGTTTTGGTTTGGAAGACGTCTGTGAAACGTCTGCAGGACATCTCAAAAGCGTTTTGAAGACTAAATGCAAACGTGTTTGACGTCTTCAATTTGGAATCGCTTTTACCGTGACGCACACGTCTTGTGTAAAGAACGTCTGTCTCGGTCACGTTCAGGAATCACTAGCACACGTTTTTTTAAAACGAGTTCACTGCAGATTTATAATGTTTTGATATAGTTTAAACACAGTTTGAACACCAAGCAAAGACGTCATTGTTTTTGGATTACCATCACGTCTTAAACACGAATTAAAACGTTATAAAACATCCCCATGCAAGGGTTTCGTTAGGTCTTCATCGCGATTTGAAAACTAAATGCGAACGTATTTGACGTCTTCAATTTGTAACGCTTTGTGAGTGACGAACACGTGTTATATGGAAACGTCTTCAATATTGTTAGTCGAAACGTCTCCATCGCGTTCATGGTACGTATATAGAAAGACAGTTACAACTTTTAAAACGTTTTCCTTACAGATTTACAATGTACCACGGCAGGTATGGGGTTACAAAAACGTCTTGAACACTAAACAAAACGTTACAAAAACGTGTTCATGTAGGGTTTTTAATTAGTCTTTTGCACGTTTTGAAAATGAAATTTAAAGGTTCTGGATGTTTTCAAAATGTGACGCTTTTGGGGTGACGATCTAGCCTTAAACACGTTTTACCCGGGAACATCTTCGTCACGTTTAGATGACGTCGAATGGTTCACTGGGTTGCTATTAACAAAACATGAGAATACAATTAAAAAATGCATACAAAAAGCATGCAAAATTACCCAGCATGCAAACACTCAACTATCAATTTGAAAAGTGTTTAATATCGACTTTTTTCCCGCAATTCTCGACAATTGCCGTCTACTCTCTCATCTGCTCATGTTCATTGAAAGTCTTTAAATCAAACAATATTGACCCTAATTAGACTGCATCTGATTATTGTCCATATTGTTTGTTTCCATCATGTAAAACAATTCTGGAGTGCATTTGAATATATGCAGCAGACGATATTTTATGCCAAAAATGATGGCAGGATTCCATGGTCAAATTTTTCATGAGTGCATTTGAATATTTTCGACAAAAAATTATTCAGGATAAGGGGGACTTTGATATTGTATATTACCGCGAGACCCGGGGATTATTTTAAAACTGAAGCGCTCTGTATATGTCCTGATGATTGAACATATAGACACCTGTAACCGAACCCCCACATGTTAACGGTGAAACGCATATCTCAGCCATGAATTAATTGCTCTGCTAAACAGAGATTGTGCCGATAGCCAGGTGTGCGGATCTCCTCACGTCTTCCAACTGAGTCAAAAATGATAGAAAAAAAATGAAAGAAGAAAAACGATAAAAAAAATACCACGTGAGCATTTCCATCAAATATGCAGCACCGGCAGTGGCTCGGTGCTAGAGTGCTAGACTTGACTGGATAGAGGAGTCGCTGGTTCGAGCCCCCGTTCGACGGTCTCAAACTCTTTACCTACTAGTGTCGTCTGCTGATAACATATGCAACAATTTGGACACAGATCAGGCCTGACAAAACGTCGGGCTTGATATGGATCCAAACTGATAAACACTCTAATTGTAATCCTGATATAATTTTTCGTAAAAGATGATTTTGCAAAAAAAAAAAAATCAGCAGACGACAACAACAAAAACATGCAAAATTACCTAGTAATGGCACGCTTTGAGCCCTCGGTGTGTTCATATGAGCTAGAAGAGAACAGAATAAAAAAAGAAAGCGTTATCAACACGGACGCCAACATGTGCAACATTCTCCCCATGAAGTGTCAAAAAGATTAGAGCAGTTTTTGTTTTCAATGTGGTAAATTGAAATGCAATGCAATGGAATAATCACGGGTGATCTGAATATTCGATATGACCAACTGCATGCATCCATGCCATGCAATACCTGTCTTATCAGAACAGTTAACCTTTAACTCATGTTTTTGTCGTCTGCAGATTTTTTTTCGAAATCGACTTTTTCGAAAAATTATTTCAGGAATACCATCAGGGTATCAAATAGTTTGGATCCAGAGCAGGCCCGACAAATCGTGTTTGCAAAAAATTTCAGCAGACGACACTAGGACACAAAGAGTTGAAGCACCATTCACGACTGCAGCAATCAAATGTTGCCACATCTTTTAAGATTTTGTTTTCGGGAGTATCTTCAGCTTCTAATGTTAGTGACTTCAACTATAGAAACCAAATTTTGACTGTTTATTTATTAAAGCAGGGTTATCGGTATCATACCCTTCGTAAAGCATTTTCTTACGCCACTCAGAATATATTTACCGGCCAAATCTTCGCCCAAGACTCTGCATTTTTGGCCTTTTTTGGCCTGAATATTCGTGATAGGCTCCACCCACTATGAATAATTCAATAAATAAACTTTCATGTTGGTACATAGAACAAAGACTGAATTATTTGTCTAGTCCGGTTGTGGCATAGCTTTCTGTCCGTTTTAAATGTAAGGCAGTGATTTTGTGGTTGTTTATTTGATGAATTGTTTGTTGTTGTATACAGTGTGTGTGTGTGTGTGTGTGTGTGTGTGCGTGCGTGCGTGCGTGCGTGCGTGCGTGCGTGCGTGCGTGTGTGTGTGCGTGTGTGCTGGTTCCTTGTTTTGTGGTGTGGTTTTCTTAGAAAGAGAGAGCTGGCTGCTTCATTTAAATTTTGTTGCGGCTGTCTGTGTTCTGTGCCTCTTTCTAGCGGTGCCTTGGGTTGATCTGCAGTATGTGACTTACTTTTTGTAAATTATCTGCCAGTAGACATGTTCACAAGAGGCTAGCAGACAAATCACAAGCAATATAAAGCCTTATTTCGTTTCAAAGCAATGAACAGGTTATTTGTTACAATACTATTTGGTGGCTCCTTATGGGTTAACCCTAAAAGCGTCAATCATTACAAAACTCGTGTCGTCTGCAGAAATGTTTTAGACGCCTCTTTGACAAATAGTATAGACCCAGATGATACTGCTCCTAAGAGGATCAGTCTGATCTACATGTATGTTCATTCCGTTTTATATATACTTACATTTGTCAGAAAATGTTAGCAAATATATGTTGCAGTTGACTTATGATAATCCAAAGGACCCAGCTCGGTCGCATAGTCTGTTTCTCCTCGATTCATTTTTTTTATTTAGTCCCTAACTACACTGAAGGACTTTAAAAACGCAAAAATCGAAATTCATAAAATCAACAATTTTCTAATGTATCAATTTTATTGAGATTTGATAAAAACAAATATCAATATGTCAAGAAAACATGATTTAAATTTCATATCAAAATGATAAATAAGTTTAGAGCATCAGTCTATCAAAAGACAATACCCTTAGATTCTTAAGCTACAATTTGAAATCTGTCTTGAAATTGGGCATGATTTAAAGTTATTGTAATAAATCTTTTTATTAAAAATCTGAAACAAATTACCCTTGGAGCCCTGCTATTCGTCTGGCAGTATTGGTAGCCAGCCTGAACGGATATCGTCGATGTAAATATCGTCGATATAATCGACGTAAGTTGCCGTCAACATGTCGGTCGCCATACTTCTTAGTTGGCCATGTGAAATGATAAAATATTTTGCTTTATTGGTTCGTGGGGACGCCACGTGCAAAAATAGTAAATCACGGATGCGTAACTGGTGGTGGTTATTGTCTATAAAACCACCGGTTTTAGGTAAATATCGAGACAGAGTGTCGTTTCCGGCCGATTTAACTTGGTAAAGAAGACTAAAAATGTTCTGGGTTCAAAAAATCATAATTTTCATTTTTGCGTTATTAAAGTCCTTCAGTGTATTGCCCTGCTGTATTAATTAATATGGCACAATCATTTCTTTTTCCACAGTTAATTAACCGTTTGGTCCTGATTAGAAACCAGCCGTGTCTCGATCTACACGTTTTTAAAGCGGACATATCCGGGCTCAGCTGATACAGGGTTAATATAAAAATTACGTAACTTTTTCATAGGGCTTGCAAGTCCATGAAAAGAAAACGAACTGTGACATGTGATTTCCAACAATGTGGCATTTTGACAAGTGTAGACTAAGACGAGCCTGTGCAGCCCCATTTTAAGCTTAGAAACTCCAAATGATGTTCAGTAAGTAGTATACTCAAGCGACTGGCAAAGGCTCTGATCAGACTGCGCGTATGAGCAGGCTGATCTGAGCCTTTGCTAGTCGCACATACCACATTGTTGGAAGTGATCAATCCAAGGGAAATAACAAATACAGGATATGTTTACTCTAAACCATTTGCGTTTTGTACCATATTATTGTTCGATTTTCGACGTTTTGGTCATTGATAGACGAAACGTTTTCCAACGTTGACGTCGTCATATCCCGTATTTTCTTGACGTCATGAAAACAATGGTAAGAAGACGGAAAGACGACGTAATTTTCAGGAGTTATGGGGTTTTCAATGCTGTTGGTTTTGCTACTAGCATTTGCACACAGTTCTAACGCTGAAAGGTATGTTTGAGTTTTGTTCCTTTCCGGAAACCGTGTTCTTACCTTCATAGCAGTACATAATGTTATAAATTAAAAAAAAAAATTTTTTAAAAATGTCTTTAAACATGTTTACCTCATATTGTGCATTTGGCTATCAGCACGGATCGTGTAGAGAAAGGTTATGCTGTGTGTTTGTGTTGAACGTCTCACCAACAACTAAGGTCATATGGAGGCGGGGCCACGACTTAATGTCTCATCTGACAAACTGGAGAAACCGGGGATCGAACCTGTGACCAAAATATTACCATTGACGCATAAAATGTACTCGTAACGCAACATTAATTAGACAAACAGTCCCATATCATCTGTCATTTAATTGCTATGGGTGTGTGGTCGCAGTCCCATCATTTACCAGGCAGAAGCTCGCCTTTACAGCCATAGACTGCACCCAAAAGGCATATACACCCATTTCCATCGGGTAACTAGGCCTAGTCTCATTCTTATACGTATTGCATTGACATTTGTTCATAATGATAATGCCTGTATCATTTGTGACAAGTTATATGTATGTTTGTTTTGTTTGTTTGTTTTTGTTGCTTTACGTCCCATGTCAACAGCTATGGTCATTGCGGGACGGTCAGTTCACTATACCACACTTTTTCCTGGGCAGGCTTGAGCAAGCGGTTAACCAGTAATTTGTGCACATACTTTCGCTTGTAACTGACAACAACCCTTCTTGAATAAATCAACCCTTCTTGAATAAATCAGCGGAAGGGAGGAGAATGACCGTAGAAATTATTTCATGATCAATCTCCACGAAAGTATGGTACCGGGCCGGGATCGAACTCGCGACCCCTGGATCTGCAGTCAGACACGCATCTGTAGCCAGACACGTTACCGACTGCGCTACGCGGCCCGGTAAATATATGTATGTATGTTTGTGTTGCTTTATTGTGGATGTCTATATATGTGTTATTATGCCTTGTCAACACGAAAGAATATTGTATTTTGTCTAATACCCGCAAGGATCCTTGATTGGAAAATAAAACGTATTCTATTCTATTCTATTCGTATAAGACTCTACAAGGACGAGTACTTTAGAAGCAAATCAAATATAGTCAAAATCAGTAGTACCCGTAGACTGGTTCTCTCCCTTTAATAGCTTGTCAGCATATTAAGACAGGTAACTACTAAACGCCATTGCGTCTATTTATAGCATATACACTGACGTAGTAATGGAAAAATACGTAGTATTGGAAAATACCTGTAACGTCTTGAGTCCATCTGCGGTATTGAATAAAAATGCATTTGCGATTTTTAAACAACTGCTCCCAGCTAGCATCCCATCACGAGCCACTATCGGCCCGCCGACGAACCGTCACCTGCGGATGGTGGTTCGTTGGCGGGCCGATAGTGGCCCAATTGTACGTGCGGATTGGATTTTTTTTATAAAGTTTATTTTGTTCTAGAGGGGGTTAGGTGGTCCGGACCTTACCCCCCCATCCCCCTAAAAAATCACATGTTCTATGGGTTTCTATTGAAATAAGCATCCCCCGCCACCCGAAAATAAACAAAAAGACAGTTACCCCGCATCTAGTCAGACGCAACGCGGCCCGGTACAACTATTTTGTGGAATTTCAAATGTTCACAGGGGAAACACTTATGAGACGTTCAGTTTGCACCTACAAAACTCAATCCGTGACGGGGAAGTGGGCAATTACTTATTTCTAACCGATGTGCGGATCCAGAGGGGGATAGGTGGTCCGTACACCCCCCCCCCCCCCCAAAAAAAAAAAGAAAGAAAAATAAATAAATAAATAAATAAAAATAAATAATAATCACAAGTTCTTTAACTTTCGTTGGAAATAAGCATTTGCCCCCCCCCACCCCCATCTCCAAAAAAACAAAAAAAACAAAAAAAAACAAACAGTAGTCAGACATGTTACCGACTGCGCCGGCCGGTAAACCTTCTGAGACTTTCAGAAAACTCAATCCGTGACAGGGAAGTGGGCAATTACTTATTTCTTACCCATGCGCGAATCCAGAGAGGGATAGGTGGTCCGGACCCCCCCCCCCCCCCCCCCCGAAAAATCACAAGTTATATAGATTTCTATAGAAATAAGGATTTGCATCCCCCTACCCCCCCCCCCCCCCCCCCCCAAAAAAAATAATAATAATAAAAAGTTGCACCCCCCCCCCCCCCGATAAATGTTTCGACCCTTTTGAACCGTAAAAAAAATATAGTTGCAAAAAAACCCAACAAAAACACCCTTATCAGAGTTTTTTCTGTTATTTGAGTCTGGACGCCCCCGGCCCCTGTTTCTATCTGCGAGGAGAGTTTAGTTTAAACATATTTTATTGCCAAATTTTTATACAGCAATGGGGTTGGGTCACAAGTTCTCACAACCTTAGTTACGACCCTTCCCCTACAATCTAACATACATAAAAGCTAGTAAACATGGCTTAACATGTACATATACATATGAATACATGAATAACTACATATGAATACAAACCAAATTATTTAAGTTAAAGCAAAATAAACGAAGAAAAATATATGGTGAATAAATAAATAAATAAATAAATAAATAAATAAATAAATAAATAAATATAAAACTGCTATTATGAACTCCTTCATTTTGAAATGTTAAATTGTCAGGTCATCTGGTACAGGTTTCTAAGTATGTTTCAAAAAAGAGTCATAGAAGGCTATTAAAAGCGTTTTGAGACATGTATATACCTATGCACAGCCCTGAACAAGACCACATTAACTTCAGTATTCCAGTTTTCATTGCCGAGCCGTGTTTAATAATGAGAGAATGGTCGACATTGTTGCGTTGGTTCGATGTTGGTACAAGGTTGGTATGCGGCGACGCCCACATTTCCATCTGCGAGGAGAGGATGGAGGGGGGGGGGATACTATAATATTTTCATTCATACGTGGGCTCGCACCATTTTGGGGCTCAAAATTTTGAATTTCAATACCTTTGAGGGTTTTCAGAAAAATGAATATTTTTTGGGGTATGAAGATTTTGTGGATATCTTTTGGGGTCATCACAAAACACCAAAAAGTCAACCCCAAAAATGGTCCGGGCCTACGTATGTATGAAAATATCAAAGTACCCCCCCCCCCCCCCCTTTCTCACCCATGTGCGAGTATGCTTGGAATTCGTGAACAATATCAGCGGACGTCATATTTTGTGTTTGGGGTCACTACACAGATAGCAAAGATATGTTGGGCCCACGTTGGTAGTTGGTGGAAATGTGGGCGTCGCCGCATACCAACCTTGTACCAACATCGAACCAACGCAACAATGTCGACCATTCTCTCATTATTAAACACCACTATATTATTACAAAATCCTCTGTGCCTGTAGTATTCTGAATAATGTGTTTGGTGTTAAAAGAAGTTTATGTTTCCGGAGCACATGACATTGGACCAGCATTGCGAAGGAGATTTGTTTGATTTGATTCTTACGTCCCATCAACAATCTTTCAGTTATGTAGGGACGGGTCTTCCTGGGTTGAACCGGTACTAAGCTATGATTAATGTGTCTTGCTCAAGGACACAACGCAGTGACGCCTGTGAGGCTCGAGCCGCGGCCCCTCTGTCTCATGTTCATTAAATAAGCCAGGTTACGAGGAAAACTATCCATGCGCGGATCCAGAGGGGGTCGGGGCTCCGGGCCCAGCAAAATCACAAAGCTATAGGATTTATTTAGCAATACTCGTCTGGATCTACTTGAAAATCTCAAAGGCAAGCCAGAATTCAATGTTGGGCCATTAATTCGGCCGCTAGCGAAACGCCATTGAAATTGGCCGATGATGATACACCTTGAAAGGTATTTGGATTCTCACCATAAAAAAATTGTTAAAGATAAATTGGACTCCCTCTAACAACACTTTCTGGGTCCGTGGATACCTGTGTCGGGGATTTCCGATCGGATGGTGGTTACTCTGATATTTCGTAGCCTATGTGGACTCGGACCTTTCTTAAGGAGGGGGTCTAACTTTTTAATTTCAATTATTTTAGGGGGTTCAGATTGAATAAATATTTTATGGGATCTATGATAAAATTGTGGATATTTTAGGGGAGGGGGCGGGATGGTCATCATTCACAGTTAGGGAGCGTGGCGAAAAAGGAACGCATGTGCTCGACCCCCGTAATATGCGCGGATCCAGGAATTTTTTACAGGGGGGGGGGGGGGGGAGTCCAGACTGAGACGTTTTTTAGTCCTCAGCTTATTTTACAGAGGGGGGGGGGAGCATGGGATGGAAATGTATAGAACTCCCGTAAAACAAAAATCTGCTGTAGTCACGATGATCCACGGATGTATTAGTTTGTCTTCCTGGTGTCTCTTGATGGTTGTGTGTCTCTTCCTTGCAGTGCCATGGGTTTATCTGCTGTTTGTGATTGTGGTATTTCCTGATCATGCTCACATACTAATTTTAGGTAGTGAATACCCTTTCAACCTTCTTTACATGAACCACAAGACTGGTAACCTTGAAACATGGTTTGCATCATTGGATAGTAAGTGAGTATGAGCTGGCCCACATAGTCCACTTTCTGTGCCTTTTATATAGTAAAAAATTTAATTGAATTTGGGTCACACTGGATTCATATAATACCTGGACTATTTATGAACCTTTTCAACACCTTTACTTGTTAACAGACGCTTTTTCTGGAGCATGCGCAGGTTCTCTACTTGAAAAAATACCATATGCGGAAGAAAAAAAATCAGGTGAGTGGGATTCGATCTCTAGACCCTTACCCCGTTAAGCCAAAGCGCTACCACTTGCGCTATTTGGGCGGATACTATCATGCATTTACATCAAAATCTAATGACATTGAAAAAATTATTAAAATCGAAATTACCAATAACAGCAATGTTTGAAAGGCTTTGTATCGAAAAGAAAGTGCGGCAAATCTTCTCAGTTTTCAGTACATGTTCATTTCTCATTTTGATGTGCGAAATTGACCCAGGATGTAAACAGATGCTCTGTCTGGAGCATGCGCAGTCGGATGAGTGGGATTCTCTACTTGTAAATAAATAGGCGTTACCAGTCTTTATATGCGTAGCGGAAGTGGAGCTTTATCAACGACGGGAACCAGTCTATAGTACCCGGTAAAGCGCATTCTAGCCGGTTTCTGAAATATTTCCTGTAGAAATATGCTATTTTGTCTCGTTCCGTCCTTCTTTACACTACGCCACAATTGCGATTCAACTCCAACATTTTAAAAAAACAATAGAGGCTACTGCCACACACACACTTTCTTTACTGGAAAATGATGCCAAAGGGTGCATAATTTTGAATTTACAAAAATAGATCTATATAAAGAAGCATCTATCTACAGATATGATCTAAACCGAATAGAATAGAATAATATTTATTGCACAAATATACCCACTGTGTGAGATATAGCAACAATAGCAATACCTACAAATACATAAAATTAGTGATACAGAATTCAAACACTCATATATTCACACCTCTCTGACTCGTGCACAGCTTTAAATCAGTAGTTCGATATGTGGTTTGGAGCTCAATACGTTAGGGGAACTTTATCAGCTATGTAACTGAACAATCTTGAATAAATTTACCAACAGCTTTCAATAGATTCACCCATAAAGCTCAGCCAAAGTTAGTTGAGACCGGTAAGGCGCAGTCTAGCCTATAGGGGAACTTGGTCTCAACTGAGTCTTCGAGTATTTGCGCATATGCGATCAGTACCCATCTATCATGTGCTGTCCCTTTTCATGATTATTCTAGAAAAAAAATCAAGCTCTATACTTTACAGTCCTGTGGAGAAGGAGGATTCAGCTATACTAAACTGGATAGAGAATATTTTGCTGTTTCCTTGTTGCGTCACTGAAGAAGATAAAACTCCCCTGGACGAGCTTGCTGAAGCCAAGACTGACATATCGATATCCGTTCCTGATCCGCTTGAACAGTGTGATGGTGTTGCTAACTCACTTCTTGAAACCTTGTATGAGATGATTGAACAAGCAAAAGAGGCGATACTTGCCCTTGTTGACAAAGGTAAGGTGACATTAGCTGACTGAAGGAATACCGGTCACATCAAATAGTTTCAAAGTTTATTCAAAGCACTCAGTACATGTCAACATGTAATATGAGGTAATACATATTATTCATTTGTGACCTCTAGTCAATACTGAGAGGTCACAAATGAATAATATGTATTTTATAACCACAGGTTCAGGCATCTCATCCCTTGCGATGTCACTCGCCCAATAATTCACCTTCTTCTTCTATTCCAAAATTTTCTGAGCGGTAGATCTGCTAACGCCAGTGAGTGCTGCAGTCCTGTCCCATACCTGATTCAGTGACAGTTTCATTCCTGACATAACCTTTTTAAAAGCATCTATTTGACTTCACCACAGCTGGTGATTGGGACTGTGTGGCGGCGGTAGAACGTCTCCCTGCCCTTCACTATAGTGTAGATTTTATTTTCTTATCCTTTGGGATCATGGGATTCATTTGAGAACTTTGAAATTATTAGAGGGTCACTGATGAGGCCTAAATCACGCCTACCAAACGGTCAGATGCTCAGAGAACAACAATTCGAGTGTCTACCAGTTGAGATTTCGAGGAGCTAAAAAGGTAAACAAATGGTGCATGTTCTGTATATTTTAGTTAATATTTCTTGTCCTAGGAAGAGAATCGACAATCGGGGAATGTCATGCAACCTCTTACGGGTCCCTACGTTTATGGTGTAAATAGGAGGTCAGAGAATTTTCTCCTTTTGTCAGATTTACTTTTTGCGTGAGGAAGGTGTACCAGAAGCAGATATAAACGTGTAGAAATTCGTGTTATTTTGGGCTGTGTATTCAATTTTATGATGTGCTCGAAGGTGATATATACAGGCCTGATCAAGACTGAGATCGGCAACTGGAATTCTGATGGTTATTTTTATCGAGCTTGTGCAATATGCGAAAAATCTTGTTGGAAAGTCCCGGAAAAATCTAGTTGAGCATCAGATAATAAAAAATGATAAGAAAATCTAATAGCATCATTTGTCGTTTTTTTTTCGCACCCTATAGTCAAGATAACGCATTCAGTCTGTTACATGGGCCCATACCGACTTACTATTCCTGAAAAAAATGCCGAATAGCAAACTGTATGTAATAAAATATTTCTGCACGAATATAAAATCATATGAATGATCATATGCGACCGAAATGCACTAAAATACAGTTATAAAAAATTTTGAGGTTTGTTTTCGTCAAGAAATACCACTATTTCAGTTTTTTTATGGTTAACAGACTGAGTATGTTATCTTGTTTTTCGCACCCCATAGTCAAGATAACGCATTCAGTCTATTAACCATAAAAAAATCTGAAAAGTAACACTTTTCACAACATTATCAAATATTCCACAGAAACATTACCCATTTGTATGTTTGATTGTTTGAAGATGTTACTGACTGTCATGATTTAAGATGAATATTAGTCAAAAGTTGTGACAAAATCGGACTCGTAATAACATGTCAGCAGCTTAATCTAAGGAATTCGGCTATAAGCATGCACCTTAGGAACAAACTTTGTAATGCGCCGTACGCTGCATTTTCTGCTGTATTATTTGTGCCTTAGTCAGAAAAAAATGAGTTGGTAAAGCGTTCATTTATAAGTTTGTTTAAGTGTACATATGCATATATTGGTGCCCGTCAATGCCCACACAAGATATTGCGAAACTGAATGTACACTCACCCTACAAAGCCAGGAGCATGTAGCTTCCAATATGCACAACGGGCTAGTTCATTTTAATGGACTAGACATTGTGGTATTGGGGCATCTCTGGGCTAATTGAGAGCATAGTAAGTAAAGATTGGGCCGCGACGCGAGAAATCTATCTTCGTGGTTTCCAACCAGGCAGGTGGAATAAACCACATCCAATACCTCTCGAGGAAAGGAAATGCCGTTTTTGCACCTCTTTGGAGGACGAATTCCATTAATTTTCCTTTTCGAATGCAAATTACACGATGGTATAAGGAAAACTTATATTCCAAGATATTATTGGAATAGACCAAACACTCCAAAACTAACTGAATTATTTAATACAAAGAATAAAAAGTTATTAACGAATCTAGGTATTAATTTATATTTATAAAACATTTAAATTCAGAGGTGAACAGGTAATTTCAAATAAGGTAATACTAATTGGTTACAAACGAAGTTAGGATTGGTTTATTTAGCAGTAGCTTAAGAAGATACACACGTGTGGACACACACAGGGCCGAGACAGAATGCTGCATGCTTGCAGTCAGCAGGGATAAGATACCTGCAGACTGCATGCATACATGTATACAGGCATGAATGTGTGTGTATACCCGAGTGTATGTATGTTGCATATTTCTCAACATTTTTAATCTTCTCATGAATACAGTATCGATACATCAACTTATTGAGCGCATGGTAGAGATATTACACAGTTGTACATCCATTTGTGTAACCATAAAATACCACATTCATTTGATCATTGTGATTGCATTGTATTTAGATTGTATGCTAAGTTATAGAGTACTCATGGGCCAAATTTGGCTTATTGTGCTATATTTCTGAATAAACTATATGGAAACTAAACTTCATCTACGTCATCCATACTTTGTGATTGAGAGCAGCGATGGCTCTTGTAAGTCTGATCGCCTGGGCCATCGTTTCTCGACAATGCCATAAGTACCAAGATATTTATAAGAAAGTGCTTCAAAAAGGTTAATGTCATTTTCTCCTTTCAGTGTCCCACCAGTGCGGGCAACTGGTCGACTACACCTGGGAGCTGATCATTCATATCTTCGAGCAAAGTAAGGCAGTCTTTGATATACTGCTTGACAGGTTTGTCTATGTTCGAGACCTGCTTCAAGAGGCTGTGAATGAAGCCATACGTCTAGCCGTAGAGGCATTCAACAGTATACCGTGCGAGTGGGCCCTAGCCGAGAACGTAAGCATACCCTTTATCTCTTTGCATGCGTGGTAATTTTTCATGCTTTTTTGTCGTCTGCTGATTTTTTTTTTCAAAATCAACTTTTTGAACAGGGTCTGCACAAGGGTTGTGATAAAACGCCATGTATTAAAATCGATAAACAACTGGTGGTTTGTATGTTTAGGAAATCCATTTAACAACTTTGCGTTCATAATGACATACTACTCTAGACGTTTTCATGCCAAAATGCGATTTCAAAGTAATTGTAATCTCATGTGCTAAATAGAATCTAACATTTTCGTGCTCTTGTATTATTTTATCTATACTCAGAAAAAAAAATTGAGGGTATCAAAATTATTGTGACTATAAATAATTTCCAAACAAAGTATTTCCGTAGCTGGTAGAACTACCAGTATGCAATTCAGCAAAATGCAAAATAAAATTTACGGGTCATTGGTTATGATACAGTACCACACCAAATGTACCAACCCTCTTTATCCAAAGTTCACGCGCAAAAAATTTAGCTTGTATAATTTTTGCTGCAACCTTTACCTGGATTATGTTCTAATTCCGACCACAGACAAGTGTTCACACCCATTCGTCAGTAATTGCACCTAATAACGTGACAACTTCTTCAACAAAAATGCACAGATATGGCATACCCCAGCCAATATGAGAACAAATTGGAAGTAAACATTGAAAACAACTACAAAATTAGGTTTCATACTTTTGGCTGAGAGCCAGCAATGATTTCGAGCCAGTCATGGAATACAAACGATAAAAATGGGTTTCAAACATTTTTGAATGTTTGTGACTTTTCAGTATAGAGGGTAGCACTATTTGGACCTGCACTGTACTTTAATCATTGAAACGTGGCTTAAATCAAACATTCATTTTGATTGTAGATAACTGGAACAATGACATGCATACATGATTAGTTCAGTTTTTATTATATTGAATGTTAGAGATTGAACTGAATCTAAATATCCTTTAATTGTTTTTCTTAGTATATCAAACTCGTTGCGAAAAAAAGATTAAACACTTGGCAGTTCTCGCATTTATCTACTTTGCTCAACTCGTGTAATAAATTCAATGAAACATGAGCGCTCATGTTAGATCCTCTATATCTTGTCTTTCAGACTCTGCTTCACAAGTTCAAGGCCGTAGCTGATATGTTTCTAGGGGATATAAACTGGTATATGTTTGGAACTTTATTATCCTTCGCCGCCATCCTCATTATACAACTCATCCGGAGAAAGGGTAAGTTTGACATCATGCGTATTAGGCTATTTTTAGATCACGACATCATTTTCTATTTTAAGACAACATTGAAAAACATCAAGAAAAAATTAAGTTAAGTTTTCAATACTTTTGAAAATATTATGGAAATTGGAGCATTTGCTCTAAAAAAGCAAATGCTTCATTTTCCATAATATTTTCAAATACATGATAAAGAGAAAATGCTCCATTTTCCATAATATTTTCAAATACATGATATTTCAAAGGCGTCAAATGCGTTATTATGCAGTTTATGGTTAAACGTTGATTTTGGGTGCTCAAAAGAGCCTGCAAATTGAGACGGATCTTTTGAGCACCAGCAGCATTTGTTTTGTTTTTTGTTTTTTAATTACACAATCTTATCTCGATGCCTGCATCATTTAACCCAAGTATGCAAACAGAACAGTCCACCTTTGTAATATTTTTAATTATCATTGAAATATATTCAATGATAAATATTGAATAATATTGTATTTTAAATAAAGTGTATTTTGTTTATAAAATTCTTAAGTACTCCCGAAAAATTGAGCAAATTTCAAAAGACCATCGTTTTTTTTTCAATTAAAATGTTGCATAGTTTAACCAAAGATATTGTCTAATTTGCTTTGAGTTAGATTTTTAATTGTTTTAGATTTTTTGAAATAAACAACTCTTCTTCAGGAAATTAACATTATGCCTATGGAAATAAAACTGAAATGGGGCTTGACTTATTTTGACCAATTTACATGATACTTTATCATATGTCCTCGCGTCTGGGAGTGAAATAACGCCATGCAACCACTAATGGTTTACATATCTTCGGGAAACGTTATGACGTCCATATAACGTTTTAACGGAAGAAATGAGATTTCAAAGTAATCTTAATATCATTTGATAAATAGAATCTAACATTCGTGGTCATGCATTATTGAATTTATTAAACTCACTGAGAAAAAGATAAAATGCTCGGCAAGCCTCGCATTTTATCTCTTTTCCCCAACTCGTTTAATAATTTCAATAAAACATGAGCACTCACGTAAGACCCTATATTTATCACTCAACCCACTTGTCCAAAATATAGTTATCAGACATTTTAAGCGCATTGTTACAGTAGGCATGGTAGTAATGTAGGTTTATATCTATAGATGTGTGCTTAATTGTATATTGCTCTATTTACTGGTCTGATATCAGTCTATCCCACAATGTTTACACAACCGTTTTCACTGAAATTCCAGTGTCAGCAGCAAAGCAAAGGCGTCATATCACACAAGCAACGAACCAGCAACTTACAGCCTTTCAAAACAGAAGAAACATAATGACCATGGCTGATTCACCTGCTATTTCTAAAGACATCCAGAAAAGTAGAACGAAAACATCCAATTCACCAGGGATACCAGTGACACAACCGCTGAACAGAAGTCCTGATTTACATTCTTATTCACCACCAAAACAGACAGAAAAACCAAAACACACTAGAGCTCATCTCAATTCACCAGTCAAACCAAAGGCAAATCTTGAGGCTCATGGCGGCAGCAAGGGTGCAACATCACCAAAACAGACTACTCCATCTCCAGGGCACAGAGTTGATGAACTGACAAAGAGACCATCTAGTGAAATCCATGTAGCCACTGACACGGATGATCTCATGGCCCCCAGTCCAAAAGATAAACATTCACCAAAACATAGTGAGAACAGATCTACTGCAAGCCCTGTTTGGATAAGGTATGGATCATCCCCAAGTCGACGAGAACCAGCAGACGCCAGGGGCAGGAGAGCTAGTCCACTGTGGATCAGACGAGTATCTGTAGGTGATGAGTGTGTCCAGTCTTACATACAGAGGGACAGTCCAGTAAGGCAGCGGTATGTCCCCTCGCCGATACAGTCTCTAGAAGCAGATATAGGTGACCCGTGCTGCAGTTCAAGTTTCATAGAAGAATGTCTAACGGAAAGTGACGAGAGGGTCCGGAGAGACAGCGGTGACAGTTTACTGCATGACCAGAAGTTCCGACCTTCAGTTATAACAAAACGTTATGCTCAGCTGAAGGAGGACGAGTTCGACCTTAGCCATGCTTCAAGCAACGACTCTGTACTTCTCAATGTTTCCGACATGAACAAGAGTATCTCGTTGTACAGTGGCGATGGTGTAAGTATTATGTATTGGTCCAGAATAACAAAAAATTTTCATCCACCGATTTTAACACTTGTTTTGGGTGCTCAAAACAACCGTCTCAGTGAGACGATTCTTTTGAGTATCATCAACATATGTTTTTGTTGATCAATAAGAAAATTAATTTTTGATTCCACTCTAATCTAGAGGCCTGTTCTGAGAGATATACTGTATTTTGCACAAGAGTTAATACCTTTTAAGTAACTCTTTGCATGCTGGGCAATCTTGCATGTTTGTGTCGCCTGCTGATTTTTTGTTTTCAAGATGATCTTTCAGAAATGTCATCAGAGTGTCAAACAGTTCGGACCCAGTTAAAGCGGACAAAAGGTAAGGCCTGATCTGGGTGCAAACTGTTTGCAACTTTAGGTTATCAACAGCAGGCAGATATTCAAATGCATTTTATCTCTCCTACCTCTTAACTTTATAGCAAACCAACACTTTATTGACTCAGACATTTGATCAAGGGTATAGGGAACTATTGCATACTTCTGAGACCATACCCTTTCAATGCCAGAAAAAAACTCAAAAAAAATCGACTGCTAGGACCACCTTTTACAACTTTTACTTCAAACGTATACTGCTGGCCTGGGTGTGAAGTGTTTGGTCAGCGCGAATGCATTCAACAAAGAAAATCACAGAATGCACATGATAATCACTGGTATACCACAAGTCCAATTTTAGCCACAAGGCATCAGCCCAGTCTGATCAGACTCATCGCTTACTGCACGAAGAGATATTGAATCCATAGTTACATCCTATGAGCCCAGCAAAGACTCAGATCAGCCTAGGCGAACGCCCAGGCTGATCTAGGCCTTTGCTTGGCGCACATTAATTTTAATTTGTTTTATTTTTTTATGTTAGGGCTCATTTTCAGGACTTATTTTCTTTTTCTTTTACAGAATGTGTTTTACGAATTGGTATTTTTCTACACTTTTAAGAACATCTTCCACCGTCTCAGAGATATGGTCACGTGGAGTCAAGATTCACGAAGAAGGAGACACTTCTTATAGAAATTCTAAGCTTTATTTTGAATATGTGGATTTATTATTCATTTAACCCTTCCCTTCATGAATATTCATGCTAGGCTCCACCCACTATGAATAATTGTATAAATAAACTTTCATGCTGGTACATAGAACAAAGAAATTACTTGCCAGGTCCACTAGTGTAGGATCAGTTATATAGAGGATCTTACATGAGTGTTCATGTTTTATTGAATTTATTAAACGAGTTGAGGAAAAGAGATAAAATGCGAGGATTGCCGAGCATTTTATCTCTTTTTCGCAACGAGTTTAATGAATTCAATAATACAGGAGCACGAATGTTAGATAATATTTATCATATGACATTAAGCTTACTTTGAAATCTCATTTCTGGCAAAAAAAAGTTATAATTTTAGTCATTATGTACTCTACGTTGTTATGGACGTCATATGAAACGTTTCCCGAACATCTGTAAACCACTAGTGGTTTATCGGTTTTATTGCATGGCGTTATTTCACTCCCAGACGCAACGTCATATGATAAATCATATTTCCATATACAAACAGAGTAGACCCTGATTAGGCAGCTTTTATGAGCTGCCTGATCTGGGTCTGCTCTGTTTGCAAAAGCGTTAATGACGTCTATATGATGTATCGTGTTAAAAAGACTAAACAATCAGATATGATAACTATGTACTACCAATCATTGAAATAAATGCAAATCAGAAATATAAATGTATTTTTTTTCTGTTTATTATACAGTACATGTATACATGTAGTATTTTTTGCGTGTGTGTTTCTCTGAAACCAAGATTGTTAACTGCTTAGCGTCAAACAGATAAGCACTAAACAAAAGTGTTAACCATCAATATTAATACACCGCAAACTGTGTTTGCCGCAAACTGTGTTTGCAGTGAGGTTAACTTTTTCCATATTGTCAGTATCAGTCACCCTGTTGTTCCATCCATGTTTCCATTTGCAACAATTCGCTTTTTTATCCTAAAATATTGAAAAGGAAGTGCTGGATGGATAATTCTCTCTTTGACATCAATAATGTGCACATTCACAAGAACAAAGTAGGGCTAAGGGCTAATTCTTCTGGGCGTTTTTGCCCATTGGTGTAGATTGTTTTTTATATTATACAGTGGGGTTTGAACTAAAGTTGACGGTAAGTGCCCTCTGTGTGCACTTTCCTATTATATATAAACTTTTTTGTTTGATAATCCTCCATCTCTGCTGTAGCTTGTTCATCATTATTGCATAAAAAATCGTATCGCACGCTATTAACAGCCATGTTGCAACCAACAAAAAAACATGTATTAATCAGGCAATTCACGTGTTGTTGGTGCACAGCTTTTGTACTTTACATATACGCATTCTTGGGCGTAAAAAACTTGACGTCATCAACGGTAATGTGCATAGAAATGAACGTAATCTAGTGACGTTAGAAGGACGTAAGTCGTTGCTCTGGAACAGGCGTCATCAAAACCTATGGATGCTTCATGCTTTTTCCGCGCCATTATAGTAATACAAAAAATAACTTTTCGAAGTGTTTTTTCCAAAGTTTTTAAGTGACAAAATGACTTTATGCAATAATAACGATCAAACATGGTTTTCTGATACACTAACATCTGCTGGACTCCTCGGGGGTCGTTAAAACCCTCGCCTTTCAGGCTTTGGTTTCAACACCCTCAGGGTCCAGCAGATGTTAATGCATAGAAAACCATGTTTGATCGTTATTATTGCGTAAAGTCATTTTGTCACTTGAAAACTTTGGAAAAAATATTCTTGCATAGATGTCTATTCGTATATATAGCTGTTTACAACCATTGTCAAATGAACGAAAATCCATGTTCAAATCAGGAGATTTACGTGCTGTTTGAACACGGGTCTGAACTTGAAAATACTTAAAATGAGCCCTGCATTATTTGCATGACGTTACATACGGAAAGCGTAGCAGACCAGACTTATCATTTCCCCGATGTTTTTGTTCGCGAAAAAATTGCGTATGGATATAACGTTGTGGAGACATAATACGTTCGAAAGGGGAGCGCAGTGGCTCAGTGGTAGAGTGCTTGACTCGAGACCGAAGGGTAGCAGGTTCGAGCCTCACCGGCGTCACTGCATTGTGGTCCTTGAGCAAGACACATTTATCCTAGCTTAGTACTGGTTTAACCCAGGAAGAACCGTCCTGCATAACTGAAAGATTGTTGAGTGGACGTAAAGAATCAAATCAAACAAACGTTCGAAAGTACACAGCAGACGCCATTTTTGTTTAGAGAAATCTGGTGTAAGAAAATGGACAATTTAATGCTTTAGCAGCGTTTTCAGTGCGAATTGGGTTGGAATAAGGTAAAATATGCAAGAATAACGATCACACATGTTTTCTTCATTGCATTAACACTTGCCGGGTCCCTGGGATGATGTAGAACAGCATCCTTCGGACCGGGCAAATGTTAATACATGAAAAAACATGTGTGATCCCTAGATTGAAGGGTACCGTCATAAAACAAGTTACGGCTACTTAGCCAGCAAACATCTGACCTCTGACTTCTCTAGGCCTACCAGTGAAATGCCATTTAAATGCAATTTATATGCTTAATTGATAATATTAATACTTTACATATAAAATGTTATTAATAGGGGATCTTACACGAGTGCTCATGTTTTATTGAATTTTTTTAAACGAGTTGGGAAAAGGATAAAATACGAGGCGTGTCGAGTATTTCATCCCTTTTTTGCAACGAGTTTAATTATTCAATAATACAGATGCGCGAATGTTAGATTCTATTTATCATATGACCCTTAAACAACTTTGAAATCGCCTTTTTTACGTGAAAGCGCTTAGATTTTGCCATATGTACGTTATAATGGATGTCAAAACATTTAAACCACTAGTGGTTTATCCATTTTAATGCATGGCATCATACCACTCCCATTCACGACGTCATATAATAATATAGGGATCAAACATGTTTTTCTTTACATTAACATCTGCTGGACCCCCTGAGATTGGTTTTGAACCCCAAGCCTGACAGGCAATGTTTCGACGAACCCGAGGAGTCTAGCAGATGTTAATGTATCAATAATTACAACTGTCATAACATTTATTGAGATCCGCTAATCTGATTGGTCAAGAACGGTCATCTGATCGCATTGACCTGTATTTCATTTTTCAATGAACCCGGTCCGTATTCATGAGGGGGCGGGGCCATTCACAACAGAACTACTTTTATGATACGGTGCAATGCTTAGACTATGAAAAGAAATGGACAGCCTGCAACTACTGACACTTCACCTTACACTTATATTTTCAGGTAGAAAAGCAAAGCTTAACTTTTAACTCACATATCACGCCTAAATTAACAGTATTCATGCCGACCAGCTGTCTGCTGCCATGCGCGGATCCAGCAATTTTCGTCGGGGGGGGGGGGGGGGGGGGGGGGGTCCACGTCAGTCTGACAAAAAAGCTCTGACATCGTTGTGTGTTTGCTTTTTTCGCTTTTTTCTTAGTCCTCAGCTTATTTTACAGAAGCCAAATGGTTAATTTCAAAGAAAATTAACATTTTTCAAGGTTCCGGAGGGGGTCCAATTTTTCCAGGGAGGGTGGCCTACTTTTTCCAGGGGGGGGGGGGGGGGGTCAATTGCTTATTCCCTATAGAAACCCATATAACTTGTGATTTTCCCGGGGGGGGGGGTCCGGACCCCCTGTCCCCCCATCTGGATCTGCACTTGGCTGCGATCTATTTAGTTTCCCTGTCCGCAAAATGATGCGATCACCTCTTGCACCTGTGCTTGTTTTCCTGCAACTTCGTTGTATGTTTTCAGTCGAGCCCCGCAATAAAATCGTTTCTTGAACTTACTGCATGACTGTTGCCTGGTTCATCCAACATCTTTTGCAATTCGTCTTTGCTTTCTTCAATCACTCAATAAAGATAGCTCAATTTCTTTTTGCTGGGGGTCATTTCTTTTCCTTTCCAAGCTATTTTGACAGATGATGATTTTCGTCATCAATGTAAACGAATGACGTCATATCCGATGACGTAACTATCGTACTCATTCACATGTTAAGTTTTTTTCGGTTGTCACTAGTTAAAAACGAGATTCTAGTCTACAAAATTTAGTTGTTTATTTTCAATTGGAGAACGGCCGCCATTTTGATTTTTTTGAACGTCGTAACGTCTACATACGCACGTCATAATCTAAATGCGCGAAACGAACTATTAGCTGGAAACGTATTTTTTTAAGGAAAACATTATTATAAATACTGAATAAGAATGATTAAAGAAGAAGTTGTAATTATAAGAATTGAAAGTTATTTTTCTGCGTTTCACTGAGGTATGAAATGTCGTTTAAATTACATCTAATTTTAGCATGAAAACCTTCGGTTTTCATGCAAATTAGATGTAATTTTCCCGACATTTCATACCTCAGTGAAACGCAGAAAAATAACTTTCAATTCTTAAGAAAACCATGTATGATCGTTATTATTGCATAAACGCAATTTGTCACTTTTCAATTTGTCACTTCGAATAAGGCTTCGAAAAGTTTATTTTTGTATTACTATAATGGCGTGCAAAAGCATGAAGGATTCGTAGATTTTGAAAACGCCTGTTCCAGAGCAAAAACTTACCTCATCCTAACGTCACTAAAATACATTAATTTCTATGCGCATTACTATTGATGACGTCAATATTTTGTGACGGCCAAGAACGCATATATTTAAAGAACATGGTACAAAAGCTGTGCATCAATGGCACGTGAATTGTCTGATTAATACATGGGTTTTTGCCGGTTGAAACATGGCTGTTAATAGCGTGTGACATGGTATTTATGCAATAAACTATATAAAAAGATAGACATTTTAAATTATTTGCAATTTTAGTCAATGAAACGTTATCAGGTGTTTATTATAGGGATCACACATGTTTTTTCATGCATTAACATTAGCCCGGTCCCGAGGAAGCTGTTTGAACATGAGGCCGATAGGCGGAGTGCTCAAACATCTCCCAAGGGACCTGACAAGTGTCGGCGAAATGATCTGGGAAATGATCAGTCTGGTCGGCAACGCTTTCTGTATATAACGTCATGTAATTAACTCAGGGCTCATATATCATATATTATGTATTTTCAAGTTCAAACCCATGTTCAAACAGCACGTGGATCTCCTGATTTGATCATGGATTTTCGTTCATTTGACAATGGTTTAAAACAGCTATACGAATCGGAATCTATGCAAGAATATTTGATTACACACAACATTATTATATATTGATTTTTTATCAAACTTCGAAACACTTCTACTCCTCTACTTAACTTTTGAGAAAGATTTGATTACATATAACATTATTTTATAGTGAGTTTTATAGGAATAGGAATCTGCTCAAGAATATAGGGATCACACATGTTTTTCATGCATTAACATTTGCCGGGTCCCGAGGAAGCTGTTTGAAGAGGAGGCCGTTAGGCGGAGTGTTCAAACATCGTCCGAGGGACCCGGCAAGTATTAATACATGAAATAAACATGTGTGATCGTTATTCTTGCATATTTTACCTGATTTCAGCAAAAACAGCGCTGAAAACGTTGCTTAAACATTAAATATCCCTTTTCTAACACTTGATTTTTCAAACAAAATGGCGTCAGCGCCAACTTTCGAACGTCATTACGTCGCCACAACGTCATATATACACGTGCAACGTTTTGGCGAACGAAAGCATCGGCGAAATGATCAGTCACGGCTGCAACGCATTCCAGTGTAACGCCATGCATGCAAATCAGGGCCCAGTTTAGGCTTTTTCAAGTAGCACCCATGTTCAAACAGCACGTGAATCTCAGGCTTTGAACATGGATTTTCCCATGCAAGAATATTTGAATACATATAACATTATTATATAGTGAGTTTTAACAAACTTCCAAACACTTCTACTCCTCTACTTTAAATTTTGAGAAAGAGGAATGCACAGTTGCTAAGTTAATGCTCAGTCATAAGGTTTTATCAGACATAAATAAAAGAAAGAAAAAATCTTAATCAAGTTTATGAAAATGTATATTCTTAAAATACTAGTTTGGTTAGTAACAGTTACAAAGGACCTCGGACAGTCTTAATGAAGGATTGCCTATAAAAATGTCCAGAGAAAAGTTTCAAAGAAAATGATGTTTTTTCTATGAAAAAGATAGTAGGTTCAACCCTCGACTTGTCTACAAAAGCCGTTTTTTTCATTGGACAAGTACCAATTGAAAAATATGGGTTGAAAACTCTGTTTTTGCTATTCAACATATAGAAAATCGAAAAAGTTTTACTGAAGTGCTTTCCCTCCCGTGACAAAACTAATCCTTTTGCATACAGTTGTAGTTTTACATTTCACACATCATATAAAAACGACATGTTTGGTCACGGGGGGGGGGGGGGGGGGGGGGGGGGGGGGGGGGGGGGGGAACACTGTCAAAATGCTCAAAAACGCTTTATTATAAAAACTTATTAGAAACTTATTTTGTAAAAACCTGTAGGTAAATATCAATTTGCAATGGCATATATCAGGGCTTTAGTTATGAGTGCTTACAAAGAAATTAGTTGTCTCATTTCTCAACCAAAACATTATGTTGTTGGTACTCAAAAGAACCGTCGCAACGAGACGGTTCTTTTAAGCACCAAAATTATTGGTTGAATCTGGTGTGTAAGAAAATATTACGATTTTACGTTAAAAACTGTGTTTATCTAGACTATGATTTATACAGTATACAGATATGATACACCTCAGTGCACTGCACCTGAAACATGACAGGTAATAGTCAAAAGTAATTGACAGCACACTTCTTTAGACGAAACAATGAAATCTTCTCAACCAGAATTTTATGCAAAAGCATCACTTTCGTCTCAAGTTTTATGCCGCAAACTATATATCAACATGTATTTAGGCGAATACTCGACGGAACTTTGACTTTCTGTGAAATTAAATTTGGTCACAAAAAATACCCCCACCCCCTAAACCCTAAAGTCCTGGCATAATTATGCAATATTTTCAAAATATTTTTATTTTGTTAGATGCACCAAATGTAAGGGTTTGATTTAAGCACAAAACTATAGTTGTCAGTTATGCATTATGCTAGCCACAGGCTGTCAAAATTTGGGCAGGTTGAATAGGAAACTGTCCGAGGTCCTTAAGTAAAACATCTACTAGACAACTAGAACAATCAGCAAAGGGGTAAGTACATCAATCTTATTGCTTAGGATTAGGACAGCTACCTTAACTAAGATAGTTTACCATACTATTTGTATTTTAGGGTAGCCTTGTCCCAGTGAAGCTGTTTTGATACGAGGCATACTTACACAAGGTTCAGATTTTAAACACTTCACATCGATCCTGCAAATGTCAATACAATTGACCAAACATGTGTTGTTTTTGTTATTGCTGTTGCATTTAAAGTTTTATCACTATGCAAACTAGATAAGTTTTATCACTATACAAACTAGCCTCAGATTGTTAACTTTAAGTATCATAACGGTATTGGAACAAACAATATAAAATTTTAGACAAAATGTTTTTATCATTTATAATATGTTTTACTAAAATAGTAACAAAATTTTAACTTACCCAGGTTGATACTGCTTGTGATTCCAAACCCATAACAGCCCGCTCACTTGAACCAATATCGTCACTCATGTGAACCCATATCGGCCGGTGTACCAATATCAGCCCTCGCATGAACCCTCAGTGATATAAATTACGTCATTCACGTCGCCACCAATGAAAAACCTGCGCGTAAAAAAGTAATTAAAAGTTTATAGATGGGCATTCCATATTTGCCATCTGGCTAAAGGCCCATGCAAATAGGGAAACACCAGACTGATATGCCTAGTAAAGTGTCGGTGGCCATGTATTAATTTCTTAGTATCAAAACTCCAAGCCGAGAAATATGTCTAAAACATTCAATCTCGCCTGGTACCAAGGCTAAAAAAACTATGTTCATGCTTATCTCAACTGTGCCTAAAAATTTTCCTGCTAATAAATGTTAAGATACCAACAATTTTCTTCTCCTTAATTACTCTTCTTCGAGGGACCCAACAAGTGTCGGCAAAATGATCGACGAAATGATCAGTCTGGCCGCAACGCTTTCTGTATATTATGTCATGTAATTAACTCAGGGCTCATTTTAGGTATTTCAAGTTCAAACCCATGTTCAAACAGCACATGGATCTCCTGATTTGAACATAGAACTTCGTTCATCTGACAATGGGTTAAAACAGCTATACAAATAGGAATCTATGCAAGAATATTTGATTAAATACAACATTATTATATAGTGAGTTTTAACAAACTTCCAAAATATTTATACTCCTCTTCTTAAGTCTTTGAGAAAGAGGAATGTACACTTACTAGCCAAATGTACGTCATAAGGTATTATCAAACATAAATAAAAGAAAGAAAAATCATATTCAAATTTATGAAAATGCATATTCTTCATTACTAGTTTGGTTAGTAATAGTAACAAATTAAAAAAAACATCTACTAGACAACTAGTACAAACAGCAAAGGGGTAAGTACATCAATCTTATTGCTTAGGATTAGGACAGCTACCTTAACTAAGATAGTTTACCATACTATTTGTATTTTAGGGTAGCCTTGTCCCAATGAAGCTGTTTTGATACGAGGCATACTTACACTAGGTTCAGATTTTAAACACTTCACATCGATCCTGCAAATGTCAGTGCAATTGACCAAACATACGTGTTGTTGTTGTTGTTGTTGTTTTTGTTGTTGAAAGTTTTATCACTATACAAACTAGCCTCAGCTTGCTATCTTTAAGTATCATAACGGCATTGGAACAATCAATTGTCCATAGCAAATCTTTAGACAAATGTTTTTATCATTTATTATATGTTTTACTAAAATAGCAACAAATTCCTATCTTATCCAGACTGATACTGCTCGCAATTCCAAACCCATAACAACCCGCTCACGTGAAACAATATCGTCCGTCACGTGAACCCATATCGGCCCTAGCTTACACCCATATCCGCCCTCGCGTGCACCCTCAGTGACATAAATAACGTTATTCACGTCGCCACCAATGAAAAACCTGCGCGTAAAAAAGTAATTAAAAGTTTATATTCGTGTTTGGCGGGTAAATACCATGATTTACCAAACAAATAAAATCCGTAATTTTGTTTTTGTCTAAAAAGATCTATTTCCTCTAGGGAAATAAATCCCTTTAGCCGGAACTCCTTTTTTCTGACCACAGGTGACCCAAGGCATCGATGAGATAAAACCCATGTCTTATTCATTTTCGTTTTATTATTCACAATTTTTAAACAAGCGTAACGCTTCTCTGCACGTTTGACGTAAAAAGCATTAACAAATGACGTCATTTGCACATGCGATGACGTTGCATAACGTTTCTGTCTTCCAACACTGAAACTGGAAGATCGAGGAACAAAAACGAAAAATTCTAGAAAATAACAGTACCAAAATGTTCGTTACAATCTAACTGAGAAAATGACTACCCACACTTTATGGTTTCGTTCACTAATAAAAAAGTTACAGACGTTTGAAATTCTGAGGTGGACTCGATGAAGAAGATTTCCAAAATGGCGGACTTCCAGGGAACAGCTACCTGATGTATTACTACTCGTGTTAGAAGTAGACATGCCATGATCCCGCTAGATTTATCACATAGCATACCGTAGTATTTTCTTGATTTGAGCAAGCAGTTCAAGCAGATTACATGTAATATACAGTTTATTAAATCGTTCCATTTAAAATATGGGATTTATAAACCTCGGGAGGTTGTAAAATCCGATAAAGAAACTCGTGCGCAAGCGCATTTGTTTCTTTATCCGATTTACCACCTCCCGCAGTTTAAAAATCCCATATTTCAAATGGAACGGTTAATAAACTCTATATATTTCATGTTTGGTGGGAAAATACCATGATTTATCAAACAAATAAAATCGGTAATTTTGTTTATGTCTAGAAAGAATTATTTCCTCTAGGGAAATAAATCCCTTTAGCCGGAACTCCTTTTTCCTGACTACAGGTGACTCAAGGCATCGATGAGATGAAACGCATGTCATATTCAATTTCGTTTTATTATTTACAATTTTTAAACAAGCATAACAATTCTCTGCACTTTTGACGTCAAAAGCATTAACAAATGACGTCATTTGCACATGCGATGACGTTGCATAACGTTTCTGTCTTCCAACACTGAAACTGGAAGATCGAGGAACAAAAACGAAAAATTCTAGAAAATAACAGTACCAAAATGTTCGTTACGATCTAACTGAGAAAATGACTACCCACACTTTATGGTTTCGTTCACTAATAAAAAAGTTACAGACGTTTGAAATTCTGAGGTGGATTCGATGAAGAAGATTTCCAAAATGGCGGACTTCCAGGGAATAGCTACCTGATGTATAAACTACTCGTGTTAGAAGTAGACATGCCATGATCCCGCTAGATTTATCACATAGCATACCGTAGTATTTTCTTGATTTGAGCAAGCAGTTCAAGCAGATTACATGTAATATACAGTTTATTAAATCGTTCCATTTAAAATATGGGATTTATAAACCTCGGGAGGTTGTAAATCCGATAAAGAAACTCGTACGCAAGCGCACTCGTTTCTTTATCCGATTTACCACCTCCCGCGGTTTATAAATCCCATATTTCAAATGGAACGGTTAATAAACTCTATATATTTCATGTTTGGCGGGAAAATACCATGATTTATCAAACAAATAAAATCGGTAATTTTGTTTTTGTCTAGAAAGAATTATTTCCTCTAGGGAAATAAATCCCTTTAGCCGGAACTCCTTTTTCCTGACTACAGGTGACTCAAGGCATCGATGAGATGAAACGCATGTCATATTCAATTTCTTTTTATTATTTACAATTTTTAAACAAGCATAACAATTCTCTGCACTTTTGACGTCACAAGCATTAACAAATGACGTCATTTACACATGCAATGACGTGGCGTAACGTTTCTGTCTTCCAACACTGAAACTGAAGGATCGAGGAACAAAAACGAAAAATTCTAGAAAATCACAATGAATTTAGTACCAAAATGTTCGTTACGATCTAACTAAGAAAATGACTATCGACACTTTATGTTTTCGTTCACTTATAAAAAAGTTACAGACGTATGAAATTCTGAGGTGGACTCGTTGAAGAAGATTTACAAGATGGCGGACTTCCAGGGAAAAGCTAGCTGATGTATTACGACTCGTGTTAGAATTAGACATGTTATGGTCCCGCTAGTTTTATCACATCGAATACCGTAGTATTTTCTTGATTTTAGCAAGCAGTTCAAGCAGAATACATGTAATATACAGTTTATTAAATCGTTCCATTTAAAATATAGGATTTATAAACCTCGGTAGGTGGTAAATCTGATAAAGAAACTCGTGCGCAAGCGCACTTGTTTCTTTATCGCACTTACCACCTCCCTCGGTTTGTAAATCCCATATTTCAAATGGAACGATTAATAAACTCTATATAGACGGGCATTCCATATTTGCCATCTGGCTAAAGGCCCATGCAAATAGGGAAACACCAGACTGATATACCAAGTAAAGTGTCGGTGGCCATGTATTAATTTCTTAGTATCAAAACTCCAAGCCTAGAAATATGTCTAAAACATTCAATCTCTCCTGGTACCAAGGTTAAAAAACTATGTTCATGCTTAATTCAACTGTGCCTAAAATTATCCTAATAAATGTTAAGATACCAACAATTTTCTTCTCCTTAAATACCCTTCTTCGAGGGACCCGATAAGTGTCGGCGAAACGATTAACGAAATTATCAGTCTGGTCCGCAACGCTTTCTGTATATAACGTCATGTAATTAACTCAATGCTCATTTTAGGTATTTCAAGTCCAAACTCATGTTAAAACAGCATGTGGATCTCCTGATTGAAGATGGATTTTCGTTCATTTGATAATGGGTTAAAACAGCTATATGATTAGGAATCTATGCAAGAATATTTGATTACATACAACATTATTATATAGTGAGTTTTAACAAATTTCCAAACACTTCTACTCCTCTTCTTAAGACTTTGAGAAAGAGGAATGTACAGTTGCTAGGCTAATGCTACGTCATAAGGTATTATCAACCATAAAAAAAGAAAGAACAAGACATACCTTTAAAAAAGATATTCGGCGGCTCTCAAATACTGACAATTTAAACGCAACCAAATTCGCTGGTTTTAGACGAAATTTCCTTCTACCGCTTAGCATGCTGGAATCTAAAACCAGCGAAGTTGTGGTTCTGTTTCTGTCTCTCTTTTGTTTGGTTTTGTGCACAGCTAACTCTATGCATCTGAATCCTTTTTTTCAATTCAGGTATTCACCACGCAAGGGTTTGGGAACAATGTTTTAAGTCCTAAGTTTTTTAAGAAAACGGGGGGTGTTGACAATAAATTAATGTATAATTAAACGTTCACTGAAACAAACTGAGCACCAGAAAAGAACATAGCCAGGATCAAGGGATAAATACATGTAGTATTCAAAACTGATCGACACCCAGTAAGCACGTACAATCGGCCATTATCGCCCGCCACTGAAACGCCATCCGAATGACGTTTTGCTGGCAGGCCGATAGTGGCCCGAGTTTGGATGCTGGCTGACCCATGCGGGGATCCAGGAATTTTTGCCAGGGGTGTCCTGGCCCGACTGCCAGAACACAGCTCTGATAACGTTTTTTTTTTCTTTTTGTCCTCAACTTTTACTATTTTACAGTGGCTTATTGATGGTTTATTTCAAAGAAAGCTATAATTTTACAAGGTTTTGGGGGTGGGGAAGGGTGTCCAACATTTTCCAGGAGGAGTCCAACCTTTTCCAGGGGAGATCAAACTTTTTTACAGGGGAAAAATGCTAATTCTAGAAACCCATAGAACTTGTGATTTTCCAGGAGAGGGGTGCGAACCCTCCATCCCCCTCCCCTCTGGATCCGCGCATGTGACCATTTAACTACTCGTAATTGATAGAAGAGACTTTACCGATAGTTACACTGTTCTTGTAAGAAAATGCATATGCCGGCTAGGACAAGCTCAATCGCCTGAACCCAAAGGTAACGTGCAAATTCACGGTTAATTTTTATACGCCATTGTAATAGAGCAAATTAAATACACTTGTTAAGTTTTTTTGTTGTTTTTTTAGAAATAAATGGTTTATATTCACGATTTTGGGACAATGACCCATACCCCTGGAATTTGGAATTATAGCCCGAAAACACCTAAAATTGCGATTTTTAGTGTTGTTTGCTATATTGTCAAATCATAAAATACATCATATTTATCTGAATTTAGCTGTACTGTTAACTTGCATGATGTATTATATGAGACTGCGCAATGTTGAATATTACCAGGGCTACCACTCATATTTTTGAGCGTTCATGACATGTATCCTCTAGGGCAAAATGTAGAGGGCACAATTTTTAGAGGGTACATGGACCCACAAAAACTCTGACAGCTAAACATTTTGAAATCGCAGAGTAGGCCTAGATTTCCTATTAACTGCTAAAAAATGATTCTGCAAACCCACCCTTAACAAATTTGAGCAGGGCTCCCCTTTACACAATTTGCATTAAAATGACTAAGTCAACACACTGAAAAAAAACATTTGGCAGGGGTTCCCTTATACATTATGACTTTCCGTTCACCCAAGTCCTTTCCCCAGCCAACATAAATTGATTGTTGTACTTACAGGGGAAATCACCTGTTAATGCAAAGAAGTAAACCACGGCTGATATGCCAATCGTTAAAGGGCACAACACCATCGGGCCCTGATAGTGCAACGACAGGATTTACATCGTAGCAGCACGACAGAGATGCCAATAGTCGTAATGTGAACGGGAACAAATACACACAAAAAAACAAACACAATTTAATCGACAAAACGATGATTTTTTCTTCGAAATTTTTTCCGACTTGAAATTGGGATTTTTTCATCCAAACATTGGAGAAAAGAAACGTTTTGACATTGGGAATATAACCGTAAAACGGCCAAAATAGGCCCTGCAAATATACTATTTACCATATCTACATTATTTGCTGGTTACCGGTTTAAAGGTGGTCAGTAATGTATAAACAGGTAACCAGTACCCCCCCAATACCTGGAAATGGGGGGTTCTGGTTACCTGTATTTACATTACTGACCACCTGTAGACTGGGAACCAGCAATTAATGTAGATATGGTGAATTGTCGAATTACTATGAAACAGACTATAATCATGTCCAGAATGGGACTTGGAAAAGTTACGCATATTTTATTTAAATTGCGTGACATTACTGTAAAGTCCTTTCGAATTTAGTGGGTTAAATATTTTATAATGCACTTCTTTACTGTGTACAAGGCATGTAAACAATGATAATACAGCAATTTACAAATGCTATACATCAGGGGGGGGGGTGACCTATATTCGAGATTAGGTCGCATTGTCTTGCACAGGCGCGATACTAAAGAGATGCTTCCAGGGGGAGACAATGGATTAGGTCGTTAATACATACAGTGCACAGACTGGTTCTCTTCCATTTACATGTAGGTTTTTACGTTTAGTTGCATGTTAAATAAGATTGTATGGACATTCTGAGTATTAACCAATGAGAGCATCTTTTTCCAGTTGTTGTGATGAATATTACAATTTAAGAATACTTCTGATTGGTGAATAATTTACATAAAATGTAGGTCTAAAGCGATAATAGAACGGCGGCTAAAGCCGCCGTAAAAATCATAATCAAATTTATGAAAATGCATATTCTTAGATAACTAGTTTAGTTAGTACATGTAACAGTTACAAATTAAGTAAAACATCTACTAGACAACTAGTACAATCAGCAAATGGGTAAGTACATCAATCTTATTGCTTAGGACATATAGCTTGACTAAGATAGTTTACCATACTATTTGGATTTTAGGGTAGCCTTGTCCCAATGAATCTGTTTTCATACGAGGCATACTTGCACACTAGGTTCAGATTTTAAACTCTTCACATCGATCCTGCAAATGTCAGTGCAATTGACCAAACATACGTGTTGTTGTTGTTGTTGTTGTTGTTGTTGTTGTTGTTGTTGTTGTTGTTGTTGTTGTTAAAAGTTGTATCACTAAACAAGCTAGCCTCAGCTTGCTAACTTTAAGTATCATAACGGCATAGGAACAATCAATTGTCCATAGCAAATCTTTAGACAAAATGTTTTTATCATTTATTCTAATGCACTTGATTTTGTAAGGCGTCATCTGATTGGATAAAGTCAAAAATTTGCGACAGTATATCATGCGATATAATGTCGGAAATAGTTTGACGTCATTAACCATGTCACGTTTCCTTAAGACGTGCAGCGATACGCGGCTTGCAACGCTCCAATTTGAAACGAAACTGCAGAAAAGCATTAGGATGGGGATAACCATATTCAAAATTTCCATTTGGGGACGTATATCGCCGGATCACGGGGGTAATACCAATTTCGCTATTTTTGCTAGCGACCGGGACGGTACTGCGTAAAGCTGCTATCGGCCGAGGAGTACGGCTTGCGACCAGTCGGTACGGCTGTCGGTATAGGGGGGTCACTAGTTGAACGCTTCTGGAGGGGTCGTAGCGTATGTTTTATCGTCTACACACGCTAAAGAGTTTTTTCAAGAGGACATGTGCTATTTGTCTGATTAGTTATTTAGAGTTTGTGACTTAGAAAAACACTATAAATTACAGGTTCTCTCGAAAAATCCAGTTTTCATAGATTATCATTAATCTAACGTATTAAGAATGATACAAAAACAACGAAACGCCCTATATATGTTATTTGTCATTTGAGCTTCTTCAATCAAGTGCGAATGGCATATTTTTTACGGCGGCCAAAAGGCCGCCGTTCTAATATCGCTTTAGCTCTAAATTATTCACCAATCAGAAGCATTTTTAAATTGTAATATTCATCACACCGACTGGAAAAAGATGCTCTCATTGGTTGATACTCAGAATGTCCTTACAATCTTATTAAACATGAAACTAAACTTGAAAACATACATGTAAATGGCAGAGAACCAGTCTGTGCACTTGGTCTAAAAATGCAAATGTATTAACGACCTCGTCTCGAATATAGGTCAACCCCCGATGTACAGTATTTGTAAATTGCTGTCACTATCATTGTTTACATGCCTTGCACACAGTAAAGAAGTGCATTATAAAATAACCCACTGAATTCGAAAGGACTTTACAGTAATATTACGTTATTTAAATAAAATATTTGTAACTTTTCCAATTCCCATATCTGGACATGATTATAGTCTGTTTCATATATTTCGACAATAGTCTTTTTTGGCCGTTATACGGTTATATTCCCAATGCCAAAACGTTTCTTTTCTCCTATGTTCGGATGAAAAATCCCCTTTTCAAGTCGGAAAATATCAAGGAAAAAATCAACGTTTTTTTTCGAGTAAATTGTGTTAAAATTGTTTGTTTATCGGACATTTTCAACCGACCGACTATCGGCATATCAGTCGTGCTACTACCATGTAAATCCTCTCGTTGCACTATAAGGGCCCAAGGCTGTTGCGCCCTCGTCTAAACCAGCGAATTTGGTTGCGTTTATCGTCAGTATTTGAGAGCCGCCGAATATCTTTTTTAAAGATATTTCTTGTTTGCACTATGGGAGATTTTATGGACCCTAGAAAAATGCCATGATACGGCTGTCAACTACCAGTGATACGGCTGTCGTGGGTTTCATATTCTGAATGATACGGTTGTCGACGAGATATGAAAAATATCTATCATGCACTGGGCTTAAAATACACGATTTTTTTCTATGGCTATAACTGAAATGTGTTTTTTCAGGCAGCAATGAACAAAATTGTAGGTTTTATGCGGATTGGTATCTAAAAGGCGCAACATTCACAAATAATAACTACATTCCATCTCTCCCATATATTTAAATCCACACAGCAGGTCAGTGAAGCAAACTCATAGGTTAAGATAGACTTTGAGCGTAAAATTGAAAACATTTTCTAATACATCAGTTTTAACATACGTTTTGGTGCTCAAAAGAAGCGTCTCAATGAGACGGTTATTTTGAGTACCAACAGCATATGAGCCGTGACATGTGATTTCCAACAACGTGGCATTTTGAAAAGTGTAGATTCAGACAATCCTGTGCAGCCTCATTTTAAGCTTAGAAATTCCAAATGATGTTCGGTATGTAGCTTAACAGTAATAGAATACTCAAGCGACTAGCAAAGGCTCTGATCAGTCTGCGCATATGCACAGGCGAGACTGAGCCTTGGCTGGTCGCACAAACCACATTGTTTGAAATCCCATGCCGCGGCTCAATTATGTTTTGGTTGAGAAATTAGAAAAAATATTTTGGTTACCCTCTATAAACTTAAAACCTGGCCCAAAACTACAATGCCTCCTTATTGTTAAGGAATACTTAAGTTAAGTATTGATATTTCAACATGCTATATTATATTAAGTGCTAAATAAATTGACAGGATCGGTGCATTACTTAGTGTCAAATATATCTTTGTGAGCTACAGAAAAAGTGAAACTATTTTGTTTTTACTCAGTTTGAAACGTTATTTTTGTCATCCTAAACAATCAATACTTGATAAAACTGCAAAATCTATGTTAAAGGAATAGGATTGCAAATAAGTGTAGAAACTATTGAAGAATGACGATGGAAAAACATGGCACTTCAAGTTTAAATCCAAAAACGAAAGAAAAAAAATATTAAGGCTAGGTGAGCCATTTCGAAAAATAAAACGTTGGCGTAAAGCATTTTTGAGGGAGCGGGATGAGCACAGAACTTCAAGCCTTTGTGGAGTGAGCACATTTCTCAACAAATTATCTCCTGCACAACACGCTTATTTTAAAAAAAGCGAGCATCCATTTACAAACTGTAAGGATAAAATAATTGCATACGCGGATCCAGATTGTTGCTTCAAGAGGAGGGGACCAGGTGTTTCGCTGGCGGATGGAATAATGCTGTTTGGACAGCTTTTTGAATTGTCGGGGGGGGGGGGTCAATACCTGTATTCCTAAGCAAACCTACATCCTTGTGATCTGCCAAGACGCGCGCGCGCATGTGTGTGTGTTTGTGTATGTAGGGTGTTCGGAACCCCACTCCCCTCCTCTTGATCCGTATATATTGGACACATGTGATTTGTTTGTGCTACTATGTCACATGCTAGGGATGTCGTCTATAAGAGTGAAATTCTCGGGGTTGCTGTACATTCATGCGCGCTTCCAGAGGGGGAGGGTGCGGACCCATGGGAAATCACAATACTATAGGGTTCCTTAGCAATACTGGTTCGGAGCCCACTAAAACTCGCAAAGCTACGAAGTCAGCATTTAATGTTGGGCCACAATAGGCCGGCCAGCGAAACGCCATTTCAATGGCAAAACCGCTGTAGGGCCGATAATAGCCCGCTCTCCAGACAAGCGTTTCTGGATCCGCGCCTGACATTTTAAGAGAAATTTCTTTTGCAGGATAACGGAACCTTTGATATACCCACCTACAAGTATCAGCTTTTACAAAAAAAAAGGCCTACGCAAAGCTTATACAAATTGTTATTGTCTTGAGCAAGGGCAACATTGGTTTATGACAGACAGACATCCATTCATCAATGCAGACAGGCTAGCCAGGACCTCTTAGAACCTGAACCACCGATTGGTCCAAAATCCCAACCACTTTCTTTCTTTGTATTCGACCATTCGGAACGTTTTGGCATTGGAACGAGTCGGGCAAAATGGTTTGTGATAGACAGAAACACAGACAAACAGGCAGGGGCATGGTTAAGTGATTTAATAAGCTAAGCTACTCTCCTAGCTACCTCAGTGGTCTCAGTTGTAAGACTCTTTCCGCTGTGGACTCTGGTAGGGACTATAGGTATACCCGCTCACTGTCCGTCCGTTCATCTGTCTGTCCGCTGTAATCTAGAACCTGATATAACTAAAAAAACTATTCAAACTTGCTTCATGAAACTTGGTATGTGATTAAGTGGCAATATGCTAATTATGAACGTTATTTTTTCGCCGTTGCAAGAACATTGCGTTTACTATGGTAACAGAAATAGTCACATTGTTGCGAAAACAAACTTATCCCAGATAAAACAGTGTCACCAAACCACGTGGTGTGTGACGTAAATTTTTGGTACCACCGGCAGCTAAATCATCAACAAGAAGCATCGCCTCGGAACTTCAATCAATCGTAAGTATTTTATTTTCCAGCCGATTTCAACGACATATAGCCTATTCTAAGGGGAAAAGTGAGTTCTTTACAACGGTGTTAATGGATTTGTCACCAGATTAATACTTTAGGCCTGAAAACGAGGCAAATGTCCAGGCAATATTTGGGACTGGCTTGCCGTGGTTGCACGGTGTTTTTCACATTTTCTGGACATTTGCCTCGTTTTCAGGCCTAAAGTATTAATCTGGTGACAAATCCATTAACACCGTTGTAAAGAACTCACTTCTCCCCTTAGAATAGGCTATATGTCGTTGAAATCGGCTGGAAAATAAAATACTTACGATTGATTGAAGTTCCGAGGCGATGCTTCTTGTTGATGATTTAGCTGCCGGTGGTACCAAAAATTTACGTCACACACCACGTGGTTTGGTGACACTGTAAAAGCTAGCTTGATGAAACTTGGTATGTGAACAGGTGCTGGTTATGCACGTCATTTTTAACGTCACATAAAATTGATTGTGGTGTGGTTGCTATGGAAACAAAAATTGCCAAAATGGTGTATCGGTAGGTGGTGACTCACGCGTTGGTGACAACACCTGCGCTTGTTTTTTTTTTTGTTTTTTTTGTTGTTGTTTTTTAAACCAACTCGGGCCAGTAAAGTAAATCAGAGGTCTAGGCTGATTTCAAAAGAAAAGTAGATGTCAAAAATCAAGATTAGCCTTTATTCACATTCATATTCATAGTGTTTTGACTAGAGGCGTCCCTATAAGCAGTCACAAATGTGGCAATACCATACGCGTCATACTTCCAGTTACATGCAAAGATAGTATCCCAGCCACTGGGCGTAGACAACTATATCCTTGTAAATTAGGGCTGATTAGATTGATTTGCGTTAAAATAATTCTCATTCGAAGACCATTGTTCATGTACATGTTTGTTATCCTTCTTCTTATTATAAAGCTTGACTGATTTGACATCTTCCCGTAAATTGTGTTTATTGCTAAAATAATAGGCTAGGCTTGAAACTGTATAGTTTACGTCTAATTATATTTCTGTTCTGTTCTGTTCTGTGTCTCTTCAGGTTAAAGCACTAGTTGTGCACATCCCTGGATTTTTGGTGACTTACTTGGCTACTATGTTGGTCAACCAAATGTAGGAATACTGGCCAACATGAAACAAATCAAGGGTGCAAAATTACATTGAGAAATAGCTAAAATGTAATAGAAACATATAAAACTTATCAAAATAGATCTACTTCAATGGTGTTCGAAGCTGTCTTAGTGAAGAAACTCTGTTCTGACGTCACTGTGATGAAGATATTCCAATAGCGAAGTAAGAATATCTCAATGGCACGAGAAAATGTTAGTTTCACAAGGTATTATTATAAAGTACTTATCGGGAGGGGGGAGGGGGAGGGGGGCGAATTGACGTATACACCAAAAAGCACGGGCGTACAACTCGGGCAGCGTAGGACAGGATGATCTTCCAGGACCCTTGCATCTGCTGGTTCAAATTGTAGCGATACCACCAAAAACCTAAAATGACCCGAAAAGAAGAAGCCCAATTTTTACTCCCCCCCCCCCCCCCCCCCCCCCCCCGACACACACATACCTGCATAGGTGCAATACACAAAGGATCGGTATTTAAAAAATGCTTCCTATCAGAGGTAATCACCCCCATCACCCTAAACACAAAATTTACCCCCTTATCCCCCCACAAAAAAAATATCAGACCCCCCTACGCCCTACCCCCTCCCCCTCTGCGTGCATTACCATAACATAGACTCGTCTGATCAATGGCGGGTCCAGGGGGAGTCAAGGGGTTCGCTTTGAACTAAAATTATTTCATTTTCATGAAGAATTTTCAGAAAAACTATCAGGTAAAGTTAACAAATCCCCCCACCCCTCTATGAAAATTTGAACCCCTATCAAGAAATCCAGGATCCGCACTTGCTGATCTGCCTAGCAGGCACAGATCGCTGACTCAACATAGAATCAACATCGAATCAACCCTATACATTGAATCAATGTTGAGTCAAGGTTATGTGCCTGCTTGGTGATCACCGGTATATACTCAGAAAGTCAACAGGAAATGGGATAACCGCGAGAATATTACGGTTTATAGAGGCTTTGCAGCATACACCAGGCACAAACCAAGAAAAGGGTCATTCAGCGTCTCTATTGTCGCATGTTCAGCCCGAACAGGCAGGTTTAGATAAACAATTTTTGGAGAGTAAAATATTATCTACCTGTTTAAACATACGTTGGTGCTCTAAATAACTGTCTCATTGAGACGGTTCTTTTGAGTACCCACAACAAATATTTCGATCGAGAAATAAGAAAATTAATTTTATGCTACGCAGTCTAAACAAAATGTCTGAACACTGGTCACATTGGCAGAAGTTTCTGTTTATTTATTTGATTTGATTCAACACTTTTTCAGTTATATCCGGACGGGTCTTCTTCAAATAGAACTATGGTCTGACTTAACGGCTCAGTTGTGGTTCTTGATCACCTAAATAATCGATAAGTCAATTGTCCCCCTTACACCGTGGGCACTATATCGCGAAATCGATTGTATCTTAGTCCAGGTATCGATGGTATTCGCCTCGCATTGATGATATTGCTGTTCAGAATGAGGCCAAAGAACCATCTGAATATTTTACCAGCATTGTTGGATGGACTTTTCATTTATGTAACGTAAAATGCGCTTATAAAATTTGTTTCAACCTGGAGTTTGCATGCTCAACTAATTGAAATCAAGAAAAAGGTTGTTCATCTTAAAATGCAATACATGTTTGTCGACAATTAGTATGTTCTTAAAAAAGCACTTGAGTACTGCTTTTCTTAATGTTCATAAAACATATGGGCCACGACCTGGGAATAACTGTCTTGAGGGTTTGCAAATAACAAAGGCGCAGACCAGCTTGCGCATCCGCAGTGATTTAGAAATAACACAGCTTCGCCAAAACAAGGCATTCGGCGGCGGTACGGTCGGTTGGCCATGACCACTTTTTAGTCCGATAAAACACTTTTTTGGCCGAAAATGCTTATTTGGTCTGGTCATTTTTTTTCAGTTTCCTCTTGACTTTAAGCTTTTTCTTTTAATTAATAATTGAAGCGTACTCATTTACCCAAGTGTGTCAAAGGATGTCGTTATAAAAACAAGATTAAGAAAATGACACCTGACAGGTGTTAACGATAGCAATTATAATTAAAGGATTATCGTTTGGAGTGATCATGCAGCAGAGCGTTCTTTAATCTGAATATTCAATGTTCTTTAACAGAACAATAGGGCATATCTCTATGATAAGAGAAGGAACAGAATAGTATAATAATGAATTCCAAAATGTAACTTTTTTACATGTTTATCGGTATCAGTAATGTTGATGCAAAGCCTGATCTGAGTCTTCTCTTGGTATAGAATCATAGGTCTAGACTCGAGCCAATATACCTGATATCTCTATTTTATTTCAAGGTCTAGATAATAAGGGGAAAAATCCCGCATTATATGTGAATCTTATCCATCATTTTAACATTCGCTTTGGGCGCTTAGAAGAACCGTCTCACCGAGACAATTCTTCAAGTATATACCCGGTTCTTATCTGCATCCAAACGGATCATTTTTTCATCTTTAAAGACTCGGACTGGGTCCGAGCAGTTACCTACTCAAGAGTACGTCACTGGTCCTGAGTTTGATAAAAAAAAATTCTGATCAGCGTCTTCGCTTCAAGTTAAAAAATATAATACAGAAAAATAAATTGCAGACAGAAAAATGCACCGAAATTCAAGAGAACAGTGCTTTAGGCCAGATCCTTATCAGCTTTAAACACAGTTGAGCGAACTCCCACTGAGTTCCCGCTGTGTCAACGTGAAGATGACCACATCATAAACCGTGTGCTAGAAGAGTTTAGAGCAGGTCAGACTATGCAGATATTACATGCTCATAGCAGTTTCTTGTCTTCACTGCCTAGATACTACTATATGCATGAATTTTCTGCAAACCATATGCGAAAAACAAATGCGCATAATAGTTTATCTGTGCAGTCTGATCAGCCCTATTGCTGTTTGCTGCTGAAATAGCTTTACCTTTTTATATTTTTTTGTCAGTTCTGGTTCTCAGGCCGGTGTGAAGGGATTTGTTTAAATCTGTGCATTCTGAGAATATTTAACCGAAACATACGGAACGCAAACAGCAATGGTTCAGGCCAGACCTGCGATGTGCAATTTCACCAGGACCTTTGCCGCTCGCTCAAGTTGAAAATTCGCCCGAAGAATTAAATGGCCTCACAAAAAATTATATCATAAGTTTACAATTTATTTAAATTTTTAATATTGCAAACAACACAAGCCCGGAGAGATGTCTTGTTATGAAGGATCTGGATCTACACTGTTGCTTATGCCTTATTTTTAGGACTCTTCGGCATAATATATGCATGTCTTTTACAATACTTGCAATGCCTAAACAATACCAGAATTTCAAACGAAACTATTTGCGCAGTCTGGGCATCTGCCCATGAAGTGACAGTTTTGGTAGTATGACTGAAAGAGGTTATTATACTGAACAGAAAAGACCCTGACGAGAAGCGCATGCCAAAACTAGTAAGATAGGTATTCAGTGCACAAAGCCTGAGATCAGCCTGGATGTCTGATGTTGCATTTAGTTATGCATAAGTTTTTAGTAGAATGGCAAGTCTTCGACACACGACCGTTTATATAGAGTCGTTTATTTAGTAAAAACCGTAAAATCAGTATTTTATTACGATCAAGATAAGGGGATTATCTGACACCTAGGATTATCGCATATTAGGAGCGTCCACCAGAATCACACTGGATAGGTGACAATCGAAAACGCCCTTAACAATCGACGAACGCGGATCAAAATAGATAGAAACAGCGTTTTCGATTGCCATTTGTTACCAGTCTGGCGACAAATAGCAATCGAAAACTCTGTTTCTAACTATTCTGATCTACGTTCGCCGATTGTATTAACGTTTTCGAATGCCGCCTATCCGGTGTGAGAATAAAGTAGGAATATTCTGCCAGATGAAGTCTTCAAATTAATTTATTTTGCAATAGATAGGCGTTAATAATAATAATAATAATAATAATTAATAATAATAATAATAATAATTGTTAAACTTAAAAAAAATTGAAGCAACTCGTAATAAGATGGTTTTTATTTCGGCGAATTGTCATGGTCAGTGGTATTTAAGTTCTTACTTGTTAAAAATTATGATATCTTTTTTTTTCATAATCATGTCTCCCGATCAGCTAAGATTTCTTTTTCCTTTAAAAATAATGTTAGATTTCTCGACATTCTCTAAGCGGGAGCATTATAGACCCGCTATCCAATTAGGACTTAGGCATTTTCTCTGCTCTTTTAAACGCTTTGGCAAGAAGTCGCTAAAACTCAATTTTCAACCTAAAAATGACAGAACTAAATTTTAATTTATTTTTATGAAACTTATATGGTTGATATTGTTGGATGATAGAGATACCATTTAAAACTTATAAAACATCGAGAAAATATCAGAATATGATTATTTTGGGGTCATAAAATGCTCACCCAAAGCATTTTCATTCAATTTACATAGAAATGAATGGGATTTTACCAGTTAAAAAGATGTACAATTTGACAAAACTAAATATTAAGTTATTTCATATTTGTTTATATCATTGTAAAGATAAAACATTAAATTTCCTTGTGATAACTTATAAAACAATGGCAACTTAATAATAAGTTAGTTATTAATAATTTAGTTAAAGGTTTGTATACTTTTCTGTGTAATCGATGCCACAGGTTTCAACAGGTAAGTTGCAGGAGCGGTCAATATTCAAGGGAGATAATCGGGCAGCTAAAACCGATAACAGCTGATATTGTCCCATATGTGGTTGAACCACTACTAATCAAGGATTAATGTGACTTGCTCAAGGACACAAAGCCAGTGAGGCTCGAACCCGCAGCCCTTCAGTCTCTAGACATGCACATTACCACTGAGCCATTGCGCTCCCAGCAATTTCGGATGAGAATGTGCAAATGCACACACGTCTAAACATTTGCTGTACTTATATGCAAAAACTGCCGTTTTCCCCTTAACATTTAACACGCAGAAGTAAGTGAGCATGGTCAGGAAATAACACAATCACACAATGCAGACTAACCCACAGCTACACGAGGAAGAGCCGCAGAACACAGTCACATGACATAGGGAAGACAATTAAACCAAAGCAACCATCTATCCCTTCCTCGTCAATATAATTGCAAAACTAGACTGATTATGCATATTAATAGTTCCTTACAAGCTGTAGTCCAATATGTTAATCCAAACGGCTCGTACCAATCACAGTGGCGGCTCAGATTGGTACAGCGTTGGACTGGGGGTCGAATGGTAGATAGTTTGAGAGTCGTCAGAGACAGTGAGCTATTTCCTTGAGCCAGACACTATAACCGCTGTTTAGTGCTAGTTCAACCCAGGAAGACTGGAAATGGTCCAAGTATGACTAAAAAACTGTTGACAGGGTCCTAAAACATGACCACAAACTAAATGACGTAGAAAGTTAGATTTTTCAGTGTTAAACTGTTAATTTTCCAGCAACGAAATCTGTTTACATTCTCGTTGAATCGTTGACATCCGTATCCAGTAAACGGCGACAACCGTACCCAGCAAATTTACTGTTGGTCGACAGCAGTATCACAAAAAATATAAAAATACCACAGAGGCATATAACAACATGCACAATCACAGATTAAAGGTAATCATGTAAGTTTATGATATATCTGCATCATATCGCCTCGATTTGCAAATTTTCTTTGGAATACTGATTTTATTTAGTTTTTGGTGAATATCCGTTGAAGTACGCCCAGCGTTAAAACAGGCTAATAGCCAGGCCTGCAAATCATTTAAAACAATAGCAAGCTATCCAAGAAACCGTTTAAACACCAAAATGTAGGAACACACACTAAATTAGCACACTTACCGTCGAATTTGATGGTTTGTTTATCTGTCGACAGCCGTACCGACCGGTCGCAAGCCGTACTCCTCGGTCGATAGTAGCTTTACGCAGTACCGTCCCGGTCGCCAGCAAAAATAGCGAAATTGGTATTACCCCCGTGCGGATATACGTTCGGAAATCACGTTTTACGGCTCCGCTCGCGCGTCGCCGTAAAACTAAATTTCCGACCGTTTATCCGACGATATACCTCCCCAAATGAAATTTTGAATACAGTTATCCCCTAATTATATGTTTTACTAAAATAGCAACAAATTCCTAACTTATCCAGACTGATAATGCTCGCGATTCCAAACCCATAACAGCCCGCTCACGTGAAACAATATCGCCCCTCACGTAAACCCATATCGGCCTTCGTGCGCACCCATATCAGCCCTTGCGTGCACCCTCAGTGACATAAATAACGTTATTCACGTCGCCACCAATGAAAAACCAACGCATAAAAAAAGTAATAAAAAGTTAAAACCCCGGCATCAGTCTGGCATATCATATTTGTTTGCTCTCTGGCTAAAGGCCACCATGCAAATACGGAAAAACCAAACCGATAGGCCTAGTAACGCGTCAATCGCCATGCATTAATCTCTAAGTATCTAACCTCCAAGCTTAAAATATGTTAAAAGCATTCAATCTCTTCTGGTTCCAAGGTTATGCTTAACTGAACTGTGCATACAATTTATCCTGCTAATAAATGTTAAGGTTCATCAATTTTCTTTTCCTTAAATACTCTTCTTTCTTTCCTTCAATAGTCTTTCTTGGGCTGAGCGTCAAACAGATGTTACCCAGAATTATTGGTTCATTGCCAAGGGATTGGTCTACTTTCTATAAAACAGATGTATTTAAACTATCTTAAAGAGAAATAGTGACATTTATCATGTGACGTCGCGTCTTGGATGGAAATGACGTCATTCATTTAAATCGATAAACCGCTAGTGGTTTACAGATTTTCAGGAAAAGTTATGAAATGACTCTTTAAACGTTACGCATATGGCAAAACCCTAATGTTTTCACGCAGAAATTTTATATCAAAATAATTTTCATGTCATATGATCAAGAGAATCTAACATTCGTGCCCCTGTGTTATTGAACTTATTAAACTCGTCTCGAAAAAGAGATAGAATGCTCGGCAAGCCTTGCATTTTATCTCTTTTTTGCAACTCTTTTATTAAATTCAATAAGAATTGAGCACTCATGTAAGATCCTCTATATATACTGCTTACAAGACACACACACTTCAGTCCTAGAGCTGATGAAAAGTAGGTCAGATCACGCTGGAATAATGATTGCTATTCTAGGTCTTTCAAGTCAAACACAAGGGGCATCGCCATCTTAGTTGCTATAAATTTAGATAGAAAGTTCACAACGGTATAAGTGACCCAAACGGCAACTAAGTATAACTTTATTTAACAGTTGACAAGAACTGATTCACATTAGCCTCCACATATGGTCTGAACATTAATAATCCTGGCTTATTTCAAAAAGAATCAGAAGAAAAAAAAACAATTAGGCCCTATATGGTGTAAATATTTTAATATGACCTTGAATACTTAATTTCTCTTGCGTCAACAACTTTTGGAAACAGAGTTTTATGGCGACTTAATTAATGTATAAATTGAAGAAAATTGTCATCACTTATAATTTTTTCAGCTCATTTTGTTATAATTATTTTGTCATTGTTAAAGGATTGGTTACACCATTAATGTATTGCAGCAGACTTCATGCTTGGTGGTCAACCCAATTACAGTTGCTTTCCCCTTTAATTACACGGGTCGGACCTCAGACTCTATGATGGTTCCAACTTAAAGACTTATCTATAGATGAGATCGTTGGGGTCCAATGCTTTGTCTGTTGTCGGGCCCACTGGGATTCAACTGTTGGATTTCTTTTGCTCTGGTATTTAGTTGTAAGTTCTGTTGATTCCTTGTCTTTGATTGATCTCCTTTTTGTATCTTGATTTATATGTACTATGAGATGATTCATGGATAAGTTAGGGATCTTTAATGCAAACCAAACATCTATGTGTCTTGATCCACATCAGAAATAAGGTTGATTTTGGTACTGTGATACTAGTATCAGCCCTCCAGTATTTTCCTAACTGACCGTTCCAAGGCGGTGCTTCTTTTATGGAATTTTTTGTTGTTTGTGCTTGTCCTTGCCATACTGTCATGTCTGTTTCTTGCAGCCTTGTGGTCACCTGTTAGGAAATGGCTGGCCTCTTGGCTCTCTTGTGTGTGATGTTTTCTTGTGTTTTGTCACTTTCCACTATGGTGTACTGGGTCAGGTGTGGTACTTGATTGTATTGATTCCTGATCTTTGCCTTCTTCAACTAGACTATATAAATATGTAACAATCGAGGAAAATTACTGGAAATTATAAATGAGGTGCCTTGTGGTCTAGGGGCCAGATCTCGAATTTTAAGTTCTGTTGCGACCTCAGCAAGAAAAACTTGAAAGCCCGATCAACAAACTGAGGTTTTCTGAATCCATATCACTATCCTTTAAAACGAGGCTAATGTCGGTTACCTGCTGTTGTGGCGACGTTACGTAAAGTCGTTTTCAAGCATGGAACCAGAGACGGAAAACATGATGACGTAACGTCATATTATATGACGTGAATATGACGTGACAAAACGTAATGGCAAACGTTCCCGCATTTTTCTGGATTAAAGACCTAAACAATTAATAAAATCAAAAGGTATATAATAAACGTATTATTTTAAAAGTAACTTGATCTGGCGTATGTATCACATCTCGTGGATAAGGCCATACCATTGGATCACCCTCGACGCTTCGCGTCTCGGGTGATTCGATGGTATGACCTCATCCACTCTACGTGATACAGTACGCCAGATCAAGTTACTATTATAATAATGTGTTTATCATATGACGTCGCTTCTGGGAGTGAAATAACGCCATGCAATAAAATCGATAAACCACTAGTGGTTTATAGATTTACGGGAAACGTTATGACGTCCATAACAACGTTGCGGTCATAATGACAAAATTATAACGTTTTAACGCCGGAAATGAGATTTCAAAGTATTTGTCATATGATAAATAGAATCTAACATTCGTGCTCATGTATTATTGAATTTATTAAACTCGTTGCGAAAAAGAGATAAAATGCTCGGCAAGCCTCGCATTTTATCTCTTTTCCCCAACTTGTTTAATAAATTCAATAAAACATGAGCACTCATGTAAGATCCTCTATATATATCATTCAGTAACTTGTTACGGCTTGGGAAAACAAATATTTCCATTCTTTTTTTATCTTTTTTTTCACTTTTTCTAAAAAGCTTGAGGTCATGAGCAATAATTAAAATTAAAATAAAGAAGCTGGATGATGATTACAACTAGTTTAGCCTCACATTAAAGACTTGGGTTTTGTCCACAAAATTAGCCAAATGCTGAAAACTTCCATATAAGATTATGAAAAAATGAGCGCGGTTACATATCCTATTTATTTCATAAATTGACATTCCATGCATAAAACAAGCTGCGTGCAATGTGTTGAAAAGATTTCAATGTGGGAAGTATTAAGTAGCATTTATAACCTTAAAGCTAAAGCTAATTCATTGAGACTTTTGTAAAATAACCTATTGGCCTTGTATTTTGTGTACTGCTAATTCCAATGCCAGTAGGGTAACGTTGATTACAGGCCATTTACAGAAAATGACCACAGAAAACTTAGAAAAACATGGGTTTCTAGGGCCCCAGACCTGTCCCTGACTGAAAATAGTAGCCAAGTTATTCTTCCTGAGGGTGCAACAAACTCGAAAAATAGCCCATATATCTCAGTTTGTCCCCTAGACCAAGATTTTAACTTCAACTTCAGAAGCATGAACAAGTAACGTAATACATATAAAGACGCCCATACAGAGAGCAAAACTTTTAATTTAATGACAATAATATCAGTGTAAATTAAGGTAGGTTAATAAAAGTATAAGCTAAGTAGATTTTTATTTGTGTTAAAATCAGAATTTAATCATTTTTTATTTTGAAATATCGTAGTTTATAATCATATTAAATACTGTTGCATGACTTAAAACGTTGGAAATATCAGATTTCATTCTGCCCAGGAAGGTGAAAGTTCTAAACAAATAATACTGGTGAACATTATGCTACTCTCTGATTTGCCTTTACACAGTTTTAGCAGCCTGGGACTCTGGTGATGCTGAGCATTCCAATGAAGTGGATAACACGTTACATGTAGTTTATGAGGACGAAACTCAGCAGTCGCTAGCCTGTTTTGCGCCCACATCCCATATTCTCGCTATATATGCCCTCTCTTCTTTCTATGTTCTCATTTATTAATATTGTTAGTAACTTAACTCTGGTATTACATAATATAAATCTCATTTATTTTATACTTAGTAGTGAAATCAATGCATATCAAAAACAAATAAAAGTGATATCAATCACTAGTGAAATGATATGATATCAATCACTAGCCTATATTTTCACTGTAGCGTTTTTTTGATCACCTCAGATAATGCAGCTCACTTCGAAAGTTCAAACGTCCATAACTTTCCTATTTGTGAACAAAAACATCAAGTGTGGGTAGTCATTTTCTTAGCTAGAACACGAGGAACATTTTGGTACCAAAATAATTCATATTTGCTGATTTTTTTCGATTTTGAATTTTCAACACCTCCCGCCTCAATGTATGTAACCTATGCTACGCAACGTCATCAACAAATTATGACGTTGCTTATGACGTCACTTGTCTCGCACTTTGACCCTTAATAAATTTCTTTTTATCTGTAAGTCCTGATGACTATAGATCATGTAGATTGATCCAGGTATTCTGTCACAAATACTCCTTTGTCTTTTTTTACATTAAATATTGTGATTCGGCTTAAAGCATGGTTAACAAATTGATTAACTGTAAATCTTCTAAAAAAGTATAAAATAAAAAGAAAATTTACTTTTTTTAGTAAATACCAAATATATTTCATCTCGTGAGTTGAAAACATCGTAATTTTCATTCGTGCTGAGCACTCATGAAAATTCTGAGGTTTTCAACACACTCGATGAAATATATTTGGTATTCACCTCAAAAAAGTAAATATCCTCTATATCACTCATACTTATTTAGTATATGTACATGCATTGATGGATGAAAGCTGTGAGAATTATAAACAAACAACTCTTAAAACTGTATAATATAATTGTTAGATGTAAACAGATGGATGGCCCTCCTCGACCCTCTGGTTATCATGTTACGGGGAGATTAATAAAAGAAAAGAACAATTGGTGGCATTTTAACATTTATTAGAAGATAAATACATCATCTGATGGTTGAAAAGCCAGAAATGTTTATATTTCTCAACATTCTATTTTCTATGAACAGTTGAAAGTCCATGATCAATTCATAAATCATTAATTCGACCATCAAAGGAACAGGCGAGTGTCTGCTTCCGTGCAGTCTTGTCAGAGCACTCGCTGGTCGCACAGAGAAGGAATGAAAATATATGAAGGTTTAGCGCCACTGGGTTGCTGCGCAATTAAAATCAGAAAAACTGTCACTTGTCAATAGAACAATAAGTATGATCCCTTGCTCCATTATAAGCCCATGCCGTCTAGCTCTCTGGACATTTGGCAAATAGCACACTGGTTGCAGAACGCTAGCACCAAACAATCGTTGCAGATAGAACCCTGAATATAGAAAACACAAGAATAGGTGAGCCATGACATGTGATTTCCAACAATGTGACATTTTGACATGTGTAGACTCAGACGAGCCAGTGCAGCCTCCTTTTAAGCTTAGAAACTCCAAACGATGTTCAGTCAGTAGCTAAACAGTCATAGAATATTCTAGCGACTAGCAAAGGCTCTGATCAGACTGCGCGTATGCGCAGGCTGATCTGAGGCTTTGCTGGTCGCACATACCACATTGTTGAAAATCTCATGTCGCGGCTCAGGTAATATATTTCATGCTTTTGTTGTTGTCTTCTTAGGCTATCTGACATTTTTTTTCAAAATTAACTGTTTGAAAAATTCTTTTAGGATCAAACAGTTTGGGACCAGATAAGGAACAACATTCTGTCGGTACTGATCTGGGTCCAAACTGTTTGCAAAAGGTAAACAGCAGAAGAAAAAAATCCGTCTGCTAGCTAGAATGAGTAAAGAGTTTAATTACTTCCTAAAAATAGCACATATTCTTGCGTCAAGCGAGCAAGCAACTTTGGCGTAGATCTTGTTTGAGGCAAAGAAATGGAGTAGCCTGTAAAATCGGTCAATAAATATAGCTTTAAATGAATCCATCAGGAAACAATCAGTCAGAAAAAAAACATCAGTCAGTCTGATGACAGAAACACTTAACATAATCCATGTCAGCCAGGCTACTTTTTGGGACATTGGCAAACAGTGCTGACCCAAATTAGAAAACACACTACACAGCGTCTGTTCGTTGTATTAACTGTTTGCTTACATTATATCTATTTTAGAATTCAAATTCAAACTAAAAGATGGAAAATATCACCAAACAACCCTTAAATTGGAAATGGGCTCATCCAGATAATAGGGGATGGAAATTCCATTAGGCATAAATTGGTAATGTGAGACAATTAAGGCCTAAATTTAACAAAAATAAAACCCTTAACTATCTGCTACTCAGTTTTTTTACTCCTGACCAAAAATAAATTATAACCTAGGAAAGATACTTTTATTTTATTTTTCGTGTCTGCTTATTGAGGGAAAATGCATTTTGAATTTAGCTCAATATGTGGGCTGACATCTTGGCTCTCGTTTGTGCATTTTAATTGTGTTTTATCACTTTCCCATGTGGTATCCTGGGTCCGGTGTGGTACTTGATTGTATCATTTCCTGATTTTTGCCATCTTTCTTACTTTGAAATGTTTGAGGCTATACTATAAAGCATGCAAAATTACCCAATAGGCAAGGAGTTCAGACCAAGTGTGTGTACATTATTACATGAACATCCCAGGTAACTTGAAACGTTTCTGAAACGAGTGTGTTTGGTTGTATAAAGGTTTGCTTAAACGTAACCATTTAGAAACGTTATATAAACGTTTCACATAGGTTTGATTAAACGTAACCTTTAAGAAACTTTATATAAACGTTCCACATAGGCACTGGTTACTGCCAAGGAACAGCCAGAAAAAACTTTTATTTAAAAATTATCAAATTCTAGTATATATGTAGATAGTTACCGGTAAATAAATGAACCAATTTCAAAGGAAATGTCAATTTAGAAATCAGCTCTCGATGCGATTCAGTAAACATTTTATAGCCGTTTATAACAACCAAGTAGTGATTGCAATCAAAGACCTCGCTTTTTAATTTCTATTTTAGCTGAATTAATATGTTTTCATTACAATAAATGCTCATCTAATTGAACAAAACATATATAACATGAAATTGCAGGTAGTTTATTCAGTGCCAAACATCGTGATGCCAAAAAAGAAACTTATATCAACACTTCATCAGGTAATATTTGCTATTTCAGGATAGGTTTGCTTCGAAATGCATGATCACATTAGTTAGAAGTACGTTTGATATGCCGTTTAACTGTTTGCTTCAAATAAATGCATGGTACCAACCCAAAACTTTAGTTTTTGCGATTGTTACATATTTTCGTGGTGTTACGTAAATATTGCATGATAAATACTTGCAGATACTAGCAGATCCTGTGCCGTAGTTACGATTTTCAGTTTGAGACACTTTGAAAGCAACAAACATCAGAATCACAATTTTGGGAAATTGAAAAGCTATCATAAAACTATATGAAGGTTGAAGGTTTCAGAAAGTTTTTTTTCTAAATTTTTGTTAAATACGTTTAGGAACCCAAAAATTGGATTGCTAAACTATTGTTTCTAAACATTAAAATCAAACGTTCCCCTACCGTAAACAAAACGTTTCCTCAACGTTTCGACAACGTTATTTTGTTACCTGGGATAACATGTTCGGGTATCACATGACGTCGAAAAAACGTCATATTGACACCGATACAACGTCGTGACGTCGCATCATCGTTAATACGACGTTGTTTCGACGTCACGTACCTGCTGTGTTTACTTACCTGTATTCCTCCAAGTGTCCTGATTCTCGTTCTGAGTGCTATTAAGGCTCCTGGAACTATGAATGGCATCAAAGCACAGTCTCCCTGTCTTGAAGCAATGCTACATAGACTGCATGGCAAGCAACACCAGGTCATTATACCTAAAATAGCAATGATATTACTTATTTATTTAAACCATTTAAGTCGAATGGACCTGCCTGCCCTTATAAGTAGGACGAGCCCATTTCTAAGTTATGAGGTGCTAGGCGGTATTTTTCGTTTCTATTCAAATTTAATAGGGTATTATGTAAGCATACAGTGGAGACCCTGATCAGACGCCGCTTTCTGTGGCGAATGATCTGGGTTTGCACTGTTTACCTATGACCTGCAAAAAGTACGTTACATATAGGCGACTTCATTGTATCCTGTACTTTCATCATTATACTGGATGCAGTTGATATTATGTTATGTGTACATACATGTATATTTATATCATATGTAAACCTCATTGTACCCTGTAGGGTCAATCCGGGTAAATACGGACAGGGGGGTAAATACGGACTGATGGCTTACAAGTCACATGTCCAAGAACATAGGTCTGTGACAACGAAATGTTTTATTTTAGCTTTCAATAGTGTCCATTAGGCACTTCTACAGCTATATACCACTTAATTATGACCCTTTGCAATGAGGATTTTTCTTCCCCCAGTGGGACTACCCCTGCATAATCCAGATTCTTTGAGAATATCACAAAGTTTCAGCTGTCGGAAAAAACATTTTCGGTGCGTGAATACAGTCATAAAACGTGTATTTCATTGCATTATATTGACTTTGACCAAAGATTGGACTATTCAAGTTTCATTTTCTTCATATTTTTCTTCAATAAAGAAAACCATTTCGATCCAGGTACTTGAAATATAAAGTGTCCGTATTTTACCAGTCGAATTTTGTATGTCGGGAAAATACGGACGCAGTGTTTTTACTTTGATTTTCTCTTCGCACTGATATAATTTTCTCAATTGTTTTAGAAAAACGTATATTTTAGATTAAATAAAGCTATGGGAATGCAGGTTGAAGACCAATTATGATATATGAAGATAACAAAAAGCACGGTTCCAAATCTTCATAGCCATTATTGACTTGGTGCCTCAGGTCAACATAACTGTGCTATTTGTACAGAATAACTGAAGGATAGCATGCCTGACACCAAAATATTTGCTGAGGATCAAACATCGTTCCCCGATGATTCAAACTACAGGGCGCCAGGATAAAAAAGGAAGCTTTAACAGACTTTCAAAATTACCTATGCAATAAGGCTATACATTGTCCGTATTTACCCAAATGGAAATTGTATATGTCCGTATTTTCCCTGTCTATGTCCGTAGTTTCCCTACCTCGTCCGCATTTACCCGAATTTGGGTCCCTTGCTTTTTTGCTTAGTTGCCTGGTTTTCGGACCATATATCGTCTGTTCTCTTGTTGCAGGGTACAGCGATGGCATTACGCAAGTATAAAACCCGGTACCTGTACGTATAACTCCTGCCAAATAACGACAATAGCTTATGAAACGTGGGTGTGTAAAAACCGTCCGTATTTACCCGGATTGACCCTACTTTCATCATAATATTGGGTCCAGATGATATTATGTTATGTACACATCGTTATATTATAGACAAACGTCGCTTTATCCTGTGCTTTCATCATTATATTGGATGCAGATGACATTATGCTATGTACGCATATCGTTATATCATGAACAAACGTAGCTATATTCGTTGCTTTCATCATTATATTGGCTGCAGCTCATATTATGTGATGCACACATATCGTTATATCGAGGGCAAACGTCGCTATATCCTGGGCATCGTCATTATATTATATGCAGTTGGCTTAAACATATCTATTTCAAATCAATTTATACAATACAATACGATTTTCAATCATACAATCATTAGGATTGGAACGGAAGCAAGAGCTTATAAAGTTCTTCTCCTTAAGTATGCAGTTGAAATTATGTCATGTACTAATATGTGCTAACGTCTTTGCACCCTTTGGTGTCTTCATTACGAAGAGAGCGCAGTGGCTCAGTGGTAGAGTGCTTGACTCGAGACCGAGGGCCTGCGGGTTAGAGCCTCACCGACGTCACTGCGTTGTGTACTTGAGCAAGCTGAGTACTGGTTCAACCCAAGAATAAAATTCTACACACTCGTTAATCTATTAGCCACTAGTGTGCCAAATATATCCATCATCCATCAAAAAATATGCCAGATGATTTGGCGTTAAGAGTCATAAAACATTTTTTCAAGTGTATGTGACTCCAAGTCCATAATGGCGAGCTGAAACACTCGAAGTCGTCAACACATCAATCATATGCAATCATTGTGTCAAATATGAACATTCGCCATCATAAATGCAGTTCAAACCATGGGACAGATTTTAAATATATTTGGCCGCTTGACCGATGACTCTAAGAACAGGTCGTTAATCTTAAACCTTCGTTGTCATCTACATAGCATAGGCAATCATTGTGCTAAATCCGACATTATAAGGGGGCGTGGGCCACAATAATAAACAAACTTACATGATTTGAAATCTGAAAAGCAGTCCAGGACCCCTGTACTCCACTCCCGATGGCCGTCAACAGAGCCGATCAGCATCTGGCCCGCAGTAGGTTGTTTCGTAAATGCCATTATGCCTTACTGAATTTATGCCTCAGTCAATCTATAGTTTAATACCTGCAATATAGACGAAAAGTATGGATAAACGACACATTTAATGTGATGAAACTCACTTAAACTCTCACCGATGTAGCAATTAATTGTTTTGAGTACAATCAAACTTGTGTAAAACGGACACTCAAAAATAGACAAAACAAATAACTAAATGACAAATAATTGATCTTGTAAACCGGCCAATTTTCGGTCTTTTTGAAGTGGCCGTTTTACACAGGTTTCACTGTACACATATTCTTGACTAGATTCAATAATGGCTTCTTTGCCACCACAGTCAATACATTTTCACAACTGCGCAATTAGGTGCCCCTGAAAGTACGAGGGGCATTTGGAAAGTTCTTAGCATGGTATTTTATCTCAGTAACCGATTTACAAACCCTATCATGTTTGGTAACATTTTAAAGAGCTATCCTTCCTCTATGTTATGACACAAATTTTATGAGGATATTTAATGCAGACACGAAAAATATTACATGCACTGTATGTATACTGGAAAACGCAAAATTTCAGAGGAAAATATAACATATTTTACCTTTTGAAAAGTGTGCAGAACATTAACAATAGTACATCAAATTAGATAATTTTGTACCATTTGGTAGGCCACAATCTGGTACAGTTATTACACAATTGATGACCAAGTCGGATGTTTCTAATAACTAAATACAAGAACAGCAATAACACAACCGCCTAGAAAGCAAAGCATTGTGCTTGTTTTTTCGACTAAAAATCGCATGTCACAATGCACATATTTTGAAAATATATAACCGACAGTAGTTTAAAAATGCCGTGCGTAAGTATTTTTGTCAAGCACACTTTATGCTCTTTGTATTGAAACCAAAATAAATTTTGTAAATCAGTATAAAGGAGAGATAACTCTTATAATCTTCCCGATGGGACAGAGTAAGTTTAGCTATGAGTTGACGTTTTAGTTCATTTTAATTAGAAACTGTGGTAAACAAAAAAGTAAAAATACCTTGAGAGTAGGAATCAATCAATTTAGTGATGGCTAACCCGATTCCATGAAAATTTCTTGTTCCATCGACAAAATGTGAGTGGTTACGTTACCCCACCCACTTCTTGAAAAGTAGGGGTAGTGTTATTAGGAAAAACTTTCTTGAATACAGAACTAAACAAGCCACACATTTTGCGCGACGAAATGATTTTTATGCATTGTTCGCTCCAAATAAAGCAAAACATATACTCAATAGGCATTTTTCGCACTCCTGTACTGACACAATTTAAAGTAAAAGTATAAAGAAAAATCGAAAAAAGTTCCATTTTTGAAAGTTTACCAATTCTCCATAAGTCAACATTTTCTGTATATAAAGGTGTAAGTCGTGCAAGCAGTGATAGCATAATGTATTTAGATAAACTTAAGTTGGCACCAAATCGTTAACTTGCCATACCATGATCGTAAATAAGGTCCCCAATTTTCCTTCGTTTTTTCACAAATATTTTGCTTAAAATTTCAGCCATTGTATAAACCCTGCTCATTTTGAGCATGCGCTGCACGTGCACGCCGAGTCTTTTTTACGAAAGAAATTAAACCATCAAGTAGCCGTTGAATTCTAGTTTCCAAAAATGTATTTTTGATAGCATTTGATTGACGCGTTGTCGAGTTATGATGTCATGCTAAGATCTTTCCAAATGCCCCTCATATATACTAGTCAAAAGTACTAACCGAACAGCTATTAGCACTATACCAATATCATTTGCATATCCGAATAGGGTAGCCTATCAGTAAACGATACCAGAAAACGGCTGAGCAAAGATCATTGAATTGTATCCAGGAGGCTTTGTCAAATACACGTACCCTCAATTTCAAAAATTCACAATAATTTGCATTGGATGGTGGGGTAATTTTCGACATTTTGGCCTATAGTAGAGTCTAATGCAGATGAAGTGTTCATTTCAGCACTTTAGTGTTCAATATGAGTTTGGCTTTTGAAATGAAAACGTTTTGCGTGTGAAAAGGGGTTATTGCAGAAAGTCATGACTCACAATTTGTGCCAAATGCGATTTTTTTAAATGGGGGTACCACTATTTAAATTGGCACCCTGCAGGTGCTGTTGAACATTTTGTCAATATCTTTACTGTCTAAGGTACATGAATATATGTCTGGCTATTTCGAGATGCAAAAAGAGTAGTCGTGTCATTATACGTTTTGAAGAAAATTAATAAAATGCAGGTGGCCGGTTAGAACTTTTATAGTATATATGGGTTGGTTCCATTTAGCATCACATATCCCAAATGGAATCTAACATTCGTGCTCCTGTATTATTGAATTTTATAAAATCTGCAAGCCTCGCATTTTATCTCTTTTCCCCAACTCGTTAATACTTGAAATTCTTTAAATCATGAGTACTTTTGTAAGATCCTCTATATCTGCAACAAGAGGAGCACTCATGTAAGATCCCCTTAGGATGATATTGTTCAGTGGCGTTGCTGCCTATAACCCGGACTTGCAAATACACGTAATTTTGAATTCACTGAAGGTAAGCCGCTCCTTGTCCAACATGAGGGTCTAGATGGGGTATAATGATTAGTGAATATTGGCCCTTTTTTATAATGAATAGTGAATAATGAGCCAAAAAATAATGAATAGAGTGAATAATGAGAGCCTAAAAAATAATGAATAATCCTATTTTTTTTAATGAATTGAAGAAAAAATTAATGAATAGTGAATAATCAGATTTCTTTGCCACCTTTCTTACTTTTAATGAATAATTGGTCTTATTTTAATGAATAACCCAAAATTTTAATGAGATGAATAATGGGCTAAATTTTTAATGAATAGTGAATACCAGACCCCCCCCCCCCCCCATCCAGACCCTCCAACATTCAACACCAGTTGAGCCACCTTGTGCCCAAGACACAAAGGATGCTTCAGTTTCAGATGTCTGCGTTGTTCGCTGATGCGAAAAGTCGCCAAATCTTGTGCACTGGTTCAGTCATACAGTTATACAGTTTAAAGAAACCAGGAGTGAAATAACCAAGTTGCTAATGTATTTTATATGGAGTATATCACGAATTATACCACCCTTACCAACTTTAGTACGAAAAATCTCGTGATGTGCAAGGTCTACGCTCATGTAGGTGGTATAAGATAGTTATACCATATTTGTCCACCTGTACGTAAGATAATCCACTCGCTAAAGCTCGTGGATTATCTCCACATACAGGCGGACAACCCATGGTATAACTATTACATAGCTGCCAAAACATACCAAAAATCAACAACATGACAACATATTAAAATATATCCATCTTACCTAATAAGTAGTTTCTCAGTGATGAGGTAGATCTGATGATGGCAATGCAGACAATTGATATGGGCCACGTCACGGGAAAAACTATCTTCGGGTTTTGCGACCAGGAAATGATCAATCGAGCCAGCGAGGCTACAGTGACGGGCCAGAATCTTAAATATTTGCTACTGACATGCACCATATATATGGCTATTTTACTTTATAGCATGCGAACAAAAAACGACAGCAGCAAACAATAAACGTTGATCAGCATGTTGTTATCATGTTCGGTGAAGACAGGTTTGCTCACGAAGATTCTCATATCGCATAGATATTAAGCGATTTAATGAGAAAATGGACCTTAGAGTTGTGTGACCTTAATCCTCAGTAACCCAGGTGTGATGTAGTCCAGCAACCTACTGGGTCCGAGTCATAGGCTATGCCCATTTAGCACAGCAATGGTGATGGTACATAAGGGCTGCTCTAAGCCCTTTGTACTAATGGATTCTTCCTCCGGGTTTGATACAATAAATCTTGGGATGGTCCATTGTATATATCGAAGGGTCTCAGGTTATACTTTCCAATTAAATTGTTTTTTTCTTTCTCTTTGCCTTAACAAACAGCGTAGAGCCCGATGAAATGCCGCACTATGCGGCATTTCATCTGGGTCTTCACTATTTGCCGAATTTCGGAAGTCACTAGTATAAATGTTGCAAATGGTAAAAGAAGCGTCCTCTGTTAAAGAGTAGTCCACCATGTTGACAAGGAACGCTACTTTCTCATTTTAGTAGATGGGTGTGGCTATGTCTTGGTTATGGCCAGAGAATCATGGAAAGAATGTTTGTCCGCTTCTTCGGGCAACGAACCTCCGGGCAGAAATCAGCCTGGGCATACACGCAACCCTGACCAGGGCCTTCGTTTCACATTTATACCTCAGCCGGTATGTGAAACCTGTTTAAATATTTGCACACTGGGTTATTTTTCATGTTTCTGTCGTCCTATCCATAGGTGTTTTAATACTCAAAAAAGCTTTCAGGAATACCACCAGTGTGCCAAACGTGCAGTTTAGATCCAGATCAGTCCCGACGTTATGTCGGGCCTGGTCTGGGTCCAAACTGTTTGCAAAGGTAAGCATATCATACCATATGAAAACAATCTGATTAGCGACATTATTGTCCAATACATAGTTAGTATGTTAGCTTTTTTGCTCCTTTCAAATTCTCAATATTTTAGAAAGTTATGTGGCTGAACATGGTGATTATAAATCGCAAAGCCAGAAGTAGCTATAGATTTTCCCGTGGCGCTGCTGGTCTGGGTGCGCTATCTTGTGAAGATTAAGAATATCGGGGTAAGATGTGTGTACTCATCAAAATTTTCATCTTTATCAGTGTTTAAACTTATTGCAACATAACTTGTAAATAAGTGAATCAAAGCATGGAAAATCGTTCCATATAATATTGACCAATTTTCAACATCAACATTTTCGAAACATACTATCAGGAATACCATCAATGTCTTTTTTGTTTGATTTGATTTTTTACGCCCCAGTCAACAACCTTTCAGTTATATCGGGACGGGTCTCCCTGACTTGAACCAGTACTTAGCAAGGATAATTGTGTCTTGCTCAAGGACACAACGCATTAACGCCGGTGAGACTCGAACACGCAACCCCTCGGTCTCGAGTCAAGCACTCTACCACTGAGCCACTGTGCTCCCTCCATCAGAGTGTCAAACTGACTAAGACCAAGTATGTTCAAATGACCTTATTCGAACATATAACTATTTGCCTACTGGTATCGTCTGCTGATAAAAGTTACAAACAGTTTGGACCCAGAGCAGGCCCGACTTAACGACGAACCTGATCTGGATCCAAACAGTATGACACTTTGATGGTGGTCCTGAAAGAATTATTCGATAAAGTTTATTTTTGGGAGAAAAAAATCAGCAGACCACACAAAGCATGCAAAATTACCCAGTAGGTGTTATTTTGCCATGGAGACTCAAAAATTCACGCGCAAACAAAGTTTTGAAAGCTCTCTAAACTTTGCAATGGCCCACTTTTGGAATGTGGTATGTTTTTATCTCATACAAAGTTATAGTTTTTTTTTCTTCGGTCCGTATCAAACACTTCTTGGTGATTCTTCTTGCTAGATACTTCGGCAAATAGTGAAGACCCACTATGTCGCATTTCATCGGGTATGCACTCTTCACGCTAAGATAAAACCAATCTTCATGGACATAAATGTAACCCTTAAAATACAAAATAGACAAATCAATGCGTATCGTATCAATATAAAAGGGGAAATCCATCAGAATAAAAAGGGATACCACAATCAATCTGCAGAGCACATTGTCGTCTTAACCCATATAAGCCTAGGCAAACGGTGCAGACCCAGATCAGACGCCGCAGAGAGCGGCGTCTGATCAGGGTCTTCACTGTTTGCTTACAGAATGGTCTATTAAAATTTGAATAAAAATGAAAAAGACCACCCAACAACCCATAAAACGGAAATAGACTGGTCCAATTGATAACAGTGGGAAAATCCATTCGGCTTAAATGGGTTAAACTCGGATAGCACTCTGCTGGAGGAGACCATTGGTTCCGTACATTCATTTTGACACGGATACTATCACGGGTCGTGCATATTACCGTCAGTTGATTAACTTTAATCCATTTTCTTCCAAAAATCACTCTTCGAAGTTTTATCGTATTTCGAAAATTCCATTATTGAGGGGCCCCATAGGGGTGGGGATCTTTAAAAATAAGACTCTGATCTCCCCAAATCCCTAAAACATTTCCACAGCTTTTTGGCAGTGCTCCCTAAATCTCCAAAAGTATTGAGTGCGCCCACGCTCCCCTAAAATAATTGCCAGTGCTCCCTAGCTCCCTGAAAATAAATAGCCCTTCTCCCCAGCTCCCCAAACCCCTGGGCATCATTATTCATTAGATCTTCAAGGGTTTGGGAAAGATGGCGGATCGTGTGGACGGAGGATTCTCGCCACCGTGTTTTTTGAAAAAAAAAGAAAAAATGGATGCTCTGCCCAGTATTATCCCAAAATCAATCGTTAAAGCTCTGGACAGACTGGAGAACGATGTCGGACAACGCGGAGTTGTGCAGAGTCAGGATTCAGTTGCAAACTTCGCGCCAAAACTCCCAACAATTCCAAGGAAAGTGACCGTGAGACGTCGTCGGAAGAAGAAATCTGCGCTGGCTTGTTCTAGAAAGATGACAGGGTCATTCTACACAAGAACATTAATTGCTGCAGTTCCTGGTTTCTCGGATACTGCTAATTCTCTGTGTGTATTAAAGGTAACTACTTGAAACTACCAGTCTATAAAACTGGTGGTACATATTGTACTTAACAGAGACCTGGTGTTTTGGGGAAATCCAACACCAACCCCAGCTTCTGATCTAAACGATCAGACAATTCTTCGTGAATTTCTGGCTCCTGCGACTATAAATATTGATAGTGACGATAGTGACGACGATGTGAGCAGTGCCAGTGTATGGTGTTCTTAATTGAAAGCATCCACCCAAAAAAGGAAAGGTTCTTAAACGTTGTTAGTGCTGTTATATAACCCGCTACTGCAGCGGTCAGTGCCAGAGGAGAGATTGGGACTTTTCGGGGGGAAAGTCCCATATGGTGCCCTGGTTCAGATGTGGTGTTTGTATGGATTCCTGATCTTTGCCTTCATCTTTACTTTGTGTTCTTGGGTATAGCATTTTATCCCAATTGCTTAGTACTACGTATCACCGTCCTAAAATTACCAAAACCCGTTTCACTTTGACAGTGAGTCTTCTTACGTCTCTATGGGAGTCTGAAGGATGGACTTTTGCCAAACACGAAGTTCATGTGAATAGTCTGTACTCTCTAAAAACAAAATGGAACGAGTCGATCTTGAAAATATTTTTGCACATCTTTCAAATCCAACTACAATGAACGACGTAGCCCTTTGCAAAAGCATAATGTCAAAGGTAATTGTATAGGCATTAACCAATCGGTCGGCATTACTTTTTCTACCGAAATTCGCCTATTTCTAACTTTTCTTTAAACAACTGAAAACGAAAGTAGACTTGTGCATCAGTTCACATGGGTTTTAAATTCGGACAACTCAGTTTTAATTAACATGAATGGTTGATTAGCAAGATCTTTGTTTAACCTATGTTGTCATTCTACTCCTCTCAACGAGCGACCTATATTAGAGCGACTGGACTCTCCAATGAAAAACCAACTGAACTCAAATAGCTTTGTCAGGCTTCTTAGTACCATGCTGTAGGCTAATTTGGCGCACCTAAGAGTTTGAGCTGAATTTGCAAGTGTTAACTGGTCCACTCAGAATTATTCATTATATCTGAATGAATAAAAATCATTTTTCAACAAAATGAGCAAAATTTCATGATTTATTTTAAGCAAATAATAGAACAGTGACCTATATTAGAGTGACTGGACACTTCATTTTTCAGCCATATAGGTATGTCGTGGTATGTGTCACGTGACTTACGCCTGCTGCGCCTTTTATCGTACACTCAAAATGGCGATGCAGCTTGTGAGACCGCTCCATTTATAGGTACAATAAAAAGCGTACTTCGTCGTAAATATCGCTTATTGGTACATATTGTTAATAACAATCGAAAAAAACATATATTAAATATTGCAAAATGCTATGTTTCTGCAATGTAAAAACTAATCCTATTGAGTTATGACCGTGTAAATATCGGCTGATTTTAAGAAAGTTGCGGAAATCGGCAAAAATGGCTTCAACAATACCTCAGCATGTCCACTCATATTTCTGTTTGGGGGTACACGTACCCCCTGATGTTTCCATTTGGGGGTACATGTTCATATGTGAGGGTACACATTTTTTAGAGCTGTTTTTCATAGTAAACGTATAGGGACCATGAAATCAGATCGTTTAGAGGTGTGTAACAGTGATATCATTATGCTGTGAATAATGCTAATAAATGAGTCCTGCAAGTAACCACCCCACCCCCTGCAAAAAAAACAACTCCACCCCCTGCAAAAAAAAACAAACTAAGTCCAAACCTGAGAAAAATTTGGGCATAGGTTCCCCTAGGGGCTTAAGCCCAGTTTCATTCACCCTCAACCACAATAACCCTGGCCTTTGAAAGTTTTGGGTAAAGACAGAATGAAGAAGAGTGGGAGGGGTGAAAAAACATATCCAGATCACCCTCTTCTTCAGAATGTTAGATGATTTTTGAAAAATAGAATACAGCAAAATGTCACATACCTCTTAGATTGTGTTACTCCTATATTTAATTTAAAGCTCTGAAACGTGTCAAGCAATTTATCAAGTTTTCTTCTAACACACATCTGTACTTTCGATTTTGCCTGTCCACTTAACATTGCATATGTAAGCATAACACTGATTGGTTCAGTAATTATAGACAACAAATCAATATTGACTTTAATAGAAGCATGGTTGACTGTGGCCCGAGATTCACTTTATCATACTGAATGATAGATACCAGTCAGTGGTAAATCTGAGCCGATAGTTCTAAAAAAACTGGACTTGTTTTCTTGAAAATTTCATGAGATTCACGCACAACGATCACTGGTTATGCGTGCACAAAATTACTCTACGTTTTTGCACGTAGGTACCAAATGATTAGTGCGTGCATGGCCATTTCTGTGCGTGAATTACGTACTGCAGTACGTGAATGGGCATGCTGATACCTCTTTCACTCTAACGAATAAAGCTTCAAACATGGCTATGTCTGTGTCTCGATTTATCAATATTCATAAACTAAGATGTCCAATGATTCATAATTATTGTTATTATATAATTTTGGTGTTTATAAAGGTGTTAAAAGTTTAGGTAAACAATAGAGAAATTACGCTGTGTATTCCAAAATAGCGGTAAAAGCCAATTGTGTAGCTAAATAATATCGAGTTTCCCTCATTTACCTGTGTAAGATACACGACAGTGTTATTTGAGTTGAGTATTGGTATTTCATTGGAGTTTCTAGTCACTCTTATATAGGTCACTGAATAGAATAATGAGCATTCAAAGTCATTAACGCCCATTTCAGGGTCGGGAAAAATGTTTGCTAATTTCAACTTCAACTTTAATAGGTGTACTCGACAACATCCACTCGGTAGACATCAACGTCGAGGAAAGGTGACTGTACATCAGTGTAGTGTGACGTGCTACGACATCATTTTTTAAGGGATTAATCACATCTTTTCAAGTGTCCCATATAAACTATTGTCACTCTACACCATAAAATGGTCTAACGACCAACATATATATACACTATACAAGGTCTAGTACTTCTAATCATAGGATGGTACAAGTGGGACGAGTTGGATGGAAGATTTAAAAGCATCCAGACTCGCAGAGGTAATACAGGCTTCCGGTATCATGTTCCAAGTGATGGCAGTCCGTGGAAAAAATGAATTCTGATAAGCATTTATCCGGGTTTGAATTGGAATGAATTTCATGCTGTGGCTCCTTCTTGTAGAAGGTACAGTAGCATTGGTAGGATGATAGTTCACTGGCACACTAATTAAACAGTTGACAACTTTGTACATTAGAGTTACATCTGTCCATACTCTGCGTTGTTCCAAGCTGGGCCGTTTTAATTTATTTAACATTTCGGTTACACTACTCGGATTGTGTGGACTTGATGGTTGATTCATCACCCATCTTGCAGCGTTTCTCTGAACTTGTTCTATTTGTTTAACTTGAGTTTTTTGGGATGGATTCCAAATGGGTGAAGCATATTCCAATTTTGGTCTTACTAAGCTGAAATAGGATCTCTCTTTCACTTTTGGTGGACAGTATTTCAGGTTCCTTTTCAAAAATCCAAGGGTAGATGAAGCTTTTTTAGTAATTGAGTTAATATGGTTGTTAAATTTTAAATTGTCACTGAGTTCGACCCCTAGATATGGATGGTGTGAAACGGTTTCCAGAGTTTCCCCTTTCATTTTGTGGCGCACCTGTGTCTATCTTCGTGGTTGCCTTGAACATAAAAGATTGTTGTTGGTTTTTGGTTTCTACAATCAATGCAGCACATGTTATTGGCAGGTTTTTTTACCATATCTGCAGTGATTTTGTTACCTGCGCATCCTGCATCTTTCGCACATAAGTTTTTATTTCAGCGAGTCCCGGGATGCAATAGTATTGCAGACTTGTCATTAAAAATAGTGTTTAGGACTCATAAGTTTGCAGTTGGGACTCATTGATATTGGAAACAGCGAGTCCCAGGACCCATAAGCCCAAATTGTAAATGAATCACTGTATCTGTCAAAATATCTTCTAAATACCAGATTTACAGGCACCCTAGTGGAACCTTTAAAACCTTTAGAAACCTTTAATTTGGTTGCAATTCTTTAAAACCTTTAATTTAGCTGAAAAACCTTTAATAACCTTTATTTTGATTAATAAACCTTTAAATTTTGCAAGATCAGTTAGAACATAAGAAATAGACCATACATGTTGACGAGTAATGTCTGTGACATCTTGAGCTGTATTCATCCTCAGACCATTATGTCTATACCTACCTCTTGCACCAGGATGACTCTTATAGGCAATTTTTCTGAGGATTCAGATATGGCAGCAGTAAAAAAAAAAGGAGTGAGGTTAGGTAATTATAAATGCTTTTGGGTTGATTTCTTACTTTACAGCCATGCTAAACAGCTGAGGTAATATCAGCATGACTAAATGATCTTAACCACACCTTTTCCTAGGCTGGCTTGGTCCAAATCTTTTCACTAGCACTCAGTGCTCATCTTTCACTAGTAACTGACAACTAATGAAAGAATGTGCCTGACCTGAGAATAGAACCAGCAAAAGTCCAGAATTAGGTTGGATATGCTGCCAACTGCAATAACTGGGCCAACAAATATTAATGGATAGCATCTATTCATTGGGTTTATTGACTTTTGAAAAGTGCCCTGATTTTCTAATGTCATCAAATCTAAACAGTGTTATCTACACCCCAAGATTAATACAGATAATATGCATATCTGTCTAAGTTTTGTATTTAAAAAGGAACATTAAATGAATGGAGCATTATCCTCTGAAATTGTTCATTTACTGAAGGTAAAACAGTCCTTACAAAATGACCAGAGATGGCTTCTCCTGCTTTCTTGGTTTTCAATTGTGTTCGGGGGAGGACCCCCATCCCCCTTACAGATAAGAAAATGTGATTTATTTTTCATTCCAACAAGCCTTAAGCTATAGTTAAAAGTGAGACTTTCAACTAGGGAGTAAAAAAACGCCAGTATTTCCCTTTTGATTTGTGTTTAATGGACTATAAATTTATTGGCTAAGGATTTGCTGCACCCCTTTCATGCCAGAAAGATTTGCTTTTATTGAATACACAGTCTAATATATCTATTGTTTACCAAAACTACCAACACCTAAATAGTATAATTACGATGATTATGAATCAGAGGGCATCTTTTTTTATGAAAATTAATAAATAGAGGCACAGCGTTTGACATGTTTGACGCTTTATTTGTCATAGTGAACAAGGTATTGTTGAAGCCATATTTGACAAAATCCACAACTTTCTTAAAATCAGCCAATATTTACACTGTCATAACTCTGTAGGATTAGTTTTTAAATGGCGATTGCTATTGACAGCCGGCTATCAGCAACGAATTCGCTATTGACAACCAGCTGTCACTTACTTTAAATATTTTTGTGGATAATATAATTGAGATATAATTTAAACTGCACAGAGGATACTTTATTACTTAATTATTATTATCTTGGGGCGAGAGTTGGTAGGGACATTACACTGATTGTTGCTCTACCCTATCTCGGACTCGTTATACTGGGTCTGAGACCCTATGGAAAGATATACTACTGTGGGGATATTACACATGGTGTTGACACATTACCTTATAGGGGGTCATGTTACCTAAGGTGTTGACATTACACAGTACACTTGAAGTTGACAATCAACCCTAGGTAGGACATTTCACTGGATGATGAAACTCTACCTGAATAATTAAGTATCTTCTGTGCAGTTTAAATTATATCTCAATTATATTATCCACTAAAATATTTAAAAATAAGTGCTTTAAAGCAAAAAATTAAGTTATCAGTGAACAATATTAGACTCCAAATTAAATAAATTGCTATCATTAATATCATTAATTTTGCTGGCTGTCAACAGCCAATTCGCTGCTGACAGCCGGTTGTCAATAGCGAATTCGCTGCTGACAGCCATATGTCAATAGCAATCGCCTTTTTTATCTGGCCTTATGTATTTTTGCGGCCTATACTGCAAATAATATGGAATCAGATCATACTGGTTCATAGTGTTTACTGATATGATAAAATTAGTTTGAATATATGCAGTAGACATTTTCTGGACAATGAAATATTAGCGGCATAGGACAACAGATACTTGTGACCACCAGTGTTCTGCTAATCTGTTTCTCCATGTTTTTATCACTTGTCTCTTGTTTATCAATACTATCCAACACTATTTTGAAGATATGAGACATTTGTACCCTCCTATAAAATTTCTTGGACCACAGAATTTTCAAGGTTCTAAAATAGCACAAAAGAGATATTTATAACCAACATATTTTAAGGTTCTATCTAGTCTCTGTAGTTGAGCAGGCTGGTTTGAATCTAACCTGGTGACATATTGCAAGCCACTAGATAAGAGTGTATTGGAAAACTATTTTTTTTATTTCTCTTCCAAAACATGTTGTGGGTACTCAAAAGATCCGTCTCAATGAGACGTTTCTTTTGAGCACCTAAAACACATGTTTAAATTAATGGGTAAGAAAATAATTACAATTTTACACATATAAAAGGTCCTTATCTGGATCAATGATGTTGCTCTCTATTTGTTTCAGGTGATGATCTTGTCAGCAGGACAATCAGTGGAAATGTCTTCTTTGTTGCCTGTAATAATCAAGCTCCTGGCACACTCAGATCTCCTCATAAAGAAGACAGCATACAACTTCCTGTGTACACAGTCTGGCTGCCAGTCTGAGCACATGATTCTTGCTGTTAACACTCTACTGAAGGATTTCACAGAAAGCAATCCTATGGTTCGAGGTATAGCTTTAAAGACTGTTTGCTCTGTTCAACATGAAACATTCCATGAGCACCGCCTGACGTGCGTTTCTAAAGGCTTGGATGATAAGAGTGCCTACGTCAGAAGAATAGCTGTTACATGGTGTGTGTCAGTTCTCAATTCTGCTCATGATAATTTTGTTGAAAATGGTTTGGTTGATAAACTCTATTCATTGATTCGGGACCCAGATCCTGTAGTGGTGGTGAACTGTTTGCTTGTGCTAGAGGAAGTTTTAAAGGATGAAGGTGGGATTGTTCTGAATAAGAACATGGTTTTCTATCTTTTGAACAGGATTGACTCATTTACAGCCTGGGGTATAGGCTATACTCTGCGGGTTTTGAAGAAGTACATACCTAAGACAGAGGATGAGATATTTGACATAATGAATGTGCTTGATTCTTACTTGCAGCATAATAATTCCACAGTTTGCATTGGGACATTAGAACTTTTCCTGAATTTGACCGGAGAATTGCGTCATCTTAAAACAGAAATCTTTAAGAGGTGCATAGATTCTTTCTTAAGTGTTTTATCATCAGGAAATGCAGAGATGGTGGCTGTTATATTAGAGTATCTTGAAAAACACATTGACATGGTATCCGACAGCTTTAAAGAACACTATAGATCATTCTTCTGTCGACACAAGGACCCACCACACTTAAAGAAACTGAAAATTCAATTTCTCACTGAACTAATATCAGAGGTAAACAAGACTGAAATCTTAGATGAAATAACTATGAACTGCAGTGAGAAAGCTAGCAATGTTTCATTGTGTGCACTTGAAGCATTAGGTCGTGTAATGACAAAATGTTCTGAAATGTCTCCATCCTGTCTTAAAATATTCCAAAAATTATTAGCATCAGATACGGAACATTTAGTATCAAACACTCTATGTATCTTAGCTACACTAGACATTGAGAAGCTAGACTTTGAAACATTAACAGCACAATTGCTAGTTATTAGTAACACCATAAAAGATGAAAAGGGAAAATGTGCCATTTTACATTTGCTTAGCAAGTTTTGTGGTGATATCCCTGATAGTACATACATTCTTGAAGATTTTGTTGACAATTTTCAATCTGAAACAAGTTTGAATGTGAAAAGTCAGTTACTGATAACAGCTATGCAGTTATTTAGTGAAAAGCCTGCGGAGATACAAGGAGTTTTGGGAGAATTGTTAGAACTCGCAATGAATGATATAAGTCCCGACCTGAATGATCAAGCGGCATTTTATTACAGTCTGTTAAGTTCAGATGTGTCTATTTTGAAAGATTTGTTCACCAAGATTTCATAGCTGTACAGTGTGGACTGTGTTATAAGTTAACCATATTATAACTGATTAATTTTATAAAGGAATTACAGGAAAATGACCATATCGTCGGTCAGGAGTCAAAACCTCGTAACTCTGATTTTTACTAAGTAAGTAAGGGTGCAAAGATCAGGAATCGATACAATCAAGTACCACACCTGACCCAGGATACCAATGGGAAAGTAACAAACAAACAGTAAGACACCACAAACGAGAGTCAAGAGGTCAGCCCTTTCCCAGCAGGTGACCACAAGGCACATATAAACAACTTTTTGTCAACGCTGGAATACCAAACGCATGGCGCACATTCTGTCAAATTCTCGTAGCTCTAGACCAATTAGAACCCCCTTAAAAAGCATTAATCATGCTTCAAAATATCGTATCTATGAAAGATACCATCATTTTGATGCTCATTTTACAGAGATACGATGTTTTGCCATGAAAAAGATGCTCAAAAAAATAATCAAAATGACGTAACTCAAGAGAAAATCTTCATAATGAAATCTTTATTGGAAGTTAAAAACACCAATAACAGTGAATTTGGATGTTACTAACTATAATCCTGTCTGACTTTCAGCAATATAGGACACTCTTAGCATAAGTTATTCAGTTTTTCGTCTCTCCTGAAAAATGTAAAAATCAAAGATACAAGTTTTTGACTCCCGACCGACGATGTGATGGTCATTTTCCTGCAATTCATTTGTGGAATTTCTTGGTAAAAAAAAAATGGGAGCCACACGACAGTGTTATATCCGAATCATGTATAATGTTTTGTGATACAAAGGGACTGCACTGTACTATATTTACAATATTCAACCTAACAAGTGCACTGTGCACATAACTTTGTTAAATCTTTACCATAGCTTGAATCCGTCTATGCCATCTTTTGAAAAAAAATGTGTAGGTCCAGAGCATCTGGCTTGCAGTGAAGCAAGCTGATCAGGATCCACTTTTTTCCACACAATGAATCTACATAACGACATTTCATCACTGGACTAACTGAAATTCAAAACTATATGATAGGAATGAATTTTATTTTGTGGATTTTATCGATATGTAAACTCAGGCGAATCACTCACAAACTGAGTAACGCCCAAAGGGCTTGATGTAAAGTTTGTGAGTGATTTGCCGGAGTTTACACATCAATAAAATCCACAACAATAACATTTCATTCCTTTAAATTTCAACTTTTGAACAAAACAGCACATTTGTAAAGGGTTGTTGAAAATATTCATTTTTAAAGCCTGCCGAAGGAAAATAGTTTGTAACCCCTGTCAATGAAAGATGGGGCAGCCATCTTGAAAATTCTGTCAGTTCAAAAGCTTTGTTTTGCTAAGTATTGATTGAAATAGCATTCTATAGGGAGCAAAAATGAGAGCATGAGCTCAAAAACAACTCCATTTATTTTGGAATTGTTTTCTTTTCTCAAAAATAAGGAGTCCCAGAACCAAAAGGGGAAGTTCATGACTGCGAATCAGCAGTTAGTGAGAGCTCTGATAAAGAAATGATGCAATTTGGATTTATAAGACAAGACTTTAGTTAAGAATGTGTAACAGAAAAATAATTTTCTTATTTCTTAACCAAAACATATGTTGTGGGTACGCAAAAGAACCGTCTCAATGAGCACCCAAAACATATGCTGAAAAATATGGGTAAGAAAATATTTACAATTTTAAGTTGTAAATTTTTGTTTGACTAAACCTGTGATAAGAACATGTGTGCTTATTAGGTCTAATTCCCTTGTAGATAAAATTTACATACCAGAATATTAAGGTCAGTAGCGTAGCCAGAACGCCAAAATAGTTACACACATCAAAGAGAGACTACTTGATCAAGCAGTGATTCTCTTCCATTGCGTCCCTTTTTGAAAAGGGAACTTCCAGAGGGATCAAATTCTTTCCTTTAAGTGCAGTTCCTTACACTATGGAAAATCACTTTAACCAGATTAGGTGACCTCCTTGAATGTAACTATTTTTTATTACGCACACGAGTAACTAAGTGTGTAATGGGAGTTACGCCAATACTGGTATAAAAGAATCTCTTGAATATGGTGTAAATATTTATGGAAAGTATCTTTTCGGTACAATGGCATACTGAATTTGGGTCCCAAACACATGATGCATATATACAGGGTACATGTATTAGTCTATTACGGTAAATGTTCTGAAATTTTGAAAACTACATGTAGTTGCCTGCCAAAAAACCAAGACAAACAGTACAGACCCAGATCAGACTGCTTCTGAAGAAGCAGTCTGATCAGGGTCTTCCCTGTTTGCTATTCTGACAGGAATTATGTGAATAACAGCCCTGAAAACTAACATTTTATCTGATAACAGAAAGAGAAGAGTTCGAAACTTACCATAGCCACTTTCAGCAGCTACTTTCAGTTTGAGTGCTCTGGACAAAGCTCAGAATTTCTCAGTACATGAGACAAGGGTAACAATTTATATGTATTTTGTTTCGAAGGAAGTAAATCATCACACAAAATAAAGTTTTTATCATTCACATCCTCTTCAATGGACCCTCATTGTCTGTGCTGGTTATATCTTGGAAAGAAATATATTTAAATAGTGCTTTCTGAATGTCAGTATAACTGTGAAAACTGTAGTCTGATTTTTACCAAACTTCACAGGAGTGATCAGTAGCAGGCATAGGTCCATATAAGGAAACTTTTTGAGCATAGAATTGTAATATTTTCTTACCCATTTTCTAACTCATCAATTTAAACTTGCTTTGGGTGTTCAAAAGAACAGTCTCATCGAGTTCTTTTGAGTACCCAAAACTTGTGTTTTGATCGATAAATAATGGAGATAATTTTCAATTACATTTTGGTGTGCAGACATGCTTTTTGAAAGTTTGGCACTCGAAGCTATAACTGCTGTAGAGAAACACTTCGTAACACAAAGAATTTTGACAAAGTCACTTAAATGTAAAAAACAGGTCACTGGGTCTCACAGTGTGCTCAAAAGATATGCCAAGTACAATTTCTTAGCAATTTCTTTGACACCCGCCTCTATCACTGCTGCAGAAAAACACACTATCACAAAGGAGTCACTGGAGCCTGAAATGTAGTCAAGGTCAAATGACCACTTGTGTGCTTGAAAGGTATTACTATGCAAGATTTGACACTCGCAGCTAATACAGAGAAATGCACTTTACCATCTATGTCAAAGTACTGGAGAAAGAAATGTAGGTCATTTCTACAGGTTACAGTCCATGCTCAAAGAGGTTGCTGATGAAAATAAATCAAGGTTTGACACTTGCAGCTATCACTACTGTAGTGAAACCCCCTTTAGTGTAAATGGATGACAAACAAATATGTAACCAGGCCTCGAGATAAGAGTGCATATTGGAAATCTGTTTTCATTTTTCTCATCCAAAACATATGTTGTGAGTACTCAAAAGAACGGTCTCAATGAGACCGTTCTTTTGAGCACTCAAAACACATGTTCAAATTGATGGGTAAGATAGTAATGTCAATTTTACGCTCATAAAATTTCCTTATCTGGACCTATGGTAACACCCTGATGAAAGTTTGTTTTATTTTGATGCTTTACATAATTTTTCGCTCATGTCATGACAATTTTCTGTCTTCTTGGATTGAACCAGTACTAAGACGCTGATAAAGTCATAAAAGTGTTTTGCTAAAGGACACACCACAGTGACTCCACCAGCGGTAAGTCTCCAGCTAGCAACTAATCAATCCCCGGTCTAATGCTCTACCAACTAAGCTACTGCACTCCGTCCTGCTGAGGGAAAGTCTGACAAAAGTATTGGTTTTAGATAAAATGGCTTAATTTAAACCCCATTAAAATCTCTTGTTTTTTCTTTTACTGCTAAACAGGAGTTTTTCAACCAAAAAGTAGCGAAAACTTTCCTCATGTGGAGCTCACTGGATGTATTTTACAGGGCAGCAGGCCTCCAGATGAGAGTGAGTACAGTAAAACCTGCCCTAAGCGGCCACTCAAAATGAAGACCAAAATTGGTTTTCAAGACCAATTATCGCTTAATGCAGGTCAAAAGTATTGCAGAATGCTCCAAAGGGAGCATTCTGCAATACTTTCGACCTACATTAAGCTACCATTTGTCATTAAGATCTTTGTTTTGTCTATTTTTGAGTGGCCGCTTAAGACAAGTCTTACTGTAATTGAAAATTGTTTTCTTTATTTCTCAACCAAAACATATGTTGTGTGTACTCTAAAGACAGTCTTGATGAGACAGTTCTTTTGAGCACCCAAAACATATGTTTAATTGATGGGTAAGGAAATAATTATGGCAATTTAAAGGGAATATTCCGACCCTATTAATATTTATCTTGAACAAAAATAAACATGTTAATTACTGATTTATTTTTACCACTCTGCTTCTTCATCAGCTAAGGTGATTAAAAGCAAGTTTATTGCCCATAAAACCAATAACTGGCTGCTGACATGTTTTCCCTCATGGTTGCCAAATAGCTTTAAATCAAGCACCTGGTCAACTCAGTTGTGAGTTAATGGCACCACATCTCAGTGGAGAGAGCTTATAATTAGACTGTGCTTCCATTCAATTATTTCATTGAGTAATAATGGCTTCAAGTGATAAGAATGAGAATTACTTTACACAGGGGCTACCTTACATGTTTGCACTACAGAAATAAGCAGTCTGGTTCAGGGCCCCTAAGTAAGTAATAGTTAATAGCATTAATTGAAATTGTAACATTTAGCTCTGTGCATGATATCTTTTGCTTTGCAAACATTTTGAACCCAGATCAGGCCCACTAAAATAAGGGACCTGATCAGGATCAAAACTGTTTGGTGCTCTGATCGCATTCCTGAAAAAAGTTTTTTTGGAAAAGTGATTTCTTAAAGAAAAAGGCAGACAATTAAAATATTCAAAATAATCCTGTATTCGTACATGTATTTGCATTGTTTAATGTCATAATTTTTATCATTCCTATTATCATTAGCAAATTCATGAAAATTCAAACCAAGTCCAGTTTATTAGGTCCAATCCAACAAAATGGCTTGCAAGCCTAACAGACTCAGACCAGCTTGGCATTGATCCATGCAGACAGCAAAGACTCTGACCATACAGTGTCTATATCCAGGCTGATCTGGGTCTCGCCTGTTTTTTCATGAATCTGCCAATTCTAGCCAGAGTCCTTGAAGCTTGGATACTTTAGCTACCCATTATGTTGCTGTGAAAACACTGATCAGAATATAATCAAACACAGATGCGGCGCTTGATGATCATACCATTTTACTTTAAACTTGTTTGTGTCGTCCGCTGATAAGCTTTACAAAAAATTTGATAAGAGATATGACATGTTGTCGGGCCTGACCTGGATCCAAACTGTTTGACACTCTTTTAAAATCTTTCCAAACAGTTTAGAAATAGATCAGACCAAACATTATACACTGACTGTAATTAACCTGCTTGACCTGATAACTGCACCTTGTGTAGTGCTGCCTGAGGAATTCTTCTTGGAGTATTCAAGTGATTAATGGCGATTCCCTGTGGCATGTGAGTGCAATTAAGTTATGGGCTAATTGGAGCAGTTTCAACAAAAGAAATGGTCATATGGTTCCCAGTATACTATTAGGTCTATAAGAAATGCATATGAAAAAAAGTCGGAATTATCACTTTAAGGCTAAAAAATTTGCTTAACTTACTTATGGAGAAGTACAAAGACTAACGATCTCAATAGTATAGGACCATGAACTGTCATCAAATACAAACAGTACAAAGCATTGGTTAATTTTGACATTTATTGAAAACATGTAAATAGAAATCTGCGAACAATAGAGCGTGTGACAATATTGCAGGTTAATTTTCCTGAAATAAATGCTGAAAACTTTATTGGGACTTTCCTACTGTTCACAAATTTGGACCAGGTCTTGAGGTTATAAAACGTTTCATGCTCAACTGAGCATGAAATTTCAACTGCTCATAATACTAAATTACTGAGAGAGAAAAAGATTTCTCCCTGCTTTAACACTCAGATGGTGTATACAGTATTTATCCTGGTAACTGTTGGCATTTTAACATATATTACTAATTAGGCCAGAATTTTTTTATTAGTTGATTTACGGGAATTTTTTTTCAGATTTAGGGTCGTGGGGACGAAAAAAAATAAAAAAGCTCTGAAAATGACCAGTTAACTGGTCATTTTCAGAGCTTTTTTTTTTTTTTTTTCAGGGCTTTTTTTTAAATATTTCCAGAAACAGTAAAACTAGTAATAGGTAGTCCAACAGTCTGTATTAAAATCTTTAAATATTTTACCATTTTACTAAAAATCTGGACAGGACAATCACTTTTAACAGTGTCACTCTCAAAAATACACAGACATATCCTCAAAATTTTTTTTTTTCAAGGAAACAAATAATATTTAGAGGTGGCGTATAAAATATAAAAATAATTTTAGAAATTAAATTTTATTTTATTTCTACTTTCCGGAAAATTACAGTAGGAGGGTTTGTAAATCAACTAATAAAAAAATTCTGGCCTTACTAATTAGTGAAATAAATTTCAAGCTCAGTTAAGCATGTAAATAAGTTTTATGCCTAAATTACAGTACAAAAATCCCTGAAAAAACTGACATTTCCACCTTTGGCAGTTTTTAAGTGACAATTAGAGCTCAATGTATTAACTATTTGTTTGTTTGAATGCTCTACGTTCCAGTAAACTATTTTTCAGTCATGTCAGGATGATTTCCTGTCTTCCTGAATTAAACAAGTACTAAGCATTGGATAAAGTTTCTTGCTGAAGGACACAACACTGTGACTCTGCTGGCTGTGAGTTTCAAACTAGCAACCCTTTTATCCCCAGTCTAATGATCTACCGACTGAGCCACTGCACTCCGCAATTATTAACTATTTGTTTACTGGGAATAGGTAAACAAGTACTTCGGCAAATAGTGAAAACCCAGATGAAATTATGCAAAATGAGGCATATCATTAGAGTCTGCACTTTTTACTGTGATAAAAACATGTTTACTGTGATTAAAACAATCTCCAGGGACTGAAAAATATCTAAATATGGAAATTCTTACGAATCATCGTAAAAAACTTAATTTTTATGAGACATAAACGTCCAAGGAAGCGCCTCAGTATGCTTCCATTAACCTTATATGTAATAATGGCTTATTCCTTCTGATTTGATACAATAAACTTGGGATGGTTCATTGTATATATTGAGAGGTCACAGGTTATTTCAAAATTAAATTGTACTTCTCTCTGAAGATCGTTTAAGTCTAAGTAAACATTGTAGACACTGTTAAAATGATGTTATGTGGCATTTCATCTTCACTGTTTGCCAAAGTATGCATTTATGAGTCACCAGTACCTTTGTGTAACAATAGGTTAAATACCCATAACAAATGGTATCATTGTAAAATAAGAAAAAAGGCTATTTCCATGCTTATCACATGGCTCCAATTCAATTTCATACATATACTGTTTCCACTGTATCTTCAATAAAATAGCACTATGATGTCATTAAATAATGAAAGATTCATCAATGATCCCTTCTTTAAGAGACCATCACTGATCCATTGTTTAAGGAATCATCAATGATCCAATTTTAAGAATTCATCACTGATTCATTGTTTAAGGAATCATCATTGATCCATTGGCTCTTGTTGTTCAACTTGAGGGTCTTGTGGTTGTGGATCAGGGGCTGGTTTCTCTCCGCCTTCTTCGTCCATTGCCTGCTAATGAGATACAGTAAAACCTGTGTAAAACGGCCACTCAAAAATAGACAAAACAAAGATCTTAATAAAAATCTGTAGCTTAATGAAGGTCGAAAGTATTGCAGAATGCTCCAAGTGGAGCATTCTGCAATACCTTCGAAGTGGAGCATTCTGCAATACTTTTTACCTGCATAAAGCGATAATCGGTCTTGAAAACCAATTTTCGGTCTTTTTGAAAGTGGCCGTTTTACACAAGTTTTACTATAAAACCAGATCATCATTACAAGAATCTTGTAAGCTATGGAGGCCTAAACTTCAACCATTTTTGCTGGCATTCTGTTTTACTCTTCATTCCCTTCAATGTTTTGTGCAGCCAAGTTTATGACGGTTCGAAAGGATTTGAACAATCACGGTAATGCGTCACCCAAATGACCATTTGAACCAAGTTCTTAATTTTTGACACAAATATTTTCTTTCTTCAGCCATGGCAACCCAAATTCTGCATAGGATTGAAATCTTGGAACAATTTTGAAAAGGGACCACAGATTTTTTTTTTGTGTGTTCTTAGGGGCCAAAATACGGCCCCATTCCAAATGGAATTTAGGTGACTTTTTTCCAAATTAAAAAAAAAAAATCCCAGTCTTCAAAAAAAAAAAATTGTTTTTTGAAGATTGGGATTTTCATTCAGCCACCACACACACACACAAGCTACATGATGACAATTTACTACCATTGCATCTTATTTCTCCTTCAATTTAATGGCAAAAGTATGTGTAATAGCTAATTTGTTTTGTTATTGACCAAAAATGACATAATTGTGCACTATGACAAATTTCCCAATATAGGGGTTTACCACACTTATTTTCCCATTCTCAAAGGCCCTAAGGCTCCTTCCTAAAACTGCAAAAAAAAATCCCTGGACCGTCAAAGGATCATTCCTGTGATCCTGTAAAGTTTAGTGAAATTCCATCCAGTGGTTAAAGAGATGTTTAAACACTGGTTTAGATAAACAAAAATTTTCAGCTTAAAACTGTAAATATTTTCTTACCCATCAATTTTAGAATATGTTTTGGGTGCTCAAAAGAACAGTCTCATTGAGACAGTTCTTTTGAGTACCCACAACATATGTTTTGGTTGAGAAATAAGAAAATTAAACTTTCTTTACACACTCTTTAACTAAAGTCCTGGAACTTTAAAGCAAATTGTTGACTGACAGACAAAGGATGGATGACATATCAATGGACATAGAGTATATCAAAAGTTCTCTGTGAGCCCATGGCTCAGCTGAGCTAAATATGGCTGCTGCAAAAATAGTGTAAATACTGTATTGATATGTTAGTCATGCAAAAGGAAAACACCATCCTCCTCGTCAACATCCGGTCACATTACAGCAATTTCATAAAGTCACAATACAATAATACAACAGTGACATATACAGTATAGTGAATTGAACTTAAAAAGCTTCAAGCAACAAACAAATACCCAAATTGATAAAATCACATATTTAACCCTTGTATACTGTAAAAAAAAATTCGCGGATTACGTTAAGAGGCATATTTGCCACGATAAAAATATCCGAATTTACTGCAATGTAAACCTGTAAACAGAAACCTTAGAAAGCAGTGAACACCAAAAAAAGTCTGACCGTCAACATTCTTGTAATTGTAACTTCTCCTAAACTGTTGGACATAGCAACTTCATTGGACGTAGCAACTTCAATTTTTGCAGGTGCATAGGTCACATGATGTAAAGGGTATTGGCCAATCTTTATTGTGACCTTGACCCCAAGGTCAAATAATGTATTTTCTTGAACATGCATCTCTTGGTTAGATAAAAAAAAAAGCTGGTATTTGTGACGGTGTACAATCAACTGCAGTCTAGTTTGAATATTTTAAAGTGTTCTGGCAAATTTATTAGTCTGGGAGCCACCTAGCTCCCAAAATGCTGTAGAGTAAATGCTTCAATCTTTTATGATCTTGACTTTCCCTGAAAATGTTTATGAATTTGGCATTTTAGGACTTGAAAGTAGGAGTACCACAGTAAATTTTTCTAAAAAAAAATGGAATAGATCCAAAGTGTAGGACTTGTAAGCAACAAGACAAATTGGACGAATTTATATCCACCGATAAAGGGTTATTTGAGAGAAACATGTAAATCACAAATCTAACCCTTAGTTCACCTTCAGTATATTCAGATCATAACAAACGCCTGTCAAGTATGTTTTAGTGCTTAGTTTAATGAAAAATATACTTACATCTGCACAATTCCAATGTCATGACCTTTAAACCCAACCCCAGAGGTCAAGGGTGTGTGTAAATTCAAAGTGTTACCTTGCATGTAGGTCTACACTTCTTCAACTTTAATTTGATATGCAACATGACCACTTTTAGAAAAGAAAAAAAATGAACTTTTGACCCCTCCCCAGGGGTCGCTGGTGTGTGTAATGACAGCATATTTGCTTTCATGGTGCTCTGTGCTCGATTCCCTTTAATTTGATATGCAACATGACTACTTTCAGATAATGATAAAGTTTGACCTTTTGACCCCACCCCCTGGGTCAGGGTGTGTCTGCGAGTAAAATATTTGCTACCATGTTCCTGCCAGCGTCGTCAGCTTTAATTTGATATGCAACATGACTCCTTTCAGAAAAATATATAATTTGACCTTTTGACCCCACCCCCTGGGTCGAGGGTGTGTCGGTGGGCAAAATATTTGCTACCATATTGCTGCCAGCGTCGTCAGCTTTAATTTGATATGCAACATGACCATATTCTGAAAAAGTTTAATTTCGACCTCGGCCCCAACCCCTAAGTTCACCCAAAAGGCTTGGACCCAGGCCTTCAAACTAAAATCCCGATTGATATGTTTCATATCTATTGCTGCTCTGCCTGTATGCAAAATTTCAGCAAAAAATATTAACAATTGCCTTAGTTATTGCGAAATTTAAATATTTGACCTTTGACCCCTTAGGTGGGGTCAAAGGGGGTGGGGTAAAACTTTGACACTGCTATGCTTATCTACAGGCACTTGGCAATCATGGTCTATAGTATGAAGTTGTTAAATATAATAACTTTGATGAAATGTGAAGATCATCACACAAAAAAGCTAATAGGTTTTGCCTTATAATTGCCTATACTAAAATGAAAAAAGTCAATAAGCAATGCTTATTAGATACCCCCAGCACAGTAAGAGTCAGAGAAAAAACTTGTCAAGTTATAGTTCAAACCAGCAGACTTTAGTTTTGAAAAGAAGATTTCCGTATAATATTTGCGAACAAAAATTATAACACTCCTTCATGCATATGTTCAATGTGTCTACATTGTATCGGCAAAGTATCAAATTGCTCCATTAAAAGCTGTGGTAGAAGTTGATTGGCCTATTAAGGCACCATCTATGCATATACAAAAGCCATATTAGGGAAAAATTGTCTAAGTTCTCACAGCTGTCATTTTGTCAAAAATTATTTTTTCTGAACCAAACTCCTTCATGCATATGTTCAATGTGCTTACATTGTATAGGAAAAGTATCAAATTGCTCCATCAAAAGCTGTGGTAGGAGTTGATCGGCCCATAAAGGCACCATCTATGCATATACAAAAGCCCTATTAGGGAAATATTGTCTAAGTTCTCACAGCTGTCATTTTGTCAAAAATTATTTTTTCTAAACCAAACTCCTACATGCATATGTTCAATGTGTCTACAATGTATAGGAAAAGTCTCAAATTGCTCCATCAAAAGCTGTGGTAGGAGTTGATCAGCCCATAAAGGCACCATCTATGCATATACAAAAGCCCTATTAGGGAAATATTGTCTAAGTTCTCACAGCTATCATTTTGTCAAAAATTATTTTTTCTGAACCAAACTCCTTCATGCATATGTTCAATGTGCTTACATTGTATAGGAAAAGTATCAAATTGTTCCATCAAAAGCTGTGGTAGTAGTTAATGGGCCCATGTATGGCCTATAATAGCATAAGCATAAAACCCTATATTAAAAGCCATTTAGAACTACAAAGGGAAATAACTCTGATAGAATTGGCCCCTAGCCCTTATTTTTTGTCTAAAAAATTTGTCTTGCATATATGAACATGTTTGCAAGGTTTAATGAAAATCCAGCAATGACTCTTCAAGATATTAAGGAAACAAAGCGTTACGGATGGACGGACGGACGGACGCACGGATGGACGGACGCACGGACGCACGGACGGACAACGTGAAAACAGTATACCCCCTACAAACAAAGTTTGCGGGGGGTATAACAAGGGCAATAACTCAAGTGTTAAGGGGCAGATTTTGACCAAACTTATAGGATATCGAGAATCCATGATACTTATCATTTGTACAAAGAATCAATCAAATCTGACCAATAGGTACTGGGATATGGTTCCAGACAGACAAAAAGTGTGGACGGACGGACGACCCCAAAACTATATCCCTCCGCTTTCGTTGGGGGATAATAATAAAACAAAGAACTAACTGTGCACTTAACTCTTTTCCACCTGGGAAATTTTTCATGTTTTTTTCCCGTCTGCTGATTTCAGGAATTCTTTCGGGAATACCATCTTAGTGTCTAACAGATTGGATCCAGATCTGGCCCGACGTTTTGTCGGGCCTGATCTGGGTCCAAACTGTTTGCAAAAGTTATCAGCAGACAACACTAGGAGATATTGAGTTTATGGTACACAACTAGCACATGGTACACAACTAGATAATGGTACACAACTAGCTCATGGTACACAACTAGCTCTTGGTACACAAGTAGTTAATGGTACACAACTAGATCATGGTACACAACTAGTTAATGGTACATATAACTAGCTTGTGGTACCTACCTCTCCCTCCGCTCCTTGTTCCCCTGTAGGTGGCGGTCTAGAGCCCCTTTCTTCCCCTTCTATCATAGCCAACTGAGCAAAAGTCAAGGACCATAAAGAGGTTTCATGCAGGAAAATTTATGCAAAAATTAGGCCAAATAAAAAATACCTGTGTTTAAGGTAGCCCAACCCTATCTAAATTTACTGAATAGAACAGAACATCATCTTTATTACTCTCAAGTCATACAAACATGATGTATGAGGACAAAGCAAATACAATGAAATAAGCCTAGATTTTTTAAGGTTCTCTGGTAAAAATATAATTTTCTGCATTTTGAAAGGCAAATTGCCTTTCAAAATGCACCATTTTTTCCAGAAAAAAAAATTAAAGAAAGATATGTGTGCCTACCCTACCTTAAATTTTTAGACCCGTTACCCGAACACACACTTCTTTTTTTATTTGGCCTTAAAGAACCTTTCAAGGACCACAAACTGACTACTTCTCTACTACATCTAGCAAGGTCTTTAATTGTTTGTGTTGATGCTTTACATCCCAGTCAACAATGATTCAGCCATGTTGGGGACAATTTCCTGACCAGTACTAAACAGCATCCTGCTCAAGGACACAACACAAGTGACTCTGGTCAGTCTAAAACTAGCATCCCTTCAATCCCCAGTGTAATGCTCTACCAACTGAGCCATTACTCGGCATTTTAGATTTGAAATTTATATTTTAAGCTTGCACTGGATGATGAAAACATTAAAATAGCTCATGTTTTTCATCATCCAGTGCAAGCTTAAAATATGAATTTCAATCCTTATATTTACATTCTATATTATCAATCAAATTTACTTAATTATCTTCTACCCAACCCCTTCAGTTATCCTTATAAAATGAAATATTTCATTTGTAACGGAGGTGTTGGAATAGCCAGTAGGCTGAACTCTTGAACATAACAGGGTGGCAATACCTAAATGACGCCAGGCAAATGTTGATTTACAAAGAATGTTATTGGCTGACATTGACGTTACTCAGCCTAGTGGTGCGGTCCAGATAACATGACATTTCAATGTTTTGTATAGAAAAATGCAAGCAGCCAGAAATGTTGGTTTCATCTAAGGCAACTACACTGAGAATGTGAATATTGGCTAATGAAAATTATCCATTAACACTAAACCCTTTTCCTACCATTCAACTCTTGTCACCCGCTTTCTCATCTGCTTATGTTCTTTGGAAGTCTATATTGCAAACAATATGAACTCATATCAGACGGCTTCCAAAGTCGCAGTCTTATCAGAATTCATAGTGTTTGCCTTTATGATCAAAAAAACGTAAAAAGCAAATTTAATGGCAGGATAAGGGCTAAAATTTCAACGTTGGACAACCGAGACAATGATCATCGTAAAAACATATATTGGTGTTCTTGAACCTTATGGCTCCCGATGATGGCATATTTGAGCCGCAACGAGATTTCCAACAATGTGGTATGTGCGACCAGCAAAGCCTCAGACCAGCCTGCGCATATGCGCAGTCTGATCAAAGCATTTGCTAGTCGCTTGAACATTCTATGAGGGTTAAGCTTCTGACTGAACATTATTTGGAGTTTCTAATCTTAAAAGGAGGCTGCACAGGCTCGTCTGAGTCTATTCATGTCAAAATGCCACATTGTTTGAAATCACTTTTCACGGCTAATTATATCAGCGTCCAGTGTAATGCTCATACAATATCATTTTGCCTAGGATGTGCCAAATAAAATCAAAATAATTTTATGCTGAATTTGGTTTTCATTAACAGGGCTTCTGGCCTACAGAAATAAGTCAAAGTCATGTACTTTTTCAGGCCTCTTGGTTTAAACATACTTATTTCTAAAACAGATACATACATAGTGAGGCTCAAACCTGCGGCCCCTCAGTCTCAAGTCAAGCACTCTACTACTGAGCCACTGCGCTCCCCATAGTTGAGTGAGAAAAAATAAATAGAATAGCTGTGCTGAAATGGTGTCAATAACCAGAGTGGGTGATGAAAAATGGACAGAAATTTGCAGGCTTATTAGGCCCAGAAAAGTAAATATTTTGAACCTAAAAATTGGTTATTTTCTTGTCCAATAGCCTAAACATACGTTTTGGTTGTTCAAAAGAATCATCTCATCAAGATGGCTGATGAGATGGCTCTTTTGAGTACCCACAATATATGATTTGGGTGATTTTGTTTGTTTTGGTTCTTTACATGTCAACAATTTTTCAGTCATGTCCAGACTGGTCTTTATGGGTTGAACCAGTACTATGCAGCAGATAAAGTGCCTTGCTCAAGAATACAACACAGTGCTTTTGCTAGCGGCGAGTTTCCAACTAGCAACCTTTCAATCCTCAATCTAACACTCTACCAACTGAGCCACTGCACTCTGTCATATGTCTTGTTTGAGAAATATATTTTGGTAGAAAATCAAGGCCTCATATTTGGAGACCTGCGTACACCAAAGCTACAAAACAACATTGCAAGGATACATAGGGTTCAATATCTTGATCATCATAGATGGTAAAGTCTTGGTCCTTTCCTACCACACCAAGGGAACAATTCTGAAAAGAAAGTGTATGTTTTGATTACAAAATAATGATACCATATGGGGCTTGTCACAAGAAAATCTGCCTTCAGGGTTTCCGACCAAGTAGACTCAAACCAGTCTGCTCAGCAACAGAGACTAGCTGGAATATTGAAACTTTGCAAGAAGCTAATTTATACATTATGCTTACCACAGGGGTGTAAATTATTTTTTACTCACTCAGTCTGCAGGACTAGTAGGTGGAATAAGTTACTCGCCCACATGACATTATCACTCGTCCTTAAGGACTGATCATACATGTACTTGAATCATATTGATAAACATTTTAATACTCTTTTTCAGACTAAAAATTATGTGTATTTAAAATTGTGTTGTTGTTTTTTTTATCATAGTCTTTCTGCTGAGGCTTCATTTTTTCTGTCGCTCATTATCTTCTCCCCCTGTTTTCTTCCCTTAAAAGAATCTAATGTCTTGCCGTGACATTTAATTTTGGCAGCAAATATGGTACTATCGACCAGTGTTGATGTAAACAAAAATGCTGTATTCAATGCCTGAATAGCCCACCATTTTTGAGGACCTCTGTGGTTAAACTCTCCATATAGAGGAGGCTCTGCGAATAAAGGCGGCCGCTGGAGAGTTAACTGCAACCAGTCTGAAAATGCGCATGCGTAGTTGTAACAGTCAGATATAAACATCCAGCTTACGATGAAACAGATCAACAATCTTTAATGTTACATTTGTATTTTTATTTAGTCTTCGCTTAAGGATAAAATGCCTTTTACATGTCAGAAAATGCACTTGACGGTATGTTAACTCGCCAATCCGAGATGCCGAGTGGAATTTTACATCCCTGTACCATAGAGGGAAATCAGAGGTGCTGGTCTGTCTACATCTTTTTGTTTGCATGCAGCTAAGTCAGGTTTTCCTCACTTAGAGGCCCATATTAACTATAGTAAAACCTGTCTTAAGCCGCCACTCAAAAAGAAGACTAAAAAAAAAATTTTTTTTTTATAAGGCCCATTTTTGTTTAATGCAGGTTGAAAGTATTGCAGAATGCTCTCTTGAAGCATTCTGCAATACTTTTGACCTTCATTAAGCGACCATTTGTTTGTGATACCTTTGTTTTGTCTATATTGTTTTGTTTGAGTTGACGCTTTACATCCCAGTCAAGAAAAATTCTTTAACTTGTCAGTTTGTTCTTAAAGGGAATATTCCGACCCTATTAATATTTATCTTGATCAAAAATAAATTCCTCATTAATTACTAATTTATTTTTACCACTCTGCTTCTTCATCAGCATAGGTGATTAAAAGCCTGCTTATTGCCCATAAAACCAGTAACTGGCTGCTGACATCTTTTCCCTCGTGGTTGCCAAATGGCTTTAAATGAAGCATCTGGTCACCTCAGCTATGAGTTAATGGCACCACATCTCAGTGGAGAGAGCTTATCGTCACCTTAGCGCAAAAAGTCAATAACTCCATTTTACAAACTTTTCAGGAGAGACAAAAAACATTTTATCTTCTCACACTTTCCTCTCATGTTATTGGTATAAAATGTTTCCAAATGCATTTTCTGTTAGATTTCATGTGAAGAAAAACTCCAATCTTATAATTTTATGATAAAAGTGAAATTAAAGAAAATATGCACTTATTGGAAATTGACAACTGAAAATTTTGGTGCAAAAACTCAATAAGTGCACTTAACCCATTTTTGCGCTGAAAGTTTTTGGTGCAAAAACTTGGTAATTGCGCTTTTATGTAGCATATTGACTTAGATACTTTGATGCAAATGAACTACTAAAGTGCTTTGATGCAGCATATGCTCATAGATTTTAATCAAAGTGTTTTTATGCAGGATTTGATCATAGTTTTCATTCAAAGTTTTGATTTGGATCAAAATTATATCAACCTTAACCGTGAACTCAACAAAACATCATGAAAACCATGTATGCAAAATAACACTGCATTTGTATACTTTCAATATTTGATCACCAAACTAACTAACTAACAAATTCCAAATCATTTAAGAAAGAGTTCATTTTTTGGGAGTTATCTGCACTTTTTAACCAACTCTATGCTTTAAATTCCTATGTATATCACTTTTTTGTAACAATTATAGCAAACCCAAAACCACGAGAATAGATAAAATATTTTCTGCAGATTGTATATAAGGTTGATATGCTGCTTTTTCATTGAGCAATATTTTTTTCCAATGGTTAAACTATTTCAAGCAGATAAAAAGTTTTCTGAGCAATATTAACGTGTCAAAATGGAATACGCAACTTTGGCAACATATTTTGTGGCAATAACATTGAATGGGTACATAGGCCTTTAATAAATATGCCATATCTCACTTCAAGATTTGAATAACCCAGTCAAATAAAAACTATTAAAAATTAGTAGCATTACTCTATAAAATAAACTATTCTGTTTCTATGATAGTGAATAATTTTTCTTAGGGAATCATTTTCTCACATTGTGGCCCATATGGTATTAGTGATTTAGATTTGTCAATTTTTCATAAAATTTCATATATATAGCTTTGATTTGTAGGCCTACTCAGTAAGTGAGAACTAAATATCATAACATCTCTATACTAAAACCTGTAAAGTAACCAATGAAGTGAGCCATAGACTCAGTGGACTTCACATCTACTATCGTTACATCTTTTCTGGAGCTCACTGGTAGAGTGCTTGAATCAAGACCGAGGGGCAGCGGGTTAGAGCCCCACCAGCGTCACTGTTGTGTCCTTGAGCAAGACACATTAATCCTAGCTTAGTACTGGTTCAACCTAGGAAGACATGTCCCTAAATAACTGAAAGATTGTTGATGGGACTTAAATAATCAAATCAAACTAAAAACATAAAATGTGGGTTTATTTTGCGTGAATGGCCTTTTTGTGAAAGCTCCTTCATGCAAATTAACACATTCCATTATATTTCTTTTCTATTTATTAAGTCCTAAAGTTAAGTTAACAAATAACAAGAAATATCTTGATAAAACATTAGGTGAAAGAAGACGTGTTTGATATGTGTAATGTGAGAAATCGAAAAAAGTATACAGTGAAAACTCTTTATAACATCACTTGTTATAATAGAATATTCAATATCCGACATAAAATTGCCCGGAACGGATCTGTTTCCATTAAAATTCCCTCTTTATAACAGAATATTCACTAAAGGACACCCACAGTAACTTCTGGGAACAGATATACAATTTCTATTGAAAAAAAAATCAGTATAACAGAATTGTTACCATGTGTCAGACAATTTTGTGTGTAGCCGGGCCGCGTAGCGCAGTCGGTAACGTGTCTGGCAACAGATGCGAGTCTGACTGCAGATCCAGGGGTCGCGAGTTCGATCCCGGCCCGGTCCCATACTTTCGTGGAGATTGATCATGAAATAATTTCTACGGTCATTCTCCTCCCTTCCGCTGAATCATTCAAGAAGGGTTGTTGTCAGTTACAAGCGAAAGTATGTGCACGAAGTACTGGTTAACTGCTTGTTCAAGCTTGCCCAGGAAAACGTGTGGTCAGGTGAACTGACCGTCCCGCAATGACCATAGCTGTTGACTTGGGACGTAAAGCAACTAAACAAACAAAACATAAGACAATTTTGTGATCAGAACAAGGTCTTTTTACATGAACAGGTTTCTGTCTCACTTGATAAGTGGGAAGCTTTGTGCATTTTAAGGCAATATGAAATTGAACTGATGTATACATTTGGAAAAATAGAAATATAATTCATTTGTACAATATTTTCTTTTACCAAATGATTATTATGCTGAAATCTGGTAATGGTCAGAATTCTTTAAAACAGCAAATTCACTTTAACGTCAAAGATAGCTTGCAACAAACAGTGTTGTTATAAAGAGGGTTGACTGTATAAAACATTATTTTGGGATTTTTTTCCATGGTTGATGTAGTACTTTGTTTTCAGTCAGCTAAGCTCAGTAAAGCTTTTGATTTTAATAAGGAATCTATGCGGGCAAGGCAAATAATCCAAAATTTAGAACTTCATTATCTGCCGCAGTGATGTTTCTAGAAAACTCAAGTCAGAATGAAAAAAAAATCCCTTGCTCCCCAAATTTAGGACATTTTTTCTTGGTTGATGATGAAAACTGCCTCAGCCCTAGTATAATGTACCAAAATGAAGCATTTTGTAAGGTCTGATTCAAATTGATTATTCTGGTGACCCCAAGAGTTGTCTAATAGAAAATAAATTATGTTATATATATTATGTTCTGTTAAATTGTATTGTATCATGGTTTTCTATGACTTCATTATCATGTGGTTGTCATGTGATCCTGAAATCTTAAGTTTTTCATCCAAGGTTTGATTCATAGAATTGGCTGAGGTGTTCGGAGTGAAGATAATGTGTATTTATGATTATATTTCTGCACCGCAAAAAATGCACATTTAAAAAGCACCATACATTTTTTGCTGTTTTTTGTGTTGTGTTCAAAAACAATGGTGGTTTTATACTGATCTCTATAAATCGACAAATATTTCCTATGAACTAACTTACATAAAATACCGTAAACTCACAATTTTGAAAACATAAACAAAGATATTTCTAGACATTTATCGCCTTCTAATTTTCATTCAGCATCAATTTGAAAATCTTATTTAGAATTAATCAAATAGTGCAAAAAAAAACAACGTTTCATACAACTAAATCATTTTAATAGATCAATAACCATTTCATGACATATAGTTTCTTACATGCCAGCTTTTCTCCAATAACTTCATCGAATTGAGGCAAAAATGATGTTGACTAAGTAATAGTTATACCATGGCTTGTTTGCTTTTATGACATAATGTGGAGAAAATCCACAAAGCCTTATAGTGAGTGGGTTATCTTACATACATGTGGGCAAACATGATATAAGTAAAATAACTACATCAGTGTAGACCTCCCACATCACGAGATATTTCACACATTAGTTGGTAAGGGTGGTGTCAGTGTGTTAAACACCAGGCAAGGCAGTAATAAAAAATGTCTGGTTCTAGTATGATTGTGGTATACATACAAAAGGTGACTTACTTTTAAGTATGATTTCTCAACAGATTATTTAAGATATAAATTCAACTTTTGGTCTTTGGGCTTCACTTGCTTTGCAAGAGACCCACCATGTTCAGCAAGAGACTCACCATGTTCATGATTGACGAAAAATTGAATTTTCTATTGCATATTTAAACATTTTATATTATCAGTCTAGTATCAATTTTAAAATTTCACCTAATTTGGCTGGTTTTCCAGACATTTTGAATTAAATTAGATATAACAAAAGGTTTCGGAATAGCCAAAATCCTGAATTCCCACGCTTAATGTCATGGTGATATGTTTTCAATGTCACACAAACGTCAGTAAACAAGCTATGTTATTGGATGGCATTGATGTTGGTCCCCACAAATTACACGTATGTGGGGGTGGCTTAAATAGATCTGTTCATGAAGTATGAACGACATATCAAATGTAAAGGTTTATTAAAGACCTCAGTGCAGTGGAAATGTAAAATTTGAAAATATAAGTCTGACAGCTCATGAGGTTTTAATGAAATATTACTGATCATCATTCTCATAAGTTGAATTTAGCATCAAAACTATACATAAGTAAGCTCAATAAAAGCACTTACAGACTTTTTGCACCGAAAAACTTGGTTTTCACTACCATATTTTTTTGGTGCAAAAACTCAATAAGTGCACTTATCAAGTTTTTGCGCTCATTTATTTTGGAGATGTAGTTAACCCATTTTGCTTTTTATGCAAATTACCTATTTTGCATATCTGATTTTGGACCAATATTTTTATACAATATGGAAACCATCATTGTGCATTGAAAAATGAAACAAGCAAATTCAGAGAATTTATGTCCCCCGCCATTATTGTTTATTATTTAAATGAGAAAAAAGGACTGTCAATAAACTGTATTTGGAAATAAATTGTGAATTTAATCATTCTAGCATTGTTTTAAATCAAATTCCACTGTTTGTAAGAGAAACTTTTTGATAACTCATTGTTAGCTTACATAAGCTTATGACCCAACCCACATTAAAATCCAAGCCAGGCACTGATCATTTCCTGTAGTTTGGTTGTTGTGATAGGGTTTTACGTCCCACTAACATTTAAGGTCAGATGGGGACGGGACTTCGGTTTAAAGTTTCATCTGAAGGACTGGATCGAACTCACGACCCCTGATTTACAAGGCGATTAGCTTTACCACTACACCACAGAGGCTTCTATTTCCTATGGAAAGGATTAGCAAATGCCTAAGTTAAAATAGCAGAAAAAGTGATCTTCAGATCATGACAAAAACATCTGTAAAGTTTCAAAAAAATCGGCATAAAACTGTAGGAGGAGTTGCGCACACAAGGTACCCAGTATCCATTAACTTTGACAGTAAAAACGCCAGAAAAATGCCTAAGTTAAAATAGCAGAAAAAGTGATAAAAAATAATTTGAGGATTATATCCAAACCACATGCATATCTTCAGACCATGTCCAAAACACCTGTGAAGTTTCAAAAGAGTCAATATAAAACTGTAGGAGGAGATGCGCACACAAGGTACCCACTATCCATTCACTTTGATAGTAAAAATGTCAGAAAAATGGCTAAGTTCAACTGGCGGAAAAAGTGTTAAAAAATAATCTGAGGAATATATCCAAACCACATGCATATCTTCAGACCATGTACAAAACACCTGTGAAGTTTCAAAAGAATCGATATAAAACTGTAGGAGGAGTTGCGCACACAAGGTACCCACTATCTTTTCACTTTGATAGTAAAAACGCCTAAAAATGACTAAGTTCAAATTGCGAAAAAAGTGACAAAAAATAATCTCAGGATAATATCCAAACCACATGCATATCTTCAGACCATGACTAAAACATCTGTAAAGTTTCGAAAGAATCGGCATAAAACTGTAGGAGGAGTTGCGCACACAAGGTACCTACTATATTAGGGGGACGGAAGGACGGAAGGACGGAAGGACGGACGGAAGGACTGACGGAAGGACGGAAGGACGGAATGCCGAAAACTATGTCCCTCCGCTTTTCTTCGAAAAGGCGGGGGACAAAAAAGTGATTTAATGAAATTTTGGAGTTATTGACTTTTTGCGCTAAGGTGACGTTATATTTAGGCTGTGCTTCCATTCAATTATTTCATTGAGTAATAATGGCTTCAAGTAATATGAATGAGAATTACTTTAGACAGGGGCTACCTTACATGTTTGCACTACAGAAGTAAGCAGTCTGGTTCAGGGCCCCTATTAAAGTAAGTAATAGTTAATAACATTAATTGAAAATTGTAACATTTAGCTCTGTGCATGATATCTTCTGCTTTGCAAACATCTTGAACCCAGATCAGGCCCACCAAAATAAGGGACCTGATCAGGATCCAAACTGTTTGGTGCTCTGATTGCATTCCTGAAAAAAGTTTTTTGGAAAAGTGATTTCCTAAAGAAAAAGGCAGACAATTAAAACATTCAAAATAATCCTGTATTCGCAAAGAGTACATATATTTGCATTGTTTAATGTCATAACTTTTATTATTCCTTTTATCATTTCCATAAATCTGAGCAAATTCTTGAAGAAAATTCAAACAAAGTCCAGTTATTAGATCCAATCCAACAAAATGGCTTGCAAGCCTAACAGACTCAGACCAGCCTGCGCGTTGATCCATGCAGACAGCAAAGACTCTGACCATACAGTGTCTATATCCAGGCTGATCTGAGTCTCACCTGTTGGTTCATGAATCTGCCAATTCTAGCCAGAGTCCTTGAAGCTTGGATACTTTAGCTACCCATTTTGTTGCTGTGAAAACACTGATCAGACTATAATCAAACGCAGATGCGGTGCTTGATGCTCATACCATTTTACTTTAAACCTGTTTGTGTCATCTGCTGATAAGCTTTACAAAAAATTTTGATAAGAGGTATGACATGTTGTCGGGCCTGACCTGGATCCAAACTGTTTGACACTCTTTTAAAATCTTTCCAAACAGTTTAGAAATAGATCAGACCGAACATTATACACTGATGTTATTAACCTGCTTGGCCTGATAACTGCACCTTCTGTAGTGCTGCCTGAGGAATTATTCTTGGAGTATTCAAGTGATTAATGGCGATCCCCTGTGGCATGTGAGCGCAATTAAATTATGGGCCAATTGGAGCAGTTTCAACAAAATAAATGGTCATATGGTTCCCAGTATACTTTTAGCTCTATAATGAATGCATAAGTAAAAAAGTCGGAATTATCACTTTAAAGTATCTATAAAAATGCACCTGGATTTTCATTGCACAATTTGTAAAGAAAGGCAATTCAAACTAAATACAAAGAAAGTCAAATCTAACCAAATACAGTAAAACCTGTGTAAAATGGCCACTCAAAAACAGACAAAACAAAGATCTTAATGACAAATGGTAGCTAAATGAAGGTCAAAAGAATTGCAGAATAGTCCCTGCAATACTTTTGACCTGCATTAAGCGATAATTGGTCTTTTTAAGTGGCTTTTTAGGACAGGTTTTACTGTATAATCAGCAGTCAGTATACTTGTGGTTAGTTTGATATGCTTGGGCCCATCAATTGGAGCATTCTGCAATACTTTTGACCTACATTAAGCGGTAATTGGTCTTGAAAATCAATTTTCTGTCTTTTTTTAGAGTGGCCGTTTTACACAGGTTTTACTGTAATGGATACCAGCCATAAGTCAAAGACGACAAAATAAGCACTTGCATAGAAATAATTAAGATACATTTTGAAGTATTTGATGATGGGCAGATAGACACCAGGTCATCCAACTATCACAAATAGAGGATCTTACACGAGTGATCATTTCATATGAAATTTATTAAACGATCCTTTTGGCAAGTTTAATAAATTTAATATGAAATGATCACTCGTGTAAGATTCTGTTTATTATATGCGATTTTAACGTCTTCAAAGTTTGCTCATTTCAATGAAAATTGCATTGTTGTTTTGGGCATTACTTGTTCCTGCTGAAAAAGTTATGTTACCTGTGGTCATAACATTATTTATGACATGTGTTATCCACTGAATAACAGTAACGTCATATGATAAATGAACATTAACATTACCAACTATTAAACTGCAATAACACTTCAGCTTGCATAAACATGGGTGTGGAAATAGTAAAATTTCTACTTGTCCAGGGGCAAGTAAAAAGCAAAAATGTACTTGTCCATAGAAAACTTCACTTGTCCGAATGAACAAATTAGCTTATACCTTATAGTGCTTGAACAAATTATTCTTTCAAAAACAGTATGAAACTAGATGTATATCAACTCTTGTAAACAGTATGGATCCTGATCAGCTGGCTTCTCTTGAAAACAGTGTAGATCCATATCAGCTGGCTTCTGAAGAAGCCAGCTGATCAGGATCCATACTGTTTTCAATGCAAGATGTGAGCTCGTAATTATTAATCAAAATATGAAATACAGAATTGTATTAACTTTATGCATTGTACTTGTCCAAGGACAAATAAATAGAAATTTTCAACTTGTCCTGAATGAAATGGGACCAGGTCGGACAATTCGGGCATGGTATTGCCACAGCCCTGATAAATAAATATGACTATTGTATTTGTAAATAATAAAAGTAGTTCATACCTTTGAAGTAAGGTTAACTTCAGATGGTAAAGTATCACGTAATGCTCTCAAACCATGCTTTATCAATTCTTCAAGGTTGCCTGCAAAAAAATATGAGCCATGACACATGATTTCCAACAATGCGGCATTTTGATAAGTGTAGACTCGGACGAGTCTGTGCAGCCTCCTTTTAAGCTTAGAAGCTCCAAATGATGTTCGGTCAGGCATATGCGCAGGCTGATCTGAGGCTTTGCTGGTCGCACATACCACATTGTTGGAAACCTCATGTCACGGCTCTTAGGTTTAAATATTAAACCCGCTGAGAATTAATGAAAAAAAGTCAATAAGCAATGCTTATTAGATACCCCCCGCACAGTAAGAGTCAGTGAAAAAACTTGGCAAGTTATAGTTCGAACAAGAAGACCTTAGTTTTGATAAGAAGATTTCAGTAGAATCTGTGCAAACAAAAATTGTTCCATCAAAAGCTGTAGTAGAAGTTGATCAGCCCATGAAGGCACCATCTATGCATATACAAAAGCCTAATAAGGGAAAAATTGTCTAAGTTCTCACAGCTGTCATTTCGTCAAAAAATATTATTTCTGAATAAAACTCCTTCATGCATATGTTCAATGTGTTTACATTGTATAGGCAAAGTATTAAATTGTTCCATCAAAAGCTGTGATAGGAGTTGATCGGCTCATGAAGGCACCATCTATGCATATACAAAAGCCTTATTAGGGAAAAATTGTCTAAGTTCTCACAGCTGTCATTTTGTAAAAAAATATTTTTTCTGAACAAAACTCCTTCATGCATATGTTCAATGTGTCTACATTGTATAGGCAAAGTATCAAATTGCTCCATAAAAAGCTGTGGTAGGAGTTGATCGGCCCATAAAGGCACTGTCTATGCATATACAAACACCTTATTAGGGAAAAATTGTCTAAGCTCTCACAGCTGTCATTTTGTAAAAAAATATTTTTTCTAAAACAAACTCCTTCATGCATATGTTCAATGTGTCTACATTGTATAGGAAAAGTATCAAATTGTTCCATCAAAAGCTGTGATAAGAGTTGATCGGCCTGTGTATGTCCTATAATAGCATAAGCATAAAGCACTATATTAAAAGCCATTTAGAACTACAAAGGGAAATAACTCTAATAGAATTGGCCCCTAGCCCTTACATTTTGTCTAAAGTATTTGTCTTGCATATATGAACATGTTTGCAAGGTTTGATGAAAATCCGGAAATGACTCTTCGAGTTATTAAGGAAACAAAGCATTACGGACGGACGCACGCAAGGACGCACGCACGGACGGACGGACAACGTGAAAACAGTATACCCCCTACAAACAAAGTTTGCGGAGGGTATAATAAGCAGCAAAAATGTTAAGAGCTGATGAGTTGGGAAAAGTAGGATAAAGCTTGAAAAAAGGATATTAGCTTCAGGAAAGTAAGATGATGTTTATGGAGAAAGAAATACTAAAACCATATTTTTTTCAAATACTGTGAAATCTCTTATCTCATCTTTTCCTCAAAACCTATCATGTAAACAGATTTTTACAGCAAAAAGTAGGAGCTGTCATGAGAAAAAGAAGGAAAAGGCATAGGTTTAGATAAACAAAATTTCAAATGTAAAATTGTAAATATTTGCTTATCCATCAGTTTTAACATGTTTTGGGTGCTCAAAAGAACTGTCTAATTGAGACAGTTATTTTGTGTACCCACAACATATGTTTTGGTTGAGATATAAGAAAACTATTTTTTTTGGTACACATTCTTAACTTAAGTCCTGTCCAGAACATTACAAAGCCAACAGCAGACTGAAATGTAAAGAATCAATGTCAAACCCACCCTCCATCCATGCTTATTCTACAACACTTACTGTCTAGGAACTTGTCTAAATGTTTCTCTAAGTATGTTCTTGCTGACTGAGATCTTGCACCAATAGCCATGGCTTTACAATCATAGTAGTTTGCTGATGGACATGTCTGGTATATGTGGGGTCCCTGGGACTAAAATTCAAACATTGTCATGAAAAAAACACTGCCCCAGGGAAAGAATACACAGTGCCGTGTCTTTATAACACACCTCATTAAAATACAAATTTGGATATAATATGGTCATGTTGATGTTTTTTGTTTATTTTGATTCTTTACATCCCATCAACAATTTTTCAACTATGTAGGGACGGGTCTTCCTGGGTTGAACCAGTACTAAGCTAGGAGTAATGTGTCTTGCTCAAGGACACAACACAGTGATGCCAATGAGGCTCAAAGCCTCGGTCTTCAGCAGGGATTTTGTTTGGCTTCGGCCCTCGGACTTAGTCCGAAAATAGTTCCAGATGTCCGAGAGCTTGCTGTCCAGTTTGGACAGTTTGTCCGAGACGATATTCAGAAGTGCACACGATACGGTAATGCACAGTGATGCAATAGTATTTTTGTCTAATAATACAATCGCTGATTGGCCAAATTTCTGTAAGCGTCAGACTGGTTTGCATAATTTTACCCCTAAAATACTTATTCACTAAAGCAAACCAGTCATAGTGTTTTGCTATGAGTGTCTGAAAAATTGTCCTAAAAAATTCCAAATGTCCGAACAATATTTGGACTGCTTGGACAAAATGTCCATAGTAAATTTCAGTCCAGCTGAAACTCTGTTCAGTCAAGCACTCTACCACTGAGCCACTGCGCTCATGTTGCAACTCCCAGCTATGTTTTCACCATGGAATTCTACATATGAATTATAGGAAAATTACCAAAAAATGGTCATTTTCCTAAAATTCATTTGTAAAATTTTGCCTTTATAACTCAATTCACCTCATTATAATATAAATTTGATATAACACGGTAATGTGGTGGCTCCAAAACTTTTTTACCATGAAATTTTACAAATGAATTATAGGATTCCTATAATGTATTCCATTCCTATGGAAACCCAACATAGCCGTATAAAGAGACTTCTGCACTATACATTCTAACACACTCTGGCATGTTTTAACCTAAATTCAGTCGTGAAGATATGGACATGCATATGTCATTTACAATGTTAAACTACCTCAAGTCAAGGGCTAATGAGAGAGCAGTGGTAGAGTGCTTGACTCACGACTGAGGGGCAGCGGGTTCGAGCTTCACCGGCGTCACTGTGTTGTGTCCTTGAGCAGGACACATTTATCCTTGCTTAGTACTGGTTCAACCCAAGAAGACCCGTCCCAACATAACTGAAAAAGTGTTGATTGGGACGCAAAAAATCAAATCAAACAAGGGTTTATGCCATGATCATGCTCATTATCTATTTGCATGCTGGGTAATGCTCATGCTTTTGTCGTCTGCTGACTTTTTTGAAAACTTTACTTTTTCAAAATATTCTTTCAGGAACACTATCAAAGTGTAAAGCGGTTAAGATCCAGATCAGGACCAATGTTCTGTCGGTCCTGATCTGGATACAAACTGTTTGCAAAGGATATCAGCAGATGACCAAAGTTGCCGCAAACAACAAAAGTTATTTTAGCTAGTAATCACTTATCAGAGGAACGACCTGTTGCAATATAATGTTGATACATTTTTAAGTGAAAATTCCCATGGGCTGGTTCAATTCAGAATTAAGCCTCATCTAGAATCCTGGTTCAGAGTTCATACAGGCAAGATTGTATGAAATTCAAGAACTTTTCAATGGTTTCTAAAAAATCTCCTACAGTTTTCAAGGACAACAAGTTTATGAAACTTACTGATTTACAGGTTCTAATTCTACTTCAGAAATGCTAGACTGAGATAATGAAGAAATTAGTATTACAAATTAATATAATATTTTTGGGTCTATATTTGGTGCAGCATAAATTATTTTACAATGATTTGTGTGTCCTGGGAGCGCAGTGGCTCAGTGGTAGAGTGCTTGACTCAAGACCGAGGGGCCGCTGGTACGAGCCTCACCGGCGTCACCATGTTGTGTCCTTGAGCAAGAACATTAATCCAAGCTTAGTACTGGTTCAACCCAGGAAGACCCATCCCTTTATAACTGAAAGATTGTTGATGGGACGTAAAGAAACAAATCAAACAAAACAAATGATTTGTGCATCCAGGCTCCATCAACATTGTTTAGTTACACAGAAAAAAAGTAAAAACCAATTTAAAAAAATAAGGCCTTAGGGTGATTTTCAAGTACTTTTCATGCCAGATTTAACTTTCAATGACTTTTCAAGAAAGCTTTAGATACATACCAGTACTTTTCAAGCCTGTGCTAACCGTGCGATTCAAACCAACTGATACTTACATCATAGCCAGCTACCAATAAACCAACTCCAAATGGTCTTCTGCCATATCTTTGTGTTAGGAGCTGTGATTCTGATTAAGAGTCAAGGCAAACACTCATGGTAGGTATATACTAACAATGTAATTAGCTCCATTCCTATAGGAGCACGGCATTCAATGAATTTGACCTAATAAGTGTAAAAGCTAAGTGCACACAGAGCTCTTTTTAGTTGTCAATGTTTCAAATGCTGTGTAATTTTTCACGCTTCAGTGCTCTATGTTATTTTTTTTAACCCACTAGCCCATACGGACAAGGACCTTGAGAAATGTATTTGTCCTGACCTAAAATGCACTAGCCCTGACCCAAAATGTGCTAATTTAAAGTATTAACAAATTGCATTAACGCGTCCTACCAAATCATACTACTCAAATAAACAACTTACCAACATTCATTTGAAAAGTATTACCCTTGAGTAAACTGTTTAGACCTAGATCTATTTTTTTTTTTTAAATTTTCTTTGAACTAGCATGATCAGGCTACCAGGACCCAGAAGTGACTTGTCCTGACCATGATTTTACTAGTACAGGTACTTAAGGAACATGCTTACTGTAGAGCCCTGCGCTTTTGTTGTCATCTGCTGATTTTTTTCTTCAAAATTAACTCTTTCAAAAAATTCTTTCAGGAACACAATCAGTGCCAAATGGTTTGGATCCAGATCAGGACTGATACTCTGTCAGTCCTGATCTGGGTCCAAACTGTTTGCAAAGGTTATCTGCAGATGACAAAAATTGCCCCTTGCAAGGGAAGATTTAACCCTTTAAGCGCCAATCACAACTGCAGCAGACAACAAATTTTGCAACATTTTCCCTAATTTTCAGAAAAAATAAGGCATGATATTTCACGAGAATCGTCTGCCAGACGATTTCTCATGAAATATTTTTCATGAAATATCATGCCTTATTTGTTATTTTTGAAAAAGCGGAAAAATTTAAAATTGTCGCCTGCTGCAAATTATAGGTGACCCTTTTTGGGTTAATGCAAATCGACTTATTACATCCAGTCAATCCAGTGGTGCAATTAAAGCCAATTTCAAAGGTTTTTCAACTTTCATATTTGGTGTATGCAGCTGGCATGACATAAGCAATTAAAAGACACAGTGTAACATAACAAAATTTCTCCCTGCTTTTTTTTTTTTTTACTTTAAGTGCACTGATATATATTTCAAGAAAAGGATACTGTTGCCAATATTTGTTACCAGTCTGGAGACAGGAAGAGCTTGTTCGTAGCTGTAGCGGGAATTCAGGCACTCAGAACGCATATAATTACTGAAACGATAAAATAGGCATCTAGATAAGGTAGCACGAATTCAGGCACTCTGAAGGCATATAATCACTAAACCGATACAACGGTCCTCTAGGTATGAGGCCAAATAAAAACATTTATGCTCAAAATTGTGTGGAATAATATCTTGACCTAGGCCCTATGTTAAAGAATGATATGTTCTTGATAACTGAAAGGCTCAAAGTAGAATCTTCCTACTGATGTCATTATGGCAATATGGAAGACCAGAAGGCATAGTTGGGCCAGCCAATGAATTAATGGGACTTATCCCATATGCTTAAAATCACTCTTTAACATGTATGGACAGCTATCAAGTGGGTTGAGGGGCCTAAAGTTTGGGTCAGGGGCAGATGCAAGATTTCTGAAAAGGGGGTTCAGATGTTAAAAGGGGGATTCAAACTGCTGATTTTACCTCAATTTTCTTAAATAACCCTATGAATATTAAATAATTTGGTCTCAAATGGGGGTTCAAGTGAACCCTCTCAGAATCTGCCACTGTTGGTCTGAGCATTCATCTTGTGCATGCTCACAGCCAAGGCTCTGGTTAAGCTATCTAGTTGGGCATAATATTGGTCTAATTCTTTATCTCACAAGTTAATCATAAAAAAAAAATCAGAGTATTTGTCACTATTTGATTTTACGGCAAATTCAAAAAGTATTTGTACTGATTACACTGATTTTAGGCATGAATCAAAGGACACTTTATTTATACTCTGGAACAGCACAGGGAAGTGAGACTCACACGGACTCTCATTAGGCCAAATAAACAAGTAGCCCAATGGGCAATGATCGCTCACCTTGGAGCCAGCATAATGTTTTGAGATACATTAATTTATGATGCTCAAAGGCAGGTAACTCTGAACTTGAAACAGTGACCAAACATAAGATATTATGCCAGTCCTGGTTATCTGCAAGTATTAAAAAGATCTGAATAAAAATGGTGAAAGTATATTTTCAGGTGCTCAAGGGCAGCTAACTCTGTAGTCAGTGATGGGATCTGACCGATCCATACTTTAATGTCTGTCCTGATAACCTAAAAGGATTAAAAAATCAAATGAAAAATGAAGGCACTAGAGTGGCCACAACATTATACAACTATATTTTAGACGCTCAAATGCAGCTAACTCTGTTATTGGTGGTCGGGTGTGGTGGATACTCTAACTCATTCAAGCTTTTATGGGTGTCCTTGATACCTGCAAAACTGAGGAAGATCCATTCGAAAATTAAGGTGCTAGGGTGGTCATAAAAAGATCTCCCATTGTATGTCTATGCAGATTTTTTATGATGTTCAAGGGCAGTTAAATCAACAGTCTGAGGTTGGTTCTACTTAAATTTCGAACTCATCTAAGTTTTTATGGTTGCCCTTGTTACCTGAAATATGATGATGATCCAATCAAAAGTGAGGGCACTAGAGTGGTCACAACATTATCAGTTTTGAAGATGCTCAAGGGGAGCTAACTCAATAATAGGTGATGGGATCTTGACAAAATTCAAACTCATCCAAGTTTTAATAGTTGTCCTTCTTGTCTGCAAGAATAAAGAAGATCCATTTAAAATTGAAAGCACTAGAGTGGTCACAACATTTCTCCCATTATCAGTCTATGGAAATCTTCAAGACACTCAAAGGCAGCAGTCCAAGTTCCCATCTGGCCAAATTTCGAACCCATCCAAGAATTTATGGGTGTCTATGTTGCCTGAATGAAGAAGATCCAATCAAAAGTGAAGGCACTGGAGTGGTAACAACATTTCTCCAATTATAAGTATATTATAAGTCTATGGGGATTTTTCAAGATGCTCAATGGCAGTTAACTCATAAGTCCCTGGTCAGATCCTGCTGAATTTCAAACTCATCCAAGCTTTGATAATTGTCCTTGTTACATGAAAGAATGAAGAAGATCAAATCATAAATGAAGGCGCTAGAGTGGTCACAACATTACTCATTGATTTTTCAGACGCTCAGGGCAGATAACTCCAAAGTCAGTGATAGAATCTTGGTGAAATTCAAACCTATTCGAGCTTTCATAGTTGTCCTTCTTGTCTGCAAGAATGAAGAAGTTCCATTCAAAATTGAAAGCACTAGAATGGTCAAAACATTTCTCCCATTATAAGTCTATGGGGATTTTTCCAAATGCTCAAGGGCATGTAACTCATAAGTCCCTGGTCAGATCCTGCTGAATTTTGACCCCATTCGAGATATTATGGGTTTCCTTGTTGCCTGCAAGAATGAAGAAGATAAAATCAAAAATGAAGGCGCTAGAGTGGTCACAACATTATTCATTGATTTTTCAGACACTAAAGGGCAGATAACTCAAAAGTCAGCTAATGGAATCTTGCTGAAATTCAAACTCATCTGAGCTTTAGTAGTTGTCCTTCTTGTCTGCAAGAGTGAAGAAGATCCATTCAAAATTGAAAGCACTAGAGTGATCACAACATTTCTCCCATTATAAGTCTATGGGGATTTTTCCAAATCTCAAGGGCAAGTAACTCATAAGTCCCTGGTCGTATCCTGCAGAATTTCGAACCCATTCCAGCTTTTATGGTTGTCCTTATTACCTGCAAGAATGAAGAAGATCCAATCAAAAATGAAGGTGCTAGAGTGGTCACAAGACTATTTATTGATTTTTCAAATGCTCAAGGGCAGCTTACTCGGAAGTCAGTGATGGAATCTTGCCAAAATTCAAAATCATCCTAGCTTTTATGGTAGGGTTTGTTACTTGCAAAAAAGAAGAGGATCCATCCAAAAATGACTGCACTAGAGTGGTCACAATATTTCTCCCATTATAAGTCTATGGGGATTTTTCCAGACGCTCAAGGGCAGCTAACTCCACAATCCAAAGTCTGATCTGGCCTAATTTCGAACCAATTCCAGCTTTTATGGTTGTCCTTGTTACCTGCAAGAATGAAAAAGATCCAATCAAAAATGAAGGCGCTAGATTGGTCACAAGACTATTCAATGATTTTTCAGACGCTCAAGGGCAGCTAACTCCGAAGGCATTGATGGAATCTTGCCAAAATTCAAACTCATCAAAGCTTTTATGATAGGGCTTGTTACCTGCAAGAATGAAAAAGATCAATCCAAAAATGACTGCACAAGATTGGTCACAATATTTCTCCCATTATAAGACTATGGGGATTTTTCCAGATGCTCAAGGGCAGCTAACTCATTAGTCCATGGTCCGATCTTGCCGAATTTCGAACCCATTCGAGATGTTATGGTTTTTCTTGTTACCTGCAAGAATAAAGAAGATCAAATCAAACATGAAGGAGCTAGAGTGGTCACAAGGTTTTCCCCATTATAACCCTATGGGAGCTATATGTTGCCATGGAAACCAGAGTTCTGATCCGATCTGGCCCAAAACCTTATCAGCCAATCCCCCAACCCAATGATGCTCCAGATAAAATTTGATTACGATCGGCAAGCTGGTCTCAGAGATATTCAAGTTTGAAAGTGGACGCACACACGGACGGACGCATGGACGGACGCACGCCCGCTCGAGTCCCATACTATAAGCTCACCCTGAGCCTTCAGCTCTGGTGAGCTAAAAAATAATTGAGTTTCGGGTAACTGATCTGAAAACTTTAGACAGTCACAGGGTAGCCACACATATTTTTTAATTATCTATTTTTTCTGGAAAAAATACAATTTTATGAATTTTGAAAGGCATTTCGCCTTTCAAAATGCATAAAATTATATGTTTTCCAGAAAATCTGAAAAAAATCTTGGTTTCACTACTAAATTTAGGTAGGGTTGGGTTTATGGGTTACCCTAAACACAGGTATTTTTTTATTTGGCCATACTTAAGGGAACCCCTATCTTATCTGAGGTCATATTTCACAAAGACACTGTAAGCTTTTATAAATGATCAGAGTGTAACAGATTACCATAGAAGTCTAGCATCAGCTGTTAATCCTGCTATAGCAATTCCTAGATGATCATCCACAGGCAGTATCTTCTTTTGATGGGAAGACAACTCTGAAGGAGCTCTCTGAAATACACGTAGGTTCATTTATTATGTTACTTTACTTAACACTTTGCATACTAGGGCTGGGACAATACGGCTGTCACCCGATACACTACATATCGAGATACATGTAAATGCAATGCAAAATGATACAAATCACGATACATGTATATCGACACTGATACAGCAACACTAAGGAGCATTATTCCTGTAGTATATTGATACAAAGTTTGCACTTTTTTCTATTCCACTTGCAAATCATTGAATAAGGCAAATATTTTTGTCACTCTTTTTGGAAAATTGACCATTAATTTGACATTTATGTTGTATACTGAATTTACATGTCTTTGTGTAGTGAAGCATGTAATACACACTATTAAGACCAGCAAACATGAAGAGAGCACCGTCTTAATGGATCGATCTCAGCAGGTCCTGTGTACCATTCAGCTAAAATGGAAATGGACTGGTCCAAATTGATAAGTGGGAAATTCCATAAGGTATAAATTGGTCAAACAGCATATGGCAAGACGCACAAATGAAAGCACCTCCTCTATGTCCACACTGTCTGTCAATGCAATCAATATAATGTTGTTCCTGGCTTTTCTTTTCACTAAGAACTAAATGTCTGAGATGGTATGGTCATGTCGCATGTGCATCTTCCTGGACAAATTCAATTACCAGTATTGCCATCCCTGGCCCTAGAGGATGTGGGAGACCAAGGAAGTCTTGGAGTAAGTGTGTTATAGCGGATGTAGATGTGTGCAACCTAGAAGGCATCGATCCCTGGAACAGAGAAGCCTGGAGATCTGGTGTGAGAAGGACACACCAACTGCAGCTTACCCCAGGAACTGGGAAACTATCTGCAATCTAAATATCAAACCAGGGTTAAGTAAGATGTTTCCGTTCTCATCTGCTGACACTATCAGAGTGTCAAACATTTTAGACCCAGATCAGGACCGACATTCTGTCGGTCCTGATCTTGGTCCAAACTGTTTGCAAAGGTTTTCGGCAGACAAAAAAAAACGACTTCAAGCCTTTGCTTGCAAGGAAAGAGTTTCTGTTCTATTAAAGTACTGGGAAATTGCTATTTTTAAATGGGGGAATGGCGACAATGCTTGGCTCCAAATTTTTGAGCAGAGAAAATCCTTATGAGTCCATTAAGTTACTAACCTTGAGAGCCACTAGGATAGCATGTGTTTTAGACTTGAGACCAACAGTAGCAGAGCCTTGTTTCACCGCCTCCATAGCATACTCCACTTGATGAATTCTTCCCTGTAAATGAAGCAGAAATATGAATACAGTCTAACCTTGTAAATTCGAAGTCCTAGGGACTAAATGTTAATTTCGAAGTATAGGAATTTTCGAATTATAGGGAGGTAGACATAAAATATATAACCCCTGAAAATTATTATTATTGTTTTCTTATCAACCATGTTGCTGCATTCTTGATTCTCTTTAATTTCATATGCAACATGACCATGTTCTGAAAAAGTAGTATTTTGACCTACTGACCCCAACCTACGAGTGCAAACATAAAAATAATTGACATTTCGGTTTGTACACTTTGGACTCTTATCAAAACATATCAAAGTTGATGATAAATTACGAATCTGTCTCAACAAGGCCCAGGCTTTAAATAAGCCCACAGCCCGACCCGTCCCTTAAACTCATGTGACCCATAGATTGGCATTTGTGTGATGGAATAAAGTTGTCGATGAAGATATGAGTAAACACAGGGCAAAAAATATTTGGCATCGTGTTCCAAGTGCAAAACCCGGTATAAGGACAAAATCTTTACGCATCAGTGATCATCTTTTTGAATCAGACTTCATTTTGTTCAATCAACGGATACTTGTAACCATTGACACAGTGTCAAATATTATTTCAAATGGTTGTATAATTAATGAGTCATATTGAAAAACTATGTTTTCATAATTGGCGGTTCAGAAGTTTGTTCAGTGTATCTCCTTGTATGGTCCTGCATATATCCAACCAGACTAAGTTGACAGTTTAATTGGGACTACACGTACAACAGATAACAGAAAACTTACTTGTGGGCTCCATACTGTGACATCATAGTCATACTGATTCCGAAACTGAAAAACAAACAGAAAATTTAGCTCCTTCTTCAGTAAAATGTGTGTTCACTCTCTGATCTACAAGATTTTTACTCCAAGTGCCTCCACAGGCAGAGGTCCAGATAAGCTTTCAGTTCAATTGGGTATTTACCCCACTAGATTTTTATCAATTGCTTTTTCAAACACAAAATGCTTAGAAATATTTTTTTACCCCACCTACATTTTTAAGATTGCTCATTTATAAGTACCTAATTTTAGTAATGGAAGAAACACACAGATCAAAGTGCTTTGCGCAAATACTTTAGCCAGTATCTGACAAATGACTTGCTTGTATCAAAGTAGAATAAGTAAATGACTTTGACAAAAGAGAACATCACAACAAAAGTATGATGCAGAACAGGAGGTGTGCTACCATGATGGGGTGTATTCACATTTAGAGTTTTAGTGTGTGTGTTTTTGCTTTTTCCAAAATTAAATTGCTTTTTGTTACCCCTTCATTTAGAAAATAATTGCTTTTTCCAAAATTAAATTGCTTTTTGTTACCCCTTCATTTGAAAATAATTGCTTTTTTCACAAATTTAATTGCTTCAATACCCAAAAAAGCGGCGTATTTGTACCTCTGCACAGAGACAGGTTTTGAGCTAGAGCTGAGACAAGGTGAGAAAGTTTTTTTCAGTCAGTTGTTGATTATATCCTGAATCAAGAGTACAACAGGTGTTTTTTTTATCACTTCATTACATATGTATACAGCAATTTGTACTCACATAGTGTTTATCGCAAGATGCTTCCAGTAAAACATGGTTGCCACTCAATATCGTTTTCAAAATTCCCTGACTTTTCGCTGACTTTTCCCTGACTTTCGACCGTTTTCCAGACCGTTTTGGAAGGTTAATTTTAGCTATTTTCATCCATCGACAGATAGAACATTTTGTACAAATATTTATGCGTTCTGACTTAATCTTTAAAGAAAAATCTCAAACCATAAATATTAGAAAAAGAATGTTTCTGAACATAAATTGCTTGCAATTAATGTTAGGAAACATTCCTTCTCTAAAATTGCTTGCAATTTATGGAAAACCGGAAGCCAGTTAACTAGCAATTTTTTGGAAATTTTTGAAATTCTCTGACTTTTCCACTACTTTTTTCTAAATTTCCCTGACTGAAAATGAAATTCCCTGACTTTTCCCTGACCTGGAAAATTTTTCATTTTCCCGAACTTTTTCCCTGACCATGGCAACCCTGTAAAAAGAAACGTCACAAATGAGACAAATACTGAATCATTAACTGAATAAATGAACAAAACATCTGTTTTAAGTAATCATTTTTTAATTTTTCAAATTGATAACTGGTTTTCTTTTGTTTATTGGCCAATTTAGAATCAAGCAATAGTTTGATTAATCACACCAGCCCTAAGAGTTACAGATCTGTATCCCTAGCCTGCCATGCTAGGAATACATACCTGGATCAGTACTCCTAGACACTGCCAAGATAGTGTACTGAATACTGATCAGGACTTTAGTTAAGAGTGTGTACCAGAAAAATAATTTTCTTATTTTTCAACCAAAGCATATGTTGTGGGTACTCAAAAGAACCGTCTCATTGACGGTTCTTTTGAGCACCCAAAACATATGCTAAAAATTATGGGTAAGAAAATATTTCAGGGTTGGCACGATATTACCCGCCCGGGTAAACCCACCCCATAAAACCCGAGTAAACCCGGGTTGGGTAATAAAGTCATATTACCCACTTTGGGCAATATGCGGGTTTTATGAATTTTTGGTCTTATAAATTCTCGGTTTTCAGTCTGATGATAGATATAAAAGTGTAGAAATGATTCTGATATAGCCATATTTTAATCAGTATAAATGGTAATAGTGAGATAGTCATTAAAATATGAGTATCAACATTGACATTTAAAAATATATTACATGAATTTACAAAATACAGACAAGTCAGTTGTCAACTATATCTGATTATTATTATTTATCATGATTATGCTAGTTGTCTAATGTCATCTTTCCCCTGAAAATTTATTCTTGGGCTTCAATAATATAAACAAATCCACTCTGGGTCTTATTGCTTGATCATATTGGCAGTAAATGAAAATTTTAAAGCTAACTTTGATGGTGATGAGCTGTTTTATGCTTAAGCCTGAATAAACTGTATGTATCATGTATGTATATATGTAATTCTATTCTAGAGTGAGAATAAGTTCCCATTTCCCAATAAAACTGCAATAATATATATTTACACTTTTGTTACTAGGACCAGCATGACTGCATTTGACCATAATTTCAATAGTCAATGATAATTGCTCAATTACTGTCCCAAAGGTGTGAATCACAGTCTGTTATTTTTTATCTTTTGGGATATCCCCACAGTTTTTTGTGATCAGCCTTAAATTTTACCACAAAGAAATACCATCAAAAGATGCAGAAAGAAATGCAAACAGGCTGAAACAGCTTTAATCCTGATCAGGCTGTTGCTCTTTAGACCAGTACAGTTTGCACAGAAAAACTGTAAGGTAGCAGCTGGTTGTGGGAGTTATGATTGATTATCATAATGATAAACTTTCAGATTTATAAAGCCCACATAAAACCCATAAAACCCCCAAAACCCGCCCTCATAAAACCCGTAAAACCCGCCGGGTTGGGCTTTATGATAAAACCGGGGTTTTATGCCAACCCTGAAATATTTACAATTTTACGCTGAAAATTTGTGTTTATCTAAACCTATGCTGACACAAAAACTGATTATCATTCTAAATTTAATTGTCTACTAGCTCGCTGATCCTTGTCCTGCAGAACTATATATACATTCTTTCTTTACTTAGGCCAAATAAAAAAATATGTGTGGTTCAGGTTACACCTTGAAAAAAATTAGGGTAGGTAGGTAGGCAACTTTTTTTTTTTTTTTGGAAAACTTGTTTTTTCTTGGAGTGTATAGCTATGTTTTGAAATGTATTTAGTAAGTCAAAGCTGCTATAAAAGAGTCCCTCTATTTCCAATACTTAAGAATGAATGCATAGAAATTTTGTTTTTCATTCAGATGAGCATTTTGATACATTTTTTTCGGGTATTTTTTTTCAACTTCAAAATTTGGGAGAAAAAAAAGTTTAGGGTAGGGGGTAAAAAATTAGGGCCGGTCGGGTAACCTGAACCACACCTATTATTTTATTTGGCCTTAGATCAGAGCTCTTTCTTTGGTGGGAAGAAAACTAAAATCCATTCTAATGCCTAATCTTAGGTCTTAACCGAGACTAAGAAACTATAAAATATTGGCTATGTGCGGTACCTAGATTTACCGGAAAGACCCGAATTACCGGAAATACCGCCGAAATACCGGAAAGACCAAAGAATAATGGGGACACATTGATTGGTGATTATTGATTAATGTATATAATAAAAAGTAAATGTTGCTTATAATTTGATGTTTATTTTTGTACTTGTGCATTTCTATATAGTGGACATTATAGAAATTGGACATTTATTACAGAATAAAAATCTAAAAAGTTTATTTCAAAATTCAATTTAACTTATTTTAGTATAAAATACTTGGAATGCGAGAGTCATACAAAAAGTTTGAAAAAAAAACACTCAGTGTCTACATTTCACATAATGGTATGTCCAACTGTACTAATCATTTACATTGATTGGGTTGCTAAGTCTTGATGTTAACAAAGGTCCTTTAATTAGGCTGGTTTATTCGACTTATTAACACGTTGATTGGGATTATTAGTTCTCAGTAGGGGTTGACAAGGGTTCTTTAATTGGGCCTTAAACCAAATTATCATTTCTTTGAATAAACAAGATTCGAAGAGAGGGTTAAATATTTAAAACGATACAATTATATTGGTAATGAACTTACAAAATACTATTCGCCCCAAACAGATTAATACATTTCTAAGCATAAACTTGGTGGATAGCATATTTTAATTCCCTATTATTCTTTGGTCTTTCCGGTATTTTGGTGGTCTTTCCGGTAATTCGAGTCTTTCCGGTAAATCTTGGGACCCGGCTATGTGTGTTTGACACCAAAGTGGCATACACAGCTGCCTCGCATGTGCTTCCTTTGCCCCATTTGATTTCTTTACCACTTACGCAGATTACATGGTCTGGGTGAAAAAACACACAGGGTTAAAAAATAACTGATCAGACGCATTGTACGTTGTTCTACAAAAGGTTTGCGACGTTGAACAGGTTCTAGTGAGCATTCACCATATCTACATTAATTGCTGGTTCCCTGTCTACAGGTTTCTGTTTCTGTTCGTTAAGAGACTTTTTTCAAACTTGAACATTATGTCTCTGGTGGCGGTTAAGAAAAGATAAAAGTGGTCAGTAATCTAAATACAGGTAGCCAGAACCCCCCCCCCCCCCATCTCCAGGTATTGGGGGGGGGGGGGTACTGGTTACCTGTTTTTCCATTACTGACCACCTGTAAAGCGGGAACCAGCAATTAATGTAGATATGGTGAATAGCTTTACACCGGCTATATCGCGAAAACCTATGACACACAAGTTTATCCTTTACATTAGCCTTTGTACAATAATCTCTTTTACTTATGTTAAAAAACTTTTCGATGGTACTTCTTGCAATATAGAACGAACAGTATTGCTTCAAAAAAGGGCTAAAACATACCATTTTTCAGTCAGTTTTCAACGTGACAAACAAAAATTGAAGAAAATTTTTCATTCGGATACTCTCGTCACAGGATTCCTACATCCCGAAATAAGCAACATTTGCGAAATATCAGTCCCACATGGTGTCAAAAGAGCATTTTATCACGTCTTTTAGATAAGATTCATTACAACGATAGTACTGAAAAGTGTGCACCTTAAGAACCCCTGTGCTCACATCTCTTTTATTTTATGTATTATGTTTGACGTATGTCCACACTGTTGTCACTGTTCGCATTCCACCAGGGCAATAGTATATTGAGGCCCACTGGGGGGGGATGGGGGGTCTGTGCTCCTTTGAAAATAATGTATTGATCTCCCCAAATCCCTGAGAGAAAATTCCTCAGCTCCTGAAAGTATTTTCCTTTGCTCCCCAAATCCTTTTAATTAATTCAGCTTCTCCCCAAATCCCCCAAAATATAAGCCGATTTTCCCTTAAATGTATTTTTATTTTCATAGGATTAAATTCTCAATGAAATGCTTAAAGATATGAAGCTATACACAAGCGGATGACTTAATATTCACTTAATATTTTACGTTATACATCAGGGCCGTCGCCGCGTATTTAAAAGTGGTCCAGGCGAAGAAACCATAGAGTGCAGAAGGCACGGGAGGGGGAGAGCACGATAGGGGGGGACTATTCCCCCTCTCGTTAGGGGTGCTCAGGGGGTCTCCCCCTAGAATTTTTTTGAAATTTGAGCGCTTCTATGTGCGTTTTTAATGTGTTTTTAATGCGTTTCGGAACAGATTTCAGTCACGATTTTTTGCTAGAAAATATATTTCTTGGCGAGTGAGAAACCAAATGCTGGACTTTCTTTCTTTCTTTCTATACTGCAACACCCCCTCGCGAGGATTACGTGCAGGTGGAATGCGTCTTAAAGCTACGGTGCAAAAAGTGTATGAAAAAAGGAATGAATAAAAGATGATAGTGTTAAAAAGAATGTACAAGACGTTAAAAACAGGATAAAAACAGTTGTGTGGACAAAATCGTTTTCAGACAGTCACGATTTTTTTTTACTTTTTTCTTCAGCATGTTTCTTTGACATTATTTCACCTATGTTCCCGCAGGCTTTGGCAAAGTAATTTTAGCACTGATCCTTAGTGGTACTTCAAAGAGTTGTGTTTTCGAAAAGATATACACTAGTGTCTTTTCAATTAGAACACCCGTTAAGGATGCAGGCTTCATCTAGATTTTGGCTGCGCAACTTTCCTTGACGAGTTCCCTTGTCGATAGGCATAACGTGAGATCTTTGGCTTCATTGTAATGAAGCCAGGGCCTACTGTGGAATCACGACGGCTAAACACTGTCTTCTCTGCCCAGTCTGAACGTTGTGGGAATCGAAAAGTCTTGGGCTGAATTGGAACAGGCGAAACGTGTATACTGAATATCCCAATAAAAATTCCAAAGGGAATTTAATCACACTAAAACACTATGTTTACTCTGTTTCACAACGTGTATATCCGTAGCGAAATGCATTGTAACGCTCGTATTCGTGTTAAACATACTGTTACTTGATTTAGAATAATTAGAAGAATAAAAATTGTCAATTTGAGGGAAATGAAACTGGCTCATAGAAGTTATCTGGGCCTCAAGCGAGAAGACCTGTCTTCGGGGTTTCCAACCAGGCAAGACTCAAACCAACCTGCTCAGTTACAGAGATTAGCTAGAAAGCTGAAATTTTGCGCGTAGCAAGTTTATCTATTATACTTTCCAGAGAGCGAACAACAAATGCGCTGATCAGACTGTGCGGATGTGTAGGCTGGTCCGCGCCAATAGATGAAACTATATTTTCTCAAACAAGGTGAAAGCATTTTTTTTCGTAACCATGAAAAGTGTTTTTTTTTTATAATTGCTATTTGGCCATATACGTAAGTTTAACTTCGGTTTCAACAAGTAAGAATATATCTGATCAGCAATATCAAAGTTTTAATAAAATCACATAATTACCTAGATAGAGAATTACAAACCAGGCGTGTAGTAAGCCCTGTTATGATGTGGTTTCAAACATGTGCTAGGGGAGGGGGGGGCATGCTCCCCCCCCCCCCCCAAAAAAAAAATAATTTAAAAATGGTGCGATCTGGTGCATTTTGCGTGTTCCAAAGTATGCTATTATCAGCCTAAATATCAACAATTTTTAGGATAATAAATCAACAGCAACCCAAATTTTGTGCCATATTTTTTCTCCAAGATCAATCCAGATGCGCTCTTTAGCATAAAAATAAATGAGCCACAATCTGTGAAAACCAGCCTTAATGACGAAGTCGTCAAATTTGAGTTAATTGTACACACTTAATCTTTGAAGTGTAAAGAAATTATCCTGCAAATTTTATGAAGTTATCTCCATTATTTATGGAAATATGGCCTTTTGAAACTATACACTGTCTTAACTTTAACACGCAGCGTCAGAAACGTCATGACGTTACTAATGACGTCAAAGTTAACTTCCTGATTTGCGGGTTTGTCGGGTGCATGAAAAACATGCTATTACTTGCTAACCTACTTTTTTATTATCCTTAGCATGTGTGCAATATAATTCGCAGAAAAGTTGACACTGATTCATTTTTGCATTAAGTTTGCATGATCTGAAAACAACTGACCATACTTTAAAAATTCTGACAGTTGCTAAGGTAAAGTTGTTGCCATGGAAACATATGGCATGAAAACGAAGAAATTTATTCAGAAATAATTGCCAATTTTATTCTACTATCGATCTGAATAGGTTTTAAGACAATATTGCAACATGTCAAATTTCTTATTTTTTGGTGTTTTTCAAATGATTTTTAAATAAAAAGTCCTAAATGTCATTAAGGCAGGTTTTCACAGATCGTGGCTCAAATATATTCACATTTTACAAGGGGGGTCTGGGGGGCAATAGCCCACAGAAGCCAACTAAATTAAAAAAAAATGGAGGCTTTGCCTTTTTACATAAAATATTACATACCAGAAGCGTAGATAGGCCTGTAATGATGTGGATTTAGATTCGTGCTTGGTGGACATGCTCTCCCAGATTTTTTTTATTAAAATGGTGTAATCTGGCTCATTCTGAGTGTTCCAAAATACGTTATTATCAACCTAAAAATCAACAATTTTAATGATAATAATTCCAGAATAGTAAGAATTATTCGCCATATCTTTCATCAATACCAATCTAGATTAGCATGTTAGTACTAAAGTAAATACATTTAGATTTTGGAAGGGGGGGCTTTCCCCCAGAAGCTGAAGTTTTTTTGAAGATCAAACGAAATGAAGGCTTTTCCTTTAAGGTGAGATTTTTTAAATTTAATTTATTACTTTTTTAGCAGGGCTCCCTTAATCCCCCAAACTATGAGCTTGCTCACCTAATCCCTGAAAATAATTTACAGTGCTCCCCAGCTCCCTGAAAATAAATAGCCTTTCTCCCAAGATTCCCAAAGACCTGGGGGCCCGTATATTACATATATATAAGATCAAAAAGAATATGCCTTTTTCGGGCCCTATTCGGTATGTAAGTTTACGGACCCGATTTATTCGGGCAATTAACAACACACATAAACATATATAAACTTATTAACATAATTATCATGTGAAATGTGAGCAGCGAACACTCTTGCGAGACTGTGCAAATTCACAGGCTCGTCTGAGCAATCAAACAAATTCTCCACGACTACATACTGCACCAGCAAACTTTGGAAATCGTCCAGTCCGCAAAATATCTTGGCATATCAATCACAGAGAAAATGGATTGGGCACGGTCAACATATCTCTGATATTTCATCCAAAGCAACTAAGACTTTATGTCTTGGCTTTTGCACCTAGTAGTACTTAGGAGGTTGCATACAAATCTTTGGTACGCCCTAAACTGAAGTATGCAGCACCTATTTGGATGCCATATTGTAACGCTCAGATTCCACAAGTGAAGAAAGTACAGATGACGACAGCCCACTGGACCTACAGGAGGTGGCGCAACACTAGTAGTTTTGGCGAGATGCTCAATGAGCTGCAATGATCAATTCTGGAGGTCTGGAGGGATCAGTCTTCTCTATTTTTCTTCCACAATATTCATTGTGGGATTATGTCTGTTGATAAAGACAAGAGCTTGACCCCATCTCAGGGAACAAGATCTACCAGATCATCACACAACTCATAGTATTGCAGACCCCAGTCTAAAAGTGATGCCCTGAGGTGTTATTTTTCTTAGGGACTATTCCCCATTGTAATATAGTCTGTCTCCAACTGTCTCCAACTGTGGTCATAGCTGAGACCACAGATGGGTTCAGGGCACTTATTTGAATGACTTAGTAAGAAGGGATTTTTTCTTCTAAAAATTCCAATCCCTAATATTCTGTGGAAAGAAGCTACCTTTATAGATATCTGTGCCAGCTGTAGGAGTTTGAAATTCCATTGAATGGTGATTTCTTCTGCTCCGGAATAAGGGGGTGGAGTTGGTAAACTGACTTTACCTTTTAAACCTTTATATAATAGGATGGGTATGTTGTCTTTCCAGCTTTTCTTTAGGGATTCCCATTTTAAATAATTGTCCAAGAATGCCAGTCATACTCCTAGTTTAATAGTTGTAGGTCCCTGTTAAAAATCTGGCAGCATGCTTTTGCATACTTTCTGATTCCGGCGGGAGCATGTAACGTCATGACGACGTCCATGACGACGTCCATGACAACAATGCAAGTTTCCATTGAAATAAACAGACATTAAAGGCGATAAAATCGCATTTGAAAGGTCATATGATAAACAGAATCTTACACCCATGATAATTTCATATTAAATTCATTAAACTCACCGAAGACTCATTTAATAAACTTCTTTTGAAATGCTTATTCGTGTAAGACCCTCTATGCATTTATCGTTTTTGCTTTAACAAACAGTGTAGACCCTGGTAAAATGTCGCATTATGTGGCATTTCATCAGATCTACCAGGATCTTTCTACACAGGGTCACTGTATTGATTTTGCTGATAGCCAGATATATCCTATAGGTATACTACCAGTGTATATACGGACAGTGTTGCAAGTACATATAGTCAGTTAACTAACTTAAAATTTAATTTGTTGGAATAAAATTATGATTAAGCATTTGATGAAGTTAAATAAATTCCAATACATCTTGCAGAATTACAGCAGCAAAATATTATAATTTTCAACAAAATTCTCTGTATAATTCTCCAAATAATTATACCACAAGTTTGTATGAGCAACAGAGCTGCTAGAAATTATACGGTGGTACATAAACCTTAAATTTTGCAATTAAAAGCTGATGAGGGAGGCAGTCAAAGTCCTTAGACTGGTCCATTTGAATTGCAGCAACACATTCCCGCTTATCCAATGCCTTGTGCCAGTTCCCAAGGAGTCTCAGCAGAGTAGTTGGTAATCAAAACCTTTCTGGAATGCTGCTATAAAGGGGTGAAAACTAGCCTGAAGATGTTCAGACAACTGATTGTGTATGTTCCTTTCATAAAGTTTTGATATAATTGGAAGGGGACTTACAGGTCTGAAATTATCTTTGTTTAGTGAGTCTTTCTTCTTATATAGAGGTGTCACCTGGGCTCCATTTAGCCCTGATGGGAATTTGCGTGATGTATAGGTTGTATTTATGAGGCCGGAGACACCACTGACAGATGTGACACAAGATTTAAGATTTTTCGCCGAAATATTTTCAACTCCTGTTGCTTTTTTTAATCCATTTTTGAAATCACCTTAATTTCATATTTTTCTGATGTAGGTTGGAATGAATCTGAGGTATCTTTCGGGGGTATTTTCCAAAAAAAATATTTCAATAGTAGGATGATTTGAAAATCTTTGTCATACTGAGTGGCATCATTTCCTATATCCTCTGCAACATTCACAAAATGATTATTGAAAATGCTGCATACTTCCGTTTGATCTGAGACATTTTTCGCACAGGATTATTTTATTTCCCCCATCAGATCCATTCTTGGACAAGAATGGCTTGATGGTGGGCCAGAAATCCTTCGACATGGGGCCTCCTGCACAACGTTCATAGAAAAAAAATCGCATTGATTTTTTCTTGATTTTTTAACAAAGTTACGTTGTTTTCTGTAATTGTCCCATATACGAGGGGTGTTGGGAAAGTTCTTAGCATGGTCTTTTATCTTGGTATCCGATTTACAAACCATATCATGTTTGATATCATTTTAAAGAACTATCTTTCCTCTATGTTATGGCATACATTTCATGAGGATATTATAGTGCAGACACATCGTCGCTTCAGTGCTATAGTGTTCTATCTACCATTGCACAAGTTTTGAGAAAAATGAGTTTGAAAATTTTAGCATCCTGATTTTTGATACCTTATTTATCACAGACCTTTGAATCATACCAGAGGGTTAGAATATATACATACAGTGTAAATGACCTTGGTTTGAAGATATTTGTACAGAAATATGGAATTTACGGGCATTTTACAGTTTGTAGATAGAACATTATGCCCTAAAAATCCTCTTTTGCGTTCAGTGCTATAGTGTTCTATATTTTCCTACAGCTTATTATTCTATTTATGGAGTCAATTCATATACTAGTCTGAACAGAAATAATTATTTGTACCTAAAAGTGGCAGATTTTGTCATTTAATAGGCACAACAGTACCAAACGGCACGGATCATGCCATAAAATTTATGTAAGGGAGGTAATCTGTATCTTCAGTTAATTTTTCTGTCTATGGGGTCAATGTGTATAATATTTTAGACTGAACTGATTTTTTGGACATAAAAGAAGCAGATTTAACCATTGATTTGTAATTACATCGACAAGTTACTTCAATTAAAGCAGTTTAATTATGTGTAAGGGAGGTAATCTGTTTCTACAGCTTATTATTCTGCCCATGGATCAATTTGCGTTATATTTTTGACTGAGCAGATTATTTGGACCTTAAAGTATTCGATATAACCATTAGTTTGTCATACGACAGACAAACCACTTCAATTTAGGAAATTTAAATTTATGTAAGGGAGGTAACTGCAATTTTTAGCAATTTTTCCAAGGGAAGTGAATTTATGTAGATAGAACACTATGACACTGCACTCACCCAGTCACGTGACAAAATCATCATTGGCCATTGGATGAAAATCACTTAGAACACCATAGCACTGAACGAAATTGTCTTTTTGTAGATAGAACAGAAACGTTCAGTGGTTTTTAGCTTACCGGGAGGAGATAGGCAAATGAAACCTTCACCAGTAGATAGAACATTTGATCCCCTTTCCAACGGTATGCATAACTCATTTTTGACCAAAATGTCACTTAGAACACTATAGCACTGAAGCGACGACATATAATATCTTTGTGAATACATGTACTGTTTGTATACTGGAAAATGCAAAAATTCAGTGGAAAATATAACATTTTACCGTTTGAAAAGTGTGCAGAACATTAACAAAACTTCATGAAATTAGACAGTTCTGTACCATTTGGTAGGCCACGATCTGGTGCAGTTATTATACATTTGATAACAGAGTTGGATGTTTCTAAAAACTTAATACCGGAACATCAATACCAAAATCGTCTAGAAAGCAAAGCAATGTGCTATTTTTCGACTAAAAATCGCATGTCATAATGCACATATTTTGAAAACATATAACCAACAGTAGTTTAAAAAATGACGTGCGTTGGTGTTTTTGAGAAGCACACTTTATGCTCTTTGTATTGAAACCAAAATAAATTTTGTAAACCAAAACAAAGGGAGGATAACTCTCAAAATATTCCCATGGGGGAGAGTAAGTTTAGGTATGAGATGATGTTCTGGTTCATTTCAATTGAAAACGGTGGCAAACAAAAAAGTAAAAATACCTTGAGAGTAAAAATCATTAAATTTTGTGATGGTCGACGTGATACCGTGATAAGTGCTTATGCCATCGACAAAGTGTGAGGAGTTAAGTTACCCCACCCACTTCTTGAAAAATAGGGGTTGTGTTATAAGGAATACTTTTCTTGAATACAGAACTAAACAAGCTACACTTTTTGCGCGACAAAATGATTTTTATGCACTGTTTGCTATAAATGAAGCAAAACATTTACTCAATAGGATTTTTCGTGCTCCTGTAGTGACACAATTTATAGTAAAAGTATAAGGAAAAATCGAAAAAAGTCCCATTTTTGAAAGTTTACCATTTCTCTATTAGTCAACATTTTCTGAATGTAAAGGTGTAAGTCGTGCAAGCAATGGTCGCATAATATATTTCAATAAAAATTAAGTTGTCACCAAATCGTTGATTTGTCAAACCATGATCGTAAATAAGGTCCCCAATTTTCCTTCGTTTTTTTACAAATATTTTGCTTACAATTTCAGCCAATGTATAAACCCTACTCATTTTGAGCATGCGCTGCACGTGCACGCCGAGTCCCTTTTCGACAAAAATTAAACCATCAAGTAGCAGTTGAATTCTAGTTTCCAAAAATGTATTATATGATAGCATTTTATCAAGGCATTGTGGAGTTATAATGCCATGCTAAGAACTTTCCAAATGCCCCTCGTAATAGAATACCTCATCAAGCATGCATAAGTTATAGACTCAGCTCATCTCCACAATTCAAGAATTATCCTCATCCATAGCCAAGGGCAAGCAAGTCGACGTCATACTTCTAGACTTTGCCAAAGCTTTTGACAAAGTGCCCCACGAAAGACTCATCCACAAGCTAGACTACTATGGAGTTAGAGGCACCACATTGAAATGGATCAGATCATTCCTCAGCGATAGACAACAAGAAGTAGTACTGGATGGAGCAACATCAGACACAGCCCAGGTCACATCAGGAGTCCCACAAGGCACCGTACTTGGACCCTTGCTCTTCTTGGTCTTCATTAATGACCTTCCAGAGTCCATAAAGTCTTCCCAGTGCAAATTATTTGCAGATGACAGTCTCCTCTACAAGGTAATAGAGAACCAGGCAGACTCTGACCTACTACAATTGGACCTCACTGCACTTGAGACATGGGAAGAGACGTGGCAGATGTCCTTCAACCCCTCCAAATGCATAGTCCTACGTATAGCTGCAAGGAACAAGAAGGTACTACAATCCGAGTACAAGTTGCATGGACACATACTGGAGACAGAAGAAGCCAGTAGCTACCTTGGGGTCACGATCACCGACAACTTGACGTGGGACAAACATATTCAAAACATTTCCAACAAGGGCAACAGAACTCTAGGCTTCATACGAAGGAACCTCCGAGATTGCACAGTCTCAGTGAAAGCGGCTACTTATACAGCCATGGTAAGACCATCACTGGAGTATGCATCAACAGTCTGGGATACACCGAACCAGGCCCACATCAAACAGCTTGAGTCAGTACAGCGCAGAGCTGCCAGATATGTATACAACGACTACCACAGCAGAACACCAGGATGCGTCACCAAGATGGTGGAAAACCTCAACTGGGAACCGCTCACAGCCAGAAGAAAGACAAACAGGCTTTCAATGTTGTACAGAATTCAACACGGCTTAGTCGATATACCAAAAGAGAAGTATCTACACAGCAGTGACTCACGCACACGAGGTCAACATAGATTCTTCCAGGAGAGAATCCAAGATGACAGCTACAAGAACTCGTTCTTTCCCAGGACAGTTAGAGACTGGAACCAACTTCCAGCCAGAGTAGTGTCAGCCACCTCCCTGGAAGAGTTCAGATCACTCCTTCCGGGGTGATCCACTTCGTCTATCTACTGTAGAAGCCGGATTGTAAATAGTTTTAAACACGCTCAGTTTTTAAACTGTACATAGTCAACTTGCCAGGCTGAGCGCCATCACCATGCCCTGCCTTTCATTGAACTATTTATGGTCTAAGAAGACCCCAGTTCAGTATACAGAAGAAGAAGAAGAAGAAGTTTCGATTAATTTTCAAGAAGTAAGAAGTTTGTATTAAAAACGTAAACTAATTTGTTGTATTTATCTTAGGTTGAAAAAACAGCAGGGACATGACCGGGAACATTAAATGGGTATATATTTTTTAGAATTACGTACCCAATGCAATACCCGGGGGGGGGGGGGTACTCTAATGTTTTCTTCATATGTACGCTCGGGCCCAGCATCTACCGTTAACCCCCAAAAAATATCAGGAATTTCAAGCATCCCAAAAAATATTCAATATTTTAGCAACCCCCCCCCAAAAATATCCCCATTCTTGGCCTTGACCTTAAGAAAAGACACTAAAATGCATAGAAATGACCCCTAAATATAGTCCAATTTTGTGATGACCCCAGAAAATATCCGCAAAATCTTCATACCCCCATTTTTTTCATTTTTCTGAAAACCCCCAAAAATATTGAAATTCAAAATTTTGAACCCAAAAAATGACCAGAGCCTTCGTATGTCATCTTGTCATACCAAGGGTTGCGATTCGCTACCTTTGTCGAAAGGTAGATACGACGAAACCTTCGCTGGTGAAGATGACGTATGTATGAAAATATCAGAGTACCCCCCCCCCCCCCCCGGGATTCAATATATGTTATTAAGTGTCACATTTTTCTTGTTTTTTTTGTTTCTGTTTTTTTTGTTTTTTTTGTTTTGCTTTTTCAAAATTCGAATTCGCACTCCCTGGCTCTCTGGGGTAATGATTGCATGCGATCGTGCCAGTAGTGAAAGAAAGAAAGTAAAATTTGACATTAATGACAAATTTTGAAAATAATTAATTTTATGTGTGAATAAATACGACACTGGCCTATAATAGTTTTGAACACATGGTAAAGCTAACCCTGTGTAGAAAGACCCTGGGTATTCATTTTCCTTCTATACTGGGTCTACACTGTTTGCCAAAATATGCTTTACGTGTCACTTTTAGGTAATTATTTCGTTGTTTAGTATAACCGACATAACAAGGCGTGTAATGAAAAAGAGCGCCACCTGTCAAAAGTGTGTAAACACAATCAGATTTAGGTCATGTATGGAAAATGTTGTCACAAATATTTAGTTCAAATGGCAATCATAAACATTTTTATGATGCTGTAGGATGGAAAATGACTTTCTTATTTTAGATGTCACTAAATCAGCAATTGTCGAACATGCTAAAAATCGCATCGAGGAGTTATTTGGAGTGAAAGTTGGGTTCCAAAACTGCGAAAATGGTGAAATCTCTTGTGTTCTGCAGAAGATTGATGCATCGAAAAGCTCTTTCGAAGCGAAAGTAAGTAACTTCAATGCCAAAATTATCATAACTCTTGAAGTAGAATTGCATTCCTTACAGATAAGTATTGCTCTCGTATCCCAGATGTTGTCTTTGTTGCACTTATTTCCCCTGGGACTTCCTTGTTCAATTGGTACCCAGCATGACGAATCTGTACAGGTCAGATATCCAATACAGTACTGGAAAGTAATTTTGACCATGGTGTCGGTGAGGTTTGGACTAAACAGTCACCACTCAAAAGTCAAGAATGTGCTAAAACTATATGTGCACCCGTTGCTTGTTACAGTGTGGATGGAGGCTGGACTGCTACCTAGGCATGGTTTCTAGTCAACTCGTACCTTAGTCAACTCGTACCTAAGTCAACTCGTACCCATTTTTGGTCAACTCGTACCTAACCTTTGGTCAACTCGTACCTACCCCAAGTCAACTCGTACCTGAGTCAAAAAACGGGGCAGTGTAGAGCATGATAGACGGAGAGTTTGGTAAGTCTATGTCCTAACAAGCCTTTCCAAACACTAAAACATCAAAATTTTCTATCTGTGCTGAGGTTAGGTTCGGGCCAGCCTGTTCAAAGATCCCAACTCTTATGCCTTTTAGGCCAATAGAAAACCAGAATGACCTGGAACTTGATTTTAATGTTTTTTTTTCTTTTTGCTGATTCTTGTTGTTCAGACATTGTACTTGATGAATCCAACTGATGCCACTCTGGCATCATTGAGCGTTTTGAAATATTAAAGATGGCGTCCAAGATGGCCGTCAGTTTGGCTCCTAAGACATATATGTCAGACCAACATACTCGATAAAGAGCATTTAAATTTTTATGGATGTTTAGACGCTTAATGATACAAACAATTAAAATGGAACATCGTTTTGATTCAGAAGGTTGAAATATTAAAGATGGCGTCCAAAATGGCCGTCAGTTAGGCTCCAAAGACCTATTTGACCAACATACTCAATAAAAATCATTTTAATTTTTATTTTATGGATGTAAAAGGTTATTAAATGATGCAAATGATTAAAATGGAAAATTGGTTTGATTCCCAGAGTTGAAATATTAAAGATGGCGTCCAAGATGGCCGCCAGTAAGGCTCTTAAGACCTATCTGACAAATATACTCGATAAAAAGCATTAAATTTTAATATAGACTTTTTATGGCTATTAAGAGGCCTAATGATTCAAACGATTAAAATTATAATTGGTTTGGTTCAGAAGGTTCAAATATTTACGATGGTGTCCAAGATCAGTGGCCGCCATTTTAATGCAAAATTCAACATGATCGCAGTTATTAACTATTTTCTTACCTTTTCCCTATGGGTCGATGTTCGGAATAGCCTGCTCAAACGATCAAATCAACTCAGTTTTAATACATGCGTGGATCTAGGAATTTTTGCCAGGGGGTCCAGGCTAAACTGCCAGAAAACAGCTCTGACGTTTTTTTTTCGTTTTTTTTTTCGTTTTTATAGTCCTCACATTATTATACAGTTTTTAAAAAGGTTTGTCAATGGTTTATTTAAAAAAAACTGTAATTTTCAAAGGTTTCAGAGGGGGTCCAACATTTACCAGGGGGGGGGGGGTCCATAATTTTCAGGGGGGGGGGGGTCCAACTTTTTCCAGGGGGGGGGGGGGGTGTCTAAATGCTAATTTCTATAAAAACCCATAGAACTTGTGATTTTCCAGGGGGGTCCGGACCCCCTATCCCCCCTCTGGATCCGCACTTGTGCTATCTGCAATAAGGAGAGGGTCTGGCCAGCCTGTTCAAATATTAAAAAAAAAAACACTATAAATTACGACATGTGAGGCTGCGATTAGGGGAGTTTCGGATCTACGTGTTCCAATATCCTAGCCCTTTATATAATGTACACAAAGTTTTGAATTTCGGACATAGATCCGTTATGATAGCATGCAGTGTTTGTTTTTTCAACTAGCACTAAAATATCAGAAGATATTGTGAATTACTCAATTCAAAATAAGTCAGCAGACGACAAAACAAAATGCAAATTTGGAGTCATTAAGTGACAAGCAGCGAAGGCTCAGATGAGACTGCATGATGAGAGACTCACCTGGACTTTCTAAATGAAAGAACCAAACCCTCTGCCGTGAGCTGGGTTTATTTTCTAAAATGTTTTAATCAGATATAAATCAAAAAGATTTCATGTTTATACATTGCAATTCCGAATTTTCTTCGATAAGATTGTACTATTTGTTTTTAATTATTCAAGATTTACACAGTCAGACAATGTTAATTTCTAATTACAACTCAATTAATACAATCACATACATGTATTCATCATTATACTGTTTTTCACACCCTACCAATCATCAGCACGTGTCTGTAAAGCGGCTTTATGTACACAAAACCCGCGCCACGAGAAAACATATATTCAGGGGTTAGCTACCCTATAAGGACACATCCTGCATGCTCAGTTACAAAAGCTAGGTTCAATTTGAATAATGCGCATAGCAAGTTCAGCTATTAAAGTTTTTGAGATTGAATAACAAATGCGCTGATCAGACTGCTTGGATGCTCTGATCGGTCTATCTCATCGAGTCTGTACCTTTGCATGCAACAAAACCAGATTTTATGATTTCGATGGGACCAGTGCTATTTGCAATGATAAGTTTGCAATGTGCTATCCTTGTAAGTTAACACTAAAAGAGGTGGCTGCATAGTTGCCACCCATTTTTGATGTCCATTTAGCTACACTTTCATACTAAGACGACGCTACCAGAGGCTAACATTTAACCAGTGATAGTTGTTTAACCATTTAACCAGTGATAGTTGTGTAAAGCTGCATACTCTGTAACTGTGAACATTTTTCGAAAATTTTTATTTTCTTTTGAAATCATTTGTAAAAGTAGAACTAAGCTATGTTTTCACAATAAAAATGTTCAGTACAGCTGAAAACTGCATGGAAAAGTGAATTATCTTATCAAATAGGTGTATTTTTCTCTTGTTGGTAATTATTTGCGTCCCTCCAATAATTCTAGACCGTTGAATTTTAACATAAATGCAGTTGTTTTGATAGTGATAAATTGTTAAAATTTACGAAAATGGTCAAATGTTTACCTGAATTTGAGTATTTTTACTGTGCTCTTGAAAAATAAAAACATTATTTTTAAAATAAGAAGATCAAAAGTTACAGACTATGCAGCTTTAACAGTTATCCCTGTTATTACAAAACAGCTCATACGCTAAAAACGTCAAGACCAGTGGCAGTCCGGGTGCCACCAAAATGGGTGTTAAGTTACACTTATTTCTTTTACAATGTAGAGCCTAGCTATTTCTTCATCTACTGGAATTTGTAAGAGCAAGCAACACATGGGCAGTATACTGTATTACCCATTTGTAACTGAACGCTCCTTTTGAGTGCAGAATTCGCCTAAGTCGTAACAAAACTAATCGTTTTGCTTTTGTCATGAGTAACGTACTTAGACAACGGCATAAAACTCTTTCATATTCTATTAAAAATAAACTAAGGTACGAGTTGACTTAGGTACGAGTTGACTAAGGTACGAGTTGACCAAAAATGGGTACGAGTTGACTAAGGTACGAGTTGACTTAGGTACGAGTTGACCAGTACCCCCTAGGCATGGAGGAAAGTCTTGAAGGCCTTGATCACTGCACATCCATAGTTGTAGGTGGCAGTTTGTTCCAGTCCTGAATGGTCCTTGGAAAGAACTGAAACTGGACATATACACTGTGACGTTGGTGTACGGGACGTAAAGCCTCAGTGACCCTCATGTTCTACTGCTTTGGACCTGATGATAGATTCTGCCTCCGGGATCTCAACCAAATTATGCTTTCCCTTGAAGAGCATGGTTAGACAATGAATCTTTTGGCGGTCTTAAAGTGATTCCCAGCCTAGTGAACAAACCTGGGGTTCACTCTGTGTAACTATTGCAAGCATAACATGCAGCTACTAACCGAGCTCTCCATTGTTGTACTTCGCAACATTGTCCAGACACACTAACCATCACTGTAAAAGCTAGTTCATACAGCAAGGCTGTATATATGTGTCTTATATACCTGTAGCACCCATTGCCACCCCAATGGGTGCCACCACACAACTGACCCTCTCCTTTTTTCTTTAAGGAGTCAGATGAATAGGCATGATGATAAGGCCAGGTTGATAAAACTTCATTTCCTTTTTTCTTTAAGGAGTCAGATGAATAGGCATGATGATAAGGCCAGGTTGATAAAACTTCATTTTCTTTGTAAGCAGAGTACTTAGCAATACGTATAAAGTGCCTTGTTCAAGGCTAAAACTATTGCAACCTACTGTATAGTGCTATAGTTATAGTGCAGTGGGCTAAGCGCAGGATTTGTATTATAGACGAGGTAAGTTCTAATCTCACAAGGGACATTTAATTTTTTTCAGTAAAATAGTTTCTATGCACTGAAAACTCTAGAAAAGCCCAAAAATACTTGATTTTTGCGCAATTGTGTATATGTAAAAGTGGTCACAAGTGCAGTTGCTAGAAGATCTTTGGGCCAATATTGGTTATCCACTAGCAACTGCAGTGTTGTCATGTGTACATTTATAATAACTTTACACTATTTACTCGCAAAAAATAAACAGTTTCATGCTTTCCTGGTGTTTTCAGCGCATACAAACTTATCTTTACAGGAAAAAAATTAAAACGCTCCTTGTGAGACTCGAACTTACCTCCTATATGCGCTTAAACCACTACACTACAGCGGGCGATATTGTCAAACTGCTATGTACAATGTATGTACTCTTATCACACATTCCATTTCAAATAACCTTATTTATTCTCGTATTCTTGGTGAAACTACCGATAACAGCTCAGGGATAAAAATAGTATAGGTCACTACCTTAGAACTTCAGGGTCAAAAAAAATATGACAATATCTGGGCTTGGTAGCACAGTAGTTTGTTGAAGATCAGTTGAATCCATTTCAAGCCTCTGTTCAGCACCATTTTTTATTTTTTATTTTTTTTGATACTTATGGAGATCTGCTTGGTCGTATGCTGATGTACTTTGGTAGCCTTTGTTGCACACATTAAGATCGGATCCACATCAGATCTCTATTAAAGAGAGCAGTCTGATCATGGTTTATACTGTTTATTCCCATGCTAAAAGTGGTCTGGAGTATATCAAGATATAAAAATGTATGCAGCAGACTTCATAAGCAGATGACAATATCAGGGAAAAACTACAGTAGCAGGATAATATTATGGATTAAAAAAAGATATGGGCATAATTGTGTTGGAAGCCATTTTATGCAAAATATTTATGACTGGTTGTCTTTTTTTCTAGAAAAAGAGTATGTAAGTGGTTACATTAGAGAAGGTACAAAAACCCTTTGAAGACCAGATACCCCAAAATGTGTACTTTGGTAAACAGTGAAGCTCCAGATGAAAAAATGTGGCATTTCATCAGGGTCTGCACTGTTTGCTATAACAAATACAATCTCCAGAGAAAGAGATATATTTTTTGGAAATTTTAACCTGTGACCCATCAATATAGACAATGGACTGTATCAACCTTTAGGGGAAATTCCATTGTTCCAAAACAGGTTAATTAGAATTAGTCTTATATTGATGTCCTAACCCTTAAAGCGCCAATCACAACTGCAGCAGACGACAAATTTTGCAAAATCTTTCCATATTTTCGGAAAAAATAAGGTATGATATTTCATGAGAATCGTCTGCCGTTCGTCGTCGGTTTTTTTTGTGTGAAAAAGTGGCAAAATTTGAAATTGTCGTTTGCTGCAAATTATAGGTGGCGCTTTAAGGGCTAAATGCAGGTGTATCTGTGCAAGGTCATTCTCAGTTTTGCTTCCTGATTGTTGGAGATATTTGATTGGTTTGTGAAGTTTATGTCAGGTTGACCCTTAGCTTCTCTGCCCCTACTTGCCATCTGTTGATAAGCTATGTAAACAAGGCAAATTTGTAGAATTTTTATCCTCCTTTAGAGAAAAGTCAGTCAATCACAAAATATGAACCTACCACTAAAGGCCTGTTTAGACGGCATGATTTTGTCAGCCTGACAAAATCATACATGATTTTGTCATGTATGTTTTTGCTGTTTAGACGGCATTACAATGTCATGTGTGATTTCTTTCAACAGTGAAGAAAACTGACTGGGCACTTTGAGCTATCTCATCATGCTCTACATTTGTTGCATTGCTATAGCTAAGTACATATGTTAAAACTCATTCCCGCAAGTCACGACTTTTGTCATCTGCTATTTCATCTGCTTATGTTCTTAGGTATTCTTTATGGCGAAGAATATGGACCCAGATCAGACTGTTCTCTGGAAGCAGTCTGATCAGGGTTTATAGTGTTTACTACCATGATAAGATCTCCTCTGAAGTGCACTTGAATATATGCAGCAGACACCATTTTCAGGACAAAATACTGGCATGTCTAGGGTTATCTCTTTTATCTTGCTCCGAAAGCAATTAACCCCAGTGACCTCAAAGGTGATTGGCTAATTCGCCATGATTTTGTAATGGCAAATAGAACCAGTTCTATCCCCCATGACATGTCGTCCTTACTCTAAAATCATATATGACTCTGTAATAGCAGTGTTTACACGAGCTGATTTGTAATGTACGACTAAGTCAGGACGACTAAATCATGCCGTCTAAACACCCCTTAAGTCCACCTTGGGTAATATTCTGTCATTACTAAAGTCTGTCAATTAAGTATACTGACTGGCAAAAGAAACACTACAATAGAATTTTGTCAGGTTAGACATGTGGTTCACAAACACGAGCTGCACGAGCTTACCATGACCAGAACCTTGAATAAAGCATTGGGGTTATTTGAATTTATTGATTTTGTTTATCAGGCATGTTGGCTAATATACATGAATATCTCAACTGCTGTCCCTAATTATGCCCCCAACTTCGAAAAAGTTGGAGGGGCATATTACTTTGGGCTTGTCCGTCCGTGAGTCTGTCCGTCCATTACAAATTTAAGATAGGGTTTTGAAATTTCATAGATGGACTATTATGCCCCCAACTTCGAAAAAGTTGAAGGGGCATATTGCTTTGGGCTTGTCCGTCCACGAGTCCGTCTGTTAAAACTTTTTAAGATAGGGTTTTGAAATTTCATAGATGGACTAAGCATCAAAAAATAACTGACCTGTATTTTTTTTTAATCTGGATTATCTCCCTTTGTGGAGTTAAGCCCCTTTAAAAGGGTCATAATGAAATTTTGTAATCAGGATATTTCAAAAATTATAATAGCTAGGAGATTCAAACTTGGTCAGCTTATAGAGGATAATGAGTAGATTACCTGGTGAAAATTAAAAAAAAAAATTGTTTTCGAGTTATTGCCCTTTGCAAATTTGGACATAGAAAACTTGATATCTCTAAAGAAAATCGTTACAGCTAGGAGCTTCAAATTTTGTCAGCTGATAGAGGGTAATGAGTAGATTACCTGGTGAAAATTAAAAAAAAATATTTCTCTTTATGTAGTTTTCGCCATTGCTTTTTTTTTATTAATGCCCTTTGCAAATTTGAAAAAAAACAACTATTAAAGCTAGTAGCCTCAGATTTGGTCAGCTGAAGGAGGATGGTGAATAGATTACCTGGTTAACAGGATGGTGGACAAGCTAATGGTTGGGGGCAGAGTGTTTCATAAACACAATTTCCAGTTTTATTTCCTTCTGAGTAATTAGCATTTCTTTTGCCCGTCAGTATAGTACATTGTGCACTGTTCATTTTAGTTTCAACATGCTAAGTTCATATGAACTTACTGGTTTGATATTTGACCCAGAAGTCAGGCTTTGTGTTTGCTTGCATTTTGTTTTACCCTTCATTCCATGCAACGTGACTTCCTTCAAAAAAATTATTGACTTCCTTTTTGATGCAGGGGTCGAAGATGTGGGTACCGTAAGGGCAAAATATTTGCTTGCATGTTGTTGTATGCTTCACATAATATATCTCAAAATGTTTCCATCATTGGAAGCATCTCCATGTCAGACATGCTATTCCAATGGTTACTCACAACATTACGTTTTCTTGTTGAGAAATAACAAAAAGCACTCTGAAAAATGCTTCTAGGACTACTTGTATAGTCACTGAGCTGTTTTGGGATGCAGTGGTTAACTGCCATCTGAAATTTACAGCAACTGTCAGCTGACGACATTTTCCAATTTTGTTACAAATCTTAGTATCTTAACAAGCCTTGATATTTCATGTGAATCATCTGCCAGCAGATGATTTGCGTGAAATTGTAAGCCTTATTTTCCCAGGAAATCAGTAAGTATAAAACAAAATTTGTTGTCTGCTGCTGTTGTGGTGGGCACTTAACCCATAAAGCGCCACCTACAATTTGCAGCAGATGACAATTTCAAATTTTGCCACTTTTTCAAAAATAACAAATAAGGCATGATATTTCATGAGAATTGTCTGCTGGCAGACAATTCTCATGAAATATCATACCTTATTTTTGCTGAGAATTAGGAAAGATGACGCAAAATTTGTCGTCTGCTGCAGTTGTGATGGGCACTTAAAGGATAAACATGACTTTCATGATGGCTAGGTAGTAAAACATGTACCGATGTCATGCACATATACAATGACAGCCTGGGGGAGATTTGCCACTTTGCGCAAATTACTCATAATCATTCACCTGTCTTGTCAGCCTAATAGAAATATTATTTTAGTTATATTTATAAATATAGATAATTTTTTTAATGTGGTAGACCGGTAATGTGTAATTTTGTGGATATACCTTCAAGCCTGTTCATGCAGATACAAAGTAAGTAAAAAAAGATATTTTCGTCACCTCCTGATAAGGAGAAAGTTCAAACTAGGAACACAAATTTCATTGACTTCCTTGTTTCTCAACCAAAAAAATGTGTATTGAGCTGTATTTGGGCCACAATGAGAGAAAACCTGTCTTCGGGTCTCCAACAAAGTGAGACCCAGTAGGTGGTAGATGGTGCATTCTCTGTCAAAAACTGCAGCTTTCAGGGATGGCTCTGTCAATTTTGGCTTGATGGCAAGATGAAATTTGCTTCACTTGAGGCAAATTTGGGTGGGGATTTGGGGCCTCTAAGTCTATCCCATTCTTTTCTCTCTCCCTCTCTGGAAGGAGTCCCAACGTAACTGAAGTAGTGTTGACTGGGACTTTAAGCCTTAACTCAGTTAATCAAACCAGCGTGCTCAACTACATAGACTAGCTAGAAAATTGATATTTCACTCATAGCATGATTTTTTCCAATAAGTGAATAACAAAGTACCCGAGCATCCAAATGAGGTAACCTTGCACACACATATCCCCCCCCCCCCCCCTGGACAATTTTTCATGGGTGCCAAATTGTTCATTTGGACCCCCTGAATGCGAAACGAAGTTGTCCTAAAAAAATATGGTCTTGTCTACATGTATGATAAAATGCTTGGTTTCCATGGCAACCCCTTATATGATTCTCAAGAATGGGGGTAGGCCTATAAATTCAATCCTATCTAGGGTTCTACTTATCCTAGAGCATAAAATTGGTGTCATATTAAAGCATAGGCACATGCCTTTTCTCCTGTGGTCAGATATGTAAATCATCTAATTTGCATATTCATGAATATTAATAAAAACTTAAAATGCAGGAAAAAACATTGGGTAAACAAGTATCCAAGGGGGTAACCAGACCTATATTAGGGAGCGCAGTGGCTCATTGGTAGAGTGCTTGACTCGAGACCCAGTGGCCCCAGCTTCGAGCCTCACCGGCGTCACTGCGTTCTGGTCCTTGAACAAGACACATTTATCCTAGCTTAGTACTGGTTCAACCCAGGAAGACCCGTCCCTGTTTAACTGAAATATTGTTGATGGGACATAGAGAATCAAATCAAACAAACAAAAGACCTACATTGAACACGTAGGACATTTCATTATGGGTGTAAATTTGTGCAATGGGACCAATTGATAAGGGTGGAAAATTCCGGTTAAGCAAATGTTTTTGTGTCTCATACAACAATATTGGTGTCAAAAACCAGGATTTACATTTGAGATGAAAACAGGATCCTCTGCTATAACATATTTATATGGACCTCGTCACGAGAGAAGCTGGTTTTGTTGCATGAGAACAACAAAGGTTTTTGCCAGCCTGCACATCTTATCAGTACCTTTGTTCTTAATCCACTCTCTAGAAATGACAATAGCTTGACAAATTCAAATATTCTAGTTAGCCTCTGTAACTGAGCAGGCTGGTTTGAGTCTTACTTGGTCAAAAATCACGAAAACAAGTTCTCTGATGACGACCAGGGCCCATATCATTATACAGTAAAACCTGTGTAAAACAGCCGCTCAAAAATAGACAAAACAAAGATCTTAATGACAAATGGTAGCTTATTGAAGGTCGAAAGTATTGCAGAATGCTCCCCTTGGAGCATTCTGCAATGCTTTTGACCTGCATTAAGCGATAATCAGTCAACCATTTAGTAAAATTTGAGAGTGGCTGTTTTACACAGGTTTTACTGTAATACATTAAAGACTGTTAGTAAATATATGTTCTACTTCCTACTTGTGCAGAATATTTTATGTCATTTCAGTGTGGATCTAGATCAGCTGCTGGCTTCTTGAAACAAGCTGGTCAAGATCTGCACTGTTTGTTGTTTGGACAATGTATTGCATAAAACATTCTGATTGGTTGAAAGACGGAACAGATTTGGCCAGTTGATTTGTTGAACAAGGGAAAGTACAGATCATTTTGAGTGCCTTGTGGTAAACCGTGACAACTTCAACAGTCACGGAGGAGTCAAGAGGTTTGAATACTCACATAGAAGTGTTTAATATCTTGACATATTTTAAACTCCTTGCATGCTGGGTAATTTTGCATGCTTCTTTGTCGTCTGCTAATTTTTTTCAAAATCAACTTTTCCAAAAAATTCTTTCTGGAATAACATCAGAGCGTCAAACAGTTTGGATCCATATCAGGCCTGACAATTTTTTCGGGCCTGATTTGGGTCCAATCTAGCTGTTTGCAATGGTTATCAGCAGACGACACCAGGAGGCAAAGATTGAAAGACTGTAGCTTTGATCAAGCATAGGCCCAGTTGAACAGCAATTTTGAGCATAAAATTGTGATTTAACCCTTAAGGTGCAAATCAAGACTGCAGCAGAAGACAAATTTTGCGACATCTTTCCTAATTTTTTAAAGAAATAAGGAATGATATTATGATTCTCATGAAATATCATGCCTTATTTGTTATTTTTGAAAAAACGGCAAAATTTGAAATTGACGTCTGCTGCAAATTATTGTTGGTGCTTTATGGGTTAAATGCTTATTCATCTGCTTAAACATTTGTTCTCTCTCTCTCTCTGTCTGTCTCTCTGTCTGTCTCTCTCTCCTCTCTCTCTCTCTGTCTGTCTGTCTGTCTAAATGTGAAACTTTCTCAATGACTTAATAAACTTGTAAAAAAAACTTATTAACTTGTTATGTTCCTTGATTTTGAGAATTAGCTGGTGTTGGCTTTTCCTGGAGCTTGGAACTCTGTGACTTCGCTAGTAGCTTTCGCACAACTGACCGACAAACAGTGAATTATTACTCAACAATTCACGCAAAGGAGCTGATCTATTTGGATTCTAACACACAATAAACGACGAAAACACAATCGAAGTCATCAGTTTCTTCCAACTTTCCGCCATCGCACTGAAGAACTCCCGCCAATATTTAGACAACGTCGCATACGTTTACATGTAATTGTAACGTCTTTCAAGCGTAAAAACGACGTTACACCGTCTAATGCCATGAATGACGTCATTTTCCAGTGACGTCAGCTGTCACACACTTTTGCAGTGAATTATTGTCCGATATATCACAGTTTGTTACCGTTGGCTCTATAGGCGAGGTGTGTTAGAATTGCAAATAAATTTGAGTTGTTGAGTTGATTGACCGAAAGTAATACTTTGATTGGCTTTAAGTGGGCCTCATGGTATACCTAGATGAACTACATTGTTCATATAAGTGTACCCTGTATGAATTAAGTACTTCCGTACTTATTTGTACTTACGAGGATGTGATATTTCGGTGGAATAAAGGTTTAAGAAAATATTGACAAAGAAGAGTAATTTTAAATTGATTGTGTTAAGATATGCAATGTACGTCATCAGAAGAAATACCTACGAAGGGAAAGAAGTAACAACAGAGCTAAGGCCAAATAAAAAATATCTGTGTTTAGGGTAACCCGAACCTACTTCAATTTAATGGTGAAACCTAGAAATTTGCTCAGGTTTTCTTGAAAAAATATAATTTTATGCATTTTGAAAGGTTAAAATGCCTTTCAAAATGCATAATATTATATATTTTTCCAGAAAAAAAATAATTTAAAAAAAAGATGTATGTTACCCTGCCTAAAATTTTTAGATTTGTTATCCGAAACACACTTATTTTTTATTTGACCTATTAGAATAGAATAGTCAGTGATGTTTTTCTTATAAAACTAAAATAAGCATTACATTGTTTATATTTGTTGTAGTGTCTTCGAGATAAGAGTGCGTAATTATATTTTTATTTTGTTATTTTTCAACCAAAACATATGTTACGGGTCCTCAAAAAATGTCTCAATTTTATCATTGTGACAGGCCATGGTTGACTAGCACATTGTTTTTGTCAGTGAAACATTGTTGTGTTCCTATACAGGTAGTTCTTTTATAATTTTGTTATTTCTCAACAAAACATTTTTTGGGGGTGCACATTGAAGGCACAAAACATGTTTTCATTGAGAATTAAGAAAAAAAAATGTTTCCAATTTTTTGGTGGAAAAAATATCTGAGCTATAACGGTCTTCTGATATAGTAAATGTTCTAAAAGGAGTTCTAGCGATAAGGCGTATATTTTCCCTAGTTGACATGATTACAAAACCTAAATTTTGAAATTGCCCTAATGTTTTTAAAATTGGTCTGTTCGGGTAGTAAAATTTACATAGAAAGCATCAAAATAGGTTTCAAAGCGATTCATCATTTACAAAACCGTTAAAACTTGCGCCTTCTACTCCCACCCCTCATTTTACGTCTTTAGACTGGGTGCCGTTTTGACGAGAGTTTTAGTAAATCCTTTGCAGGTTTTCAAAAATTAAAAGTGCTAAAATATTAAGGATATAAGTACCCTTCATTTTCGAAACTTTGCGGTTTTTCTTCTGCGCATGCGTACGAAATATACTTAAAATTGTGACGTTTGTCATTAAAAAGATGAAACTGGCGTCTTTCAGTTTGTTTTTAGATGCTTTGCCCCCCTAGACCCAAGATGCCCTTTGGACAATTAAATGTCGCTATACAAATACATAACATATGTAAAGGGCGTCTTCACGGCCTCCAATCTCGGCCTCCTTCTCCAAAAAGAGCAGAACGTAAAGTGAGGCGAAGGCCCTTCCGGGAAGCAGGCAGTGGGCAAAACAATGGAACACGGTAAGTTGTGTTGACACATTTTCAATCATAAGTAAATTTTCAGCGCAAAACTCGAAAATCTAAGAATGCTATGCTTCGGGCAATTGTTCAAGCTATCCGTAGAGCATGCTGTTTGCACATTTGAACTTAGTTTGTAAGCGTGAGAGCTTTTCTCCCGTTGCACAGTTGTCCAAGAAACGGTGGTTCCCGCATGGTTTTGCCTTCTAACCAAACGTATAGTAGCGTTTGGACCCTTATTCATACTACCGAGGCCCCTCCACACCCATGTTTACCCAAACGCAATTTTTCGAGATATTTCGATGATAATTGAGTGATTTAGAGCCAAATTTCTTTAGGAGCAGGAGGCGAAGGGCAGGAGAAGGAGGCTGGGAGAGGAGAAGCAGGCGGCGATGATATCAAAATTTGCATTGATTTTGCTTATTTTTAATAATATACTTATCCAATCTCCCTCCTCACCAAAGTACGAATACCCCCTCCCCCAAAACAACAATAACAAACAAACAACAAAAAAATGTACTTATGTTTTTAATGGGAGTAGAAAAAGCTTTGACGAGACTGCGCAAATGCAATATAAATCACAGTCCATTGCATGTCTTCGTCTTCTAAATCTCTAGTTATTTTTAATGGGGGTAGCGAAGGCTCTAGGGAGACTGCGCCCCTGAGCTTTCCTTGCTCGCGCAGTCAATCAAACATGTCGTGTACGTTTTTCAATGAGAAGAGCAAATAATAATGGGCATTAGTTGCTCGCACATGCAATAAAGCCACTTTCCACTTATAAATGTATAGTTATGTTTTGAAAGTGAGCAGCTAAGGCTCTAGCGAGGCTGCGCATCCTGAGCTTTTGTTGCTCGCACGTGTAATAAAACCCCACCATCGATTACATGTATATATCTACCAGACGTCCTTAAGTTTTTAATTGGGGTAGATAATGCGCTAACGAGTATGCGCAAATGCGTATTCGTTGCTCGCACATGCAATATAAATCACCGTCCATTGCGTGTCTACGTCTTCTTAATGTGCGTATTTACGTCTTCTAAGGCCATCCTTAAAAATATATTTGTTTGCCGTGCATTTCAGTTTGGGTAGATAGTTTTTTTTTTAGAAATTCAAAACCAACAACTGCATGTCGACTACGTTTTTTATGAGAAGAGCAAATAATCTTACGAGACTACGCAAATGGGCATTCGTTGCTCGCACATGCAATAAAGCCACTGTATAGTTAGGTTTTGAAAGTGAGCAGCTAATGCTCTTTTGCGAGGCTGTGCATTTGCGCAGACTAGCTAAGCTTTTGGTGCTCGCACATGCAATATAAATCACTGTCCATTGCATGTCTACGCTTCCAAAGGTAAGAATGCATACAATAACAATCAATGTAACCTTTCTTCAATATTCAAATACAGCTTTTAATGATTTTGAAGACGAGTTTGTTAACAGAATTAGAGAAAAAATACTAAAGATTCTCAGAAAGGCAATATTTTTTGGGGGGTAGGGTCTGTTTTGGGTGGGAAGGTAGGAGCACGGCAAACCAATATTTTTTAAGGTCGGCCTAAATGTATAGTTTTGTTTTGAATGCTCAATAGCGCTCGTTTCGAGCTTTCCTTGCTCGCACAATCAATTAGAAAACACCAACGACTGCATGTCAATATATGTCTACTAAATGTACTTATATTTTGGAGAGTAGAAACGGGTCATCATCGGCCTACTAGCGAAACACCATTTAAATAAAACATGACATTAAACCATCTATTAAATTTATTTGTATTATTCATGTAGTTTGCATACTGCGCAGATCTGGACTAAGTTTGCCAATCTCGGGTATACAAGGTCTTCACTTCTATGTATGAAATTAAGACTTATCTTAATCAATCACTTTACAGCGAAGGTTAAGAATGCGGACTTGGTTGATGTGAGAAAATTAAAAAGACAGAATAACAATTCTTATAAAAAAATAAATCATTATTTCATCAACAGAGAGGGAAAAAGACACAGCATCCAATAATAAGTAGTATTTTAGTTCACGCTGTCGCCAACGGCGTGTTCTAATTAACTAGCTAATTGGACCATGGATCCTTTATTCAATATAGGGTCGGTGATTGGACATTATTGTTCTCGCTAATTAACAAAACTAAACGCCTATTAAACAAACTAAACGTATAATAATTGGGCAATTATCGAAACTGTTAGTAGTAAACCAAATGGGTTTATTTTGCAATTGTCTACCTAAATACTGATGGTAAGAATGGGTTTGTAGGCCCCCATCGGTAAAAAGATGTGTTTAAATATTTAATAATTATGTTGATTTAAGTAAGAGTCTATCTATTTATGATTTAGGCGTAGGAGTCTCGTAGAACGGTCAGTGGGGCGCCCCGATGTGCAAATTTCAAGGAACACTTGGTTTGAATTCCTCTTTTTTCTGCGTCTAAGTATTTCGCACCATCAGTAATTGTTGCTCTTAATCAAAGCTTGAGAGGGGGTGGGTATAAAACAGAGGTTCGACCCAGTCTGAGATTTTTGATAACCCTTTTCCGAAGAACTAAGGGAGAAATACACAAGTATCACTAATCTGTGAGCATTACATGATTCCAATGAGAAAAAAAGTGAACCACACATTACGTTGGTGGTGGCATTTAAAGCGAAGTAATTTCGATTTATTTAAATGGTTTGAAATATTCATACATGCAAGTTTGATATAGATTGGATAAGTATATTATTAAAATAAGCAAAATCAATGCAAATTTTGATATCATCGCCGCCTGCTTCTCCTCTCCCAGCCTCCTTCTCCTGCCCTTCGCCTCCTGCTCCTAAAGAAATTTGGCTCTAAATCACTCAATTATCATTGAAATATCTCGAAAAATTGCATTTGGGACAACATGGGTGTGGAGGGGCCTCGGTAGTATGAATAAGGGTCCAAACGCTACTATACGTTTGGTTAGAAGGCAAAACCATGCGGGAACCACCGTTTCTTGGACAACTGTGCAACGGGAGAAAAGCTCTCACGCTTACAAACTAAGTTCAAATGTGCAAACAGCATGCTCTACGGATAGCTTGAACAATTGCCCGAAGCATAGCATTCTTAGATTTTCGAGTTTTGCGCTGAAAATTTACTTATGATTGAAAATGTGTCAACACAACTTACCGTGTTCCATTGTTTTGCCCACTGCCTGCTTCCCGGAAGGGCCTTCGCCTCACTTTACGTTCTGCTCTTTTTGGAGAAGGAGGCCGAGATTGGAGGCCGTGGTCTTGGGTCTAGGGGGGCAAAGGGGTTGTATAAGCGAAAGAAGACATCAAATATCTGACAAAAAATAGACCACTTTGCAAGATGGTCGTTTTTATTGTACATCAACTGTATAAATAGTTTTACTGTACATAGCGTGATAGGACGATTGGTTTCCTTGTTTAACGGTCTAGTTCCCATATATGTTACTGAATAACAAGTACAGTTGATGATCGAAATAAATTCCCATTCAATAAGAAGTAGAGTTATTACATGCACTAAGGAAATCCCGTTTTAAATATACAAATTCGGGGGCAATGGTGCATCGACAGCCCGTCTATATATATTTGTTTAATGTGCCTAGTTTCTCCAGTTGTCATTTCAACAAAATAAAACGAACGTCTCGTTTAGGGAGATTGCTCGCCTTATCGCTAGAAATTCTTTCGAACTTAGCCTGACAAAAAGTCCTAAACAAAAAGGGCAGACCCAGATCAGACTGCTTGAAGAAGCAGTCTGATCAGGGTCTTCACTGTTTATTAGTCTGACAAGCTTTTTGTGAATTCAACAGCTTTAATAATCATAATTTTGTTTAAGAACAGAATTTGGAAAGAGTTCAAAATTTTAGATTTACAGTAATTATATTTTTTCCGTTTCTAATTGCAGGAGTACATCTGTGCATTAGTTGGTGAAGGGAACGACTTCACGGTTATAACCAACCATTATGATCATAGAAGTGTAATGGTAATTCTTAGTAATCGAGACAACGTAGAGAGACATTCGGCCGCTATTATCACCAGCAATGGTGAAAATGAAATCAAAATACAAGGAAAACTTGAAAACATTATTAAAGCTAAAAATATTATTGATACCCTCTTGAAAAATAATGTTTTGCATATTGACAGAAGACAAGAAAACTTTAATCAAATAAATGACTTGAATTCACATGGATTTATTTCAAACTCAAATTTCGGGGAATTTGGGAGAGATTCCGGAGGAACTCTACTCAATGACGCAAGGTTCGCTTTTCCGAATGACAGTGTTCCTGTTTTTCCAGGCAGAAATTTGTATGAAAATGATCGACAAAGATTTGAAGGTTTATTAGACTCCAGGGGAGGTGTGAATGGTTCCCCGTCACCAAGTCATAGGGCTGGTTCTCCTTATGGCTATGGTTTGGGAAACCAAGGTAGTGTTCATGGATTTAATCAGTTTGATTTTCATGCTGGTGTAGCAGAGCTTAGAGTTGCAGCGAATGAGACGGACAGCTCGGATTCCAACTCCGACGAAGAAAGAGAAGAAGAAATTAAGAAAGATCCTGATTACCCCAATAAGGTGGAGTTTGCTCTGAAGCTGGGTTACTCAGAATTTGATCTACTGCTGGCTCTAAAGAAGCTTGGTGCCACTGCCGGGCAGAATGAACTCTTGTCAGAACTGATCAAGAAGGGCTCCACTCTGACAAAGGACAGTGATACTGACGGATCTAAGGAAGTGTCTCCTGCATCACTGGTGGAGGACCCGGAGGACCTGCAACTGTTTACTTATACCCGTAAGAAGACAGGTGTAGATGACACGACCAATTTACGCCCCATTGTGATAGATGGAAGTAATGTTGCTATGAGGTAAATTTATAGATAACCCTTAAAGTGCCAATCACGACTGCAGCAGACGCCAAATTTTGCAATGTAAGTTTTTTCTAGTTTTCGACAAAAATAAGGTATGACATTTCATGAGAATCGTCTGTGAGCAGAAGATTCTCATGAAATAACATGCCTTATTTGTTATTTTTGAAAAGGGCGAAAATTTGAAATTGTCGTCTGCTGCAAATTATAGGCGGCGCTTTATGGGTTAACTCTTTGCCTACTAGGTAATTTTACAAGCTTTTTTGTTGTCCATTGTGTCCACTGATTTTTTTTTCAAAATCAACATTTCGAAAAATTCTTTCAGGAATACCATCAGAGTGCCAAACATTTGGATCCAGATCAGGCTCGACGTTTTGTCGGGCGTGATCTGGGTCCAACTTTTTTGCAAAATTTATCAGCAGACAACTGAAGTTGGTAATGAGTTAACCCTTATCATGCTGAATATATTACTACACTCCCCTCCAAGTTTTATCCTGTTAACCAGCAGCAATTTCCAGTTTTATGTATGAATTGTCAATCAGAATGGAAAACAGTCTGGGTCCCAATCAGATGGCTTCATCAGAAGCCAGCTAATCTGGATCTGCAGTGTTTTCAAAAAAGGATAAATCCAGGTTTAGCAGGAAAAGGATTAAGATTTTAGATCTCCAGATAAGAGGCAGCAATTCTAAAACATGTTTGAACCAATGAGCAAGAAAAAATCACAGTTTGGACTGACAAATTTTCAACAAAATTTGGCGGTTCATGAATGCATTAGTTGTGGTGCTCTTTGGAAGTGCCTGCTGTGGATACTATCAAATAATTGAGTACTCTCAGCTTATAATTTTGCTGAGAAATTAGAAAATAGGGCAATTTGAAAAGGGAGTGCAGTGGCTCAGGGGGTAGAGCTTTAGACTGGGGATCCTAGGGTTGCTAGTTTGAGTCTCACGGCCAGCGGAGCCGCTGTGTTGGTTCCTTGAACAAGACACTTTATCCGCTGCTAAGTGCTGGTTCAACCCGGGAAGACCAATCCTGACATTCCCTTAACCCGCCAATCACGGCTGCAGCAGACGACAAATTTGGCCACTTCTTTCCTAATTTTCGAAATAAATACATGTAAGGTATGATATTTTGTGAGAATTGTCTGCCAGCAGACAATTCTCATGAAATATCATTCCTTATTTGTTATTTTTGAAGAAGCCGCAAATTTTGAAATTGCCATCTGCTGCAAATTGTAGGTGGCGCTTTATGGGTTAAAATCTTAACCGGGGAAAGAAAAGCCTGTATAACGGGTTTGAGAATATTTTCTATACATGTATCCATATTTCAGTCATGGCAATAAAGAAGTGTTTAGTTGCCGTGGGATACAGCTGGCTGTAGACTGGTTTCGACACAGAGGTCACAAAGATATAACAGTATTTGTACCACAATGGCGTAAGGAAACATCGAGAACGGATGCCAGGATTAAAGGTATAAAGAAGTTTTTTTTATTGATACATGACACTGTAAATTCAGAAGTTTTTGCGAGGGTTTTATTTTCACGATTAATGTTAAAAGACATGTTTGCAATGTTAAAAAATAGTGACAGGTTCATGATTTACCTTCATCAGTACCGTAGATGGCAGAGTGATTCCGCCAATTTGCGAGGACCATTTCTCACTGGGTGGAAACGTACACAGGATATTGCTCCAAAATGAGCCGATGTTTACACTAAATTAGGAAAAAAACACACAACGAAGGTAAGGAAATCAGGAATTTCTCCTATTTAATTCTTTTTTCGGTACTTGGCGTGTACCAATTAAGAATCGCTATAGGTATATTAAGCAAATTGTATGCATGATTTGGCATCAAACACTGAACTTGATAGTGAAAATCACAAAATGAAAGTCGTGCTCACACAAAAATTTAGACACCTATCCCCAAAAAGGAACAATATTGAACCAAGAAAGCAAACTATTAAAATTCTGAATCGGCCAATTTTTTGCAATGGCATTTAAATATCAGTACTGAAAATTTCAGCCTCGTAGGTTGAAGCTTGACGGAGATATGGCTCAAAACTGATGGTCAGTTAGTCTCGAAAAGGGTACTGGGGATTGGGAAATCTCAGTTTTAGTGTACGGGAGTATTGTATTTTAGTGAACTGGGTATTGAATTGAAGATTAAAGGATAAAACAGAGTTCGGTTGCTAATTGGAGCTCTTCATGATATGCCGATATGGGATGTTGTTCCAATTATATCCCTTACCAAATCTGAACCCCCATCACCCACAATTTATCACTAAATCTTATGGTACTAGTTGTTTATATGCACAAAAGCAAGCAACGGAGGCTCAGTTGACTCTGTGCAAAGGCATTACTTTTTCAGATTATTTGCTGCATGCACATACAAATTACAATTTTGGACCGACACACAGGCATAAATTTAGGCGTCTGGTACCCCTGGCTGGCTGCGCATGTATTTTAAGGGATGAATTTACGAAAATATACACTAGGTCTTATAAGATGAGCTTTATACATGTACATATACTACAGCGTCCAAAAGTCATACACGTTTATGGCTATAAGAGCGTTGAAGAACCTGTCAAAGCTAAAAAAAATGCACAATATCTTCCATATATTTGCTGTTTGCAAACATAAAAAAGACTTTAATTAATGCAAGGGTCGAAAGTTATGGGTCTGATCTCACTGGATAGCTGCGCTTGTACATGTATTGTTAAGGGATTAATTAAGTGAATTCATGCATGGCCTTAATAATAATTGGATCACAATGGAAGAAAACCTATCTTCAAGGTAAGTGATCAGGCGAGTCTGTTTGGCTTCAGAGACTAGTATATTGACTTTCCAGAGATTAAACATCAAAGATGTTGATCAGTTTGTGCGCATTCACAAAATTGTCTGCACCTATGTTGTGGGCATGCACAAAGTCAGGATGTTATTTTTTGTGGTGGGCCACTATAGCCTCTAAAAGCCGAAATGCTGGTACGCAAACAAGGATGGCTCTGGGGAGCTTGCAGAAATGTTCAATCTTGATTGATTTGTTTGTTTGATCTGATTCTTTACATCCCATCAACAATATTTCAGTCATATAGGGACAGGTCTTCCTGGTTGAACCAGTACTTAGGAAGGAATTATGTTCTTGTTCAAGGACACAACGCAGTGACGCCTGTGAAGCTTGGACCTGTGACCCTCGGTCTCAAGTCAAGCACTCTACCACTGAGCCACTGCGCTCTTGATTGAGGCTTGCCTGCTTGCATAAAACATAGGGACTTGGGTAACCACACATGCTGAAATTAAGGCGTCTGGTTTCACTTGATGGCGGTGCATGTGTTTTAAGGCATGACTTAATACGCATATGCAACAGATTTTGATTTAGTTTGATGCTACAGCCCTTAGGCCCTGGGATAGATATGATTTAACCCCACCTCCCACAGGCTGAATTTTGAAGACTATGATTTCCATAAAGCCTAATATGTTACAATTTTTTTTAAACATGTTAGCCCTCTGGCAACGGTCCGTTAAGCCTGTAACATCCTGTTACACATGTTTGTTTTGATTCCTTACATCCCATCTAAATTTTGGTGTGAGCACGACTTTCATTTTGTGATTTTCACTATCAAGTTCAGTGTTCGATGCCAAATCATGCATACAATTTGCTAACTATACATATAGTGATTCTAAATTGACACACGCCAAGTACCGAAAAAAGAATTAAATAGGAGAAATTCCAGCATGTCTTTCAGTTATATAGGGACGGGTCTTACTTGGTTGAACCAGTACTTAGCTAGGATTAATGTTCTTGCTAAAGGATACAATGCAGTGACGCTGGTGAGACTCGAACCCATGGCCCCTCGGTCTTGAGTCAAGCATATATTAAATGTTTAGAAGAATATAAGATGCAAAATGGCTAAAATTAGGTTCTGGCAGTTAGGGCTTTACTTTGTTACAGTCATGTTGACTCTGTTACCTTTTAAAAATCTCTAATCCTATAGTGCAAATACAAAGTTGAATCTAATTCTTATTCATCAAAATACTAATTGCATCAAAAGGTCTTAAATACTTGCAGCCAACAGCAAGTATACAGCATAATAATCTACAGCTATGATAATACTGTTACATACGTTACTTAATAAAATATATTACTATTTAGAACAGTGCTTTCACTTGACCATTGGCTGCCAAAAGACCTCCAAAGCATTGTTCATTATGATTCACTACAAATTCATTATATAAGCCATGAAGTAATGTAGGCCATGGGATACATATGGCTTTGTCTCTCTCAGGGGTAATTTTGCAGACTATGTTATTCATAGAGCCGAATGTCTTATAAGTTTTTTGAAATATGTTACCCCTCTGACAAATGTCGCGTAAGCCATGTAACACCTGTCATGTACGTTACTCTCCAAAATTTATTCAAATTACATGGACTGTTAAAAAGTCAAAAATGTTATGAGACATTCAAATGAATTGAAGTTTAACGTTTCTTTATAGCCCAACCATTTAGCAACAAAACCTTATTATTCTTAACAAAATTATGCTATCCACTATGTAACGTGACATTTTTCATTGCTGCCATATTTCTGGGAAATTATTATGCCTGTCGTTTCTTCTTATTACTGACAAAAGGGTCAAGGTTTTGGTGTTATCAAAAAGACAACTAACTGACCTATTCAAAATTGTAAAGACCAGCTCCCTAGCTGTTATAGAATATTTTTGTAGACATTTGACTTGATAAGTTTACAATAATAACACACACATTTTTTGGCTAAAAAGCATGGGATAAAGTCATGCAGAGTAAAAACAAATATATTCAGCTGGCATGTTTTGAGATTGGATACCAGCAGTAAATTATACATAAGCGGCATGCTTATCTTGAAACCATAGAGCAAATAGTAATATACATAACATCAAAAAAATAAGCTTATGGAAGCCCTCCCCCATTAAGTAGTTATTTAGTACAATATGATATCCTAAAACTGCATTAAATGTTTTTAGAATATAAGATGCAAAATGGCTCATGTTAATTTCTGGCAGTTTGGGCTTCACTGTGTAACAGCCATGGTAACTCTGTTACCCTATAATAGTATCTAAATTTATTGTACAAATACAAAGTTTAATCTAATTCTTATTTAACGACATGCTCATTGCATTGAAAGATGTTAATAAATGCAGCCAACAGCCAGTATGCAACAAAGCAACCTACATTTATGATAAAACTGTTGTACACGTTACTTAATATCAAATATATTATACCACAGCTGTATTAAGTACAGTGTTATCACTTGACCATTGACTTTCATAATACCTTCGAAACTTTGTTCATTATAGTTTGCTACAAACTCATTATATAAACCACAAATTATATTCGTTAGCTCATACACAGTTAGGGGATTACCCTGCAATATCAAAGTTTACTATGTTACCCTAATAAATAAGAGCTTCTATAGTAAGATAGGAACTTCTTTAGTGATAATATCAAAGTATTTCTTATTCTTACATGTCAATATATTTTTTATTGAAAGCAAAGGACTAGAAATATGCACCTATTTTACAGTAACATATGGTGCTTTCTTTTATATTTATCATTTGAGTGTAATAAAAGCACTATATGAGTTTAAACTACTAGTTGGTATAAATTGCTGTCATTTGAAGGCCCACTAATGCGAAATATGATGAATAGTGTCCTTATTAGTATAAAGCATATTACTGAAAATAAACTGATTGAAGCATGGGTGATTTAGAGGAAGATACTTGAACTTAAAGCACATAAACTACCATAGAAGTTTTTTGTATCAAATATGTAACCAACATTAAAAGAACTGCTAATTTTAATGGTCAAATTACTTTTTATAAAATGGTTTATGATATTGTTTATCTGAGTCGTAAAAATTCAGTCCATGTTTGACAACCTCCATGCCTACCCCTATAGTCATCATCTATTTTTATCTAAAGCGTGTCCAATTTGGCTGGATTTAATGTGAAAAATAAATCCAATAAGCCAGCATAATTGATTTTGAGAGGGCTGGTAGCTTTGCTTAGTTTGTCTTCCTGGTGTCTCGTGATTGTTGTGTGGCTCTTCCTCGCAGTGCCATGGGATTGTCTGCAGTTTGTGATTGTGGTATTTTCTGATCATACTCACTATTTTTCTAACGCAAAATCAATCTGAACCATAAATATTCCATATATTATGTCACCCATTGTAACATAATTTTATCAAAAATTAAAACACTTAATATTTATGAAAATGAAAGTAGAACTTGATCAATCAATATTTTTTTTCTATCAGAACTGGATTGGTTGAATGTCTGTCATAACCTCTAAACGATGTTGTGTGACTTTTTTGTTACTGTAAAGGCGGCACCTCATGAATGCGTAATAAGGACTGGTCAACCTTTCACATAGGTAAAAGCTGAAAATGAGGCATGGTTTTATTAAAAAGTAACTATCATGTTGCGCCATTGCCTCAGATTAGATGCAAAACACGTTATTTAGTCCTTAAAACGCCAGCAAAATAACTGCATCTGAAAATGTCTATTTAATATAAGCATAGGGGCAAACATTGTGGACACAGATCAGACTGCTCCTACAGGAGCAGTATGATCTGGGTCCTACAGGAGCAGTCTGATTTGGGTCCACACTGTTTGTCTGTGAGGCTTCAAATATTTTAGTGGATGGCAAAAAACATACATTTTGTGATTATGTGCTTTAAGGGTTAATAAATGTGAGTTTAGTGTGTATACGGTTAGGATTTTCATGAAATGCACGCTTGCTTGCGTGTCCCAAAAAGCTGATTAACTCTTTACCAAACTATAAATAAAAGGTGATTTCCCTTCCTTAGCAGATGAACTAGCCAAACCTAGCCCAGATATGAATATTAAATTGCCGCCTTTACAGTAAGCGAAATGTCTATTAATACAATCATTTAGGCAAGACCTAGTTTGTAACTTAATTAAACTCCTGAAACATTTAGCAATGGAAGTGTGGGTCAGTATATATACATGTACTTCAAACTGCTTTTATTGCCAAAGCAAACACTATGGATCCTAACCAGACTGCTCCAAAAATAAGTCTTATCTGGAAACATAATGTTTGCAAATAAGGCTTCCAAAGTACACCAGCAGATTAGAGCAAACATTTAGTCTGTTCTGAGTCTTAGAGGAGTGTAAAGACATTTGTTAGTTTGTCAGGACTGTAAGGTAGAATGGCAGAGAGACGTACGGACAGAATCAAGCAATTCTATAGTACTTAAAACTGACTTTGATTAGTAGAGTGCTAAAAAAACTAGAAATTACCTGCCAATCCTCAGTACACCAAATTTAGACAATATGCATTACCCAGTACACCTTTTCCCAATCCCCAGTACCATTTCCGAGACTAACTGACCATTAGTTTTGAGCCATATCTCCATCAAGTTTCAACCTACGAGGCTGAAATTTTCAGCATTGATATTTAAATGCCATTGCAAAAAATTGGCCGATTCAGAATTTTAATAGTTTGCTTTCTTTGTTCAATATTATTCCTTTTGGGGGATAGGTGTCTAAATTTTGGTGTGAGCACGACTTTCATTTTGTGATTTTCACTATCAAGTTCAGTGTTTCATGCCAAATCATGCATACAATTTGCTAAATATACATATAGTGAATCTTAATCGACACACGCCAAGTACCGAAAAAAGAATTAAATAGGAGAAATTCCAGATTTCCTTACCTTCGTTGCGTGTTTTTTTCCTAATTCAGTGTAAACATCGGCTCATTTTGGAGCAATATCCTGTGTACGTTTCCACCCAGTGTTTCTGAGAACTTGAAAATAAAACCCTTGCAAAAATTTCTTGGTTTACAGTAGTTTTCTAAGCAGCTTTAATCCTTTCTATACTGGTGACACCTATTGAGTACTTCAGCAAACAGTGAAGACCCAGGTGAAATGCTGCTTAGTGCAGCGTTTATCAAGGTCTATACTGTTTACTAAGACTTGAAAAATCTTCAGAGAAAGAAATCCAACTCCATTAAACTCCAGCAGCTGTTAAGTAGTTTTTAGAACTAATTTGTGCAATAACTTTTTTGTCTTCAATTTTAGCAAAATGTGTTTGCGATGAAAGTTGTAGAGGAGAATTTCTGCCAATTTCTCCAAAAGGTCTTGTGCTTGTGGCGCGAACAGATTTTTGTGTATATAGATGAAGATTTTGCAATAAATTGAACTCGTCCTAAATTTCTAAGTCTTTTAATGACAGGTATAATTCGTATAGGCGTGACAGAAAGGGGCAGTTTCAAAATATATTCGGGAGTCGTGCATATCCCGTTCTTCAAAGGCTGCGCATAACATAAAACTGCTGTTAACATACTCAGAATGTACTGTGCATATGCAGAATCAACATAAAGCAGGCTCATTTGTAGGAACAAAGGCTGGGTTATCGCATGGCATGCAATTTTTCTCTTCTGCACGTGCTATGAAATAAATGGTTTTGAGATGACCCTGCTACCTGTAGTTTAACGCACAAGCGAATCAGGCGCGATTTCTATTAAATTTGAACAAGCCATCCATCCCTTTAGTAATTGAATTAGGGGGTGCAATGTAACTTTTTGACTGACATCTTGGACTTGGTTTATTTGCGCTTTGCTTAAAATGTTCAAAGACTGCATCTAAACAAAGAGGAACCTGCAGCATCTAGGATGTTGGAACCATTTGGAGAAGTTGGCAGGAGATGTTCCTAAATACTTTTCATCGCGAACACAATTTGCTAAAATTGAAGATAAAAAAGTCATTGCGAAAAATTATTTTTAAAACTTTTACAGCTGGAGTTTAGTACGTACATAAATAAGGTAGAATATTTCTGAATTTTATGCATCTGTTATTTCTAAACCAAAACTGATCTTGTGGGTACTCAAAAGATTCCCCAAAATATGTGTGGGACTGCTGGTACTGAAAAGAACAGTGATATCAGTGAGTGGTTACTTTTTAGATCAAGACTGTATGTTATAGATCAGCACTGTAATCTTGGTTATAGATCAGAATTTACTCCTTCAACCAATAATCTTATGAAAGGGTTTGGTCGTATGTTACAGATCAAGATTTACTCTTTCAACTGGAGAAGGAAAAGATGTTGGTATTTACTCCTGCTCGAAGAATTGGCGGGAAGAGAGTCGTCTGCTATGATGACCGCTATGTGCTGAAACTGGCTGTAGAAAACAACGGTATTGTGGTGTCCAATGACAATTACAGAGACTTGCTAGCGGAGAAAGCGGAATTCAAGAAGGTTGTTGAAGAACGCCTGTTGATGTACTCCTTTGTCAATGACAGGTGAGTTCATGGCTAGAAGTTCCTCGGGGGACAAAAATTCCACTCGTCTGCTCGTAATTAAGAGTGAAATCTAGAAAAGACGACTAATTCTTCCCAAAGCACTCGTCCTACAGGACGAATGCTTTGGGAAGAATTACTTGTCCTTTCGCCCTAAAATCTGAGGGTGAAACTAGCATTTTCTGAGTATTGATTGTGATATATTTTTGTCAGTAATATGGGATGTAGCTATGAATTTGACTGGGTAAATATCATTTTAACAGTGATATAAGGAACTTTTTCAGTCACATTAAATAACTAGAGCAGAAGTCGATGGTACACCATTGCAAACACCCGCTTTTTGACCTATAACCTTTACCTTGGGGTCAAGGTCAAACAAAATGTTGCTAAGTACCTTCAACATAATATGACCTATGCACCTGTAAAGTTTGAGTTGCTATGTCCAATGGTTAAGGAGAAGAAGCATTTACAAAAATACACTACATGACCTTGACCTATGGGTCAAGGTCACACCAAATGTTGTCTAGTGCCCTCCAAACCATATGACCTTTGCACCTGCAAAGTTTGAAGTTGCTATGTCCAACAGTTCAGGAGAAGATGCATTTACAAGAAAGTACATTATCTGACCTTGATCTTCAGGTCAAGGTCACACTAAATGTTGCCCAGTGCCTTCTACATCATGTGACCTATGCACTTACAGAGTTTGAAGTTACTACATCAAAAGCTTTAGGAGGAGAAGGATTTACAAGAAAATTCAATATTTGATCTTTGAAAATTCAATATTTGATCTTTGACCTTGACATTGGGGTCAAGGTCACACAAGATGTTGCCCAGGATCCTCTAATTCATGTGACCTATCCAGCTACAAAGTTTGAAGTTGCTAGGTCTAACCGTTTAGGAGGAGATGCATTTACAAGAAAATTCAATATTTGACCTTTGACCTTGACTTTGGGGTCAAGGTCACACAAAATGCTGCCCAGTACCCTCTACATCATGTGACCTATTTAGCTACAAAGTTTGAAGATACTATGTCTAACCGTTTAGGAGGAGATACAATTACAAGAAAATACAATATTTGACCTTTGACCTTGACCTTGGGGTCAAGGTCACACGAAATGTTGCCCAGTTCCCTCTACATCATGTGACCTATTCAACTACAAAGTTTGAAGTTGCTACCTCTAACGGTTTAGGAGGAGATACATTTACAAGAAACGTGACGGACATACGCACGGACGGACAGACGGACGAACGGACGACGGACCGACTTTGACACGAAATTAATATACCCTTTTTTTCTAAAGAAAAAAGCGGGTATAATTACTCCCTCATGTTCTTTATCGCAAAGGCTTTTAAAGGACAAGTGCATGTGTTTGCAGGACGAGTGCAAATTGTAAGTCACTCGTCCTGGAGGACAAGTAAAATATTGAAATAAGTTTGTCCCCTGTTCCTAAAATTGCAGTTTAGCATTGATACGGTATCCTTGATTTAGACTATGGTAAATGTTCCAATTCTAACACTTTTTTTCTTTCTGTTCTCAAATAACAATGCTGATTTTCATGGCTGGGATTCACAAAATGCTTGTCAGAGTAGCAAACAGGAAAGACCCTGATCAGACTGCTTCTTCAGAAGCAGTCTGATCAGGGTCTGACCTGTTTGTTTATGCCTTTTTGGCAGGCAGCTAGTGTTTGAAATTTTAGAAAATTTACCAAAGTCATGGTTTTACCGTAACAGTCCTACAGGAGGGTGCTCTTCAACGAATACAAGTCAGACAGGCCTCACTTGTGGGAGAGCTTTAATTCCGGCTTGAGGGTCACTGATGAAGCCTAAATGGCAGAAACTAGCTAGTCTGGCCCAGGAAATATGCACACTCTAGTTTCAGTTATTTGGTGCAGTCTTTGCTTCCAAAGGATACACTCTTAAGAACATATTTGAATGAAATTAATTGACCAGTGCACAAGAATTTTGTACTTATCATATCAGGGAGCAGCTAAATCCCTGGTTGTCTCAATAAGATGCTTTCATGGAGTATCCAAGCAAATATTGTCTCATTAGGCAGAATAAAAAAAATACCTGTAATTAGGGTAACCCGACCCCACCTAAATTTACCAGTGAAACCTAGATTTTTTCAGGTTTTCTGGTGAAAAAAAATATAATTTTATGCATTTTGAAATGCGAAATGCCTTTTCAAAATATGTGTGCCTACCCTACCTAAATCTTCAGACACGTTACCCGAAACACATTTATTTTTCTATTTGGCCTTTGGATGCTTTCATGGAGCATCCAAGCGAATATTTTCATGCAAAAATAAGAAAAAAATGGGTATTTTTTTGTTGAAAAAATATCTAAACAAAGCTATACTGATAAAATCAACCAAGCAGTGAAAATTGCATATGTTGTGAGTACAAATTAAAAGAACCTCATTGATAGACTTTCAATTAGCACCAGGATAAATATTTTAACTCTTTCCTTGCTAGTGGAGACTTGTCGTCTGCTGATAACCTATGGAAACAGTTTGGAAGCAGATCAGGGCCGATTTCCTGATCTGCATCAAAACTGTTTGACACTCTGATATTGTTCCTGAAAGAAGTTTTTGAAAAAATTAATTTTGAAAAAAGTCAGCAGACGACAAAAGCATGAAAAATTACCCAGCATGCAAAGAGTTAGAACCACACAATTAGCAATTTAGCAATATACTCCCATGAAACATCTCAAGATAAGCTGTCAGAAGCATAAAATAGACAGTCTATTATTGTCATCCAGGTGCATGACAAACTAAATGAAAAGTTGTTCATTTCTACATGCTCATTTCTTTGAATAAATGAAAGTGGTTGTGAATTTGTTTAAAAAAGCTTATGGTGAAAAACTCATTTATTGAAAAGACATATGTTGTAGGTACACATTGGAATTGCCTCATATAGGCAATTCCAATATGTACCTACAACATATGTTACTGAAAATATAGAAGAAAACTATTTGGAAATTTACATTTTCCAAGCATCATGTCCATTGTCTTTACCTCTTTTAAATATCCCAAATTGCCAATCAGTATTAAAATTCCTGTCACTCTACTGCAAATTGTTTATATTTGCATGACAGCTATATCTCCAAATTTGAGTAACTGAACTACTTCTTTGCTAACCTGCTAGTTGCGTGGTTGTAATGGATAATCATGGACGTTTTTGCTATTTTCCAGGTTTATGCCTCCTGATGATCCACTTGGTCGCAGTGGCCCCACCTTGGACAACTTCCTGCAGAAGGAGCCTACCCAGCCCGAGCCGCTCCCACCCCCTTGTCCCTATGGGAGCAAGAAGTGTACTTACGGGAACAAGTGTAAATACTATCACCCGGAGAGGAAGAATATCCCCCAGAAGTCAGTCACGGAGAAGCTTGCTGAGCAGGCTAAACAAAGAATGCAGGAAATGAGGGAGAGGAAATCTGCTGAAGGTACAATTTTTACAATCTACCATGAGTGTCCATACAGGCCTGGAGATAATTACTTTTCACAATGTGTACAGAATACATCAAAGTATGTATACAATGTGTAATGAGAATTTGAACGTGTACACATTTAATCATTTTTGTAGCAACCATATTCATTCCCCTTCATTCTGAATTTGACAGAGAAATACCAATATTATGTACCCATGACAGGTATTTCTCTGCGAATTTTGATTGAAGAGGGGTGAATATGATCATGCTGTATTTGCTTTCAGACATTTTTTTTCATATATACAGTTTGAAATGCTTGGAATCGCACACTATTTCTTCAAGGTACTCAAAAACTCTGCCTTCATCCCTGTGTCAATGCTGTCTGTATAAAATTATTTGCAGAGATATTTTACCTAAAATTGAAAACTGAGTGTGTATAGCCAATTTTTGATGCATACGTGGTAGTCGGTAAACACATAAATAACAATTTATAAAGGCCAATAAACAGTGTGTACACATATGCAGTACGCATCCTTATCTCCAACGCTGTACGTGGAATTCTTGCACACTGGATAAGGCTGATAAGGCCTGTGGTAAAAATCCTAATCACATGTTTGGGACACTATTTGCAGCGATAACCCAAGGTCTGCATATGCAATAAGCTTTTTCCCGCCAACTGGTTATCAGCCTGCCATGATGATAACCAGAAGTCATGTATTTTGAACGGAGAAAGGTTATCATGCCCAGCTGGTGAAGTTGATCATTAGATGACGTCAGATGTATACGAGTGGCATGACGTAATGCAAAGTTTACGTCAATCCAATGTTTAACTTACATTTTTGTATGTCAAATGCGTTAAAACAGTAAATTGGAATATGTGATAAAATGATTATCTCACTGGGTTTTGGTTATCATCCTCAGTATCAACCCTTGACCATTATCAGCCCTAAAGCTAAAGTTCTTGGGCTGATAATGGTGTCTCTGGTTGATACTTTGGGCGATAACTAAAATTCTGTGGGATAATCTCTAATTATCTTACAGGTGGTCACATAGGGTCTGTACATTGCTTGTATTGGAAAATAGTTACATGGTCATTAACTCTTTCCTTGATGATGGCAACGTTTGTCATATGCTGATAACCTTTGCAAACAGTTTGGACCCAGATCAGGACCGACAGAACTTCGGTCCTGATCTGGACCCAAACCGTTTGACACTCTAATAGTGTTTCCGAAAGAATTTTTCGAAGAGGTTATTTTTGAAAAAGTCAGCAGATGACAACAAAAGCATGAAAAAATTACTTAGCATGAAAGAGGTAAGTGATGTTTTTAAAATGATGTCAATGCTAAATTTCACTGTATTCAGGAACCACTGGGAGACTACTTTTTTTAACCCTTTACCTCATAGAGATGCCTTTTGATGCTTTTGCAAACAGAGCAGACTCAGATCAGGCAGAGCTGCCCAATCAGGGTCTACTCGGTTGGCTTATGGAAATATGAATATATTCTGCTCCTACATTAGTGGACATGACAAGTAATTTCTTTGTACTATGTACCACAACATGAAAAATTATTTACATAATTATTCATAGTGGGTGGAGCCTAGCATGAATATTCATAAAGGAAAGGGTTAAAAAAAATCAGAATGAAAGGTATGCAAGTAAGGGAAACTAAAGTTTCGCCTTAGCCTTTGCTTCTCACACACACAAAGAATTTAAAGGAACCTTGATAAAGGCTCTGACTGAAAATCAGTCCTCTAGCCCCACTATATAGTTGTTTGTGCATGTTTAACTCTTTGCCTGCTTGCAGGTAATTATGCTGTCTGCTGATGATCTTTGCGAACAGTTTGAATGCAGATCAGGCCTGACAAAATGTCAGGCCTGATCTGGATCCAAGCTGTTTGACACTCTAATGTTATTCCCCAAAGAATATTTTGGAAAAAAAATATGTTGAAAAAAATATCTGCAGACGACAAAAAAAATCATGAAAAATTACCCAGCATGCAAAGAATTAAATGACATTATGCATATGTGATTACCAAAACATCATGAACTGCTCATTTCTTCCATTCTATTTTTTCAGAGGGCAAGAAAAAGTTGTCAGGGAAGAAATCGCTACAGAGGACCAAATCCTACAACCAAACTGACCAGGAATCAGCGGGTGCTAATGCAGACAACAGTTCAAATTCAGAATCACATGAGGAGGAGAAGTACAGACTGTATAATCAAAAATTAGCGGAGAGTCTACGCAAAATGGAACAAGAGCAACAGGAGAAAGAAAACCAGTCCATTCCAAGAAAGGATGAGCACCAGTCTATCTTGAGGCGTGTTTGTCCAGATGTCGAGAATCTGCGTAGTGGTGGCGCATCACCAAGAAGAAACTCACCAAGGGAGTCTTCACCCGTTAATCTAAGTGTTCCGGGACAAAGACAGTTTGACGACTCGGAACATTTCCTGAGTGGACATTTATTGTTAGCTAAAAAGCTCTCTGATGAAGCAGATGAGTCGGATAAGTTGAGAAAGATGGAAAGCTTGAAAGAGACGGAACCAATCCAGACTAGTCCACTAGTTACACCAGCCAAGCAGATAAAACCTAAACAGCCTGTCAGCAAACAGAAACTTTCAAGGCAATTGTCTCTTCAGGGATCTGAGGATCCAAGGTTGAGACAGGGTCATGCTGCATTGAAAGCACAGTATTCTCATGATCCCAGACACCTTGGACAGAGATATACATCAGAGCCCGGTCAAGGGATGTTATTGTCTGATTTTATCCACAGTCAGTCTTCAGACAGAAGTGGCTATCCACATGCTCATTCCGTGACTGATCTGACATCCCCAGGGCAACAGTCAGGCCATGAATACCATACTAACCCAGCACTTACTCGACTGCCCAGTGCACCGGATCCCTACATGGTTCGACAGCATGTACCTCCTAGGATGTCCCTAATGATGCGTCAAAATAGTACCTCAGACCCACAACTTCACACGCTCGACCAAGAAGATCCACGACCATACATACAAGGCATGGCAAGCAGAGGCACATTGCTAATGAAAGATACAACAGGATCAGTGACATTTCAGATCGGGGGTACACCGGTTCCAAAACCACACATGCACATTGGTCACATGTCCCCAAGTTTCAGTCAAACTGTTCCACCACACGTTTATTCCAGCCAGTATGGCAGTATGCCAGTCAGTATTCCTGGTATGTCCTATGTTAGAACTCAGTCTATTAACCAAGCACATGCTCAGAGTTTTTCACCCACTTACAGAATGACCATGTCTGGCCAGAGACCTGTTATGGACGTATCTGGTCAACCTATATGGGATCCTCATCCGTCATACTTGACACAGGCGCCACCTAGAAACAATACTCCCGTCAGCATGCCAGCAACAGCTGTTCCTGTCAGCATGCCAGTGGGTCCTCCTCCCGTCAGCATGCCGAGTGGAGGCGGTGCCATGGGGTTTCAAGGGCCCAGTCCTGGACAGTTGCCGGAAGATGCTCCAATCTTGGCGGGAGACCCGAGATATAAACTTTACTACCATTTGTGTGAACTTTTCCCAGAACAGAAAGTGAGAGCAGTGATGAATATACACCCAGATACCACAGATCCAAATGAAATATGTGCATACATCATTGGGATGAATAAAGGCTAGTCAGTTGATTTACAAACAGCGTAAAATATAGGTTCTTTTTCTTAGTAAGTAATCAAAACATATGGTGTTGGTGATCAAAAGAACCATCTCATGAGATGGTTCTTTTGAGTACCCACATCATAGGTTTTACATGTGATGTGGATTACTACCATTTGTGTGAACTTTTCCCAGAACAGAAAGTGAGAGCAGTGATGAATATACACCCAGAAACCACAGATCCTAATGAGATATGTGCGTACATCATTGGGATGAATAAAGGCTAGTCAGTTAGATTACCAAACAGCGTAAAATATAGGTTCTTTTCTTACCAATTAATCAAAACATATGGTGTTGGTGATCAAAAGAACCATCTCAGTGACATGGTGCTTTTGAGTACCCACACCATAGGTTTTACATGTGATTTTGGTGATTACCGTTTGTGTAAACTTCTCCCAGAACAGAAAGTGAGAGCAGTGATGAATATACACCCAGACACCACAGATCCAAATGAAATATGTGCGTACATCATTGGGATGAATAAAGGCTAGTCAATTGATTTACAAACAGCGTAAATAAAATAAAGGTTATTTTCTTACCAATTAATCAAAACATATGCTGTTGGTGATCAAAAGAACCATCTCATTGAGATGGTTCTTTTGAGTACCCACATCATAGGTTTTACTTGTGATGTTAGTGATTAATAGAAGAACCAGCTCAGTGAGATAGTTCTCTTGAGTACCCTTGTCATAGGTTTTGATGTAGAAATAAGAAAACTATTCCAGAAAGGATTTGATATTACTTGTGGATACTCAACAGAACTGTCTCATTGAGATTAGTAGCCAAAAAAGAGGTTTTTGAGATGTGAGAAAAACAGTTTGGAAATATGTATCTTTTCTTTTTAATCAACAAAGCATATGGTAGTGTAGTGTCTCTTTTTGAGTACCCACAACATAGGGTTTTGTTGAGAAATCAGAAAAATTCATAAGAAAAATAATTATTATCATTTGGTCAATACATATATGTGTGGTGGTTCATAACCTCAGCGCAGATTTTTTTGAAAAATGCAAAAAAAAAAATGCAAAAAAAATGCAACAAATCTTTTCTTACTACTCAACCTTTCTTACTACTCAGCCATAGGGATGGTTAAATATAGGCTAGTTGGCTAAACTACCACATCATAACAGCTAAACCTAGATTTCAACCAAACTGTATATTGTGGAGTGAACATGTACTGTCTGGGATTTGAACTCGGAGTCCTTCTGATGTAAATTATCACTAGTCAGCATCTTAACCACCCATTATTTAAGGGTTCCGCATTAGATCCCTGTTATGGTTTTTGTATTGGATACCCATAAACCCATATATTGGTTACATTAGCATAAAGTGACAATGTGTATGAGATTCCAGATGCCACAAATTTTGCATATCATCAGGGTTTGCACCAGGGATAGAGAAATTTTCAAAACTGATTCAGTCCGAACAATCGCCGATACACGCCCCTTTAAAAAGACACTATAAAAACAGCATTCCTACCCTAGAAGCAAACTCAGGCCTCGAGGTTATAAAACTTGAGTTCATTCTCAGACTCAAAATAGAACGCAACGATTGGCTGCTTGCGGACACTTGTCCGCAAGCAGCCAATCATTTCGCTTTATTTTGAGTCTGAGACTCTACTCAAGTTTTATAACCTCAAGGCCTAGTCCTCCAGATCTTCAATCTAATGCATTGACCAGTTTGCTGCATAGACTAGTGGCCCAACGGCAGAAAATGAGTGTAGGGTAGCTTTATCCCATGGATGTTTATAATCATGTGCAGCCATTGTGTCAGTGCTGCAGGCTGGTCTGAGCCTTCACTGCTCACCTGTATAATTATGAGCGCCCTCAATTATTGTTACAGACATAGAAAACATGTGTTGTCATTTGGGCTGTAATACGAGAAAACCTGTCTTTCCGGTTTCCCACTCCCAGATGTAACAACACAAGGCTTGCACATGCACTCAGTCTCATTGACACATTTGTTATTCACATTTTGTCAAACAGTCATGCTATACCCAAAGTTCTATTGATGTATAGGTCCATATGAGACATCCTAATGACCCATTTTTTTAGATAATCAATTTCCAGCTTGATGATCGCTTGTTTGTCTGCAACCCTCCCCCCCCCCCCCCCCCTCCACACCACCACTACCCCCCAAACCCCAGGATGAAAAAAAACAACATTGTTTTGACATATTTATGAACTCCGAGAGAGATGGATCGGGCTTTTCATAGACTATTGGACTTTTCGCAACAAAAAATTGACTAAAGCCCTCCAGTAAAATTTTTTACTGACCGTTCCAAGGCGGTACTTCTTTTGTGGATCTTTTATGTTTTTCCGTCTTGTGTTTACTATGCCTTTGTGAGCGTCTGTTTATATGTGCCTTGTGGTCACCTGCTGGGAAAGGGCTGACCTCTTGGCTCTCGTTTGTGGTGTCCAACTGTGAGTTTGTCACTTTCCCATTGGTATCCTGGGTCAGGTGTGGTACTTGATTGTATCGATTCCTGATCTTTGTACCCTTACTTATTTTAAAAATTTGGTAAATGATTTTTCATTTTTCTCTATCCCGGTTTTGGCCTGTTTGAAAACAAACAGTCTAATCATTATATGGGTTTAACGATATTTATAGAAAAAAATATATAAAGACTTGTCAGTATTCAAAATTATTTTAATATATTTAGTGTCTTTATATAGATTGTCTATTTTTAGAACCATTTCATTTATGAATTTCAAATCAAAATATATGTTTAGGTTTTATAAGGAAATGAATTTTTAAAAAATCATGTTAGAATAGTTTGGATCAAGATTACACATACCATTTAGTCAGGCCTTATCTGGGTCCAAACTGTTTTGAAAGGTAATTTACCCTTTGTAGACTGAAGAACCCTAAACGGGTATTTTTGCTAACAATGAAGTCACATATGAAATACCACATAATGCAGCGTTTCACAGGGTTCCAACAAGCTCTGGAAATCATGGAAAACCTGGAAAATCACCCAAAAACGTTCCATGCATGGAAAAATCATGGAATTCGAAAAAATCAGAATAATCATGGAAAAATCATGGAATGTTGTGAAATAATTTGACGAAACCCACCAATAGCCAGAAAACTAGCTGTCAGACACACAAAACTTGTGTGTCTGACAGCTAGTTTTCTGGCTACTGAAGGTTTCAAGTTTTAGTTATTTCAAAATGCATGCATGGTCTACAAGCATGCTTATTTAAATACATTACTGTTGCTGCATTCTGCAGTTATCTCAGCATGGTGAAGATGTCGCTAAAAGGGAAGGTTGGAGGCCATGCATTTAAAAAAACATGGAAATTACATTGAAATCATGAAAAATCATGGAATTGTGTTTTTGAATTTCTGTGGGAACCCTGATTTCATCAAGGCCTGTAATTTTTGCTAGGGCAAAAGTGTTCTTCAGAGAAAAACAAAATAATCCCTAACTTTACTATATCAAACTTTATGGAAAAGTCCATTGGTCTGCAAAGAGTTATTAGGCAGAAGTAGTGGCCAATAGTGACAGAACAGTTATTTCTTGGTGTTAACATTGCATTGTGTGCATTTGTTTGGAACATCTCAATGAGATGATTCTAGTGGGCACCATTACAAGTGTTTTCACAGAGAAATATACTAAAGATTTTCTCTTCCTTTGTTGAAAAAAAAGCATCATATTTCCAGCTATGAAATAAGTTGTTAAAGTATTATCTTTGAATGTTTCAGCTTTTCTTGAATTTAATAAAATCGGGTAAATTCAGACAGTCGGCTATATTTGGACAGCGACCTTGTTTCTTTCATATTTTAATTATTGGAATAAAAATGAATTAACTAAGCAAACAGTGAAAATCCTGATGAGACTGCTCATTAAGAGCCGTCTCATCTGGATTTTCAATGTTTGCAAAAGTGTGTCCGAGTTCTCTCTAATGGAGTACCCGGCTTTACCCTACTATATTTATGGTTATTAACCCTTGGACCAATGAACTTTTCCTTAAAGTTAAGTCAGGCTGGTCCATTGTATATATTGGGTTGTCACAGGTTATAATTTCAAAAAAAAATATTGTATTTCTCTAATGATCGAATTTGTCTTACCAAACAGTGCAGACCCTGATGAAATGCTATGCTCTTAGGCTCTTCATCTGGGTCTTCACTGTTTTCCAAAGTATCCATTTACAGGTATCTAGACTACAAATGGTTAAAGAATAATGGAAGTGAATTAGAAGATGCATATCACTTTTTATTGTTCACAGTGCTACAGACTTTTTTTGTTAAAAATGGACAGGTTTCCTTGTATTTGCTTTGTAAATGTTTCTGTTCAAATTTTTAATATAATATATATATACACTGTATTTATATGCTGTCAATATTGTGCTTGCTAATTATTGTTGATTATAGCATTACCATATTCACCATAATTAGAACACATACTCTGATTAAACCTTTGTATTCTGATGGATTTTCCCATACATATTAATGCAATAAGTATGGGACTGCCTATTGTGCACTTTAAGGGGTTGCTGGTAAAATTTTCTAAATTATGATCATTTCTGTCCCTGAAGGTGGGAAACTATCTGCAGTCTAAATATCAAACCATGATTAAGTAAGTAAGTAAGGCCGTTCGAACTTGGCAAACAGTGCAGACCCTGATGAAATGCAGCATTATGCTGCATTTCATCTGGGTCTTCACTGTTTGCTAAAGTACCCATTTAGCGGTTCCAGTATTATTGAGGGTTAAAACCCTATAAACCTGATTGTGCTCAGGGTTGAAAACACAGATCAGAACGGATGTTTGCAAAATTTATCAGCAGATAACAAGTCACCAAAAGCAAGGATAGGGTTAACTCTTTATCTCCTAATGTCGTCTGCTGATAAATTTGCAAACAGTTTGGACGCAGATTAGGTCAGGCCTGATCTGGATCGAAATTGTTCGACACTCTGATGGTAATCCCAAAAGAATTTTTTGACAAAGATGATTTCGAAAAAAATCAGCAGATGACAAAAAGCATGAGAAATTCCCCAGGGGCAAAGAGTTAATATAAGAGAATGTGTGCTTATTAGGATGAATAGGGTACTTTAAGCTAGTTAATTTACTTACTGTATGATTATTGTGTTCCATTAACTCATTGCCTACTAGTGTCGTCTGCTGATTACGTTTGCAAGCAGTTTGGACCCAGATCAGGCCCCACAAAATGTCGGGCCTGATCTGGATCCAAACTGTTTGATGGCAATCCTCAAAGAATTTTTCGGAAAATTTGAATTTGAAAAAATTCAGCAGACGATAAAAAGTACGCAAAATTACCCAGAAAGCAAAGAGTTAACCAGAGGGAAGTGGGACATGCTGTTTTGAGTGTTCTATGTATGGCTAGCTAATGATTGTATGTATACAAGGCGATGGACTAATCTATTAATTATCTGTAGCTAAATGAATAAATGTATTAATTGTCTATTACTGATTATATCTCCCAAAACCATAGTGAAACTTGACATGTTTTGCATGTATTATGTATGGCTAGTTAATGATTGCTAGGCAATGAATTTTGTGATTTATTACTTGTCTGTATCTAGCTGATTGTGTTTCCCAAAAACCATAGGGACCCTGGACACTTTGTTTTTTGTGTATTGTTTATGGATATCTAAGGATTGTCAATTGATATCTATTTGTTTCACATGCCAGTAGCTAGCTGGTTATCCTGCCCCCCCCCCCCCCCAACACCAAAAGGGAGGGGAATATAACTGTATATATATTGTGTTTCACATTGGTGCGGCAGTTGTTCTTGTCCGCACAAATTTCTCTTGAACTACTGGATGGATTTTTACCAAGTTTAAATAAATGTTTTATTCTAATGTTAGTTATATCATTAGCTGTATTAACTACGATCTAGCCGATTAACTTTATTAATGCTAGCTGATATTGCCGCTGGTTAACTTAATTAGCCAATTAACACTTTTACTGCCAGATAAAATGAACTGGCACAAAATAGTTTGGTAGTTATTGGATACATGCAAATGCGTCTAATAAACGCCCATATTCTGTAGAGACTTCCAAAATGCAACTACATATTATTCAAAGCTAACGGAGATAGGAATGAGTTGAGGCGTGGCTGGACAGTGACCTAATATTTGAATAATACAACAAAGTAGATGACTTAAGCATTTGATTGCAGTGAAAGCTGGCTACTAGACTCCAATAATGATAAGCAATTGATGAAACAGTTTTAACATAACTACCAAACACTGGTATGCATAACCATGAATAGACACACAGCCATGTATGTTTGTATATTATTTGTAACATTGCAAATGTGGGTCAAATTCTCCATGAAAGTGCGTCAGCTTTAGCTCTTTTGATATCCAAAGGTCTCCACAAGATGTGGCTTATCACAAAAATCTAAAGTGACCAAAAATATATATTTTACATGAATTAAACTTAAAAAACCGAATGAAGTTGTGATTTGAGTTCTGCATGCAAGAGTTTGGTAGGAGTGTTTCAGGTAGCTGCATCATATTAAGTTTTACATGCTAACTTAACTAGCACCATAGATAGAAGGTGTCCAAAGATATTTGTTGTTGTTCTTCTCAACAAACCATATAGACCGGTCGTATGAAAAGGATACATATCACTTAGGGTAAAGTGTTTCCTTATTTTTACATGTACATCTGTCTAGTGGGGCCATCAATACTTTGCTCTTTACCAACACCATATGCCATATTGTGTGCATGTAGATTACAAAGACTGGTGTCCTGTCAAGGACTATCAACTGCCATTAGTGCTGCTGTGCTTGCTTAATTTTTCTGGTAAAACTTAATATGCTGTGAGTGACTATGGCTTGTTCCATTATTAATGTTATTATGTTGAAAGACTTTTCAACACTTGATACTTTCATATCTTGTTAAGATTTATGTGAATGTTGTTGTTTGTTATATCACTTGGAATATTAAATGTTCCACCATCAGCCTTTTGATACACCAATCACAAGATCAGCAGGCAGCATTTTGGATCATTTTCTTAACCTTTAAATTCATATTGTACTCAGAATGACCAAACCTCATATAGTGTAGCTATTCTGAGTGCAAAAGGGGTAAACAACACCTAAATTTGCTTCAGGTGGCATGTAGAGAAAAAGCAAACATTTGGGCCAACCAATCAGATATCGTATGTGCACTGTCACTCATTAAAAAAATGGGTGGCAGTTTTTAGAATTATTCATGAAACCAGGGTTTTGAGGCTGACTTTCCATAGAAAGGCTCAAAATTCTGAATGGTTGCTCCTGATTTATTTCAGATTTTCTTAAAGACAGCTAATCATTTGAACATGAAATAAATATATTTCCTGTTGACATACTAAGTAAAGCTTCGACTTTCTTAAGTTCAGGATTTTTTTTAATTTTCAGTTTTAACCTATGTAAAGATGCCTGCACAGCTATCTAGTGGGGTAAGAGGCTTATTATTTGGTCTGCGTCTCTATCTTTTTACATACAATGTGTGTGTGCAGTGAAGGCTGTGGTGAGACTGCATTTGTGCAGACTAGTCTTAGCCTTAGCTGCTTACTTTATGCGATAAGTACGAAAGCCTCACCTGCATGCTCATTTCTTTTTACTAGAAAATAAGATTTGATAATTCCTATGCATCTTTTAAGTAGAAGATCCAGATCAAAATTTCAAGCCTTGTTTTGACATAATAGAAAACAACCCCAAGAAATTCGAAACCTTCGTCTGCTACTGATTATTATAGGGGACAATTTAAGGGCTAATGTTTCTAAGAGGTTAGGTGTATACATGTGTTCCATTTTCTGGCAAAGATTTTTTGAAAAGGTGTCTGTCGATATTGTGATAGGTTACTAAGGGTACATTGAGGTATGCTGTGGGAAATCTTACAGATACCTTCCAATGGTTTGTGATCACCAGTCAAGTCTAGTCTAATTATTTACCGTAAGTCAATATGCTGATCCCTTTCAAGTCAAAAAAGCTTGCAGACACTTTCAGACACATGAGCAACATCAGTAGATGAGTTGGTGACTTCTAGAATGCCTTTTGGTATAAAAGTACAATGTAGTTATCTCAAAAATATCTTCGTAGGTCATGATATTAAAATAAATCCAGTGTGTTAACCCTTTCCCCATTAAAACGTCTTTTGACGCATTTGAAAATATCATGGAAAATGGAGCATTTGCTCCAAAGGAGCCATTGCTCCATTTTCCATAATATGTTCATAAGTATTCAAAACTTAAATTTTTTTCAATGTTGTCTAAAAATAGAAAATGATGTCATGATCTAAAAATATCCTATGGAGAAAAGGGTAAAACCTATGCTTTTTAGAATTAGATATGATTTTATCAAAATGATAGCTCCATGACAACTTTTGTGATGCTTACTAGAAGCAATTGAAAAAATCATCTAAAGCATAAAGGCTTATAGAGAAATAAGAAAGCAGTGATTTGTATCTCCATATTGAGGGTCATATAATGTTAAGTCTTGTCTTGCTGAACCCAGATGTTGCCTCTTTCGACAACTCTGTAGATTCAGATTAGATGACGTCTGAAGAAGTCAGTTGATCAGGCCCCGAGGTTGTAAAACTTTTTTCGTGCTCAACTCAACTGAGCACGAAATTTCAACTGCTCATAAAAACTAAAATAGCGACAAATAAAGAAGTTTCTTACTTTAAGCCTCTCAGATGTTGTATTTATCATGCTAATAAATTTTTAAATGCCAACAATTGTTGGCATTTTAACATTTACGAGCAGGATAAATTTTTTGCTCAACTGAGTTAAGTATGAAAAAAGTTTTATAACCTCGGGGCCTGGATTTACACTGTTTTACCCTGTTTGTGATTCCATGGGAAGGAATGGATTGATGGAGAAGAACAATGTTAATCAAGTTTGATGACAAGCTGGTGTACAATGAAGCTCTTTTAGCATGAGAGGGATCAGAATGTGTGCATCTCTTGGGTCTTTCCCGAGGATTGTTAAAGGGGACAACGTCTTCAACTCTTTGAAGCACCCAGTGAACCACTGTTTCCATGGAAAAACTAACATAATTTATCTGCAAATCATAAAATGTGCACTTATGCACAGAGACTGGCAAACAGAATCTACTACAATCCAACCCAAATGGATAAACAATTGCACAAAAATATACTACATGAAATTAACAGACTGTTACATGTATCCAGGCATGAAAGTTGGAAGGGTTAACTGAAAATAAAACAGTTTTAAAGGCCAATCTTTACAACAGACCCCATTTTGAGAGAGAAAAAAAAAACATTTTTTTTTTATTGGGCTGATATTGAACATAAATCAATTTGCATGTAATATCAAATCCCATTTGACCAAAAAAATGAGAAAATATGTAAAAAGTGTGACATCTGTTGCAATTCTTTCTTGCTGGTTAAGGGTCTAGGTTGGTTACCATGGAAACAGTGTTGTGTTTTTACATCACCAGTAAGGTGAATATTTCTTGTACCTCTGTTCTCGAGAGGCTTATGATATATTGTGAACCATAACAGTTTTATATCACAGGTTATATTAACAACATTCACTAGATTCATTAATGCTTGAAGTATGGCATTGTTCTATAAATTCAAACAGTAAACAGAATAGGGGGGCCAAAATAATATTAGGTCTACGCAAGATTAAAATTTGAGAGGAAAACTTATATAGTTTTCTTAACTATCAGTTGAAACGTATGTTTTGGGTATTAAAAAGAACCATCTCTTTGAGATGGTTCTTTTGAGTGCCCACAACATACATGTTGGTTGAGAAATAAGAAAATAATTCTTAATAACTCCCTCTTTTTCAGAGAGTAAAATTGAGATAATTTTATTATCTGTCAATATAAACATGTTTTTGGCCCTCAAAAGAACTGTCTCATAGAGAGGATTATTTTGAGCACCCTGAACATATGTTTTGGTTGATAAATAAGAAGGATAATTAACCTCTACTTATCTGGAGGTGAAACTGTAAATAGGCAACTCAGCTACAGAGATTATTTGGATATACATGTAGCTGTGTGAGGGAATAGTTTAATCACTGAATTATCAAATAATGGGTATGGTACCGTATGAACATATATTTTATCATTATTTAACAAAAATATCGGAGATTAAAATCCTTGTCATCGGGCTCAATGACTGTAGCAGTTGCCTGTCAAAAGTTAATAAAAAAAATAATTTCTTTTTTCACAAGAAATATATTGAAAATAAATATCCAAGACCCATATGTCATATCCTAGTCAAAACCTAGAGCTATAATGTCATTTAAGATGGGTTGTTTCTGAGGTAAATACTGGCTTAGCCCAAGGGACATTGCATGGAACTTCAGTTTACTGCCATTCCCAATAAAAAAAATCACGTGGTTCATAAGCCGGAATAAAAATAATATCAATGGAAGGCCTGAGCATTGAACAATAAGATCACTGATCAGACTGCATAGATGAGTTTTACCATGCCTCGACTCAAAATGTTAATGCTCTCTGATCTTTTGCTTGAATCTAAGGCCCTATTACTGTTTGAATTTATAGGGCATGCTGAATTAATGTTTTTAACACACTTAATTATGCTTGTATTTTCTTTTGTGTTTGTGTTCGTATTTGTGCTTTTTCTAGTATATTAGAATGCAGTGATTTCATATTTGATAGAAACACGAGAATGGTGCATTATCAGAATTTAAATACTTACTTGGCCAATCACCACTTTAACAGCAGAGACCAAGCTGGCCCAGAATTTTAGGGAGAAGTGACTTCTCCCTGCAGGACAATTAGGGAGAAGTGACAGTCAGATAGGGAGAAGTAATAGCGCAAAATTACGACATTTTCTGTCAATTTAGAAGCAAATTAGCCATTACACATACTATTGCCATTTAATGGAAGGAGAAACATGATGCAGTGGTAGTAGATTTTCTGATAATGTCACCACGGCGGCTTGCATTTGTGTGGTGACAGAATGAAAATGAGTCTCCCTAAAAAAAAAAAAAAAAAAATTTTTTTTTTTTTTTTTTTTTTAAGGGAGGCTCCCACTTCTCCCTGGGTCCCATTTAGGGCAAAATTACGGCCCCTAGGGCGACTATTTTGCCCTAGTCACCCCCTAGCTTGATCCCTGAACAGTCAGCGAATTTTGTAATCTTTATTGATTTTTGGAGGGAAATAAAATATGATTCACATGAAATGTCAAGCTTTATTTGATTTCTTTAGAAAAACAGGGGCAGAAATTGACTTCTGCTGCAAATTTTAAGTGGTACTTTAAGGGTTTATCCAAAAATGTCTAATGGACCCTTTTGTCTTACATTCTTGACAGGTTCATTTCAATTTTAGGGGTGATTGGCATCATTTTTTTTTAGATTTTGAACCATAAATGTTGTATTAAATTTCATATGCAAACAGTGTACACCTGTTCAGATGTTGCATGTTGCAGCATCTGATCTGGGTCTACTCTGTTTTGCCTGGGTACCAGTTAAGTGGTATAAAGTCATCCATGGGTTATGGTCACCATCCATGTGTTTGTTCACCATCCATGGGTTATAGTCAACATTCATGGGATATGGTTACCATCCATGGTTTATGGTCACCATTCTTGGGTTATGGTCACCATCCATGAGTTATGGTCACCATCCATGAGATATGGTCACCATCCATGGGATATGGTCACCATCTATTGGTTATGGTCTCCATCCATGGGTTATGGTCACAATCCATAGGTTATGGCCACCACCTATGAGTTATGGTCACCATCCATAGGTTATGGTCACCATCTCACCATCAATGGGATATAGTCACCATCCATAGGTTATGGTCACCATTCATGGGATATGGTCACCATCCATGAGTTATGGTCACCATCCATGGGTTATGTCACCATCCATAGGTTAAAGTCACCATCCATGGGTTATGGTGACCATCCATAGATTATGGTCACCATACATGGGTTATGGTCACAATTTTCAATGTTCAAATATTAATTTCTAAGATGGGAGATGAATTGTATTTTCTTTAAACCCTTGTCCTGCCGAATCTGGATTCATTCTTTTTCGAAAACACTAAAGATCCAGATCAGCTGCCTTCTGATGAAGCCATCTGACAGATGAACAGGGTAAAAATTAGAGAGGTTATGAAAATATTCAGCATGGCAAGGGTTTAATATTTATTTATAAAATCATGTTTGAAAAGGAAACTTAATTATCCTAAACCTGTAGAGTACTAACCATAGGTCCAGATAAAATGTAATCAATTTCTTACCCATGAATTTAAACATGTGTTTTGGCTGCTCAAAAGAACCGTCTCATTCAGACGGTTCTTTTGAGTACCCACAACATATGTTTTGGTTGAAAATAAGAAAATAATTTTCAAATACACACTCCTATCTGGAGGTTTGCTAAATCACATCTATAGCTGTGCAGTCAGTAGACAGACAGATTTGAATAATCTGGAAAAACAGATCCTTCAGAAAATATCATGGCAAACACTGTTTTATTGAGTCTGTTCATATGAATTAATGGAATGTGCAGCTCAGCACTATATGTAATGTAATGTTATGACGGTTCATTATAACATCACATATATATGGCAAAGTCATGAGCTTTGTATGCCAAAACGTGATTTCAAAAGTACTATTAGTATTAATATGATAGAATCTAATATTAGTGCTCATGTATTATTGAATTTATTAAGTTTATTGCGAAAAAGCATGAGCACTCATAAGCATATTTAAAAGTTTCATTGGGAGAGGTATATCATCTGTTATAAAGTGGGAAGTTTAGTTTTACATTAAACCTGATTTCGAACCTTATATCCAACGAAATATGTCCCCTAATGAACATTTTGAATGTGGATATCCAGAAAAAAAATGCACTCTATTAATATTGTAATTAACTTTTTGTTATCAGAAAACAAAAGTCGCCCCTAGCAAGGAAAGAGTTGATGTGTTTAAGAATTAATCTATAAAAGATTTCAAAGAATTACTGTGGTTTAAATACCAGTGACAGTACTGTATTGCTGTCAAAATCACAGAGTTGTATGAAATATGAAACTTTGCAAAATTGTTGTTAACCTTTATGCATTTCCTTATCTAAAGACAACATACAATGTTATTTGCAAAATTATGAATTTCTACACTATATTTTTCCTGTATTTGCATTTGGACAAGATGAGAACACCATTTTATTACCCTATTGCTATAGTCTTGAAACTAACCCAAGCACTTTTTTTATCTAACAATATATTTATGCTTGACATGACATTTAGAAAGGTTCACATTAAACAGGTTTAATATTGAAAGTCTTGTTTATTTCCCATCCAAACTATTTCATACCTTTCTGTATAACAGCCTAAACTATCAACCCTGAGGTGCTGTGGATGACCGGATGCACTGTCATGTGCGGATCCAGAAATTTTTTCAGAGGGGGTCCAACTTTGTAGTTTTTTTTTAGTTGATGAGGGGATCCAAATACCACTAGAAGCTGGCCATCATTGGTCCATCAGCAAAACACCATTTAAAATGGCATTTCACTGAAGCGCAAATGCTGGCCCAACATTGAATGCTGGCTTGGTAGCTTTGTGATTTTTCAGGCGATTCAGACCAGTGTTGCTAAGAAATCCTATATTTTTGTGGTTTTTCAGGGGGGGGGGGGGGGGGGGGGGGTGTCGGGACCCCCTGTCCCCCCCCCCCCCCCCCCCCCCCCCCCCCCTCTGGATCCTCGCATGACTGTAGCCCGAGGCCAAAGGTGGAAAGCAACGGTGCATCGGTCATACACAATAGTAAAGGTCACAATTACAGCCCACAAATAAACCCACGGCACTGTAAGGAAGAGACACAGACAGTTGCATTACAGCAACATCACAATGAAAGTAAAGCAGCCAGCTGTTTCTTTTTCTCAGCAAGACGATTGCAAATCTAGATAGTAGATAGGCCTCTAAGAACTATATTACAAAACAAGGACCCAACAAAAAAACAACACAGAGGAACAACAGAATCAAAGGGTCAACTTTCAGTCTGAGGCCTGACCAACCACCATGTAATTAAAGAGGAAACCATAGCCATAAACCATGATTGGGTTTACAACAAGACATGCAGACTGTCGCATAATATCCATGTTGTATCCAACTCTTTCATAATGTTTAATTGCACGACCCTTGGGTCTGCATTATAATCACTTTGTGGGTCCATCCAACTGTCCGTTTGTTACCAGTTAGTGAAAATGTTCAAAACTCTTGAACCACATGGTATATTTTTTATTACATTTTGCATATATATGCATGTCAACATTCATGAGGCATGTGAATCCACCTGTTTTTGATAGATACAGGTTTGCTGTGCAGTTGTCCTGCCTTTTGTCGTCAGTTATTGAACATCCTTATAACTCTTGAACCCTATGGGATATAATAATCAAATTTTTCATTAATATTGTCCAGCCACCATGGTATATATGCAAAACACTGACAAGGGTTTACGAGCATCATTTTGGCAGGTCAAGGTCATTTAGTGAAAATCCTCATAACTCTTGAACCGCATGGTATATTTTAATAAAATTTTTCATAGTAATACGTTTTAACATTATAGAGACATAGGTGTGCAAAATAGTGATTTTGCTTTGCCAAGTAAAATTTTTGTGGCAAAGCCGTGGTCACCGTTTTGCATACCTGTGTATCGATAATGTTAAAATATATTAGAACCCGCTTTCGTACGGAACCTATTTCAGAACAGCTATGTTAAAAATTGAAACACATGTTGACAGGGAGGTAAGGCATAAGTTTGAACAATTTTTTCTTTCTTTATTTATTAAGGTTAATTGGACATTCTTGTATTTTGCATGTTCTCATGTGGTGTTTGCGTTTGTGTTAAGTTTCATAAAAAATATCTCAATGGTGTTTCAAGTTACAGAGCATACCAAACACAAATATATCACTTTTTTCAATGTTAAAAGTTGAAACTCCCAAAAGTTGGTAAACCAGAGTTACATGTACAGTTTTTATGCTCTGCATGTTGCCTCATGGTGCTAATTTACATTTGTGTACAGTTCCATGAAAATACCTCGAAAGATTTTCAAGTTATAGACAATACACACATTCATTACCCAGATGATCATTACAAAATGTTCAAAGGACTGTGACTTCATTAGTAGGAGAGCATAGTTATGGTCCTTGTGTGTTGCAGGTCATCTCGTAGTGCTTTAAATTTTTGAAAAGCTTCATTATAATGAAAATGTTTTCAAGTTAAAAATTCACTGCAGTGTTTATTGGGCCAATTATCTCCAAAAAGGTAATTAAACCAGAGTTACAGTTCTTATGTTCCATCACATGTCTCATTGTGTGAAATACATAAATTTTTGTCTAGAATCATGATAATGCATTCAATGGTTACAATTTCAAGATAAACAGCAGATAGCTTGGTAATAGAAATGTTCAAAGGGCCATAACTCCAAAAGTTAGTAAACCAGAGTAACAGTTCATGCTGCATATCTATATTTTGTGTGTGTAATTTTTCAAGAGATTATCAAGTTACATAGCAGACACATTTGTGTTTTGATAGACTAAGACAGCCAAACTATCATGCCAAAAATAATATTTTTTTCTAAACCCTGAAGAGTGGTATATGTATGCCATAGTACCGCGCCTTTGATTTGTCGGCGCACCCCGCTTTAAGCCACAAGACAGGAAGGTAGTTTCATGGCTTACCCCATAATCTTGACATTTGGTCAAAAACCAAAAGATTTTTTCCACACATTTCAAAATTAGCACTCCTAATGAACAGTTATTGGTCGAAACAGTAACTCGTAGCGCTTAACTTTTTGTAAAGCTATACTTGTAATTGTATATTTCACAAGATTGGTAGTTTTCACAGTTTGTTTATGTAAACTTCCGGTGGTCAAAAAACGTGACTTTCGTTTCTCTGAAGGACGAAGTATTACGTAAAATCAAAATCATGCCTGGAGAAGAAGGAAAACCAGAAGAGAAAAAGAAGTTAAAGCCGTGCTGTGCATGTCCAGAAACTAAGAGAGCAAGGGACACTTGGTAAGATGTTACAGATTCGTAAATGACGGCCAATTTCGACGGCTCTGGACCAATTATTTCGTCTGTAACCGGTGTCTAGAATGTTGCGTCAGTAATTTTATTAGCGCACAATTACGTGTACGTGTATAAGAATAACTGATGTAGTGATCTTAATTGCTACATCGGGTAGGGAGAAGTCCGTATTTTAATTTTTCAAACAAATATTGTCAAAAATAGCACTGAATTCAGGGCGATATGATGGATTTTTATTTTATGTTATCATATAGCCCTGATTTTTAAAGCCTCTATCTTTTCCCTTACGGTTAGCGTGGACGTAAACCAAGTTGAAAACACATTTCCAAACAGTGTCTTCCTCTAACACTACTCCATTTTGTATGTTTATAGGTTAATCTATATTTTGCTATTTAGTTTGCCGCTGATGCATACCTGATTAGTTCTAAAAAGATAAAATACTCCTGTCCACACAGAATGTTTACACTATTTGTTTTCAAAACATGGCGTCATTTTTGTCTTCTGGGCTGAAGAGCATGCTTTTTCTGTGGGTACTAAAGTCACGCACGAATTTGTTTTGGTATTTAATGTACCGACAATGACCCGTTTACTTTCCGTTTTCTGAATACACAGATGTTTTAACAACATTAAATACCAAAATCAGACTTATATAATGTTTTCTTTTACCTTTCTTATTATCATAATTGGCCTAAAAATGATCGTACCTGGTCTGTTGAGATTAAAAGAATCCAATACCATCTCACCATACATTTGTTACATGTAGATATTTGCAAAAAAAGATGACCAATTACCGATCTAACTGGGGCCGCCTTTTACCATTTGTGCCATCGAGAACTACTCAGTTGAATATGTACAAACTGTGTCCGAGGAGTTCTTAATGGCAATGGATGGGATCCTTTTTTGTGCATACAGGCTGATTTTTATGGTGACCTCTCTCACCATTTGTAATAGGTTTTCTTTTAATATCTTGATGAATGTCAACGAATAAAGGTCAATCTTCAACCTAGTATGCAAATTTTTCACCCTGGTTCTGTATTCCGACGGATGTCACTGGATTGAAAATTGACTATTTTCAGATAAGGAACTCCCCCACTTCCGCTAACAGGAAATACATAGAAAAAATCCAAATGGTTTTGCATATTCAAACAATGACATCATTATACAATTCTAATCATAAACCATTGCGCACATATTCAAAAAGAAGGTCAAAACACCCAATGTCTCTATATAAGATTCACGTGGAGCCTTAAAAACGATGGGTAGCAACTGTGTGTATTAACTGATAGCCTATTTGAACATAAGCGTGTGATAGTAAAGCTATTAGCGTGCAGCAAGGTTAGCCATGAAATAAAAAATATTTTCTTTCACTAATATCTTACTGATCACTGTGCAAAAGTAATTTGATTCTGATCTTTCCAATCCATCGCTTCTTGTCGTAAACAAGCTGACCCTCTCTCGGTTCAAAGGTCAATGTACTCTTGCGTTAGCTTGCTACTTTTGGCGGGAAACTTGTCACGTGAGCACATGATCAGAATAACAATTGTCCGCCTTGTTGGAAAAGTCCATTTTCGGTCTGATTATGACATTTTGGGACATGACAAAGCTTCCTTTCCGAAAATTAGATTTATACGGGTGGGGTATGTGATTGTTAAGGATTTCTGTCAAGTAAGTATCTCCAGTGACCTATATAAGACTTATATAGGTCACTGGTATCTCATTTTCTTTGGCATGCTATATAAAATTGAAATCAAACCATTCTTGGAAATCGACTTTCATTTTCTGAAATAGGTCATTACTCGTTATAATTTAATAGAAAATAGGGGGCGCTACAATGCACAATAATACAGAAACGTGACTGCTGCGAGCGTACTAACATTGAGTAAGTTAACAGAATCAATAGCTTTAACAATTTTGCCCTGATTTTCAAAATTCAAACACCTACTTGTTTCTTATAATGTCCAAAATCCACTGTTAATCTTATTATAAAAATGTACTGAGTTTTTGAAAAAGCGCTGACATACCTTACCTAGTCATGGGGAGTATAACCAGTACAGGGTTTTATTATAATATTTCTCAACGTTTTATTAAGTTCGTCTCATCAATTCAACATCCGAATTTTATCGCAAAAACGTCATCACCCCTAGCTCGTGAAAAGCATGCAAAATGGCTGCGATGAGCCGAAAAACAACAACAAGAACATGATATTACAGATTGCATTGATCATGTCATAATAACGAAGTCAATGGTAACATTTTTATAACTTTGGTTGTGTATGTAAAACACATGAAGAAGTCTGAAAGGTTGGATTGTCAAGGAAACGATTTTTTCCCAAAACAAAAGGGGACTCCATCACTGGTCAAGATAGAGCACAAAAACACTGCGACTTTAGATTCAGTCAGATCGAAAAAAAAATCTAAAGTCGCAGTTCTGCAACTATGTCAAAAAGTGAGTGAAAATGATCCAGAAAATGCCACAATGTGCAGGTAGAGGAAAGATTTTTATTTATAGATATACTATAAATTTATAGTACATCTATAAATGCATAGAAAAACCGTTCTATAAATTTATAGATATAACAGAAAGATCGTCCCTAAATTGGTTTTAAATGAAAACCGCATTCCGATTGTGCGTTCACAAATGCGTTTAGGGTTAAAGAAACACTGTTGCGCCGTTTTTTCTGGCACAGGATGTGTAAAATGCGAAAGAGGCTGCATGCCAAAAAGCATGTCATCGCTAGTTTTCCTGTTTTACCGTGTTTTCTTCACTGAAATAGCTAATAAGAAGCAGAAATTTGTTGATATTCTGGAACAGAGTCTTTCTCATACTCGTTTGTGCGCCATCTTTAAATTACGTAGAATGGTTTACAATTGATTAATTAGATACTGCGGCGGACCTCAAATAAGTATGGTGTTCCAGAAAAGAGTTTATTCTCCTGCCAACTAACTGCCAATGTAATATGGTTGCGTAAAATGACATATGCCCCTTTTGGACATGAGTGGTTCAATTAAATATGTACATCTAACTGCTTTTAAATGAGAACTATTAAAACTTTAAACGGATCCGGAATTATGCCAGCCAATTTATCTGGAGCCCACTTCAAGATTCCTGGGATCGTGTTGCACGTGGTCATATATTAATTATACCTGTTCAATGCGATAGTTGCACGGCAAAGTAACACTATTTCAGAGCTTATTGATTATTTAACAGCAAGCTAGACGGTTAAGTCACAGTATTGTCCATGCTCGCATGTGCAACCTCAGACTGTACTTGATCTTATCCTTTAACATTCTGAAAGGGCTTTTGACAAAATGATTGTGCCGACAACTTACTTTTAAATTAGAACTTCTTCAGCTCAAAAACATTTTTGACCGTGAAATATGATCAAGATAGGGTAGTTTGAGCCACAGAGAGTTAATAATCGCACCAGATCTGGATGCTTTATAAGGATAATATTTTTGACCTCATAGTTTTACTACGGTCAGTATTTTCATTTTTGTGACGACGAATCATGTTAACCACTAGACCAGTCTAGATCCAGCCTCATCACGTGATCAAGCAAATTCAAAATGGAGGACCTAAGTGTGGAAGCTGATAAAAACTTAAAAAGTAATAAAATGTCAACAAGCTTGGGCAAAATTAAGGGCTTGTAGCCTGCATTGATGGTGACAATTAATGTAGATTATGTTTTCTCAAAAAATAGGCATTTCAAATAAAATTATTATGTACATTATGAATTCTTACCTTATCGATGTTCATTCTTCCAAATATCGCGTTGCGGTTTTCGCTATGCACGATTTTCACGCAATTTTACCTGGTGATTCTATAAATATATAGAACGATTTTTCTATGCATTTATAGATGTACTATAAATTTATAGTATATCTATAAATAAAAATCTTTCTTCTACCTGATGTGGTTACTTGTTCAAATTCGCTGTGCAGACATCTTCGCACACACTTTCCCTTTCTCTGTATACTGCCAGACCCTCTTTCGAGTATTATCGACAGGTGCACTTTGTACACTCCGGGTTGCAGCGGTACCTAGATTGGTTTCTAGTCAACTCGTACCTAAGTCAACTAGTACCCATTTTTGGTCAACTCGTACCTGACTTTTGGTCAACTCATACCTATCCCAAGTCAACTTGTACCCGAGTCAATAAACGGGGTAGGGTAGAGCATGATAGATGTGGGGTTGGTAAGTCTAGGTCCTAACAAGCCTTTTCAAACACTAAAACATCACAATTTACCATCTGTGCGCTGAGGTAAGGTTCGTGCCAGCCTGTTCAAAGATCCCAACTCTTATGCCTATGGGGCGACCTTCTGGGAGCTTGTTCCATCAAACATCATCATTACAAATGAGTATTTGCGATCGGATGATGTTCAGGCCAGATCTGGCAAATTCCCTAACCTTTTCCTTCTGGGGAGGTGTTCAGAATAGGGCTCCTGCTTAAACGACCAAATCAACACAGTTTTGCTATCTGCGATAAGGCGAGATTCCGGCTAGTTTGTTCAAATATTAAAAATACACCTAAAAATTAGGACCTGTGAGGCTACGATTAGGGCAGTTTCAGATCTGCATGTTCCAATATCCTGTTCCTTTATGTATAATGACGGCTCTGCAGGGTCTTCGCTGTTCGTATACACAAAGCTTTAAATTTCGGACATACCGACATATAGGTCTACTACGATAGCGCGCAGTATGTTTTTTAACTAGCACTAATATATTAGAAGGTAGACTTAATTAGAAGGTATTTTGAACTAGTCATCTCAAAATAAGTCAGCAGACGACAAAACAAAATGCAAATTTTGAGTCATTTCAGTAGCAAGTAGCGAATGCTCAGATGAGACTGCATGATGAGAGACTCGCCTGGACTTTCTAAATTAAAGAACACAACCCTCTGAGGTGAGCTGGCACTGTATTAAAATGTGTTAATCAATTATAAACCTGAAGTTAATTACATTGCAATTACCGAATTTTCTTTAATCAGATTGTACTTTTTTTTTAATTATTAAAGTTTTACACTGTCGGACAATGTTAATTTCTTATTACAGCTTAATCCAATCACATATTCATCATTGATTAGGTACCAAAAACTGTTTTTCACACCCTACCAATCACCATCACATGGCTGTATGGCGGCTTTATGTACACAAAACCTGCGTCACGTGAAAACTTATCTTCAGGGGTTAGCTACACTATAAGGACAAGTCCTGCATGTTCAGCTACAAAGACTCGGTTTCAATTTGAATTATGCGTATAGGAAGTTTAGCTATTATAGATTTTAGAGAGCGAACAACAAATGCGCTGATCAGACTGCTTGGATGCTCAGATCTATCTGTACCTTTATTGTTTGCATGCAACAAAACAAGACTGTATGTTTTTTCAATGGGACCAGTGCTATTTGCGATAAGTTTGCAATGTGCTATTCCTGTAAGTAAACACCGAAAGAGGTGGCTGCGTAGTTACCACCTTTTCCGGATGTTCATTTAGATACACTTTCATACTAAGACAATGCTACGGTAAAGGAGGCTAACATGATCCCTGTTATTACAATACAGCTTAAGGTTTAAAACATTAGTACCAGTGGGAGTCCAGCTGCCACCAAATGGGTGTTAAGTTACACTTATTGCTTTTATTTCTCATACAATGTAGAGACTAGCTATTTCTTCATCTACCATGTCTACTGTAATTTGTAAGACCGAGCATTACCTGGGCAGTATACTGTATTTACCCATTTGCAATTGAATGCTCCTTCTATGGTTACATGTATTTAGGTGCAGAATTCGGCTAAGTCGTAACAAAACTTATCATTTTGCTTTTGACATGATTAACATACTTAGACAATTGCTAAAAAACTATCCCATATACTATTATAAATAAACTAAGGTACTAGTTGACTTAGGTACGAGTTGACTAAGGTACAAGTTGACCAAAAATGGGTACGAGTTGACTAAGGTACGAGTTGACTTAGGTACGAGTTGGCCAGTACCCCTAGATTTACCGGAAAGACTCGAATTACCGGAAAGACCGCCGAAATACCAGAAAGACCAAAGAATTATAGGGAAACATTGATTGGTGCTTTGGCGAAAACTTTATTGATTAATGAATATAATAAAAAGTATATGTTGTTTATAATTTGTGATATATATATTTTTAATTGTGCATACAATTTAACATATTTTAGTAATCACTTGGAATACGAGAGGTATAAAATAAGTTTGAAAAATGTAGTGTCAGTTATTCACATGCTGGTATGTTCACCTTCACTAATCATGCATATTGATTGGGTTGTTAGTTCTTGAGGTCACTGGAGATTTCAGCGCATAACAATTTCGGCCCATAACCAAATCGGCCCATAACCAAATTGGCCTATACAATTTCGGCCCACAGGTATAATAATGTATAATTGGTATGTTTAGATCGGGTTACCGAAACATAATAATTAATAAGAATTGTTCGTTTTAGTTGATTAGGAGTTTGTATGCTTTAATTGATTGGGAGTTTGTATGTAAGAGAAGAGTTAATCACATTGGCAATAGGCAGCCAAGGCTAGGGACAAGCCTGCGCTTTTGCACAATCTAGCCAGAGCGTTTCCTGCTCGCATGTGAAGGGCAAGGGATTCTTCCTTAATCCAATTATTCAGTTAAACTCACTTAACAACTTATATTTGCTAATGGAAAATATAAGTGTGATATATGATTATTTCTTCTAATAAAGAATACCATTCTAAGGGTTTTCTAGTCTGAACTAGTTTGTAAAGTCAATCTATTTTCAGTTTTTTTCTCAATTTAACTCTTTTTATAAATATTTTCAATAATATATAATCTCTTTTGCAGAGAACCAGGTAGACAAAATTTATGGGCCGAAATTGCTATGGGCCGAAATGACCCGGAACCGTTCTTGGTGTTAACAAGGGTCCTTTAATTAGGCTGGTTGATTACCCCTTATTTACACGTTGATTGGGATTATTAGTCAGTATAGATAGTCCCTGGTTCTCAGTAGGGGTTAATTAGGCTTAATCCAATATCATTCTGTTGAATAAACACGATTCGAAGAGATGGTTAAATATTTAGAACAATAAAATCATTTTGGTAATAAACTAACATAAAAAATGATTTTGCTTCAAACAAGTTAATACATCACCAGACATAAACATAGTGGATATATTTTAATTCCCTCTTATTCGTTGGTCTTTCTTTCTTTCTTTAGATTCTGCAACACCCCCTCGCGAGGATTATGTGCAGGTTGATTACGCCTTACAGTCACGGTACTAAGTTTAAGAAAAAGAAAAAATGGTCTCTCTGGTATTTCGGCGGTCTTTCCGGTAATTCGAGTCTTTCCAGTAAATCCAGGCACCCGGGTTGCAGGGTGAAAGCCTACAAGTAACCATATTGAAATTACCGTAGGGTTTTAACCTGCACAAGGGTCGACTCTCCCTGCACAGGGGACATCCAGTTAACATCCCGATCCAAAGGATGATGCACTTATCTAGTGTCATCCCTGCTAATGACGCCAGAGAAAGCGTGTTCGGACACAGAAATTTTGCTCGCCACGAGAGGGGATCGAACATGGGACCTCTAGCACCAGGGGCAAGTGCCTAACCACTGAGCTACCATGCTTCCTACACACTGCAGACTAACTCATGACAGCATGAGGAAGAGAAAAAAAACAACACTAGCAGTCACTTGACAACAAAAGGCATCTAAAGCTCTTTCTTCCCCAGAGAAATTATGATTGCAAAACTAGAAATGACAAAACTTAGTACTACAAAACAAAACAAGGATCAAACAAAATGCCAGCAATGCAATGGGAGCAACAATGAATAAACAACAACTGAGCCACCGCTTTGGATCAGGCAGCAGCAGCTGCACTGCCACAGCCACCTGGGGGCTTAACTTGATTTATTTTGATTCAATTTAATGGCTTTCAAACGGGAGCGTTTGTAGTTTGTTTACCTTTTTGGACCCTCTTCTGCAAAACCTAAAGATTAGCAAACGGATTTTTTATGTTTAACTACTGGTGACACATTCATCTGATTGTTAGTCGTGCTTGTGATGATACATTAAATAAGTAAGGAAGTATCCACACAAGCTAAACAAATTTTGTGTTTTGACAACAGCAGAATGTAGGGCGCATGAAAGGATATGGTAAGGCGTTTCCTCATTGCGATTTTTGTTCCTTCCGACGAAACATGTGTTGAGATCGGATTGTGACCAAAATAATATTCCCTTTCAATCAATATTTCTAAAAAATGCTGCAAACTGTGTTAGTAGGACGCAATCGCCGACTTCCATAAATATAAATCAAACAACTGGACGGTGAAATTTTTCATCAAAACCCACTGTAATACAGTATATAATTGTAGAATGCTTTATTTTCCTTGGTATTTTGGCAATCTTGACCGTATTGAAACAGGGGTTTCGGAAGAGGGAATAAATGCCTTGAAAACCTTAACGAAGTTGAGTAAATCATTGCAGTGTGTCAAAGCACTGACTTTTAACTGACAAAATAACATTCTTAGATTTTTGACAAATTTTCTGTATAAGTAAATATCCATTGGTAAATTCAGAACAGGTACACTTTGTTTACCTTTTTTGGATCCTCTTCTCTGAAACTGGAAGTGCAGCGAACGTATTTCTTTGTTAAACTTCGGTTATGCATTCAACTGATTGTCAACCGTGACAGGGAAACAATCAAATCAATGGACACACCCGGTCACCAGGATGAAACAAAGAAAAGGGCTCTCAACTCACGGTTTCGGCTGTGAGTCATTTTGGACATGAGTCGTTTCGGCTGTGACGCACCCCACTGGATGACTTCCCCATGCATGTTTAAATGATTACTTCACGCATGTGCGATAAACATCATGAGATGCCCCAAATAATAAATTGTGGATTATTCACTTTACTTTCTCATTAACCTATAATGTACTATACATGTACATGGTGAATATTGGTTTAGAAGATTTGGCTACAAAAAAGTGTAACTTCACTGCAGAAACAACCCACCAAAATAAGCCAAATCGACTCACCTCAAAATTGGCTGAAACGACCCGAGTTCCAACTTACAGTCAGAGTTAAAGAAAAGTTGTCAAATGTTTTTGTCATCATTTCTTCGATATTCATTTTGGCTATTGAAAACAGTTTTTTGATATAAATCATGTGGTTTTTTTTGCAATTGCAGCCAACCACCTGTGCTTACAGTGACTAAAATGGAAACTCCAGTAAATTTCAGCAAAAAGTGGGTAGGATCAGGAAATACCACAATCACACACCACAGAGCCAACCCATTTTACTTTGAGGAAGAGCCACCGAACACCATCAGGAAGACAATTAAAATAAATAAACCAGCTGAGCTCTCTCTTCCTAGTCAAGATGATTGCAAAACAAGAAGGGTGTTCAAGGGACACCAAGCAAATTGAAGCAACACACAACAGGGAACAAACACAGAAACCCGACAAGCAAATAGGGCAATTTATGATAGTTTTCTATCATAAATGTAAGATTTTGCATGAGAAGTTTTGTTTAAGCACCTAGCACATACGTTTTGGAAAAAAATACTGAAAATACCCTATGCAACCTAATAAATGCTCATGATCCTATAAGTATACAATACTTTATGGAAAATTTCAACAAAATGAAAAGATTTCCAGTCTTATCCAGTGGCAAAATTTCAGTGAAAATAAATATGGGTGCCCAGTGTAAAGTGTGGATATTGATCAGGTGGCTTCATTAGAAGCCAACTGATCTGGATCCACACTGTTTTAATGGAGGGTATATAATTTTGAAAAAAAGTTGTTCACACAGTGTCGAATATGGAAGAAAAAATTTACTTGTCCCAAAGATCTAAAACATATTACATGGGTGAAAGTTTTCAGGATTATTCCTGAATTCAGGATTTTGAGGCTGACTTTCCATAGAAAGTCAGACTCAAAATGCTGAATTAGGGAGATTATAACAGTTTATCTGATTTTCATATAGTATGTCTAAAAACAATTGACCATTTAAACTTCCAATGGTGAATATTTAGTCGGTATACTACAAGTTTTAAGATTGGAGTTTCGAAAATTCAGGATTTTGGAAATTTAGAACTTTCACCCATGAGATTAGCTTATTAAATGCTGTGCTGAAACAATATGAATTTACTCTTTTGCAAACAGTATGTAACCAGATATAAACTATCAATGGTAAACAGTGAAGATCCAGATCAGCTGGCTTCTGAAGAAGCCAGCTGATCAGGATCCACACTGTTTTCCGTACAACATGTGAGTTTGTACATGTACTAATTTATCAAAATATGAATTACAGAACTGTATTGACATCCTTTATACTTGTCCAAGGACAGGTAAATATAAATTTCTGTCATGTCCTGAATGAAATGGGACAAGGTGATACAAGTCAGGCGTGGTATTTCCACACCCCTGATATATTATTGACTGCAATTTCTTTCATTTCAGTATTGTGGAGAATGGGGAAAGTAAATGTTATGACTTGATAGAAGCACATAAAGAATGTATGAGAAAACATGGGTTTAATATTTGACAGTGGTACAGTGAGTCTCTATTTATATTTCTAAAGGTAAGACTGTCAGTAGTTTCTGTAAGCTCAGGGATCAAGCTAGGGGGTGACTAGGGCGAAATAGTCGCCCTAGGGGCCGAAATTTCGCCCTAAATGGGACCCAGGGAGAAGTGGGAGTTGTTTTTTTTTTTTTTTTTAGGGAGACTCATTTTCATTCTGTCACCACACAAATGCAAGCTGTGGTGACATTATCAGACAATCTACTACCACGGCATCATGTTTTTCCTTCCATTAAATAGCAATAGTATGTGTAATGGCTAATTTGCTTCTAAATTGACAGAAAATACCGTAATTTTGCGCTATAACTTCTCCCTATCTGACTGTCACTTCTCCCTAATTTTCCTGCAGGGACTTCTCCCTAAAATTCTTGGCCAGCCTGGTCCCTGTAGCTGTCACTATTAAACATATTTTTGCACTGGACAACCATCTAACATCTCTAAAAACAGTCATTAGGGAAGTGCAAATAGGTCTGTATTTACTGAGCAAGCACCAGGTTCTGCTTAAGGCCAAACAAGAATATGCATGTTTCAGGCTACATGAAATTGTGAAATAGAGACAGTAGGTTGGAAAATATTTTTATTTTGTTTAACTGGGAAATCCCCTTAATATGCTTGAACATTTTAGGGTTGGAGGCAAAAATTAGGGTAATCTAAAACACTCAATTTTTCATTTAGGCATAAGTAAAGGGTATGTTCATGCTATACATTCAGCTTGTGCTTGCCATTTGGGCGAGAAAACCTGTCTTCAGGGTTTCCAATCAGGTCATACCAAAATCAGCCTGTTCAGCTACAGAGACTACCTAGAAAATTGAAATTTTGCTAGTAGCAAGTTTAGTTACGATACTTTCTAATAAGCAAATAACAATGGTGCAGATCAGACTGCGCAGGCTGGTTTGTGCCTTTGTTGTTTGCAAACTCCCAAAGACAGGATTTCTCACATTGACGCGCATATATGGTTAGAAGTGATAGTGTAGGATTATTAAGGGTAGATCTAGATCTTACATGAGTGCTCATTTGTTAGTGAATTAATTTAATGAGTAGAGGAAAAGAGATACAATGTGAGGCTTGCCAAATTTAAAAAAGTCAATACTAAGGAGCACCAATATTAGATTCTATTAAAGAGACTAAGTCTGCAACTATGAACATTTTTCGAAATTTTTATTTCTTTTTAAATCATTTGTAAAAGTAGAATTAAGTTACGCTTTCACAATAAATATGTTCACTATAGCTGAAAACTGCACGGAAAAGTGAATTATCTTATAAAAACAGGTGTGTTTTTCTCGTGTTGGTAATTATTTGCGTCCCTCCAATAATTATAGACAGTTAATTTTAACATAAATGCTGTTGTTTTGATACTGATAATTTGTTTAGATTTACGAAATTGGTAAAATGTATACCTGAATTTTAGTTGTTTTTTTTTACTTTGTTCTTGAAAAATAGAAACATTATTATAATAGTTCTAAAATTAAAAGATCAAAAGTTACAGAGTATGCAGCTTTAATCGTATGATGCAATAGTACTTTGGAATTTTGTGTTTTTGACGTGCAAAGCTCAAGGTTTTGTCATGTATTAGTGACATTTGTTATGACCGCCATCACATTACGTTACTGAATATGTAAACTTACCGCTTGTGGTTTATTTATTTTTATACATGGTCATTTTCCTATAATTCCTTTGTAAATTCCATGGTTAAAAATTTGGAACCTAGAACGTGATTTGTATCCAAATTGGTGTTATAAGGAGGTGTGTAAACAGTTATAAAGGGGCTACACTGTTAAACATATATGTATTCATTTTACCACAAACATTTTCAGACAAGCTTCAAATGTTTCAATTGACCAAAATCGACTACCTCATGTATTGATCACTTTGTGAATATTGACTGGGGCGGTTTTAACCAGTTAACTTGGGATCAAAAGTGAGTGGTTTTAACACAAAAAATTGTATTTTGATATTCTTCCCTTTACTTTAGCAGTCAAAAAGACCATTGCTTATAATTAAAGGGGCTTCTTTGGGGCAAAAAAGTATTATAACACAGGGCAACCTTCTGGGAAATCCATGAATGAATAACTCAGGCTTATTTTATTTTCTTGTCCTTTGGGATCATGGGTTTCATTGTGGGACTTTGAAACTATTAGAGTGTCACTGATGAAGCCTAAATGGCAGAAACTAGCTAGTCTGGCCCAGGAAATATGCACACTCTAGTTTCAGTTCTTTGATGCATTTTTTGCTTCCAAAGGATACCCTTTTAAGAACATATTATAAATAACTCAGCTGTGCTTGTTTTCTTTCAGATAGTTTGAATGTGGCGATGGACAATGAAGATGTATGAAGCCTTCCTTACAAACTAGACTCTTTGGAGAAATCTCAATATGAAAACCAAACTCACGTATGTCACAAGAATAAATAATTCTGATATAAAAGAAACAGACAATCATCATAGTCATTAAGTTGAGTGGAATAGCCAGATTGCTACTTACATTGTATTCTTTGATAAAATGAATGTTGTTGTTACATGTACTCATTGGACGTCCCTCACTTCCAATGAGTACAAAGGCACTTCCAATGAGTACAACAACAAATAATAATAGAAAATAGCACCATTAGCCTCTTGATGAGTCAACCCTCTTTACATTGACAGTGTTTGTCCCCAAATAATTTGACGTTAAACTAAGTTTCTGTTGTAATGAAATCAAATTCAATTAAAACTGGTGCATTTATGCAAATACAACTGGCATTGTAAAATGTTTTGCTGTTATAAAATATAAAGAGTGTCAGTATAAAGAGGGTTGACTTTATTGAGATTGCTGTTTGTGTTTTTTTTTTTTTTTTTTTTTTTTAATATTTCAAAAGACTTTAAGTAGTATACATTTGGAGCAGGGCTTGAGGATCTTTTCATAGATTTTACGTCTCCAGACACTGGAGACATAATTTCTAAGACAAGATTCCATCATTCTTATCAAATACTTTAATTTTTACTATTTGAAGTTAAGTGCATATGTAATATAAACATCCTGTACATGTAAATACTTACCGTCTGGTTTCTAAAATTAATCATTTCTACCTAAAAGGATCACAGGGAGCGCAGTGGCTCAGTGGTAGAGTTCTTAACTCGAGACTGAAGGGCCGCAGGTTCGAGCCTCGCCGGCGTCACTGCGTTGTGTCCTTGAGCAAGAACATTAATCCTAGCTTAGTACTTGTTCAACCCAGGAAGACCCATCCCTTTATAACTGAAATAGTGTTGATGGAAATCAAATCAAACAAAAAAATAAAAGGATCCCATTTCACATTTTTTTGGGGGGGTAGGAGTGTGTCACAGAGCATTTATACTGACTCTTAAAGGAAAGAATTATGCTGACATGGACATTTTTCCCTTTTGGGATTAGGAAATACCCTGTTTGCAAGGGAGATAATATTAATCCTTTGTATACTTGAAAACCCCTATAAAGTACTTTGGCAAACAGTGGAGACCCAGATGAAATGCCACATCATGCGGCATTTCATCAGGGTATACACTGATTGCTAAGGCTATAATGATCCTCAGACTGACAGAGAGTAATTCAATTTTAGTTGGAAATTATAACCTATGACCCCTCAATATTTAAAATGGACTATCCCAAGTGTATTGTATCATATCAGTTTGAAGAAGCCATCAGAATACAAAGGGTTAAGCTACCTGAGAGTTCGACAATATGTCTTAACTGAAAGTCAGAGAATGTGTCTGAACTGAGAGTCAGAGAATGTATTGAGCCATACCAGTATTTATAACTATTAGGACATAATAGCTCCTATCATATTAGAATGATATTAATCCTAAATTTTAGCAAGTCTATTTTATAGTCTGGTGGGTTGCATTGTCAGTGTAAAGTTTGATCCAACTGCCGCTACAGAAGCCGACTGATCTCGGATATCAAGCCCCAAGGTTATTAAAAAATTACACGCTCAACTCAACAGAACATGCAATATCAACTGCTTTTTAAAATTCAAATGCTGAAACTTTAAGACTTTTCTTGCTTTCAAACTGTGTTTACCATGCTTTTGTTGGCATTTTAACATTACAAGCATGATACGTTTCATGCTCAGTTGAGTTGAGCATGAAATTTAATAATCAAGGTGCCAGACCTATCTGCCCGAATAATTAGTGAATATGGTAGGTTTGCTTTCATGTGATACAACAGACACCATTGTGATATACTGTTTAATTGAAATATGTATATCAAATGAGTTAATGTGAGTGGCAGTTATGGTAAAAGGTTCCAAAATTTCGAACACTTTTCCATATGTTTAGATAAACTCATTTTTTGAGTTTAAAATTGTAAATATTTTCTAATCCATCAGTTTTAACATGTGTTTTGGTTGCTCAAAAGAACCATCTCATTGAGACGGCTCTTTTGAGTACCCACAACATATGTTTTGGTTAAATAAGAAAAAAATCTTTTGGTACGCACTCTTTACTAAAGGCCTGCTTTTTCTGTTTTCAAATAAAATATGGGTTATCAATATCAAGGCTGGAATTCACAAAATGCTTATGGAAAATTGAGAACATAGCAAACCTGCTTCTTTAGAAAAGTAGGGAGGAATGCAAAGATCAGGAATAGATACAATCAAGTACCCGGAACACCATATGGGAAAGTGACAAAAATACAAGAAAACACAACACACAAGAGAGCCAAAAGGTCAGCCTTTTCCCAGCAGGTGACTACAAGGCTGCAAGGAACATATAAGACAGCATAACAAAGATAAACATGAATCATAGATAACAAAAAGGATCCATAAAAGATGCACCGCCCTGGAACGGTCAGCAAAAAGCTTGAACATGTCTGCTCTGAGTCTGCGCTGTTTGTCTAAGCCTTGTTTTGCAGAGAACTAGTGTTCGAAATTTGAAAACATTTACGGTATGAAAGAGATTTTGTGACATAACTCAATGTCATATACCACGTACATGTGAAGTGGTTTGTCCTTGCATATCAGGCTGATAATAAATGGTTAATTGTAATACATCCTGAAATCCTTTTCTCAGTTTATATGCTTGAATGTGTGCTGGTCTCATTGTGTTTGTATGTCTGTATGTTCATCCATGTGTAAGTTTATGTAAAGAAGCATCTCCCAGCCTGTAAGTATAGAGGAGAAATGTGATCAAACCCACTAGCCTGGCTTTTAATCATGTAGCTCCTCACCGTAAAATGAGGAACATCAAACTTGGAACTTCTAACCAATTTTTTGTTGAATTTATTAACATTCTGCATGTATATGGTGTATTCCACCTACTTAGTGCTCTCAGGGGCTCTATACACAGAGGATCTTACATGAGTGCTCATGTTTTATTGAATTTATTAAACAAGTTGGGAATAGCAATAAAATGCGAGGCTTGCAGAGCATTTTATAGCTTTTTCGCAACTAGTTTGATAAATTCAATAATACAGAAGTATGAATGTTAGATTCTATTTATCATATGACATAAAATTATTTTGAATTCATATTTTTGCTGTAAAAATGTTAGGGGTTTGCCATATGTGTGGCGCTAAAGCATTATTTCAGAAATCATATTCACTAGTGGCGTTATCCACCACTAGTGGAGTTATTTCACTCCCAGACGCAAGGTCATATGATAAACTTTTTTTTATCAAAATTCTATACCCTCTTAATTTTTAGCTCACCTGAGCCATAGGTTCAAGGTGAGCTATTGTGATCCTATGTCCAAACTGTTTGCAAAGGTTATCAGCAAACAACAAAAATCGCCACTAGCAAGGAAAGAGTAAACATCCAAAATTTCTTTCAGGAACCATATTAGTGTCAAATGGTTTGGATCCAGATCTGGACCGAAATTCTGTAGGTCCTGATCTATGTCCAAATTGTTTGCAAAGGTTATAAGTAGATGACAAAAGTCACCACTAGCAAGGAAAGTGTTAGTCATTCTTTGGCTAACCAGTGACCTTGAGGTCTGAGTTCATCTTCTTTCATAGTTTATGGGTGCAAACGGTGATGGCTTTGGTGAGGCTGCAGGGATGTGCAGCTCTTGGAGCCTTCACTCATCACATAAACGTACCAAGCATTAAGGGCTGGCCGATACAAATTTCAGGTTTCAACATGACATAGGTCAATATGTCTCCCCTTTATAAAAATGGTTTTAAAGTCTTATTATTTCATAATTTGATTTTTGGTGTGTTTCTAAATCAATGCAATAAAGTAGGGTTTTATCACATTGCTGGGAGTGTTGTATTCTCTATAGGTTAAGATTGTTATACTTGTACATAACTGGATTACCAAAGCATGTTATTTTTGCATATTTTAATTAAAATCAAAACCAAATGCTACCAATATTTCTGTTGTTTTACAGTGCTAAGGACCATTATTGCCTGTAGTACTAACCTGATCCTGATGTTCTCATTCTACCTTGTATTTGTGTAATGTTGGGATATCTTTGAAAAACAAAATCTGCTTGCTAAAGGCTAGGCATTTAGTGAGACAGAGACTGGAGAGGAAAAAAGTTCCCCCCACCTTTACCTATGTAGAATAGGCTGTCAGCTCATGCAAGAAATTTCCATCTTACATGACCATGTGACAGCTTTCTTACATCGGCAGAGTAAAATATTCTTTTTCTCAAAAAGGATATTCAAAGAACCATATTCAATATAGCACCACCAAAGTAATTTAAAAACTCTAAGCAAGGATTTGCATCCATTAATGACATTACTGAAAGTTAATGATGTCACCAATCTTGTGTCATGCGACAATATGGGCAATGTGACGCAAACAGCTCAGAGAGGCTAGCATGAGATTATGTTTCAAAATACTTAAAATGCTCCAATCATGTTTTCCAGTCAACAAGGTGCAATCTAGTTTTCACTCATTGTCATACCCGATAAAATCACTTGTGAGCTCAGAATTAATGTAGATCCAATGAGTAAAAGTTGACATTTTCATGTTTTATGGACTTTTTTATGTTCCGAAGAAAAAGCTTCGAAAAGTGGGAGAAAAACACTCCATCATGAGCCTATCCATATAGGATAGAGGAATCTCCATCCTACATGAACACTCATGGTGGATTGTTATATTCTATGATCTGGCTGACTTCTCTCAATGCTATCTTAGGGAGAAGTTTACAATGTGTAGAACACAGAGGAGCCATACTCACAAATTTGCTAAACATACTTGCTTAATACATGTCTTTAATCCTTATCCAGCTAAATTTTTGTCCAGAAGATTGGTCTGCTTATTGTGTCTGGTAAATATATTCAATTGCACTCCAGAATAATTATATTATGAAAGCAAACACTATAAATGCTGATCAGACTGCTCATATGGGAGCAGTCTGATCAGGGTTCATTTTGTTTGCAATATAGGCCACCAAAATATATATGCAGACAAAAGAGCAGACTACAATTGTTTTGTATAGCTAGAAAAGGGTTGATACTTCAAGTTCAAGAGCATATTTTGGCAGAGATATCTTTTCTTCTTTTATTGAAAGATATGGCGAGTTTTCCAGAAATAGATTTTCCAAATTCAGGGACCTGGCTCCAAATTAGGTATAGAATAAGAAAATGGCTACCCATCACGAGGAAAGATAAAGAACAATGGGAACTGAATTCACTTGTCATTACAATTTATTTCCATTGCCAGTTATTGTAATGCACAACTTTAGAAACATATTACATATCTACTTGTCATAAATATATACTTTCACATGCAATACATAGAGGATCTTACATGAGTGCTCATGTTTTATTGAACTTATTAAACAAGTTGGGGAAAAGGCTTGCCCAGCATTTTATCACTTTCGCAACGAGTTTAATAAATTCAATAATACAAGAGCATGAATGTTAGATTCTATTTATCATATGACATAAAGATTACTATGAAATCTCATTTCTTGAGTAAAAATGTGATTATTTTGTCATTATGTACGCAACCTTGTTGTGGACGTCATAACGTTTCCCGAAAATCTGTAAACCACTAGTGTTATATTGATTTTAATGCATGACGTTATTTCACTCCCAGGCGTAATGTCATATGATAACTTTAATACTTTTAATTTCTCTCATTGCTCACAATATTGTAGCTAAAATGTAAAGTTGATTTCAACATTTGTATTGTATGTAATGATAAGGTAGTATACAAGTTTTGATAATGGGTGTGCATGCTTTGTGTCATGAGGAAACCTTTTATTGGGTTCATACCATACAAATTAGCGTTGCTATTTTGGTACTTGTCTCCTAGGCAAGCCATTGAAGGCTAAGACTAGCCTGCACATCTGTGTAAGTACAACAAACAGGCCTCAGTTTTGCAACTTGAAAGAGCCACATTGCTAGAAAAAAGTTCTTTAACCCTTTACATCATAGTGACGCCTTTTAACACTTTTGCAGAACAGACCCAGATCAGACAGCTCTTTCAAGAGCTGCCTGATCAGGGTCTACTCTGTTTGCTTATGGAAATATTAATAGATATGATCCTTCAGTGGACCTGACAGGTAATTTCTTTGTTCTATGTACAAACGTGAAAGTTTATCTATATATTCATAGTGGGTGGAGCTTAGCATGAATATTCATGAAGAAAAGGTTACGATATTTTGGCCAATAAAGGCCCAGATCAGCATATATTTCTGTACAGGGTTGATCAGTGCACTTCATTGCCCTCTAGATGGTACACTATCTGTTGGATCCTCCGCTTTATGTGAACATAGATGCGAGAAAATCTCAACAAAGTACGACTCAAACCAGTCTGCTCAACTACAGAGACTAGTTAGAATATTTAAATTTTGTAGTAAGTGGTCTTAAAACCTTAAGAAGGCAAATAACAATGGTGCTGATCAGTCTGTGTGAATGTGCAGGCTGGTCTGCAACTTTGTTGTTCCCATACAACAGTTAGGTTTTCCTGCATTGAGACCCATATATAATTAAGGCACTACCCACATATAATAAATATGGTAAGAGATGAAGGCTCAGTCCTAAAATTTGGCCTCTTACCCACTAGACAGCTGTTCTTGCGTGTTTATAATGTCTAAAAGGCAAAATCTCATAGCTGGCAAATATAAGGATTCTATCAAAAAAGACAAAACTAGAGTCTGAAATGTTTACTCTTTGAAAGGTTCTGATAAGGATGCTTCATAATGAAACAACTTCGCTTTTAGCAATAAGACCCATTTACATAGAAGTTGGAAAATTGTCTGCCATGCTAAAATCCTAGATCTAGATAAGTAAACTGATTGATTGTATTAAAAATTATAATTATTTTCATTTCCTTCAATTTAAACATGTGTTTTGGGTGCTCAAAAGAACCGTCTCATTGAGACTGTTCTTTTGAGTACCCACAATATATGTTCTGGTTGAGAAACAAGAAAATAATTTTCAATTCCACACTCTTACCTGGAGGCCTGTTAAATGCCAGCAAACATTTGAGAATGGAACTAATTGTCATGATAATATCAGTCATTGTTTATTATTTAAATACAGTAGACAATTAAACTGGGACATTTTCATTATACCTGGTACATGAATTTTCATGAAAAGAGTACAATGTATTTGACAATTTTGCAAATGGTCTCCCATTCATTCTCCAAGTAGCATTTGATAGCTCTGGTAAATTTTGTCCCTAAAAGACAAATATATTAGCAAAACATCTCAAACACCATTACCTTGAAAATATTTCTCCATATTGTCTGCTGCAGATATAATATTTACAAAAAGATAACAATGGAGCAACAATTGACCCATAAAGCGCCACCTATAATTTTCAGCAGACAACAATTTCAAATTTTGCCACTTTTTCAAAAATGATAAGTAAGGCATGATATTTCATGAGAATCGGCAGACGATTCCATGAAATATCATACCTTATTTTTTTTCGAAAATTAGGAAAGATGTCGCAAAATTTGTCGTCTGCTGCAGTTGTGATTGGTGCTTTAAGGGTTAATGCAGGGCTTTTTGCACCAAATGTTTCTGGTCTGGTGTTAATGCAGTAGGAAATTCAATGTTAAACTCTATGATTAAGTCCCCTCTCTTTTTTGGATCTGAGGTGATGGGCATGCCTTCTCCTGTGACTGCTTTTGTATAGCCTGGCCTGAAAATGAAGGAAGAAACAAAATAAGTGAAAATATCATGATACTATTTCAACCTTAAAAGAAACATGTCTTTATTTTTTCGCCACCATCAATCAAATAAGAAAGCCAGCATATCAGAAATTTGTAACTTACTGCATAGTACATGCAAGTTTCTCGCCACAGCCTTAGCTGCTTGCATTTATGAGCAAAGTACACTGTATGTATCGGAGTAGAAAATTAAAGTGCACACCATTACTAGTCAGCTGTTCAAGTACTTGTAGTCTAACTTAACCATTTTGGAAAGAAAGAAATTGCTAAAATGGGCTGACTTTATGGTATAGAAGTTTCATACATGAGGATATGTGCAAATATGGCACAGCGCTCATTCTTATTTATGAAACTGCTATATCCTTAAGGTTGTTTGGCACACATTCAGATTTATGAAACTTGATGTCCTCCCACCTCCCCTTCCCACTCACCCCCCCCCCCCCCCCCCCCCCCACACCAAAGGTGGGGTATATATTATCCCTTTAGATTTATTGATTTAATGGCCTGATGGTGGCAAATTTTGTCATCTGCTGATAACCTTTGCAAACAGTTTGTACCCAGATCAGGCGCAACAAAACGTCGGGCCTGATCTGGATCCATTCTGTTTGACATTCAAATGGTATTCCTGAAAGAATTTTTCAAAAAATTTGATTTTGAAAAAAAACAGGTGAGGACATCATGACAAAAAAGCATAAAAAGTTACCCAGTAGGCAAAGAGTTAATAATTATGCAGACTAAGGATGTATTTAAACCTTGCATCACTTAGTGAGGTAGTTGCAATAAGCAGACTACGCATAAAATATATTTTAGCCACATATACTTACTTGATTATATCATTTATAGGAATATAAACTGTTCTTTCATCAAGTGTGAAAATTTCTACTGTTGTACCAGTGAGGGCTTTACCAAGTGGAACATTGGCAGTGTGTACAAGATTGATACCTTCCCGCCTAAATCTAGCATGGGGCTTGTCTTTCACAATAAATACAATGTCGGCTGAGGAGAGAAAGAACAAATAATAAGCATCAAATATGGGCCTTAATCTAGACAAGACAGAACATTGAAATTTTGCATGTAGCATGTTAAGCTATGATACTTTCCAGGCAGCAAATAAAAAAGGCATTGATCAGAGTAACCTCAGACTGCTGCATAGATGTGCACGCTGGTCTGCTACTTTGTCAGCATGCAACATTTGAAGCAGTCTCAAGACAAATGCGAGATTGAAAAATAAGAAAATTATGGGGTTTTTTTTGGTACGCACTCTTAACTATAGTCTTGCTGAAATAAGTAATTGCGTTTTTGTTTTTTTTTTGCATAAAACCTATCCTCACAGAATGAACCCTGACGAGATGTCATGTTTTGCTCGTCGCGTCCGGGTTTCTTTTGTCTTCCACTGTAATCGCCAAGCTCAATTAGAAATTGATAGATTGATCTAGATATGATACCAACATACTTTTCGTGCTGAAAATAATTTATAATTTATGTACTGCACCCCTCCCCCGTCTTTTGTCATTCGAACAAACAGGTTGCGTTTACGTGTATGTCTCTGTGGCCGAGGTTGAAAACGGTGTGGATCTTGATTCGATGACCTCATCAGACGCCATCTTATCTGGATCTACAGTGTTTTGTTTTGTGTGTTTTTCTGAAGGTCAAAACTGGGTTCAGCATGACAGAAAGGGGGTTAACAGCAATCTGGTGTTTGTATATTCCACTGTATAATAGAGCTTCTTGATCGCAGTAAAAAAATGTGTATGGGTGGACTTAAAGAAACATCAAAATATTTCAGCAGACGCCAAAACATACACGTTCATTCAGAGATGCGCTTTAAGGGTTTACTTAGTCAGGACTTTTGTTTTGAAATGTGCACTTGTTTTCGAGACTTAAAGAGCTCATCGACACTTTACCGGAGTTCCCTTTTTGAGCAGATGAGATAGCCCAATCATCGCCCGGTATGAATATTGAGGTTGCCGCCTCTACTGCCATCATATTTACCTGGTACATTATTTGGCCCTTGGTCCCCCTCTTCGGGAAATGTGATTCTTGTTTCTGGCTTCCAGCCTTTCTTCACTGTGATTGTGAGAATTTTGTCACGGATACTTGACGTGTGACCATCTTCATTCATTACCTTAAATTGGGGAAAACAGACTCGTTTACAATTACATAGAAGCTAAGAACTACAGGGGCAGTTTCTATTTGATGTACATGTACAGTAAAACCTGTGTAAAACTGCCACACTCAAAAAAAAACAAAATTGGTTTTCAAGACCAATTATCGCTTATTGCAGGTCAAAAGTATTGCAGAATGCTCCCCTTTGCAATACTTTCAATCTTCATTAGGGTACCATTTGTCATTTAGCTCTTTGTTTTGTCTATTTTTGAATTGCCGTTTTACACAGGTTTTACTGTACTCAGAGTACGCCAAAAAAGCAGCCTAAAACAAGTAAAACTGGACACTTAGGAATACTCTGGTGTAAAACAAGCGATGGTAAAAATATCACACAATAAGATGCCAAGAAGCAGAAAGAATAACAAAAAGCATTTTTAATCTTTTGCAAACATAGCTTATTTTTAGCTCACCTGAGCCGAAGGCTCAAAGGTGAGCTATTAGTATACCAGTGACTCCGTCGTCCGTACGTCAGTCCGTTCGTCCATCAACATTTTCAAAAATCTTTTCCTCTGAAACCACTGGTCCAATTGAACTCAAATTTCATTTGGAGACTCCTTGGGATGGGGGAACGAAAGTTTGTTCAAATGTTCCTGGTCACGTGACCAAGATGGCCGCCATGCCCATATATGGTAAAAACCCTTTAAAATCTTCTTCTCCAGAACCAGAAGGCTGATGACCTTGGGACTTGGTATGTAGCATCTGGGATGTGGGGCCTACCAAGTTTGTTCAAATAATGATCTTAGGTTGACCTTGACCTACTTAACGTCAAGGTCAGATTTGCTTCCTTATAGATTTAAATGGGAATTTTTTTGAAAAGTTGATTTTTTGAATACTGTTAAAGCCAAAGTGATTATTCTTACTTGATATGTTGAAACTAATGAGACAATGGCTATAAATAAGTTTCAAAGGTCAAGGTTGACCTTTGCCCTTTCAGCCAAGGTGGCTCATATTGTGGTCCAATCAATATATTAAAACATAGTTTTCTCACAAACCATTAGCCCAATTGAGCTCAAATTTCATGTGAAGACTCCTTATGATAAGTCAGCCAAAATTTATACATAATAATTTTGTCACAAGACAAAGATGGCCACCACGCACACATATGGTAAAAACCTTTTAAAATTCTTCTTCTCCAGAACCAGAAGGCCAGTGACCTTAAGACTTGGTATGTAGTATTGGGGATGTTAGGCCTACCAAGTTTGTTAAAATGATGATCCTAGGGTGACCTTGACCTTCTTAACGTCAAGGTCAAGTTAGCTTCCTAATGCGTTTGAATGGGATTTTTTTTGAAAAGTTGATTTTTTGAATACTGTGGAAGCCAAAGTCATTATTCTCACTTGATATGTTCAATCTAGTGTCTATAGATAAATTTCAAAGGTCAAGGTTGATCTTTGACCTTTCAGCCAAGGTCGCTTATATTTGAGTCCCATCAACATATTAAAACATAGTTTTCTCAGACAATTCTTGGCCAATTGAAACCAAATTTCATATGACAACTCCTTATGACTGGTTAGCCAAAACTTATACAAATTGTTATGGTCACATGACTAACATGGCCACCATGCCCATATATGGTAAAAACTCTTTAAATCTCTTCTCTCTGGAACCAAAAGGCCATTGGCTTTGGGACTTGGTATGTAGGATCGGGGATGTGGGATCTACCAGGTTAGCACAAATGATGAATTTAGGTTGACCTTGACCTACTTTATGGCAAGGTCAAATTTGATTCCTAATGCATTTATATGGAGAAAATCGTAAAATGTTCATTTTCTATAACTGAGTCGAATTCATAATAGTTAAACCTATTGGGATAATGGTTTATTAAGTACCAAATGTCAAGCTGACCTGTGACCTTTTATCCAAGGCCACTCATTAGGACTGCCACATACCTATCTAAACATCTTTTTCTCAGAAATCACTGGGCTGTTTGATGGATTATTCATTAGATTGTTTAGGTCACTTGACCAAAATGTATATGGTAAAAACAAAATTTGTTCCATTATAAGCTGTAGTTGACCTTGACCTATTTTAACATTATTAAGGAGATCAGGTGAGCGCCTCAGGACCTTCTGGTCCTCCATTTTTCTAATATTATAATTATCAGAACCTATCCCCGGGAACCTATCTAAATACAGAAAAAAATATATCAGTACATTCAGTCAGCTCTCCACCATCTTGTTTTGGAACCGGTCAAGTGACTGTTCTGACCACACCACCTCGGAAGACGGAGTACTTAGTCTTAGGAGTACTCTTGCACAGATGTTCCAGTGCACTTGATTTCTGTTCTGCCTTTTAGGTGTAAAGAGAACAGTTTTTTTTCATGACATCATGTTAGGCTGGTTTAGCAAATAAAACCAGTCTGCTTTTTCCAAGCCTTTGGGCCTGATCTGGCAAAGATTATCAGCAGACAGCAAAATTTGTCGCTGGCAGGCAAATGTGAGCAGTTCCATTATCTTGTGGATTCAGGGATGTGAACATCTCAATTGTAACCAAAATCTTGTGTACTTATATATTTGAGCCGCAACATGTGATTTCCAACAATGTGGCATTTTAACATGTATAGACTCCGGCCAGCCTGTGAAGCCCCTTTTTAAGCTTAGAAACTCCAAACACTGTTCGGTCAGTTGCTCAAGAGTCATAGTTCTTCAAGTGACTAGCAAAGGCTCTGATCAGACTGCATGTATGCGCAGGCTGATCTGAGCCTTTGCTGGTAGCACATACCACATTGTTGGAAATCTCATTTCATGGCTCATTTATCCAAAGGCCTTGAGTTTATATAACTTTTTCATGCTCAACTCAACTGAGCATGAAATTTAGCATGCTCATAAAGGTTTATTGGCATTTTAACATTTATTAGCAAATAAAGCCAACATCTCAAGAGTGTGAACGCAAGAAAAGTCTTTTATATTTCATTATTTTAGTTCTAATGAGGATTTGAAATAACATGCTCATTTGAGTTGAGCACGAAAAAAAAAATTGATAATCTCGGGAAGCTAAGTCACTTACTCTTCTAGAAATTTTCATTTTCTTTGTGCACCCATGATAGACTTCTTCTAATGAAAGATACAGGTCTCTTTCTATTGGCGGATCCTGCTTTTTCCTTCCTCTGCCTTTCAAACCACCAAAACTCATGCTAAGGTCACCATCCACTCGGTCATAAAATTCTGGAAAGAATCCATAACTTCACTTTGAGTAGTTTTCTATATGATTCATGAGGATGTGCACAAGCATTCATCCATAGAGCATGTTGCTACCAAATTCTACATATTAAGTCCACATGCTCCAATAAGCGCACACTGTAAGTACTTTATGGGTTAAATTACTGACACTATTTTTTCAACCCTAAAGCGCCAATCACGACTGCAGCAGATTACACATTTTGTGACATCTTTCCCATATCTGTATAAAGCAAGTTCCAAGAAATTCAGCATCTGCTTGCTTATAGTAAAGGGTACAGTATTTCCCGATTGTCACTGATGACACTTTTCAATATTATGGAGTGCCTGCAGCAGCATGGGTCCCAAACTTATTGCAACATGTAGTTGATGACTGATAATAACTAACAATATTTTCTAAAATTGGTGTCAGAGATATGAAAGCAATATATCAATGCATTTTATCTTGTAGTATGGGTTCGAGCATCAGCAGTGGCACTGCGTTGTGTCCTTGAGCAAGACACATTCATTTCTGCTTTGTACTGGCTCAATCCAGGAAGACCCGTACTGACATAACTGAAATATTGTTGACTAGGATGTAAAGAACCAAATCAAACAAACAAATTATCTTGTATTTTTATTTCAAATTGTTTGTATGCGATTGTAAAGGAGAGAATCTTAATTGCCAGAATTAATTGTTTTGATTTTAGAACAAATAATATATTTTAACAAGATTGCTGTGAGATATTTTACCTTGAAATGGATTATCTCCACCAAAGAAGTCTCTAAACACTTTTTCTGCACATCCATGGAAAGAATATCCTTGGGTCCATGCCCCAGACTCGCCACTGCCTTCAGGAACACCATTCTTCAAACCTTCTTCACCAAACTGATCATATGTTGCCCTCTTTGTAGCTAAAACATTGAAATGAACCGTGACATGTGATTTCCAACAATGTGGCATTTTGACATGTGTAGACTCGGACGAGCCTGTGCAGCCTCATTTCAAGCATAGAAACTCCAAATTATGTTCAGTCAGTAGCTTAAGACTCATAGAATACTCAAGTGACTAGCAAAGGCTCTGATCAGACTATGCGTATGCGCAGGCTGATCTGAGCCTTTGCTGGTCACACTTACCACATTGATGGGAATCTCATGTTGCAGTTCAATTGTATTATTATTAACCCTTTGTATTCATGGAACCCCTAAACAAGTACTTTTGCAAACAGTGAAAACTCTGATGAAATGCAGCATAATGCTGCATTTCATCCGGGTCTACACTGTTTGTAAAGGTAATAAAGATCTTCAGAAAAAAGAATCCAATATTTTTTAAAATTATAACCTGACACCCCTAGATATGTACAATGGAATATCCTAAATATATATGCAGTTGCATGGGTGAAAGTTTTCAGGATTATTCCTGAATTCATGATTTTGAGGCTACTTTCCACAGAAAGTCTCAGCCTCAAAATGCTGAATTTGGCAGATTTTAATAGCTTCTCTGATTTATTTTCAGTTTGACCATTTAAACTTGCATGATTTTTTTAAGAAATAAATTTCATTTTCCCATGTTGAATGAAACGAATTCAGTAAATGCAGCTTTTCTTGATAGCAGCTACTTTTGTCATCTGTTGATACCCTAAGTTTCTAAAGTTTGTACCCAGATCAGGACAGACAGAACTTACAGTCCCGATCTGGATCCAAACAATTTGACACTCTGATAGTGTTCCTGAAAGAATTTTTTTTTAAAAAATTCATAGCAGATGACAACAAAAAGCTTGAAAAAATTCCCAGAATGCCAGAGTTAAAAACTTAACAGATGAAAACTATAAAACATTGATGCCATATGGCATCTCATCTGGAACTAAATTGTTTGTCATTGTCTTCAATTTACAGGTTTTGTATAATGGCCTTGTCGCAAGAAAACAGCTTGGTACCTTTGTTATCCTCTTTCTGGTGAATTTTCCTACCGTTCTGAAGTTGGAACCAGGGGCCTGTTGAATTTTGGGAAAAGCATTTGGACCATCAAAATTTGGAAAATTGATACAGGGTGAAAGAACTGGACCTCCATAACAGTATAACAGTATAAACCTGTAACATATTTGTTGTTTTTTATTGCCCTTCATGAAGCTCATGAAAATTTTCATAAAAATGTGAATGAAAACATGTTTTCATTCACTTTTTTATGCAAATTTTCATGGGTCTGTACCTTTGCTATTTTTGTTCAGATTTTCATGAAATTTTCGCCAAAATGTAGAGCTAAGAAATTTGGGAATCAAGTTTTTGCTCATTTTTGTATTGGGAACGGGTCAATATTCGGCCCTAAATCAGGCCTAGGAAAATCCCTAACTACATGACTCCACATGCTACTTGAAAAATCTCTAGTTGGTCTCTGTAGATGAGCATGTTGCTCTGACCAGAATGACCAGATGGCGAACCCCAAAGACAGATTTTCTTTCAACAATGTCCATTTATATTTCTGATACTTACGATCTGATAGGACATCATAAGCTTCTGCAACTTGCTTGAATTTGTCTGCAGTTGACTGATCCCCAGGATTTTTATCTGGATGATATTTCAAGGAAAATTTTCTGTAGCTAAAAAAAAAGAAGACAAATTTTAGCTGAATTGATGTTTACTAGTACATGTAAATCAAATATGATCATCATCATAAGTATAGTCTTGATGTCATTGTAGAGTTGTTTTGAAAGTTGGAACAGTCTGTTTCGGTCGTGAATGGGTTATTTTTTCTTGCTGACACACAGTGATTGCATTTCATACTATTCAAATGTTTATCATATATCAGCCAAGGATAAACTGTCAGTCACTTATCAGCTAAACTTTGTGATTTTTTTTTAGCAGACACCATCTTTTAGTAATTCTATCACATTCTGACACTGCTCGACTGGTACAGGATACGAATGAATGCAATTTTCTCGTAGAGCCTGTCTATGTTCAGTGTACTACTGAAAGGACAATAAACTACAGTGAATAAATTAGTGAAAAGTACTGAAATGACCCGAAATGGTAAAAATGGGCAAAAGGAGAAGTTGCTTTCAGATAAATCGGGGAAGGAAGTGAACATCAGAAATTCACGGTGCCATGACCCTGGAATTGGGGGAACGGACAAAAGCCCACTGGGACAAAAGCCCACTGGACAATATCCCACTGGACAAAAGCCCACTGCTTAATTTGGCAGGGTGGACAAAAGCCCACTTTTTTAAAAAAAATAGGTTTATGTCTTTTTAGAAACTGTTAACCCTGATCAGACTGCTATTTCAAAGTAAGTCACACCTGCAGTGTGTTTTCACTGACCTGACATTATTATTTCTCCTGTATATTGTGACAACTAACTCAATTTGGGTGCACTTTTATGAGAGGTGCCAAACAAAAAGAGATGTTTGAAATTTCAGATTTGAGAAGAAGGGAGATTCTTCATCTTAGGTCTTTCTGTCCGTTATTCCATCAGTTCAAACCTATCCTTGTTAAATACATATAAGTGGGCTTTTGTCCTAGTGGGCTTTTGTCCAAGCGGGCTTTTGTCCAGTGGGCTTTTGTCCTAATGGGCTTTTGTCCTACACTCCTGGAATTGTGCCATGGATGCAGAAAACTTGCGTCACTCGAAACCCTGTATTTTTTTGGGTCGCTACTCGCTACTATATAGGAATCAGAAAGGATCAGAATATTTTGACCTATTGTGTTTCAATAGCTCCACATGAAAAAGACACCAGTGTCTGGGGCACAGCCCCATCATTAAACCACCAGAACATTAAGATTTTCATTTGTCTCACATCATAAACTGTGCCTGGTAAACCAGAAGTGTGCCACAACAACAAACAAACACTGACTATCACTTTCGGCTAAGCGTAATGGGTGGCTTTGCATCTGAAAATCCCTCAAGAGTTGGCCATTGCAAGTGTAGTGACAGTGCCATTCCTAACATCCTCGCTGTTGGGTTAACTCTTTAGCGACATGGTTAGAGTGGTCGAATGTCACGCAGGAGCTATGGGTTCGAAATCCTGGTGGACCCAAAGATTTTTTCCTTTGGAATTGCTTTACAACTCGCCACTCACTGATGCATGTCCCCGAAACTACTAGTGTTGCCCCACCTCCTACTGTCACTTCATACACATTAGCGTAACGGGGCATTTCATCAGGGTCTAATGGTGAAGTACACATCCATCCAGCTACTAACCGAGCTCTGCGTTGCTTAACTTCGCAACATTGACCTGACACACTACACATCACTATAAAAGCTAGCTCCTACAGCAAGGCTGTATGTGTGTCTTTTCACAGGAGCTTGAAGTTCGGTCCTCATATCACCTATGTAGCCTCAAAACCAAAAGCTCATAATGTCATTACGTAGTAATGACCAGGAGTGAAACTAAGTTCTCGGTAGCCATTCCGGCTCCAGTTTCCGGTCAATCGGCAGTGAATGTTGCGAGGGCAACGTCAAAGTGTTCGATAACTTTTCTTCTACCTTATGATCAAGATGGCGACGTTAAGACAAAACAGGACAATGTCTCAATGTCTCGATATAGTACCGGGAAACTTGTTTGTTAGGGCATAAGCAATGAGACAATGACGTTTTCATCTACGGAATAAGCCCCAAGACGCTATAACTTGACGTTACGTTTTGTACGCCAAATCGTGCGCGACAACAACGTCACACGATCTTTGAAAAACAACGGTTTCAGTTTTGAATTTCCTCAAAGTTTATGAAAAACAGAAAGATTCGTGATAAGTGAATGTAAAGGTTTGATTTATTTAATATTCTGAACACATTTAACTGATTGTTTCATTTTTTGGTTGAAGAGTTTGTAAGTTTTGAAATGTATTTTCTCCAAGTGTGACGAAGGCTCGGATTCACTGCGTCAAACCGGATACTGGAGCCGGAATGGCTACCGTTATTTTTTCCTTATTTTCAACGCTCATTATTTTGACTAAGTGATATGTCAGAAAAAGTTATCCATGCCTCGCATGACCTGTTGACGTAGTTTTTATGGCTAGATGTTCAGTTTTTGCCAAAATGTTCTGGTAACGGCGATTCAAAGATGCCTGAAATTTAGTTTCACTCCTGGTCATTACTACATAATGACATTGTGAGTTTTTGGTTTTGAGGCTATAGGGGTGATTTAAGGATCGAACTTCAAGCTCCTGTGGTCTTTTATACCTGTGGTACCCATAACCACTAATACAATGGAATGGCATCAATTTGACACAATTTTAGTTATCTGCCATGCACTCTGCACTTACTTTCTTTTTATGTCAGCATCAGTGGCACTCCTAGTCAGGTTCAGAATATTGTAATAATCGATACCCATTTCTGTTTTGTTATTAACACGATTTTAATGCAGCACAAAAAATACACTTCTTTCCGAGTAGTTTATATCATGGCTACCTAGCAACGTACAAGTAGAGTCATGCAAATATTTTATTCTAAATTTTCGTATCATTTTTAAATACACGGTAAGATGGGTTATCTTTGAAAAATTATTTCTTCAACTATTAATAAGAAATGAATAATTCAAAGCACCTTTTTCTATAAAATATGGTACAGTATTGATCATGGATAATATTCATTCTATACGATTTTTCGGTTGAGAATGCGTGACCATATGGAATCCGAGCAACAACAACTTCCCAAACAACATGGAGTAAGAAATTGAGCCTAGCATATTTATTCCGCTGCAGTGAACATGAAACATATTTCTGCGTAAAGTGATTCAAATCATCGAGCACTAAAATGGACAAAGACGTGTCTGGTGTTCGAATAAGTCCGCCTGCTGTGGACTTTTATGACACAGTTGCAAACACAGCTGAGCAATTGAACATCACTGTGAAGAATATCAGCAAGGGTAGCAAAAGTATCCGTTTTTACGGACCAAAAACAAAGGTAATTGTTTTGTATGCTTTTAACATTTCCCACGGCTAGATTGCACTTTACCGGGCACAACTAATTTGACTAGGGTTTTAGGGTCTGTTTAAATTATTTCTTGAAACGTTTGACATGGTTGGCTTTTATATAAGCTGAATAAAATTGAAGGGGTATGTTTTTTATCAACAACAAATATCATATGCTACATGAATAGACTGTACCATGGTGCCCGGTAAAGTGCAAGTGTGCCTTTCCCACAATTGCATAATAAAAAGGGGAAACTGAATGCACTATTGCCAATCTATTTTGTTGTTGTTAAAAGTTATGACGGGGCATACCCTCACTACATTGCATCGGGTACCCTCGCGACAGAATTGTGAGTACCATGAATTTATATGTCGGACTGGTAAAACAGCAACCAAAATCATTGTTAAAAACAGGCTAAAGCTTTCTGCAAAAGGACCAATTTGCAAAAGGCAAGCGCTTTTATTTGGCGCTTCGCAGCACATTCTTAATATTATGCAAAGATTTTTTAATAGAATCCTCTACTACCTTGTTTACAAAGGAGAAAGAAGTGTCAATGTCCACTATTAAATGCATTTTTCAATCTAGCAATGTAACCTTTATCTTCAAGACTTCCCAGCTGATGTCTTTCACTTGATCTCTGTGACACATCCAGGTGTATGGGATATACTTAAATACAGTGGACCTATGTGGTATCCTGCCTTATAAGAGGATGCATCCACACAAATGTGGCATCAAAATACCAGTATAGTATAGTCATTGTACACATATCTGGTGGCTCTACTTTGTACTTGCTCAAAAGTCTTGATGTCACCTTGGTGGTGTGGTCCCCAAACAGTAGAGGTGTAGTCAAGCCAATGAAACGTAATTTGTGTTTTGTAAGTGACTGCTTTTACCTCTTTTGTACATTCCTTGAAGCCTGGCACAGGAATCCAAGAGTGGGTTGCTTTCCCAGCTACCTCTGAAATATGACGACCAAACATGTGATATCATCAGGGACCCTGAGGTATCTACTGGCATCAGTCACCTCAAGGGCATAGGATTCAAAGTAGATATACGGTAAATAAGGTCAGAAATGGTAATAAATTCCTTAACAAAGTGGCTATATATTGCTACATGTAATTGTTTAGCCCTGAAAATCACAAATCAATAAGAAAGTTAATAGCCAATCCTCAAAGCCCATCCTGACTCAGTTAATTGTGCATGCCATGCACACTACCTCATGATGATTGATCTTTTCTAGTGCTCTATTTATTTCATTGCATCAAGAATAGTCAATATGGTGATCAGCTTTTATGACCACTATTTTCACGAAGAAGGAATTCAAGCTTCCAGATAAGAGTGTATATTTGAAAAATATTTTTCTTATTCCTCAACCAAAACATCTGTTGTATGTACTCAAAAGAACCATTCAAAACACATATTTAAACTGGAAGTTGAGAAAAAATCACAATTTATGCTAATTTTTTTTGCTTATCTGAACTTATGAAGGGTATTTGTAAATTTGGACAACTGCCATTCCATGTATTGCTCACTGTTGTGTGATAATTTGCATACTTTTTGCATAGGGCCAGTTAAGCTCCGGGAGTTAAGCAAAAAAAGTCATTGTAAAAGTGTGATTCTTTTCTTATCCATTAGTTTAAACATGTGTTTTGGGTTCTCAAAAGAACGGTCTCATTGAGACGATTCTTTTGAGTACCCTCAACATACGTTTTGGTTGAGAAATAAGAAAATAATAGATACACACTCTTATCTGGGGTCTTTTTGTTTTTTCTTATATCTCACTTCATTTCTCTTTTCAGAAATTTAAGCTTAAGGTGTCAAATCCCGAGAAGCCAGTGGCACCAGGATTGTGTGTACCAGCTATAGTTGAATATGAATGTTCGGAAGAAGAAGTGCTCAAGGACAGGATTGTTGTTACTGTGGACGGGGATGTCATTGAGATTCCTATTGCTGCGTAAGTCTTTCAGAGCTTCAGATTTACGGTGGGCCTTGGCCATTGTCCCATGATTTCAAAATATGGCCCACCACTTTCCAAGACAGTGGCCCCGACAGACCCGTACTTTTTAGTTGTGAAAAATCTCACTTTAATAAAAAAAAATATTCATCTCATAGTGAGTCTACGAATGCCACAAAACAGAAAGTAGATTGTCAGTATTATCAACTTTGCAATGTGCCAACACCGATCTCTCATTAGATTGATTAGCCTTGTTTCATAAGATTGGTTCCGCTCTTATTGCTATGCAGATAAATTCCAAATACCCAAATGATGAAAAAAGCCTGGTTGTAGCGTTTGTTGATCCGTGCCAAAGTTTCAGGTTTTGCTAGCTTCGTTCTAATGCATGTCATTATACTCTTTACCAAATATCAACTGTGTTTAGTTTTATATGCTTGGGTCTATAATTTCAGAAAATGACCCACCATTTTTTGTTCCATGGGTCACTGTGGCCCACCAGTCTTAAAAAAAATCTGAAGCTCTGTCTTTTCAAAAATTCAAAACTCAACTTTTACAGTTAGCTATTTCAGACTTTGTATGAAATTGATGATGCATTTGCAAGTTTCATTATAAAACAAAACATTATTTTTCCTAACTTTGTAATCCTTGAAATTGTTGAAAAGTCTTTCAGATATCCTTTAAAAGTCCTTTATTTTAGTGTAACATTGCTTGTATGAAACCTAGATTCTCAGTTGTTTTCTCTCGTGTTTCAGATACCCACCACAACCAACCCTAGAAGTAACTCGGGTGGTAGACTTTGGTACTGTGGTGGCTAACAGTAAAACTATCGCCCGAGAAATATCTTTGATAAACCATGGTTCCGAGACAGGAGAATTCAAGATTAAGTACAGTGGTGACAAGCCAATAGCCATCATGCCTACAAGTGGATCAGTCCCACCTAAGAGTGTGCAACTGATAAAGGTATACAGTAAAACCTATGTAAAATGGCCACTCTCAAAAAGACCAAAAATTAGTTTTCAAGACCAAGTATTGCTTAATGCAGGTCAAAGTATTGCAGATAATGCTCCATGGGGAGCATTTTGCAATACTTTCGACCTTCATTAAGCTACCATTTGTCATTAAGATCTTTGTCTATTTTTGAGTGGCTGTTTTACACAGGTTTTACTGTACTTTAAATTATATAACTCCTTCCTTGCTAGCAGCAACTTTTGTCATCTGCTTTTGCAAACAGCTTGGATCTAGATCAGGACCGACAGATTTGGATCAATATTGCTTGACACTCTGATAATAATGTTCCTGAAAGAAATTTTTGAAAAAAAAATAATTTTGAAAAAAAATCAGGAGACAACAACTATCTCTAGCATGAAAAATTAGCCAGCATGGAAAGAGTTATTTAAAGCCACTTTAGCTATCCAAAATGGCAAGGTTTTTTGTTGAGCTTTCTGGCAAGAGAAAGATTTGCTCATTAAAGTTCAAATCTCATTGAAATTTGCTTAATGAGAAAAAAAAATCAAAAAGCAAAATGCAATTAAGGGAAGGATTCTGTTAAAATTGCTCACTGAAAATTCAATACTTCTCATTAGTTTCGGGTGAATGGGATATTTTCTTTCATGGTATTCTGAGACAGAATTATCTCTGATTTGATAAATGTTTAGACAATATTTTGGTCACAATGAATTAATATGACAAAATTAGCTCTTAAAGCAACAATTATGTCTGCATCAGCCAACAAATTTTGTAGTATCTTTCTTGATTTTCAGGGAAAATAATGCTTGACATTTCATCATTTTCATGTGAATCATCTGCCAGCAGATCATTAATACAAAAATTGAGCCGCAGCATGAGATTTCCAACAATTTGACATTTTGACAAGTGTAGTCTAGGACGAGCCTCTGCAGCCCCTTTAAAAGCTTAGAAACACCAAATGGTGTTCAGTCAGTAGCTTGACAATCATAGAATACTAAAGCGGCTAGCAAAGGCTCTGATCAGACTGCGTGTATGCGCAGGCTGATGTGAGGCTTTGCTAGTGGCACATACCACATTGTTGGAAATCTCATGCACTGACTCAAATCTTATTTGTTTTAAAGCGGGGATAAAAATTTGCTACAAATCTATGCTGTTGTTTTAGGGGTAAAGTGACATTGGTTCCACACTTAGGTTTTACTGATCTTACAGTGCCCATGCAAGTTTCTTTTTGTATTTTGAAGACATTTTTGTTGTTTTTCAGATTGAATTTGTAACAAAGCAGCCAGGAAAAATTCAAGAGGTTGCAAAGTAAGTTGTTATTTTAAAATTTTCCTAGTTCACGTTTATCTTGACTTTGAATACTTTTGAAAATATTATGGAAAATGGAGCATTTGGTCCAATGGAGCAAATGCTCCATTTTCCATGATATTTTCAAATACATAGTATTTCAAAAGGGTCAAAAGGAGTAAAGGGTTAACTCTTTGCCTGCCAGCGGCAACTTTTGCCGTCTGCTGATAATCTTTGCAAACAGTATCCAAACCATTTGACACTCTGATAGTATTCCCGAAATAATTTTTTGAAAAGGTTAATTTTGAAAAAGTCAGCAGACGACAAAAAAATTGTTAAAAGTTGCCCAGCATGCAATGCGTTAATAAGATCCTTGTAACAGAAGAGTATACAGAGCTGAACATACTTGTTTTGATTCTTAACCTTCTAGTCAATAATTTTTTAGTCATGTCGGGACAAGTCATCCTGGGTTGAACCAATACTAAGCAGGGGATAATGTGTCTTGCTCAAGGACAGAAGGCAGTGCCTCCAGTGAGGCTCGAACCCGCAACCAGTGGATCTTGAGCCAAGTATTCTACCACTGAGCCATCATGCTCCTCAGAGCCGCGCATGTAAATACAGTAAAACCTGTCTACGGTTTAATGGCAAATGGTAGCTTAATGAAGGTCAATAGTATTGCAGAATGCTCCCTTGGAGCATTCTGCAAAACTTTGACCTGCATTAAGCGATAATTGGTCTTGAAAACCAATTTTTGGTCATTTTTTTGAGTGGCAGCTTAAGACAGGTTTAACTGTATTTCTTATGGTTTGCAGGGTTAAAATGGAAGGCCAGGAAACGAAGGCATTAACCATCAAGGCCAATGCTGTTGAAGGAGCCATTCAGATCCTCTCCATGGAAACTGAAGAGCAGTTAGACTGTGTCCAGTTTGGAAACTCCTACTATGGCTGTGATAAGACAGAATGTGCTGTTCTTTTCAACAATGGGCCAGAACCAGTCAGCTTTGTAGCTGTTCTAGATGAGGATGCAGTGGCACAAGAAATGGTGAGTTTTATGCCAATTATTAACTAGTAACTCAGGGGTGTGGAAATAGTAAAATTTTCTACTTGTCCAGGTGCAAGTAAATGGCCATAATGTACTTATCCAAAGGAAATTTTACTTGTCCGATAATACAGATAAGCTTATACCCAGCTGTGCTTAAACAATTTACACTTTCGAAAACAGTATGAAACCATGCAGATATCAGCTCTCTTGTAAACAGGGTAGATCCAGATCAGCTGGCTTCTAAAAGGTCAGGATACACACTGTTTTCAATGCAACATGTGAACTCATAATAATTAATCAAAATATGAAACACAAAATTTTAGCAACTTTATACAAATTTTGCACATGTCCAAGGACAAGTAAATTGAAATTTTCAACTTGTCATGAGTGAAATGGGACCAGGTCGGACAAGTCGGGCATGGTATTTCCACAGTAACTTGTATTGCAATAGGAAGATATCTATAGAATTTATTTCACTGTTTAAAATTCTACCACAAGAAAGTTAGACAAGAGCTAATGAAAAATAATCAACAATGCTTATTAGATGCCCCACCACACCCCTGTCGTGAGCTGGCAAAAGTTAAGTTTTCCTTCTAACTATGGTTTGGGCCCTGCCACCGAATGTTGGCGGAGCTCTATAGTATTCGTCTTGTCCATCTGTCTGTTGGTTCGTCCGCTTTTACGGACGCTATAAGTTCATAAGTCATTTGTCACCAAATTTCTTCCAAATTACATATACATTACTTTTATCAATCTCTCACCCAGGCCTCGAAATATCTAAAAATAGGCACTTGCCCTGCATCACAAAATTTATTAGCATATTTGGTAAAAATGTAATTTCCACAAGATATATCAAAATTTTCACTTGCCCTGCAGCCTGAGGCACTCGTAAATACGAGCGGACGAGTGCTATTTTCGAGCCCTGCTCACCCAAGTTGGAAAATGGGTTTTGTCCAATGAATGTTTTAAAGATGGCTGCCAAAATGGCTGCAGCCTGTCCATTTGTACTTGAGCAATAAAATTTGTCACCCGATTTCTTCCAAATTTCATATATGCATTACTTTCATCATTCTCTCCCCAAAGTTTCAAGATGGGCACAATTACCAACTTTCACTGCAATGCCACATTGGACACTTACTTAAATCTGAACAGATTTTATTTCCATTTACATACATTGTGCATGATTTACATCAATCAATCTCAATCAATTACTTCAATGTGTATTAATGTCCCTTTTCGCTGAAAGGCATTATGCAGAGCCATTTGTGAGGGTCTGACAGCTCTAGGTATGTTCATTTTTATTCATTTCAGGGTATTGACCTGACCAAGAGCACTCTGATGGCCTTAGCTGATCAGGGAAATGGTGGTAAAATTCAAGGGGAGACCAACCCGCTTACCTCCCTTGTTACAGCCATACCAAATCAAGGCATGCTGCAGCCATATGAAAAGATTCCAATTTTCTTCAGGTTTAGTCCAAGGTAAGTCATAGATTTTCACATGTGAATACTGTAAGCCTGTGACTTATCTAGTGATCTTTTACAAAATTATATGTTATTAACCCTTTCCCTGCCAGTCACGACTTTTGTCATCTGCTCTCTCATCTGCTTAATTTCTCAATTAGCCTATATTGCAAACAAGGGAGCAGTCTGGTTAGGGTTCATAGTGTTTGCTTTCATGATAAAATGAGCCGTGACATTTGATTTCCAACAATGTGGTATTTTGACAAGTGTAGACTCAGATGAGCCTGTGTATCCTCCTTTTAAGCTTAGAAACTCCAAATGACGTTCAGTCAGTAGCTTAACGCTCATAGAATATTCAAGTGACTAGCAAAGGCTCTGATCAGACTGCGCATATGCGCAGGCTGATCTGAGGCTTTACTGGTCACAAATACCACATTGTTGGAAATTTCATGTCGCGGCTCGAATGCATTTGAATATATGCAGCAGAGACATAAAAAGCAGACATAAAAAGCTGACAACATTTTCAGGACAAAAAATATCGACAGGTTCAGGGTTAGTATTATACTGGAGTAACCTGAAAATAATCATTCAATTTTCATAATCTCAACTTTGTCTGTCACCAAAATCTCTTTAAGAAATAAATTGCTTCCTCACTCCTCAGCCAATTAAAGCATTTATTACGGTGTACAATTTATTTTATAACCAATGGAAATGGAAGAAATAAAGTTAACTTTGATGATTATATAATTTTAACTTAAAACATAGGGAGCGCAGTGGCTCAGTAGTAGAGTGCTTTACTCGAGACCGAGGGGCCACAGGTTCGAGCCTCACCGGCGTCACTGCGTTGTGTTCTTGAGCAAGACAAATTAATCCTAGCTTAGTACTGGTTCAACCCAGGAAGACCCGTCACTGAATAACTGAAAGATTGTTGGTGGGACGTAAAGAATCAAATCAAACAAATAACTTTAAACATAATACTCACAAAATGGCCAAAAGTTTTACAATTATGAGTGCATTATGGTTTTAATTATTTATCTCCAGTTAAGCAAAATTTTGCAGCCTAAAATTATGCTTCTTTCCGATTCCAGTTTAAACATGTGCTTTGGGTGCTCAAAAGAACCGTCTCAATGAGACGGTTCTTTTAAGTGCCCACAACATATGTTTTTGCTGAGAAATAAAAAAAAACTGTTTTCAATAACAAATTCTTATCTTGAGGCCTGTATATTTTTCTCTACAGATGGAATGCATCAAAGAAGGGCTTCAAGGGTAAAATTGCTCCACCACCCAGAAAGGATTTTGCTATGTTTATGAAGATACAGATAATTGGCTCTAGTGAAGGATTTCTTGGAGACTCTAAAGGTATACTCATCAAATTGATCTGTATGATTCATCCAAAAAGTTGAAGCAGCTAGTCTTTTAAAAGTACTTTATTTGACTATAATCATCATTGGTCCAAATAAGCCATCATAATGTTGATTATATTTTGTGATATCCTTTTAATTTTCCCACTGGGACATTTGCTGTATGAGTGGTCAAAAAAACTATCTCAGTCACTCAACTAGAGTGTTTACAGCCAAACTTTAATGGTTCAAAATTCTCTGTATATGATTCTGATATCAAAAAAGTTAAAGCAGTCTTTGAAAAATCTTAAGGATTTTTATTTGATTAAAATTATCGTTGGTCTAGATAAGCCAGTTCATGTATATTTGATTTTATTTTGTGATATCTATTTTATATTCCCATGGTGATATTTGCTGTATAAGTGGTCAAAATTTTATCTCGGTCAACCAAAGTGTATACAGCCAAACTACAGTAAAACCTGTCTTAAGGGGCCACTCAAAAAGAAGACCAAAAATTGGTTTTAAAGACCGATGATTGATTAATGCAGGTCAAAAGTATTGCAGAATGCTCCAAAAGAGCATTCTGCAATACTTTCTACCTTCATTTAGCTACCATGTGTCATTAAGATCTTTATTTTGTCTATTTTTGAGTGACTGCTTAAGACAGGTTTTTTCTGTAATGGCTCAAACCCTCTTTGGACCATGAAAATCTGTACGGGTAGTTTGAGCAAATGATAGTTAATTATAGCACTAGATCTGGAAGCATAATGATTTGGTCTTCCATAAAACACATGTAAAGGTGTTTTTTTTGTAATCATTGGAATTGTTGAGATGATTCTAATGCATGCACACACATACCTTTTGAAAAAAACAAATACAGTAAAACCTGTCTTAAGTGGCCACTCAAAAATAGACAAAACAAAGACTAAAAGACAAATGGTAGCTTAATGAAGGTTGAAAGTATTGCAGAATGCTCTCATTCTGCAATACTTTTGCCCTGCATTAAGCGATAATTGGTCTTGAAAATCATTTTTTGGTCTTTTTGAGTGGCGGTTTTATACATGTTTTACTGTAGGTATTTTCCAGTGAGTGTGTATATGCAAGCAATTTAATAATTTCATGCATAACTTTTATCACATGATATTGCATCTGGGAGTGATATAATGCCATGCAATAAATTTTGATAAACTACTAGTATTTTACAGATAAACCACTAGTGGTTTACAGATTTAGTAATGTTACATAATGAGGCAAATGACCTTCATTACAATGGCGCAAAATGATAGCAAATCTTGACATTTCACACCAAACATGTGCTTTTCAAGTAATTTTAAATCTTCTGAGATAATTAGAATCAAAAAATCCTGCTCAGGACTGTATTATTGAATTTATTAAATTTGTTGAGAAAGAGAGATAAAATGCTCAGTAAGCCTCACATTTTATCTCTTTTCCTCAACTCATTTAATAATTTCAATAAAACATAAGCACTCATGTAAGATCCTCTATGGATTGCAGAAATTGAACAATAACTTTTTCTATTTTTTACAGATGACACATTTGTGGAGCTAGCCTTGACAGGTACTGCTCTGCCAGTCCTACTCACTATGGCGCCGGCAACAAAGTTTGACTTTGGGGAGGTTCCTGTTGGAGAGCATGCAGACGTGTTATGTACGATCAAGAACAACTCGGACTTGCTGCCCGTCACATTCCAGTTCAGGAGGATAGCCCACTTCATCGCTCACCCACCAAATGGGAAAATAGCTCCTGCAGACTCACAGGATGTTATCTTTTCTTTTGCACCTAACCAAGCAGGTAATAGTTCTTGACTTACTTTTGATTTTTAAGTGGATGCTAAGGCACTTGAGCACAGTGGCTCAGTGGTAGAGTGCTTGACTCGAGACCGAAGGACCATGGGTTCGAGCCTCACCGGCGTCACTGCGTTGTGTCCTTGAGCAAGAACATAAATCCTAGCTTAGTACTGTTTCAACCCAGGAAGACCCGTCGCAACGTAACTGAAAGATTGTTGACTGGGACACAAAGAATCAAATCAAACAAAATCATGCACTATCCAATCTACATACCCCAACAGGCCCCCAGATAAATGTGCGTACCTGAAAATTATTTTTTTTATTTCTCAACCAAAACATATGTTGTGGGTACTCAAAAGAACCGTCTCAATGAGACGGTTCTTTTGAGCACCCAAAACATATGTTTTGATTGCTGGGTAAGAAAATAATTGCAATTTTACACTGAAAATTTTTGCTTATCTGGACCTATGTACCCAGCAACACAATACCTCATCTAATTAACCCTTTGTATACTAGTGACTCCTAAATGCCTACTCTGGCAAACTTTACAATTCACATGTGAAAATATACATTTTAGTAATTTACCGATATTTCACTGCTTTGTATATAATAAATAAAGATATTTAGCCTCATAAGGCCAATAAAAAAATATGTGTGGTTCAGGTTACATCTTGAAAAAAAATAGGGTAGGTAGGTAGGCAACTTTTTTTTTTTTTTAGAAAACTTTTTTTTTCTTGGAGTGTATAGATCTGTTTTGAAATGTATTTAATAAGTCAAAGCTGCTATAAAAGAGTCCCTCTATTTCCAATACTAAAGACTGAATGCATAGAAATTTAGTTTTTCATTCAGATGATCATTTTGAGACATTTTTTCTGATATTTTTTTCAACTTCAAATTTTGGAGAAAAAAAGTTTAGGGCAGGGGGTAAAAAATTAGGGACGGTCGGGTAACCTGAACCACACCTATTATTTTATTTGGCCTAAGGATAAAGAATGAAATGTCTAACTTCTGTTATTGATATTCTAGGTACTTTCAAGCCCCAGCAGATGATTGATGTGATTGGTTATGTAGCTGATAACAAGAACCCCACTCTAGCCCATCTACAGATCATACATACCATGCCTATACATTTTATTGGTAAAAGTGATCCGATAACCAAACATAGACAGCCAAGGTTTAATCCAGGTAAGCTGAGTATGTCACAAACCCCACTCTAGCCCATCTACAGATCATACATATCATGCCTAAGGTAAATGTGATCCGATAACCAAACATAGACAGGCAAGGTTTAATCCAGGTAAGCATTACGTGATTGGTCATACATTGCATATACCTGACACAAAGCCCACTCTAGCCCATCTACAGATCATACAAACCATGCCTATACATTTTATTGGTAAAGTGATCCGATAACCAAACATAGATTGTCAAGGTAACTAGTTGAAATGGCTTAAACCTAAGTTGTCATATTAGAGTCAATCTGTCCAAATCTGATATAATTTTTGTTTGTTTGTTTGATTTGATTCTTTATGTCCCATCAACAATCTTTCAGTTATAAAGGGACTTGTCTTCCTGGGTTGAACCAGTACTAAGCTAGGATTAATGTTCTTGCTCAAGGACACAACACAGTGACGCCGATGAAGATTGAACCCATGGCCCCTAGGTCTCGAGTCAAGCACTGAGCCACTGTGCTCCCTCAGATATAATTTGAATAGGGGTAAAGTGTTTTCATTTTTTTGTATGGATTTCGGCTTTTTCATAGAAATACAGCTCTCATCCCTGGCCTGCACAGCCTGATCAGTGCCTTTGTTGTTTACTTTCTGGAAAGTATAGCTAACCTTGCTACATGCAAAATTTTAATATTCTAGCCGGTCCCTGTAGCTGAGCAGCCTGCATTGAGCCTTACTTTGTGGCAAATTCTAAAGACAGGTTTTCTCGCAATTAGGGTCATGCAGTAAATGTTCTAAATTTCGAACGTTTTTCTCTTTCTATTCTCAAATAAAATGTTGGAATTTACAAAATGCTTGCCAGAACAACAAACAGATTGGAGCCTGATCAGACTGCTTCTTCGGAAGCTGTCTGATCTGGGTCTGCACTGTTTGTCTATGCCTTTTTGGCACAGTGCTGGGCAACTAGTGTTTGAAATTTTAGAACATTTATCGCAAGGCCATATATTCACATTGTTTTCGCATCAATACTCTCAGTGCTTTGATTTTTTCTTGGCAGGACTTACACCATATATCAGTAATGAAGTGGGGATGTTTGTGGATACCACATTTTCTACTCTGAATAATGAACCACGAAATGCTGTTGCCGGCGGAAACAAGACAAACCTGCACAGGTTTAAATCTTCCAAGTCGGAGGACGATATGAATATGAAAGTTGCCTTTCCCAATGACAGAGCTCAGAGTGTAAGGCCCAGTGATAGACAAGACCAGTACAAGTAAGTAAGAATTATCCCTTAATGCACGAATCGCAACAAAAGTCGCCTGCTTTTCTCATCTGCTGAAATGTTTAAGATGCCTCTATGGCAAACAGTGTGGACCCAGATCAGACTGCTCCTATAGGAGCAGTCTGTTCTGGGTCCATGCTGTTTGCTTCTATACTTAATTTGTCAGTAATGCTAGGCAATTATTTGCAGCAGACGACTTCAGCAGATGACATTTTCAAATGCATTTTTTTTCTTGGCACTTTTTAAAAGGGTTAAGGGCTTGAAAATGGCTGCATGGCAAATGAAACGTTTAATGTTTTCCAATGTAAAATAATTGCTTTTTATTGGGGGGGTTGGGGGTGAAAAAAGAAAAGGGCTATAGTTAGCTTTACGTAATTGGTAACATAATTATGAAACAGACTATAGTATAGTAGTCTTGTTGTCTGCTGTTAACATCTAGTTATTCAAGTTTAGTTGCATTCGTAATAAGTTTGTAAGACAGTCTGAAGTATAAGCCAATGAGAATACAGTTTTCAATGAGAGTGCAGTTTTCTAGCAGATGTGCTCAGAATTACAATTTAAGATAGGTCTTGATTAATCTAGGTTAAGTCTGATTAAAGACAGCTAGCCACTGAAAAAATCGCTATGTTCTTCTGTCAGTAGAATTTGTACAGAATTTGATGTGAGAAAGATAAGCAAAACAGTGAGCGTAAAGTTTTGATTGTTTTCTTATCTGTTAGTCTAAACATATGTTTTTGATGTAAGAAAAACCTCTTATTGAGACAGTTATTTTGAGCACCCACACCATCTATATTTTGTTGAAAAGTAAGAAATTAACTTTTAATTATTCCTATTTTATCTTGAGGCATGAGATATACAGTGCTCCAGCATTGAGATTTCCAGGAATTTTTTCTCAAAGTTTCTTTTTATAATGGTGTCTAAATGATAAATGATACACATAAAGTGTAGGTCATCCATATATATTTTTCTGTTCACTATCAAAACATGAACATGTCACTTAATGCAAAATGATCTTTTTTATGTGTTTTTACAGTGATTATGGGTATGCATATTTTTACTCAATGAAATGTTATACATGTAGTATGGCTTGTAGCAATACATTTGGTAATTTTATAGCTTTATATATATCTTTGCATGTTATTATGATAATTAACCCTGTAAACCTTGGTTGTGATGAGGAGAACTGTTTCACATCCGTTTATCTTTCATGGTGTAGTGGATAAACCGCTCACCTTGTAAACCAGGGGGCACTAGTTCGATTCCCGGCTTCTCCAGCCTGTCAGATGAGGCTTTAAGCTGGGTTCCCATCAACATATGACCTTAGCTGTTGGTGGGATGTTAAACGTTTAAGTTATCAGTCAGAATGCGATGATAAATTATATTCTGAGAAGCAACTCATATTTAGTTATTATGGTACAGTGCAGTCCCTTTGTAACATACCTCGTTATAACACGGATTTAAAAATAATTAACACAGTCATGTCCCAAATTGTGTTACCATGGCATTTTACAGAGGAATAATAGGAAAATGACCATGAAATGGTCATTTTCCTATACTTACTTTGTAAAATTGTCACTTTATAACATATGATTCACTTATAACAAGGTGTATTCCTATGGACCTCAAATATAGTGTTATAAATCAACTGCACTGTAAAATGTTTTAGTCAAACCCAAAACTGTTGTCAGAACAGCTAAAACTACTATATTGTCAGTAGGTGTTATTAAACCCCTATACATATCACAATAACTTAAGACTAAAATAATAAAAAATGTGTGTTTCAGTTTACCTGACTGCGCCTAATTTTTTCCCGCGACCCTAAATTTTTAAGCACTTATAGGGGATTTCCCAGTTTTGCCATATTGTTTCCCCATCTTCCCTATATAGATTAAAAAACTTTTTACAGAATGAAAATGTTTTCCTATTTACTGTCTCTCTTTTAAAATTTCATGTAGCCTGTAACACATATATTTTTTTCTTTGTCCTTATAAGTTGAATAATTCATTAACCCATAAAGGACCAATTCTGACTGCAGCAGATGACAAATGTGGACATATATTTCTGTTTTTTTTTTTTTTTTTTTGGTTTAAAATTAAAGTTTGACATTTTATGCAAATGCAGCAGATGATTAACATGAAATATCAAGCTATATGTTTTTCTTAAGAAACAATAAAATTTGAAAATGTCGTCTGCTGCAAAATATATATGGAACATCCTGTGTTAAAAGTGTAGCTGCAATGTTTATGTCATTTTTTCTGTTGTCACTAGTTTTCGTGACTTCGTTTGGCCTGACGTGGTGAAAATATCTCAGGTTCGGTGTCCATGTTGTTTGGTAACACTACTGGGTAAATACGAGGAAACGACTCCAGCTATTGTGCCAATGTCGAGTCATGGGTATGAGAACTACACTCAGTGGTGGTTGTCTTCTGTAGTGGGCAGTTACATGTATTTCAGATACTTCTTCATGTTTGTCAAAAATTGAAGCAGGGGACAAATATTCCACTCGTCCGCTCGTAATTACGAGTGTAATCTAGAAAGGACGAGTAATTCTTTCCAAAGCACTCGTCCTGTAGGACGAGTGCTTTGGGAAGAATTACTCGTGGAAGTCATTTTTCATATAACACTCTTATGTTCTTTATTGCATTCTTTATTATGTTCTTTAAAGGACAAGTGCATGTGTTTGCAGGACAAGTGAAAATTGTAAGTCACTCGTCCTGCAGGGCAAGTGCAATATTGAAATATTATTGCCCCCTTTGAAGGATAAACAGGACTTGACAAGCAGTGTAGATTCTTATCTAATCACACATTGAGAATAATTTGAAGTTGAATCTACACTGTTTGTCATTCATGAAGTTTGCTGAGTCTTGTTTAGAGTTAAATCTTTATCTACTAGTGGAGACTTTTGTTGTCTGCTGATAGATTTTGCAAACAGGTCAGGCCAGACAAAATGTCTAGTCTGATCTTAATCCAAACTGTTGACACTCTGACTAATTCTGAAAGAAATTTGTGTGATTTTTTTTTTTTAAAAAATCAGCAGTCAGCAAAAAAAGGATGCAAAATTACCCATTACGCAATATTAGTGGTAATCACTCATTGTGTGACATAGCCCTATGTAAAAAAAATATTTTTCCTATTTCTTCATCAGAGCATAAGTTGTCGGTACTACTTAGATTGTATCAAAATTTTCATAGAAAAATATGGAAAAAAATCCCCATTTTTGTGGGGCTGACAAAAGTGTCTTATTGAGGACTATGTTTGTACTCAGTCTGCCAGAGTGCCAAAACTAAATGCATATTACATATACCGTAATAGTTTCTTTTTTTTCTTTTTTTTTAATTCCTTTAACACATTTGCGCTCAGAAAAGCCAAAACTGCATTGCGTTTTTGTCTGTCTGAGTGTTATAGGGCTAATGTCAGAATAGGTTGAATTGGCTCATTTAGAGACAATTGACTATGTACATCCAATATCCCGCTCTGTTTTTCTATACATGAAAATAATTTTTAGAGTTTTAATGCATTTGATTTTAGCAGTATTCATCATAAACAGATGCAGGTCTTTGATTGTACTGAGAATATGAAAGGGTCTAGGGAACACTTCATTGCCTTTTTGTCTTTGCTTATTATATTTAGTAATGAGGACTTAGTAAGAAATAGTGTATACCACATGCATGCAAGCATGCACACATGCATAAACACGAAGGGTAGAATATTTTATTTTTAATTTTTCATTGCATTTGCATGGATTTTTTAAACTGAAATTTGAGGCCAAGTATCATTATCATTGCAGCTGAAATTAAATGTCCACCATTTGCACAATAGAAAGATGATATTAATGCACACTTCGATGCACTATTAGCACACTAATTGTTCATGTAACTATGCTTATATTTCCTTGCCTCGTGAGCTGGCTCATTTTAAGTTTTGGCCTTAAATTATGATTAATGATTACATACTCAGAATATTTACATTGTACAAACCATATTTACCGTATTTATTTGGACAGATGAGCCTTAGCAAATAGTGTAAAGCCAGATCAGACAGCTCCTTAAGGATAATTCTAATCAGGGTATACACTATTTAACATTCTATCATTACACAAATTTTTGCACATCTCACCAGATTGTTAACGAAGACTGGTTTGAATTTTTCGATAAGTATTGTCTTGAGATAAGGTTCCAAATATTTAGGATAAATATGATAAGAGCATGGCTTCATGTATCTCAGCATGTTTTCATTTATACATGTAGTAGCGTTTTATTTGGAGTCAGTCACTGATCACTGTTTTCAGATTTTAAAAAGTTAAATGGGACCAGCACACAAGATTTCGGTACTTATTGCATATCTGACTAGCAAAGGCTCTGGCGAGTCTGCATATCTACTCAATCTAGTTTGAGTCTTTGCTGCTCACATGTACTAGATGGGAGCGCAGTGGCTCAGTGGTAGAGTGCTTGACTCGAGACCGAAGGGCCGCGGGTTTGAGCCTCACCAGCGTCACTGTGTTGTGATCCTTGAGCAAGACACATTTATCCTAGCTTAGTACTGGTTCAACCCAGGAAGACCCGTCCCTGTTTAACTGAAAGATTGTTGATGGGACGTAAAAAATCAAATCAAACAAACAAACGTGTACTAGAATAAGAATATGAAGGCTCTAATAAAAAGTAAGGTATTAGCCTCATAAAGTAGCTGCACAAACATGTTTAAAGACTGGTTACATGCACATTGAATACATATCTTTTTGTCATGAGCTGGTTCATATTAGGTCAGACTGGTTTGATATATTTAACCCATAAAGCACCACATAGAATCTGCAGCAAACAGCATTCAAATTTTGTCATTTTTTCTTAAAAACAAAACAAAAACAAATAAAGCTTGATATTCCATGTGAATCTTTCACATGAAATTTAAGCCTTATTTCTCTAAAAATCAAGATAGATATCATATCACAAACTCTGGTCATCTGCTAAAGTCGTAATTAACGCATTATTGGTTAATAACTACTATGTACTTGGGTCTCAAATAGTTAGCTTCTGAGTGAGAATGTCACCTACCTATCACAGATGATACTCTGACTTTATTTCATATCTATTGTACTTGGAATGTGAAAAGAGTTTGTAGATTTAGTTGCTTTCAGACTGTAGGTCAGCAATGCAGTAGCTTCATTTTGTTGCAGGAACACAGTATGTGTATCACATGGCTTTGGTATATTTTCCAACACATAGTTATACTCTCTGCTGTGCACGTTTCAACAGTTGTACACATACATGTATTTTGTATATAGATATTTCAGCCAGTAAATGAGATTTTGGTACTTATCGCATATGAGGGTCTGGATGGGGTATAATGATTAGTGAATAATGGCCCCTTTTTTATAATGAATAGTGAATAATGAGCCAAAAAAATAATGAATAGTGAATAATGAGGGCTTAAAAATTAATGAATAATCCTATTTTTTTTTAATGAATTGAAGAAAATTAATGAATTGTGAATAATCAGATTTCTTTGCCACCTTTCTTACTTTAAATGAATAATTGGTCTTATTTTAATGAATAACCCAAAATTTTAATGAGATGAATAATGGGCTAAATTTTTTAATGAATAGTGAATACCAGACCCCCCCCATCTAGCCCCTCATATATGGACAAATGTCTCCTTTAAATGCCTTTGCTGATGTATCCAGCAGGGCTAGATATCTAAATTTTGGTCAGAGGCTTCATCTACATCTAAACTTTGTGTTTACCAGCAGCAAAGGCTGTGGTGAGTGTAAACATTCATGCAGACTCACTTGAGCATTCGTCACTTGACAATGCGGTAAGTACCAAAATTTTATGTGCTGGCATTCAATTTATATATGAATGAGCTATAAAGGTCATAGCACAGTGGTTTGGTAATCTCACTTCTATGGGCTGCAGTATTGGGGTTGGGAGTGTGATCCTGGGTCCAGCAACACGCTCTTCAAGAGGTTATTCTCTCCCTATCTCTGATTTTAGAACGGCAGTAGACAGTTATCTGATGAAAGTATTTTAAATACACTAAGAACTGGTTATAACTGCTGATGTGCCTGCTCACTGCCCAGGAACAGTGTGATATGTTAATTGACTGAAAAGTGTTTTGGAACATCGAACTATAAAGTCCTATTTCAGTTTCTCTCCAGTTGAGCATTCATGATAAAGCATGCACTTAGAGAGTTCCAATGTCACTGAACCTTCTAGTTTATGCTCATTCGATAGTCAACGTTGGTCAGATGAGATTTTTGAGTTTAGGCATGTGCTGACATGTCCCATAACACATGACATAATGAGTTTGCATTCAAAATTTTAAGAAATGTCTCGCTGTTGAAGGAACAAGGAACAAAGGGTGGAAGCCTGTAAGACTGTTTCAAAACCCAAACTGTTGGTCAAATTTTTTTTTCTTTTAGCTGCTTTTAGGCTTTTTTTTTTGCCCATGGGTAAGTGCATTTATTTTGATTTTGTTCCGATTGTCCATCAGCATCATAGTCACGAGAAAACCTGATTTTGTTGTAATGCAGACCATTCTGAATTATTTGCCTTCTGAAAAGTATAACAGCTACACTTGCTATGTCCAAACTTTCATTATTCTAGCTAGTCTCTGTAACTGAGCAGGCTGCCAAAGAGGCCCATTTGAGGTGGGGAAGTAGGCATGTTTGAAATTTCTTTATTCTGTTGTGTAATGTTAGTAATGTTAATCTTTTAAGTCATTTTAAATCTAAAAATCCAATAAATTGATATTTTAAAAATTCTCTGGATGAATGTAAATTTGAAAAAAAATCAACTTTACGGTGATTGTTCTAAAATTTCGAACTCTCTTTGTCTGGCAAAAAGGCTTAGACAAACAGGATAGACCCAGATTAGACTGCTTCTTCAGAAGCAGTCTGATCAGGGTCCTCCTGGTTAGCTATTCCAACAAGCATTTTGTGAATTCAAGTCCTGATAACCAACATTTTATTTGAGAACAGAAAGAGAAAAGTGTTCAAAATTTTAGATCATTTACCGTTTTAAATGTTATGACAATATTTTGTGCAATGTTTTTTTTTAATACATTAAGTAACTATTATTTGTAAGTATGATAAAATCAAAATATTTAGAGTAAATACACTGATATTGGCCTTCTTTTTCTCAATTTAGAAGTGACCTTTATTGTTTATAAGCATGTACATGTACTTTTTCCCCTTTTTTTCTTTAGAACTATATTCACAAGAACCAACAGGCATACCTACGTAGACCCTGACTATGCCTATGTAGATGATGATGATGTGAACAGATTCAGACACAGGGATAGTTATGTCCAACTGCTGAGAGAGATGAAAGAAAACAGGCTGAATAAGAAGAGGGCTAGGTATATCAATATTTAATCCTTAAAGATAAACAGCTGCTGAAAATGGACTAAATTTTCATGCATTTAAAGCAATCTAATTATTCAAACATGTCACCTCATTTGTAAAAGTGCATCTGGATTTCCACTGCTACAATATCAAGATTTATCATATACCTATAAATGGTACGACTTTAGAACTGTCAGTTTTCTGGCCATCTACTACAGAAAGCCCGATCAATGAACTTAGGTTTTCTGAATCCATATCACTATCCTTTAAAATGAGGCTAACGTCAGTTACCTGCTTTTGCGGCGACGTTACGTAAAGTCAATTTCAAGTATGGAACCAGAGACGTAAAACATGATGATGTAGCATCATATTATATGACGTGAATATGACCTGACAAAGAGTATTGGCAAACGTTCCCGCAATTTTTCTGGATTAAAGACCAAAACAATTTATAAAATCAAAACAATGTCAGAAAAAGGTATATAATAAGCATAATTTATAAAAGTAACTTGATCTGGCGCACAGTATAACGTCTCTTGGATGAGGCCATACCATTGGATCACCCTCGAGGCTGAAATTGCGTCTCTGGTGATCCGATGGTGAAGTATAAGCTGACTTCTTGATGGAGCTTTCACATTCTCTTTTGTCCTTGAAAAAAATGTTTGTACACAGTCTGACAGTGTATCATGTCTCTTATATTTCCTTGCAGAGAATTCAAGGCCACCAATACGACGGCAGATATTGGCATCAAACCTGCTGCTGGCATAATGCCAAGAAAACTGACTCTTGAAGAAATCAAACCAGATCCTAGAAGTGAGTTTGCTGAGTACCTAGCCCTTTCCTTCATGAATATTCATGCTAAGCTCCACCCACTATGAATTATTATATTTTTGTTGAGTTGAGTACTTGACCCTTTTTCCATCATTCAAGACAAATGTCTTCTGCTTTCTCATCTGCTGGTATACTTTGGTAGCATACATTGTAAACAGTATGGACACAGATCAGACTACTCCTAAAGAGCAGTCTGATCAGGGTTCATACTGTTTACTGCCATGAAAAATGTAGTCTCGAGTACATTTGAATATATGCTGTCGAGCCATGATAAATGTAGTCTTGAGTGCATTTGAATATACAGCAGATGTTATAAGCAGACAACATTTTTAGAACAAAAAATATCAGCAGGATAAGGGTAACACATTAGAATGCAGAATGCTTATATTCTTGAGATGAGTTCTAAATTTATTATAGAAATGAGCTTCATTATCTTAGAGTAAAGAGTTCTGAAGTTTTTGATCTGTTCCTTTTTATTTTTTCAACTAAGATTTTGGTTGTGAAATCATTTATTTACAAACTATTTTTCAGAACAGGAAACAGTTCAGACCCAGATCATACTAATTCTGTTTGTGTATGTCGGGTTAGAAGTGTAGGAACTCCAAAACATTTCATATCATATTTATTTTCCCTTTTTCGTTTATTTTCAGCTCCCACTCCACCAAATGCTGACTACAAACTGTTAAGCAGTAAAAACTTATCTGATGCTCAGATGGCTGTAACTACAAAAGCGGTATGTACTCCGAAAACGTTGTAATCTGAAAACTCGTAGAATGTTCACACAGACTTGAAAAGTACTTGAAAATGGAGGACTTTTCTTAAAAGTCCTTGAAAATGAAATATGCCTTAAAAAGTGCTGGAAAACCACTCAGGCCATGAAAAGTACTTGAATTTCTCTATTTTCTGTAACACTCAGCCCTTTTGATGAAGACCGAAATCTGAATAAAATTGTTAACAGAATAATCAATTTTATATTGAGCTTTAGCTCATTTGTCTAGTATTGAAAAGTTGAATTATGGAGTGATAATTTGCTTTTTTGTCATTATTTAATTTTTTTTGAAAAACTGCAGGAATGTCCCATCAGAAATGCTTGAAATGTCCTTGAATTTGACATAGCGTTGACTGTATAGATCCTGTTATGTGATCCTAGTAAGCATGTATTTAGAGAACTTAAAACGTTTGTTTTATAGAGTTCACAACTTGATAATATTGTACTCTAAGTGCTTTAGATGGTTGATAAACTTGTTTTAAAATGGGTTGATAAATATGTATTAGAGGTCTAATAATCTTGTATCAGAGGGTCGATAAGCATGTTTAGAGGGGTTGACAAGTAAATGACAACATTACATTGAAGGAATCAAATTGGGTTATCTGGTATTAGAGGATTGACTAACTCATAATAGAGAGATTTTATAAGCTTTTTAGAGGGTTGGTAAATATGCATTAGAGAGGTTAACAAGCTTATATCAAAGGGTTGATTTGCTTGTATTAGATGGTTGATGATTTTTCTGTGTTTGTAGGTGAGAGATGGTCTAAATGCTGTACCAACTACAGCTGCTGAAAAGATAGATTGTGGAAGATTTCTGACACCACAAGAACAACATCAAGTCATTATAGGTCTGTATATCTGAAACATAACTGGTCTCTACTGCAAAGTCACGATCAGATCGAAGCATGTCTGATGACAGGTCCAGGGCTTGTGTGGGTTCAAACCCATGCCCAGTAGCATAACTTTTGTTGACATTGATTGGGAAATATTATCTGTTGCCAATCCCATCTGCTGCTGGTTTGCAGGTCATTTGGTAGGTATTAACCAGGGCATATGTATAAAGTACTGCTCAACTACATAGGTGGTCTATGTCTGCACTGCAACAATGTACATTTATATTAGCTATCCAACTTGATGCGAATTCTTCCATCTGGTTTGATTCAATGAGTCTGGGATGGTTCATTATACATATCAAGGGTCACAGGATAGAATTTCCAAATTAAGGTACACATGTATTACTTCAATCCCTAAAGATTGTTTTTATCTTGGCAAACTGTGCTGTCTCTGATGAAATGCCATATTTAATCTGGGATTTCATTTATTGCTGTAGTATGCATTTACAGTTCCCAATATAAAAAGAGTTATTATTATCAAATGGGTATTAACCCTTAAAGTGCCAATCACAACAAATGTTGTTTGCTGAAATGTTTTAAGAGCCTCTTTGGACAAACAGTGTTATTCTAATCTGGACCCACAGTGTTTGCCTCTATACTTATATGAGTGAATAATGTCTGCAAATATTAGCAGTGGACAACTTAAGCAGACAACATTTTCTAATGCATTTTTGTTGGTGCATTAATTTATTAAATATAGAAACTTGATGTCTAAGGTAAGCCTAACTGTTATAGCTATAGTGGAAAAATGACAACAAATTACTTGCTTGTGGAAGTTAATATACACTTTGTTATGGATGGCTGTATTCAAACCTTTCTTATGGGGAGACGTATTGTCAAACATAAGGTCTGAACTTCTCGGAAACTTTGTATTACAACTTCAATCACATCTATAAATTGGAAGTGCTCCAGACCAGAGTTTATACTTCAAATTATCATAAATAGTAAGTGAGTATGATCAGGAAATACCACAATCACAAAGGACCTCTGACGGTGGTAATGGGAATCACAGTGTATCGCTGCCTATTATTTTGATAAAAATTAAAGTCGATCAAATGCTTCCATCTTCATATATAAGCTCGCTGTTGGTCTCTATTTTATGATTTTGCATTTGATTTCCTATTTCCCTAAATGTAAGGCTTTATTTTGGGGCTATAATGGTCACTTTTTGTATTATACATATAGGAAATAGAAAAATATTTTTAAAACATCATTCCCCCCCTAGTCCCAACTAATCCTTTTGCACGTAAGTGTGTTCTCATATTTTACATAATATATGTGAAAAGCTAGCTGGGACTCGGGGGGGGGAATGATACCCCACAGCCCAAAATGTGACGTCTGGGCGAGCCCGATCATTAGCATTTGGATTTTTGGTGAGCTCTCTTGAAAATCTTTTTTTCCAGTATAATGAAATAATAAGTACAAGTAAGCTTCCTTTTCACAGCCCATTAGTCATGAAGTATTACAACGTTTTAGCATATTTTTCTTTAGGTTATGAAAATTGTCCTTTTACTAAATTCAGTTGGTAGATTATTTAACACATATACTGTATCTATCCAATACACATAAACTACATGGCCATTGACTAGGTGTACTTTATGCATGGATGAATGGTTATAGTACATTGCTGCATAATATTGCACCAGGTAAATACATTGTCATCAAGGTTGAATAAGGACTACAGTTGCACTTCAAAATATTTCTGAACAAATCCGATAGAAAAAACAACAACAAAAATGAGCATTAAAATGCTCATGATTTTGGACTTTAAAATACTTTAACTGTGATTTGTAATCGAGAATTGATGATATAATACCCTTACACGTGAAAATAATTGATTTCTAAATGTTTTGGTGAAGTCAAATTTTGCAACCCCTACCCCCTTTGGTAGCGTCTCCTGTTTTGTCGTAGGGATCTGCCTGTCTAATCATAACCTTAATTCGTTCCTAATACATCAAGCGTCCTATTCAAAAGAATACCAGCGGTATCTTATGCATAGGGAAAATTTGGGAAGCAGCTGAAAAATAGGCAGATACCCTATCAAAGTGTCAGAGGTCCTTGCAGACAAACCCATGGCACCGCAAGGAAGAGCCGCGCAACAATCATGAGACACCAGGAAGACACACTAAGCAAAGCAACCAGCTCTCTCATCCCCATCAAGATGATTGCAAAACTAGAAGGGACATAAAGTAACGTACAACAAAACATAGAACAATTGCAGAATCCCACAATGGGAGTAACAATTATCAACAAGTCAACAACAACGGAACCACTGCCTTAGAAGGGACAGCAGCCTAAGCCACCGGGGGGCTTAAATGCATTTTACTTGTACCAAATCTTTGCCCTAGATTCTGCTGTTGTTGAAGTACAAAAAATGTTCATCTCGCAAGCAAGCCTAACTATTGCAATGTATCATCATGGAGAAACACTCTAATCAAATTAACACACTATGGTGAAACAAAGAAAAGGGCTCACGACTCACAGATAGTCAGAGCTAAAGAAATCCTCAAGTTGAGCCACGCTGGGTCCAGCTACAGATAAGCATCAGGCACCAACCCAGTGATTAAAGCTTTACGTCAGAACCATCATAGAGTCTGAGGCCTGACCTACCGTCGTGCAATTAAAGAGGAAACCAAAGCTTTAAACTGTGATTGGGTTTAAAACCAGGCATGCAGACTGTTGCATGACTTCCAAGTTATATCCAACCTATATATAATGTTTGATAATCTTTTTGAATTAAATATAAGTTTGAATTAAAGGGAGAGAGTCATTAAATAATATGTATCTCCATTAATCTATGAAATTTTAGCCTAATTTTACCTATGTTTCAGGACCCCCTGTGTTGGATTTTGGTCAAGTGTGTTTGAGGTCAATCACAACCAAGAATCTGAATATTGTCAACAATCTTGACAGACATGTTCTAGTTATTGCAGAGGTAAGTTTTCTACAAAATCCAAATGAAATATATCCTCGAGTGACCCAACTGCACCCCCTAAGCTTGAATGGTGATGCTGGCTGTAAAATAAATGAAGCATGCAAAATTAAATATGCTTACCTTACTAATGCATCTTTTTGGCATTGGACTGCAGATAAATCCCTATTCAGATCCGAAATCCTACTTTGAAAACCATAGCTAATGTAAACAAGGTAAAATTGTCATTTTGGCATGACCTACTTTTGCCCAGTGAGTGACGTCACAATGATCCTGCACTATACCTCAAAAAGCTACTATGTGACTTTCATTCATAAATGTAAACATTGCAGACGACCAGTTTTAGTTTTTCCCAGACTTCAGAATTTTAGTAAATCACTTGAATTATGAAGGGACTTTTTTGGATGTAAGAAAAAGTGTAAACAACAAACATGGCGAATGTAGGGCAGGGGTGAAGGTAGCCTCTCGACAATATGCATGTAATTGAGATAGTCCAGCTTTGGGTATATTCTCCTCCTATTTAATAGATGGCTATATTAGAAGAGTAACACTTGTTTTGGAAAGAGCTATATAGAAACCACTTTATATTCACAAAATCAAGCATTGCTGAGTATATTGGTCTCCCTTTGACAGAATAAATTAGCAAATTACTGAATAAGTATTATAGAAAAAGATTTATTTGGTATTTAAAGTGCCACCTAAAATTGTATATTTCATTGAAACTGTCTCATATCACTTTAACTTTTTTTTTCATATATGACCTAGTGCACAATGTGGAGACTGTATTTAGCTATGAGGGTATGGATGGGGGGGGGGGTTTGGTATTCACTATTCATTAAAAATTTAGCCCATTATTCATCTCATTAAATTTTGTGTTATTCATTAAAATAAGACCAATTATTCATTAACAGTAAAAAAGGTGGCAAAGAAATCTGATTATTCACTATTCATTATTTTTTTCTTCAATTCATTACAAAAATAGGATTATTCATTATTTTTTAGACCCTCAATATTCACTATTTATTATTTTTTTGGCTCATTATTCACTATTCATTATAAAAAAGGGCCATTATTCACTAATCATACCCCATCCAGCCCCTCAGCTATGTTAGCTGCTTATATCACCTTGAAGTCTCAACTGTAATATGTGTAATACAAAACTCATATTTCAGACATAATTTCCACAAACATCTGGCCTGAACTGGATCTAAACTGTTTGACACTCTGATGTTATTCTTGAGAGATTTTTTTTCAAAACAATAATTCTGAAAACATTGCAGACGATAAAAATACCCAGCATGAAAAGAGCTAAATTCAAGACTACTTTTAGAAGCAAGCAGTAAGTACCCTGATGAGTCTGCTGCATGGGAGCAGTCTGTTCTGGATTCATATTGTTTGCAACATAGGCCACAAAGTACAACAGCAGAAAACAAAGCAGATGAAAAGGGTTAATTTTATTGAAAGTACATTTATTTTTGTTTAGATTGACTGTCGTGAGCTAAGGCAGAGCAGTCCTTTATCTCAAGTAGTGCCACCAAAATCCAAAGCCAATCTTCCGATTATCTTTGAATCCAATGTGAAACAGAAATTCCAAAGGTAAGAAAAATAATGATAAGTTGATATACTTATAGTACATATGTTGCCAGGTATGCCTTACCTTGTGGCACTGCGATGCCAAGACGTTGAGTAGAACTAGAGAAGCCACAATTTGGTGCCGTGCCCAGGATCAACATGTGGCTACCCTAGTTCAATTGAAATGTAAGGCTTACCAAACATGTAAAGTCATTCCTTTAATGCACATGCATAGCTGCAGAGTAAAAAAAAAATCATGCTTGATCTGAGGCCTAAAATAATAATAAAAAGATTGCCTGTCAGCTATTTTTCACCCTGCCCCCAAAAATGTATAGACTCTGAATGTAGTCTGCTTATAACCTTTGCAAACAGTTTTGACCCAGATCAGGCCCGACAAAACATCCAACCTGATCTGGATCCAAACTGTTTGGCACTCTGATCGTTTTCCTGAAAGAATTTTCAGAAATAAACGATTTGAATAAAAAAAAATCAGCAGACATCAAAAAGCATGCAAAAATTAACCAAAGAGTTAACATGCTTATTTTCCCCTCGAGCACTTGTGTTGAAACTTGAAAACTTTTAAAAAGAATGTGCAATTTTTTCTCTTTGACAGATCAGTGACATACTCTGTGAACAATTTTCACAAGCACCATGTGACTGTCCTGGCAGAAGTGGTCCCTGTAGATCTGGAATTATCAACTGATGAGCTGGTCTTGAAGCCTTCCTATGGGCTGCCAGCTGATGCAGGTAAGGCCCTTAGTCAAGTATGCCCTTTTTGGTACAAGAGAGCTGTCAGAAATGTTTTCTATATTTAATGCACATTTAAAAGCATAAAATTTATCTTTTAAAAAAATCTGTTCATCTGTTGTAAGTATTCTAAAATTAGAATTTATTTCATTGTACAGTAAAACCTGTGTAAAACGACCACTCAAAAATAGACAAAACAAAGATCTTAATGACAGATGATAGCTTAATGAAGGTCAAAAGTATTGCAGAATGCTCCCCTTGGAGCATTCTGCAATACTTTTGACCTGCATTAAAGGATAATTGGTCTTGAAAACCAATTTTTGGTCTTTTCGAGAATGGCCATTTTACTCAGGTTTTACTGTACAAGCTAAAATAATCCTTACGGTATTTTGTTGTTTTTAATTTTTCCTAAAACTTGTTCATGCTTAACTCACATCAGTATGAAAATTGTTATATTCATAAATATATAAAATGTAAACAAATGATGCAATTTTCTTGCTCAGAACAATAGACTATGTCAAAAAAAATTAAGTTAACCTTTGAACTATATTCTATTATTTATGCATGGATTTCAGGATTCCGTGGTGTAGTAACTTTATATAACAAGTTGAACTACCCAGCAGAGTTTACGTGGGCCCCTAATCTTGGAGAGAAGGGTACAGCATTCTCTATCAGACCAGCTACAGGTAGGTATAGTAGCTGCAGGCTTTCAAGTTTGCCTGACTTGTTCTAGCTTTCCATACTATTTTTTATGCATCTTCTTTTCCCTACTTTTCTACTGTCCCTGCTTTTTGCTCTGAATGCTATTTACATAGTAAAACTTTTGAAATATTTCCTTGCTCGCTCAGATTTTTTAAGAGTTTTTTTTTTAAATTTCTGTCAATGAGTAAGCCACAAAAGTTTGGATTTTCAACTGCAAAGTTTTCAGACCTCCAGATAAGAGTCTGTTGTTGGTATTCAAAAGAACACCCAATACACATGTTTAAACTGATAGATAAGGAAAAAATAATAAACATACGCTAGAATATTTGACCTAACCAGACTCCATAAAGCATAAAAGACCTTCAAACTGTTGTGAAATATCAACATGTAATAGCAGCTTGCAAACTTTCAGAACATTTTTTGCTGTACATATTTTCAAATCTTAACTCAATTTGGAAAACACACTTTCTTATTACTCTTTAGCCGCCATTTTTCATAATATTTCTTACACTTGTAGGTGTTGTGGAGCCACACAAGGACCTAGATTGTGAGGTGGTCTGGCACCCATCATTCCTGGCCCCAGAGGATGGTTCTTTCTCTCTCACCATTCACAGTGGTAACACTCTACAGCTGAGATGCCGTGCTGAGGTAAATCTTAACCCTTAAAGCACCAATCACAACTGCAGCAGACGACAAATTTTGCCCTACCTTTCCCAATTTCCACAAAAATAAGGTATGATATTACATTAGAATCGTCTGCCAGCAGACGATTCTCATGAAATATCATGCCTTATTTGTTATTTTTGAAAAAGCAGCAAAATTTGCAATCGTTGTCTGCTGCAAATTATAGGTGGCACTTTAAGGGTTAATTGAGTTTGTGCATGATGTCGCATGTAGGAGTGATATAACATTATGTATTTAAATAGATGAACCACTGGTGGTTTACATATTTAGTAACGTTATGTAATGACATCCATAACAAGGACACATATATATGGCAAAATCTTGATGTTTTTACTCCAAAAATGTAATTTCAAAATATTTATAGCGTCATATGATACAGCGGTATAGAATCTAATAATCTTGGTCATGTATTATTGCATTGATTAAACTTGTAGCAAAAAGTGATAAAATGCTTAGCAAGCCGTGCATTTGATCTCTTTTCCTCAACTTGTTTAATAAATTCAATAATACATGAGCACTCATGTTAGATCCTCGAGTTATTGCATATGTCACAAGTAATATTTAAGTGCATGTACATGCTAAATTATCCAGAGGGACTCAACATCTTGTTTTGGTCTAAACCTTTATCTATTTTCATAGGGGATAGTAGGAAAGGCCGTGATGAGACTGCACATACATTGACTTGCCAGGGTCTTTACTGATCACCTATGTGATATTCAATAAGTACAGTAAATGTTCTAAAATTTTGAACAATTTACTCTTTTTTTCTCAAATAAAATGGTGGTTATCAGGGCTACAATAAACAAACTGCTTGTCAGAATAGCAAACAGTGCAGACCTTGATCAGACTGCTTCTTTAGAAGCAGTCTTATCTGGGTCTGAACTGTTTGTCTATGCCTTTTTGGCAAGCCACCAGAGTTCAAAATTTGAGAACATCTACCTTACTCAAAAGAGCTATCGCAAATGATCATGCTACTTGGCTTGTGTTTCAGCTTGGTCCTACTTCAGTACAGTTTGTGGAGAGAAGGATCATGTTCGGCCAGGTACCAGTCAACCTGTGTACAAACAGGAATGTTTTACTGGCCAACACAGGAATAAACCATGCCTACTTTCAGGTAAGAATCTTGTTGTATTTAAGGATTAAAATTCATATTTTAAGCTTGAACTGGATGATGAAAAACATTAGGTATTTTAATGTCTGTGAAGCCCGAAGTGCTTCTCGGAAACATTAAAGTAACTAATCTTTTTCATCATCCAGTGCAAGCTTAAAAGGTGAATTTCAATCCTTATATTTACAATCTCTATTATCAATCAAACTTACATAATTATCTTCCACCCAAACCTGCTAGTTATCCTTATAAAATGAATATTTTATTATACCCCCCGCAAACTTTGTTTGTGGTGGGTATACTGTTTTCACGTTGTCTGTGCATGTGTGCGTCCGTGCGTTCATCCGTCTGTCCGTTCGTTCGTCCGTCCGTCCGTAACGTTTTGTTTTTTTAATATCTTGAAGAGTCATTGCTGGATTTTCATCAAACCTTGCAACCATGTTCATATATGCAAGACAAATACTTTAGACAAAAAAGTAAGGGCTAGGGGCCAATTCTATTAGAGTTATTTCCCTTTATAGTTCTAAATGGCTTTTAATATAGGGTTTTATGCTCATGCTATTATAGGCCATACACGGGCCGATCAACTCCTACCACAGCTTTTGATGGAACACTTTGATACTTTGCCTATACAATGTAGACACATTGAACATATGCATGAAGGAGTTTACTTCAGAAAAAATATTTTTTGACAAAATGACAGCTGTGAGAACTTAGACAATTTTTCCCTAATAAGGCTTTTGTATATGCATAGACAGTGCCTTCATGGGCCGATCAACTCCTACCACAGCTTTTGATGGAACACTTTGATACTTTGCCTATACAATGTAGACACATTGAACATATGCATGAAGGAGTTTGGTTCAGAAATTTTTTTTTTTGACAAAATGACACTTGTGAGAACTTAGACAATTTTACCCTAATAGGGCTTTTGTATATGCATAGATAGGGCCATGATCAGACAGATCTGCAGTATCTAGCCAGAGGATGTGGCCAGGGTAAGGTCAAGCGAGCTACTGGCAAAGCTTCAGCTTGAGGACCTCGACCTCATTTTGAGAGAGAAAAGGCTTCGCTGGTTTGGGCATGTGGCGCGTTCCAGTGGTGCAATCAGAACAGCATATGATATGCAGATTGACGGCAAGCGGGGGGCAGGGAGGCCCAAGCAAACATGAGAGAAACTGACAGAGAAAGACTGCCGTGAGTGGAAGTTCACCACAGTTGACCCTCAAGAAAGGAGCACCTGGAGATCAGGTGTGAGATCTGCTATGCGTGCAGCTAGCCAGTTACCTGGAAAGGGGCCCACTGATGTGGATGATGCCCCTGCACCTGCACGTTAATCAAAAATCCGATTATATATTATATATATATATATAGATGGTGCCTTCATGGGCTGATCAATTCCTACCACAGCTTTTAATGTAGCAATTTGATACTTTTCCTATACAATATAGACACATTGAACATATGCATGAAGGAGTCTGGTTGAAAAAAAAACATAATTTTTGACAAAATGACAGCAATTAGAACTTAGACAATTGTTACCTTATATGACTTTTGTATATGCATGGATAGTGCCTTTATGGGCCGCTCAACTCCTACCACAGCTTTTGATGGAGCAATTTGATACTTTGCAGATACAATGTAGACACATTGAACATATGCATGAAGGAGTTTATAATTTTTGTTTGCACAGATTCTGCTGAAATCTTTTTTCAAAACTTAGGTCTGCTGGTTTGAACTATAACTTGCCAAGTTTTTTCACTGAATCTTACTGTGCGGGGGGTATCTAATAAGCATTGCTTATTGACTTTTTTCATTTGTAACGGAGATGTTGAAACAGCCAGAGAGGCAAACTCGTCTACATAACTTCGAAACGATATGTAAATAGCACCACACACACGGCGATAAACAAAGAAAGTTATTGGCTTATGTTGACGTTACTCAGCCAAGAGGCGTGGTCCCGATCACATTGAGAAATGCAAGCAGCTAGAAATGTTGGTTTCATCTATTAAGACAACTACACTGAGAATGTAAATATTCAAACTTATTATTTCTTACCATGCTAGACCTGAATGTATTCTGATTTAAAGCAAGCTGATCAGGATCCACACTGTTACTCTCTTGGCTTGTAAATAGATCTACATGCTAAAAACAGGAATCATGCAAGTAAATTGGGTAAAAATCAGAGTGGAAAACAGTGTGGATCCTGATCAGGTGGCTCATCTGGATCTACATTGTTTTCCAAAAAGGATAAATCTGGGTTTAGTAAGATTGGTCTTGCATGTGAGACAGTGCATAACAAACCTCTGCACCCAGTGGAAACTCAGATCAGACTTGGCATTCGCCCAGTCTGATCCAAGTCTTCACTTTCCACATTCGGATATCACAACTCTTTCCCTACTCATTGCAGTGTTTACACAAGCTCTGGAAATCATGGAAAACCTGGAAAATCACCAACAAAAGGTTCCATGCATGGAAAAATCATGGAATTTGGAGAAAAAAACTGAATAATCATGGAAAAATCATGAAATTTTGTGAAATAATTTGACGAAACCACCAGTAGCCAGAAAACTAGCTGTCAGACACACAAAACTTGTGTGTCTGACAGCTAGTTTTCTGGCTACTGGTGGTTTCAAGTTTTAATTATATCAAAATGCATGCATGGTCTACAAGCATGCTTATTTAAATACATTATTGTTGCTGCATTCCGCATTTATGGTCAGTGTGATGAAGATGCCGCTAAAAGGGGAGGTTGGAGGCCATGCATTAAAATGTCATGTAGATTACATTGTTGATCATGGAAAATCATGGAAAAATCATGGAATTGTGTATTTGAATTTCTGTGTGAACCCTGTCATTGAGTGCACAATGAAGACTCTGATATTGTTGGTTTAATGCTCAGGATGTTCTGATACACACACATAGGCCATTTTGTTTGTTTTTTCATGCAAATAGTTTTAAGATTTGACTTTTACTTTGCAGGTGAATGATCCTAACCCATTCCCCGGGCTACAAGTCAGCCCCCTCCATGGTGTAGTTCCTGTGGGAGGGTATGCAGAGCTACAGGTGAAACTGACACCAGATGCTATCATCAAGTTTGACACGAGGGTCCAGGTGTCAGTGAAGGGAGCTAAGAACCTAGAGTTAAGGATGGGTGGAACTGTAGAACCTCCCAGTGTGGATATTGACCTGGTAAGTAAATATATATGAGCCACAATCTGAAAACCAGCCTTAATGACGAAGTCGTCAAATTTGAGTTAATTGCACACACTTAATCTATAAAGTGTTAAGAAGTTATCCTGCAAATTTTGTGAAGTTATCTCCATTATTCACGGAAATATGGTCTTTTGAAACTATACACTGTCTAAACTTTAACACGCAGCGTCAGAAACGTCATGACGTTACTAATGACGTCAAAGTTAACTTCCTGATTTGCGGGTTTGTCGGGTGCATGAAAAACATGCTATTTCTTGCTAACCTACTTTTTTATTATCCTTAGCATGTGTGCAATAAAATTCGCAGAAAAGTTGACACTGATTCATTTTTGCATTAAATTTTCATGATCTGAAAACGACTGACCATACTTTAAAAGTTCTTACAGTTGCTAAGGTAAAGTTGTTGCCATGGAAACATATTGCTTGAAAACGAAGAAGTTAAATCAGAAATAATTGCCAGTTTTATTCAACTATCCATCTGAATAGGTTTTAAGACAATATTTGAACCTGTCAAATTTCTTAATTTTAGGTGTTTTTCAAATAAGTTTTACATAAAAAGTCCTAAATGTCATTAAGGTAGGCTTTCACAGATCGTGGCTCATATATATGTGAAAATTTTAAATATTCTTTTTAATCCATCAATTTAAACATATGTTTTGGGTGCTCAAAACAACAATCTCACTCGTGTGTGAATCCTTAGTAAGGACTGGGAGTCAGGACCTCCCCCCCCCCACCCCCACACACACACACCTGAAAAATCACAAAGCTATAGGTTTCCTTAGGAATACTGGTCCAAACCCCCCTGGAAAATCATAAAGCTACCCAGCCAGCAATCAATGTTGGCCCATTATGATTGCCCACTTTTAGTTGTATGGGTTTTCAAAGGAATACTGGTACATGCTTCCATCCAGAAGCAAATAAGACCCCCTTCTCTCCTCTGTAAGTTAAGTTGATGACTGAAAAAAAAGGTTGTCAGAGCTGGACTTACCCTGACAAAACTTTCTGGATTTGCGCATGTCACTGAGATGGCCACTTGGCCCTCTTGTTATGCTAATGGTTTTGAATATTTACAAAATATATGATCCTGCATATGACATTATTTTGCTTATAGCAAGGCTGACCAGCAAAGGCTCAGATGAGCCTGCACATCTGCTTAGTTTCGCCAGAACCTTCACTGTACACACAAACTATGTAATCAGATGAAGACAAAGACCAAAAAGTAGACATCTGTCCTCACAGAAAAGCCATGCTTGCATGCTTAAGAAAAGTGTTCACACATATACTGTATGTGCCTTTTATCATGAACTGGCCTATATAATGATACAATATGTATTTTTATCATATGAGGTCACATCTGGGAGTGATATAACACCATTTATTAAATTTGATAAACCACTAGTGGTTTACAGGTTTTGGTGTTACAAAATGACGTTCATGACAATGTTGCGTATATTTGGCAAGCCTCGCATTTTATCACTTTCCCCCCAACTTGTTTAATAAATTCAATAAAACATGAGAATTCAAATAAGATGCTCTCTTTGTTTTTTCAGGCATCCTTCCATTTTGGTGGTGTATTTTGTGGATCAGGGTCTACCATGCCTTTCAGACTCACAAACAAGGTAGGATGAATGAAAATTATGTAAATGTGTTTCTTTTCATGCAGACTATTTGTTGCTTCTTTAAAGATCGTGGAAGGCTTGCTATTTCAAGAGCTAGCTGATGATTCACATGAAAAAGCAAACCTTGTCCCCAGGCTATAAAACTTTTTTTCATTCTCAACTCAACCGAGCATGTATTTTATCATGCTCAAAAATGTTAAAATGTCAACAATTGTTGAGCAGGATAAAAACAATATCTGAGTGTTTTAAGCAGACAAAGATTGTTATTTTTATTTAGCATTTTACTTTCTATTAGCATTTGAACATTCATGCTCATCTGAGTTGAGCATGAAAAAGTTTTATAAACCCCAGGGCTTATTTTGCATGAAAACTTATAGGTGATTGGACTTTTATGGTTAACCATTTTAGGACCAATGGAATTTTCAATAAAGCTACATAAAATAAAGTCAGAATGGTCATTTGTATATATTAAAGGGTCACAGGTCATAACATAGTGTATTTCTTTCTCTGAGGAATGATTTTGTCTTAAATAGCAAACAGTGCAGACATGCAGCATTTCATCTGTGTCTTCACTGTTTGCCATAGTACCCGTTTAGGGGTTTCCAGTCCTCAAAGGGTTAAGATCAACTTTATTGTGTATTTTATAGATGTTGACAAAAGCCAAATTAGAGTTTGATCTGACAAGATACAAAGATTTTACCTTGAACTTTCCTGGCTTCCAAACACAAGGTAAGATTTTCAAAGCTTTTTAGATTCTAAGAAGAATGTATTACTTACAGAAATATTGAGTTTGGTCAATTATTACATTTAAATCCTAGCAAATGTTGACGTCATAAATTCCATGAAATGGAAGCTATGTCTTTCAAAAAATTTAGTTTTTCCTAAATTCTGAGATAATTTATTGATATGCATGCTAATTTAAGTGTCTTTGTTGTTTGGTGCAAATTAACTCATCGAATAACCTGTCATTCAATAATAGTTTACTCATGGAATTTCCAATATCTTCAAATACGAAGTAACACATAGAATTGCCATTTCTTCATTCACACATGTATGGAATTGTGTTTGTTCTAAAACAGAATATACACATATGATTTACCTATTTCTTCATTTACGCATTCAAATGCCTATATTTTCGAAAGATTCCACACTAGGAATTGCCCATTTCTTTTAATAGAATTTATAGATAGAATTTCACATTTCTTCATGTACATTTGAAAATGCCTAAGTCTTCAAAATGTGCCATTATATTGGCTATGGTGTTTAATATGAACTTACAAATTAAATTGCTTACATATAGAATTGCCTTTGTCATTTAATTTGAATTAACACATTTAATTGCATATGGTGTTCAGTAAGAACTTACACATTCAATTGCCTTTGTTTTCATGAAGAATATTTTCATGGCACAGCATATTCTTCTTTTCATTAACTATTTATTTTAGTCAGTTTAACCCATTGTATACTAATGGATTCTTCCTTCTGGTTTGATACAATAGACTTTACCTATCTAGGGGTGTCATTGTACCTATCTAGGGGTGTCAAGTTATAATTTAAAAAAATATTGTATTCTTTTGTCTGAAGATCTTTTTTTACCTTAACAAACAATGAAGACCCTGATGAAATGCAGCATTATGCTGCATTTCATCTGGGTCTTCACTGTTTGCAAAAGTACCTGTTTAGGGGTTTTCTGAATACAAAGGGTTAAGAAATTACAAGCTAAATTTCACTATCAATTTCTCTCCACAACATAGTTGATTTTCATTTGTTGCAGAGGATTACAGCTTCCAGATGTTGAACCCAGGCATGTTCTCTATCACTCTACAACCAGAAGAAAATGTAGAGGGGGAACTCATCTTTATGCCCACTGAGGTATTGTTTTACTGGGTTTTTTTTAACCCTATACTCCATAGGCTTATTTAAGTTTATGACATCATAATCTATTTTTAGTCAACATTGAACAAATTCAAGAATTTAAGTAAAGTTTTGAATACTTTTGAAAATATTAAGGAAAATGGAGCATTTGCTCTAAAGAAGAAAAAGGTCCATTTTCCATAATATTTTCAAATACATGATATTTCAAAGGCCTCAAAATGAGTTATTATGGAGTAAAGGGTTAATCTTAGTTATGCTGTTAATTATGGTGCAATTTGCAGGTGTTTCCGTGGATATTATGATTATCTGACTTTGGTTGGGATTGTTGTCAAAATTGTTTCAGTCATCTTTTGTCCGCAAGTGAAGGATTTTTCACTTATCAGTAGTTATTAGTAGCTTTTACTAAAGGGAGTTGGCATGTAGGTAATATATAGGAACAAAAAGAGCATTTTCATTGCTTCATAGCAAGAGATATTTTGACTCCAGATGATCTTCGATATTGATGGGAATTTCAATGGTAATTCACACACAGGAGGACATTATCCCGCCCAGAAACAGTTCATAGATTAAGTAACCTTGCTCAACATGGTACAAACAATGGTGACTAGCTAGGCCATAAAACAATGAGGTAAACAAACACATGGTGAACCCTATTGCTCTCAGAATGGCCAAAACCAGGGTTCACACAGGCATGAAAAGTATTTGAATATAGAGGGCTTTTTTAAAAAGGTTTTGAAAGTTATTATGAGGCCTTGAAAAGTCCTTGAAATTTACTTTTTTCTGTAGGACTTAAAACTGCTAATGGAGACCTAAATCAATATAAAATTGTTGCACCTTTATTTGGTGCAGCATATGCTGCACCATATAAAGGTACGCTGCATGACAATTTTACACTAATTTTCTAATACTAATCTTTCCATTATCTCAGTCTAGCATTTTTAAAGTAGAATTATAACATGCAAATCAGTATTTTTCATAAACTTGTAGTCCTTGAAAACCATAGGAGCATCTTTAAGAAGTCATTGAAAAGTCCTTGAATTTTGCTCAAAACTTGCATGCTTGAATGGAGATTTGGCCATTTTGAGTGTAAAAAGGCTATTGTTATTTTGACATCTTATGTTTCAGGTTGCAGCATATGATTTTGAGCTTCCAGTTGTCATCAACCGCCTGGGAGCCCCAACTCCAGCCCCAACCCCCTTCCCACCCACTCCAGCCCCATCACAGAAGAACAGCCTCCAGCATATCATCAATCCCAAGCCCCAGCCAGTGACGATACTGACCCCTCGTAAACATGTGATAGCCACCGGCCTTAGACAGCCTCTGCAGCTATCTACAAACAGAATAGAATTGTTTGCTCCATCTTCTTTCTATGATCCGTCTATACAGAGTGGACAAATGCAATCTAAGGTATGTTGAACACTTCTTCAGAAAAGCAAAAGATTATAACTTGGGTATTAGATGGATTAAAGAATCAATCAAGTAGAGCACTGCTTGCATCACAAGGGTTGCTGCGTGGTAATACAAAGTGAACTTTGAGGAACAGCTTTTTCTGCTAACACTGAAATAGCCTTGATGATAAATATTTTGTATTACTTAAAATATGTGTATTTTCATCATATTTAACTTTTCATTTACTCTCTCTTGATGGATGACTGTTTACAGATATATTAGGTGAGCCAACTCAAGAGATTTTGTACTTATGAAAGGCTCAGGTAAGCCTGCATAAATTGCACATCCTTGCCAGAGCCTTTGCAGCTCACATACACACAGTGAAGACTCAGGCAAAAAATTATACATCTAACCACACTTTGTGGGCATTTTAAAGGAGTGACTTTATGCATATGCTTTAAGTACCAAAATCTCAAACTGAATCAGTTGTTTGTCTGAAATGAGTAATAGTATTTATAAGTATATATGTCTGTTTAACTTATAAATTGACAGCCAACAGCATTTTGTAAAGCTTCTTTTAGCAGCAAATAAATAGAGAGTCTTACATAAGTGATCATTTCATATGAAATTTATTAAATAAGCTTTGGCGAGTTTAATAAATTTAATATGAAATGATCACCAGTGTAACATTCTGTTTATCATATGCCTTCAAAGTTTGTTTATTTCTACAAAATTTGCGCTGTTGTATCGGACGTCGTCATGGCATTACTTGTTCCCGCCGAAAGTGTTATGTAACGTGTGGTCATAACATTATTTATGACATGACTTTATCCACTGAATAACAGTAACGTCATATGATAAAGCTTGTTAATCAAATGGAGACAATTGATATTTGTAATTGTAGTAGTACTTTTTGATACAGACAAGCTTAAGGACCAGTCTGATAGAAGTAACCCTTTCTTCTTTTACAGGGAACCCTCTTTGTTAACAACAGTGACAATGAACTGAAGTGGGGTCTAGATCTGAGGAGCACCAACAGGGCAATAGAGGACGGTGTATTCAAGTTCGTTCACCCCTCAGGTGCCCCTTTTGTAAATCCGACTGGGGAGGAGAGAAAGGGCATTGAAGGGACCCTGAAACCAGGGGAGACCCAACAAGTCGCTGTCATGTTCTGTCCAAGTAAGTACAGTAAAACCTCGAAAATTTGAACTTCGATTTTTCAAATTACTTGCTTATTCGAAATTAATTTGGAACACACTGACTTCAGAGAATAGGACATATTAATGATATTTTTTAATAATTGTTTAAAATAACATAAGATTTGGGTGCATAAATGAAATGTCTCCTTGAGACATTTCTTTTAATCGCCCAAAACTTATGTTTGATAGAAAAAAAAGATAACATATATTTTTGGGGGTTATATACTTTTATGTCTACCTCCCTATAATTCGAACTGTTGATGAGTCGAAACAAAAACTCTAGTCCAGAGGGCTTTAAATTTATACAGCCTATGATTGTCCAGTTATCCTTAACTGCCTTGGAGCTCCAACTCCAGCCCCATCACAGAAGAACAGCTTCCAGCATATCATCAACCCCAAGCCTCAGCCAGTGAATTTATAATGAGGGGCACAGTGGTTCAGTGATAGAGTGGTCAACTTTAGATTGAGGGGTTAATTGCTCATTTTGAGCCTCACCAGAGGCACCTTGTTCTACCCTTGAGCCAGTGTTTGGCACTCTGATCGTATTCCTGAAAGAATTTTTGAAAAAAGTTGAATTTGAAAAAAAATCAGGAGACGACAAAAAAGCATTCAAAATTTCCCAGCGTGCATGCACTTATACTGTCACCTACTGTATTTGATCTAATAAGCGCACACACTCCAATAAGCTCCAATAAGCAAGTGTCAGCCAGTGAACTAATAATGAGGGGTACAGTGGATCAGTGATAGAGTGCTCAACTTTAGATTGAGGGACTAATTGCTCATTTTGAGCCTCACCAGAGGCACTTTGTTTTGTCCTTGAGCAAGACACCTTATTATCTGCTTAGTACTGGTTTAACCCAGGAAATGTCTTGACATGACTGAAAAATTGTTGACTGGGACAAAGCATCAGCTTTAACAAACAATTAACCTATTTATGCTGAATAGGAATTTTGCATTCTTTAATGTTAAAATCCTGTTGGATTGGTCCATTATTCATTATAAGGGACTGGGCTAGTGGATTGGATGAAATTTCATGGTAAAGGATGAAGTCACTGATCAGGATCAACACTGTTTATCAACTCCACACTATGAATCCATATAGGCCTCGATGCCAGAAAATGTCTTCTTGGTTTTGCAAACAACGAAGGCATGCAGACCAGCCTGCGCATCCGCATTTTCAATTTTCTGGCAAGTCTCTGTAGCTGAGCAGGCTGGTTTGTACCTCATTTTGTCAGAAACTCCAAAGACAGGTTTTCTCGCGACCAGGCCCGTATGATAATGAAATTGAACCACTGGATAGACTCAAAAATAGTTCGAAGAGTGTTAACAACCCACAGTGTACTTAGTGTTGGCTTATTGGAGCATGTGCACTTATTGGAGTATGTGCACTTATTGTAGCATGTGAGCTTATTGGGTCAGATACAGTAGGTTAATGTTAACTTTTTGCATGCTGGGAAATTTTGAATGCTTTTTTGTCGTCTGCTGATTTTTTTTCAAATTCAACTTTTTTGAAATATTCTTTCAGGAATACCATCAGAGTGTCAAACAATTTGAATCCAGATCAGGCCCGACATTTTGTCGGGCCTGATCTGGGTCCAAACTGTTTGCAAAAATTGTTAGCAGACGACATTAATAGGTAAAGAGTTAAGTTGTATTTACCATTTTTCAGGCATTCCAGGCAAATATGAAGGACTGTTCCCTGTCATTTTGAATGACAACTATGAAAAACCCTACCAGTATCTTCATGTGATAGCAGAACTCAAGGCTCCCAAACTCTGGTTTGATCCTCTAGCGATAGTGCTGACCCCGGTCCCTCTATCCACTGAAGTGACATCTGAATTCACCTTGTTTGCTGCTCAGTTCAAAAAGTAAGTGTGTCTTGTGTCTTCACTAAATTTTGAATATAAAGGATGAAATATGAATGTATCAAAAAGTGTGTCTTCAATGAATTTTGAATATTAAATTTCAAAAATATATAAATTCAATTTTTGGAATATTCATGGAATCATGATTACTTCAGGTCCTTGCAAAGTAAGTAAAGCCCTTCGTTAACTTTGCAAGAGTTCTGAAGTATTCATGATTCCATGAACAGACCAAAAATTTAATTTATTGCTTATATTTACATTTTATTATAAATATTTAAAATATAGAAATTATTTATAATTTAGTAAAATAACAGTTTTGTATTTTATATGAAATCGTATTAACGGTTTCATTGGAGTGTAAAATGGAAGAGCGGAACAGCCAGTGTGAACACGGACAGCCAGTGGCTTGCTATCAATCACAACACCAGTATCACTTCTGGCGAATGAATTTGATGTTTGAAGCGTATTGCACAGGCAAGTGAGCTTGGCAGCTGTCAATCAAATTTATGTTTTTCATGAGGCTATGAACGGTTGCAAAAATCTTAAGATTCATTGAAGGCTTGTTTTGAAAATTTAAATATATGGGATATGGCTGCATCCAAAAGTGCATATAGGTGTCTTTATTGTATTTTGAATATTAAAGATGAAATATGAATGCATTATATGTTTTATACACTGGAGTGTGGTTATATCACAGACCAATATAGCCCAGAGTTGTCACTTTCCGCCCCGTTTGTGGGACTGACCCAGTTTGGGAGGCCTGCAAGTAAGATGCACAAGTTGGGCCACTCTCTCAAATCTGGCCGATTTATCCTTTGACCCAGTTTGTGGAATGGGCTCACGTTGCGAGTCTTACAAATATATTGGATTATTCCGACCAGTTAGATACTTTATCCCTTTTTGTACCAACAAATTTTTCTATAAAGTTTGATTCAGTTAAGTAAAGATGGTCCATTACATATATTGAGGGGTCACAGGTTATAATTTCCAAAACAATATTGTACTTCTTTCTCTGAAGATTGATTTTGTCTTAGCAAACAGTGCAGACCCTGATGAAATGCCGCATTACTGTTTGCCAAAGTACCCGTTTTGGGGTTTCTGATCTTCAAAGAGTTATGGTTTGGAAGGTCAAAGTAACACTACTGTTATATATAAATAAATGAAAGCACTATTGATACAGTTTTTATATAATGTAGATTTAGTTCACATTGTCATAAATATAATTGCATCTTTTATAACCAGGACAACAAAGATTACAGTAAAACTGCCAGAAGTAGAATGTGAAGATGGTAGCAAAATAAGTCCTCTCAAGGTCACTTTCCCTGAAGGTCAAGGTCAGTATCTACTTTGCTGGTTTTTAGTCATTGAAACTTATTCTTCATTTTTACCAATTTGAACTTGTACGTTAGAAGTCATACTCTAAAAATGAATTTTTACTTTTAATGTTACAAGCCTATTGTTAACTCTTTACCTCCTAGTGTTGTCTGCTGATGACCTTGGCAAACAGTTTGGACCTAGATAAGGCCCGACAGTTGTCATACAAATGATTTAAAGACTGTTATATTATCAAGTTAAATGTTAAGATGTCAGTTAAACTACTAGTATCATCTACTGATAAACTTTGCAAACAGTTTGGACCCAGATCCAGCATGACGTTTTGTCAGACCAGATCTGGAGTTAAATTGTTTGACACTCTGATGGTATTCCTGAAAGAATTTTTCAAAAGAGTTGATTTTGAAGAAAAACAGCAGATGACAAAAAAGCTTTTTCACATTTCCCAGGGGGCAAAGAGTTAATTGTTTTTTTTCTTTTTTTAAGGTTTCATGCCTATTGTTATTATATTTTTATTACATTTTGTCTAAGAGACCTTAATAGCATATTTCTTTCTCTACATTTAAGATTACAGAATTTTTGTTTGTTAATTTCTAAAGAAACCTTTTTAATTGAAAATCAGGTGTTTTTCTTGTAGTAAAAAGTAACCAGATAGATGTTTTGTAACACAACTCTGAAGCACTTGAATTGCATAGATAATATGGTCACTTGTTTCAAGTTGGGAATTTTCCAAATAACATTCACGAAGTAATTGTTTTGTCTCTTTCAGAAGTGAAAGCTTGTTGCGGGGATGAGGGCCAGATTGAACCATTCAGCCTGAACTGTAAAGTGACCTTCACAAGCCTGAAACCAGTCTCCTTCACCCAGCAGATCCTCTTCTCATTTGAAGAGGGAGACGACTTTCCTCTGCTAGTCACAGCTACTGCTGATAACTGCCTCATGAGTTGTTACCCCTTCCTAGCTCTTCATAGGACTGATCACCAGATTGTTTGTGAACAGGTACATGTTTTACCCATTTAAAATCAAAATTAACAAAATGAGCCAGCATCACAGATTTTGGTATTTAATTCATTGTCAAGCAACAATGGCTTAGACAAGCCTGCCTAAATACAAAGACTCTTTAGAGCCTTTGCTGCTCTACCAAAAATTGCCCAAATGGTTACGCTCTGCCAAACACAATGGCCACCAGAGCTAAAATAGAAAAATGATCTGTGATACTTCGTGTTCCTTATATTGCTCAAATGATTCCAGTATACTTAACAAAAGTGTCTCCAGGGCTAAGAATTCAGGTCAGCATTCCAGGGCCACCATGGCCCTCTTGTTTAAAAAAACTCTATCAACAAAATTCTTTTAGGAATACCATCAGAGTGTCACACAGTTTGGCTCCAGATCAGTTTTGTTGGGCCTAATCTGGGTCCAAACTGTTTGTAAAGGTTTTCAGCATTAGACACCAGTGGGCTAAAAGTTAAATAATGAATGTCATTTTTGAGGTGTTCATGCAGTTAAGTTCAAAGTCATAAATTTTGATCAAAGTAAGTGGCATGATAAAGGTGTCACTTTAACTTTGAACTTAACCCATGGGATTCATGATTTAAAGAACATCCTGAAAACATCGCTTACCTTGACACTTCCATGCTATGTGGTTCAAGTGCCTCAAATTATTGTTTTTATAAATGAAAGCTGAGAAATCTGGATGCTAGTAAAAGTTTGCTCATGAAAAAATTAAGCCTTATTCCTATTTTTTTGTCCTGAAAATGTTGACTGCTTTTGACATCTGCTGCATATATTTAAGGGCATTTCGGACAAGATTTTTTCATGGAAGCAATAATTTGAGCCCTGATCTGACTGCTCTCTTGATTTTCTTGTTGGTTGACATTTGTTCTTGTGCCTTTTCCTCTGGGTGCCCCAAGTTATTCTTTGGTATTTGATTGTGGCAATTCCTAGTCATAATCACTTGTTGCTTTTTTAAGTTTTTCCTGCCTGATAACATTTCCCACCCTTTTTTCAATATGTCTAGATGTTGAAGCATATTTGGTCTCTTTTTCCAGGGCTCATCACCAAAAGGCCACAGAACAACCAATCAAAACGTTGGTGAGGCAGTATTTGTTCCCTGTCAGACACCACAGCACAGCAGTAGACCGAGTACCAGTGCTACAAGTTCTAATTTCCAGGTGTCATCATCGAGCTATGAGTCATCAGCCAGTGGCACAGGTAAACATAAACAAAAAAAGTAAAATCATATTTCCAGTTAATGCCAAAAAAGTGAGTAAAAGCTCAAGGCTCAGACAAGCCTGCACATCAGCGAAGTCTCACCATACACAAAACATTGAACATGTGTGGATCCAGAGGGAGGGACTGGACCCCCCCTGAAAAATCACAAAAATATAGGGGTTTCTAGCAATACAGGTCTGGATCCCCTGAAAAATTGCAGCTACCAAGCCAGGATTCAATGTTAGGCCATCATTGGCACGCCAGCAAAATGCCATTTAATGGCGTTTCACTGGTGAGCCGATGATGGCCCGCTTATAGTGGCACTTGGATCCTTCCTCCCCTCGTCAAAAAAAAAAAAAAAGAAAAAAAAAAAAACATTGTCAAAGTTGGACCCCCTCTGACAAAACTTTCTGGATCCGTGCATGTTGAAAGTGATGAAGGCTATGATTCAGATTTCTTTCAGGATTCAAATCACATGTTCTTATATCACATGACTAACTCAGCCAATCAAAATTCCTCCCGTAATCACGAGGCTCGGAGCACATGGCCAGCATCAAAATATACCAACAGTTATTCTATTTTGTAAGCATACAGTCTTGACTATATTGCATACGAAGTGGGGATTAGTTAAAAGTGCCATTCAACAACATTTAAAATTTTTGTTACCAATTTTAGGTTTTTCGGTGTCAGCATTAGTAATGTCACAGCACTGGTGTAGTGGTGTTCATGTAACATTTCACCATTTGAAAATGACTCAAAATCTCAGCAAAAACGGCGCTGTGACATCGTGCTATCCAATCAATCTAGCAATAGATATTTCAATCTAAATCATAAACGAAAATTGCATAAACTCGCACTTTTTCATTTGTCAACATTGGGTATCCCTTTTGTGAATACAGTAAAACCTGTCTTAAGCAGCCACTCAAAGATAGACAAAACAAAGGTCTTAAAGACAAATAGTAGCTTAATGAAGGTCGAAAGTATTGCAGAATGCTCCAAGGGAGCATTCTGCAATACTTTTGACCTGCATTAAGCAATAATCGGTCTTGAAAACCAATTTTTGGTCTGCTTTTTGAGTGGCCGCTTAAGACAGGATTTAATGTATGCAGAAAGTAACAAAATCTCATGTGCTAACCCAAATATATTTTCTAGACTCCACAGACCAGAGTACACCTATGAACCGAGACGGTGCTATGAACAAGCCTCCTTCTGGGTCTGACCTAGTTATGTCTCGACAAAACCAGGACCTTGCGTCAAGGTCATTAGGCTCAGCCATGTTTCCAGATGAGGACACGGAAGAGGGGATCTTCCACATGGAGGTACTATTGGCGGTACAGAGATGGTTCTCAGCTCAGGGCTGGTCTGGTGGACCTTACCCAATTGCCATACCTCATTCTCTTAGAACGTAAGTATAGCCATTGACACTGTTCTTCATGAGATGGCTTTGGATATAGCTTTGAATACAGCTGTTTTCTTATTTCTTAGGAAATAAAATAAGCCAGCATCTAAGAAATTTGATAGGAGGGCAGTGGCTCAGTGGTAGAGTACATGACTCGAGACCGAGGGGCAGCGGGTTCGAGCTTCACCAGCGTCACTGCGTTCTGTCCTTGAGCAAGGCACATTAATTCTAGCTTAGTACTGGTTCAACCCAGGAAGACCCGTCCCTACGTAACTGAACGATTGTTGATGGCAAGTAAAGAATCAAATCAAACAAACAAAACAAAAAACTAAGATTTTGATACTCACTGATATTGCACTTTACAAAAACCTCCATTAACTCTTTGCCTATTAGTGTCGTCTGCTGGTAACCTTTGAAAACAGTTTGGACCCAGATTGGGCCAGACATTTTGTCGGGCCCGATCTGGATCCAAACTGTTTGACACTCTGATGGTTTTCCTGAAAGAATTTTTCAAAAAAGTTGATTTTGAAAAAAATCAGCAGACGACAAAAAAAGCATGAAAAATTACCCAGCATGCAATGAGTGAAATGTCCATATCCTTGCTGATGTATCCAGCAGGGCTAAGGATCTCAATTTTGTTCTTGAGTATTCATCTACTCCTCAGCTTTGTGTATATAAACTATGGAGGTTTGCCTACCTAAGATTTTGGTACTTTATTGCACATATGCACAAAAGCCTCCATTAACTCTTTGCCTATTAGTGTCTTCTGCTGGTGACCTTTGCAAACAGTTTGGACCCAGATCAGGCCCGCCAAACTGTTTGACGCTCTGATGGTATTCCTGAAAGAATTTTTCAAAAAGTTTTTTTAAAAAAAATCAGCAGACAACAAAAATGCATGAAAAATTACCCAGTAGGCAAGGGAGGCTTTTTTGTATATGCCATAGTTACTAATCTCATGTACTGGCTCGTTTCTTACATTACTAAAGGAATGGGAAGAGCTCATAAATATGTGGTACTATAGATAAGCTATTCACTATTGCATTCATCTTCTCAGGGCTACATGATCGAGTTTTATGAGTCTAGGATTCAATATATTGAGTCATGGTAAACCATTTGTTTTGCAACCTATAAGCTCAAATATTTGTATATTGGCTGCAAATCACCAAACCTCATGCAAATCAACAAGTGTCATGTTGCACTGTAAATGTAGCTATGAGGGGTATCCAAAAGCATAGGTGTAGATAAAAAAATTAGTGTAAAAAAGAATTTATTTTCTTATTTATTAGTTTTAACATGTGTTTTGGGTGTCAAGCATTCAGGCGGCGCTTTTGAGTACCCACAACATATGTTTTGGTTGAGAATAAGGAAAATAATTTTTCAACTAGACTGCAGTCAATAATACACCATCGCAAATACTTGCTTTTTAACCTTTGACCTAGGGGTCAAGGTCACACTAAAACACTGCCCAGCACCCTCTGCATCATGAGACCTATTCACCTGCAAAGTTTGCGAGTTGCTGTGTCCAACGGTTTAGGAGATGTATTTACAAGAAAATACATTATTTGACCTTGACATAAGGTCACTTACAAGGTTGCCTGGTACCCTCTACATCATAGTACCTATGCACTGGCATAGTTAGAAGTGGCTAAGTTCAAAAGTTTTACAGATGCATTTACAAGAAAACACATTTGACCTTGACCTTGGGGTCAGTGTCACAAAAATGTTGCCCAATACCTTCTACATCATGTGACCTATGCACCTACAAAGTTTAACATGGCTACGTCCAATGGTTTGGGAGAAGATGCCTTTACAAGAAAATACATTATTTGATTCATCATTGCCCAGTACCCTCTACATCATATGACCTATGGCCAGCAATTTAAGAGAAGATTTAGGAGAAGATGCGTTTACAAGAAAATACATCATTTTGATCTCTGACCCTTATTTGACCCCCAGTTCAAGGTCACATGGAATGTTGTTCAGTACCCTCTACATTATGTGAACAATGCACAAATAAAGTTTGAAGTTGCATGTATCAATGGTTAAGGACAAGATGCATTTACAAGAAAATACATTATTTGACCTTTGACCCTGACCTTGGGGTCAAAGTCACAGGAAATGTTGCCCAGGGTCGTACTTGATTCATACTGTTATGTGTGTTCAGAGTACTCCCAGAAGATGATGTGAATCAAGTGAGACAGAACATTTCGGCGTACTCCGTAGTTACATGTAACATTATGAATCAAGTACGCCAGAACATTTGCAGAGCAATATAAACAAAAATAGCTATTTACTTCATGAACCAGGAAAGTAGAAGTTCCGAGTCTGATAGCGACTCAAAACAGGAAATGGTCTTACTGGCACTATTCCTGTAAGAGTTCCTTGTTTTAAAGCTAATGTTTGTGGAAGTTTCTATTCCATTCAGCCTTTCCGCCATTTTTGTTTGATCACGTGACCTCTCTACTCCAACCACACCACCTTCGGATGGTGGTGTACTCGGAACAGCTTCTGCACAGCTGTTCTCTGATACTTGATTGGAATTCTGCCTGTCCAAAGTAAAAAGCGTACTCTGAACAGGTGAATCAAGTATGACCCAGTACTCCCTACATCATGTGACCTATGCACCTGCAATGTTTGAAGTTGCTACGCCCATCGGCTTGTCGATGCATTTACAAGGAATGTGACAGATAGATGCACAGATATATGGATAATGGTCCGACTTTGGTATAAAATTAATATACCCTTTTTTCTAAAAGAAAAAGGGTGTATAATTATGCACTCTTATCTGGAGTCCTGCAAATTTGTTTTCTTATCCTTTGCCTAAAACATATATATTTAACATTACAGTGGTAAATGTGGCCCTTTGAAAACTATCCTCAGGTAAAAGTTATGTTCACCAATTCTAGCAGTTAAATGTTTCTTGTTGTATATGCAGAGAATGAAGAACCGTCTTGCACATTTGTATTGGAACTTGATTTGGGATTTTCTTTAACCCCTTGATGCCAATTTGATTTTCCATGAGTCCATTTCAAATTTTACCGTTGTCAGATGGCATTTTTCATATTTATTAAAAATTTCATAGAAAATTCTGGTTGCAAATGGCGAAGACCCTGATTAGTTGCTACATATTGTGGCATCGATCTGGGTTTGCACTGTTTGCATATGTCCCATAAAAAGGACACTAAGCTGATATGGTTTAAAAAATGACAAAAATGCATATCTGTGTGCAAAAAATTGATAAAGATTCTTTACTTTGATATGAAGACATGCTAAGCTCCACCCACTATGAATAATAATATAAATAAACTCTCACGTTTACATAGAACAAATAAATTACTTGTCAGGTCCAATAGTGTAGGATCATATCTAATCATATTTCCATAAGCAAACAGAGTAGATCCTGATCAGGTAGCTCTTACAAGAGCAGCTCTTACAAGAGCTGCCTGATCTGGGTCTGCTCTGTTTGCAAAAGTGTTAAAAGGTGTCTCTATGAGCTAAAGTGTTAAGCTGTACAAAAAATAAATGCTAGGAACATTGAAACCAAAAAAGATGTCATCATATGGTGTTACAGAGTTAGGAGATAACTTTTTACAAAGGTTTCATTTTGGGAGGTATATCATCGGATTTACAGTCACAAAAAGCATTTTAAGGTGATGCCTCATTAGAGTACTAAAGTGCTATTTGTGACCATACAATCATCTTAAATTATAGTATTCCAAAGATGCAAAAAATATCCATACTATAAGGGCCTTGTCATGAGAAAACCTGTCTTCAGGGGTGTGCGAACAACAAAGGCGCAGACCAGCCTGCGTATCCAAGCAGTCTGATCAGCGCCTTTTTTTTTGCTTTTTGGAAAGTGTCATATCTAAACTTGTTACAAGCAAATTTTCACTTTTCTAGATAGTCTCTCTAGCTGAGGAGACCGGGTTAGAGTCCCCCTTTGGCGGAAACCCCGAAGACAGGTTTTCTCGCGACGATGCCCATAAAATGTGATATAACTGATGACATCAGGCTGTTTCAATTTATGCAATTATGTATCTGTTCAAGCGTTGTTGTTTCTATTATTTTTTCTGTTGTTCTTTTTTTTCATTTTAACATTGATGTGTTTTTATCATCATTTGTAAACTGTGGCTTTGTTCTCATGTATAGGATCTAAACATATTGTTTTCATCATATGACAGTTCAACCACTGAATGTTTCTAGATGTCCTCATGGCAACAAAAAAGTTTGACCATCAAATGTTTGATGCAATAAACTTCACGGGTAGGAAACTTCATAAACAGAGCCAACATATGGAGACTGAAAGAATCGCCTAAAAACTAAAAATATCATGTAAAATAGCAAAAAAAAACTTTTAAAAATAAGAATGTAGTGCTCCACTCTGGACTTTCAACTTCAAATCCAAGCTGATGTGAGCTGCACATTTTGTACGGTTTTATCTGAATTGTTCAACCTTTATGTACCTCACGACAAAAAGGATTCAGACAAAACCTTACACAATTTGCAGCTCGCATCAGCTTATATTAGAAGTTAAAAAACCAGAGTGGAGCACTACATTCTCCTTTTTTCGCTATTTACACCATAAAGGCATCGAATGGGAAACTTTAGGCTTTTAGGTGATTTTTCTTCAGCCTCCATCTTTAGAGTTAAGAGTATGATAAACAAATCTGTAACAATTGCTGAGCAACTAAATTTAATGGAAGGAAGGTGTATTATTTACTAATTTTATTCTTTCTTTATTCTAAAGGAATTTTATTGCCCTCAGTAGGACCCAAACACTTTGAAGTTTTAACCTACTGTGGACAATAGGGTTAAATCACAACTTTTCTGTCTTATCCTATAGTATCAACCACAAACTACTTAACCAACATATGATTTTTACTTTCCCAACAGAGGTATTACCCGTAAACCAGTAGACGAGGATAAGCCAGCCAAGGCAGGTAGCTGGGACACTAACAACCTGAAGAAAGAGTTCAAGACTATCTATGACATGATCAGTAACCTCAGCGGCAGGCTCGTACCTGGTATACCACTCAATGGACACCTGCCCACAGATCCTATAGAGAGAGTGAAGCAAATCTTCTGGCAGCATTCTACACTACTTACTTTCTTAAAGTAAGTCTTGCACATATGAGCCATGACATGTGATTTCCAACAATGTGGCATTTTGACAAGTGTAGACACCGATGAGCCTCTGCAGCCTCTCTTTATGCTTAGAAACTCAAAATGATTTTCAGTCAGTAGCTTAACACTCATATAATATTCAAGCGACTAGCAAGGGCTCTGATCAGTCTGCGCGTATGCGCAGGCTGGTCTGAGTCTTTGCTGGTCGCACATACCACAATGTTGGAAATCTCATGTCACGCCTCATATTTGTTACATCCCTCTATGTTAAATTAAGAAAATAGGCAAGGAAATAAATCTAGTTGCATTTTAAATATAGACACCATATTTTAACTAATAAGTACACTGTGTACATATTTTTTTCAAAATTATACATCCTCTTTTGAAAACAGTGCGCATTCTGTTCTGCCTTTGATTCAAAGTATATATCTTCTAAAATAATCAGGTGAAAATTTCACTGAGAAATATTATTAAAAATGGTGAAATGATGAAAAGCTGATACTAAGGGCTATAGCCAATGCCACATGTCCTAATTTGCTGGTTTGTTTATCATCAAACATACAAAAATTTAGGCAAAATAGAAGAACTTTAGCATAAATTTCATGTTATGTCACACCACTGTTTTGCACTGGATGTCATCTAATGAACAATGCCTTAGTGGTATGATATTCTCGCTGTATGATCAAAACTGCTGATTTCAAGCTATCAGGTGTGGCTGGCAGATAACCAAATGGTGGGCAAAGAGATTTTCACATATGCAAAATGTGTTTTATTGAGATGAATTCCCTATGGAATATGTGATAAAACACAAAATGTATATGATAAAAAGATTAGAACATGGCTTATTTGAACCCTGGACACAACTCTTGGCCTATACCAGTCCGAGCTGGAACGGTTCAGACATTGATACTGGCAACTTCAGATCAAAAGATCAAATCAGTCATGTACTATTATATATGTAATAAATGTAAAGCTTTGCTAATTGACTGAGTTGCAGCAAAGAATTGATTATATGAAGAAAAAACAACAACTGATAAACTGTGTTGTATTCACCAGATGCCAAGGTGCTTGTGTGGCTTCAGTGAAACCTGAATACCTGATGGAGAGCAAAGACTATCACTTGTGGAAACAGATTCAGACACAATTGAGACTGGAGCTAGAAAAGAAAGGTGATCCTAAGGAAGCAGAAAAGTTAGATATGGAGGAAGAGTTAGATGATGAAGTGTTTGAGGCAGTTTCTAAGAGAGCATGGACTGATATACTGCTACAGATATTTAAGGTTAGTTCAGGTACACTGGAGTATCAGGCATAATTATGACTCCAACCACGGTGTGGTGCGGTCTGTCTTGATGTCAGCCCAACTTCATGAAAACTGCTGGACCACAGGGACCTGTATCATACTCATTTTAAAGACAGACTAGAACACATTCGATGGCGCGCCATCGCAAATCCCCACGCTCTCGAAGAAATCTAATGGTAATTGACACTTTGACCCCATCCCAAGGTCACCAGTTTGATCGTAGGTTAAAATTTTTCAGTGTATCCTGGTCTACTGCTCATCCCCGTTAATTTGATATGCCACATGACCATGTTCAGAAAATTAAATTTTTGACCCCTCCCCAAGGCCCCAGGGGGCAGGGACCCAAAAAATTGTGCAGGTGCATGTGCCATTCATGTGAGTAACTCACACACGAAATCTGGTTGAATTTCTAAAAAAAAAAAAATTTTGAACCCCCCAGCCCCCCCCCCCCCCCCCCCCCCCCCCCCACGGTACCCCTAAGTCCCACCTCCGGGCCATGACCCAGGCGGCTGAATGAAAATCCCATCCGATATGTTTTATATCTTTCATTTGTGAGAAGATACACAAAGTTTGGTTTAAAAATCTTTGAAATTGACCTTTTAATTTAGATTCAATGATATTTGACCTTTTGGCCCCTCCCCAAGGCCCCAGGGGGTGGGGACCCCAAAAATGGCGCCGGTGCATATGCCTTTCATGTAAGAAACTCACACACCATTATTGGATGAATTTCGGAAAAAAAATTTTTTGACCCCCCCAGCCCCCCCACGGTACCCCCAAGTCCGACCCCTAGGGCATGACCCAGGCCGCCAAATGAAAATCCCGTCTGATATGTTTAATATCTTTCATGTGTGAGAAGACACACAAAGTTTGGTTAAAAAATCTTTCAAATTGACTTTGTAATTGAGTTTTAATGATATTTGACCTTTTGGCCCCTCCCCAGGGCCCCAGGGGGCGGGGCCAAAAAAAAATGTGCCGTTGCACGCCCCATTCATGTGAGCAACCCACACACCAAATTTGGTTGGATTTCGTCCAATGGTTTAGGAGGAGATAGCGTGACGGACGGACGGAGGGACAGACGGACGGACAGACGGACGGACGGACGGACGGAGGCGATTGCAATATCCCCATCGCTTTTTTAAAAAAGCGTGGGGATAAAAAGTCTTTAATACTTTTCAAAATTATTAATTTTCCACCTACAGTTTTTGTGTGTTGTTCATACAAAATGTATTTTATTCAAATGAAGTGACATTACATTATTATTTATGATGTCAATAGGTGTCAATGCTTTCAATTTCAACAGATGAGAGTAACTGCTATTTCTAACCATTTCTGATTCAATTCTTCCTTTTAGACACTCGTCCTAGCCAAGATCACACCAAGAACATTGAAGAACATGGCATCTCCGGACAAGAATATTGATCTTCCCGACATCAACCCCGACCCCCTCAGCAGTAACATCTACTGTGTGGGCGAGAGAATCATACTTGTGTGGTTGAACCACCACTACGAGCACCACCGACAGAGGGTCTGGCAGAACTGTTCTAAAGGTGGTGTACCGCCAGCTAGGTGGATCGTCAACTATGACTTTGATCTGTTAGATGGTCTAGTGCTTGGAGCTGTGCTAGGAGCTCACATGCCATTCTTGGTAAGAACATTGTGTAATTTTATGGTGTACCTCATAAGACCTTATAAGCAAAGATGCCATTTTTGGTAAGAATGTTGTCTAGTTAACTGGCGTACCTTATTAGACCTTATAAGCAAAGATGCTCTTTAAAAAGAAAGGTGTACTTTTGGGGGTGATTACACTATATGAACTTATGATTTCCTGTCAATCCAATGATGATTTTTTTGATTAGTATGGATTCATCGTGTGAATGAAAAAGTTTAGATCCTGGTGAAGCCTACAATTTTATCAAAAGAGGGTGTGGAATTTTTAGAAAAAATATTTGCTCAGTGCATATATTAGGTTGAATACAAAATGTTTTGTCCCTTTTATATAATGCCACATACAGCATATTGCATCTGAAGTTGTGTATACTGTAAATTCGGAAATTTTCATGAGAATTTTGTTTTCGCAAATAGCGTTAAAACACATATTTGCGATATTTAAAATTGTGACTAGGGCATGATTTGCCTATACTATATTAGTAAACGACAGAGTGATTTCACCATTTCGCAAACGTTTTTTTATTCATGAAACTTCGCAACTAGTTTCAAAGTAGCCTTTTTACTATGCAGAGCTGTCTATTTTCTGGAAATTTTTCATGTGTAATGCCATACTTCAGAAAAGAAAAGTTGATTTTCAAAGCTGACATTCATTTAAAAATCACACAAAAAAAATTTGACACTTACTTGAACCAAATCCTTATTAACCAACAATTAACCTGATTGTCAGACAAAAGGAAGATTAATCCAAACTCTTTAGGCTCTAATTTCCAGATGGATCTAGATTTTTTTTATTTTCTTTTAATGGAAAAACTTCATTCTTGAACTCAAAACCTTTGATATATTTTTTTAGATCAAGACCCATCTTGAGGACATGTACACACACCCAGCTACAGCGGAACAGTGCCTACACAATGCACTCAAGATTGTGAATGCCATGAGGTTTGCTGGTATTGACTATGATATTCAGGTAAGCTCAGCTAATATCTTGTTGAAACATATTTACACAGGGGGGAGAATGTTTACCCTCTGTCTGCCCCTACAACTTGATCCTGCAAAAACTCATATGATTATATAGACCTTCGCGTGACTTTGCTCTATGAGATCAACAAATGCGCAGACAGCCTGGGCATCATGCAGTCTGATCCGTGTCTCTTTTTTCACTTATTGGAAAGTATATTAGCTACGCTTCCTGCATGTAACACTTTTAGATTCTAGTTAATCTATGTAGCGGGGCAGGCTACATTGAGCCTTACATGGTCACAAGCCCCAAAGACAGGCTTACTCACACCATATAATATTATGCTAGGTTCATTAAACATGAATTGTGGATAGTAGGGAATATGGAGATTATGCAGGTTATTTTATTATGCCCCCGCTATTCGTAGAATGCGGAAGGGCATTAAGCGTTGCCCATGTCCGTCCGTCCGTCCGTGCGTCCTTCCGTTCGTCCATCATTTAGGTAGGTACTTTGTGAGCGCAACTCCTCCTACAATTTTTTTCCCAATCCTTTTGAAACTTTACAGGTGTTTTTGTCAAGGACTGAAGATGTGCATGACATTTGGATATAACCCTCAGATTAATTTTTGTCACTTTTTTCACAGTTTGAACTTAGTCAATTTTGGGCTCAACTACTACTGAAGCTTATGGCCATTAGGTACCTTGTGAGCGCAACTCCTCCTACAATTTTATCCCAATCCTTTTGAAACTTTACTGTTGTTTTTGTCAAGGACTGAAGATGTGCATGACATTTGGATATAATCCTCAGATCAATTTTTGTCACTTTTTTCACATTTTGAACTTAGTCATTTTGGGGCTAAATTACTACAGAAGCTTATGGACATTAGGTACCTTGTGAGCGCAACTCCTCCTACAATTTTATCCCAATCCTTTTGAAACTTTACTGGTGTTTTTGTCAAGGACTGAAGATGTGCATGACATTTGGATATAACCCTCAGATCATTTTTTGTTACTTTTTCACAGTTTGAACTTAGTCATTTTTGGGTTTAATTACTACAGAAGCTTATGGACATTAGATACCTTGTGAGCACAAATCCTCCTACAATTTTACTAAATCCTTTTTAAACTTTACAGTTGTTTTGTCAAGAACGGAATATATGCTTTACATTTGCATATAATAATTATTACACGTTTTATAAGAATAATGTTGCTATAAATTCAGTTTGTAGTATGTAAATGGTATCCTGTTCACTTATTGTATACCCAATATTTATTTGCAGGTGAAATAAAAACAATAGGCGGGGGCATCCGTGTCCCATGGACACTTTTTCTAGTTTTCTTGGCCATCCCTAATATGACAATGGGAAAAGTTAGCTCTTAAAGAGACTAAGTCTGCAACTATGAACAGTTTTCGAAATTTTTTATTTTGGTTTTAAATCATTTGTAAAAGTAGAATTAAGTTATGTTTTCACAATAAATCTGTTCACTATAGCTCAAAACTGCACGGAAAAGTGAATTATCGTATAGAACAGGTGTGTTTTTCTCTTGTTGGTAATTATTTGCGTCCCTCCAATAATTATAGACAGTTAATTTTAACATAAATGCTGTCGTTTTGATACTGATAATTTGTTTAGGTTTACGAAATTGGTAAAATATATACCTGAATTTTAGTTTTTGTACTGTGTTCTTGAAAAATAGAAAAATTGAAAGTGGAATGTTGTTGTTTTTAGTAATAGGCAGTTGATTTTAGTTTTGTTAAAGTACTTTCATTAGTTGCCTTACATTGGCACAAAGATAAAATTGGAGCCAACTCATAAGGTTTTGGTATCTATCAAAGTCTTCGATGAGATAGGACATGCACACAATCTCATCAGAGAATTCACTGTTCATACACACAAACTGTGGAAGAAGATCTGGGCCTCGTCGTGAGAAAACCTGTCTTCGGGGTTCCGACAAAGCTAGGCTCAAACCAGTCTCCTCAGCTACAGAGACTAGATAGAATAGTGAAATTTCGCTTGTAGCAAGTCTAGATATGATACTTATCAATAAGCGAATAACAAAGGCGCTGATCAGACTGCGCGGATGTGCAGGCTGGTCTGTGCCTTTATTGTTCGCAAACCCCCAAAGACAGGTTTTCTCGCATCGAGGCCCATCTAGTCTTAACCATTTATTTGCTGATAGTCTCATCCATCTGGTTAACTCTGCATGCTGGGTAATTTTTCATGCTTTTTCGTTGTCTGCTGATTTTTTTCTAAATCAATTGTTTTAAATAATTATTTCAGGAAAACCATCATAATGTCAAACAGTTTGGATCCAGATCAGGCAAAATGCAGACTGGCAGGCAAATATTACCTTGAACTAAGCCAATTCTTTAACACCTAAAAAATCCATTTTCATCTATCAGAAACTTAGATTTTTTGGCACCAACAAATAGACCAGTCCAATGTTATTGATTTCATCCGGCCTTATCGACCACATGATAACTATTTTGACCACGTGATTTTTTATCGTGGTTGGCACAAAACTTACAGCGCCATACAATGTCCATTGAGCTGAGCCAACATTTATGTGAGAAAAAAGCATCTTAAATGATATTTAGGTCTAGGTTTTTTTTATTTGGAATAAGCATCGGACATTGATTTACAATAATTTTCTTACCCCCCAAAAAAATTGTTAGTTTTTACTTGTTTCTTACGGGCGCCCGCTCCCGTATTTTGGTCCGATGATGGCGGTTTCAATCTCCAATATTTTTGTTAAATGATGATAAAATATGTGAAAAAACACATTATTTGATAGGTCAATGATCAAACTTTTGGAACCAGTCATTGGAATAATTTTTTTATGAAATAAATTTGTTTTAGATCGCTATAAAACATGTAATGTTTCCGTGTCCAGTACAGGTAAACAACAGTTTACTGCCAGCCAGAGTATTTACCAGCCGTAGTGTTCTGGATGATATTGATTTGGGACGTAGTGTTTTGACCGTCTGTAGTGCAATCCATGACCTAGCCAGATTGAATTTAAAATTTCCAAAATAAATATTACAAGCCCATCGCTTTTTCTGCTTTTGCCAGAAATTGTTCAACCAGTACTCTCAATGCTTTGATTTTCTTTTCAGGCAATAGATGTGACTGATCCTAACCCTATAGCACTGTTGATGTTGTGTATCCATCTGTATCAGAGACTTCCACAATACCTACCTAAGGCTAGTGTACAATTTACTGGTGGACTTCACTGTACGGTCTCTAGACAGGTAGGTTTATCTTTGTTCAGACTGTATTGCACTGTTGATGTTGTGTATCCATCTGTATCAGAGACTTCCACAATACCTCCTTAAGGCTAGTGTACAGTTTACTGGTGGACTTCACTGTACGGTCTCTAGACAGGTACAATATTTATTCTTCTAGCAAATTGGAATGCATTTGAATTCTTATTTTGAAAAAAAATTACTATTGAAATCAGATACGTAAGGATTCAAAGGAGAATAGCTTGTTTTCAACAACGACTATACACTATATTAAATGGTAACATGTTATCTTTCATAACATAGATAACACTATCTACGCGTTATAAAAAGCAACTTTATGGCAATTTTATTCCACTACTTTCAGCTGCCCTGAACAAATATTGCATAAACATGTCAAAAGAATGTGATTTCTAGAATAACCGTAGGAATCTCTGCTTTTGTAAATGAGCAGAGATTCCTACGGTTATCCAATAAATCACAGACCTAAAAAACTAGGGTCTGTCACTTTCACTTAGTATAAAAGTACTTTTGCAAGATCTAAAAGAGTGCAAACATTGGTTTCTGTACTGCCCAAAGACAGTACTAAACAACTATTCAATGGGGATTTCTGGTACTCTCTGACCACCAAAAACATTTATTTTGAAGGCTTTTGTCCATCTGAAGCCTTGACTAATGATAAATTCATGCCATTTTGTTGAACTGGTTCATTTTCATGTGTTAACCCCTTTACTCCATAATAACGCCTTTGAAATACTATGTATTTGAAAATATTATGGAAAATGGAGCATTCGCTCTTTGGAGCAACTGCTCCATTTTCCATAATATTTTCAAAAGCTCAAAACTTTACTTCAATTTTTCTTGATTTTTTTTTTCTATGGTGTCTAAAAATAGTAAATGATGTCATGATCTAAAAATAGTCTATGGAGTAAAGGGTTAAACTATTTGCTACAGGTGAAGTTAAGCAACCCCAGCAGTAAACCCCTGGTGTACCAAGTTTTATTGGCGGGCCATGATGCTCAAGACTTCGCTGTACCAAAGGGAGACTTCGTTACAATTCCACCAAAATCCAACCTGCCAATGAGCATAGAATTCACCAGCAGATTCCTGAGGCCCGCTGAGGCCATATTGGTACTGGTTGGACGAAGGCAGGGCACAGCTATAGGCTCAACCTTGACCTTCAATCTAAGGACACAGGTTGACAACATTATTCCAAAGGTATGTGGCTTTTATAGTTTCATAGATTCTGCATGATAATAGAAATGATACAGTGCATGATGAAAGCAATAGAATGAGCTGTGAGCTCAGTGAGTTGTTAGTCCAGTGAGCTGTGAGCCCAGTGAACTGTGAGCCCAGTGAAGATCCAGTCTCATAGTCTTTAGCAAAATTTTTGAGCGTAAAATTGTAATATTTTCTTACCTTTCAATTCAAACATATGTTTTGTGTGCTCAAAAGAACCATCTCTATTCAAAAGAACTATCTCATAGAGATGGTTCTTTTGAGTACCCACAACATATGTTGTAATTGAGAAATAAAAAAAATAAAAATTTACACACTCTTATCTGGAGGCCTAAGTCTGGACATTAACTCAGTCATATCAGATTCTTCACTCTGCATTCAATGGGTAGCTAAGTAGTAGTCATGGTTTCTTAATGCACAGAGCAAAAACTGATCAGACTGAGTTGATGCCCAGGCTTGACTGAGCCTGCTTGGCACACATATCATTTGTTGGTTCTGTCATGCACTGGATGAAATTTTATTCACCTTCCACATACATGTAGTCACTTTTCTGAGATTTCACAAAATAGCCAACTTCACCCTTGTTCAGTAGCTTTTGATCAGCGGAACTTTTCTTATGTATGCATCAGTCATTTAAAGCCATGAACCATATGGGATGGAAATAGTTCAAATTTTGATTTGCTCTTTTTCAATTGGAAGGTCGTAAAAGGATACACTGGAAAACAGTGTGGACTCAGATGAGATGCCACAAAATGTTGCATCTTATGAAGGTCTATGCTGTTTTCTGGGATAAATCAGCAGGTATAAAATCACAATGCTGTTTATGCTTGAAAACTGACCCTAATATATATATAAGAATATCCAAACTATTGTTTGAAATTTGGTGGAAGAATCTAGAAGAATTGGTGCTGGGTTTTCACGATTTTGTTGCCGTCTGCTGTCTTTATTCAAAATTAATATTTTCAATGAATATTTTCGGGAACACCATCAGAGTATCAAGCGCTTTGGTCCCAGATCAGGACCAGCATTATGTCGGTCCTGATCTTGGTCCAAACTGTTTGCAAAGGTTATCAGCAGACAACAAAAGTTGCCTCTGGCAAGGAAAGAGTTAAATCATACAGAGCCCTTGGTCAGGCTTATAAATGGCGGTTGTGTATTGCACTCTTCACATCATTTATGGTGATGGGATCTTCTAGCATTTATCTCTGGTACAAGCATCAGCTTTATTAAAATCATTTTGCAGACAAGCTTTTGAAATAACTTTCTGATATTTTTTTAGAGAAATAAGAATTGAGATACCAATTGAATTAGCTCCTGCAGAGTCAGCCTCTTGGTGATGGCTAACACGATATATCTAGTCTTTTTTTTCTAAAAAGTATAAAAGTGAGGCATACCATAACTGTGTTTTTTAAACTTGATTGTGCTTTAAGCATTACTGTGCTTTTTAAGCAAACTTTTGGCTTTAAACATTATATAATTGTAATTTTTAAAGCTTATTATGGTTTGTTCTAATACTTGGACAAGTGATTTTGATCCTTAAACTCTAGACTTCAAGTACCTTACATAACAGCAGAGACAGAAATTGCCACTTTGATGGTCTTTGGAACCACAAGGCTTGCCAAGGCATGCTAGTGACAGTTATTCGTCCTTCCCAATACTCATGATATGAACCAGCTCATCAGAGTTTGGTACTTACCACATTGGCAAGCAGTGAAAGCTCTGACAAGTCTCATCAGAGCCTTTGCTGCTTACACACACAAATTAGGACTGAACACAAAGACTCAGATCAAAATTTAGGTTTCTAGTTTATCTAGATAGCTATGCATGCATGTTTAAAGAATGTCTGTACACATTTGGCATTTGAACCAAAATCTCATAACTCTTTGCATGCTGGGTAATGTTTCATGCTTTTTTGTCGTCTGCTGATTTTTTCCTCAAAATAATCACTTTAAAAAAATAATTTGGGAATTCCATCAGAGTGCCAAACCGTTTGGATCCAGATCAAGCCAGACATTTTCATGTCTGATCTGATCTGGATCTAAACTGCTTGCAAAGGTGATCAGCAGGCGACAAAAGTTGTCAATAGAGGGAAAAGAGTTAAGTCACTGTTGGACATCAGGCAGCTTGCTAAATGATGCTGAACAGTAACTAAAGATATGTATTCTACCCACACCTAAAAAGCCATGACACAGTGTCTGTGGTTCATAAGAATGACTTATTCTTCAGATGAACAGTGTCATTAAGATACTTTTCTTTTAGCTTTTCTTTGTAAAATTTTACCATTTTAGCAAAATACATGTAGACCTAAGGAATATGTCATTTCTATGTACCACAAACATAAATAACAATATATGTATATGTTCTTTCCTATCCTGTATTTCTCTTTATTCTGGTGGCAGGCCCAGTGTTGCCATTTTAGCTGGAATATGGGTTCTAGAAAATGAATAAGGGCTCTAACACAATGAATTGATCCTTAGCACTTTGTGAATTTTCTGTGGCTCAATATGAAATCAGGATCTTTACTTCATCAGATGGAGCCCTTTTCTATTTTCGATACTTGACTTTAATATATTTAGCTCTTTGCATGCTGGGTAATTTTTGCATATTTTTTGTTGTCTGCAGAATTTTTTAATATTAAATTAATGTTTTCAAAAACTTATTTCAAGAATACCAAATAGTATGTCAAACAGTTTGGATCCATATCAGGCCAGACATTTTGTCAGGCCTGATCTGAATCTAAACTGTTTGCAAAGATTATCAGCAGACAACACTAGCCCGCAAAGGGTTAATCAATATTAACTCAAACTTTACTTTAATAGGTGAAAAATATTTAGATTCCTGTCAGTATTTTATAGATGATTTTGTTCACTGTCTGAAGTGCAGGCATTGTTTCCTCCTCTATGATGAGATAAGATAGGTATTGGAATCTAAATGTTTTTGGGATATGAAGCAAACACTTACTTAACCAACTAGGTGACCACGAGAACCAATAAAAGATTCATAATCAAACTTCAATATGCACACCATTCTGTTGTATTCCAATAGAACAGGTCGACATTTCTTGAAGTTATAATGAGATTAAAAAATCAAAAGTATCATAGCATGGACAACCGGTGAAGGTTTAGAACAGTCGGTGAAACCACACAGTCTTGTCAAAACCATCGTTGCTTGTAGACACAAGCCATGCAGACTTGCTAGAACCTTTGCTTGAACACGCAAAGTAAAGGAAAGATACAACAAAATTCAGTTTTAGACAAGAAAACATTTTCTGTAACCCTATTTCACAGAGAATGGCCAAAACTGCCATTTCAAGTCCAATAAGAATCTCAGTCTCAGAATTTCTTTTTTAAATGCAAGATACAAGTCAAGAACACAATTACAGTTTTCTACTTAACGATATAATATTTTAGAATACCTACCCCCTGATCAGTTAGTTTTAGTCATGATAGTAAAGGTCAGCTAGTTGGTAAGGTAACTGCTTGATGTGGTTCTATTGTTTTGCCTTTCCACTACCTCATAACTGGCTTTAGCACCCCTGTTTCTGCTCTTGCTTTCAGAAGGAGGTCAAACCACAGGTAAATAGTTCTTTTATCGTCTTTTCACCCTCACTCACTGTATCTTACTCTACTCACACAGTTCCATCCACGATCATGACACTTAGATTTGTCATCAGATAATTGTCACCATCTTTACATAGAGGATCTTACATGAGTGTTCATGTTTTATTGAATTTGTTAAACGAGTTGGGGAAAAGAGATAAAATACGAGGCTTGCCGACCATTTTCTCTCTTTTTCGCAACGAGTTTAATAAATTCAATAATACAAGAGCACGAATGTTAGATTCTATTTATCATATGACATTACGATTACTTTGAAATCTCATTTCTGCCGTAAAAAACGTCATCATTTTGTCATTATGTACGCAACATTGTTATGGACGTCATAACGTTTCCCGAAAATCTATAAACCACTAGTGGTTTATCGATTTTATTGCATGGCCTTATTTCACTCCCAGACGCGACGTCATATGATAAACCTTATTATATAGCTTTTCTCACATGGTTCCATCCACTCTCCTTACACCTATCATCAGATTTTTTTTCAGTCCTAGATCGATACTCTGTCATTTCCAGCAATAAAACAAAGAAGCATGTCTTATATTATCAGATGTCACAGAAATTTGCTGGATGAGCTGAATTGAAAACAGTGCTGGATCAACATTGTTTTTAAAAGTGACAATTATTGAGTTCAAGACCAGACCCTTGTCTTTTAAGCAATAGACCATCCACATTATAACTACCCATGGCATAGTAATACTATTGATATTTCACCATAATCTTTCATCCATTCTGTTAAACTCACAATACATCTAGCACAGTTATTTTTAGATTCACACTGACAATTCCATAATTACATGCATTTTTGATATTTCAAAATACTAAATATCAATTAAATATGAATTCACTGCCAACACCATAGTGGGTCTGCATTGCACAGTTGGTAAGCAAGTCTGTTTAACTGCCATGGACAGCTATAGTTCCGAGTTCAAGCCCCAGTTTGGCCACATACTTTGGTAAAGATTATTCTTTCCCTACTCCTGATTCAAGTAGGGTTGTTAGGAGCTACCGATGAAAGTATGCAGAAGTTAAGTATTGGTAAACCCCTTTGCAGAGGCCTGCCCAGGAACAGTGTATGTGTGTGCACTGTGCAGTCTGCAGTGACTCAGTTGGTAGGGCTTGAGACTGGGGATTGGAGGATTGTTAGTCTGAGACTCACCACTGGCTGAGTCACTGTGTTGTTTCCTTGGGCAAAAGACTTTATCAGCTACTTATACTGGTTCAACCCAGGATAACAGGAAATCATCCAGACATGACTGAAAAACTGTTGACTGGAACTTAACCCTTTACCTCATAGAGACACCTTTTAGGGCTTTTGCAAACAGAGTAGACTTGGATCAGGCAGCCTGATCAGGATCTACTCTGTTTGCCTATGGAAAAATGATATACATGTAGTTGATCCTACACTAGTGGACCTGACAAGAAAATTATTTGTTCTATGTACCAACATGAAAATTTATTTATATTAGTATTCATAGTGGGTGGAGCCTAGCATGAATATTCATGAAGGAAAGGGTTAAAGCATCAAAACTAACAAACAAAGGAACAGTGTGATAGAATAACTTACTGTCATGATTCTCATGAATGACTCGTGATATGGCTGAAGAGTTGTTGAAAGCAACATAAAGCCTAAAAGAAACAAACTAATTGGTACCCTTTTGCCTTTCCCCTCAAGATAAATTATGAAATGTTTAAAAGAAGCAACAACAATGAAATAACAGAGTAATGTATATAAGGAAAAGCATATTCTAACTTTTTGGTGCACTATTTTTTCAAAACAAGCAACAATTTATGCCCATTTTACCAGTGGTTCCTTCACATCCATCCTCTTGGTGCCTAATGTGAGCACAACTTGACCAAATTTTTTGAAGCTTTGTCTGTATTTTAATCATGTTATGAGGATTTGCATGTGGATAGGATGTAGTTATCTCATAATTTTCTGTCACTTTTTTCCATTTTGTGACATAGTCATTTTTCTTTTTAAAAAAAACAACAACATTTTATATTAATAAACTTTATCTCAGTCCAGCATTTTACATGAAGATATACTGATAATTAGTATTTTTATAAGTTTTTTGAACTGGAAAATATACAGGTCCTTGAAAAGTCCTTACATTTTACATAGCCTTGCCTCTATGAATCATGCTTTTACCTATTGATTGCTATGCATGTTTACTTTTCAGAATGTAATAAAATGTGAATCTCCATGTTACGAACTAGAGAAGATACTTGTGCCTATAACCAACCCCTTCAAGGAGGGTGGTGAGTTCCGTATCATCCTGGTGGAGGCCAGTGGCTCCCTCCTAGATCCCAACAACACGGCTGCACTCATGAGGAGGCGGGAAAAGAAGAAAAAGAGGATCAAGTCTAAGATTGATTCTGGCATAGTGCGGCCTGACACCCCTCCATCACCACCTCCTAGGATTGCTGATACTCTACTAATGAATAAAGATGGTGAGGAATTTACTGTAATCCTGAATCATATTCTGGCAATTTTAGAAGGTTGACATATCGGCATAATTTAATTTTTGACGGATTCTCAATTTAATGTCCTTTAAGATTGTCATATGGGCTACTTTTAAAGGAAAGAATATGCTCCTTATAGGGAGCATATTCTTTCCTTTAATAGTAGCCTCTTTAAGATGTTGTTTCCTCTACATTGAAACATACTCTGCCATTCAAAAGTTGGTTTTGACGATAAGGATTCCAACATACTAAGGTGCGTGTCCATTTATTGCCTATTGTGTAACTGAATTGGAAACTGTATTTCTTGGTCTCATATTTTGGTGATTTTTGTTCAGACCACCACTAGTGACAAATAAAAATGCCCTCCAAATATTGTCGTATTTTTTTTACCCTGAAGTTCAAAGGGCGTGGCATATGCTAATTTTATCTCCGATCTGTTATTGGTAGTATTCGCCGAATATACGGAACTAATTGGTTATTTAAAATGGAGTGACTGATATAAGTAGCAATGTGACAATATTATCCCCTGTGGTGTAATGGGTTAGGCGCAAGACTCTTGGCATATAGCAGGTAAGTTCGAATCTCACGAGGAGCGTTTCTTTTTATTTTTTCCTGTAAGGAACTGTATGCGCTAAAGACAGGAAAGCGAGAAAATTATAACGGTATGCGCCAAAAACAGGAAAGCTAGAAAATGATGTTTTTTGTTTTGTTTTTTAATGTACACAGGATAACACTGCAGTTGCTAGTAAATCAAGAATGTCGGACAACCAATCTTAGCTCTAAGGCGAAATAGTCTCGATTTACTAGCGACTACACTTGTAACCACGTGTACATATACACAAAAATTAAACATTTTCACGCTTTTTTAGAGTATTCCGCCGTGTCACTACATAGAAACCAATTTGCTGGGAAAAAAATAAAAACTGCTTGTGAGATTCGAATTTGCCTTCTCTATAATAAGAGCCCTAGGCTTAGGCCACTACACCACAGCGGACGAAATAGTCAATTTACTACCGTTATGATACATTGACTTTCAGAAAACCTAATTTATTCCCGTATTTTGGCGAAAACTATCGAAAACAGGTCCGAGATAAAATTAGCATAGGTCACTACCTTTGAACTTCAGGGTCAAAAAAATACGACAATATAAGACGTTATACAGTACAAAATTCTCATTTGCTAGCTCAGGTATATAGACAAAAGGGGGATTTTGTCAATCATACAAAAACACAGGGAGGATTATGTCCACCTTTACAAATGTGCGCATTGGGGACTTTGTCTTACACTTATTGGCTAAGTCCGACTTGTATATGTAGGCAAGTAGATTGTATTGTCTTTGTTAGTTGCAAGCCGGAAAGAGAATTGTTGAAAAAGAGGCTTTTATTAAAAAGTGGTTTGATTTAATTATTATATGGAAAGAGTAAACACTTTTATAACTTACCATATCTAATTGGTTGACGATATGAAATTACATGTACATGTAGTTATGCGTCATACTTTATTTGATGTTGTTTGAATGGAATTAAGATAAGAGATCTCTTGATTTTTTCTTTGTGATATTTCTACATCTTTGGGATATTTTCAGATGAAGGAAGCCAAATGAGTGCATTCTTCAGTCCAATTTCCACCGTGTACCTGGAGGACAATATGTCCACCAACCTGGAGATACACTTTCTGCCCTTCACCATTGGAGAGCGCCAGTGTTCCGTGATCTTTGTGAACGAGTCTATTGGAGAATTCCTGTACTCTATTGAAGCGAAGTCAACCCTACCCCTACCAAACATGGTACCATTTGTGAAGACCTCGCACAGCTACAGGATCAGCAGTGCAGCAGCAGCAGGTAACATCTCATTATCATCAACATAATCAGATTTTTTGATTAACGTGCAGGTGCAGGGGCATCATCCACATCAGTGGGCCCACTTCGAGGTAACTGGCTAGCTGCACGCATAGCAGATCTCACACATGATCTCTGGGTGCTCCTTTCTTGAGGGTCAACTGTCGTGAGCCTTCACTCAGGGCAATCTTTCTCCGTCAGTGTCTTCCATGTTAGCTTGGGCCTTCCTGCCTGCCATCAATCTGTATATCACATGCTGTTATGACTGCACAACTGGAACGCTCCACATGCCCAAACCAGTGGATAAATTTTCCATGAATATATTTGGGACTGATTTTATGTACCACACAGATGATAATACTAAAGGAAATGTAATAATTTATGATACGAGTCTCGATGGGAGAAAACCTGTCTTCGTTCATCTGCAAACAACAAAGGTGCAGACCAACCTGCGCATATGCACAGTCTGATCAGCACCCTTGTCACCCTTGTTTATCTAAAAGTATCATATCTAAACTGGCTACAGGTGAAATTTCAATTTTCTAGCTAGTCTCTGTAGCTGATGAATCTGATTTTAGTCTCTCTTTGTCAGAAATCCCGAAGACAGGTTTTGTTGCATCAGATATGACTTCACATATGGGAGTTTATAACTGCACATATTTAAATCAACAATGTTTTGAGCTGATGCTTTATGTCCAATTCAACATTTTTTAGTCATGTTGGCATGTTTTCTGGTTTAAACCAAACTGTGAGGATAAATTGTCTGGCTCAAGGACACAGCACTGCTCTGACCATGAGAATTGAACCTGCTATCTTTTGGAGTTGGAGGCTATAGAGTTTATTTGTAGGAAAATCTCTGCATTTCTCTCAATAGTAAGGCCAGGGAACAGGCACTCTGTGTACTTATTAGCATGCTGAATAGCATTTATGATGAACTACATTTTTTAACTCTTTGCCTCATTGGTAATTTTTCATGCTTTTTTGTCATCTGCTGATTTTTTTTCAAAATCAACTTTTCAAAAAAAATTCCTTCAGGAACACCATCAGAGTGTCAAACAGTTTGGATCCAGATCAGGACGGACATTTTGTTTTTCATGCTTTTTTGTCGTCTGCTGATTTTTTTTCAAAATTATCTTTTTCAAAAAATTCTTTCAGGAATACCATCAGAGTGTCAAACAGTTTAGATCCAGATCAGGCCGGACGTTTTGTCGGGCCTGATCTGGAATCATACTGTTTGCAAGTGTTATCAGCAGACGTCACTAGGAGATAAAAAGTTCAGCCTCATTTCCATTCCTCATTTTGTTACATAATACAGGTACAGGCCATGGTCTGTTTGGTGGAGATGAAAGAGTGGTTTACTGGAAATGTGAGGCAGGGCAAGTCCTCAAAGAGAACCTCACCATACCTCTCAATAATAAGGCGAGGGAGAAGGCCCTCTTGTTAGCCTCACAACAGGTAAAAACCTCACTAGAATAGTTGCACTAGAAGATGTCATTGTTTGTGGTATTTTCTGTTCAATCACTATCATCATTGTCTTAGTCATCATCATCATCATCACCACCACCACCACTACCGCCCCCACCCCCACCCCCACCACCACCACCACCACCACCACCACCACCACCATCATCATCATTTATCCCAAAATGTCTGTACATGTAATACACTGGCACATAAGTTGCTTATGCTTATAGTAATTTTTTCTTTTGTTTTGGAACACAACATAGGCCTCCAGAAAGGAGTGCGTAATTGAAAGTTCTTTTTTGATATATTGTGGTACTCAAAAGAACCGTCTCAGTGAGAGGGTTCTTTTGAGCATCCAAAACTCATGTTTAAATTGGTGGGTAAGGAAATAATTAGTTTTACGCTAAAAAGTTTCCTTTTCAGGACCTATGACTACATGCAAACCAATACAAAATTCTTGTCAGGATTGCACACAGTGAAGACCCTAGGCAGATTGTTCCTGATCTCCGTCTTTACTGCTTATACTGACAATTTATCAGTGTTTGAAATTTTGGAACCATTACTATAGAATACCCTTAGTTTTATGCTTTTACACTTTTGCAATGTTATCACTGTGCTCTTCTATTGAATGAAAAGGAAGATCTTGATTATTTATCTTTGCACATTTTGAGCCGCGGCATGTGATTTCCAACAATGTGGCATTTTGACACGTGTAGAGTCAGACGAGCCTGTGCAGCCTCCTTTTAAGCTTAGAAACTCCAAATGATGTTCGGTCAGTAGCCTAAGAGTTAAGAATATTCAAGCGACTAGCGAAGGCTCTGATCAGGCTGGGCGTATGCACAAGATGGTCTGAGCCTTTGCTGGTCGCACATACCACATTGTTGGAAATCTCATGTTGCAGCTCATATATGGATTTATTTGTCTGTCATAACACCAGTATCAGAATTCCTATTTCCTTAATACCATGAAAGCATTTGGACCATCCCACAAGATAATTTGAGTAAAAATTATTCAGAATGCTTACCCTTTTGTATGGGAATTAACTTGGGGGCTTTGGCAACTAAAACACGGATTCTAATGCACTTGCAAGTGTTACTCCACACCTGATTGGATAACATCATAAATTTGCGACAGTTTATCCAGCTACATATTGTCAGAAACTTGACATCATTATGTAAAGTCACTTTTTGTTGGCTGACAAGTGGTTTTATGCAGCTGGGGAGGGGAGTGGGTGGCTGGGTAGGGAAAGTGGTCTGAAATACATTTTACTGGCTAAATCTTCACCCTATTATGCTTCTTATTTTATTTTGCTGAGAGTTATGGTTATTGTTGTCTGTGTGATTTATGTACTGCACAATACTGCACAATACACATATGAGCTGCAATATGGATAAAAACTGCATACAGGCAGAAGGAAGTGATGAAGGCCCTGATCAGTCTATTCCAATGTGCATTTTGAATTGGACCTACATTATAGTCTTTAAATATGGGCCTTGGAGCGAGAAAACATGTCTTTGGGGATTTCCAACCAGGTCATGCTCAATCCAGCCTGAACTACAGAGATCAGCTAGAGTGTTGAAATTATTTCTGAAACAGGTTTAGATATCATACTTTGTAGGAAGAGAATAACAAAGGTGTTGATCAGACTGTGCATATGCGTAGGCTGGTCTGCGTCTTTGTTTTTCACATGCAATAAAGTCAGGTTTTCTAGCGTTGAGGCCCATATCTGAAAATGCAACTCATATTTGCTTTTTATTTTTGTGTCTCTTTGGTTATGGTTGGAGTTTTGTTTGCTTTTGTTGCAGCACATGGATAATAAGGAGCTTACACGGCGTATAGCCACCGGTACCCTGTACAGCACGAGTGTGATGGCGAGAACCATCATGAATTTATCCACAGATCCCAATAAAGCTGTTAGAAATGCTCAGGTAATCACGGTTTACCCTGGAAAACTAGACTTAACTTAGTCATATTTTAACTCTACTGCACTCAAAATGGTCAAAAATCAATAGAGTTTGGCCATTTTGAGTGCAATAGGGTCATCAAGGTATTTCAAAGAGAGGAAGTTAGCAATAACAAGGATAATGCATCATGACAAAAATGTCACACTTGCCCATATATAGAAATCTATGGATGTACTGAGTGCAATAATTGTAAATTTAACCCTTATCGGGCCATATTTTTTGTCATTAAATGTCATCTGCTTATTACATGTATACTCAAATGCACTTAGGGTACTTTTACATGGAAGCAAACACTATGAGCCCTTATCAGACTACTCCATAGGTAGCAGTCTGATCTAGGTCCATATTGTTTGCAATATTGGCTATCATAATGTCATATTTTTTGTAGGTTTACTATAACTATTTCTAAATTTAACCCTTTTGCAAAAACTCCATATAATTAAGCCAGTCTGAGTGCAATAGGGGCAACTATATTTTTCCTCCATCATTCATTGACAAGCTTATAATATTAAGGCTGCCAAGTTGGGTAAGTTTTCAAAAGACCAAGACAATATTCTTTATAACTAAGATATAAGTCATTTAAAATGTTAAAATTAGAAGTATTTCTACATATGAGCTTTTTGTAACCACGCTGTTATTTATTTACCTGCCTATCAATATTTTTGTTGTCTGCTCTCTCACCTGCTTATGTACTTTTGTAGCCTATATTGCAAACATTATGGACCCAGAACAGACTGCTCCCAGGATCAGGGTATATTGTGTTTACTTCCATGATAAAAATCTAATCTGATGTGCACTTGTAACAAAAAAAAAAATATGGCATAATTGCCATATCAATGAACTCGGCTATAGCAGATCAAATTAAAAACGTTTTTCATTATATTACAAGCAACAATGTTGGCTCTCAGTAGTTTTAGAAAAAGGCATTATCTTGCCTTTAATTCAATTAAACAAATGTAGTATTATTAAACTATGCGATCACTGTATTATTAAGACTGATTTACTTTTGACATGGGTAAAAGTCGAAAATGAGGCCTTGTTTATTCAGTTTCTGAGCAAAGCAGTAAACTCAACGAGAATTAATATCCTAAACATCAGTCAAGTGGCTGGCACAACATGGTTATGTCACTTAGGAATGGTGGTGATTTAGTAAACAACTCATCCTGCAAACTCGTTCTTTACCGAATCACTACCATTCCTTTGTGACATAATTTTCATATTAAGGAAACACAGTTTGCTATTCTCTATTTCTGAACCATTCCCAGAATGTCACTCAAAAGTCACCTGATAGTGTATAACTGACCAATGTAACAACAACTTAACATGTGACATAGTCCCACAAACACAACGGCAAGCGTTCAGTCTCCCCTTTTTAAGCTAAGGTATACCCTACCGTTAGTGCATACTTGCTTAACTCTTTGCATGCTGAGTTGTTTTTCAAGCTTTTTTGTCATATACTGATTTTTTTCAAAATCAACTTTTTCAAAAAATTCTTTCAGGAATACCATCAGACTATCAAACAGTTGAGATCCAGATCAGGCTTGACATTTTGTCGGACCTGGTCTGGGTCCAATTTTTTTGCAAAGGTTATCAGCAGACAGCTCTAGAAGGCAAAGACTTAAGTACAGTAAAACCTGTCTTAAGCCGCCACTCAAAAGAAGATCAAAAATTGTTTTTAAGACCGATTATCGCTTAATGCAGGTCAAAAGTATTGCAGAATGCTCCAAAGGGGAGCATGCTGCAATACTTTTGACCTGCATTAAGCGATACTCGCACATTAAGACATATGTTTTGTCTATTTTTTAGTGGCTGCTTAAGACAGGTTTTACTGTAGTGTGAATGATATATCAGCATTTTTATAGCTTGAAAATCGTCTTCAATTTGACTATGAATTCTTACCTTATAGAAGGCTCCAAAGACAAACACCTTTAAAGTGGAAGTAGACTCAGAACACTTCAAGGTACCAGAGAAGGTGATTGTCCCACAGAAAGGGGATAAAGAAAGGTCACAAAGTGCTCCTGCTGGAAAAGGTGTCTATATTGGTGAGTAGCAATGTATTCTGGCACCATAAGGTCTTTCCATTCTGATCCTTGGATTTGAACAAATCTGTTTGACTTCTTGATGATCGAGGTGGGTTAATTGTATCGATGAAATGACAAACAGTGAAGAACCTTATCAGACTACAGTAAAACTGTTTTAAGGGGCCACTCAAAATTGGAAATAACAAAGATCTTAATGACAAATGGTAGCTTAATGAAGGTCGAAAGTATTGCAGATTGCTTCCCTTGGAGCATTCTACAATACTCTTTACCTGCATTAAGCGATAATTAGTCTTGAAAACCAATTTTTAGTCTTTCTGAGAGTGGCCCTTTTACACAGGTTTTACTGTATACTTTAGGAGCAGTCTGATATTGGTTTACAGAGTTTTCTAGAGCAATATTGTCCCTCCCAGTATTTTGTGAAAATAAGGTAATTACAAAAAATGGATAGCAGGGGAAAACTTGATTTGATACTTTTAGAGGACTGCAAAAATGCAGAGCAATAGTTTTAATCTAGCCAAATGGAGCACTTTAGAATTCTCCCATCTTCACAGCTGTAAATCAAGTGAGTAGCTAAAAAGATGCTGCAAAAGATGATTGAAGCACTCAAAAAAGCAACAAGTAAAGTAGATATCATCATTCTATGTTGTAAATGTAGGTACAAGTACATTGGAAACAAGAATGCAAAAATATAACCCCAAAACAGGCTCCCAGATAGGAGTGTGTAGCTGAAATTTTTTTTTATTATCATTTCTCAACCCAAAAATATGTTGTGGGTACTCAAAAGAACCATCTCTATGACGGTTCGTTTGAGCACCCAAAACAAATGTTAAAACTGGTGGATAAGAAAATAGTCACAATTTTACGCTGATTTTTTTGCATAACTGGCCCTATGCCAAAAACTTTTTCTGTACAAGCAAAAATTACTTCGGTCACACAACTCTTCTTAGGGAGTTGCTGCATATTTATCCCAGTTTAAAGGCAGGAGTGGACTATAAAAAGAAAAATAAGCTATTGTTTTATCACTTTCTCAATTGCCATCAAGCTGTTAACATCTTCAAGAGCTTAAAACAAACATTGTGTTTACTTTTCAGCCCAGCCCAAAAGAGATGGAACAATAGAACTACCAATAGAGTTCATTGCCACAGATCCTGGCCATTATCCAGCTCAAATTGTGTTACGAGGCAACGATGATGTCAGAGTATACAAGATTGAATGTACTGTGAATCCAGAAGGCAGCACTGCAGAACTTACATTTACCGCCCCTGTACATCAGAATGTCACACAAGAAATTCCAATAGTAAGTTGCTACATAGTTGTACTTGGCTCATTATGATAATATTAACCTTTAACCATGCAGATCCTGCATCCATCTGGTTAATTAACATTGTGCATGGCTGTGTGGCTGATACCGGGGTCTTCCATATTCGTTGGTCTATGGTTAAACCCTTTAATAACTCTTATCCGATGAAAATCCACGTACTATCAATGGTTGGGTTGATATCCATAAACAATAGAAATATAACGTTTATGCATTAAAAACAGATTGACTTCATTGGTTTTACAGGTAGCATGTAAGTCACTTGACTTTAACGAGACTACAATAAGGAAGTACCTTTTTGACAATTTATGGCGCATTTCACCACGTTTTTTCACAATTTAGTGGCCAATTTTGATAGGGATTTCTGCAGTTTTGATGAGAATAACACTGGTATAGATCGAGAATCAAGCCATTCTGACTGACAAACGAATTTGACAGTCACAAGGCTCTCGAGAAAAGTACCGAATTCTTGATAAAACAATATTAAAAAAAAACAGCCTCCAGCACATGTACATAAAAAAAATACCCAGTAGGGTAAGGGTTAAGAATTAATTTGGCCAAATAAAAAAAAATAAGTGTGCTTTGGTTAACAGACCTGAAAATTTTAGGTAGGGCAGGCACACCTATTTGTATCTGGAAAAATATATATAATTTTATGCATTTTGAAAGCTGTTTCGGCTAACAGACCTGAAAATTTTAGGTAGGGCAGGCACACCTATTTTTTTCTGGAAAAATATATATAATTTTATGCATTTTGAAAGGCATTTCACCTTTCAAAATGCATAAAATTATACATTTTTCAGAAAAACTGAAAAAATTATAGGTTTCACCAGTAAATTTGTGTCGGGTCAGGTTACCCTAAACACAAGTATTTTTTTATTTTGGCCTTACCTTGATGCCTAAACCAGATCTTTGGCTATTATTATATTTACAGGTGAATGTGGCTAAGTGGATAGATCAGTTTTCTACTGTATTTCTTTACCAACTAGTGATGACTTTTGTTGTATGCTGGTAAGCTTTGTAAACAGTTTGACCAAGCTCTGACCATGAGAAATTGTTGGTCTTGATCTGAATTCAAACTGTTTTACATGCTGATGGTTTGCATGTTTAAAAAACCCCCGAAATCTTCAGACAACAAATATAATGAAAAACTACCCAGCATCCTAGGGTCCTGGATTTTTATTATCTGCAATAAGTCACTCTTCCTGTTGGTCAAATTTGAAGCTGTGTCCTTGAGCAAGGCGCTTTAAATCCGTTCAATCCAGGAAAAGTCCTGATATTATTGGGAAATAAAGCATCAAACAAACAAATTTAGCTGTGGTTTGCTATTTCAGATAAACATGACAAATCATGACTGGCCATTGAAGGCAACAATAACTGGTATAGGTTTTCATGGACCTGCCACTCTGTATGCTAAATCCTACCAGACCAGTAAATATCCACTGTTGTTTAGACCACAGAACGAAACCCCTGTCATGGTGAGTAACTGTATTATAAAGTTAAGTAAACCTGTCTTAAGTGGCCACTTATAAATAGACAAAAAAAGGACTTAATGGAAAATGGTAGCTTAATGAAGGTTGAAAGTATTACAGAAAGGGAGCATTCTGCAATACTTTTGACCTGCATTAAGCAAAAATTGGTCTTGAAAACAATTTTTTTTTGTATTTTTAGAGTGGTTGTTTTAGACAGGTTTTACTGTAAAGCAATTTATAATGTGAGCCACAGAATGAAAAAAATATTTATTTGGACTTATGATATGTTTTACTAAAATGGTAACAATAAGCTTTGTTACCTGTGATGATACGGCTTATGATTCCAAACCCATAACGGCTTGCTCACATGAACCCATAACAGCCTGTGTGTGCACTCAAAATGGACCACATCAGCATCTTTAATGAACTCATTAATGTTGTTGTGACTTAATAGCCCATGCATACTCCCATAACATGTAATAAAAAGTTTTAAACAAGGCCACCATCACGTTACCAGGCATATGGGCCCATCAGCATTCTATATTTGCTTCAGTCAAAAGGCCCCAACTAAATATGGAGATATTTGGTTGATATGCCTGGTAATGCGGCAATGGCCATGTATTAATCTCAATATATCTATTGGTTATATTGAACATTTTGGAGTTAAGTACAATAAAATGCATCATGGAAAACTAAGCATTATCATGGAAATATCATGGAGTTTTGTTACATAAAGTTTGTATAAACCCTTCCTTTTATTTCAGGGAAAATTGATGTTAACAAATACCGAGGATTGGACAGAGCATGTATTCCACCTCAGTGGTAAAGCTGAGAAACCACTTGCTTTAGAACATATAGTGCTAAAAACACGGGTCAGAGAAAGGTAAGACTGTTCACCATGGGTGTTTATTCCTATAATCTATTAGCTCATCTTCTGATAGCCGTACTCAGATCAGGCCCAACATTTCAGATCAGGCCCAACATTTTGATCAGGCCCAACAAAGTGCTGGGCCTGATCTTGATTCAAGCTGTTTGACACCGATGGTATTCCTGCTAGATTTTTTTTGTGGAAAGGTTTATATTGAAAAAATCAGCAAAATCAAAAAGCACGGAAAATTACCAAGCAAACTTGCTAGTGAAGAGTAATCAAAAATCAACAAATAGGGCTATAAAAATTGATATGTTCACTGTTTACAGTAATTAGCTTAAAGCCTTTGATAAAAAAAATTACCTGGGTTTGAGATCTTTCTAGTTGTTCATGAAAATCCTGTTATAAGTTTAGGTGTATGGGCACTTAAAACTACAAACTACAAATAGATCTATTTACAGTCAAATCTTGTTAATATGGTATGGTACATATATCTTACGAGGGTCATCCAATAAAGAATGAGACTTTCTTCATAGTCTGAAAATCTGTGTGTGCATATAGTTAAAATTCACCATAATGATAGTATGACATCTTAGCAATTGAGGAATAGAAGCTAAATGTTTGCAATTGATCAGTTGCCATAGTAACGGGGTGTTTTGTGGAAGTTCTTGAAGATGCATGGCAGCGTTGATATTATTTTTTGCATACCTATGGTCATTCAAAGTCGTTTATTTTCGATCACAGAACCTCATATCACTTCTTCAATTGAACAGTCTCAGTGTTGCATAACATTCTATAAAAGAAGTACCAAATATGCACATCCTTTATTTTGGTTGACTAGCAACCAATTTACTCTATTTTTTATAAACACACTACTTTGCGTTGCTATGGTAACTATGTTCGCAATGTATATCCAACAAAAGGTATGTTTATGTGCAGCTGATTGTAATTTAGGTTACATGAACAAAACCCTGTTCACTTTAATTGCCTTGACTATTTGATATTGACTTTAAAGTCAAGAGGTCGGCAAAAAATGCCAGATATTTCTTGGAAACTTGATTTTTTAAGCTTTGTTTCCATGGTAACAACTGAAGACTCTGGAGCATTACTTTGCCCTATTGGTTATAAACTGATTGCATGAGCATAAACAAGTATTACTAGAAAAATAAACTATAAATCTTATTCTGTTGCCATGGTGACCCCTATAGTGAGCTGTCCACACATGTTCACCTAGTCTTCTTATGTTGCCTAGCAACAAAATTTGGAACTATGTAACACGTTGAATATGGTACATGTGAAAAGCCAAAAAGACGTGCTAGCTTTGAATGAGATTTCATAAGTCTGGCATGTAAATTCACTGCGCTATAGCAAACGTCTCATTCTTTATTGGATGACCCTCGTATGTTTGGTACATTTGTACTGGTACACATGTTATCAAGCATTATTTATTGGTATGGTCACAGATGTATTTCATGAATGTTTATACCCCCCGCAAACTTTGTTTTTTGGGGTGGGTATACTGTTTTCTGGGTATACTGTTTTCACGTTGTCTGTGCATCCGTCCGTCTGTAACGTTTTGTTTTTTTAATATCTTGTAGAGTCATTGCTGGATTTTCATCAAACCTTGCAAACATGTTCATATATGCAAGACAAATACTTTAGACAAAAAAGTAAGGGCTAGGGGCCAATTTTATTAGAGTTATTTCCCTTTGTAGTTCTAAATGGATTTTAATATAGGGTTTTATGCTAATGCTATTATAGGCCATACATGGGCCAATCAACTCCTACCACAGCTTTTGATGGAGCAATTTGGTACTTTGCCTATACAATGTAGACACATTGAACATATGCATGAAGGAGTTTGGTTTAGAAAAAATAATTTTTGACAAAATGACAGCTGTGAGAACTTAGACAAATTTTTCCCTAATAGGGCTTTTGTATATGCATAGATAGGGCCTTCATGGGCCAATCAACTCCTACCACAGCTTTTGATGGAGCAATTTGATACTTTGCCTATACAATGTAGACACATTGAACATATGCATGAAGGAGTTTGGTTGAGAAAAAATAATTTTTGACAAAATGACACTTGTGAGAACTTAGACAAATTTTTCCCTAATAGGGCTTTTGTATATGCATAGATGGGGCCTTCATGGGCCGATCAACTCCTACTACAGCTTTTGATGGAACGATTTGATACTTTGCCTATACAATGTAGACATATTGAAGATATGCATGAAGGAGTTTGGTTCAGAAAAATTAATTTTTGACAAAATGACATCTGTGAGAACTTAGACATTTTTCCCTAATAAGGCTTTTGTATATGCATAGATGGTGCCTTCATGGGCCGTTCAACTCCTACCACAGCTTTTAATGGAGCTATTTGATACTTTCCAATACAATATAGACACATTGAACATATGCATGAAGAAGTTTGGTTGGAAAAAAAAAATTGACAAAATGACAGCTATGAAAACTTAGACAATTATTCCCTTATATAGCTTTTGTATATGCATGGATAGTGCCTTTATGGGCTGATCAACTCCTACCATAGCTTTTGATGGAACAATTTGATACTTAGCCAATGTAGACACATTGAACATATGCATGAAGGAGTTAATAATTTTTGTTTGCACAGATTCTACAAATCTTTTCAAAACTAAGGTCTGCTGGTGTGAACTATAGCTTGCCAAGTTTTTTCACTTAATCTTACTGTGCGGGGGGTATCTAATAAGCATTGCTTATTGACTTTTTTCATTTTGTCTTATTTACCTTGATATCTCTTTCTTTATATTTCAGCATAAGTTATAAAGTGAAAGTGCCAAATGTCACCAAGAAGAAGTTATGCTATAGGGTATGTATTTTTTTCTTGATAAACTGGGTGCATTTAGAGATATATGTTGCAAATATATGGCTTCTCAGTTACCCCCTTCTTATAAATAAATTTATTTGATATTCTGTGAAATTTATTTGCTGTTATTCTGTGAAATTTATTTGCTGTTATTCTGTGAAATTTATTTGCTGTTATTCTGTGAAATTTATTTGCTATTCTGTGAGAGGTTCTCATTGAATAGCAAATAAATTTGTTTATAAAAATGGAGTGACCAAATTAAGAGTTGGTGCCAATATTGAGACCTGTCCTTCTTGGTTAATCTGTTTTGAATATTGTTGAAAGGATTTAAGCCCCAGACTGCATTTCCTGCCTAAATTGTGATCTTTCTAAAACCAGAAATGCAATGATCAAAATATCCTTATATCCCTGGTATCCCGTATATGGGAAAGATGCCTTTCTTTACCATTCACCTTTCCAAAACTACGACTACTTTAACTCGTTGTTTGCTAGTGTCATCTGCTGATAACCTTTGCAAACAGTTTGGACCCAGATCAGGCCCAACATTTTGTCGGGCCTGATCTGGATATAAACTGTTTGACACTCTGATGGTATTCTTGAAAAAAATCAGCAGACAACAAAACGCATGAAGATTACCCAGAATGCAAAGAGTTTAACCCACTAACTGTAAGGTAAACCTCATTTAGTTAAGTGGGAGATTGAATATGTGTAATTTTGTTTGTGGAACTATGTCACATAGCTAAATTGTCGTTGCATTGGTCAGTTATACACTATCAGGTGACTTTTGAGTGATATTCTGGGTGTGATTCGGAAACTTTTATTGTGCATTGAAAATCCAGATACTCTTTACCAATACTGTCAAGATTAGAAAGCAACACATTTAGAAGATTAAACCTTTTGAAATATATTTGATAGTTCTATTTTGCAGTTAGAAACCCTAGAAATGGACAAAACATAAAATCTTTGCAAAATTGGAAAACACTATTGTATTTTTCAGTGACAGGGAAGCAAAAGATCTATGATGTAAATGTATTTCTATGTACTATTCAGGTTGAGTGTGACATTCCAATAGTAAGTGGAGAACAGTCGGTCACTGTGTTATAGTCTATGTCGAATGGGCCAAAAAAGTGGTCCCGTGTAAATTTCGTGAGGATTTTTGGCGACCTATATAAAATTAAACTTTGGGATATTTGCAACAATTTCAACCAGTTCGCCCAACTGAGTTCGGCGTCTGGTCCGAGTAATGACGTCATCAAAATGGCGGCCATCGCACAATTATAATGCGTGTGTATTTAAGAAAAATCAAAGTATGTTGGCAAAATAAACGTTTTTGTTTATAGATTTTATGTCAGTACTGCTCCAGATTTTAAACAGAAACAATATTTACACAGAATTTTACTTTCAAATGCAATAGGCCATCTTGCCCATGAGCATAGGGCATGAGTCACATTGTAGCATATGTCGAAAAGGACAAAATTTGGCCCTGTGTAAATTTCGTGATGATTTTCAGCAAACTATATCAAATTAAACTTTGAGGCATTAGCAACGATTTGTTTCAGCTCACACATCTGAGATCCGTTTCTGGGGTAAAAAGTGACGTCATCAAAATGGCGGTCACCGCGCTATTGATACGAATATTCATAGTACATGTATATGTATTAAAGTATGTTAGCCAGACAAAGTCTTTTATAATTTAGTGCTCGTGCCACTCCAGATTGTTAATAGAAACCACATTTACACAATAATGTACACGCCCGTTTGACACAGTAATTGGCTATTGAGTGTAGACTATAATAAAGGCCTCAGATCTGATCATTGATGTGACCTTGGAATCGAAGATCAAAGTCAAATATACTTAGTATCTATCTGACTTATGGCTCGTAACACGAACTCCTCTTTTATGTTTTGACTAAGGGTGTTCATATTTGGCACAATGGTTGCCTGTGGTGTGTAGATTACAACAAAAATTTAAGATCACCGATATGACTTATGAGTCAAAGGTCAAGGTCAAATATATTTAAAATTTGCCTAACAGCTCTTAAAGCAAACTCCACATTCATAAATCCACCAACCCGAAGTGTCTATTCGTCCGTTTATCCATAACTCTTGTATCTCATTAAACCTTTAAAATTCTCTAAGCTTTAGTCAAATGTTCACCTCAGTTCGACGGAGTGCAGAACCCATGACTCAATTACGCAGACTCATAGTCAGGGGGGGGGGGGGGGGGGGGGGGTACATGTTTCCTTGTTCTTCTGAAATAAATTGGCTTATTCCTGTGTTCCCTCAATTTTTGTTTTCTCATATTCCCCGTTCCCCAGTATTGTCTCTGTTCCCCTCAAAATTTGGCCTTTCTTCCTCTGTTCACCTGAAATAAATTCCATTTTCCCTTTCTCACCAAAACCCCTGCGAATGCCTCATATGCCCCAGAGTGATAGACCAGGTCAATGAGCCCAGCAATCAATAATTCATATAGTATGGCTCCAAAGCAATCAAATAGGGCAAATACTGAATTTATAGATTCAGGGTCAATTTAAATAAAATAGGAACCCCAAAATGACTGGCACTGTAGCGCAATCGGTAATGAGTTCGATTGCTGATACAGGGATCGTGAGTTCGATTCGGGCCCAACACTTTCGTGGAATTTGATCATGAAATATTTTCTATCGTCATTCTCCTTCTTTCAGTGATTCAAGGGATATTGTCAGTTACAAGCGAAAGCGTGTGCACAAAGTACTGCCTAGTCTAAGCCTGCCCCGGTAAAGCGTGGTAAGGTTAACTGACCATCTCGACATGGCCATGACAATTGACTAGGACTTTAAACCCAAAACAAAAGTATCCCAAAAAAGCTCCAGGGGTCAGTCATATTTATATAGTATGGTCTCAAATTCACCAAACCAAAGGAGCCGCTGTACTCCTCGCCTTGTAAACCAGGGGTCGTGTGTTTGATCTCCGGCTTCACTAGTCTGTCAGATGAGAATTTAAGCTGTGGCCCCGTCACGAAATTACCTTAGCTGTTGTAGGGACGTTAAGCACAAACAAGCAATCAAATAAACAAAAGGAAAAAAGACACTCAATTTCAGCATGATGTCCTACAGGATAACAAGGACGGTAATGGGTTCTGGTAAATTTTATTGAATCGGAAGCCCCAAAACGGGTTCCAGCGATTAGAAAAAAAAGAAACACGTCATTATCGTATCAAAAGACACCAAATAGATCAAATAAAGACAAAAAATTGATTCAAGCAAGAAATTCCCACATAACTAGTACTTTGAATCTAATTACTTATGTATATATGTGCATAAGTGACACTTAAGCGGCCATTTTGATGGCGTCATCATTCGGTCCAGACGCAGAACCCAGATGTGTGAACTGGTTTAAATTGCTAAATATGCCCCAAAGTTTATTTTGATATAGGTCACCAAAAATCGTCACAAAATTCACACGAGATTTCCATTCGACAAAGATTATAAGGTCAAATGTCGTGTACATGTACGATAACAGCTCCATAATTCGACTCTAGGCCTATTTCAATGAAATGAGGACCCCAAAAATAGATTTTTTCATTCTAGGGAAATAAACCCTAATTCACTTCATATTTTGTATAGAATGGCCCCAAATTAACTAAACCAGAATAAAAATCACTTAATTTTAGCACGAACTTTCTACAGGATTACAACAAATGTAATGGGATCTGGGTCAAATTTATCGATTTGGGAGCCCCAAATGGACTCGAGGCATCTGAAAAAATGGAACACATCTTTTTCGTGTTTTTGACCTCCAATCAGTTAAATAAAGACGAAAAATCATTTCTAGCAATAAATTCTCCCTCAACTATTGCTTTAAATACGATGTCTTATATGTGTACATAAGTAGCACTATGGCCGCCATTTTGATGACGTCATTACTCGGACCAGACGCGGAACTCAGATGGGCGAACTGGTTGAAATTGTTACATATAACCCAAAGTTTATTTTGGTATAGGTCGCCAAAAATCGTCACAAAATTTACACGGGATGCCCATTCGACATAGACTATTACCAGCGAAACAACAGTTCTATGATATTACTGTATTTCTATGTATTATTCAGGTTGAGTGTGACATCCCAATAGTAAGTGGAGAACAGTCGGTCACTGTGTTACCAGCGAAACAACAGTTCTATGATATTACTGTATTTCTATGTATTATTCAGGTTGAGTGTGACATCCCAATAGTAAGTGGAGAACAGTCGGTCACTGTGTTACCAGCGAAACAACAGTTCTATGATATTACTGTATTTCTATGTATTATTCAGGTTGAGTGTGACATCCCAATAGTAAGTGGAGAACAGTCGGTCACTGTGTTACCAGCGAAACAACAGTTCTATGATATTACTGTATTTCTATGTATTATTCAGGTTGAGTGTGACATCCCAATAGTAAGTGGAGAACAGTCGGTCACTGTGTTACCAGCGAAACAACAGTTCTATGATATTACTGTATTTCTATGTATTATTCAGGTTGAGTGTGACATCCCAATAGTAAGTGGAGAACAGTCGGTCACCGTGTTACCAGCGAAACAACAGTTCTATGAAATGACCATAGCACCAGTGAGGAGAGGTGTGATAAAAGGAGTGCTTGCTTTTGTTGCTGGAAAGAATCCTCTTGTGTAAGTATTTACTGAAGCTTGGTATGAGATTGTATTATTTTTAGGGTGGATATTTCTTTTGGCTTGTTCTTTATTCTGATCCTTTGTCACACTTTTTTTTTTTTTTTTGGGGGGGGGGGGGGGGGGGGGGGCAATATGCACTTTTAAAAAATGAGATGCAAATATCTTTTAAAACCATTTGAGCTAAGGCCTATTTGAGGGTTGTTCGATATATAATGGGTATTGTGTATTATCTTAAGAGGAACCGACCCAAATGGTCAAATTAAATTTACATCTTTTCAAAGTATTCTCCATGGTTGGGAATACACAACTTCAGTCTGTGAATTTACTTCCGGAATGCATCAGGGTAGGCTGATTTGGGTATATCTATGAGGAACTGGCTGATGGCTGAGCCAAGGGCTTGGGCGACCAGATATTTAGTCTAAGAACTTTTTCAGTTTGGGAAAAAGGAAAAAGTCGCAGGTGGTATATCAGGAGAGTATGGTGGGTGTGGCTAGATGGTTACCTTCTCTGCAGATGCTTTTGGTCCACAATTTCTAATTTCAGATAATTATTTTCTGGCAAAAGATTTATATAAAAAGAAAATTGTAGTGATATTTGTTCAAACAGGGTTTTTCTACACATGTATAGAAGACCCTGGTTCAAAGCATTTCAAATGAGCACCTCAACTATTGTAACTAATAAGAGATTGTGCTGCAGTATTCAGTTGAAAAAGTAGCACTACACTACTATCCTTTATCATGCTGATGATCTTCTCCCCAACTTTTATCTAATTAGCTTGCAGGGCATCTATATTTATATGCAGAGTGGTAAACAGTGTAGATCCTGATCAGCTGGCTTCTGAGAAGCCAGCTGATCTGGATCTATTCTGTTTTCAAAACAGGATATATATATATGAGTTTAGCATGGGAAGGGTTAATTGAATGTAACAGCATAAGTTCCAAATTTAGTTTACTATAGCCTGTTCAGTAAATGAACTGACAATATTAATATTTATGATTGTACTCTGTTTCAGTGAGGTTGACAGTGATGGGGATGAAATGCCCGAAGATGATGAAGATGTTAAAGAGTATTATGGTTACAGAGTATGGTATTCACTGGAGATACATGTAAAACCAGCAGCTCCTGAGAAGATATTAGAAGTCACATGTGCTTGTCAGGTTAGTTGGCTCTCAATAGTTTACTTATTTTAAAAAGTTCACCCATTCTATCTAAATTCTCGTATCAATTTTTTTTTAGTTTTTTTCAAGGAAGCAAGGATTGACATTGTTTTCTTATGAAGAAGTATGAGACCAAATCATATATGGGCCTCCTCATTGTGAGAAAATCTGTCATTGAGGTTTACAATAGGTTTAGATATACAACATTTTTGAGCATAAAATTGTCAATATTTTCTTAGCATTCAGATTTAACATATGTTTTGCATACAAAAAAGAACCATTTCATCGAGAGGGTTCTTTTGAGTACCCGCAACATATGTTTTGGTTGAGAAATAGGAAAATAATTTTTAATTGCGCACTGTTAACTAAAGGCTTGGTCTCAACTCAGCCTGCTAAGCTAAAGAGACTCGTTAGAATGCTGAAATTTTGTATACTTTACAGAAGGCACAGTATCCAGAATGCACAGATAAGCAGACTAGTCTGCACCTTCTTGAGATCAACGAGCACATCAAATTATTTCTTGGAAATTTCTTGGTTTATAAAAGCATCTTGGGCTACGAGTAAAGTGGAGAATATTATACTCACACAAGAGGATTCTTTCCAGCAACAAAGGCAAAGTGCAACGAAATCAGGTTTTCTGACAATGTGTCATTTATGACATGTAAAAGCTTTTTGTGCACAAGAATATGATCATAATGATCATTGCAGAGCGAGTCTTAACATAAACCAAGAGCCTTTATAGATACTTTAAATACTGAAAATACGGACAAAAAATATTAAAGATGCATTTTGTATCTATCTATTAGAAGTGATAGTTCGTAACCCAACTGTTGAATCAGTAACACTAGAAGCCCAGATAGAAGGTCGAGATCTGACAGGTGCACCAGCAATGACCCTTAATACTGGGGGAAAAATAATAAAGATAAATTTTGTATATATTTCACAGAAGCAGCAGCTATTAGAAGTGATAGTCCGTAACCCAACAGTTGAATCAGTAACACTAGAAGCGCAGATAGAAGGTCGAGATCTGACAGGTGCACCAGCAATGACCCTTAATCCTGGTGACAAAGATGTCTACACGCTACAGTTTGCACCAGCCATCATTGGTAAAACTATGGGAAGGTAAGTGGCTTTATTCATGCTTATTTATAGTATTTGTTTTATATCTATTTCATGTTTTTTAATTTCATAGTAGACTATTTTATGCTGTACTCAAGTGAACGAAGCGATAAAATGAAGAGACAATTGAGCCGTGACATGTGATTTCCAACAATGTGGCATTTTGACAAGTGTAGACTCTGATGAGCTTGTTTAGCCTCCTTTTAAGCTCATAAACTCCAAATCATGTTCAGTCAGTAGCTTTACAGTCACAGAATATTCAAGCGACTAGCAAAGGCTCTGATCAGACTGCGCCTATGCGCAGGCTGATCTGAGCTTTTGCTGGTCGCACATACCACATTGTTGGAAATCTCATGTCGCGGCTCATTTGTAGTATTTGTTTTATATTTATTTTAAGTTTCTGGATTTCAATTTTTTCATAGCAGGCTATTTTATGCTGTACTCAAGTGAACAAAGCGCTAAAAAGAAGAGACAATTAAGTTTAAAAGAATGCACAAGAACTAACGTATCAACTGCCATGACAGGGTTAATAATTTACTGTTGAACAACCATCTTTGAAAAATTTGGAAAGGAAATACCGAATCTATTTGGAATAAATTATTTTCTCCATCATTTGCATTGACCTTTATCTGCTTAATATGACATCACAGATGATATTGTAACATGCTCTTAGACATACAGTAATACCTGTGTAAAATGGCGACTCAAGAAAAGACAAAACAAAGATCTTAATGACATATGGTAGCTTAATGAAGGTCAAAAGTATTGCAGAATGCTCCCCTTGGAGCATTCTGCAATACTTTTGACCTGCATTAAGCGATAGTTGGTCTTGAAAAAACAATTTTGGGGAGTGGCCTTTTTACACAGGTTTTACTGTAGTATTGCAGCATAATCTTTGACTTTACACCCGTTGAATAAATGTTATAATTCACCAGTGTGGAATATACATTATTTTAAACTAATATTTTCTTGTGTTTCTCTGAATTGTATATACCGGTAATAAAGATATATACTGTTATTTTCAGTTTGATATTCTACCATGACCTAGTAGGAGAGTTCTGGTATCTCCTCAAGTTGAATGCCATGTCACCATCCCAGACCACTCTGCCACAGATGGAATGTGAACTAGGAAGGTAACTACATGTTTTAGTGCTTTTTATCAACTGGTTGAGTTGGTTCAAGGGATAGATATAAGATAAAACTTACCCACTTTTTAACTGGCATCAGCACAATTTAGGGTACCAGAATTAGAAAACTGTCTTCATTTTCTTGCTGCCTAGGACGTTAACTAAACCATATACATAATTCCACTGAATAATCAAATATCCCTATAACAAATGAAAAATGGTACACAAGCTCCTATGATGACTATTTATTTGTTTCATTACAGTAAATGCATTCTTAAGCTTACAAGGCCTCGATGTGGTTTAATCTGATAAAAAGTTTTTTTTCGTTTTGAACAGTAAAATATTGTGTAATGAAAAGTACTTGAGCATTATTTGGATGAGACTATGGTACATATGGCACATGCATAAAGTCATTATTTAAACATGTATATGCAGCTATTTAGTGGGATTAGAGGCCTTAATTATGGCAAGAGTCATAATCTATATCCATACTTTGTGTATGTGAGCTGCTTAGGTTCTTGTTAGTCTAAGCCTTTGGGCAGGCTCGTCTCAGCCTTCAATGCTTTCATAGAAAATACAGTCCTTTTATAATTCTATGTTTGGGGTTCATAGGAATAGACTGTGTTACACAAGTCCTGTTATAATGGGACAATTTTGCAAAGCAGTTATAGAGGAATGACCTTTCCATGGTCATTTTCCTATTTTTCTTTTGTAAAATTCCATGGTGAAAATATTTGGGAGCCACAAAATAACTGTTATATTCGAATCCATGTTATAATGTGATGTGTTATAAAGGGACTACATTGTAAGTACCAAATTCCAATGAACTAGCTCATTTGTTCAATTTTGTAGGTGGACTAAACAGAACATCTTACTAGACAATCCAACAGCTGAGACCTTAGAGTTGATTCCTACAATATCTAACACGAATAACTTCTCTCTGGAGAGAGACAATGAGAGACCCATCATACTGGCTCCCCACTCACAGGTCGAGATACCTATTCACTTCATGCCTTCCACTCTAGGACAGGGAGACCATCTTGCCAAGATTACCTTCCACAGTGAACAGGTTGGTTTCTTATTTCACAGCCCATTTTTACTTATTATCACATGACAACGCGTCCGGGAGTGATATAACGCCATGTATTAAAATTGATAAGCCACTAGTGGTTTGCAGATTTTCGAGAAATGTTATGACGTTCATAACAACGTTGCATGCATAATGACAAAATTATCACATTTTTACGGCATAAATGAGATTTCAAAGTAAACTTAATGTCATATGATAAATAGAATCTAACATTCATGCTTATGTATTATTAAATCTATTAAACTTGTTTAATCGGCAAGCCTCGCATTTTATCTCTTTTCCTCAACTCGTTTAATAAAGTCAATAAAACATAAGCACTCATGTCAGACTCTCTATTTATACCATTTTTGACTTTACAAGACTTAAAGTGCAATAAGCACATAGGTCAAGGTGAACAAAAATATGGGGTGTAAAATAGTGAAAATTTTCTTATCCATCTGGCATCATTTTCAGTATTTGTTTAGGTGCTCAAAAGAACTGTCTCATAAAAACGGTTCTTTTGAGTAACCACAACATATGTTTTGGTTGAGAAATAATTTTTAAAAAAATTGTAATTACAGTAAAACCTGTGTAAAATGGCCACTCTGAAAAAGACCAAAATTGGTTTTCAAGACCAATTATTGCTTTAAGCTACCATTTGTCATTAAGATCTTTGTTTTGTCTATTTTTGAGTGGCCATTTTTACACAGGTTATACTGTATGCACTCCTATCTAGAGGCCTGTGTCAGCTGTGTGCACATAACTTTTTCAAAACTCTATGCCCTCTTTTGAAAACAAGTAAGATACAAATCAGGTCGCTTCTAATGAAGCCAGCTGATCAAGATATACACTGTTTTTTTTCATCCACAGGATGAATCCATATTTTAAGGTCATAAAGGACCTCTGACACTTTGATAGGGTATCTGCCTATTTTTCAGATGCATCCCAAAACTTCCCTATCCATAATATATCACTGGTATCCTTTTGAATAGAGGTTTGATGTATTGGGAATGAATAAAGTTTATAATTAGACCCCTATGAAAAGAGTGGAGATACTACCAAAGGGGGTAGGGGGTGCAAAACTTGACTTTGCCAAAACAGTTAGTAATCAATTTTCTCCTGTAAGGGTATTTTAACATAAATGCTCAATTAAATATCACATTGAAAGTCTTTTGAAGTCCAAATTCATGAGCATTTTAATGATTATTTCTGTTGTTATTGTTTTTTTTATCTGATTTGTTAATCAGATGGGGGGAGTGATATTGAAAAATATTTTTCTATTTTCCTTGTTTAATACATAAAATGACCATCTTAGCCCCCCCCCCCCCCCCCCCCAAAAAAAAAAGCCATGCATTCATTGAAAAGGAAATTAAACAGAGACAAGCAGCAAGCTTATATTTGAAGACGGAAGCATTTGATCATCTTTATTTTTTTCAAAGATCATAGGCAGCAATACACTGTGATTCCCATTACCAGTGTCAGAGGACCTTAAAAGAAACAGAAGTCTAAGACCAAAAACTTGGCATCTAGCCCCATTGGATAGGTGTGCAGACTTGTCTATGCCTTGGATGCTCGCCACTATGATAAAGACAAAAAGCTAATGTGCTGACTTCACTAGGGTAAAGTCAGGTAACTTCGGACACCAGGTAAATTCGGACAGTGACCTTGTCTGTTTCATATTTTGATTATTGGAATGAAAAAATGAATTAACTTAGCAAACAGTGAAAATCCTGATGAGACGGCTCATAAGAAGCCGTCTCATCTGGATTTCCAGTGTTTGCAAATGTATGTCCGAATTTACCTGATGTCTGAAGTTACCTGACTTTACCCTATTATATTACTTTTTCAGCTTGGTGAATGGGTGTTTGTGGCCTCAGGGACAGGGCTTGTGCCCCAGGCCCAGGAACCTGTCAGTGTGTACACAGTGGCTGGATCTAACACAACCCTCATCATTCCCTTCAGAAATCCTATGGACCATGCTGTCTTATGTGAAGTCATTCTGAGAGGTAAGCAAATATGTTTGCATGCTGGGTAATTTTTCAAGCATTTGTTGTCATCTGCTGACTCTTTCCAAAATTAACTTTTTCAAAAAAATTGTTCAGGAACACTATCAGAATATCAAACAGTTTAGATCCAGATTTGTCAGTCCTGGTCTGGATCCAAACTGTTTGCAAAGGTTATCAGCAGATGACAAAAGTGGCATCCGTGCATTCTGATCAGCATCATTGTTGATCACTGCTTACAAAAGATTTTTATGAGTTCTTAAAAGAAAAAGGAATGGTTCTCTTAACTACCTATGAGAAATCTTTTGAAAAGAAAAACTGAAAATAGTTTTTTTAAAAAAAGATGCTCTAGCTCTAACCTGAATCCAATGGATGCTGAATTTAGTACAGGTACTTTGAGTTTACAGGGTTTGAGTGATTAAGAGTTTTACTGTTTATGGATCAGCACATGAGATCCATAAAAACCTTCAGCCAGGCAGCATAGCACAGTCGGTAACGTGTCTGACTGCAGATCCAGGAGTCGCAAGCTCGATCCCGACTCGGTACCATACTTAAGTGGAGATTGATCGTGAAATAATTTCTACGGCCATTCTCCTCTCTTCCACTGATTCAAGAAGGGTTGTTGTCAGTTACAAGCGAAAGTATGTGCAAGAAGAACTGGTTAACCACTCGTCAAGCTGGCCAAGAAAAAAGTGTGGTTAGGTGAACTGACTGTCCCGACATTACCATAGCTATTGACTGGGACATAAAGAAACAAACCAAACAGAAAAACAAACAAAAAAAACAAACAAAAAATCATAAAAACCTCCTTTAAAAACTCCCATGTTGGCATATACAGCAGGGCCAGAGGTCTAAGTTTTGGTCTCAGTCTTCATCTACATCCATACTTTGTAGTAGCAAGATGCATAAAACCACATATAAACACCAATCGTAACATATCCAGCAGGGTTAGACGTCTAATTTCTGCTCTTAGTCTTCATCCTTATCCATATTCTATCTATGCAAGCAGCAAAGGCTCTGGCGAGTCTGTGTAGGCTTGCCTGAGCCTTTGTTGACAATGCTCAATTGGATAAGTAAGTACTAAAATTCATGTAGATATAATTTTCCATTTTCAGACAACTCAATGCCATCACCACTTGATGTTGAGAATAGTAAAGAAGACTCCCAGTTCTGCCTCCTCTTAAAGAAGAAAACTTCCATCAGAGTCGGACCTAAATCCACCCTAGATATCCCAATATGCTTCGCACCTACCGAGATGAAAATGTACGAGGCTTTATGTACAGTGGTGGTGAGAAAAGAGAATGATGAGAAATGGCAGTTTGCTCCAACAGACCCTCAAGGGTAAGCAAATATTGTTCATTGGTTTTATTTGGGATTAGTGTTTTGGCTCAATGCATACTGTGATTCCAAAGAAAGTTCTCTAAATTTGATTGAAATATAAAAAGAATTTTAAATGCACACTCTACTTGCATTTGAGTGTTTTATCATATGGGCCTCGACGCGAGAAAACCTGTCTTCGGGAGTTTGCGAACAACAAAGGTGCAGACCAGCCTGCACATCAGTGCAGTCTGATCAGCACCTTTTTTATTTTCGCTTATTGAAAAATATAATATCTAAACCTGCTACAAGTGAAATTTCAATTTTCTAGCTACGTGGGTCATCCAATAAATTCTGACAATGGCCCCTTATCTCAGAAACTGTTATTGAAATCAGAATTCTAATACCCACTGCATGTGGTCATGGGTGTTGCCGACTCATGTTTGAAATATGATGTTTTCATCATAACCTGATCCGATGCTATACAAATTTGTAAACAACACTGTGAGAGCCCATGGCCGCGAAAATTCGCGTTTTGACTGAGTTTTGCTGGGGGTAGAGTTAGTTAAAGATGCAATATGCATCTTTGGAAAGTTATATTAATGGTTGGGGATGTTGTTTGAATACACAATTGACCCATAAAGGCAAATACCACAATGACATTAACGTAGTTGCTCTAAACGTTCTTGGTTGCTAGGCAACAACAGCAAATTATATTTTTGCCTCACTTTAAGCGCTTATTATAAATTAGTATATTTTGAACACTTATATAAGCAATAACGACATATTTGCATATTTATAGACACATGTTTCGATAAATCTGTTCTATGGTCTTCTTAAACACATAGAAAATAATAACTTTCAATAAATGTTTTATGCCAAATATAATACACTATTAGTACAGTCAAAACTCTTTATAACGTCACTCGTTATAACAGAATATGAAATTGCTGGGAACAGATCTGTTTTCATTAAAATTCCCTCTTTATAACAGAATATTCACTTAACGACACCGACAGTAACTTCTGGGATCAGATATACAATTTCTATTGAAAATAATTTCATTATAACAGAATTGTTACCATGTGTCAGACAATTTTGTGATCAAAACAAGGTCTTTTTGCATGAACAGGTTTCTGTCTCACTTGATAAGTGGGAAGCTTTGTGCATTTTGATGCAATATGAAATTGAACTGATGTATGCATTTGGAATAATAGCATTTTAATTCATATGTATAGTATTTTCTTTTACCAAATTATTATTATCATGTGGAAATCTGGTAATGGTCCAAATTTCTTTATAACAGCAAATTCACTTTAACGTCAAAGAAAGCTTGGAACAAACAGTGTTGTTATAAAGAGGGTTGACTGTACAACCCACTTTCAAGGATAATATTTCTTGCAAAATCGGTGATATAACAAAATCAAAACCCTGCTGACACCATAATTGCAACCTAAATCATTATCTATGATGTTCAAAACCAACACACATAATATCTTTATTTATCTATATAAAAAGTTTTAGAAAGGAGTCTGTAATTTCTTAGAAATCTGGGCATGTGTACCGCATATAGTGTCCCGTCCTTGACCCTTTACCCTGTGTTCCTTAGTTGCCTAGCAACCATTGCGATTGCAACATGGAAAACATTTGAACTTGTGATTCAATTCCCTATATTCTAAATGATATGTGAATATTAATGAAACACATCCTAGAGAAAAGACTTATTTTATGGGGTCATTGTCAGAACATTTTGGATGACCCTGTTAGTTCCTGTAGATGAGCAGACCGATTTGAATCTCACTTTGAGGGAAACCCCAAAGACAAGTTTTGTAGTGTCGTGGCCCATATGATCCTGGACTGTTAGGACCTCCCACAGTCTTAATGAAGGATTGCCACAAAAAATAGCTAGATAAAACTTTCAAAGAAAATGAGCCGTGACATGAGTTTTCCAACAATGTGGTATGTGCGACCAGCAAAGGCTCAGACCAGCCTGCACATATGCGCAGTCTGATCAGAGCCTTTGCTAGTCGCTTGAATATTCTGTGAATATTAAGCTACTGACTGAACATAATTTGGAGTTTCTAAGCTTAAAAGGAGGCTGCACAGGCTTGTTTGAGTCTATTCATGTCAAAATGTCACATTGTTGGAAATCTCATTCCGCAGCTCAAATTATTATTTTCCCCTGGAGCTCCTAGAAGTTTCTGAATACACTAAGATACCATATTACATGATGATGTTACTTTCACATATCATGACCATATGGAGTGCAGTGGTAGAGTGCTTGACTCGAGACCGAGGGGCCACGGATTCGAGCCTCACCGGCGTCACTGCGTTGTGTCCTTGAGAAAGTCACATTAATCCTAGCTTTGTTCTGGTTCAACTCAGGAAGACCTGTCCTTATATAATTGAAAGATTGTTGTTGGGATCTAAAGAATCAAATCAAACAAAATTTACAAATTATATCATGACCATGTGTACAAGTTTCATTACAACACATGAACAGCCCACATGTGACAACCTGGGTAAGTTAACAATTTCTATCCAAGACCAAAATCTCATATTCATATCCCTTATGTAAGAAAATGTTTTATTTCCTTTTTCCTGTTACTTCAGTAATCAACTAGAATCCATAAATCATGAGAGGGTGGGATAGAAAAATCTGTCCATCGAGATCACTGTTTGTCATCACTCGGCAAGCCTCATGATGCCAAACGGTGATCTTCGGGACGGATTTTTCTATCCCACCCTCACACTCACCATAGATTCTTTTATTATTTGGTCCAGTGCATGAGATTTCCAACAATGTGGTATGTGCGACCAGCAAGGGCTCAGACCAGCCTGCGCAAACGCGCAGTCTGATCAGAGCCTTTGCTAGTCGCTTGAATATTCTGTGACTGTTAAGCTACTGAGTGAACATGATTTGGAGTTTCTAAGCTTAATAGGAGGCTGAACAAGCTCGTCTGATCAGAGCCTTTGCAAGTCGCTTGAGTATTCTATGAGTGTAAAGCTACTGATTGAACATCATTTGGAGTTTCTAAGCTAAACAGGATGCTTCACAGGCTTGTCTGAGACTACACTTGTCAAAATGCCAAATTGTTGAAAATTGCATGTCACGGCTCATATTACTTTCTATTTCTTCAGTTATCAACTGTCTAGAACCAGTGGCGAGGGAATAAGTGAGATTCGCTGGCTCTTCCCCATCCATGGTATTCCAGAGTCTCGGCCAATCAAGGACTCATTCGGCGCTATCATCAGCTGCCAGGCTAGAGATAGACTGGAGGAAAGACTAGAAGTGACATTGGCGGGAGTCGCACCTTCAACCTCTGGGCAACACAAGACCATCACCACTAGATCTGTTACACCTAAAAATGCACCACCTAAGGTGCCTAATAGCATTGTTGTTGGAGAAAGTGAGTTTCTTTTTATGCATAGCACTAAATATCATGTTTTTCAGTATAGTGTCATGCTACATATCAAATTGAATAGAAATAAATTAGAAGATCTTACACAAGTGATCATTTCAAATGAAATTCATTAAACGAGCTTTGGTGAGTTTAATAAATTTAAAATGAAATGATCATGAGTGTAAGATTCTGTTTATCGTAGGACCTTTTAAATGCAATTTTATCGCCTTCAAAGCGTGTTTATTTTAATGAAAATTTGCATTGTTGTAATGGATGTCGTCATGACCTTACTTATTTCTGCCAAAAGTGTTATGTAACTTGTGGTCATAAGATTATTTATGACATGACGTTATCCACTGAATAACAGTAACGTCATATAATAAATGCATTTAAAACATATAAAACAGTATAAAACATTTATATTAATTATTGCATAAAATCCATGCTGTATGTTTTTCAAACAGTTGTGTTTCAACCATCACAAACCCATGTATTAACAAGGTAATTCACGTGCTGTTAATACACAGAATTGATACCTTAAATACTCATTCAGAGCCACTTCATTTTATGACTGCTGATCAGTTTATAACTGTCATATATGGCTTGGCCCTGTAATACGAGTATTAATGAAAACATCCAACCACCTGTCGACTGTTAAATGGCATAAAATATAGTGCTATACATTTTGTAGATTAAGGTGAATATATCGTTGAATTTTTACAATACTAATGACCAAGCTTTTTCAATGCATTAATGTCTCGCAGTCGGGATTTTGACATCTCCCTCCGGACCAGGCTAAATGCATGAAAAACCATATTTGATCCATATAATCTCAAAATTTTGATCTTCTACATAAATATAAGCATTGAGGAAACTATCAATTTAGTCCACAAGGCTTTTTTCTTTGTTTGCACATAGGTATTTATGCAAGAATATGTATTTTTCTTACACATTTTACTTCTTGATAAGAGGGTGTGATTAAAATTTAATTTTGTTATTCCTCCACCAAATGATATGATATGGGTACCAAACGAACCATCTCAGTTAGACAGTGTTTTTGAGCACTAACTGATATGGTTCTTTTGAGCACCTAAAACAAATGTTTAAACTGTCAGATGGATAAGAAAATATTCACAATTTTTTTCTGGATTTTTGTTACAGCACTGGCAACAGCTGAAGAGTTCACATTTGACCTTAATTACAAGGATCCCGAGTCCAAGGAAAACTTACAGAACAGTGTAGCTCTGAATCTCATCCGCCAGCACCGTGATGTTGCCTCGGGCCTCGTTGTTCTCGTCTTCAATGTAGTCTACAACCCATATAAACAAATGGAGTAAGTTATAGACCTGAATAGGGTGCTTTCTTTAAAGTTGTACATGTACAATCTTTTACACAGGTTTCATATTTCTGTACATTTCACAGAGTTAAGTAGCAACTATATGCTTGTGAATCACAAATTGACCAAAATGCTTTCCTCAGTTTTAAATTTACTTATCAATTAAATTTACAAAATTAAAAAAACTTTGCAAAAGCAACCACATCTATTGTAGATTGGCTGAGCAAAAAGCAGGCATCTTTTTTTTTAAATCATTTTAAAAGCAAAAACTGCAATTTTATGACTCATTAGTAGGAAAAAACATGCTTTTCAGTCCAATTATTAAATAGGATAGTTTTACACTTCAACAAGTGCGGAAATATAACTTCACAAACGTCATTGCTTTTGCGCTACACAGGATCAGAGACTGATGCAGATTTACACAGTAGATAAATATAGAGAGATATAGTGAATCAAATGAGCCAATAGATTCTGTAAATATTTTGCCTCTAGCGATATTCAGACCCACAACTTCGACAACTCCGCCTAGCACTACACCAGACATTTCAACAAGGAAATTCTGCATTTTTACATGAAATTTCTGCATTTTACAAGAAATACTTTTATGATTCCTGAATTTCTGCTTGGTCTTTGAAAGGTTGACACTGGCACTATAAACACTAAATCTTACAATTTTGTTCAATTTTCTTGCAGCCATCCTGTGACATTAGAAGTGAAAGCAGCTCAAGGTGGTGTTTGGAAGTTCCCAATACGTTTCCAGGCAACAGAGCCACCAGTTGATGATCTAATTGACATTGAAGCCACTGGTCTCTGCAAAGAGTCTTGTGTTGGCTTTAGACTCACTAGTCAGAACAAGTAAGAATTGATGCTTTTACTCTCAGGGTTCCCACAAGCTCTGTAAATCATGGAAAACCTGGAAAATCACTACAAAAAGTAAAGTGCCATGCATGGAAAAATCATGGAATTTGAAAAAAACAGAATAATCATGGAAAAATCATGGAATTTTGTGAAATGATTTGGCAAAACCACCAGAAGCCAGAAAACTAGCTGTCGGACACTTGCGTGTCCGACAGCTAGTTTTCTGGCTACTGGTGGTTTCAAGTTTTAATTATTTCAAAATGCATGTATGGTCTACATGCATGCTGTTGTTACTGCATTCCCCATTTATGCTCAGCATGGTGAAGATGCTGCTAAAGCGAGAGGTTGGAGGCAGTGCATTAAATAGTCATGGAAATTACATTGTTGATCATGGAATTGTAATTTTGAATTTCTGTGGGAACCCTGACTCTTTGCCTTCTCTGCTGGTAACATTTGCAAACAGTTTGGACAAAGATGAGGTATAATCCTAAAATTTTCGCCAATGTTAAACCTTAATGCGCCAATCACAACAAAAGTCCTCTGCTTTTCTTGTCTGCTGAAATGTTTAAGAAGCCTCTATGGCAAACAGTGTGGACCCAGATCAGACTGCTCCTATAGGAGAAGTCTGTTCTGGTTCCACACTGTTTGCTTTTATACTTAATTAGTCAGTAATGTTAGGCAACTATTTGCAGCAGACAACTTCAGCAGACATTTTCAGATGCGTTTTTTTCTTGGCGTTTTAAGGGTTAACATTTGCAAACAGTTTGAACACAGATGAGGTTAAATCCTGAAATTTTCGCCTATGTTAACTTTGCTTTCTGTTGTCGTCTGCTGATAACATTTGCAAACAGTTTGGACCTGAATCAGGCCAGACAAAACGTCGGGCCTCATCTGGATTCAAACTCTTTGCCACTCTGATGGTATTCTTGAAAGAATTTTTCAAAAAAGTTGATTTTTCAGGAATACTATCAGAGTGTCAATTCGGATCCATATCAAGCCTGACATTTTGTCAGACCAGATCTACATGCTGGGTCCAACATATTAGCAATGGTTATCAGCTGACAACACTTGCAGGCAATGAGTTAACAACTGATACTTAATTTCAAAATTCAAAGAGTATTATTATTCTTTTTGTTTGTTGAAAAAAAAAAAACAGTTATGAAAAATGTTTTCTGTCTTGTCTAAAGATCTAGATCCAAACTGTTTGCAAATTTAACAGCAGATGACACTCACAGGCACTGTGTTAACACTTGATACTTAATTTCAAACTTTAAAGAGTATTATCATTCGTTTTGTTTGTTAAAAATAATCAGTTATTAAATATGCGTTTCTGTGGTGTCTTAAGCTCGGAGAAAATACCTCCAGTAAAAATTAAAATAATTTGCAATATAACCACAAACAAGTTTCATAAATTCCATATTGGATACTCTGCAAGATCCTCTATTAAGAATGCTGTGTTTGGAGTCCATAGGGCTGAACTGAAGAATCTGTCTGGCAATTTTTGTTGGGTTCATTTGGTGAATATGCTTGAACATACAATTCATGGAAGTAATCATACAATAATGTATACTTAACGCCAGTAAAAACGCAACTTTTACAGTACAACCTTACTCGAGATATAATGCTATTTTATCATTCTAATAAAATAAAAGCATAAAACTATGGTCCCAATATTAAGCCAATACTCTTTTGGTGCAGATAAAGCAGTCCAGATAAGACAGGCTGTATCGTTTGATAAAGGGACACAACCCGAACTTTGACACAAAAACTGCAAAATCACCTTATTAATCTGGATATCAGATCTTCAATGTGAATGGCTCATTTGAATTCAAACTTTCAGAAAATTTCAACATTGCTCTGCTTTCTATGCATACGCAACAGATTTTTTTTCTTGAAGTTTTGACCTTCAAAATGGTCATCAAAGTTTCAGCATGAAAACCGGAAGTTAACGAAAATGTGATACTTTCGACGGTAAATTTTGCGATAAATGGTAACCATAGGTTATGACCTTACAACTTACGTATGCCAAATTTTAAATGAGTCAGTATAATTGACGCTTTAGTGATTTCTCAAATTTTGGGGAAATTTCACGAAAATTTTAAGTTTAAAACATAATTTTAGGTCCTTCCAGCAAAGTCATTTTGTGTTGTAAACCGTTTTTTGGTTTGTTTGAGTGAAAGGCAGTACTTGCACGCTGAAATTTAATAAAATTTCAAGATTTAATATGGTTACCAAAAAATTTGATGAATTTGTCATTTTTCACCAAATTTTTGACAGAAGTGTGCAATTGAGCTATAGTTTTGGTAAAACGTTCTCCTATGTTAGGGGCGCTTGTTAGTACAAAGACAAAGTGTATGAAGCTGATATTTATAGGAAAAATTACACTTGTACCAGTTGCGTTTTTAATGGCTTTAGGTATAGATACTTTTCTTGGAAACTTCTATTATGCTGGTTATGGTTATGTTAGAGTAATGTTTGGTAGCAACTATAACATATTCATATTCTTTCTAGCTACTTAAATTTTGGGTCAAATTTAGTGGCGGACAGATTCTAAAGTTGCTCCATCCATAGGAATGGACCATGTTATAAGTGAACTGTGTTATTAAGGGACAATTTTACAATTATACAAAGGAATTATAGGCAAATGACCATATTTTGGTCATTTTCCTATAATTCCTTTGTGAACGTCCGTAGTAAAAAAATTGGGAGCCACAATATGACTGTTATATCCAAATCTGTGTTACAATGAGGAGTGTTGTAAAGGGACTTAACTGTATGTTCTATGGAATATGTTGTTTCTGTTGTAGATATCCAGTGTCATATGCTGCGTATTTTGCTGCCGGTAGTGATCCAGAGTTCAGTGTCTCACCCAGTACAGGAGAACTCTTACCAGTTGGTACTAATGGCTCTATGATTAGAATATCTTTCTTACCATCCGTGTATGGTAAAATATACACAGGAAAGCTGATTATACAGGTAAGTGAATGGCTACATTTTAAGGCGACTGTTTTCAAAATGTTCATTTTGGAAGGAATCGTACTTACACAAAATTTTCAGATGTCTTCCTATAAAATTTGAATAGGTCCATTTTACAACCCTATATGAGGGGGGTTCAATATGTAATGAAAACCCGTTCATAACTCCATTCGCATACGCATTAGGATTTTATGCCATATGTCAAACAAAAGATCAAAGCGTCGGCGTTATAATGGTGCATGAAACATTATTTTATCTTTCCAAATTTAATAAGTTACATACTATTTAAAATGCACACTAATATACACTGCCTATATTTTCCTCCAAATTGTAAATGCTCATTTTAACAAAGGTAGAAAGGCATGCTGTATTTTCTAAAACAAACATTTAACATGCATGATTTATATATCCACAGTTTTCTGACTCATCTCCCCTTTATCTGCTATAACGATACAAACTATTGACCGGTACTGATTTCACGCGCAAACGTTTTATTACGTTACCCCCTCTTACCTTGACGTCGTTTAAAGCAATGGGCGTAACACTTAAATACGCACGGTTCTTGAAAATGGGAAATGTGGCTTTGTACCAGGAAAGGACAATTTTGATTATATCAAAGTTTCAATACACACAGTGCATAGGCAGCAGACCAGATAAACCAAAACCAATATCTGGGGGTATCTCATTTGAGTGGTATACCATTTTCGTTTCCTATAATTTTATCGCCTGAAATTAGCCAGCCAGATAATGTACATGTAAATATGTGTAATAATGTCCAAATAAAGCATCCGAATGCAAACATCGATGAAACGCTGTATTTTGTCTGATCCGCTTCAGTGTAAGCCAGAGATGGCATTCTTTTAAGTGATTTTCTTATTTCAAATGACATACTTTGAGGTACTTTATGAGTGAGATTAAATATGAAAATTTCCATTTCGGCTGTATTACTTGCAAATGAACATCAAAGCGACTGGAAAAAATGTTACAAATGATTTTCGTATAAATTTTTTGTTATGTATTTGTTCACGCAAAAACGACTCTGTAAATGGAATGCCAGAAAATGTAGCATCAAAGAGGATTTTAACCAAAATGGCAGCCTCAGTATTTCATAGAATATAAAGCAATATCAAAAAAATTTCCAGGTTTAAATCACCAATATATGGATTTTTACCACACGAAGAAGCAGACTGTAAACATCCCTCGTTCATGTAGTTATCTGCTTTTGAAAACATTGTTTTATTTCATATCGCAGTGCACTTCAGAACACTATCTTGAAGGTGGCTTGTGTAAATTATATAAGGAGCTGGACAACTGCAATTTTACTATTATTTAGCCAAGAAATAGACCTTTTAATGAAAGTAATTATGAAGTGTGTAAATATAAAACTTTGGGATATACTGGACTGTTTTCATTACATATTGAACGCCCCTTGTAAGTGTGTGTGAAAAGGTTGAGATGTTAGTGCTGTTTTCAGTGGACTTTTGGTTGGAATCAGGTAAAATATGCAAGAATAACGATCACACATATTTGTTTCATTGCATTAACCCTTGTGAGTTGTTTGAATACTCTGCCTAATGACCTCGTGTTCAAATAGCTTCCTTGGGACCAGGCACATGTTAATGCATAAAAAAAACGTTGTGATGCCTAAATTCATTTAACAGTAGTAACACTGTAGCTTTGATGGATGGCAATCACATACAAAAGAAGACTCAGTTTTTCTTCATTGAGTTCACATAGGCTGTTCCATTTAATAATCGAACGAAACCCTTAGTATGATTAAACATTAAATTGTAATGTATCCTTAAGTACCCGGTAAAAATGTATTAGAAATACAGTAAAACCTGTGTAAAACAGCCACTGAAAAATAGACAAAACAAAGATCTTAATGACAAATGGTGGCTTAATGAAGGTCAAAAGTATTGCAGAATGCTCCCTTTGGAGCATTCTGCAATACTTTTGACCTTCATTAAGCAATTATTGGTATTGAAAATCAATTTTCGGTCTTTTTGAGAGTGGTAGTCCTATGCAGGTTTTACTGTAGATCAAGTCATGCATTTGAATACAAGCACAGATAATTTGTGTTCTACATCACATCATTTTATTATCTTTGCATGCTGGGTAATTTTCATTGTTCTTTTGTCGTCTGCTGATTTTTTTCAAAATATTTTCTTTTCAAAAAGTTTCTTTTTTCAGGAAGACCAACAGCATGTCAAACAGTTTAGATCCAGATCAGCCTGGCATTTTGTAGGACTTGATCTGGGTTTGAACTGTTTGCAAAGATTAAAAGCAGCTGATAAAAGTTGTCACTATCAGGCAGAGTTAATTTTTAATCTTACAATTATTATTTATATATTTTTCCAGACACCTGAAATGCAATGGAGTTATAATGTACGAGGAATACTGCCAGACTACACTCCTCCCCGCGGAATCTCATCACAGCCAATGAAGGGACCACACCCTGACCCCAGAGCTAGAGGGGACAAAGTGAACTATATATTAAATAATATGAAACTCAAAACAACTGCTGTATCTTCGCCCATCAAGGGAGCACCACTTTTAAACAGAATCAAACTAATGTGATAAGATTAATTAGCCCTTAATGCGTCAATCGCAACAAAAGTCGTCTGCTTTTCTCATCTGCTGAAATGTTTAAGAAGCCTCTGTGGCAAACAGTGTGGACCCAGAACAGACTGCTCCTATGGGAGCAGTCTGTTCTGGGTCCACGCTGTTTGCTTCTATACTTAATTCGCCAGTAATGTTAGGCAATTATTTGCAGCAGACGACTTCAGCAGACGCATTCAGATGCATTTTTTATCTTGGCGCTTGATGGGTTAAATGTCTGAATAAACAGAAGATTCTTTCTGTCAAACTCTAAATATGTGTAGAAAAGTGTTTGTGTTTTTAACTCAAAAGGTCTGCTCTTTAATGAAAGAAACAACCCATTACATTAAAGAGAAAACTGTGAAGGTATACTTGTATTTATTGGTTTTATTTTTAAAATCATTTCATCAAGACTTGAAATACACAAAGAGTATTATACATGTTATCGCATATTTAAAAGCCATTGGGCAGTATTTGTTAAATATAAACCCTTAAAGGACCAATCAGGATTGCAGCAGACAACAAGTTTAGGATCATTTGCGGCCAAAATAAGGCTTCACTTTCCATGTTAATCGTCTGCTAGCAGACGATTCACATTAAATATCAAGCCTTGTTTGTGTCTTTAAAAGAAGCGGCAAAATTTGAAAATGTCGTCTGCTGCAATTTTAGGCGGGACTTTAAGGTTGAAATGGTGATTATGTAATAATTTGTTGAGATTCTGAAAGCATTTGTTACATGTTTTATCATGTTGTGACTGTGATAATTAGAAGTATATATTTTCTTAGATGTTTAAATTGAAGTATTTAATTACATTATTTACTAGTATTAAATGTAAATACATGTACTAAATCGTTTATTGTATAAATCATTTCTTTATTGAATGTACACAACTGATTTTGTGACCGACAGTTCTTTTTGCATTATGTGAATTTTAACCTTCAAATGCAGCAGAATTCATCCCTGCAGTCACGTCAGAGCTTTCACCATTGGCACACAATTAGTATCGATTTAGTTGAAAGAACTCTTGACCGCGCTGTAGAACTGCATGTGCTTATTTAAAAAATAACATACAGTGCTGTCCCTTTATAACGCTATATTTAGGGTCCATAGAAATGGAGTGTTATAAAGAGACAATTTGACAAAGGAGTCATCTAGGAAAATTTTCATTTTACATAATTTCTTTGGAATGTTCCCAGGCCTCCAGATAAGAGTGGGTACTGGAAAATTATTTTTCTTATTTCTCAACCAAAACATATGTTGTGGGTACTCAAAAGATCTGTCTCAATGAGATGGTTCTTTTGAGCACCCAAAACACATGTTTAAATTGATGTGTAAGGAAATAAATGAAAGGGGCTCTTGCATGGTATGGGAAAATAACATGGGAGTCTGCCCACGCTTGGATTTTGAAAATATTATGTTATTTAATTGTCTGGGGTCTAACTTTAATATTTATGGTGCGTTTGAGTTTTTATGCAATTCCATTGCTAATTTATGACGTCATGAATGATATCACTATAATACCTTAGGGTACCCAGTTATAATTATTTCTAAAGTAATTGACATATCATGTAACGGGCGGAGAAATGTTTTATTAAATAGCTATATCATTGATAAGTTCGCTGTTACTTAAAATGGCTTTGTATGTATTAGGATATTGGGTAGGCATTCATTTTTATAGCATGGTACCACAATTTTCGACTGTACTTTTTGTATTCAGTCAAATTTGGAATTAACATTTTTACAGGTTGCGGTCGTTGTCAAGATACCATTTCAACATATAAACTATCCATATATGTTAAGAATATGTAGACCAAATTTCATGAAATTCAAGGACCGGTAACAAATTTTTTTAACTTGATGTAAACACATGGCCCTAATTCATCGAAATGTAAAAATACAATAATTATGTTTCAGTGTAAAACATACTTGAATACTTGCTTAGTTTGAATCAATATGCTAGTACGTTTATTGGTAGAAGTTGATATGTTCAGTGTTTTCCCCTATTATGGATTGGAAAAAGAAAAAAACAATATTCTTTGATCTTAAGTGCCACAATTCTTATTTAATGAAGTGCTTACACAATAATATTAGCCAAAATGATACAATATGTTGACACCTGTACTTAACACATCCAGTTTCTAACATTAAAACTACATCTAGCCAATGTTACACTTAATATGTAACATTTTTAAGAATTTTAATTCATACAGAAGAGAACCCTTATGACAAGTCAGTTCATACAGGAGAAGAACCTTATATCTATGATCCAACAATTGTAAGACTCGTTAATAAACCTGCTTCACAAAAATAACCCCCTGTCAAACCTAATGGTTAAAATTAACCTTTTTGGTCACAGATAACTCTTGGCTTCAAAGGTATAGCTAATTTAATGCTTAAATCTTCTCTGTTATTCTGTTTTGTGAAAATGATGCTGATTTCCATCAAATAGCAACATTTATATCTGAGCTAGCTGTATATTCTAGGCATACATTTTTGTTTCTGGACCTCACTTATTCATTTAGAACACTGTTTTATAATACCTTTGATAAGACTCTGTTACACGTTATCCTGGTCACGGCACCAAAATGTGGTTCCTCTAGTTCAGTTGGGATGTAAAGGAAATATTTAGTCTTCTTGTTTTCACATGTTTTTTGTTAGGATATTATGTTTCTTAGACAATATCATGCAGGACTTGAGGAGAAGATACATATTGTCTTGGCCCCATAGTGCAATGACACAGGGCCATGACCTTCGGCATTTCTGACCATTGAATCATTTAAAATTGTCTAAACATGTCTTTCTTTAAGAAAAGTGGAAGTAGATTAAAAAATAATCTCCTTATGTCGAGTTATTGATTCATTTGAACTAAATAATTAATTTTGCTAAAACTGACCTATACCAATAAGAGGTAGGAAATGACAAAGTTACCGGTTTCGGATTTTCATGATATTTGGCTCAGATCAGCAGCATATATATTGCATATTTTTGTGATTATATGATATCTTGACAAAGACTAGAACATATCCATCTTTTGAATTGAATGTTGAATGTTTTGTAAATTTTTGAAAAAAAATATTGAAATTTTACAATCACTTCTTCTGAAAACCTAAACCATAACTTACCCAAATGGTTTCGTGGTATTAAAATAATGTCTATGGTATTTTGGATTCAATCTAGATGACAATTCATAGAAATAAACAAAACTATTGATTTAGGACATGGAAATTTAGAAACAGGTACTACCTCAAAGGTGGAGTACGTCAGGGTTGCTTCCTAAGCCTTATTCTTAACTATCTAATTCGATAAATACATTTTCATAGTTCGTATATAATAAGTTATTAATATGCAAAGTTTGAAGAAAATCCATGCGTGGGCACAGATGAAAGTACCCCTTTAAGGTGCACAAACTATCCTAACCTGGACCTATGTACAGTTCCATTGTAAAATATTTGGGAGCCAAAGCATGACTATCATGTGTTATAAAGGACTGCACTGTATATGCGATAAGTATCATTTTGTCAACAGCTGACCATAATGCACGGCTGACAATCTGTCGCATGCGAAACCGGCGGTTCAGCAAAGACATCCGGGCGATTAATTTCCGGAAAAGGTAGAGTGCTCGCGTTTGAAAGCCGTTAATTTGAACTAAAATGAATATTTTTGAAATTAAAGAATGCTATTTTGTCATTTTTATATCGGTTTCTTCGTGCACCAAAGGATATGGTTAGGTGTTTCCTTGTTGTTGTGATTTTTCTTCCGTCCCGTGAAACACCTGTTAAGATGAGGAAAATATGGGATAAACACGACGATATTTTGCTAGTTCTGACAATTATTGCCTTGTGGGCTAAAAAAAAGACGCCACGCTGAGTGTGTTTATAATGCGGGGGGTCTGTAATAACTCCACATTGGCGTAGGGTATTACATTTTGCAGATTTGTAGGCTAATTCGGTCTCAAGTGTTTGGTTTCGCATGTAAATGTTCCATAAGGGTTGAACTAATTCCTTCATATTTAAATGATTACATGCCGAACCAGGAACAATCTTCCCTTTCAATCAATATTCTAAAATATGCTAAACGCTGTGTTAGTTGGGGCGCAATTGCCGACTTACGGAAATATAATTCAAACAATTAGACAGTGAATTTTTTCATCGAGACTCACTGATAATGGCAAAATGCTTTATTTTCCTTTGTATTTTTGGCGACCTTGACCGTGTTGAAACAGGAGTTTCAGAGGAGGGAATAAATTCCTTGAAAGCCTTGCCGAAATTAAGTAAATGACTTTGGCATGTCAAAACACTAATGATTAACTGACAAAATAGCATTCTAAGATTTTTGATTTACTTTCTGTATAAGTAAATATCCATCATTTAAATTGAAACAGGTACACTTTGTCTACCTTTTGCGGATCCTCTTTGCGAAACCGGAAATAAATCGCCCCGATGTCTTTGCTGAACCGCCAGTTTCGCATGCGACAGATTGTCAGCCGTGTAATGGTGACAGAAAAAAGTGTCTTATTTGTTTTGGAAACATGCTGTAGGAATTATTATATAATTATAGGTTTAGATATGTTCTATCAGGAATCCAACTGCCAAGGCTTTACTGCTGCTTTTATGTTTGTTATGTCCCGACTTCTTCCATGTCCTGCTTTGGAAACACAAAAGAAATGTTTTATCATTAATGAGTCATGACATGTGATTTCCAACAATGTGGCATTTTGACAAGTGTAGACTCAGACGAGCCTGTGCAGCCTCCTTTTAAGCTTAGAAACTTAAAATGATGTTCAGTCAGTAGCTAAACAGTTTTAGAATATTCAAGCGACTAGCAAAGGCTCTGATCAGACTGCGTGAATCTTCGGGGGTCCGCATGATAGAAGCGTGGGGCCTTCTCTGCCCTTGGAGAAGCCAGCAGTCTCTTAACCAGATTTTAGATTGCCCTATATCTTTGCTTAGCAGCATCTTTTCACATCTAATTATCCCCTCCCCAAAGGAATCCTTGTCATCTGCTGCCTGTGATTGGCCTTTAACCCATCACTCCATAGGCTATTTTTAGATCATGACATCATTTTCTTTTTTTAGACAACATTGAAAAAAAATCAAGAAAAATTTTATTAAAGTTTTGAATACTTCTGAAAAAAGCAAAAGCTCTATTTTCCATAATATTTTCAAATACATAGTATATTTTAAAGGCGTTATCATGGAGTAAAGGGTTAAAGATGGTTACCAGCTTAACTGTAAGTTTATAAATACATGTGTATAAATTATCTAAAAGCCTTATGGCGCTTAGAAATTTTATTACATAGGCAGAAATTGTTTTTATTTCCCATTATGTGTATTTTTCCAGGTTTACTGCTGATTTTTGTTGTGTACTGCTGAAAATTGTCAGTATTGTATTTAGTGTTGTTATTTTTGTTCAGATATTTAAAGAGTGAACCTCAGTGGTGAACCAAAAGTGGGAGAAAGTGTCAAGTATCTTTAAAGGCACTATGTGTATCCAAAATGACCATTTTTTCCACAAATAACTAAACAATTTTTTTTTATAATCATTAATGACTACATCGACAGTACAAAAAATTCAGAAACAAATTTGGCACCAACCTTTCTTGTTTTTTGATGCTCATTTTTCTTGAAAATGCCCTACTTACCCTACCCTATGACTCTGAAATTCTTTCCAACCTAGCTTGGGTTTTAAGAATCAAATATTATATTTCTGTCAGGGAGCAAACCCTATATAGTACCTCAGTTGAAAGTTTTCAACAGCAAGTCATTCTGTTTCGATTGTCTCAGCATTTATTCTGCTCATTTTTTTCATCAAGTATGAATTATCCCTACTATTTTGCAGAATGGCCCTTGAAAACATGCCAAGATTCAAATAAATATCTTTGTATTTTACAGTGTCGTACAGATTTATATTTCTGCTGTTTAAGTTGTAGAAAAATGGTCATTTTGGACAGCTATAGTAGCTTTAATAAACTTATCTTGGCAGAAATATTTCACAATTTATGTGCATTAATTATGTATATTATAATGACAATAAACTGCATAAAAATTTCAGTATGTTTTCAGTTTCTGTTTACACCAGATTTTTTTTCACATTCTTTGTATTGCTCCTATTAACCCTTTACCCCATATGTTATTTTTAGAACATTGCATCATTTTCTATAAACAATTCAAATTTTCAAATATTTTCTAAAAAAAATTTTTCATTTCAATAGTTTTGAAAATTTTATGGAAAATGGAACATTAGGAACAAATGTTCCATTTTTCATAATATTTTCAAAAATCTTACATTTCAAAGGTGTCCAAAGGCACTTGTGTGAAGGGTTAACATGGTTCAGCTCACGAAAAAACTTGAAACAAGCCATAAAAACCCATACACTCTCCATGTCCAAAACTGTTTTTGTAACCCAACATATTGAAATTATAATTTGAAAAAAAAAAAAAACATCTGAAATCTGCCAAAAATGCCTGATGTTTATAGGACTTCTATGGAGAGCAAAAGGTATGGGTTCAAATCATCATCCCCCCCCCCCCCCAAATACATTCGCTCTGAGGTTATAAAACTTTTATGCTATTATAAAACTTTTATGCTAAGCTCAACTGAGCATGAAATTGCAACTGCTCATAAAAACTAAAATGCTGAGGGTTAATATTTTTCGCATTTTAAATTGCTCAGATGGTGTATTTATTATACTGATAAATGTTAAAATGTCAACAATTGTTTTCTTGTTTGTTTGTTTTGTTGCTTAACGTCCCAAGTCAACAGCTATGGTCATGGCGGAACCACTTTTTTTCCTGGGCAAGCTTGAACAAGCAGTTAACCAGTACTTCATGTACATACTTTCGCTTGTAACTGACAACAACCCTTCTTGAATGATTCAGCGGAAGGAAGGAGAATGACCATAGAAATTATTTCATAATCTCCACGAATGTATGGGACTGGGCCAGGATCAAACTCATGACCCCTGGATCTGCAGTCAGACTCGCATCTGTTGCCAGACACGTTACCAACTGTGCTACGTGGCCCGGTATAGTGGCTAAACTTAACTCACTGTCCTTATGCTGTCATCAATAGGTAGCCACGTCCAATGATTTCTTTAAGCCAACAGCAAAAACTGTGATCAGACTTGGCAGATTTCTAAACTATCGTAGTCTTACCTTGGTGCACAGGTTGTTTAGTTTTTGTTTGATTTGATTCTTTACATCCCATCAACAATCTTTCAGTTATGTAGGGACGGGTCTTCCTGGGTTGAACCAGTACTAAGCTAGGATTAATGTGTCCTGCTCAAGGTTACAACGCAGTGAGGCCGGTGAGGCTTGAACCTGCGCCCCCTCGGACTTGAGTCAAGCACTCTACCAACACAGATTGTTTGACAGTATTATCACAGCTCAAATGGGTAGAAGGGAGTCGGAATATACAAGAAAACAAATATTTTATATTCGATTTAATTTCCATCTATTACCAAAATCAATATTTTTTTTCTACAGCTGATCACAATAATGTACTATTTTTTTTATGATATACTGAACAACATTAAGAAAAAGCCCTCATCCCATACATTATAAGGCAGTGATCAACCTATGGTAAATGTTCTAAAATTTCTTATACTCTTCTCTTTCTGTCCTCCTAAAAATGTTGATTATCGGGGCCGGAACTCACAATATGCATGTCAGAAAAGCTTACAGGGAAGACCATGATCAGACTGCTTCTTGAGAAGCAGTCTGATCTGGGTCTGCCTTGTTTGTCTTGGCATTTTAGGCAGGCAACTAGTGTTCGAAATTTTAGAACTTTACTGTACTTATTTACATATTCGTTCACAGCTCTAGAAAAAAGCAGCTGTATTCAATGGGTAAAACTTCAAATTCCGAAATCCAGAACTTTCGAATTTTATATCTTAAAACTTTCAGTGTGGCTATGAATTAACATTTCAAGTTTAAATGGTAAAATTGTCCTGAGATAAACTGAAATCAAATCAGAGAAGCTATCATAATAGGTCCATCAAATCAGAGAAGCTATCATAATCTGTCAAATTCAGGGTTTGAGGCTGACTTTCTTAGAATCTATGGAAAGTCAATCTCAAAATCCTGAATAATCCTGAAAACTTTCAACCATGGTATTCAGATTGCTATTTTTCTTACTTGAGATACAGGTTTTCTCATACAACCCTGGTGACTTTGAAAATTAAGTCAAGGTCACCAAAATCTAATCATTCCTTTTGACTATCTTAAAGAAGTATCAGTGCAAGTTTGGTTAAAATCCATCCACAACTTCATAAGATACAGTGCAGACAAAAAGCTATGCCGGCGGGATCCATACCATCTAACAATGTCCAACCACCCTTTATAGAGGGTGAAATAAATCCGAGTGAAAGAATAAAGCCAATATGAAGAAAACTTGTCCTATCCATAATAACCCTTTGAGGACTGGAATCACCTAAATGGTAGGGCTGTGGATCGTTAGGTAAGTGGCGATCTGATCTGATCCACGATTCATGAGTTACGATTCACAGATTGAACTGCGAGTCACTGGTTAATTAAAAAAAAAGTAAGACTCCTATTGTTGGGTCTATTTACTTAGTAAATCAGCCCTTTATGTTAAACCAGAAGTACCACATGTATACAGTTATTTATCAAAGAAGATAAGACTACATTTCCACTCACTACTGCCAAGGCATGCAACACAATTTGAACATTTGATTTTATGCCTTCCTGAACTTGGATAACAAGATATTCTGACAGAAGTGTGCTGATTTCAATATAAGACCCTTTTTCTTTGTCCTGAAGTTCACACAGACAACATGACCCGGGTCACGTAGGCCTAATCAGCTGTCGCCTTGTCGGCAAGAAAAAAAGTTCAAAGAAAAAAAGAACCCTTTGAAATTTATTTGATAGTTGACATCTGATGATATTTTTGGCTCTGTTTAATAGTACATACCGATGAAGTTTGTTTAAACAAAATAGATTGGAATATTTTATCATCCGATTTTGGAATACTTTGAGGATTTTAATTACCGATAAAGGATGTCACTAACCTGCAAGAAACAAAGGTATTTAAATAAGAGATATTATCTATTAGAACCGTAGTCAAAGTGAAAAATTTCAATGGATTATTTTGTGAAAACTTCTTGTTTCAGTTAAAAAAGGTAAAAAAAAAAAAAGATTGCGATCCAACGATTTCAGCAGTGACGAATATCCATACTCGATTTTATATTCAGATCCGCGAATATCCGAGTACTCGGATACTCGCAGCAGCCCTACTAAATGGGTAACTAACTTTTGCAGCATTTCATCAGGGTCTGCACTGTTTGCTAAGACAAAATTCATCTTCAGAAAAAGAGATTTTATTTTCAATTTTCAGTAGTTTGAATTATTATTTTCAGTTTCTCCCTATCAAATTTAGGTTTTTTGTGTGTAAAACAAACGTCTAGCGGAGAGGTTTGTTTCTTTTTAAAAACGAAAAACATATAATTTATAGACTGTTTTTAAATAGTTCATAAATAGGCCATATTCTCTGAATCCATTGTGTCCCAAATTTATTTCGAACAATCAGAATTCAATTTTCAAGATTTTACTGTATTATGGGCCTCAACGCGAGAAAACCTGTCTTCGGAGGTTTGCGAACAACAAAGGCGCAGACCAGCCTGCGTATTCTCGCAGTCTGATCAGCGCTTTTGTTAATTCTCTTTTCAGAAAGTATCATATCTAAACTTACTATAAACGAAATTTAAATTTTCTAGCTAGTCTCTGTAGCTGGGCAGACTGGTTTGAGTCTAGCTTTGTCAGAATTCCCGAAGACAGGTTTTGTTGCGTCAAGGCCCATTTAATAGCATGACAAGGGTCAAGGACAAAAATTATCCTTAATAAGTCCACAGAATGAAATGCATATATACAATATTGTCAGTTCACATATTCAGTTCAATCATCAAATAAAATTGAGTGTACACCAGAAGTATCAATTTCTCCGCCTCGGTAACTGCCCCGCTTCTTTTTCGTCTTCTCATGTCTGAACGACTTCCCCTTGGTCACGCTGAGATCTCTGTTCGCTTTCTCACCCCACGACCCTCTGGAGCCAGACTGTAAAAAGAACAAACCCATTTTACAATTGTGAAAATGACAATTTAGCAAACTTCTCTGGAGGGCCTTAAATTTTGGCCTCGTTTTGTCGTCTGTTGATTTTTTTCAAAATCAATTTTTTGGAAAAATTCTTTCAGGAATGCCATCAGAGTGTCAAACAGTTTGGATCCAGATCAGGTCCGACATTTTGTCGGGCCTGGTCTGGGTCCTAACTGTTTGCAAAGGTAATCAGCAGACAACGCTAGGAGGCAAAGAGTTAATCAGATGCTGCATTAACTCTTTACTCGGTCTCAATAGGTTATTTTTAGATAATGACATCATTTTCTTTTTTTAGACAACATTGAGACAATTTAAGAAGAATTTAAGTTAAGTTTTGATTACTTTTGAAAATATTATGGAAAATGGAGCATTTGCTTTAAAAGAGCAAATGCTCCATTTTCAATAATTTTCAAATACATGATATTTCAAAGGCGGGTTAACACTATCATGCCTAGTAGGCAACTTTTTCTTCTGCTAATACTCTTTGCAAACAGTTTGAACCCAGATCAGGCCTGCAATATGTTGGGCCTGATCTGAATACAAACTGTTTGACACTCTGATGGTGTTACCAATTTTTTTTTATCTGAAAACACAATACTATTTCAAACTTCATTTGAAAAAAAGGTGGCACATGACAACCAAAGCATGAACAAATATAGCAAGAAGTGAGCGAAGCTCACATACCCCCGGCGGTAGCCATCAGAGGTTGTAACACTTTCAGAGAAAAGACAAAATTGTCAAAGATTTCATAATCCTAAATAAAGTAGTTTCTGAGAAAACTTTGATGAAAAAAGTCCATATGTGTTATATAAGAGTGACAGAAGGAAAAATTGAAAATTTGAAAAAAGAAGGCAAAATGAGGATTAGCACCTTAGTTTTCATTTACACAATACACTTCTCCTACCTGAAAGTACACAAATAATTTCATAATCCTAAATCAAGTAGTTGCTGAGAAAACTCTGAGAAAAAACGTCCATATGTGTTATATAAAAACGTCCATATGTGTTATATAGGAGTGATAGAAGGAAAAATTGATAAAGAAGCCAAAATGAGCTTTATCATCTTTATTTTCATTTACACAATACACTTAGCCTACTTGAAGGTGTACACTAAATATGAAATCACTGGCTCCAATAGGAGCCGAGAGATCTGCGACAGAAATTTTCATTGGAGAGAAAGAAAAATGAATAAATAAAGAGACTGATAAGCAATATGTGGCTGTTCTTTTGTTACACAATACAACTAATCACTATCAAGCTTTGTACCAAATTTTAGAATCCTAACTTAAGTAGTTGCTGAGAAATCTTTGACAGAAAAAATGTCTATATGTCTTATATAAGAGTGAAAGAAGGAAAAAATGAAAATTTGAAAAAAGAAGGCAAAATGAGGATTAGCATCTAAATTTCCATTTACACAGTACACTTTGCCTTCCTGAAGGTGTACACAAAATTTGAAAACAATGGCTCCAATAGGAGCTGAGAAATCTGTGACAGAAATTTCCATTGGAGAGAAAGAAAAATGAACAAATAAAGGGACTGATAAGCAATTTGTGGCTGTTCTTTTGTTACACAATACAACTCATCACTATCAAGCTTTGTACCAAATTTCAGAATGCTAACCCAAGTAGTTGCTGAGAAATCTTTGACGAAAAATTTTTCCATTGGAGAGAAAGAAAAATGAACAAATAAAGGGACTGATAAGCAATATGTGGCTGTTCTTTTGTTACACAATACAACTCATCACTTTCAAGCCTTGTACCAAATTTCAGAATCCTAACCCAAGTAGTTGCTGAGAAATCTTTGACGAAAAAAAAAGTTTACAGACAAACAAACAAACAAACATAATTACAGAAAAGGCAAAAACTATATACCCCCTATATACTTCGTACCGGGGTATAATTACCCAGCATACAAAGCAACAACACTTGCCTCAGACAACGTAAGATTCATTCACTGCAATCAGATCTGAACCACTTTTTGTTGAATCATCATGGGCAATTCTTGTGACAAATGTTCTAAAATTTCAAACACTTTTCTCGTTCTGTTCCCAAATAAAATGTTGGTTAGCAGGACTAAAATATAGCAAACAGGGCAGTCCATGATCAGATTGCTTCTTTAAAGGCAGTCTTAATCAGGTCTGTGCTGTTTGTCTGTACTCCTTTTCAGCAGGCAACTAAGCCAACTTGTGTTGGAAATTTAACCACATTAAATAATCAGAAATGTTGCAGGGGTGTAAATCCTATTTTTTTTATCTGGATCCAAACTGTTTGACTAGTGATGTCTGAAACCTTTTCAAACAGTCTGAATCCTAGATAAGACGGCCAGAACAGCGGTCCCAATCTGGATCTAAACCATTTGACACTCTGATAGTGTTCCTGAAAGAATTTTTTTGAAAAAGATAATTTTGAAGAAAGTCAGCAGACGACAACAACAAAAGCATGAAAAATTACACAGCATGCCAAGCAACAACACCTGCCTCAGACAACATAAGATTCATCCACTGCAATTCAGATCTGAACCACTTTTTGTTGAATCATCAAGGGCAAGTTCTTATGACAAATGTTCTAAAATTTCGAACACTTTTCTCTTTCTGTTCTCATATAGAATGTTGGTTAACAGGGCTAAAACTCAGAAAATCATTGTCAGAATAGCAAACATAGCAGTCCCTGATCAGACTGCTCTGAATTGGGTCTATACTATTTGTATGTACGCCTTTTTGGCAGGAACTTACCCATATCAAATAATCAGAAAATGTTGCAGGGATGTAAAATGCTATTTTTTTTTTATCTGGATCCAAACTGTTTGACTAGTGTTGTCTGCTGATAACTTTTGCAAACAGTTTGGACCCAGATCAGGCTGACAAAATGTTGGGCCTGATCTGGATCCAAACTGTTTGTCAACACTGATAGTTATACTAAAATAATTCGTGAAAAAGCTTAATTTGAAAAGTAAGCAGACGACAACCACAAAAGCATGAAAAATTACCTGAGCAAATATGTTGTAATTAAAAGGCGTCAAAAGGCACTCTTATGAAGGTAAAGGGTCAAATGATGCTCATTACAATGCCCAGTAAGGCAAACTCTTGGTGTCTTCATGCCAAAACCACAATTACAAAGTAATATATAACAGATTTCAAATTTTTGAAATGAATACCTTTTCAAATATACATTATATTTAATCAATATTTTCCAGTATTTTATTACTTTGTATATAATATAAGTGTCATATGATAAACAGAATCTAACATCCCTGGAAATTTCCTGCTCCTGTATCATTGAATTTATCAAACTTGTTGCAAGAGAGCGATAAAATGCTCGGTAAATCTCACATTCAATCTCTTTTCCTCAACTTGTTTAGTCAATTCAATAACACATGAGCATTCATAAAAGATCCTCTATTTAAGAAATAGATCAGCTCTAGCAATGTTTTGTCAAGTAATAATTCACTGTTTGGAGGTCAGTTGTAAAGAACATCAAATCACGAGCGTGCAGCGCAAGTAATTTATCTCCGTACAACTGACCTCCAAACAGTGAATTATACAATTCATACACTAGAGCAGATCTATTTTGATTCTAACACAATAAACAACAAAAACACATTTGAAGTCTTCAGCTTCTTCAAACTTTCCGCCATTGCACTGTAGAAATCCTACAATAGTTAGACTGTTCCGCATACCTTTACATGTATTTGCAACATTTTTCAAGTGTCAAAACAATGATACACTGTCTAACGCCATTGCAGTGGCAAATGACATGAGCTAGCGCACACTTTCAAAACTGTGACTTTGTTGTTTCATAAACATTGTAACAAGATATTTTAGCATTGGCTTAATAGGCGAGGTGTGTTCATATTCAAATTAGAACACAAATTTCTTTAAAAATGGAACATCCACAATGTATATTCTATTGAATCTAACAGAAAGTGTGCACAAAGGATGACTGCAGTTGCCTCAGATTGTTTACTGTCACTCAATTTGTTTCAGCTCTGAACCACTTTAAGCTTAATCATCATTGGCAACGTTATTTCTTAACCCCATCCTCCCACCAGTGTAACTGTTGTGTGCTTTTTATGTCTGCTGTATACTTCAGACTAGATTAGGGGAGCAGTCTGATCTGGGTCCATTCTGTTTGCAATACAGAGATGCCAACACTAATGGCGCTCTTCAGGAATATGAAATGCATTTTTCAGGAATCATGGGGTCATTTCCGGAATGCCGCATATTTCGCCATAAAAGTATAAAATTCACTCACACAAGTTTCTTGCAAGACGAGCTTCAATAGCCTAATACAGTACCCTCTTCCTCCCTCCCAAATGCATGACTGAGAGCTTACTTCAACTTCATGCATAATATTTTCTGACTTACAATTGGCTTCAGTAAGGGCCAAAGATTTGTATAGTCTGATGAAATTTGGCATCAACAATTTTTGGCCAAGGAATCCATTTTGTTTTGTATCACAGGCAGGTTTTCAGCCTCAAATTAGGCCCAAACCTTCAACCGCTTCATTGCCAGTTAAGCACTTTACCACTAAGGGCCACTCATTGGTAACATGTCCAAACCATTATCAGGATGAGTTGGACCAATCAGCCAAATCAGGTTTATCCTAATGAGCAATCTAATCAGGGTCAACTCTTTAGTGTACCATCAATTAGGCCAAATGAAAAAATAAGTGTGTTTCGGGTCTGAAAAGGCACACATTTTTTCTTTATTTTATGCAGTTATGCCTTTCAAAATGCATAAAATGATATTTTTCCAGAAAACCTGAAAAAAATTCAAGGTACACCTGGTTTCACCAGTAAATTAAGGTAGGGTTGGGTTACCCTAAACACAGGTATTTTTTTTTGGCCTTGGATGAAATTTCAAAATTTCCAAAATCAGGCTCTTATTACATGTATTATAGGAGTGTTTAACTAAACACACTAATTTTCTTATTCAACCTAGTCAACCAAAACATCTGTGGTACGTACTCAAAAAACCCATCATTTGAGCACCCAAACCATATGTTTAAACTGACAGGTAAAAAAAGTACACAAATTATACACTCAAATATTTTGTTGATCTCGAGATATGAAAAACCTGAGGATTTCAATTCCTACCTTGGCACCAAATGAATTATCTTTGAATTTCTGGTCTACTAACACATCCTCAGACCTCACTCTTCGGAAAGGACTACTCTTTCTCTGTAACAGAAAGCATTATTTATTTATTCCGGGAGTGTGGGGGGTGAGGTTCTATGTCCCAGTCAACAACTATGACCAAATATTGGCCATGTTGAGACAGTCAGTTCATCTGATAACACTTTTTCCCTGGACAACAATCAAAGCACTGAGAGTACTGATGGAAACGATGTCTTGTGATTTTAGTTCTTGTAGGCTAAGCAGAGTGCATTTTTGTAGATGATATTTTAGGAATATTTGAATTTGTATATTGTATATTTTTCTGACCAATGATGAAGGAAAGGTTTGATATGATTTCTATTTTTAGTTTTTAGTTTTAGCATAACAGAATTTTGAAGGAGCATGCGACAAAATATCAATCTTATCATTTCAAACATGGGCTGGTATGTCTTTAAACCCTATTTCACTTTTAAGCTCTGGTGGCCATTTTGTTATGTGGGATCAAAAATAGTAAGTGAGTATGATCAGGAAATACCACAATCACAAACCGCAGACAACCCCGTGGTACCGGGAGGAAGAGCTGCTCAACCATCACAAGACACCAGGAAGACAAATTAAGCAAAGCAACCAGCTCTCTCTCTCTCTTCCCCATCAAGATGATTATAATACTAGAATGGACATAAAGTAACGTACAACAAAACATAGAACAATTACAGATTCCCACAATGGGAGTAACAATAAACAAAAAGTCAACAACAACAGAACCACCGCCTTAGAACGGACAGCAGCCTAAGCCACTGGGGGGCTTAAATGCATTTTACTGGTACCAAACCTTTTGCCCATATTTAGCAGAGGGCATTATGCCGAATACATCACTGAAATTATTTTAAGAGTTTGGATTACTGGTTAAGAAGTTAAGATTTCTTTTTAGATTTTCCATTCGGTTCATTGTTGCCCTATTTTGAGGGTAATGTGATGAATCATTGCAAACAGGAAACAATGGTTAAGGAAAGGTGGTTTATAGCCATTTCCTTTTGCCTAGCTCTTGATAACATTTTGTTCAGTGGAGCAACCCGTTAACATTTTGCTAAAATAGACTTGCATTATAATTGCCTAAAAATTCCAACAAGGGCAATAACTTAAGTTTTAAGGGTCGATTTTGACGAAACTTATAGGATATCAGAGTACTTGATACTTATTGTGTACCAAATATGTATCAAATCTGACCAGTAGTTCTGAGATGTGGATGGACAAAAATGCGACGGACGGATGCGCCAAAACTATATCCCTCCAACTTTGTCAGGGATTATTAGATATCAGCATAGCTACATACCTAAAAAGCTTTTAATATGTTATGTGTTCTGATAATTTTTATCACCTGGTAAAATATCTTGTTTGAGTTTACGTTAATTTCTCTGTCAAATGTCTCAAATTTGTTCCAAAATGTTCGCTTTTCCATTTAGCCCATTTTGATGTCCGTTTTTGGTAACCATAGCAAAGATAAACGTCAATTTTAAAGTTTTACTTTTAAACTTGGTATATTGTTCAAATAAACCAATAAGAACAAAATGGTGAAAAGCATTTTAGCCCATATGTGGGCCAAAATAGCACCCCCACCTGATGCATGTAGCTCTTTGGCAATATTAACTGTGTATATCTGGCATATAGTATAGATATAAAAGAAGATTTATAGATGGTAAACTTAGGTTTCATTTAGAACATTGACAATAAAAAGTAAAAAAAAAGCACTTAAAAATAAAAAAAGAGCAAAAAAAGAGCCATGACATGTGATTTCCAAAAATGTGGCATTTTGACAAGTGTAAACTTAAGCGTTGCATCGATGATCAATTATAATCACCAATTATAATCGATGATCAATCAAAAACTTCGTTTGATTGTGTTTTTGGTAATAATCGATGATAATTGAAAAACATCACACTTGATCCAATTTTAAGCTCCTATTCTAAATATGCAAGTTTGCTACAAGGAATAGCAATTAAATGGAGAGTTAAATGGAGTTTGCTGTCAGGACCAGTTGTGGTATTGGCTACTAGCACAAAGGCTCTGATCAGACTTGACCCGAACCTTTGCCGGTCACAGGAAATCTCATGTCACCTAATTCCTTGAATTATACCCAAATCAGCATTTGTAATTTGTAATATTCTTACAACCACCAGGTTGAGTTTTGTTCATAATGGCACAGAGTATGCTCAAATAGCAAAGGTACAAGCAACAGCAAATTGTAAATTTGCAAGCAATTTGTTGACAAAATTTTTAAACAATATAATATCTGGTTTCAGCGACTATTTAGACTTCTTACAGATCAAACATAATATGGAGTTTGTCAAAAAGCAAATAAAGCATTTTCACATGCTTCTGCAAAATATACTGTTTGGTTTTTTGTTTGATTTGATTCTTAACGTCCCATCAACAATCTTTCAGTTATAAAGGGTTAGTAAGGGTTGAAACCAGTACTAAGCTAGGATAAATGTGTCTTGCGCAAGGACACAGTGCAGTGACGCTGTTGAGGCTCGAGTCTGGGCCCCTTCATCTCGAGTCAAGCACTCTACCACTGAGCCACTGCATATACATATCATTAACAAACATGCACTTTGTTTTAAAAAAAATAACTCATTGTGCTACCAATGTTTATTTTAGGAAACAAGGCTGTGACTCTCGGTGGGTGAAATTATTCTGGACTTCAAAACTATATGCAATGACACAATGACAATACATGCGTTACCTCAGACCTACATACAATGACTAGTAACATGTATACAATCTATACATAAACTCAACTATCGTATGGCAGTACTGTTATTCAGTAGATAACATCATGTTATACAAAGTAGATCTTGCACAAAAGATTATTGCATAGAGTTTAATATCAAGTTTGTGCAAATGTGAATAAAGCATTTTCACACATTTCCTTTACTTGGCATATGCAAAATATACTTATCTATAATGAACATACACTTTGCTGAGAAAAATTCTAATCCATGTGCTACCAATGGTTATCTTAGGACACAATGATGTGACGCTTGATGGGTGCAATTATCTACTTCAGAACTATATGCAAAGACACATTGACTATACATTATTTCAGACCTATATGAAATGACTAGAAACATTCATACAATCTATACATAAATTTAACTATCATATGACATTACTGTTATTCAGTAGATAACATCATGTCATACATAGTGGCTCTTACAGAAGTGATCATTTCATGAGAAATTTAAAAAAAAAAAGTTATTGCTTTACTTCAAAGAGTGTTTAAGAGTGTTTAGAGTCAAAGAGACTCTATGATGGTTCCGACTTAAAGACTTATCTATTGATGAGATGATAGGGGCCTGATACTTTGGCTGTTTGTCGGGCCCACTGGGGTTTACCTGTTGGATTTCTTTTGCTCCAGTATTCAGATTTATTTACTGTTGAGTCCTTATCTTTGCTTTATCTCCTTGTTATATCTTGATTTATATGGTTTAGGAGATGATGCATTGATAAGTTAGGGGTCTTTTATGCAAACCAAATATCTATGTGTCTTGATCCACATCTGAATTAAGGGTGAGGTTGGCGCCGTTAAACCGGTTTAAGCCCTCCAGTAAAATATTTTACTGACCGTTCCAAGGCGGTACTTCTTTTGTGGATCTTTTGCTTTTTGTTCTGTCTTGTGTTTGCTATGTCTTTGTGTGCATCTGTTTATATGTGCTTTGCGGTCACCTGCTGGGAAAGGACTGACCTCTTGGCTCTCGTTTGTGGTGTCTTACTGTGAGTTTGTCACTCTCCCATTGGTATCCTGGGTCAGGTGTGGTACTTGATTGTATTGATTCCTGATCTTTGCACCCTTACTTACTTTTATTCCAATTGTGTTTCTTGTCACCAAAAAGTTATTTAACTTCTGGCTATGACATTATTTTTTGACATGATTTGTTTGTTTGATTAGATTCTTTACGTCCCATCAACAATATTTCAGTTAAACAGGGACGGGTCTTCCTTGGTTGAACCAGCACTAAGCTAGGATAAATGCGTCTTGCTCAAAGACCACGACGCAGTAACGCTGGTGAATCTTGAACCCTCAGTCTCGAGTCAAGCACTCTACCACTGAGCCTCTGCGCTCCCTTTTTGACATGATATATTCCACTGAATAACAGTAACATCAAATGAAAAAATAATGTTATGGCCACAGGTTGCATAATTTTGATACAAAGAAGTTATGTTAATAACAAAGTAAATTTTCTTTGAAATAAACCAGCTTTGGAGGTGTTAATTTCGCAATAGTTCATATGATGAGAGAATCTTCCATTTGTGCCCATTTCAAATCATTTTTAAACTAACCTAAGGCTGTCTTAACTGATTGACTTAAGCTTTAAGTATTTGGTCAACATTATTCAGTCTAGTCAGACTCCTCCCACAGAGGAACGCAAAGAAAAGAATATACTTCCTGGCCCCCATCCCTCAACAAAGTTTGACTAGTAAATTTAATCCTGCCAACAATAGATGAACCATCTCTCAGAAACCTTCAGCAGAAAATAAAATGCCCCACTCTACCACCTTGTTATGAAATGATAACTTGTGTAAGACCCTTTATAAAATACATAGAACAAATCAGAACGAATGGAATAAGAGACCCTATTTCTGCTTGTTAAAGTACCATCAGCACATCAAAGAACAATCATAAGAGTCCCTGTCAAGGCTAGTCACCAAGTCATTTTCTATTTCATCCTTGCTGGGAATCTATCTTAATATATTATCCCAAGGAATCCTAGTTAGTTGGATTTTATAATACGGTAAATCTTGTATTAGTTCGTAAACTCGAATAGTTCGTTAAATGTCATGTATTAGTTCGTACACAAGTCATTTTTATATGCAATTCTATTAGTTCGTACACAACGATTTTTTCCTTCATTGGTGCTTGTTTTTAATCAGCGTGGCTGTCAACGATATGTTCCTGTTAACTTTCGCGTGCTTACACCAAACAGACCTTTTCGTCTGTCAATCTAACGACTTCGGTCGCTAACGTAAATCCAGCATTTAACATTAAAATTTGTTTTCTGAAAATCGAGCGAATGCTAATTTACACGACCTATGTCGCCGATGCGTCGGAGATATACTGAGGGAAAAAAGTTTAGCAATTATTTATAATGGGGTTTCCCATAGGTGATCTTTGAAGCATTAGATCTTTTAAATTGGCGGGTTCGCAAACATGTCAGTTGTTTGAAAATGACCTAATGGCTCATGCAAGTGGTCAAAAGAAACAAAATCCGACTTCATAGTGAGGATTTGATCTGCTGAGCATTTTAATTTCAAACTTTATTCAATTGAAAGGGAGGTAATTTGGAGAAATACGATTTTAAACTAAAAACTGTACGAAAAGGGTGAACTAAACGTTCAGTTTTAAACCGTTTTTCATCTTCTTGCTTTTTGATCTAAGCATTGGACATAAAAATGTAGCTTTCAGTCGAAAACTATTCGCACTATCGCCAGATAAGCTGTTTTAGCAAGGGGGCATAAAATCAGACTTTACATTATGTGAAATGTCAACCTGTTTATGTCATCGTACTCGTGAACGTTTGTCAACATATATATTTGACACCATGAAATTAAAAGTCATATTTCTTCTAAACTGTGAATCCTCAAAGTATATTGCTAAACTTTTTTCCCTCAGTATATATTCTGTACGGTCATTACAAAAAGTGTCCTTAGAATAATGGATAGTTACATTTTACTTCTGTGTCATATATCTTTTATAATCGGACACCCAAGCCGCGTGCGACCCGGAAAGCATTTTTATACTTGTGCAGCTCGGGCCCGACACGAAATTAACTTGCGCGGTGCCTCATATAAACTGGTACCAGAATATTTCGTAAATAGCCTGCTGGTACTTATGACAAGGCCCAGGAGAGCATGTGCGTTTGCGCAATCTCATCAGGGTCCCGCTGCTAACTAACATAAAGTTTGAAGTGGATGAAGACTCAGCATGCTCAGACCAAATCAAATTCTAGATATTTACGTACGTTTTGTTTTATACAGTTGAATATCAATTTCGGTTTTCTGAGCGTAAATAACTCAATAAATGTAGTAATAACGGCTTTTCCTAGGTTCAAACAAATGGAATGTTTGGCCGATCGTGGCGTGTCTTGCTGTCCTCATGAAACTACATTCGGAAGGTCCTGAGAGTTCATGATTACCGAGATAGTGTACGAACAGACGCACAAACCGAGTATAATTTGATTGTATCATGATTCTAGGTCTTGATGAATGGCATTTCCATGAAATAAGCCAGTTCATGAGATTATGGTACCTATCGCATATGCGAGCAGCGAAGGCTCAGACGATCCTGTGCATCTGCGGAAAATCGTCAGCGCCTTCAGGCTTAACTGCGAGCAAAGAAGGACTGTAGATGAAGGTACGTTCATTAATTTAGGATAATAGCCCCACTAGGTGGCTGTGAATTTGAAAACAGGAAGAATTCGCTTTATTTTAACCACCACACATCTATTGATGTATGTATCCCGACTTTCAATACATTAGTTTTCATGAACAGTCAGACCGTGAGTCTTTTTTGGAAGGAAAAATCTTCCAATATAGATGGATTTTCCTTCCATTTAGTTTTTTTACAGAAAATAGGAAGGTCTTTATAACATCCATCTTAATGAAAACAGCAAAAGACTTTGAGATCATCCGCGGTGACATACATATCAGAATTTGCAAACATCCTTACCACACGTCTGTAGATGTTTTACCCCGACTTTGTTGTATGAGACCAACAAAGTCGCAGATCAGCCTGGATACCGCACATTCTTATCAGTGCCTTTGTTATGAATACAAACATTAAACATTTTGTCGGGCCTGGTCTGGCTAATAATATCAGCCGCAGACATGAAGATCAAATCTGCCGCTTTCATGCAGAGTTGGGTAGCACGTGGTGCATTGGCACATAAAAGCGGACTTCGCACATAAAACATAATTGCTCAGCTGCATGCGCGGATTCAGAAAGGGGTCCAACTTTGACAACTTTTTTTTAATTGATGATGGGAGAGAGGATCCAAACACCACTATATGCGGGTCATCATTGGCCCGCCAGCGAAACACCATTTAAATGGCGTTTCGCTGGCGTGCCGCTGATGGCCCAACATCGAATGCTGGCTTGGTAGCTTTGTGATTTTAAAGGGAACCGGGCCAGAATGCTAAGAAACCCTATTTTTCAGGGGTGGGGTCTGTCCCCCTCTGGATCCGCCCATGAGCTATCTGGCATGAAAAGACAATTTCTGTAAACTCATCACTTTCGCTCATTGCGATCGCGTACACGTTCGCAAACATGTAATATAAATTGTTTTGGATCTCGGAAATTTACTTTACAAATTCAAACTATCAATGCCCCACAATTTTATCAAATGGCGTACGACAGCCAGAACTCCTTTTTTAAATTTCTAGTGGGTGCATAAAGGCCTCGATACACCGTCACAAAACCGAAAAATCGCACCGGAAATTCACTTTTTTTCTTAACGACGTGAAGAGCATTAGACGCTAGTAGGCAAAGATGAGCCTGTGCATCCAACACTGTTGACTTTACGGTAGTATCTTGCGCGGATCCAGGAATTTTTGTCATAGGGGGGGGGGGGGGGGGGGGGGGGTAGGGGGCTCCAGGCTCAACTGACAGAGAAAAAAAACACTCTGATAACGTTTTCTTAGGCATCAGCCTTTTACAATTTTACAGAGGGGTCCAATAATTTATTTTAAGGAAAACTATAATTTTTTAAGGTTCCAGTGGGGGTCTATCATTTTTCAGGGGAGGGGGTCCAAATTTTTCCAGGGGGTGTGGGGTCCAAATGCTAATTATAATTGAAACCTATAGAATTTGTGATTTTCCAGGTGGTCCGGGCCCCCCATACCCCTCTGGATCCGCGCATGTGTATGATAGATCCACTTGCGATATCCAAATTTTCAAGTCAACAGTAAAGCCAATCCCGAAGGACAGTTTTTTTTTCATGCAATTGTTCATTTTCCATTCCCGGAGCATCTAGTGACACCTCAAAACATGATGAGGTATATGATTCTGCAATATGTTAGTGGAAAACAAATGTTGAGACCTCGGACCCTGGTCCGAGTTGAGACACAGTGATTATCGCGACTTTTAGTCAACTATTGATGGTTTCAGTCTATCATTATGTATATAAGACTAGGCCTTGATTTCTGGCATCAGTTTTAGAAAAACGGGCTGTCCAATGTTGTCAAATAACGTTCATGCTAGATACGTTACCATAACATGCCATGCATAAGCTGGGTGCTTAAGATCAAGCAACATACTCGCTGGAAGAATGTGTTTAATGGTAAAAAAATTACAGTTGAAACGTAAATAATCAGATCTTAGAACAAATCTACATGGATATGCTCGAGAAGCTCAAAATGGAAGCATGCAGTGTGCAAGAACACATACAATAATATGGCTAAACAACCGCCAGCTTTTTTGAAAAGCTAATACTTGTGTAAATCTACTCGATGATTATATTGTTGCGCGAAACGAAACGAAAGTTAAGGTGTATTTATTTTATTATTATTATTCGTTTCTGTCTATCGACAGTGTCTTTTCATGCAATTGACTTAATTTCAAACGCCACTGCTATCATTCTGTCCATAAAAACTTATATCTAGCGCACTATATTTTTAGAACTATTTTAGTGGCGGTCAGGTTCATAAAGGGCGGGAAAACATTAGCAATCCACAAGAAAACGTGTCTTCTTCACGTTTATGACAAAAGGACAGGGCTGCGTTTATTGTCCGTCTCGTAATGTTTAAAAGCAAAGAAAAGTATAATGATAAAAAACGATTGCAAGATATTGTGCTTTTAACTGCAATAACTGGCTGCATCATAGATTTTGCAAACGGTTCTTCGTCGTACAAGAGCAGGTTTTCTCATGCTAAGGCATTGTTTTTCTGACGCTCGTTTGAGGCATCCAATGGGGTTTACTGATTTGCGAATTTGTCCCAAATTTTTACCAATTAGCGTCTTCATAAAACTCATTTTTATCAGTAAGCACATTCAGCATTACAAAATATTTTTTATCACTGATTTCTCTTAGATTAAACTGATTAAAGCGTAATTTTAACAAACGAAACACTGATTTTAAGGTACCCCGTTGAGACCCTCTCCGTTTGATGTACAAATAAACTTATAATTCTGTTTCAATCATATGCAAGCTTTCAATAATCAAGTTTTCAAGCACAACAATGTTTTTCTGACCATTGGGTTTACATTTCAGAGCTGAAAACCGCAACAAACTAATAAAATACCAATATTGTTTTTGTCTAGCAGCAGGACAAGGGTTGTTTGCATTAAGGCCATTTGGTTCCCAGCGCCTTACACAGGCTGTAACGGTATAGGTAGCGGACTGGGTAGCAATGTTGAACGGGGGTTCGATGGTATGGGGATTTTGTGTGTATTTTGTGTATATGATACCATTGGAAACAGATGTTTTGAGAAAACATCGTTTCCAAAAAGCAAATGAACCGCAGGGCTTTTTTTCACAATTTTGAGACAATGACCCATACCCCTGGAATTGGGAATTTTAGCGCAAAAATGCCAAAAATTGGGAATTTTTAAGCCAACTTTTACCTTGATAAAAATGATGATTTTTCTTCCAATTTTTTTCTGATTTGAAATTGGGAATTTTCCTCCAAAAATTGGGAAAAAAAGATACATTTTGGCATGGGAATATAACCCAATAACGGCTATAAAATCGGCCCAAAATAAGCCCTGAACCGTGACGAAATTTAAATCTTTGCCTACAGGATATTTTTTTTTTATCGCCTGCTGATTTTTATTTACAAATCAGTTTTTTCGAAAAAATTCTTTCAGTGTGTCAAACAGTTTAGATCAAAAGGCCTGACAAAATCTTGGGTCTGATCTTGGTCCAAACTGATTGCAAAGTTATCAGCAGACTGCACCAATAGGTAAAGAGTTAAGGATTCATAGACCTAACAAATTTGCAAAGGACCCATAAAATTTTAAAAAGGCCCCTTAAATCTTGGAAATAAGCAAGTGTTTGAATATGGGTCATTGGCACCTCATGTGAAATCTCCGCTTTTGTAGCTACAAATGAGCATGCTCAAAGCTGATTCTGCATGTGCTTCGTAAATTCCATGTATGCAGTGTGTCAAGTGAAATTTGGTCCTTAAAATATAGGACCAACACCTAAAATATAGGAATGTCACTTCAGAAATATAGGAATATATAGGACAAAAGAAAACATAAACAATTATATATTTAGCCACCTCCTCTGCTCACTACACTCTGTCCTTTTATTGATGCTGTTGGAAATGTCTTTGGCAAAGCAAAAATACTGAATAGGCTGCCCAGTAACCTTTGGCGCTAAACAAAATACATGTAATTAACATTCAAGTTTTTGTTGGCTAAAATACAACTTTTATGATCAAAGCATACCACATCCAACTGTTTGAATTTTCCTTGCTTTCTGCACTCTTCATGGAAACATCCATTGTATATATGCCAACCATATTTACTAGATCTATGTTTTACCATTCTTTTAATAAAAGCACTGCAGGCATGCAACATACCCCGCCACGGGATATTTTCAATGCAAAGAAAATCATTTTGAAACTAGACCTTTCCTTGCAAAGTTTGAAGAAAATCGGTAAAGAAATGCCAAAGATAGAGAGTGAAAACCAATTTATAACGTCAATCAAGGGCCATAACTCTGTACTTATTTGTCGAAATTTATCCATCTGCAATACCCTGACACTACTTTTCAATATCAAATCTTATACCCAATTTGAAGAAAATCGGTAAAAAAATGCCAAAGATAGAGAGTGAAAACAAATTTCTAACGTCAATCAAGGGCTATAACTTTGTACTTGTTTGTCAAAATTTACCAATCTGCAGTCCCAGAACACTCCTCCACAATATTGACTCTCATACCAAGTTTGAAGAAAATCGGTAAAGGAATGCCAAAGATAGAGAGTGAAAACCAATTTCTAATGTCAATCAAGGGCCGTAACTTTGTACTTATTTGCCAAATTTTACCCATCTGCAATCCCAGGACACTCCTTCCCAATATCGACTCTCATAGCAAGTTTGAAGAAAATTGGTTAAAAAATGCTCCCAGCAGAGAGTGAAAACGATGTGCTGACGGACAGACGGACGGACATTCAAACGCAACTTTTTGAATGGAGGGTATAACATAATACCCCGCACTTTTTAAAGTGGCGGGGTATAAAAAGCACATGTATTAACAAATGACACAACCATTGGGTTTTAAAGACTTGAAAATAACACTGTACCTTGTCAGTACTAAAAATAAGTTGTTTTGACAAATATGCTGCTTAGCACTTTCAACAGAACAGAAATATTAAATATAAAAAGAATACAGCATAATTACTATGTAACTCTCCAATCTTAGTTAGCACATGGTGATTTCAGTTTCACTCATAGCAATACAAAGTCCAATGCTACACCTGAAAGAAATGTGAATTTGGCAGCAAATGTTGTAGAATTACAAACTTACACCTTTCCATGTTTGAAATTAACAACATTTGTTTTAAATAATTAAACATTTCTTGCTTACCCTGAAATATAGGAATATATAGGACTGTCTTCCAAATATAGGAATATATAGGACTGTCTTCCAAATATAGGAATATATAGGAATATATAGGACACTTGACACCCTGTGTATGTAAACACATGTAAATACAACACTTACGATTGAATAATGTGAATTCTACAACTTAGAAATATTGTTTTGTTTGTTTGATTTCATTCTTTACGCTCATCAACAATCTTTCAATTAAACAGGGATGGGTCTTCCTGGGTTGAACCAGTACTAATCTAGGATAAATGTGTCTTGCTCAAGGACCACAACACAGTAATGCCGGTGAGGCTTGAACCCGGAGCCCCTCGGTCTCGAAACAAGCACTCTACCACTGAGCTTCCTACAAATATTGTTTGAAACCACCCCTTTCTGTCACTGTCAAGCCAATACATATTTTACTTGTTAATAAAAGACTTTTAAATTTACAAGCAGGTTGGGTTTTTTCTGCCCATTTTGATGATCAATGTTGGGCCATGTACCTTGAAGGGTACATTTACTCTGGCAGCTCCTGCAGCATCATATAGATCAAAGGGTTGCAAAGCGCAGTCCGTAACGTGTCTGGCAACAGGTGCAAGTCTGACTGCGGATCCAGGGGTTTCGAGTTCGATCCCGGCCCGGTCCCATACTTTCGTGGAGATTACGAAATAATTTCTACGGTCATTCTCCTCCCTTAAGCTGATTCATTCAAGAAGGATTGTTGTCATTTACAAGCGAAAGTATGTGGACGAAGTAATGGTTAGTTGCTTCTTCAAGCTTGCCCAGGAAAAAAGTGTGGTTAGGTGAACTGACCGTCCCGCCATGACCATAGCTGTTGACTTGGGACGTAAAGCAACAAAACAAAAGCATCATAAATGGAAATTGTACCATGATTTTTGAAATTGATTTTGCTACTAAAGGGTATAAATGTTTTTCTCAATGCATTTTACATTTTGAATTAAATACCGAAACAGTAGGGTGGTCACATAACTTTGGGACTTAACCCTTAAAGCGCCAATCCATCTGCAGCAGACGACAAATTTTGCAACATCTTCCCCAATTTTCGAAAAAAATAAGGTATGATATTTCATGAGTATTGTCTGCCAGCCGACGATTCTCACAAAATATCATGCCTTATTGTTATTTTTGAAAAAGCAGCAAAATTTGAAATTGTCGTCTGCTGAAAAATATAGGTGGCGCTTTAAGGGTTAAGACATATTGTGTAGACCCAGACCAGACACTACATGATGACTATGATCAGGATCTTCACTGATTGCGTGCACAGAATGTTCTATTAAAATTTGAAAAAAAAAAGTTTAAGAAGAAAATATCACCAAACACCCCCCAAAATTGGAAAAGTGCTCATCCTTCTGGTAAGGGTAGGCAAGTCCATTTGACTTAAATGGGTTAACTCTTTGCCTACTAGTGTCATCTGCTGATAACCTTTGCAAACTGATTGGATCCCTATCAGGCCCGACAAAACGTCATGCCTGATCTGGATCCAATCTGTTCGACTTTTAGATTGTATTCCTGAACGATTTTTTCAAATATGTTAATTTTAAAAAAAATTCAGCCGACGACAAGGCATGAACAATTTCCCAGGGGGCAGAGTTAAAAGCATAAGCTATAAGCAATTTATCTCATGACCAGGCCCCAAGGTTATAAAACTTTTCCATGCTCAACTCCACTGAGCACGAAATTTATCCTGCTCATAAATGTTAAAATGCCAACAATTGTTGACATTTTAACATTTATTAGCATGATAAATACAACATCTGAGAGACTTACAGCAAGAAACTTCTTCATTTGTCGCTATTTTAGTTTTTATGAGCAGTTGAAATTTCGTCCTCAGTTTGAGTTGAGCATGAAAAAAGTTTAATAACCTCGGGGCCAGGCCTAAGTATCTTACCCTTTCTTTTTTCTGGTTGTCATTGTGATTGCCAGAGCCCACTCCTGAATCTTCGGATCCATGACCAAAACCATTCACGCCATTAACCTTTGGAGTGGAAGTTACAACACCGTCTCCCTTCCCATGTTTTTTACTACTAGACACTGGAGTCAGACCAGGTGATTTAGCTGTTGACTTATTAACAGATTTATTTGACTTTCCATTATCCGAATCGGAATCCGAGCTAGAGCTACTACTACTAGAATCCTTTTTTTTGTTATTTAGTGCAATTTTTTTGTCTGATTTACTATTATTAGGTTTTGTTACTTTCTCAGAGTCCTCTGAGTCCGATTCAGAGCTGCTACTGTCCGACTTTTGTGATTTACTCTGTTTCTTTTGCTCAGACTTATTGACAATTTTAGGTGTAACTTGTTTTGCTTTCGGTTCTTCCTCTGAATCAGAACTATCTGAACTACTACTGCTAGATTCTTTTGAAGATTTTGTTTGTGACTTAGGTGTCTGTGCTTTAGAACCTGTATCTTTTTTAACTGATAATGGTGTTTGCCCATTAACCTTTGGGCTTTGGGTAACTTTGTTCTTTTCACTATCATCATCTGAACTTGAATCTGAGTCACTACTACTGTCTTTTTTCTTGAGAACAGATACTTTCTGTTCCTTTTTTGGTGAAACTATTTTATTTTTCTTAGAAGTGTCCTCTTCTGAACTGGAGTCTGAACTACTTGAGCTAGACTCCTTTGACTTCTTAACAACTGATGGCTTAACACTTACAGGCTTCGGCGTGACACTCTTTTCCTTACTTTCTTCTTCCGAACTTGATTCAGAACTGCTAGAGCTAGACTCTTTCTTCTTTTTCACATTGATTTGAGATTGTGGTTGCTTTACAGCACTCGGTTTACCAGCAGGCTTTTGTGGTGCTTCATCTTCAGAACTTGAGCTGGAGCTGCTTGAATCTTTATCAGATTTCTTCATTTTGTTTTGAGCCAATTTTGGTGTCACCTTTGCACTTCCAGTCTGTGGTTTTGCCTTGGGACTAACTTTTTTCTTTGCATCATTTTCAGAGTCTGACTCTGAACTAGAACTGCTCGAACTATTCTCTGCAGCCTTAATTGGAGCTTTTGCCACAGGGGTGCTTTTAGAAACAACAGCAGTTTTTGCTGGCTTTTCATCCTCAGAGCTGGACTCGGAGCTTGAGCTACTTGATCCAGCTTTCTGGTTTACTTTTGGAGTTCCAGCTTTTGGTGTTGGCTTAGGAGTAGTTTTGGCCACCACTGCGGGAGTTTTTGGTGTTGCGGGAGCAGTTTTAACTGGTTTTTCATCCTCAGAACTAGACTCCGAACTGGAACTACTTGATTCAGCTTTCTGTTTTGCTTTTGAAGTATCAACTTTAGGAGCTGGCTTAAGAATACTTTTTGGGGTTACCACAGCTTTCTTTGGAGCTTCATCTTCAGAACTAGACTCTGAACTGGAACTAGAGCTATCTTTCTTGCCTTTAGCCTTTATTTGAACAGTGCTGTTTCCAACTTTTGGAGTAACTACAGGCTTCTTTTTTACTTCTTCATCTGAGCTGGACTCTTCTGAACTACTGGACGAATCCTTCTTAGCTACTGTTGGTTTTTTAGGTAGTGCTTTAGGGTTTGTCTTAGCTGTACCAGGCTTTGCTTTTTTGTCATCATCAGAGCTGGATTCTGAACTGCTTGAACTAGATTCCGATTTCTTTTTATTCAGTTTAGAAGGAACAGGTGTTGTCTTCTTTGCAGAATCAGCAGCTACAGCCTTTTTAGGCCCTGGTTTAGGAGTGGTCTTCTGTTGTGAAGCATTGTCATCTGAACTTTCAGAGCTGCTTGAACTGGAATCTTTTTTCTTTTGTGAAACAGGCGTTTTAACAACAGGAGCTGGTTTAGCTTTCCCTACTGGTGTTTTCTTGACATCATCATCACTGTCTGAACTACTTGAACTGGAATCTTTAGCGGCTGGTTTAACTGTGGCCTTTTGTGTAACCTTTGGAGTCACAGCTGCGGGGGTAGCTTTCTTTTTTGTTTCTTTTTCATCTTCAGAGCTTGACTCTGAACTGCTTGAGCTGGATTCCTCCTTTTTCTTTGATAAAGGTGTAGTTGTTTTTGGAGTACTAGCTTTAGCAGCAGTTTTAGAATTGTCCAAAGATGGTGGTGGTACGCTACTGTAAGCTTTATCTGAAGCCGTTTTCTTCAAAATCTTTTTCTTCTTATTGCCAGCATCTTCATTGTCAGAACTTTCGGAGTCGGCATCAGTGTCAGATGTTCCACTAGAACTGGACTCGGCCTTTTTCGCTGGAGTTTTTTGTGGTGCTGCTTTAGTGTTCTTTTTATTAGATGCTGGAGTCAAAGGTTTTTTGGCAGTTGCTTCATCATCGGAAGAATCACTGTCACTTGAGCTAGAAGATTCTGCTTTTTTAGCTGATGCTGACACATTAACAGACTTTGCTGCCACAGTTACTTTGTTAGCAGGTGTTCGAACTTTTTTTGGTGGTGCCTTTTCATCATCTGAAGAATCAGAGCTGTCACTTGAGCTAGAGGATTCTGCTTTTTTAGCCGATGCTGATACATTGACAGACTTTGCTGCCTCCTTTACTTTATTACCAGGTGTTTGAACCTTTTTCGGTGGAGCCTTTTCATCATCTGAAGAATCTGATGAACCGGAACTGGACTCACGAGCTCTCTTCTGTGCAGGTGTCTTAGCTGGAGTATTGCTGCTCTTTTTGGGTTTGTCATCAGAATCTGACTCACTGCAAGAGAATATGAAGACACATAGATCTAGATAAGAAGGTTTCTTTTAACCCTTTGAGTTTCCTTCATGAATATTCATGCTAGGCTCCACACACTATGAATAATTATATAACTAAACTTTCATGTTGGTACATAGAACAGAGAAATTACTTGTCAGGACCACTTGTGTAAGATCAGATCATATATCATATTTCCATGAGCAAACAGAGTAGACCGTGATCAGACAGCTCTTACAAGAGCTGCCTGATCTGGATCTGCTCTGTTAGCAAAAGCATTAAAAGGCATCTCTATGTGGTAAAGGGATAAGAAAGCTTCTTTTAACCATAGGGATAAAATCTATGATTTTTAACTCTTTGCCTTCTGGGTAATTTTGCATGCTTTTTGAAGTCTGCTGATTTTTTTTTCAGAATAATTTTTTTCCAAATAATTATTTCAGGAATACCAGTGTCAAACAGTTTTAATCCAGCTCAGGCCTGACATTTTGTTGGTCCTGATCTGGGTCCAAACTGTTTTCAAAGGTAATCAGCACACTGTAGTATTGCACCTCAAATGGAACACAGTTTTTTGTTTTTAAAATTTTACATACAAGTTACTTCACACTGAAAGTTTGCATGCGCACAGAGATAGCAAAACCCTAACTAGATTTAAATTTTGACGGAGAATGATATCAATTTACAGTGATTTTATTTGGCCATTTTTAAGGCCTTATATGGGAGTCATTCCCAATCCATAAATGGCCTTTATTTTCCAAATTTCATGTATTTTAGCACTTATTTTCCCAATTTTCATAAAATATTTTCCCAAATATGAAGGAAAAGGTAGCTTCCCAAAATCCCAAATAAAATCACTGATTTAATTGCTCTGATATATTGTAAAAATAAATAACTTAGTTTTTGTTAGTATGAAAAAACCCTTTCAGTACCCATTATTAATACTGTCGGTGCAATACACCGTCGGCTAAAACACGGTATTGGTGCTGATTTGATTTTTTTCGTGTTATATCTATGCTAACGAAGAGCTGTGTCAAAAAGGAACATTTTGTAAGACTTATGCAGAAAAGCATTGTCAGGTCTTGTTTGCCTGAAAATTTCAAGTTGCTAACCTTGCCCGTTTTAGAGATATTGTCTATAATGTGCTCCCCAAGTGGCCATTTATAAGCGTTATGCAGTCTCATTTTGAAAATAAATCATTTAAAGTCCAAATAATTCATGTTTCTTATTTAAATATTGATACAGAACTGTTTGCATCTTATATAGAAATTTATCTTCTACATTTTGCAATTTGAAATAAAGAAATTGGTCAAAAATTGTGGATTTTCTCCTCAAATTCCTAAAGATAGTGTTTTTGATAAAAAAAAACCTGCAAGAACAACACTAATGCACTGTACTATACCCATGATTATAGAAAACATGTGTTTATTTAAGTAAAATTCATTTCCATTATACCATTAAAGACTATAGTTTCCAAAAAAAAAAACAACACAGTTTGCATTCCAGGCTAGTCCAATGCTTGACACCATAGAACATTTCTGTTAGGAACAAAAAAGGAAATTTTTGTAGTGTCTGTAACCATGACAATTCATGAAGCGAAATCATGAAGATTTTCAATCTCAGAATAACTTCCTTTCAATATTTTATGTCATTCAACGTAAATATCAGATATGTAGACAAAGTTTCATTGTCATGACAATTAAAATCTATGAGAAATTAGCATCAGAAAAAGTTACAGACACTACATGGAACATTGGACCAGATTTAAGTGCATTTTGACAAAGAATATTTTTTTGATAGTTGACTTTTTGGACTACTGCAACTACTTTGATGTCTTTCAGTATGGTTTACTGTATTCAGAAAATGATTTTAAGCATTGAGATATACTTCTGGTTAAAGTGAAGAGATGCAATCGGATAGAGGGCAATTTATGACAAATTCAGCCAATGGTTGCCGTAAAGATATGCTTATATTTTGCATCATTAAGTGTTTATTGTCTTTGTTTGGCCTCTCAGAATGCTAACCAGTTTCTCCCATTGTTGTTCCATAGAAAAAGAACTGCAGATATTTATATTTTTGCTCTTATTTTGCATGTTATATCTGAGGTGTAGTGTCCGTAACCTATTAACAGGCAGAAGTAAAAGTATAAAAAAAAATTATATGAGGGAATATTTTCAAAAATAAAGACTAGTTTTAGTTAAGATGTGTAAAAAATCAATGTAGAAAATGATATCATTGTATCGAGCGCTTTATTTTTTGCCTAGTGAGACACTCATCAGCACCAATACTGTGTTTTAGCCGCTAGGATAGATATACTAGTATTTGCTCATCTATAAAATGTCCATTAGAGATTACAGGAGATGATTATCTTGTTGAAGGCATCAAATTGTGCGGCTTACGATGCAATCCAAGCTGCTTTTATAGGTCTACAAATAATGGCCTTTCTTTCGGGTCAAGATTTTTGTGACACGGTTGGAAATAACTGAAACATTATTGACTAGGCTGATAAATGGCAATGCAAGCCAATATGTAGCAACATTTAAAACTTCTAAAGCATTGTTATAAATTGTCTTGTATTAGTATATACATGGCAATATGTTCAACTGATAGTCATTGATCCGCTTCATTCAAGGTACTAAAGGGGAATATTATTTGGCCTATAACATTCACTGTAGTCAAACCACTACGGCAAATTGGGTCTCGTCACTTATTTCAGTGTTAAGGTAGCTTTCTTATCATGTTCAATTTCTTCATTTAGTCACAGATAAACGCCCCAAAATGCTTGGGTTCCGATTGATTTTTGTTCATCAAATTCACATTGTATCTTTTAGCTTTAAATTATATGAAAACTTTATCGTTTGATGTCTAGGCATGAAGTAACTAATTACGGTTTCGTCATCGTGGACAATTACTCAATGACGAAACCGTATAATTATGACTAAACTGTAATTGTTATATATTTTATAATATACTGTAAAAAACCACATTTAAATCTGATTTTATCTCCGTTTTGACAAAACAGCACAGAGGTTGTTAACTAGACGATGCAATCTCGAAGCAAACATATTCGAAAGTTCTCATTTTTGTCACCCTTTATTTGAAGGTAATTTTACTATAACACCGGAGTGGGTGACGAGACCCAAATTGCCATAGCGGAATGACTACAGTGACACTTAGAATGTTAAAATGCCATCCTATCACAGCATTTAAGAAAAAGCCTACTCAACAATGTCAGGATGCCACATGAGTTGAACTAAACTTGATTTCATTGAATATCGGCGTTAACTTTTTAAGCATTTTAGCTATCTTTTTTCTGAAAAACCTTCCACCCAATTTTTTTTATATTTGCTTATATTCCTTAGGGGCGGGTGGGGATGAGAATCTTATTTGGTATGGCCTTAACCAAAATCTTGATTTTCTAAACTTTTAGACATGCTCTGTTTAATAGCTTCTGTGCAATAAAGTGAAATGCATAAATTCCCTACTTGGGCAAAATTTGCATACGCTCATATAATATTAAACAATATATTTCTTCGACTGATTTTTACTATTTTTTCCTGCTTTGCCAATTTGGTTATTTTAAGCTTTAAAACTGTGTTTTTTAGACTCATTTCATGACAGGTCATACATTAAAAGACAAACATTAGGTGGCGAGGGAAGTAAATTCTCTGAAATTGCTTGTTTCAAAATTAACTTTTCCAAAAGAAATCAAGAAAATCCTTCAGTGTTAGGCAGTTTGTATCCAGATCAGGCGTACTGTTTGAAAAGAATATCAACCACCAACAAAAGTCGCCGCTAGCAAGGAAATCAAAAGAAGCTTTAAACTTAATAAACTTAAAAATGACTAATTTTAACTGATATTTGGTTAAACTCAGGGCTCCAGATAAGAGTGTGTATCGAAAAACTATTTTCTTTATTTCTCATCCAAAACATACGTTGTGGGCACTCAAAAGAACCATCTCAATGAGATGGTTCTTTTGAGCACCCAAAACACATGTTTAAATTGATGGGTAAGAAAATAATTACAATTTTACCCTCATAAAATGTCCTTATCTGGAGCTATGTAAACTCACCTGGAACTAGAGGTTTCAGCAGATCGCTTCACTTTCTTTGTTGGCGTCACAGAAGAATCTTGCAGTTTCCTCTTTGTACTAGTGCTGAAACAACAAAATCAGACATGTGTTTCTTCCATGACGCAACATTCTGTCTGGTCTGATCCGGGTCCTAATTGTTTGCAAAGGCTATCCACAGATGACACTACAGGGTTCATACAGGGAAGTTTGAGTAAAATTCAAGGACTTTTAAAGGACTTCAAGACTATTTATGGTTTTCAAGGACTAAAAGTTTAGAAAAAATACTGTTCAAAGTGTTAATATTCTTCTTCAAAAATGCAACTTAGATAATGGAGAAATTAGTACTACAAAATGAGTATGAAATTGTTGTGCCTTTATTTGGTGCAGCATTTGCTGCACCAAATAAAGGCAGAACAATTTTATACTGATTTAGATCTCTATCAAAAGTGTTAAGTCCTACAGAAAATAGAAGAATTCAAGGACTTCTCAAGGCCTTTGAGTGATTTTCCAGTACTTTTCAAGGCAGATTTAATTTTCAAGGACATTTCAAGAAAGCCCATTAAATTCAAGTACTTTTCAAGCCTGTGCGAACCCTGCACTAGTACATGTAGGTTAAGAGTTAAACATTTCCTCCTGAACCAGGAGGTCTCAGGTGAGCAATGGAGAGCCTCATGGACCTCTTGTTCAGGGTATCATGCTTTTTTTTTTTGAAATTATAACCTGTGACCCCCTCATTTTATACACTTACCTGTAACTGTATCAAAAAAAGTGTATAAAATGAGGGGGTCACAGGTTATAATTTCAAAAAAAAAAAAAAAAAAAAAAAAAAAAAAAAAAAACTATCTGTATCAAAGGGAGCGCAGTGGCTCAGTGGTAGAGTGCTTGACTCGAGACCGAAGGGCCGCGGGTTCGAGCCTCACCGGCGTCACTGCGTTGTGGTCCTTGAGCAAGACACATTTATCCTAGCTTAGTACTGGTTCTACCCAGGAAGAACCGTCCCGCATAACTGAAAGATTGTTGAGTGGACGTAAAGAAACAAATCAAACAAATCAAAACCTGTAACTGTATCAAACTTTATGTGAAATTCCATTAGTACAAAAAGTGTTTATTCATTAAACTGCCATTAATCAAGCAATTTCGTATTAACCCAGTTACATATCCTCACCATCAGCCTTTGGCGAATACATCAGACCTCAAAATTGTAACTGGTCCAACAGGGTTAAAGCTTGGCCTTGACAGTGGGGAGAAGTGACTTCTCCCTCCAGGAAAATTAGGGAGAAGTGACAGTCAGATAGGGAGAAGTAGTTATAGTGCAAATATACCGCATTTTCTGTCAGTTTAGAAGCAAATTAGCCATTACACATACTATTGCCATTAAATGGAAAGAGAAATACAATGCAGTGGTAGTAGATTGTCACCACAGCTTGTGTTTGTGTGATGACAGAATGAAAATAAGTCTCCCTAAAAAAATATTTTTTTTAGGGAGACCCACTTCTATTTCTAGACTATTTCACCATAATAGTTGCCCCCTAGCTTATTCCCTGGTCCAATATGAAAATACCCTACTTGATTAACCCCTTTTTACTAGTGTGTAGTGACTCCTAAATGCGTACTTCAAATGGTAAACACTCAGTGAACAATAATTTCTGAACTATATCTGCTACACTTGTCATTCTTACCAGGTCTTTACAAATGCAAAAACCTTTGCATTTCGTTTCGGTAAAGGCTTTAAAATTTTAAAGATTCATTAGAATATATAGCAGATAATTGCAAGAAGTTAAAGTACTGCCGCATTAATAAGAAACGCGAAAAATTGACTTTAAGTGCATCTTTTCACGTTATTTTCTCTTGAACTTTTCGATATGCGGATAGAAAAAGCTGCAGTATTTTTTGACAAAATTTTCAACTTGATGTTTTTGCTATGTTTTTCTGTAATTAGATGGAATTTTGGCATATTTTTGGTTCTTTTCAATGGGGGAGTATTACTGTTGATAGAGTGGACATAAACTGACCCAGTTTATTAATAATATGCAACAGTTGACTAAATAATTCGATGTCGTTCCGGTCAGTGATCCCCATGTTGGTTATATACTGAACAAAAGTGAAAATGCTACACCTGAATTGTTTGCCATTTATATGCAAAATAATGCAATCAAGTAAAGCAAATGAAAGTGTATCTGACTGTTCAAAGACTGGGTTATGCATAAAGTAAAAGGTTTACGGATGTTGTCCCGAGGAAACACATGAAAGTAAGAAAGAGGACAAAGATAAGGAGTTGATACAATCAAGCCCACACTTGGCCCAGGATACCAATTAGAAAGTGACACCTTCACAGTAAGACATCACAAACGAGAGCCAAGAGGTCAGCCCTTTCCAAGCAGTGGACCACAAGGCATCAATAAACAGATGCGCGCGAAAGCATAACAATAACAAGACAGAACTAGAACACATTCGATGGCGCGCCATCGCAAATCCCCACGCTCTCGAAGAAATCTAATGTTTATTGACCCTTTTACCCCATCCCAAGGTCACCAGTTCCATCGTAGGTTAAAATTGTTCAGTGTATAGTGGTCTACTGCTCATCCCCTTTAATTTGATAATCCACATGACCATGTTCAGAAAATTAAATTTTTGACCCCTCCCCAAGGCCCCAGGGGCGTGGACCCAAAAAATTGTGCTGGTTTTTATTCATTTGAGTAACTCACACACCAAATCTGGTTGAATTTCGGAAAAAAAAATTGTTTGACCCCCCACCCCTGAAGGTACCCCCAAGTCCCACCCCTGGGCATGACCCAGGCAGCCGAATGAAAATCCCGTCTGATATGTTATATATCTTTCATTTGTGAGAAGAAACACAAAGTTTGGTTTAAAAACCTTTGAAATTGACTTTGTAATTCAGATTTAATGATATTTGACCTTTTGGCCCCTCCCCAAGGCCCCAGGGGGCGGGGACCCAAAAAATGGTGCCGGTGCATGTTCCATTCATGTAAGTAACTCACACACCAAATCTGTTTGAATTTTAAAAAAAAAAATTTTGACCCTCAAACCCCCCACGGTACCCCTAAGTCCGAACCCTGGGGCATGAACTAGGCGGCCGAATGAAAATCCCGTCTGATATGTTTTATATCTTTCATGTGTGAGAAGACACACAAAGTTTGGTTAAAAAATCTTTGAAATTGACTTTGTATTTGAAATTTAATGATAATTAATGATATTTGACCTTTTGGCCCCTTCCCAGTGCCCCAGGGGGCGGGGCCAAAAAAATGTGCCGTTGCACACCCCTTTCATGTGAGCAACTCACACACCAAATTTGGTTGGATTCCGTCCAATGGTTTAGGAGGAGATAGCGTGACTGACGGACGGACGGAGGCGATTGCTATATCCCCGACGCTTTTTTAAAAAAGCGTGGGGATAAAAATGTCATTTGAAATTTTAACACTGAAATCTCCATAGGAAAATCAATGTGTTGTTGCAACTTAGTCTGAGCACATTACTGGTCGAGAAATGGTAGGAACAATGTGCTGATAGGTCTACCTGATTTGGCAAAAGAAAGAAAGTTATCGAAAATCGTGATAAATCGAAGATTACCAAATATTTAATATTCCCTATTTGTTTTTGTCAAAGGGAGACATTTTACATTTTTCTACACATTTGATAAATTCGAAATTGATTTCTGAGTTTGTTTCAAGTGGTAATTTAGTTTTCTTGTGTATTAATTCAACACAAGTATGACGAAATCTGATAAGCCTAATAATCTTTTTTGCGCATGCGCAATTGCAAAATTCAGTGAATAAAGCTTTAAACACAAAAAAGGAATTAACTCAAACATCAAACGAGACAAATTGGTGGCGCTTTGACGAATCGCTTGCTGGATGTCTTGAAAACATTGTTAAGCTTTAGTAAATACTTTTTGTCCAATGCTTTCTTACAAAATATAAAATATTGTAGTGTAGCATTTTCACTATTGTTCAGTATAGCATAAAGTGTATCGTACATATAAAGTACTGCTGCATAAATTAGAATCGCGAATAATTAACTTAAGATGTACGTTTTCAATTTACGTCGCATTGAGCATTCAATAATCGTGAATCATTTCAGGCAGTATTTTGACAAAAGATATTAGCTGGTATTACGGCTAATTTTTGCTCTAATCATTCTGATGGTAGAATTTGGGTATTTTATATCACTTATTTGACACTTGACAGGGATAATCCTGGGAGAGGCCTAATCCATTTTGTTAGAAAACTATTGTTTCTGCTAAATGGACGTTATTTTTAGCTGGGTCTCACATATAAGCTATCCAAAGCTCATGTCAATTATTCTCTAATATAGATATTAAGGATTCTTGGGCCCATCAAATTTTGCAAAGGGCCCATAGAAATTTCAAAAGGCCCATTAAAATTATGTAATCTGCATGTATTTGAATAGGATATGGGCCATTGGCCCATTTTAACGGCCCGTCATCATTTTGGTCCAGGATTATCCCTGACTTGAGTGTTACCATTGAAAGAATGTATGTAAACAGCTCAAAATAACTAATTTCAGAAAATGTATGGTTGACTATATAACTACATATGTAGTTGATATTGTTTAGGCCGTTTACCACTGTAAAAGTTGTTTTTATGAAACTGTCCATAATAGCAACATCACGCTGTTTTAGTAGAAAATGTCCTAAACATAGCAAACAGTGTTTACCTGGATCAAACAGATCGTATTGGATCAGTTGGATATGTGTCTACGCTGATTGAATCGATACTATCAACTGAATGGCAGTGCAAAAATAAAACTGGCACGTACAAAGCAATCACGGTTTTAAAATGTGTGATGCTTTTGACACTTACCTGTAGAAATTTAAGTACAGATATATAGGCCGCCACATGGCTGTTACACCGTTTAAGTTCCCCCCGCTTTTCAGAAAGCCTAAAAATGTCGAAATTCCCAAGAGATTGGGGGTCAGGGCAGTGGTAGTAGATTCTTCAAACATTTTTCTTCTGACACTGCAGGATATTCTAAATCCAGATTTGAGCTTAACATTTGGAAAAATGCAAGTTATAAAATAATATTCCAGATTTTCGCATTTCTTATTATTGGGGCAGGACTATAGTTCACATATTCATTCTAAAGTGTTAAACAAGTTGAATGGGGTGGTTAAGGTAGTTTCGGTCACATAATGAGTGCAGATTAACCATTATTTTGTGACTGTCATGATGCAGCTAACCCTTGTTAAGCCTGCAATTGTCTGTTGATAACCTTTGCAAACAGTTTTGGAACCAGATCAGGACCGACAAAATGTTGAGCCAGATCAGTGCTTGCACTAGTGGAAGTCTTGGAGTCAGAGACTTCCAAAAATTGGCCTTTGACTTCCAAAACTTGATGCCAGGAAGTCAGTGACTTCCAATGTTATCATAATCTACACCTCAAAAATTGAGTACTTACTTGTATTATGTTTTTATATTGATATAAAAATGATATTTTCACAAATCAGTGAAGAGAAAAAAACAATACTTGAAGAAGCCAAGTTTATGATTGAGCATGACTTCCAGATGATGAACCCTGGAAGTCATGAGACTTCCTGTTTTTGGTGGTTAGTGCAAGCACTGCCAGATCTTGATCCAAACTGTTTGACTCTCTAATGGTTACATGTATATATCAAGTTAACCCTTGTCCTGCTGAACCTAGATATATCTCATTTTTGGAAATAGTGTGGAAACTGATCAGCTGACCAGGATTTTGTTCATTCAGTTCATGGTCTAGCCAAAATTTAGCTTTAAGCTTGGAGATTGATTTGCTCAGTAGTACAGGGTTTAACAATATAAAGTTTGTGTAAAACAATTAGTCCATACCCACTGTTGTAGTATGAGAGTCTTACTTGGGTATATGAATGTATTTATGACGTTTGAAGAAAATTTTGAAAATAGTTCTAAATGATATTAAAGAAATAAAATGTCACATGCAAATGGAAACTTCCCGAAAGACAGAAAATGAAAAAGCTGAGTTTCCCCACAGAAACAGTTTTCAGTCCTTATCAGTCATTGTTAACCATCTTTCAAGCAGTATTCATTTTACATTTTCACACTCAAAACAGCATTATTCCTAATATCAATCCAGTGTTCTGTATCATAATGTGTATAAATGTTTGGAACTTAGTTAAACAGTAATTACATCGATCAACATTAAAAAAATATGACCAGTTGTTTTAAAATTCCCTGACTTTTTCCAAAAGTTCAAATTTCCCTGACTCAACTCAAAATTCACTGACTTTTCCCTGACCTTGAACTTTTTTCATTTTTCACTGACTTTTCCCTGACCATGGGAACCCTGTCATATAACCTCCATGTAACCATGAGGCCGAACACATTTTTGCTTGTTTGTTTGGTGCTTTAACACGTATCAACACTTGTGGGTCATTAGCGTCAGACGATATTAAACTAAACATGATGTGGATGGAAAAAGTAAAAACTTGTAATAAAATGGATGATAATAATGAGTTTTAAAATGACATCGGGTTGCTGTACGATTGTTGACAGGAAAGATCATGTACAATATCTTCCGTTTCAAAGAGCTATTCCAGATGACTGTACATGATCTTTGACTGAACAGATTGGAATATAGCGATAAACGATCATAATGATACTATATATAGGGTGTTACAGGTCAATACAAATATAAAACAAAACACGATTTTTAAAAAATAGCGATTAGGCTTACGGTAACTGTTCTAAAATTTCGAACACTCTAAAATTACGAACACCTAAAATTATCGCCGAAAATAATTTTCAAAACATCCTAAAAAATCGAACACTGACCTTTTTTGGAAAAGTGAATTTCTAAAATCACGAACACAAGTTATTTTCGGCGGAAAATCGATGTCCGTTTATGCTCGGTTTACTAATACCGTACAGCGACATTTGGAAGGTTCCATTCTACTTAAATGGGTAATCTGGCATGTGACGTTCTTTTTCGCATGCCGAGCGCAAGACTATAGTTTTTGTCTGCTAATTGTGTGATACATGCATTCAGATAAGATCAAAGGAAAGAGCGCATTAAACACACGGACTTTTCTACATGAACGTGACATAGTTCATGTATGTTATTGGTTTAAACAGTGTAGGCTCAAATATTTTTAAAACCCTTCATTGGCGAAATGTTTACCTATCCATCGGAATTCTTCATTAATGGTCATTAACATGGTCAAAGACATTAAACAGACATGCCTCGGGCAAGAATTAGGAGTTACATTTACCGCGAGAAAACGCCCATCTAAGCTTATGTTCACCATGAAAGACTTAGGTCATACGCTGCCTGGTCGTTGAAATTGAACATTTGCAAGTAACAGTAGATGTTACTAACGTTACTTTAAAAAAAAACCATGCTGACCACAGCGTTAAACAACTGAGTAAACTTGCTAAGTTAGTTTGCTTATACAAACTAATATACAAAAGGGCCTTTTTCCAAGTTGTGGTTTGAGTCGCGAGACACAAAATAAATCCATTCATTATAAAAGCGGCGATGCTTGACATGCCAGAGCCATCAATGCTGAATTGAGAATGCAGACTTGCGCATGCTCGTCTGAGTCTTTGTCGCACGTTGTAAGAACCAAAATATCATGAAATTATGTCCGTCGAAAGTTTGATTTCAATCGAGCCGGTTCACACGCACTGCATGCATGCGCGGATCCAGAACATTTTGTCAGAGGGGGTAGTGAGAGAGGACCGAAATGCCACTAAAAATGGACCACCATCGGCCCATCAGCGAAACGCCTTTGAAATGGCATTTTGCTGGTGTGTCAATGGCCCACCATTGAATGCTGGCTTGGTAGCTTTGTGATTTTTAGGGGATCTGGATCAATATTGCTTGGAAACCCTATATTTTTGTGATTTTTCAGGGGGGGGTCTGGACCCCCTGCCCCCCTCCCCCTCTGGATCCGCCAATGGCATGCATCTGAAAGAAGGTACTTGTCTGAAATGTTCCGTGATCATCGGGCGCAAAGTCGGGCTAGATTATAACTCTTGGTATGCTTGTTTGTCCCTGATCAGGGACTGGCAAACTTTGATAGCAGGTCGTAAAAGTAGAGAAGAGAGAGAGAGAGAGAGAGAGAGAGAGAGAGAGAAAATGGCACACGAATCTTTTGTTTTGGCTTGGTTTCTTAGAATATCGAAAAACAATGTTTGGGTCAGTCAATCTGCTTCAGATGAGGACCCAAAACCCAAACTTATCGTGCGCATCGGCTTTTGTACGGCAAAGTCGGACATTCCACAGTATTAACGCTTTGTGCACTTTCTATCGCATGCACACATTTTTAAATTGACGAAACATTCTATCCTGAATACCATTCGGGTCTGATCTGGATCCAAACCGTGTTTGCAAATGTAGAGAGAGAGAGAGAGAGAGAGAGACTGGTGCAGGCACGTCAAAGTAAACATTGCATCGTTGGATCGACAAGTAGAGAGAGAGAGAGAAAGAGAGAGAGAGAGACTGGTGCAGGCACATCAAAGTAAACATTGCATCGGCCCCTCGACAAGTAGAGAGAGAGAGAGAGAGAGAGAGAGAGAGAGACTGATGCAGGCACACCAAAGTAATCATTGCATCGGCGGGTCGACAAGTAGAGAGAGAGAGAGAGACTGGTGCAGGCACATCAAAGTAAACATTGCATCGGCGGGTCGACAAGTAGAGAGAGAGAGAGAGAGAGAGAGAGAGAGAGAGAGAGAGAGAGAGAGAGATAAAGATGTGTGTGTGCGTGCGGCCCGTGTGTGTGTGTTCTTTTTTAATTTCGTCAGTTATTTTTTTTACTCTGGGAACTCGCCTACGTATTTCAAAATTTTGTGTCGATCTTTGCAAAAAAAATCTGATCGTACGACATGGCTAGCGGTTTCAATTCTTGAGTACAATCTCAGACCCAAAATTACATATGCCGTTTTTTCTCATGATAAAGCCCACATTCTAGAATTTCGAACACTAGCATTTTTTCACAAACGTAATTTCTAAAATTACGAACAGTGGTAAAAATAATTATTTTTTAGTGTTCGTAATTTTAGAACATTTACCGTAAATGAAATGTATGTGTGGTTCCTGTTGCCTACCTACCCTAATTTTTTTAACCCTACCCTAAACATTAAAATGATATTTTGGAGAAAAAATACCTAAAATGGGCACTTGTTCAGATTTTGTCACTATTTTCTTTGTTAAATGTAATGACCAAATTTAATCATTTCCCTACCGACCTACCCTAAATTTTGTTGGTATGCAACAGGAACCACACATATATTTCATTTAGGCCTTAGATTTTGTTAAAAAGGTTTATTTCTTTTAAAAATATAATACTATCAATATGTATAGCTTGAAATAATTCTTTTATGTTATCAACATGGAAGCAATTATTTCTTACTTGTGCAAAGTCGCCACATTTCAAAAGGAAGTGACATATAGTGAGTGGTGTGTCACATTCAACACATTGTGGCTGCTCTTCAAGGCTGAGCACATGGCCAGCATCTGAATACCAACAGTAATTCTTGTTTTGTAAGCATACAGTCTTGTATATATTGCATACGATGGGAGGATTAGTTGTAGAGGGCCATCCATCACAGTTTTGTATATTTTTTGTTACCTCAAAAGCCAATTTTAGGTATTTCAGACAGCATCCATGGCTGTTTACATTCTAAGGTCAGCATTGGTAACGTAAACATTTCATCATTTGAAGAATGACTCAAAATCTCAGCAAAAACATGAGTGGCGCTATGACATCATGCTACATAGGCCCAGATAAGGAAATTTTATTTGCGTAAAAGTTTAATTATTTTCTTACCCATTAATTTAAACATGTGTTTTGGGTGCTCAAAAGAACCGTCTCATTGAGACGGTTCTTTTGAGTACCCACAACATATGTTTTGGATGAGAAATAAAGAAAATAATTTTTCAATACGCACTCTTATCTGGAGGCCTGATGCTATAAAGTCAATCTAGCAATAGATATTCCAATCAAGTCGCACTCATTGGGAATTTAAACTGCTTATTTGAATATAGGTCAAGTTGTTGGGAGATTTTTTAATTGGTCAGATTATTTCTATGCCGGAATGCTCAGATTATTTCTATGCCGGAATGCTCGGAGCTAATCAGGATGTGTCAGGAAAACTTGGCATTTGCTTGTTTTATTTGATTCTTTACCTCCCATCAACAATCTTTCAGTTAAGCAGGGACGGGTCTTCCTGGGTTGAACCAGTACTAAGCTAGTATAAATGTGTCTTGCTCAAGGACCACAACGCAGTGATGCCGGTGAGGCTCGAACCCGGGGCCTCTCGGTCTCGAGTCAAGCACTCTACCACTGAGCCACTGCGCTCCCTGGAAAACTCGGTATGAAATTGGCTATTCTGACAAGCATTTTGTGAATTCCAGCCCTGTTAACCAATATTTTATTTGAGAAAAATGTTGGACATTTTGGAACATTAGATAGATCTTAAATTTTTGGGATTTGTGTAGAAGAAAAATTCTTAAAACTATAATATACAAGGTTGATTCTGATTTTTGGGGGTTATTTTAGAGGAACTCCATGCCTCTAGATAAGAGAATGCAATTTTTTCCTTATTTCTAAGCCAAAAAATGAGGGTACTCCAAAGAGCCATCTTTGAGCACAAAAAAAACAAATGTTTTAACTCGTGTGTTATGAAATTTTCAAAATTTGACTCTCAAAATTTTTGTTTATCTGGACCTACGTCTCAAACTTGCTGCCAGATAAGAGTGCGTAACAATTTTTTTATTTCTCAAAACATATGTTAAGGGTACTCAAAAGAACCGTCTTAATGAGACGGTTCTTTTGAGAAACCAAAACATTTGTTTAAACTGATGGGTAAGAAAATATTTGCAATTTTATGCTAAAAAAATAGTTTATCTAAACCTGTGCAAATATATATGGTACTTACTTTTCCCAATGAGCAAATACATCTTCAAGCTTGGGACTACCTGTGCTCTGTCTTTTGTTCTTGAACTGAAAATAACAATCACAACTTTTACTATTAAAGATAACTTGACATTAAAACCTAAATACAGTGCTCCAGATAATATTGACTTCCCGGTGCTGTAGCAGTGGTCCAGCGAAAGAGCGCTACTAATTCATGGTACCAATGGTGGAGCACACAGCCCAAGTCAATAGGGTACAGGCAGAGGTCTTGGACTGCCGAAAGTGTCCGAGTTGGTGACAGGAAGGGCATCCTGAGATAAAACTTTTCTACAAATATGTAAATGGCAGTCTTACCCAAAGTAAGATTGTGTGCAGCTAGCCGGTTACCTGGAGAGGGGCCCACTGATGTGGAAGATGCTCCTGCACCTGCATGTTAATCAAAACCTGATGATGATGATGATGAGGATTAATAAAATAAAAAATTGTGTGTTTCGGGTTACCCGACTGTGCCTAACTTTTTGTGGAAAATTTTTAATGTTTAGCAGGTCTAAGAAACGCATAAAAGAACAGAATTTCTGTCAAACGATAGAATATCTGTTGTTTCACAGATCTGGTTATCTATCAAACGACAGATATGTCATTATTTTATCACTTTCATGTGCTACTTTCTGTATCAACAAAAACCGCAAGATGTCAGGAGGAAAAAACAAGACCAGACAGGTAAAAGATCATTTTTGAGAACATTCCAAGTCAGAGTTCTCATTAGGATTTTGAAAATAGGAGTAACTAGAGCAGCAGTCGATGGTACACCATCGCAAATACCCGCTTTTTTACCTATAACCTTTACCTTGGGGTCAAGGCCATACAAAATGTAGCTCAGTACTTTCAAAATAATGTGACCTATGCACCTGTGAAGTTTGAAGTTGATATGTCCAATGGTTAAGGAGGAGATGCATTTACAAGAAAATACATTATATGACCTTGACCTAGTTGTTAAGGTCACACAAAATGTTGTCCATTGCCCTCCAAATCATATGACCTATGCACCTGCCAAATTTGAAGTTGCTACGTCCAAAAGTTTAGGAGAAGATGGATTTACAAGAAAATAAATTATATGACCTTGACCTTGGAGTGAAGGTCACACAAAATGTTGCCAAGTACCATCCACATCATGTGACCTATGCACCTGTAAACTTTGAAGTTGCTATGTCCAATGGTTCAGGAGAAGATTCATTTACAAGAAAATACATTATTTGACCTTGGGATATTTGACATTGACCCCAAGGTCAAGGTCACATGAAGTGTTGCCTAGTACCCTCAACATCATGTGACCTATGCGCAGACAAAATTTGAGGTTGCTACTTCCAAAACATTATGAGGAGAGGCGTTTTCAAGAAAATACATTATTTGACCTTTGACCTTGACCTTTGGGTCAAGGTCACACAAAACGTCACCCAGTACCCTTGACATCATGTGACCTATGCACAGGCAAAATTTGAATTTGCTACTATGAAAAGTTTATGAGGAGATGCATTTACAAGAAAATGCATTATTTGACCTTTGACCTTGACCCTGGGGTCAAGGTCACACGAAATGTCACCCAGTACCCTCTACATCATGTGATCTATGCACCTACAAAGTTTCAAGTTGCTATGTCCAACGGTTTAGGAGAAGATACAATTACAAGAAACGTGACGGACGGACGGACGGACAGACAGACAGACGCACAGACGGACGGAAAGACAGACGGACGGACGACGGACCGACTTTGGTACGAAATTAATATACCCTATTTTTCTTACGAAAAAGCGGGTATAAAAATGTTGTTTGCCAGAAAAAATTGGGAGTTGTACAATACTTTTCTATTGGCACTGTGAAAAAGTTGGAGTCAGAATCAAAACGTTGGAGTAAAATAATCCAAATTTGGAGTTAGTGAGAACTCTGCAAGTCGATCTATGATGCACTTTAAAGAAAATGGTTGTTATAAAATAGTTTACACACTAAAATTTATCCGGAAGTGCCATTAAAAACTGCAAATAAGGATTGAAATTCTCTCAGTATTCACTTTTCACATCTGTCAGCCATATTGGCAAAGTTGTCTGTCACGTGATATAAAGGGTTGACTGGACCTCTTTCATTTTTTCTTGTTTGTTGTTCTTTTGTTCCTCCGTTTCCAGCGTCTTCTGTGCTATCCAGCAACCGTTGTATTGCATATTTACATTGACAACCAACCTACAGAGGCCGTTATGGGTTATCAAATGGTTTCAGTCTTATTTAGATTTGCACAATGAGCAATTAGAGTTGAAACAGTCCCAAGTCAAAACATACCCAAGTATACAAGTATCCAATTCAAAGTTAACCAACCTCCGGTCCACAGAAGAAGACTTTACGATCTTATCCGCCTATTGCGTGTGCTTTTTTTTTGCAAGACATCTCCGTTCTGTGTATGAGACTATCCCTGAACATACACATAAAACAATTCAGAAACACATTTTTATTCCATATCTGAGCACGTGGAAATGCATTCCAACGTATTTTGAGATTCTAAAATCATTTTCTAAGTGTAATTATGTAATTAAGGTCTGTATCGATCAGTATATTACTTGGAAGGACATAGCTTAGCCAGGGGGTAGGGTTATATCAATGCTGCTTTAATTGTGGGAGATCGTTTGTTTATTCATCAGAGGAACTCAAGGTTGGGCGGTCGAAACCACCCCCGGTTTTAACCAGCGGTTTTAACCGGTTAAAACCGCCCCGGTCAATATGCCAAAAGTGGTCAATACTGGTCAATACGAATCTGAGTGGTCGATTGAAAATTCTAAGGGACGAGTTAATGATGGATTGAGATATTTGTAAAGATTTTATGTTTTATCTATTGAAAAAATAAAAAAATACTGTTTCGTCTCTGCCAAGGGCACTTTTCATGGTGAGATTTCCATCTCAAGACCTTAGAACTGAATTCTGCATTACAGTCCATGTACCAACACTAGTTTTTCTTGCATCATCAAAGGCAGAATAGAATAACCTTAGAGGTTTTTTGGCTCAATTTTGAGACAATAACTTTATTAGTTTATGACACTTGGTTAATTATTAACTGATAACAGCAAATAACTGAATGACCACACTTTCACACCTCTATATACACACAGATGCCACTGAATTAGCCAATACATTTTAAGCTCAGTGATTGGATAGGTATTATAAACTGGACATACCTTCTTCAGTCTGAGAGACATGCCTGATATTTTGACAGTTTTGTTTGTTCTAGGGTATTAAAAGTAAAAAAAATAACACCTAGATATACCTGATATAAAGTTCAACATTAGTGTTTTCTTTATATTTTTCACACCTTTGTCTTTTCAGGTAAGACGCCAAACCAATTTGAATTTTAACTGATACAGCATCTTTTATTTGCCTATGATGACCTCTTTGATGATCAATTTGAAGTATTTTTTTAACTTTCTCTCATTTTAAAATATTAGTCCTTGATTTAAATATTTTTTTTATTTCTATGAAAAAAGCTAGTTTTAAAATTTATTTATTTTCATTAGTTGAATTTGCCTTTTTTATAAATGGTTAATAGGAAATAAGTTCAAGACTGTTAGTCTGAACTGAAAGTTGTGGTAACGATTTGGACTGAAGATCTAAAACTATTGGCATTTCATTTTTGTTCATTTTACAGCTTATTAATTATCAATACTTTTTTTTAAAGCAAACAACAACTTATTTTCAGTTAAACTTCAGTGTATTATCTTACATTAAACTACTTTTTCTTTATAGAGTTCAGTAAAACAGGGGATATAATAATGCCAAGTATCTTCACATGAACCAAGTTTTTTTCAATCGACCAATTGACCACCAATCGACCAGTAAAGACCGGTTAAAACCAGTAATGACCACTGGTCTGGTCAATATGCATATTGACCAGTCGATTGCCAACCTTGGAGGAACTGTTGAACAAAATGTCAGTATTTGTCTCATTGAATTGTAGTGAAATTTGCCAATCAGTTCCCAGTGCCATTCCACTATCCAAAGGGAGTTTTGATGATGGGCCGAGAGACTGTGTTTGTCGGACTTCCAAAACCTACCCTATCCTAATCCAAACATGCGCGGATCCAGAGGGGGTGTGGGGTCCGGACCCCCTTGGAAAATCACAACTTTATATCCGTTTCTATAGAAATTAGCATTTGGACCCCCTGGAAAAAGTTGGGACCCCCCCCCCCCCCGCCCCTGGAAAATGTTGGAACCTCTCTGAAACCTTGGAAAATTAAAGTTTTCTTTGAAATAACCATTGGACACCCTCTGTAAAACTGTAAAATAAGTTGAGGACTAGAAAAACGTTGTCAGAGCTGTTCTCTGGCAGTCGGGTCTGGATCCCCATCATCCCCCTTGCAAAAATAGCTTGATATGCGCATGCCAATGCACATGTTAACTCGAAGCAATATACAGAAAATAATTTAAAGGGGACGGCAACATTGATGATTACCGTCTTTTATATGAAAGATCTTAAAAAAAACACGAATTTTGATACCAGTTTCATCTAAATCGGTTGAAAAATGTGGAAGTTGTGGGCGTTTGAATATTTGCTAATGGACTGTAATGGAAGCGGCCATATTGTAGGCTTAGTGACGTCACTCAGCTTAATTAAATATGCATAATCAAAATAAAAGACAAACCAATGGATTATTTGCATAAATCTTTAATGAAACATTTCCCTTATGTATAAAGCTGCATATCTGCCAAAACACAGATGATGTGATAGTAGTGATAACTAAAAATTAAGCAGTTGAAAAAATTCTGAAAACTAATTAAATATTCAAAATGGCGGCTAAATGTTGGTCATATTGAATTCTTCAAATGCCCATAACTTGCCCATTTTTCAACCAATTTCGATGATACTGGTATCAAAATCCATTGTTCATAGAGTCCTTTCTGATAAAACATACTTATCATTAGGGTTGCTGTCCCCTTTAATATTTGAATTTTCTTTCGAGATGTTAATAAACTACAGACAGTGTGACAAACAATAATGGGACAAAATGAGCCATGGCGAAATGTCATTTGGTGTAACAATCAAAATGTGTAACAAGGACCTACTCATTGATGAAACGGCTCACGAGCGAAACTACAAATACAGAAAATATAAATGTTGTACTGTCTTGTCTACCGTAGTTTCAACCAACTAAACGAAACCAGCTTCTGAAACCGAAACGGCCGAAAATGAAATTTATCAGAAACGAGGAGACAACCAGTCAAGGAAGATGGCGACTTGTAGGGGTGCAACGATATACCGATATACCGGTAAACCGCGATTCACTGTAAATAAATATCGTATCGCGATACACTTTTGGCCGTACCGGTACAGCAGCCTTCCCTATGTGTCATCAAGCCAGTTTTCATCAAAAATTTGCAAGAAAATATCCATTATTGGCTTTGAAATTGCCCAAAAATCGGGGCGTTTTCAAAACCGGAAGCGTTAAAAATAAAGGAAAAAAAGACGCTGTGGTATAATTCCTGACATGAACTACATAAACGTTGACTGTGTCTAACAGCATATTGCCGACTTTCAAGCATTGGAAGATGTTTATTCTGTAATACAGACATCAATGCGAGCCATAACATATTGTTTATGGATAGTTTACACATTTTCTATCCACCCCTTCAAGTTATTTCCGCATTTCAAATACCGACGCTTTATTGTTAAAACTTGTAAATATCTGTTCGTGTCACAAATTAGACCAACAGGAAACAGCTACTTTCGGTTTCAAAAAAGATGGCGGACAGACAATCATGAATTATTGTAGTGAAATATCTAAAAGGGAAGGCACAAATTCGATCATTTCTCCTTGAAAAGCAGCCGAGGGACAGAAGGAGTAGCTGAAAATATGACAGTGTGTAATAGATGCCAATTTCATGACCCTTGAATTATATTATAATACTGAACTAGGGGCAGTAATAGACAGAAATAAAGATACCAGGTGTATCGCAATATGTAGCGCAATACGGGTTTTCCATATCGCAATATATCGCAATAAGCTTTTTGGCATATCGTTGCACCCCTAGCGACTTGCAGGTAGATTAACAGGAAGTTGCTTCAATTTCAGCAAAATAGCGGAGAAAACGGCAACAAATACCTGTATTAGAGTGTTTTCAAGCCCAGCATACAAGGGAAAAAGGGATGGTGAGTATTCCCTTATTTCCGCAGAAAATGCACTATTCTAGACACCCCTGGTCTTCTCTAAAAGGTAGTTGCTGTGAATATGACGAGTTTTCAACATGTACCAGTATGCGTTTTTTTCGAATTGTACAATTTATTTGATACTATAACATTTCAAACAGCATGTATCTGTCGTTTGACAGATAACCAGAACTGTGAAACGACAGATATTCTATCGTTTGACAGAAATTCTGTCCTTTTATGCGTTTCTTAGACCTGTTTATGGTAGGGTTAAAAAAATTAGGGTAGGTAGGCCAACAGGAACCACACATACATTTCATTTAAAATAACGTAGAAGAAAAATTATCAAACATTTTGACATTGCCGTCACAACATTCACTGCTGATGACCGGAAACTGGATCCAGAATGGCTGTTTAGGGCTTAGTTTCACTCCTGGTCATTTGAGCTTTTGCTTTTGAGGCTATATAGTGATATATGAGGCTTGTATAGGGGTTTTATGGATACAGGATATTTGCCATTTTACTTCCAGGGATATAGGATACAATCCATTTTACTTCCAGGGATATGGGATACTTGGTTCAATATTTTCGTTACTTCCAGGGATATTGAAAATTTTGGAAAATTAATTATGGGGATATTTGTCGATTTATAAGGGATATTTGCCTGTTTGCTTCAAGGGATATGGGATATTCGGTACCCCCCTATACAAGCCTCATATATGGACATAGACCTAAGATTAGGCCTAAGAATGGATTTTTCTGTTATGTCCCATTCTTAGGCCTAATATTTTGGGTCACATTTTGTTCAAATAGCAACACTCTAACATTTGACTCCAAAGTTTATATATGGAATAAAAGTCTAGTGAAAAATTATTGTAATAGTAAGTCCCTTACCTCTAGTTGGTGCTCACACAAAAATATGTCCAAAATATTGAAAATCCACTTTTGTAGCAGCAAATAATGATTTGTTTACAAAAAATAGTTCAAAAACACATATGCTGACACAGTGACATCACAGTTTTATGAATGACTGCAGCATTGTGGGTTAATTTGCATGAAGAGAAATCTGTAAGCCGATTGGCTGATGGTCAATTGACCATAACTGTGGGTCACATGACATATCTGATGATGTGGCTCACTGATTCCTGTCTCCAAATTTATAGCACTAAGAGACAGGGAACCAGATTGACCCAACATGGAAGCCAAAGGTCAGGAGATACATGTGTTCTGAAACTTTGATGATCTTTCTGGTTTGTACACTTTTATGTTTAATTATTCTCATGCATTTTATTTCACTTATATGCCCTAAACTAACAGAATATGTAGAAATGAAGGAACTATGAATAAATACTTACAACTTTATTTGTAAACAAACTGTAGTGTAAACAATTACTTATTTTGCTTCTATTGTACACAAATAGGTTACAACTTTATTTGTAAACAAACTGTAGTGTAAACAATTACTTATTTTGCTTCTATTGTACACAAATACCATAACCTAGTTTGACCATGATGAAACTTACAAACTAGGTTATGGTCCCAGAACTAATATGGACAGTGATTTTATTTGGGATTTTGGGAAGCTATGTTGTTGTTGTTCTTGTTGTTATCAGCCTTTTGGCCGAAGTATCTCTCTGGTAGGAAGGCTCTTTGGTACTTCTTTCATGGTAAAAACTCTCAGGTACATATCAGTAGAAAAAGGCTACCTTTTTCTGAACATTTGGGAAAATATTTCATAAAAATTGGTAAAATAAGTGCTAAAATACATGAAATTGGGAAAATAAAAGCCTTTTTTGGACTGGGAATGGCTCCCATATAAGGCGATAAAAATGGCTAAATAAAATCACTGATTGGCAGAACTTCAAGCTCCTGTGCCTGAAACGAGTTTTTCACAAAATGAAGGGGAACTTCATTTCCATGCTGGCACGAAGAAAAAAGCAACAAGGAAAAGTTTCACAAAAAGAAACCTACCACTGGACTCTTCTGGATTTGGGGAAGGATTCCTTTACAATTTCTTTCCAACCATCCAAGGACTGATTCTGTCACTAAAGAATCTAACTTCGTCGCCATCCTGCAACGTGCTTCTAACCGGAAGTGAAGAGCATGCGTTTTTTTACGATTACTAGCTGCACATTTGTCGTGTATATACAGGCGCACCCTCTGGCGCACCCTTGGCCACAGGGCTTCACATTTTCATGGTTTATAAAAAATGTGATAAAACGACCTACTATTTACACTAACTAGTAAAATACTAGAACAACTATACAGTTTACTGATGAAACGCCTAAACAACAACCGTTCACCAGGAACAGGAAGTACCCCCAGGGGGGTACTCTGATATTATCATACATACGTAGGCTCGGGTTATTTTTGTGGGTTTATAATTTGGAATTTCAATATTTTTGGGGTATTCAGAAAAAATAATATTTTTGGGGGTATGAGGATTTTGTGGATATTTTTTTGGGGTCGTCACAAAATTTGACTATATCTAGGGGGTCATTTCTGTGCATTTTAGGGTCTTTTCTTAAGGTCAATGTACAGAATGGGGGTATTTTTTTGGGTCGCTAAAATTTCAAATATTTTTTGGAGTGCTTGAAATTCCTGATATTTTTGGGGGTGAACGGTAGATGCTGGGCCCGAGCATACGTATGCAAAAAAAAATGAGAATACCCCCCCCCCCCCCGGGAAATACCACGGTAAGGGTGGAGGTCTATCTACCCTTTTATCCTGCAGCACCCTCTTGCGAGTATTATGTGCAGTTTGCGATGTCAGTGCAGAATAAAAGTAAGATGGCAGAAGGCTAAAAAGTGAAATAGTGAGGAATGATAAAAAGGTGATAGTGTTAGTGAAGAGTGAGGCTTAATAGCAGATTAAAAACAGTGTTATTATTACTATTGTTATATGCGATTGATCTTACTGATCCCTTCTTTGAAGAATTGGCAGGCAGGTACATGGATCTGCTTTAAAGCAAGAGGGTGCATATGGCGGGTGTAACACTCGGGTTTCTCGAAGTATATAGGAATTTGGATAGCCACATGACCATAGATGATTTTTCTAGGGATCGCCAACCTAGGTCATCAAGCATCTTTGATACGCTCTAAAAGAATGAAAAGAAAGAAATATAGGGAGTAGTTATTTTTGACCCATCTGGCAGCCCGTCGATCTATGTTGTATATTTAGATTAGTATGTGGACTCCAGAATGGGGATGTATACTCTTACTTGGGGTCTTAGCAACGTTTTATATGCTAATTCCTTGACAACCTCATTTCTAGTTTTTACGTTTCTTTTTATGAAGCTAAGTGTTCTTTTGGCCTTTGCAGTGATGTTATGTATATGGGTGTTCTAGTTTAAGTCTTGTGAAATTGTTACACCAAGGTACTTTGCACTATCTATAGCTTCTAAGACCTGGTCATGGAGGATGTACTGAGACAGGAGTGGTTGTCTTGACCTTGTAATACGGATCGAATACTTGGCTCTTACTTGGGTTGAACTCCATGCTCCAGGTAATTTCCCATTCTTGGAGGGTGTCAATGTCTGACTGGAGAGTTTGTGCATCCTCTGGTGAACTGACTGTAAGGTAGACCGCAGTATCATCGGCAAACAATCTTACCTGTGACTGTATATTTCGAGGCAGGTCATTTATGTAGAGCAGGAAGAGGAGTGGAGAGGTCCAAGTACAGAACCTTGATGTACACCAGAAGTGACAGGCACTTCTAATGACCTCCCCCCCCCCCCCTTTCAAACACTACGGCCTGGGTTCGACCCACCAAGAAAGCCTCTATCCAGTTAAATGTATTTCCCTTGACTCCGTGCTGGGAAAATTTAAATAATATTTAAAGTGACTCGCCTTATCAAAGGCAAAGGGATGCCCATTTCTTAAAAAAACAAGTGAGTGTAACCAAGAAATGCCACAATTACAGATCGCAGACCAACCCATGGCACAGCGAAGAAGTGACACAGAACAAAGACACGCACTCGACAGTAAGAACACAATAAAGTAATCTGCCCTCTCTCTTCCTCTGCAAAATGATGACGAAACTGAAAAAAAAACACAAGAGCTACACCACAAAAGGGCCTAACACAAAACTCTACACACACTGGGAGCAACAACAAACATTGAATAAACAACAAAATAATCATCACTTTTGAATGGACAGCAACTGAGGACACGGGGCGGAGGGGGTAGGGGCTCGATATATTTTACTGGCCAAATCCTCCAGATTCTGCTCTTGTTAAAGCGCATAACTTGTTTAGTTAGCATGGAGGTTTCAAAACTTATGCAATGCACTATTGCAGTGAAACAATCAAATCAAATTAACATACAAGTAGTATGATGGAACAAAGAAAATGTCTCTTTATCTCACACAGACAGTCATAGAAAACCCATAGCTGAGCCACGCTCGGTCCAGTCAAAGAAACGCATCAGGCACCAGCCCTTCGAATCTGGAAAGTTTTAGGCCATGGTACTCAAAAGTCATTCAGTGAGTCTGCGACCCACTGGTCAACATGGAATTATAGAGGGATACATAGCTATTTTCAGTGGTTGTGTTTATAACGAGGCATGCAGAATGTAGCATTTCCATGTAATATCCTACATTTTTTTATTAACGTTTAATTATCTTTTGAAAATTGATTATGAGATGATGGTTTTTAAATTTACAACGATTCTTTTGAATTTACAAACTATCCCATAAAATACTAGCTCTGATATGCCCTGTTCCAGAAGAGTTTGTTTTCAAATCAACATTATATTAATTAAAACAATCAAGTTTTAGTGTCTGTTGTACAATTTAGAAACTGATTTACATACTTTTTGCAAAGTTTATGTTATTGATAGCGTGGTTTTGATATATAAGCAATCAAAAATTGTTTCTTTTGTTGAAGTCACTAACATTAGAACATACACTACTCGCAAAACGAATAAGCTGCGAAATAATTACACAATAAGAGGGGTGGGTTGGGGGATATCTACATCAAGAAATGGGTCAATAACTATTTCAAAATTGCGATTATCTCGTTTATCTTTAGATTAATATAAAATTATACCATTTTGCTATGGACACGTTAGCTTCAAAAATAGTATGTGAGTATGATCAGGAAATACCACAATCACAAACCGCAGACAAACCCATGGCACCGCGAGGAAGAGCCACTCAACCATCACGAGACACCAGACAGACAAATTAAGCAAAGCAACCAGCTCTCTCTTCCCCATCAAGATGATTGCAATACTAGAATGGACATAAAGTAACGTACGACAAAACATAGAACAATTACAGACTCCCAAAAAGGGAGAAATAATAAACAAAAAGTCAACATCAACAGAACCCCCCAAAAAGGGGACTTTGATCAGCATCAAAATAATTTGCTTTGTTTATCTGAAGTTCTGTGGGATATACATTTGTATCTGCTCAGTGCGCATACTTTCGCTTGTAAGTGACAACAGCCCTTCTTGAACCAGCAGAGAAAGACTGGAGAAAATATTTCATGATCAATCTTCACAAAGGTATGGGACCGGGCTGGGACCGAACTCACGACCCTTTGGTGTTTTCTTTGATTAGATAGTGAAGCAATGTAGTATATCGAGTAGAGAAAACATATGTAGACAAATTCTTCCTAGCTTAAGCATACATCATTACAGAGAAACAATCTAATCAAATTAACAAAGTATGATTAAACAAAGAAAAGGGCTCAGAATCACAGATATTCAGAGCTGAAGAAAACCTCGAGTTGAGCCACGGTGGGCCCAGCCAAAGACAAGCATCAGGCACTGCCAACATAGGGATCAAAACTTTACGTAAGGGCCGTCATTAAGTCCCTGACCCACCGCCCTGCAACTAAAACGAAATAATAGCTATGAAACCGTGATTGCATTTTCATCCAAATATGCAGACAGTCGCATGATATCCATATTATACCCAACTTTTTTTTACAACGTTCATTTATCTTTTTGAGTAGATCACTAAAATTAGGTTTTCCAACAATTCTTTTGAATTTATAAATTTAATCACCATAAAATACCAGCTCTGATATGCCCTCAAGCAAGAACTTCGCAGTGCTAAAACCCATGAGCGTGATAGGCATTGGTATGATATAGCTGCAAAGTTTTGTGTGTTTGCTGGTTACTTTAAATAAATAAAATACCACATAAACCATGTTTTAGTTTGTGTACTACTCCATGCGAGCTTAACATTTTTGAATGTTTTAATACAATAATAATCTAGGGCGTAGATTTGGTACCAGTTATGTAGTACTCAGTGTCTAACACAAAGCTCCACTCACAATGGGACCAACATCAAACAATAAATAGCTTACATAGGACAGCATCCTATGCCACTGGGGTGGGGGGGGGGGCTTAAATTTATTTCTGACCAAATCTTCGCCCTAGATTCTGCTGTTGTTAAAGCACACACATTATTTAGCTCGCATGGAGGCTTTTAACTTGTGCAATGCATAAGTTCAAATTTAAACCTAAACTTCATAAAAGGCCCTATAAGTCGCGTTTTATTGCTAATTCTAGTGCATGTACAACTACTGAGTTGTCTATTCTTTTGACTTCTTGTCTCACTGCAATTAAAAACCATGTCATTAAATATTGCACAACAGTTTATGAAAGAAATGGTAAAAATTTATTTTGGTCTATTAAAAATTCAGGTGAAATTCTTAATAAATTGAAGTCTAGGGGTTTTCTAGCATCTGGTTTGTCTACATATGATTTCTCTACTCTCTATACTACATTGCCTCATAATCTAATAAAAGAAAAACTAACAGAATTAATTGAACAAACATTTAACAGAGAGGGCTCACTTTATTTGGCCTGTAATGATAAAAATGCCTTTTTTACTTCTGAACAACCTAAACGATATAAATTGTGGTCATGTCAGAAAATGTGTGATGCGCTCCATTATCTTTTGGACAATATATTTATAAGATTTGGCTCAAAAGTATATAGACAAATTGTCGGTATTCCAATGGGTACTAATTGTGCTCCTCTTGTTGCAGATTTGTTTTTGTTTTGTTATGAGAGAGACTTTATGTTATCTCTGTCAGACAATAATCAATCTGATGTTATTGAAGCTTTTAACTCTACCTCCAGATATTTAGATGACTTACTTAATATTGATAATCCTTATTTTGAACAAATGGTAGGTCAGATATATCCCACTGAACTTCAGTTAAATAAGGCGAATTCTTCTGATACTGAAGCTCCGTTTTTGGACTTGAACTTGTCAATAACAAATGGCATAGTTTCTCCTAAAATTTATGATAAACGGGATGATTTTAATTTTGAAATAGTAAATTTCCCATTTCTTGATGGAGATGTTCCTCGCTCTCCTTCCTATGGTGTATATATTTCTCAGCTTATTCGTTTTGCTAGAGTATGTTCTAATGTTGATGACTTCAACAACAGAAACTTATTTTTAACTGCTAAATTATTAAAACAAGGTTATAGATATCATAAAATTCGAAAAGCATTTTCTAAATTCTACCACAGACACTCAGAGTTAATTGTTAAATACAACATTGGGTTAAAAACTCTCCTGCAACGAGGCATATCAGAACCTATATTTTATGGTGATTTAGTCTTTAAATTCAAACGAATTGTTGGAAAACCTAATTTTAGTGATCAATTCAAAAAGATAGTTAAACGTTATATAAGGGTTGGATATAACTTGGATATCATGCGACAATCTGCATGCCTAGTTGTAAACCCAATCACGGTTTATAGCTATGGTTTCCTCTTTAGTTGCACGACGGTGGGTCGGGCCTCAGACTCTATGACGGCTCTGACGTAAAGCTTTAATCGGTGGGTTGGTGCCTGATGCTTATCTGTAGCTGGACCCACCGTGGCTCAACTTGAGGTTTTCTTTAGCTCTGACTATCTGTGAGTCATGAGCCCTTTTCTTTGTTTCATCATGGTGTAGTAATTTGATTAGGTGTTTTTCCATGATGATACATTGCATTAGTTAGATGGCCTCCATGCGAGCTGAACAATTTTTGTACTTCAACAACAGCAGAATCTAGGGCGAAGATTTGGTACCAGTAAAATGCATTTAAGCCCCCCGGTGGCTTAGGCTGCTGTCCGTTCTAAGGCGGTGGTTCTGTTGTTGTTGACTTTCTGTTTATTGTTACTCCCATTGTGGGAGTCTGTAATTGTTCTATGTTTTGTTGTACGTTACTTTATGTCCATTTTAGTATTGCAATCATCTTGATGGGGAAGAGAGAGCTGATTGCTTTGCTTAATTTGTCTTCCTGGTGTCTCGTGATGGTTGAGCGGCTCTTCCTCACGGTGCCACGGGGTTGTCTGCAGTTTGTGATTGTGGTATTTCCTGATCATACTCATTTACTATTTTTATCATACTAAAATGAGACAAACAAACTGGTTCTTGACTCACAGACAGTCAGAGAAATAGAAAATCTCAAATTGAGCCACGGTGAGACCAGCCAAAGACAAGCATCACACACTAATCCACTGCTGAAAGTTTACGATCAGGATCGTCACTGTGTCTGAGGACTGACCAACTGACGTGGTTTAAAAACTCTTCTGCAACAGGGCATATCAGAACCAGTATTTTATGATAATTTAATATATAAATTCAAATGAATCGTCGGAAAGCCTTCGTTTCCTAATCAATTCATAAAGATAATCAAACGTTATACAAATGAGGGATATAACATGGATATCATGGAGCAGTCTGCATGCATGGTTTATCGCTATGGTGCACGACGGTGGGTCAGGCCTCAGCCTGAATGACGACCCTGGCCTGAAACTTTCATCGATGGGTTGGTGTCTGACGTATCTCTGTGGCTGGGCCCAGCGAGGCTCAACTATGGAGTTTAATACTTTAGCCCTGGCTGTCTGTGAGTAAGAAAGCCTCCATGCGAGCTAAACTTTTTATTTGGGTTTTAACAACATTATAATCTGGCAGTAAAATATATCCCCTCCGGTGACCTCGAATACTGCATTCTAAGACGCTGATTCTGTTGTTGTTTATTAAATTAATGAGACGTGAAACGTGATTTCCAACAACGTGGCATTTTGATAAGTATATATTCAGACGAGCCTGTGCAGTCTCCTGTTAAGCTAAGAAACTCCAAATGCAGTTCAGTCAATAGCTTAACAGTCATAGAATATTCAAGCGACCAATAAAGGCTCTGATCAGACTGTGTGTATGTGCAGGCTGGTCTGAGCCTTTGCTGGTCGCACATACCACATTGTTGGAAATCTCATGCCGCAGCACATTTGTTGTTTGTTATTGCTCCCATTGCGTGTGGGGCGGTTGGTTTGGATCTTTGTTTTGTGACGTGGTTCTAATTGTCTTTTCTAGTTTTGCAATTACAAGAAGGAGACAGCTGGTTGCTGCTATACTTTAATTGTGTTCTTTCTCTTGTGTGACTGTTAGTACTCGTGGGGCCGTCGGTCTGGGGTCTGTGATTGGGGCATTTCCTGGTCATAGCCATTCGTTTTTTTTAATTGTGTGTGCCCAGGGACTGTCTATACCAACTGAATAGAGTCCTTGGTGTGCCCAAGTTCCCACAGATCATAAAATGAAAAAGAAAAATGCATTGTACGGTAACAACACTATAACGATACGGGGAGCATTGCGATATGTAAGTAATTCTCAAATTGAAATTCTCAAATCAGTTGAAATCACCCTGGGGTTTTAACACATAAGCCTAGCGTTCTTTTTGTGGGACATATGCAAGCAGTGCAAACCCAGATCAGAGGCACAATGCGGCGCCTATTCAATAAGGGTTTTTGCTGTTTGCTTACAGAATGTTACATTAAAATTTGAATAAAACTGAAAAAAAAACACCCTTAAAACATTTTAATTTTTATCCAAATTATAATGTAACATTCTGAAATTAGTCCAATAATACTAACTCCCTTAGGCTTAAAAGGTTAACGTAATTGCAAGGAGCCAATTAAATGTGAAGCTGAATGTTGAAATCAATGATCTCAGTGAGTTTGGAAAGCTTATGTTAGTGAAAATCGACAGCTTTACTTCTAAAATGCTTGTTGGATTGGGCTAAAACTTTGTGTGAAAGATCAAATCTTTGAGTATGCCTAGGTCTAGCAAATTATAGCGTCACGACATGCATGTCAGCCATCATAGCCATCATGAAAATCTATTTGTAACTTCAAGTCTACCGAACCGCTAGTCAGTTTGGGCTGGATCATTGGATAGGTTCGTTTTTATTAAATGGTGGAGTTCCCACATCAAAGACGTCCGCGTATGGCATCATCTACAATTTAGGCATATCATTCCTGTAGATAGCTATCGATATAGCATCTGTATAGAATGACTTTACGCGTATCCGATAAGCAACATTCCTTCAAGTTGATCTACCCAGATGTTAGCTCTCGTCTGGTTGTGGGGGTTACGTCGTTTTCAACAACATTTAAAAAAATGTATAGGGTGCCCACCTAAGGTCAATGTAAAGAATTGGAATATTTTTTTGGAAGATGCTTTTCAAATATTTTTTCGGGTATGCCTGATATTTCTTATATATTTTGGGGGTAAACAGCAGATGCTGGGTCCATGCCTACGTATCAAGAAAAACATGAGAATATCCCCCCTTGGCAAATAGCCCCCTTTTCCAGCTCTGTCAGATATATAGATAGCCCACATTTTTGATTAAAATATATATGAATAGTCCCCTTTTTACTTGGTCAATATGAATGACCCTCTTTTCGTGTCTCCAGCTTTTGTAACTTTCCATATCTATATATGGTCATTTTAATGTTCCTATTTTTAAATACCTTTCCAATCATTTTTGTTGGTTTAAAATGTGAGTTCTCTTTTTAGAAGATTTACCTTATGAACAGGTCTGGAAATTCGAAGAGCAGTATATGTGAATAGGTCCACATTTAATGATGTCTATGTATGTATGAATATGTCTTATTATCGACATCTAAATATATTTATCATAATTATGACTTTGCGCCTGAGAGTGAAATAACGCCATAAACCACCAGTGGTTTACAGATTTACGGGAAACGTTATGGCGTCCATAACAACGTTGCGTACATAATGACAAAATTATAACGTTTTTACGCCAGAAATGGGATTTCAAAGTAATCTTAATGTCATACGATAAATAGAATCTAACATTCGTGCTCTTGTATTATTGAATTTATTAAACTCGTTGCGAAAAAGAGAACTCTTTTCCCCAACTCGTTTAATAAATTTAATAAAACATGAGCACTCATGTAAGATCCTCTATGAATATGGTGGGTTCCGGGCCGCTTATCCGTAATACCAATATGTCTTCCAAGTCACCTGCTGGGAAACGGCTGGCCTCTTGGCTATCTTGTATGTGATGTTTTTTTACGTTTTATCACTTTCCCATGTGGTGCTCTGGGTCAGATATGGTACTTGATTGTATCGATTCCTGATCTTTGCCTTCTTACATACTTTTTCAAGTTACCTCCGAGCATATAGGTCACAGACCTGTTAATGTAAAAATGGCAGTGGTTGGTTCAACAAAGTTGGAATGGAGCAAAGTGTTCTGTAAATGATAATAAAACAAGCGTATGTTTGAAACAGCGCCTTGCTGGTGTTGTTGATTTAGTTTCCACGTGTTGCTAAGGAAAAATACCTTGCATCTTTGACATTTTTCAATGATTTTTCCCCGTGTAGAGTGTCCACCTACCAGATCAGAAAGAGGTAAAATATGGCGGTCACTCTTGTTTATTTATTAAACTTTATCCAATCTGTAATTCTATGTGTGATTTAGAGTCGTGAGACCACATCTTATTAAAAGCTATATATGATGGCGGTCTACAGAAAATATGGACTGTCTTGGCTGCTATGTATGTGACCTACTCTATGTGTTTGATGCTTTGTGTATATCTTAGAAAGTGATTTGAGAGTTTTGAGGACCACGGCTCTATGTGCTAAAAGCATTATCTTACAATAGGTGGCATGCATATAGCACACTGGATAGTATAGACATGCGCAGACAATGCCTACCCTCAGATCTATTGATATAACGGTCGTTTATGGCCTCGAAACAGTCACTCTTGACATTCTAAGTCAGATCGTTTATTGAAGTTGCATCCCTTCCTGGCGCGGGTTTTTTTTTGGTATAAATTTTAGCATTTTAGGAGGGATTTCTAAATTAAGCTAAATGTCTTTTATCTTTGCAAACAGAGCAAACCTTGATGAAATACCGCCATTTTGAACATCTGGCTCCTCACTGTTTGCCAAAGTAATCGTTTCCAGAATGAAAATGGTTAAACGTGCATGCGCAGCTACTAAATATGGAGTTATTATTCCATCTGAGCACATTACTATGGCTTGTCCCCATGAAGCTAGTCTGGGTTCCAGTCTGATCATTATTTTCAAATCATTTTCTGTTCCTCATACACCCAAACACCGCCCTACCCAATCTCAAACAGCATAGATATGGGTCAGCACACACTCTTTTGGTACTTATCACATATGCGTTACAGTCTCAAGAAAAATACATCTGAAAATGTCGTCTGCTGAAGTCGTCTGCTGCAAATGATTGCCTAAAATACTGACGAATAAAGTATAGAAGCAAACAGCGTGGACCCAAAACAGACTGCTCATAGGAGCAGTCTGATCTGGGTCCACACTCCTAGGAGCAGTCTGATCTGGGTCCACACTGTTTGCCATAGAGGCTTCTTAAACATTTCAGCAGACGAGAAAAGCAGACGACTTTTGTTGCGATTGGCGCATTAAGGGTTAAACGCCCATGCTGACATATCCAGCGGAGCTAGAGGTCTAAAACTTGGTCTGCTCTCCATCTACATCCATACTGGCTGTGTGTGTGCGAGCAAAACAGGTTTTGGCGAATTTCTACAGGTGCGCATGAGCCATGGCATATGCGATAAGTACCAAACTCTCAAGTGTACTGGCATACATATACAAAATGTACATGTATATAGATAAATGAAACAAACGCTGCAGTGTGTGTGTTTGTGTGTGTGTGTGTGTTTGTGTGTGTGTGTGTTTGTGTGTGTGTGTCTGCATGCAAGCAAGCAAGCATGCCGTATACTGATGTATACATAGTATCTGGAGTTTGGGCCAGTGCACGAGATTTTGGTAATTTGTATATGCGAAAGTTTTCTTTTTTTAAAATTTGTGAGAGGATATAGGATGGGGTTGGGTCTCTGAGGGTTGGTATGGGTGTAAGTGTGCTAGAACTTTTGTATGTAGGGAGCCTGGTTTGAAGTGGATGACGGTTTGGGGTGTTTCCACAGACCGTAAACGTAAAACTAGTTAAGAGTACACAGACAGGACAGCGGGCTGTCTTTGATGGGTGTAATTCGACAGGCTTGACGGGAAACACAGGTTTCTGCAACCAATATATAGCCCTATATTCTTTTTAAATTAATGCCGCCAGTGCGACTCTAACATGCGCTGCAATCTGATATGACTAGTCGCACACCTGCCAGTTTCGTGTTATTGTTGACTACCGTTTTGCGCACTTAATATGTATAAACTTTTGTTTTCTTTTAACGAGTCTCCATTTTTTTCTTTCAACAAATGTGTATCACCTATAATGTCACCGACAGCGATGGGGCCGCGGTACAAGTCTTACGCGTTGTCATGGAGTGCCAATAACAATTAACCACAAGTTATCTCCCATGTCACACATTTGCTTATTTTGTTCGACCCACGTTGTTTTCTGAACCTTTCGCGCAAGTTTGCGTCTGCTATACGGCTTTGTACGAGGGGAGCTGTTTTATAACGGGAACAGCCACAAGCTTTTTCGATAAATACAATATTTTCTGCTGCAGAAAATATAATTTTTACTTTTTCAAAATGTATATGGTTGTGTTTAAAGCATCTTCAGTCAGTTGAGGAAAAAGTTAATGCTGCAACTAACACGGAGTCACTAACAATAGTTTCTCAAGTAAAAAATGAACAGACACTAATGCGTGCTCAATAATACGATACTTCACCTCTGATTGACGTCAGTTAGATTGCCCTGCGGCTCAATAAGCGCTTTTATATTTGACTCCCTATTTTCCTTACTAATGTTCATTAAAATGAACATATTAAAATTTCAAGATTGATTAACATTGCAGAATATAGATAAAAATAATTAATGACACAAAACCCCTTTTAAAGCCGTTGCTACGGCCAATTTACTTGCTTCACTCTTTTATTCAAAACACATAGCAAGGGGGGAGAAAAGATCAGCTAATTGAGTCGGCAGAATTGAAAAGAATGCCTGAGACGCATCACAACCCTAAAATTTTATGCTTCCGCTGAGTGGACAAGTGACTAATCAGAATTCCACAAAGTAGACAAATGTATGGAGTCTGAAAATACAACGAAAATAGACCCTGCATGTTCCAAAATATAATCATGGGTTGAAAAGTTGGTATGACAGTTCGTATTGCCCTATATTTCGCCACAACAAAATGAGTTTTCAGCGTAGGAATTCTTTTGACTGATCATCACCAATATTCCCGCTTACTGAATTGTACCTTCATACAATAGGTCTGTTTATGATAAGACCATGCTTCTACAAAAGTTGTTTTTCTTGATTGTAAGTGTACATTGTGCACGTGTGACATAAACTTAGCTCGGTGTAAAGACATTCGGGTGTAAAACAAAGGATAAACTGAAGAATTCAGGACAAATCTAAGGTGTCATTGGATTGCAAGATATTTTTGTTATGATAGAAAGACGGTTGAAGGAAGAAAAAGGTGACTCACTGTAATACCCAGGTACCCCTTTCGATGGTGAAGGGACCGGGTAATGTTGAGACATTTGAAAATGTATCCAGCAGTAAAATGCTGAGTTCTCCAACTAGACGAAGCGAGAACACAATGGACTCATTTCAAGATGGTGGTCAGATGAATTCGGAACAAAGTGAGTTTCACAATTCACCTATGGAAGGTTCGTATATACACTCAGAAATGAATAACTATGGCCCAACCCCTGGTGAACAGGGTATGGGTGGTGACAGTTATGGTAGAATGAATGATGGTCTTCATCATATGTCACAGTACAGTTCTTATGGTAGAACAAGCTACCCAAGCATGGAAAGCAATATGGCAGGAAATGGGGAATTTCCCAATCCTAATGCTAGCTATGGGCAATATCCTCAGTCGGGAGGAAGAACAGGTTTCATGCCGCAGCCTGGTATGATGCCGGCTAGGCCGGGTATGGGAATGATGCCGAGTGGATACAATCCTAACCAGCAGCGGATGATGTCTGGCCAGAATATCTCACAGCAAGCGGGACCAACGCCAACTCTAAACCAACTCTTACAGACGCCACATTCAAATCCACGATACCAGCAGAACAGTTTCGACAGCTATGGGGCCCCACAGAAACCTGGACCAGAAATGGCTGGTGGTAATGGGCCGTATGGTGCGCCTCAATCCTGGATGCAGAATCAGCGCGGGTATTCTCAAATGTCAATGTCTGGGACAGGACCCTATAGGGGTCAGGTACGTCATAACAGTGTTGTCATGTGCACAACATCCATGCTGCCAGATCAGTCAATACAATAAATTCATATCACCCGCCTTTAGACTGTACTTAATAATTGACAGTTGCCTATAAGTGTTCTTATCAGATTAATGACTTATCTGTTGGCATGTGTGTATTGATCTGGGAAACAGGTTAGGCTTGGTTTGTTTACATCCAGAGCACTTGTTAAGAAAGCATCTGAGGTGGGAGGATGATTTTGTTTTGTACACAATGCATATGTTTTGGATACTCACTGGAATTGTCTCAGTAGTGCAGTTTCAAATGAATGTCCATATAAAAAATATTCTTGTTAGCACTTGCAAAGAATTTAAGAAAGCAGAACATTTCTTAACTTGTCCTCTGAGTCATCAGCTGTTTTGATGTGAATAGGGTTCAGGGTTTAGAATAAAGCATGCATGTATGGATCCAGAGGAAAGGGATGGGGTTACCAGGGGTCCAGCTGAAGTTTAGAAAGTAAAAACTTTTAATTTTACCCTTTTTTGTATTAACGAGATTCTGTATATTGGTTTTGGTCAAATGACCTACCCACCCCTCCCTGGTTCCACGCATGTACAATTCAGTGAGTAAAATAGATGACACTTAGAATGAATAATTGTGTATTTAAAGGTGCTATTTTTAAATTTTTACTCTGAATATTTCGGATAGCTGTTGTTCATTTTTTAATGAAATGAAAATATCACTAAAATAAATTATCCAAAAGTGAATTATCATACAGATATCCTGAAATACACTTTAGATATCCAAAATTTTTGCTGAATTAAACTAGTATAATTGGAATGTCCATTATTTCAATTTTTGGATATATGACAATTCTAAATATTACTTTTCTATAAAGAATTTTTTTCTTATACGGAATTAATCCAAAGATGATTTAGGGCATACAAAAATGTTGTATTTTAGAATATCCATAATTCATTTTTGATTATCCAAAATTCAATTATGGATCATATCCAATTTAAATTGATCTTTTGATATCCAAAAAGCTCCATCACAGCTTTAGATGGAGCAATTTGAAACTTTGCCTACACAATGTAGACACATTGAACATATGCACGAAGGAGTTAGGTTAAAAAAGGTAATTTTTGACAAAATTACAGCTATGAGAACTTAGACAATTTTCCCTAATATGGCTTTTGTATTGTATAGATTCTGATAGTGCCTTCAACTCCTTCCACAGCTTTTGATGGAACAATTTGATACTTTGCCTGTACAATATACGGTAAATGTTCTAAAATTACGAACACTAAAAAATAAATATTTTTTCAGCTGTTCGTAATTTTAGAAATTACGTTTATGAAAAAATGCCAGTGTTCGTAATTTTAGAATGTGGACTTTATCATGAGAAAAAACGGTATATATGCATGTCAAAATGTGGTAGAAACGTGTTGAAAACACGGCGATATGATTCTGTGCTATCTCCTCGTTTTCTTTTCTTTTATCTTATTAAAACCGCCGCTAAATTCATGCGGACTGAGTCAGTAAACTGTCCGGCTCGTGCGGTACTCGCCAAGTCGAGAGCCAGGCACGTGCATATTATGTCACTCAATTTACTTACAAGTCATTAAAGTTCACTGATTTTAACTATTCGATAAGTTCACTCGCCGAATCACTACACTATTTCGTTCTTCCTTCAGAAAACCAAAACGCTTTCGCTCGCTCTGCCGACTTCGAATTCGAGTTAATATTGTACTCAAGAATTTAAACCGCTAGACATCTCGTACGATGATCTACACAAACTTTGAAATACGTAGATGAGTTCCCAGAGTAAAAAAAACCTGACGAAATTCAAAACAAACATACACACATCTCTCTCTCTCTCTCTCTCTCTTTACTTGTCGATCCGCCGATGGGATGTTTACTTTGATGTGCCTGCACCAGTCTCTCTCTCTCTCTCTCTCTCTCTCTCTCTCTTTCTCTCTCTCTACATTTGCAAACACGGTTTGGATCCAGATCAGACCCGAATGGTATTCAGGATAGAACGTTTCGTCAATTTAAAAATGTGTGCATGTGGTAGAACGGACGCAAAGCGTTAATACTGTGGAATGTCCGACTTTGCCGTACAAAAGCCGATGCGCACGGTAAGTTTGAGTTTTGAGTCCTCATCCGAAGCAGTTGTAACAAGATTGATTGACTGACCCAAACATTGTGTTTCGATATTTTAAGAAACCAAGCCAAAACAAAAGATTCGTGTGCAAACACCGTGCAGTCTCTACTCGACGGGATCCAGAAGATCGCCCGACGTGCCTGATCAGGGGCAAACATGCATAACAAGAGTTATAATCTAGTCCGACTTTGCGTCCGATGATCACCACATGCTGAAAGGAATATTTCAGACGAGTACCTTCTTTCAGATGCATGCCATGGGCGGATCCAGAGGGGGGACAGGGGGTCCGGACCCCCTGAAAAATCACAAAAATATAGGGTTTCCTAGCAATATTGATCCGGATCCCCTAAACATCACAAAGCTACCAAGCCAGCAAGCATTCAATGGTGGGCCATTATCGACAATGACATTTCGCTGATGGGCCGATGGTGGTCCATTTTTAGTGGCATTTCAGTCTTCTCTTACTACCCCCTCTGACAAAATGTTCTGGATCCGCGCATGCATGCAGTGCGTGTGAACCGGCTCGATTGAAATTAAACTGTCGGTGGGCATAATTCATGCGCGGATCCAGACAGTTTTGTCAGAGAGGATCCAACTTTGACAACGTTTGCTTTTAAAGTTGATGAGGGGAGGGAGGATCCTAGTCCCTCTTTAAGCGGGCCATCATCGGCCTGCCAGCAAAACGCCATTAAATGGCGTTTCGCTGGCATGCCAATGAATGCCCAACATTGAATGCTGGGTTCGCAGCTGCGATTCTGAGCGGATCCGGACATGTATTGCTAGAAAACCCTACATTTTGTGATTTTTCAGGGGGGGGGGTACGGACCTGGATCCGCACATGTAATTTCATGATATTTTGGTACTTACAACGTGCGACAAAGACTCAGACGAGCCTGCGCAAGTGTGCATTCTCAATACATAACATACAATACAGCATTGATGGTCAAGCATCACCGCTTTTATGTTGAATGGATTAATTTTGTGTCTCACGACTGAAACCACCACTTGGAAAAAAGGCCCTTTTGTATATAAGTTTGAGCAAATTTATGCAGTTGTTTAAAGCTGTAGTTTGCATGGCTTTTTTAAAGTAACAACATCTATTGTTTCTTGCAAATGTTCAATTTTGACGACCAGGCAGCGTATGACCAGTGACCTATTGACCTATATATATAGGTCACTGGTGTGACCTAAGTCCTTCATGGTGGACACAAGCTTAGATGTGCGTTTTCTCGCGGTAATTGTAACTCCTAATCCCTGCCTGAGGCATGTCTGTTTTATGTCTGTGACAATATATTGACAAAGGAAATCCATGTTAATGACCATTGCTGATCGGATGCTTCTTATAGGTAAAAAGGGTTTTAAAAATATTTGAACATGCTGCAGGTAGCCTGCACTGTTTTCCGGACAGCTTATACCAATAACTTGAATGCATGAACTTTGTCACGTACTACAAGTAGGAAAGTCCGTGCTTTTAATGCGCTCTTGCCTTTGATCTCTTCTGAAAGCATGTATCGCACAATTAGCAGACAAAAAGTATAGTCTTGTGCTCGGCATGCGAAAAAGAACGTCGCGTACCAGATTACCCATTTAAGTGGAATGGAACCTTCCAAATGTCGCTACAGCTCACGCGTTGTACGTTAAAAGTAAACCGAGCACAGATGGGACAAACAGATCAACGGACATCAATTTTCTGCCGAAAATAACTTGTGTTCGTAATTTTAGAAATTCACTTTTCCCAAAAAGGTCAGTGTTCGATTTTTTAGAATGTTTTAAAAATTATTTTCGGCGATAATTTTAGGTGTTCGTAATTTTAGAGTGTTCGAAATTTTAGAACATTTACCGTACTGTAAATTCGGAAATTTTCGCGAGGGTTTTATTTTCGCGAAACTTCGCATATGCGAAGTTTCGTGAAAATTAAATCCTCGCGAAATGGCGAAATCACTCTGTCTTTTACTGATATATGTAAATCATGACTTAGTCGCGAATTTTTAACGTCACAAATATGTCTTTTAACGCTATTCGCGAAAATAAAATTCTCGCGAAAATTTCCGAATTTACAGTAGACACATTGAACATATGCATGAAGGAGTTTGTTTCAAAATTCATGGTTCATAGAGCTCTTTCTGGTAAAACATACTGATCATTCGGGTTGCTGTCCCCTTTAATGACATTTCCTCCTGAACCACTGGTTCATTTCACGGAATTGTTCCTCATGACGGCTCCTACCAAAATTGCACAAATAGGTCTGCTTGGCTTAATACAGGGGTCACCAGAGCTCTAGATGAGAAATGTCTTTAAATGACATGTTTTACTGAACCACTGGTCCAATTTTAAAATAATTTCACTGGCTTCTACCAAAATTGCACAAACGGTTTTGCTCGGCTTAATACAGGGGTCACCAGAGCCCTAGATGAAAAATGTCTTAAAGTGACATCTTCTGAACCACTGGTCCAAATTTAAAATAATTTCACAGAAATGTTTCTATTAAATGGTGCCCTATATCACAATTTCACAAATGGTTTTGCTCCGCTGTAAAAGGGGTCGATAGATAATGAATCCCACAGCCTGAAAAAAGGGCAGGGTTCTGGCCAGAAAAAGGGCACTTTTGATGCATGAAATTCACCCAAAAGGGCACTTTTGTTAGAACAGACTTTTCAAATGAAATGTGAGTTAGATAAAGGATTTTATGTCTATAGCTTCTATCAGAGCATCGGATTCATTGGGATAACAAAAAATTATTTGATACAGAAAAATTGAAATATGACAATTTTTTTATATTGAAATGAAAATAAGGGCAGGAGGGGGAGCTTTAGGGCAGGAGGGGGAGATTTAGGGCAGCAGGGTGCTCCCCCCTGCTATTCCTCTTTATGGGAAACACTAATAGAGCTATAGATAATAAATATCTTCAAATGAAATCTGCTGAACCACTGGTCCAAAATCAAAATAATTTCACAGAAATGGTCATGTTGCATTAAATAAGGCCTTGAAAATATGATTTTGTCCTTGAAAAGTCCTTGAATTTTACTGAGCCATGACTGTATGAACCCTGTGAAAACAATGCTCAACCTTTTCATTTTACAGGAGACTAAATTGACTTCTACTCTTCTTGTTGAGCCCTTCACATTCTGACCCGTCCTGACATATTTGAAAAATTGTTGACTGGGACTTAAAGAAACAAAATTCTGGCAAATATTACCAAGTTTTAGTTAACCTGAGTGAAGGCTCAAGTGAAGTAGTATGCCAATGCCAGGTCCGTCCTCATCAATGCTGTCCGACCACATTTTCACAAGTAAATCTCTAAGTCAGTTGGCCAATTATGATCAAATTTGATGTAAAGCATCTTCAGGTGGTACAGGGCCGCGTAGCCCAGTCAGTAACATGTCTGGCTACAGATGCGTGTCTGACTGCAGATCCAGGGGTCGCGAGTTTGATCCCGGCCCGGTCCCATACTTTCGTGGAGATTGATCATGAAATAATTTCTACGGTCATTCTCCTCCCTTCCGCTGATTCATTCAAGAAGGGTTGTTGTCAGTTACAAGCGAAAGTATGTTCACAAATTACTGGTTAACCGCTTGTTCAAGCCTGCCCAGGAAAAAGTGTGGTTAGGTGAACTGACTGTCCCGCAATGACCATAGCTGTTGACTTGGGACGTAAAGCAACAAAACCAACCAACCAACCAAATCTTCAGGTGGGTTGTGGAGAGGGAGCATATAGTTTTAGGGCTGATTGGATTGGAACTCTGGTGGTTACCATGGCAACATAAAGCTCACAAAGACTTTATAATGGGTCCCATTAAATCATAATATGGGTAACTTGAAAAAAAATCTGGAAGCATGAGGCCCACAGCTAATAAATATCTTATTAAGTATAAAGCAATGTCTAGTGGTCTTTTAGATATAAATCCTACCAACTGTGTCTCTGGGGCCCAAGCTGCTTCCTGGCATTATGACATAGACCTATAACAGGGAATAACTTTAAAAAAACTATACAATTTGAAACCACAAGAAATTCCAGAGTTACTCCCCTCGATAAGATACATGTATGGTTGTAGGCTGCCTTACATGTAGTTAAATTAGGGGATAACAGGGGTTTCATTAACAGGAGGGAGGCGGGGATTTTCCCCTTCTACTCAGGCATGTTTCCCCTGCTACTTTTGATAAATTTGTATAGAGTTTATAGGCAAATACTGTCAAATCACCCGCCTACTTTGCCTTGATGCCTGGATGTCAAAAAAGGTTATGAATTTGAAACCCCTCGCGCGTCGCCGTAGAACTAAATTTTCGACTGTATATCCGACGATATACCTCCCCAAATGAAAATTTTTAATACAGTTATCCCCATTCTAATGCACTTCTGCAGTTTGAGCTCAAATTGGAGCGTTGCGAGCCACATAAAGCCGCACGTCATTCAACCAAATGTGACATAATTAATAACGTCAATTTATTTCCGACAGTATATCGCAGGATATACTGTCACAAATTTTTGGTCTTATCCAATCAGAAGTCGCGTTACAAAAGCAAGTGCATTAGAAGTGCTTTTAAAGTTATGAAAAGTGAGATGCATGTCATCCAGTTCACAATTATAACAAACTTTTCCTAGAAACTTGTTCAGATTTAATTTTTCTTCCTGTGGTGCAATCTTGAACAAACAGTGGACCAGGGGACAAAAATATTTCAATATTGCACTTGTCCTGCAGGACCAGTCACTGAGTGACCTACAATTTTCACTCGTCCTGCAAACACATGCACTTGTCCTTTAAAAGCATATGCAATAAAGAACATAAGGGAGTAATATGTAATATGACTTCCAAGTAATTCTTCCCAAAGCACTCGTCCTGCAGGACCAGTGCTTTGGAAAGAATTACTCGGCCTTTCTAGATTTGGCTCGTAATTACTAGCTGACGAGTGGAATTTTTGTTCCCTGTGGACAGTTTCCCACAAGTACAGTCAAATCTCATAAGGCCTAAATGAAATATATGTGTGGTTCCTGTTGCATACCAACAAAATTTAGGGTAGGTAGGTAGGGAAATTATTAAATTTAGTTATAACATTTAACAAAGAAAATAGTGACAAAATCTGAAAAAGTGCCCCTTTTAGGTATTTTTTCACCAAAGACCATTTTAATGTTTAGGGTAGGGTTAAAAAAATTAGGGTAGGTAGGCAACAGGAACCACACATATATTTCATTTAAGCCTAAATTCAAAGTCCTCTGGACTTCAGGTTTTATTCGAATTATCAGAAGTTCGAATTATAGGGAGGTAGACATAAAAATATATAACCCCCCAAAATAATTATTATCATTGTTTTCCCTATCAAGTATAAGTTTTGGGCTTGTTAAAGAAACGTCTCCAACCCAAAACATCTGTTATAATAAACAGTTGTTAAAATAGCTCATGAATAGGTCCTATTTACTGAATCTAGTTTGTCCCTTGCGAGTATTTAAAAAAAAGTTTGAATTTTCAAGGTTTTAGTGTACAATGTTGATTGCATAAACCCATTTTCATAACTGAAAGACTGTCAAAATGTAACTAAAATAAATTAGGGCAGCTGTTTTATAAGACTACAGGGGTGGGGGATTTTCCCTGTCACACACAGTGCTAGGGCATATTTGTTTTGCAACAATTTGGATCACAATACTTTATAAATACCGTAAAAACTATTAGTGGCACATGCTCTAATAATCACCCATCCACCAGTTTGGACACCAAAATTGCAGATTTTTTTAAGGAACTTTTCCAATCAGTTGAGTGGCTTATAAATAGCCACTAATGAATAGTGAAAAAAATTGGTCCCATATCTTATGCAGAAAAGAAAAGTTTCAAATTTATCGTTTAATAACTGAAGAGGCAGCTCCCTTCTTCCTTAATATCTACTCCTCTTTTCCCGCTGCGGTATTGTTTTTTGCCCTACTTTCATTTTGGCCAGAAATACTGACCGTCCCTTGCAAGTTGTGAACCCCATACGTACCGTGTCAGTGATTTTATTTGGGATTTTAGGAAGCTACCTTTTCCTTCAGATTTGGGAAATATTTTATTAAAATTGGGAAAAAATACATGAAATTGGGAAAATAAAGGCCATATTTGGATTGGGAATGACTCCCATATACGGCCCTAAAAATGGGCAAATAAAATCACTGCGTGTATATATAAAAGCAGTTCTTATGCCCAGGAAAGTTTGATACCTGGTGCCGAAACAAATGTTTAACATGTTAATTATCTTCCATGTACTTAGCAAAAGTTTTAATGACTTTTTCACACTTGTATATATAGCCTTTGTAAATGCCCACCCCACCTCCATGAAAGGTAATAATACCAATCAAAAACAGGGAATATGCTTGGGGGCGACTTGGAAGAAATAGTCACCCTAGGGGTCGAAATTTAGGGGCTGTATTTACTGTCTGATCACCCACCTTCTTTGTCTTGAGATAATATAATTAAGCAGTGGGCTTAATCTACTTTCCGAAATTCGGTACTGCTAGGGATCCAATATGGCATTGAATGCTGGCAGTCATGTTCACCAAGCTCAAAATTGTCTTCATATTCAAAATTTACACTCAAAATCTACAGCCTATTTTCAACCTACTGTCCCATTCTCTGCCTTGACTGATTATGATCTATTTATAGCTAGTCAATTTTCCCAGTTTGTGTCATAATGCTCAATCCTATTAATTAAAAGACAGAATTAGATATGTGGGTTTTCCCCCTTATCTGACAGCAATCAATCTTCAGTAATATACTATGTATATACCCCACTATAATCTAACACAAAACTACCAGCAGCCAGTAAGTCAAAATGATTATTCTCCGATATTCTCCTGTAACATTAGCCAAACCACAATGGGATACAGAAAGTCGACTTATTTGCTGAAGACTATTGATCCGGCGCACAAGGACATAATTACGACTTATCCTATTATAAACCGGCTGGTGTTCTGCTGATAACCTTAGCAAACAGTTGGACCCAGATCAGGCCCAACGAATGTTAGGCCTTGTTTGGATCCAGACTGTTTGATTCTCTGATGATATTCTGAAAGAAAATTTCGGAAAAGTTCATTTTTAAAAAAATCAGTAGACGACAAAAATAATATGTATTTTTTTTTAACCATGCAAAGAGTTAAACCATACCTAGCCCTGATCAGAGATTGCAGTTCCTAAGCTCCAGTCCGGCCAATCGTTCAAGCCTCAAAGTCAGCTTTGCAGAAATATCAGTTGTGGGTACTCAAAAATGCCATTCCTATTGTGCATTATGGTAGTGATCAAAATTCACTTTTTGCAGACAATTTTTTTTTGCCTTATCTGAAGACACTGATGGCGTCCAAGAAATTTTTTGTGAAAAAGTTTGAAAAAAAAAGCAGACAACAAATAATCATGATTATTTCCCCAGCATATGCATGCAAAAAAAGGGTACATTCAAAAAAAATACACCATGTTATCTGGACTTCTGGATTGGCCTTCAAATGTGTCTTTTCTGGCAGGGTAAAGGTCAATGGTCATGACTTTTTGTCATCTGCCTACCTTGGCAAATAGTTTGGACCCAGATCAGCTAGATCCAACAAAATGGATCCACGCTGACAACATGTATTCCTGAAGGATTTTTTGTTGAAAACATCATTAGACCCAGAATTGAAGAGTTAACTCTTTCCACGCTAGTGGTGACATTTGTTGTCTGCTGATAACCTAAATGAAAGCCCTTTAGACCTAGATCAGGACAGACAGAATGTCAGTCCTCACAAACACCATTTCACAGGTTTAGATATACAAAATTTTTGAGCGTAAAATTGTGAATATTTCCTTACCAATCAGATTTAACATATGTTTTATGTGCTCAAAAGAACCATCTCATTGAGATGGTTCTTTTGAGTACCCACAATATATGATTTTGTTGAGAAAAAAGAAAATGAATTTTTCGGTATGCACTCTTATCTAAAGGCCCACCGTTTGACACTCTGCAGGGATATTCCTACCTCTCCGGGCCTGTTGAATTTGTGGAAAAAAGCATTTGGACCATCAAAATAGGGAAAACTCGATGCAGTCTAAAAGAACTGGGCCGCCTTTTTAAATGGAAGAAATTAGCAGTGTAAAGCTGTAACATATTTGTTGCTTTAATTGCCCACCATAAAACTCATGAAAAATTGCATAAAAATGTGAATGAAAACATGTTCTAACATGATCTAACCACCTGAGCTACTACTCTCTGAGCTTCATATACTCTGGTGGTCCAAACTCCCTACCATACTTTCTTTGTATTGACTAATCCGAGGCAGTATACCTTATAAGAAAAATCAGCTTGATTTAGGCTGATCTCGTAAAAAAAAATTGATCTCACAAAATCAAGCTGATTTCTCTGATTAGTTATACCTAAACTGGCTCCAGTCCTTAAAAGAATTTTCAATCAATGTATCATACAGTGTATCATATACTTGTAGCCAGTCTAACTCTGATGGCTCTGTTTTAAAACAGAGACATCAGAGTTAGACTGGCTACAAGTATATGATATGACACATTGATGAAAAAATGTTTTAAGGACTGGAGCCAGTCTAAGTTATACCAATTCGGGATGTTTTGACTTTGGGACATCTTTGTGTGTAGTTTCACCAACGACTTGAGTATCAATAGCACAGATGACAGTCAGGTGTCGCATTAACGGGGAAACTAACCAAATAAAAAAACCCAGAAATGATGTTTATGAAACATTATGCCCCCAACCCTTTGCTTGTCAAGAAGGGTTCATAAGTTTTCAATGCCCAAATCTACAAAGGGCATTTACTTAAAAAATAAAATAAAGTTTGTAATTTTCACCAGGTAATCTACTCATCATCTTTTACCAACTGTCCATGTTTGAAGCTCCAAGCTACAATAATTTTCGAGATATCTTGATGTTAAGTTTTCAATGACCGAATTTGCAAAGGGCAATAACTAGAAAAATATAAAATAACTATTTTTTTTGAATTTTCACCAGGTTATCTACTCATTATCTTCTATCAGCTGACTAAGTTTGAAGCAACTTGCTGTAATATAATAGTTTTTGAGATATCTTGACTACGCGTTTTCAATGCCAAAATTTGCAAAGTAGGTTGACATTGACCTATGAAATCCTAGCTTAGTACTGGGTCAACCCAGAAGACCCGTCCCTACATAGCTAAAATATTGTTGATGGGGCGTAAAGAATCAATTCAAACAAACATTGACCTATGTTTTATTCTTGTGACTTGCGGTTTAATTTCAAACTCAAACCCCATCAATGTAAGTTTTATAATCAAGGCCTTTAACTCTTAACCTACTAAGAAATTGTTTGACACTGATGGTATTTTCTCATTTTTCTGTCATTTTTTTTTTCATTCCAAGAACGACCAAACATGGCTGCTTTATAGCTCCTTGATTTATTCTGTATTGGAAGCTGGTTTGAAGAGAAATCGAAGAGATAGTGTTTTCCAATACATTCAAGCCTTGCTGTTCAGAATTGTTGAATTATTAAACCATGCTCGATTCTCTGGCTTTGCCATAGAACTACGCAATTTAAAGTGGGCTGTTTTAGAATTGCATGAATTCCGTCCCTTTTCCAATAATCGTAGTTACCTAAATATTTGGACAGACAGGATGACTGTAGGAAACTGTGTAGACACACATCAAGATTCTGACCATAATCTACAATGTTTGCCATTCTGCCATGATATTATGGGCCTCGTCGGGAGAAAACCTGTCTTCAGGGTTTCCAATGAAGTGAGATTCAAACAGCCTGCTCAGGTACAGGTACTAGCTAGAAAATTGAAATTTCACCAGTTGCAAGTTTATATATGAACTTTTCCAAAAAGCGAATAACAAAAGCGCTGATCAGACTGCGTGGATGCGCAGGCTGGTCTGCGCATGTGTTGTTTGTAACCCCGCAAAGGCAGGTTTTCTTGTGATGAGGCCCATATGTAATAGTTTTACCATGGGTTGTCTGCCTATACGTGGAGATAAGCCACGAGCTTTATTGAGTGGATTATCTTGCTTACAGGTGGATAAACATGGTATAACTATTTTATACCACCTACATCAGTGTAGACCTTGCATATCACAAGATTTTCATGCTAAAGATGGTAAGGGTGGTATAATGTTGGACTTGTTATATCACGTTGCGTCTGGGAGTGAAATAACACCATGCAATAAAATCGATAAACCACTAGTGGTTTACAGATTTTCGGAAACGTTATGAAGTCCATAACATTGATGGGTTCATAATGACAAAATTTTAACGTTTTTTTTATGGCAGAAATGAGAATAAGTAATCTTAATGTCATTTGCTATTGTATTATTGAATTTTTAAACTTGTTGCGAAATAGAGACAAATGCTCAGCAATCCTCGCATTTTATCTCTTTTCCCAAACTCTTTTAGTAAATTCAATAAAACATGAGCACTCATGCAAGATTTTTATTTTAAATGTTGGAATTATATCGTAATTCACCTGATAAGACTTTAGGAGCACATCAATGTTATAAGCCATGAGTATTTTTGGGTATGAAGTTATGAACTTCTGATTTTTAGTCAATTCAGTGGAACAATTTAATTATAAATGATGAAAAGCAGTGTAGAACCTGGAGTGGTGGCTCAGTGGCAGAGTGATTTCCAACAACGCGGCATTTTGACAAGTGTAGACTCGGACGAGCCGTGCAGCCTCCTTTTAAGCTTAGAAACTCCAAATAATGTGCAGTCAGAAGCTTAACACTCATATAATGTTCAAGTGACTAGCAAAGGCTCTGATCAGACTGCGCGTATGCGCAGGCTGAACTGAGGTGACTTCTTTCCTATCTTTTGAATGAAATAAGGAATATTTCATGAGAATTGTCTGCCAGCATGAAATATCATGCCTTATTTGTTATTTTTGAAAAAGCGGCAAAATTTGAAATTGTCGCCTGCTGCAAATTATAGATGGCGCTTTAAGGGTTAATATGTAGTTTTAACTGTTTACTGTATGTTTCAGGTGCCATTCAGTCAGCAGCAGAATCAGATGGGCTTCAGTCCACAGTCAGTTCCTCCGAACACTCAATACAATAATCAGCAGGGATCTCTTCAACAACAACCTCAACCACCAGGTAAGAAATAACCATAACTTATGGTTCACAGAGTTGGGGTGCAGTCCCTTTATAACCACATGTTTTGGGTCCAAAGGAATTGACTGTGTTATAAGTTAATTGAGTTATAATTAAACCCCCACCATAATAATGGCCGGGGCATTAAGTGTTACCCCTGTCCGTCCTTACGTACTAACGTACGACGTCCGCTCTCTAAGTCAAATACTTTTGATCAGAATTTTATGAAACTTGATCACATTGTTAATACCATGATGTCTTCAAGCTAGATAATGGTCCATATCTTACCATGCTTTCAGTAGTTATGGCCCTTTGTTTATGAAAATTCACCATTTGAAACGATGTCCGCTCTCTAAGTCAAATACTTTTGATCAGAATATTATGAAACTTGGTCACATTGTTTAGTATCATGATGTCTTCTTCAAGTTAGATAATGTTCCATATCGCACCATACTTTCAGTAGTTATGGCCCTTTGTTAATGAAAATTCACCATTTGAAACGATGTCTGCTCTCTAAGTCCAATACCTTTGATCAGAATTTTATGAAACTTGGTCACATTATTTAGTACCATGATGTCTTCTTCAAGGTCGATAATGGTCCGTATCACACTATGTCTTTAGTAGTTATGGTCCTTTGTTTAGGAAAATTCACCATTTGAAACGATGTCCGCTCTCTAAGTGGAATATTTTTTTATCAGAATTTTATGAAACTTGGTCACATTATTTAGTACCATGATGTCTTCTTCAAGGTCGATAATGGTCCGTATCACACTATGTCTTCAGTAGTTATGGTCCTTTATTTATGAAAATTCACCATTTGAAACGATGTCTGCTCTCTAAGTCAAATACCTTTGATCAGAATTTTATGAAACTTGGTCACATGATTTAGTACCATGATGTCTTCTGTAAGTTCGATAATGGTCCATATCGGACTATGCCTTCAGTAGTTATGGCCCTTTGTTTATGAAAATTCACCGTTTTAAATGATGTCCGCTCTTTAAGTCGAATATGATCAGAATTTTATGAAACTTTGTCAAATTGTTTAGTACCATGATGTCTTCTTCAAGTTTGATAATGGTCTATATGACACCATGCTTTAATTTTACAAAGGAATTTTAGGAAAATGACCATAAAATGGTATATAATTCTTTTATAAAATTCTACGATGCAGTCACAACATATCCATGTTTAATATACTGGAATCTGCTATAATTAGGTGTGTTATAAATGGACTGCACTTAATATGTACTTATCAACTCACCTGAGATGAAGGAAGACTGTCCCGACATGACTGAAAAATTGTTGACTGGGAAGTAAAAAATAGAAACAAAAATCGCCATATACAGGTAGTCAGACCTCCAAATTCCCCAAATATAGTACCGTAGTCATTATACCCCTGGCATTTATGATGACAGGTACCGTATATGTAGTTTTCATCTGTCTGTTTGTACTTTTGTTTGTTCCTAGTACATGTTCACTGTCACTGATTTTGATTAAAGTTTCTCAAGTGGTGTATACCTCAACAACTACTTATTTGAAAGCATTCATATTTGGAACATAGTTACCCTGGAGAGCTTGCAGTATATTCACTTCATGGCTCTGGACTCAAGAGTCCCTGGGTGGTGCTAGAGATTAAAATCTAGGGAACCTTTAAAAAGTGTATTTTCTGTGTTTCTGTCAGATTTATTCAGAAATCTGACCAGCCACTTATCAGAAAGCATTAATTGGTCTGATGTTTCATAAGACAGAACCCAAAGACTGATCAGATTGTGTGGCGGCACAGAGTGATTTGAATCTTTGCTGTATATGCAGGCTCATGCCAACTTGTACCTTATGCCGGATACTGGCTCATTTTGTGTAAGTAAGCAGTAAAGGCTCTGTTTAGACTAAGAAAATGTGCAGACTTGTCTGTCCTGAGCCTTGCCTGCTCATCAATACAATAAGTAACAAAATTTCATTTGCACATTACATGTATAACCAGTGACCCCTTTAAATGTTTAATGGAACATCCAAGCTATATTTATATTGTATCACATAAGATGGAAGAATCAACATCACAGCTTTAGATAAACAAAATTTTTGAGCGTAAAATTGTAAATATTTTCTTACCCATCAGTTTTTTGGTGCTCGAAAGAACCCTCTCATTGAGACGGTTCTTTTGAGTACCCACAACATATGTTTAAACAGTTTTGGTTGAGAACCATATAAACTGGAGTGGAGTTTATTTTGTTTGCAGGTCAGCCACCTGGATCATCGCAGCACCCACCAGCACAGCGTCCTACCCCACAACCATCACCTCACCTGAGTCCAGCTCCGTCACCCATCAGCCGTGTCACTCCCAACCCTTCACCGGGACCTCCGCGATCTTCTGGCCAGTTATCACCTGGGCAACAGAGACCATCACCATCCCCATCACAGAGATCATCAGCCTCCATTTCATCGCCACAGCCACCGGGCTCATCCCCACCACAGCAGCCACAACACAATCATCAATCTAGTCCAAAGGTGAGTTTCTGCATTTCATTCTAATGAAACTGTCCAACCACCTGTTGAACTTGACTGTGAAACCGAGACAAAATATAGTGCCATACTTTTCGTAAATTGAGATGCATATTGTTGAATTTTTGCAATAATAATGATCAAACATTTTTTTACAATTATTTGTAATAATTTTCGCCAGGTCCCTTGGGAGATGTTGGAAATCCCGGTTTTGTCCTAGGTTTTTAGCTTCTCCTTTGGGACCTCGTGAACATCAATGCTTGACAAACCCCTTTTTGTTCCCTATATCAATTTTAACTAGCATGCAAACTTAACATTTGAACATCCGTTATATTCTATACTTTCATGAAACTTCAGTAAATTACAGGTTCAAACCACTAATATAGATAAGACAACATGCATAACAGAAGAACTATAGCTCTTCTCAGGGTTCGCACAGACCTGGAAAAGTCCTTGAATTTGATATTGGTCCTGGAAAACTCCTGGAATTTGAAAAAAGTGCATTTTGTCCTTGAATTGTCCTGGAATTTTGTAAAATTATCCTTGGAAATATGAATTAGTCTTTGAAAAATATAAAATACAACTTGTCCTTTCAGATTTATGGGATGTGCAAAAAAATTGTGTGAAAATCGCAAAAAAATGAGTGAAAATCGCTAGATACACTGCAAAGGGTAAGGTGCAACTAGTGTTCTATTCTATTCAATTTGTGTGATAGTCCTGGTTTTTATCACCAGTGTCAGAATCAAAGAAATCGAGTGGGCCTTTTCATTTCAACGCTTCCGGCTGAAAAAAGTGCATTTTTTCGCATTGTTTTATATAAAATTTGGAAGAAATTGAGTCCTTGAAAATTGAAAAAAGTCATGGATAAGTCCTGGAATTCTGTTTTCCCATTTTCGTACAAACCATGTCTTATTATGCCCCACCATGGCAATTAGCAGGGGCATTATTAGTTACCCCTGTCCATCCATAGATGTCCGCACGCAACACCCAACGACTTCTGCTCTCTAAGTCGAATAGTTTTGATCAGAATTTTATGAAAATTGGTCACATTGTTAAGTTACTTAAGTACCATAATGTATTTTTCAAGTTTGATATCACACCATGCTTTTAGTAGTTATGGCCCTTTGTTTATGTAAATTCAACGTTTAAAATGATGTCCTCTCTCTTAGTTGAATAGCTGTGGTCAGAATTTTATGAAATTTGGTCACATGGTTTAGTACCATAATGTTTTCTTCAAGTTCGATAATGGTCCATATTGCACCATGCTTTCTGGAGTTTTTGCCCTTTGGTCATGAAAATTTTTGATAGTGTCTGGTCTCTTTGATCACATCTTTATGAAATTAGTTCACATTGTACAATACCATGATGTCTTTCTCGCTTTTGATAATGGTCTATAATGGTCTTATGCCATCATGAGTTATTGCCCTTTGTTGATGAAAATTCGCCATTATTTGCGATGTCTATTCTCTAACTCAATTTAAGTAATTTCAAATCGTACTGAAGGAAACTTACACACAATGCTTAACATCAGAATGTCATGCTCAAGTTTCAAAATGATCCATAACATCTTGTGGCTTCCAGAGTGATTGCCCTTTGTTCATTAAAATGTCGTTTTTGCTTTTGTTTGTGAGAATTCAAAAATTTTGCAACAGTGGGGGCATCCGTGTCCCCTGGACACATTTCTTGTTTATCTATTTTTTTGAGTTATGGTCCTTTGAACATAAAAATAGTGATTTCTGTACTAAACTTGGGTTCAGGGTTCATTAAGCTTCACTCTGGTGTTAGAAACCTGCTTAAATCCTGCCAATCAAACCACTGGGGTCAAAACTGGCAATTCCCCAGAGATCAATAGCTCCCAAAGACTTATAACCCCCCACCCACCCCCACCTCCCTCACATACATGTAAATGGGATGAACAGGTAATCAGAAACAAGAGTCAGGTGAGACTGATTGATATCAGAATTATCTACAATGTATAACTTTTTGCTGGGTAATTTTTCATGGATTAGTTCACTGTTGTCTGTCATCTGCTGAATTTTTTCAATTTTTTTTTTTTTCAAAAAAGTCTTTCAGGACTACTATCAGAGTGTCAAACAGTTTGGCTCCAGATCAGGGCAAATGTTCTGTTTGCAAAATCACAGCTAACAAGAAAGGAGTTAAAATGTGGAAGGCCTTCAGATTTATGGATGAGCCCGGGTCATTGTCCCATGATTTCAAAATATGGCCCATCACTTTCCAAGGCAGTGGGCCCAGTGGACCCATCCTTTTTAGTTGTGAAAAAATCATATTCATCTTACTGTGAGTCTACGAACTCCACAAAACAGAAAGTATATGTAGGTTGTCAATACAGTAAAACATGTCTTTAGCAGTCACTCAATCTTAATAACAAATGGTAGCTTAATGAAGGTCAAAAGGATTGCAGAATGCCCCCCTTGGAACATTCTGCAATACTTTTGACCTGCATTAAGCGATAATTGGTCTTCTTTTTTTGAGTGGCTGCTTAAGACAGGTTTTACTGTATAATCAGCATGATTGTATGCATTCAAGTGTCATTGTGTAGGTAAAGTATACTACTGAAATGTCAACTGTGGATAGTTTGAAATGCTTGGGCCCGTCATTTTAGAAAATGACCCACCATTTTTTGCTCCATGGGTCACTCCGGCCCACCAATCTTGATAAAAATCTGAAGCCCTGGGCCGCACCATTTGAATGTTGAAGTGCTGTAAAATAGACATTTGATGTATATAGAAGTGTGAGGTAAGTAAAATATTGCATTGAATGGCCATACATAAAATTTCTTTTGCTGTAAGATGAAATTGAATCAATATTCAGTCGCCATTACTGACAGGAAAATCAAAACTCTCAGACCAGCGTATAAAATTGGAAACCTGGTAAATTTAGCATTATAGACACAGGTTTAGATAAACACATTTTTAAGCGTAAAATTGTAAATATTTTCTTACCCATCAATTTTGTCATATGTTTTGTATGCTCAAAAGAACTGTCTCAATGAGACGGTTCTTTTGAGTACCCACAACATATGTTATGGTTGAGAAATAAGAAAATTATTGTTTTGGTACACACTCTTAACTAAAGGCCTGATAGAAATAGAAGTTGAAATTTTCCTTTTTGCTAGAACTAACATGGGCCTTTCCAGGTGGCTATTCTGCTAATGAAGTAGAAACCAACTTCAAAGACTATGTACAGGATTTCTAAACATTCAGAACTGGAATGTTCCATTCAGGATCTATGGACTGGGAATGATCCCTACAGGGCTGCTTCTAATATTCTTAACTGGGTATGATCCCAACAAGACTATTCAATATTCTGAACTGGGAAACTGCTTCGTACAGGACTTTACATAACAATCAGAACTGGAAATGTTCCCAAAGAGTGTATTCAACATTATGAACTGGAAATGCCCCCTACCAGACTATCCAACATTCTGACATCGGAATGCTCCTCACAGGATTTTCTCACTTTTGTGAATTGGGAATGCTCTGCAAAGGTATATATACTCACTTTTGTGAGCTGGGGATGCTCCCCTCAGGACTTCTCTCAACAGTCTAGCTGGGGATGCTCCCCACAGGACTTCTTTCAACAGTCTGAGCTGGGGATGCTCCCCACACGACATCTCACAACAGTATGAACTAGGAATGCTCCCTACATGACTGCTCTCAACATTCTGAACTTGGAATGCTCCCCACAGGACTTCTCAACAGTCTGAGCTTTGGATGCTCCCCACAGGATTTCTCAACAGTCTGAGCTGGGGATGCTCCCCACAGGACTTCTCTCAACATTCTTAACTGGGGTGCTCCCCACTCACAACATTATGAACTAGGAATGCTCCCTACAGGTCTTCTCTCAATATTATTAACTGGGAATGCTCCCCACAGTACTTCTCACAACATTCTGAGCTGGGGATGCTCCCCACAGGACTTCTCACAACATTATGAACCAGGAATGCTCCCTACAGGGCTTCTCTCAATATTATTAATGGGAATGCTCCCCACAGAACTTCTCACAACATTCTGATCTGGGAATGCTCCCTACAGGACTTCTCACAACATTCTGAACTGGGAATGCTCCTCACAGGTTTTTTCTCTCTTTTGTTAATTGGGAATGCTCCCAAAAGGTTTATTCAACATAATTCATGACCTGGGAATGCTATATTCAGGACTTTTCAACATGCTGAAGTGGGAATGCTCTCCCGAGGACTTAGCTCACCTTTGTGACCTGGGAATGTTCCCTACAGGAATAATGAACTAAAAATGCTACCCAGGGTTTCTCACAACATATTGAATTGGGAAAGCTCCCTTCAGGACTTCTCATAACATTTTGAATTGGGAAGGCCCCCTATAGGATTTCTCATAACATTTTGAGCTGGGAAGGCTCCCTCCAGGACTTCTCACAACATTCTGAATTGGGAAAGCTCCCCACAGGACTTCTCATAACATTTTGAACTGGGAAGGCTCCATACAGGATTTCTGACAACATTCTGAATTGGGAAAGCTCCCCACAGGACTTCTCATAACATTTTCAACTAGGAAGGCTCCATACAGGACTTCTCACAACATCCTGAACTGGGAAGGCTCCCTACAGGCATTGTCACAACATTCTGAACTGGGAAGGCTCCCTACAGGACTTCTCACAACATTCTGAACTGGGACGGCTCCCTACAGGACTTCTAAATACAGTCTGAACTGGGATTGCCCCATACAGGCTTTCTCACAACATTCTGAACTGGGAAGGCTCCCATCAGGACTTGCCACAACATTCTGAACTGGAAATGCTCCATACAGGACTTCTAACAACTTTCTAAACTTGGAAGACTCCCTACAGGACTTCTCTCAACATTCTGAACTGGGAAAGCCCCCTACAGGACTCCTCACAATATTCTGAACTGGGAAGGCTCCCTATAGGATTTCTCACAACATTCTGAACTGGGAAGGCTCCATACAGGACTAATCACAACATTCTGAACTTTGAAGGCTTCCTATAGGACTTCTCACATTTTCTAAGCTGGGAAGGCTCCCTACAGGACTTCTGACAACATTCTGAACTGGGACCGCTCCATACAGGACTTCTCATAACATTCTGAACTTGGAAAGCCCCCTACAGGACTTCTCACAATATTCTGAACTGGGAAAGCCCCCTACAGGACTTCTCACAACATTCTGAACTGGGAAGCTACAGGACTTCTCACAACATTCTGAACTGGGACGGCTCCATACAGGACTTCTCACAACATTCTGAACTGGGAAGGCTCCCTATAGGATTTCTCACAACATTATGGACTGGTGATGCTCCCTACAGGACTTCTGACAACATTCTGAACTGGGAAGGCTCCCTACAGGACTTCTCACAACATTCTGAACTGGGAAAGCTCCCTTCAGGACTTCTCACAACATTCTGAACTGAGAAAGCTCCCTTCAGGACTTCTCACAACATTTTGAACTGGAAAAGCCCCCTACAGGACTCCTCACATCATTTTGAACTGAGAAGGCTCCCTACAGGACTTCTCACAACATTCTGAATTGGGAAAACTCCATACAGGACTTCTCACAACATTCTGAACTGGGAAAGCACCCTACAGGACTTCTCACAACATTCTGAACTGGGAAAGCCCCCTACAGGACTCCTCACAATATTCTGAACTGGGAATGCTCCCTACAGTACTTCTCACAACATTCTGAACTGGGAAAGCTCCCTACAGGACTTCTCACAATATTCTGAACTGTGAAGGCTCCCTACAGGACTTCTCACAACATTCTGAACTGGGAAAACTCCATACAGGACTTCTCACAACATTCTGAACTGAGAAAGCTCCCTTCAGGACTTCTCACAACATTCTGAACTGGGAAAGCCCCCTACAGGACTCTTCACAATATTCTGAACTGGGAATGCTCCCTACAGTACTTCTCACAACATTCTGAACTGGGAAAGCTCCCTACAGGACTTCTCACAATATTCTGAACTGTGAAGGCTCCCTACAGGACTTCTCACAACATTCTGAACTGGGAAAACTCCATACAGGACTTCTCACAACATTCTGAACTGAGAAAGCTCCCTTCAGGACTTCTCACAACATTCTGAACTGGGAAAGCCCCCTACAGGACTCCTCACAATATTCTGAACTGGGAAAGCCCCCTACAGGACTCCTCACAATATTCTGAACTGGGAAGGCTCCCTACAGGACTTCTCACAACATTCTAAACTGGGAGGGCTCCATACAGGACTTCTCACAGCATTCTGAACTGGGAAAGCCCCCTACAGGACTCCTCACAATATTCTGAACTGGGAAGGCTCCCTACAGGACTCCTCACAATATTCTGAACTGGGAAGGCTCCCTACAGGACTTCTCACAACATTCTAAACTGGGAGGGCTCCATACAGGACTTCTCACAGCATTCTGAACTGGGAAAGCCCCCTACAGGACTCCTCACAATATTCTGAACTGGGAAGGCTCCCTACAGGACTCCTCACAATATTCTGAACTGGGAAGGCTCCCTACAGGACTTCTCACAACATTCTAAACTGGGAGGGCTCCATACAGGACTTCTCACAGCATTCTGAACTGGGAAAGCCCCCTACAGGACTCCTCACAATATTCTGAACTGGGAAGGCTCCCTACAGGACTCCTCACAATATTCTGAACTGGGAAGGCTCCCAACATGACTTCTCACAACATTCTAAACTGGGAAGGCTCCCTACAGGACTTCTCACAACATTCTGAACTGGGAAAGCTCCCCACAAGACTTCTCACAACATTCTGAACTGGGAATGCTCCATACAGTACTTCTCACAACATTCTGAACTCCCAAAGCTCCCTACAGTACTTCTCAAAACATTCTGCCCTGGGAATGCTCCATACAGGACTTCTCACACCTCACAATATTCTGAACTGGGAAAGCTCCCTACAGGACTTCTCACAACATTCTGAACTGGGAACGGACCCTTCAGGACTTCTCACAACATTCTGCACTGGGAATGCTCCCTACAGGACTTCTCACAACATTCTGAACTGGGAAAGCTCCCTACAGGGCTTCTCACAACATTCTGAACTAGGAAAGCTCCCTACAAGACTTCTCACAACCTTCTTTACTGGGAAAGCTCCCTACAGGACTTCTCACAACATTCTGAACTGGGAACGGACCCTTCAGGACTTCTCACAACATTCTGCACTGGGAATGCTCCCTACAGGACTTCTCACAACATTCTGAACTAGGAAAGCTCCCTACAGGACTTCTCACAACATTCTGCACTGGGAAAGCTCCATACAGGACTTCTCACAACATTCTGAACTGGGAAGGCTCCCTACAGGACTTCTCACAACATTCTGAACTGGGAAGGCTCCAATAAGGACTTCTCACAACATTCTGAACTGGGAAGGCTATATACAGGACTTCTCACAACATTCTGAACTGGGAAAGCTCCCTACAGGACTTCTCACAGCATTCTGAACTGGGAATGCTCCCTACAGGACTTCTCACAACATTCTGAACTGGGAAGGCTCCCTACAGGACTTCTCATAACATACTGAACTGAGAAAGCTCCCTACAGGACTTCTCACAACATTCTGAACTGGGTAAGCTCCCTACAGGACTTCTTACAACATTCTGCACCGGGAAGGCTCCCTACAGGACTTCTCACAACATTCTGAACTGGGAATGCTCCAAACAGGACTTCTCACAGCATTCTGCACAGGGAAGGCTCCCTTCAGGACTTCTCACAACATTCTGAATTGGGAAGGCTCCTTATACAGGACTTCTCACATCATTCTGAACTGGGAAATCACCCTACAGGACTTCTCACAATATTCTGAACTGTGAAGGCTCCATACAGGACTTCTCACATCTTTCTGAACTGGGAAAGCACCCTACAAGACTTCTCACAATATTCTGAACTGGGAAAGCTCCCTTCAGGACTTCTCACAACATTCTGAACTGGAAAAGCTCCCTACAGGACTTCTCACAACATTCTGAACTGGGAATGCTCCCTACAGTACTTCTCACAACATCCTTAAGTGGGATTGCTCCCAACAGGACCTAAGACATCATTCTTAACTGGGAATGCTCCATACAGGACTTCTCACAACATTCTGAACTGGGAAAGCTACATACATGACCTCTCACAACATTCTGAACTGGGAATGCTCCCTACAGGACTTCTCACAACATTATGAACCGGGAAATCTACCTACAGGACTTCTCACAACATTCTGAACTGATTTTGTTTGTTTGATTTGATTCTTTACATCCCATCAACAATCTCTCAGTTATAAAGGGACATGTCTTTCTTGGGTCAAACCAGTATGCAGCTAGGATTAATGTTCTTGCTCAATGACACAACGTAGTGACGTCTGTGAGGCTCAAACCCTTGGCCCCTCGGTCTCTAGTCAAGCACTCTACCACTGAGCCACTGCGCTCCCAGTCCTTCAGTATTGATGTAAACTAATCCTGTGTTTTGTGTCCAGGCCATATCTCGTACAAGGGGATGTCAAATCCATAATAACCACATTATTATTACCCATAACATGAAGGTTATTGCACACAACATTTAGCCACCTACTCCAAGGTCAAGGTCACATCTATTACTAAAAAATGATCAGAAGCTGTTACACTCAGTATTTCATGTCCAGGCCATATCTTCTACAAGGGAAGACCTAATCCATTACCTCTGTACATGACTCTCACCCATAGCAGGATGGTGTGTTATGCACATCAATTAGCCACTAACTCTCAAGATCAAGGTTACAAATTTGGCAAAAAAATCTTTTTAGCTCACCTGAGCCATTGGCTCATGGTGTGCTATTGTTATTGTTGGATGTCCGTAGTCAACAATTGCTTCAAAGGACATCTAAACTACTGGCTGGATTTTTACCAAACTTGGCAGGAATGATCCTCATATGACCCTCATTAATAATTGATGAAATGGTTCTGGTCTTTTTCATATCTAGGTCACACAGGCAAAAAATAGATTTTCGAGTTGAAAATTAAAAAATCTAGTTTGAAGCCATAAGGCATTTGGTATGTAGCATCATCTGGTAGACCTCTACCAAGTTTGTTCAAATTATGCCCCTTGGGCCAAAAATGGGTCCGCCCTGGGGTCACATGTTTTACATAGGCGTATATAGGGAAGACATGAAAAAATCTTCTTTCCTGAAAGCACAAGACCTGGAGCCTTTGGTATGCGGCATCATCTAGTGGACCTCTACCAATTTTGTTCAAATGATGCTCTGGGGTCAAAAATGGCCCTGCCGCAGGGGTCACATAGGTCACATAAAATCAACTTTTTCAGAATATGATAATGTTGCTAATCAAATTAAAGGGAATGAAGCATACAATAACATGCTAGCAAATATTTTGCCCTTACACATACCCTTGACCCTTGGGGTAGGGTCAAAAGGTCATTCTTTTTCTTTTCTGAAAGTAGTCATGTTGCATATCAAATTAAGGGGAATGAAGCATAGAACATCATGCAAGCAAATATTCTGCCATTTTACGCACCCTCGGGTCAGAAGGTCAAAACATTTTTTTTCTAAAGAAGGTCATGTTGCATATCAAATTACAAGGAAAGAAGTTAAGAACATTATGCAAGTAAAATATTTGACCTTAAGCACACTCCCTTGACCCCAGGGGTGGGGTCAAACAACTTGACTTGATCCAGAGTATATTTTTCTACTGCTGTGGGCGTCCCAGGTACTGGGGTAGGGAGCAGGTGGCTAGAGTGTCTAACACCCCAAACTCCATGCATCTCTGTTCAATGGATTGATACTGCCAAGACTGCACATTTTCATGTCAGCCTTAACACACTCAGACCAGGTCTTTTTAGGTCTCCATCTTCCTCTGGAGCTAGGAATTGTCATACTTGTAATAGAGTCTGTGCTTGAAGAAGAGCGTGCAACGTGTCCAAACCATCTCAAACGCTTAGTGTGTAGAGTACACTCCAAACATAGCACAGGGTGTGTCCGCACTCAATTTGTCATCATCTCAGACTCCACATATCCATCTGGCGAAGCCACTGTAAGTAAGGCAAGCAGTAGATGCCAAGGTTTCACCTCCATGTAAAAGGGCAGACTGAAGACTTTCCCACGGGTCTTGAGAGAGTCAGTACAGGAAGGAGCCCAGGCAATACCACATCTGGTGATGATGGTAAGCTTGTATCCTCCGCCCTCCAAGGTAGCAAAGTTGGGTTCAACTAGACTGGCTCCAGTCCTTAAAACAATTGTTCATCATTGTGTCATATCATACACTTGTAGCTATAGTCTTACTCTGATGGCTCCGTTTTAAAACAGAGCCATCAGAGTAAGACTAGCTACAAGTATATGATATGACATTGGTGAAAAATTGTTTTAAGGACCGGAGCCAGTCAAGGGTTCAACTTGCCCTTATACACACACTCAACGCCTGGGAGGGGATCAAAAGGATAAACATACCATGGTCATGGGTCGTTGGGGAAGGTTTTCTTTAAGCCGGTAGGTAACTCATGTATTGTATACCAATACGACATGGCCCTGTTTTGTTCCATTTCCTAGATATTTCCTGTGAAGCATTTTTACTGTAGAAAAATATCACAAAGTTTTTTTTCTTTGTTTTAAAATTTCTATATAATTGTCTCTCTATGTGTCTCCCATTTTAGCAGCATTATCCCCTTTTTGTTGACCCTCAACATCACTTACTATGAGTTAAAGGTGTCAGGAGAAAGATACAGTGTAGTTCCTGGTTAGTCTGTATTAATAAGTTTTGATTAATTGGCAATTAGTGGTTTTGTTTAAAGTAACATTTATTATAATAACACCTTAAGGACAATGTCATACACAATATGGCGTGGTAGCTAAAATCTGCGGGTGCTTTGAATTTTGCGCTGTCACAAGAACAATGTCCAATTTCGCTCTGAATTTCAAAAATAATCATAAGATATATGTAATATAGTTAACAATTTTGTTGCTGAATGAAATATACACAAACAGTAAATAAGTCAAATATTACCTTGAACTTGGTCAATTTTTGCACACAGAATTCTCCTATTTTCCTCCATCAGAAATTTAAGTTTTTTGCACAAGCATGTAGTGTGATATGTGATCTAGTACAGCCGGAATTTAAATTTAACAAAACTTAATTCAAAAGGTCACTTTTCTTGCTAATCCGATAGTACATAACACTCATATAATAGCCGACCAGGCGTAATGTACATGTTTATCTACACCTGTAAACAGGGCTACCAATCCATATCCTGCATATGAAAATACAAATAATACATACTTGTATAGTTGTAATACATATCTATGAGCCGGACTTCCTAGTATGAATATAAAGCGGAATCCAATTAGTGCACGTGACATGGTGTTCTTCTTTATTATCACCACCCCTTTTTAAAGGGGGTATTGTTATCGCCTCTGCCTGTCTGTCTGTTTGTTCGTCCGTCTGTCTGTATGTTATGCTCTTTCCTCCTTAACCATTGGACGAAATCCAACCAAGTTTGGTGTGCGAAATTTTCATATGAGTGGGTTGTGCGACAGCACTCTTTTGGGGCCGTCCCCCTGGGGCCCAGCGGAGGGTTCAAAGGTCAACTATCATATTTGAAAAGTCAATTTCAAAGATTTTTATACTAAACTTTATGTTTGTTCTCAAAAATAAAAGAATGAGATTTTCATTATGTCGCCTGGGTCGTACTCCAGGGGTGGGACTTGGGGTTGCTTGGGGTCAATTTTTTTCCCCAAACATGGTCGTGTGGCATATCAAATTGAAGGGGATGATGAGCAGAACGGGATACAAGTTAAATTTTCACCGTATGATCAAACTTGTGATCGCGAGGTATAGTCAATAGGTCAATTATCATTAAATTTCTTCGAGAACGTGGGGTGTTAGCGATGGCACCCCATCGATTATGTGATTACAAGTACTCTCATTTTCTTAGATGTTTCAAAATTCGGAGATTGTTGTTCGATTGCTCATTTAGCTTCTCTTTTACACCAATAGATTGTCTGTGGCATGATGCCTGCTCACTGGATTCAATGAAAAGGAATGCTTACATAAGAGCGTGTGAGCTTTCACAGCCTTGGATTCAATTTGACGTTTTAATCAAATTAAGAAATTGAAGAAAAGCTTAGGCAATAAATAAAATAAACATTTTATTTTAGTGCGTGATATACATTTCAATACAGGAATTGACATTTAACGCAAAAAATGACACAGCGTTTTTTTAAAAGTCAGTGAAAGACAATGAAGTAAAACGGGTGTTCAAACCGCCAGACTGATGACCATAATCCTCAATGTGCAACACACTGAAAACAAAACATCACCCAAATCAGTAATTTTCAAACAATTAAGACTGCCGAAAGATATGAAATTTTATTTAAAATATGGCCTTAATCTTAACTATTTGTTAACCTATGTTGCTGAGACAAAAGTGATCTTAAGAGAAATGTATTCTATATTAATTGGAAATGATAGCCTTCTGAAGCGCCCACAGGTAATTTAAGTCAAGTCATTGGCCCATTGAATAGCATTCTCCGGGTTTTTATAAAATAACTCTCAGAGTGCAAGATATAGATAGTGACCAGAGAATATGATATTACCTATTATAGGACTATTGGGGTACTGTAACAGCGGCACATCATGATTGGGAAATTAGGACTGGTCAACCTTTTAATGACATAGGTAATAGCTGAAAATGAGGCGTGGTTTTAGTCGAAAGTAAGTATCATCTTGCGCCAGAACACCTCAGCGAAGACACAAATCATATGAATTAATCCTTAAAACACCAGCAAAATAACTGCATCCCAAAAATGTCTGTTTATTGGTTAACATAATTATAGAAGCATACAGTGTGGACCCAGACCAGACTGATCCTATAGAAGCAGTCTGATCTGGATCTACACTGTATATGGAAGGGTCTTCAAATATTTCAGCAGACGACAAAGGTATACGTTTTTTTTTGGTATATACGCTTAAAGGGTTAATAAACGTAAGTTCAGTGTATATATGGTCAGGATTTTCATGAAAATCACGCTTCTTTGCATGGCTAAAACAACTTAATAACTCTTTACCAATAGATAGAACCTGATTTCCCTTTCTGAGCAGATGAAATAGCCGAACCACGCCCAGATATGAATATTAAAGTTACCGCCTTTACAGACACCAAAAAACTCCATTTTACACGAATCTCCGCTCATGTTTTTTGTATTCATTGTATTTGCTGAAGAAGGAGATAGATTAGTGGACGTGTATGTAAACTTACTTACCTGTATAACTGACATGTATATTATTGTCAGTGGCTATTATATATGAGTGTTAGGTGTTATCGGATTAGCAAGAAAAGTGACCTTGTGAATAAAATTTTGTAAATTTTAAATTCCGGCTGTACTAGATCACATATCACACTACGTGCTTGTGCAAAAAACTTAAATTTCTGATGGAGGAAAATAGGAGAATTCTGTGTGCAAAAATTGACCAAGTTCAAGGTAATATTTGACTTATTTACTGTTTGTGTATATTTCATTCAGCAACGAAATTGTAAACTATATTACATATATCTTATGATTATTTCTGAAATTCAGAGCGAAATTGGACATTGTTCTTGTGACAGCGCAAAAATCAAAGCACCCGCAGATTTTAGCCACCACGCCATATTGTGTATGACATTGTCCTTAAAGTGAAAGCTACAGACTATTTTTCTGTGTTTTGGATGTTTTAAACTTCTCAAACTGTGTTTCTGGGCCATAAAAACCTTGTTTCTACTCAAACTTCTCAGTTCTATAAAGGCCGCTAATATAGCTGTTCTCTTTACATACAGACGTGGTTTAGAGTTAGCCTTGTGTATACACACATTAGATTGTAGGCATTTTACACATTACACTGTTGTTAGAGTTTTTGTCACAAGTATGATTCTGACATGTTTTGTATGTTTACAGTTCAGTTTCTACTTTCGTTTTAATAATTAGGAAGCACACCTTCAGCCAATAAATAATAAGATTTGGCTATTATTAGCCAGGAGACATGAGGAAACCCCAGCTGTTATTTCCTTTGATTATTAAAGTGCACACATAAGTAATGCTACAGGTTTTCAAGCAAACAGAAAGGCCCTGTGGGAGGGAAATTTTGATATCTAATAATTACTGTGAGCAGTTCATTGGTTGTGATACTAACATATCTTAAACCTGTATATTGTTGTGTATAATTCATTGTGCCCATTTTTGGTTGGAACTACAAAATCTAATGCTTAAAACAATGTTAGTTCTAAATACATTGTTTGTGGTTAATTGCATTTTTAATTTCCACGTTTTTTGGGTAAAAATTAGTACAATTCATGACTGTAGACTGTCTTTCATGCAATATCTTTTTTTATTCAATGACATTTTGCTATTTTAAGGTGATCCACATCAGAAAAAAGCCTTTTATGTTATTTTGTCTCGGAAAACATGCTAATTAAGTCTGCTGGTTTCATTTGGAGTATTCAAATTTCTGCTCTATCTACTGGATGGAACATGCTAAAAATTATGATGAAAGGCCTGGGGATTGTTTAATGTTTGAAAAGTAATAGAAGCCCAGCTTCTTGAGGAAAATAGCCTACTGCACATTAATGGAGGGTTTCATTTAGCATTTTTAGTATCATATCTATCCTAAAATATCAGACTCTTAGGCCCATGCTAACAGTGTAAACCCGACCAGCCATTCCACTTGACTTGTTCAATTTATAGGCTTAGTAAGGGATCTATTTATTTTGTTGATTTGGGTAAATAATGGTAGTAGGAAAGGTATCAAACATCTTAAAATTTTTAGAACCATGAATCATGCCATTCATTTTGAAGTCTGTCCTTATTTTTCACTGGTTGCTGGGGAAAATTCGAGCCAGTTACTATCCAGCAATGGCTTGTGCCTAATCAAAGACTCCGATCAGCCTGCGCATAAGCGCAGGCTGATTGAGAGTCTTCGATAGGCAACAAGGTATCAAGATTTCTTCAGTCAGAAAACTAAGACTCTGATCTGACTGTGCGCATGCACAGACTGGTTTGAATATTCACTGTACGCACATGCCTACTTGTAGCTTATATATTTACGAATTTCTTTTTTTTTGTAAAATGGTTGCAAAAGTTTATATAAAAGTCCTTAGATATCTAATCTTCACTGGTAAAGGCTTGAACAACCTTCTGTGTGAGGCAGTCAATAATCTAACACACAATCTATGGCAGTCAGCTAGCGAATTCAAAGCTTGGGCCTATTGATTTTCCTACTTTGGTTAAAACTGGAGGCTCACCATGGGATTGTCAGTGCGCCTGATCAATATGGCATCGCTTGCGTCACTAATTACAAAAAAGATTTTTAAAGCATATAAGCAAAGGCTGTATGATTATCTAACGAGTTATTGTTTTGTATAATTTCCTTTAAGTAAAGTCTTCAACACAAAGAAAGAAGGGGCTGTACCCTTTCCTTGTCCTCGATTGATTTGAACAATTATGAGTAGAATGGTCTTGAAATGATTACTGAAAATTACAAAAACTGAAAAGCAGAAATGTTTTTCAAATAATAGGGAAACTCGATACCATAACTTTATTTTTACAAAGACAAATATATTTTTATTAAATAAACTAATAAGTATATTATAACTGCATCCAAATGCCAGTATTATTAAACAATAAAACATTTATCAGTTTTTGCAATAAACATTGAAAAGATAGAATGTCTTGTTGTTTTTGAAATCCTAAAATTTTGTTTGACTGTGTCTCTGCTTTAAACTGCGTTTGTTTGCGAGAACCCAACTGTGCAAATTTAGTACTGAACCAGTCCAATAATATCTGACACAAATTGATAAATGGCTCAGGCTGTAGTGTGCTTTGTCCCTCAATGCTTATTGAACCAAGCAATCTCTCTCTATACAGCTATGGAGATAAGGCTCGTCTATTGTTAAACTAGGGGTGGCAGGATTATTCATTGTTATGTGATACTTTTATCTATTGTGCGGAAAGTTAATTTCTTCAAGATTATTGTAAGGGGAGTGAAGAAATATTAATTGGCAAACTATTCATGACACTGAGTAGCCTCAAACTGACAAAATGTGAATTTTCAACATGGTATATCCTGCTCTCTCAGTTTTAAGCTATTTTTAGATTCCCACTGTTGAAATCTAGTGTGTGTGTGAATGTAAAAGCTGGAGAAAGAAATTTTTAGCGGCCTCTCTTTGTAAGCCTTATAATAGATATACAGGTAAAAAAGTTTTATTTATATTCTTTGAATAGATTATTTGTTTGTTGTCTATTAGGCTAAGCATACTGTATATATTGTTTTATTCTTTAAACATTTCTTTTTGCCCTTCAGACATTTTAATTGATTTATAACCGAGATATTTACATGATCCCTAAAAGGGCCAACCACAGTTGTTCAGGTAGCAGATTTTGAATGCATGTTTCATATTTTCATGAGAAAATGGGATTTTACATATATTAAATCCCATTTTTTCAGAAAAATATAATCAGCTTTCAATTATTGGTTTAATTGATTTATTTTTGTGAGATAATTACTTTCTCTTGTCTTAATTACCTGGCAGCAGTTGGTGTCTGGTATAATTATGTAAATGACATCTGATTAAGGTGATTGACAGGTAAATTAAGTAGGTATTTAGCAGGTGGACATCAGGATGGATTAGCAAGAAGTCAACAACCTTCTTGTGAGAAGATCAGCCTGTTTAAACACTGGTCTTTGTTTGTCTAGCCTAAGTAGATTAGAATTTTTAATAGCTTTGATAATTTTTGATATTTTATTGTTGCTCTTACCTCTATTTGTGGGTGGATGTCTTATGGGGGGGGGGGGGGGGGGGGGAATGGGTAGATAGATGCTGGTCAAGTTGCATGGTAGGCACAAGGTGACTCTGACTTAAGTTTAAGCTTGCATTAACAATCACAAAATTGTTCCTTAATAGCTTGCATTAACAATCACAAAATTGTTCGTTATTACCGAACAAATTTGTGATTGTTAATGCAAGCATCCCTATAATGCGCGCAAGCAGAAATAGGGGAATGCTTTGTGTTGAAGTCTTTTAGAACTATCAGGAAACAATTTTGATGGTACTGCTAACGATTTTGTCCAAAATTTGCGTATATTATTTCCCGATGATTTTTTTTCTATGTTTCGTCGTAGACCCAAGCGCACCAGGTAATAGACAGTCTTATATAAAAAAGACTAATTTTTCGATTGTTCGAAAACAATGTTTGATTACCAATACAGCAAATCAAACTTTATTTGGGGATCAAACATGTTGTTGGCAATCAGGAACAAATTTGTTTTATCGCTTTGCATTCTGGTTATTTTTTTATGATTTCTTGTCACCTGACTTTTTTTTTCAAAGCTAAAATTTTTCTAAATATCAGAGACTGTCAAACAGTTTGGATCCAGATGAAGGAACAAACTGTTTGTAAAGGTTATCATCAGTTGTCAAAAGACACCGCTTATTAAGCAAGGAAAAAGTTTAAAAAAATTATCAGGGAAAGCTGCCTTCCCAGAGTGATGACAGGACCGGGAGTTAGGAAAGTGAGGATATCGAAACATTGGGTATTATATGGCCCAATTATATTGTTGGGCCTGATTTGAGCCTAAAATGCTTGCAAAGATTAGCAGGCAAAGATTTAGTTAATTGGAGGTGTTGGTAGGAGGAATGGAAGGCGACTAGTGCAAAATGGTCCTTGATAATGATTCTGGGCACTTTTGAAAATATTTTCTTAGCATTGATTGTGGATGTGAGAAAGTTCAAGCCTGCTTATTGTCCCCCGGTGAATTCAGAGGGATACTGTAGTTTTGGTGTTGTCCATCCGTCCATTCATCCGGTACCATATTGCAGTACCTGTTGGTTAGATTTGATGCATTTTTGGTATAACCGGACCCCGTAGCACAGTCTGTAGCAAGTCAGTCTGAAGGTCCAGGGGTCACAAGTTCGATCCCAGCTCGGTCCCCTACTTTCGTGGAGATTGATCATGATATAATTTGTACGGTCATTCTCCTCCTTCCGCAGATTCAAGATGGGTTGTGTCAGTTACAAGGGAAAGTATGTGCACGAAGTACTGGTTAACTGCTTAGTCAAGCTTGCCAAGGAAAAATCATGGCTAGGTGAAATGGCCATCTCGACATGACCACATCTGTTGACTGAGGTGTAAAGAATCAAAACCAAAAAAACCCAAAACAATTCTTGGTATAAATGATTATAGTATCAATATCCTATAAGTTTCATGGATTAACACTCTAGTTACTGCCATTTCCGATCTGGACCTTTGGTGTTGGAGTTTGTGGGCTCAATCCAAGAAAGTCCCTTCTTCATAGGTTTAGATATTCACAAAATTTTCAGTGTAAAAGTGTAAATATTTTCTTACCAATAATTTTAGCAAACATTTTGAGTACTCAGAAGAACCGTCTCATCGCACAGCTTGAGATAAGTAAGGGAGAGAACTGCTACACAAAAAGTATGTTTTGGTTGAGAAATAAAAAAGTTATTTTTCTGTTACACACTCTTAACTAAAGGCCTGCTCCTTCAAATGACTGCAATCTGCTGATATCTTTTGTACACAGTTTGGATCTAGCTAGATCACAGGCCCAACAAAATGGATTCAAACTGTTTGACACTTTTATATTATTGAAAGAATCATATGATTTTGAAAAAACAAAACAAAAAAAGCATGCAAAGAGTTTTGATGGGGCAAGAATATCCCCGAAAAAACAAACTCGCTCCCTTTCATAGATTTAGAACCACTTTCGTAAAAACCCTGGCCAGCCTGCGGACTGATCCAGGTAGAATTTAGAAAATGGCCATTCTTTGTATAGGAAGCTGGTGAGCATGCTGTTGGTTGCTATGGCAGCCATTAGTAATCAATAGTTACCAAGGTAGTTATTGCAGATGAACGATTGGATTCGATGAGTTTTCAATAAGTTGCTACAGTGAGGAGTGAAGTTTAGTTTAAAGATTTTGCTTGGGTGATTTTTCAGGTAGACCCAGTCACACCCACTTCTTGATTTGTATGCTTGATTGAGCAGCCATTGGTTTAGTTAGACAAAATTTTTGAGCGTAAAGTTGTGTACTATTTTCTAACCCATCAGTTTTAACATATGTTTTGGGTGCTCAAAAGAACCGTCTCATTGAGACGGTTCTTTTGAGTACCCACAGCATATGTTTTGGTTGAGAAATAAGAAAAGTGTTTTTTTTGTATGCATTTGAGTACCCTCAACATATGTTTTGGTTGAGAAATAAGAAAATTATTTTTTCGGTACACATTCTTAACTTTAGTCCTGGCAGCTGATGGAATACATGCTAAAGCTCAGTCTGCACATGCATACCAGGTAGCAAGCTGATCATGATCTACTATGAACAGTTTGATAAACTATATGATCATGATTAGATGGCTTTAAAAATGTTAATCTAACTTTATGCCAGCTACTGCTAATGTCATCTGCAAAGTTGCAAACAGTTCGGACCTAGATCAGACGCGAAAAAAAGTCAAGTGATCTGGATCCAAACTTGACATTAATGTAAATCCTGAGTCAGTTTCTTTAAAATATAAAATTTGAAAACAAATCTGCAAAAAACAAATCAAAACCAAATAAATCAAAACTATGAAACAACAACAGCAGACTGGTTAGAAGCACTTTGGGTATATGTTCTTCAAAAGATGTCCATTGATATTGCAAAGCTCCATAATAATAAGTTAAGCCGGCTGCGTAGCCACTCGTTCAGCGACTCCAACTGCAGATCCAGGGGTTGTGAGTTTGATCCTGGCCTGATCTCTTACTTTCATGGAGATTGATCATGAAATGATTTCTGGGTTCATTCTCCTTCCACTGATTCAAGAATTGTTGTCAGTTACAAGCAAAAATATGTGCACAAAGTCCTGGTTTACGGCTTAGTCAAGATGGTTATGTGAACTGACCGTCTCATCATGACCATAGCTGTTGACTACTGGACCTCGTAGGGCAGTCGGTAGTGAGGCTGACTGCAGATCCAGGGGTCTCAAGTTTGATTCAGGCCCAGTACCATACTTTCATGGAGATCGATCATAGTCATTCTCATCCTTCTGCTGATTCAAGAAGCATTGTTGTCAGTTGCAAGCGAAAATATGTGTGCATAGTACTGGTTATTACTGCTTTGTTAAGCTGGTTAGTGAGGTGAACTGACGGCCTCAACATGACCATAGCTGTTGCAAACTAAACCAAACCAAATTAACAGTAGGTTGTCATTTTGGTTGCATCTATTTTCGGGCAATTTGGGGAAAGACCCATTATTTGGGCCTCGACGCGAGAAAACCTGTCTTCGGGGGTTTGCGAACAACACGGGCGCAGACCAGCCTGCGCATCCGCACAGTCTGATCAGCGCCTTTGTTATTCGCTTTTTAGAAGGTATCATATGTCAACTACTGCAGGTGAAATTTCAATTTTCTAGCTAGTCTCTGTAGCTGAGGAGACTGGTTTGAAAATCGCTTTGTCGGAAACCCCGAAGACAGGTTTTCTCACGACGAGGCCCATTTAATATTGAATATGGTAGCTGAAAGTGATGTTATATTACGAGAAGGGCAGTGGCTTCACTGTGTTGTGTCCTTGAGCAAGACACCTGCTGCTTAGCACTGATTCAACCCAGGAAGAGAGGGAGCGCAGTGGCTCAGTGGTAGAGTGGTTGACTAGAGACCGAGGGGCCGCGGGTTCGAGCCTCACCATGGCAGCTTCACTGGGTTGTGTCCTTGAGCAAGAACATTAATCCTAGCTTAGATCTGGTTCAAACCAGGAAGACCCGTCCCTTTATAACTGAAAGATTGTTGGTGAGACGTAAAGAATCAAATATTAAAATCAAGCCAGGAAGATAGGAAGTCATGCATCCCTACATGACTGAAAATTATTGACTAGGATTAAAAGGATCAACACAAACAAAATCAATGTTGATTCAATAATCAAACTTCAAAGTAGACAAGATGTTGGATCAACTTGAGTACCAAGGTTGAGTGCCTGAATCATGATCAAGAGGTCTAGCTTCATATTCTAGCTGCCATTGGTGTGCTTCAATGTTTTTGTTTTTAGCAAAACACTCCATTGTGAAGACACCAAATTAAAATATTTTGCTCGTAAATACAACAACAATGTTTGTGAGCAAAACATTTTAATTCCGTATTTAATACTTCAAAATAGTACTGGTTTACCAAGGGAAAAGTCCCATTATGATTGTAAAAATGTTGACTGGGACATAAAAAGCAGACAGCTTGAGATAAGTAAGGGAGAGAACTGCTAATAAATCTATACCGCTGTATGTGTAGGTTGAGTCAGAAATATGTGAATAATCTATAGCAGGTTTTATAGACAGCAAGCACAGAGATGTTAGGCATATACGAGGCCTCTATGGGAAAACTTAGCAATTTATATGTTTCATTCCTTCAAGCATTGGACCCATCTCCATATGACCTAAGCTGTTGGCGGGACATAAAGCACAACTCTTTCCTATCTTTCTTTTTTCGCTACTGTCTTTATCTGACAAGACTTAACCCTTAAAGTGCCAATTACAACTGCAGCAGACGACAATTTTTGCGACTTCTTTGCCAAATATCGACAAAAATAAGGTATGATGTTACATGAGAATCGTCTGCCAGTAGACGATTCTCATGAAACATCATGCCTTATTGGTTATTTTTGGAAAAGCAGCAAATTTGAAATTGTCGTCTGCTGTAAATTATAGGTGGCGCTTTAAGGGTTAAAGGGTTGCCATTTCTCTGTATGACGAGATAAAACACAAACACACCACTTTCTCGGAGACCGCCCAACATATCACAGCATTGTAGATTGGGCTGTAAAACTATATGCTGTCGAGATTTTTGAAACCTCGTCTAATATTTTTGCCTTTGAATAAAGTCGTGATTGTATATTGTATGCCCGTACCTGTAGATTTATAAATCTCCTTTTTACCTGTTCAAGTCATACCTGTATAAAAAGCGCTGAAGTGAACAGTGTCACATTTACAGATAAGTCCCAGATAAGAGTTTAGTTTCGGAGACGTTTGAGGGTTTTTAAAAGCATTTTTTTTTTTGTTAAAGCTATAGCTTGTGTGTAGCCATTGGAATTGCCTCTTTTTGAGGCAATTCCAATGCCAACAGACAAGCTATTTCTATCTCGACCATAAAGCAATCAGCTAAATTAGTCCCTCTATCTGAAGCTTTGAAATGTATCCCTACACTGGCCTGTAAGAAGTCCTGTTCACAAAATATTAATACGCCTGTCACACAGAGCTGTCTTTTATCAGCGGAAAGGAAGTAATGCTTGCTGGTTATTTAAAAGGAAATTTATACTCTTGATGCACTTATAACCAGTCTTGCTTTAATTGCCTGATTGTATGCGCTTAAGTACACAAGCCGCAACAAAACATGGAAAAGCGTTGTAAAAGGCTCAAACCCGGTTGGACTGTCCCAAGAGTTGGGGCTTAATTTAATATGGGCATCCAGGTTCTTATTTCATATTTCACAAAATTGGTATGTAGACGAGACAATCCCAGTGAGTACCTAGTCGGCCACCAGAGAATTAAATGAATTTTTGAACCAACTTGTCAGACTTTGATATTTTATTGTAATATTAGGCGAGACTCTTTCCTTGCATAGTCTTTTCAGGATGATGGCTCGGACAGAAATCTAAACGTCCTAACTTCACTGGGTAGCTGCACATCCACAGTTAAATTGTGATAACTGTGAGGCAATGTTTTAATTGTGTCCATGAGCAAGACATTTTATCCATTCAACCCAGGAAGACAGGAAAATGTCTGACATGACAGAAAAATTGTTGGCAGGGACACAGTAAAAATCAACCGCTGTTAAAGGTGTCTTTTGGCAGAGCTCTCATTGGTGGTTTGTGAAGATTGGTGTAGAAATGCATTCTTCTGTGGTGACGCAGTTTGCTATGGATGCTCCAAAAATGTGGTGGTATCAAGGGCCCCGACCCTGAGTTTAGATGTCTGTATCTGATGCCCCGATTGATGGAAGACCAATGAAAGTGTTGGTTGGTGATGACTCTTGAAGTCTTCCCAGAGTTCTGTTACCTTTGTGCAATGCTCTGCTGGGGGTGGCTAAGAGCCGGCTGTCTTACTCACTGAAAGCGTGTGTTGGGCAAGATCTGCCAACTTCTCCCTCTCCCTGCCACTGTTGACCTGAGGACGGGAACAGCGCAGTGTTTGACTTGAGATCCAAAAGTCCCTGGTTCAAAACTCACCAGAAACACTGTGTTGTGTTCTTGAGCAAGACACTTTATCCCCAGACCTCTGCTTAGTATTGGGCCGTACCTAGGAAACGTCCTGCCATGACTAAAAATTTATTGACTTGGATGTAAAGAATCAACTCGAACAAAATACAAAGACCCAAAGGACGGGTGTACTCAACATGCATAAGGAGCATGATGCTGCATGCATCAGAGACATGGGAGACGGCAACAGCCTGTGGTGTAATGTCACAGCGTGTCATGATCTGCTTGATCTTCAAAGTTAAGAACAAAGTTAGCTCAGATCATTCTGGCAATGCTTGGCATTGCATGACACAGCATGACGATGTGGCTTTGCAACATAGAGAGCAGCACAGGCTGGATGGCCCAAACATGCTGAGCACAGAAGAGACAGCAGGCCAAAGAAAATGTGTGAGGAAGTGGTGAGGAATGAACGAGCGAAGCTTAGTATGGATTCAATGCACCCACTGAACGGCTCTGAGTGGAGAGGGGAGGATTTAAAATGGGTCTCTTCGCGAGAAAACCTGTCTTGGGGGTTTCGATAAAGTGAGATTCAAACCAGTTTCTTCAGCTACAGAGACTAGCTAGAAAATTGTACTTTTGCTTGTAGGAAGCTTAGATATGGTGCTTTCCAAAAAATGAATAATAAAAGCGCTGATCAGACTGCGCGGATGCGCAGGCTGGTCTGCGCCTTTGTTGTTCGCAAACCTCGGAAGACAGGTTTTCTCCCAACGAGGCCCAAAAAAGGTTGATGATGATGTCTAATTCAACTGTCCATATCGGCTCTCCAAATATTTCTACCTAAAACTATCTTCATCCACTGTAATTCCAAAAAATAATATAAATATTTCTGCATCCAAAGTTTGGTCATTATCAGTTTAAGAAATGTCCCAAATGACCTTAGCAGGTCTAAATCTTTAAATCAAAGTTACATCAAATTATATTTTATGGTTTAATTGTTTTGCACAGGTAAATATTCACCTTCCATGGGAAAAAGAACCATTCTTACCTTACTTGTTTTTTTTTCGCTAAATGGGTATGTCTGTTTTTTCATGGTATGTGAAGAAAGTAATTATATGAGTAGTCTACAAATGATAAAAAGGACTTTGTGAAATTGCTCATTGTTGATATTGACTCCAGGTCTACACTGCGCATGTTGTATTTTTCAATTTATTAAATGTAATTTTCCATAGCTCCAGTTAAGGTGAATTTTTTTTTTCCACCTCAAAAGGCATGCATAAAATTGCCACTGTTTGGAAATTCCAATAAATTTAAAGCAATAGATTTCCGTGTAAAATTAAGAATGCTTATCCAAAATCAGCCCAAAAATCATTTTAAATTACCTGTCGCTTGTCCTGTAAAGAAGTTGTTTACGAGTGTAGTGTGGGTTATACAGTACGTTTTGTAGGTTAGTTTAGTTGTTGAAGTTTGCCCCAAGCAGATAAGAATATGACTGTGTATATTTGGTGAATTTGTATGGGACAAAGCTATGTTTGGTGTACAGTGTATGTAATTCAAGTGGTAGAACGGACGGGAATATAAGGTTGTTTTATAGGAGACGTTTTTAGGCAAGATCAGCGGAGATTTCATTATCGCTATCTCGGCGATCTGTGCCTCTAGGTGTACTAGGATGTCTTTGTTGACATTTGAAGCTTTTGAATCATCAAGATAAGATGACGATCGAAATGGAAATATCTATTTGTTTTTACTTGTTAAAAATATTTTTGGGTGTCCATTGGAATTGCCTTGCGAGGCAATCCATAATCCAATGGACACACAAAAAGTATATATGGGCTGAAAGAAGAGGAAATTAAACCTTTGTTGGTGTAAGGGGCCTTTTATGTGGTGTAGAGATCAAGTCTTATTGAGACATTTTAGAATGACATAATTGATATATTGGCATTTAATTAAGGGAATGCCTGTACTTCTCAATTTTAAGTAAAATATCTTATTCAGACTTTTTGTTTAATTATACTTTATTGATGAAAATTAAAGATTAATTAATTTTTAAACGAAACAAAAAGATAATTGAACGGGGTTGAATTGAGAGGCAAACTGATTATAGAGGGGGATTCTGGTATATGTACCATTTTGGATAAGTTTTAATTGGTTTTCCCTCTAAATAAATATCGTTCTTCCCATCTGATTGGATCCCAAATACAGGGATTGCTATGATTTTTAAGTAAGGGAAATTACTCTACCAATCTTTGTAGTCTTGAGTCTACCTAGTGCTCTCAATGAGATATTTACGTAGTTAAGTTGTAAATACTAAGATGAGCAGTCTTATCACGGTCTTTGTCTTCGTCACAGTTCAGCCTATAGTTTGGTTGATTTGATTTTGTTTTGGAACAGTTGTCTGGGGATGATTGGGCAATATAATCAGTAATGATGGGGTTACAGTAAATGTTCTAAAATTTCCAACATTTTTCTCTTTCTCCATTGTTTTCCTTGGCCGTTTTGGCGTGCAACTAGTGTTCAAAATTTTAGAACATTTACCGTATAAGATATAGCTAAGTCTCTGTTATGGGAGAGGGTCTGTGGTGTGGGAAGAAATTCTAAGGCAATATTTGATATACCATTTCTTACCTATTTTTTAAGGGCTCATACTTTGTTAGCCCAGAATGAGTACTTCATGTGTTGAACTGATTTGGTTCAGATGAGCTGATCTTTTGGATGAAAAACTGTGGATCCTGGTAAGCACGGCTTCTGAAGAAGCCACAGGCTGCTGATCTAGATCTACAAATTGAAAAAAGTTATATTAACAGTTCTCATATTTGGTTGAATATGTTCAGTTGGATTATTTTTGAGTAGGGAGTTTAAACCGATATACCTCATGGAGACGCCTTTTAACGCTTTTGCAAACAGAGCAGACCCAGATCAGGCAGCTCTTGTAAGAGCTGCTTGATCAGGGTCTACTCTGTTTGCCTTTAGAAATATGATTGATCTGATCCTACACTAGTGGACTTAACAAGTAATTTTATTTGTTCTATGTACAAACATGGAAGTTTATTGTTATAATTATTCATAGTGGGTGGAGCCAAACATGAATATTCATGAAGGAAAGGGTTAAGCTCTCCCTATTGAATTCACCAAGTACTTTTCATTGTCTTTTTCAGGAAAATTCCACAGATGAAGCCAAATTGGATGTAAATTCTGTTGGTTCGTCGCTACGGCCGGAACCCTCTCCAGGTTCAGTCAGCTCAAGGTCAAACACGCCTGCTTCTGTATCAGGTACGTCATTTCTTATGATTTGGTGTGTGGGGACTGATGTCTGGTTTGTGAAGGCACGGCTGCTCTGGTTTAAACCTTAGAGTGCCCCCTAAAATTTGCATCAGGGGACATTTGAGCCGTGACATGGGATTTCCAACAATGTGGTATGTGCGACAAGCAAAGCCTCAGATCAGCCTGCCGATCAGAGCATTTGCTAGTCGCTTGAATAATATATGATTGCTAAGCTACTGACTGAACACTATTTGTTGTTTCTAACTTAAAAGGAGGCTACACAGGCTCGTCTGATTCTATACTTGTCATAATACCACATTGTGGAGGCTCATTTTGTGTTCTGTATCTGATCTACAGAAAAAACAAATAAGACTTGATAAAAATAGGAGACGTGACAGACCCACGTTAAAGCGGTAGTTGCAGTACAAGAGTGCCCCAGTGTAATTGCTACCGTTTAGGTTCAGACGGACTGAAGAACAGACAGATGGACTGAAGAACGGACTGAGGACAGTTTGATTACTATATGCCACCAAAGCTCCCTTTGGAGGCATAAAAAAATGAAGTCCAGATTCTTAAGTCTAGCCAATAAATGTACAAATATGGCTCCTGCTCGGCGGGGCTCATAAAGTTTGGCCAGTAAGCTGTGCCTAAGTCAACCGGTCACTCAAAAACGTTTGTCAACTTGAGTCACATACGGGATAACAAGGGGCATAGAGATGCTGCAGTTTAAAAGTTTATGGTATTATTACTTGCAAATTCTTACAAACAAGGTCAGGTCATCATGCTGGGTTTAATAAGGACAAATGCGTAAATAAATATGAATGAAAAGAGAGCAAAGCAGGGCTCTAAACCAGTTGTCTGTATGAATGAAAATTTGGCATTCATCCCAGTTCTCTAGAAGTCAGTCTTTCACGACCGCACCATGAGAAAGATCTCGCATGGATGATTCTCGTTAACTAAATTTTACGTTTTACGAGAGGTATGGGTGGAAAGGGAGTAGGGGTGGATTGACGGATGCAGATAAAATGTTGCCTGGAAAAATTCCTCATCCTGAGCCCTTGTGATTACAATAATTCCCATTGAGATGATTATCTGTCACTCTCCATTGCCCAGTTAAAAGGCTATTTCGGAAAAAAAAGTTCGGTAATTTCTTTGTTAAAACATATTGAGAATATTCATTTGAATTGCCTCAGCATCGCTGAGGCAATTCAAATGAATATCCTCAATATATGATTTGTTGTTTTTAAGTTCAATATTCTCCAAATTGCGACGACACGGATCTGGACCTGTGTAAATGGATTTTCAGATGAAAATGAGCATTAGGGTGATGTAATTTAGAAACTACCGGTAAAGACCTGGATCACCCTGCGTATTTAAAATATACTGTATGCTAGCAAAGGTACCTCGTTTTGAAACGTTAGGAGGCATGAGGTATGTCCCCTGCTGAACCTGATGAATGTGATATTGTGTACCAATAAGGTTTCTTTTCTCGTAGGAAGATTCCATCACATATTTTGATCTTGAGAAGCTATTAAGCAAATGCAGTTATTAGGATGTTATCTGATCGGTGTGAATAGTATATCTGTACTTTTTTTTTGGAAAAAAAACTTGCTTGGATCAAAATCAGTATTGCTATTCACAACAGTCTCGTTTTGGTTTTGGTCATTTCTATATGCAGAGACACCGGACTCTAGTTTTGGTCTTGGTCATTTCTATATGCAGAGACACCGGGCTTGACAGCTCTTAGCCATTTTGGCCATGATGGCTTACTTATTCTGAGGTGGCCGGATCTGCCAAAAACAGTTTCTTTTCTGTGATCGGTTTCTTGCTAGGTCAATGACCAAAACCTGGAGAGGTAACTAAATCTTTTTAGTGCAGGTGAAATAAAAATATTAGGATTTAATCAGCTCATCATAAGAATATTTACTAATAGGAGTTGTCTGACATACTCAGGATTGTAACTGACATACTCATGTGACAGCTTAATTAATTTTCTTGAAATTTGATTTAGTTGAAGTTAAATTGGAGCCTTTTATACCATTGACTAGACAAACTGAGTATTAAGGAACTTTGATAATTAGACTGGATGACCTAACGAGGCAGGAACAGGGAATGATTAGGCAGAACAAGGAATGATTAGGCAAATAAGAACTTAGGCAAATTAGAATGATTTTAAGCAGGTGGAAACATGCAGCTGAGAAATTAGACAAATGAAAACCTAGGGAACTGGGAATGATGAGGCAAATGGAAACCTAGGGAACTGGGAATGATTCGACAATTGGAAACCTAGAGAACTGGAATGATAAGACTAATGGAAACCTAGGGAATTGGGAATGATTAGACAAATGGAAACCTAGGGAACTGAGACAAATGGAAACCTAGGAAACTAGGAATGATAGACAAATTGAAACTGAGGGAACAGGGAATGATTAGACAAGCGGAAACCAAGGGAACTGGGAATGGCTTGACAAATGGAAACCTAGGAAACTAGGAATGATGAGGCAAATGGAAACCTAGGGAACTGGGAATGATTAGACAAATTGAAACCTAGGTAACTGGGAATGATTAGACAAATGGAAACCTAGGTAACTAGGAATGATAAGACAAATGGAAACCTTGGTAACAGGGAATGATTAGACAAATGGAAACCTAGGGAACTGGGAATGATTAGACAAATGGAAACCTAGGAAACTGAGAATTATAAGACAAATGGAAACCTAGGAAACAAGGAATGATAGACAAATTGAAACTGAGGGAACAGGGAAAGATTAGACAAGCGGAAACCAAGGGAACTGGGAATGATAAGACAAATTGAGACCTAGGGAACTGGGAATGATGAGGCAAATTGAAACCTAGGGAACTGGGAATGATTAGACAAATTGAAACCTAGGTAACTGGGAATGATTAGACAAATGGAAACCTAGGTAACTAGGAATGATAAGACAAATGGAAACCTTGGTAACAGGGAATGATTAGACAAATTGAAACCTAGGGAACTGGGAATGATTAGACAAATGGAAACCTAGGAACCTGAGAATTATAAGACAAATGGAAACCTAGGAAACAAGGAATGATAGACAAATTGAAACTGAGGGAACAGGGAATGATTAGACAAGCGGAAACCAAGGGAACTGGGAATGGCTTGACAAATGGAAACCTAGGAATCTGGGAATGATAAGACAAATTGAGACCTAGGGAACTAGGAATGATGAGGCAAATAGAAACCTAGGGAACTGGGAATGATTAGACTAATTGAAACCTAGGTAACTGGGAATGATTAGACAAATGGAAACCTAGGTAACTAGGAATGATAAGACAAATGGAAACCTTGGTAACAGGGAATGATTAGACAAATTGAAACCTAGGGAACTGGGAATGATTAGACAAATGGAAACCTAGGGAACTGAGAATGATTAGACAAGCGGAAACCTAGGGAACTGAGAATGCTGAGACAAATGGAAACTTAGGGAACTGAGAATGATTAGACAAATTGAAACCTAGGGAACTGGGAATGATTAGACAAGTTGAAACCTAGGGAACTGGGAATGATTAGACAAATGGACACCTAGGGAACTTGGTTTGATGAGGCAAATGGAAACCAAGGGAACTGGGAATGATAGACAAATTGAAACCTAGGGTACTGGGAATGATTAGACAGAACTGAGAATTATAAGACAAATGGAAACCTAGGGAACTGGGAATGATTAGGCAAATTGAAACCTAGGGTACTTGGAATGATTTGAAAAATGAAAACCTAGCGAACTGGGAATGATTAGACAAATGGAAACCTAGGGAACTGGGAAGGATTAGACAAATTGAAACCTGGGGAACTGGGAATGATAATTAAGACAAATGGATACCTACGTAACTGAGAATGATTAGACAAATTGAAACCTAGAGAACTGGGAATGATAAGACAGAACTGAGAATGATCAGACAAATGGAAACCTAGGGAACTGGGAATGATTAGACAAGTTGAAAACTAGGGAACTGGGAATGATTTGAAAAATGAAAACCTAGGGAACTGGGAATGATTAGACAAATGGAAACCTAGGGAACTGGGAATGATTAGATAAATGGAAACCTAGGGAACTGAGAATGATTAGACAAGTGAAAACCTAGGGAGCTGGGAATGATAAGATAAGTTGAAACCTAGGGAAGTGGGAATGATTTGAAAAATGAAAACCTAGGGATTTGGGAATGATTAGACAAATGGAAACCTAGGGAACTGGGAATGATTAAACAAATGGGAGATCTAGGGATGATAAGACAAACGGAAACCTAGGGAACTGGGAATGATAATGATTTTTCTGTCAAAATGGTGAATGACATCATTTGAACTCACAACATTTTTGGGAACAAAAGCAATGATAAACTGGCAATTCTGAACTGCCATGCTTTCCCGTGTAGTCATACAAGCAAATCGGGGACCGTTTTAAGGATTATCAAGTCAAAACCCATGTTCAAATAGCATGTGAACTTCATGACAATGGCTTCAAGTAGTTATGCGTATAGATACATGCAAGAATTTAGCTTTTCAATGGTAAAGATAAAGTCTGCTGGATATTATAAGCTTCAGGTTCGAGGTTCGTTTCATAATTGTTGCCACTTCCATTGAACATCCCATAGCATCATTTTCAAGTCATCTTTTCTAAACGTTTGCACTTTGTAAGAAGCTATTTATTCAGCCTGCAAGTTCAGGTACTTACGTTTTACAGAATGCTCCTGTTAAATCTGTTGCCATTGCCCACTCTGAGAAAAAGGTACTTATCTTATATGATATGGGTAAAACATGGCTCATGCTAGAGTGGAGCCTCAGTAACTTTACTCAATTAATTTCTCATAATTTTTGTTTCAAATGAGGAGGAGAGCGCAGCGCATTGGCTCAGTGGTAGAGTTCTTGACTCGAGACCGAGGGGCCGCAGGTTTGAGCCTCACCAGCATCACTGTGTTGTGTCTGTCCTTGAGCAAGACACATAAACCCTAGTGGTTCAGTCCAGGAAGACCTGTCCCTACAGAACTGAAAGATTGTTGATGGGAAAGGAATCAAATCAAATCAAAATAAAAAAAATATGGAGGAAGTTTTAATGTACCCTTTAGCGGATGGATTTTCCCATATATATTGATACAATAAGTATGGGATTGCCCATTTTGTATTAAGGGGTCACAGGTAGTAATTTTAAAATAATTGTATTGTGCAGGTCCTGATGAAATGCCTCATTTTGCGGCATTTCATCTCAGCCTTTGACATAGGTTTACATAAACAAAAAATTTCAGCAAAAATTGTAAATATTTTCTTACTCATAATTTTTAGCATATGTTTTGGGTGCTCAAAAGAACTGTCTCAATGAGACCGTTCTTTTGAGTACCCACAACATATGTTTAGGTTGAGAAATAAGAAAGTTATTTTTCTGGTAAGCGCTCTAGTCCTGCTTCACTGTTTGTCAAAATACTCCTTTAGGGGTTTCTTGTATACAAAGGGTTAAAACGTGGGACTTGAATCAACAACAAGCTATATACAGGTAGGCTGGCATTAAACCATTCGTTGAGTGAGTTTGTGTTTAACATCCTATCAAAAGCTAAGGTTATATAGAGACGGGACCACAGCTAAGAGTCTCATCCAACAGACTGGAAGAGAACAGGGATTGATCTCAGGACCCCCTGGGTACAAGGAGAGTGGTTTATCAACTACACCAGGGGTCTTTGAATGTACATGGGCACCTATTCATTGGGAGATGTTGTCTTGTCTTTGGCCGGAACCATTGTCAAGGTCTTGACTGTTAATTTAGTCCGAGTTCTCGCTCAAACTCTCGTGTATGCTGTAAAGTATAAGTACTGATTATCACCAAGTATATATAATTATTGTCATCATCGTTCATTTGCTTCATTGAAAACCGAGAACATCAGATTGTGTAACAGTCTGTCATTGATGCAGTTCATAAAAAAGTTAGTAGGTCAGAACAGAAGAATTCTTTGTTATTTTACTATGATATATCCCATTGATTTTCTTCTGTGATAATAAATCCCATTAGCCGCTGTCATCCCAAATCCCGCATCAGGGAAAAATATCCTCGGTAAAATGTTTTGAGTTTCCCTCCAGATCTTATGTACATTGTGTATATCATTGGAATTGCCTCAGCGAGGCAATTCCAATGATAGACACAATGTATGTTGTTTAGCAAAACTGCCAGGTCAGAGTTTTGTAAACAATCATAAAGAGTTTTCACCTTATCTGGTGTTGCGAATTTCTATTAACAATAAGTATGGCATGTGGTTTACTGTGAAAAGTGGGAAATCCCATCTATTGTGTTACTTCATTGGATCCTTTGACTGTAATCATCCGCTTTGAAGTGCTGAGGGCAAAGGTCAAATAGAAATAGTTCTTTAGATTGATAGTGTTTACATTTGCTCTATTCAATTATCCTGTTACATAAGTTTCTTCCCATACATTAAGATAAGATCAAGTTATTAAAACCATCTGGTGCTGTGTTGTTGTGTGTCATTTATTTATAGCCAGGGGAGGAAAGCCCCATCTATATATAGCTCAACCTGGAATCTTTGATGTGCTAATTATAGCCTTAATTGGCTGCTTCTTTAGGTCAGTGTGTCAGTGACACCTGTGGAGTGTGGGAATGTGTGAAACAGATTTATTGCTCTGCTGACTTTATGTAGATAAGGTGTTCAAGGTTAACTAACATTGATATATGATCTGCAATATTACTATGTTGAAACAGTTTAGGGTCAGGTCAGAAATTGTTTACCTGTACTGTGGATTAGTTTTTAATGACGTTCGCTAATTGTTGGCAGCTGATGATCCATGGTGTCTAGTCTGTTTATTTTAAAATGTAGCAGTTTATAGTGTCTAGCCTGTTGTTGGTTAATTACAGAATGTTGCAGATTAAAGTGAGGAGCTTAGGCATTTAAACTCTCTACCTACCAGTGACGAGTAATGCCTTGCAAAACAGTTTGTACCCAGATCAGGCCCGACATAATGTCGGGCCTGATCTGGATCCAAACTGTTTGACACACTAATGGTATTCCTAAAAAAAAATATCACAAAAGTTAATTTTGAAAAAAAATCGACGAGTCAAAAAGTCATGAAAAATTTCCCAGCATGCAAGAGTTCAAATGTATTTTGTGTGTGCCAATGTATCAGTCTAGCAAGATTATGCTGTTACCCTATATTAAAGATTCTGAAAATAGAGAAGCAAACCTGAAATCTGTCTTGGGAACGACTTAAACAGTTCATACTCGCAGAGCTCCACTGGGTGTTGGACTGTTTACTCCTTGTTTTCCACTTGATTGATCAAAATCAAAATTATAAGATGTTCCATCTTTGGTAAATGATAGCTCATTTGCATGATATTTTTGTAGCACACTCAAACCAACTTTTTCTGCTACCCTTTCAACTTCAGTCCGAGTAGACAGATCAGCCCTAAAAAATGACCCCCTCATTAAAATTGATGGCAACTTCTTTCAGCCTTTGGGAATGGGCAATTTTTCTTAACTACCGGACTTGTGCTTCCTGGGCAAAATATTACATGTATTATAAATCATTGAAAGACCAACGACAAGTCCATAGGGTTGCCAAAAGGACGAAACATCAATGTTTTGGTATGTTTTGTGTCATTTGTTTGACTATATGTCAACTCACATGATGACTTTTGGCTAGTGACTATTCATTACCAAATATGATTTCTGTCATTAGTTGCTGACATGAACTTGATAGTTGCACAGCCCTGCTATTCTCTGCTCTCTCTATTGCTTATGTACTTTGTCTGCTTTATATTGCAAACAATATGGACCCAGATCAGACTGCTCCCTTAGGAGCAGTCTGATCAGGGTTCATAGTGTTTGATTCAGTAATAAATTTAGTTCGACGTGCATTTGAATATATGCAGCAGACACAATAAGCAGATGGCATTCTCTGGACAAAAAAATATTAGCAGGATATGGGTTAAAATAGTCTTATCATGTACATGTACTTGTCCAAGGCTAGTGGGCTGATTTGAGTCATACAAAGTACCTGGCTTCAAATACAAACCCTGAAGATGTGGTCTGAGGCCCTGAGCAACATACCATTAGCTTTATTTTCCATGCTTTTTTGTCGTCTGCTGATTTTTTTTCAAAATCAACTTTTTCCAAAAATTCTTTCATGAATACCATCAGAGTGTCAAGCAGTTTGGATCCTGAACATTTTGTTGGGCCTGATTTTAGTCCATACTGTTTGCAGAGTTTATCAGCAGACGACACTCATAGGCAAAGAGATTGAGGCAAGAGTTAAAGAGGACTTCAGTTAAAGAGTGCGTACCAGAAAAATAATTTTCTAATTTTCTTATTTTTCAACCCAAACATGTTGTGGGTACTCAAAAGAACCATCTCATAGAGACAGTTTTTTTGAGCACTCAAAACATATGCTAAAAATTATGGGTAAGAAAATATTTTCCAATTTTACACTGAAAATTTTTGTTTTTTCAGGGAGCAGTCCTATGCCTCCTCGTCCTCCTTCACAACAAACAGATGGACAGAACAGCTCACACATGAGTCAGTCAGCCATGCCAGCACCCGGTAAGCCCCAGAAGAATGATACTGAGTTAACCCATAAAGCACCACCTATAATTTGCAGCAGACGACAATTTCAAATTTTGCTGCTTTATCAAAAATAACGAATAAGGCATGATATTCCATGAGAATCGTCTGCTGGCAGACGATTCTCAAGAAATATCATACCTTATTTTTCGAAAATTAGGAAAGATGTCACAAAGTTTGTTATCTGCTGAAGTCGTGATTGGCGCTTTAAGGGTTAAGACACCGGGTTCAACCTAATATGCATGCAGTGGGCAAGCTTCTAATTCTATTTCCTCTCTTGAAAACTGTAGATCAGCAAGCCAGCTGATCAGGATTCACTCTGTTTTTCATCCACATAATCCATGTTAACGCATAACATTGCCAAAGCCAGATATATTCCTAGTAAACTCATTACCTACTAGTGTCGTCTGCTACAGTTTGGACTCAGATCAGGATCAGGGTCTAAACTGTTTGCCACGCTAATCATATTCCTATAAGAATTTATTGAAAAAGTTCATTTTGGAAAAAATCAGCAACGACAAAAAACATGCAAAATTACCCAGGACCTGAGGGTCATGTAGTCAATTTGTTAATTCTTATGAATGGGGCCAGTTAAGCAAAAAATTTAAGCGTAAAATTGTGATTATTTTCTTATCCATTAGTTTAAACATGTGTTTTGGATTCTCAAAAGAACCGTCTCATCAAGATGGTTCTATTGAGTACCCACAACATATGTTTTGGTTGAGAAATAAGAAAAATTATTTTCAGTTACGCACTCTTCTGGGGGCCTGCTTATGTATTTGTTTTTTCCAGGTTACAATCAACAAATGATGCCTCCACCGATGGGCCCTAATCAGATGGGGTATAGCCCTGGTAACAAGATGCCCGGTATGGGCGGCGGACAGTACGCCCACTTCAACTCCCAGTATTCTCAGCAACCAGGTATATATAGTTAAAAGCCTTTTTCTCATAAAAAGGCGAGTATGGTCAGGAAATACCATAATCACACACTGTTGGGAGCGCGGTGGTTCAGTGGTAGAGTGCTTGACTCAATACCGAAGGGCCGCGGGTTTGAGCCTCACGTGCATCACTGCGTTGTGTCCTGGAGCAAAAGCAAAAATCCTAGCTTAGTACTGGTTCAACCCAGGAAGAGCCCTCCCTTTACAACTGAAAGATTTTTGATGGGACGTAAAAAATCAAATCAAACAAACAAATAATCACACACTGCAGACCAACTAACAACACCGTGAGAAAGAGTCACGGGACAGCCACATGACATCAGGAAGACACTGTGAATTGGATCATCAATGCTTCTGCTACATGGGTCACTCAGCATAGGTCCAGTTAATTAACAGTCAGGCAAAATCTTTGAGCATAAAATTGTCATTGTTTTCTTGCCCATCACTTTAAACATATGTTTTTGGTGCTCAAAAGAAGCGTCTCATTGAGACGGTTCTTTCGAGTACCCACAACATATGTTTTGGGATTAGAAATAAGAAAAATAAATATTCAGTTACACACTTTGCAATTAGAAAAAAACAATGTTAACAGTTATGGTATGGTTTCGAAACTTCTGTCATGGCACAAATATTCATTGTTTAAAATCCTTATCTAGACCCTTTGCTAATGCTAGTTTTGTTTATTTGCAGGAGCTAATAACTATCAGGCTAGACCCACAGGTGGACCTGGAATGGGGAACTACCCACAGAACATGTATAATGGCCCTACCCCAATGCAGGGGCCTGGAGGAAATGCTACATATAACAATATGGGTGGCCCTGGAATGAATAGGGCGAACTATAATATGTATTCTGGTCAAAATATGATGAATAATCAATATGGACAGTATGGTGGCCCGGGTGGGCCAGGCCCAATGGGGCCAGGACAGACTTCACAGGGAGGCCCAGTTGGCAGCCCAGGGCCTGTGAATGGGCCAACTAGTATGAATTCAATGAGTGGTGGTACTTCTGGTACTAATGGTCCAATGTCAGGGCCCCAAGGACAGACCCCGATAAAGGGAGCTCAGGCGGCAGCTCAGGCCGCCATGGCAGCTGCCAGTGCTGCGGCGAGATCTCAGCCAGCTCAAGTGCGGCCACCAATGAACATAAGCCCGACTCCCAGGATGTATTCACCTCAGTCTATGGTTCAATCACCAGCACCACCTCAGTCTATGAGTCCTCTCAGTCAGATGGGACACATGAATCAGATGGGATACAACTCGACAATGAACAATATGCCAAACCATCCGCAGAACTCCCTGTCACCGGTGCCTAACGCTATGGGACATCCAGGGATGCAGGGAAAGATGAACAGCTTCCCGAATTCAAACGAACAGCCATTACCAAGATCTAAGAAGTCAAAATCAATGCCAAATTCAGTGCATCCCCCATCAAGCTTAGGGGATAGAACAAATAATAATTTAATGTCTAACCAAGGTGGTGTGCCTAGCCCGTCACCTGATGTGTCACAAAATTCACAAATGTCGAACATGCCAAATGCGCAGAAATTATCATCTACATCCGCGACTCCTGACATGTCGGACACGAGTACCTTATCAAATGATTCTACGAGTTTGGGACCAGTGAATGAGAGGCCGGTACCCGAGGCAGCAGCATCTACCTCTTCTTCTAACGAGCAGCAAGATCCCTCGGGGCAACAAGGTGCCTTGGCACAGAAGGAAGAACAGCAACCAATAACGACACAAGCAAATACTACTACTGTTGGTGAGTTCTGAAATAATCTTTGAATTTTTAAGTCCGTTGCCAATAGCCCTAAATGAGGCTTATTGCCCTGATTTTTCCACAAAGAAATGTGGATATTCATTGGATGTGTCTATTGACACTTTTAATGAGTATCTACAAATGTTTTCATGGATCATCTAGAGAGATATATTCTTTTTTTGGGGATACATATTTTCATATCCGCAGATGAAGGATAATTAGGTGGCAACTTCATAATTAGGTCATTTAATTTCTTATTAGATTGCTTAATTTCTTTTTTTTAGGTCACTTTAATTTGTATTTTTTCAATTTCATCATTGTTGTTGTTGCTGTTAAGGTAGAGGTGAAAACAAAACAAAAGCATGACATTGGTTATACTTGGGGCCCCAAAGTAAGTAAGCCTGTCTTGGGGGTTTAAGCAGTCAGATCAGAGCCTTTGTTTTTCGCTTATTTGAAAGTATAACATCTAAACTTGATACAAGATAAATTTCAATATTCTAGCTAGTCTCTAGGGGAGCAGGCTGGTTTGGGTATGATGACCTTGTCCGAAACATGGAAAGCAGGTTTTCTTACGACGAGGTCCTGAAGAATCAAGAAGCATGATTGTTGATATGCTTTATGCTTTAGAAGATAAGTGATGATAAATTCCCATTGTAAATGTAATTTCCCCAACGGTTACCTAAACCTAATATGGCTTGATAAAAAGCTTTTCGCTTTTGCCAGCACTAAAATCAAATACAGTAAAACCTGTCTGAAGCGCCCACTAAAAAAAAAGACCAAAAATTGGGTTTTCAGACCGATTATAGCTTAATGCAGGTCAAAAGTTTTGCAGAATGCTGCATTCTGCAATACTTTCTACCTTCAGTAAGCTACCATTTGTCATTTAGATCTGTGTTTTGTTTATTTTTGAGTGGCCCCTTAAGACAGGTTTTACTGTACTAAGCACACTAATTCAGTGTGTTTTGGGCTGCAGACAATTACACCATAGCACACACTCTTCAGACAGACCATTCGTGGTACAAATGTCACCTTATAATACAAACCAAAATCTCGTGGGTCGGCTGATTTAATTATCCGGTTACAAATTTTGTAGAAACGACAACTTCAGTCACCCAGAGTATAACCAGTCCGGTAACCAGCATCTCAACAGAGCCGGGAAACAGCAATGACAGTCAACCTATGCCGATGGAGAACAACATGCCGCCAAATAACATGATGAATAATTTTGTACCGACTCCACATGTAGCCCCTGTTATGATGGAAGAACCAATGGAAAAGAAGCGAAAAACGGTAATAATAAAAACATTGTGTATCTTCTCAGATATTTCGAACTGGTTGGGTAATGTTTTTAAGGCTCAATACCATGTATTTACCTTATAAGTTGAAAACAGAATGTCAGTACAAAATGTTCAGAGCATTATCAGTGAAAACTCTAAATCAGCTATTCCATTTTAAAATTCAAAACAGGCATTTTATAAGAAAATCGTATCACAATAATGAGCCAGTGCATGAGATTTCCAACAATGTGGTATGTGCGACCAGCAAAGCCTCAGATCAGCCTGCGCATACACGCAGTCTGATCAGAGCCTTTGCTAGTCGCTTGAGTATTCTATGATTGTTAAGCTACTGACTGAACACCATATGGAGTTTAAGCTTAAAAGTAGGTTGCAGAGGCTCGTCCGAGTCTACACATGTCAAAATGCCACATTGTTGGACATCTCATGCACTGGCTCTTATGTAAAAATCAACAAGCTTTAGCAAGTAGACTATCCCCTGTACAGATGGACAACCACAGAATATCTATTTGAGCCGTGACATGTGATTTCCAACAATTTGACATTTTGACAAGTGTAGACTCAGACGAGCCTGTGCAGCCTCCTTTTAAGCTTGGAATCAGTCAATAGCTTAACACTCATAGAATATTCAAAAAACCAGCAAAGGCTCTGATCAGACTGCGCATATGCGCAGGCTAATCTGAGGCTTTGCTGGTCGCACATACCACATTGTTGGAAATCTCATGCCGTGGCTCATTTTATTCCACCCAGTTCAGTGTAGACCTTGCTAATTACGAGATGTCTCGTGTTTAAGATGGTAAGGACATTATTAAGATGTACATTTTTGGTAAAAAAATTTAAGTTATAGTATCATTAGCTTGCAAGGGATTGAAAAGTCAAGCCACACAATAATATAGGCTTCGCAGCAAGAAAGCCTGTCTTTGGGGTTTCCGACCAAGTCATACCCAGCTACAGAGAATAGCTAGAACATTGAAATTTCGCTTGTAGCAAGTTGAGATATGATACTTTGCAATAAGTGAATAACTAATGTGGGGATCAGATTCACACAGGCTGGTCTGCACTTTTTTTTGTTCACAAACCCCAAAGACAGGTTTTCTTACATTGAGGATCAAATGACAGTTTATTACAAAATTTTTTGATATTGAATACTTGTGGAAGTTTGAGATAATAATAAAACTATGAGCAACTTGGTACATACTTTGCACAATTATATATTTTGAGAACTTTTTTTTCTTGGAATCAATTTGATTAAACAATGTTTTCTTTGTAGGATCAAATAAGTCTTGATTTTTTATGTGAACAATTCATCTGAAATATCAAGCCATATTTGCCCAGACAATTTCAAATTTTGCAGAAAGAAAACACAGATTTTTCAACTGCTAAAGTCTTCATTAGTGCTATAAGGGTTTAGCATTTGCAAAGATTCTAAAATTTTGATAATATTTGTTCTCAAATATTTCGATCTTTTTTCTTCATCATGTTCATTGTGCTTGTGTAGCGTAGGTTTACATGACCACACTTGCTTTATAGGATGTAGGAAACGTATTGACACAACCATTTGCTAGGGTTGCTCCCTCGCCTGGCGGGGCGAGCGTGGCATCATCGGGACAGTCCCAAGAAGACGTGGAGAATATTGGCAGTCCCAGTTGGGCCGGGACTCCAGTAAGTGGCATGCGGTCATGCCGGTTCATGTTTAGTTTGGTATTCTGTAATTGTATTCAAGCAGAGGGCATGTTAAAAAGGGGAGTATTCGTTGATAGTTTTCACTAAAAAATTAAAAATCAATGGCAAATCCATTAACCCTGATAGGGCCACCTGATTTTGTTAAATATTAAAGCAACAAACTTTGTCTTTTGCAAAGTTAAGGTGACACTTTAACTCTTTCCTTGCTAGCGGCGACTTTTGTCATCTGCTGATAACATTTTCAAACAGTTCGGACCCAGATCAGGACTGACAGAATGTCGGTCCCGACCTGGATCTAAACTGTTTGACACTCTGATGTAGATCTTGAAAGAATTTTTTGAAAAGTTAATTTTGAAAAAAGTCAGCAGATGACAACAAAAAGCATGAAAAATTAGGCAGCATGTCAGAATGTCGGTCCTCACCTGGATCTAAACTGTTTGACACTCTGATAGAGATCTAGAAAGAATTTTTTGAAAAGATGATTTTGAAAAAAGTCAGCAGACGACAACAAAAGCATGAAAAATTACCCAGCATGCAAAAGAGTTAAGAAATCAAAAGAGGGTTAGTTAATATTTCATGTTTGTTGTGATGATTTTCATGAATTATCGAGCCCTTTCCTTTCCCCTTAAATTGAAGTCACAAGCAGTCGTCTGCTGCAGTCATGATATGTGCTTTAAGGATTGAGTTTAAATGAAACCTATCAGATTTTCACAGCAGACTGTGATTCAACCCTAACTTCTATGTTAAAGCGCCAAGAAAAAAATGCATCTGAAAATGTCGTCTGCTGAAGTTGTCTGCTGCAAATAATTGCCTAACATTACTGACAAATTAAGTATAGAAGCAAACAGTGTGGACCCAGAACAGACTGCTCCTATAGGAGCAGTCTGATCTGGGTCCACACTGTTTGCCATAGAGGCTTCTTAAACATTTCAGCAGACGACTTTTGTTGCGATTGGTGCATTAGGTGTTAAGACAAAGACAGTATAGTATGCCTTTACTGTCTAATATCGACAAATACTCTCCAACAAGTTCTCTCGCATTGGCACCTGGAGAGCAGACGTCGTGGATATGATGGATTTTCTCTTCTGTTTCTTAGTTCAAGCTCGGCATATCTCCTTAACAGCTTTACTAACTTCATTGCTTCATTGGGCTACATTTACAACCATTCTGCATAACATAACCTTTAAGATAACCCAAAAAATATTATTTTTTTTTCTCCCCTAAAACATTTGTTGTGTTGCTCACTGTACGCGTCTCAAAGAGACGCGTACAATGAGCATCCACAATTGTTTTTATTGAGAAGTAACACCCAGGTGAACCGCATGTCTAAATTTCGGAGGGTGTTGGCTATCGGAGGTAAACATTGAGATCATGGATGGATAGGGGTTGTATTTATCCGTTTTTATTTCATATTGAAAGTTTCTTGGGGACGAGAGCAGCAAACATGTGGCTTCTATATTGAGTGATAAGGACTCGGAATCTGTTAAATACTTTTGATCCATGTCTGTAGGATTCAGGGCGACTTTTCAAACGTTGAATGTGAATTTTTCAATGAAAAAAGGCTAGTGGTTTGATCAATGCTGGACTTATATCAACCTTTGACACTAATTGCTTGTACCGCTACCATTCTATATCATTCTCCTGCATGGCTTGTAAGTGTCATGTCCAAAACTGCTATTAAAACTTCAAATTTTGAAAATCGCTTACGTTGCTATCGTTTTTATAGTTAGCAAAATGTTCAGAGGACTTACCTCCGAATGTACGCTATCCATAAACATGACACCATCGTCATAAAATTGCAAAAAAAATAAGTGTTGTACACGTCTGTTTGAATTATATTGGACTGATACATGCCAAAGAGAGGTTAAACATTGCAGCGGTAGTTATGAATCAAGAAAAAACAAAATAATACATATAAATATTAACTGATGAATTCGAAATATTCGTTCAAATCACCGCTTTTCCGAATTCAAATGCGATTTAAATTCAAACAGATTCAGTTCAAAAACAAACATTGCTTTCAGAATTCTTGTCATTCTATATACTTACGGCTTATATGTTGATTTTATTCCTTAATGTGGTTCATTATGATATAAAACCATCTCAAAGCAGACCATGTGCAGCCCAAAACTCCTTTGTTTACCTCCGGTAGCCAACACCCTCCGAGATTTGGACATGCGGTTTACCTGGGTGAGTAAGAAAAGTAGTGATTTGGAATCTCGTTATATAAGGTTCAAACATTATGCTGTCAGTCCACATGTACGTATATGTACAAGATGCATCAAGCCAAGGCTGAATGTGGGGCTTGTGTGAACTGCTAATGAGACTGGCCATTGACCAGTCTCATCTCGGCATTGGTCCTTTGCAAGTAATTACAAGATATCAATAAAATTGGACTTTTTACATATCAACCATGAGCTTTATACGCATTGTTCAGCTTTGAGTCAGAGACCCTGAAATTTGGAAAAGTTAATATTAGACACTGCATCCAAAAAACACGAATACATTTATAGGTAAATGACATGGAAGTGCTGTTGTGGCATAAATTGGCATTTGGTAAGATTTATACAGTGAAAAGCTGGCTAGCTAAAATGAGTTGTATCCTAATATATAAATTCTAAGTCGCCTGTCATATTATAGGTTAACTCCATATAAATTAAAACATCTTGTGTTTAATGTATACTAACTATGGAAAAAATCTTGACAGAACTAATTTAATGTGTAACATAATCAGGTACAGAGCTCACACTGTATGTTGATCCATTAATAACATAACATTACATCACTGCAATTTGAATTTAAGAATGCTTATTGAGATATTAGGCAGCATATTGCATTTTGATACTTCTCACATGGTAAACCTGTGACAGTTCAGGTGAGTCTGTGCATCCATCCACACAGTCTCGCAAGGGTCTTATTTGTTTGCATACATAGTCATGTATTACATGAGAGGTCAGATCTAAGTCATCTAGCCATCCCCAAGGGATAGCAGCTTGTGATACAAATTTAACCCCTTTCATTCTGGAAACCTGCAAACAGGTACTTAGGCAAACATTGAAGAACCAGATGAAATGCTTTATGCAGCATTAGGCTCTGCACTGTTCTCTAAGATAAAAACAGTCTTCTGAGCCAGAAAATTTAGAAATTTGGACCTGTGACCCCTTGAAATTTCAAACGGACATAACCATGCTTAACCAGCACCTTTGGACCCCTTTGAAATGTAAGATTTTTTAAAATATTATGAAAAATGGAATATTTGCTCCTTAGGAGAAAATGTTCCATTTTCCATAATATTTTCAAAACTTAAAAATGTAAAAATATTTTTTTTGAAAATATTTGAAAATTTGAATAATTTATATATAGAAAATGATGCAATGTTCTAAATATAGCATATGGGGTAAAGGGTTATTGCATCAATATGCAAAGGAAAAAAAGGGTTAAAGATTGAACACAAAACCCTTTATCTTCATTGTTTATTACTGGGTCAACCCAGGAAACAGATTTTTTTTTACTGGGATGCAAAACATCAACTTAAAGCATCATAGCTTAACCTGCAAGGAGAAAAACATATTCAGAGTTTCTAAGAGTTAAGGAGATATGTTAGTGCTGGTTGTCTCGGCTGTCATGTTAGTCATAGTCCTTGATAAGATGAGAATCCAGGTCGTAAATTTTCCTAATTTTTCCCCAAGAAAGCATATTGGCCAGTGCAACTGATTTTGGTTTCGGTACTTATCTCGTCGGCAAGCAGTGAAGGCTCAGGCGAGTCTGGGCATATTCCCAGGCTCGCTAGAGCCTTTGCTGCTTGCATACTAGAAGTGCATAATAGATAAAGGCTGGGAACAAAATTTAGACCTAGCTTGGTTCGATATGCCAGCATGGGTGTTAATTAGAGGCATTTGCGCATATGTGATAAGTACATAAATCTCAAGTGTTGGTCCATATAGGGTACTCGTTAGAAGCATCTCATTGAGACATTTCCAATGAGTTTCAGAGCAAATTCTTTCTGAGTAATTGCAAAAGAAATTGCAATTTTAGGATTGGAATGATTACCTTATTTTGGGCTATGTTGGTGACATTGTGATCTAGTTCTGATGTAATGATGTATTCTGTGATGTCATGAAGCACCTTGTAGAGCAAGCACTGCCTGTGAATTCAGCTTCCATCTTGAGCAGAGAGTCAAGAAGCATTGCACTTGTTTTGACTCAGACAAATAAGAAAATCTAGATGACTTTATAGCTTATTTCTCAGCGGATGCATATGTTGTGGATACTCATAGGAAGTGTATCGAAAAAGCACCATAAGAGTACTGAGGTTGAAAGGTTGCATCATTACCCTCAAAGCGCTAATCTTGATTGCAGCTGTCGACAAATTGTATTATATCTTTTGATTTGCAAGGAAAATAAGGCTTGATATTTGGCAGACATTTCGCATGTTATATCAAGCCTTATTTGATTACTGCAAAGTAGAGTTGGCAGTGTAGGGGTTTAGTTGATATTCTACTGAGAATTGAGAATGGTGCATGGTACATGTACATGTATATAGAACAGTTGTCTCTTGACTTCTGACACTGCTCAAGATGGACTCTGGACGTATCAATGCTGTTAACTATGATTAAGAGATACACAATAACTAGTGCGGAATTTAACAAAAGGGAATATTTGCAAAGCAGGTTAGACCCAGATGTCTGATCAGTTAGAGCTGAGAGATCTGGGCCTACATCACTTTTGCAGGTCCCAATGCTTAATTGGCTATTAAGCCTATATAACTGAAGTTTTTACTTAATAGGAACCAGTGTTTCTCATATTTGGATGTACACCTTGGAAATCTTTCTCTCCATCAGCATGTAGAAGGTAGCTTTTGATCAAATTGTAAACATTTCAATCTCTGAGTGTCAAATGGTTTGGACCAAGATCAGGACCGACGTTCTGTCAGTCCTGATTTGGGTCCAAACTACTTGCAAAGGTTATCAGCAGACAACAATAGTTAACGCTAGTAAGGACAGAGTTGATGACCAGCTTCTTATAGGGCTATAGTGACAATTTGAATAGGAGCCATTTTCCTACGAACCAAGCTATTTGCTTCATTAAGGATGGACAATAACACCTTAGAGGGAGTTAACGAAAGAATGGAGATTCTGATCAGTTTTCTTCCAGAAGTCTGGTCAGGGTAAGCCTCTTCTGTCTGACTTAATTCTTTCTTGTCGTTCATTTTCTATCCTTATTTCAAATTCTCACCATACACTGAAGAATACTTGGGCCTCTTGTCGCGGGAAAACCAGTCATTTCAGATGGTGACCCTTTTATACACAAAACCTATCTGCTCAGCTACACAGACTAGCTAGAATCTTGATAATTTGGAAATAGCGAGTGAAGCTATTACATAAGTCAAGATAAACAAAAGATTTGAGCGTAAAAATGTGAATATTTTCTAAACCATCATTTGTAACATTAATTTTGTTTTAGGTGCTCAAAAGAACCTTCTCATCGAGACGGTTCTTTTGAGATACCCACATCAAATGTTTTGGTTGAGAAATAATAAAAATATTTTTTGGTTATTTAGAGGCCTGTATTGCAACAAATAAGGGTTACAAGAGTAAGTATGTGCACAAAGTACTGGTTATCGGCTTGTCCAAGCTTGCCCAGGAAAAAAGTGTGGTTAGGTGAACTGACTGTCCCACCATAACCATAGCTGTTGACTTGGGACGTAAAGCAACAAAAACAAACAAACAAAAGCAACAAATAAGAATATGCTGATCAGACTGATCTGCATCTTTGTTATTCGCAGACAGAAGAAAAACAGGTTTTCTCATGACCATAGGTCCTATTCAAACCTTGCATAGACGGTATGATACTGCATACATGTATTTAGGAATGATATGTTACTCTGGAATCTAGCAACTAAGCATGCTTATTGAAATATCAAATATTGTTATGCTTTCATTTCTAGATGCATTAAAAATTGAGTTTGTTAAGGGATTGGAAATATTGTTTTATATCATTTTAACTAGTAGCCCCAGATCAGGATTTTTTTACCGAAAAAAGTGGTTTTTTGCTTACTTCTCTCAAAAAAATGTAGTACAGTGAAACCTGTCTTAAACGGCCACTCAAAAAGATGGCAAAAATTGTTTTTGAAGACCGATCAACCCTTAATGCCGGTCAAAAATATTGCAGAATGCTCCAATGGCAGCATTCTGCAATACTTTCGACCTTCATTAAGCTACCGTTTGTCGTTAAGACCTTTATTTTGTTTATTTTTTGAGTGGCCGTTTAAGACAGGTTTTACTGTAGTTCTCATTGGAATACAGTTTGAAAACTAGTTTTGCAAAGGTTATCAGCAGACAACAAAATTTTCTGCTAGCAAGGAAAGAGTTAATAGTAAATGTCTTTTTTATGCTGTGAAAGCTGCTCATTATTCAATGAAAATCGTCCAGGAAATTTAGTGAACAGAAGCTTTCAAATTATTGAAAGAGAGAAGTAATGCAAGGGAAGCGACCTAAGGTTCAGATAAGAGTATTGATGAAAGAGTTCAATCCCTTTCCTCCGAGAAAATTCCTGTAACAATGCATATTTAATAGAATTTAATTCTAAATGAATGATTGTTAGCATTCAAATTCCTGGGCATCCAGTGAGCACCACATTTTTTCTCACGGAAAAAACTTTTTGGTTGAAAAACACAACTTATCTTGGGCTATGCTATACTATCCATTCTTTTGTCTTTCATCTTTGTATTGTGGGTCATTCAAAAACACATTTAATTAGATAAAATTGGTTAGGGCATTTCTTTTGAGGCCTTGTTTATTCCATGTTTTATTTATTCCATGCTTGCATGTTTTGAGTTCTTGTTTATGCATTTTATTATGTTCATCCCATATTATATTCCTCATTTACTGTCGTGCCAGCCAAGAGTGACAGTGACGACACATTTTGTTTTGTAATTAGGGACTTAGAATCGATAGATCACTTGTGTTTTAATCCTATCTTGTGGATAGGATTAATACACAAGTGATCTCTCGATTCGCATTAGCTCAAGTGGAATGTACAAGTAAATTTTTTACTTAACAAATGTAAACAGAATATTTTGTCACTGTCACTTTTGGTTGGCACAACAGTAGCTATATTTTTGACAATTGCTCGTTGTTTTCTTATGTAATTGTTGACCTTTAAGCTTATTTCAGGTCTTATCTTAATTTTACATAGCTGCTGAAATGATCTTTTCAAAAAATATTCTGCTAATAGTTGTTGTGATACTCATTGGAAGCATCTCAGTGAGATCACAGGTTTAGATAAACAAAATTTTTGAGCGTGAAATTGTAAATATTTTCTTACCCATCAGTTTTAACATATGTTCTGGGTGCTCAAAAGAACCGTCTCATTGAGACGGTTCTTTTGAGTACCCACAACATATGTTTTGGTTGAGAAATAAGAAAATTAGTTTTTCGTTACACGCTCTTAACTAAAGTCCTGGAGATGCTTCCAATGAGTACTCACCACATTGTTTCCTTGGAGAAATAAAAGGAGAAACAAAAAAGCATTTGTATTGGAGCAAAGCAAGTATCATACCTTGAGATCAAGTCTTGTGACAAATACATGTGTTTCAGTCTGAACATTTAAGGAATTTATTGTATATATGCTTTAGTAAGAAATAAAAGGAGAGAGGGCTCCGTTCGTGTGGTCTGCATGGATATGCAAGCTGATCAGGAATTTTGCTGTCTGAGTGCCTCCTGATGCCAAACTGTGATCCTCGGGATGGATTTTTCTATCCTACCCTCACACTCATGATAGATTCTTATATTCTCCAAGATTCTTATCATGGGGAGCATTGTAGCTCAGTTGGTACAGTGCAGTAGTTGTAATCAAGAGATAGTGGGTTCGAATCCCACCATTGGCATGGAGTTGTGTCTGTTCTTGAGCAAGACACTTTATTGTTGTTCAACCCAGATAAAATGTCCCTCCATGACTAAAAATGTTGACAAGGATGTAAAACGTTAGCTCATGTAGTTAAATAAAAAAGTTTCTGCACAAGTGATTTGTGACCATTTAATGAAGCATATCAGCAGAGTTTGACAGAGTAAAAAATTCTAAGGACATGCTATAAAAGGAAGCATTTCTTCTGGGTATGTACATGTACTGTTACTGACACTATACTGTCCACAAGTTATGTTTCTTTGCAAAAAATGATAAAAACCTTGTCCTATCAAACTATGTTGCAAGCTATAAGATCCCATCATTATGCAAACCATCAAATCATGTGAGCAGAATTATTACTGAACTAACAAAATAATTATGAAACAGTGTGGCTTTAGATGGGCTGACTTCTGAAGAAGCTAGCTGATCTGGAACTGCACTGTCATTAGAATAGATACGGTAAATGTTCTAAAATTTCGAACACTAGGTACCTGCCAAAAAGGCCTAGACAAAAAGGGCAGACCCAGATCAGACTGCTTCTGAAGAAGCAGTCTGATCAGGGTCTTCCCTATTTGCTACTCTGACAAGAAATTTGTGAATTCCAGCCCTGAAAACCAACATTTTATTTGAGAACAGAAAGAGAAATGTGTTTGAAATTTTAGAACATTTACCGTTTTTTCTTTGCCAGATTTGGGAGGACAAGGTTAAAAAAATGTATAGGGTATAAAAAAGTTATTTTCTTTTTTCGTACAATAAATGAAACTTTCTGAAGACAGATTTTGGAATGAAATTTACACAATTTCATGTTGAAATGATTGAATCAATATCAGTATTTGAAGCAATATCGATAATCTGTAATTCAGTGAAAAAAAATTCTATGATTTTCAGAAATCTGTCGGAGACTACCTGAAGCTGTATGAGATGGGTAATGAGCCGGGGCGGCGACCGTTTCTCGACCGCTTAATCTCGTTCCTGGAGGAGAAGGGTACCCCTATCAACACCATGCCTGTGATCAGTAAACAGCCCCTTGATCTCTACAGATTGTATGTGTGCGTGCAGGAAAAGGGAGGGATGTTAGAGGTATGTCAAATTCTCATCACTCTTTATATAACCTGCCTAAAAAGTTTTTAGGAGGATTCCTGAGTTCAGGATCTTTATGTGGATTTTCCATACAAAGTGAGCCACAAAATATTGAATTAGGCAGATTATAATAGTTTCTCTTGATTTATTTTCACTTTATCTAAAGGCAATTGACCATTTAATTTTGATATTTCGAAGGCAAATTGCACGTTTTAAGATTTGAATTTAAAAAGTTCAGGAGTTGGAAAATTTTGAACTTTCAACATTTTAAATTAACTTTAATATATCAGTACCTTAATTAATTTTTTGAGCATTTGGGTATTTTACTCACTTCCTTTTTCATTCATTTGGGTATTTCAAATTTTAATTGGGTATTCAAAATTTCTAAGAAATGCTTGTTTGCGTATTTTGCTTTTTTCAATTGGGTATTTTCATAGATGTTAAAACTTGTCATGATTTTACAGTTTGTTTTGGTAGCTACTTTCAGTTTCGATTTCAGGGATGTCTATTCTCATCGAAAATTGATGATACAATTCTGAATCCTGGTCTGACACACTTATAAAGCATTTTAATAACCGTATCAACATTACCTGATTAAATAACCGTTATTTTGTTGCTTTGCTGCACAAAATTAGCCATATTTCGCACTCTCTTCGACTTGGCAGCCATTTTGGGCAAACACGATGCAACCAGTCAGTTGACTGTGTTCTTTTAGCCACTCTGAACTAAAACCGAAGCGTGAACAGTGTAACCAAACATGCTTCCAGTCGATCTTGTACTGGAAAATTGGGGAGTTTATGGACGGCAGTGATAAAAGATTGTACGCACAGCTATTTATTTGCATTGCGTATTCGGAATTTCTCTTGCGTTTTCTTACGCTACCAATTCAGTTTTAATAGCCTTTTTGGATAATCAATTTGGGTAAATACGCTTACTAATTAAGGTACTGATATATTTATACCTCAGACCAGTAACAACTTTATTAACAACATAATATTATATGGGGACCTAATGTAACCTCGGTCTGTAACTGGGCCAGTATGAAATCACTTGATTAACAACATAATGTTATCTGGGGTTCTGTCTTGTGTTTATAACAGGTTACCAAAGCTAAGAAATGGAAGGAGATATGTGGTCTGATCAATATCAGTGGTTCGGCGAGTGCTGCTTTCACTCTGAAGAAGAATTACATCAAGTATATGTTCGCATTGGAGTGCCGCTACGACAGGGGTGGGATGGATCCCGCTCCGGTGCTGGCTCAGATGGAAGCTCAGCTTCAGCAGAAGAGGGAGGCTAAACACAGGAACCGGGCACCATCTCCAGGTAGGTTTAAACTTGATGGTTAATGCAATGCACCAATTACAAAGTTCTGCAAAGGACATTCATTTTTTCTGGCAGAAATATTGTTGGATATATGATGAAAGCGAAACAATTTGAGCCAGTGAATGAGATTTCCAACAATGTGTTATGTGCGACCAGCAAAGCCTCAGATCAGCCTGTTAAGCTACTGACTGAACCTCCTTTGGAGTTTCTAAGCTTAAAAGGTGGCTGCAGAGGCTCGTCGGAGTCTACACTTGTCAAAATGTCAAATTGTTTGAAATCTTATGCCGCCACTCATTTGAATGTGTCCTCTGCTACAAAGTTGTGGTGTTGCTGCTAAAAAAACAACAAACAGTATAGCGATTTCTTACCTTATACTCAGTAGGGGTGAGGGATAATGCTTGTCATACAAGCAGAGGATCGATCACATGAAACATCAAGCCTTATTTGGATATAATTAAAAAAGCAGCAAAATTTGAAAATAATGTTTTTTTCTAAAAGTAAAGATGTTTCTTTAAGGTCAATGGGGTTAGGCATGCTGCCTAACCCCATTGGCCTTAAAGAAACACCTTTACATGACTGATGAAAAGTAGACAACAACACTGCATTTTGAAAATCATTTCGCCTATTTTAGCAAAGTTAAGGTACTATTTGCTGTGAGTTTGAAAGATTTTCAATGTTTTCGACATTTAAAGAAAAAGTATCTTATTAGCTAATAAGGTTCGTGTGGAATCTCTGCGAGCAGGCAGTTTAAATGAATTATCAATTTAGCCTTTTTGCACTATGAAATATCAATTCAGCCTTTTTGCACCATGAAATAGTAGTCAAGTGTGACGGCAGCGCTATAGTAGTCAAGTGTGAGGGCAGGGTGTATGATGTAGATGTAGATGTAGAAATATCAATTTAGCCTTTTTGCACCATGAAATATCAATTCAGCCTTTTTGCACTAGCCTTTATGTCCTGATAAAGCACAGTAACTCAAAAGTTGTTGTCTGCTGTAATCATGGTTAACCCCTCTTTAACCACAAACAAAACAAAATATCAATGAATAATTATCTGAAGAAGGCAAACAAATAGCCATTGATCAAACTTCTCTAGGAGCAGACTGATCAAGGACTATTTTGTTTGCTCATGTTTTCCCTTTCTGAGTGGTTCGGTTCTGGCACTCAAAGCTGCAGTAAACTGGTCTTAAGCGGTCACTCAGAAATAGACAAAACAAAGACCTTAATGACAAATGGTAGCCTAATGAAGGTCGAAAGTATTGCAGAATGCTCCAAGGGGGAGCATTCTGCAATACTTTTGACCTGCATTAAGCGATAATGGGTTTTGAAAACCAATTTTTAGTCTTCTTTTTGAGTGGACGCTTAAGACAGGTTTTAATGTATATCCCTATTATATGTGCCTCAGTGAGAGAAAACAGGTCTTCGGTGTGTGCGAACAACAAAGGCACAGACCAGCCTGCGCATTCATGCAGTCCTGATCAATACCTTTGTTATTCACTTATTGGAAAGCATCATATCTAAACTTGCTACAAGTGAAATTTTAATTTTCTAGCAAGTCTCTGTAGCTGAGCAGGTTGGTTTGGGTAACCCCGAAGACAGATTTTCTCACGATGAGGTCCATATTATATGACATACATTTTGCATTCGCTTATTTTAGCTGGATCTCAAGGCTCCCAGGACGGGTTCAGGACCCCTAATGACCACGGTCAGGATTATGGACCCCACATGGGAGGACAGTACATGAACAACAACCCCAACATGGGTCACATGGCCCCCGGCATGATGGGAATGATGGGTAATATGGGACCCCACGGAGGCATGAACCCCAACACTATGGGCGGCTCTGGTATGCCACCTCATATGGGTATGCAATCTGGACCGGGACACATGATGGGAAACATGCCGCCTCAAGGAATGATGCCGGGCAACCAGGGGTACATGATGCAGGGTGGCCAGGGTAACATGATGGGCCAGGGTAACATGATGGGCCCAGGCATGCAGGGACAGAACAACATGATGGGAAATATGCCTCCTCACTCTGGTAACATGATGCCAAACAACATGCCTCCCAATAATATGATGGGTGGTGTGCCGCCAACTAGTGTACCACCAAACAGTATGATGCCACCAAACGGCGCAATGGGCAATATGAATCAAGCTAACAGTATGATGAGTAGTGGTGGAAACATGAACCAGTCCAGTGCTATGATGAGAAGTCAGTCTATGGGAGCCAATCAAGGGCCAGCACCGGCCATGGGCTCTAGCCCTGCACCAGCCATGATGAAGGATAGTATCAGCTGTCAGGATCCTTTCTCAGATGAGCCGCCAAGCTTCAACAAGACAAACTCTGCTCCACCATTCTCTGGATCATCTGGTCAGCCAGGTATGCCATTGTCAACATCCCCAGCACCGCAGAATGCTGGAGCAACATCGCAGAACTCGGGTGTGACACCGGTGAGTGTTGCTGCTGAGGCAATGTCTCCAGACTCTAGTATATCTTCAACGGGCATTCCACAGAGCTCTACAAGTGGTTCCAGCACTGTTGCCAACATTTCGGCAGTCACCTCTTCTAGTTCTATTGACTTGACACAGAGTTCAGCTGTTCCTCAATCATCAGCAATAACGCCATCATCAGGGACACCTCAGTCATCGACATTGACCCAGCTTTCAGGAATGCCTCCCCAGAGCATGTTGGGAATGCCTTCACAGAATATGACTGGTATGCCAGCTCAGAATATGTCTGGCGTTCCTCCACAGACTGGATCACCCATGCCACAGCCCGTAGCAGCTGCAGGACCACCACCAAGTTCATCTTCCATGCCACCAGCACAGAACATCTCACAAATGCCAAACTCGAACAGCATGCCACAAGGTCAGAATTCATTCAATGGCATGCCCCCAAATTCAGCTCCAGGAATGCCCGTTTCCTCCACTAACATGTCGGGTCCTGGTTACAGAGATAGTCCAGATGGAAGCAGGATGTCCGGTGATTCTAATCCTAACTCGATGGATGGTGGGTCAGCTCCAACGGGGGATGGCTCCATGACAAATTTGGGAAGAGGGAACCAGCAGCCAATGCCGGCGTCGGGTAACAGACAGTTCCCGTTTGGTGACCAGTTTATGAAGACAGAAAGGTGAGGTCCTTTGGCTTACACAGGGTTCGCACAGGCTTGAAAAGTACTTGAATTGAGAGGGCTTTCTTGAAAAGTCCTTGAAAATTAAATCTGCCTTGAAAAGTACTGGAAAATCACTCAAAAGCCTTGAAAAGTCCATGAATTCTACTATTTTCTGTAGGACTTAGCACTGTTGATAGAGATCTAAATCAGTATAAAATGGTTGTGCCTTTATTTGGTGCAGCATATGCTGCACCAAATAAATGCACAATATTTTTATACTAATTCTCTAGTATTAATTTCTCTATTATCTCACTCTAGCATTTCTGAAGTAAAATTTTAACACTTAAATCTGTATTGTTCATTAACTTTAGTCCTTGAAAAACTGTAGGAAAGTCTTTAGAAGTCCTTGAAAAGTCCTTGAATTTTACTCAAATCTGCCTCTATGAACTCTGTTACAGAATATGATACTGTAAATTCGAAAATTTTGGGAGAATTTAATTTTCGTGAATTACTTGCCACGTTAAAATTCGCCACAAGGGCATGATTCACCTACATCAGTAAACTAAAGAGTGATTGCGCCATATCTGGAGGGTCTATTTTCACAAAACTTCGCAGATGGGAAGTTTCATAAAAATAAAACCCTTGTGAAATTTCCGAATTGACAGAAGGATGCTTTTTCCAACAGTTGACTCTGTGCCTACTGGGTAACTTTGCATGTTTTTTTGTCATCTGCTGATTTTTTTTTTAAATTCTACTATTTCAAAAAATTCTTTCAGAAATACCATCAGAATATCAGTTGGGATCCAGATCAGGCCCAGTGTTATGTCGGGCTAGATCTGGGTCCAAACTGTTTGCAAAGGTTATCAGCAAACAGCACTAGAAGCAAAGAACTTATTAATGACCTTCCACAAAAGTATCAAAAATAGATTTGATCTTTCAAAAAACTGGGCTGTTGTGGGTCCAGGCAAGTCTCCCTGGATGAAGGGGGCTAGCTTTAAAACCAATGGTCAGAATTACAAACAACTGAACGAACTACAATGTACATGTATTGACTTGGTAAATAGCATAATTCAGTTTGATGAATCTTAAATAATGGCCACTGCCTTTTCCGCCTGTGAGGCAAAAATAAATCTGATCAGCCATTATAGGAACCAAAAAAAAAAGAAGAAAAAAAACTCAGATAAGCAATTTAAGATTAAAACAACTGCAACAACAAAAAAACAACGAAACAAAAAATTCAGATAGAAACTCCCAAGATTTTTAATCACTAGCAGAAAATAGAAAGGATTTTTACCAACTGACTTATGCATGCACATGAGTCAAAATTTTCATTGAAAGTCGGCCTCAAACTCTCAAAGTATTATAATAGCTTTCTTGTTTTATATTCGGTTTGTCTAAAGACAATTATTATAAACCATTTAAACTAGATTTTTTTAGTTTATGGGCATACTGCAAGTTTAAAATTTGATTATCTAAAAGTGAGTGTGACCAGGAAATGGCGCAATCACACACAGCAGACTAACCCACAGCACAGTGTGGAAGAGACGTTATTCACTAACCATAATATGACATCAAAAGGCAAAGTAAAGCAACCAGTTCTCTCTTCACCAGCAAGATGATTGCGACACTACTGTTGTGCCAACCAAAAGTGACAGTGACGCAATATTTTGTTTACAATTGTTAAGTAAACAATAACTTGTACACTCCACTTGAGCTAACGTGAATCGATAGATCACTTGTGTATTAATCCTATCCTGTGGATAGGATTAATACAAAAGTGATCTATCGATTCTAAGTCCCTGATAACTTTGTAAACAAAACATGACATCACTGTCACTCTTGGCTGGCAGGACAGTTGAAATGACACCAAGTATTGCACACCAAAACAAGGACCAAACACAAAAAAAACTCACAAAACAAGGGGAGCAACAATAAGCAATCAACAACAACAGGACCACTGCCTTAGAACAGACAGCAGCCGAAGTCACAGGATTTTGGAAATTTTTAACTTTCACCCATGAACGCATTCTTTTGTATCATTGAATAGCAACATGAAACAGTCGAAAACTAAACATTTAGTTTTCAAGCTTGACTGTTTCATGTTGCTTTAAAACAATGCGAGATCGACTTTGCTGTTTGTGGTTTCCAGGTTTGACCAGTCTTCACCAAATGTGTCTCAGCCAAGTGGGCAGACGCCATACTCACAACATTCCCAGATGCCAATAATGATGCAGTCGGGCTCGGATCATGGGCCTCAAGGATCACACGGCCCCGGACCCCAGGGCCCTCCCGGATACATGGGTGGCTCACAAGGTCGGTATCCAGCACAGATGCCCAACCAACCTATGGAACAGTATGGACAACAGAATTACCCAGGCAACCAACCGGGGTACGGACCCAAGCCCATGATGAACCAGGAACAGTACCCAGGGTATCAGGCACCTGGTTATGGACCAAAACAACAAATGGCGATGGGTTACAACACTCCAAATAAGAATTTTCCATCCAGAACAGATCCTTATATGTCACCAGGTGAGTTGAACCCTTCGCAGATTGGACATTTTCAGAAACAAAAAAATTTTGCTCATATTTTTTTTACAAATTCTTACAGGAATACCATTAGAGTGTTTAACAGTTTGGATCCAGATCAGACGCAACATAAGTTAAATATTTATTTCTCCCCTTTCAGAGCTGTGAATTTGATAATCAGATCAGAGTTGAGTGGATTACTCGATTTTGAAGATAGAGGGTCACACAAGGAGTTCTAGCGATAAGGCGTATATTTTCCCTAGTTGACATAATTACAAAACCTAAATTTTCAAATTGCCCTAATGTTTTTAAGATTGAACTGTTTCGGTAGTAAAATATGCATAGAAAGCATCAAAATAGGTTTCAAAGCGATTCGTCATTTACAAAGCCGTGAAAACTTGCGCCTTCTACTCCCACCCCTCATTTTACGTCTTTAGACTGGGTGCCTTTTAGACGATAGTTTTAGTAAATCCTTTGCATGTTTTCAAAAAGTAAAAGTGCTAAAATATTAAGGATATAGGTGCCCTTCATTTATAAAAACTTTGCGGTATTCCTTCTACGCATGCGTACGAAATATCTTAAAATTGTGATGTTTGTCGTTGAAAAGGTGAAACTGTGGTCTTTCAGTTTGTTTTTAGATGCTTTCCCCCCCTAGACCCAAGAAGTCCTTTGGACAATTAAATGTCGCTATACAAATATATAACATATGTAAAGGGCGTCTTGAGTCTAGGGGGGGAAAGGGGTTGTATAAGCGAACGAAGACATCAAATATCTGACAAAAATAGACCACTTTGCAAGATGTTCGTTTTTATTGTACATCAACTGTATAAATAGTTTTACTGTACATAGCGTGGTTCCTTGTTTAACGGTCGAGTTCCCATATAATGTTACTGAATAACAAGCACAGTTGATGATCGAAATGAATTCTCATTCAATAAGAAGTAGAGATATTACATGCATGAAGGAAATCCCGTTTTAAATATACAAATTCAAAGGCAATGGTGCATCGACGGCTCGTCTATATATACTTGTTGAATGTGCCTAGTTTCTCCAGTCGTTATTTCAACAAAATAAAACTAACGTCTTGTTTAGGGAGATTGCTCGCCTTATCGCTAGAAATTCTTTAGCTGAATGCATTGGGAAAGGGTCGTCACTTGTATTTAGCCTCAAATATAGCCTAGAAAAGTTCTTGAGGTTGAATTAGAGAAATTACACAAACTGAAATGATATACTTGAAAAAAGAAACAGCAACTTGATTACTCCAAACAGCAAACATACAGATCGTGATGGGGTAACTGTCAAATGGTCATTTTAATGGATCTCTATCATTTTGCCAGTCATAAATAATTTGTTAGCCAAGGGAAGACAGCTCAATGGCAGTCTGCATGTTAAGGAATGGCTTCTTTAGAAAGCTAATATTATTTTGTTATTGCTTTGTAGTTTGAGATATTGTGATGTTTGTGCTGAAAATGAAATCTTGTCAGGTTACACAAGAATATGACCAGGGATTGCCACAGTCATGAGATCATTACCTTCCAACTACATACTGTAAATTCAGAAAAATTGGAAGGGTTCTATTTTCACAAAAAAATTGCGGAATCCTCTGTTCGACAAAAGGATAAGAGCTTAATGTACCTTAAGAGGATCTTACATGAGTGCTCATTATTTATTGAATTTATTAAACAAAATGGGGAAAAGAGATAGAATGCGAAGCTTGCCGAGCATTTTATATCTTTTTCGCCATGAGTTTAATAAATTCAATAATACAAGAGCATGAATGTTAGAGTTTATTTATCATATGACATTAAGATAACTTTGAAATCTCTTTTCTGCCATAAAAATTTTACAATTTTGTCATTATTTACGCAAAGTTGTTATGGACGTCATAACGTCTGAAAATCTGTAAACCACTGGTTTATCGATTTTATTACATGGCGTTATTTCACTCAAAGATATGCGTCATATGATAAGATGCTTTAATCACCTCAAGAAAAATGACCCTGCTTTTCATATTTCTCCGATTAAACTTCTGCTCTGGTGTTTAACTCCCCTCCTCACAAGACTTCAGACTGTAATATAATGTTTCTGGATTTTCATTAACAGCTTTTACTCCCCGTTGTTTTGATGATCGTATGGGACCAATGAACTTTACCCCAACTCGACCTTTTTCCGAGTACAGTGTGGATAATAACCAGTTTGGTAGGCACACGTGTGAATGACCTTACTTAACTCTTCTGCTCTCAAACTGGCCAGTGCTTCATTTGCAGCTTGCTTGAAGTAAAAAATATCAAGGATTTGTCTTGATTCTATACAAACATTTAAAATTTTGAAATAAACATTATTAAACTAAAAGGCACTATTTTCTGTTTAAAATGGACATAAATATTGAAATAAATAATTGATATCATTAATATGATCATATATGATGGTGCCAAGCATTTAAAAAACAGATCATGCATGGTTTTAAAGAGTGACTTATACATACACAGGGTTCACACAGGCTTGAAACGTACTTGAATTTAGAGGGCTTCCTTCAAAAGTCCTTTAAAATTAAATATGCCTAGAAAAGTACTGGAAAATCACTCAAAAGCCTTGAAAAGTCCTTGAATTCTACTATTTTCTGGAGGACTTAGCACTGTTTATAGAGACTTAAATCAGTATAAAATTACCAAATAAAGGCACAACAATTTTATACTAATGTTCCAGTACTAATGTCTCCAATATCTCAGCCTAGCATTTCTGAGGTAGAATTTTAACACTTAGATCAGTATTTTTCATGAACTTTTAAGTCCTTGAAAACTGTTGGAGAGGCTTTTAGAAGTCCTTGAATTTTACTCCTACTTGCCTGTATGAACCCTGATACAGGATAGGTGCCAAAACCTCATGGACTGGCTATGTTACTGTTAGAAGAAAAAAGAAGGCTCAGTTTAAACAGTTTTTTGTACTTTTATGAATGGCGCTGCATGCACCTTTTGAATAGTTGAAAGCACTGGCTAGTTTGAGCTCCAACCTTGACTCCTAACACTGTTTAATTGCATCAGCACTTCCAGTTAATACTTGAGCTTTTTCATGAGAGAATGGTACTTTCTGTCCCCTTTAGGTCCTTCATAAAATATGTATGTACTACTGTTCACTGTCCAGTGGGGGGCTAGATTGTAAGAATCTATCATAGGTGTGCAGTAAATAAAAGTTTTGCCGCCTCTCAGGACCACAATTTTTTTATCCACCCCCACCCCCTCCCCAAACACACGAATGATAGATTCTTTTCTTGCATACCTTTCAATTAGGCAATTTTATCTTAACCCTTTTGATTCTGGATGCTTTGGCAAACAGTGAAGACCCAGATGAAAGGCTGCCATAAGGGTCTGCGCGGTTTGCTTAGAAAATCTTTATTGACATAAATTTATCATAATTTAGAAATTTCGACCTGTGACCCCTTAAAACACGAAATGGCATATCCTATGCTTATTGTTCGACTATCTCTCAGTGTTGCTGAATCTGCTGCTTTCCAACGGTTTCTGTCAACATCATTGGTGAAAATTTTAGTAGGATTATTCCTGAATTCAGGATTTTGAGGCTGCGTTTCCATAGAAAGTCAGCCTCAAAATGCTGAATTAGGCAGACTGGCATACAGCAAGTTTAAAGATTTGAGTTTCAAAAGTTCAGGATTTTGGAAAATTTGAACTTTCATCCATGCAACATCATTTTGGCATTGCATTCAGGTCACTTAGCAGCAGTCAATGAAATCAATGGACATCCTTGATTAAATAAGAATTTTAAAATTCGGTATCCTTATTGGGTGTGCAAGAAATCTAGCTTCTGGTCTGAACCCTCATCTATATTCTGCAGAAACAGGTGTTGCTCTTGCGAGACTGCACAGATGTGCAGACTCATCTGGGCCACTCCTTTGCGATAGATACCACCATTTTCAACTGATCCAGCTCATCTGTTTCTTTGTAACTCACAGCGTGACTTGCAGTGTGGGGTTGATATCACTGAGTGCTACTAACTAACCTTTGAACTAAAATTCTACAAAATATTGTTTATGTAGTCAGGACTGTAATTGTATGATATTCTTTTTAGGCTCAAGATGGCTATTGTGATCATTGGATGTCGGTCGCCATCACATCCGTCATCTGTCAACTGTTTGCTTTAAACAACATCTCCTGAACCACAGGGTGGAATTTCACCAAACTTAACAGGAATGATCATTAGGTGGTCTCCTGCTTCACTGTTAACTGTTTGATGAGCATTTTATGAATCCGATTGAGTCGTTCAGACCTGATAGTATATCAGAATTTTGGTTGAGCAGTTAGATTCTAGAGATTTTTTTTAAAATTTAGTAAAATTTTCAGCAGTTTAGTAAAGGGTTACAAATGAGAATCAAAAAGTTGCATGACAGTGATGTATTTTTGTTAGTGCATGTTCAGCTGAATGATGTTTGTCTTGAAAGCGCCACCTTTATTTTGCAGCAGACAACAATTTAATATTTTGATTTTAGTAAATTCATGCAAGATATTCTCCCATAACTCTTTCCTTGTAGCGGCCTCTTTGTCGTTTGCTGATAACCTTTGCAAACAGTATGGACCCAGATCAGGGGACCAAGATCAGGACCAACAGAGCATTGGTCCTTATCTGGATCCAAACCGTTTGACAACTTGATAAAACTTTTTTTGTGAATAAGTTAATTTTGAAATAATAACCAGACGACAAGAAGCATGAAAAATTTCCCAGCATGCGAATAGTTGATGTGACCTGTAAAGGCTATTAGATCAAAATTGTTGTCGTCTGCTGCAGGTTTGGTTGGCTTATAGGCTTCAAGTCTTTGTTCCTTTTAAATTAGCATGATTAAGCAGCTGAATATAAGTTGCATTTACATTACTATAAACACAACTGTTTTTTGACGTTGCTTAGATTAAAGGATCTGCACTGTTTTTGCATATAATTAATATCTGTGTTATATGAGATAAGAGAGCAGTTCCTCTGTATAGATCCTACTCATGAGACGGTTCTTTTGATCACCCAAAACATATGCAAAAAATTATGGGTAAAAAATTATTTACAATCTGAAAATTTTTGTTTATCTAAACCTGTGATGAATACTGTAAAGGCCATTATTAGTGCACTGTGTACATAACTGCTTCCAAATTTGATATTATTAGCTCACCTGAGCCAAAGGCTCATGGGTGAGCTAATAGTATACCAGTCACTCCGGCGTCCGTCCGTCCGTCCGTCGTCCGTCCGTCTGTCAACATTTTCAAACATCCTCTCCTCTCAAACCACTGGGCCAAATAAACTCAAATTTCATATGGAGACTCCTTAGGATGCGGGAACGAAAGTTTGTTCAAATGGTCCTGGTCACATGACCAAGATGGCCGCCACGCCCATATATGGTAAAAACCCTTTAAAAATCTTCTTCTCAAGAACCAGAAGGCCGATGACCTTGGGACTTGGTGTGTAGCATTGGGGGTGTTGGGCCTACCAAGTTTGTTCAAATAATGATCCTAGGTTGACCTTGACCTACTTAACGTCAAGGTCAAATTTGCTTCCTAATGCATTTAAATGGGAAATTTTTTGAAAAATTGATTTTCTTAATACTGTTTAAGCCAAAGTCATTATTCTTACTTGATATGTAAAAACTAATGAGACAATGGCTATAAATAAGTTTCAAAGGTCAAGGTTGACCTTTGCCCTTTCAGCCAAGGTCGCTCATATTGTGGTCCCATCAATATATTAAAACATAGTTTTCTCACAAACCATTGGCCCAATTGAACTCAAATTTCATGTGAAGACTCCTTATGATAAGTAAGCCAAAATTTATACAAAATATTTTGGTCACATGACAAAGATGGCCGCCATGCCCATATATGGTAAAAACCTTTTAAAAATCTTCTTCTCCAGAACCAGAAGGCTAGTGACCTTGAGACTTGGTATGTAGCATTGGGGATGTGAGGCCTAATAAGTTTGTTCTAGTGATGATCCCAAGATGACCTTGACCAACTAAATGTCAAGGTCAAATTTGCTTCCTAATGCATTTGAATGGGAATTTTTTTGAAAAGTTGATATTTTTAGCTCACCTGAGCCGAAGGCTCATGGGTGAGCTCATAGTATACCAGTCACTCCGGCGTCCGTCCGTCGTCTGTCAACATTTTCAAACATCTTCTCCTCTGAAACCACTGGGCCAATTAAACTCAAATTTCATATGGAGACTCCTTAGGACGCGGGAACGAAAGTTTGTTCAAATGGTCCTGGTCACATGACCAAGATGGCCGCCATGCCCATATATGGTAAAAACCCTTTAAAAATCTTCGTCTCCAGAACCAGAAGGCCGATGACCTTGGGACTTGGTATATAGCATTGGGGGTGTTGGGCCTACCAAGTTTGTTCAAATAATGATCCTAGGTTGACCTTGACCTACTTAACGTCAAGGTCGAATTTGCTTCCTAATGCATTTAAATGGGATTTTTTTTGAAAAGTTGATTTTTTGAATACTGTTAAAGCCAAAGTGATTATTCTTACTTGATATGTTAAACTTAATGAGACAATGGCTATAAATAAGTTTCAAAGGTCAAGGTTGACCTTTGCCCTTTCAGCCAAGGTTGCTTATATTGTGGTCCCATCAATATATCAAAACATAGTTTTCTCACAAACCATTTCCCCAATTGAGCTCAAATTTCATGTGAAGACTCCTTATGATAAGTTAGCGAAAATTTAATCAAAATATTTTGGTCACATGACAAAGATGGCCGCCACACCCATATATGGTAAAAACCTTTTAAAAACCATCTTCTCCAGAACCAGAAGGCCAGTGACCTTGAGACTTGGTATGTAGCATTGGGGATGTTGGGCCGACCAAGTTTGTTCAAATGATGATCCTAGGTTGACCTTGACCTACTTAACGTCAAGGTCAAGTTTGCTTCCTAATGCATTTGAATGGGGAATTTTTTGAAAAGTTGATTTTTAGCTCACCTGAGCCGAAGGCTCATGGGTGAGCTAATAGTATACCAGTCACTCCGGCGTCCGTCCGTCGTCCGTCCGTCCGTCCGTCCACAATTTCAAACATCTTCTCCTCTGAAACCACTGGGCCAATTAACTTCAAATTACATATGGAGACTCCTTAGGACGCGGGAACGAAAGTTTGTTCAAATGGTCCTGGTCACATGACCAAGATGGCCGCCACGCCCATATATGGTAAAAACCCTTTAAAAATCTTCTTCTCCAGAACCAGAAGGCCGATGACCTTGGGACTTGGTATGTAGCATTGTGGTAGTGGGGCCTACCAAGTTTGTTCAAATGATGATCCTAGGTTGACCTTGACCTACTTAACGTCAAGGTCAAATTTGTTTCCTAATGCATTTAAATGGGGAAATTTCTGAAAAGTCAATTATTTGGAAAACTGTGGAAGCCCTAGTCATTATTCTCACTTGATATGTGTAACCTAATGAGACAATGGCTATAAATAAGTTCCAAAGGTCAAGGTTGACCTTTGACCTTTCAGCTTAGGTGGCTCATATTGGAATCCCATCAATATATTAAAACATAGTTTTCTCACAAACCATCAGTTCAATTGAACTCAAATTTCATGTGAAGACTCCTTATGATAGGTTAGCCAAAATTTATGCAAAAATATTTTGGTCATATGACCAAGATGCCCGCCACGCCCATATGTGGTAAAAACCCTTTAAAAATCTTCTTCTCCAGAACCGGAAGGTTGATGACCTTGGGACTTGGTATGTAGCATTGGGGTAGTGGGGGCTACCAAGTTTGTTCAAATGATGATTCTAGGTTGACCTTGACCTACTTAACGTCAAGGTCAAATTTGCTTCCTAATGCATTTAAATGGGAAAATTTCTGGAAAGTTGATTTTTTGGAAAACCGAGGAAGCCTTAGTCATAATTCTCACTTGATATGTGTAACCTAATGAGACAATGGCTATCAATAAGTTCCAAAGGTCAAAGTTGACCTTTGACCTTTCAGCTTAGGTTGCTCATATTGGAGTCCCATCAATATATTAAAACATAGTTTTCTCACAAACCATCAGTCCAATTGAACTCATATTTCACCTAAAGACTCCTTATGATAGGTTAGTCAAAATTTATGCAAAATACTTTGGTCTCATGACCAAGATGGCCGCCACGCCCATATATGGTAAAAACCCTTTAAAAATCTTCTTCTCCAGAACCAGAAGGCCAATGACCTTGGGAGTTGGTATGTAGCATTTGGGAAGTGGGGGCTACCAAGTTTGTTCAAATAATGATCCTAGGTTGACCTTGACCTACTTAACATCAAGGTCAAATTTGCTTCCAAATGCATTTAAATGGCTATTTTTTTGAAAAGTTGATTTTTTAATACTGTTGAAGCCAAAGTCATTTTCTCACTTGATATGTTGAGCCTAATGAGACATTGGCTATAAATAAGTTTCAAAGGTCAAGGCCACCACACCCATATATGGTAAAATCCTGTTAAATACCTTATTCTCTGGAACCAAAAGGCCAATGGCCTTGGGACTTGGTATGTGGCATTGGGGCTGTGGTCTCTACCAGGTTTGCACAAATGATAAATCTAGCTTGACCTTGACCTACTTTATGGCAAGGTCAAATTTGATTCTTATGCATTTATATGGGAAAAATCTTGAAATGTTCATTTTTCTATAACTGTTTAAGCCGAAATCATAATACTTTCTAGAAATGTTTAACTTTACGAGACAATGGTTTTATATAAGTACAAAATGTCAAAAATGTCAAGCTGACCTGTGACCTTTTATCCAATGCCACTCATTTCCACTGCCACATACCTATCTAAACATTGGTTTCTCAGAGATCACTGGGTTGTTTGATGGAGTATTCATAAGATTGTTTTAGGTCACTTGACCAAAATGGCTGCAACCCCCATATATGGTATAATAAAATATGTTTTATTATAAGCCGTAAAACCTTGACCTATTTTAACATTATTAAAGAGATCAGGTGAGCGCCTCAGGACCTTCAGGTCCTCTAGTTTGAATACTGTGGAAGCCAAAGTCATTATTCTTACTTGATATGTTCAATCTAGTGTCTATAAATAAGTTTCAAAGGTCAAGGTGGACCTTTGACCTTTCAGCCAAGATTGCTCATATTGGAGTCCTATCAACATATTAAAACATAGTTTTCTCAGTAACCACTAGGCCAGTTGAAAACAAATTTAATATGACAACTCCTTATGATTGGTTAGCCAAAACTTATACAAATTGTTATGGTCACATGACTAACTTGGCCACCCCGCCCATGTATGGTAAAAACTCTTTGAATCTCTTCTTCTCTGGAACCAAAATGCCATTGGCTTTGGGACTTGGTATGTAGCATTGGGGATGTGGGCCCTACCAGGTTTGCACAAATGATGAATCTAGGTTGACCTTGACCTACTTTATGGCAAGGTCAAATTTGATTCCTAATGCATTTATATGGAGAAAATCTTAAAATGGTCATTTTTCTATAACTGTTTAAGCCCAATTCATAATAGTTAAAGGTTTTATATTATGTACCAAATGTCAAGCTGGCCTGTGACCTTTTGTCCAAGGCCACTCATTTGGACTGCCACACACCTATCTAAACATCTTTTTCTCAGAAATCACTGGGCTGTTTGATGGATTATTCATTAGATTGTTTAGGTCACTTGGCCAAAATGCCTGCAACCCCCATATGTGGTAAAACAAAATTTGTTCCATTATAAGCTGTAGTAAACCTTGACCTATTTTAACATTATTAAGAAGATCAGGTGAGCGCCTCAGGACCTTCAGGTCCTCTAGTTAATACTGTTGAAGCCAATGAAATTATTCTCACTTAGTGCCTATAAATAAGTTTCAAAGGTCAATGTTGACATTTGTACTTTCAGTCAAGGTCGCTCATATTGGAGTCCCATCAACATATTAAAACATAGTTTTCTCACAAATAACTTGGCCAATTGAAATCAAATTTCATATGACAATTCCTTATGATTGATTAGTCAAAATTCATACAAATTGTTATGGTCACATGACTAACATGGCCACCACGCCCATATATGGTAAAAACTCTTTAAATATCTTCTTCTCTAAAACCAAAAGGCCATTGGCTTTGGGACTTGGCATGTAGCATTGGGGATGTGGACCCTACCAGGTTTGCACAAATGATGAATCTAGGTTGACCTTGACCTACTTTATGGCAAGGTCAAATTTGATTCTTAATGCATTTATTTTGGGAAAATCTCAAAATGGTTTTGTATTAAGTACCAAATGTCAAGCTGACCTGTGACCTTTTATCCAAGGCCACTCATTTGGACTGCCACATAACTATCTGAACATCTTTTTCTCAGAAATCACTGGGCTGTTTGATGGATTATTCATTAGATTGTTTAGGTCACTTGACAAAAATGGCTGCAAATCCCATATATGGTAAAACAAAATTTGTAACATTATAAGGTGTAGTTGACCTTCAACTTTTTTAACATTATTAAGGAGATCAGGTGAGCGCCTCAGGACCTTCAGGTCCTCTAGTTTTTTAAACTGTGTAGGCACACATCAGCTGGTTTTAAAAGAAGCCAGCTGATTCAGATTCACACTGTTTATCGTTCATACGATGAAATTATTATACCGGTAATACTCAAAAAGAACCCAGCATGCTCATTAGGGGAGACATAATGATGGATAATTTGATAATAATAATAAAAGTACAAAAGGATTTCAAGTATGTCATTTTTTTCTGGTAAATTTTTTACTTTTTGCATATACTGTCAAAACTCTTTATAACGTCACTTGTTATAACAGAATATTTAATATCTGACATAAAATTGCTGGGAACGGATCTGTTTCCATTAAAATTCCCTCTTTATAACAGAATATTCACTTAATGACACTGAAAGTAACTTCTGGGTACAGATATACAATTTCTATTGAAAATATATTCATTATAACAGAATTGTTACCATGTGTGTCAGACAATTCTGTGATCAGAACAATGTCTTATTTGCATGAACAGGTTTCTGTCTCACTTGATAAGTGGGAAGATTTGTGCATTTTGATGCAATATGAAAATGAACTGATGTATACATTTGGAATATAGCATTTTGATTCATTTGTACAATATTTTATTTTACCAAATGATTATTATGTTTAAATCTGGTAACGGTTAGAGTTTCTTTATAACAGCAAATTCACTTTAACGTCAAAGATAGCTTGGAACAAACAGTATCGTTATGAAGAGGGTTGACTGTACATATGTTTTGGGTACTCGAAGAAATGTCTTACTGAAGCCATTCTTTTGAGCAAACCACAACATAGGTTTTACTGGTGTCGTCTGCTGATAACCATTGCAAACAGTTTGGGCCCAGATCAGGCCCGATTTTGTCGGGCCTGATCTGGAATCAAACTGTTCGCTACTGTGGTATATTTCTGAAAGAATTTTTCCAAAAAGTTGATTTTGAAAAAAAAATCAGCAGACAACAAAAAAGCATGTAAAACAGGAGGCATAAAGTCTAGTGAAATAAAACAACAACGCACCAAGATATTTTTCTTAATGTTAGGAAACTATTTGACACTATTTCTAAGGTGATTAGTTTTCTATTTAACAGCGTATGGAGGGTCGTATGGCTCGACAGCTAGTGGTTACAATGATCAGACGTACTCTCATCAGTACCCTGAGTATGGTGTTGATATGGGACATGGCGCCGGTAGGCATCTACTGATTCCTGTAGATGTGACACTGCTCTAACTTAGCTGCCAAACTTGAAAGGATCCTTGTGACGAGTGATCAGTTACACATGGGTTGAGAATAGCCCATTTTTTTGTGTATAAAACACAGGTTTAGATAAACAAAAATTTCAGCGTAAAATTGTAATTTTTAGCATATGTTTTGGGTGCTCAAAAGAACCGTCTCATTGAGCCGGCTCTTTTAAGTACCCACAACATATGCTTGGTTGAGAAATAAGAAAATTATTTTTCTGTTACGCGCTCTTAACTAAAGTCCTGATAAAATAAATTGTGATTATTTTCTTATCTATCGGTTTAAACATGTTTTTTTTGGGGTGTGCAAAAGAAATGTTTCATTGAGATGGTTCTTTTGAATGCCCACAATATGTTAAGTTTTTGTAAAAGAAAATTAATTTTTACTAATTTATAAGCATTTTCACAGTCTAGCATTTTCAAAAGTTGAATTATAAATTTTAAAGTATTTTTTATACGTGAAAACTGTAGAAAAGTCTATTATAGTTCTTGAAAAGTCCTTGAATTTTACATAACTTTGGCTGTAGGAACCATTGTATTTAAATTTCGAACGTGTCACAAGGGTCACTTCAAGTTAGAGGGGCTTAAACACTTATTACTCTCAACTAGATTAGACTGATTTTCATATTTTCATCTGTTCATATTGTATCATCCTTTTTTTTTAGCCTTCACCATTTCTTCATGTCTGCTAGTAAAACCGGTCTTTAACGGTCACTCAAAAAAAAAAAAAAAAAAAAAAAAAAAAAAAAAAAAAGATTTTCAAGACCGATAATCACTTAATGCAGGTCAAAAGTATAGCAGAATGCTCCACGTGGAGCATTTTGCAGTACTTTTGACCTGCATTAAGATACCAAATGACTTTCAGGCCTTTGTTTTGTCTAATTTTGAGTATCCGCTTAAGACTCACTGTACTTGTTTCTGAGTAAACTGGTCAAAATAAGTTATATCCCACGTCAATTTCTGCTCTTTCGGCAATGGTAATATGCTGCAGTTGAATGTGACATGCGGCTGATGTAGTTTTGCAGAGATTCTGATAAAAGCTTTCAGCATTGTTTGATGTATTTGAAAAATTCCTGGATTATAAGAATCCATCACGAGTGTCCATCTTAACTGAGTGGTCAGAATTAACCATGGATCAAGCCTCGTCCCTGGTAAAATTCCATTACCGAGGCAGGGTTTCATTATTCTGCATGGTGAGGCTCATGATGGATTATTTTCCCCCCACTTTTTCAAGCTTATTTGTCAAAATATAAAGTACATAAAGCGGGAAATTTTCAACTCTTTACGATTAGATTTACATTAGCTTTGCATTAATTTTGAGCTCATGAATGTGTTTATCAGGTATAAAACTGCTGTAAATAAGTTGGTTCTTTGACAACCGTTATTGGAGAAAATTGATATTTTTTGTCTGCCCATGTAAGAAAGCTGTTACGTAGTCATGTTCGATGGAAAGAGCAACGTGCATTAAAGGGGCTTTTTTGGCCCCCTCTGAAGCAAAAAAAAAAACAAAACAAAAAACAAACTTATTTTGACCAGTTTATATATTCTTTCAGTTACATTTTTATACAGTTCATGAGATTTTGTTAATTATCTCATATGCATAAAATCATTCTTTGAAGATACATGCCCAGCTATCTTGTGGGGCTAGAGGTCAAAAGTTTGGCATGTCCCTACTTTTGTGTGTGCAAGCAGCGAAGTCTCTGGTGAGACTGGCCAAATGTGCAGGCTTGTCCGAGTCTTTGTTCCTGGCATATTTGATAAGAAACAAAATTTCATGAACTAGGTTATATTTCACCTTCCTAGATACAAGTTTGAAATTCATCTTAACCCTTTTTCCCCCCACCAGTCACAACTTTTGTTGTCTGTTATCCTGTTTGCTTTTATTCTTAGGTAGCCTATTTTGCAAACGATATGGAGGGGGCGCAGTGGCTCAGTGGTAGAGTGCTTGACTCTGGACTGAGGGGCCGCGGGAGAAGCCTCACCGGTGTCACCGCCTTGTGTCCTTGAGCAAGACACATGAATCCTAGCTTAGTACTGGTTCAACCCAGGAAGACCCGTCCCTACATAACTGAAAGATTGTTGATGGGACGTAAAGAATCAAATCAAACAAACAATATGGATCCAGATCAGACTGCTCCTATGGGTCTGATCAGGGATTATAGTGTTTACTTCCATGAATAAATATGCAGCAGAGAGAAAGTGCCGTGGTATAGTGGATAAACCGCTCATCTTGTGAACCAGGGGTTGCTGGTTCGATCCCTCTATATATACAATGCACTATACCAGGAATATTGTATCAAACCAGACAGAAGAATACATTAGTACATAAAGTTTAAAATCATCAGTATCAAGAAGTTTTTTTCTGCAGTAGCATATGGCTGGTCAAGGCTCCAGGTATGACCCTCCTTGGGATCTGCCATGTTATTGGTGGACTTAGTTCTTTGTATGCTGGGTAATTTTTCATGCTTTTGTTGTCGTCTGCTGACTTTTCAAAATTTACTTTTTTAAAAAGGAATGTGTTCAGGAACACTGTCAGAGTGTCAAATGGTTTGGATCCAGATCAGGACAGACATTCTGCTGGTTCTGATCTTGGTCCAAACTGTTTGCAGATGTTATCAGCAGATGACAACAGTCATCGCTAGCAAGGAAAGAGTTAAGAAATATACTTATTTTATTAGCATTACTAAAACATTAGCTAGTACATGTATTATTTTAGTATGATGCTCACTGTATGGGATTTGCTTCAATATTCTTATTTATTTTTGCCCCTCATTAAAAGCCTACATTAACAAGCTGTAAACCCAATAGAGTTTGTTCATGTGATCATCCTGGTAAAAAATAAAGCTTTTATGGAATCAGATTTTTTATGCAAGCATTTTGTCGAAAGTTTTTTTTTTTTTTTTTTTTTAAAAATAACCCTTTCTTTTAAACGAGACATTTTCTGCTTAAGTAGCTACTAACATTATTGATAAATATAAGTAAAGATGCAAGCAGTAGAGACCAAGATCAGACTGCTCATATTAGCAGTCTGATCTGGGTCTACACTGTTTATTGAAGAGGCTTCAAAACATTTCAGCATTTCATTTAAAGGAATACATTGTTTAAAATTTCTTTAAAAAGGAGATATAATAGAAAATTGATTTGATTTACAGGAAAGCTAAAACCACGATTAAAAAGAAAAAGGTTTACTTAGCCAGCACATGAGATTTTGGTATTTATAACATAGGCGACTGGTGACCAGCGAATGTTTAGATGAGTCAGTGGATATGCACAGTCTGACCAGAGCCTTCGCTGTTTGCATACACAAAGTATGGAAGATAAGAAAGGCTCAGACTAAAAACTTGCCCTCAAGCCTCACTAGATAGTTACACATGGCACATTTAACACTTTCCCATCATTCATGACAAATGTTGTCTGCTTTCTCATCTGCCTGTGTACTTCTGTAGCCTATATTGCAAACAGTATGGACCCAGTTCAGAATGCTCCTTTTGGATCAGGGTTCATTGTGTTTGCTTCCGTAATCAAAGTACAAATGTTTGAATATATGAAGCAGACGTAAAAAGCAAAGACATCATTTTCTGGACAAAAAATTATTGACAGGAAAAAGGTTAAAGGGAGTACCATCGTCCCATGGAGTGTTTATGATATATTTCTTATGTACCTACTAGTTTCGTCTGCTGATGACTTTTTCAAACCGTTTGGACCCAGATCAGGCCTGACAAAATGTCTGGCCTGATCTGGATCCAAACTGTTTAACACTGTGGTGATATTCCTGAAAGAATTTTTCGAAAAAGTTGATTTTGAAAAAAATCGTCAGACGACAAAAAAAGTATGCAAAATTACCCAGTAGGCAAATAGTTAAATTGATATTTAAACAACAGCTTTTATATTCTACTTCCAGATCGTCGTGATGCTAGTCAGTGGTCACCGATGCAGCAACGCTACCAGAGTGTACCACCTTATGGTCCTGCCCCAGGTATGAGCCCCAGTGGAACCCCGAGCATGTCAAGACAGAGGATGTCGCCCCAGAATAGCAGAAACCTCAATATGTCACCCGTTAGTAGACATGTAAGTAAAGATACAACAGAGTTCTTGGATCAGACCCCCCAATAAGAGAGGTGTTGGGGTCCAAACTTTCTTATTACTCAATCTAGGCATACGGGGGACAAAAATATTTAAATATTAAGCTTGTCCAACTGGGCTTGTCCTACTGGACGAATGACTACAATTTTCACTCGTCCTGCCAACACATGCACTTGTCCTTTACAAGTGTATGCAGTAAATAACATAAGGAAAGAATATGTAATATGACTTCCTCGAGTAGTTCTTTCCAAAGCACTCGTCCTACAGGACGTGTGCTTTGGGAAGAATTACTCGTCCTTTCTAGATTTAACTCGTAATGACGAGCGGATGAGTGTTTATCTTGTCCCCTGGCATATACTGCGGATGCTTAAAACAACGATCTCAACGAGATGGTTCTTTTGAGCACCCAATCCCATGACAGTTAAGACTGATTTATAAGGAAATAATTGCAATTTTACGCCCATGGTATTTGGTTATCTAGACATGGGTTATTACTGTATGTTGGGGAAGTTTCCTAAAATTGTGAACACTATGCTCTTACTGTTCACAACTATAATATTAGATTCACAAATGTTTGTCAGCGCAGCATATAGTGCGTTCCCTGATCAGACTGCATCTGGGTTGCACTGTTCATTAAGGCCCTTTTATGCAGTAACCTGTCTTCAAAATTTCTGAATGTTTCCTTATAGCAGATTAGAATGGCTGCATGTTTCACTGACCAGTGAAAAAGTCTTTATCTCTTTATCTTGTTGAACAGTTGAGAAATACTGCTAAAATGTTAGTTTGGCTTTTGATTGGGGTGTATTCTGTCATTACAGTATTATGATACATTGGACATTGCTTAATACACATGAAATATGAAGCCGTACGGTGTATGGCTCCATGAAAGAACAGGAAAAAAATGAAAAGTTAATGTCATTTGCTATCAGTATCTGTAGCTAGACTTAGGTGGCATGTTAACGTTAATAAAAATATTCCTTAAAAACTGATGAAAGAAAAATGTTTGAAAAATATAAACGTTCGTATGTGTCCAAATTTGACCCAAAAAGTTTTTTTTTCACAGAAAATGGGTGGAGGAATGCATCATGGTGGTTACTTTCCTGGAAAGAAAGAAATGCAGTTTCCCATGGATACAGTTGAGGCCACTCAGCCACTGCTTCATAAGAGACGGCGGCTCATGAAGAATGATATAGGTAAACTGACACACTTGGTTCTAGTTGTCAACTTGTATGTGTACCAACTCTCTCTCACTTGTTAGGCTAAAGCTAATGCATCAGTCATTTGTAACCATGCCCCTATTGGATCAAGGAATATTTTAGTCTTTGAAATCGCAAGTTATAAAGTAAGTGCTTCCTGGACATATCATTGTGCAGTCCCTTTATAACACACCTCATTAAAACACAAGATTTTGATATAACATGGTCCAAAATTTGTTATTTTACAAAGGAATTATTGGAAAATGACCATGGAAATGGTATTTTCCAATAATTTCTTTGTAAAATTGTTCCTTTTGAAATACTGGCAGGAAATGTGTGAAATAAACTTTTGCATCAAATTATAAGCTTGGGCATGATGTGTCTAGATTGGTCTATAATATATGTTCAACCTGTATGAAATCATGTTATTCCTGTGTGTGAATATTAACAGTATGAAAATAGGTTTCACCTGTTTAATAGCATAAATACTAAAGTGTGTATGTGAATCTTTGTTACACCAGTTTGTGATATGTTACACCTATGTGTGTTGTGTGTTAATAATCTTTTCCTCATTTCATCTGAAAGAAACTTTCCTCATCCTATTTAAAGCACATAGCTGTGCAGCCTTATTTCAATTTTGATATTTTTAATGCAAATGAGTTTGGACATACTTTTTTTCACATCGAAACTGAACTTTTGGGACTTTTTCTCAACGATAAGAATTGATTTTTACTCTGCTAGTAAAGTCATGCTAATGAACGGAATCCTGTAAATTAATTAGAAAAAAAGGAGAAGTGAATAAATTATCTAGCATGTTACATTGTTAAGTTCTCACGGACTTTTCCAGTGAGTGCCATGAGATAAAAAGTGGTATGCACAAAATATCTACATTTCTTGCACATTGGATAAGGATAACTGAGATTTTACCCTGGAATAGAAAATCTTATCTTATCCATGCTATCTTATCCAGGCTGTCAAGTAACGTCAACCTGTGAAATTGCATCTTAGCGTATTCAGGGACTTCTGTAAGCTTATTTTAAAATAAATAAATAAATAAAGTGGGGAGCAAGAAAAAGAATCCATTATTTGTGTGAGGGTAGGATTGGAAAAAACTGTCCCTCGGGATCACTGTTTGTCATCACTCGGACAGATTTTTCTATCCTACCCTCACACTCATGATGGATTCTTATATTCTGTTAAATGTATCTCTCTTCTTTTCTTGACTGATATTGGGAGTAGGGGTTAAAGTTTCAGATGATTTTCATTTTTTTTTTCAAATCAGAAAGTAATTTTTTGAAAAGGAACTCCATTTGAAAATGTTCTGCACGGATATCCAATTTTTATGGGTTTTTTTTTTAGTGTCAAAATTTCTTTCTTTCATTTTAGCCTGACAACTGTCAGCTGTGGATTTTTTTAAAGAAATAGATTTTGTGAAGATGTTTAGAGTTCTGAATGTCACTTATCTTTAGCAAACAAATTTTCGTTAGCCCCTGCATTTGCCTTACTAATTTGACTGATAAGGTCAAAAGATTTTCTATTTTTCATTATTCAGTTCTATGTTGAAATCGATTAGCGCAGCGTGCACTAAAGAATTTTTATTTTAACCGCAGCATGTTTGTTTACCTTGAAATTTCATTCCATAAAACAAAAAGATCAAGCTTGGCTGTTGTTGCAGTAAAACAAATGTTTAAAGGGATGGGATAACTGCCCTCATTTTTCTTGTATATTGTGCTCTTAATCATCCAATTAACATTTTAGTCATCTGTGAATTTTTGTAGATGTGTTTAATGATTTATTGGCACCTTTTGTGTACTTGCGAAAATTTGGGTTTCTTTTAAGATGAGAAGGGAAAATGATTCTCTTGACTCCATTGCTCTCAAAATGGACAAATTCAGTAGAGTTTGGCCGCTCTGGGTACAGTGGGGTCAGACTCCCAATGTATTTAATCCTGGGAATTTCAAAGCTAAGTTCTGTTTGGTTACCTGTGTTATTTTGAATTATCATATTTCATCGGCTAAAGACAAGGGGTTTCCCTTAGAAACATTACTACCGATACTTACAAACCAAAATACAAAACAAAATAAAAACACAAAATAATCTATACTTTGCAATGGAAAACACTTATAACAGTTGAATTACACAAGACTTAATCACAAGTTTTGAAAGTTTCAACCCCATGTCTAGTAGCCGAAAGAATGTGGTGATAATAATATCACTAAAATGTCTTAATTGCATGCATCTTGAAGACGTTCATGTTGGTTCATTATCATTATCTTTTATTAAAGCAACTGAGGAAAGTGATTTCAGCCTTGTATGGCATGCAAGTACACTTTAAGGTACAATAAATGGACATTAGTTAGTCACCCGCTAAAATGTCGCTTCAAGTAACATTAATGTTCTAAATGCTTTATTGACAGGGTTTGAAATGAAAGCGACTGGGAACATACCTACTAGATTGTACATGTACACATTTCCCATAACCTCAATATTATATTTAAATTTGGAAGATAGGGAATATGGATAGTTGTCTTTGTGCCACAGAGATTACATAAAGTACGGTAAATGTTCTAAAACTAACACTTTGCTCTCAACTAAAATGCTGGTTTTTAGGGCTGGATTTTACAAAATGCTTGTCAGAATAGCAAACAGGGAAGACCGTGATCAGAAAGCTTCATCAGAAGCAGCCTGATCTGGGTTTGCACTGTTTGTCTAAAGCCTTTTTGGCAGCCAGCTTGTGTTCAAACTTTTAGAAAATCTATCGTACTGGACTTATAAGGGGAGGGGTAGTAGTCTCAAGGGTAACTTCACACAATATACCACTGGAATTGTCTGAGGGATTTTTCAGAATGCAGTGTTTGACTTTAGAATAAGTATGAATTATTATTCTGTCTTTTAAATATAAAAAAATATTCACAGAATCAGGGATAATGGTTCGATGTGCTAGATCCATTTTGGGAGAAAACTAACAATGTTGAGCTAAAACAGACTTTATTTTTGGCTTCTCCCTATATATAAGCTATTCAAATAAAGGGCATCATTATCAAAATATTAAAGTGGCCTATGAATAGAGATTTGCATTAATTTGAATAGGAAAAGGAACATTGTCTCCATTTAAAGGGCCCATAATCATATCCCTGCCAATTTCAAGCCTTGTCATTCATGTTATATGTTGCATTGTTGTCATTGATGATGTCATACCTTAATGTGTTAATTTATGTTAGTACATTTTTGTATTCTTTGTTCCTAAAATTGGCATCTCGGATGATCATTCTGAGAATTTCCTATCTGTCACATAATAGAGCTGAAATATCCAATTTAGCCAAAATTTTGAGCATATTTTTCTATCATTTTCTTAACACTCAACCAAAATAGCTTCTCCAAGCTGTTTCAATCTTATTGGACCTAATAAGCGAACATCCTGTTGTAAGCCCACACTGAGTGATGCATTATTCCAGATAAAGATTTTTTAGCATAAAATTGTAATTATTTCGTATGCATCAATTTAAACATGTGTTTGGGTGCTCAAAAGAACCGTCTCAATGAGACTGTTCTTTTGAGTGGCCATAACATAAGTTTTCGTTGAGATAAAAGCACAAAAGTCCATTAGAATTTCTGATCTCTGTTTCAATCTAGTGGTACAATTTTGTTATCAATATAGATTCTTCATGTATATGTAAGACAGTGTAGATCCTGATCAGCTGGTTCTGAAAAGAGGGTCAGAATTTTTCAAAAAAGTTTTGTGCAGTGTGCATTTATAAGGGTGAATATGGTATTTTTTTTTTATTTGAGGTATGCTCTCTGATGCCAAATTTGAGTCCATTCTTGTTAACTTGAAATCCACATAACCAAATTATCTGGATTTCATGTGTGTGTTTTATCATGCCATTTTATGTTACTATGTACGGTAGATGTTCTAAAGTTTTGAACACTAGTTGCCTGCCAAAATGTCATCTAGAAAAACAGCACAGACCTAGATCAGACTGCTTCTGAAGAAGCAGTCTGATCAGGGTCTTCCCTGTTTGTTAATCTGACAAGAATTTTATTGGAGATTCCAGTGCTGATAACCAATATTTTGAAAACAGAAAGATAAAAGTGTTTGGAATTTTAGAACACTTTTACCATGTATATATATTTACAGGACTTTAGTTACGAAAATTTAATTTTCTTATTTCTCAACCAAAACATATGTTGTGGGTACTCAAAAGAATGTCTCAATGAGACGGTTCTTTTGAGCACCCAAAACCTATGTTTAAATTGATGGGTAAGAAAATATTTACAATTTTACACTGAACATTTTTGTTTATCTTAACCTGTGTATTTAGGTACAGGTATAAAGTATCACCAGAGCGGCCGTAGGACTAGATATAACACCGGCTATTCAGGTGAACAAGACCAGAAAAACTCAGCATTTCTCCTCATTTAAGCATCATGTACATAGCTCTAGATACCACCCACCTACCACCACCCCTGCGAAATGGCAGTATATTTTTTATTCCTTTTGAAAACAATTTTTAATCTCATTGGAAGCATTACTTCAAGTGAGTTACAATGAATATATATATAGCCACCACATTTTCATGGCAAAATAAGAAAGAAAAAAGAGAAAAAAACATACAAAAACACATTTTATATACCGTTCTATCTAGAGCTATTTTTATCAATCCAAAAGGACCTTAACCCTTTGTATACGGGAAACCCCTAAATGGTTACTTTTACAAACAGTGAAGATCCAGATGAAATTTCATCAGGGTCTACACTGTTTGTTAATACAATATTACCTGACACCCCTAGATATGATCAATGGACTATCCCAAGTTTAATGTATCAAACCAGAAGGAAGAATTCATTAGTATACAAGGGGTTAATTCCTTGATCTGATGGTCTGTAAAACCCCCCAGTAAAGGTTGAGTTTAGCATGTTAAGACAGTTAAGGCACTATTTCATTTCATTTCTACTCATTTCTTCGACACTTTAAGAAAATGTACCCTATGACATCACTTTCTTACTCTCAAAAACACATGTTGTGGGTATTCAATGGAAGCATCTCATTGAGATGTTTCAAATCCCCATCACACTAAATGTGCTTTATGGAAAAAGGAAAACAACAGCAAAGATTTTTTTTGTTGAAAAAGCATCATCAAAGGCAAGATTACTCAGACCGCCAGATAAGAGTGCATAATTGAAAATTAATTTTCTTATTTCTCAACCAAGGCATATGTTGTGGGTGCTCAAAAGAACCATCTCAATGAGATGTGTCTTTTGAGCACACAAAACATATGTTAAAATTGATGAGCAAGAAAGTAATTACAATTTTAAACTCAAATATTTGCTTAACTGGCCCTGTGACTACTTGCCTTATTTGTCATTTCCATTCAATACTATGGCCACCATGCCTAATTAAGTTTTTTGGGGTACATTTTCTCTTATCACTGCTCATTTCACATTTTTTCACATATTTAAGTGAAGCTTGCCACCATCTTGTCATATAAACCTACTTTTTGTATGTTCTCTGACTGCAAAACAGTGCTTTCTGTATTAGCCTTTGCGGTGGTTACACACCTCAAAATCAAGCAACTCTCTTCAAAATCACAAGTTGAATTTCAAGGAGTAAAGTTGCATTTTTTTTTTTTGCTGCAAAATAAAATTCAATCTTAATGATCAAATCTGTTGACTCCAAATTTGAAATGATATTAGAATCCAGTCAGTCAGCTGTGTATTTTATAAATTTTATACCAGCTCTCTTTAACTCCTGCTTAGCATTTGCATGACCACAATATGAATCATCAATCAACACTCGCTTATGACAAGAAGTAGAGGCACTCGTTGAAAAAGAATAGGGGGGGAGGGGGGGGGGGGGGGGGGGGGGTCAAAAGAAGTATCTTATGCTCTGGCAGTGATGACCTTGATATTGACGAAGATACGCAAAAGCAACACAGATTTTGCATTTAATTTCTCATAAAATTTTACTTTTCAATATGGTTGCCAAGCACTTTATAAAATGCGATGGTCAGGCTTGAATAAGTCTGAACTTAGCACCCAACTGAACTTATTTGTGTTTCTGTTTCACTCTTTCACTGTTTGATGCATGTTTATATTAATTTTTCAACTTTTTTGTGGAAATACTGCTCATCTTTATTGTTATCCTGACATGTTTATCAAAAAAGATTTTTCCTTGTTTTGAGATGAACTCTTGCATGCCCCGCTGAATAACATGACTTATGTCTTAAGTGGTCACTCAAAAGAAGACCAAAAAAATATGTTTTCAAGACTGATAATCTATTAATGTACATCAAAAGTATTGCAGAATGCCCCCGTGAAGCATTCTGCAATACTTTAGACCTGCATTAAGCTACCATCTGTCTTTAAGACCTTTGTTTTGTCTATTTTTAGTGACTGCTTAAGACCGGTTTCACTGTAAATCCAATTATATGCTGATATGTATTTTTCAAAGTATGTCTTGTAATGTTTGTGTTATGTGTTGTAGCAATTAACCCATTTGCATGTAAAATCACCTCGTAATATAATGTTTATTAGCATGTGATTTTTGTGTTAAGGCCATTTGATTGTAACAGTGTGGTTGCCTCCACTTTCAAAGGGTAATGCCTTTTATGTTTCAAATCCCACACTGGGTAGGCGGCAATCAAAAACGTAATCAACAATCGACGAACACTGATCGAAAATTGATAGAAACAGTGTTTTCGATTGCCATTTGTTGCCAGTGGGGCGACAAATGGCAATTGAAAACGCTGTTTCTATCTATTTTTGATCAATGTTCCTCGATAGTATTGGCGTTTTCGATTGCCGCCTACCCGGTGTGAATCCTTAAGACTGTCTTCAGGTCAGTTTGGATTATAAGGAAATGAAAAAAGTTATCGTAAATGTTCTAAAAGGAAAATATGAGTTTTAAGATATAATTTCAAATGGTATGTGTACCTGATCAAACTGCTTGTCATTCATGCACATTCTGATCTGGATCTATACTGTTTGCAAAGGCATTCTTGTCAAAAAAATATTTTTCTATATTTTGGAACCTTTTAAAAGCTTGACTGTGGTACATCACAGCATTGTCCAGAAAAAAGTTCTACAGATATAAGTTAATAGGAATGTCAAAGCGTCCATGCAATTTAGAGGATAACTGTATTCAAAAGTTTCATTTGGGGAGGTATATCGTCAGATATACGGTCGGAAATTTAGTTTTTCGTTATGCGCAAGCAAGCCGTAAAACGTGATTTCCAAACATTTATCTGAAGATATACCTCCACAAATTAAAATTTTGAATATGGTATCCCCATTCTAATGCATTTCTCTGCAGTTTCGTCTCAAATTTGAGCGCTGCAAGCCGCATAGAGCCGCACACCATCCAATGAAATGAGACGTAATTAATGACGTCAAACTATTTCTGACAGTACTGCAGGATATACTGTTGCAAATTTTTGACGTTATCCAATCAGAGTGCAAAATCAAGTGCATTAGAATTCTGTTTAACCCTTTGTTTACCGAGTTACTTGGCAAATAGAGGAGACATTGATCAATCAGGGTCTACACTGTTTACTAAACAATCTTTAAGGAGAGAAGTGCATCATTTTGAAGCATGCAAGTTATTGATTGATAGAATATCACCCCAGCTGGTGGAACTTTCCAGGCTGGGTAACTTTGCATGTTTTTTGTAGCCTGCCGATTTGTTTTCAAAATTAACTTTCTCTAAAAATTCTTTCGAGAATACCATCAGTGTGTCAATCAGTTTTGATCCAGATAAGGCCCAACAGAACTTCAGTCCTGATCTGGGTCTAAACTTTGCAAATGTGATCAGCAGTAGATAGTCACCCCTAGCAGGGTAAGAGTTGATGTTCTTCCAAGCACCAAAAGGAAGTTCATTGCACGTCTGTAGATGAGGGTTTTATTCTGAATTATGATAAGCAGGCCTTTAGTTGAGAGTGTGTAACGAAAACATAATTTTCTTATTTCTCAACCAAAACATATGTTGTGGGTACTCAAAAGAACCGTCTCATTGAGAGGGTTCTTTTGGGCACCCAAAACATATGCTAAAATTGATGGTAAAGAAAAAAAAATACAATTTTACGTTCAAAAGTTGTGTCTATCTTAACCTGTGCATAAGCCCATATTCAGGCTGAGGAATAAGAAAATGATCACATTTTTACCCTCGAATATCTTCTTGAAGAAATGGAACACTGGCGTTTAATTTTTGTTTTGTTTAAGTATCTGATTTGTAATACTTTTCATTTTATTTTGCAGGTCAGATAGATGCTTGGAGAATAATGATGGCGCTTAAATCCGGGCTGTTAGCAGAAAGCACATGGGCCCTAGATACCCTCAACATTCTGCTGTTTGATGACGCAACAGTTGCCTACTTTGGTTTGATACATCTTCCTGGACTTGTAGAAGTACTACTAGATCACTTCAGACGCAATCTTATAGATATGTTCCATCTATTTGAGGACACAGAGATCAGCTGTGAACCTGGTTTGATGGATGAACTGAATCAGTTTACAGCTGCTCTTGAGACAGAGATACTAAATGACAAAGTTGAAGAGAAAGAGAAATCTTCTGATTTAGACACCAGTGATGTTGAGATGAAAGACAGTAAAGATGATAGTACAGCGGAAGTGAAGGAGGAAATGAAAAATACTGATGACAAAATAAATTCAGAAGATAATGAAAATGAAGAGCAAGATGAACATGACAATATTTCTAGTGAAGAATACTTTAAAACAAAAGAAAATTTTACTCTTGTAACAAGACAAGGTAAAGAAGTGAAATTTGATGACACTGCAGATGTGAATGAAGTGGTGGATAAAAAACTATGGGATGTGTATTCTGGATTTGGAATAGAAACTTCATGGTGGGGTGCTGGAAAAGGAGATATAACTGAGCACATCAAAACACATTTTGAGGACATGAAGGAGCATGAAACATACAGGAAAAGATTCTTTAGGAAACCTATGAAATTAAAAGAACCTAGTATATTGAAGGTGGAAGTGGAGAAAGATATCAAGGAGGATTTTGATACAAAAGAATCTGTAAAGTCAGAACAAGACAATTCCTCAGAGTTGAGTAATATTGATAATGGTCATTCCACAAACGGTGATAGTTCTGATAATTGTGTGAATTCAAATATGGAGACTGAGTCTACAGAAACTGAACACACCTTGGAAAGTGTGAAAGACACAAAGGAAATTGAAAAAATAGCTTCTTGTGAGAAAGATCATACATGTAATGGTATGATTACAAATATAAAATCTGAACCCAGAGTTGATGAGTTAGAAACTTCAGATCCTACAGACTCTGTGTCAGAAAATATTAAGGAAGAGAAAAATCTTTTCAGTGATGAACCAAGAATGAAACTAGCTGTGAAGTTTGAACTTCTAAATGATGATGAGCTTATTCAAACTTGTAAAAATTCATTTGGGATTAATACAGAAGGTGAAAGATGTGGTGTGGAAGACGAAGCATATCAACGAAATGAGCCACCGTTGTGCCTTATTACTGAGGCCAGGAATGAAATAGGAAAAAGGTGCATATGTATATCAAACATTTTCCGCAGTTTGTCATGTATACCAGGGAACGATACAGAAATGTCTAAACATGCAGGACTAGTGTACATTCTTGGAAAACTCCTACTGCTGCATCATAAACACCTACCTCGATCTCGCAGTCGACGGAAATTCGACCGCGAAGAAATTGATGAAGATATGGTAGACATTTCTCAGGGTGTTGAGGAGTGGTGGTGGGATTTCTTGAATGTTCTTAGAGAAAATACCTTTGTGATCTTCGCAAATATTTGTGCTCAGTTACAATTGGAAATCTTTCCACATGAGACTTGTATACCAATATTGGAAGGGCTGTTACATTGGGTTGTGTGCCCTTCCTCATGTGCCACTGATCCCCTTCCCACAGTAGCTCCATCATCCGTCCTGTCCCCACTTAGACTTGTTCTTGAGGCTATGTGCAAACTGTTTATTCACCAGAGGAATGTAGATATGCTTCTTGCAACCCCACCCTATGAAAGAATTGTGCAATTATTTAGTGTATTGACAAAGCTTCTTGCAAACAGGAGTGAGCAAGTGACTTTAGAGTTTGCAGTTGTGTTATTGTCAGAGTTGGTACAAGGTGGCAGCAGTGCAGCTCGTGGTATTGCCCTACAGTATCCTAGTATATCACTTCTAATAGACTTCATTGAAACAGCAGAACAAAAAGCAGTACAAGTGGTAAATATGCACAGTATCCAAATGTTACGCGATAGCCCTGAAATGATGGGCACTAGTTTGGATATGTTACGGAGGGCTGCTATGGTTCTATTGCATTTAGCCAAGGTGCCAGCAAATCGTAAAATGTTCATTCATCAGCAAAGTAGACTGTTATCATTAGTTATGTCCCAGTTTTTGGACCAGCATGTTGCCCAAATATTGTCGGATGTCCTGTTCCAGTGCTCACAGCCGTCATAATCATAACTGTTGTTAGATGTACATACAATTGCCAATATCATACACTTACAGAAAGGGCTTGTGAAGAAGGAATATTTAATGAAAATTGTGAAAAAATAAATTTTATACAATTATCAACAAATTTCCCTCAAATAAGATTCCTGCTTATACGTTACTGTGCTTGGCATAGTTCATTTCTTTGTCATCATGTACATAGATTGTAAAGTCATATATTTGTGTGATACCTGTTAAACAGTGAGAGATCCTGGTCATGGCACCAAATAAATATGGTGCCAAACATGACTATATCATTTTGTGTATTTCAAAGTGTTGTTAAAGTCTGAATCATGTTTGAGTCATTTTGTCCCATTATTTCATCATTTCTCCATTTTCTTGTCCATATTTCAATCGTAGCTCTAGATACATCACTACTTTGACCAATAAAAGATATTTTCTGACATTCAGGACTTTAGTTAAGAGTGTGTAACGAAAATTTAATTTTCTTATTTCTCAACCAAAACATAGGTTGTGGGTACTCAAAAGAACCGTCTCAATGAGACGGTTCTTTTGAGCACCCAAAACATATGTTAAAATTGACGGGTAAGAAAATATTTACAATTTTACGCTGAAATTTTTTGTTTATCTAAACCTGTGGACATTAGTTCTAATCAAATTCTTGTTCATATGTGTCGCATTATGAGAAAACCTGTTTATTTTTGCGAACAATGTTGTCATTTGGTACAGAACAGCATGCACTTCTGTGCCGTCTGATTAGCTCAATTGTTGGTAGAAACTGCTATACTTGCATCACCCAAAGAATATAGCTAGTTTCTGTAGTTATCAAAATAACACCTGTACAAGGACAAAATTAATGCATTATAGTCGGCTGTGTGTAGGTATGGTTGCAAATTAATTACCAATGAAAAGTTAGATAATATATTATCTTGGCAAGGTTGTTCATAATGTCACTCTTTCAAAACAAATTTTGCATTTAAGCCGAATACCGATTTTGGATATTTTAGCTGAAATCAATAAACCCTCTTCCAGGATGCAAGTTATTTTCAACAATAAATAATTTGGGCAGGTATATGAGATCTGGCCCCGAGGTTATAAAACTTTTTTCATGCTCAACTCAGCTGAGCGTGAAATTTCAACAGCTCATAAAAACTAAAATTCTGCAAAAGAATTTTCTTGGTTTCAAGCTCTCATATCTGGTCTTCATCATGCTAATAAATGTTTAAATGCCAACAATTGTTGGCATTTAAACATTTATGAGCATGATAAATTTCATACTCTGTTGAGTTGAGCATAAAAAATAGTTTTATAACCTTGGGGCCTAAGTACTAATCACATAGGTTAAGATGTCAGCACATCAGAGCCTTTGCCGCTTGTGTACACAAAAAAAAGAAACTCATAGGCCCCTTGATACGAGCGCATAAATAATAATAAATTTTTTTCATTTTTCAACCAAAACGTATGTTGTGGGTACTCAAAAGAACCCTCTCAATGAGACAGTTTTTTTGGGGCACCCAAAACATATGTTTAAACTGGCCTTAAGAAATTTTTCACAATTTTGTTGGAACTTTGCTAATGCTGAATTTATCAAGCAACAAAGGAATGCTAAGATCAGGCCTTTAGTGTGAAAAAAAATTAATTTTCTTATTTCTCAACCAAAAAATGTTGTGGGTACTCAAAAGAACGGTCTTGTTGAGATGGGTCTTTTGAGCATCCAAAACATGTTATAAACTGATGGGTAAGAAAATATAATTTTAAGCTAATTTTTGTTTGTTTATGCTGAATTTGTTAAGTGTTACCGCTGAACAAAGGAATGCTAAGATGTTGCATCTAGAGCTACTGATAAGCATTTTTAGAGACTGCATTTCTCAAACAGTTGAGGGAATTTGTTAAAAAGTACAAGGTAAATAACTGTTGTCCAGCTGACTTGCCCCTAGATAATGCTGCATTAATGAAAATTAAGTTTCTTAATTTCGGACCAAAACATAATTTTTTTATTATGTTGTGGGTACTCAAAAGAATTGTCTCATTGAGACAATCCTCACCGGGACTTTAGTTAAGAGTGTGTAACAGAAAAGTAACTTTCTCTTATTTTTCAATCAAAACATATGCTGTGGGTGCTCAAAAGAACCGTCTCAATGAGACGGTTCTTTTGAGCACCCATAACATATGCTAAAAATTATGGGTAAGAAAATATTTACAATTATAGCTGAAAACTTTTGTTTATCTAAACCTGTGCCCATAACAAATGTTAAAACTGATGTGTAAGGAAATATTCACAATTTTGTGCTCAAGATTTTCTATAACCCGACCAATGGGTGCTATAGGTTTTGATCTCATACGGTTGCTTGTGCATCACTGGGTTGTACAAGCTTAACTCCTTGCATAGTGGGTAATTTACATGACATTTTGTAGTCTGCTGATTTTTTTCAAAATTTAACTTTTTCAAAAATTTCTTTTAGAGTGTCAAAACAGTTTGGATCCAGATGAGGTCCCATGTTTTGTTGGGCCTGATCTGGGTCCAATCAGCAGACAACAGTAAAGAGTTGTAATAATTGAAAATGGAGCGCATTCATGAAAATGGCTCAATTAAAGCACCATCCACCTTGAAAAGAGCCGAGAAAATACTCCAAGGCCTTGATAAGTTATCAGATTTTGCTATGATATTTTTTCGACCAAAATCAGTAGAAAAATGTTTTGGCTTTGCTTGGTGAAGTATTTGCAGCAAAAATAAAGACAAAATAATTTTATGCAGAGTTCTAATAATGATCTCCATTCTCAGCATTTCAGAGGTTGAATTATAATTTGTAAAAAAAAGTTTATTTCATAGGCCTTTTGTTAAGAGTGATAGTTTTCTTATTTCTCAACCAAAACATATGTTGTGGGTACTCAATGAGAAGGTTCTTTTGAGCACCCAAAACATATGCTGAAAATTATGGGCAAGATATTTGTTTATTTAAAACTATGTTTAATGAAGTTGCAGTACCTAAAAACCACAAGCTAGTCCTTTTGTGGTCCTTTGGGATGTCCTTGACTTAAACATAGTATTGCTTGAATGAACCCTGGTTCAGCAATGAAAAATCATACAGTGCATAGGAATGGACTGTGTGTTATACGTGAACTATGTTATTAAGGGACAATTTTACAAAAGCAGTTATAGTTGGTTAAGTTAAATGCCTATTTTCAAGGGCTATTTTCAGCTACACAGCCGTTCAGTGACCCTTTGACACATCTCACCCTGATCACTCAGATTATTGGGCTACCTTGTGAAACCTACAGTCTAGTCTCCCCAGGGAAACTATTTTTCTCCCCTATAAAAAGGAATTATAGGTAATTTTGCTGTAATTCCTTTTGTTAAATTCCACGGTAAAAAGGTGTTGGAGCCACAACATGACTGTGTTATAATGAGGTGTGTTATAAAGGGACTTCACTGTATTTATAAGATCTCAAGGTGTTTGTGAATTCTGACTAGCCATCCCAACAAAATATGTTCTGTTATAAAAGATGTGAAAATAGGTGACAGTTATCGCCAAGTACTTATTAGCAAGTTTTCTTACTGCCAATGTATGTTAATATTTAATGTTTGCATTGTTGCCGTAACAACTATTGTATCTCAAGATTTTGTGTTAATCTTTATTTTTGTACATTTTTGACTGACTTAATTTGAGTGTGTGTATGAAGCTAGAGGAGTGTGTTGATTGATGGTTCAGTGCATGGACAGAGCTCTAGATAAAACAGGCCTTCCTGGCGACTAGTTATAAGGGGGTAATAGATTTATTTTCTTAAAATTAAGTGGGTTAATAGAGATTAAATTTTCTTATTTCTCAACCAAAACATATGTTGTGGGTGCGCAAAAGAACCACCTCACTAAGACGGTTCTTTTGGTCACCCAAAACATATGGTTTGACTAATGGATAAGAAAATAATCACATTTTTACACTCAAAATTTTAGCTCCCCTGGATCCATGGCCTTCAGATAAGCGGGGATATTTAAAAATCTGCTATTTAGAGGTAAATTTCATATTAAAACAATCTTGATGTTTTTGACCGTTCATTTTAAATACGGGAGATTTTTGAAAGTACATGGGTGAAAGATTTCAGGATTTTGAGGCTTACCCTCCATAAAGGTGGTACTTTTTGCATATACGTAGTTGTTCCTTAAATGTGCACATGCAAGCCTTTTCTGGTAGCCATACAGTGATTGATACCAAAATTTCATTTGTGGCGGTACTCTTTAGACTTTTAGAAGCATACTACATCATGTACACCAAAACAATTGAAAAAGAGAGAGAAAAAAATGGATATTACACAGCTTGATTATGCTGTTTGCTGAAATCTCAGCCTGTATCTAAAAATCAACTCTGCTTGCTGGGTAATTTTTCATGCTTTTATTGCCGATTGCTGACTTTTCAAAATTAACTTTTTTGAAAGATTCTTTCAGAAGCACAACTGGAGGGTTGAACAGTTTAGACCCAGATCAGGACTGACGTTCTGTCAGTCCTTATCTGGGTCCAAACTGTTTGCTAAGGTTATCAGTAGATGACAAAAGTCGCCGCCAGCAAGAGTAAAGTGGGCTGTCACTACTTCAATTTTTTGCAACCCTTAGTGACCCAACTGAAATGGCTTGTATCAAGCTCTCTAACTGGTAATCAAAATCTACACGGTTTACAAGTTTCTTTAGTATCTCTAAAATTCTTTATCAGAGAGATGACCTAAATGCTTGTCAGTTTTCTTTAAAAAATAGCGAAGAAAAAACAAAATGAAAAGTTTTTTCCCTTCTATTTCTTCATTCTTTTAACATTCCCATTATTTTCATTACGCAAGGCGGCTATTAGGGAGAGTGCTAGTTTTTACCCTGGAGCCCCAAACACGTCTGTAGTAAATGATATATTTGTGACAGCATTTGGTTTTTCAGAGAAAATACTTATAATTTGATATGCATATTTGCCAAGCAGAGATTCATATGAAATGTTGAGTCTTATTTGCTCCCTGACCATTTGCACTCAAAAAGGCCAAAACTCTAGTTTTCAGGATTAATCCTGAATTCAGGATTTTGAGGCTGACTTTCCAAAGAAAGTCAGCCTCAAAATGCTGAATTAGCTTTTCTGATATATTTACACTTTATCTGAAGACAACTTACCATTAAAACTTGAAATATTAATATTTTGATGGTATACTGCAAGTTTTAAAATTTGAATTTCAAAAGTTCAGGATTTTGAACATTTTGAACTTTCACTCATGATTCTGTTCAAGGGAACCACAGTGTTTCACAATATATCTGCTGCAGGGTTAACCCTATCACACCCAAAAGGACCAAAATGTTTATGGTTTTGGTTCTTCTGAGTCCTATAGGGGTAATGTAAGTTGAACTGAGTGATCTGAGAGCTTTCCAATGTTGATCCATTTGAGTAGATGCTTGTGATCTGGACAGTGTTGCATGTTGGTACATAAGTGTACAGTAGTCACATATAGATTGTAGTTGTTATGAGCTAAGACAAGAGAAACATAACTATCCATCATCATGATCATTTGTGTTCTTTGGAGACAGAGAAATTAAAACTGCCATAGTCATCTAGATAAATGCATGTTGGACATAACAGTCAACCCGATAAATGCATTGTGGGCATAACCTTAAAAATTATCACTTTTTGAAAGCAGTGTGAATCCTGATGAAGCCAGCTCTACAGCTAAGGATCTACACTGTTTTCCATCCAAACCCTGAATCCACTGATATTTATAATGAAATTGCACCAAACCTTTAGTTAAGAGTGTGTACCAGAAAAATAATTTTCTTATTTCTCAACCAAAACATATAACTCTTTATTTTTCAATATAAACATATGTTGTGGGTACTTAAAAGAACCGTCTTAATGAGACGGTTCTTTTGAGCACCCAAAACATATGCTAAAAATTATGGGTTAAAAAATATTTACAATTTTATGCTGATAATGTTTGTTTATCTAAACCAATGTGTATCATAGGACAAGCTGATTTAGAATGCATAAATCTTTATATATCAATATTCTATTTATTGATCATTCTCTGCAAAATTTGGCGCTCTGCTTTGTGCAAACAGCAAAGGCTCTGGTACCTTTTTCACATCCCCTGGTCAAATATTTTGTTTACAGAATGTGTAGCTCATGCTCAGTAAACTTGCCTTTGCAGACAGTTTTCATTGTATAAAAAGTATGCTAAAATGTCTACAAGGCAAACAGTTCCTTGTAAGAAACGTCCCCCCCCCCCCCCCCAAGTTCTTCAGATTCTTTTGGGACTTATTGGTGAGTTAACTCAACATTTATTTGAGAGAAAATGATCATTACATGAACATATGAGATTTCAGTACTATTGGCATTGGCGAGCCTTTTTTGCTTGCATACATTACACAAATACAAAATAGATGAATGCTCGGACCAAAAAATAGGCATCTATACAGAGTTTTATATATAAGGAGTAAGTAACAATATTTCATGAGCTGGCCCATATCATAAACCTTCAGACCTTTAGTTAAGAGTGCATAACAGAAGAATAATTCTCTATTTCTCAACCAAAACATATGTTGTGGGTACTCAAAAGAACTGTCTCAATCAGACAGTTCTTTTGAGCACCCAAAACGTATGCTAAAAATTGTAGGTAAGAAAATATTTACAATTCTACACTGAAATTTTTTGTTTATCTAAAGCTGTAAATGTTTCTCTTGTCAAAGTTCATCATGTAATATTTGTATTCTATTTCACTTGTGAAGAAAGCTTTATAACATTACGTCTGACAGTCAAATGTGTAAATAAATTTAATGAACAAGGCTCATTTTGTCTTTTGATAAACCATGTCTCCTAGTTCTGTAACACAGTCATAGTGAGTCAGGCCCAGTTCGACACATGTCATTGCCATGAGGTAGTAAGTTACATGGGCCTTGACTCGAGAAAACCTGTCTTCGAGGGTTTGCGAACAACGAAGGCGCAGACAAGCCTGCACATCAGCACAGACTGATCAGCGCCTTTGTTTTTCGCTTATTGTAAAGTACCATATCTAGACTTGCTACGAGCAAAATTTCAATTTTCTAGCTAGTCTCTGTAACTGAAGAGACTGGTTTGAAACTCGTTTTGTAGGAAACCCCGAAAACAGGTTTTCTCGCGTCGAGGCCCACATAGGAACCCGGTTTGGCAACATTTGTTTTGAAGAGATTATCCCCTAACAGCTGTTTCAAGTAAAAGTTTTCAGGATTATTCCTCAGTTCAGGACTTTGAGGCTGAACTTTCACCCATTTAGTCGGTTTTCCCTCTGTTGTCAGTCATCAACAATTGCTTTAAAGGACAGTTCTTAAAGCAGATTTCCGAAACTACTGGCTGGATTTCGACCCACCTTGGCAGGAATGATCCTTATATTGCTTTGGTTAATTGATCAAATGGTTCCAGTCAAATTGCTAACTTGGTCAAATGAGCTAAAATAGATTTTCAGGATTAAAACACCTTGTCTAAAACCAAAAGGCCTAGAGCCATGTAAAATCACTTAAGGACATATGCTGCTAAATACTTCCCATATTGAATTTTTTTCAATACTTTGCATACAGTCTGTCTTATGCATGGGCTATCCATTTATGAAATAAAAAGGATATGTTACCGTGCTTATTTTTTCACAATCTCATATTGAAGTTTTCAGCATTTGACCAATTTTCTAAAAATATGAAAGAATAACACTAGTCCTAAATATCGAGCTAAACTATTGTAATCTTCAGTCAGCTTCTTTCTTTTAACTTAAATTATTGCCCATGACATCAAACCTTTAAGAAAATGTGCAAGTTTAGTTTTTATCCCATGCTGTGACAAGATACTGCATGAAATATTTTGGCAATTCGTCGAAAATTGGAATTTGTTTTAAGAATAAATCATAATATTAAAAAATCTGATGTTGAAAATCTTAAGAATTTATTTTTATTTCATTGACTATCATAATATTTTTCAGAAAAAAGAATAAAAATCTGGGGTCACCGAACTAATTCTCTTTCAGGAGGGCCAAATTTAATCTCACCCCCATAGGTTTCATTCTTAATTCAATATTAAAAGTTCAGGAATGCACATTTCGGTCGTTTTGATGATGCCATTTTACTAGTATATGAAGCAATTAAGTATTAAAATGTTAAAAAAGAAAGAAAAAACACACTAAAAATAGGTGCCCACCCAGGAATCGATCCAGGTCCTCTGGCTTTAGAGCCAACCACGCTAACCACTACGCCACGAGGTCAGGTCGTGTGCGGCTCTAAATAACCGTCCAAATAGTAGAGACTCGGCCACTTTCGTGTTTGTAACCAGGGTAATTGTGTTCGTAATTCGACTTTGTCTGAGCTACATTTATCTTTCTTTGTTACTGAGACGATTAGTTATGATAAAAGGTCAATAGATATTTCGGACACACTTGAATTACTTTATTTTGCCAAGAAAATGTCGGAACACCGATATGACATAAGAATATCTGAAAGCTGTGTTGATCCGAATCCTTTAAAGTTCGAAAGACAGGACCCAGACAACTTAACCCGTTTCCAGACGCAGGAAAGATGCGCATGGGAAATAGCCGCATATGTCTTTAATGTACCTCACATGTTTTACATGTGTTTATATAGGGAAACCATAAAAAAAATCTTGTCCGAAACCACAATGACCATATGGCTTTGTATTTGGTATGTTTCTAAGTTTGTTAAAATAATGGCCATTCCCCAGGGGTCACATTCACTTAATAAAGGAAAACAAAATTATTTGTCTAACTCCAAGGCCTAGAGCCTTGATATGGGGCACACAAATGTAGCATCATAAAGTGGGCTTCTTTCAAATGTTCCAATTATGGCCATGCCCCAGATTTCATGTTTTAGGTAGGCTTATTTTGGTAAAACATAAAAAAATGTTTAGTCAGAAACCTTGAGGCTTAAAGCCTTTATATTTGCTGTGTAGCATCACCAAGTGGTATTCCACCAAGTTTACCTGAGGTAAAAATGACCATGCCCCGAGGTCTTTGAATCTTGGAAACCATTCAGATCCCCATAAGCATAATGTAGTTCATTACAAGACAACTGCATCGACAATGACAGTGAGTGACCTTGGGGCTTGGCCCCACCTCTCCCCTCTATATAAGGCTTAATATCGAAACCATTCAGATGCCAATTTTGAAGACACTTCTACCTACAAGACCAAGGCATAGTTCAAGATAGAAAAAATCTGCATATACATTGTTGTTCTGATTGGCTGATGGTTTCCAGGAATTGGACAGCCAGGCACTTGTATTGATTTGAGATCCATTAATATTGGAATCAAACTTGGTAAATGTAGATTATGCTACATACCAAATATCAAGGCTCTTGGCCTTGTGGACAAGATTTTTTAAGTTTTCATGAGACCAAGATATGCAACAGGCTGGAACCATATTTGAACAAATGTTGAAGAGGGCCATATAAAGATCATTTCTTTGAACTTCACAATTGCATATAAACCACAGTTGTAACGGTCAGTTTTTTCCCCAGTCAGTTTTTTCCCCGGGGAAAGAATGGGCCGACCCATTCTTTCCCCGGGGAAAAAACTGACCGGTCACGGTCAGTTTTTTCCCCAGTCAGTTTTTTCCCCGGGGAAAGATTTGACTAGTCAGTTTTTTCCCCACCCAGTCAGTTTTTTCCCCCCATGTTATTTTTTCGGAAAAGGCTTGAAAATGATATATGTGTCATTGTGTAGTTAAATCAAATTAATATCATTCTGAAATAGCTGTATTATAACTCTACCACCCTCAACACAGCACAAAAGTGCAGAGGGTGTAGAAGGATTTGATTATAAATGGTTAGCCTATTCAAAAAACAAAATGAGTATGTTCTTAATTCAAAATGGTTATTTGAATGGGTTAAAGGAAAATCGACCCAGTCTTTCCCCAACCCACTATTTGGAAGAATCAATTCACTAAGATAAAATACAAAGGCTGGAACACTTTGGAGGGAGATAACCAATAAACTTTTTGGTTTGAAAATTTGATTATCTCTTTGGAATGAGTCATTCATAAGTCTTCAGATACAGTAAAAGAATAACATTAACTGAAAGACTGAAAGATAAATAGAAAGATCAGAACATTTTGGAGGGGTGAGGGGGGGGGGGGAAAGAATGGGCCGGCCCAGTCTTTCCCCACCCCACAATGTAGCAGTACAAATAAAATGTTTGGTTTGAAAACTTGATTCTCTCTGTTAAGATACAGTGAAAGAGTAACATAAACCGAAAGACTACAATTGTATCTGATCAATAGAAAGATCTGAAGATTTTGGAGGGGGGAAAGAATGGGCCGGCCCAGTCTTTCCCCACCCAACAATGTAGAAGTACCAATAATCTTGTTGGATTGAAAACTTGATTCTCACTTTGGTATAGGTCTTTCATAAATGTTAAAATAGAGTGAAAGAGTAACATAAACCGAAAGACAAAACAATCAATAGAAGATCGAAAGATTGAGGAGGGGGGAAAGAATGGACCGGCCAAGTCTTCCCCTACCTACAATTACGAATAAACTTGTTGGTTTGAAAACTTGATTCTCTGCTTGGTATAAGTCAAGAGAGTTCAGATACAGCAAAAGAATTACATATTCCAAAAGTCTAGAGGATAAATAGAAAGATCCCAACATTTTGGAGGGGGGAAAGAATGGGCCGGCCCAGTTTTTCCCCACCCCACAATGTAGAAGTACCAATTAACTTGTTGGTTTAAAAACTTGATCTCTCTTTGGACTGACAGATAAATTGAAAGGTTAGAACCCAATGGAGGGGGGGGGGAAAGAATGGGCCTGCCCAATCTTTCCCCATCCCACTATTGAGAAGGAACATGCAGTTAGCTAAATGCTTTCTTAACGTGAATTTCTCCTTAGGACAAGACAATCATGAGTGTTCAGATACAGTGCAAGAATCATGAGTGTTCAGATACAGTGCAAGAGTAGGTTAAACCTAAAGACTGAGAGATAAATAGAAAGGTTAGAAAATAATAGAGGGGGGAAAGAATGGGCCGGCCCAGTCTTTCATCACCCCCTATTTAGAAGAACCAGTTAGCTAAACGGGTTTTAAAGTCGAAGATCTCTTTGACATGTCATTCGAAAGTATTTCGATACAGTGAAAGAGTACAATAAACTAAAAGACTGATAGTAAAAGTGAATGGTCTGAACCCCTAAAAATCACAACCAAACGCAATAAGTATGAGTACTTTTGAGTCCTATCGCTGCTTTAATAGCGGCTTTTTAAATTTATGCAAAGAAATAATAATTCCATTATGATTTTTGAAATTATTAGGGGGGGGGGGGGGAGGGGAAACTGACTGGGTGGGGAAAGAATGGGCCGGCCTATTTTTTCCCCAGGGAAAGAATGGGCCGGCCCATTCTTTCCCCGGGGAAAAAACTGACTGGGGGAAATTCCGGCCTGTTACACCGGGTCTCTGAGGGGAAAATTGTAACGGGCAAAGAAAAAATAAATTTAACAAGATTGGGGGGAACCCCCCCCATAAAAAAAACAAAAAAAAACCCCAAAACCCATTTCTGCCCAGTCTGGTCAAAATCTAGCTACTAGTTTAGGAGATATCCTTTGAAGTTATTATGGTTGATGCACAACGGACATCCAACAATCGAAATAGCTCACCTTGAGCCTAATAATATAGGGGCTCAGGTGGGCTACAAATCTCAAACAGGAAACCATTCTTACATGTGGCACATGGTTTTGACTGGAAAATATCAATATCTTAAGGGGTATGAAGTTACAGAGCACACAAGCTTTCACCTTTAAAAGCTACTTCAAGGAAAATAACTCTAAACCAGAAGAAAAGGGGGAGCAACTTTCTTGTAATATATCCCCACCAAATGTCTCGAAGAGAGCACTCTCCCCAGGAGGGAATAATTCTAGCCTAAGCTTACACATAGAAACCGGGGTAACAATCTACGTCATAGCATGGATGTTGCAAACACATAGTATGGCACCATCTTTGATTTACAAAATTAGTTTTTCCCTTCGCAAAAATAAACAAATTAGTGTCTGTCAAAACAAAGCAGTGCAGGCGGTGCATAACATCATACTTGAACAGAATATATACTTAAGGAATAAAGAAACGCAACAGACAAAAATATAATTTTTGCCTGTTTAAATGATGATTTGTTGAAATCTCTTTTGAAAATTTCTTTATGAGTATTTATAGCATGTGATGAAATACCAAAACCTCATTTAAACGCTACACTTTACGCTACAAGACGAAACCATTATGAAAACGTAAAATGTGACGTTAACGTCAGAATAAAGATCAAGAAACCCTGTCTTTTCCATGTTTGGTTATTTAGCTTCTACTTGACAATGTGCAAATAAAACAAACGTCCAATCATATTTATAATGCAGTCAAATATTGCGTCAAAACAGGCTACTTGAATGGCAAGATACACAATGGTAGTGAATAAAGGATAAACGTCACTTAGAGCCGTCGGGTTTGGGTCGCTGGTGAATATATGGGATAAGATAAACCTAGAGACATCAGAACATGCTTTCTTGGGAAAAACTGACTTTTCAGATACCGTAGAAATACGCTGGTAAGGTGTTTATATTGACGTTAGCCAAACAAAACTCGGCATAATGCAAGAGAAAACATCTGATTACATGCCTAGAGTGAACACCATACTTGTTAACTGCAACCTAAACTTTGTCACTGGACCATTTTATCATTAGAAAAACACATAAATATCATGGAAACCGTTAAAACGTAGGATATAGAATTTTGACGTCAGAATTGAGGTTTTTTGACGTCTGAAGATCTCAAGTCATAATTTTTGAACAAAACGTCCTTGTAATGAATAAATCTCAAGCAGAAAAAGTTTACGTTAAGCTGTTTCAGAATCCTACAGATACCATTTCCTTGATCTGCAATCTATGCCAAGACTTTTTATAACAATTAAGCGATGGTTGATTAAAACTTTGCTGTTATTGACCCCGTCAGTAGTTTACTACGGGGTGGGGGGGGGGGGATTATGTTGAACCTGCTGTAATTTGACGGGCACATACTGCTCCTATGGATAAATATCATTAGCACTAAAAACTTGCATCATATTGAATGCTTATAATGAATAGAAGTGTTTTTGCATTTCTTTATTCCTTAAGTATATAATGGCCATGCCCAGAAATTGCCTTTGTAATAATTCACCAACAAATATCGAAGCGGGAGACTGCTAAAATTATCCTTGTGTCTCTCGCTTCGATACTTGTGTGTCAATGATTACAGAGGCAAGGGCATTTCTGGGCGCGATCATTATATATTCTGAACAAGTGGCCTGTTAGGCATCGCCTGCACAGCTTAATTTTGACAGATGCTTATTTGTATAATCATGCGAAGGGAAAAACTTACCTTGTAAATAATAGATCGCGCCATTCTACGTGTTTGCAACATCCATGCTATGACGTAGGTTGTTACCCCTTAGAAAAGCATGTGCTGTCCAATTCCAGAAAACAACAAGCCAATCAGAACAACTTATTTTTTTTATCTTGTACTTTGTCTAGATATGAAAACACAAGCTAAGTTCCTTCAAAATTAGTCAATAAATATAGCTACTAGTGTCCGGATTCAAAGATTGATATAACATGTATTTGGATGCCTACACATATTCAACAATCTTGTATCCAGATTTTCATATATGGAATGCAAGTTTACTCTGCATTCTAGGTTATTTTGCATGTTTTTTTTTGTCCCAGATTTTTTTCAAAATAAATCTTTTGGAAATACCATCAGTGTCAAACAATTTGGATCCAGATCAGGCCGGACATTTTGTCGAGTCTAATCTGGGTCCAATCTGTGCAAAAGTTATCAGCAGGCGGCCCTAGTATATATGGGCAATAAGTTGCTCTGCCCTTTGGTTTTTGTTTGGATTTGATTCTTTTCGTCTCGTCAACAATCAGTTATATAGGGACAGGTCTTCCTGGGTTGAACCATTACTTAGCTAAGATTAATGTTCTTGCTCAAGGACACAACGCACTGACGCCGGTGAGGCTCAAACTTGCTGCCTCTCGGTCTCGAGTCAAGCACTCTACCACTGAGCCACTGCGCTCCCTCTGCCCTTTGGAGAGTTGGAATACAAACACTGAACTACATACTCCATTCTGGTACTTTAATGAGAACCATATCCATACGTTTAACATTACATAAGCCATTCATTTATGGTAAGGTTATCACAATTAACAGAAAATAAGGATAATAAAGGGGAAGATCATGATGAAACTGTGATTTTTAAGATTTTAAAAGATGGAAATTACCTTTAACTATTCAATGGCATGAATTTCTCTGCGTAAACTTTTGACTCCAATATTGACAAGTCTAGTTTTACATGTATATGCAAAAATAGGTCGTTTCATTATCTTGTACCTTTAAATTCAAATCTAGTGTTCAACAGCTTCACAAAACTCTTAAAATCTTTTCCAGCCAGTCACAACTTGTCATCTGCTCTCTCACCTGCTTATGTTCTTTAATAGGTACAGTAAAATCTGTCTGAAACGGCCACTCAAAAAGACCAAAAATGTGGCTTTGCTTAATGCAGGTCAAAAGTATTGCAGAATGCTCCAAAAGAGCATTCTGCAATACTTTCAACCTTCATTAAGCTACCATTTGTTGTAAGGACCTTTGTTTTGTCTATTTTTGAGTGGCCGTTTTAGACAGGTTTTACTGTAGCCTATATTGCAAACAATATGGTCCAGTCTGATCTGGGTACATAGGTTTGCATTTATGATCAAAAGTAGTCTGAAATGCATTTGAATATATGCAGATGTAAAAAGCAGACATTTTCAGGACAAAAATATTGGCGGGAACTCAATTATATTACAAAAAAGCCATCATCTACTCATATGGTCAAAGAAATAAGACAATGTTTCTGGTAGATTTTGGCATTCAACTTGTAGAAAAATTACTCATGGCCATGTAAGTATCACATCTTTATTTATTGTCTTAAAACGTACAAATATTGGTGTTCAGAAAAAAAATCATTTATCAACACATCTGCACGTCCAAATATATACTGCTCAACAAAAGTTTAGCACGAATTTTAATATGATGTCCCACTTTGAATGTACATGAACCAGTGTATCTAATGTTAACAACATGTATGGGGTTCTTGATTTTTACGTTTTTTCATGTCCGCCTAACAAAAGGTAAATTGGTTAGGCGTCAGTGGATCTACGTTAATTTTGATGTCATGATCATGTAAAGGATACACGTCTACATCAGAAATTAAAAATTTTGATTCTAGAGAAAAGCAAAAGGTGCTTTATGATGAAAAACGTTGAAAACGTCAAAGTTTGATACCCGTTTATTGCGCGTTTTAGCGTTCCATTATGACGTCAAAATGACATTTTCCACTTCTTGACTTTTCAGCGAACTGAATCAAGAGATCAAGTAATCTTTTTGATGGTAGAATGGCACAAACACCTAGAAGATTTCTGTTGGTTGGCTCTTTGAAACCGTCTTCTTTAGACAGCGTTACCGCCTACATTTAGCCTCAACTTCAGATTAACGTCACTTTGAATTAAATACCAAGGGACAAAATTTTACAAACTTACCTTTCCCTAAACTGTCTCTCTTTTGGCATCCTCTTAAACACGAAAATCCTTTCAATTAAGCATGCATACGCAACGAAAAAAGTACTGTTTTGACTTGTAAATGTCATTATTACAGCGACGTCAGTTGTTTTCAAGAATCAATTCTTGCTTCTAATGCTCACTGGAGACGACCTTTATCTTTTTTTTCAGAATGACCAATTCGAACAAGCTGGAAAACCAAAGACTTTATAAACCTATGCTGTACCAATTTTGCATTGCCATTAATGCAGTTGAAACACGTTTTTGACCCCTCTCTTGTTTAAAGCAACGATTGACGAGTAGATATCCGATTAAAGTACACCAATTGCTTACCACAACTCTATCACATATCAAACCATCATCTCAGCAGATATTTTATGAATTTAAACCATTTGCTCAAATAAAAAAATATGTTTTATTTATCCGTGCTAAACTTTTGTTGAGCAGTATATTACATTTATCACATTTTTATTTTTTTGTGTCCATTGCCATTTAGAGTACCGAATAAGCCATAATTCCCATACATGGCTCTAATAAAGGGACACCTTGAATACTAAGTGCTCTTTGAACACTATTGCTTCTTGAAAACAGAAGTTTGGACCACAGGGGCCCGTCCAGGCATTACAGTATATCAATGTAATTATAGTTTATTTTATAGCCACAAAGTAATGTTTTTATAGCCACAAAGTAATGCAAGTTTATTTTAATTGTCTATTTCAACCAGCCATTACATTATGCCACAAAGTAATGATAGTTTATTTTATAGCCACAAAGTAATGTATTTTATAGCCACAAAGTAATGCAAGTTTATTTTATAGTCTACCAGTCATTACAGTATTCCACAAAGTAATGATAGTTTATTTTATAGCCACTAAGTAATGTATTTTATAGCCACAAAGTAATGCAAGTTTATTTTATAGTCTATTTCAACCAGTCATTACAGTATGCTATAAAATAATTATAGTTTATTTTATAGCCACAAAGTAATGTATTTTATAGCCACAAAGTAATGCAAGTTTATTTTATAGTCTAATTCAGTAAAATTAACCGAGATGGCATAATGTTAAGCAGGACTGGCCCCTGTGGTTTGGATTTTCTGAATGCAATAGGATTTAGTTGACATAGTAAATACCCAGAACAGCCGTCTGCACTAACCTCTGCTTATCTATTGTCCTGCTTAACCCAGATATTGACTCTTTGAAAACAGTGATCATCCTGATCAGCTGGCTTCTGAGGAAGTCAGCTGAACAGGATCTTCACTGTTTTCTATGCAGTCTGTAAATACCCGGTAATAAATGGAATCATGAATATTAAACCACTGGAAATATTAAGTGGATGTCGCATATTAATTTGGGCCTTGATATCAGTTAACCTGTCAACGGAGTTTCCAACCAAGGAAGACTCAAACCGGTCTGCTTAGAAACAGAGATTAGTTAGAATATCGAAACTTAACACATAGGAAGTTTAGCTATTATAATTTGCAAAGGTGCCGATCATGCAAGTCATTTTTTCGCAAGGAGACCTGTTTATGGCAGTAGATAAATTTGGACAGTCTTTAATTTCTGAACTACTATAGCTCTGAGAATTCTAGGTGTGCACTTATTTGAGCATGTATTGTAATATTGTTGAATACGGTAATAAGAGGAAATACTTGAGATCATATAGTTGTGTCTTAACCTTTTCCTTCATGAATATTCATGCTAAGCTCCACCCATTATGAATAATTTTATAAATAAACTTTCATATTTGTACATACAGCAAAGAAATTAATCTTCAGGTTCACTAGTGTAGGATCAAATATAATCATATTTCCTTAAGCAAATGGAGCAGACCCTGATCAGACAGCTTCCTGATCTGGATCTGCTTTCTTTGCAAAAGTGTTAAATGGCGTCTCTATGAGGTAAAAGGTTAAATACATTTAACACACACGAGGAAATGCAAAGTTACGCTATCAAATGTTATATAATGATTTAAAACATAAAATTTGAAACACACATTTTCATTGGGTAAAGACAAATCGTGTGCAGGCTGCTTTTCTGTCATAGTGACCCAGTCACTAACATAACATAGTGCCTGCTCCCGAAAATCATCGGTTTTAACCTATTTAAACCTTATGGGAGTTCCCACTCCTATCAACTGGCCAAGTCTTTTTGTTTTGTATTATTCTTCACGCCCCAGTCAACAATTGTTCAGTCATGTCGGGATGTGTATTCCTGGGTTGAACCAGTACTGAATAGAGGGTAAAGTGTCTTGCATATTTTAAAACTTGCAGTATACATACACAATTAACAATATCAAGTTTAGATGGGCAACTGTCTTTTGGTGAACTGACATTACATCAAGATAAGCTATTATAATCTGCTTCATTCAGCAGTTTGAGGCTGACTTTCTATGGAAATAAGGCCAAATAAAAAAAATACCTGTGTTTAGGGTAAACCGACCCTACCTAAATTTACTGGTGAAACCTAGAATTTTTTCAGGTTTTCTGGAAAAAATATATAATTTTATGCATTTTGAAAGGCGAAATGCCTTTCAAAATGCATAAAATTATATTTTCTTCCAGAAAAAAAATAATTAAAAAAAAATATGTGTGCCTACCCTACCTAAAATGGTCAGACCAGTTACCCGAAACACTTATTTTTTAATTTGGCCTAATCGGTATTTATTCTTTGCCTACTAGTGTTGCCTGCTGATTACCTTAGCATACAGTTTGGACCCAGATCAGGCCCAACAAAATGTGAGCCTCAAACTAGCAACCCTTGATCACTAGTCTAACGCTCTATCAGACTAAGACACTGCGCTCCGCACTTTAGTTACAAATAGGACATAACAAATGAAGAGTGTCTCATGAGGTCTGTATATTTGTTGTATAGGACTTTACATACAGGGTTAGTAAAATATTCATTGTAGTGTTGTCATTTAGGGGATAACTGTATTCAAAATTTCCATTTGGGGAGGTGTATCGTCGGAAAAGTTTTACGGTGATGCGTCAACGGAACCGTAAAACGTGATTTCCAAACGTATATCCAATGGTATACCTCACCGAAATGGTTATCCCCATTCAAATGCACTAGTTTAGTTTTTACTTAAATAGGACAGTGTGAATGTAGTATTTCACAACTTCCAGTGGCTGCCAGCTGCATAAAACTGCTTGCCAGCTGCATAAAACCACTAGTCAGCCAATGAAAAGTGACGTTAAATAATGACGTTAAGTTTGCGACAGTATATCACAGATTGTACTGTCACAAATGTATGATGTTATCCAATCGGATGTCACGTCACATTTGCAAGTGCATTAGAATATACTGTATTATACCCTACCAGTATATATTCTGTCAATGAGGCCAGAGCAAATAGGGCTAACCTAGAACAAACCGCTCCTAAAGGTGCTGTCTGATCACGGTTGTATGGGTGAAAGTTCAAAATTTCTAAAACTCTGATCTTAAAACTTGCAGTATGCCCACTAAATATTCACAATTTGAAGTTTAAATGGTCAATTGTCTTTAAACAGACTGAATATAAATCAGAGAACCTATTATAAACTGCCCAATTCAGCATTTTCTATGGAAAGTCAGCCTCAAAATCCTGAAGTCAGGAATAATCCTGAAAACATTCACCCATGAGGTTGACGCTATTTACCAAATGGTTAAATTAAAGACTGAATAAATCAGAGCACCTAATATAATCTGCCTAATTCAGCATTTTCTATGGAAAGTCAGCCTCAAAATCCTGAATTCAGGAATAATCCGATAAACTTGCACCCATGAGGTTGACACTATTTACCATTCTAGAACATGTACTACCTTTTACACATCTAATCAGATAATGGATGTTAGTATTAATAGACTTTTCGCTAACTTTAAAGGCGGCAACTTTAATATTCATATCTGGGTGTGTTTCGGCTATTTCACTTGCTAAGGAAGGGAAATCAGGTTTTATTTATAATTTGGTAAAGAGTTAATAAGCTTTTTGGGCGGCCCAAATGTGCGTTCATTACATGAAAGTCCTGACCTTATATCAATGACCTCACATGTATTAACACTTATATCACAAAAAGTTGAATGTTTTTGTTGTCTACTGAAACATTTTGAAGCCTCTTTAACAAACAGTGAAGATCCAGATCAGACTGCTCCTATCTGGGTCCACACTGTTTGCTTCTATACTTATGTTAAACAATAAACAGACACTTTCAAATGTAGTTATTTTGCTGGCGTTTTAAAGTTTAAATAATTACTGTCTTTACTAAGGTGTTATGGTACAATGATACAGTTACCTTCGAATAAAATCACACCTCATTTTCAGCTTTTACCCATGTCTAAAGTAGACCAGTCCTATTTTCGCATTCATGAGGTGCCGCCTTTACAGTGAGCAAAAAGTTCAATGAAATTGATAGTGATAGTGATAAATTCAAAATGGTAAATGTTCTAAAATTTCGAACATTTTTTCACATTTTATTCTCAAATAAACACTGGTTATCAGGGCTGGAATTGACAAAATGCTGGTCAGAATAGCAAACAGGTAAGACCCTTATCAGACTGCTTCTTCAGAAGCAGTCTGATCTGAGTCTGCCCTGTTTTTCTAGGTCTTTTTGGCAGACAACCAGTGTTCGAAATTTTAGACATCTACCATAACATTGTCTAATTATCCATGTTAATTAATCACATTATTATTAACACTATGAGCATCAAATTAATACCTTAAAAATGAACTGTCCGGTACAACAAACAATAAGGTTATTTCTTGATTATTATATAACTTAAGCACAATTTCACAAATAAGTCGCATCACAAAACCCAAATATGTCATACACACTAATATTAGTGAATGGAGTTCAAATTCGCTAAGATCCTGAACTTTTGAAATTCAAATCTTAAAACTTGTTGTATGCCAACAAATCATTAATACTTTCAAGTTAAATGGTCAATTGTCCTAAGATGAACTTTTTGATATGATTCTTTACGTCCAAGTCAACATTTTTTCAGTCATGTTGGGACAGGTCTTCCTGTGTTGAACCAGTATTAAGCAGAGGATTAAGTGTATTGCTCGAGGACACTACACAGAGCCTCCAGTGAGGCGTGAACCTGCAACCCCTCGATTTCGACAAAAGCGTGAATTCAGGAGTAATCCTGAAAACTTTCACCCATGTTACTGCAGAATCAGATTACCTTTAGTATCCACTCAATCTGATTAATGTTCAATAGCACTGTATGGAAAGTTAAACCCCAAGGCTTATGCTGACGACCACCAAAGAAACTGAGTAGACTGCATGGAGGCCAAGGGAGATCAGAGTCTTTGCTGGGTACACACAACAGGTTTAGTTTTGTTTGATGCAGCTTGTGTGACAAGTTTTCCATGTGTCTATGGTATCATACAAATATACATTCTATCTTATAGCATGGCAATCTTATCACTTTAAGTGAAAATTACTGAATATGAACACCTGGCCCCCTAGGCTATGCTAAACTCAACTGAGCATGAATTTCACTAGAATCTAGAATGCTGAAAATTTTTAGTTTTGCTTAAAATTCTCAGATGAAGTATTTATCTTGCTTGTAAATGTTAAAATGCTATCAGTTGTTGGCATTTTAACATCTATCATTTATGAGCAGGAAAATGTTCATGCTTGGCTGAGTTGAGCATAAGAGTTTTATAACATCAGGGCCTGGCTGAGCAGTACCTTTACAACACTACTCCCTATTACACACATATGGATATAACAGTCAGCTTGGCTCCAAACAATATTTGTTTAACGGCACATCAACCCTTGTGGGTCATTAGCGTCAGATTGTTTAAATAAAATATATACAGAATTTTGCAAAGAAATTTTGACCCTTTTCCCGCCATTCAGGACAAATGTTGTCTGCTCTCTCATCTTCTGACATCTCATCTTTGGTAGCCTATTTGGGCTTCGACGCGGCAAAACCTGTCTTCGGGGTTGCCGACAAAGCAGGACTCAAACCAGTCTCCTCAGCAACAGAGACTAGTAAGAAGATCAAAATTTTGCTCGTAAGATATGATCCTTTCCAAAACCTGAATAACAAAGGCGCTGATCAGTCTGCGTTGATGCGCAGGCTGGTCTGCGCCTTTGTTGTTCACAAACCACCGAAGACAAATTTTCTTACGTCGAGGCACAGGCAATATGGATCCAGATCAGACTGCACCCTTAGGAGCAGTCTGATCAGGTTTCATAGTGTTTGCTTCCAGGATAGAAGTATTCTGGAGTGCATTGAATATATGCAGCAGACGTAACCCTTAAACTGCCACCTATAATTTGCAGCAGACGACAACTTCAAATTTTGCTGTTTTTTCAAAAATAACAAATAAGGCCTGAAAAATCATACCTTATTTTTGTGCAAAAACTAGGAAAGATGTCGCAAAATTTGTCCTCTGCTGCAGTCGTGATTGGCGCTTTAAGGGTTAATATGCAGACGTTTCCTGGACAAAAAATATCGGCAGGATAAGAGTTAATAGAAAATTGTGAATTTCCCACTAAATTTCTTAGTAAAATCATCCCTTTATAAGGCAATTCACCAATAGCTCAGGTGCTTTTAAAGACTCTAGGAATAGTGTTATAATGGCGCTCAATATGATTTTTACATATGGCATTGCATCTAGGATTACAATACCTTCATTAAAACTCGGACCCAGTATAAAAGGACTGGTCACTGATGGAAATACAAAGTTATGTTGTCAAGGCTTTGTTTTAGAGCTATTTCGAAGTACTACAGCCTATAAAATTGATTCTGAACATACCCAAGGTTATACGAAGTTATTCACGGTATGCAAAGTTGAAATATTACAATTTACAGTAAATAAAATTAAAGTTTTATCATCTTTTAGGTTGATTTCTGACGATTTTCGGCTAAAAAAGCCGAAAATGGCTAATAAGGGTACCTTGGTTTCTTGCTGATGTTCATAAAGACTGATAAACATTTAATAAATTCAACAATACAGTCTTAAGAGATAGTATATTAAACTATTTCATTTTGAAGAAAAATCACAGATATGCAGGGAAATAATGGAAATATGATTATTTAATCTTCAACATACACTATTTTTGAAAGTTCAGCCTCGACAATGTGTTTCTAGTATATGTTTACCTGTTTGTCAGTAACCAGTCCTTGAATACTGGGTCCGAGATTAAAATCAATTATACACTAGTAAATTAATATTTTGGTAACATTAGGAAACGATGCCCAAAATGACATTGCATATATATGGCATAATCTTGACATTTTTATGCCTAAACCTAATGCCGTTTACAATGATAGTTCCTGCCTGATAAAGCAATAGCTTCACACAGAAATATATATTCAGAAAGTGTGTATTGAAGAATATGTATTAATCATAATCTCTCGCCCATGTTTATCATTATTATAATATATACAAGTATATATTATGACTATCAAATTATCACAGTGATAAACAATCAATTAACAATCACAAAACAAAATGGCTCCAGCTGTTCAAAGATCAGTAAGCTCAACAATTTTACATGTCTCCAGATAAGAGTGTGTACTCAGCAGGCACAGGACATCAAGTTGACATGATATGGGCCTTGGCGTGACAAAACCTGTCTTCAGGGTTTCAGACAAAGCGAGACTCAAACCAGTATGCTCAGCTACAGAGACTAGCTAGAAATTGAAATTTTGCTTGAAGCAAGTTTTAATATGATACTTTCCAAAAAGCTAATAACAAAGGCACTGATCAGTTTGCGTGTATGTGCAGGCTGGTCTGCGCCTTTGTTGTTCGCTAACCCTGAAGATATGTTTTCTAACGTCAATGCCCATATTAAAGTTACATTTTGGTGATCCTGTCACACAATGTCATAACCACGTCAATATGACGAAAATATGATGACCTAATGTGACATCATGCTTACTTCACACAACATCAATACGACAAATATATGACCTAAAGTGACACCATAGTTATGTTCATCATGTAACACATTTTTATGATTGCATTTAAGGCGTAGACACACCATTTTCTATCATGTCAATCATATAGAAGTTGGCTTGTGAAATACACTTTGTGATGTCTATGTACATGTATAATTAAACGTTTTTTAAAGCTATCTTAAACAAATTTTCACCTTAAACTGAAGATCTGTTCAGAGTTAACTATTTATGTATCAAAATTAAAAAATATTTTAACTTTGTTTGTCTGTTGTTGTCTTTTTTAGTTTTTTTTTTACATTAGATTTTTATCCATTCGTTGAAAAATAGTAAGTGAGTACGATCAGGAAATACCACAGTCACAAACTGCCTGATGTAAACATAACAACTAGGCTTGAACCAATTTAAGAATATTCCAAATTTCGCACAAGGAAGACACGTACATGACCGATTCCAACTGACGCTAATTGTAGTGACGAACCCTGTAAAGTTCAAAACCGGTAATGAGTTCCATTGAAACTGTTCAAGCATTTAAAAGGTATGTGTTCTTTATTCACTTTTTTTCTTTCTTGTAATTGTCACGGTAACATTGTGTCAAAGATTTAAAAGGCAAGATTCAGTTATGGCCTGTTCAATCCATGCCACATCATCATGCAGGCACATAATGAGGTCAGGTCAATGTTAAATCATGACATTATCCTAATGTTGCAGTAGGACAAAGTCATGTCATATAATGATCTCCATATACCCATCCAAAATGACGTTATAATTACGTTATATAGTAATGGCATTGAAACAACAACATACAATGTCCTTGGTTTTACTTCACAATTTAACATGCGAAAACTTCAATTTTCAACCAAAATGTAACCTTCAAATGATGTAGCAAAATGACGTCCACGCAACCATCACCTGACGTCATGTGCCAGCTGGGTAACTGAAAAATGATTTCCCTTTTTTCTGAACTAAAACACATGTTGTCATAGGTCCAGTTAAGCAAAGTTTTTGAGCCTAAACTTGTAATTATTGTCTTACCCATCAATTTAATCATATGTTTTGGGTGCTCAAAAGAACCGTCTCATCGAGACGGTTCTTTTGAGTACCCAGAACATATGTTTTGGTTGAGAAATAAGAAAAATAATTTTCAATTACACAGTCTTACCTGGAGGCTTGGTTGTGGGTACTCAAAAGGTCCAACCATCTAACATGTTTAAACTGATGGATAAGACACTATGACGAAAGTTATAAAATTTCAAGCACTAGTTACCTACCAAAAAAGCCTAGACAAACAGCCTGATCGGGGTCTTCACTGTTGCTATTTTGACAAGCTTTTTGTGTATTCAAGCCCTGAAAACCAACATTTGATTTTAGAACAGAAGTAATAAATTTTTCGAAATTTTAGAATGTTTACTGTAATGACAATTTTGTTGGTTTGATTCGATTCTTTACGTCCTATCAACAATCTTTCAGTAAAACAGGGACGAGTCTTCCTGGGTTGGACAAGTACTAAGCTAGGATAAATGTGTCTTGCTCAAGGACCACAATGAAGTGACGCCGGTGAGGCTCGAACCCGCGGCCCCTCTGTCTCGACTAATGACAAATTTATTCTTAAAAAGTTCACTTTTTTAAACCTACGAGTTTTGTTAAAACTACTGCGAACAAATTGACAGATGGCCAAACAAACAGACAAGCTGGAAAAATAGTATGTCCCTCAGCTTTTTCAAAGCTGGGACATAAAGAGAAATTAACACAAAATGCTCAAAAAGAAGGCTTATCTGAAGCGATGTTTACTTTCATCACTACAGTTTCATATATTCATTGAGCTTACCATCTTTGAACACCAGCGCTCTAAGAAATAAATTTCACTGCATTGCGAGGAAAAGATCCAGGTTTATTTAAGAAAAAGACTGCTCTGTTACCTAAAAACAGGCGCCTAGAAGTGTGTAATTAAAAATTGATTTTCTTATTTCTCAAGCAAAACATATGTTAACGGTACTAAAAAGAGCCCTCTCAATCACTCAGTTCTTTAAGCACCCAAAACATATTTTAAAACTGATGGGTAATAAAATATTTGCAATTTGAACTAAAAATTTTGTTCATCTAAAATCATCAAGTAATAAATCAGTTGGAAAGTCAAGTGTGGAAATATATCAAAAAGTCAAATCATTTGTTGAGTAATGAATCACAATTTGTAAGACAAATTGTGATTCATTACTCAACAAATCATTCAATCTAGTTTGAAGGGAATTTTTGATTTGAAAAAATCAGAGGCATGCCCTTCAACTTTCAGTCACAGTACAGAAGTACCCAAAACTGATTTTGACAGTAACACAGACCTTCATGTGGATTTTTTAAAACAAAAAATTCATTATGCCAAAACTGTAATTATACTGTGACTGTGTAACTTAACCCTTTGAAGACCAGAAACCCCTAAATGCAAACAGTGAAAACCCAGATGAAATGCCGCATTATGCTGGATTTCATCTGGGTCTGCACTATTTGCTAAGACGACAAAATCGATCTGTGGAGAAATACACTATTTTTTTGAAATTATAACCTGTATAAATTGACCATCCTGACTTAACTGTTTCAAACTTTAAGGAAAATTCCATTGGTCTTAAAAGGGTTATTATTGGCCCTTCCCTCTAGATTACAGCTTACCTCTTAAACAGTAAACAAAAGATTTATTTAACATATTTATATAATAAATAACATATGAGGGTCATTAAAAAATAACTGAGAGTTGATACATATCTCTTACGTAGGTTAAAAAAAGTCTATGTTCATTCTATATGTGTATTAAATATCAGTCAAAAGTGCCTACCCAGTAAAAAAATATTAACCAACTCTCAGTATTTTTTGACTGACCCTCGTACTTTCACATTTAAGGCTAAATGCATGAAAATATTTGTTTTCGCATCTACACAATCAATAGCACATAACCAGCATGTATATCTGCCACAACAAAATTTAACTTGATAATCTAGAAAATAGTGTTTTTCAAAATACCCTTTGAGAAATGTTTGGCGAGGCTCCTATCTCGATCTACACTGACTGCTGTAGTTTAAATTTAAACTGACTTCGCTTCAAATAATCTAGAGATCTTTCTTATTGAGGGTTGTAACAAAACACAGATATCCTTTCAACTGCCATAGCATTTTTATGCACAATTGAAAACAAACACCTTTTGAACGACCTTCAATCAGACAAGACAGCATAAGGTCATACGTTTTGATACCACAGAGAAGGGACATATGTTGACTTAAGCATACCTTAAACCTGTCTTAAGCGGCCACTTAAAAATAGACAATGGTAGCTTAATGAAGGTCAAAAGTTTTGAGGAATGCTCCCCTTTACTTTATAGGTATTTTGAAAGGTGAAATGACTGTCGTTCCTGGTCTGGATCCAAACTGACACTCTGATACCATCCCTGAATTTTTTTTTAAAAAGTGAATTTTGAAAAAAGTCAGCAGTCGACAACAATAGCATGAACATTACCCAGCATGAAAAGAGATAAATTGTTACACACTAAAATGAGCTGATACACATATCATGTATCTGTAAATTATTCAGAATTTTGAGGTGTTGAGAGACTTTGCATCACATAAAATGCTTGCGTTCTTCCAATGCAAGCACAGCTCCTCGAAACCTGAAAATTCTATTCTGAATTTTGATTAACTACCCGATGACAGCACATTTTTCTAGCATAAAATTGTAATTATTTTCTAACCCATCAGTTTAAACATGTGTTTTGGGTGCCCAAAAGAACCGTCTCATTGAGTACCCACAACATATGCTTTGGTTGAGAAATAACAAAAATTTTCTGTTACGCACACTTATCTGGGGCCCTGTGATAAGGAGCTGCCAAGCCATTTGCCTTGTCTACCATGGGTCATTGTTTATAAACCAGGATTCCCCAGTTTGTCCGATGAGACCTTAAGCTGTGGTCCTATCTACATATGACCTTAGCTGTCGAAGGTAGGTTAAACATAAACACACATGGTTAGGAAGTGAATGCATGCATACTACCTAAGCAATGTCAGGTTCTAAACCTAAAAAAAAAAATCTAGATTATTCTGTAGAAAATCTCTATGTTTATTTTTGGTGACATTCTTTAATTCAATATTGTGTGCAAAAATTATACTTCCATATTTTCATCCAGGTTATTATAATTCCTACTTTACACAGTTTAAAATTATTAATTCCATATTTAAAATGCTTTGCATTAGAGTATATTTGCATTTTTTGTGCTACCAAATTAATATGGTTAAAGTACGTACTACTAAATTAACTCTTTGACTACCAGGTAATTTTTCAAAATTATTTGTCGTCTTCTGATTTTTTTCAAAATCAACTTTTCCCAAAAATTCTTTCAGGAATACCATCAGAGTGTCAAACAGTTTTGGATCCAGATCAGGCTGGACACCTTGTTGGGCCTGATCTGGATCCAAACTGTTTGCAAAGGTGATCAGGATACGACTCTAGTAGGTAAAGAGTTAATTAGCTACACGTTATATCAGTATCCAAACATCATTTGTCATAGACACTTTCACTGCCATTGACAACTATTTCCGTCTACTGTTGTAACTTGGAAACTTCTACAGCAAACAGTGTGGACCCAGATCAGACTGCTTAATTGAAACCATACTGTTTATATGTATGTTAGTTAAAATTAATCTGTTTTTAGGCAAAAAAATTACAGCAGGTGAAATTAAAAACTGCCCTTTGGAAAGGCCACAAATGTTGAATAATCAAATGCTTTTGTCTTTTTTTTGTAGTAAAAAATTTGGCTTTCTCATAAATAATTCCTATATCTCCCATAATTCACTAAAGCAATCAGAAATCTAGTCTGCTGATGTCATCTGCTGCATATCATTGCTTACACATCAGAGGAGTTTCGATTTGTAGACCGTTTGTACACTGAACAGATTGCTCCAGAGAGAGCAGTTTGATCTGGGTCAACACTTTTTGTGAATTTAAGCTTCCAAATATAACAGAAGATGGCAGTTTTAATCTACTACATAGTAGTAAACCAGATAAAGGTGAATTGCATGAGGCCAAATAAAAAAAAATATACCTGTGTTTAGGGTAACCTGATCCTACCTAAATTTAAATGCCCTTTAAAATGCATCAAATTTTATTGTTTTTTTCAGAAAACAACAAAAAACACCAACATATGTGTGCCTACCATACCTAAAATTTTCAGCACTGTTACCCGTAACACACTTTTTATTTTATTTGGCCTGATCAAAATATCTTATACATATAGGGTCTAGATAAGCCAAAAAAATTTGAGCGTAAAATTGCAAATATTTTCTTATCTACCACTTTTAAAATATGTTTTGGGTGCTCAAAAGAACCATCTCAATGAGACAGTTCTTTTGAGTACCCAGATAATATGTTTTGGTTGAGATATAAGAAAATTGATTTTTCATTACGCACTATTATCTAGGGGGCCTATAATATATTTACTATAGATCACAAATTCATAACTTCTGTACTTTCATTAAGAGCATCAGACAGTTCCTTGGATACCGCTTCCGACAAAAACATATCGTCATCCATCCCAACAAGATCCTTATTCTTGTCCTTCTGACCTTTCAATGAGGAAATCAGCAACGAATTAGAATCGTTAAAATTTGAGTTAATTTCAGATGGAGTGAAAAAATCATTCAACAACATACTGCTAAATTTACCGTCCTGTGAGTTTTCGGGCAGAAATTTCAGTTCTTGGACTGTGTTAGCATCTAGTGTGCTCTGAGTGAGCAGATCATTAGAGGCATTTCGTGATGAGACGTCCGCAACGTTATTCTGAATTCCGGAAAAGTTAATATAATCTTGTGGTGCAAGGGTGGAGTCCGTAAACAAAGCGGTTTGTGATGTTTCTGTGCTCGTGCAAGGAGAACCTGATTTTACATAAATTAAGGGATTTGAAACATTAGATATGAAGCTAGAAGCAGGTGCAAGGGCTTCTAAAGGAGTGTAATTATTAGAAAGTTGTATCATTTCATCACCTGAGCTGTTAGGCACAACTCCTATAGGAGTTGTGCCTAGCAGCTCTTGTGATGTAAGGGTAGAATCAGAATTAGAACTACTTTGTTGTGACGCACTAGTTGGATCAAGGGTGCTGTGTTGATTCACATTACCAGAATCTGGAGTATTTTGTGGAACAAGATTGATCTGATAGCTATCTGGAACAATCTCCAGTGGAATATTCAAACTGGGAACCAAGACTAAGTTCTGATCTGGTTTCTGGTTGGACTGGTTGGTCTCCGGCATGAGGACAGGCTGTGTTATAAGCTGGCTTGTCTGTTTCCCCGTAGATGTGTTGGTTATGATGTTAGTAAGGAGGTAGTGCTGGACTGTGACATTGTTGCCGTCGCTATTTATATCGTTTAACAGCGTAGTACTGACCATCGGTGTCTGTAGGCCTGGTATTTGTACATTCTGTACAGCAGATTGTGAGGATAGTGAAGTGCCTATTGATGATGAAGAAGGGGCAGGATCTTGGTCCCCTTCTGCCACTGGAAACACTGAAACATAGAGAGCTACAAGATTTGATTTAGGGTTTCAACAATATTTAAGTCATATTACAATAATTAACCCTTAAAGCCCCAAGAAAGAAAATGCATCTGAAAATGTCGTCTGCTGAAGTCGTCTGCTGCAAATAATTGCCTAACATTACTGACGAATTAAGTATAGAAGTAAACAGTATGGACCTAGAACAGACTGCTTCTATAGGAGCAGTCTGATCTGTATCCACACTGTTTGTCATAGAGGCTTCTTAAACATTTCAGCAGACGAGAAAAGCAGACGACTTTTGTTGTTGCAATTGGCGCATTAAGGGTTGAATGTTTTATAAAGGCTTCTTTTTGTCAGATCATTTCTACAAACTGCATACATACTTTATAACTGTAATCCAAATTTTCATTAGTTGAAAAGTTTATGCCACGCAATTTAGCAATATACTCCCATGAAACATCTCGAGATAAGCTGTCAGAAGCATAAAATTGACAGTCTATTATTGTCATCCAGGTGCATGACAAACTACATGAAAAGTTGTTCATTTCTACATGCTCATTTCTTTGAATAAATGTAAGTGGTTGAGAATTTGTTTAAAAAAGCTTATGGTGAAAAACTCATTTATTGAAAAGACATATGTTGTAGGTACACATTGGAATTGCCTCTATGAGATACCTACAACATATGTTACTGAAAATAATGAAGAAAACTATTTGGAAATTTACATTTTCCAAGTATCATCAAACTGCCAATCAGTATTAAAATTCCTGTCACTCTACTGCAAATTGTTTACATTTGCATGACAGCTATATCTCCAAATTCGAGTTTATTAACTACCTCTTTGCTAACCTGCTAGTTGGGTGGTTGTAGGAGGTATATACTCTGACAGATTTACAAGGTATATACTCAGATTTACTTAAGAAATGAATTCAATTTTTTGTCTGTTAATGGAATCATGAACACATCGGGTCTCATGCAAAGTAGGTGAAGCCTGAACGTTAACTTTACAAGAGACCCTATGTGTCCATGATTCCATGAATAGATCAAAAATTGAATGTATTACTAATATTTACATTTTATTATAAAGACAATCTAAGAAATTATAATTAAGGAAACAGAATAGTTTTGTATTTAGTATGTAATCATATTTACTGTTTTGTTGGAGTGTAAAGCAAAAAAGCAGGACAGCCAATGTGAACTTGGACAGTCAATGAAGCAAACAAGAGGCTTGTTTCACGTGTGCGAGTCAGGCTTGATTCGCTGCCAATCACAACAACAGTGTCACTTCTGGCGAAATAATTTGATGTTCAAAGCGTATTCCACAAGCAAGTGAGCTTGGCAGCTGTCAATTATTTTTATGTCTTTCATGAGGCTATGATAGGTTGCAAAAATCAAAGATTCATTAAGGCTTGCTTTGGAAATGTAAATATAAGGACTTATCCGAATTGATTTTTATGCAGACACATCAAGACAGACGTAAAACATTATTTGTGGCTATGAATCTGATGATATAACTCCGCAAATTGTGGCAAGACAGCAATTTCAACTCACGACCCCACCTGTATTCCATAAACAATTTCACAGTCTGACTAGCTACTGATTGCATTCTTCAGAACTGACTGATCAGGGTGTACGCCATTTGTCATTCAGTTAATTTAGTTGATGTGACTTGTTTTCAATTACTAAAAATAGCATTTGATGGTAATTTCTTCTTACTTTTTGGAAAAAATAACTAGAATTTAGCAAGTTAACACTTTATCTACTGATGATGTCTGCTGATAACCTTTGCAAAGAGTTTGGACCCAGATAAGGCCCGACAAAATGTCGGACCTGATCTGGATCCAAGCTGTTTGCGACTCTGATAGAATTCCTGAAAGAATTTTTCGAAAAAGTTGATTTTGAAAAAAATCAGCAGAAGACAAAAAAGCATGAAAAATTACCCAGTAGGCAAAGTTTAACCCTTAAAGCTCCAAGAAAAAAATGCATCTGAAAATGTTGTATGCTGAAGTCGTCTGCTGCAAATAATTGCCTAGCATTAATGACAAATTAAGTATAGAAGCAAACAGCGTGGACCCAGAACAGAGTGCTCCTATAGGAGCAGTCTGATCTGGGTCCACACTGTTTGCCATAGAGGCTTCTTATACATTACAGCAGACGAGAAAAGCAGACAACTTTTGTTGCGATTGGCGTGACAAGGGTTAATTTGATCTCTGTACAAACCTGTGATAGTGTTGTCATCTTGTGAGGTACCTGATTCTCTTGTCAGTGAATTTAATAACTCCTCTGCTGTTAGTTCTACCCTGTCGTCCTGGAGCAAATAAATGAACCAATGAGATACTGGTACTTATCATATGACGTCGTGTCTGGGAGTGAATGCAATAAAAAGCGCCATGCAATAAAATCGATAAACCACTAGTGGTTTATAGATTTACAGGGAAATGTTATGATGTTCATAACAACGTTGCGTACATAATGACAAAATTATAACGTGTCTGGGAGTGAATAACGCCATGCAATAAAATCGATAAACCACTAGTGGTTTAAATATTTACGGGAAACGTTATGACGTTCATAACAACGTTGCGTACATTATGACAAAATTATAACGTTTTTACGCCAGAAATGAGATTTCAAAGTATTTGTTGTACGTGCTCTTGTACGAGGGTCAGTCAAAAATAACTGAGAGTTTGTTAATATCTTTTTACTGGGTCGGCAGTTTGGGCTGAAACTTTATACACAAATAGAATGAACCTTCGGGCTTCATTACATATAGAAGTTGACGTCTTATCATCTTCAATGCGCTGTTGCTAGGCAACAGAAGACTGTCTCTCAGCGATATGCGTTTGCGCTGATGACACGTCTGACTAAGCAGCCATGAATTTAAAATCATTTCAAATCTAAAACAGTATAATAACGGACCTTTTATCTCTCCAATTGTATCAAACAATGTGTTAGCAATGTTTTGGAGAAGTGTAATAGATAGTAAATACAATACGAGGGCTGTTCAAATATGAATGCAAGTAGCTTCATAACTTTCTTCACATATATGCTACGGCAAAATGTCATACCTTTCTGGAAAGAACTATTTGTCGCCTTTAAAATGGCACCAAACATAAAGAAACACTCACCATATTTCTCGAGTTACAGACCCTTATATAAAGGCCATTCCTGTATACTGAAGTTTTTCTGAAGCAAATTGCAATGCACGTTTTGGTACATGTGCGGATAGAGTGTCATATCTTTGTAAGATTTAGACAAAATGGCACCAAATTTTAGATGCAAGATTAAGTAGCAATCCAAAAGATACTTGCAGGATAAAGTCTATATAATCCTGTTTAAATCTCGAGTAAACAGGCACGTTTGTGACGTCATCAATTTTAAGATAAACGTCATTTTGAGTTATCCACTGGTGATGTAATAATGAACATCGCTGTGTTGTTTTCTTTGCGTTTTGCTGAAAACCTGCTAAATATGTCATAAGGGAATTTTAGAAGTTCGCCGTCCTCTATTTACAGAGTAATCACATTTTATGTCATTTTTTCAAGCATTTTTCTGCTTCAAAATGACTTGTTTACATTAATTAAAATATGTTAAATCTGTCTAGTACTCAAGACCAGGTGAGTAACGTTATTGTAAATAATGTCTATAGTGGTCAAACTTAAAGTTTACGTTCAAATTTAGAATAAAGCCGCAATGTTGTGACAAAAAAAAAAAAGGATAAATTCTATAACCCCCTCACTTAAGGCATTTTGACTTAATAAAAATGCTTTTCAGCGTTTAAAAATTTACCACTATTCATCAATAATTTGTAGCAACAACTTAGTATGAGTGATCAACATATTTTCTTTGAGTTAAAACTAGTTTAAATGTTGCTTCGTGCATTTTGTTAGAGATACGTTTAACTGAAAACTGAAAGGTGGTGTTTTGTTTACCATTTATTTGCAAACATAAGGAGACTTTAGTGAAAACTATTCGTTGTAATTTAACACAAGCATGTCGGATTTCTGCAACTTTCACAGAATCATTATGTAAGAATATGGGGATACTTCCTTAAAAATTTCAAGACATTTCACCTGTTTATCGATGAATTATACGCTTGTCTATATCATTGGTATATGTTCGAAGCATTGATTTTGTTAGTATACTAACGTGACCCTTATTCAAAGGGCTATAGCTCGATAAGTATAGTGTACTTTTCTTTAGGTCTGGTGCCAGTTTAAAGGTGACATATAGTCCTTTATAGAAACGTTTATCATTTTGTTGTAGCATATATGTGAAGAACGTTATGAAGCTACTTGCATTCATATTTGAACAGCCCTCGTACATGCAATGTTTGTTGCCTAGCAACCAAAATCGATGGAATTTCAATTTTAACTAAAAGACCAGATTTTGTTACTATGGCAACCGTTTATTCCTGGGAATATTCAAGATATGCATTCAGATGTCAAAACCAATTACTAAATACAATGAAATGGTCATATGATATGATCCTTAGTTGATAATATTGGTCTAAAATGAACCGTAACTGGTGGGTGGGGTATATTTTGGGGTGAAATTTTCAGAAAATTTAGTTAGTTTTCCTATTATTTATGTAATAAAATTCCAACGCCTCAATCTCAGTTGTTGCATTTCACAAAATATATTCATATATTGTATTTGCAACAAATGCACACGTTGATGTAACTTAAATTTTGTATAGTGTTTCCATCCAGCGTAAACGCATGGCGTTATTTAACATTCTTCGGTTGCTAAGCAACAACAATCTATACTATGAATGGTCTTGTATATTGCAAATTCTGACGCAGGACAGCTCATGGCATGCATGTGCCAAATTTCACTAGTGTATGTTAGCCTACATATTAAAGAGATATGAATCAACTCTCAGTTATTTTTGGCTGATCCTCGTATTATTGAATTTATTAAACATGTTGCGAAAAAGAGATAAAATGCTCGGCAAGCCTCACATTTAATGTCTTTTCCCAAACTTGTTTAATAAACACAATAAAACATGAGCACTCATGTAAGATCCTCTATTTAATCACATAATGTTGTTTCTGAGAGTGATATAACGCCATGTATTAAAATTTATGAACCGCTAGTGCTTTACATATTTCTTAACATTATGTTATCATGTTCATAAGAACATTGCTTACATAATGACAAAATCTACATTTTCATGCCAAAAATGTGACTTCAAAGTAATTTTAATGTCATATGATAACTTGAACTTAACATTTGTACACCAGTATTATTGAATTTATTAAATTTTACGCCAAAAAAGTGATAAAATGCACAGCAACCTCACATTTTATCTCTTTTCCCCAACTTGTTTAATTAATTCATGACCACTCATGTAAGATCCTCTATTTATCACTTGTATAGTCAATACTTAAACTTGCATGAACAGCTATCTAATGGGACTATACGAGGGATGATAAAAAAAGTTCTTGGCCCTTGTACTTCGGGCTACCAGAGAATGAAAATTTGACCATTACTTTTCAATATAATCTCCCTTCAAGGCAATGCACTTAGCCCATCTCTGTTCGAGCTTTCTTATCCCTTCAAAATAGAAGGCCTTTTCCTGGTCCCCCAAGTACTCGTTTTCTGCCTTTATGACGCCTTCATTGCTTCCATACTGTGTATCACGCAGATGGGAATTCAGTTTTGGAAACAAATAGAATGCAGAAGGAGCCATATCAGGAGAATATGGGGGATGAGGAAGGATTTCAAATCCACATTTAGTCCCAGCAGTCATGGCAACTTGTGACTTGTGGGCAGGGGCGTTGTCCTGCAAGAGCAGAACGCCCCGAGCCAGTTTTCCTCGCCTATTTCTTGGGATTTCCTGGAGTTGTGGCCTCAATTCGCCTGCATAATATGCACCGTTAATTGTGCATCCTTGCTCAAGATAATCAATCATGATCACCCCTTGACTAATGCAAAAAAATTGAGGCCATCACCTTCCCTGCTGAATGAACCCTATTAAATTTCTTAGGAGGGGGTGAGCCAGGGTGCTTCCATTGCTGACTCTGCATTTTTGACTCATCTCATCTTGGGTTGTAACTCGCTCAATAAAATCGCTAGGATCATCATCATAGCAAGATAGGAGATACCCAGACCCAGAAATATCGAGCGGAGTCCTTTTCTGGTCATTGGTCAACATTCACGGCACCCATCTTGTCGAAACCTTTGACATACCTAAGATGTCGGTTAGGATTGATTGTACTGCCCCCAAACTTATGCCAACTTCGCTAGCTATGCTTGGCAGGTCTCCCCTCCTATCGCACATAACCAGGGGGTGTACGACCTTGACATTTTCATCAGTGGTGGCATTTTGGGGCGGCCAAACCATCTATCCTCCTCAATGCTCTCTCTCCCCCTCTTAAACCCTGCTGCCCATTTTTTCACTTTGCTGTAAGGAGACTCCTTCCCAAGGGTTTCCGTGAAGTCTTCATAAATTTCATTGGGAGGCATTCCTTTCTTACAGTATACTTGATAACTGCTCTGATTTCAGGTTTCTCCATTTTGCAAATGTGTTGCACCCTCCTCTCTTAAAAGTGCTTTACATAAGCAAACAAGCATGACCACATGCTTTTCACACTCCCAATGTCCTTCAATTAGATCAAATGACTGACTGACAAAATTTTAATTCAATGAATCTCACCGAGGCACATTGGGCAGAGAACATTTTGATCATACCATGCATGTTGTACCTTTTAAAGGTGTCCCAGATTTCGACCTCTAGCCTCACCCAGGGGCAAGGATCCTGAGGTCTGAAGTCATGATGTGAAAGCCAACCCTCCAGGGTAACTATGGTACAAATATGAATGCTTTCTGATCAGCGGTTACTGAGATATACACCAATGGAGAAACTTTAACCAAAAACTTTGTCGTTGTAATAGAATTACGAATGAACATACAAATGGAAAGACGAAAACTATATACCCCTTGGCACAAATGCCGGGGGTATAATCAGCATTTTATCCCGGTTACATGATGCAATCAGTATTTTATTAACCCTTAAAGGGCCATTCACAACTGCAGCAGACGACAAATTTTGCGACGTCTTTCCTAGTTCTCGACAAAAATAAGGAATAATATTTCATGTGAATCGTCTGCCAGCAGACGATTCTCATGAAATATCATGCCTTATTTGTTATTTTTGAAAAAAAACAGCAAACTTTGAAATTGTCGTCTGCTGCAAATTATAGGTGGCGCTTTAAGGGTTAAGATTCAATCAGTATTTCAGTATTTTTATTCCCAATCTAAGATGATTTTTTTTTTAAATTCTTCTTCTTCTATCTCTGGCAGTAAAAGGTTAAGTAAAGATTACAGGATTCCAACAGAAATTCAAAAACACGATTCCATGATTTTTCCATGATTTTCCATGACCAACAATATAATTTCCATTTGTTTGTTTGATTTGATTCTTTACGTCCACTCAACAATCTTTCAGTTATGCGGGATGTGTCTTCCTGGGTTGAACCAGTACTAAGCTAGGATAAATGTGTCTTGCTCAAGGACCACAACGCAGTGACGCCGGTGAGGCTTGAACCCGCGGCCCTTCGGTCTCGAGTCAAGCACTCTGCCACTGAGCCACTGCGCTCCGTAATATAATTTCTGTGACTTTTTAATACATGGCCTCAAACCTCCCCTTGTAGCGGCATCTTCACCATGCTGAGATAAATGCGGAATGCAGCAACAGTAATGTATTTAAATATGCATGCTTGTAGACCATGCATGCATTTTGAAATAATTAAAACTTGAAACCACCAGTAGCCAGAAAACTAGCTGTCAGACACACAATGTTATGTGTGTCTGACAGCTAGTTTTCTGGCTACTGATAGTTTTGTCAAATTATTTCACAAAAATCCATGATTTTTCCATGAATATTCAGTTTTTTTCAAATTCCATGATTTTTCCATGCATAGAACTTTTTTTTAGATTTTCCAGGTTTTTCATGATTTCCAGAGTTTGTGGGAACCCTGGATTATACAATTACATATACTTACTTCATTTAATTTGGACATTGCTTCCATAACTGCTTCCTGTTGCTGCAAAGACAAAATAAGGCCTCAAGGTCAATAAAACTTTTTCATGCTCGATGCAACTATACATGAAATGTGTCATGTTATGCTCATAAATGTTAAAATGCCAACAATAGTTGGCATTTTAACATTTATTAGCGTGATAAATACATTATCTGAGAGTTTGAAAGCAATAAAAATCGTTTTTTTTCAGCATTTTAGTTTTTATAACCAATTAAATTTCATGCTCACTTGAGTTGAGCATGAAAAAAGTTAAATACCTTGGGCATGATCATAGAGCCTTAGATATGAAAAGAAATTCCTATCAAAGTGGTCTAAATAAGATCATTGAGTCTCGATTGGAATGGAAACAAGGACCATAAATGGAAACTTAGAGCATATAAATCTACACAGGTATTATGATGAAAACCCTCATAAGATGAAAACTGTCCGAGCAGCATCCCTTCTCCTCGAAATTTTAGTCTTACACACAAGTATTCCATGCATGTGCAGCTAAGGCTAGCCACATTGATACTGGGTATATAGTTGTTTTTCCCCATGTTATTCTTATGCGAAATTTAGGTGTAGAACTGTTTCAAGCCATGTACAATGAGAATAAAATCCATTTTCAAAGCATGCAGTTCACATGCTGTTTGAACATGGGTTTTAACTTGAAAATCCTTAAAACCATCCCCATTTGTTTGTAAGATGTTACATGGGAAGGCATTGTGGCCTGGAATGGCCATTTTGGCATTGTGTTTACCCTGAAAGTTTGCTAGCTTATGCCATTTTGTATAAGGTAGATCCAAAATACTTTTAACTGTTTTACTGGTGTTTTGGGTGATATTTGGTTGGAATGAGGTAAAATACAAGAATAACAATCACACCTGTTTGTTTCATTATTTAAAACTAACAAGGTCCTTTGGAATATGCTTGAGCACTCAGCCTAGCAGCCTAACATTCAACAACTTACTTGAACCAAAAATAAGTCCCATTTTCTATAAACCAAGCTATTTTACCTCCTTTAGACTGATGGATTAGAATAAATTATGTTCTTAAAAGGGTATCCTTTGGAAGCAAAGACTGCACCAAAGAACTGAAACAAGAGTGTGCATATTTCCTTAAAAAGTCTTTAAAAAGTTCAAAATCATTAGTATTTTAATGATTATTTTTGTTGTTGTTGTTTTTTATCTGATTTGTTAAAAATATGGTGGGGAATAATGTTAAAAAATTATTTTTCTTTTTTCCTATATGTTAATACAAAAACGCTCATTTTAGCCCAAAAATAAAGCCGTACATTCATTGAAATAGGAAATTAAATGCAATATCCTAAAATAGAGACTAACAGCGAGCTTATATGAAGATGGAAGCATTTGACCAACTAATTTTTTTTTTCAAAATCATAGGCAGCGATACACTGCAATTCCCATTACCACTGTCTGAGGTCCTGAATAGTTGAAATTTTATGTTCAAATCTATTCCTTATCTTGATCTATGTACAGTAAAACCTGTCTTAAGCCGCCAATCAATAATAGACAAAACAAAGATCTTAATGACAAATGGTAGCTTAATGAAGGTCGAAAGTATTGCAGAATGCCCCCCTTGGAGCATTCTGCAATACTATTGACCTGCATTTAGCAAAAATCGATCTTGAAAACCAATTTTTGGTCTTTTTGAGTGGCCGCTTAAGACAGGTTTTACTGTAATGTCTTACATGTTTGAGCTCATGTCTGTTGAGGTGGTTCTTAAGACTGTGGGACGTGGTAAATCTTCTGTTATCACACTCTAAACACATATAGGGCTTCTCACCTGAAATCAGACAACACACCGGGGATTCAGCTTTAAAATTCAAGGACTTTTCAAGGATTTTAAAAAGACTCTCCTACAGTTTTCAAAGCCTACAAATTTACGGAAAAATTACATGATAAAATTCTACTCCCTAAATGCTCTAAAACAATTATATGGCTTCTCATCTAAAACCAGACAGCACAATAGGGATTCAGCTTTAAAATTCAAGGACTTTTCAAGGATTTTTTAAAGACTCTCCTACAGTTTTCAAGGCCTACAAATTTACGAAAAAATTAAATGATAAAATTCTACTCCCTAAATGCTCTAAAACAATTATATGGCTTCTCATCCAAAATCAGACAGCTCAACAGGGATTTAGCTTTAAAATTCAAGGACATTTCAAACTCTCTTACAGTTTTCAAGGACAAAAATTTATGAAAAATACTAATTTACATGTTAAAATTTTACTTCCTAAATGCTCTAAAACACATATATGACTTCTCACCTAAAAAGGATTTCAGCTTAAAAATTCAAGGACTTTTCAAGGACTTTTAAAAGACTATCGTACAGTTTTCAAGGAATACAAATTTACGATAAACACTACATATTAAAATTTAACTTCCTCCATGCAGGACTGAGATAATGAGGAATTTAGTATTAGAAAATTGGTACAAAATTGTTATGCCATTATTTGATGCAGCCTATGTTGCACGGAATAAAAGCGCAACAATTTCATATTGATTTAAGTCTCCATTAATAGTGTTTAAAATTCCTACAGAAAATAGTAAATTTCAAGGACTTTTCAAGACCTACAATTTTCCAGTAGTTTTCCAGGCATATTTTATTTTCAAAGACTTTTCAAGGTCAATATTGGTACTCTCTGGTGCATATCACATCACATTCAATGCATTTATAGTCAACAATTGTATTATATATATTTGATGAAGATGCAGATGATGAGGTCGATGATTTTCAGGCTCATATAGTAATACTACAAAACAGAAAACAATCACAAGATTTCCTAAATTTAGGTACAGTACTGAAAGTAATGAGAAAACCCCCAGGGCAGTGAACATCACAAAATATGTAACATCCTGAGAGCACCTATGTACCAATGAAATAATGTTTTATTTATAAGTTAAGTAGTCTCAATATAGATTACTGTTATATGACAAATGCTTAGTACCTGGCTTTCATGTCATTAATGTACAGTAAAACCTTGTTATATCGCCACCATCCGGAAGTGGGAACTTTGGCGGTATAAAGAGTTTGGCGATAGATGGAGGTTTGGAATTCTATCAGTTAAATCTTGACATAGTAGGCAATGCATGCCCTATTGGTGAAAAACAGTGTCTACGGTGTACTTTCAGGCAATTCCATTGATGTACGTGCAACATCGGCGGATGTTTCCAGTTTGCAAAAAAGAAATAATTAAACTGGCTCCATATCATTATAATCCAATGAATCGCTTAGTGGTCTGCAGTTTATAGGCAAGTCGAATTTGGTGGTGAAAAACGACGCAATATGTGGAATGTTCTTTACAAATCACTCTTTTCGGTTTTAGTGATGACATTTACAAACAAAGAAACAAACTGACGAGACAATATTTTCTTTTCTCCTTCAGGCCAAACAAAGGTGAAATCATCTCAGTTTTACTTACTTGGGTTAAAACTAATTCATCAATGGTGCATTGTTAACTGTAATTATTGCATCCATGCACAGCATTTAACAATGGTTAATTTCTCGCATGATTAGTCCAGGACACTCCTTTGCTCATCTAATCAATACCGACGTTTGGTCGCGTGGCAGTGATTATACGGGAACTTTGGCATAAAAATGAAAGTCTGTGTTTTGAAATGAGTGGCGAGGTTGGAGCTTTAACGAGGGAATTTTGCATGGCAGAAATCGGGATATGGCAAAATTATGGCAATCAGTGAGTGTGGCCATTGTTAAAGGGACAAATATTTGAGCAATAATACTGGTAGCACTCATTATGACTCTCTCCAGGGGTCATACTGGGCAGATCAAAAGGACAGCCATAATGAGGTGATTATCACTTCCTTACTGGGGCAATAAAGTGGTCCCATAAAGGGATTAGGTATTTTATGATAAAATATTGATCTTATTCTTAGTGAATGAAATTGTGTTGCATACAGGTAAGTCCCCTCTTGAGGCCCCATTAATTTTGTGAGATACTGAAACTGTCCCTTATCAGTTAATCCTTTAATGATCTCTATTAGACAGTAATCTTTGTCTTTAATAGGGGGGCGATATAACGAGGTTTTACTTTACTATTCTCCTTTTGTGTCTAGCTCATGGGCCAATAAGCCTTTTGCAAATGAAATTATCTTATATTGTTTTACTAAATGTCCTGATTTGCAAGGACGGGGGGGGGGGGGGGGGGGGGGGGGGGGGGGGGGGGGGGGGGGGGGGGGGGGGGGGGAGGGGGTCCATAAAAGTGTGTAATCCTTGGTAGACATTGTTGATTGTTCTCTTAAATAAAAGCCCTGATTGACTGTGAGAGGGCCATAAAGGAGAAGGCGCTGTTGATCCTTTTTTAATATTATGCAGGGGGCCTGTTAAACAAAATTTTTAGAGTAAAATTCTGATTATTTTCTTATACATCAGCCTAAACATGTGTTTTGGGTGCTCAAAAAAACCGTCTCATCGAGTACCCATAGCACATGTTTTGGTTGATAAATAATTTTTTTTTTAAATACTCACTATTATCTGGAGGCCTGTTTAAATATCATGCCTATTACCTGTGTGTGTTCTTTTGTGTGTCTTTAAATGGTGACTAGCAGCAAACGCTTTACCACATCCAGTTTCTTCACATCTGTCAATGAAAAGATAGTATTAGTTTCAGCATATGATTTGAGCCACGGCATGAGATTAAAGCTGCATACTCTGTAACTTTTGATATTCTAATTTTGGAAATAAAGTTTCTATTTTTCAAGAATACAGTAAAAATACTCAAATTCAGGTAAACATTTTACCATTTTCATAAATTTTAACAAATTATATCTATCAAAACAACAGCATTTATGTTAAAAATCAACTGTCTAGAATTATTGGAGGGACGTAAATAATTCCTAACAAGAGAAAAATCACCTGTTTTTATGAGATAATTCACTGTTCCATGCAGCTTTCAGCTGTACTGAACATATTTATTGTGAAAACATAACTTAATTTCTACTTTTACAAATGATTTAAAATAAAATATTTTTTTTCGAAAAATGTTCATAGTTACAGATCTAGTCTCTTTAACAACAATGTGGTATGTGTGACCAGCAAAGGCTCAGACCATCCTTCGCATACGCGCAGTCTGATCAGAGCCTTTGCTAGTCACTTGTACAATTCTATGAATATCAACTACTGATCGACCAACATTTGGAGTTTCTAAGCTTAAAAGGAGGCTGCACAGGCTCCTTTGAGTCTATTCTCGTCAAAATGCCTTATTGTTGGAAATCTCACGTTGCGGCTCATTTGTAAATGCCTCTTATACTAAATAGTCATCCAGGATTCAGCTTACATTTTTTGTGCTTTAACTCTGCCTGCTAGGGACAATTTTGTCAGCTGCTGATAACCTTTGCAAACAGTTTGGCACCAGATCAGGACAGACAGAATGTTGGTCCTGATCTGGATCCAAACTGTTTGACACTTTGATAGTGTTCCTGTCAGAAAGAATTTTTTGAAAAAGTTAATTTTGAAAAAATTCAACAAATGACAACAATAGCATGCAAAATTACCCAGCATGCAAATAGTTAGCTACTTAAGGATCTGGAGTGAAGATTTGGTCAGTAAAATATTAACCCATATACGCCTGGCGTCCTTTTTGTGTGACATAAGCAAACAGTACAAACCCAGATCAGACGCTGCAGAAAGCGGCGTCTGATCAGGGTCTCCACTGTTTGCTAATAAAAAAATCTATCAAAATTTTGATAAAAATGAAAAATACCACCCAACAACCCTTAAAACAGAAATAGTGTGGTCTATTTGATAATAGTGGGAAATTCCATTCGGCTTAAATGGGTTAAAGTAGAGGTTTAGTATCTTGCTCAAGGACACAACACAGCCTCAGACTAGCAACCCTTTGATCTCCAGTAGTGGTCTGGAAATGTAGCATTTCCTGGTCATATTCACATGCTTCTCTAGTTTGAGAGCCTATAATGTCTATTCTAGGATTTAAAAGAAGGGGTGGGGGAGGAGATTTGTAAAGTAATGTGAGCATTTTACAATATAAGTTTTGATATTTTATATTCTTTGTCTCTATGTAAATATTCCCCCTCCTTCTAAACAACAGGAGAGATTTCTAAAAATGGGAAATTCCCCTTCCTAAAATATATACATTTCTTTGTTATTTCATTTAATTTCCAATTAAAATGTACAGTAAAACCTCTATAATTCTGACTACAATTTTTTCAATTAGTTGCTAATTTGAAATAAATTTCGGACACAATAAAATTTATTTTTGTAGAGGGGCACTGGGCCGCCTAGATCGGGACAAGTAGCGCAGTCTGTAACGTGTCTGACTGCAGATACGTGTCTGACTGCAGATCCAGTGGTCGCAAGTTCGATCCCGGCCCAATCCCATATTTTCCCAGAGATTGATCATGAAATAATTTCTACCGCTATTCTCCTACCTTCCGCTGACATTAAGAAGGGTTGTTGTCAGTTTCAAGCAAAAGTATGTGCAGGAAGTACTGGTTAACCACTTAGTCAAGCTTGCCTAGGAAAAAAGTGTGGTTAGGAGAACTGACCATCCTGAAATGACCATAGCTGCTGACTGGGACGTAAAGAAACATACAGAAAGAGGGCCACCTAGTAATCATTTCTACCAAATTATTTTTGAATTCTGACCAACAGTTTCAGAGAAGAATATTTTTAAAGTTTTTGTTACCACAATAAGCCATGTCCCCTGTTGGCCATGGGTCAAACTTTTTTAGCTTTTTTTGTAGAGTGTCACCGAATGACCATATCTACCAAATCATTTTCAAATCTGACCGCTAGTTTCAGAGAGCAAGATGTTTTATCTTTCTTACATAGGTACATACGGGAACTGGCCACGCCACCGGGCGGCCATGTTTTTTTGATGCATCAAATTTGTTTTAGCTATTTTTGTAGGTCATCCATTGACTATTTCTACCAAATTTTTTTGAATTCTGACCACTGGTTTCAGGAGTCTTTCAAAGTTTTTGTTACCGTGTTATGCCATACCCTCTGGCGGCCATGTTTTTTGACAGATCAAATTTCTTTCCAGTTATTTATGTAGAGGGTCATCTAAAGAACATTCCTGTGAACTTATGTTAGAATTGGCCTGGTGGTATACGAGGAGTTGTTATTTAAAGGAAAATTGTTAGACACACGACTATGACACACTCTGGGGATTGACTGATCCCTATAGCTCACTTTGAGCATTTCCTTTTATGTGAGCTAAAATAAGGTCCAGTCGTGGTTTCTGTATATGGAAAACCCCAAACCCTGTACTTTTACAATCAGTGAAGACCCAGATTAAATGCTACATAATGCGGCATTTCATCTTGTAAAGGTGAAAAAGATCTTCAGACAAAAAAATACAATATTTGTTGAAAATTTTAACCTGACACCCCTAGATATGAACAATGGACTATCCCAAGTTTATTGTATCCAACCAAAAGGAAGAATCCATTAATATACAAAGGGTTAAAGAATACATTAAAAAAAATATAACCTCCCACCCCTAGATATGAACAATGGACTATCCCAAGCTTATTGTATCAAACCAGAAGGAAGAATCCATTAGTATACAAAGGGGGGAACTTACTTGAATGGTTTTTCCCCTGTATGAGTTCGGATGTGTTTCCTCAAATCACTGAGAGTCGTGAAATATTTCGTGCAGCCGTCTTCGTAACAGTTAAATGTGTTCCCTGTATGTAATCGCTGGTGAGCTCTTAATCTATAAACACAAAATTTCATATTTAGTTCTTCACGCGCCAATCGCAACAAAAGTTGTCTGCTTTCTCGTCTGCTGAAATGTTTAAGAAGCCTCAATGGCAATCAGTGTGGACCCAGATCAGACTGCTCCTATAGGAGCAGTCTGTTCGGGTTCCACGCTGTTTGCTTCTAAACTTAATTCCACAGTAATGTTAGGCAATTATTTGCAGCAGACGACTTCAGCAGACGACATTTTCAGATGCATTTTTTTCTTGGCGCTTTAAGGGTTAAAGGCAAAACTGTTGTGAAATATTTCCATCAGCCGTCTTCATATCAGTTAAATGTGTTCCCTGTATGTAATTGCTGGTAAACTCTTAGTCAGCAAAACAAAATTTCATAATTAAAAGGTAAAATCATTGAGAGTTGTGAAATATTTGGTGCAGCCATCTTCGTAACAGTGAAATGTATTCCTTGTATCGCTGGTGAGCCACAGAAAAGTTCAGGATAAATCCAACTTTATTTATGGACTGATCTATAGGGATGGGTATTGCAAATGAAATGGTATCGTGATACGGAATCAGTGTTTTGGGATATGTATCACGATACATATCATGAAAATATTGATAGCTTAAGTGTTAGAAGGTGAGGTCAGTTCTTCTGTGTTTTCAACTATTAGAAACAAGTATGAAGAGCTGTAACTGTTTAATGAATAATAATCAAGAATCCTCACAAATTTCAACACAAAAACTGAGGTGTTGTTGTTGTTGATGATGTTGGGGTCTGTTTTTCATCTGGGCTTTGGAAAGGGTAGTCGGACGGTACAGACCCAAAAAGTTCCTGAGATTCATGGTACCCCCGCTAGTAGCCGCTGAACTGGACAAATACACGGCTGTGTTTTCATCCAACTTGAAGTTCCCTGGTCTTTGTATATGTCCAAAATGTTGCCATACTGCAGCTTTTCCGTTTGCGTTGACAACCATAATAAATTCATTGTGTGCCTCCATATTGGATTTTATAACTAGGCGACTGCTATAATTCATAACAAATAGTAAGTTTTCCCCCTTAGAAAACATCATTTTCTAACAATATTATCGAATAACTTATTTGGATTTAATTGTGATCTATTTTATGTATCATAATAAAAAGTCTGACAAAAAATATGCTTTTGATCAATTGCATGCAACATTTCTCGGACATACACTGAAAAGTACAAATGTTTCCGAGTGAACCGATACAACAAAAACGTATCGCTATACATCTTTTTCAAACCATATCATGATTTATCGGTATACTGATAATACCGAGCACCCCTACTGATCTACATGCAACACATGTGAGGGCTGAAAATCTGAACTTTAGAAATTTAAAACATAGGATATTAAACAGGGGCAACTGGGGTTCTCAATCAGGAAAATATGTCAGCTCAATCTGAAACCAAGCCAAAAAATATTTTAAAAATCACCAATGAACACTTTAAAGAACAAAATAGCAAAAGTAAGCTATCAGTATCTATTTTATCGTAAATATCTTGATTGAAATTGTACTAATTAGGGGATAACTGTATTCAAAATATTCATTTGGGAAGGTATATAGTCAGATATACGGACACAAATTTATTTTTACAACAACGTTAGCGAAGTTAATGGTTAATTCAATGATTGCCTTTTAAAGTAATCTGAAAATCAGATAAGCTTTATTAATCTGACAGACTATTTCAGGATTTTTCTATTAGTTGGCAATCCGAATCCAAAAAAGATGCATATTTTTGGTTTTGTTGGCATTTTTGAGTACATTTGTTAGACCACTTTTAACATAATATTTAGCATGTGTACAAAGCCATAGGGGTGGATGCCAAGTCTGAATTTGCATATGAAGGCCAGAAATTAGGTCAAAGGTCATTGAGTGCAAAAATGATTTAATATGTACTACTTTAAAACAACTTTATCTTTTTATATGTTAACATATTTCATTTCAAGCCAAATTTTGTATGCTTATAGTTATAAGTCTGAAAAACATTGAAAAAATATTTTTTTATAACTAAATGTTCATATGTCGACTTTAAAATGGGGTCAAAGGTCATCAAGTGCAATAATCGGAGCATTTTAACAAACTGTGTTTCTTTTTTCTCTGGTCCAACAACAAGATGCTTTTTAAACTCTAAAAAGGGCAGAAGTCTTTTAGAAGGCTTAAATTAACATGTTTATCATTAAAGAAATCCCTTTTGAAGCATCCTTTTTATGGATTTTACAAAGACAAACATCGGAAGTTTTTTGCAATTCTGATGGAATTTCTCCCTCAATTGGGCTAAACTGAGATATATGGGCTACTTTGAGAGTTTGCTGCACCTCTCAGAAAGTAAGACTATTTTCAGTCTGGGACATGTCTTGGGGCCTAAGAAACCCATAATTTAATAACTTTTCTGTGGTCATTTTTTTTATAAATCACCTGTAATCAACGTTACCCTACTTGCATTGAAAATAACAGTACACACAGTACAAGGCTAATGTTGATTTATTTTAATAATATTTGTGAAACAGTTTAAGAATTAACTGTTTAAACTAGACATAAAAATCAATTACATACATCTGTGATATGTATTTCTGCTCGTCAGCGATACGTATGTTACATTTTATACTAAATTGCAGATAATGACTTTACAAATCACATGTATTAGAATAAACCATGATACCTTACCTGAAATATACATGATATTGATCTATATTCTATTTGAAACTGTTCATTTTCATATATTTGAAGTTGTTTATAACTTTTAACTTACAATGAAGTGAAATCAAGTAAATATCAAATATGCTAATTAGTATGTAATTTGTACTGGCTCCAGCATGTAATGCATAGCTGCTTACAGATTCATTTTTCTATTATTTACATTGCATTGGAATTGGCAAAATATCTTTCATAATGAAATCAAATTATAACTATATCAACAATAATGGATCTTAAATTGCTGCACATATATCAATGAGGTAACGTAGGTAACTAAGGGTGCCTTACATAAATGGATAAAGGTAGTAAATTGTTGTTAGGCTTATATAAAATTTGGGTCTGCTCTCCACAATTTGCTTACATATACTACACACATTTTATTCTATATAAAACTTAATTTAAAAGAGTGCTATGGGTTGGTCTGCAATATGTTATTGTGGCATTTCCTGGTCTTACTCAATTACTATTTGAATTTACTTAAAATAGCATAGCAATATTTCATACATCTACTGGCAAGGCAGGAATTAAGGCAGGGGTCTTCTATAGCAGGTATAGGATTTTTAAAATTGCAAATAAAACATCGTAGTACAGAACCAGCATGGTTTATTTCCAAATATAGGATGATACATAGATCTTGTATTAAAGATCTTCGTATGGTGATTTCTTTTAATTTCACTTTTCACTGTTGACAATTACATTATAAAATTAATTTATCATCTGTCACCATTAAAATCTTCTATGTTTCGTTGAACTAGATTTCATATCATATTGTAATGATGATTATCTTATTACATTCTGCAGCAATTCTAATAGAAACTATTTTGCTTGTTAATTATCTTAGACTAAGGTTGGTTGAGGTAAGGTTACCTGAGACTTGCAAGTAGCAGTCTTGTAAAACATCTGAACATATTTCATGGTAACATGAACAACAAATCATTCGAACGTTAGTGATACTTTATTCTAAAGATCAGTTAACTGTTTTATTCTTAAGCATACAACAAAAACATGACTCCCCAAATTCACTAGTATGGTTTGCATCTCTGAAACCCACAGATTAAACTGAATGTTGAAAAAGTAGTGTCACACGCAACTGATTTCTTTGCTTTTCCTATTCACAAGGTAGTTTGTTTTTAGTTTTGTTATACACTATTTGATTTTGTTGAGCTATTTGTAACCCTAGTACATGTTTTATATATGTCCTATGAAAAGTGAGTTATGGTCTGTTTGTTGGTTTTAAAAGGTTTACTAAATTAGGCTTATTGTGATAATCTTAAATACATATGCAAAACCATCGAAAATGTGAACAACATTTCTGACGACAGCTTGCAGAAAGCATTTTAAACATAAACTTGCTCACTCTTGTACCTATACCCTTGTAGATATTTGTGAAGACTAACACTGATTGAGGACTGTCTTGTATGTAGTGAAAAGAAAGTAGTTCAGTTTTATTTCAAGAGTAATGCCATATTAAAACTACACATTTCGAGCATGTTACCAGTTACAAGTGCTATCCAATCTGATATATTGCACTTGTATCTACGAGCAGCAGATGTATACATTAATGTAAGTTAACTACCCTATATGCAATTAATCCCTGTCTTAGCAAATTGTTATGGTAAACGGATAGATTCTACACTAGAACAGGCGAGTTAACTACCTTAAGATCTTATATACATCAAGCAAATTGGAGATGTTAAATCAATGGATTTTGCTAGTAAATGTACATATTAGATAACCATTTCAGGACGCATTTACTCTAAATACTAAGAAATGACCCCAAACTGATGGAAAACTATGAACACAATCAAATCATCAGGTGCTCCAATATGGTGAATGCCTGTATTCCCAAGAAGTCACCAGACATCTGTTTTGGGGAAATTTAATTTGGAATAGTACTTGCATTGACATTTTACAGTTAAAAGATAAACATAAACAATCACATGCTAATAACCTCATAGCATTTGATCTCTATCATCATTGCAAAAAATAATAAGCAAAATATGTTTAATAACGATACTTAGAATTGAATTTATTGACACTGAAGCAAGTACAATGTATAAAAAGTGGCGCTGTGAAAGACATATGTACATATTTTATGGTATCCTAAAATTAGAGGTTACCTTTAATATCATATCTATACTGCTTCTATATATGGATGAATACGTTTGCACAAGCAGCCTGATTTCAAAGAAATGCTGCTTTTGAATCCACACCATCTCATTAGTATGTGCAAATGAAAGGACACCCCTACAATTAAATGTTTAAAGTTATATGGAGGATTACACTTAATGTCAGACCTATTTCCATGATATACCCTACAAAATGTTAACAATGTTTTCACTGGATGGTCATTATTAGGAATGTACCTGTATATTAGTTTATGTTATGTATGTTACCATCTGCTAACAGGCTGATGTGAAGACCAATGTGAGGATAAATTCCTTCCAGTATATGGTATTTACCATATTCTATCATAGTTTCAACACGCCTGATGTTTTATGAAAGGAGGCTTGGTCTTTGTGTTTTCATGAAGCTATGCTTAGTATATGCAATTAGCAGGTTAGTGACCTTGTAAAAAGTGTTTTACAATTACTCATAGATGGGAACAAACACAACAAATGTGTGAAATGAGAAAAGAAATATATTTTAGTCCTATAAGCATGAGATCATGACCCAAGTTCTTCATGAAAGCTGTAGCTAGGAACATATACCTTTGAGAAATGTCTCAATTTTAGATGGTAAAATGTAACGTAAGTCACAACTTAAACACATCTTATGTATAAAAGGATAGATAATTGCATAAGATGACGTATTCATACAAAGCATTAAGCAAAAAAATTATTTGTTTAAAATGAATTGGTTATTTTTAGTTGTATTACATTTTAATTGATTTTATACAGTAACGTACTTTACATGCCTATTATGAATATTTGACCGCGCGGTAAACTTGATAAATCATTGCTTTCCAAACATGATAGACACACACCTAGCAGGATAGCAATTAAAAAATTCTTCCATTAGGACAGAAGGGAACTTAAAGTTTGAATTTTGCCCCTATATAAAATATATTGCTTCAATTTTCACCGATTTTGCACTTAAATGACCTTTGATCCAAACACACATCATGCCTTGATGATGCTGTTTGTTTATATAGCATGGCTGTAGTATCCAAAAGAGATTTTGCATTACTTTGAATCATAATTTTGGATTGCTAATTGATAAAAACGCTAAAATCTGACGTATATACAAGAATTTGCACCCAGTTGACCTTTGACCTAATTCTGGGACTTTGGGGCATTTCCAGACTTGGCATCCACCCCTATCCTTCTTAGAACACATCAAGATACACTTTGAGCATGGATGCCAAAATGTACTCAAAAATGCCAACAGAATTTTTTTTTCAGACTCTGGATGGCCAACTATATGGAAAGTCAGCCTCTAACTCCTGAATTCAGTTCTAAAAAATCCTGAAAACTTTTTTATCATGAAGCTATACTAGAACTGTCAGACTCTGACACATTTTTCAGCAATTTAGTTAAGATTTTGGAGCAGCTCACTTGAGTTGAGCATAAAAACTGAATTCAGTTCTAAAAAATCCTGAAAACTTTTTTATCATGAAGCTACACTAGAACTGTCAGACTCTGACACATTTTTCAGCAATTTAGTTAAGATTTTGGAGCAGCTCACTTGAGTTGAGCATAAAAACTGTTTTATAACCTCGAGACCCTTGACTAAAGCCTTATATTAGATCAACGGCGTAGCCAGAACGCTGAAAAAGTTACACACATCAAAGGATAACAACTGGATCAAGCAATGATTCCCTTCAATTGCCTCCCTTTTCAAATGGGAACTTCTCTTAAAGGAAAGAATTGGCTCCCAGAGGGCACGAATTCTTACCTTCATGAGCAGTTCCTTATAGTATGGAAAATCACTTTAATCACATTAAGTGACCTCCCTTGAATGTTACTATTTCTATTACATACCTACATAACCTGCATAATGGGTGCTACGCCAATGTTAGATGATAAATTCTGTGGTATTACAATTTTTATGACAAATATTTGGAAAGCAAAGATGGTAAACCTATATAAGCTTAGCATCTTCTATATGGTACATAGACAGTGTAGATCCAGATCAGATGCCACAGCATGTAGCGTCTGATCAGAGTCTCAACCGTTTACTAACAGAATGAAAAACCCTTAAATTGGAAATGCACTTGTCCAACTAATATGTGTGGAAAAGTTAATTTGGCTAAGGCCAACCTTAATTTTTTTTACCCTACCCTGTTTTACCCGTATGGGTCGGCTGGTTGGATTTTTTTTTTAACTTCTCAAATTGGATACCCATTAAACTTAATTGTATACAGCAAAACCCTGTCTTAAGAGGTCACTCAACAAGAGACAAAAAAATTATTTGTTTTTTCAAGACTGATTACGGCATAATGCAGGTCAAGCGTATTGCAGAATGCTCCCAGGGAGCATTCTGCAATACTTTTGACCTGCATTTAGCCCCCATTGGTCTCAATGACCTTTGTTGTGTATATCTTTGAGTGGCGGTTTTGGGCAGGTTTTACTGTATAGTCCTACTATAGGCAATAAAATTAAATACACCAACAATTTGCTAAGATAACACTGTTCTCTAAGTTTGCAATGAAATTAAAAAAAAATCTTGACTAAAAATTGAAATAAATTTTTTTGAGTAGGGCCTTTTTTCAGGATTGGTCAGGTAAGGGGAAACAAATAAAATTTTAATTTAGGCCTAAAATGGGTGAAATGATTACCTGTAGACTGTGTTGAAGTTTTTCTCGCACCCCGAGACCTCACACTCATAGGGTTTTTCCTTTGTATGTACACGTACATGAATTCTAAGACTGTAAGATGTCAGGAACTGCTTCCCACAGCCAGGCTCATTACAAACGAATGTGTATTCCCCTGTAGGAAAATAAAATCAATGAGGAAATCAAAGGTCGGGTTTATATCAGCAATCATAGGTCGGGTTAAGCAATATTTTGAGCTTAAAATTGTAATTATTTTCTTACCAAAAAATTTAAACTGATGTTTTGGGTGCTCAAAAGAACCGTCTCATTGAGACGGTTCTTTTGAGTACCCACAACATATGTTTTGGACTTTTGGTTGAGAAATAAGAATAAGAATTTTCAGTTATGAATTCTTATCTGGAGGCACGGCCAATTCATGAGAATTCTAAGACTGTTAGATGTCAGAAACTGTTTCCCACAGTAGGGTTCATTACAAATGAATGTGTATTCTCATGTAGGAAAATAAAACATATCAGCCAATCATAAGTCGGGTTTAGCAAAATTTTGAGCTTAAAATTGTAATTACATGTACTTATTGATCCAAAAGCTTAAACAGATGTTTTGGGTGCTCAAAAGAACCGTCTCATTGAGACGGTTCTTTTGAGTACCCACAACATATGTTCTGGTTTTAGAAATAAGAAAAATAACTTTCAGTTACACACTCTTTTCTGGATATTTTTTTTTGTTTTTTTCACTTTTTTTAGAGACCACTACTACTTGTGAGAAACAATGACCCATATCAGAATGATACTTAAACACTTGTGCTTAAGTGGTATGGTTGACATTAAACAATCTAAAACAACTTGATTTTGAGGATATATTTTGCTACCCTTGTTATGTTAATTTCTATCAATTTTGCTGTTAAGTTGATCATATTTTCAAAATTTTGGCCAGGGGCCTTTTTCCACTCTAGCTAAAAGTATCTTTGTTTGTTTGTTTGTTTGTTTTGTTGCTTTACGTCCCAAGTCAACAGCTATGGTCATTGCGGGACGGTCAGTTCACCTAACCACACTTTTTTCTGGGCAGGCATGAACAAGCGGTTAACCAGTAATTCGTGCACATACTTTCGCTTGTAACTGACAACAACCCTTCTTGAATGAATCAGCGGAAGGGAGGAGAATGAACGTAGAAATTATTTCATGATCAATCTCCACGAAAGTATGGTACCGGGCCGGGATCGAACTCGCGACCCCTAGAATTGCAGTCAGACACGCATCTGTAGCCAGACACGTTACCGACTGCGCTACGCGGCCCGGTCTAAAAGTATCTTACCTTTGTGTGTTTTCTGATGTGTTTTTAAGTTTCCGTGTGTAGTGTAGCTCTTTTCACAGTCGGAAACTTCACATTTGAACCTGTAATGGATATAGAGAATACAATACGTCCATGGGTGAAAGTTCAAAATTTCCAAAATCCTGAACTTTAGAAATTCAAATTTTAAAACTTGCAGGATGCCTACAAAAACAGATGAATTCAAGCTTAAATGATTAACTGTGTTTAGATAAGCCAAAAACTAGTCAAAGAACCTATTATAATCTCCCTAATTCAGCATTTCGAGGCTGACTTTCTATGGAAAGTCAGCCTCAAAATCCTGAATTCAGGATTAATCCTGAAAACAGGATTCATCCTGAAAACTTTCACCCATGTACTAAGAGTGTGTCTTTGTATATCAAGTTTACCAGGCAAGGCTTTGAGAACTCTTGTAGACATCGCGAGGCTAGCCAAGCGATTCAACATGCATTCTCAAAGCTGAGCCTGGTCAACTTGATATCAAAAGACACGAACCTGGTATTCTATTTATCAGTTAACCCACTGATTCACTCTTCAAACTAGCGATTATGACGTAATTTTCGATTTTTGTGTTGATTCAGCATCATTAGCGACGGCATTCAAAAAGTGCAACGTCATCATGACCTGATAAAGGCACATGCCGTGAGATAGACAAAGTTTATCAGGCAACGCGCAACAACCCAGTTTATATGAGAGGTAACTGATAAAAATTGCCATTGGTAACTTTTGCGTCAGCTGATAATGTTTGCAAACAATTTGACACAGATTAGGACTGACAAAATGTGGGTCCTGATCTGGGTACAAAGTGTTTGATACTCTGATAATTTTCCTGAAAGTAAATGTTGAAAAGTCAGCAGACATAAAAAAAGGATAAAAATTACCCAGCATGCAAGAATTTAACCTAGAAGAACTACACTGACAGACATGAATAAAATCTTAAGCCTTAAAGTGCCAATCGTCATATGACTGCAGCAGACGACAAATTTTGTAACATCTTTCCTCATTTTAGAAACAAGAGGGCCAAGTGGCCATAGTTCGCTCACCGGAGTTTCGTTTAAAGCTTACATATAGGTATCTGTTGAAAGCTGGCGACACCTGGGGTGGGGCTTAACTTGGTAGAGGTCCACTAGGTCACTCAGGCTTCATACCAAATATCAAGTCTTTAGGCCTTCTGGTTTCAGACAAGAAGATTTTTCCATGTTTTTCCCTATATAAGCCTATATAAAACATGTGACCCCTGGGGCGGGGCATTTTTTGGGCTCACAAGGATAATTTGAACAAACTTGGTAGAGGTCAACCAGGAGATGCTACATACCAAATATCAAGGCTCTAGACCTTATGGTTTCAGACAAGATTTTCTTTAATGTTTTTCCCTATATAAACCTATGTAAAACATGTGACCCCTGGAGCGGGGCCATTATTGGCTCAAGCGGCATAATTTGAACAAACTTGGTAGAGGTCTACTAGGTGATGATACATACCAAACATCAAGGCTCTAGGCCTTATGGTTTCAGACAAGCAGATTTTTCCATGTTTTTCCCTTTAAAAGCCTATTTAAAACATGTGACCATCGAGGCGGGGCCATATTTTGGCCCCAGGGGCATAATTTGAACAAACTTGGTAGAGGTCCACTAGGTGATGCTTCATAACAAATATCAAGGCTCTAGGCCTTATGGTTTCAGACAAGAAGATTTTTCTATGTTTTTCACTTTATAAGCATATTTAAAACATGTGACCACTGGGCGGGGCCATTTTTTTGGCCTCAGGAGCATAATTTGAACAAACTTGGTAGAGGTCTACTAGGTCATGCTACATAACAAATATCAAGGCTCTAGGCTTAAGGTTATTTTCCTTATATAAGCCTATGTAAAACATGTGACCCCTGGGGCGGGGCCATTTTAGGCCAAAGGGGCATAATTTGAACAAACTTGCAGAGGTCCACTAGGTGATACTACATACCAAATATCAAGGCTCAATGCCTTAAGGTTTCAGAGAAAGCATTTTTTCATGTGCTCCCTATTTAAGCCTACGTAAAACATGTGAGCCCCAGGGCAAGCCATTTTTGGCCCAAGGGGGATAATTTGAACAAACTTGGTAGAGGTCCACTAGGTGATGCTACATACCAAATATCAAAGCGCTAGGCCTTGTGGTTTCAGAGAAGAAGATTTTAAAAGTTTTCATCTTGACAATCATTTTCTAGCCTGTGTGACCTAGATATGCAATGGACCTGAACCATTTGAACAATATTTAAAGAGGGCCATATAAGGATCATTCCTACCAAGTTTAGTCAAAATCCAGCTAGTAGTTTAGGAGGAGATGTCATTTGAAGCAATTGTTGACGACGGACGATGCACGACGGATGACTGACATCCAACAATCACAATAGCTCACCATGAGCCAATGGCTCAGGTGAGATAAAAATAAGGCATACTATTTGATGAGAATTGTCTGCCAGCAGACGATTCTCATGAAATATCATTGCTCATTTGTTATCTTTGAAAAAGCAGCAAAATTTGAAATTGTTCTCTGCTGCAAATTATAGATGACGCTTTATGGGTCAAGTTATACAATGTGTATCGTTTCTCACAGATTGCTAACTAATCCTAATCCCACCACTATTTTTTCTCCTGAAAATGTTGTCTGCTTTTTACATCTGCTGCTTATATTCAAGTGCTCTTCAGGCAATTTTTTATCATGTAGGCAAACACCATGAAACCCTTGTCAGTCTGATCAGTGTAACCTTTGTTTTGTTTGTACTGATGCTTCACATTCCAGTCAAGATTTTTTCAGTCATGTTGGGATGATTTCCTGTCTTCCTTTGTTTAACCAGTGCTCAGTAGAGGCTTAAGTGTCTTGCTCAAGGACTCAAGGTAGTGCCTCTGGTGATTCTGGAACTAGCGACCCTTTGACCTCCAGTCTAATCCTCTACCACTGAACCACGACACTCTATATCAGTGTATTCTACCACTGAGCCATTATTTTTTCACATTTTTATTATTATTTATTGATCATGTGGATCAGAGTTTTTGTTTTGGTGCTTAATGTACCAGTCAACAATTTTTAGTCATGTCAGGATGATTTCATGTCTTCCGGGGTTGAACCAGGCCCCAAGGTTATAAAACTTTTTTTATGCTCAACTCAGCTGAGCACAAAATTTATCCTGCTCATAAATGTTAAAATGCCAACAATTGTTGGCATTTAAACACTTAGTAGCATGATAAATACAACATCTGAGAGACTTAAAGCAAGAAACTTCTTCATTTGTCGGTATTTAAGTTTTATTACCTCGAGGCCTGTTCAAAGCAGTGGATAAAGTGTCTTGCTCAAGGACACAACACAGTGACTCCGCCGGGTGCGAGTCTTGAACTAGCAACTCTTCAATCCCCAGTCTTACGCTCTACCAACTGAGCAACTGCGCTCTGCTGTGATGAAAGAGAGTTGATTTCCGGTCAATCCAGTGGTTCAATATGGCGTCAATTGACATTTCTAAACCATGCCCAGAACGCCACTTAAAAGTCATCTCATAAAGTATACTTTTTTTTAAATTCTATACCCTCTTTTGCAAACAGTGTAGATCCAGATCAGCTGGCTACTGAAGTCAGCTGATCAGGATTCACACTGTCTCTAATATGCCCATTGAATCCCTAATCATGAAATCACACTACTGGGTGAATGGGAAATCAGAAGTTGGTGTAGCTATACCTTTTACAACTCAAAAAGACATCAGTGTGCACTTAACCCATTTAAGCCAAATGGACCTGTCTACCCTTATCAGTAGGAGGAGCCCATTTCCAATTTAAGGGGTGTTGAATGGTATTTTTGATTTTTATTCAATTTTAATACACCATACTGTAAGCAAACAGTGGAGTCCCTGATCAGACACCCCATTCTGCGGTATCTGATCTGGGTCTGCACTGTTAGCGCAAGTCCCACAAAAAGGATGCTAGGTTTATATGGTTTAACTCCATCCTTGCTAGCGCCAACTTTTGTTGTCTGCTGAATATTGCTGATGACCTTTGCAAACAGTTTGAACCCAGATCAGGACCGACAGAACATCAGTCCTTATCTGGATCCAAACTGTTTGACACTCTGATTGTGTTCTTGAAAGAATTTTTGAAAAAGTTCATTTTCTAAAAAAGTCAGCAGACGTCAACTTCAGCATGAAAAATTACCCAGCATGCAGAGATAATAGGTTGAATATGGGCCTCCATGCTAGAAAATCTGACTGGTGGATGCAAACAATAGAGGCAGAGACCAACCTGTGCATACGTGCAGTATGATCCGCCCCTTTGTTTTTTAAATTCTTTATGTCCCAGACAACAACTTTACAGACATGTCGGAACACCTCTTCCTGGGTTGAAACTTTTCCATGTTCAACTCAGCTGAGCACGAAATTTAATTTGCTCATAAATGTTAAAATGCCAACAATTTTTGGCATTTTAACATTTATCAGCAGGATAAATACAACATCTGAGAGACTTAAAGCAAGAAGTGTCTTCATAAATTTTGTCGGTATTTTAGACTTTATGAGCAGTTAAAATTTCATGCTCAGTTGAGTTGAGCATGAAAAGTCTTATAACCTCGGAGCCAGTACTATTACTAAGCAGCTGATAAAGTGTCTTGCTTAAGAAAACAATACAGTGACTCCGTCGGCTGTGAGGCTTGAACTAGCAACCCCTTTGATCCCCAGTTTAAGGCTCAAGCCCAAGTCTAACACTGAAGCAACAGTCTTGTAACACACAAGACATTGTGATCTGCTATCAGGGCCTTTGTTATATAGAAAGTATAAAAGTCAAACTTGCCCCATGAATATTTCAATAATACAACTTGTCTCTGTAGTTGAACAGGCTAATTTGAGTCTTGCTCGGTCAGAAACACAGAAGACAGATTTTCTTGGGATATATACCTCTTAATCTCCTTTGATTTAGTTTCTGGATTTCTTCTCTCTATTGTCAGGGTGACATGCGAGGGGTTAGCTGGCATTTGAGTATCCCCTGGGTTAATTTTCATCAAAATCTGGTCATCTGACAGGGTGTTGTGGATGTATCTGAAATAAATTCACATAGATCCAGATTAACAAAAAAAAAATACTTGGTGTTTAACTCTTTGCCTTCTGGGTAATTTTGCATGTTTTTTTGTCGTCTGCTGATATTTTTTCAAAATCAACTTTTTCGAAAAATTCTTTCAGGAATACCATCAGAGTATCAAATAGCTAGGATCCAGATCAGGCCCGACATTTTGTCGGGCCTGATCTGGGTCCAAACTGTTTGCAAATGTTATCAGCAGACGACACAAGTAGGCAAAGAGTATTTGTGATTATTTTCATAGCAGCAGACATAGGTCTAGATAAGTAAAATTTTTAGAGTAAAATTTTGAATGTTTCCTTATCCATCAGTTTTAACCTTCGTTTTGGGTGCTCAAAAGAATTGTCTCAATGAGATCAGGGCTCGAAAATAGCACTCGTCTACTCGTATTTACGAGTGCCTCAGGCTGCATGGCAAGTGAAAATTTTGAAATTTCTAGTAAAAATTAAATATTTTCCCATGTATGCCAATATTTTTGTTATGCAGGGCAAGTGCCTATTTTAAGATATTTCGAGGCCTGGAGATGGTTCTTTTAAGTACCCACAACATATGTTTTGGTTAAGAAATATAGGGAAAAAAATTCATTATTAATTCTTATCTCGAGGCCAAGATAGTAGATATAAATTTCAACTTGTCCTAAAATGAAATTGGACCAAGTTGGGCATGGCATTTCTAAAGTAAAACCTGTCTTAAGCAGCCACTCAAAAATAGACCAAACAAAGGTCTTAAAGACAAATGGTAGCTTAATGAAGGTCGAAAGTATTGCAGAATGCTCTCTTCGAGCATTCTGCAATACTTTTGACCTGAATTAAGAGATAATTGGTCTTGAAAACCAAGTTTTGGTCTTCTTTTTGAGTGGTCGTTTAAGACAGGTTTTACTGTATTTCCACACACCTGCTTTTTGGGAACGGGACCAAGGGCCCATTTGATTTGAATGTAATTTCATCAATCTGTGGCACACTTTCAAGCAAAACTATACACTAGACATGGGTGAAGAGGATCATAAGCGCTTATATGTTTCAAAGTAATTTTCAATTATTATTCGCACATTTTCTTTATTTTGAAGAAAATGTTATAAGTTTTTTTTAGATGCCCCCTCAGATGACATACTCGTGTCATGCTTGATGATTTACTCCTCGCAGTGACATGAGAGAGAAATCCTCATAAATATCCTGAATGCATGTTTTCCTTTAAATGCAAAAACGCAGGAGTGAAAATAATTTTGTAATATGAAGGGGATAATCCAGTTTATGATCCTCTACACCAATTTCTTAGACTTAGTATAATTTTGCTACTCTGTATCCTTACAAAAATACTTGTCAACCTCATTCAATCTCTATACTTCCTTAAACTTAGAAGGAAGCATACATGTAGAATTCATGATCAACTGAACCATCTGGGCAACCCGTATGAGATAATCCATATGTGAAACATGCGGAGCCTGGTTGCACTCTCCAAGTCGGTAAATAGCTATTCATAGCTAATGTTATACTGTTTGTATCTCCGACTATATAAATAAATTTTGTATTGTATTGTATCCATATATGCATGTTTGCTGGGTATAAGCCTCCTCTTGATCGACAAATGGGCAATCTTAAGGCCAAAAGAAAAATATGCCTTGTTTTCGGTTACATGTTCAAATTTTTTAAGGTAGGTAGGTAGGCAAACTTTTTTTTTTATAAAAACTTTTTTGTATGGAAAAAGTATGAAAATCCTTAAAAACAGTCTAAAAATAGACTTTAATATCCGAGAAAGTCTTCAAAAAAGTTTGAGTAGGCCCCAAATTATTAGGGTCGGTAGGGTAACCGGAAACGAGACATTTTCTTTTTTTTGGCCTAATTGGAAACCCATTTACGTAACAACTTGTTTCCAAGACCGAGTGCCAGATGATACCTATTTGGTATTCCATGTTAGTTCGGTAAGGTATTTCTGTATAAAGCAAGGTCTATAAGCAACACTTTTCTCTCCTGATAAATATAAAAACTGGAACTCTCAGTTCAGGAATGGGGCCACTCCTTAGATTGTAAATAAAGAAAGAAAATCTACCAGTAAAAGTGTTGTGCAGCCGATTTGTAGGGAAGACGGATCATTAGCTGTTTCAGATGAGGAAATATTCTGTGAACTTAAAACAAGATATGGTAAGGAATCCCTAGATGTTAAAGATTATGATAAAGACTGGTATGAGTCAGTTGAGAATGATGTGTTGCTAAAAGCAAGGGAACATGAGGAAGAGATAAGGAAACCAGATTTTAAAGATATGTGCGGACACGAAAATAGTGATCTTTACGTTGAAGAAATTGAAGCGGCTATATCATCCTTGAATAATAATAGTGCACCAAGCCACTCCTTAAATTGTAAATAAAGAAAGAAAATCTACCAGTAAAAGTGTTGTGCAGCCGATTTGTAGGGAAGACGGATCATTAGATGTTTCAGATGAGGAAATATTCTGTGAACTTAAAACAAGATATGGTAAGGAATCCCTAGATGTTAAAGATTATGATAAAGACTGGTATGAGTCAGTTGAGAATGATGTGTTGCTAAAAGCAAGGGAACATGAGGAAGAGATAAGGAAACCAGATTTTAAAGATATGTGCGGACACGAAAATAGTGATCTTTACGTTGAAGAAATTGAAGCGGCTATATCATCCTTGAATAATAATAGTGCACCAAGCCCAGAAGAACGCATCTTTAACATTTTGTTAAAGAAGGGAGGGGAATCTATGGCTAGAGCATTACACTTCATTTTTCAGAAAAGTTGGTCTTCAGGGGTGATTCCAGATGCTTTTAAAATAGATCCAAAAATCATGATGCCAAAGCCTGGAAAGTCAGACTATAATACAGTAAGGGCTTACCGACCAATCACTCTTGAAAGTGTGATAGGGAAAGTCATGGAGAGAGTAATCTGCAAAAGGTTAACATGGAAACTAGAAGTGGACGGTGGATTAGCTGCTACACAATATGCGTACAGAAAACAAAAGTCTTGCGTTCAGTCCATGGTCCGTCTGTGTAATTCTGTAACAGAAGCCAGGAACAAGAAGCAGCACACTATTCTGACAGTAATGGATTTTGAAAGTTGCTACGAAAGAATTTGGAGAGCCGGTTTACTACGTAAAGCATCCAACAGAGGAATTAGTGGGAGAATGTGGTTATATATAAAGAACTTTGTAACTGAGAGAAAATATTATATAAGGGTCAACAACTATAAATCAGACTTATATCAATCAGCAGTTGGTATACCACAAGGTTCTGTCATAAGTCCTGTTTTGTGCAATCTATATACTAGTGACTCTATGGATGAGGTGCATAGTAATCATGCAGAATATGCAGATGATTCTGGTGTGTGGTCAAGTGATGAATCAATTAAAGTTGCTGCAGAGGTAGTCAATCAAGATCTTGTTACTGAAAAGAAGTGGTGTTGTAAGTGGAACATGTTGATTGCAGCAGATAAGACAGAGGTGATGATTTTTCCGTGGGATGGAAGGCAACCTGTGGAACCAGTATCGATTAAGTATGGTGAAGTTCAACTAAAAGTCACAAGTTCAAAGAAGGTTCTTGGGGTGATACTAGATAGTTCTTTAAATTTCAAAGACCATGTTCAAGAAAAGACAAAAGCGGGTTTTGCGGCATTACGAGGGATAGATGGTTTTGTAGTGGGACATAGAGGGTGTAGTCAATCAGTTTATATGAAGTTGTACAAGGCTCTGGTCTTGCCAGTTATCGAGTATGGAGCTCCGGTGATAGTATCAGCTTTACCAGAATGTAGCAGGGAATTTGATAAGATACAGAGATATGCAATGATCAAGGCTTCAGGTTGTTTAGGAAGTACAAGTACAGATACCTTGGAAATATTGACGAACACCCCGCCTATGGATCTACATTTGAAGATGAGACAAGCTCAGGAGGTTGTGAGAATAAGTGCCAAACATGAGGATGATCCAATCAGGGAGGAATTTAATACATGGATAGAAGGAGGAAACACAGTAGGGAGGACACCAACAATTTTTCACCTTTTGATGTGCCGGTTCAGAGAGATGAGTGGTAGGTTGCAGTTCGACTCAGTTGAAAAGGATTTCAAGTACAGCAAAGATTTGATGGGACTGATAAAAGTACGAGGTAAGGTGGAGGATGAGGATTTTGGTAACACGAAGAGTGACCAAGTGGATAACGTGATAGAAATTCTGAGGCAGATAGATGAGAATGAAGTTGTTATATTCACAGATGGTTCGGCGTTAGGAAATCCAGGACCAACGGGAGCAGGTGCAGTAGTATATCTTAACGGGTACCAGTCTTCACCCATACTACTCAAAAAAGGGGTTAGTCCCCTTAGTAACAACTACACAGGGGAACTAGTAGGGATACAGATTGCCCTTGAATTCATAATAGGTTTGGAAGAACAGCTAAAGGATACTAGAATTCATGTTTTCACGGACTGTCAACCTGCTATTAAAGCAGCGTTCAATGGTGGCATACCGTCAGGAAAAGTGGATATCATTTTGCAAATCAAAGAGTGTGTAAATTGCTTGTCGGACAGTGGAAATGATATTACAGTGCATTGGGTGCCAGGACATAGGGACATAGAAGGGAATGAGCTTGCTGATAGCCAGGCCAAAGAAGCTGCTAATGAAATGGTGGGAGCTGATATAGAAGAATTCCCAATTACGATGGATAAGAAGGAAGCTGTTGCTGAAATCAAGAGGAATCTTAAGGATAAACGGAAAAGAAAATTTGATTTATCGGATAAGGCAGGTCGAGTTCAGGAGGTGTTTATGGATGTGGGAAAAAGAAATTGTTGCGGAGAAGAAGACCGGCATAATTTCTCTATGTTGAATCAATTGCTGTCTGGGCACACCTTACTGAATCAACATAGAGCAAGGATAGATGACAAAGTCTCAGAGATGTGTACAGTATGCTCCGTACGAGAGGATCCAGATCACTTCCTGTTTTTCTGTAAAGCATATGATGAGGAACGAGGAAAAATGGTAGAGGCGGTGGAAGAGGTGTTAAATAGAGAAGGACTGAATTCTATAGGTGATATCAATCTGAGGGTGTTGTGTGGAAACATAGAGAATCTGAGCATTCAGGGTCAAGCTGAAATGTTGAGTGCACTTATGAAGTACATTAAGTGCACTAATAGGTTCAGTCAAAATTAAATCAGTAGACACTACGCATGCGCACAGTGTATCAAGTGTAAAAGTGCTTTGAGTTATTGTACCGAAGAGATCCGATTGTACCAGGCGGCCATATGCAGCGAGATAATGCAAAAACAGATTAACAACATCCTTAGTTGGAACCCCTTGCTAATTTTAAAACCACAACAGCAGTGAAGTCCTGTGACCGTGACAAGTAGGACTATTTTAACTGATGTTAAGACAGGATAATCACCCAATGTTGCTGTCATTACTCTCGGAGAATGTTGGGGTTTGTAGGAATTCCGATTCATGACGAGTCTGAGAGTGAGATTGCCTGTTGTTATCTACAGGTTTCTCAGGGTCAGTTTTCTCAAGGACATCTGTTATGATATCATCATCTGGATCAAATGAAACCAGAGTGAAGCAGGAACAATCTTCCTCCTTCATCTCTCCGTCATCACCAGCCGTTTCAGAGCTTTCATAAGAATTCATCGCGAAACTTCGCCAAAATATTTCATTCACAGGATCCTGGTTGTCGAATCATAGACCAGACGCCTTAGGAAACGGTAGCCAGCATCATTTTAGGGTGAAACAGTAAACCGATCCGCTATATTTCAAGACTCCCCAGTGTGTGTCAAAACAGTCCCAAGTAAAACGTCCCCATGTCACACCGTCTATCATAATAATAATAATAATAATAATAGACTTTATATAAAGAGGGTAACACATTTAGTAACAAAACTAATCTTCCATGAGGCCCTCTAATAAATACATATATATACAGTTTTACGTAGTGTCTGAAGGTGGTAAAGCAAAAGAATGTTCCAAAATAGTTTTGAAAATAGCGCACTCCTTAAGAGCGTTGTATGGTTGTAGAAATCAGTATGCTTTTGGAATGGACATTATGAACAAGTCTACTACAACTGATATTTCTGAGGGAAAACAATAACCATATTTTGTTAAAAGATTACTTTCAGAGTTACAACTCAACTCTCTGAGGAACATATGAATGTATTTTTGACTTATCCAAACATGACAGATCTATCTGATAATTATGCAAGGACAAGCTTTTATTTCGATGCAAATTGAGCTGCTAACTCACTCAGACTCTGAGGTTTTACTTTGCTTAACCACACAACAGATGTTTAATGATTTTGTATTGTAGATTCAAAGTTAAGTGAGAACTGATAGCAGCAGTACATTTAACTCCTTTACATGTACATAGTCAATACATTTGTAAATGTAATTTATTTACCAAATCCATCAAGGTATAATCCAGAAAGTTACTTTGGGTAATCTCACTTATCTTTGAATTGACAATAGAACAAACAATGCAATAAACATATTATGTACATGAAAAAAAGGCTATTATTTACATATCAAAGTTAAATCAGGGATTTTTCATCCATTTGATGAAATTTGAATGAAATGTGTCAGTTTTATCTATCAATTTCAAACCTGAAGGTAAGCTATTCCAAATAATGGGTCCAGAGTATGTTATGCTTTGTTTAAAGATTTCTTTGTACGGCCTTGGGGTAATAAATGAATGTCCTGATGATGATCTGAGTGTAGGAATGTTTTCATTAGGTACACGCTCTTGAAATAATTCACTGATATAAGGTGGGCATTCTCCTAGAGAAACCTTGTGCATAAACTTTGCTTTTCGTAGATACAGCCTGTCATAAACAGTTAGTATTTTAAGATCTTCCATACTTTCTACTACATTGACAACATTATAGTCCAAAATTAGTTTACAAGCTCGCTTTTGGAGACGAAAAATTCTATTTAAATTTACTTGAGATGTTCCCCCCCATACAGTATTACAATAATCTATGTGGGGCTGAATGTATGTTTTATAGAATTGAATTCTTTGAGAAGTAGTTAGGTAATCTTTGATTCTAGATAAAAGCCACAGGTTTGTTGTAATCTTTTTGCATACCTTATCAACATGTTGCGACCAAGTTAAATTATTATCTATTATAATACCAAGAACTTTGTCATTCATTATCATATTTAGCTTGTCATTATTAAGTTGCAAGGAAAGCTGGTCATTCGACAAACTTGTTCTTTTTTGATGTGTTGTTATCAGCATTGCTTTTGTTTTTGAGGTATTAATGAGCATGCCATTACATTTGCACCATTAAGCTAAACAATCTAAAGCAACTTGTAAATTTCTTTGGATAGTTTCAAGTGATTTGCCTATAACATAAAGTGTTGTGTCATCCGCATAAAAATCAGTATTAGCAGAATCAGTTTTCAAGGGCAAGTCATTAATAAACATGAGAAAAAGAAACATTGTCTCATAAAGAACATTGTCTCATATTGTAGGTGCGCGGAGGTATCGCCCCGGTGGAACGGTTCCTTTGAGCTCCCACAATGAGTGTTTAAATTGATGGATGGGATAATTTCTCCAGGTTGTCTGATTCCAAAGTAAGTAAGGTTGCAAAGATCAGGAATCGATACAATCAAGTACCACACCTGACCCAGGATACCAATGGGAAAGTGACAAACTCACAGAAGACACCACAAACGAGAGCCAAGAGGTCAGCGCTTTCCCAGCAGGTGACCACGAAGCACATATAAACAGACGCGCACAAAACATAGCAAACACAAGACAGAACAAAAACATAAAAGATCCACAAAAGAAGTACCGCCTTGGAACGGTCAGTAAAACATTTTACTGGAGGGCTTAAACCAAGTCAGTTTTCTTGTTTGCGAATGAAAACGTGTAATGGGTGCTCATGGGGACCGTCTCCTTTTAGATGGTTCTTTTGGGCACCCAGGACAGGTATTTAATTGTTTCTTTCTCTAGATTCTTTCTATAGATACTGCCACACGCCCTCATGGACATTCTAGGCAGGTTAGCGCAGCGTCTGTTGGTATAAGACAGAAAAGATCAGATTATAGGAGGAAGTTTAAAAGCATGATAGTGAGGATAAAAACAGATGATAGGTTAAAATAGTTAAGAATAGCTAAAATCCGATAAAAACAAGCAAGTAGGGATCTATGGGCGGGAGTGTTGCAGCTTGCAGACTGCGGTCTCGAAAGCCTCGAGGCTCTGCAAGCATGGAATGGGTTGTGGGAGGGCGTTCCACTGTACTATTGCGAGGGGGAAGAAGGAATATTTATGATAATCACGTGAGGTAGAGACCTGCCTGAAGGTCATGGAATGAAAGTACCTAGAGATTCTGTTACTGTACTATATATAGTATGGAAGGGGTACGGCAACCAATCCATGAACATGCGCGGATCCAGGAATTTTCGTCAGGGGGGGTCCAGGTCAGACTGACAAAAAAAGCTCTGACAAGGTTTTTTTTTTTTTTTTTTTTTTTTTAGTCCTCAGCTTATTCGACGGAAGTCAAATGGTCAATTTCAAAGAAATCTATCATTTTTCAAGGTCCCAGAGGGGGTCCAACATTTTCCAGGGGGTCCAACTTTTCCCAGGGGGGGGGGGGTCCAATTGCTTATTCCCTATAGAAACCCATATAACTTGTGATTTTCCAGGGGGGGGGGGGTCCGGACCCCCTGTCCCCCCTCTGGATCCGCACTTGATGAATAACTTTATAGAACAGACAAACACGGGCATCTGCTCGCCTTTGTTCCAATGTACGCCATCTTAGACCTTGAACAATCTGAGTTGCAATTGCTTGCCATTCATAGTTGCTGACTGTCCAGCGAGCAGCCCTTCCCTGGACTTGTTCAATTTGGGAAGTCTTCACTTTAGTGTGAGGGTCCCACAAAGCTGAGGCGTATTCGAGCAGTGGCCTGACTAGGATGTTATATGCCGTTTCGCGTACCTTTGACATCTTGGTTTTAATATTCCGCCATACAAAGCCGAGTGTACGGTTGGCATTTCTAGTTATCCGGTCGACATGTGGATTCCAGGAAACGGAACCAGAGATATCCACCCCAAGATACCCCACACTCGTAACAGACTCCAAGACCTGTCCATGCAGTATGTAATCTCTTTTTACAGGTTTCTAGGATCCTGTCACATGTACGACCTGGCATTTCAAGGGGCTGAATCCCATATCCCACCTGGTCTTCCACGCCAATAAAATGTTGAGATCGTTTTGGAGTGTTGAACTATCATCCTCGCTTTCCAATGTGAGATACAGGGCTGTATCATCAGCAAACAGTCGTACCTGTAAGCAGACCTCCTCGGGCAGATCATTTATATAGATCAGGAAGAGAATCGGTCCCAGGACAGAGCCCAGGCAGACACCAGATGTAACCGGTATGGATTCTGATTCCTCCCCATCAATCACATTGATCTGGGATCTACTCCTGAGGAAAGCTTGGACGCAGTCCAACACATGTCCGTGAATGCCGTATTGATGCAGCTTCCACAGAAGTTTGCTGTGATTTACCTTGTCAAAGGCTTTAGAAAAGTCAAGTAAAATGATGTCAGTCTGTTTCCACACTTACCGTCCTTGCAAGGTCTTCTATGAGCATGATGAACTGGGTCTTGTATGACCGCTTCTCCCTGAAGCCATGCTGAGGGTCATATAAGAAACCCTGCCCATCAAGGTGCTTTACTATGTTTGATGCAAGTATATGTTCGAGTACCTTAAAAAGAATACAGGTGAGGGAAATAGGTCTGTAATTGGCAGCCAAAGATTTGTCGCCTTTTTAGAAAACGGGCATTACATTAGCCTTCGTCCAGTCTGCTGGGAGCTTGTCTGTCTGTAATGATCGATCAAAAATGACTTTGATGATTGGGGCAATTTCATCTCATAGCTCCCTAAGCAAAAGGGGTTTGAGCTTATCTAGTGTGGCTGCCTTACCAGGTTTGAGGTTATGGAGTAATTTCAATAGTCCATTTAGGGATATGTCTATCTCTTGCATGGTTGTATTAGAGTCCTGTTGTCTATCGGGGATGGTGTCAGAGGGCAGACCACCTGCATTTCTTAAGTCTTGAACCCGCATTTTGGCAAGGCGAGAGAGTGATAGGGGTTCCTTAGATGTAAAAACAGAGTTAAACTGTTGATTAAAGATGTTGGCTTTTGTCTTGGTATCAGAATGGAGTATGTTGTTGTGTTTGAATGGATTGGATAGATTTGAAAACTTTTCTAGATGGTAGATTGCGAATGGTTTAACTGTTTAAGTAATTGAAATTTAGGTTTCATATTTATATATTTATGACTGAAAACATGTTGTTTATGCTCGGGGGGGGGGGGGGGGGGGGGGAGGGGGGGGTCGCCTCACCGAGACGGTTCTTTTTAGCACCCAAGAAAGCTGTTAAAATTGAAACTGATGGATGGGATAGTTTCTCCAGTTTGCCTGGTTGGAGGGCAGTTTTCATATTTGTAATGTCATGGATGCTCACGGGGGCTGTCTCCTTGGAGACGGTTCTTTTGAGCATCCAGGACAAATGTTAAAATGGATGGATTAAAGAGTTTCTCCAATATTATACACATTGTTTGATCTGTGTGATATTTAAAGTTTAAGTGACTGCACTGAAGTTGATGGGAGGGATAGTTTCTCCAGTTAGCCAGATTGAAGGCGTTTTTTTATTTGCGAATGGAAAAATGTCATGGTTGATCACAAGAGGCGTCTCCTTGGAGATGGTTTTTTGGGCACCCAGGACAAATGTTAAAATGGATGGATTTGAGAGTTTCTCCAATATTACACGCACTGTTCCCACAGTTTGATATTAAAAATCTAAGTGATTGCACTGAAATTGATTGATGAGATAGTTTCTCCAGTTTGCCAGATTGAAGGCGGTGTTCTTATTTACAAATGGAAAGAATGTCATGGATGCTCACAGGAGCCGTCTCCTTGGAGACGGTTCTTTTGGACACCCAGGTCAAATGTTAAAATGGATGGATTAAAGAGTTTCTCCAATATTATACACAATGTTTGATCAGTGTGATATTTAAAATCTAAGTGATTGCACTGAAATTGATGGATGTGATAGTTTCTCCAGTTTGCCAAATTGAAAGCGTTATTCTTTTTTACTATTGGAAAAATGTCATGGGTGCTCACAGGAGCAGTCTCCTTGGAGACGGTTCTTTTGAGCGCCCAGGACAAATGTTAAAATGGATGGATTTGAGAGTTACTCCAATATCTTACACATTGTTTGATCAGTGTGATATTTAAAATCTAAGTGACTGCACTGAAATTGATGGATGGGATAGTTTTGTCCAGTTTGCCAAATTGAAGGCAGTTTTCTTATTTACGAATGGAAAAAATGTCATGGATGCTCACGGGAGCTGTCTCATTGGAGATGGTTCTTTTGGGCACCCAGGACAATTGTTAGAATGGATGGATTTGAGAGTTTCTCCAATATTAGACACATTGTTTGATCAGTGAGATATTAAAATCAAAGTGTTTGCACTGAAATTGATGGATGGGATAGCTTTGTCCTGTTTGCCAAATTGAAGGCGGTTTACTTATTTACGAATGGAAAAATGTCATGGATGCTCACGGGGGCTGTGTCCTTGGAGAAAGTTCTTTTGGGCACCCAGGACAACTGTTAAGTTAGATGGATTTGAGGGTTTCTCCAATATTACGCACACTGATCGGTGTGATATTTAAAACCTAAGTGCATTAATATGTTCTTCACATGCCATTTTGATGTGGGTAAATATGTTGTTTCATGTTTCATTTTAGCTCTAATGCCCACAATGGGCTGGGAGTAAATAAAAACTTTTTGTTAAAAAACTTGTTGTCTGCACAGGCGCAATACTAAAGAATCGACCGGTCTGCTAAGGCACATCACGACTGAAAAGTCGGGTTTGTGTCAATGCGCGGTGTACATTACCCGAAACACTACGTAAAAAAGTAACAAGCACTGAATGGCTATAAATAATCCGTTTATGGAGACATCAAGTAACCTTTGGTAGCTAACAGTTACAATGATTGGTATTACCGTATTTAGCGAAGCAATGATAAGATTTTCTACACTAAAACATTTTTGGGTCAAAATAGTGGTTTCAGAGACGCATGATGACGCAGATTGATAACAAATTTGAATCAACCAATTGGGTGGATCACATGATTTGGTGAAACATTTGATAATCAAACATGTCACATGTACCCACAATGCTCAAATCAGACAGGTTATTTCTTACCATTTCTTACCATCCTAGAGACCTTCGTTAAATGGTTAAACCACTTCTAATGGCCCGTTTCGACATCTACTTAGGTTAGTATTTGAACAATGATCTGTAGAATATTTATTTTTTGATGAATAATAGCAACATTTGAAAGATTTTCTACATCAAAATCCTTATGCAAAATCATCACAGCGCCAACACACAACAATTGACATGAAAAGAGGGGCGTGATCGATAGGCATGATTGATGTCAACATGTGTCATAACAGTGTGTTCATTTATTGCATGAACACTATGAAGCTTTGGAGGTCCCTTTACTGGAAACAGCAAAACCTTGCGTGACTCGCTAATAATTCTAGACACCTCAAAATCTTCTTTGTCTATGTATATGTAACTAACCTTACTGTCAAAAGATACAGTCCAGTTGTAGAAATCTCTTGCTGGCTGCAGAGTAACCTATCCCGACCTAATTGAATTATAGGCTGTATGCTTAGCAACACCACCACTGCCATCACAGGCACCTTTACCATGTCCACATTTAAAGTACGCCAAGAGGGCTTTCACACCATATAGTTCACTGTGCCTTGCAATAAGATCGAAGATCGTTTCATTTCTATATTTCTGACCAATAGTAAATGAATTCTACTGCTGGGCACAATTCTTTTACCTTGACTATTACCCTTTCTACACTAGTCAGAACCATTGTAGCATTGTGCTTCAAAACTTCAGATACAACAACGAAGCTTTTGTGGGTAGGGACCTCACCTTCAGATTTGAAATAGATAAAAACTGAATGCAGTGTTACCATCTCCGCATTGAAATACACACTTTGAACTTCTTCCATTTCCTTTATACTGTAATTTTCAGCGAAGTCCATTTGAACACACACATGATTTCCATTATCAGATAGTTTATCTGTCGTGGTTTTGAAAGCTTCACATTGAGCCTTTACTCTTGATACATGCCTGCAAAATTCAGAGTATTCTTTTTCTTCAAGCTGTATGAATTCATCTTTATCTTTCTCACAATCGATAAGCTTCGTTCTCTCCTTTCCATCATTACATTTAACTCTTATTCATTCCTTATAGGAAATGTTTTCATCACTGATTTTAGAGAGTAGTTCTGTCTTTTTTTGTTCAGTACTCCCTACAAATTTGTCTGGACTTGTCTCACTATTTACACCTAGGGTCTTCAAACTTTGTAATTTCAGGGAGAAGTTCTGATGTTTTGTGCAAAGACATGTTGATCTAGATGTGAAATTCACCACAAAGAGATGTGTTTTGGCTTTAGATTACAAAAAGTGGCTAGACACATTTAATAATTTGGATTTTCAGCCACGATATTGAGATGCAAACTTCAACAACAGCAGAATCTAGGTCGAAAATTTTGTACCAGTAAAATGCATTTAAGCTCCCCCCGCCCCCCGCAGCTTAGGCTGCTGTCCATTCTAAGGCAATGGTTCTGTTGTTGTTGACTTTTGTTTATTGTTACTCCCGTTGGGGGAGTCTGTAATTGATCTATGTTTTGTTGTACTTTATTTCCATTCTAGTTTCGCAACCATCTTGATGGGGACAAGAGAGCTGGTTGCTTTGCTTAGCTTGTCTTCCTGGTGTCTTGTGATGGTTGTGTTGCTCTTCCTCGTGGTGCCATGGGGTTGACTGCGGTTTGTGATTGTGGTATTTCCTGATCATACTCACTTACTATTTTTGTGCAAATAGTCATTCAGAACAAACTTATGTACTTTTTTTATTCTTCACCGCTCCCTTTACAGCGCTTGATTTACCAGGTAGCTGCCTAGAGCTATCTTCATGCTCTGGAAACTGCTTGACATCTTTGTAGCTGTTCTCACATACAACTTTGTAGAACCAATAAGAGAATTTGTCATACAATATTTTCTTATAATAACACCAGCTACAACTTTCTTTATTACATTTGTTTTGCTTGGGTTTTAAGATACTGGACTTTGATTTCTTCTGTGAGGCAATTTTAAACAAAAGCTGTTGTGCGATCTTTGGATTTTTTTTACTTATTACAGAGTCTCTTATTTCCTTCTGTGCTCTACTTCTTGGTTAACACGCAATAGTTTTACATTTCTGGTCAGGTCTTGAATATCTCTTCCTAAGGGATGCATTCTTGCGTTCCAGTGACTCATTTAAATATTTGAGCTTTTGAGTATGCCTCTTTTCCCTAGCTACCGGTCTTGATATTCTTTTCTTGAACTTTACAATCATTCTCTGATGGGTTTGTGTGTCATTTGAGCTGGTAAAAAGGTATGTTGTCATTTAAAAATATAAAAAAATCTTCACACCCCAAAATATATTTATTTTTCTGAAACCCCCCAAAAGTATTGAAATTCAAAATTTTGAACCCCCAAATTGGTCCGAGCCTACGTATGTATGAAATTTATCAGAGTACCCCCTTGGAGTAAAACCATCATTATTACAATAATAATAATATTAAACACCATTATCATTGCTAGGCAACTGGACAACAACTCACTTTTCATGTGTGTACTTATTTTACATTGTGACAATTTTCATATAGTAATTTACGTGATGGCAGATTGTAATTCACGTGACGCCAGTATCATTCACTCTTCTGTGACTTTCAAAATATGATAGGATTGTGCTCTTGTAAGCTAATTATGAAACGGTAACACTGCCATAGAATGAAGCTTCATGTGTCTTTTACCACAACTGCATAATGTAGCAGATCGCTACTTTGGTAGGGACATACATGTCTTTTAATACAAACACTTATAGTTTTCATTTCGCCAACGTTAGACATGAAATATACATAAAACAAGACTATCACCTCTATGTCATCAATTGAAGCAGACATGAACCTATTCTAATAAGCTTTCTTCATGTATACAGATAATTAATGTTGAACTGCCATTGTATCCAACGTGACAAAACCCAATAATTCACGTGACACATACAAAAATAAAATGTAATTTACGTGACAAATACTTGGATAGAGTTGTCAAGTGCTTTCGGTTTTATGAATTTCAAGAACAAATAACTGGTTGTTGTGCTTTGAATGCGACACTGGCCTTAAAATTTTCGTAAAACAGATAATATGCAACGAAATAAAAAGCATCACTAATAACTACTTACCCCAAATCTGATTATTTCAATCCAAATACAAAAAAATCAGGATGTTAGACAAACGGTGGTGTTGATATATACTGAGAACGCACCAAACCTTTACACCCACTGATCCAAACCATAATCTTGGTCATTCAGGTGCCTTCAATGTGAGCTGTGGCACGTTAATTACTGTCACGTAAATTGCATTTTATTTTGATGTCTGATAAATATGCCTTAATGCCAGCCAATAAGGATTTTTATTTCTGTGAAATCTATTCAGCCTCTGTACTTTCTTATACAGATAATGCTGTTTAAAATACCGTTTTGGATTCGTAAAAATCAGTGTCACATATGATTACACCCTTAAAACAGACGCTAGGATTAAGCTCAAGACACAATTGTCCATGTTAATGGAAGTGTATGCTTGTTATTCATATAAAAGACATATTTAACTGTAAATTTATAACAGCTTGATCTGCAATATCAGATACCACTATGTGGATAGTGCAAGGTTTTGGTAGTGTCACGTGAATTACAGAAACCTTGTGACATGTTTTTTTGACTTTTGAAGCTGCGAAAAAAAATAGGGGAAACAGATATTAAAACCATTTATAAAATCATATAATGATGTCAAATGAAGTCAAAAGAGTGGTGTTTTGATGTGTTAAAATAGATATGATATATTCAGTCCCATTTTATTTTTTTACACAGATTGTGACAAGGTTTTTCGGGGGGGGGGGGGGGTCACATATTATTTGCTGGTATCTGGACTCATGAGAACCATAATTCGTTATCAAACTTTGTTTGGTCTTAACTGAGATGGTAGCAGATTTTTAAAATTCAACTAACCCTAGTTATACGGTGATGTAAATAACTTTGATTATGATGCAACATCCTGAGACAGGGGTTTGCAACTTATTTTAGAATGAGTGCATATCTGTATCTGTTTAGAGGTAGAGTCCAATTCTGGCATTTATTACCACAGTGTGTCAACTTTGAAAGTAGAGGGGGCAAAGATCAGGAATTGATACAATCAAGCATGAAAACCCGAAGTGACAAAAACATGAGGAAATACAACACACAAGAGAACCAAGAGGTAAGCCCTTTCCCAGCAGGTGAACACAAGGCGGCAAGGAACAGACAAGACAGCATTTCAAAGATAAACATGATACATAAATTTACATTAAGGATTCACAAAAGAAGCACTACCTTGGAACGGTCAGCATAAAAATCACGGGCGGGCTTATACACATTTAACGGTACCAATCTAACCGTTAGTTCTGATGTGGATCAAGACATAGGCCTATAGATGTTTGGTTCTCATGAAAGATCCTTAATTTATTGATGTACTATCTCCAAATACATACAAATCAAGATAATATGAAATAGGCATACCTAATGGGCAACCAACCACTATTTGATCTGAGAGGATAGCACAGAATACGGTATTTCTTATGAGTCGGTACTCATGTGAGTATAAAAAGTAAGGAAGAACGCAAATGTCAGGAATCGATACAATTAGTATCACACCTGACCCAGAACACCTTACGGGAAAGTGACAAAAGAACAAGAAAACGTCACATACCGAAGCGCCTTGAGGGTCAGCTCAGACTCAGACGAGCCTTTGCAGTCTCCTTTTAAGCTTGGGAACTCAAAATGATGTTCAGTCAGTAGCATTACACTCATAGAAAATTCAAGCTACAAGAAAAGGCTCTGATCAGACTGCGTGTATGCGCAGGCTGATCTGAGTCTTTGCTGGTCGTACATATCACACTGTTTGAAATCTCATGTTGCGGCTCATATCAAAGGCGCGACGATGCACGTGGTAGTTGGCGTTTGGCTCAAAACGTTATCACGTCGTGACGTAACGTTATAAGAATTGTGACGTCACGTCATGGGGATCACGCAGACGCTTGCCTGAAAGAGCTATCACTACCGTTCAAGCTCCTGGTGATAGAAAAAATCCCTCAGTCTTATGGCTAAAATATGACTTCAATGACAACAAAACCTGCGTCTTCTCGATTCAGTTATACTTTTTGTATTTTTTCAATGTCAACGATGATCCGTGACAACATATTTTTCAACAGTAGAATTAGGCTCTTAGTTCGATCTAGATTGGTTCCCCGTATCGACTCCGTTTAGATACCGGAACTTGGCGATACCAAAAATATTTCCTATTCATATTTGAAGATTGGGCGTGAATAGAACAGAACAGAGCCTCTCTCTAGTCGTAAAGCAACCAACTCTCGTGTTGCCCCGCTTCGCGGGGCAACACTCGTTGATTGGTTGCTATAAAAAGGAGATAAAACAAAGATAAGGAATCAACAGTACAACCAATTGAATACCAGAGCAAAATAAATCCAACAGTTAAACCACAGTTAGTAACATGTATGAACAACTTCTCTGAAGCTGTTCACTGTCTCTGCATGAATTTGCTCTTTTTCAATTGTTTCCACCTGCTTACAGCTTTAACAAAAAAAAAGGAGTTTCGATATTGGTCTGCAGGGAAATTCAGAATTTTAAAACGCTCTATGTGATTTATTGAAAAAATCCACAATATTGATGTTTGAAAATCAGATTTGAAACGTGGTCTAAAATGCCTCTTATTCATAATAACAATACTCGATAGCATTGATTGCTGGTATCGCACCCACATACCTTTGATTAACAAAAAAACACCCCCAGTGGCTTAGGCTGCAGTCCATTCTAAGGCGTAGGTTCTGTTGTTATTGATTCGTTGTTTATTTTGCTCCCATTGTCGGGGTTCCGTGTTTGTTACATGTTTTTTTGTGCAGTGCTTTGTGCCCTATCTAGTTTTGCACTCATCTTGGTGGGAAAGAGAGTGCTGGGTGCTTTACTTTGTTTGTCTTCCTGGTGTTTTGTGACTATTATCTTTCTGTGACTCTTCGTTATGGTGTCATGGGTTGGTCTGCAGTGTGATTGTGGTATTTTGGCATCATACACACTTACCTTTTTTTTTATTCAAGTGCGTCGTTGTTGCAAAACGTAAGTGTGTATGACCAGCCTATGCCACAATCGCAAACTGCAGAACAATCCACGCCACCATGAGAAAGAGACAAAGAGCAACTACAGTCACATGCTACCAAAAAGACAATAAAAGTTAACAAGAAGCTCTCTTCCCCAACGAGGTGATTGCAAAACTAAAAAGGGCATAACGTACTGCACAAACACAAACCACCACAAACAATGTGAGCAACAATAAACAATGAATAATAAACAACAACATTAATAGAACCACCGCCTTACACCGGACGCGGCCACTGGGGCTAAAATTAATTTATAGGCCAAATATTCGCCCTAGATTCTGCTGTTGTAAAACCATAAACTTAGTTTAGCTCGCGTGGATGCTTCCAAACTTATGCAAAACAGTAAGAGAGTATGACCAGGGAATACCACAATCACATGTATACCACAGACCAGTCTACGGCACCATGAAGAAGAGCCACAGAACACTTACAATCACAAGACATCAGGAAGACAATTAAAGTAAAGCAACCAGCTCTCTCTCTTCCCCATCAAGATGATTAGTTCTTTTGATACTGAAGCCCTCTTTTTGGATTTAGATTTGTTGACCTCATAATTTAATTAAAGATAAATTTATTGATTTTATTGAAAGAACCTTCAATAGAGAAGGATCTCCTTGCCTTGCACGTAACGACAGAAACGCAGTTTTTTACTTCGAAAAACCCTTAAAAATATCATGCATGGTCTTGTCAAAATGTATGTGAGGCGCTGACCTTTTTGTTGGACAGCATTATTATACAATTTGGCACCAAGTTGTATAGACAAGAAGTTGGGATTCCTATGGGCGCTAAATGTGCTCCCCTGGTTGCCGATTTATTCCTGTTTTGTTATGGGAGGGACTTTATGATGTCTCTTTCTGATGATAAGCAGACTGATTTTATTGATGCTTTTAACCCTATGTACATCCAGGTATTTGGACGATATATTAAACAGTAATAATGTTTATTTTGACAAATTTGGTAAGACAATTATACTCTTCAGAGCTCAAACTTAATAAAGCTTAATACATTTGATAACGAATCCGCGTTTTTAGACTTGCATTTGTCAATTTCTAATGATATTGTTTCTATCAAAAAAATTTATGATAAACGCGACGATTTTGATTTTGAAATTGTCAATTTCCAATTTTACATGGTGATGTACCTGGCTCTACATCCAATGGAGTCTAGAACGTCTCCCTGCCATTCACTATAGTGTAGATTTTATCATCTTGTCCTTTGGGATCATGGCTTTCATTGTGGAACTTTGAAACTATTAGAGGGTCACTGATGAAGCCTAATTGGCAGAAACTAGCTAGGCTGGCCAAGGAAATATGCACACTCTAGTTTCAGTTATTTGGTGCAGTCTTTGCTTCCAAAGGATACCCTTTTAAGAACATATTTGACTTCACTACAGCTGGTGACTAGGACTGTGTGGCGGCGGAAGAACGTCTCTCTGCCCTTCACTAATGTGTAGATTTTATTTTCTTGTCCTTTGGGATCATGGGTTTTATTGTGGAACTTTGAAACTATTAGAGGGTCACTGATGAAGCCTTATTGGCAGAAACTAGCTAGTCTAGCCCAGGAAATATGCACACTCTAGCTTCAGTTATTTGGTGCAGTCTTTGCTTCCAAAGGATACCCTTTTAAGAACATATTATCTATTGATGAGATGGTAGGGGCCTGATGCTTTGGCTGTTGTCAGGCGCGCAGGGTTTACCTTTACCTGTTGACTTTCTTTTGCTCCTGTATTCAGCTTTATGTACTGTTGAGTCCTTATCTTTGCTTTATCTCCTTTTAATTTCCTGATTTGTATGTTTTTGGAGATGATGCGTTGATAAGCCAGGGGTCTTTCATGCAAACCAAAAATCTATGTGTCTTGATCCACATCTGAACTAAGGGTGAGGTTGGGGGCTTGAAACCGGCTTAAGCCCTCCAGTAAAGTATTTTTACTGACCGTTCCAAGGCGCTGCTTCTTTTGTGGATCGTTTTTGTTAGGTATGCTTCATGTTGGTGTTTGTTGTGCTGTCGTGTTTGTTCCTTGTAGCCCTGTGGTCACCTACTGGCAAAGGGCTTGCCTCTTGGCTGTCGTGTTTGTTGTTTTTTACCACTTTCCCAATTGTGCCTTGGTCCGCATCAGAATTAAGGGCGAGGTTGGCGCCTTGAAACTGGTTTAAGCTCTCCAGTAAAATATATTTTACTACCTTTCCAAGGCGGTATTTCTTTTGTGGATCATTTGTGTTTTGTGTCTTGTGTTTCTCATGCTTTCGCGTCTGTTCATTGCTGCCTTGTGGTCACCTGCTGGGAAAGGGCTGACCTCTTGGCTTGTGTTGGTGATATTTATTGTATTTTTGTTACTTTCCTATAGGGGCCTGATGCTTTGACTGTTGTCAGGCCCACCGGAGTTTACCTGTTGGATTTCTTTTGCTCCGGTATTCAGTTTTATGTACTGATGAGTCCTTTACTTTATCTCGTTTTTATACCTTGATTTATATGTTCTAGGAGATGATGCATGGATAAGTTAGGGGTCTTGCATGCAAACCAAGCATCTATCATCTGAACTAAGGGTGAGGTTGGCGCCGTAAAACCAGTTTAAGCCCTCCAGTAAAATACTTCTACCGACCGTTCCGAGGCGATACCGGTAATTCTTTTGTGGATAATTTGTGTTATTTATGTGCTCAAGCGTTTGTTTATAGCTGCCTTGTGGTCACCTGCTGGGGAAGGGCTGACCTCTTGGTTCTTGTTTGTGATGTTTAATTGTGTTTTTGTCACTTTCCCACGTGGTATCTTGGGTCACTTCATCTTGTGGTACTTCATTATATCGATTCCTGCTCTTTGCCGTCTTTCTTAATTTGGATAGACTACAACAGCGGGAGAACGCATGGCTTATACAACAACAACAACAACAACAACAACAACAACAACAACAACAACAACAACAACAACAACAACAACAACAACAACAACAACAACAACAACAACAACAACAACAACAACAACAACAACAACAACAACAACAACAACAACAGCAACAACAACAACAACAACAACAACAACAACAACAGCAGCAGCAGCAGCAGCAACAACAACAACAACAACAACAACAGCTTTTCATGGATTAAAATGATATAAATTATTGTATTTTAGAGATCCTGCGGTATCCTGTGGTATCATGCAGTATCCTGCGGTAATCAGACTGACCAACCTTTATCAGCTGCTTAGCACTGATTCAACACAGGAAGACACGCCCGGACATTTTTGAAAATTGTTGACTAGGACATAAAGAATCAAAACAAAAACTAAATTCGAAGTTGTAAGGACGTTTTGACTTTGGAACGATTTGACTTGGGGACGTTTTGACTGACTGCTTCTAATCTGCATCTTCACCAGCGAAGGTTTCGTCGTATCTACCTTTCGACAAACCCTTCGCCTCACGACCCTCAAAATTTATTATTAGCGCAGACTAATCGACCAATGAAAACGCCAGGAAGGATTTTTTCGATAATCCCTTCCTGCCAATCAGATTTAATGTAGCAGTTTATCGGCATCTTATGTGCACCGCCTGCTAAGTCTCCATAAGTCCAGATAAGGAAAGATTTTGGTCTTAAAATTATTTATTTTTCTTCTATAATTAAGTTCAAAATTATGTTCTGGGTGCTCAAAATAACCATCTTAATGTGATAGTTCTTTTGAGCACATTAAACGTGCATTTAAGTTGTTAAATAAGAAAACTGAATGTAATTTAATCACGCCGTCTTATCTGGAGGACTGGTGTTTATCGATTTTTTGTACCGCTTTGTGATTGATCATATTAATTGTTGCTATTTTCGGCTTATGAAGTATTTGATCGGAGAAAATCAAAGCTGTGAGGTCAAGGGTTAGATTAGACAATCGCAACCCTTGGTAGGACAAGATGCTAATTTGGGTCTACGCTGTTTGTCTTGGCCTTTTTGCCTGCCATCTAGGGCCTAATGGTCGAAATTTTAGAACATTTTACCGTTAATGTAATTACGTAATTGATTTTTTTTAAAAATCAAGGGTTAAGCAAGTGAGGCCAAAGATTGCAGTTGCAGTTATAGTAACTTCACAATATTGAACAAGAGTAGCCGCCCTGAATAGACTAATGAATGAATTGGAAAACTTGATGAAATGCGTGATAAACTCACAAAAGTGTACGAGAAAAATAATTTACTGGAAGAGATGACCTTAAGACAGACGGATCGAGCTTAATCAGTATTTTCCTGAAGTTTTTGTTCATACGAGAATGAATGGCTATCCATCTCAGCCTGATTTGAGTCCAGCTGTTCAGAGGCAAGACTATGAGAGGCGAGAACTGCAACAGAAGAGACATTATTTCCTGTTTAGTCAGCTCCAGAACATGGCCAGAGAACTGCCAGGGTAAGCTACAGGATATTGAGTTCCAGACTCCCCTATATGGGCCTCGACGCAAGAAAACCTGTCTTCGGAGGTTTGCGAACAACAAAGGCGCAGACCAGCCTGCGCATCCGCGCAGACTGATCAGCGATTTTGTTATTCACTTACTGGAAAGTATCATATCCAAACTTGCTACCAGCGAAATTTCAATATCCTAGCTAGTCTATGTAACTGGGGAGACTGGTTTGAGTCTTGCTTTCACAGAAACCCCGAAGACAGGTTTTCTCGCGACGAGGCCCATATATGTGACACTGTGTGACCTCCTGGAGATACAACAGGTGCTTCTCTGATGCATCCTAGGATGTCAGACATCCTCTTGGAGTCTTTCAAAGTCCATCAATGATTTCCACTCCATTGAAAATTCTGGTTGCCATGGCAACCATATGGAAGAATTTAACCCATTAAATTTAAAGCGAATGGAATTTCCCTGTCTTATCAATTGAACCAGTCCATTCACGTTTTGAGTGTGGTTGAGTGGTATTTTTCATTTTTATTCAATATCTAATAGAACTTTTTGTAAGCAAACAGTGGAGACACTGATCAGATGCCGCATTGTGCGGGGTCTGATCTGGGTCTGCACTGTTTGCCTATGTCCCACAAAAAGGACGCTAGGCTTAAATGGGTTAAAAAAAAGGCTTGTCAAAAATTTATCAAAACTTATGATCCCATCCCCAAACCATATGTATTATTGTTGAATGTTCAGACAGAAATCCTCCAACAACATACCCATCCTATTTATTCCTAATCTTACCTTTTGTAAATAAAATTGTAGGAGAGAAGAAAGAATAATTCTATATTTTATTTAGCATGTTAAAGGATAAACCAATCTGAATCTGAATAAGATGATTGTAATTAATGCCTTTTTTACAGGTTTAGATAAATAAAATATTTGAGCGTAAAATTGTTAATGTTTTCTTACCCACCAGTTTTAACATATGTTTTGGGTGCCCAATTGAACCATCTCATTGAGACGGTTCTTTTGAGTACCCACAACATATGTTTTGGTTGAGAAATAAGAAAATTAGTTTTTAGATACGCACTCTTAACTAAAGTCCTGCCTTTTAAACTGAACAGCATTGTAAGAATTAACTTTCATTATACTTATCCCAGGACAAGTATACAGAAATAGAATCTACCTAATTTGTTGTGCATGATATGGGACCAGGTCGGACAAGTGACAAGTCAGACATGGACATTGTAATTCAACACCCCTTATGAATAAAAACTTAAGTCTGATAGGTTGCATGTAGTTTCTTACCAGGCCTTGAGTTAAGAGTGCATACCAAAATCTTTTTTTCTTATTTCTCAACCAAAACATATTTGTGGGTACTCAAAAGACGGTTCTTTCGAGCACCTAAAACATATGTTAAAACTGATTGGTGGGTGCACAGTGGCTCAGTGGTAGGGTGCTTGTCTCTAGATCGAGGGGTTATAGGTTTGAGCCTCACTGGCGTCACTGCATTGTGTCCTTGAGCAAGACACATTAATCATTGCTTAGTACTGGTTCAACCCAGGAAGACCCGTCTTGATATAAATTGAAAAATTGTTGACTGGGATGTAAAGAATCAAAACAAACAAACAAACAAACAAACAAAACTGATGGGGTCCCTTTGGTCCTCAAGAGATGACCATTCAAGCTCATCAAGCATTTCGCCGACACTACTCATGTATCGCCATCTTCTGCAGGCAGGGTTGGCATAAAACCCGGGTTTTATCATAAAGCCCAACCCGGCGGGTTTTACGGGTTTTATGAGGGTTGGTTTTGGGGGTTTTGTGGGTTTTATGTGGGTTTTATAAATCTGAAAGTTTATCATTAAAATTATCAATCATAACTGCAACAACCAGCTGCTACCTTACAGTTGTCTGTGCAAACAGTACTGGTGTAAAGAGAAACAGCCTGATCAGGATTAAAGCTGTTTGCATTTCTGTCAGCATCTTTTGATGGTATTACTTTGTGGTAAAATTTTAGGCTGATTACAAAAAAAACTGTGGGGATATCCCAAAAGTTAGAAAAATAACAGTAGTATTGTTTTGACTGTGATTCACACCTTTGGGGCAGTAATTGAACAATTATCCTTGACATCAGTATTGAAATTATGGTCAATTGCAGTCATGCTGGTCTTAGTAACAAAAGTGTGAATATATTTTAATGCATGAGTGCAGTCTTTTTGGGAAATTGGAACTTATTCACAGTCTGGAATAGATACATGATACATTAAGTTTATTCAGGCTTAAGCATAAAACAGCTCATCACCAATCAAAGTAAGCTTAAAATGTTCATGTACTGCCAATATGATCAAGCAATAAGACCCAGAGTGGATTTGTTTATATTATTGAAGCCCAAGATATTTTTTTCAGGGGAAAGATGACATTAGAAGGCTAGCATAATCATTATAATAGACAAGGTAAAAATAATCAGATGCAGTTGAAGTCTGTATCTTGTAAATACATGTACTAATATATTTTTAAATGTCAATTTTGATACTCATATTTTAATGACTATCTCACTATTACCATTTAAACTTATTAAAAGATGGCTAAATAGAATCATTTCTGCACTTTTATATCTATCATCAGACTGAAAACTGAGAATTTACAAGACCAAAAATTCATAAAACCCGCATATTGCCCAAAGTGGGTCATATGACCTTATTGCCCAACCCGGGTAAACCCGGGTTTTATGGGGTGGGTTTACCCGGGTGGGTAATATCGTGCCAACCCTGTCTGCAGGTCCAACGGGCTGCTGTCCTCTGAACTTTCTCAATCTGTTTAATCTGAAGTTTCAAGTGAGGGCTCCAAATTGTAAATATTTTCCTACCCATTATTTTTAGCATATGTATTGGGTGCTCAGAAGAACCGTCTCAACAAGATGGTTCTTTTGAGTACCCACAACATATGTTTTGGTTGAGAAATAAGAAAATTATTTTTCTGTAACACTCTTAACTAGTCCTGAGGCCAAATAAAAAATACCGGTGTTTGGGGTAACCCAACCCTTTCTAAATTTTCTGGTAAAACCTAGAATTATTTTCAGGTTTTCTGGAGAAAATATAATTTAATGTATTTTGAAAGGCAAAATGCCTTTTGAAGTGCATAAAACCATACTTTTTTCCAGAAAAAATAATAAAAAAAAAATATGTGTGCCTACCCTACCTAAAATCTACAGACCTGTTACCCGAAACACACTTATTTTTTTATTTGGCCTGATCATGCTTGTGTATTTGAATAGGAAGTACCAGCAAAGACTACCCTATGATCTTCTGTCAGCGCTCTCGAATGCTCTTCTTGATGGCACAGTGTTCCAGATAGTGAACGGTCTCAAGGAGGTCCAGCAATGGGAGGAGAGAACCATGTTTGGACAGAGGAGTAAACTTGTCTCAGACCACAAAGGTAATTCATTACCATTGAAAGGTTTTGCAAATGAGTGTCGGGGATTTTTGTGTTCTCAGGGGCCCAGTGGATTTTAGGTGACTTCTTTTTCCAAATTTTGAAAAAAAAATTCCCAATCTTAAAAAAAATTTTTTTTTTTTTGGAGATTGGGATTTTCATTCAGTCACAACACATACAAGCTACATTGTGACAATCTACTACCATTACATCTTATTTCTCCTTCAATTTAATGGCAAAAGTATATGTAAAAGCTAAGGTCTAACAATGGAAGGAGAGATGCATGTTTGGACAGAGGAGTAAACTTGTCTCAGCTCACAAAGGTACATTAAAACCTGTGTAAAACGGCCACTCTCAAAAAGACAGAAATTGGTTTTCAAGACCGTTTATCCCTTAATACAGGCCAAAAGTATTGCAGAATGCTCCAAAGGGAGCATTCTGCAATCCTTTTGACCTTCATAAAGCTACCATTTGTCATAAGGATCTTTGTTTTGTCTATTTTTGAGTGGCTGTTAACACAGGTTTTTCTGTAATGCATTACCATTAATTTTTTGTTTGTTTGATTTGATTCTTTACGTCCAAGTCAACAATTTTTCAGTTATGTTGGGATGGGTCTTCCTTGATTGAACCAGTACTAAGCAAGGATTAATGTGTGTGGCTCAAGGACACAACACAGTGACGCCCGTGGGGCTGGAACCCACGGCCCTTCTGTCTCGAACCAATCGCTCTACCGCTGCGCCACTGGGCTCCCGCATTACAATTGATAGGTTTTGCAAATGAGTGTTTTTCTCCCTGTATCAATGTTTTGTGAGTACAAGAGACGCCTGTAAATTTGAAGTCCTTGGGACTAGAGGTTTCATTTTGAATTATCAGCAGTTCAAATTATAGAGATTTTTGAGAAGAAGACATAAAATTATATATAACCCCCAAAATGATGTCATGTGATAAGAAAATGTAGACCGATACTAGACCCCTTAAAGACAAGCGTATCGTTGAGGACATGGTGTTTCACCAAAACAATATCTATATGTAGTTGACTTTGTCATGCATTTGCTCAGTAGTAGATGTTTGCCAACCACACCCAGAATGTCACTCAAAAGTCATCTGATAGTGAATAACTGACCAATGCAACAACAACTTAGCATTTGACATAGTCCTGCAAACAAAATCACATGCGTTTAATCTCCCACAATAAATCTAAGGTTTACCTAACAGTTAGTGTGTTTAACTTTGCACGCTGGGTAATTTTTCATGCTTGTTTGTCCTCTGCTGATTCGAAATTTTTTCAGGAATGTCATCAGAGTGTCAAACAGTTTGGACCCTGATCAGGCCCAACATTTTGTTGGGCCTGATCTGGGTCCAAACTGTTTGCAAAGGTTATCAACAGATGACACTTGTAGAGTTAAATTCGGCGTGGTTCTTGGAAAGGTGAACTGTTTTTGTTTTTCAGCCCAGAAACATGAACTTCAAAAGAAGCACAAAGAACTGTTATTAGACTGCCAAAGCAAGCCACATAACCTTGCTCTGGTCAAAGTGCAGATTGAAAGAGAACTGGAGGTATGGCCACTAAATTTACAGTGTTGTCCCTTTATAACATACCTCATTATAAGGCAGGTTTGGGTGCAACCCCGTCCACACAATTCTTTTTAACCATGGAATTTTACAAAGGTATTATAGGAAAATGACATGGTCATTTTCCTAAAATACCTTTGTAAAATAACATACCTCATTATAAAACAGATTTGGATACAACATCGTCATGTTGTAGCACATAATTTTTTTAACCATGAAATTTTACAAAGGTATAGGTAGATGACTATGAAAGGTCATTTTCCTAAATTCCTTTGTAAAATTGTCCCTTTATAACACTTATTATACTGTAGTTACAGGCAAAAGTATGTGCATGAAGTACTGGTTAGCTGCTTAGTCAAGCTTGCCCAGGAAAAGAAAGTGTGGTTAGGTCAACTGACCGTCCAAACATGACCATAGCTGTTGACTGGGACGTAAAGCTTTAAACCAAACCGGAAAACCTTTTTTTTACCGTACATTCCTATACACCCCAAACATTGTGTTATTATTTGTAATAAAGGGACTGTACTGTACTTACATACAATGAACACATGATAACTTGAAACCTAATAGCTTCGAATAACTGTTTGAACAGAAACTATGATACCCAAATTATTTTTGTCAAAAAAGAATGTAATACTAGATCCTATATACAAATAATCATGGGTAGGTAAAGTCATTAAAGGGATGATGGTAGTGAATTGGCTATTTTTATTGTCCCTTTAGCATTAAAGAGGATACATTTTGCTAATCACATTGGGTGGGCATCGATCTTGAATGCAGATTTCTTTCCAATAGCCAAAAACATTGTTTATAGTAAAAATACACCTTTGGCAATTGATAATGTTATTTTTGCATTCTATGATCATGGTTTTGAGGATCGAAAATGTTGTTTTTTGGTCACCAAAAACAATTTAAGGATATAATCTAGTGCATTCCAGATCACTGCCTACCCACTTCCCAGTATGCAGATTAAATGGGTTATGCAGTGTTAAATTACAACTTTTCTGATTCATAGGCTCAAGGTGAGCAATTGTGATCATGCAATGTCTGTCATTCGGTACGATGTCTGTCAGCAAATTCCTTTAAACAACATTGCCATTAAAACCACCAGGTGGAATTTCACCAAACTTCACTGGAATGATCCTTTAGTGGTCCCCTTCAAAGTTGTTCAAAGATTTTCATTCCATGCAGAATGGGATGGCAACCAAAAGGAAAAAACTTCCAAAATTTTGATGTTAAAAACTACTGGGCCAATTTGCAAAAATATTTGACACAAATGGTCCTTGTTTGACTTTGGTCCTTGGGTGACCATCTGCCAAGATCATTCAAATAATACCAAGCCATTGAAAAACACGGCTGCCAGGGGCGGCACCAGTTTTTCAGATGTATACTATATTTAGGGAAATCTTCTTGTCAATAACTATTGGCTTAATTTGAAAATAATTTGGCATAAATGTTCCTTGGGTGATCCTCTGTCAATTTTTTTTCCAAATTATATTGATCTGTTAAAGAACATGGATACCAGGGGGTGGGGCCAGTTTTTCCTATGTCAGTGGCGGATCCAGTGGGGGTGCAGAGGATTCGGTTGAACCCCCTCCTCGACCCCCGTTTTTAAATATCCTATGAACGCAAATCCATGTATACTCTCAGCTCTAAGAGTCAGGAAATTTATTCATTCATTCATTCTAATCCCATTTCATTCTGTAACTTGTATATATTTGTGTGTGTATCTTACCAAGTTGAAATAAAATATGTTTAAACTAAATATCCTATGAAATTGAAATAATTTGATCTCAGTGAGACCAAATTATTTCATTTTCATGCGATATTTAAGATAAATGAGATAAAATCAACAAAGCAAACCCCAACACCTTTATGCATGTATAAACCCCCTTTCCAGAAATCCTGGACCCGTCCCTGTATGTATATAAACATAGAAACATGTAAGGAAATCTTTGATAATCTTCTGTCAAAAACTACTAGGTTGGTTGGAAAATAATTTTGCACACAAATTAATGGCCCCTAGGTGATCCTCTATCAAGATTGTTCAAATAATATTGATCCCTTGAAATATTTTACCTGAGAGATAAGAAAAAACATTTCGTTTGAAAAATTCCTGTTTGATCTTGGATAATAATTAGCCCTTAAAGTGCCAAGAAAAAAAGCATCTGAAAATGTCGTCTGCTGAAGTTGTCTGCTGCAAACAAATGCCTAACATTTCTGACAAATTAGGTATAGAAGCAAACAGCATGGACCCAGAACAGACTGCTCCTATAGGAGCAGTCTGATCTGGGTCCACACAGTTTGTCATAGAGGCTTCTTAAAAATTTCAGCAGACGAGAAAAGCAGACAACTTTTGTTGCGATTGGCGTATTAAGTGTTAGTTTTCTTTCTCTTCAGACAACGAAGAGTCGCTGTGATGAGGAAGTGAGAAAAAAAGACATGAAAATTGTGATGGAACTAGATCAGAAAGTGATGGACCAGCAGTCCACCCTAGAGAAGGCAGGAGTGCCAGGATTCTTTGTGACAAATAAACCACATGACTTGAAAGTACAGATGTACTTGTTGGAGTTTATTACAAGAGTGTCACAGATGGATATACCAGACTCTTGACCCAGTGAATATTGAATAAATTAACTCTTCGGCTGCTAACCGGGACTAAATATTGCCTGCTGTATCCTCTGCTACTTCATTAACCCATTTATGCCGAATGGAATTTCTTACTGTTATCAATTGGACTAGTCCATTTCCCTTGTAAGGGTTACTGGGTGGTAGTTTTCATTTTTATTCAAATTTGAAAGACCATTTTCTGTAAGCAAACAGTGGAGACCCTGATCAGCTGTGGCATTCTGCGGCGTCTGGTCTGGGTCTTCGCTGTTTGTCTATGTCCCACAAAAAGGACTCTAGGCTTATATGGGTTAAAAGTGTCTCTGTAGCAAACAGTGTGGACCCAGGTCAGACTGCTCCTCTAGGATCTGTTCCATGCTGCAAGTCTGTATGCCAAATTAGCCCTTGATATAAACATTCATATGCAGCAGACAACTTCAGCAGATGACATTTTCAGATGCATTTTTTTCGTAGCAGATGAAGGGTTTATATTATTTTCATTTAAGTGACACTTCTGATCGAGATACCATACACTTTACCAAAGAAAATTGAATAAATAGAGGATCTTACATGAGTGCTCCCGTTTTATTGAAATTCTTAAAGAGTTTTTTAGAAAAGAGATAAAATGCAAGGCTTGCTGAGCATTTTATCTCTTTCGCAACAAGTTTAATAAATTCAATAATACAGGAGCATGCATGTTAGATTGTATTTATCACAAGACTTTAAAAATTACTTAAAAATCACATTTTTGGCGTGGAAAGATCAAGATTTTGGCATGTGTTATGCAATGTTATAATGGACGTCATTACGTGCGATCTGTAAACCACTAGTGGTTTATCGATTTAATTGCAAGGTGTGATATCACTCCCAGATGCGAAGTCATGTGATAAATTCATAATATTTTCACTCTGTTGACACTTCTGATGAAGATACTAGACTCTTGATTGAAAGGATAATGTATTGATTGATTTTTTAAAACGGATGTTTCAATGGTTTAGA